>JAZHRO010000073.1:28060000-30560000 GCA_037157565.1 Thalassia testudinum
CATAAACACCCGTGAAGATAAGGGTGTGAGAAGAGAAAAATTAAAGGAATGGAGTAGAAACTTACTTGAATGCACACTTCCCCAGCAACGGTGCCAGAAAAAGGGTGGTGTAGTCCCGAATAGGTTGTGTTAATATGATGATTTAATCGTTGAAATGCATATAGTGGTTAACCTAAATCGGGCCTAACCATCTTTTTACAAAATTTTTAACCTGGCCTACTTGGTTTTATCTTGGTCACTTTTAGGCCCAGGGTCGAACTCAAGGAAGCGAGATTAGAGGTGAATAAGTTTTTATGCCTTTCCTACAACGAATCTCTTCCGTTCTCTTATTATGTTTTTGGTGTTTTTCTATTTAAGATTTTTTTCCGATGATTTTTTTTGTCCTTGAGGTACACCCTCGAAATCAGGTTCTTGGCTTTGAGTCAAATTAGGGTTTCAAAACTGGTCTTGCTATTTGCAAGACTGAGTACCTGCAAGTCAAGGATTATCTTTTCTCTTTTATATATTTTTTATCTTTTTAATGGCAGGAAAGAGAAATAGAAATAAGGTAAATATAGTATATATATATGTATATAGGGGTGGGGGTGGAGGTGGAAATGGCGTGTAGCACGGTGTTGAGTTGATCGTCGTCTAGGAAGACACAACCAACAAGACAAAGTGCTGCGTGGAGTGTTGGATGGATGGGTGGAAGGTGTGTGCGGAGACGCTTTCTGTACGCGTGTATCGGGGAATATCAACAACTGGTGCAGATATTCCCACGATACAACGTATGGTAGGTGATATGAAAAAATATATATAAATGTATATATGTAAATATATATCTATATGTATATATATATATGGTTATAATTATATAAGTGTATATGTAGTTATGTATGTATATATATGTATATATATATAGATATGTAGATATATGTATAGATAGATGTAAGTGTATATGTATAATTATATATATATGTATGTATATATAACTATATATAGATATAGATATATACATATAGTAATATATGTATATAGTTATATATATGTGTATATGTATATATATATATTAGTATAAGTATCTATGTATATTATGTAGATATATATATATATGTATTTATAGTTATAGATATATGTATATATGTATGTATATTTATATATATATATGTATATATACTTATACCTAGTTGTATAGGTACTAATATATGTATAGATATATGTATATATATATATGTATATAAATATATATATATAAATATATATATATATAAGTATATAGTAGTGTATAAGTGAGTGGGTGTGTGTAAGAGAGAGACTGTGTGTGTATGTGTCTGCAGGAGGGAGTGAGAGAGTGCTGTGAGAGAGAGCGAGAGAGAGAGTGTGTCTGCTGGAGTGAAGAAGGCGTGGGTGCTTTAAGTCATCCGAATGCTTCAGCCGTCGTCTGATGGCCACACGCAGGTGCAGGCGCGTAGGCGCGTGAAGAGGCGCGCGCACGCAGGAGGGAGTGAGCGCGAGGGAGGGACCGCAGCACACCGCACTGCACGCTGAGGTGAGCGGGTGCAGACGGGAGCGTAGGTGCTGGAGCGGGCGCGAAGAGAGACACAGGCGCGGGCTGGCGACGGTTGCAGCGCGCAGAGAGATTACCTGGTGACCGGATAAGTGAGAAACTTACCGGTCACCGCACTGTAGCAGCGTGAGATCGCGGCTATAGTGCAATGGCAAAAAGTTGACCGACTGGCGCGCGCGAAACCAGCTGGGCTGCGAGCAGAGTTTTGCCACAAGGCGCGCGGAGAGGGCCGAGGGCGACCTGCTGGTGCGTGCAAAGCACGCGGAACAGGCGCCTGAGGTGTGTGGTGGCCTGCGCTGCTACTGGCTGCTGCTGCTTCTGCTTGAGCTTCCGAGCTTGAAGCTCCTGTCAATGGCGGTGATGGGCTGGAACGACGAAATAGAGAGGTGAACCACGATGCCCACCGACTCTTTGATGAGCTGGGCGGTGGTGGTACTCAGAGTGGTGGTTGTGTACCACTGTGAGCTGCTCCTGCCCGCAGCATGGCTCCTCACGAAGAAGAGAGGCTGTGTATGGAGGGGAGAGGGGAGGAGACGGCCTGGATGGAGGTGCTATTGGTTCTTTTGTGTGGACCAGGCTCAGCCGCAAGGAAGATGGCTGTGCCCTTTTTAAAGAGGAAAGAGGCATGCACAACCATGCCATGGGCTGCATGCATGGTTGTGCATGCGGCTGGCAGGGCAAGCTTGTGTAGAGCATGGCGCGAAGAAGATCCAGCCATGCCTTGTAGCCGCGGAGAAGAAATTTAAAGTCAAATAAAAATAAAAATAAAGATGGTGAATTTGTGAGGCAGCACTTGAGGAGTACGTTAATTTCAAGGCCATTTTATTCACTCTCCTCCCCTCTCAAATAAATGCATGCATGCGTTTATTTTTACAAATGCGACTAAGGCTACCTAATATGCACTGGTAATGCTAGGAAATTACACAAGATGGAACAATTGTAGGTGTATTTTTGCTGTGCAATCACCCACCAATCTACTCACGAAGTTATGCTTGTCATCTCCACATGTGGTGTGAGCAAGGGAAAGTGTTTGCTTGTAAATAGTTATCTTCAAGCTTTGAACAAGTGGTTTTCACCACCATTAGTGCAATGAAGTTTCTTTTTCACTTCCAAGTTCCAATCACATTCAAATCATTGATCTAGGTCCCTAAAATATACCTACCTTATTTAATCAACAGTAGCAAGGGAACGATCTTGATTGCAGTCCTTTCCGGAGAGTAGAAGGAACACGTGATGCTCTCCTGGCCGAGAGAGTCCCCCGTGGTGATCCTACACCCAGTCAACCACCCCAAGGTCATTGACAAATGTAACAGTGACTATGGCACATGCGATAGGCACACAGGTAGCTACCTCGCACTGGCACGTGATCAGTCATTTCCGTTAACGGGTGCACCCAAAGTACAGTATGAAACCAGTATAGGGCCTAGCCCTCTCAGTAACAGAGGCCTAGCCCCTCTCAGTAACCAAACAGGGGTCTCGCCCCTCTACAGTCCGCGCACCCTCGCCTGACTACCCTGGTTTGCCCAGTGGGCCTAACAAGTCGGTGTAGGGCAGCTAGCTGAACCCCAGGCCCCGTGGGGTGGCTAGCTCTCTCCCTACACTAGTATCTCTCCCTGGTACAGTGTACACGAGGGCCACAAAGTCGACGCAAAGTGGACAAACCCACCTCGGGTCTCAACCTGAAGGAGGCAAGCACCCCTCTACACTAAGAGGTAACATGCTCTCCCCTTGGTACCACGTACTCAAGAGGTAGCACAGTTCCCGTCACATTTCCATATCCATTCCATATATTTCCAGTAGTTCAACTACTATTTCCCCATGGGGTTCATGCTCATATTCCTCAGGCCATGCCATACCAGGTTTCATCATTTCTATTTCCATTCTCATGTTATACATATGCAACTTGTATTTCTATCGTTCACATTTCCATACACAGGTTCTATGCAGGTAGCTCGTATTTCCATCATTCACGTTACCATCCTCAATTTATATACATGCAGCTCGTATTATATCATTTAACATATACAACAGGAATTTTCATGCAACAGTTTGCTAGCACAAGTACTTTGCATTTCACAGGCAACTGTTATTTATTTACAGGAAATTGTTATTATTCTTATCTACTCATTCAAGACTGCAATTCAATCATCCATTACATACATTTCAAGTGTTTCTCGCCCTAGGATTCATGCCAGGTTCTAATCATTCATTCCACAGATGCATTTAGGTTTTAATTAAAATAAGGGGAAGCCACTCTACCAGTAAACTCAGGAGTAGTGGGGGCTTGAACGGCAGGCTCACGTGCCTCAGCAAGCCCTGATCCACCAACGGAGAGAAGTCCTATCACAAGGAAATATCCAGAATAGTATAGAAAATCTTCTAACAAGTAGAGGAACTCACAAAAAAACTCATCGGTATCTTATTTGCGTAAAACGAACCTCAAACGGACCTTAAACGGGTCCAAACAGGGTTACTGACTCAAAATCAGACATCTGGAACAACTTCTAGACGTCTTAAAAGGATCCAGTATCATACCTCAGTCTTTGCGCCAATCCTCAGAAATCCAAGAACTCTTCTAGACTGTCTGGACCCAGCTCCAGATGTCCGACCACCTCTCCGGACATCTGGAAGCCCTTCTCGTTGTCTAGTATGTCGCCCAGATGTTTGAAAAGCATGGGAGGGCATGTCCCGTGCCTTCCCAAAGAGAATCCTGCACGAAATCCACCAAATCTCCTCAAAAAGGCATGCAACAGGGTCTCGGTGGAGCGGCCTGCATGGCCGTATCCGCAAAGAAGACATACCTTCGCGAAGCCCTCTCCTCAGACATCTTGGACCACCTCCAGATGTCTAAACCATCATTCGGACGTCACTCCAGACGTCTGATTCTGGGAAAAACCAAGAACCAAATCCTGCTTCCGCTCTCCCATGCCGCGTGTGGCTGCGTCGCGCCCCCCCTCGCCTGCTACTTTGGCCGCAGCAGTGTCGAGGAGGACCTCCCCGACGCACTCCTCCTCCTTGCGCACGTGTCGCTCTGGCCATGCGCTCACCGGTGAGCTCCCACGCGAGCTCACGAGCTACTCTCCAGCTCCACATGCCACTCCTCCTCGACGTCACTTGCGCACTCTCTCGCTCGCGCGCTCTCTCCCTGGAGTGGGGAAGAAGTGGGGAAGGGGCTAGTGGCTGAGAAGTAAGGAGAAATGAGAGAGGAGGGGGTTTTATAGATCGGTGGGTTAGGGTTTTGCTGGAGGTGGGGAGAGAGGGAAAAAGGAGGAAAAATGAGGGGTACTGTCTGCGTGCAACACGCATGAAGACGTGAGGTTGTACTCAAAAATTTTGATTTCCAGACGTCTAGGAAGGTGTCTAGACGTCTGACCCACAGTCCAGACGTCTTAAAAGGCTCTAACAGCATGGGTCTTAACATCATAACAAACTTAAAGGAAGTTTCATCCCCAAAACTTGAGCTAGCTAGGGTGTGGAAAAAAGAACAGTAAACGCATAACAAACTTAAAGAGGACCGAAGCTGGTCCAAAAAGACATACCCTTAAAAAGCTCCGGGTGCTGCTCTCACATTGCTGCCTCAAGCTCCCAGGTAACCTTTTCATACCTCTGGCTCCTCCACAAGACCTTCACTAGGGGTACTTGCTTCTATCTCAAACTCCGGATGGCTCACACTAGTATCTATACAGGTCGCTCGGGGTAGGTCAGGTCATCACCCACCTCGACACTCTCGTGGCTCAAAACGTGACTGGGATCGGCGATGTACTTTCGAAGGTTGGACACGTGGAACACGTCATGCACACCAGAAAGCTGGGAGGAAGGGTAAGCCTATAAGCAATAGGTCAAACCTATTCCAGAACCTCAAAGGGCCCCACAAACCTCAGTGTGAGCTTCCCTTTCACCCCAAAACTCTGTAGGCCCTTCATGGGCAGAACGTGAAGAAAGACGTCATCCCCAACCTCGAACTACATCTCTCTACACTTCCGATCAGCATAGCTCTTCTGTCTACTCTTGACAGTGTGAAGTCGTCTGTGAATCTACTCAACCACCTCCTGACTCTACCGGATCAACTTGGGGCCAACCTCCCACTTGGTCCCCACCTCAACCCAACTCAAGGGTGCAGTACACCTCTGTCCGTACAGAGTCTCGTAGGATGCCATGCCGATGCTCAAGTGACAACTGTTATTATATGCAACTCTTCCAGGGGCAAGTGCTCCTCCCAAGAGCCCCTCTAATCCAGTACACAGGCATGCAAAAGGTCCTCAAGTGTCTGTATCGTGCGCTCTGACTGTTCGTCCATCTGGGGGTGGTATGTCGTGCTGAACTTCAACCATGTCCCCAAGGCCTGCTGAAACTCAGCCCAAAATTGGGACGTAAAGCGGGTATCCTGGTCAAATACAATCTCGCGCGGAACTCCTTGCAAACGTACCACGTCACGAATTTACCTCTCTGCCAACTGTGCTGGTCCCAAGGTGACTTGGATCGGTAAGAAACGTGCCATCTTTGTCAATCTATCTACAATTACCCAGACTGTGTCATGTCCTTGCTGGGTAACGGGCAAACCCACCACCAAGTCCATGGTGATGCTCTCCCACTTCCACTCTGGCACTGGAAGTGGTTGCAACGGCCCTGCAGGCCTCTGATGCTCGGCCTTCACCTGCTTTCACACTAAACACTGCTGCACGAACTCACCTACATCCTGCTTCGTCCCCCTCCACCAAAAGTCATGTCTTAGATCATGATACATCTTCGTGTTCCCGGGATGTATGGTGAACCTGGAATAGTGTGCCTCAGTCAGGAGCTCTCTCAACAACTCCTCATCTCTGGGAATGCACCAACATCCCCTCATGCGCAGTACCTCGTCAGTAAAGGAGAAGTCTCCAGTGTCCCCTGACAGCACTCTGTCTCGTAATGACTGTAGGTACGAATCTATCAACTGTCCTGTAATGGTGCGGTCTATCAGCTCTGGTCTCGTCTGTCACGTCACTGTCATTTTCTCACAGTGCCCCTGTAACTAAAGGGGTCGCCAACTGCCCAGCTCCTCCATGAGTCTCCAACTCTGTGCCTGTAAACTGGCCAACTGGGCGGGCGCCTTCTGGCTCAAGGCGTCAGCCACCACGTTGGCCTTCCCCAGATGGTAGGAGATGCTACAGTCATAGTCCTTCAGGAGCTCTAACCAACGTCTCTATCTCATGTTAAGCTCCTTCTAATCAAACAAGTACTTGAGGCTCTTATGATCTGTGAATATCTCAAAAATATCACCGTACAAGTAGTGCCTCCAAGTCTTCAGCGCGAAGACGATAGCTGCTAACTCTAAGTCATGGTAGGGTAGCTATGCTCATGAGGCTTTAGTTGCCACGAAGTGTAAGCGACAACGTGACCCCACTGCATGAGCACACCCCCTAACCCCTGCAATGAAGCATCTGTGTACACAACGAAACCGCCACTACTGTCTAGGAGGGTAAGTACAGGAGCCGAAGTCAGCCTCTCCTTCAACTCCTGAAAACACACCTCACAAGCGTCTGTCCAAGAAAAGGGCATGTCCTTCCGGGTCAACTATGTCATAGGATGCGCAATCTACGAGAAACCTCTGATAAACCGTCGGTAGTACCTTGTTAGTCCCAAGAAACTGGAGATCTCTGTCACTGAACGTGATCTGTCCCACCAGAGCACTGCCTCTACCCTGGCTGGGTCCACAGCCGAGCCATCCCCTGAAATAACATGACCTAAGAAGGTCACTTGCCTCAACCAAAACTCGCACTTGTTGTATTTGGCATACAACCTATGTCATCTCAATGTGTCCCAAACCATCCGCAAGTGCTGTCCGTGCTGCACCTGATCCCGTGAGTAGATGAGCACATCATCAATAAACACTACCACAAACTGATCCAGATATGGTCTAAACACCCGGTTCATCAAATCCATGAAAGCAGCGGGGGCATTGGTCAGCCCAAAAGGCATGACCAACAACTCATAGTGTTCGTACCGGGTGCAGAAAGCTGTCTTGGAGACGTCGGTCTCCTTGCTCCTCAACTGGTGGTAGCCAGATCTCAAATCTATCTTGGAGAAAACCATGGCACCTCGCAACTAGTCAAACAAGTCATCAATCCTCGGCAGCGGATACTTGTTCTTGATGGTGACCCTATTCAGCTATCTGTAGTCCACGTAATGGCGTAGGGTGCCATCCTTCTTCTTCACAAATAATACCAGGGCTCCCCACGGAGACGCACTGGGCCTCATAAGGTCCTTCTCCAGAAGGTCCTGCAACTGGGATTTGAGCTCTCGCAGCTCAAGTGGTGCCATCCTGTAAGGTGCTGTAGAAATGGGGCTGGTCCCCGGTACCAGTGAGATCTCAAACTCAATCTCATGCTGAGGTGGTAGTCCTGGCAGCTCCTCTAGAAACACGTCGGGGTACTCTCTGACCATCGGGATGCTCCGAAGGTCTACCACAGGGCTGGGCTCTGCCACCACACAAGCTAGAAAACCCTCAAACCCTTAGCCCAAAGTCTCGCTGCCTGAGGTGCAGAAATGCACCTGAGGCCTCCGTCCACCGACTATCCGTGGAACTCAAAAGAAGGCATCTCTGGTATGGAGAGGACGATCTTCCTCTCGAAACAATCCACCAAAGCATGGTAAGTGGACAGCCAGTCCATCCCCAGAATCATGCCAAGGTCCTCCATCGGTATCATAACCAGGTCAGCAGGGAGGCTGTGCCCCCCAACACTGACCTCACAGTCTGTATTAATCTTTCCAGCTACAAATGGCTGGCCACCTAGGTCTCTAATCACAATGGATCCCCTAATGGAGTGTTATCGAACCCCAAAGTAGAGATAAACTTGTGGAGCAAGAAAGTACGTCATACTAGAAGCAAGAAATACATATTCCAAAAAAAGAAAAAAATAAAAATGGTAACCATCCTGTCACTGCAGAAACTGAAGCTATGACATCTCCGTGAGTCGCGATGTTGCGACACCCCTCAGTCCTGGGAGCAGACAAAACAGCCAGGCCTGCGGTGGAGCTAGTGATAGCTGGCCGGTATCCTCCCCGTGACGGTTGCCCTCCCTCATGCACCTGAAACCCACGACCACTTGATCGGCCTCCAACGCTTGGTGCGGTGGGCGTCTGCTGTGCTCTAGCCATAGATGGGCAGTCCCTCCTGAAGTGGCCCGGTTGGCCACACTAGTAGCAGAGGGGGACTCGACTCCCTCCCTTGGTAGGTCCCTGTTGACGGCTGGGCAGGGGTCCAGTGCTGACAGCTGGCCCCTGTCGGGGGCCCCCAGAGGCTACTGATGGCCCCGCAAAATGAGATGGCTTTCTTGCAGGCGCCGTATGTCTCCCTTGAGCTCTCCTGACTCACCTGGCGCTACGGTGACATTGCTGTCCCACGAAAAACTCCCCCTCCGTACCCTCGGAAGGGAGATAAGGGGCAACGAAGTAGGGGGAAGTTGAAATTCTTCTCGAACGACCACTCGAATCAACTGGACGAGGTCCTGAGACTGTACGCTCA
Source organism: Thalassia testudinum (assembly GCA_037157565.1). Lineage (NCBI taxonomy): Eukaryota > Viridiplantae > Streptophyta > Magnoliopsida > Alismatales > Hydrocharitaceae > Thalassia > Thalassia testudinum. Next base: position 28,069,051 of record JAZHRO010000073.1, read on the forward strand.
GGAGGAGGGAGGGGGTAGCACTTACTCCAAGATCGACACATCTGTCCCTCCGACCTCGTCCACGGCCACGTCCACGACTTGTCTCAATGGTTCCACGTCGAGGCATCTCCTGCAAGGAGACGCAAACAACAGAACAAGAAGACGTCAATTCTAATGAACATTCAGCAAAAGAACCTCAGAATAGATGCCAAAAGGTACGTTGTGGTGGTTACTCTAGTTACAAGCACGTGAATTGGTTATTCTCAAGCTAGTTGGTTCACTTCTCGGGATGACCTTGCCCTAATACCATCTTGTTACGACCCGGTTCCTGAATCCCTATAGGACACGAGACCAGACTGACTCGACTGATCCCAAGACCCAGTCGTCCAATGAGGAAGTAACCAAAAAAATAAGAAAGTAAACCACATTCACTATGCTAAGAAACTAACAGAAAAAGGTATAGCAGTAAAGAAGTAAAAACTACTATAGTACATACCACCACAATAGTAGAAAAGTAACCAGGTACAAGAATATAAGTGCAGGATGAAAGAGCATAGAATATAAAGGTACAAGAGTCTACTCACTGCATAGAAAGAAGTACAATAAAGAAGCTACAACTACTGAGCTTTACTGGGCCTAGCACGCTCCGCAGCCGTAGGCTCGGACTACTCAACACCTGGACCTGAAAAGGGTTATGAGTACACAAAATCTGCAAATGCTAAGTAGAGTGGCAACCAACTAACTAAAGTAGTAAAAGTGGATAGGTAGCTGTTGTTTTCCAATTACATTATTTCACAATTTATCTCTTTTCACCCATTGGTTTATTTATCAAATCTCTCTCTTGATCACGAATGTTCCTCATGGGAATGATCCTGATTGCAGTCTCTTTCAGAGAGTAGAAGGCACACGTGGTGCTCTCCTGGCCGGGGAGTCCCCCGTGGTGATCCTACACCCAGTCAACCACCCTAAGGTCACTGACAGACGTAACGGTGACTACGGCACGCATGATAAGTGCATGGTTAGCTACCCCAAACTGGCACGCAGTCAGTCGTTTCCATTAGCGGGTGCGCCCAAGGTATAGCACGGAACTAGTATATGGCCTAGCCCACTCAATAACAGGGGTCTCACCCCTCCACAGTCCGCGCACCCTCGCCTGACTACCCTGGTTTGCCCAGTGGGCCTAACATGTAGGTGTAGGGTGGCTAGCTCTCTCCCTACACTAGTAGCTCTCCACAAAATAGTGTACATGAGGGCCATAGAGTCAGCGCAAAGTGGCCAAACCCACCCCGGGTCTCAACCCGAAGGCGGCAAGCACCCCTCTACACTAAGAGGTAACATGCGCTCCCCTTGGTACCACGTACTCAAGAGGTAGCACATTTCCCGTCGTATTTCCATATCCATTCCATATATTTCCAGTAGTTCAACTACTATTTTCCCGTGGGGTTCATGCTCATATTCCTCAGGCCATGAAATACCAGGATTCATCATTTCTATTTCCATTGTCATGTTATACATATGCAATTTGTATTTCTATCGTTCACATTTTCATACACAAGTTCTACACAGGTAGCTCGTTTTTCCATCATTCACGTTACCATCCTCAATTTATATACATGCAGCTCGTATTATATCATTTAACATATACAACAGGAATTTTCATGCTTCCCAATGTCTGGTACGTCGCCCAGACGTTTGAAAAGTGTGGAAGGGTGTGTCCCACGCCTTCCCGAAGTGAATCCTACATGAAATCCACCAAATCTTCTCAAAAAGTCATGCAACAGGGTCTCGGAGGGGTGGCCTGCATAGCCGTATCCGCAAAGAAGGCGTACCTTCGCGAAGCCCTCTCCTCAGACGTCTTGGACCGCCTCCAGATGTCTGAACCGTCGTCTGGACGTCACTGCAGACATCTGATTCTGGGAAAAACCCAGAACTAGATCCTGCTTCCGCTCTCCCGCGCTGCGCGTGGCGGTGCCACGCCCCTCCTCTCCTGCTGCTCCGACTGCAGCAGTGTTGGGGAGGGCCTCCTCGACGCACTCCTCCTCCTTGCACACGCGCCGCTCCGACTGTGTGCTCACCGGTGGGCTCCCACGCAAGCTCATGAGCTGCTCTCCTCCTCCTCACGTCACTCCTTCTCGACATCGCCCACGTGCTCTCTCGCTTCGTGCTCTCTTGCTGGAGTGGGGAAGAAAGTGGGGGAGCGGCTGGTGGTTGAGAAGTGAGGAGAAACGAGAGAGGAGGGGTTTTATAGATCGATGGGTTAGGGTTTTGCTGGAGGCGGGGAGAGAGAGGAGGAAAAACGAGGGGTACTGTCTGTGCACAGCACGCTCGCAGACGCAAGGTCATACTCAAAAATTTTGATTTCCAGACATCTGGGAAGGTGTCCAGACGTCTGACCAGACGTCTGACCCACAGTCCAGACGTCTTACAAGGCTCTAACAACTTGAGTCTTAACACCTTTCCTAACCTTAAAGGCAGATTTGTTTTTCATAAAATCGGTCATCTCTTCGATCAAAATTTTTATGTAGGTGCTCGAGGCAGTCGTATCAAGGGAGTACATCCCATGGTTTGTGATCTATTTTATGTCAACCTTTGTAATATCGGTGAAGAGTTCAACATTCAACATACATCAAACATTTATCGCATTGAGGTTTTGGTAAATTTTGATGTTTTGATGGTGATTCTTAGTTGTCCCTCATCTGGTCCCATGTATATTGAGATCCATCTTGACACCTCCTCCGAGGTGATTCAGGAGGCTTTTCTTACTCCAGAATATTTTTACTTAGGCAAGCCTGCCAAGTCACCCTATTTTCATCCCCTACTATGATTACCTAAACCTCTAATTTCTTTGGAATTTCATGTTGAAATCTACCTCTTTTCAGAATTGTCCTAGTCCCATGCTTGTGGCAATTTACGCCATTTATGAAGAACGAGGCATTTAATTTTAATCACTTTCACCTTAGTTTCATGGAAAGGAAGCCCATGAGCTCCTTCCCCTTTGGCACCCTTTTCTCTCATATCTTCCACCATTTTAGCATTCCAATGGACATTAACCATAAACAGTTTATCAGTCGAGTCTGCATGTTTGGTGAGCTCACATACTCAAAAATGGAACAAGAAAGGCAAGGTTGATAGGATCCTAATAAACTCTTGTTTATCATCATTCTTATACACATTTCACAACAAGTTCCTAGGTATTTTTCACCCACACGACAGTATTAGGCATGCATTAGTCATTTTTGCATTCATAGGATCATTGCATGAATAATTAGGTATTTGTGTTGCTTTATCTGACTTTATATGTTTTTGGATTTATCACGGTTTATTGGATCCAGATTCATCATCTAAACCCAAATTTACTAGAGGAAAGGCAAAAATCCTATACAAAAGAAGACAGAAGCTCCCTCATCTCCTTTTCTAGCTTAGTTAGCTCTATTTAGCCCATGGCTACTCAACTCAACTCAGCTTCACTACTAGCTCTTAGCTAGTTAGCTAAGCTAGCTACTGAGTCCAATGCACTCCATGTCAACTCCTTTCATCTACCCCTAGCTCCATCCCAGCTCAAGCCAACTCAAGCTAGCTCAACTTAACTGCTAGCTTATAGCTGGCTAGCTACTTAACTATCCTCCTACTGTTCTCACCTAGCTCCTCAACTCTCACCTAAATTGGTTTCAACAACCACCAAGTAACCACCATATAGGTGGAAGCAAAATCACCAAAGGCACCCCTTCACCTTGGCGCCAAAACCTCCCCATCGAACCTCTTCATTTTGGTGCCAACTCTCCTACAGCCACCACTCCACACCAACCACATCCAACCCTCCATCATACAACCACCACCCTCCTAACCCCTTATTTTGGCACCAAAAATTCACAACCACCAACCTTCTAGATATACCAACAATTGGCACCAACTTTGGTGGCATCCCTTCCATGGTTGTCACCACCTTAAGCCATCTATTCATCCATAACTATTCATCGCTTTGAAATGGGTTTTAAAATCGTCACGTTGCAGTATAGATTGAATCAGTGTGAAAACATATAATATTTATTACTCGAATAAAATCCGAGGTCAAACACAGGGAACAATTGGCAATTTAATACTCAAGATCACAATCAAAGATGTAAGAATTTGCAATCAATAAAGATATATAAACAAAATCCAATGTCAAGAATGCAAAAAGATGAGAGAATAAAATGGTGATTTGAATCACCAAATTACCCTACAATGTTAAGCTTAAGCTACTCAAAGTAATAGATCAGATAAGCTAAGGACAACCCAATTTAACCAACAGAACCAAGGTATCAAATACAGATGACAGAATAGGCTCAGATGCCTTAATAGAGGCAAAGGCCTCTTCCTCTTTCTTCTCTTTCTCTTCAAGCCTCAAGGAGAGGCTTCTCTCTTCTTCTCTTCCTCTTCTCTTCTTCTTCCTTCTCTATCTCTCTTTCTCTTCCTTCTCTTCTTCCCTTAGCTTCAGAGAAGGTGCAACACAGAACTCAACATGCCAACAGAGGCAAAGGCCTCCTTCAAATTTCACAAGAGTCAAGAGGAGGGCGACAGAGCAAAAACCCCCTCTCCTCTCTTTTTCTCTTCTTCCTCTCTCAGAACCAGCAAACCATACCAGACCCAGGTATCTAGGTAATTGGATCAAGCCCAGACCCATGGGCGTGAGTGCGAGCGAGGGCATGTGTGGGCACATGCGAGGGGACCTTACCCCATGCTACTGAGGCAACGAGGCTATAGCAAAAATTCCTTTTATTTTCACATGCCGCTTCGTAGGCTACCGAGGTGGAACTAACGTCCCACCCTTCTTCCCGCGACCGCAGTGGCTGAAGTTGCTTCGCTAATTGGCACAACTACTGATGCGTGCTGCTTTAATTGAGTGCTTGGGAGGCCTCAAGACCTAAAGCCATGTCGAGCGAAAGTTGCAACAGGGAGTTTGAAGGTTAGAGGAGCCCTGCCATGGTCAGAGAAGATGACGGCGGTGATGGCAAATCGACAGGACCTGAAATAAGAAAACACAGGCTAAATGCCCCAGTTAGAGTACTCAGTAGGGTCGCCAGAGGTTGGTGAATGTAGTGGTGGTGGTTAGAGGGTGTGTGAACATCGAAGGGTGGCTGTCGATGATGGAAAGGACTAGCGGAGGGAGCTGTGTTCGGGGAGGTGAGTGTTTGATAAAAAGTCCCAATAAAGTTGGGGCTTCTAATCAGTGGTTCATGGAGAAACTAATGGAGGTAGTGGCGTTGTGTTTGGTATAGTGTAGTGCAGGTGCAAGCACATCAGAGCTCGTGCCAGACGTGGGGAAGATGATGGGGGAGAGATGCGATCAGCTGTTGAGAGTTTAGTGCAAGTGAGGGAAAAGAAAGTAGAGAGGGAGAGAAGTAGATAGAGGGTCTTAGAAAAGAGTGAGAAGGCCAGAATGGTCTAGTCGTGGTTGATCGGACCCGAAGAAGGTGAAGAAAATGGCGAGGCGACGACGACAAACTAGATGAAGGATCGACCTCCCTTTGGCCAGGGAAGATTGCGAGGGCAAGGTGAAGAAAATAGGGCCTTCAATTTGTCCATTGGAGGTCTGAGAGAGAGAGAGGTAGGGGGTCGCCAGAATTGCGGCTGTTGTTTGCCAGAGAAGACAAGCGAGTGGGTTTTAAGGCCTCAAACCTAGCTAAAAAGCTTGGCTGAGCGACAGGGGTTCTTTTACAGGCCATAGAAAGCCCTTCCAAGCTTGGAAAGAAGCTTCAAAGCTCAGAAGGTTTTTGTGAAATAGGATGCCCGAACCTTTGAAAGGTTCTCTTGACCTTTTGGGAAAGACTTAGAGCCCAAGGAATGGCTCAAATGGAAGGTAACTTCCCAAGGAATGGCTCAAATTTGGGAGAGATTGATTGAAAATCGGGCAGGAAATCCTCACTCAAAACTCGACGGTGAAGGTTTAACCATCCATAAATGGTGTATGGACCTATTTACGAAAATGATGACAAGGTTAGGGACCTTTATGTAAGGATTTTGAAAGTTAAGGGCATATGTGTGATATCAGACAGGAACAAATTGTAAACTAGGTCAAGACAGTCTTAAATTAGGCCTAAATTTTGGTACAAACCTAATTTAGTCTTAAGGAATCCAATCGTGAAGTTTGATTTTGGTTTTGATGTAGTTTGACTGGGTAATTTATGTAAAAACTAAAATTAGGGTAAATGTCTGTCTAGGATTCTATTTTGGGTCAAGATGGGTTCTAATGGCCAAATTGAAGATACCAAACCATAGAGAATACTTTTCTATAATTTTTAAAGGGTTTAGGTGAATTTTCTCCTGACCATAACCTCAGTTAATTAAGCGGGTCTATTTTTTGGGTTTCAGAAGTCATTTAATTCTCAAAACACGCGAAAACCCTTTTCTGTCTGTATGAACCCACTTGTTGGATATTTAAGATCATTTGACCCTTAATTACCCCATGGGAAAACCCATGGTTGTTCTGCATTCAAGATATGATGGTAAAATTGCAGTTTTAACCCTATTTTCTTATCTTTCTCTCAGAATGATTATGGAGTAACTTAGGGCTCTCTGGCAGTTATGTAGGTGCATTTATTCCCTGAAATGACTAAATTAAGCTAGATATGGCTCATGATGGTGTTCCCATCATACCCCCATGCCTAGCTTTTGCTAGTCCCTCGGCAAAATATCATGGAATTAACTTAGATTCTAGACCATATGCCATTGCATGTCAGCTTGCTACTATGTGCTTTCTTTTGTAGATTAGATCAGAATGCCAAAAGTAGGCCAAGGAGTACTCAAGTACCAACCAAGATCTAGACTTGACCAGCTCTAGCCTCAGTCCATCATGAAGGTTTCTAAAGCCCACAGGAACTAGCCTAAGGTTCGCTGAACTCTACGGTTAAAACACCCATGCTTGTAACATGGTTTAGCCCCAGTTCAGTTTACAGTGCATTTTTGTAAGAGAGAGACATAAGAATTTTTTATTTTTGGAGAGTTTTCTCTCTCTTTTCTTTTCTTTTATTTCTAGCTTTGGATTGGCTTTACAACATGGTCTGTATCGGATTCCTAGCTCCCACCATCAATCCTCGTAGGGTTCCTAGCAATCGATGCTTCTAGATAGCACTGCCCATGGCAACCCCAGAACCCTAGCATTCAAGATTTTGGGATAATCCTACCCATGGCATTCTGTAGCTAAATTCAAGCCCTAGCAATCGACATTTTGGGACAATCTTGCCCATGGCACCTGAAATAGCACAAGGTGCTTTCATGCCCATGGTAGGATATTTAGATATCCTAGGAGATAGGCATAGAGGAGAAAGTATATTATTGCGCATCTTCAAGGGGAATTTCTGCCTCTCCACATCAACAACTCTTCCAAATCAACTTGTGTTGATCAGCAGCTCCTAATCTAGGTAGCTTTTTCAGAACAGATTTAATGCATTTGCGTATTTTTGATAATTAGTCGCACTAAACTAGATTGTGTGTGGATTGGGGTGCTTAGGTTACCGAGTCTCGCAAACCAGAGGTCAGTTAACGAGGCCGAATAATCCCTAAGCGTTAGACCTAATACTTAAGCTTCACATTTTCCCCAACCTCTTGAGGACTATCCAGATCTTAACAGATACTTAAATTTTTAAGCCTAAAATCACTGCCCAAAATGCCTAAGATCAGCATTCATACTAATCTCTTTTTGTCTCTTACTACTTTTATTTCTCTTATTTCTTTCTTTTTGATTTGGTCTAGAACTAAGTAGATTCCTTAATGTTTAACTAATGACTATCTCTTTTTTCTTTTCAAATTGAGCTCCTTTTTGACATTTATATCACCTCCCCTTTTTCTCCTCAAAAATGATATGCAATTAATTCACTCAAAATTTTCTCCCTTCTCCATTTCTTTTCTTTTTTAGTTTTTTATTTTTGTGGTTTTTGGAATATGTAATTTTTTTGATGAAACCCTTTCTTGTGAAGTGATTCTCATAGCATTTTGCATATTAATACCCCCCCATGCCTACGATTTGCAATGTCCTCATTGTAAATTAGGTGGATTCGAAGTCATCTTAGATCGTACATTAGAACAGGTTTTTGGTGGGTGGATGGGTCGGGGTGACTGTTGCGGACAATTTCAAGCTCGGGTACTAGTACCAAAGGTGGAGTCGACTATTCTAATGGACAAAGCCTAAAGTGCAATATGAGTTCAGCATAAGATGTGTCAAGAAAAGTTTCAGGTTTTTCAAGCAGATGATGGGTTGCCTCCAATTAAGCGTTGAGTTTAGAGCCACCAGCCGGGCACAATATGCTTAAGTAGAATGGTTTGACTACATGAATGATATGATCGTGATGGATGAGAATTGGATGGCCACAGTTAAGTATCAAAGCATGGTTGAGAGTCATTCCAGAACATCTCTGACATAAGTCAGGCTGATTCGTTTCTGGATGATCTTTCTTAAGTTTTTGCGGAGGGAACATTTGTAAGGTATAGTGATCATGGGATTTTGTAGTAGGGTTATGGTGATTCCAAGGCTCAATAGAAATGGGTCTAGGCAGTGTACCCCAGATGTGTGGTTCCTCTCGTGCTCTGTGACCTATCAAATCGATACCTGATGAGTCATTGTGATTCTTTTCTTTTGGGTTTAAGATTATCTCCTCAAGAAATGACTCACAAATTGGGTTTTCAAATGAATCTTCCCTATAATCTTCATCCCAAAAAGTGAATGCTTAGAGAGTGCTTTTTGAATCATAAAACTTGAAATCTGTAAAGGATTCATATTCTAGGTGAAGGTCACTCTGAATATTGTCTAATTCTGATTCCTGATGGTCCTCAAAACAAAGTCTCCATGTCCATGGTCTCTGAATCTGGTTTGTCACCATGTTTCCCAACATTTCTGGGTATATCTTCAAGTTCAAATGTGAAAACCTCTATTGTGCACATATCATTAGTCTCGACTAAATCATCATCTAGGATGTGAAAAGTTTCCAATTCAGGTTCTACGTTTCCTACTGAAGATATGGTCATGAGATCCTATATAAAACCTAGTTGTTCTATCAAGCATTTACCTTTTGCTGTCTCAAAAATATTCACCTCATCATGTTGATCTCCAGAGGCAATTATCATATGCCCTGATTCACAATTGATTATGGCTCTCGTAGTGGCCAAGAATGGTCTTCCCAAAATCACAGGCATATCCTGTATCTATTGTGGTGTCTTCATGTCAAGAATTAGGAAATCTACTAGGTAGCTAAAATCCTTAACTTTAATTACCACATCCTCTATCATCCCAATTAGTGTGATCAGGTTTCAGTCAGCTAGTTGGAAAGTGACATGAGTGGGTTTTAGCTGTCCAATCGGTAATTTTTCAAATAGGTTGGTAGGGATGAGGTTGACTAAGGTGCCCAAGTCTAACACAGCCCGCTTGAAGTTTGTAGCACCGATATTACAAGAAATTAGTAGGGCCCCTGGATCAGATTTCTTAGGGGGTAGACTGTTTTGGATTATGGAACTTATATTTTCAGATAGTACTACCTTTCTTGGTGTTTGTTCTTCCATCTCTTTCCTGGGTAAGTTAGGTGAGGTTGAGTTGAGAGTGAGGATATCTAGTAGTGGAATCATGACTTGTGCATTCCTCAAAGGTCCTATTATATCATTTCCTGACAATCTTTAGTGTGGAGGTGAGATATGACCTGGGATAAGGGAATAGATTGGCTAGGGATGTATTGTTGTTCTTTCATAATAGTGGTCATAGCACAATCATGGTGGGGAGGTGTATGGGAAAAAGTTAGATCTTGCTGTTGCTGTGGGGGTGGTGTTGGGTAAGTCATGGTGTGTTTTGGCTCAGTTGAGGTGGATGGAGAAAATACATAGGTATGAGTCGCTGGACCAGGTTCGGTATAATATGTTTGACCTTGGATTTGGTTTACAATGTGTTTTTGGGTCAACATGTTGTTGGGATTTGGCAAAGGTTGGGAAGGAAGTGCACCAAGTTGGCAGGGATTTGCCATCTGGGCGAGTTGATTGCGAACCTCTGTGATCTCGTCTTTGTGCTATTTTTGCATAGCCGCATTCATTTTCTGAATGTCAGCTGGAGTCTGTAGGATAAGAGTCATTTGATCTGCATGAGTCAGCCCAGATTTATAAGTTGGGTTGGGTCGAGGCTGAGGCAGCTAATATGGACGAGGTGCTTATGGTCGGGGCTGATATTGAGGTCTCTGATTTTGGTTGTTTCCTAACCACGTGAAATTAGGATGATTACACCATCCAGGGTTGTAGGTGTTTGAGAATGGATCATTCTGAAGTGCGTTGAGGTCCTCGCAGGTTTGAGGAGCCTCGGAAAAGTCAGAATATGAGGGTTCAAAGTTCCCCCAACTAGAGTAGGTGGGTCCAGAGTTTCCTCCGAACCCAAAATCAGACGAGGGTGGATACAGGTCCATTCCCTTAGCAGATCAATGGTAGATGTTATGCATAGCCTCCCTTTCAAAGGGTGGTTGCGTGAACGAGTTTTGCATAGAGGTGGCTCACTACAAGTGTCGAGTTAGCTCATCCACCTTCTTCTCAATAATAGAGACCTTGTCCAGGTGACCGGCCATCAGTTCCAAGTTGATGGAAGAGGACAGGCCCTGTGTCTCATGTGCTCCCTTTGGATTCGTCAATGCATGAGCATTCGTCCGATCTAACATGCCCATCGATGTAAACATATTTACACTACTTAAGATGTCTATTTATGCATGTTCTTAAGCATAGGATTGCATTGAATGCTATAAATATTGCATAACATGCATCATCTTGCATTTAGAGTAGTTTGAATAAAATGGAGGTTAATTGTCTCCTTTTATGTTCTTGGATAGGGCAAACATTTTATCAGGGCCTCGGATCGAAGATCCAACCATATGGATGTGATCAGGGCGATGATTGGAGTTCAACGACTCCAAGATAGCCCTAATCGCATCTGTAGCTTCAGATAGTGACCGAGGAACCCTAGAAGATCAAGGGCCAGGATGGTGTAAATTTGCACTTCAATTGACAAATTTGACCGCACGGATGAATTCGGATCCACGATCGTAGCCTAACGACACAAAAATCGAGTAAATCCAACACCCGTGGCACCATCTACAACATCCAGAAGTTGGACGGCCAAGATGGCAGCACGTGGCGCCATCTTGGCCGCCCAAATAGCCGCATACAATCTTTGAAGGCTCCGCATCCACCCCCTCTCTGCCATTGGATCTCAATCCAACGGTTGTGGATGCGGCTCATTGAAATTGTCCGTGCGACTTTTTGGGTGAGGCAGCGCAGCGGTCCAGCACCTTATCGCGAGGCACTGGCACGCGTTCGAGCTTCGCCATGGAAATTCTGAAGTGAGCGGGTGTGCCATTATCAGCCGTCAGATCGCAATCCAACGGCCGCGCTCACCCGATAGCGTTCACGCACTATTGCACGCTCGGCGTCACGCGGCATCGTATGTGCTGGGTGGACGCGCAGCAGCGGGCGAAGACGCATCTTAAGTTGTCCGATCTCGCGATCAAACAGTTGTGGAAGAAAGAATGTGGGCGGGCGTTGAGAGAGAGAGCAACTGAGCGGGCGCGCGTGGGCAGCAGGCACTACACCCACGTTGGGGCTTTAGTGACGGTTTTATCCATCACTAAAGACCCCTCATTTATTGTTTTAAAGATGTAATGACCAATTTGCCCCCACTCCTTGCAACTATAAAAGGAGACCCCCTCCACATGAAATTCTCATCCCTTCCTTCTCTTCTCTACCTCTCCAAAGCTCAAGAGAAGCTTGTCCCACACCCGGGACGCTTCTCACGAGATAAAGTCCAAATTTTCGTCCCCTTCGGAAGTGGATCCCGCGACGATGACGGCGTGCTACTCCGTTCCCATTCTTCTACTTCGTCCTCCTTCGTCTTGCTTCATCCTCCTTCGTCCAGGCGTCATCCCGTCCGGCTCATCCTCCAAGCGACCGTAGAGGAGGATATCTCTCTCCCTATTCTTTTTACTACTTTTTAATATAGATTTACTACTTTCTAGAGTAGTTCTGCTCATCCTCCAAGCGATCGTCGAGGAGGAAATTTCTCCCTCCATTCTTTTAATGCTTTCTAGAGTAAATTTATCGCTTTCTAGTGCAATTGTTTTATGCTTTCTAGTTGTAATAAACAATCACTTTAATGATAAATTCTCTATTTATTGTACATCTCATTTTGATTTCTATGTGTAATATTCTCTCTCTCCCTTACTCTCTCTTTCTTCTATTTATTGTAAATAGTTAGATAGTTTTAAATTGAATTACTTTGTGACAAATAAAAACAAACGCGTAGTTTTTAAATCAAATGTCTGCCTCCCTGTGTTCGACCCGAAATTTTCATTTCGGTATAAATTTTATTTGTTGAACACGAGTTCTTCGCTTTCAAACTACGACAGGTTTTCCAAAACCTAACTATTTAGCGTAGCAATTCAAGAGTTCAACATCCATGGATTAATTATTGATGGAGTTCTCACACATATTCTCGAGAATCTCCCACATGGTGTCTTTGTGTTGACCCATGATGTTTCCTCCACAGGTCGCATTGATGAATAATCGAATATCCTCATGGAGTCCCTGGTAAAAAAATTGGACTTGTTCCCATTTAGGAACTCCGTGGTGGGGGCACTTTCGCATGAGATCCAGAAAATGATCCCATGCCTCGTGTAGCGGTTCTCCTGCTTGTTGCGTGAAATGCGTGATTTGGTGCCGTAGAGCATATGTCCAACCAATAGGGAAGAACTTGCTCAGAAACTCGGATTGTAGTTCCACCCAAGTGTTGATTGGACGCGTTTGGGTTTGGTACCAATGAGTAGTCTTGTCCATGAGAGTTGAGAACATTTTCATGAGTAAGACATCCCAATTTTGAGCTTCTGATCTGATGGTCTAGGCCAGATGTTGGAGTTGCTTGATATGCTAGAAAGGATCCTCAGAATTATGCCCATGGAATTTGGGAATAGCATAAATCATGTTGGGCTTGAGTTCAATATCAACACCTCCAGTGGGGATTTGGACTCGATGTTCGATTGCCACCACAGTGGGATTGTAATGATCTCTCATCATAGGATGCTGCGATGGGTTTACAAAGTCTTGGAATAGATCATTAAGGCACTAAAGCTGATTTTTAAGATTGTTTTCTTCTGCTGGTTGCTCCATGATGATGGATGGAGGAGAATTAGGTTCAGATGAATTAGAAGAAATATCGATCAGGTTGGGTTGTTGCACAAACAGGGAGGTCGAGGCTTGGCCTCGATGGGAATGAGTACCTAATGGAGGCCTCAAGGATGGTGTTAGAGACCTCCTCCCAAACATGCACCGATGGAGTAGATGAGAGGTAGAATGTGATGGACCCAATCAAGACACCCAAAAATTTGGGATGACTATAGAGGTTTAGGGTGGATGATACCCCATAGTCAGAAAGTTGTCCACCTGAGAATTACCTTGGTAGCCAGAGAGGAAGAGTCCCGCGAAGACCCTTACACGGTAGAGCGCCCCCACGAGTTATAGGGTTTCCCCCACCTGACCCCTCTTGTCACTGATGATCCAGGTAGACCAGAATGGGGACTTGACCTCTTAAGTCTACCAGTTTTAGATTAAGAGCAAGGTGCTTATATTTTCACTTGAACTTTTAAGATGTTTTTGTGCAAAGTGACCTAATTTGAAGATTGGTTAACCCAACAAGGTGGGTCAACTTCGCCTATTTTGTCCCTTGAAAAATTTAGGTGTCTCTTTTAGTGTTCAAGTGAGATTAAGAGCTTGGTTTTAGCGTTTGCTTGAATAGATCAATTCAATGAAGTCTTAGGCACACATTGTTTGGAAAGATCAATTCTTGCTTAAACAAGTGTGTCTCAAAAACCCTAAATTGGAAATCTTAATTGGCTCTAATTTGGTCCAATTCAATTTTGTCCAAATGTGGTACTTAGGGTTTCAAACAAGAAGGTGATAGCCCTAGATATCTTAAGATCTTAAGTAAGTGAACAAATCAGGGTTTGGATGTTTCTCTAAAATGTATCAAATCAGGCAACTTGAAGATTTGTCTAAGAATAGAATGCAAGTAGCCCTAATTGATTTTTTTTTCCTTTTTTAGCTTTTCAGAATCAGGGGCTTAGAAGAGATTGGATTAGTGTTTTACCTATCCCTGGAGAGGATGATGTGCGGCTAATCTTTCTTCAATAAATCCCTGAAATAGATCAAAGTCAAAAGAGATGTAGCAAGTTAGTACCAAGTCTGATATTACAATCAAGAGATCTAAATTGCACGTTGCTCCCCAACAACGATGCCAAAATGTTTACCCCTCTGAAATGGGTTTTAAAATTATCGCGTTGCAGTATATATCGAATCAGTGTGAAAACATATAATATTTATTACTCGAATGAAATCCGAGGTTGAACATAGGAAGCATTTGGCAATTTAATACTCAAGATCACAATAAAAAATGTAAGAATTCACAATCAATAATGACATATAAACGAAATCCAATGTCAAGAATACAAAAAGTTAAGAGGGTAAAATGGTGATTTGAATCACCAAATTACCCTACAATGTTAAGCTTAAGCTACTCAAAGTAACAGATCAGATAAGCTAAGTTATTGCACCCAATTTAACCAACAAAACGAAGGTATTAGATATTAGATGATAGAATAGGCTTAGATGCCTTAACAGAGGCAAAGAACTCTTCCGCTTTCTTCTTTAAGTTCTTCTCTTCTTTCTTCACTTTCTCATCAAGCCACAAGGAGAGGCTTCTCTCTTCTTCTCTTCCACTTCTCTTTTTCTTCCTTCTCTATCTCTCTTTCTCTTCCTTCTCTTCTTCCCTTAGCTTTAGAGAAGACGCAACATAGAACTCAACATGCCAGCAAAGGCAAAGGCCTCCTTTAGATTTCACAAGAGTCAAGAGGAGGGTGGCATAACAAAACCCCCCTCTCCTCTCTTTTTCTCTCCTTCCTCTCTCAGAACCAGCAAACTAGAATAGACCCAGGTATCCAGGTAATTGGATCAAGCCCAGCCCAGCGGGGTGTGAGCATGGGCGAGGGCGTGCATCGGCACGTGCGAGGTGACCTCACCCCGTGCTACTGAGGCAATGAGGCTATATTAGAAATTCCTTTTACTTTCGCATGCCGCTTCGTTAGCTACTGAGGTGGGACTAAAGTCCTACCCTTCCTCGCGCGATTGCTGAAAGAGTGGTCTTCGTTTTCGTTGAAAACTTTAACATAAAATGATGTGTCGTTGTATTTAATCACGTGGTAGAAACCCGCTTTTCAAAACATTTTAATTTTCAGAATCTAACCACGAATAGTTAGGTCATCTCCACAGGGAGGAATTAGCCTATTTAAACTAGTAAATAGTGTCTTGTTTATTAGGGAATCTTAGTGGGTGTGCATGCTAATTCGTGCGATTCTTTTTCTCACACAACTGCTCGTTTTAATTAATTAATCAAGAATGTAGGTGTTTAGATGCAAAATCACCGCCATATAATATTTTGTTAACAAGTGATCTTGATACCGGTAAATACTGTAAATAATGATTTCTAGACTGAGTTATTTACTATAATATCTATGCATTGAATCATTCATGTGATATATGCATGTGCAAATAATTTAGATGAAGTAGAAGGAGGACTATGCAATTTCACCACAATAATGTAATGCCTAAAATAAATGAATAGGAACTTCCACAATGGCATTTTCTGTAATTATTAATTGAATGAAAAATAGAGCATTTTCTCTCTCTCTTGCTTGCATACGGGAAGGAGTGTCGGCGGGGCTGTTAACACGCGAGGGAGGTTGGCGAAGATGAGGCCGATCCGATGGAGGTTGTGGCGTCGACGGAGATGGCCAGAGGTGACCGGCTGACGGAGGAGAAGAACGTCGGAGGAGGCACGCATGTGGGGCAGCGGAGGGGCTTGGTGAAGCTGCAGGGCGTGCGCGCAAGTGTAGGGGCAGGCACTGGGTACGAGGGGCGAGGGCGGAGCGTATGCCTGCAGGGCACTGGTGGTGAGGTAGAGTGCTTGTTGGCACTGGAGAGGGGCGCGTGGAGGTGATGCACCTGAATAGGCTCGCAGGCAATGGCGGGCAGAGCAGGGCAGTGCCTGCAGTAAAGGGAGCTGGAGAAGGGCATGCACTACGGTGGCTGGAGAGGCACAAGCCTGGAAGGGCAACGGGGGGTGGTGCACCTGAAGGTGGGCGCTGGTGGCAAGCAGAGTGCCTGCTGGCACTGGAGAAGGGCACACGCTTTGGTGGCTGGAGAGGCGCGGGCCTGGTAGGGCAGGGGGGCGGTGCGCCTGAAGGCGGGTGCTGGTGGTAGGCAGAGCGCCTGCGGGCGTTGGAGAAGGGCACACGCCTGCGAGCGCGAGTGGCGAGGGCGGAGCGGGCGCCTGCAGGGCACTGGTGGTGAGGCAGAGCGCCTGCGGTGCTTGAGAGGGGTGCGCTGAGGTGATGTGAGCACTGGAGGGGGAGGCTTGGTGCACAGTGCACATAGTTCCTGGATGATGGCTCCCCGCCAGGGGGAAGGCCTCCCAGAAGAACCGACGATCCTTCCTTTTTATGTCCTCCCCCGGTGCAAATCAAGGGGTTTTCCAAATCCTTTACTAAACATGGCTGGCGCTATTGGTGAGGTTGTTGAGGCTGGTCGTAGGTTGAGAAATTTGTGGGGGAAAATATCTTTTCACCCCCTATTCTTTTCCACCATTGATTCTCCTCCCTCTTCTTCTCGATTATTCCTGATGGATACATTAAGTGGAGAAGATGTAACGAGTGCACTGCTGCAGGACCTGCATGAAAAATAAAATAATTACATACTATGTTATAGAATGATGCATGCAATCATTCTATAACTTAATGTGGTTATTAATAAACATACAATGTTAAAATAGAATTACTTAGGCACAACAATAGTCCATTAAAATGGACCCATCAAATACCCCCATGCCTAAGATTTGCTAGTCTCTAGCAAAAGTGAAAAATATTGTAAGTAATCAGAAGATTTCTTCCTTTCTTATTTCAAAACTTTAGAGATCCAGACAAATGTGACGTGATAATAACCTAAGTAACAGATCCAAGTGAAAAAGCCAATTCGCATTGGGAGTTTGTACTTCACCCTTGGTAAATATTGCTGTCGAGATAGGCAACTACTTCCCTCATGGATAAAGTAGAAGATAATCTATAATTTGACCCCAGTGTTTGGCTTAGGTAGGAGATATCGAGTTGAATGGATTTGTATTTGGTGGCACACACTCATCTGGTGCTACATGTAGTCTAGTACTACATACTCTAGATCTCTAGACTATTAGACAAGTCAACTCAAAGAGAGGCTAAACTGTGCTCTCTTGATGTTCTTGGGCACTCACTCTTTTCTTTCTTTTCTTTTCGAGATCACAAATCTCGCCAGACTTAGTAATTGTACTCACTGCTTGGTGGCCTCACATGGCATCGACACTTCAATTAAAGTCTCAATAACTCTACAACTAAGTTAGAGTCCTCAAACAGTATTCGGGTGATCAAAAATACTAAAAGGTAGGTATGGGTCAATTTGATGGAACGCGATAGGTGTTCTGTTACCTCAGAAACAATATTACATTATAAACTTGGACTTTTTTTTTTGTAATATAACTGTTTCTTCTTCTTTTTTTCTTTTCTCCCTTTTCTTTATTTTATTTTTTATAAATCGACACAGACTTTTATTTATGAGGCATTATTAGGGATGATGATGGTCAAGAGGATATTGTGTGGCTTATTTGGTGGAAGTGCCTATTCTCGGCACCGGGAAGGAATGGATAGGACAGGCGTATTTCTAACCTTTGACACTATTACCCTCCTTCAATCGAGGACTCTATGAAGGACGGTCGTAATCATCCACCATAATCATAGCTTTATTAAGATTCCATCTCTGTGTATCTGCCTTATTTGGTGACTCTCAGGAATTCACATAAAGTGCACACACAGGAACAGAGAGTGAAAACTATGCCTAACTCTGAAGTATCATCATCTAATTATCCAAAACTTAAGAGTCCTTACACTAGACTTAGCGCACAAGTAATCTCTCTACTTTCTTCTCACAAATATGAGGTGGATCTACTAGAATATAGTATGCCTAACTCCCTATGAACTGTCCAAGGGTTCAGTAGACTACAAATGCTTATTGGTTTTCCTCAAGGATCTATTACCAAGTCTACATGTACGTGAAAAAAATGTACTGGATTCTAAACTTAAGAAATAATTCGGGAAGAAAAACCTCCAGTGAAAGGTATTTTGCTAGGGACTAACCCAATCAGCTCAAGAAAATAAGAATTCTTTTTTTTTTATATATGCTAACCTAAATGCATGAATACTTCCTAAAATGCAAATGCACCCCCCCATGCCTAAACCCTACAATGTCCCCATTCTAAAATTAAAACAGGAGGAGAAAGGAAAAACATCACCTGTCAACGGTGTTATTTCGACCGCTAGGTTGCCTCCCAACAAGCGCTGCATTTTCTGTCAGCAGCCAAACTTAGAAGGAACCTATAAGTCTGGTTCCAAACAGACAAGGTTAGGCCCTAAAAATATGTACAATAGTGCGGGCCTAGAAAACAGGTAGCCACTATGTTGGTGAGCGGATGATGCAACGTAATACCAAATACTCGCCAGAAGATATGAAAGCGAAGAACCTCATTAGCTACCTTAGGAGGTCTAGGAATAATAAATGGAATATGAAAAGGGACCTCCCGAAATGGAATAAGTGGAGGATAACAAGGATCCTCCAGAGCAGGATGGGTTTTAAAAGATATGCACATTATTAGTTCAAACCCTTGAATGGCGAGAGTAAAAGTACAAGCATCAATCCACACTCGCCATTCTACCTGAGGATGTACTGGCCTGATATGTTCTCTAGAAATAATGTACATGAGCAGAGATCTGAGCCAAGGGTCGGTTAGGGAGTATAAGTGTTGTTTGTAGTGTTGGAAGGTAATGGTTAAGTCCAATGAGGGCTTAGTCGGTGTTAGGTCTAATTCCAACAATGATTCAAATTGTGTATACTGCCTAACAGTTGTAGACAGCAGGTTACCCTGCCTAGCATTAATGATTGGAGTCATATTTGAATCAAGGGTAGACTCCCAATTACAACTCTTTGAGGGCAGGGTCAAAATGTCAGAATCATTATTATTCAGGTCACCCCAGATTCGTTTGGTTCACTCAAATTTTTATCAGGGTGTATATGTGATTCATTAATGAAGACAGGAGTTAGATCAGTATCCTTAATTATTCCTAAAGGAAGATCAGTTTTAATATTTTGGAGCAAGCCTATATCATTGAATTCGTCATTCTTCTCGGGGTATAAATCCTTAATTGACGTGTTTTGTTCCCGAGAGTCTCCCATACACTTCTCATTATTTTTTTTGTCCTCTAATATCAACTCCTGCTTTGATGGAGGATGACTCTCACAAGAAAGGAGGAATCTGGATTTCACCACATGGTTTATATCCTTTGGAGGTAAATCCTCAAATGATAAATAATTCCCCTGTGATTCACTCCAGATTTTCAGTCCAGGTTTCTCTATTGGGGCATCCCCATCTTATGAAATTGACTCTTCATATCCCTGAAATCAAAATTGATCTAATTCATCCTCCATTCCCTTAGGGTCACCTTCATTGGGTGAATTTAAATCAGGATGCTGAACGGTAGGTGTTGATTTCCTAAGTGGAGGGTTAGGAGTAGGCTTACTAAAGGTAAAATGGGATTCCACCAAATAATCAATAAGGGAAGCGATAGGAATAATATGACCTTGACCCGGGTTGGTAGGGGTAAGGAGAATACTGTGATTGGGGTCAAGGTCCTCAAGAGGTACCATCTTCCCTTGCTTTTGACTCCAATAAAGCTCGGGTGGATAATCACTATGATCGTTGTCCTCTAGTGGCCGTGTCTCATTGGGAGAGTCTAAGTGATAGCTACATAAAATTGGATCCCTATTGTCAGTGGTTTCCTTAGAATTGTTTTAATGATCATGGTCGTATGGGTAGGGATCAGAATTATTGGGAAGCGTGTAGCTAAGCTGTCTTATTTCTTCATTTAACTATTGACTATTCCTCAGCATCTCTCCCATTGATTCCATCATTTCCTTTTGCTATTTTTGCAGTTCTATCATAAAAGAGGAGAGGCTACTATTATCAGGTTGGGGAGGATAGTCAATTTCAAGCTCTGGTTGCCTAGGGGTATCGGTCCAACCTCAATACGAAAAATCATGAAGGGTGGGAGGGTTGGGTGTTTACATGGAAGTAGGGATTTCAAGGTTGGGAAATCCTGCTCCTTGGCTCTGCTCAAAAGTGGGAGTTATCAAGCCAGTACTCCCAGGATAAGAATAAGAATGATCCCATGAATTGTCAATGTACCCATCAAAGGATGGATACGCTCGGGGCATGGGATCCTGATTAAAAAATGGGACGTATTGACTCTGATAATCTAAATGATAGGAGTACGGGTAATCCATTTCTTTAAGCAAAACAGTTTTAACTCTCTTAGGATTTAGCAGAATTCAGAATACAAGCAGAAACTTCCTAGAGAGTTCTACTATCAAAGCAAACACAAATTCAGTGGGATCTTGTTTTTAGTAGATTGTAGGTCTTAGAATTAAATGTTCAATTGGTGGCCAAACAAGTTTTGCAAAAAATTATGCTTCCTAGGCCAACCTTTGTTGGTGCCTATAACCTACTCGTAAGGGATGAAAGTCTCGAATCGAGCCCACACACGAGGAACCGAAGTAACATGGTGGATAGGCTTGTTGATTTCCGACTAACTTCCCTTGTGGTGCAAAAGAGGAGAGGTAGAAATTTATCTAGTGACCTTATTTGTGAGGTGCAGTGTCTCAAGTGTGCAAACATACAATTGTGTTTTGATTTTTGAAATTTTGCAAATAAGATCCTTTTGCACACAATTTTTAGGCAAAGATTTTAAAGTCCAACCTCTTAACAGTCCCAATTTTTAAAGTGACCACTGAATTAATTTGATTCAAGCACTTAGTGGTCTTAGATTTAAGTTCAATGCATATGCATGACAGGTAATTGATGCTCAAGAGAAGACGTACCTTACTCCAGCTTTTTTCGTGCAATGTATGCAATGCAGTAAACATAAACTAGATGCTGCTCATTCAGTCTTAGATGGTCATCCTATAGATATGCATCTTCCAGCAGGTAGTTCAAATTTTTTTTTTTTTGTTAATAATAAACAAACAGACCTAATCTAACTAACTAACTGAAATGCAGTTCAAACAATGCAAATAATCCTATAATCTAAATAAATGGGAACACGCTCTCGAAAATACGCTCCCGCATACAAGAGCGATAAGAAATAAATAGGCACTGGGAACACATTCCCAAAAATACCCGACAAGGGACCAAAAGATAGAAATTAAATTCTAATGTCTATCTAAACTAAATCTAACTAAGATATACTGACTAAATCAGAAATAGGCTTCTTCGTAAGCTTATGCACGTGGGATCAAGGCCCACGTGTTCCTGTTGCTGGCCTCCAGGTGGCATCATGGTCCACCAAAAAGATCGTCTCCACCGTGCGTGCCCGTCGCGTTCATCTCGTGTTTTTGCATAGATCTACAGTTAGTAATTTAGAAAAGCTTTCAAAATAGTATAAAAATAACATAAAATTTTTGAAAAAATTAATAGGCATTTTCCTCCATGGAAATAGTGCCATTTGAAAGAGCGGTCTTCGTTTTCGTTGAAAACTTTAACATAAAATGATGTGTCGTTGTATTTAATCGCATGGTAGAAAATCGCTTTTCAAAATATTTTAATTTTCAGAATCTAACCACGGATAGTTAGGTCGTCACCACAGGGAGGAATTAGCCTATTTAAACTAGTAAATAGTGTCTTGTTTATTAGGGAATCTCAGTTGGTGTGCATGCTAATTCATGCGATTCTTTTTCTCACATAATTGCTCGTTTTAAACAATTAATCAAGAATGTAGGTGTTTAGATGCAAAATCACCACCACATAATATTTTGTTAACAAGTGATCTTGATACTGGTAAATAATGTAAATACTAATTTCTAGACTATAACTTATTTACTATAATATCTATGCATTGAATCATTCATGTGATATATGCATATGCAAATAATTTAGATGAAGTAGGAGGACTATGCAATTTCACCACAATAATGTAATGCCTAAAATAAATGAATAGGATCTTCCACAATGGCATTTTTCATAATTATTAATTGAATGAAAAATAGAGCATTTGCTCTCTCTCTTGCTTGCATACGGGAGGAGCGTCGGCGGGGCTGTTAACACGCGAGGGAGGTTGGCGAAGACGAGGCCGATCCGATGGAGGTTGCGGCATCGAGGGAGATGGCCGGAGGTGGCTGACTGACGGAGGAGAAGAATGCCGGAGGAGGCGTGCATGTAGGGCAGCAGAGGGCTTTGTGCAGCTGCAGGGCATGCGCGCAAGTGTAGGGACAGGCACTGGGCGTGGGGGGTGAGGGCGGAGCGGATGCCTCCAGGGCGCTGGTGGCGAGGCAGAGCGCCTGCTGGTGCTGGAGAGGGGCGTGCAGAGGTGATGCGCCTGAACAGGTCCGTGGGCGATGGTGGGCAGAGCGAGGCAGCGCCTGTAGTGAAGGGCGCTGGAGAAGGGCACGTGCTACGGTGGATGGAGAGGCGTGGGCTTAGAAGGGAAAGGGGGGCGGTGCGCCTAAAGGCAGGCGCTGGTGGCAGGCAGAGCACCTGCAGGCACTGGAGAAGGGCATGCACTGCGGTGGCTGGAGAGGCATGGACCTGGCTGTGAAAGGGCGGGCGGTGCGCCTGAAGACAGGCGCTGATGGCAGGCAGAGCACCTGCGGGTGCTGGAGAAGGGTGCGTGCCTGCGGGCATGGGTGGTGAGGGCGGAGTGGGCGCCTGCAGGGCGATGGTGGCTAGCTAGAGTGCCTGCGGTGCTTGAGAGGGGCGTGCGGAGGTGATGTGAGCACTGGAGGGGGAGGCTTGGTGCACAGTGCACACAGTTCCTGGATGATGGTTCCTCGCCAGGGGGAAGGCCACCCAGAAGAACTGACGATCCTCCCTTTTTATCTCCTCCCCCGGCGCAAATCAAGGGGTTTTCCAAATCCTTTACTAAACATGGCCGGCGCTGTTGGTAAGGTTGTTGAGGCCAATCGTAGGTTGAGAAATTTGTGAGGGAAAATATCTTTTCACCCCCTATTCTTTTCCACCATTGATTCTCCTCCCTCTTCTTCTCGATTATTCCTGATGGATTCATTAAGTGGAGAAGATGTAATGAGTGCGCTGTTGCGAGACCTACATGAAACATAAAATAATTACATACTATGTTATAGCATGCAATAAAATAGATGTAAACTTAAATAATGATAGATGCAATCATTCTATAACTTAATGTAGTTATTAATAAACATACAATGTTAAAATAGAATTACTTTGGCACAACAATAGTCCATTAAAATGGACTCATCAACTACAGCGGCTGAAGTTGCTTCGCTAATTGGCGCAGCTACTGATGCGTGTTGCTTTAATTGAGTGCTTAGGAGGCCTCAAGGCTAGGAGCCATGCCAAGCAAAAGTTGCAGCAGGGAGTTTGAAGGTTGGAGGAGCCCTGCCGTGGTTGGAGAAGATGAGGACAGCGATAGCAAATCAGCATGACTTGAAATAAGAAAACATGAGCTAAATGCCCCAGTTAGAGCACTCAACAAGGTTGCCGGAGGTTGGTGAATGCAGTGGTGGTGGTTAGAGGGTATGTGAAGGTTGGAGGGTGGCTGTTGGTGACGGAAAGGACGAGCAAAGGGAGCTATGTTTGGGGAGGTGAGTGCTTGATAAAAAGTCCCAATAAAGGTGGGACTTCTGGTTAGTGGTCCATGGTGAAGTTAATGGAGGCAGTGGTGTTGTGTATGGTATAGTGTAGTGCTGGTGCGAGCTCGCCGGAGCTTGTGCCGGATGTGGGGAAGATGATGGGGGAGAGATGCAGTCAGCAGTCGAGAGTTGAGTGCGAGTGAGGGAAAAGAAAGTAGAGAGAGAGAGAGAGAAGTAGATAGAGTATCTTAGAAAAGAGAGAGAAGGTGGAATGGTCCGATCATGGCTGACCATACCCAAAGAAGGTGAAGAAGAAGGCAAGGCGGCGACGACGAACAAGATGAAGAACGACCTCCCTTTGGCTGGGGAAGATGGCGAGGATGAGGGGGAGAACATAGGGCCTTCAATTTGTCTGTTGGAGGTCTGAGAGAGAGAGAGAGGTAGGGGGTCACCGGAGCTGTGGTTGTTGTTTGCCAGAGAAGACGAGCGAGTGGGTTTTAAGGCCTCAAACCTAGCTAAAAAGCTTGGCCGAGCGACAGGGGTTCTTTTATCGGCCATAGGAAGCCTTTCCAAGCTTGAAAAGAAGCTTCGAAGCTCAGAAGGTTTTGCGAAATAGGATGCCCAAACCTTTGAAAGGTTCGCATGACCTTTTGGTAAAGACTTAGAGCTTAAGGAATGGCTCAAATGGAAGTAACTTCCTAAGGAATCTTCAGTTCAAATTTGTGAGAGATTGATTGAGAATCGAGCAAGAAATCCTCGCTCGAAACTCCATGGTGAGGTTTAACCTTCCAAAAATGGCATGGGGACCTATTTGTTAAAATTATGACAAAGTTATGGGCCTTTTTGTATGGATTTTGAAAGTTAAGGGCATATGTGTGATATACGAGAATCAAATAGGACCAAATTGCAAACTAGGTCAAGATAGTCTCGGATTAGGCCCAAGTTTTGGTAAAAACCTAATTTGGACCTAAGGAATACAATGGTGAAGTTGGATGTTGGTTTTGACTTACTTTGACTGGGTAATTTATGTAAAAATCCAAATTAAGGCAAATATCTATCTAGGATTCTATTTTGAGTCAAGATGGGTTCTAATAGTTAAATTGAAGATACCAAACCTTAGAGAATATTTTTCTATGACTTTTAAAGGGTTTAGGTGAATTTTATCCTAACTAGAACCTCATTTAATTAAGTAGGTCTATTTTTAGGATTTCAGAAGTCATTTAATGCTCAAAATACGTGAAAACCCTTTTTTGTCTATATGAACCCACTTGTTGGATATTTAAGATCATTTGACCCTTAATTACCCCTAAGAAAACCCGTGGTTGTTCTGCATTCAAGATATTATGGTAAAATTGTAGTTTTAACACTATTTTCTTATCTTTCTCTCAGAATGATTATGCAGTGACTTAGGGCTCTCTGGCAGTTATGTAGGAGCATTTATTCCTTGATAATGACTACATTGAGCTAGTTATGGCTCATAATGGTGTTCCCATCAATAAACACCACCCCTCCTCCATGTCTATAAAGCCTACCCATAACCACCATTTATGATCATACTTGCCACATCATTCTTCTACCTAAAATGTCTACCAATGGCCTGGGGAAGAAGAGTAGGATGTGGAGACAAGGAGGGAAGCATCACCACCCCCCCTCTAGTCTCTACACATCCATTCTCTCTTCCTTGAAGCCATGCCAAGGAGCACTTCATTAAATGACGACTACGAGAGGAGGGTGGTACACTACCCTTGATTGTTGGAGAGAGAGCATTGATGTTCGCTAAAATCTACACGATTAAGATATGCAATCATTGTAGCGCACAAATTAAGTAATCAATTAAATTTATATATCCGAACTACAAGGGGTCCAAGTTAAACACAGGGAGGCAGTCGCTATTTAAAACCTTTCATAATAGAGAAGTTAATATATTATATTCATATCAAATTGATGCACATATATGAGGGTTTACCTGTGGATCAAACGTATACTACAGGGGAGGGGTGAATAGTATCACCTTTTTCAAACAATAAAAAGTAAAAATGAATTCACAAAAAAGTCAAGCACATGTTACACCTGGATTTAGAGTGCAAACCCAAATCGGGTGAAAACCACTAACTAAGCCTCTCAGTTTAGGATTTTTCCAACTAGTCAAGGCTTGTCAATCCACTATCATACCACTTGAAAGAGGGTGGCACAACCTCTTTACAATCACTTCTTTTTTTACCCTGAAGAGAAGAACAATAACAACACGGATCTTCCCAACACCTTGGGATTCGTTAATCATAACAATGTTGAAGAATAATAAATATATCTATGGAACCTCAATAAAAAGTCAAACTAGAATTTCAGAAAAGATTTGAAATGATGTGCTTTGAATGACGTGAATAGCGAAGCGTAGAAACACTTGAAAGAAGCACGAGAAGCTCTGATCTCTTTTAGGGCATTTCTATTGAAAGTTTATTATAAAAAAGAGCTATGTATGGCCTCTATTTATACTGAAATGTTGGTCTGAAAAAAAAGTCGAATTGGTCGATCAATTAAGGTATATTAGTTGATCAATTAAGTTATTTGGTCGATCACTAATTGGTCGATTAATTATCTTGGTTGTTCGATTAAAAGGGTTTTAATCAACTTCCTAAAATGGGTTGGTTTGATTAATTAACTGAGTTGATTGGTCGATCAATAACCCTAAAAACTAATTTTGAAAGAAGCATGAAAATATATTTGAGCTTTATTTTTGAGGTTCCTTACAACAATATCCTAGACTCAAACAAAAGTAAAAGACACAAATTAGTAACCATCTAAACTTGATCCAAGAGAGAAGCTTTGATCCGAGATGGTCTTGAAATATTACTGTAGCAGTAAACATAATTTTGGTGCATCAAAATAGAGGTGCTTACAAGATAATAGTAGTAAATGGAGACATAGATATCAAAAGAATATTACAATATTTTTTACTATCAAAAATGTCTAACAAATATAATTCTAATCAAAGAATACAATCAGAATAGAATTATAAAAGAAAAGAGGAAGAAGAAATCAGAGTCACTTGAGGGTTGCTTGAGAAAGCTTCTAATAGAACTTTAGATCCAAGGTGCCGGGAGGAAGAAGAGAGGGTTGGAGAATCTATGGAGGTAGAGGGATGGTGGGTGTGCCCTATAAGGCTAGGTACTACTAAATTATACTAAGGATTTCTAAGAGGATAATTTATTTAGGTGGAGGGAGGGGTAGTGTTTTTATAGGAATGGTGAGGAAATGAGGGCCCTTCGATGAGGATCAATTGTTAAGGTGTTTCCACCACTTCAAAATTAATACTAGCCCTTAGATGGCATCTAATGGTGGAATATCCAAGGGTTATGTGTAGGTTAGACAGGGGCCATAGGATTAGAAATGAAGGGTCTAAATTAGATGGAGTGATGTGGCATAAGGGAATGATAGGTTCTTTAGGTTTCTAAAAATGGGAAGTGTGTTTTGGCCTTAGGATGGGTGATGGGTGGTAGGGATTAAGTAGGCTTAGGTTTACTAAAATTAGGAAGGCCTTAGGCTAGCTGATAAGCACCAATTTATCATCATTCATAAGCCTAAAATTACATCTAGTTCCTAGGTTTTTCAATTACATTATGGTATTGGGTTGTATTTGGCCAATTAGGGTTTAGGCATGCATTGCATTGTTTTCTTCCTATTTTATATTTGAATACCCTGGTGACGTGAAAGGCAAAGACCAAGAAGAAAGAATAACTTCATTCCAACTAGATCACAACTCATTCTAGCTCATCTCGGCTAGACCTAACTCAATCCAACTCACCTCAACTGGATTCCAACTCAACTCAGCTCAATTCAACTAGATCCAACTCATTCTAGCTCCACCCAGCTCATGGCAACTTCACTGAACTTAGCTTAGCTACTAGTCCTCAATTAGCTAAGCTAAGTCAGCTAAAGAGTCCATAGTTAGCTTAAGGAAGCTCATAACCAGCTTATGAAGACTCAACCTAGCTAAACCTAGTTGAGCTTGTCTACTTGACCTAAGCTAGCTGGCTAGAGAGTCTTCTGGCAGATCAGACCCAGCTCTCCTCAACTCCAAATAAGTTAATTTCACCTCAGCGTAACTCATCTTGCTCAGCCTAGCTGGTAGAAAAGAACTAGATAGCTGAGCTCACAAAAGGTCTACCTCAGCTACAATTCAACTCCATGCAAAGTCAGAACAGCTCCTCCAGCTTAATCCTAGATCCTAACGTCTACTAGTAGCAACTAGCTAAGCTAGCTTAGCTAGCTAACCTAGCTCCTACTTTACTCCATATGGCTGGTGTTTGCACACCAGAAGTACACCAGTAAAAATGCCATCTTGTGTTATTCCCTAGCACTATCATTGCATCTTATATAGCCATAATTGCATTTGTAAAAAAAGACGACTGCATGCATTTATAGCGAGGGGAGGAGAGTGTGAATAATTGGCCATCCATTCCACTACCATTAATTAACATCTTCATTAAGTGCGACATTGCAATTTCACCATTTTCTCTTTTTTTTATTTACTTTGAATTTCTCGCGGCTACAGGACAGTGAGCATGCGCATCTCTTCGCGCCACACCTCCTGCCAACAGCATGGCAAGAGGTGTGCTGCCAGCAGCATGGCGATGGCATACCTCTTCCTCTCTAAAACCCCTCACCCTCTCCCTCATGCAGGCATGCCCTTACACACACCTATAGGCACTTTCATCCACTGTCAGGCCAACCTCTTCCCCTTTCCCTCTCCATACACAGTAGCTCTTCTCGCTGAGAAGAGACACACTGTGGGCAGGAGAAAACCCACAGCGGTCCCACAACCACCACTGTGAGTTCCACCACCGCCCAGCTCTTGCGTGAGCAGGTGGATGTGGTGGGTTCACCTTTCGCTTTCATCGCTTATCACCTTCTCCACTCTTGCCAGAGCTTCAAGCTCAGAAGTTCCAGCAAAATGCACGACAGCCTGTAGCAGCTGTCGGCCACCGCACGTGCCTACAGGTGTGCACACTCTCTTTCCGTGCATGCAGGCACTTCCCAGTGCACCCGCGCACTCGAAACCAGCCACCACCGGTCGGCAGACCACGCGTACACTATAGCGCACTGTAGCACGTGGTCTGCACAACACCATAGCCACCAGCTCGCTTCTCACTTAGCCGGTGGCTTTGGCACTCTCTCTCTTTGATGTCACCCGCTCCAACCGGTCTCCAGCCTCCGCGCCCATGCCCGCACCCACCCGCAGCGTAGCGCGCTACGCTACACAGTGCGCTGCGCTGCACTCACCCACACCCGCCCGTGCACGAAGACAGCGCAGGTGCTTCCTCCAATGCCCCATGTGCACACTTCCTCCTGCGCCTGTGCCACATCACGCATCAGACGATGAGGCTGCGCAGTAGACGGCTTATCTGCTGCACACCCCATCATCCGCCTGTACACGCACACACACACTTGTACATGCTCACACACCCTTATATACTCACACCTACACACACATACACACATATATATATATATACATATATAAATATATATTTATATATATATACAAATACATCTATATATACATATATACATATACATATCTATATACATTTATAACTATACATATATATATATATTTATAAATATATACATACATACATACATACATATATATATCTATATATATATATATATACATACAAATATATATGTATATACATATATATATATTTACATATCAATATATATATATACACAAAACTACATATATATAGATAGTTATATATACATATATATATTTATATATATATATTTACATGTACATCCATGTACCCGCATCTGTATATACACTTCACCACCCATACTCCCGTGCACTAGTCACTCCACCGCGCATCATATCACTGGAATATCTGCACCAGTTATAGATATTCCCCGATATCCACGCAAAGCAAGTGCTTCCACACACACTCCCACACATCCGCCCACACACTCCATGCGGCACTCCATCTTGTTGGTTGTCTTATTAGACGTGGACCAACTTGACACTGTGCTGCACTTCATTTCCACTTCCACCTCCACCCCTATATATAGTATATAACTATATACATATATATATATATATATATATATTGTATCTACTATATATCTATACATATATTAAGCTACATATTTCTTTCTTTTCTAGCAACATCTCTTGTTTCCAGTTATCTTTATTTCTTGCTATTAAAAAGATAAAAAAAAAGAGTAAAAGAGAAAAGATAATTCTTGCCTTGCACGTATTTGGTCTTGCGAATAACAAGACCAATTTTTGGGAACCCCAAGATAGCTATAAGCCAAGAACCATTTGGCTCAAGGCCAAGGACTTGATTTTGAGGGTGTACCTCAAGGACAATATTATCACCAACAAAAATCTAAAAATAGAAAAAAAAGACCAAAAACATAATAATCGCAAGGTAGAGATATGTTTTAGGAAAAGCGTAGAAACTCCTTGGCCTTTAATTCCTGCCTCCCTGAGATCGATCCTGGGCCTAAAAGTGACCAAGATAAAATCAAGTAGGCTAGGTTAAAAAAATTTTGTGAAAGATGGTTAGACTCTATTTAAGTTAACCCACTATAATAACTTCAACGATAATTTCACCATATTAACACAACCTATTCGAGTCCTACCACGCTTTTTCTAGCACCATTGCCAGGGAGGCACAAATTGAGGTAAGTTTCTACTCCATTCCTTTGATTTTCTCTTCTCACACCCTTCTCTTCACGGGTGTTTTGTTTGCTTGTGTGCAGGTAAATCAGTTGCAAGGAGGAGGCAAGCAGAGGAAGTCAGAGATGTGGGTAGATCCAAGGTGGGAGCGAGAGCGTAAAGTCACCGGCACTGCGCTGGAGCTTCACCCACGTTGTTGAAGAGGTAGGTGTCTCTCTCTCTCAGCAACTTAGGTTAACTTGTCACCTAAAAAACAAAAAAAACTTAAAAACACTTCTTTCGAATTTCTTGGGGCAAGTGGATTAAAAACCACTTGATTGATTGTTTGCTATCACCCCCACCGCCCCTTGATCTCCCACCAAACTTCGCATAGCGAAAATCCAAGAATCTTGATTATTGGATCTTTCATCGTGTGAAGTGTTCTTTGAGGCAAGTTTAAATTTATTGATTGCCATCCCTCCTTTCCTTATTTGTTCACATTTTTGGGATCACATTTTTGGTGGGGAGATTTGGAATTGAGTTGATTCCAACTACACCACAACCTTTCCCATGCCTTAGATTTGATCCCGAATATTTCAACCCCAAAATTTTAATTTTCTTTACATTATCTTGTGGTTTAGCCTTGTGTGTGGAATATCCTTTTTGGTTATTGAGAGCACTTGAATTGAAGTGCTTTGGATCCCTTTCACACTAACCTAAAATAGACTCGTGAATCCACACATAAAAATTTCCATCTAGGGAAGCCCATTGCATTTTTTAGCATGCATTAACTAATTCACATTGAGGAAGGGTTTGTTGGGAATAAAAGAACTTGTGTTTTCTCAAAACCCAGAGATTGGTTGAATTGGTAACTCAGTGGAATCTTAAAATCCATACTACTTAAGGCTGAAATTCTAAAAGCCATTCACCATCTAAAATTCCAATTCGAGGAGATTTCCCCGTTGCATGCTTGGTTTACACACTTTTAAAATCAATGCACTTGGGCATTACTCGTATACAACGTCCTTCACAATCCTAGAGCACTTGATCCTAAGCCTCTAAATAAAACTGGTAGCAACTTGACCCTTATTAAGGATTAGAGGTCTAACTACCTGTGTAGCGCCTACATGCTGGTGCGGGTTCCTGCATGCTATCGAGTGTCTAAGACTGGGGCAAATGGCCTTTCAATCTAGCCTGGCGGTTCCGCGGTGCTCTCATTTGGTTCCGTAGGTTTTGATAGTAGGTAACTTAGATCTTTAGGTCTAAGGGCACATTGTAGAGGTTAGGACATTGATTGCTTTCATTTGTTATCAAGTGTACCCTTGCAGCGTCATTTCTCTCAACCCCTTTTCCCTTCTTATCTCCCCAATTCTTTCTACGGTAGTGCATGTTTGGGAGGAGGTCAGAAAACCCTGAATTGTTTGAATTGTCTGATAATTCTAGAAGGATAGAAACTGATTCGTCATCCTCCTCCACAAACATGGCTGCACGCCCACCCCCAAATCCCGAGGGAGGAAACCTCCCCCTTCAAATCCCACCAGGTAGTGGTGGAGCCGTACACCCCATAACCCGCCTCCAAGCCCAAATGGAAATGTATAATGAGCAAATTGAAGCCATTAGGGAAACATTGGAGGAAATGCAGAACCCTCCCGAATAGGAGGAGCCTAGGTCTCTTAGCTCTTATCAAAATCTCGCTGCTACAATGACCATAGGACAAATTCGGGTCCCCATGGGTGGGGATGATTTTGAATTGAAACCCAATGTAATTGGCCTAATTGACTTTCACTTCCATGGTCTTGCAAGTGAAGATCCTTTTCTACATTTGGAAGACTTAACCTAATTTGCTGAAACGGTTAAACAAAGAAATAACCTAATTTGCTGGAAGACTTAACCTAAACCCTAAACCCTTATCAATTGTCCTCATGAAAATGTTCCCATTTTCGTTGCAGGATAAAGCGTCGCAATGGTTGCGCACCCTTGGGAGAACCATCCATTCCTGGGAAGAGATGCGAATAGCATTTCTCAAGAAATTCTTCCTAATCGAGCAAACTAATGCGCTTCGTCGTACTATAACTTCTTTCACGCAACAAAATGGTGAGCAATTTCATGAGGCCTGCTAAAGGTACAATGACCTCCATAGGAAATGTCCGCACCATGGTCAGCCTAAGTGGCATATAGCCCAAATCTTCTATTATGGGCTAAATGAAACTTTGAAGTAGATTGTAGGCGCTTCCTGCAGAGGGAATTTCATGAATAAAGATGAGAATGGAGCATTTGAATTATTTGAAAACATGAGCGAAAATTCAGTGCACAATGCCTCCATTGTCGCCTTTAATCGTACCAGCCTGCCCCGCAATGTTCACGAAGTTGACACGGGACCCTCCCATTCATCCACAGATCTTAACCTTATTGCACAAAAATTGGAGGAAGTCTCCGTTGTGCAAAAGAAGCTGGATGAACTTCTAGCCAATCCCTCCCATTCTATGGCAAGCACCTCGACCTCACCACTTCCTCACAATCCTAATCCTTCTAATGCCAGGCTTATTCCCAAAAACCCCGTGAGACCATCCTTACTGAGTATCGTGCTAAGCGATTTGGTAAGTCATGTGGATCTGGCTTTTGCAAGCCAGTATTTTGACACAGAGGACCAAGCTTTCGTGTGCTCGGATACATACATACATGCGAACTCGTCTTCTAGCTTAGAAGACGCTTGCGCCCTGGGGAACAACCCGTTCTCTACTACTTATAACTTAGTGTGGCGAAATCATCCTAACTTCGCATGGTCCAATAACCCGCAGTGCCAAAACCCTGCAGGTGGACCAATGCAACCGTCCGCACCCGTCATCCCAAGGGCCCAATCTAATCCTGTGGCAAATCCGCCATCGGGTCCTTGCATTCCTCAAACAGAACACGCATCAAGTCCTATTGATAAACTGATGTGAATGGTGACAGAAATGTCTAAGTGCCATGAAGAGAACATGACCTCTCTTCAGCACCAATGGGTGTAGCAGAATGCTAAGATTAGTCAATTACGCATGGCGACTCGATCTCAGGGCACTCTTCCAGCCCAACCTATTCCTAACCCACGAAATTTTGTATCCCGTGGTCCTTAACCACAGGTACGACCTTATCAGGGGTAGGTTCATCAGATTCTGCAGGCTCCGAGCATTCCACCGGGATTTCAGGCTAATCTCACAGCAACTGCACCTCACCCTTATGTCCCTATTGCGAACCCTCCTCCACCTTATGATCCCACTGGACCCGCGATGTCCAATGTGATTACTACGAGGAGTGGTAAGCAAACCGTCAATCTGCCTTGACCTGATCCTGGTCCATCTTTTTCATCGCCCTCTCATTCGGGATGCGCACTGCATTCTCATGAGGACGATATACTCAAACTAGTGCCAGAATCAGTCCCATTCCCTGAGGCTCTACTGAGGGACCCAAAAGGCAAGAAAAAGGATACGCAGGCCTTTGATAACCTACGTAATTTATTCAAGGATGTTGAAATCAAGGTACCCCTATTGGAGGCTATCGACCATATACCCACCGTCGCCCGATTTTTCAAAGACTACACTACACCCAGGTGACAGTCAAAGAAAACAAAGAATCCAGTGGTTCTCTCGCCTCATGCGAGTTGTGCTATACTATCAAACCTACCACCGAAGCAGAAAGATCCGGGCACACTGCTTATTTCTTATAGCATCCAAGGGTGCAATTTCAACCGTGCTTTGCTTGATCTAGGATCTTCCATCAATCTTATACCCACCATCATACTCGAGAAATTTTCCTTAGGAAATCTGAAACCCACCCC
This sequence comes from Thalassia testudinum, assembly GCA_037157565.1. Lineage (NCBI taxonomy): Eukaryota > Viridiplantae > Streptophyta > Magnoliopsida > Alismatales > Hydrocharitaceae > Thalassia > Thalassia testudinum. Next base: position 28,103,280 of record JAZHRO010000073.1, read on the forward strand.
TGTCACGTTACAGTTGGCAGATCGTTCTGTCAAAATACTGAAGGGTGTGGTGGAAGATGTGGTGGTTAGGGCCAACAGTCTTTGTTTTCCTGTTGACTTTCTTGTTTTGGATATGGAAGTTCCTAGCTCACTTTCTGAATGTTCGATCATCCTTGGTCGATGTTTCTTGGTCACAGCCCATGCCCATATCGACTGCGAGTCGGGCTGCATTGAGATTGTCGTTGGCTCTGAGAAGCTCAAGCTAAACATCTTCAAGGCAGCCAAGAACTTTGATCGTGATTGCATCGAGGATGACATGTCTGACGAGGACATCACCGTCAGCATGTGTATCGAACTAATAGGGACCTATTCTGATTGCTGTGGATTGCCTCTAAACATAGACCATTGCCTGACTAACACATATTGTGACATTCCCCCATCCATCCCTTTACCCGTACCTTCTCTTGACCAGACTTCTGACGAGGTTTTCTCCGCTTCCCATACCTCGTGGTTTGAGTCATATTCGAGCTACTCACCACCGGTCCACCCTCTTGAAGATCGGATTACCCTTTCTTTCCTGCCAAATCAGGCGAAAATGGGACTCCACACTGGGACCTTGAGCCCACATACTGATCACTGGGGCTATCCCATTTTGGATCCATCAATCCAAGATGCCCCTCTTTTTGGCCAATCTGAGGGCCAACTTCTTCCGCCTGCCTTTCTTTCGTCTGATCCACTTGGGACACTCTCGTCCCAAGAAATGCCAGATCTTTCACCATCCACTCCCGAGCTGAAAGATCTACCTGACAAGCTTAAGTATGTTTTCTTGGGACCAAATGAAATGCTCCTAGTAATCATTAGTTCAAAATTGACAAGGGAGCAAGAGTGCAAACTAACAAAGGTCCTTATGGAACACAAGATAGCCATTGGATAGTCCTTATCTGACCTAACTGGCATTAGCCCCTCCTACTGCACTCACCATATATATACGGACGAGGAGGCTCGACCTTCCCGCGAGATGCAGCGACGTCTCAACCCTAATATGTGGGAGGTCGTTAAAAAGGAAATCATTAAGTGGCTTGATGCGAGTATAATCAACCTGATCAGCGATAGCCCCTGGGTGAGCCTGATGCATGTCGTGTCCAAAAAGGTAGGACTCACAATCCGTGTCAATGACAGGGGCGAATTGTAACGAGCGCATGCCCTAGACGTCTTTTAAGACGTCTGGGAGGTGGGCCAGACGTCTGGAAATCAGTTATTCTGGCACAAATCTTCGTCTGCGCGCCTCAGCGCGCAGGCCCGCGAATATCCGATATTCTCTGCGGCTGCAGACGCTCTGCCGCGTCTCTCCCTCCTCCTCGCGTGGCCTTAAAAGGGCACGCCCCCCCTCACTCCGTCACCACCGTCTCCTTTCCCTTCTCCTTCAGCCAGAGCGTGAGCGCGAGCGCGAGGGCAGCAGCGGTGGCTGCAGTGAGCGCGGAGGAGGTGCGGCGTGCGAGAGCGGAGCTCTGCCGTGAGGGCGAGCTCGCCGGAGCGACTTGGCCAGCCGGCGGAGGGCGCAGGGGGCGCGGAACGACGCAGAGAGGGACCTGCTGCAGTCTGAGCAGCAGGCACGCGAGGTGCGACGCGGGCGGCGTCGCGAGCGGAGGCCGAGTAGCGCCCTGATTCTGGAAAAATTTCCAGAATCAGACGTATGGGTTGATAGGCAGACGGCGAGGACGACGTCTGGTAGCTCATACAGACGTCTGAAAGGTGTGTATTCCGCTTTCTTCTTCCTTCCTGTCGACCGACCGTACTGAGGGAGGCAGTTGGCTGTGCGCAGGTTCGCTGATTCGCCATCCTTTGCGAATCAGATGTCTGGAAGTTGTACCAGACGGCGGGAGTGACCTCCAGACGTCCGGGGTGACCATCGGACGTCTGGGAGATAGGACAGACGTCCCCGCATACTTCTGGACGTCTGGGAAACCACGCTGGACAGGTAATTCTCTGATCCACTGTTTAAGACGTCTGGAATAAGTTCCAGACGTCTGATTTTGCACAGTATCGTCTTTTTTAACCCATTTAGGGCCCGTTCGGGCTCCGTTTTTCGTGATTCGAGTTGCGTTCTTTTCAGAATTAATTCCTCTACCCGTCTACAGTAGCTATACACTATTTTGAGACACTCCTTGTATTTGATCCTTGTGATAGGACCTCGTTCAGTTGCAGTCTTGAGAGTCGCGGAGGCACGTGGGATTCCCGATCACGCCCCCATTACTCCCGTTGTACCTGGTAGAGTGGCTTAAGTTTATTATTAAAATCTGTTAAAGTATGGAACCATAACTAGAATCTAGGACATTGCATGAATCCTAGGAATGAGAAATGTATGGAATGATAGCTCCTAGGTGATGCATGAATCCTAAGGCTGGAAAACTAGTTGTATGCTAGATCCTAGGATGTGACATGAACCCTAGGATGGAAAAACTAGTGGAATGTATAATACTGCAGTCTTGGAAAAATGGAAAGGAATATAAAGCTGCCTGTAAATTGAATTAACAGCTGCCTGTTATGAATAAAGAAACATGATTGAGATCCTAGATTGTGAGAACGTGAAACTGGAAAGTGAAACATATGATGTTCTGAGATAAAGAGTTGGAACCCTACGGGGAATTAGGAGTGGAACTCCTGGAAAGAAAAAGGAATGGAACTGAGATGTAGTCTGTACTGTCTCTTGGGTACGCAGTACCAAGGGAAGTACCTGTACCTGTTTAGTGCAGAGTGGGGCCAGCCACCCCAGGGACCCGGGGTTAGGATTGGCCGCTCTGTACCGACTTGTTGGCCCTCCTGTACGTAGTACCGAGGAGAGCTACTAGTGTTAGGAGAGTACTAGCTACCCCACGGGCCCCGGGGTTCTGCTAGCCTCTTTCACCGACTTGTTAGGCCCACTAGGGCAAACCAGGGTAGTCAGGCGAGGGTGCGCGGACTGTGGAGGGGCAAGGCCCCGGTTTGGTTACTATGGAGGGGCAAGGCCCCGGTTTGGTTACTGTGGAGGGGTTGGACCCCTGTTACTGAGAGGGCTCTGCCCTGGTTCCGTGCTGTGCTTTGGGCGCACCCGTTAACAGAAACGACTGACCGCGTGCCAGTGCGGGCTAGCTACCTATGCGTTTATCGCGCGTGCCGTAGTCACCGTTACGTCTGTCAGTGACCTTGGGGTGGTTGACTGAGGGTAGGATCACCACAGGGGACTCTCCCGGCCAGGAGAGCACCACGTGCTACTTCTACTTTTGGAAAAGACTGCAATCAAGATTGTTCTCACGAGGACATTCGAGATCAAGTAAAGGATCTGAGAAATAAATTAAATAGTGAGAAAATTGAAAGATGTGAATAAAGGAAGTAATAGAACATAACAGCTACTGTACACTCTACTGTTGCCTTTAGTTAGTTTGCCACTCTACTCAGCGTTTTGCTGACGTGTTACACTCGTTACCTTTTTCAGGACCAGGTGTTGAGCAGCCAGGGTCGGCGGCTGCAGAGGATGCTGGGCCGAGTAGGGTCCAGTAGAGTTTACCACAGTCTTTTGTACCTCTTTTGTTTCTGTTCTAGTGAGTAGTTTTGTTTCCGTTGTACTTACTTTACCTGCAGTTCTTGTTATATGATAAATGTTGTTCTACTGTTGTGGTGGTACCTACTGTAGTAGTTTCTTTCCTTACTGCTGTACTTTCTTACTGTTAGTTATATTCATGCTGAATGTGGTTTATTTTACTGTCTTTTGGTTACTTCCTCGTTGGACGACTAGGTCTTGGGATTAGTCGAGTCTGTCCGGTTCTCGTGTCTCGTAGGGACTCGGGAACCGGGTCGTTACACGAATCCATCCCTACACGCACTCCTACATCTTGGAGAGTGTGTGTAGACTATAGGGAACTGAATGCTGCAACTAAGAAAGATCACTTTCCACTACCTTTTATTGACCAAATCCTGGAGCGGTTAGCGGGAAATAAATTTTTCTATTTTCTGGTTGGATTCTCTAGATATAACCAGGTGGCAATTGACCCCCGGGGCCAAGAGAAAATCACCTTTACCTACCCATTCGGCACCTTCACATTTAGAAGGATGCCTTTCAGACTTTGTAACGCGCCAGCAACTTTCCAAAGATGTATGCTGGCCAACTTTCCAAAGATGTATGCTGGCAATATTTCATGACATGGTGGGTGACTTTCTTGAGGTCTTCATGGATGAGTTTTCGATCTTTGGACCCTCTTTTGATGACTGTCTTGCCAACCTGACCCGTATCCTTCGGAGATGTATTGATGTGAACCTCATGCTTTCTCAGGAGAAAAGTCATTTTATGGTACACGAGGGAATTGTTCTCGAGCATATCATCTCCGCTAGGGGTATTGAGGTTGACAGAGCTAAGCTTGATGTGATTGTTGATTTACCTGTGCCTGGCTCTATCAAGCAAATCCGCTCCTTCTTGGGACGTGTCGGTTTCTATAGGAGATTCATCAAAGACTTCTCCAAGATTTCTAGACCTTTAACTCATCTCCTATCGACCGATGTACCCTTTGATATGGGCCCCGACTACATACGAGCATTCACGTAGCTACGTGATGCTATCACCAAGGCCCCTGTTCTCCAGCCACCTGACTGGTCCCTCGACTTTGAACTCATGTGTGATACTTCTAACCTTGCAGTCGGAGACTTCCTAGGACAAAGATACGATAGACACCTCTTCATGGTGTACTACGCCAGTAAGAGTTGGAGAGGCCTAGCGAAATTATACAACCACTGAGAAAGAACTACTGGCGGTCATCTTTGGACTGGAGCAATTCCACTCTTACCTTCTAGGCTCGCATGTTATTGTATTCACTAACCACACAGCCATTCTCCATCTCATGCACAAGAAGGATGCCAAGCCTAGACTGATTCGTTGGATCCTTCTGCTCCAAGAATTTGACATTGAGATTCGCAATAAGGTCGGAGCCCAGAATGTTGTTGCTGATCATCTCTCAAGACTAGACCCTGACCACATTGCACTTACCCTACCGATCAATGAGGTTTTTCCCGATGAGCACCTATTGGCAATTAATGTGGCAAGTGGACCTTGGAATGCTGACATTGCCAACTACCTTGCTTCCGCTTCCCTTCCATGTGGCTGGCCTAAAAACCAGCATGAGCGTCTCATTGCAGAAGCAAAATACTATTTCTGGGATAATCCACTACTTTTTCAAATAGGTGCCGACTAGATCATCCATCGCTGTATTCCCAACAGCGAATTCCCCAATGTGCTATCTTTCTGTCACGATCAGGCCTGCGGAGGCCATTTTTCTGGGAGGAAAACTGCAGCCAAGGTGTTGCAGTGCGGGTTCTTTTGGCCCTCCCTTCACCAGGATGCACACAATTATGCCAAACATTGCACTAGTTGCCAGTCGTTAGGGTCAATGTCACGTCGTGACATGATGCCCTTGCAACCCATCCTAGCTGCCGAAATCTTTGACATTTGGGGAATTGATTTCATGGGTCCCCTTCCTCCTTCCAACGGCTTCAAGTACATCCTCGTTGCTATTGATTATGTTTTGAAATGGATCGAGGCTATTCCCACGTGCCATGCTAACCATGTCATATCTACTCGATTTGTCAAAGACCACATTTTTGCACGCTTTGGGATCCCTCGAGCCATTATCTCTGATGGAGGAAGTCATTTTACCCATGCTTCTTTTCGGGCACTTCTGAGGAAATATGGAGTTCACCATCGTATCGCATCTCCGTATCATCCTCAAACTAACTGCCAGGTTGACGTGTCGAACCGGCAAATTAAGCAAATTCTCCAGAAAATGGTTTGGCTTGACCGTAAGGATTGGTCCGACAAGCTGATTGACGCACTTTGGGCGTATCAGACTGCCTTCAAGGCTCCCCTTGGTATGTCTCCTTATAGAATCATTTACGGGAAGTCGTGTCCTTTGCCCGTGGAGGTGGAGCACCACGCTTATTAGGCGGTTTGCCAATGTAACCTTGACCCAGACTTATGTGGTCGAGAAAGGAAACTCCAACTCCAGGAGCTGGAAGAGCTCCGTCGTGAAGCCTATGATTCTTCCTTAACTTTCAAACAATGCACTAAGGCCTTTCATGACATCGGAATTCGGTGGAAGGAATTTGAGCCATCTCAGCAAGTTTGGCTTTACAATGCCCAGCTCAAATTCTTTCCAGGGAAATTGAAGTCCAAATGGACTGGTCCCTTCTTGGTCTCGAGACCATTTCCCAATGGGGCCGTTGAAATTGAAGATCCCAAATATGGGCATAAATTTACGGTCAATGGGCAGCGATTAAAACCCTATCTTACTCATGAACCTGCCCCCGTTAATGAAACTATTGCCCTGCTGGAGGGTAACTAATTATGTGCCTCACATTGAGTCCAGCTGGGGATGTTAAATTCAACGCTCATTGGGAGGCACCCCAGCAACACTCCCCCACTATCACTTACACAATTCCATGTTACTTCACTTCGCACTTCTTCACTTTTCATTTAACCACCCACCATCCACCCACCCTACCGCCCTGCTATATACCATGCACGTAAGCCTCGTTCCCCGATCTTTGGACCTTGCTCTACCCTACATGCATATGAGGACATAGCATTGTTTGGCATGGGGGGGTGGATAGGCATCCATAGGATCTAGGTATTATATGGTATCATGCAGCTTCCATTATATATATCCATCTGTAAATATGTACATAAAAAAAAAGAGAGAAAGGGTGTTTAGTAATAATCTGAAGGCTGAAACAAAAATACAATAAGTGTTTATGGATATTCAACCACTGTTTTGAAGACTTCCCAGGCCACAGAAGCTTGATTCACTCAGGTTTGGCTTGATTCACTTAAGCATTGACAAGATAGATTAGAATCTCTCCTAACTAAGGACGTATTCTTGTACCTGAGTCACCAGTACAGGATTCGTTGGTTTGCTTTTACTTGAGAGCCTAAGTAATCTTGGTTCACACTACACATATCAAGAAAGACCAGGTGAACATAAGATCCAGCCCTAGTATTCATTAGGGAAGGTGGAGTCCTTACCTGTGCGCATAGGTAGACTTTTTATCCTAGGCTTTAGTCTTGTGTCTAGGAAACACTTTCCACCAAAAAGGAACTCTCCCACCAAAAATGTGTGCTCCTCCAAACAAAGTTGTATGAGATATACTAACACTTGTTTCAGAAAAAAAAAGAGAAGAAGAAAAGATATTTACAAATAAGTCAGCATATCTTTCAAATGTCTATAAATTCTCCAAAAGGTTTTTCAGGGCATGTCATAAATACCCTGTTTCTACCATATATTCCTTGAGCCATAAAAGCAATAAAATGGGAGTTGAGTTTTCCGTCATCTTTTTAAGGGTCAATCCGAAGACATGAGCTGAAACTGAGACCAACCTACACTTAAAAATTCATGAAATGCTAGGCTTGAGTCTTAATGTTCATCTGGTCAGTCTTGATCCTTCACTATGCACAAACCATAATCTCTTGAGCTTTCGAGTATGGCAAAACCCTCTGAGTCCAAGAAATCATACTTAAGGTTTAAATATCAAGAGTCCAGGTTAGTCGAGAGATGGTCTATGTCATGTAAGACTTAAAGTACTGGTAGTCTTCTCTGCAATTGGTTCTCACAATATCCAACAGATAAACACATCTCAGAAGAAAATCTTCAACTTAAGATCATTTCTAAATACAATACAAAATGTTTTGCTAGGGACTAGCAAAAGATAGGCATGGGGGTATGTTTGCACACCAAAAATACACCAGTAAAAATGCCATCTTGTGTTATTTCCTAGCACTGCCATTTCATCTTATATAGCTATAATTGCATTTGTAAAAGAAGACGACTGCATGCATTTATAGAGAGGGGAGGAGAGTGTGAATAATTGGCCATCCATTCCACTACCATTAATTAACATCTTCGTTAAGTGCAACATTGCAATTTAACCATTTTCTTTTTTTTCTTATTTACTTTGAATTTCTCGCGGCTACAAGACAGTAAGCATGCACGCCTCTTCGTGCCACACCTCCTGCCAACAGCATGGCAAGAGGTGTGCTGCCAGCAGCATGGTGATGGCATACCTCTTCCCCTTTAAAACCCCTGGCCCTCTCCCTCATGTGGGCATGCCCTTACACACACCTACAGGCACTTTCATCAACCATCAGGACAACCTCCTCCCCTTTCCCTCTCCATACACAATAGCTCTTCTCGCTAAGAAGAGACACACTGTACATAGGAGAAAACCCACAGTGGTCCCACAACCACCACTGTGAGTTCCACCACCGCCCAACTCTTGTGTGAGCAGGTGGGCGTGGTGGGTTCACCTTTCGCTTTCATCGCTGATCACCTTCTCCGCCATTGCCAGAGCTTCAAGCTTAGAAGCTCCAGCAGCACGCACGATAGCCTGCAGCAGCTGCTGGCCACCGCACGCGGGCCTGCAGGTGTGCACACTCTCTTTCTGAGCGTGGAGGTGCTTCCTAGTGCGCCCGCGCATACGAAACCGGCCGCTACCGGTCGGCAGACCGCGCACACACTGTAGCGCACTGTAGCACCCGGTCTGTGCGACACTGTAGCCACCAGCTTGCTTCTCACTTAGCTGGTGGCTTTGGCACTCTCTTTCTTCCGTGTCACCCGCTCCAGCCAGTCTCCAGTGTCCACGCTCACCCTCGCACCCACCCGCAGCGCTGCATGCTACACTACATAGTGCGTTGCGCTGCGCTCACCCACACCCACCCACGCATGAAGATAGTGCAGGCGCTTCCTCCAGTGCCCCACGCATGCGCTTCCTCCTGCGCCCGTGCCACATCATGCATCAGACAACGGGGCTGCGCAGCAGACGGCTTATCTGCTGCGCTCCCCCTCATCCGCCTATACACGCACACACACACTTGTGCTCTCACACACACACACTTGTACACGCTCACACACCCTTATATACTCACACCTACACACACATATATATATATATCCACTCACATAAATATATATATACATATATAAATATATATTAATATATATATACAAATACATATATATATATATACATATATAAATATACATATCTATATACATATACAACTATACATATGTATATATATATATATATTTATAAATATATACATACATACATACATACATATATATATATATCTATATATATATACAAATATATATATATATATACATATATATATTTACATATATATATATATATATATATACAAAAGTACATATATATATAGTTACAGATACATATATATATATATTTACATATACATCCACCTACCCGCATCCGTATATACACTTCACCACCCATACTCCCATGCACTAGTCACTCCACCGCGCATCATGTCACAGGAATATCTGCACCAGTTATAGATATTCCCCGATATCCACGCAAAGCAAGCGCTTCCACACACACTCCCACACATCCGCCCACACACTCCACGCGGCACTCCATCTTGTTGGTTGTCTTATTAGACGTGGACCAACATGACACTGTGCTGCACTCCATTTCCACTTCCACCTCCACCCCTATATATAGTATATAACTATATACATATATATATTGTATCTACTATATATCTATACATATATTAAGCTACATATTTCTTTCTTTTCTAGCAACCTCTCCTGTTTTCAGTTATCTTTATTTCTTGCTATTAAAAAGATAAAAAAAAAGAGTAAAAGAGAAAAGATAATTCTTGTCTTGCAGGTATTTGGTCTTGCGAATAACAAGACCAATTTTTGGGAACCCCAGGTTGGCTATAAGCCAAGAACCATTTGACTCAAGGCCAAGGACTTGATTTTGAGGGTATCCTCAAGGACAATATTATCACCAACAAAAATCTAAAAATAGAAAAAAAAAATCAAAAACATAATAATCGCAAGGAAGAGATACATTTTAGGAAAAGCGTAGAAACTCTTTGACCTTTAATTCCCATCTCCCTGAGATCGACCCTGGGCCTAAAAGTGACCAAGATAAAATCAAGTAGGCCAGGTTAAAAAGTTTTTGTGAAAGATGGTTAGACTCGATTTAGGTTAACCCACTATAATAACTTCAACGATAATTTCACCATATTAACACAACCTATTCGAGTCCTACCAGCTGGCCATCCTCCTCCCTTAATCCCACCAAAACCACCATCTTCTACCTTCACCTTTGGTGCTAAAAGAGACCAACCACCTACACCTTGGCACCCCTTCGAGGGTGGTGCAAAACCTAGCCACCCTTTCCCTAAACTAACCATAGTTAACCTCCCTTAAGTTGGCGCCACATCAACTAGGCATCCCACCATTATGGCACCAACTTCACATAGCCATCCATTACACAACTACCACCACATGTAACCATCCTAGCCCTTCCTACCCTCCAAGCCAACCTTAACCCATAACTACACCACAAAATGTTGCCAACCTACCTTAACTACACCTCCATGCATCCCTTCCTATGGTGCCATTTAACCTCCATCATTGATCCAATAACCACCATCTCAAAACCACATCTCAACCTCCATCTCATCCCACACCACCCTAACCCTAAGCCTACCCATGTTGGCACCAACTCTTCCTATCCATCCTATAAGTACATCACTAACTACCACCATAAACCCCATCCTTGGCTACAATATCTCCTACACCCAAAACTACATACAAGGCCAAGGAGGAGGAGAATAGGTGTGCATATTAAGGAGGTTATCAACATGTCTCCTTAGTCTACATTCTACTCTCCTCATCCTTGGAACCAAGCCAAGGAGCAAGGTGGATTTAGAGGATGGTCAGACAAGGGAGAAAGGTCGAAGTTTTCCACCATGGAGGAGCTAGGAGGAGCACTATCTTGAAGCAAGGAGTCCGCTTCAAGCCAGGAGCAGCCACACTTGGAGCATGGATCCTCTTCTTCTTCATTCGGGAGACTATTCTATTTCATTTTTTTCGTTGTATTTAATTTTTGTAGTAGAAGCATTCCTCTATTTGGGGACTAACTGTGTGGGATCACTCCACACAATTGAGCTCTCCAAGTATCTTTATAGGCATTAGTTCTTCTTCTTAATCAATATTTCAAGTGCCTTTCATTTTATGTGCTTTAATTTCAAGCTTGTTTAGTTGCTTTAGTTCACTCACTCCATCTTTCAATTATCTTAAGCACACTTACGTAGGGTGAGCTTAGAAAGGTAGGATTACCTTTATTCACTTAGGTGTAATTCGTATTTTGTTGCCCATATTTTGAAAACCCTAAACATTACAAAACCCTAAAAAGACAAAAAGAAGATTTCAAAGAGCAAGATAGTGAATATCATTTTGATAACTAATAATTGTCTCCTTGGATGATCCTAGATACTCATCCTGTCTAGGTTTTATAAATTTAAAAGTTGATCGATTTATACACATTACAATGACTTAATCTGTATCTTTATCAAACCACGTGTTTTTTGCATCACTAGCTTAGGACAAGATTTTTGGTAGAGAATTTTGTCTAAAAGGTGGAATAAGTTGTCCCAAGGGTCTAGGAGGTTGAGGAAATTAGGTTGGGTCAAGTCTAATTAGGTTTGAGCTGAACGCAATTGAAGTTGCATGCACCCAATTAGGTAGTGATGCACCTAATTGGAAGTGGCTAGGTCAATTAGGTTTAGGTTGAGTCTGATTATACTCAAACGAGTCTACTTAACTTAGAGTTAGTCCAATTAGGTCCCATGGACCCAATTTACACATGGCTGACCCAATTGACTCTGACTGAGTCAATTAGGTGTGGTATAGACCTAAATAGGTTTCTAGACTAGTGGGTATTGGATAAGTGGATTAGGGTTAGGGATAGTAGGATAGGACTATGGATAGGGTGGATAGGTTCATGGATAATGCTATCCATGTTTTTGTCTTTTGAGCTCAAATATCTAAGGTTGAGCTGGTTCAAGGATAGGTACTGGGATAAGGTCATCCTACACATTCTGGGATACGGTAGGGTTATCCTAATTCCTCTCTTTCCTCCTTTGTTCTTATGTCTTCAATCTTTCTTTATTTCAACTTTATTCCTCAATCAGCTCCTAGCTCAACTATAGTTTCTACTCCTATCCGTCTTTATTCCTCACTTCTTCATGTCACTTTAAGACCTATCACCTGCATTATTCACAAGAGACTATTATTAGGAGATAATTATTTAAAAAATGAATACAAAGCTCAAATAAGCATGCATGCTCTAAATGCAACATTTATAATCCTATTGTATGATTCTACTAAGGAATTAGTCCTAGATTAAGCCAATTAGGGCAATATATTATATTGTTATCACACCCCTATGCCTATAGTTTGCTAGTCTCTAGCAAAATCAACATGCGAAAAATCTACGGAAATCATGCGAGAATCACAATACACGAGCTTCCTTTATTTTCAAAAGCAAAGCATGAAATTTTTTTTTAAATATGCTATTAAGTAATCGAGCGTATTGCAATAAAAAATCCCAAGATTTTTCACTTACGAAAAGAAATTGCGGACAAATCCTTAACGGCAAAGACTCAATAGTTATAAAGTATCAACTCAAATCTAGACCTCCCAAATCAAATTAGAAATCTTATTAGCTATTAGACTTGGGTCACAAAAGTGACTTTCTCTAACTAAATCGACCCACCCAAGATTTGAATTGAAGGTGAGAAACAAGCATCTTGTGTATGATTTTTATGTGTCTCGTCAGACGGACAACCAAGTTGATTGCTAGTATTCAATAAGACTTAGAATATTTCTATACTCTCCTTAAGACAATCTTGTCATTCGTTAGGCCATACTAAGATTTGGCAGCTTTCTCCTCACCATTTTTCTATCCCAAGGTCAACACAATAAGTGTATATCTCCCCACCTTGACCTCTAAGTGTCTTATTCCTAATTCTTTTCTCTATATTTTTTTCACTTTTTTTTTCGAGGTGTTTATTCCATGGAAATGGAAAGGGCAGCATCCATATGTAGTGAGATGCTTTTATTTGGTAGAATGGCACCTATTTGTAGCGAGGTGCTTATTTGGTGGGGTATTTTCTCATAAATATTTTTCGTCTCATTTTTTAAAGGCTAAATATATATATTTTTTCTACAAATCATTTTTCTAGGTGAGTGGCTCTCCTTCATCCATTCTAATTGCATTCCCATACAAACAAGAATAGTCCTAATAGCTAGAAACATGGTAAAGTCCTTTGGATCTATTTGTCCTAAGACTAAATATTATTGACCATTAAGGACTCAACAAAATTGCCCAAAAGATGAGTTAGTGCACTTGTGTAGATGAAGATGCTTGGAACTCAAAGACTGTCCAAACTAGAGGGTGGAAAGATAAGTCATTCACTTATCACCCTTGCGACTTACTACTTTTAGCCTTTTTAGATACCTTTTAAGGTCTTAGGAAAATCAATCCAGATTTGGTAAATACTCAAGAAAATTAAGTCTAAAAAGACCTGAGGAGTCTAGGCAGAAAGACTTGTTTCACATTTCCTAAAGTCTGTAAATTCTCAAAATCGAGAATTCTTGACTGTACTTTGCTTGAATCCCAAGAACATTAAAAACACCTTTTTATTACTAAAAGTGCTATTTATATATAGGAATACTGACAGGATTAGCTCACATAATATTAAGACATGCAATGTCCTCCACCCATGCCTATTTATTACAATGTCCTCATTGAAATGCATGTAGAATAAAATAATCAAAATGTAATAAGCAAGAGAAGGGAATATCACCTGACTGAGCTTGTTGTTCCGAGTCAACTTAGAAAGTAAAAATAAAAGATAAAGGTACCTATGCAGAATACTGGGTTGCCTCCCAATCAGCATTAAGTTTTGTCATTAATCGAATCAAAGCCTTAAAAATAAAGGAATGATCAAATTAATGGATTGAATCAGGAATAATTTGAAGATATGGTCATGCAGCCCAATTATCAGTGATCCACAAATGCGGACCAACTGAGAGGTAGCCCCATTTCAAAGAGCTTTCTAGTCTGAAGTGTAGAATAGGGAGAAATAGATGCGGATAACAGAAATGATGTTCATGACGTAGAGCTTTCTCATTAATCCAATTTCATAGTTCAAGGAGAGGTTGTGGAGGAGGTGGATTGAAATTATGATTAAAATCCAAGTTTGATTTAGAAGTTGAATCATAAGGATCCTTATAATGGTGATTGTAATAAAAAATCATTATTTCTCCATGCTCCAGGTCATACAAGGATAAAGGGAGAGAATGTGAGATTTGAAATTCCATGTAGAATTCCTCAAAATCCTTGTCAAAGATCTCTTCATCATTTGAAATAATTTCATGCTCATCAAAATTTGTCTCTCTCATAATCAAGCTGTCCATTAGAATTACAAGGATTATAAGTTTAACCCCAATTGACTCTATTTTGAACTACATCTTCTAAGGTAATATCTTCCTTCTCCTCATCAATCAAATCAAATTCCTCAAAATTCCATGATTCAAATGAGTTGATCACTTCGTTAGGAAAATCATCATGAGTCATCCCCAATAGTTTTGCAATCTCTCGAACATCTCTTTCATAGGTGGATTGTCTATCTTGTTCAATCTCAAGATGTTGGGGATCAGAGTCAGGAGTAAAGAGTGCAAAATTAGGCTTTTCCTCAGGAACTTGGTGGATTGGAAGAGAGGAGTGAGAATCAGATGATACATAAGTGAAAATAGATTTGGCTTCTATCTGGGGTGTCTCAAAATGATTAGTACCGTAAATTCTACATATCATAATCGAATCATCCAATCACATATGATTTTCAGAAACCTCAGACAAAATCTTATCAAAACCATGTAAATGTGTCTAGTTGGGAGTGTCACTATCCTCAATCCCTCCATCCTCTTGAGGGGTCTCTTTTTCTTGTTTACAATCTTCATCTTTTTAATTTTCCCCCAAATTTCCTGAGATATCTAACTTCAAATCATCCTCAAGGTCCAACTATTCATCCTCAAACATAAAGGACTCATACTTAGGCCCACCAGATATTTGTTCCTTAAAATAGAATGATTGTAATTTAGGATCTGAATCAAGATCTTGATCCTTGAGTGAGTCTTCCTCCTTAATCTCAATAGGATTATCAGATAATGCAAATTGGATTCCATGAACATAGAGTATCTCCCAAGATTCAAGATCTTTAGATTTAGAATCAATCATGGGGATGCCAACACTTTTGTCATCATTTTCTAGGATGGGTTTTCCAAATGATACAATTCCAGATGTATCACAATTAGTTTTAAAGACCCCATCATATGTCCCTTCCATAGATTTGTTGTTCATTTCAGAGTTAGTCTTTGGGACATCAAAACTACCTACAATTTAGATGTAGGCCTGGGTAAGATCTGCTCTGGATAATCAATTGGCTGGTGGTTGGGCTCGGTGTCATCAAGGGTTGGGATTGGGTAAGAAGTAATGCTTAGGGTCAGAGCCTCAACTCTGAGTCGCTCATCACCAACTTGTGGCACACTCAGACCAAATTTGGGTGGAATTCCATAAGGATGAGGTAGGTCTAGCTATACCTAGGGAATATGAGGTGTAGACAAGGGAATCAGGCCTCAGGTGTTGACGAGGGTTCTCCCATCCTGAAAAAGTTGGAGTAAGGGATGGGTTGGGATAGGGAGAAAAGGTGGAATAGTGGGAAGAAAAAGAGTGTATCTAGGCTCTCCTCATCAATCAATTCTTCCTCATGGTGATTAGCCATGGGTGGAGTTTCAGAAATAGAAAAATTAGGTCTTCTTCTCATGTTGCTCTCTAAAGATGGTACGAAACTAGGGTTTAGAAATCTTCTAGCATCCATGTACGAGAAGAAAGTTGGTAGATGAGAGAGAGAACACAGATGAGAGAATCCCTAATCAATCAAACAAACTTAGCCTTAGAGTGTAGCCCTAGATGACCTAAGCCTCTAAAGTATAACTTCACCCCAAGATAAATTAGTGTTGTCTATAAACTAGAAGCTGAATAAGTAGGCTGGCGGAATAATGGAGGATGTCCCAAGGTCGATAATTATGCCAAACCCCTACTCGGCTTAAGTCGTTTGGCGATCAGACCTCCTACTTAAATGCTTCCAAAAAATAGACTTCACCAATTAGCCCTACAGTGCAAGTTTATACCTTGAGACTAACTCAGTGAATCCTTAGGGGCCAATGTTTAATCAATTTTATGTTAGCCTTAGGATGTGAATGTGCTTAGGGAATGTGATGAGGTGTTGTTTAGTGGGTAATGCCCCTTAAAAGAATATTTGAAATGTGCAATGCTCAAACAAAGGGTTCACAATACAAGCTTAATTATTGTAGTTGCTTTTAAGGTTCAAGTGCTTGTTACTACTGGAAAAATGAGAATTCGTCATGGTTATTTGGTCACGGTTTTATAAACCGTGACCAAAAGTAACCTACGCTCACGGTTCTACACAAAACCGTGACCAGAAACGAGGATTGAGATTTGTTCTGCATTTTGAGTTTTTGTCACGGTTTTAAAATCGTAACCAAAGGCTTTGATCATGGATCCACTTGGAACCGTGACCGAGCTCATGAATTTGAAAATCACGACTAAAGCCTTTGGTCATGGTTTCACTTGGAATTGTAACCAAGGGCTTCTTCAGTCATGGTTTTCAAAATGGTGACCAAAAGCTTCTATTTTAAAAAAAAACATTCCTCCCCCTCCCATTCCCCTCTACAACTCATCAGCCTTCGTGAAACCTCCCCTTCCCCTATGCGTCTCCTCTCCCTCCACGAAACCAACACTTCCCTCTCCCATTCCCCTAATCACCTCAAAACCCTCCTCAGCCTTGCATCCCCAAGCTCTCCCCGTCCTCCTCCTCTCCCTCCTCCGCTATTACTCACAACTTTCGAGTTCAATTAGGGCCCTCATGGCCCCTCACCCTTAAATCCTCACACCTTCCTCCCTCATCACCGTTGCACCCCTCAAGGCCAAGACGACAGTCTCCCTTAGGGCAGACAACCTCCACCATGCACAACCTAAGCCTATGATGATCCTCTTCATCTACACCAGCCGCACCCTTCTCAACTCGCTTACCCTAAGCATCACCCTCCACAAGCCCGTCACTGCCATCACATTCAACCTTAAGCATGTCTCGGAGCTCCTCGCACCCATCCACCAGTGGCACCACGATGTGCTATGAGTTTCAATTTAGGCTTCACGATTCAACAAATTCAAACCATGGTTCTAGTGAGGCACATAAGAGGTTTTGTAAGTCCCAATTGTTTGATAAATTTCCCTTAAGTATGGAGATGCTAGTGTGCTCTACCTGAATGTGAAACCCTAAAAGCAGATGGTGTTAATGATGGAATTTAAGTCCAATAGGTCAAATGTGGTGTGAACCAATCAAGGTAATCAATGGTCCTAATGTACCACTAAATAAGGTTCTTAGAAAAAAAAAGTTAAACTTTTAATGCATTTTTTATATTTTTTTCATATTTATTAGTTCACTATGTTCTTTAAGTCTATTTTGAAACCTAGTGAGTGAATGATTTTATCGTGCAATCAAATGTACTCAAAATATCTTTTTGCAAATTTTTTTGAGATTCTAAATTATCACAGGAATCAAACAAAGTAGTATAAAAATTCCTGAGTTTTTTATTGCAGAAAATAAGGTATAAAAAGTAGATTTGATATCACTGCAGTTCGAGAATTTTAAAAATTTAATATAAGTCTGATAGGTATGAAATTTGGACATTATTTTCTTAACCTCAATAACTACGTCTAGGAGCAATTTAAGAATTTTTAGACATATATAAATTTAGGAAATAATTTTTGAAAATTGAAATTTGCTATAGTCCAAATTTCAAGGAGGTGATTTCATTGCTTTTCAAGAGATATTGCCCACCAAAAAGTGTTTTTTTTATTTTAAAGAAAGCAACCAAGAAAATATTTATAACCTAAGGATCAAGCAAAGCACCTAATTTTTTTTGGATTTTCTTTTATATCAAAAGAAGCCTAAGATAGATACACTTAACCGTCACAGAAAAAAAGATAGATACACTTACCATAAGATGACTGAATCTACTTTTCTTTATTTATTGCACTTCTCTTCAGATTTTTGATTTATGCACAGAAGCTGACAAATACGAAGCAAAGTGGATAAGAATTAAAAAAAATAGTGCGGAATCGAAAGGCTAAAGATAAATCCATGCCTCCTTGGCAACGGCGCTAAATTGATGCTCGCTAAAATCTACGTGATTAAGAATATACAATCATTGTAGCACGTAAATTAAGTGATCAATTAAATTTATATATCTGAACTACAAGGGGTCTAAGTCGAACACAGGGAGGCAGTCGCTATTTAATACCTTTGCAGTAGAGTAGATAATATATTATATTGATATCAAATTGATTCATAGATAAAAGTACCAAATGGAGACACAAATATCAAATGAATACTGTAATTTATATCTACTATCAAAAATGTCCCACAAATATAATTCTAATCAAATATTACAATCAAAATAGAACTATAAAAAAAGAGAGGAAGAAGAGATCAAAGCTGCTTGAGGGATGCTTAAGGAAGCTTCTGATAGCTTCAGATCAAGGGCACCGGGAGGAAGAAGAGAGGACCAAAGAATCCATGGAGGTAGAGGGTGGTGGGAGTGCCCTATAAGGCTAGGTACTACTAAATTATACTAAGGCTTACTAAGAGGCTAATTTATTTAGGTAGAGGGAAGGGTAGTGTTTTTATAGGAATGGTGAAGAAATGAAGGCCCTTGGATTAGCATCAGTGGTTGAGGTGTTTCCACCACTTCAAAATTAATATTAGCCCTTCGATGGGCATCTAATGGTTGTGGAATATCCAAGGGTTTTGTGTAGGTTAGATAGGGGCCATGGAATTAGAAATGAAGGATCTAGATTAGGTGGAGTGATGTGGCATAAGGGAATGATAGGTTCTTTAGGTTTCTAAAAATAGGAAGTGTGTTTTGGCCTAAGGATGGGTAATGGATGGTAGGGATTAACTAGGCTTAGGTTTACTAAAATTAGAAAGGCCTCAGGCTAGCTTAGGATAAGAGTTTTGGTAGAGAATTTTGTCTAAAAGGTGGAATAGGTTGTCCTAAGGGTCTAGGCAGTGGAAGAAATTAGGGTGGGTCTAGTCTAATTGGGTTCCAAGTGAACCCAATTGAAGTTAGATGCACTTGATTGTATGTGGCTAGGTCTATTAGTTTTAGGTTGGGTCTGATTAGACTCAAATGAGTCTACTCAACTTAGAGTTAGTTAAATTAGGTCCCATGGATGCAATTGACACAATTGACTCAGACTGAGTCAATTATGTGTGGTATGGACCTAAATAGGTTTCTACGCTAGAGATAGGGTATCGGATAAGTGGATTAGGGTTAGGGATAGTAGATAGGGCTATGGATAGGGTTGATAGGTTCATGGATAATGCTATCCATGCTTTTGGCTTTTGAGCTCAAATATCTATGGTTGAGCTGGTTCAGGGACAGGTACTAGGATAAGGTCAATGTAAGGTTTATAGGATAGGGTAGGGTTATCCTAATTCCTCTCTTTCCTCCTTTGTTCTTATGTCTTCAATCTTTCTTTATTTCAACTTTATTTCTCAATCAACTCCTAGCTCAACTATAGCTTATGCTCCTATCCAACTTTATTCCTCAATTCTTCATAGTAGTTTAAGACCTATCACATACATTATTCACAAGAGACTATTATTAGGAGATAATTATTTGAAAGATGTATACAAAGCTCAAATAGGCATACATGCTCTAAATGCAACATTTTTAATCGTAATGTATGATTCTACAAAGATCGTGTGTGTGGGTGTGTGTGGGTAAAAACTTAGGTGGCTAGGTTGATTAGGTTAGGTTCTAGTGGGTTGAGGTCAAGGTATGTCTCAAATTAGGGTTATAAACCCTAATTCAGTAAGGTAAAGTGCAATTAAACTTAATACAAGTTTAATTGGGTGTGTGGAAACTTAATTAAGAGTAAAACAACTCAATTAATTTAGGTCTAGGTCAATTGGACTCTCACTAAGTCCAATTGGACAGTGTGTACTGAGATCAGGGCTCAATTGGACTCAATGAGTCCAATTGAATAGGCTGATGGAATTGACAAAGATCCAAGTCAATTAGGTTTAGTGAGGACCTAATTAGGTTCTTAGGGAGGTCTAGAGGTGATGTACTAGGGTTAGGGCACCTTAATTTAGGTTCCTATGGGGTTAGAATTGGGTTTAGGGACCTAGAGATCCAAGATCAAGGCTTAAATCTCAAAATAGGAATTGGAGAGCAGTATCAGACGTCTAATAATAGAATAAGACATCTTATACTCAAAAATCAGAAGTCCAGACTTGTTGTCTGGACGTCCAATCAGAGTCAGGAAGGATTTCGGGTTTTGTTTTTGGTATTCTGCAGAAATTGGACGTCTGACAAAGTGTCTGGATGTCCAATTACACTGCAGAAGTGGGTTTGAAGTGTGCGGGAGTTGGCTAAGGGTCCTGGATGTCCTAAAACTTATCTGGACATCTAGAGAAGGGTTGGAACTAGGGTTTTAGGGGTTCCTAGGGTGCAGTGACCTAATTTAAGGGTGGCTAAGGCTTGGGGAAGTTTCTAGGCTATCCTAGGGCTAGGATGGACCTAAGCTCTTCACATTTTACTGCTTTATTCCTACTTAATAGAATAGAAAACCTTTAACCCCCTTACATTATTATTCCTACATCTAAACTAGGCCTTCTGCTCCAGCTCTGCTACAACTCCCATTATTTCAGATCCAGCTTCAGATCCTGCTCCAGATCCAGCTCCAAATCTACTTATTGCCAGCAATCGACATAATATACTTAATCAGCACATTTTAACATTATTTTATGCATAGCTAAAGTAAAGCAATAAAGATGTAGATAATGCTTATGCGTGCATGAATTTCCCTAACTTATGCTAAGTTCTAGCCTAATCTAGGTCAATTAAGACCTATGATTGCTGTGCAATCATACCCCCATGCCTAAATCTTGCTAGTCCCTAGCAAATGCAAGACTAAATTATTTACAGCAAGGGTCCCTAAGGGACTGATTATTTTATCAAGTGTATGCCTTGAGGTTTTTCTCCTTTATGTTTTCATCCTATGCTCTAGAAATCCGGACAATCGTGAAAGTGCAACTATGTAGCTATTGCAACGGATTCGAGTGAAAAACTGATATACCTCTAAAGCTTGTACTTGACCCATAGTAGAAATTCTAGCGGGATAGGTGGACTTCTTCCCTCAGGGTATTCAAAATATTCTATGAATTTCACCCCGGCTTTGGGCTTAGGTAGAGAATCTCTGAGAAAAAGGATTATATATTTGGTGGCTCATTCTCACTTGGTGCTACATAGAGACTAGTACTACAGAATCCAGATTCCCGGATTACTAAGTAACTCAACTTAGAGAAAGACTAGAAAAACTATGCTCTCTTTGAACTCTTTTTATTTCTTTTTCTTTTCTTTCGTAGAGCTCACAACTTCACCAGATTCACGTATATGACCTGTATTTGGTGGTCTCACTAGGCATTAACACTTTAATTGAGTTCTCATAACTCTAACACTAAGTTAGAATTCCTCAACCAGTATTTGGGAGGTCAGAAACACAAGAAAAATAGGTTAGGGCCATATTTGGTGGATCTCAATTTTATTTGATGGTATTGCCTCGATGAAATAAACACTAAATATTCATTCTTTTCTTTGTTTTTCTTCTTTTTCAAATCTTTTCAGTTTTTCTTTTTCTTTTTCTTTTTTTTTCTTTTTCTTTTTTTTTAACATAACACATCCATGACTTTATTGAGGAGGCATTATTAAGGATTGGTGGTACTCAAGAGACATTGGATGGCTTATTTGGTGGAAGTGCCTACTCATGGCACTGGGAAAGACGGATAGGATGGTGTATTTCTGACCTTGACATCAATACCCTCCTTCAGGTGAGGATTCCATAGAGAATGGTTGTAACCATCCACCTTAGCCCTAGTTTTATGAAAACTCTCTCTCCGCGTATTTGCCTTATTCGGTGGCTCTCAAAATTTCGCACAAAATGCATACATAGGAACCGAGAACGAAAATTATGTCTCATCTTAGAGCATCATCACCTAATTATCTAGGATTCTCGATTCCTCGCACTAATCTTAGAGCACCAGTACACTCTACTCTCATCTCACACTATTTGGTGGATTTTTAGAGGAAAATCTGCCTGACTCCCAAAACACTATCCAAGGGTTCAGGAAAAGAAGCACTGCTTCTTCTCGACAGACTGAAGACATTTATCAGCCTTCACCATGAATCCATTGCAAATTCTACGTGTGTGTGAAAAGTTGTACTGGATTCTAGATTACAGGAATCAACTAAAGGATAAAATCCCTAATGCATTCTCTTAATAAAATAATCTTATTCATGAATGCAATATGTAACCTCATATAATTTGTACTTCGTGAAATTCCTGTATCGGGTTACAATCAGCTTGACCCTAAATTTAGAACAAAAGGTGAGCGGGTGAGTCAGAAGTGGTTGTTGCGAATGATTTCTAGCTCCAATGCGAGCATTGGAGGTGGAGTCGGTTGTTCTTTTATTTAAGGTCCTAAAGTACGTTTTACATGTAGCTCTGAGGTTTTCCTAAGTGTTGGCATAAAATTTTTTTCAGTTTTTTTCTGTATCTACCCCCCCATGCCTAAGTTCTTGCATGTCCTCATGCATGAATATAAAAGAAAATAAATCTGACAGAGGATGAGTGGGTAGAAGTCACCTGGAATTGCTCCTGAAACTATACATTCAGCACCGGCCAACCTATCAGCATGCACTATGCAAAGGAAATATGCTAAAGGAAAAATATACTATGTATAAAAATGGCTATATATAAATGATGGTGGAATGTGGGGTAGATGCTGAGTTTAACGCCTCCAGCTGGCCGAAAACTCAATCAGATGTATCAATTCTTGCATAGGAGCCGGTCAAAATTAAGAGAAAGATGTGCTCGTTTGCTCCTAGAATCAGTGGTCCAAAGATGCGAACTAGCTGATTGTGCACCCCTACTCCAAAAAGTCTAGCTATAAGAAGGTGTGGAGTGGTGGTGGAAAATAGAGGATAATCTGATGGGGGATCATGATGTTGATTCAGCTGATTTATCATGTCCTACAATTTAGCAGGAAGTTGCTGAGGGAGTAGATCAAAATGTATCTCAGAACCAGAATCTAAGTCATAGGGATCCTCATAATGATAATTGACATCAAAGATCATGCCCTCTCCAGGCTCTAGGTCATATGGGGGTATCCATGAAAGTAGAAGATTTGTGGGGAGGTCACTGAAATCCTCATCAGAAATTACTTCGTCCTCATCAGTATTCATCTCTGATTCATCAGAGGCTGTCTCTTCAGGCTCGGAGTCGAGCCATCTATTAGATTGATTAGGATGATAGGTGCATCCCCAGCTCATTCTGCTCAAAGCTTCACCCTCATATGCATTGGGCTCCTCAGTAATTCCTGCCTAGGGTAGCATATTTATTTCTTCATTCAAGTTATCCATAGTTACTTCTGGCTTTCGGATGTCAAGATTAGCGATAGGAAGTGTCATCTTAGAATCTCTAGCATCCGAATTAGGGATGTAGGTGAAAGAAGAAGAGTGCAGATCAGAAGGTGTTGGCTCTAGCACAGGTTCACCTACAATGGGAAGTGGCTTAGGCTGATCAATAGTGTCGCATGTAATGTTTACCTCAAGATCCACATCCTCACCTGGATCTACTTCCCTTGTCTTGATTGGGTTATCTAACTCGAGAGGTGTCTCCCAGGATTTAGGATAATCTGATTGTGGCTTAGTACTGGAGATATCAGTCATTTTTTCCTCAATTTTAGATGAACCCATTCGGCATACTTCCTGCTCCTGTCTCATATCCACACTAGATTCTTTTTCCCCTAAGTGATCTTCCAATATCTGCTCTCGAGAATCTTCTATGTGTCCTTCCAACGTAATCGTTTCGGATTCCTCGAGGTCTTCAAGGCTATTTTCCACTTGATATCTCAAAAGTAGTAGTTCTTGAGTTTCCCTATTTTGTCTCATTAGCCTTGTTATCTCTGTTGTTTCCCGAAGGAGCTCCATCACAGCTTGTTGATACGGAATCCAACTTTGTCTTTGGTTCGGCTCAATGATAGCCTGGATTTCATGTAGAAGGATGCGGCCTTTTCCTTAGCGCTCGCTATAGCTCTCTGTATTCTATAATGTAGCCGCATATGCACCGATAGCTCTTCAGGGGTTCCAGGGGGTGAATCAGGTCTACCCATGTTCCATGGGTGAAAAGCAGGAGTATGAAATTTATATCCTAGGTTATAAGACGTGGTCCTTTGAGGGACCGACTAGTATGGGTCATAATATCCAGGGTTAGGATATGGGTTAACCATTTTGGCAACCTGAGGAGATGGATCAAGCGAAGTGAAAAGTCATCTTCGCCACCTTAGGTTCTGATCCCAAGGTTGACCTGATTCAGTGACCTGAGCTCTCAGATAAGCTTGTAGGTCCAACTCTTCTGGATCCTGATTAGGTCCAAATCCAATGTTAGCCATCGCGGCTCAGCAGATAGAAGTGATTCGCCTCCTTGGGAGTGACTCCCAAGCTCAATCAAATGAGGTCAAAGTGACCTCCTTCCGTGCATACACCACCCAACCCCTGGGTTGGTGTAGCCACGCAGGACAAGGCTAAGGCCCTATCAATCAAATGGTCCTTATAGATCAGGTGACCAGATTTTTCGTTAGGGATTTAAATTCCTGAAGATAAGTTCGTCGTACAACCGACTAAAAGTGAATCCCGCCTCTCAAGCTAACCCAGCCAATCTAGTTACGAGGGGACTAAGGGGAAGGTTCTTCCTTTGGCTTACGCCTCCAGTTCCGTTGACCCTCGAGCCGCGGTCGTTTGACACTACCCCGCAGACTTAGTCACCAGGTTTGGCAAGCGAGATTAAACTCACCCAGTAGTACGACAACGAACTCGGGTTGATTTCGTATTTTAAAGTTAATTTTAACCTGTTTTCTTCAGTGGGGTTTGAGGTGAGTGGCCCACAAGGTGACCAAACTCACTGGCTAACTAGACTTGATAAAGTCTAAGTTAGCCCAATGTGTGGTCTCTAGTTGTAACCCTAAGGATTTAACCTAAGTTGCATGCACTTCTAAGGTTTTTCTCTATTTCAGCAGACCACAAAAATAATGTTGATTTTCTGATAATAATTGGAATCAAATTAATTTGAAATTTTTCGAGTACATTCCTTTTTCAATTAGTTTTTTAGAGAATATTTTTTTGGAATTTTTAAGGAATTTTGAATGTCAGGGGGTCGGATTTGGAATTTTGACCCCTGATCGATTTTTCACTTTGAAATAGTATCAAATAATCTTCAAACTTCACCATTTTTACTCAAAACAGATTTGTGGACTGCTCAAAATCGCTTTTTGAAATTTGAGAAATTTTGAATCTGGGTCAATTTGACCCCCGTACACTTCACGAATTTGTAAAAATTTTATACATGGAATTTTTTTAAAGTAACAGTGGCATTTGAAAGATGGTTTGAAAATGAAGGTTTAGCCTGAATTTCAGAATTTTTCGCCAACGAATTTTTCGGCAATCGAATCTTTAATTTAGATTTGAAATCTGGCCGAAAATCAGAAGATGCTGGAAAAGCTTTTAAAGAGGTTTGAACTTGAAATTCAAGCCTTCCACCAAAAAGATTTCTTTTTTCTTTTTCAAAACTTTTGCACTTTTTTTTTTCAAAAAGAATTTTTCAAAAGATTCATAAAAAAATATCTTTTTTTTTCAACTAACCTCGATTCGAAAGGAAACCTAATCTAGATTTTTTTCAAAATTTTTCTTTTTTTTTTTTCACGAAAATGAGAAAAAAAATTTTTTTTCACAAAAGAGATTGCAAAAAGTAGATCTAATCTGAGGGTTCAGAAAATAAACCTAATCTAAGAGAATGTGATGTGCACCTGATTTTTCTTCGCTGCGCTCGGTGTGTGCGCAGATCCCATTTTCGTTCTGTGTTGTCCTGCACAACAAAAAAAAGTAGTGGTAGATTTGTTAGTGATAAATTAAAAGATCGAAATCAAGAAAAATGACGTTGCCTCCCTGGCAACGGTGCCATTTTGTTGGTAGAAATCGTAGCTCGCATTTTTTATAAAAGCGTCGTAGTATAGTTGTGAAATACGATCCAACAAAGATATTGTTTTGTAAAAATAACGAGACTTTGAGTCCCAGTCGTTCGTCTCTGGGAGGCGTTGCTTTTACTTTTGAAATTGATCTTACTCTACTTTGTTTAGAATCGCATGCCAGTTCATGATTATTACGTATTTAGGCATGACATGCTTAGTTGCAAGAATATTAGGAATTGGAAACAGGAAACTTGAATCACACAAAAAGAATGACAATTATTAAGCTCATGGTGATTTCAAACATATAGAGACAAATATATATATAAAAATGCAATTTCATTCATCATTGGA
Source organism: Thalassia testudinum (assembly GCA_037157565.1). Lineage (NCBI taxonomy): Eukaryota > Viridiplantae > Streptophyta > Magnoliopsida > Alismatales > Hydrocharitaceae > Thalassia > Thalassia testudinum. The sequence continues at coordinate 28,129,693 of JAZHRO010000073.1, forward strand.
GAGTTATTGCACAAGGAAAGCCTATACATAAATGCTTGAAAATTAAACTTAGCTACCATAAAACGATTGCATACAAGAATCGATGGGGGGATTTCGTATGCATCATTGGGGAAGAAGTAAGACTATACTACTAAGCAGTAAATAAAAGTAGTAAATATATGAAAAGCTAAGCTACTAATCTAGTAGAAGGAAGGGCGTTCGGAGATGGTCTCCGATGGCCTTTGAGTGGCTGAGAGAAGGAGGGGCGGCCAATGGAGCTTAGGCCGGCCTTCGGAGAGAGGTTAGGGAGCTGATCCAACTTCCTGGCATGGAGATAGTGGCCTCCATGGTGGTGCTCAACTCGTGGATGTGGAGTGGAGATGGAAGTGGCTAGCCTAAGTGGAATGAATGCCAAGGAAGTGAATGGGTGCAAATGGCCACCCATTGGGTCTTTTTATAGACCTAAGGGAAGCTCTCTAGAGAATTATGGAATTCTCTAGAGAGGCCTATGGTGGGAGCTCGTGGGAGAGTGGGAGAGAGAGGGTGGATGGTGGTTTTTAGATCCACCAAGTGTGGATACAAAAATTCAATGGCTCTTGGTTGCTATTTTTGGCAACCAAGGCAACCACACATGTTAGAGAGTTCTAGAGAACTCTAGGCTAGGTATTTTCGTGTGGATGGTGTGTGTGGGTGTGTGTGGGTCAAAACTTAGGTGGCTAGGTTGATTAGGTTAGGTTCTAGTGGGTTTAGGTCAAGGTATGTCTCAAATTAGGGTTATAAACCCTAATTCACTAAGGTAAAGTGAAATTAAACTTAATACAAGTTTAATTGGGTGTGTGGAAACTTAATTGAGAGTAAAACAACTCAATTAATTTAGGTCTAGGTCAATTGGACTCTTACTGAGTCCAATTGGACAGTGTGTGCTGAGATCAGGGCTCAATTGGACTCAATGAGTCCAATTGAATAGGCTGATGTAATTTACTAAGATCCAAGTCAATTAGGTTTAGTGAGTACCTAATTAGGTCCTTAGGGAGGTCTAGAGGTGATGTACTAGCGTTAGGGCACTTTAATTTAGGTTCCTATGGGGTTGGAATTAGGTTTAGGGACCTAGAGATCCAAGATCAAGGCTTAAATCTCAAAATAGGAATTGGAGAGCAGTATCAAACATCTAATAATAGAATCAGACGTCTTATACTCAAAAATCAGAAGTCCAGACTTGGTGTCTTGACGTCCAATCAAAGTCAGGAAGGATTTCAGGTTCTATTTTCGGTATTCTGCAGAAATTGGACGTCTGACAAAGTGTCTGGATGTCTAGTAACACTGCAGAAGTGAGTTTAAAGTGTGCGGGAGTTGGCTAAGGGTCCTGGATGTCCTAAAACTTATCTGGACGTCCAGAGAAGGGTTGGAACTAGGGTTTTAGGGCTTCCTAGGGTGAGGTGACCTAATCTAAGGGTGGCTAAGGCTTAGGGAAGTTTCTAGGCTATCCTAGGGCTAGGATGGACCTAAGCTCTTCACATTTTACTACTTTATTCCTACTTAATAGAATAGAAAACCTTTAACCCCCTTACATTGTTATTCCTACATCTAAACTAGGCCTTCTGCTCTAGCTCTGCTACAACTCCCGTTATTTCTGATCTAGCTTCAGATCCTGCTCCAGATTCAGCTCTAGATCTACTTATTGCCTGCAATCGACATAATATACTTAATCAGCACATTATAACATTACTTTATGCATAGCTAAAGTAAAGCAGTAAAGATGTAGATAATGCTTATGCGGGCATGAATTTCCCTAACTTATGCTAAGTTCTAGCCTAATCTAGGTCAATTAAGACCTATGATTGCTGCACAATCAATCATCTAATCACAATAACCCTCCCCATGCTCTGAATTGTGCTAATGTGATCAATTGAGCTTGATTGAATTTTTAGATTTGATTAAGAGATGTTTTATGCAATCATGTTTTTGTCAGCTCTAATTGATCAAATTGAGCTAACATTTGTTTAATCAAATTTAATGTGAATGATCTGAGCTCTTTTAATTTGAATCTTATCGAGCCATGGCTAAATTCTAGATAGCTCAGGTACTACTTTGTTCTTTACTAAAAGCGTAGAGACCTGTGAAAATCCAAGCGCAGATTTAAGGTCTTCGTGATGATATATTTGATCTTAGAGGGTCACCTAGAACACCTATACAACAATCTATGGTGATTAAATCATCATGGTGGATCTAGGTTAGATGCCCACCTGGGCAACATTGTATTTCAATCTTAATTTGTTTTAATCTGCACTTCATAGAATGAATGAAGTTTGATAGAGTTGAATGAAGATCTAGGATTGATTTCTAGTTGGTTTCATTGTCTGATTTGGTTTCTCTTCTTGTGCTATCTATGGTGAAGGAGGGAGATTAGATTAGGGTTTTTCAAACTTGTTGGGCTTTGATTAGATTTTGGTGAGTTCCAGGGTACATAATGAGCATAGGTGACACTTAAAAATTGGTTTTCAATTGGTTTTAAGCTAATCAGGAATTTTTTATCTCAAACCTCAGGGTGGTCATGATTTTGTACGTGAAAAGTTTTTATTGAAAATCCCATCATCGCAATGCATAGAAATCCACTACCAGATAAAATTTATAACCGAAACTTGAGGTGAGTCTCGGGTTGGACGCAGGGAGGCGAACGTTTGGTTTTTAAATCCGCGCTTTCAATTTTATTTGTTTTGTTTGTTTTCATCTTTTGAGATTTTTTTGGTATTTTTATAAGACACAATATCAAGCAAAATAATTGTTATCTATTCTAATCTACTCTAATAGAATAAGAGAGAGGAGAGAGAGAATATCGATATCTATCTAAAAGAGTCTATTACAAGTAATCTAAAAACATAAGACTACACTAGAAAGTGATGAAAGATAGATAGAGGTGAGAAGAATCCCCCACAACGATCTCTTGGAGGATGACTTGCTTTGATGACGCCTGGAAGAAGGTGGTGGGAAGTTGGACGAAGAAGAACGAAGCTGGAGATGAAGGGCAGGATAGGACGGCATCTCGATAAGGATAAACTTCCCGAAAGTGGTGAGAGGACGACCACGGGATGCTCCACGAAGGGTGTGAGAAGCAGAAAAAAATATTTCTTTTCTACTCTAGAGGAGCATCTTGGGCTTGGGACAAGCTCTCTCTAGAGTCTTAGAGGTGGTGAAGGAGAGAAAAGAAGAGATGAAGATGGATGGAGGGGTGTAGGTCCTTTCATAGTGGAGGTGAATGGTACATTTTGTGCATGGGTTAATAGCGACATTCAAAACATCGCTAAAGATCCACCCTAATTGTCTCTAAAGAACATCGCATGCACCAACATGCGATGCTCGCGCACGCAGCAGCTACCGCTGAGGTTGGAAGACTTGCAACCGATGGATCGAAAGCGAACGGCCACAATTGTGTGCTGGCCCCACGTACGATCACGTGTTATCATCGGCATGCAGATTGCGTGGTGCTCATCGTGCCACGTTGTTCATAGCGTAGCTCATGTTAAAAGAAAGGATATGTCGCAGTATAGCGTAAAATACGTCGAAACAAATATAATTTTAATGAGAGGTGCGTCCCGGTCAAACTCATGGAGGCAGAAAATGCTTGTGATTTCGTAAACTGAATTAGAAGTGCATGCTACTACTTACAAACTAATTAATATATATATAAAGCAAATCAAGTAAGCTGATTGATCATGAAATGCCAAATAGAACTAGAGTTTATGACTAGTAGAGTTGCAGAAATAAACTAGAACATGAATAAAATCACAATCTAATCAAGAAGAATAAGGGTAGCATGAGTGGTTCATGGTGGCCTTCTAGAGAGGTTGGGGAGAGCAGCAATGGTGTACCAAGGTGGCTTGGTGGGTGCTTCATAGGGAGAGAGTCAAAGAAGAAGATCTGGAGAGTTGGAGAGGGTCTGGAGAGAGTTACTCTTCAATTGGGGGCCCTAGGGCTCTCTTTATAGCTTCATAGAGAGGAAAGATGGGAATTTTTGCCCTCCAACTCATGCAACAACCTCAGATTGATCAGATCCATCAATCGAGAGATCAACGGATTAGATCGCGCTTCAGGGCCGTCCAAAATGTTCTCTATGCACGAATCCTCTCTGGAGCTGACACGTGGCGCTCCCGCAGTCTTTGATCCACCATCGCACGGCCTTGTGTGTGCCTCGCCAACGACACTTCAACCACAGCGCTTAAATCACGCTCGATCCTCGTGAGTGCACAGTCATCGCTTCTTAGCCATCCAATTGCGAGATCGGACGGATTAAGCGCCTCACCCGCACCGCCTATAGATTTCAAATGCGTAAACATGCGTTTCGTTGTGCGTTATCACATGCATCTCCATCCAACGCACAATAGCACATCGTGCGTTCAATTCCCTACTGCCAATTGATGATCCAATGGATGGATTTTGCCCGTGCTTTCGACTGCTTCAATTTCACATGGATTGTGTCTCAACACCACGTCATTTCTTTTTTCGCAGGCATGCTCTCTGCTGCACTACGCGCGCCGATTGTTGTGCATACCATCTTGTGTGCAGTCACCACCGACAGCTAAGTCTTGATCTTCCTTGATGGGGTATGCCTCCGATCGACATGATTCTTGAGTTGTTGAACTGCGATCGTTGATCTGGATCCATCCGTGCAATTGGATTGACATTTGAGGTTCGAATTTCCACATATTTGCCTCTTGACCCTTGCTCTTCTACAGACTCCATAGGATGTTATGAGAGTCTGATCGATGCAATCTCAGAAGCGTTAGACTCCCATCATTGTTCTAAGCAGATCCATATGGTTGGATCGATCATCCGCAGTGCCGAATTTCCTACGATTATTAATAACTCTCAATTAGAACATAATATGACATTATTATTTACAAGACTAGTGAATCAACTATGTTACAAAGTATGATGCATATGTATGCAGAATGCCTAAGTTAATCTAGGATCTGACCTAATTCAGGTATATTAGGACCTATGATTGTTGTGCAATCATACCCCCATGCCTAAATCTTGCTAGTCCCTAACAAGTGCAAGACAAAATGCATTCTACCAAGAGTTTGACTAGAGATTTCTTTTCTTTCTATCTTCATCCAGAAATTTAGAATCCAGATAATCGTGAAAGTGTAGTTTGTAACCTATGCAACAGATCCAAGTGAAAAGTTGATACACATCTAGAGCTTGTGCTTGACCCTTAGTAAAATTCTGTTGGGATAGGCAACCTCTTCTCTCGGGGACATAGAATAACCTCTAGCTTTAACCCTGGCCTTTTGGCTTAGGTAGAAGATGTTTGCATCAAACGAATTTGTATTTGGTAGCTCTCCTCCGATGCTACATGGAGACTAGTATTTCAGAATCTACATTTCCAGATTATCAAATAAACTCAACTTAGCAAGAGGCTGGAAAACTATGCTCTCCTAAGTCCTTTGTACTCTTCTCTTTTATCTTTTTCCTCTATTTTTCTTTTCTTTTCTTTTTCTTTTTTTTTCCTTCTTGAGCTCACATCTCACCAAATTTGTAAATATGTTTGGTGGTCTCTCATGGCATTACACTTTAATTAGATTCTGATAACCCTATAACTAAGTCAGAATCCCTTAGCCATATTCAGGCGGTCAGAAATACAGGAAAAGTGGGTTAAGGCTGTATTTGGTGGTTTCTGAGGGTGGTAGGTGTTGTTGCCTCAATGTACTTAACTAAACTAAAACGTAACTCACACTTCTCAACATAGCAATTTTTTTTTTCTGTATACGTTTTTTTCTTCTTCTTTTCTTCATATCCATATCTACTAACATAACGCCATATCTACTAACACAACATAGCATACATACTTTTATTCACGAGGCATTATTTGGGATTGGGGATGTTCAAGAGGACATCGGGTGGCTTATTTGGTGGAAGTGCCTATCCTCGGCACCAGGAAGGGAATGGATAGAATAACGTATTTCCAACCTTGACATTAGTACCCTCCTTCAGCCGAGGATTCCGTAAAGGATAGTCATGACCATCCACCTTAGTCTTAGTTTTATCATAACCTGCTCTCTGTGTATTTGCCTTATTTGGTGGCTCTCACAAGAATTCTCACAAAAAAATTTGTACGCAAGAACCGAGAGCAAAACTGTATCTAACTTTGAGTATCATTATCCAATTATCCAAAAATTAAGATTCCTCACACTAGTCTTAGAGCACTAGTAGACTCTCTACCTCACACATGTTTAGTGGATCTATTAGAAGATGGTTTGATTGACTACCTGATTACTGTCCAAAGATTTAGGGGAAGAAGCAATGCTTCTTCTCGACTAACTAGAGATGTCTATCGGTCTACACAGTGGATCCATTACAAATTCTACATGCAAGTGTGAAATTGTACTGGACTCTAAGTCCAAGAATCAACTAAAGAATAAATCCCTAACAAAACCTCTTGATAAAATGATCTATTTCCTAAGGTGTTGGTAGAAAATATTTCAGTTTATATGTACTACCCCCCCATGTGTAAGTTCTTGCATGTCCTCATGCATGAATAAGAGAAAAACAAAGTAAGATAGGGCGTAAGTGGGTAGAAATCACTTGGAGCTACTCCTGATTTGTAGTTCAGCTCATGCCAACACTACAATGATAATCACAATATGCAGAATATGCCAAAATGAAATATGCTATGTATAAAGGGTATGTATATATGTATAAGTGCTGAGTCTAAATGCTATGCCTAAATGCTATGCTTAAATGATGAGTTTAAATGCTATGCTAAGTTTAATGCCTTCAGTTGGGCAAAACTCCATCAGATGGATCAATGACTGCAAAGGAGTAGGTCAAGATTGAAAGAAAGATGTGTTCGTATGCTCCGAGAATTAGTGGTCCACACATGCGGACCAGTTGATAGTGCAACCCTATTCTAAAGAGTCTCTCAATAGTAAAGTGTGGAACAGGGACAAAGAAAGGAGGAAGATTGGAATGAAGGTCATGACGCCAATCCTGCTCATTGATTTCGTTCCAAAAGTCTATGAGCAATTGCTGAGGAAGTGGATTGATATGAAAATCGAAATGCCATTCTGGATCATAAGGGTCTTCATAATGGTGATTAACGTTGAAAATCAAGTTCCCTCCAGACCCTAGGTTATATGAAGGTATTTGTGCAATTGGAAGTTCATTATAATCCTCATCAGTACTAATCTCATATTCCTCGGAATCTGTCTCAATCTCTGAGTTGAGCCATCCATTAGTTTGACTAGGATTATGAGTAAGTCCCCAATTCCTTGTAATCAGTATTTCACCTTCAAAAGTGTTAGGTTACTCACCATTTTGTATTTCCAAAGGTCTTCCCACTTCCCTTTATAAATCATCAGTAGCACCCTCCGATAATTGGAAATCAAGAGTAGAGAATGCAACCTTCGGAGTTCCTTCATCACGTTGGTAGGTGGGAGGAGAAAAGTGTGAATCACAAGATGTCAGAGTAGTCGTGTCAACTCTAGATTCATCAAGGCACCTATGATTATCTGAATTCCTAGGCAAAATCATCTCCGAATTACCTAGGTGTGCCTAACCAGTGGTGTTCAAGGCAGAAATTTCTTGATTTTTATTGAATCCAACCTGCCTTTGCTTTAATTCCCCAGATTGTTTGAGACATCCAAACCTAAATCATCTTGTGAATCCTCACCTTGGGAATCCTTCAATATAAAGGAGTCGTATTTCGGCTCACAACTCTCTGATTTCTCAAAATGAAAGGTTTGCATCTCAGGGCTTTCATCAAGATCTAGATCCGTAGGTTGATTTTCTTCCTTGATTCCATCAGATGTCTCCCACAGTTGTAGATTAATGTGGGGGGTACCATCCCTTTTCTCCTCACTTTCCCGAATGGGGCTCTTAGATGAGCTTCTTTGGGTTATTCCAGACTCGTGTCTTTTGATCACCTCAGATATGTCTTCTTTAATTTCAACATCACTTATTGAGACATCAACATCATCTACTTCGGGTTTGTGACTTGAAGGATCCCTAAAAGCATTCTCAAGCTCCCTAAAATCCTCTAGGCTATTCTGAACTTGGTATTACAAAAGGAGTATGTCTTGAAGTGTGTGAGTTTTTTGATTCATCCTAGCCACGGATTATAGTTCTTTAAGGGCTTCCATCAAAGATTCTTCGGTTGCAATCAAAGTCTATCTCTACCCCGAATCAGTAGTGATATGGATTTGATGTAGATATCTCGCAATAGTGTCCTTGCACTTTTCTACCATTTGTTGTAGTCTAATAAGTAGTTGCGAGTCCATTGGTAGCTCCCAAGTTGTTATCTGTGTAGATGTGGCCTCAGATGAGAGTTTCAAGGAAGATGGAAGGTTATAATAGATTTGGTCTAGAAAATCATAAGGGTGGTGGGTGGGTTCAGTGTAGTTATAGGTTGCAGTCGAATCCTCAACCTTAAGTGGCCCATCTTCCAACTATGGCACATTTTCACTGAATTCAGGGCCCCTAGAGGTGATGTCTTGGGTTCTTTGTCTTTCATCCTGAATTTCTTTTCTCAAGTCCTCAGATTCCCTTTTTCTGCCCTCCTTTGCTTCCTCAACTATTTGGATCAATTTGGTGATCTAAGAGTTCTTGTGAAAGGTAGGAGCTTGCCTATGGTGGGACCAGTCAAGATAATCAGTCATCATGACGACATCATGATCCCACATGGAGAGTGTCTGTAAGGGTTGTGAGATCTATGTGGATGTTCAAGAGGGTGATGTGGGTATATCCCAGGCCTCAGGAGCACGTGTATAGGAATAATGAGGAGCGGTCTCCCACCCATAAGAAGTTAGGATCATAGTTGGGTTAGGAGGAGAACCCTGATGATGGTAAGATGAGAAAGAGTATGGGTCCATGATCAAGAGGGTCAAAAGACACCAGAAGGGTCTTAGTGACCTTACACCAGTTACAAGGACTGGTGGCAGAACAAGGCAAAGGCCTTGCAATCAAATTGGTCCTTAAGATCAGATGACCAAATTTTTTGTTCAAGTTCGAATTATTGAAGAAATTCATCGAGAAACCAACTAAAAGGAATTCCTGCCTCTTGAGCTAACCCGGCCAGTCTATGTGCAAGGGGACTAAGAGGAAGGTTTTTCCTTTGGATTTCTCCTCCGATTCCTTTGTAACCCTTAGCTGCAGTCGTTTGACACTACCCCACAAGCTTAGTCACCAAGTTTGGCAGAAGAGGTTGAAATTACCTAGTAGTTTCAAGACAAATTCAGGTTATTTGATATGTTTTTATGATTTTTAACATTTTTCTCCAATTCAAAATATGGCGAGTGGTCCACAAGGTGACTCAACTCACCAACTAATCACTGGCCACGATTGAGTCCAGGCTAGTCTAATGTGGTCCTAAGGGCTCATGCACTTCTATGTATTTGTAGATAGTAGACCACTAGTTAAACATGTACTTTCTAGTGAAGTTGGAACCCAAATGATTTTAAAATTGGCAGGAAGATTGCTTTTTTAAAAATCTTTTATAGAGTATTTTTTCAAAATTTTTACTATTTTCAATAAATATTTATGAATTTTTAACTAATAGAGGGTCAGATTTGAGATTTTGACCCTGTGTTGGTTTTTATATTAGAAATAGTATTAAATATGATCCCAAAATTTAGGAAAAATGTAAGAATGAAAGATAATTTGATTATCTTTTAAACCCCACCATTCTTTGGTCAATCAAATTTGTAAGTTGGTTAGAATCGATTTTTAAATTTCATAAAGATTTGGCTTTTATTCTATCTAACCCTTTTGAACTTCACAAATTTTTAAAAATTCCACAAATTGAATTTATTTATGGGAATGGTGGCATTGGAAAGATAGTTTGAAAATCTAGTTCGTACCCAAATGTCAAAATTTGTCGACTACTAGAAACATGGCAAATGAATTTTTAAATCGTATTCAGTTTCTAGCTAAGTTTCTATAAATAGTAGAGAATTTTTTTTTTAAGGCAAAGCAAATCCTAATTATTTTTTTCAAAACTTCTATCCTAATCAATTTCCTAATCTAAGTCATATTGAATCGAACATGTGCACCTAATAGTCTTCACCTGTGCTTGATGTGTGCGTAGATCCTCGCTTCATTCTTGCACATAGAAGAAATACACTAAATCAGATATGAAATCAAAAATTGCTATGCCTTCCCGGCAATGGCACCAATTTGTTTGAAGCCTAGCTCATGTTAAAAGAATGAATATGTCATTGTATAATGCAAAATACATCAAAATAAATATAATTTTAACGAGAGGTGAGTCCCGATTGAACTCAGGGAAGTAGAAAATGCTTTTGATTTCATAAACTGAATTAGAATTGCATGCTACCACTTGCAAACTAGATAATATATGTATAAAACAAATCAAGTAAGCTGGTTGACCATGAAATGGCAAATAGAACTATAGTTTATGACTAATAGAGTCGCAGAAATAAACTAAAACATGAATAAAATCACTATCTAATCAAGTAGAATAAGGGCACCATGGGTGGTCCATGGTGGCCTTCTAGAGAGGTTGGGGAGAGTAGCAGCAATGCACCAAGGTGGCTTGGTGGGTGCTTCAGAGGGAGAGAGTTGGAGAAGAAGATCTGGGGAGTTCGAGAGGGTCTAGAGAGAGTTGTTCTTCAACTGGGGGCCCAGAGGCTCCTTGTATAGCTTCGTAGAGGGGCAAGATGGGCATTTGAGCCCTCCAACTCGTGCAACAACCTCAGATTGATCAGATCCGCCGATCAAGAGATCAACAGATCATATTGCACTTTAAAAGGCCTTCCAAAACATTCTCTACATGCGGATCATCTCTAGAGCTAACACGTGGCGCTTCCACAGGCCTTGATCCGCTATCGCATGGCCCTACATGTGCCTGACCAACGTTTCTTCAACTACAATGCTTAAATCGTGCTCTATCCTCGTGAGCACATGATCATCGCTTATTAAGCACCTCGCTTGCACCGTCTTTAGATTTCCAATGCGCACGCGCGTTTGGTTGCACGTCATTGTGCACGTCTCCATCCAATGCATAGCAGCGTGCGGTGCATTCAATTCCCTACCACCGACTGATGATCCAATGGTTGGATTTCACCCACGCATTCGACCGCTTCAATTTCACGTGGATTGCGTCTTGACCGCACATCGTTTCTTTTTCCAGGAGTGCGGTATCCACTGCACTTCGTGTGCGGATTGTCACCCTTACCATCTCATCTGCAACCGCCACCAACGACTGAGTCTTAATCTTCCTTGATGGGGAACACTTGCAGCAGCGACGGGGCTGTGTTGTGGCCATTGGATGATGATCCAACGACCCACAACATAGGGGGGAACTGCCTTTAGTGGTTGGGGTGGTGTCGCTGGGTGGCTACGATGGTGCCATCGTGGCCGTCCATCTTCTTTTCTTTATAAATGGTGTTCCAAGCCTCCAATCAAGATGATTCTTGTGCCGTTGAGCTGGGATCATTGATTCGGATCCATCCATGTGGTTGAATTTGACATTTGAGGTCCATATTTTCACATATTTGCCTCTTGGCCCTTGCTCTTCTACAGACTCCATAGGATGTTAGGAGAGTCTAATTGATGCGATCTCAGAAGCATTAGACTCCTGTCGTCGTTCTGAGCAGATCTATATGGTTGGATCAATCATCCGCAGCCTTGAATTTCCTGCAATTGTTAATACCTCTCAATTAGAACATAATATGACATTATTATTTATAGGACTAATGAATCAACTATGATGTGTAAGTGTGCAGAATGCCTAAGTTAAGATAGGATCTGACTTAATTCAAGTATATTAGGACCTATGATTCCTGTGCAATCACATGTCGCCATTCTCATCACTGCCAATCGCCATCGGACGTTTCAATTTCATCCGCGTGCTCCTTCACTGAGGATGGGATGCATTGTAGGTCTCGAACTCACGTCGCGACTTTGCGAGTGACACTCGCGACCATTATGCTGTGGGTGCGGTTTGTCACGTGGACGTGCGTGTGGAGGTGACTTCTCGGCCGTTGGATATTGATCCAACAGTTGAGATCTCCTCATGAAGATGCTCTTTAGGGGTGAGTGGTGGCTGCAGCCGGTCTTGGGCAACTGTGATGGCCATCCATTTTGTTTGCTTTGTAGGTGGCACTACGGATGTTGGATTGGGTCGATTTTTGTGTCATTGGGCTGTGATTGTCAATTCGGATCCATCAGTGCTATTGGATTTGTCATTTGAAGCTCTAAATTATGTCACCTAACCCCTTGGCCTCGGACTGCATAATGTGTTATGGGACTCCAATCAAGATGATTTCAGAGACGTTGGACTCCGATCGTCATCCTAATCAAATCTATATGGTTGGATCATCATTCCGAGGCCCCGAAATAAATCTCCTTCCCTCCTAACTGTAAAAGGTCATGAATTAACCTATAATTTATAGAAACTATTCTAAATGTAGAATGATGCATGTTATGCAATATTTATAATATGGAATGCATCTTTAAGCTTAGGAACATGCATAAATAGGCATTTTAACCTAAATGGATGTGTATACATCATACCCCCATGACTATCTTTTGCTAGTCCAAAGCAAAATCAAACTAAATGCCATATATAAGAATAGAACTAGGATTCCATTACTTAGGCCTAAGTTGTCTACTATCAGTAGAAAATTTCAACTAAGGTCCTAAACTACGAAGACTCAACAATGCCTGGGTGCCTGCCAAAATGCAGACCGCCCAAGTCCTCACCTTATTTTGAAAAGGGAAGTACATTTTTTCTTTCTAATTTTTTTGAATATTTGAGTTAAGAGTTTCGAGGCAGCTTTCTACGTGTACCCAACCCACCCAAGATTTGAAAAGAACTTCAAGTTCTAAGCATCTTAACATGAAAATTTGATCAACTCACTAGGTGACTGTTAAAATGGACTTCAAGTTTCTACGAACCTAGGTGACCTTAAGAAGAATTTCTACCTAAAGGTGTATCTATTCAATTGGTAGCTTTCTCTCTACCCTTTTTATTTTTTATATGGCATCAACACAAGGGCAAACCCAATGTATATCTCCCTGATTTATTCTACTTTCTTACTTCTTTCCTAAGTGTTTTGGGAATTATTTGTGCTTTTTTATGAGCTGAGCTTTGGACAACCGGCCAATGGGTTGTTACCCAAGGTAATTTGCCAGCTATGCTCATGTCGTGAAGTGTGGCTTACTTTATTTGTATTATTATTATTATTTCTTCTTTTCCCTTTTTTATCTTATTCAGTATATATATTTTTTTCTTTTTCTGAGTAGGTGGCTTCCCTGATCTAAGATTTACCTAAAGGCAATAGAAAGAGAATGGTCATGTAGCTGGGCTCTAGACAACTAGCCAATGGGCAGTTACCCACGACAACTTGTTGGCCATACTCTTTTCTTTTTTTTTTTGAAACAGTGAGGATTGTTATCGTGATCCGATAGCAATCTGGAGGGCAGTATATTTCATATCAAACAAAAATTATAAAAGAGATCCCTAGCTATGTATGAGGGGCCAACATTCATTTACAATGTTCTCACATCTAACCGGTCTCTCCTGAAAAAATTTATCATTACGCACCCTCCACACACACCACAAAATGGCAAGCATACCCCCATATGGCCTGCCAGGAGCAATGAACCTCTGCCAAAGGGAATCCCAGGTGGGAAGAGGTTCCAAGCAAATCATCCTCTAAATCTTGTCAGAGTGTAATCCAAAGAGATGGCAAGCATTCAAAGTAGTCCCCATTCTTCTGTGTTTAAGATCACTAGTGATCAGGCCTTCCCATTTGCAAAGCCACAAGAATATCTGAACCTTCAAGGGGACTTTCAATAACCAAATCTTCCTGTCAATAGGGTCACACTCCACCTCAATGTTAGACCTAATGACCTTCTCATACACCTGCTGCACTGAGAATACACCCTGCCAAACATATGTATTAGTCACATTCTCCCTAGGGCGCACCTGCTGTAGAGCAGCCATCAGGTTCTGCCTATCCTCCCATAATCGAGTGCCTAATCTGCAGTGTTCCAACCCTTCCAGTCGCTAGTAGCCCTCTACAGCAGACCACAAGCAGATGACTTTGGCCTCCTTGTCTGCAACAGCAACATAAGCTCTCGGATACACCTCTTTCAGCACCCCCAGACCAGACCACTGCTTGTTCCACAAAATAAAATCTCTGCCATCTCCGAGTCTAGGCTGCAGCATGTGCCAATACCTACTGATTGCACAGATAACTGATAGCCAAAAGGGGGAAGGTTTCAACGGTTGCAGCCTCTGCAGACTGCTATTTGATCCACCATAGTTGTCCCTTATCAAATCTGCCATCAAACCCTCCTTGCAGTCCAGAATCTTGATGGCCCATTTAATCAGTAAAGCCTCATTGAACTCCTTGAGTACATTAATCCCCATACCACCAATCTCCTTTGGCCTGCAGATTTTGTTCCATCTGATGGGCTACATAAAGCTGCCCTCATGATCAGCTCCTTTCCAAAAAAATCTTTTTCTCATAACATCCAATCGTTTCCAAATAGACTTCGGGGCCTTGAATATGCTAAAATAAAAGATCGAGATGGATGTAATGACCGAATTAAGAAGGATTAGTCTCCCACCCTTAGATAAGAACTTACTACTCCATCCTTTCCATTTTCCAGAAACCCTATCAAATAAGACATTCCAATCAGATTTCTTCAGTTTTGCAGCCCTCAATGGCAGTCCTAGGTGCCTCAATGGAAGTTTAGCTCAAGGTGATCCCAATGTATTCTCCACATCCATCTGCTCCTGTTCATTCATGCCAAAATGTATCAAGATAGACTTTTCCTTGTTCAAACATAGGAATGAAATATCCCTAAAGATCTTTACCAATAACCCCAGAGCATGTGCCGCAGGCTTGGACCCTTCCACAAAGAATGTCGTGTCATCTGCATATTACAAAATGGGGGCCAAATTTCTCCTGTTGGATAATGAATACCCTTTGATTAGACCCACCTTTGCCAATTTGCAAGCATACCTTGCAAGCCCATCCATCGTAAGGTTAAAAACCAAAGGGGCTAAATGACATCCTTATCTAACCCCACGCTGAGGCTGAATCCAACCACCGCAAGGCTTTCCATCGCTCAGTGGGGAAAAGGAAGCAGTTGTGATACAATGTTTCATCCATTGGATCCATAAAGGAGGAAAACCTCTCCTTTTAAAAACGTCCCAGAGATACGGCCAAGAGATCGAATCATATGCCTTCTGGAAATCAACTTTCCACATGAATGCCTTGCATTTCCTTCTGTGCCATCCACTCACCATTTCTTGAGCCAAAATGAAAGATTCTTGCAGTGATTTGTTAGGCAGGAATGCAGCTTGCACTGGATGGATCAGGCTCTATAGAACTGTTCTTAGTCGGTTAGCCAAAATCTTATTGATGACAAGGTAGATGGAATTTGAAAGGGAGATCGGCCTAAAGTCTGAGAATTTTTCTACACCCATTGATTTAGGTAGTAGAAAGAGGTATGACTTGTTGATCCTCTCAAACCTAGCATTTCCCTTCTCAAATTCTTTAATGACATCCATCACATCTTTTTGTAGAAGAAGACTTGTATTCTATCAGGGCCCAGGGACCCTTCCATATTGAGCTCTTTAATTGCCTGCAGGGTCTCATGTTCAGTGATGATTGCAGTCAGCTGAGAGGCCTATTCACTCATCACCCTAGGAGCATCACTTCCTGCCATTCTCCATTTCCCCCTCTTAGCTACCCGAGAAGCATCTCTAAAATATTTAATGGCTTCAGATTTTATCTCCTGAGTGGAGGAGATCCTGTGTCCATCTCTAAGAATAGATGATATAAAATTAACACGCCTCTGAGAGCTAGCCGCAAGATGGAAGAATTTCATGTTGGCATCTCCCTCCTTAAGCCATAACTACCTTGATCTCTCCCTCCAATCGATTTCTTGTTTAAGGACTTCATCCAGTATCACATCCTGCCACACCTTCCTCTCAGTAAGTTCTTCCTCAGATAAAGGGCTAGCAGCTTCCTTAGAGTCCAACTCCTGAATTTTATTCAAAGCCTCTCTCCTCCTTTGCTGCCTCATCATGCTAACAGTAACTCCATACTCTTTTAGGACAGTGCGCAAGTCAGTCAGCTTGGTTGCCAATCTGACAGTAGCAGAGCCCTCCACCTTTTTAGCTTGCCACCATGAGCTGATCATCTGATAGAAGCCTGGCTCATTCAGCCAAGATCTTATAAGCTTGAAGTAAGAGCCAACTTGGGTTTCTTCCCCATTGTCCCACACCAAAGGGGTGTGATCAGAGAAAGGTCGGTCCAAACCACTAACAGTCGACAACTGAAAACTTTTAAGAATGTTCACATTCCCAAAAAATCTGTCTAGTCTGGATGCCAGCCCATTTCCATTGCGCCATGTAAATTCCACACCAGAAGATGGATACTCACTCAGATGAAGAGATTGAACCACCATCTGGAAGCCAGCAGCTGAGCTATCTGTGCCACCATTAGGCTTGTTTACCCCTGTTAACACACAATTGAAATCCCCACCAGTCAACCATGCACCCCCTGCACCAACTTAGCCATAGCAGTCCACTCCTCCCACATCTCCTGCCTAGTAGATGCAGCACATGGGCCATATACCCCAGTAACCTAGATATACTCATGCCCCTGGTGAATTTGGAATTTGCAAGTCAACATATGCCTAGCTTTGTGAACTTTCAGACATTGAGCCCACCCCTTCCTCCACCAGATAGCAATACCCTCCGATCTCCCCAGTGCATCAATCTTCACACATTCATTCATCCCTGAAGCCAGCAAGTCATACCAAAGCTAATTAGAGTTGCTCTCAATGTGCGTCTCTTGAATGATCGCACATTCAATCCCCCATTCTCTCAAATATCTCATCAGAGAAGCCCTCCGGCTTTTGTCACGCAACCCACGCATGTTCCAAGTGAGGATTCTCATGTATCCTCACGAGACCCCCCTGAGGATTTGGCACTTACATGCCTGCATAACCTCCGCAATCTTATCTTCATCCATCAGACTGGCAGCCTTTGGCTTCCTCTGTCTAAGGCTATAAGGTGATCTTCCCTTACCAGTTTTAGCGCAAGAACTACCATCAAATTTAAGGCCCTCAATCTCATGCAGATCCTGTTTATCCTTCAGATACTCAAGCTGCGTCTCTTGAACCCCCTGCTCCTCAATCTCCACACCGCCCGGCAGCACATCCCCTGCCACCATGGACGTTGGTCCTGATGTTTCCACCCCACCTGAATCCTCCTTCTCTATATTCAAAACCTCCCCCTTTTCCCCCACAAGAAGGTCCTTATGATTTTTGATAGATGGGGGTTCTTCAAATGGAGTCGTGCACAGGTCCTATGCAGTCGCCTCCTCATCAGCTTCAAGTCTAGATGACTTATCTTGCTTTGCTACAGTGTCACCCACCAAGAACCTCAGCCTCAGCAACCATGAGCTCCCACCACATCTCAGAATCAGTCTATCAGGTACCGAGCCAGCTTTAAATACATCAACCATCACATTCAACAAGCGTCCATCGCCCTCAAGCAATCCAAGAAATGCATCTTCTGCCACTGATGCAAATCCTGATATCATTGATGATACAACCTCCTTCGACCTCAGATGTAGAGGCAATCCCTTGATCTCAAGCTTTCCCGATCTGGACCCCACTCTCTGGGGTGGCCTCTTCGGCAAAGCTCCATCAAAGGGAGAAACCAGTCTCCAGATCATTGTGAGGTCATCGTAGCAGGATGTCTGAAATCACAGCCTCTCAACATCCACCATTCCCAATCCAAACAGGACAAACCGTGTAGTTGATAAAAAAGCAGACTGTCAGGAGTTGGTCGAAAGGGAAAGAGAGTTTACCAGGATGCAGACATTCTCCGTCGTCGATCTTCCAGACATAACCTCCCCAACTAGCGCTCCACGCAAAGCCATCTCTACCGCTTTGATGTTTTTAGTCATAGGAACCTCCACATCAACCGTATGCCCCCTGAGCTGCACAAAGAAGGGGGCGGAGGAGGTGCCTGCAAAGCCCTAGAATTCAAAATTCTAGAGTGTGGGAAAAGATGTTCTTTCATCTGCCCCCCAGGACCCCTACACAAACCCCTCTTGTGACCAAATCCCCCGCATTCTAAGCACACCACGAGAGATCGGCAAGTAGCCGCCACATGTCCCCGTCGCTGGAAGTGGAAACATAAGATCTTGCCGTGCACCTTTGCGCCCCTTCTATCAGACCATCTCGCCTCCATCACCCTTTTACCGTGCACATCAGAGTCCCTCCGTTCCTTCCACCTCCAAACCCTCGACCTCCAAGTATGCCAACCTTCGCCTTCCCTGATTCCATCAGTCACCGCCCTAGATTCGCCTGCTATCGCCTTTGACACCACCACCCCCAAAAATTTCAAGTCATTTGAAAATCTCAAGAGTTTCAACTTGCTAGCCATACTACCCTAGAAAGTTCATTAGCTACCTAATTTCTATAAAATCGCTAGAAAATGAGTAGGTGCAAATAGTGTGTAGATGCTTTGGACTCAAAGTCCCCTCAAATCAGAGGGCGGGTTAATAAGTCATATACTTCTCACCCCAATTTATTGACTAAGTTAAAATAACATTAATGTGGTGAGGACTCGAGAAACAAACCCACATTTTAGTGGACACCGGGGCCAATTAAGCCTGAGGACCTGAAGAGTCTAAGTGTTTAGGTCCTATTGTATCATTTCCTAAAGTTGATAACTTCCAATGCCTAAGTTCTCTTCTCCTAATTCTATTTTTTTTTTTTTGGAATTTAAATTTTTTTTAAAGAAAATAAAAGAAATTTCACGAAGCTAACAAATATTTTCTGGATAAGTATCCACCCCCCATGCTTAATTGATGCAATGTCCTCATTGTAAAAATAAAGACATGAAAAGGGCAAACTAAATAGAATATCACTTGAATTTCGTGAAAATCCGATCAGCTCCGTAGAGAATATACACAAGTGCTAAATTTAATGCTGTTGGCTAGGCATAATATACAAACAAAGAAAAGAATTTAAGAACTGAGTAGTGTGGGTCAGGATCAGAATTAAAAGATTGGTCCTCAAACCTGCCAATAGGAGATGTCCACAGATGTAGACCAAATTGTGATGCAGGCACAAGCCCTAGGTTCGGGTAGTTCTAAGGTTCTAGATGAAAATTACCTAGAACCAAAGATTTTTGTGCTTGTGGGGTTGGGGTTGTAGTTTTGTGGTGTGCAACCCAAGTGTAAAGTGTCGAATAATGGGTACATCTGGTTCAATAGGTTCAGATGTCCACTTAGGGATCAACTCAAAAAGATAATTAATTAATCTGAGCTTGGGTTGCACATCCTCAAGGTTGAAAATATCACAAGAGTCCTGGTAGAAGGTAGGTGGTTTCAGGCCAACAGGAATCCTTAAATCCAAAATTCCATTTACCTTAAAATTTACTTCCCATAATTTAACTTTCAAACTGCTCTCCTCTAAAATCAATGTTTCCATGACCTCCAGGTTGTTATACACCCCATCCAAGTCTAACAAGTGTGGGTGAATCATAATTGACTTAGGTTTAGTAATCTCAAGAATAAAATCATCATTATGCTCAATGGTGTGTCGTTGAGGAATGGGGCTACTGATTGAATCTTCCATCAAATCAAGATTTTTATCCTCCAAGTTATCCCCAACTGAAGCAAATTCCTCAATTACAGGGCCATCAAATGATTGATTAGATTCCTTTAGCATGTTTGTCTCACTAAAATCATCTTCCTTAAGCTCAAGTGAGACTTTACGAAGAAATTCTTCACCCTCAGAATCAAAGAATTCTCTATCCTCATATATGTCTCAAAATCATATGTTGTTCCTTGGTCTATAGAGACATATTTTTCCTTGCTCCCTAGCTCAGGGATCTCAAGTAAAAAAATCGGTTCATCCTTAATGGGTTGCTCTAAACCAACCTTGTCATTCCTGGTCTCATAAAATGTGTCCCCCCCGACAGGTGCCTGAGCGGGTTTTGACATTGGCCCTCTTGAAGGGGGTTCATCCTGAGAATCATCCCAAGATTGGACTAGGGCAACCACAAATTTTATCCTTAATCTTAACAGCTTCCCAGGTAAAAACTCACCCAAGCCCTTATCCTCAATATCTTGGAGCCAATCCAATAAATGATGATTAAGATCGTCAATCATTTTTATCATAGGCTCCAATGCTTCAATGCATGGTGTTGGCTTATTTTCCAAAGATTGTATCATGTTCCTCAAATTAGCCAACACCCTATCTTGTTCCTGGTTCACCTAAATCAAATGGTTTGGTTTAGAGTTGGGTGGGTTTGGGTTAAATTCAGGGGAGTCAAAGAATTAAGGTTCTTGGGGTCCTCTCTGATAGTAGGTCATTTCGGGTTGTTCAAAGAGAGGTGGTGGCCTATGTTCAACATAATCCAGGGGAGGGTAGGTGTTATAATCATCATATTCTTCTTCATTATAGATCTTGTTGGGTTGTTCATCAAAGGCTGAAGATCTATAATCAGTATATCTTTAGGAAGGATAATAATCATAATCATTATGTCCAAGGTTAGACCCTGGAAGTTAAGGTCCAGAATTGTATTCCCAATCAAAGTTATCCCGACTAGTGGATGGGTAGTCATAAGTCAGGTCAGGATAGTAATCATCTTGGGGATAATTGGTGGCAGGAGGGTAAAATTGGAAATGTGTGTAGGATGTTGAAGGATGCATAACGAAGTAGGAGGGAAAAGAGAAAGAAAAGGAGCCCTACAATATAAACAATCAAACCTATCCTTGGTGGGCTTGCCTAAAGATCTACAGACTCTCATAACCCATCTTAAGATTATAAACTCTTTAGTCTACTTTTATCCGATCAATCCAACCAGTTAGAGGAAGTGATTGGGAAGAAGGTACTTCCCTTAGATTTTGCCTCAGGTTCCTTTGATACCCCACCACCATGGTCGTTTGACACTACTCCCCTAGCTAGACATCAGATGGCCTGGTATAAGCAAATTAATCGAAAAGAATCTCAATCTGGACCTTAAAGAGAGAATCAATCCTTAAGGCCAATGTCTACTCAGTTTCAATTAGGCTTGGGATGATTGTGCTCTTGGAATGTTATGGGTTGATTAGATGGGTTGTACCCTTAAAGAGCAGTTGATATGCATGTGCATACACAATCAGCGTTTTCAAACAAGGTTATTTTATGAAGTGTCTTTTAGGGTTTAACCTTGTTTATTAACTTTTAGGGTTTAATCTTTAGGTTCGTTCAATCTGGTTTAGTAGAACACTCCAAGTTTTTACAACCACCGGTGATGATATATTCCTTCAAAACTCAAAAAGAATGCGGAGTGCCTAGTTAGTTCCTAAAAATTGAACCCTAACTAGTAGGCTACTTGATGAATCATTTTTATCTTAAGTGGTGCAGCCCAAACAACTCAATCAATTGGCCTGTTGCACTACTTAGTTAAGGAACACAATAATGTTTAACCTATTCAAATTTTCAACTCACTTATCTGTGTGTTGAGTTAAGGTGTACTAGATTCACAAGTCAGATTCTGATTAAGTGGTAGAATCAATGCAGAGTGGTGCACCATAGGTTGAGAGTTGTGGGTGTTAATGTGTGTAATTTTCAATAAATCCCACAATCAAATAGCCTTTTTTTTAAAAAAATAAATATATGCAAGGGTGAGGTGGATAGAGTGACAATCAAACAACAAAGATCTAAGCTAGGGTTTATGCAAGCACTTAAGATGATTTGAGTTTGAGTTATTAGGTGATGAAATGAAATCTAGTGGGTGGGGGTGGGGGTAGACTTACAGAACCTTCATTAGCACTTTTCTCCAATCTAACCTTTTTGGCCCACCCCGGAAGCATGCCTGCAATCATAGTAACATTAGAGAAAAAGTGAGAAAAAAGTTAGATAAGGTAAAAAACATGAGAAAAAGCAAGGGGCGTTGCCTCCTCAGCCAAAATGGTGGACTTGCTTTCACACGCAAAAAGTTTGAGTTGAAAAACCTGTCGTCGTAGTGCATAGAAATCCGCTACCAAATAAAATTTATAACTGCAACTCGAGGTGAGTCCCAGGTAAAAAATGGGGAGGTGAACATTTGGTTTTGAAATCCTCACTTTCAATTTTATTTGTTTTTGTTGTTTTTATCTTTTGAGATTTTTTTGGCATTTTTATAAAATAGAATATCAAGTGAAATAATTGTTATTTATTCTACTCTAGTAGAATAAGAGAGAGAGAATCCCTAGAAGGTAATAAAAGATAGACAGAGGTGGGAAGAATCCCCCTCGACAGTCACTTGAAGGACGACTCGCTTTGGCGGCACCTCGATGAAGGTGGTGGGAAGTTGGGCAAAGAAGAATGGAGCCATAGGATGGAGGACGGGACAGGACGACGTTGTGGAGAGGATCTACTTCCCGAATGTGATGAGAGGATGACCATGGGATGCTCCATGAAGGGGGGTGAAAAATGGGAAAAAAATATTTCTTTTCTACACTAGAGGAGCATCGCAAGCTTAGGAAAAGCTCTCTCTAGAGCCTTGGAGGTGGTGAGGGAGAGAAAGGAAGAGATGAAGATGGATGAAAGGGTGTAAGTTCATTTATAGTGGAGGAGAAGGGTACATTCCATGCTTGGGTTAATGATGGTAACACCATCATGAACCATAACTAGCTCAATTTTATCTGATTAAGTCTTTAAATGCTCCTACATAACTGCCAAAGGACTGTAATTCATTGCATAAACATTCTGAGGGAATGACAAGAAAATAAGGTTAAAACCGTAATTTTACCATCATATGATGAATGCAGAACAACCATGGGTTTTCCTAGGGGATAATTAAGGGTTAAATGGCCCTAAAAGGCTAACAAGTGGATTAGAACAAACAGAAAAGGGTTTGCACATGTTTTGAGAATTAAATGATTTCTGAAACTGTAAAAATAGACTCAATTAACTGAGGTTCTGGTCAAGATAAAATTCACCTAAACCCTTTAAAATTCATAGAAAAGTATTCTCTAGGATTTGGTATACTTGATTTGACCATTAGAACCCGTCTTGACCCAAAATAGTCTCAAACTGATATTTACCCTAATTTGGGTTTTTGCATAAATTACCTATGCAAACAAGGTCAAAACATAAATCTAACTTCACCATTGAATTCCTTGTGTCCAAATGAGGTTTGTACCAAAATTTGGACACAATATGAGATCATCTTGATCAAGTTTGCATTTTGGTCCATTTAGACTCTTTCTATCTCATTCAGACCCGTAGCTTTTTGAATTCTTTGCAAAAGGCCCCCTAGCTTTATCATCTTCTTTGCAATCAAGTCCTTCCACCATTATTGTGGAGGAACTGCTACTCTGGCGACCTTTGAGCAGGGATTTCTCCTTGATTGTTTGGCAAATCCCTTCCAAAATTGGGAGACACCTGAGAGATTTCCCTACAATTTATGCTGCAGCTTGGGCTCCAAGTCTTGCCCAAATCCTAATGCGAACTCGTGGAACAATTGGGTCTCCTACTCTAGCGAACATTCCAAGCTTGGAAGCTTGGCTTCCAAGCTCCTTTCACTCTCTACTGCCCATATAAAGAACCACCAGACCTCATCGAGTCTCCTAAGCTTGATTCCGACCGTGAAACCCTCTTTTCCTCTTCCAGCCGCAAAGCTCCACATGCTCTGGTGACTCCTCATGACCTCCTTCTTCATCCGTTCACAAAACCAATGGCCAGATTCTCTTTCTCTCTCTCATTCGCTCTTGGTCCTACCAGCAGGTGCCCCTCTATCTCCATCGTCATCGCCGTTCCCATCATCGAAGCACCTTCTTCGCCAACGTTGGCATACCAACACCAGTGCTGTTCTTCCCTGTCTGTCCGTTTAGATTAGGCTATATTAAGTTGCTTAACTCTTAGGTTTAGTTTTATACCCAAAAACCTCAAAAGTAGCCTTCAACGCCGCCGCTCACCTCTGTCTTCCCCATCTCCGACCACTCCTCCAATGAGGCGTATACGCCACTACACTCCTCCATCTGCCTCGCTAACCATCGCATAACCTCTGCCGCATCAAACCCTGCCAAACCCCTCTCCCTATTTGCCTTCCCATCCACCCAAACTCACCTCTGAGAACACCCATCATTGGGCATAGACTCCGTCATCGATAGGCCACCACAGACCACCATCTTCCATGAGACCACCTCCACTACACTCATTGTGGCCCAACGAAGCTCTTGAACTATTCTAATGTGGCCACGAGTCCTTATTTCATGTTTTAGGTAGCAGGTCCATTCACCGCCATTGCTGAGCTTCTTCACTAGCTTCAGGCCTTGTTCGTGCAAGGATCCGCCCAGGTGTTTGCTCTAGGCTCAGTAGAATCATTCCAGGAGTGCAACCAAGGAGACAATTAGGTCTTTTGATAGGGCCTTGACCGCAATTGTGAGAAGCAACAGATCCACACAAAGAAAGACTGTGGGATTTAGTCCAACATCGTGGACTGAGGAGCAGTTAAAGCCGCATAAGTTGTTTTTGCAACATGAGCTTGTCGCCTCAAGTGACACACAGGGGGTGAGGTCCTCGCACCCACACTCGGCCTCGTCTGCAACACTGACCCCATGGATCTGGCCTGGTCTGACTACCCGCCTAAGCTATGCACTCCTTGCTCACCACCCACTGCTGGTGAGCCTAGACCTAGGTGTGCTCTAGGTCTGAATGCCCGTATACCTGGTACTGTTAAAGGCTTTGGGAGAGCATGACCTAAGGAGAGAAAGAGAGGAGTGCGTGCGGGGGTTAGGGGGGTTTTGCTCTCTGAAGAAATTGGCTAACACTTAGCCAAAATCTGAAGACCCTTTCCCCTGTACTTGAAGAAGAGAAGACGGGCAGAAGAAGGATTGAAGAAGAGAAGGAAGAAAGCAAAGAAGAACTGAAGGAAGAACAAGGCCATGGAAGAAGAGGAGGAGAAGAAAAGAGAAGAGAAGAGAAAGAAGAAGAAACAAAGAAGGAGGCACTGTAGCAGTTGAGCATTTAAGGCATCTGATCTCCAAAGGAGACATCTAATTATTGTAGCATTCAAGCTACTGTGTGGATATTTGATTGATTTGGTCTGTGCCATTAGTGATTACCTTAGTATACATATAACTATACTAAATAATTGGTGATCTAAATCACTAATATTTTGTTATAGATCTTTTTCTATCTTGTCAAATTCTTGTTATGCTCATGTTCTACATTGATTATCATTTCTGAGTACTTTATTTAGCTTAAATTTTATGCTTAATTACATTTTATTTGAGATTAGTGTTTGAATTCTTATTTGTTCCCCGTGTTTGACCTCAGACTTCAAATTTGAGTAATAAATTGTACTTGTTCTCAAAGTGATTTCAGCTATATTGCAACACAACATTTATAAACATTGATCTCGCTCTGTTAACATTTTGGCACCGTTGCTGGGGAGCAACACACAATTCACCTCTATTCTCTTGCTATATTTGATTATATTTGAGTACTAACTTGCCCTATTTGCTTTCTTGTGATTTTGCGAGGTACTTCACGAGGCGATCTTCCATGCAAATCAACTACTCCAGGGCAGGTAACTTCTCTATTCTTCCCTAACATCCTCCTAATCTTGGGAAGAAAAAAAAGGAAACAATTAATTAGGAATCACTAGCCTTATTTCATAGTAATTATCATTTAAAAGGGTAAGTTTCCTGATTTGCGAAAATTTTCAAATCTCATTGAGTTGAAGCAAGTCTGTTTAGAGATCCTACCCTAAATTGCTTGTGCCTATTAGGGACTATGCTTAATTTCTAATCACTTTTTGGGCCAACACACTTCTTGCATGAAGCCCAAGGTGAACATGTCAGGATCAATTGGACTTGGAAATAGAGCCAATTAGGGTTTCAATATTTCGGGTTTGGTGTGCTAGTACACATTTTTGCCTGAATTAAAGGGAAGATACCCTCCCGCATTTGTGTGCTGCCCAAGCCCTTGGTTGAAAAGATCTAATTACAAAAATCCTAAAATCAGGCTCTAAATTCACTTGAACCCTAAAATCCTTGGACCTAATAACCTGGGAGTGAAAACAGGGTGATTTCTATGTCTTGACCTAGATCGCATTCTACCATCTTTAGGGTAGGTCAGGTGAAGTTGGTCTACATTGTAGGCCAACCAACCTCCAAATTAGGTCACAAGTTGAATTAATTTCTAATCAAGTGAAACTCAAGTCACAAATTAGGATAGGTAGACTTAAGAACTTAAGTTCGTACATTCCGATCTACCTGGACCCTCAGTGACAAGGAAGGTCAGGCGGGGGAAACCCTGTAACCTGTGGGGATGCTCTACCGTGTAGAGGCCTTTGCGAGGCTCTCATTTCCTGGCTACCTAGGTACTTCTTGAGTGTGCAAATTTTTGATTCAGAGGTGTCATCCACCTCGAAATTGCCTTGGTCATCCAAAAATCTTTGGGTGCCTTGATTAGGTCAATATCACATCCAGTCACTCATCCCTTCTATTAGAGCACACACAGATTTTCTTGGGAATCTCTTTCAGATCTGATCAACTTCAATCCAACCTGAGTTTTGATTCTATATCTTGATTCCACCATTTGATTCAAAATGCAACTTGGCTATATAGGAAGATTATTTAGGAAACCTGAATCCCAAATGAGCTTGAAAGAAAAGATAATTGAGAATGCCTATAGAAACCTTGAAGAATATTATGCAAGGGACATTCAGGAAAGATTTGCAAAAACAACAGAAATCACCACAAACTGTGTAGAGATAATATGGACACAAATGAAATATGGTTCAAACCGGGATCTCCTATTAGCAGAACATAGTGAATTGGTGAAATTACACAACAATGATTGTCTGCATTGTTGGTCAAATCCTTCACTTCCAGAAAAATTCAATGATTTTTTAGAAAAATGGGGAGAATTGCTAAATAAGTTATATATAACAATTGATCAAAAATACCTGCTAGAAACTAACAAAACATCTTGGAGTGAGACTAGTGATCAACACAATTTTCCAAATCCCAGGTTTGATGATCAAGCTTATTATGGACCCCTAACCCAAATGGAACCTGATTCAATTTACAAACAAATTAACATTCCTAATCTTGAAATGGGTTGGGAGGATCCAATTGTAGGAGAACACGATTTCGAGCCAGCCCTAGAGATACAAAACTCGAGGTCTCCAAGCTTAGATTTCCTAGACTCCTGTGATAATGAGATTGAATCAGAACCTCTCAAGGGTGCAAATTCCGCTCCTTATTCTGATAAGGTGACTCTCGAGAGCAATTCTGACATCCCTATAGAACCCAACCAAGATTCTAGTGATACAACCTACACCCTTAACCTAGAATCTGGATTTAAGCGTTCCTAGGATGATTACAAGGCCCCGTGTAAAGAAAATCAAATTTTAAATTTAGATTATGATTCTAGGCCTTTATTTGATGAATGCACCTCTCCAACATCCTCAGAAACATAGAATGATTTTTCGAAAGTCGTGCCTATCTATGATAAAGGAATCGAGTTGGAAGAGTTAGGTTTTGATTGGGTCTTCCCTACAAGCCAAGAACCCGAGCCCATGCCTAATAGGAACACCTTTTTGATCTCAGAATTTGAGAATAGGCTAGACCCAAGTCAGGTTGCTGAGTCTACAGCTTTTGATTTATTCTGTGGTGGAACCTCTAATCCCGAATCAAATTCAGAACTTGATTCTCGCAAGTTCTCTGACGATTTCGAATCTTACTATGATTTCAAAGAACCATGTTTCCTAACGATCATGAGCCAATCTATGACCTCAGCATACTTGATCCATTCTTCAACTCTAATTCTGAGGTCCCTGATCCTGAGATCATTGAATCAAAATCAGGTTCCATTGAGATGGAATCATTTCTTTTTGATCCTCAGGAATCAAAAACAGAAATTGCCGAGAGTGTATACAACCCAGAGTTCGAATCTTTTCTTGACTTAGATTTTCTTAATCCTATAAACACTCTTCAGGCATTTGCCTTTGAGTTTGATGGCTACTATGAGGACTCTCTAAATGAACCCACCTTTGAATCCTTTCTAGAGGATCCCTCACACACAATTATTCTTGAAAATACCTCTTTTACATATACAGAACCTGTCCAAACCTATTTTCAACCCCGACCCACAACTGAACTCAATTTCTACTCTAATTCCCATCTCAATGAGCCAGTTGCAGATGATTCTCCTCCACATTCCAATTGGGTTTTGGACATTTATTAGACTACAAATAACACCCCATCCTGCTCTGATCATTTTCGTAGGGTTCCTACATCCTCCACTGATTCATTTTCATTTGAGGACCCCTACTCTGATCAAGCTTATTCGACTCAGCCAAACCCTAACTATGCACTTCCACATCATTCCGAGCTTCAGAGCATATGGTGGGTTCCACATCTTTTGATCTACATCTATCAACCCGCCAGATTGATACGATTTGGGCTGCATCATCAACCTATTGATCTGAACAAGCACATAGTTGGACCAACCAGGCTATTAATCAAGGTGCTTATTCTACAAAACTCGTCTGATTTCACCACTGCTTCTCCATACCATTTTCTACTCGGCTGAAGGCATTGAATTTAGTGCTTAATGGGAGGCAACCCGTCATTCCAAAAACCTGAGATCCTTTTGATTGTCCTTCTGTACTTCACATCTATTGTACTCTAAGTTTGGTATTTAGAACAGTCGATCCCACCTCTGGTACTCGTATCAGAGCTTGAAATCATCCACAACAGTCATTCCTGACCCGTTCACCCACCCGATAATCCTGTTCTAATTTTTGAACCCTAACTGTTTCACACCCTCCATTTACAATGAGGACATTGCACAACTTAGTCATGGGGGGGTGGTAAAGTGCAAACATACAAAATTTCACAAGTTCGGAAGGGTTCTCACAAAAAAATTACATATTCCAAAAAACCAAAAGAATAGAAAATTAAAAATTGAAAAAGAACAAAAAATGGAGAAGGGAGGAAATTTTGAGTGCATATCATTTTTTAGGAGGAAAAGGGGAGGTGATTTAAATGCCAAAAAGGAGCAACAATTTGAAAAGAAAAAAAAGAGAGTCATTAGTAAAAGATTAAGGAATTGACTTAATTCTAGACCAAATCAAAAAGAAAGAAAATGAAAGACAAAAAGTGCTAAGCGACAAAAAGAGATTAGTATGAATGCTGATCTTAGGCCTCTTGGGCTGTGATTTTAGGCTTAAAAGTTCAAGTATCCGTTAAGATCTGGATAGTCCTCAAGAAGTTGGGGAAAATGCGAAGCTTAAATATTAGGTCTAAGGCCTAGGGAGTATTCAACCTTGTTAACTGGCCTTTGGTTTGCAGGACTTAGTAACCCAAGCATCCCAATCCACACACAGTCTGGTTCAGTGCGCTTAATTATCAAAATCACGCAAAGGCATTAAATTTGTTCTGAAAAAAAAGTTACCTAGATTATGAGCGGCTGATCAACACAAGTTCATTTGGAAGAGTTCCCAGCGCAGAGAGGTGGAAAATTTTCCTCGAAGATGAGCAATAACATATCGTCTCCTCAGTGCTTGTCTCCTAGGATATCTAAATATCCTACAAGGGGCATGTAAGCACCTTGTGCTGGTTCAAATGCCATGGGTAGCATTATCAAGAAATTTCGATTGCCAAGGTCTGGATTTAACTACAGAACCCCACGGGCGAGATTATCTCGAAATCTCGAAAGCCAAGGTTCTGGGGGTTGCCATGGGTGGTGTATCACAAAGCATTGATTGCTAGGGACCCTGCGAGGATTGATGGTGGGAACTAGGAATCCGATGCAAACCGTGTTGTAAAGCCAATTCGAAGCTAGAAATAAAAAGAAAAGAAAGAGAAAACTCTACAAAAACAAAGAAAAAAAATTCCTCTATCTCTCTCTTACAAAAACGCACTGTAAACTAAACCTAGGATAAAACATGTTACAAGCACGAGTGCTTTAACTGCGGAGTTCAACGAACCTTAGGTTAGTTCTTGTGGGCCTTAGAAACCTTCGCGATTGACTGAGACTAGAGCTGGTCAGGTCTGAATCTTGGTTGATACTTGAGTACCTCTAGGCCTACTATCGGCATTCTGACCTAATCTACAAAAGAAAGCACACATCAGAGTTCTGAGCATAAAAAGGCATGTGGTCTAGAATTTGTGTTAAGATTCCTTGAGATTTTGCTAAGGGACTAGCAAAAGCTAGGCATGGGGGTATGATGAGAACACCATCATGAGCCATAACTAGCTCAATTTGATCTGAATAAGTCTTTAATTGCTCCTACATAACCGCCAAAGGACTATAATTCATTGCATAATCATTCTTAGGGAAAGACAAGAAAATAGTGTTAAAACTACAATTTTACCATCATATCATGAATGCAGTACAACCGCGGGTTTTCCCAGGGGGTAATTAAGGTTCAAATGGTCCTAAAAGGCTAACAAGTGGGTTAGAACAAACATAAAAGCGTTTGCACGTGTTTTGAGAACTAAATGACTTCTGAATCCCTAAAAATAGACCTACTTTATTAACTGAGGTTCTAGTCAGAATAAAATTCATAGAAAAAATATTCTCTTGGGTTTGGTATGCTTGATTTGACCATTAGAACCTATCTTGACCCAAAACAGATCCTTAGACTGACATTTGCCCTAATTTTGGTTTTTACATAAATTACCCATTCAAACAAGGTCAAAACAAAAAACTAACTTCACCATTGGATTCCTTAGGTCCAAATTAGATTTGTACCAAAATTTAGACCCAATCTGAAATCATCTTGATCAAGTTTGCATTTTAGTCCAGTCAAACCCTTTTTATCTCATTCAGACCCTTAGCTTTTCGAATTATTTTCAAAAGGCCCCCTAACTTTATCATCTTCTTTGCAATCAGGCCCCTCCACCATTATCGTGGAGGAACTTCTACTCCGGTGACCTTCGACTAGGGATTTCTCCCAGATTGTTTGGCAAATCGCTTCCAAAATTGGAAGGGAGACTCCTGAGAGATTTCCCTACAATTCGAGCCGCATCTTCGGCTCCAAGTCTTGCTCAAATCCTAATGTAAACTCATGCAACAATTGGGTCTCCTACTCCGGTGAACATTCCAAGCTTGGAAGCTTGGCTTCCAATCTCCTTTTGCCCTCTACTGCCTATATAAAGAATCATCAATCCTCGTCGAGTCTCCTAAGCCTGATTCTGGCCATGAAACCCTCTTTTCCTCCTTCCTCTTCCGGCTGCGAAGCTCCACAAGCTTCAATGACTCCTCATGACCTCCTTTTTCATCCATTCACAAAACCAGTGGCCGGATTCTCTTTCTCTCTCTTATCCGCTCTCAGCCATACCAGTAGGAGCCCCTCTATCTCCGTCGTTATCGCCATTCCCATCATCGGAGCACCTTCTTCCCCAGTGTCGATCTACCAACACCGATGCTGTTCTTCCCCGTTCTTCCATTTAGATTAGGTTAGATTAAGTCGCTTAGCTCTTAGGTTTAGTTTTATATCCAAAAACCTCAAAAATAGCCTTCAACATTGCCGCTCACCTCCGTCCTCCCCATCTCCTACCACTCCTCCAGCGAGGCGTATACACCACTACACTCCTCCATCTGCCTTGCCAACCACCACATAACCTCCACCGCATCATGCCATGCCAAACCCCTCTCCCTATTTGCCTTCTCATCCACCCAAACTTACCTCCGAATAGACCCATCATCGCGCACCGACTCCATCATCGACCGGCTACCACAGACCACCATCTTCCATGAGACCACCTCCACTACACTTGCTGTGGTCCAGCGAAGCTCTTGAACTATTCTAATGTGGCCATGAGGCCTTATTTCATGTTTCAGGTAGCAGGTCCATTCACTGCCAATGCTGAGCTTCATCAGGAGCTTCAGGCCTTGTTCATGCAAGGATCCTCCCAGGTGTTTGCTCCAGGCTTAGTGGAATCCTTGCAGGAGTGCAGCCAGGGAGACAATTAGGCCATTCAACCGGGCCTTTGACCGCAATTGTGAGAAGTAGCAGCTGCAGCTCCACATAGAGAAAGGCGGTGGGATTTAGTCTCACATCATGGACTGAGGAGCAGTTGAAGCCACATAAGGTACTTTTGTCACATGAGCTTATCACCTCACACCCTTACTCGACCTCGTCCATGAGACTAACCCCTCGAATCTGGCCTGGTCCGACTACCCGCCTAAGCTATGCACTCCTCGCTCACCACCCACTACTGGTGAGCCTAGACCCGAGTGCGCTCTAGGTCCAATTACTCGTATACTTGTTACTATTAAAGGCTTTGGGACAGCGTGACCTAAGGAGAGAAAGAGGGGAGAGAGTGCAGGGGTTAGAGGGGTTTTGCTCTCTGGAGAAATTGGCTAGCACTTAGCCAAAATCTGAAGACCCTTTCCCCTGTGCTTGAAGAAGAGAAGATGGGCAGAAGAAGGCTTAAAGAAGAGAAGGAAGAGAAAGCAGAAAATAACTGAAGGAAGAACAGGGTTGTGGAAGAAGTGGAGGAGAAGAAAAGAGAAGAGAAGAGAAAGAAGAAACAAAGAAGGAGGCATTGTAGCAGTTGAACATTTAAGGCATCTGATCTCCAAAGGAGACGTCTGATTACTGTAGCATTCAAGCTACTGTGTGGATATTTGATTGATTTGGTCTTGATTACTATGGTATTATTGATTACCTTAGTATACATATAACTATACTAAATAATTGGTCATCTAAATCACCATTATTTTGTTATAGATCTCTTTTTATCATGTCAAATTCTTATTATACTCATGTTATACATTGATTATCATTTCTGAGTACTTTATTTAGCTTAAATTTTATGCTCAATTACATTTTATTTGAGATTAGTGTGTGAATTCCTATTTTCTCCCGGTGTTTGACCTCAGACTCCAAATTCGAGTAATAAATTGTATTTGTTTTCAAAGTGATTTCAACTATATTACAATGTAGCATTTATAAACATCGATCTTGCTCTGTTAACAATTAATAGCGACATTCAAAATGTTTCTAAAGATCTAGCCCAATCGTTGCTGAAGTCCATCGTATGCACTAGCATGCGACGCTCGTGCACGTAGTAGCTGGCACTGAGGTTGGAAGATTCGCAACTGTTGGATCGAAAGTGAATGGAAATGATCGCGCGCTGATTGCGCTTGAGATCGTGCATTAGCCCTGCGTATGATAGTGCATGGAATCATGCATTAGCACCCGCATGCAAATCATGCCATGTCACCATTCTCATCATCGCCAGATCGCCATCGAACGCTACAATTTCATCCACACACTCCCTCACTGAGGATTGGATGCACCATGGGTCTCGAACTCATGTCGCAACTTGGCGAGTGACTCTCATGACCACTACGCTGTGGGTGTGGTTTGTCGCATGGATGCACATATGGAGGCAGCTTCTTGGTCATTGGATCTTGATCCAACGGTCAAGATCTCCTGAAGATGCTCTTTAGGGGTGAGCGGTGGCTGTGGATGGTTTTAGGTGGCTGTGTTGGTGCCACGTGGCACCATCATGGTCGTCTATTTTGTTTTCTTTGTTGGTGGCACCATGGACATCGGATTGGGTCAATTTTTACGTTGTTGAGCTACGATCGATGATCCAAATCATCCATGCGATTGGATTTTTCATCTGAAACTCTAAATTGTGTCACTTAGACCCTTGGCCTTTAATCTTCCTCAGACTACATAATGTGCTACAAGACTTTGTTCAAGACGATCTCGGAGGCGTTAGACTCCGATTGTCATTCTGATCAGATCTGTTTGGTCGGATCATCAATTCGAGGCCCCAAAATAAATCTCCTCTCCTGGCCACAAAAGGATGCAAATTAACCTATAATTTATGCAAACTATTCTAAATGTATAATGATGCATGCTATGCAATATTTATAATATAGAATGCATTTATAAGCCTAAGAACATGCATAAATAGACACTTTGACCTAAATGGATGTGTATACATCACCTCAGATCTTGGGTTGATTTGAAAGGTCTAAGGTTTTATTTTGATTGATGAGGCTTTAACAAAGACTAGAGATGAGTTTTTATGTTTATGAAATATACATAATTATCTTTTTGGGGTTAATAATTTTAAATTCAATTTAAGAAGACCTGATCTATATTCTGTCAGCTACTGATGCTTAGTCATCTAGAAGTAATTAGATTTTGATTGTGTTTTTAAAATGGCTTTGGAATGAAATATGTGTGTAATGATTTGGTTGGAATTATTCTAATATAGATAAACTTCTTATTGATCTTGAATGAAGGAAGAAACACAAACAGACCTGAGAAGTCTGATTCACCTTTTGATAACAGCAGCAACTTCCTTTTACTGTCAGACCTAATGAGGC
The DNA here is from genome assembly GCA_037157565.1 of Thalassia testudinum. NCBI lineage: Eukaryota > Viridiplantae > Streptophyta > Magnoliopsida > Alismatales > Hydrocharitaceae > Thalassia > Thalassia testudinum. The sequence continues at coordinate 28,164,022 of JAZHRO010000073.1, forward strand.
TTGGATCTGATAATTCTTCATGAGTTTTGATCTTGTTTATGGGTTGTTGAGAATGTATAATATACATATAACTGTTAGAAGCACTCATGTAACTAGTTTGGCTGTAAATTGAGTTATAATTCATGTTTACAACATATGGAAATTCTTTGTCAATAAATGTTCCCCTCAAATCTATCTAAAACTAAAATGCATGTTGAATTTAATGATTTAATCATGATTATGAGTTTCATTCTGATGTTTATCAATGTCTGGAAGATGTTCAAGTCTTTTCTTTCATTTCCAATAATTTTCACTGACTCATTTAACCCAACTTGTAAATAGCATGAAAAATACAAAATAATGTAAATAAATAAAATAAATGTGCCTTAACTTAGCTTAGGTTAGTTTTAGATGTGTGTCGAGTTAGGTTAGGTTTCGAGTCTTGTAAATAATAGAATATACCAGTAGAAGCTTAGGTCTTCTCTAGTTTATAAATAAAAGAACAAATACACAAAAATACAAAAAAGAGTCATTCTTCTTTTCTTCTCTCCTTTCTCTTCTCTTCCCTTATCTTTATAAAATGCAGAAAGAAAATAAAAATCTAAAAAATACTGAAAATCCTATAAAAATACCTATGTATATAGTATTTATACATGTATATAAGCTTAAATTAAGTGTATATAGTATCTATATGTATATAAAGTGTATAAATAACTTATATATTTAGTTTATTTACTTATGTAGGTATTTATATTAAAGTGTACAGAATGTATTATAATAATATAATTATATATTTATTTATTTATATTATATGTATACAATCTATATATATTTGTAAATAGCTATGTATATATTTATAATTATAATCATAAATGTATATATAACATAAGGTAATTATATTATACAGTAATGTAGCCCAACATTTATGTATTTACTTATATATTGTACATAATTATATTCATAAGTTAATTAGGTATATTAGAAAGTTAAAATAATTTAAATTAATAAATTAATAAATTATGTTTTTTTTAACTGAATTAATAAATAATGTTGTATAATTGCATATTGTAATTTAAAATAATTTTAGTATATTTATACCTTATTTATACTGTAGAATAGTATTTATGTTGTATATATATGTATATCTATGTAAACCATGCATTTAAATGTATATAAATCAAAATAAATCAATAAAAACAAATAAAAATCTATAATAATAAGATAATAATGTATATTAACTAATTTATAAGTCAATTGAGCAATGAATTTATTAATGTATGCTTTAATTAACAAATTAAATAGAAACTCAATGCATATTTATCTCTAACTTTAATGATTTTTAAATATAATTATGTATTTAATTAAGTTAAAATAACTATACTAATAAGTAGCCCTATATATGAGCTGCATAATCATATATTTAAATTTGAAAATAATTAATAATTTAACACCTAAATTGAGGCCTAAATCTAACCTTAGATCACGCTACAGCATGCCCAATTTGGGTGCTAACATAACGCCACATCGTTACTTTATGACCACCCATAGCAATATATAAGTAAACCTGCCCATAATCCCACTGGTCACCAATACTGAGCGGACAATGAGCATGGGTGTGGGTGTGTGTGTGCTTATGATGTGGGTCGAGAGCCTAGTTTGGTTTGGCCGTGAGCAATCTGATTGTAGGCTTGAATGAACCCAAAACTAAGCAAAAATACACTAATAAAAACCATGGGCCCAAGATTTGTAGTGGTCAATTCGACCCCTAGTGGGTTGTTGATTCCGCGAAGGGTTGTGGCTGCCAATAACAAATTTTTGGTTAAGTTTAGCTATAGTTAAGTTAGTGTAAATTTAGCAAAGTGTTAGTCTATGTATATGTGCAGTGTTGAGTTTGTTAGTGTGTAGCGTGTTGTGCGTGTTAATTAAATGTGTGTTTGTTATATGTATGTAAGTATAATAAATAACTAGTACACATAGTAATTTAGTATATATCTATATATAGAGTATACGTATTGTGTATATATATACATTAGTTTTGCCTTATTTTGTATATGTTTGTAAGGCTTCTTTAGTAACATTTATATGTGTTAGTATAGATGGTAGATGTGTTAGTATAGTATATATTTGTATATATGTTCTTTTTGTGCCATTATTAAGGCATTACTTAGATAGAATTGTACATAATTAACCTAGATTAGCTTAGACTAGTTTGTAATTCCTTTCTACCTGTTTATATGTTTAAGGCATTGTCATTAACATTAATTTATCCATTATTGTACATAATTGACTTAGGTTAGTTCATTCTTTGATTCTTTCATTCATGATTCATTCATTTGTAAATAAACTTAACATTTTTGGAATAAAAGATGACTTTTGGATAATAGAGAGAGTTGTATATCAATAACTGCCTTCTAGTGAATGACTTGGAGTAAAACCAGTAAAAATTGTATATAAATAAAATGACATCCGCCTGGATTGCGAGACTATACTACAACACGATAATTAACCATAATTAACTAGTGATCCAGATGGTGCATCATTTTTTGCTACCATTGTCGGGAATTCAAACCAGATAATGGTGTGATTTTATGATGTGATGTATAGATTCAACATCATTTTTTGGTGCCATTGTTGGGGAGGCAACTCTTTATATGCCAAAAGTTATTTTTTTATTCTTTATTTTGTATATATTGTTGATTCTTTGTAAATATTCATTCTTTTATTCATATTCTTTTTTGTATATAAATTATTGCATTCATTATATTTTTTGATTTGTTTGTATATAATTTTCTTACTAATCATTTGTTGTTTTTGCAGCACTTGAGGAGTAGGAGGAGGAGTTTCTTCTTCTTGGAGGAGATCTGCTTCCTGGAGGATTCGCTACAATTATGACTCAATTTTTTGGTGGAGTTTTTCCCAATGGAGTTGCAGCTTGTCTTCTTCTTGGAGGAGATATGCTTCCCGTAGGATTCGCTATGATTCTGACTCAACTTCCTGGTGGAATTTTTCCTGATGGAGCTGCAGCATTCTTGCTTTCATAAAGTAGTATAGATATTAGGTTTTAGGCTTAGCTATATACTTAGGATTACTTGCTAGGGGAGTAGCGTAAACGACCGCGGCTGAGGGGTACATTAGGAATCGGAGGCGCAAGCCGAAGGAAGAACCTTCTCCCCAGTCCCTCCTTCTAACTGGTTGGATTGATTGGATGCAAGTAGTGTAAATCGTCTATAATCTTAAGGTGGATTCTGAGAGTTTGTAGATCCTTAGGCTACCCCACTTAAGGACAGGCTTGTTTTGTTGTGCTGCAGGGTTCTTATCCCCAGTCATTCCAACCTCTTCCTAGTTTATGCTAAGAAGGAGGTCATTGAATCCCCTATTGGAAGGACCACTAGAGTATTCTAGGAGGCGTAGATTGGATTTTAGCCAAATTGATCCCATGCCCGATCAACAACCTCCTCTGCCTTAGAATCCACAGGAGGTATTTCAAAGGCAGCTGGAACAAATGCAGAGAATGCAAAAATGGTTTCAGAGAATGCAAGGCGCTCAACCCTTGAAGGATTTTTATGATCCTGCAAATTACGGGGAACGTCCCGGCACCTAGATTCTTGCTGGCGATGTAGAAATCTAGCCCCAGGTGTTAAGCCTGATCAAACACTTTCATGGGCTTAGCTCTGAAGACCCATTTCAGCATTTGGAGGACTTGACCACTTTGGTCCAGACCACCAAGGAGCGAAACGCAAATGAAGAGTAGATGATCATGATGCTCTTTCCCCACTCTCTTAGGGATAAAGCCACTTATGGGTACAGGACCATAGGAAGGCTGATTGCAACATGGAATGATTTGAAATCGGCTTTCCTGAAGAAATTCTTCCCTGTTGGACGTACCAATGCTCTTAGACGGGCAATTACTAACTTCACCCAACAGTCGAGGGAGTAGTTTAATGTTTCCTGGGAGTAATTCTAGGACTTATTGCGGAGGTGTCCACACCACGAGGTGCCAAAATGGAAACTCGTGTAGATCTTCTACCATGGGTTGACTGAGTAACTCAGAAATCATGTGGACGCTTCTTGCGGAGGCAATTTCCTCAACAAAGATGCAGATAGCACACACGATTTGTTTGAGGAGATGAGTGAAAATTCAATCAATCATGCCTCCATGGATACTTTTAACCGGTCCTGATTGCGCAGCAATCATAGGTCTTAATTGACCGAAATTAGGCTAGGACTTAGGATAAGTTAGGGTTATTCATGCATGCATATGCATTATCTACATCTTTACTACTTTCCTTTAGCTATGCATAAAATAATGTTATAATGTGCTGATTAAGTGCATTATGTCAATTGTAGGGAATAAGCTGATCAGGAGCAGAAGGCCTAGTTTAGATGTAGGAATAATAATGTAAGGGAGTTAAAAGTTTGCTATTCCATTAAGTAGGAATAAAGCAGTAAATTGTGAAGAGCTTAGGTCCATCCTAGCCTGAGGATAGCCTAGAGACTTCCCCAAGCCTTAGCCACCCTTAGATTAGGTCACAACACCCTCGGAAGCCCTAAAACCCTAGTTCCAACCCTTCTCTAGAAGTCCAGATAAGTTTTAAGACGTCCATGACCCTTAGCCAACTCCCGCACACTTCAAACCCACTTCTACAGTGTTATTGGATGTCTAGACACCTTGTCGGACGTCCAATTTCTGTAGAATACCCAAAATAGAACCTGAAATCCTCCCTGACTCTAATTGGACGTCCAGACAACAAGTCTGGACTTCTGATTTTTGACTATAAGACGTCTGATTCTATTATTAGACGTCTGATACTGCTCTCCAATTCCTGTTTTGAGATTTAAGCCTTGATCTTGGATCTCTAGGTCCCTAAACCCAATTCCAACCCCATAGGAACCTAAATTAAGGTGCCATAACCCTAGTACACCACCTCTAAACCTCCCTAAGGACCTAATTAGGTCCTCACTAAACCTAATTGACTTGTATCTTAGTCAATTCCATCAGCCTATTCAATTGGACTCATTGAGTCCAATTGAGCCATGATCTCAGCACACACTATCCAATTGGACTCAGTGAGAGTCCAATTGACCTAGACCTGACTTAATCGAGTTGTTTTACTCTAAATTAAGTTTTCACACACCCAATTAAACTTGTATTAAGTTTAATTGCACTTTACCTTAGTGAATTAGGGTTTATAACCCTAATTTGAGGCATACCTTGACCTATACCCACTAGAACCTAACCTAATCAACCTAGCCACCTAAGTTTCGACCCACACACACCCACACACACCATCCACACGAAAATACCTAGCTTAGACTTCTCTAGAACTCTCTACCATGTGTGGTTGCCTTGGTTGCCAAAAATAGCAACCAAGAGCCATTCAATTTTTAGATCCACATTTGGTGGATCTAAAAACCACCATCCACCCTCTCTCTCTCAATCTCCCACGAGCTCCCACCATAGGCCTCTCTAGAGAATTCCATAATTCTCTAGAGAGCTTAACTTAGGTCTATAAAAAGACCCCTTGGGTGGCCATTTGCACCCATTCACTTCCTTGGCATCCATTCCACTTAGAATAGCCACTTTCATCTCCACTCCACCTCCACGAGTTGAGCACCACCATGGAGGCCACCATCTCCACTCCAAGAAGCTAGATCAGCTCCCCAACCTCTCTCCAAGGGCCAGCCTAAGTTCCATTGGCCGCCCCTCCTTCTTCTTTCAACCACTCAAAGGCCATCGGGGACCACCCCTGAATGCCCTTCCATTCTGCTAGATTTAGATTATGCTCTTCATATATTTACTGCTTTTATTTACTGCTTAGTAGTGTAGTCTTACTTCTCCTCCAATGATGCATGCTAAATCCCCCCATCGATTCTTGTATGCGATCATTTTCTGGTAGCTAGATTTAATTTTCAAGCATTTATGTACAAGCTTTCCTCTAGATTCCTTGTGCAACAACTCCCAAATGAATGCATGAAAACACATTTATATATATATATATCTGTTTGAAATCACCATGAGCTTAATGATTGCTATTATCTTTTGCGTGATTAATGTTGCCTATTTCTAACTCTTAATATTCTTGCAACTAAGCATGTCATACCTAAATACGTAATAATCACGAACTGGCATGCGATTCTAAACAAAGTAGAGTAAGATCACTTTCAAAAGTAAAAGCAACGCCTCCCAGAGACGAACGACCGGGACTCAAGTCTCGTTATCTTTAGAAATCAATTTTTGACGAATGTTTTTGCGCGACTATACTACGATTTCCGACGACTTTCAATTGCACGAAAATGGCATTTTTGTCAGGTCCCAACAACCCTGATCGAATGTTAATGAAGTCCACGACTCTCATTCATTCGATATGGAATTGATTTGCAATAAACTAGATAAGGTGGACTTGGTTACTAAAAGGATGGAGGAGTGGATGGCTGGAAACACAATGAACAATTCTCAATCCACTCAATCCCAGAATTCGGGATTCCATTCAACACGATCTCCTTCTGGGCGAGAGTTCGTGAATCAACTTGATGCGGCCCAACCAGTGAGTTAGCTTTATTCGAAACCCCACGGGTTCCAAACTAGAACCTTTGATCCCAGTTTCTCTGATCCCTCCCTTTCTTTCTCTCCATCCTCACCTTATGAGGATGTCTATGCTGTACAAGAGAACATTAGGTCCAACCCTTACTCCAATGCTTATAATCCAGGTTGGAGGAACCACCCTAACTTCCCTTGGAAAAACTCGAGGCAGCAGACCCAATTCTGACCCAGCAACTATGCTCCACAAAGACCAATGGGTCAGTGTCATGTTTACACTCAGCTGCCCCTGAATCAGGTTAATCAGCCAACTTGGAATGCCTGTCAACCCGTAGGGTAGGCTGATTTGAACCGACAGATGGTAGAAATGCAAGGATCTATGCTCCAACTTATGCAGCAAAAGAAAACTTAGCTGGATAACTTGCAAATTGGGTTCATGGCTAATTCTCGTCAACCCGGATCTTTGCCATCTCAACCCTTACCTAACCCACATAATATCCAGAATCCAGGCAATCAAGCCCAAGGGTACGGGAATCAGAGGGACTCACACGCACATGCTCAGGTGGTTGAGCAGGGTCCTTCTTCTTCTACTTCTTCAAATCAAAGGTTTCTGGTTAATGACACCCCTCCAATCTTTCTTAACCCTCCCTAAGACCCAAACCTGTATGCATCTGCTAATTCTGTTACCTTAAGGAGTGGAAAACAAACTCAGGATCCACAACCACACTGTTCTGATCTATCAAATCCTAGAGAGTCTGAGGAGAGAAAGGAGAACTCTGAAGAAGAAATCAAGGCTCAGGAACCTAATTCCAAAGATCTAACTTATGTTCGTTTTCCTGAGGCCTTGATTAAACCTAGGAAGAAGAAGCCTATTGATAGTAACAAGGAGCTCTTGAATATATTCAAGAATGTCAAGATCAATATCCCGCTCCTCGACACTATCAAACACATACTGGCTTACACTAAATTTTTGAATGATTTATGCACACAGAAGTGTAAGTCGAGGGAATCTATTTTGAGGAAGGTGGTACTCTCCGAGCAGGCTAGTTCTACTATCCTGCATCGCCTTCCTCAGAAAAAGAGAGATCCAGGTGCTCCTTTTATTTCTTGTGTCATTGGAGATTACACCTTTGATAGAGCACTTCTGGATCTAGGTGCATCTATTAACCTAATTCCGACTTCTCTTTACGAGAAGTTCGGATTAGGTGAACTTCAACTAACTTCAGTAACGCTGCAGTTAGTGGACCATTTAGTCACAAATCCATGAGGCATTATTGAAGATGTTATTGTTAAGGTTAAAGATTTCTATTTTCCTGTAGATTTCCTTGTCCATGACATGGATGTACTTAAAAATTTAAGGAACACACCCATCATTCTGGGGCATCCATTCCTGGATACCGCTAAGGCCAATATTAATTGTGAGAGCGGTAGCATGGAAATCGCCTTTGGGGATTAGAAATTGAAATTGGATATTTTTAAGGCGATTAACAAATTCGAGGATTGTGGATTTATAGAGGAACTTGAGGAAGACAACTTGAACATAGAAACATGTATGGCAGTTTCTGCAATTGAAAGCTCCTCCTGTTGTGATGGATCTAACCCACAACCCTCTGTGTCAAACCTGCCACATTCTGAAGAGGTTATTGATTTTGTTCACTTTCAACCTCTTCCTCTTGATGAATCTTCATTAGCATCATCTTTACCCTCAATCCAAAACCCACCCCAGCTCAAACTAAAACCATTGCCTGAGAATTTGAAATAGCAATTTTTGGGACTTCAAAAGACGCTCCCTATGATTATCAGTGCTAGATTAACTACGGAGCAGGAGATTAAACTAATCAAGGTCTTAAAGGAACACAAGGAGGCAATCAGTTGGACTATTCATGACCAAAGGGGATTGGGCCATCTTACTGTAATCATAGAATATTCTTGGAAGATGGATCCCGCCCTTCTCGCCAAATGCAGAGGAGATTAAACCCTAATATGCGAGAAGTGGTCAAGAAGGAAATTATCAAGTGGCTTGATGCAGTAATCATTTATCCAATCTCTGATAGTCCTTGGGTAAGTCCCGTGAAAATTATTCCTAAGAAAGTCGGGATTACTGTTGTGACTAATGAGAAAGGAGAATCTATCACAACTCGTTCAGCTTCCTCTTGGAGGGTTTGTATCAATTACAGGAAGCTTAACACAACCATGAAAAGGGATCATTTCCCATTGCCCTTTATCTGTCAAATCCTAGAAAGACTAGCTGGACAGAAGTACTTCTATTTCCTAGATGGTTACTTGGGATACAATCAAGTCCCTATCCATCCCGAGGATCTGAAAAAAATGACTTTCACCTGTCCCTACGGAACCTTTGCTTTTTGTAGGATGTCATTCGACTTATGCAATGCACCAGCGACTTTTCAAAGGTGTATGCTAGCCATATTCTCAAACATGGTGGGAGTGTTTATGGAAGTCTTCATGGACGATTTCTCTATTTTTGGAGAATCGTTTGATTCTTGCCTGGCTAATCTTGAAACGATGCATCAAAATAGGACTAGTTCTTAGCTGGGAAAAGAGTCATTTCATGACACAAGAAGGCATCATCTTGGGTCATGTAATCTCTGAACGGAGAATCGAAGTAGACAAAGCTAAGGTTGATGCTATCTCTAAACTTCCTCCTCCCACATCTATCAAACAAATTCGATCATTTCTTAGTCATGTGGGATTCTATAGAAGGTTCATCAAGGACTTCTCTAAGGTTGCTTTCCCTCTGAGCAATCTTCTCACCAAAGATACGCCGTTTGATTTCAATGAATCATGCCGTAAGGCATTTGATTTTCTTAAAACGACAGTCACTCGTGCTCCAGTGTTGCAACCATAGACAGCCCCATTTGAGATCATGACCGATGCTTCTGATTACGCAGTCGGGGCAGTTTTGGGTCAGAAGATTGATAGGAAGACCTCTGTCATCTACTACGCTAGCAAAACTCTAGACGAGGCCCAATGGAATTACACTGTTACTGAGAAGGAATTGCTAGCTATAGTATTTGCTTTGGAGAAATTTTGGGCGTATCTCTTAGGGTATCATGTCATAATATATACCTACCACTCGGCCTTAAGACATCTCTTAGCCAAAAAGGATGCCAAACCCTAGCTTATTCGATGGATTCTTCTGCTTCAAGAATTTGATCTTGAAATCAAAGATAAATCTGGGGCATAGAATGTGGTGGCAGATCATCTTTTGAGACTTCTGAGTGATTCTGCTTGTCTGGATATTCCGATTGCTGATACTTTTCCAGACGAGACTATCCTTGCAGTATCAGGCATCCAAACTCCGTGGTTTGCAGACATCATAAATTATTTGGCCATTGGTCAAATCCCTCAGGATTGGACCAAGCAACAACAAGATAGACTCAAATCTGAGGCCAACTATTGCTTTTGGGAGGACCCTGAACTGTACCGCATCGGCTCTGATCAGATTATTCTCCAATGTGTTCCAGAGAATGAATGCAAAAGTATACTCGAGTTATACCATGCATCTGCGTGTGTAGACATTTCTCCGGGAAAAAGATGGCTACAAAAATTTTGCAATCTGGATTCTTTTGGCCATCTTTACTCAAGGATGCCCAGGAATTCTCAACGTCGTGTTCTCGATGTTAGGCACTTGGGAGCATGATGAGTGGCTACTCATCATGGCTAAAAAGATAAAATTAAGCTAGACACTAAGTAAAACAATATCAAATCAACAGATAAAAAGGGTTAAGTGTGGGAATTAAAGAAAAAGACCTAAAACCTTTACTCTGTGTTGAAACTTCATAATTAGGTCACAAAAATGAGATATTCTGAAAGCAAAGTACAAATGATGATCCATGCGTCAATTGAACACATAAATAAATTTGAAAGGCCAAATCAGAAGTAAAATCAATGTCTTAAATGTTCAATTAAGCACATATAAAAATTTGAAGGCAATTGGACATCATTTAGGTTATGAAATAGGTAGTTTACACTTAGGTCCTTCATGCATTACACTCTTACCCTTAAAAGCCCCTCTTTGGACCTACTTGTAAGCCGTAGGGACCCTTTTGAAAGGCTGCAGGGCCCTTCCAGTCATAGTTCTTCTCACTTATAGGCCTGCATGCAATTCTTCTACCCCTTCATTCAAGGGTCTTCCTACAATTTTTCCCTCATTTCAAAGAGAGGCCTACTGCTCTTCGTGCGCACAGTAGCGCGTGAAGAACACGGCCAATCTCAGTCGTCCATTGCTCTTCAGATCTTGATCTGCGGTTGGATTCGAATGGAACTTTCACGTAATTCGGTGCGTGCATTCAACTCTCTCCCCAGATCTCATCTGACGGTTAGATCTTGTGCTCAGCTCACCATGCTCTCTGCCCCTCTCATCCTCGCCGCCAGTTGCATTTTGAATATCTTCACCAGTGCGGTGATCTCAACCACTGAGCTGCTGCTTAAGCACCTCAGTGGTGTTGCGCACAAGGGATCGCTCCCTCCTACACCTCTTAGCGATCAATTCGTCCACTCTAGTCTCTCCTCCCCATCCAGCCTCTGATTTCACAGCCACCGGTTGTGAAATCATCACCTTCTCTCGACACTCCTCATCGCTAAGGACTTCGTAGCACCTGAGGACAACCTTGGAGCCTCACTAGCAGACTCTTCCCTCTGCTGGAGTCATCTTCCTCCTTTCTTTCTCCTTAGCCACCGGCTAAGGACCCATAGGTCCCATTCTTCCTGTTAGATTAGGTTTTTAATTCTACATAATTAGTTTTAGCTGTAGTTAAGTAGTTTCGAGGAGAATTAGCATAATTGTTAATGTTTAATTTTCGTTGTAGGTTAAAGTAGCTATAGTAATAGAATTAGGCTTAAATTTCCTCCCCTCACCTCCTCTGATCAGTCCAGATCAGAGGGGAAGAATTCATCAAACCATGTTTCAAATTATCTCCCTCTCCATTTTTTTTCACAATCCAGTTCTGATTTTTTTTCACGATAGGTTTCTCTCATCTTTCACCCACACACCCTGATCCAATTTCAGATCTGGCTGGTTTACAACCTCAGATCTGAAATTGGCATCACAAACACCTAAGGGGCTTCTCACTCACCTCACCTTTGGTCACAAAATCCCCTGATTATGGGTCGAATTTTTCAATTTATCAGATTTCTCCTCAATGTGGATTTTAAGGATTTTTAGCTTTTTGGATTTACTGCCTGATCTGACAAATTGAAGTTGATTTTAATTCCCTGTTGGCAAGGATTCTGAGAGGATTTCTAGTCACAGAAATCATCTCAAAAGAGCCATACTTAAATCTGTTTTGATAAGCCTTGAATGCATTGAATGCAAGTCAAATCTGAGGATAATTACTTTGGTAATTTGAAGTCTGATCTTGCATTCATAAGTTTTTTTTATGGATGTCTGGTTTGTATGGTGATTTCCTAACCTAAAGAGTTCTTAATATTCCTTAAGGTTGCAAGAAACTGGATTTGATCTTATGGTTTTAATTGACTGAACTAATCCTTCCTTCATGTTGTCTATAGCATTAGGAAGAATTAATTCAGTGATATTTGTGGATTTAATCTGAAATGAAGTTTTTGATGAGGGTTTTTGGGCATCTAAATTGAGACATTTATTGATTTTCGTGAGAAATTGAACCCTTGTCAGATTTGGGATTTACTTATTTGCATTTCAGTTAATTTTGATTGACTTTAATCCCAGTAACACAGTAAATTGCTGCATCTTGCAGCTACATATTTCCTTCTTTCCAAACCCTTCCATTCTCACCATTTGGATTCACCTTCCTTCTCAAATGGACTAACTGCAGCAGCAGTTAGCCCATTTGACAATGGCTTAAGCTGCTGTAGAAAAGAGAAAATTAAACACCATTCCCCTTCTCATCTCTTGGACAGTAGCTTCAGCTGCTGTTAGAAAAGAAAATTGAACATAATTAATCCTTCCTTTCTCACCTCCTACTGAAATCTAACTATAAGTATATTGAAATCTGATATTGTATATATACATATACAACTAACTATAACTATAATGTACATAATAACTATGTAAGTATATATACATATATACTGAAATGTATGTGTATATAATTAATCACTTCTTGGACAGTATATATACATATATAACTGTATAACTAACTATGTAAGTATACTATATACTGTAAATTAGCTATCTGATTTAAAATAACATATGTATATTAATCTGTATTTAGGTAGTATGTAAATAAGTATATTACTCTATAAGTATATATGTAGCATATTGTATACTGTATAAAATTGTATATATCTATATATATGTAGATTATAAGTATATTAAATCATGTACCTTAATTAAATCTTTTATATATAATAAATAATGAATTTATTAAGCCAACAGCTAAATTGTTAAATTAAATTGGATAAATTAGTAATTTAGGGTTATAATTAAGTTAATTGAATCTATATACTTAGGCTAATATATCGTAAGTAATTTAAGCTAGTTGAAGTATGTTTATACCTTTTTTTATACTACTTTAACTTAGTTTATAAGTTAAACAGCCAAAAATTGCTATTTAAATATAAATAAAATAGAAATAAATTTGGAAAAATATAATAAAAATGTGTATAAAATATTTATGTATGTAATCTAACTCTGTATAAGGTCAATTAGACCATATGCTAACTAATTTATAAGTAATTAACCAAGAAAGCACCTAAATCATCATGTAAAAATAGCCCACTTTAATGAATTTATTTATATAGTAAATCTATTTAAAATTCAAAATTAATTGAATAATTATATAGTATTATGTAAATACTTTATTTTCCATAATTTATTTTATTTTTTTTAATAAGTTATGGCCCTCAAATTGAGGGCCAAAATTGCTTCTAGCTGCAGCTGCACGCGATTTCCAGCGTAGATGTGGCGCTAGAATAGCGCCACATCGGGCGCTGCAAACTGCACACAGCAGTATTTATGTAAAAAGTGTAATAGCTGTTCAGTCGTCATGGGCGCGGGGCGCCCGAAACAACTGAATAGCCATTACCTTTGATCCGATTATGAGCATATCTGAGCATAGTATATCTGTAGGGCCAGGGGTCCGAGAAGCGTGTGTCGCGTGGGGCTGAGGCACTGCGCTGAGTAAAGAAAAACGTAATTAAGCGGCCTAATGAGAATTAGGGCACGCTTAGTAGAGGTTTGGTCCCACCCTTTGGGTGCTATGTATCCCTCGAAAAGCGTGCCCGCAAATTAAATACATTTTTAACTGCTTAAAGAGAACTAATGACGGTTGATTAATCACCTTTACGCCACTGTATCTGAAACTTGTAAACGCAGAAGTATAACAAAGGAAGAACATCTGAAGAAGATGTGTGTTAAGTAAGAGAGAGAGACAAAAGATGTACATACGTAAATACAAATACAAGAAAAAGATAAACATATATACATATATATGTATACATAGTATAGCCCACTACATTTGTATAAATAAACCCATATATCTACTAACAGAATAAAATGTCACCATAAATGTCGCTACAGACCTCAGTTTTCCTCTTTAGATTTGTATATAGTGTTTTCTGAGATCTAGCGACGCTTTTGTCTGTCAGTAAAACTGCTGTATGTGTTACTATAGATAACAGACTAGTAAGTTAAGTTAATATACTATAACATCTTAGTATATTGTGTACTTCCATGTTAGTAGTAATACTATAACTTGTAAAGACATAGTTTATAGTATAGTAATAAATTGTTTGGTGCTTGTTTATGGTTAGTTTTTGCAAGCATTACAATTGATTCTTATTAAGTAGATAAATAATGTCCACATTCATTCATTCTTTAAAAAGATATAAAGCTTCTTTTTTGGAATTAGAGGATAATTTGGAGATCAAAGAGCGATGTAATTCAATAAATTGCCTCCCAGTGAACGACCTGGAACAAAACCAGTAAAAATTAGATAAGTAAATAATAATAATGGTTGTAATGACTGGTACTCCATACAACTCACCACAATGACACTCATGATGTTTCAAATCACAACATACTACAACAGTCATCATCACATCAGTCATTAACAAAAACCATTGTATTAGAGCATAACCAAGAGAGACATGATGCCTTTAAACCTGATTCTTCCTGTTGAAATCTTTGACGTTTGGGGCATCAATTTCATGGGACCCTTACTCAATTCATTTGGACACTAGTACATTTTCGTCGCTATTGATTACGTGTCCAAGTCGATAAAGGCTATCCCCACTCGAACCAATGACCATAGGGTGGTCATTGATTTCGTCAAGAAGAACATCTTCAGTCGATTCAAGATTCCAAGGGCCATCATCAGCGATGGTGGTTCTCACTTCGCTAATGCCCAATTTAGTAATTTACTGGAAAAATACAAGGCAAATCACATAATCTCCACACCTTACCATCCCCAGACGAATGGACAGGCTGAGATCTCCAATTTGGAGATCAAGAATATTCTTCAAAAAACGATTAGGCCTGATCGTAGAGACTAGACTCAAAAGCTTGAGGACATTCTTTGGGCCTACTGTACGGCATACAAAATGCCTATCGGCATGTCACCATTCCATCTGGTGTATGGAAAGGTGTGCCATTTACTCATAGAAATTGGACATAGGGCATTCTAGGCAATCAAGTAATGTAATTTGGGTTTGAGTTTAGTTGGAAAGACCAAGAAACTCCAACTATCTGAGTTGGAGGAGCTTAGAAACAACGCACACGAGAATGCCAAAATCTGTAAGGCTCGGACCAAAACTCTTCATGACCAATTGATATCCCGCAAGAGATTTGAGCCAAACCAGAAGGTCTGGCTCTTTGATTCTCGACCTAAGCTCTTTCCTGGCAAACTTAGGTCAAAATGGAACGGCCCGTTCATCATCGATCTGATATTTCCAAATGGGGTCGTTCAGATCTCTAACCCGAAGATGGGTAATTCATTTAAAGTAAATGGTCAACTTCTGAAGCCTTTTATTGACCGTATTGTTCCAGAACCCGTCTCTGACACGGTTGCTCTAATCACATTGTGATTTCCTTGGCTAGACTTCGCCTAGCTGATGGCATTGAACTCAGCAGTTGTGCAGTCTGACTCAGAGCTGACCCGAGCATCATATTCAGGTGATATCTTCTACATTCTACCCTTCCTTTCATGTCTTTTATTCTCAATGCGGACATTACATCAGCTAGGCATGGGGGGGTGGACTTATTTCTGAATCAATTTGTCAGCTCTATGGAATTCTTGTAAATTTTACTTGTTTTTCTTAATTTTACTTGTTTTTATTTACAAAAAATGAAAGAAAAATTGAATTAGGAAAGAATACTTGAGTATTAGGACTTTTCAATCTTAGGAAATATTACAGTAGGATCTAAACACTAAGACCCTTCATGTCTTTGGGCTTAATCAGCCCGAGTATCCACTAAAATGTCGAGTTGTTTATCGAGTCCTCGCCATCCTGAATTCTATTATAATTTGATTAAATAAGTTTGGGTGATAAGTACACGACTTATTAATCCACCCTCTGATTTAAGGGAACTTTAAGTCTAAGCATCTACACACTATTCGTACTAACTCATTGTTCGGCAGTTTTAACGGAAATTGGGTAGCTAATGAACCCTCTAGGGTGTTATGGCTGGCAAGTTATCATGGGTAATAGTCCATAGGTAGTGATGGGAACACCATCATGAGCCCTAACTAGCTCATTTTGACCCAATGAAGAGAATAAAAGCTCCTACATAACCAACTGAAGGTCCTAATTCGCTGAATAACCTTTCTAAGAGAAAAGCAAGAAACAAGGGGTAAAACTACAATTTTACCATTGCAGTACAACAATGATTTTTCTCAAGGGCTAACACAGGTCAAAAGGTCTTAAAATAAAAAGTGGGTTGGATTTGACAGAAAAGGATTTGTGTGTACCCTATGAATTAAATAACTTCTTGAAACCCTAAAACAGACTCGCTTGATTAACCAAGGTTCTGGTTAGGATAAAATTCACCTAAACCCTCTAAAAATCATATAAAAATATTCTATAGGATTTAGAACTTTCACTTTGGCCATTGGAACCCATTTTGACCTAGAATAGGGTCTTAAATAGATATTTGCCCTACATTGGGTTTTTACATAAATTACCCAGTCAAACACGGTCAAACCCAAAATCCAACTTTACCATTAGATTTCTTAGGTCCAAATTAGGTTTTTACCAAAATTTAGACGTAAGGGTAACTCATCTTGACCCACTTTACAATAAGTCCAGCCTGATTACATTTATACCCCTATCTTTCAAAAACCTTTGCAAAAGCCCCCCTAGCTTCTTCATCGTTCTCGCAATTAGGTCCATCTGCCATTATAGTGAAGGAATCCTACTCCGATGAGCTTTAGAAGGTGGTTTCTCCCTGATTTCTCAAAGAATTGCCTTCAAAATTGGAAGGGAGATTCTCTCAGAAAATCTCTCCAATGTGAACCCAATTTGATGCCTTAATTATAACACAATCTCTCATGTGAATGCATGAGAGATTTGGGTCCTTTTGAAGTTGCCAACTCCGACGACCATACCTTGCTTGGAAGCTTGGCTTCCAAGGTTCCAAGCACAAATCCCCCTCCAAAGGTCTATTTAAGAAGCCCCAAATCCAACCGACTCCTCCAAGCTTGAAATCGACTAGAAAACCCCCTTAATTTCTTCTCTCCTCCTCCGGCCAATTCACTCATCAAGCTCTGGTGACTTTCCTTGATCTTCTTCATCGCCTGACCACAATACCAGTGGTAGGTTCCTCCTCGCATTCGTCTGCATCGTGCAGCACCTGCCGACTCCCTTATCTCCCTTTCATCCTCACCGACCGTCCCTCTCTAAGCACCTTCGTCTCCGGCGTTGGCAGTACGTGCCCAACGCCATCCTCGCCTTCCCTTCATCCACTATCACCCTAGATAAGTCCCTTTCACCCCCTACTTCCTTTCCCCCTCTTTATTTCCCTAAACCAACCTTCGACGCCACTGACCACCATCACCTTCTCCACCTCTGGCAACAACTCCGGCGAGGTGCTCCCGTCGATTCGCACCTCCATCCACCTCGCCAACCACCCTACGACCTCTGCCTCGATTCTCTGATCACAACCCCTCACTCCATTCACTCCTTCAACCACCCAAAAGCACCCTTGAACACACCCACACATATGCACACTGTGTGCCCTAGGCACGCTCGCACAGGCATCCCCACGACATGCCAACCACTGCTGCACATTCGCCGTGCCTCGGTGAAGCTTCCTGAGCAATTTAACATGGCTGTGAGGCCATCTTTGTGATTTCAGGTGGCAGGTGTCCTCTGCCATTGGCACAGAACTTGAAGCAAGCTTGAAGAGAGCTCCAGGCTTTGTCAGCTCTAGGCCCGTGTCCCAGATTGCGTGGAACACCCTCGCGCATGACTCCAAGCATTCAATTCCAGTTCAAGGCTGTGGCAGTTGAGGCAATTGGAGAACACCTTTGCTGTGGGCACGCGAGAAGAAGGTGGTGCATTTAGTCCAACCTCGGAAAGTTCTGAGGCGCAGCACCTGCATAGGTTGAATTCTTGCCAGTAGCTGTTTGCCTCTGAATCATGGGGTGAGGTCCCTCTCACCTGAACCGAACCGGCCTCATCCGCGCTCACGCCCCACGGACCTGGTCTTGACCCAACCCGACTACACTCCTCGCCCACCACCGCATGTCGGTGGGCCTGGTCCCGGGCACGTACCCGACCCGATTACCCAATAGTGTGTGCCTCTGGGAGAGCGGAACCTAAGAGAGAAAAGAGAGGAGAGTGTGCATAGGTAGGGGGTAGGTTTTGCTCTACAGGCTGAAGAGGAGGAGAAGCGAAGCTGAAGAGGAGGAAGGAGAAGACAAGGACGCAGAGAAGCTAAAGCAGAGAAAGAAAGAGAAGGAAGAAGCTGAAGGCAAAAAGGCAGCAAGGCAAAGGATGAGAGATGGCAATCGACAGAGAAAGGAAGATGAAAGAGAAAGGCAGGGAAGCTAAAGAAGATAGAAGCCAAAGGAAGAAGAAGAAGGGAGGAAAAGACAGAGAAAGCCAAAGACAAAGAGAAAGAAGAGCTGCAGAAGCTAAAGGCGGAGAAAGAATGAACCAGAAGAGCACTGTAGCATCATCAATTCAAGTCATCCAATTTTTTATTCATATTCATAGACATTGAGTTCTTGAGTATATTGTGATCTACATTGCCAATTACTCCTATATTTTTGCACTGTGGTATTGATATATTGCTTATTCTTCTAAATTATGAATTGTGATCTTGATTTCTAAAACACCAATTTGCTCCTTGTGTTCGACCTTGAACTTTAAATTCTAGTAATAAACTTGTATTTGTTTTGAATGCTCTTTCGGCTATATTACAACGCGATATTCTTAAAACCCAATTCAGCGATCATCAAACATTTTGGCGCCATTGCCGAGGAGCAACAGACAATTTAGAATTCTTGATTACAATTGCTGATTTGGTACTAACTTGCTATATCTCTTTGTTGTGGTTGTTTTAGGGAGAAGATTAAAAGAAAGATAACAGCACATCAAACACGCCAGGGGTAGGTAATTTCTAATTACTTTCTCTTAAGCCCCTCATTCTTAAAAGGAAAAAAGATAAAATCAATTAGGGCTACTTGCTTTACATTCTTAGCTAATTCATCAAGTTGCCTGATTTGATTTCAACAACAAAACTAATTTGTGCACCTATTTAAGGTAACTACGGCTACCACATTCTTGATTGAGCCCTAGATACCACATTTAGCAAACTAAATTGGACCAAGGGTAGAGCCAAATTAAGGATTTCAGTCTAGGGTTTTAGAGACACACCTTCATAACCAAGAATTAACTTTCCAAAAAGAGGTGTGCCTAAGCCTTGGTTGAAGTGATTTATTCAAGAAAACCCTAAAATTCAGGCTCTTAATATCACTTGAATCCTAAAAGAAAGGACCTAAAACTTCTCAAAGGATAAATAGGTGAAGTTGACCCACTTTGTTGGGTCAACCAACCTTGAAATTAGGTCATTCTTTGCACTCAATACATCTAAAGTTCAAATGGAAATCTTAAGCACCCTTGCTCTTAATTAAAACTGGTAGACTTAAGAGGTCAGGTGCCCATTCTAGTCTACCTGGAACATTAGTGACAAGCGAGGTCGGGTGGGGGAAACCCTATAACTCGTGGGGGTACTCTATCGTGTAGGGGTCTTTGCAGGATTCTCCCTCTCTGGCTACCCAGGTATTTCTCAGGTGGACGACTTTTTGACTAAGGGGTATCATCCGCCCTGAACCTCTATAGTCATCCAAAGTTTTTGGGTGTCTTGATTGGGTCCATCACATTCTACTCTCATCTAGACCATCGGTGCATGTTTGGTAGGAGGTCCTTAAGACCATCCTTGAGGCCTTCTTTAGTCATCCACTCCCGTCAAGGCCAAGCCTCGACTTCTATGTTTGTGTAGCAACCCCACCACATAGACATCTCCTCTGATTCATCTGAACCCAATTCTCCTTCTTTCATCATCATGGCACAACCCGTAGAAGAAGACAATAACCTTGAGAACCAACTCCAGCGCCTTAATGATTTATTCCAAGCCTTTGTGAACCCATCGCAATGTCTTATGATGTGAGATCACTACAATTTCGCTGCGGTGGCGATCGAACCTCGAGTCCAAATCCCAACTGGAGGTCCTGATTCTAAACTGATGAGAACCTCATCATAAACCCTGACTAGCACAATCTAACCCAGATATGTGAGAAAAAGCTCCTACATGACCCAAAGAAAGGTTTAACTCAGAGAATCCTGAGTTTAAGAATAAAATAAATCATAAGGGGTAAAACTGTAATTTCACCAATGCAGTTTGCAAACAGGGTAATTAAGGGTCCAAACACAGGTCAAACAAGCTTAACAAGAAGGAAAGTGGGATGATCTGATCTAAAAAAGGGTTGTAGCAACTTCCAGGAATTAAATGACATTCTATAATCCTAAAACACACCCACTTCAATTCACGAGGTTTGAGGTAGGATAAAAATCAATTAAACCCTCTAAAATTCATAGAAAAATACTCTCTAGGGTTTAGAACCTTCAATTTGGCCTTAGAAATCTATTTTGACCTAAAAAGAGAACCATGCCCAATTAATAACTTAATTTGGGTTTTACGCAAATTGGCTGGTCAAACATGGTCCAACCTAGAATTAAAATTCACCATTAAAATCCTTAGGTTCAAATTGGTCTTGTATAAAAATTTGAGCCAAAGAAGAGACCTCCTTGACCGACTTTACAATTTGGTCCTCTTCATTTACTTTTTGACCCTTATCTTTTGAAACCCTTGCATTTAGGCCCCCATCTTTTCATCATTCTTTGCAGAATAGTCCTCCCTGCAATTTATGCACAGTACCACACTGCGGTGACCTTGCGCGGAGCATGGCGCTGCGCAGGGCAGGGCTGCCGTCCTGCAAAGCAAAAGCGGGGTTCCCTGCGACGTCCTCCGTCGCAGGGACCTGCCCATGCCCTCTGCTGACCACCATACCTTCCATGCGAACGCACGGAAGGTATGGGTGCCATCTTTGGCCTTACTCCGGCGAGGCTGGCACGACGCCAGCACGCCCCTCCCTCTATGCCAACCCTTTATAAGGAGCGTCACACCTTGCCGACTCCGATAAGCTTCCTTTGATGGAGATCTACCCCCACTTCATCCCTTTCTCCTCTGGTCAGAGAGCCCGAAGCTTCCGGTAAACTCCTCCTCGTCGCTCTACTGCCATACCTGCAGCAGGGTTTGCCCTGCTCTGTCGTCCGCGCCAGGCTGTACCTGCCGGCGCCCTCCGCCTGCTTCGTCGTCGCTGAAACCCTCCTCCAGGGCATCTTCGTCTCCAGCTCCGGCAGATACGAGCCGGCTGCTCTGCCCTCCCCCCTAGTCGAATACCTAGGTAGATAGCTTCCTCTCTATTTCCCTTGCATTTCCCCCCTTTTAAACAGCCCTTTCGACCACCCGACCGCCACTGTCCAGACCACCCTCTCCATCTCCGATCACCCCCGCCGGCGAGACCATCTCACGACCACAGGCACTCCCGCACCTTGCCAACCATCCCACAACTACCCTCACACTCCACTCTATCGATTCCCCATCTCCATTCACTGCCAAACGCCACCTGACCACCCCCCGAACAAACCCACTTCTTCGGCCACAGTCAGACCTAGGTCAGCCTCTTCATGCACTCCCGCACGCCGCCGACCACTACACAAGCTTCGCCTCACTCCGACGAAGCTTCCTGCTTATTCTGACTAGGCCAAGAGGCCGTTGTTGTGATTTCAGGTGTGCGCCCCTCACCGCCATTGCCGACGAGCTGCAGCAGCTTCACCTGCAACTGCAAGCGCCCTCCAACCCAGGTGCGCATCCCAGGTCGTGCGGATTGTCTCTGCGAAGGCACCCAGGCCTGTAGCTGGGGCAAAGGCGCAGTGGGCTGCCCCAATTGGCAGCAAGTAGCTCGCCTGCGAGCGCAAATCCAGGAGGTGGGACTTTAGTCCCACCTCAGAAGTGCGTGGCCAAGCGCCCGCACTTAAATTGAAAAACTGCCTAAGGCTAATCACCTTCGAACACAGGGGTCAGGTCCCTCTCCGGCACGCGGCACGCCACGCGCTCGCTCGCCCTTGCCTGCACTCACGCCCCGCGGGTCTGGGCAGGATCCGATTACCCAAACTGCACACTCCTCGCCCACCACCGCACGTCGGTGGGCCTGGTCCCGGGCACGATACCCGCACCCGATTACCCAGCTCTGGGAGAGCAGTCCTAAGAGAGAAATCTGAGAAAGAGAGAGACGCGGGGAAGGGTAGGGGTAGGTTTTGCTCTGACCCTTGTGTGAGCGTGCAAGAAGAAAGAAAGAAGAAGGTAGGAAGGAAAAGAAGATGAAGGGAAGCGGCCGAAGCCTTAGCCGCTCAGGGCAGTTGAAGAAGAAGAAGTGAAGGGGAGAAACAGAAGAAGAAGAAAGGAAGAAGAAAAGAACTATAGCAGAACCACAGATAATTCGTCTGAACGCAGTATCAGACGTCGGAATCCCCACAGCCGTAGAAGGCAGGAAGGAAAAGAAGAGAAAGAAGAAGAAGATCACCACAGTTGCCGGCTAAAGAAGAAGGAAAGAAAAGAACAAAAGAAGAGAAAGAAGAAGATCACCACAGCTGCCGGCTAAAGAAGAAGGAAAGAAAAGAAGAATAGAAGAAGAGGCCAAGAAAAGAAGAAAGAAGAAGGCAAGAAGAAAAAGAAGGAAGAAGACATCACCACTAGAAAGAAAGAAAGAACAGAAGAAGAACAAAGAGGAAAGAAGAAAGAACAAAGAAAGAAAGAAGAAGACGAGAAGAAGAGAAACAGTCAAGGAAGAAGAAGAAGAAAAGAGAAAGAGAAGAAGAAGAAGCCAAGATCTCCCTCTCTCTCTCTCTTATTTTTGTGACATAATAGAGAACTTAATTAGACTTCTAGAAGCATAGTTGCTCCCTGAGTTCGACCTCGGGAAAACCTTGTTCCGAGTAAAAAATTTGTAATAGTAATCTGGTAGCTGTGTTGTCTTATACTATAACAACTGTACTTAAACTATAATAAACATAAAGACACAACAAGCCTTACCAGCATTACCATTTTTTGGCTCCGTTTCCGGGGAGCAACGGGTATTCTAGAAGCTATAAAATCTCTATTTGTGAGTTTCTAATAATCTCCTCTCTTTTATGTGCAGGTACAGGAAAATCAGGAAGCAGCCACACAACAACCACTCCAAGGATAGGTAATTTCTATCCTCTCTCTATTAACCCCTGAATTCTAAAGAGGAAGAAAAAGAAAAGAATAAATAATATAGGTATAACCTGTCTTACATACCTAGTAACAGCTGCATGTTTTCAAAACACTATTCCTGCACACACTATTAAG
Organism: Thalassia testudinum; assembly: GCA_037157565.1. Classification (NCBI taxonomy): domain Eukaryota; kingdom Viridiplantae; phylum Streptophyta; class Magnoliopsida; order Alismatales; family Hydrocharitaceae; genus Thalassia; species Thalassia testudinum. The sequence goes on from JAZHRO010000073.1 coordinate 28,187,433, forward strand.
GGTATTTAAGGGCTAACACCTTCTTGCCTGAGCCCTAATTACCCAATAAGGAGTTAACTGGACCAAGTAGAGCCAACATAGGAATTAACACTAGGGTTTTAGAGACACACTCCTTAATCAAGAAATTGAGAAATCCCAAAAGAAGTGTGCCTAACCCATTGTCTGAAAATGCCTATTCAGAAAAACCCTAAGCAATCAGCTCTCTAAAAACACTTGAACCCTAAAAGACAAGACCTAATAAGTTCTTAAAGGAATTAATAGGTGAAGTTGACCCCTTGGGTCAACCAACCTTCAACTTAGGTCACTCTTTGCACTCAAAAAGCTTAAAGTTCAAGTGAAAATCTAAGCACCCTGATCTTAAACTAAAAGTGGTAGACTTAAGAGGTCAAGATCCCCATTCTAGTCTACCTAGAATCTCAGTGACAAGAGAGGTCGAGTGGGGGAAACCCTGTAACCCATGGGGACGCTCTACCGTGTAGGGGTCTTCGTGGGACTCACCCTCTCTGGCTGCCCAGGTAATTCTCAGGTGGACGATCTTTTGATCAAGGGATCCATCTGCCCCGCACCTCTATAATCACCCTACATTTTGGGTGTCTTGATTGGGTCCAGCACCTGCTAAACTCATCTTCTCCATCGGTGTATGTTTGGTAGGAGGTCCTTGAAACCTCCCTTAGAACTTCACTCTCCTCGAGGCCAAGCCTCAGTGCCCTTGTCTGAGAAAACAACACTTCACATCGACCTCTCCTCCGACTCCGAACCCAACTCACCTTCTTCTTCCATAATGGCTCAACCAGTTGAGGAAGATAACAATCTGGAGCACCAGCTCCAGTGACTCAATGACCTCTTCCAGAACTTTGTGCACCCACCGTAGCGTCCTATGATGCGGGACCATTATAATCCTACCGCGGTGGCTATTGAGCCTTGAGTCAGAATCCCGACTGGAGAACCTGATTCTGAATTAAAGCCCAATATGATTCATGCCATACCTAAATTTTATGGGCTTAATTCTGTAGACCCCTTCCAGCACATCAAACAGCTAAAGCATCTGGCCCAAACTTTTGGGTTAGATGCACAAAATCGGGACACTCTCCTCATGAAGATGTTCTCCTTCTCCCTTATGGACAAGGCCGCTCATTGGTACCAAACACAGACCCGGCCGATCAACAATTGGGAAGAACTTCAGTCCGAGTTCTTGAAGAAGTTCTTTCCCGTTGGTCGGACCAATGTCTTGCGCCATCAGATTACCCACTTCACTCAGTAAACGGGAGGACCTCTCCATGAGGCATGGGATCACTTTTAGGATCTCATGAGAAAGTGCCCCCATCACGGAGTTTCTAAATAGGAACAAGTCCAGTCTTTTTACCAGGCACTTCGTGAGGATATTAGGCTTTTCGTCAATGCAACTTGCGGAGGGAATATCATGGGTCAACATGAGGACACCGTGTGGGAGATTCTCGAAAACATGTGTGAGAACTCCATCAACAATGACTCCATGGGGTTATTCGACAGGATGAATACCCGCGCATCGACGAACCTTAGGGGAGCACATGAAATGCAGGGCCTGTCCACATCAGTTGACCTAGAACTAATGGCCAGTAGATTGGACATGGTCTCTATCATCAAGAAGAAGGTGGATGAGCTGACTCAGCACTTGCAGCGAGCCACCTCTGCACATAGCTCCTTTGTACAGCCTCCTTCCACATGAGAGACTGTGCAAAACATTCTCCACCGACCTTCTCCCAGGATGGATCCATATCCACCCCCATCTGATTCTCGGATCGGAGGGTCCTCCGATCCTTTCTATACTAGCCTGGGGAATTCCACTTCCCCATTCTCTGATTCTTTGGAGGTTCCACAGACCTGCGAGGACCTCAACGCCATCCAGAATGATCCATTCTCCAACACCTACAATCCTGGATGGCGAAACCATCCCAACTTCTAGTGGGCGGGAAATTCCCAAACTCAGAGACCACCCTTTCAGCCCCGTCCACAACTATCTCGTCCTTACCAGCCGCCTCAGCCTCGGCCCAACCCTCCTTATCCATCAGGGTCAAACCAGGACCAAATGTCCCTCATCCTTCAGACTCTGGCTGACATTCAAAGAATGAATATGGCTATTCAGAAACAACACAAGGACGAACTTACAAAGGTTCTAAATCAATTGGCCCAGTTGGCAAATTCTCGCCAACCGGGCACGCTTCCTTCCCAACCTCTTCCTAACCCTAATAACGTGCCGACCCAGTGGCGTGTTATGAACCCAAACCCAGGCCAAGCACACATGATTTATTAGGCCCCCTCTATTCCTTCGCCCGACGGGATGGAGGCTTCCACTTCTTATGCAGGCTATCAACAGCAACCCATCCTATCCAACCCTAACCAAAACCAGGCAGGACTGAATTCTGTAATGACCCGTAGTGGTAAGGAGACCCAAGATCCACCCTATCGAAACCACTCCAAGCCTGGTAGTGATCCCAACCCTGGGACAGTAATCTAGGACGTTCCTATCCCCATCCCAGATCAAAGACCTGGACCTATCCTAGAAGAACCAACCAAGGTTCCATTTCTCGAGGCCTTGACCAAGGGAAAGAAGACAAAACCTGTGGCACCTGAGGAGGACCTGATCAAGCTCTTTGAGCAGGTCCACATAAACATCCCCTTGATGGATGCAATTCGCCACATACCGGCTTACGCACGATTCTTAAAGAATGTGTGTACACCTCAGCGTAAGCCGCTAACCAAGAGTGCGAGTCCAATTGTACTATCAGAGCAAACCAGCTCTGTAATCCTAAGCAGGCTCCCACCTAAGGCTAAAGATCCTGGTACTCCTCTGATTTCCTGCAAAATAGGTGAAACCCAATTTAACAGAGCATTACTAGACTTGGGCGCTTCCATAAATCTGATACCCACATCCTTACTTAGCCACCTAGAAGAATCCGAGCTAAAACCAACTGAGGTGACACTACAATTAGCCGATCGATCCATAAAGTCACCTAAAGGGATTCTCGAGGATGTTATTGTAAGAGTGCGAGATTTTTATTTCCCTGTAGACTTTATAGTCTTGGTCATGGACGCACCTGAGAACCCTAGGGATACACTGATCATTCTAGGGAGACCTTTCCTGGCTACTACTAGAGCCAACATCAGTTGTGAGGAGGGCCAAATAGAACTGAAATTTGGTAATCAAACCCTAAAGATTGATATATTTAAGGCCCAACAAGGAATCAATTGCGGTGTCATCGAACAGATTTGTGATATCAGGGCTTTGGTTGATGAAACGCATTTTGAGAATGACCTGATTATACCTCATCAACCACAGAAAAATCTTGAACCGCAATTAGAGGAGTCAATCCAGATTTAGATAGACCCATAACTCCTACCCTTGAACCTCACATTTACCATGAACCACCCGCTGCTGCTGATAACCCCATCCTTGAACTGAAACCCCTTCCCAATCATTTGAAATACATCTTTTTGGGTTCTAATCAGACCCTTCCTGTGATTATAAATTCCAAGCTCACTCCTGATCAGGAATCCCGTCTGATTATTGTTCTCCAGCAACATCGCAGAGCCATTGGATGGACTCTCGATGATCTGACTGGAATAAGTCCCTCTTATTGCACACATCATATTTATTCAGAAGAGGGCGCACGACCTTCTCGTGAAATGCAGAGACGTTTAAACCCCAATCTATAGGAGGTCGTGAAAAAGGAGATCATCAAGTGGTTAGATGCAAGGATCATCTACCCGATCTCCGACAGTCATTGGGTGAGCCCGATTCAGGTTGTGCCTAAAAGGGCAGGGCTCACCACCATTACGACTGAAACCGGAGAAGTCATACCTACCCGATTAGCCAACTCGTGGAGAGTCTGCATAGATTACCGACGACTCAATTCCTCCACGAAGAAGGATCATTTCCCACTTCCTTTCATTGATCAAATTCTCAAGAAATTAGCGGGAAATCGATTCTTCTGCTTTCTTGACGGGTACTCCGGTTATAACCAAGTAGCTATTCATCCTGAGGACCAAGAGAAGACCACGTTCACCTACCCCTTCGGAACTTACGTGTTCCGAAGGATGCCATTCGGTCTCTGCAATGCACCCGCGTCTTTTCAGCGGTGCATGCTTGCCATATTCTCTGATATGGTGGGTGATTATCTGGAAGTCTTCATGGATGACTTCTCAGTTTTCGGGGCATCATTTGATGATTGCCTCCAGCACTTGGTTCATATACTCAGGCGCTGCATCGATGTTAATTTGGTTCTTTCCTGGGAAAAGAGCCATTTTATGGTGCCTGAGGGGACCATCCTAGGACATCTGATTTCTAAGAAGGGCATCCAAGTGGATCGAGCCAAGGTTGATCTAATTTCTCATCTTCCTATGCCTAGCTCGATCAGGGACATCCGTTCTTTTCTGGGGCACGTCGATTTTTACCGTCATTTCATTCCTGATTTTTCGAAAATCGCACGCCCCTTGACGACTCTTCTCTCTAAGGATGTACCCTTTGACATCTCCAAGGAATGCACTCAAGCCTTTAAGAACCTTCGTGACCGAGTCACCCAGGCCCCGATCCTACAATCCCCTGATTGGTCTCAACCCTTTAAGATCATGTGCGATGCATCTGATTTCGCTGTAGGAGCAGTTCTGGGGCAGAAAGCTGACGGGAAACCTGTGGTCATCTACTACGCTAGCATGACACTTGACGAGGCTCAGTGTAACTATACAGTTACAGAGAAATAGCTACTAACCATAGTATTTACCCTTGAAAAATTTCGATCCTATCTCCTGGGTTCCCACGTCATCATCTACTCGGATCACACGGCTGTGAGGCATCTCCTTGCCAAGAAGGATGCGAAGCCCAGACTAATCCGATGGATCTTGCTGTTGCAAGAATTTGACCTCGAGATTCATGACAAGGCGGGAAGAAAAAATGTGGTAGCTGACCATTTGTCCTGCCTTCCTTCTGAGATCATCAACCGTTCAGGACCCATCACGGAGCATTTCCCTGATGAGCACCTGCTGACTATTGGTACTAAACTTCCATGGTTTGCTGATATAGTAAACTAGTTGGCATCTCATCAGATCCCATCTGATTGGTCGAAGGCCAAGAAAGATAAATTGCACTCTGATGCCAAGTAATACATTTAGGAAGATCCATACCTCTTCCGCATAGGTTCCGACCAAATCATCCAGAGATGTGTCCCGGAAGATGAAGTCAATGATATTCTCTCCTTCTGCCATGACCAGGCATGCGGTGGCCATTTCTCTGGGCACAAAACCGCATCGAAAATCCTCTAGTGTGGCTTTTATTGGCCCACTCTATTCAAGGACGCATACAATCACTGCAAGGCATGCAGTCGTTGCCAAACTTTGGGCAACATGAGCCATCGCGACATGATGCCTTTGCAGTCGATTCTCATATGCAAAATCTTTGATGTTTGGGGAATTGATTTTATGGGCCCCTTTCCTGTTTCGGATGGTTTCGAATACATTCTATTGGCTGTGGACTACGTGTCCAAATGGATCGAAGCCATACCGACCCGAACCTGTGATCACAAAATCGTTCTCAAATTCATTCATCAAAATATCTTCTCACAGTTCGGGATTCCTCGTGCTATCATCTCAGACGAGGGGACCCATTTCACAAATGCTCAGTTCAAGTCACTGATGACCAAATACGGGGTGTCTCACTGAATCTCTACTCCTTATCACCCCCAGACTAATGGTCTAGCTGAGCTGTCAAATCGGGAGATCAAGAAAATCCTGTAGGTCACTGTTCGGCCTGACAGGAAGGACTGGTCATCCCGACTTCCGAAAGCCTTGTGGGCCTATAGGACCACCCACAAAACCCAATTGGCATGTCTCCCTTTAGACTAGTGTACGGGAAGGCATGTCACCTTCCCGTCGAACTGGAGCACAAAGCCTATTGGGCAGTACGGAATTGTAATCTAGATCTTTCTAAGGCTGGAACCCACAGAAAGCTTCAAATCAGTGAGATCGATGAACTACGTCTTGATGCGTACGAGAACTCGCGAATCTACAAGGAGCGGGTTAAAGCCTTCCATGACAAGCACATATCTAGAAAGATCTTTCACTTGGTCAGAAGGTCCTACTCTTTGATGCCCGACTCAAACTTTTCCCTGGGAAGTTGCGATCTAAGTGGGTCGGACCATACTTGGTCCGACAGGTTTTTGGAAATGGAGTCGTCGAAATCAGTTCACTCAGCCATGATTCCGAACCTTTCATCGTGAACGGTCAGAGACTCAAACCGTTCATTGATGTAGCCTCTACTGATTTGGCTGAATCATCATTTATCCTCCATTCTCCCTGAACATATTGCGCCCAGCCGATGGCGTAAAACTCAGTGCTTAACGGGAGGCAGCCCGTCATTCTCTTTGAAGACCTGAAACCTTTTCTAACACCTTTGTGCACTTAAGGTTCACCCTTTAGGACAACCGACTCCACCTTAGGTGCTTGCACCTGAGATTAGAAATCGTCCGCAACAATCACCCCGACCCATTCACTCATCAAAACATCTGTCCTAATGTATGAACTAAGTTGTATAAAAACCCCCTAAGTTACAATGAGGACATTGCAAATCTTATGCATGGGGGGGTATGAAAGTGCAAATCTTGTAAGAAAAGGTTTTAAACAAAAAAATTCACATATGCCAAAAACACCATAAAAATTAAATATTTTTTTTTGAAAAAGAATAATAAAATGAGAGGAAAGAAAATTTTGAGGACTCTACAAAGGAGGAGGAGAAGAAAAAGGAACAAAATGAAAAGGAGCATAAATGAAAGAAAAGTGATAGTCATTAGCAAGAAATTAAGGAATTAACCTAAGTTCTAGACCTCATTCAGGAAAAGAAATGGAAAGTGCACAGTGAGATTAATAAGAATGCAAACTTTAGGCATTCTTGGATAGACTCTTAGTACCCATTAAGATCTAGACATTCCTCAAGAGGTTGAGGAAAATGAAAGGCTTAAGTATTAGGTCCAAGACTTAGGGAGTATTTGGCCTCGTTAACTAACTTTTGGTTTACAAGACCCAGTAACTTAAGCACCCTAACTTCACACACAGCCTGGTTCAGTAAGCATAAAAATCAAAATCACGTAGAAGTGTTGCAAAAATTCTGAAAATGACACCTAGAGTAGGAGTGGCCGATCAACACAAGTTGATTTGGATGAGTTCCCAGCGTGGAGAGGCGGGAAATTACCCTTGAAGATGTGTAACAAAATATCATCTCCTCAGTGCTTGTCTCTTAGGATATTTACATATCCTACTGAGGGCATGTAAGCACTCTGCTGGTTCAGATTCCATGGATGGCATTATCCCGAAATGTCAATTGCTAGGGTCTGAATTAGGCCACGGAACACCATGGATGGGATTATCTCAAAATCTCAATAGCCAGGGTTCTGGGGGTTACCATGGGCGGTGCTATCTCGAAGCATCGACTGCCAGGAACCCTTGAGGATTGATGATGGGGACAAAGAATCTGATACAGACCGTGTTGAAAAGCCAATCCTAAGCTAGAATTAAAAATAAAAAGAGAGAGAAAACTCTCCAAACATATAAATCTTCTACCTCTCTTTCTTACAAAACGCACTATGAACTAAGCTAGGGCTAAAATTATCTCTGGCACGGGTGCTTTAACCACAAAGTCCAATAAACCTTAGGTTAGTTCTTGTAGGCCTTAAAAACCTTTGTTAAGGACTGAGGCGAGGCTAGACAGATCTGGATCTTGGTTGGTACTAGAGTATCTTTTAGGCCTATGGTTGGCACTCTGACCTAATCTAGTTTGCAAAAGAAAAAGCACTTATCTGAAATCATTAAGAACTTCATGGTCAAGAACAAGGGTTGAAACCTTAAAATTTTGCTAAGGGACTAGCAAAAGCTAGGCATGGGGGTATGATGAGAACCTCATCATAAACCCTAGCTAGCACAATCTAACCCAGATATGTTAGAAGAAGCTCCTACATGACCCAAAGAAAGGTTTAACTCAGAGAATTCTGAGTTTAAGAATAAAATAAATCATAAGGGGTAAAATCGTAATTTCACCAATGCAATTTGCAAACAGGGTAATTAAGGATCCAAACACAGGTCAAACAAGCTTAACAAGAAGGAAAGTGGGATGATCTGATCTAAAAAAGGGTTATAGCAACTTCCAGGAATTAAATGACATTCTGTAACCCTCAAACACACCCACTTCAATTCAAGAGGTTTGAGGTAGGATAAAAATCAACTAACCCCTCTAAAATTCATATAAAAATACTCTCTAGGGTTTAGAACCTTCAATTTGACCATAGAAACCTATTTTGACCTAAAAAGAGAACCATGCCCAATTAATAACTTAATTTGGGTTTTTACGCAAATTGGTCGGTCAAACATGGTCCAACCTAGAATTAAAATTCACCATTAAAATCCTTAGGTTCAAATTGGTCTTGTATAAAAATTTGAGCCTAAGAAGAGACCTCCTTGACCGAGTTTACAATTTGGTCCTCTTCATTTACTCTTTGACCCTTATCTTTTGAAACCCTTGCATTTAGGCCCCCATATTTTCATCGTTCTTTGCAGAAAGGTCCTCCATGCAACTTCTGCGTAGTGCCATACTCCAGCGACCTTGCGTGGAGCATGGCGCCGTGCAAGGCAGGGCTACCGTCCTGCAAAGCAGAAGCAGGGTTCCTTGCGACGTCCTCCGTCGCAAGGACCAACCCAAGCCCTCTGCCAACCACCATACCTTCCATGCGAACGCGCGGAAGGTATGGGTGTCATCTCTGGCCTTACTCCGGCGAGGCTGGCACGATGCCAGCACGCCCCTCCCTCTGCGCCAACCCCTTTATAGGGAGCGGCACACCTTGCCGACTCCGATAAGCTTCCTTTGACGGAGATGTATGATGAGTGGCTACTCATCATAGCTAAAAGGCCGAAATTAAGCTAGATACTAAGCAAAACAATATCAAATTAACACATAAAAAGGGTTAAGTGTGGGAATTAAAGAAAAGACCTAAAACTTTTAATGTGTGTTAAAATCTCCTAATTAGGTCACAAAAATGAGATATTCTGAAAACTAAAGAACAAATGATGATCCATGCATCAATTGAACACATAAACAAGTTTGAAAAGACAAATCAGAAGTAAAATCAATGTCTTAAATGTTCAATTAAGCACATGTAAAAATTTGAAAGCAATTGGACATCATTTAGGCTTAGAAATAAATAGATTACAAGTAGGTCCTTCATGCATTACATTTCTACCCTTCAAAACTCCTTCTTGGACCTTTTTGCAAGCCGCAGGGACCCTTCTGTATGACTGCAGGGCCCTTCCAGTTATAGTTCTTCTCACTTTTGGACCTGCACGCTATTCTTCTACCCCTTCGTTTAAGGGTCTTCCTGCAAGTTTTCCCTCATTTCAGAGAGAAGTCTGTGTTCTTCACGCGCACTGTAGCGCGCGAAGAACACAGCCATTCTCGACCGTCCATCGCACTTTTGATCTCGATCTGCGGCTGAAATCAAATGGAACCTTCGCGCGATTCGGTGCGTGCATTCACCTCTCTTCCCAGATCTCATCTGATGGTCAGATCTCTCTCTTGACTCGCCGCGCGCTCTACCCATCTCATCCTCACCGCCGGCCTGATTCTGATTAACCTCACCCTTGCGGTGATCTCAGTCACTGAGCTGCTATTTAAGCACCTCAGTGGTGTCGCGCGCAGGGGATCGCTCCCTCCTACATCTCTTAGCGATCAATTCTTCCACTCCAGTCTCTCCTCCTCATATAGACCCTGATTTCACAGCCACCGGCTGTGGAATCATCGCCTGCTCTCGACCCTCCTCGTCGCTAAGGACCTCGTAGCACCTGAGGACGACCCTGGAGTCTCACTAGCAGACTCTTCCCTCCGCTGGAGTCACCCTCCTCCTTTCTTCCTCCTTAGCCGCCGGCTAAGGACCCATAGGTCCCATTCTTCCTTTTAGTTTAGTTTTTAATTCTGCACAAGTAGTGTTAGATTTAGTTTGCAGTAGTTTAGAATAGATTTAGTTTTAATTGTTAGTGTTTAATGTTAGCTGTAGTTAGATTAGTCTTAGGAGTAGAATTAGTATTAGATCCCCTCCCTCACCTCCTCTGATCAGTCCAGATCAGAGGGGAAGAATCATCTGTTCACTATTCAATTTATCTCCCTCTTCATGTTTTGTTTTTCCCATCATCCAGATTCTGATTCTTGTTTTTTTTCCTTTTAACGACGAATTTTTCACCAATCACCCACACATCCTGACCCAATTTCAGATCTGATGGCGCACTGCCTCAGATCTGAAAGTGGCGTCACAAGCACAATTTGGGGCTTCTCACTCATTCCATTTGTTTCATAAAAGCCCCTCTGTTTTAAATGGATTGCCTCAGTTTGTCAGAGCACTTTTGATCTGGATTTTAAAGGATTTTTACTCTCTGAAATGTTTTGACAGATCTGACAAATTGAAAGGATTTTTGGTTTTCATTGTAGGCAAGGATTCTGAGAAGTTCTCTGGTGACAGAGAACCAATCAGAAGAGCCTTTCATAATTCTGTTTATACCTTGTTTTGAATGCATTCGCCAGCTTCCATTAAATTTCCTTAATGCATTCTTAGTCTCTTTTTGCTATTTCAGAACTGCCATGCACTATTTGTGTTGATGATCATTTCTGTATGGTGATTCTCTAACCTAAGGAGTTTTCCATACTCCTTCAGGTTGCAAGAAACTGGCATTGTGTTTCTTTGGTTTTAATTGATTGAGCTAAGTCTTCCTTCATGCTGTCTATGGCATTAGGAAGACTAACTCAATGCCATTTACTGTTTTGATCTGAAAGGATGCTTCTGCTAAGGTTTTTCCTAATGAGTATTTGAGCTGAATTTACATGAGATTTTCGTGAGATTTAAACCCCTTTCAGATTTGGATTTCATCTCTTCAATGTTTAGTTTGTTTTGAATTTTATCTTATTCCCAGTTATACAGCAACATGCTGCATATAGCAGCTACATTCCCCTCTTCTCTAAACTCCCTTCTTCTCTAAATTTCCCTCTTCTCTGTAGAATACTTCCCCCCTCTTCAAGTGGACTAACTGCAGCATCAGTTAGCCATTTGACAGTGGCTTAAGCCACTGCCACTGTAAATAACACTAAAACAGCACATTGTTCTCTTCTCCATCTCCTCTGACAGTAGCTGAAGCTGCTGCCTACACTCAAATAAAAAAAAAAATCAATCAACTCTAATTCCCTAACTTTATACAAAAGCCTAATGGCATAGACTTATTTTAAAACTGTAAATACACCCATTCATAGTATTATAACTATAACTATGGCATATCAGTTAGATACATAGTTATATTGTAAATATGTATAAAACCTGTATAGAAATTCGTATACATATGCAATCCATGTAAAAATATGTATGTATACTAATCTAGTATGTATGTATTCACTGATTTATGTATATATATATGTACAGATTTATATTTACTGATCTAGTAGCTAAGTTAATAGGTTAGAGCAATAATCAAGTAAATAAATCTATAAACGTGGGAATATATATATATATATGTATATATTAAGTAATTTAAGTTAGTCAAAGTATAATTATACCTAGTATAACTTACTGTAACTTAGTTTTAATCATAAACTACATAGAACTGCTATTTTAGCCTAAATAAAACATAAACAAATTCGTAAAAATACAATAAAAATATGTATTAAATACTTAAGTATGTAAGTTAAAACTGTTTAAGGTCAATTAGACCATTTACTAATTATTTTATAAGTAATTAACTATTTAATCACTTAAATCAACCTGTATAATCAGCCTAGTTTAGCGAATTTATTTGTATAGTAAATATATTTAAAATTCAAAATTAATTAATCAATTATGTAGTATTATGTAAATATTTTATTTACCATATTTTATTTTATTTTTTTTAATAATTTATGGCCCCCAAATCGAGGGCCAAAAACGCGCACAGACGCAGCTGCGTCTGGTTTCCAGCGCACGATGTGGCGCTGGAATAGCGCCACATCGTGGGCTGCAAACGAAACGCAGCATATAAATATAATTTATGTTATAACCTTACCAGTCGTCATGGCGCCGGGCGCCCGAAACGTTACCTGTTCCGTCTGATCCGATAACCCGATTCTGATATGTGATGATACTGAATGTGTGGGGCTGGGAGCCCGAGCGTGTGCGAACTTGTTGAAGGCGTTGGGCTGAGGCCCTGCGCTGATACGAAAACGTAATTAAGCACCTAATCTGAGATTAGGGCGCGCTTAGTAGAGGTCTGGTCCCACCCTAAGGGTGCTGTGTATCCCTCGAAAAGCGCGCCCGCTAATTAAACACATTTTACACTAAGGACTCTCCACCGCAGCCTCTGAAAGACTACACAGAACAAAATGAAAGGACAGACGACTTAAAAAAAAAAAAAAAAGAAGAGATAACACGAGATAACAACAGAAAAGACTCTGTACATATGTAAAATTAAACCCACATAATTACTAACAGAATAAAACGACACTATAAATGTCGCTAAAGACCTCAGTTTGCTTCTTTAGGTTGTATATAGTGTTTCCTGAGATTTAGCGACGTTTATATCTGTCACTAAAACTGATATATATGTCACTATAAATAAATGACTAGTAAGTTAAGTTTTTACACCATGGTATCCTAATGTAGTATGAACTAACATATTAGTGTTAATAGTATAACTTGTAAATACATAGTTTAGAGTATAATAATAGATTGTTTGATGCTTGTTCATAGTTAGCATTTTTGCAAGCACTTCTTAGCAACTAGGTAAATAAAACATTCATTCATTCTTTAAATGTAAAGTTTCTTTTTGAATAAGAAGACAATTTTGGAGATAATCAAAGAGTGACCGAATTAAATTCAATAAATTGCCTCCCAGAGAACGACCTGGAACAAAACCAGTAAAAATTAGATAAATAAGCAAATGATAATAATGGTTGTAATGACTGGAACTCACCCATACTCACCACTATACTACATCCTTAATGTTATATTATACACCCTATACTACAACGACATAATCAACAATTATTACCAACAAACATTTACAACAACCATCACCATCATTATTTTGGCGCCGCTGCCGGGGAGGCAACGCTCTTTGCACCAAAATTTTCTTTTCATTCTTTTGTATATAGAAATTCTTCATTCATTCATTATAATTGCTTTTATTTTCCATTGAATTAATTGTGTATACATTCCTTTATTCTTTTACTAATCATTTGTTTTTTCCACAGCACTTGAGGAGGAGTGTCGTCTTCCTGGTGGAGTCGCTGCGCTCCAGATCCGTCTTCCTGGTGGAGTTTTGCCTCGAAGTCGCTGTAGGATTTTAGTATTAGTTTTAGTATAGATAGTTTTAGGTTTATTGATTAGGAGCAATTGTTAGTCATAAGTTGTGAGAGCTTGTTCTCACACAATTTTTGTAATAATTCTGGACTGTCTGGACTTTATTTCTTTATCTTCTTAATTTCTTTCCTTACTTTTGAATTGCATATAAAATTTTTCAGAAAAATCAAAAACTCAAAAAGACCTCATACTTATCTAGCAGCAGAATAACCCTAGGCATCCATTTTTAGGATTGCATTTCATTCCTGCTAGATTTTAATTCAAGTCAAATCTGCATTAGAAGATTGCTGGAGTCAGGTACGCATTTCTTACCTAACTCTAACTCCTGCCATATTTGCATTTGACTTAAAATTAAAGAAGACCACTACTTGTTCTGAATTTAGTAAAAAGTGAAACGAGCAACATAGAAAACATATTTTAATCACTTCAATTAAATCAAAAAGGAGATAGCAAAATTGGGTGAAACCATGTTTGAGATTTTAATCGCCTTGTGTTGAATGTTATCGTGCACACAGCACGATCACTTAAGGCCACAATACACGGGTTTCTACCTCATCTTTCTGCAACCACAGGATCTAGATTCGTACGCTCAGTCTTATCCAGATTCCCACTGGATTTTAGAGGTCTGCACTTCGCTAGGTTTATCTTAGGATACGTACAATTGTTTGAAACAATTGTGTGCGTATAACATACTTTGCGTAGCAGCCTCTAGGAAAAATTTTCTCCGATTCATTTCGATTGATTGGTCTTCTTGAATTGAGATTTTATTGGGATTCTTCTGTTTTATTGTGAACGTTAAAAATTTTTTCCCATTGAGTTGGATCGAATTAGAGTAAACGGGATTTCAAAAAAAAAAAAAAAAAAAAAACCAACTCAATGGAAGGTAGGAGATCCCAAAACCCAGAACTTGTACTCCCCTTGGGTACTGCTACCCAAGCTACTGCATCATCTTCTTTGCCTTCCACTTCTAATCCCTTACCTCCTGAGTCTCAAAATACTTTTCACAATCCCCCTCGCCAAGAGGATGATCTTGATTCTTCACACTTTGAGGATTTTGAAGAACTTCCTCCAGACTTAGTTGCACATCCTCTACCACAGCAACCACCTATCCCTAGGTTCCAACCTCCACCTTATCCTAATCATCCTAATCCACCCCCGGAGAGAGGACCTATGCCTCATCTTCAGCACCTCTTCGATACACAACTACAAATGAATACCTTAACCCAATAGGTGCAACAGCTTGCTCAAGCTGTAAATCTATTAGCTAACCCCCAACCACAACCACTTCAACCTAGAAATCCTCAGGCACCACCCCAACCCCGTAGACCTCAACTACGAGATTATTATAATCCCGCAGTTGCCCAACCAATGCCTGTGGTACGTTATCCCAATGGGGGTCGTGCTGCTGAACTAAAGCCGAACATTATAGCACTCATTCCTCACTTCCATGGACTTGCTTCTGAGGACCCTTTTCAGCATTTAGAGGAGCTGAAGAATCTTGCCCAAACTTTGGGTCCGCAAGGACATGATCAGCACACGCTTTTGATGAAAATGTTCTCCTTTTCATTAAAAGATAAGGCAGCCTTTTGGTTTAGAACACTTGCACGGACTACACCTATAGATTCCTGGGCTTCTTTAGAACATGAGTTCTTAAAGAAGTACTTTCCTGTAGGCCGCACTAATGCCTTAAGGCGTGCCATCACCACCTTCACCCAGAATTTAGGAGAACCTATGCACGAGGCTTGGGAGAGATTCCATGAGCTTTTGAGAAAATGTCCCCACCATGGTGTCCCACGCTGGCAACAGGTTCAGATCTTCTACCATGGGCTCCATGATGACACACGGAATTTTGTAGATGCCGCTTGTGGAGGCAATTTCCTGTGTCGGGACAAGGACTCAGCCTTTGAGCTCTTTGAAGGCATGGCCGAAAACTCTATTAACAATGCTTCAATGAGCGTGTTTAATAGAAAGTCCTCACATTCCCACTCACACACGGGGGTACATGAAGCCCAATCCAGTAGCAAAGACTTAGAGATAGTGGCTAGTCAACTGGATAAAGTGGGCTTAATCGAGAAGAAAGTAGATGAAGTATGGAAATTTCTCTCAAAACACCCATCTTCTTCTTCTCAGTCACCAGCACAAAACACTTCTTCTCAGTTTCCCACAGGGAGGGAAACTTTGAATAACCTTTCTGTGACACAAACTGCATTACCGGATTTTCCATTTCCATATCCTTCACCGGTTGGAGGAACCTTTGTTCCTCCCTTCACTGACTTCCCTGCACCTTCTGGAGCTTCGGAGGAGCTTCATGCCATTCACAATGATCCTTTCACACAAACCTATAACCCTGGATGGCGTAATCATCCAAATTTCTCGTGGTCGGGAAATTCACAAAGACCTCCTTTTCAACAACCGTCTGCACCACCATTACACAACCCGATCCGAGCACCACCTCCACAATCACACGGATATCCACCGCGTACCTACCAGCAACCCCAACCCAGGCCCACCCAATACTCTCAATCTGGGCCTACACGAGATGACCAGTTGGGGTCTATCATGAATGCTCTTGCTGATATGCAACAACAGAATATTGCTATGCAGCAGAGACAGGACGCGGCCTTAGCTGAGATGAGAGCCCAGCTATCACACTTGACGGAGTCCCGTCAACCACATTCACTCCCATCCCAAGCACAACCCAACCCTAGGAACATACCTGCTCAAAGGTATGCCCAACCTAGACCAGCACTGCAAAACCAAACACATGACATTTCACAAGCAGTGCACAACACTGAATTCTTCACTGACTCAAATTCTTCTCTTGCACAAACGCAACCACCTCTGCTACCTAACAATGATTTACCATCTACCTCTAGAGCTGAACTAAATGCCATAGTCACTAGGAGTGGTAAATGCACACTAGATCCACCTCTTCCAACACCTACCACTTCTAGTTCTGCTCCTCCACTTCCTACTTCTCCTCTACCTATAACTGAACCTCTCACAACTCCAGTACCTTTTCCTGAAGCTTTAAAGAAGAAGGAGAAAGGAAAGAAAAAGACCTGTGTGGCACCTGAGGAGGATTTGCTTAAGCTCTTTGAGCAAGTCCACATAAACATCCCCTTGTTGGATGCAATCCGCCACATCCCTCTTTACGCTAAGTTTTTAAAAGACCTATGTACACCTAAGCGTAAAGCAAGAATTCAAAAAGGGAGTAGTCCAATCATTCTCTCGGAACAAGCTAGTTCCATCATCTCTAGTACCCTCCCAACTAAGATGAAAGACCCAGGCACCCCTCTCTTATCCTGCATGATTGGTAACACCACATTCAATAGAGCACTACTTGACCTAGGTGCTTCCATCAATCTTATCCCAACCTCTCTACTGACACATTTTGAGGTTGGCAATTTGAAGCCAACCAAGGTGTCCCTGCAATTAGCTGACAGATCAGTTAAGACACCTCAGGGAGTGTTGGAAGATGTCATAGTGCGGGTCAAGGATTTTTACTTCCCTGTAGACTTTATAGTCCTTGACATGGAAGTACCTGAAGATATCCAGAATACACCTATCATTTTAGGAAGACCTTTCTTGGCTACGGCCAAGGCAAACATCAATTGTGAGGAGGGCCTTATAGAATTAAAGTTTGGAGATCAGAAAATAAAAATTGATATTTTTCAGGCCCAAAGAGGACCGACCTGTAGTTTAATTGAAGAAATCTTCTCCCTGGATTCATTGGATCAATTGGTTGAGGACACCTTGATCAATTCATTAAATTTAGAACCTCAACACTCTTTGGACTCTGACTTGACTTCCACTGAGATACCAAATTTAGAGACTGAGGACCTTCCTCCCATTCCATTAGTATCTCTAGGATCTCCTGAAACTTTCACACCTGCTCCTTCTGATCCTGTGCCTGTTGAACTCAAACCTCTTCCTGACTCTCTCAAATATGTTTTCTTAGGACCTGATCAGACCTATCCGGTGATTGTTAACTCTTCCCTTTCTTCTGATCAAGAGTCACGACTCTTATCTGTCCTAAGAGCACATAGGCAGGCTATAGGATGGAGCCTTTCTGACCTTACTGGCATCAGTCCTTCTTATTGCACACATAGGATTTTCACTGAAGAAGGATCTAGACCTACTAGACAGCCCCAGCGTAGATTAAACCCTACATTACAAGAGGTGATAAAAAGTGAAATGATTAAATGGCTGGACAATGGAATTATCTACCCAATTTCTGACAGTAGATGGGTAAGTCCTGTTCAGGTTGTGCCAAAGAAGGCCGGACTTACCATCATCACCACTGATTCTGGAGAAGTCATCCCTACACGCATTGCTAGTTCGTGGCGAGTATGTATAGATTACCGAAAACTCAACCAAGCCACGAAGAAAGATCATTTCCCTTTGCCCTTCATTGATCAAATACTGGAAAGAGTGGCAGGGAATAGATTTTTCTGCTTTTTGGATGGCTATTCAGGATATAATCGGTGGCAATTCACCCCGATGATCAGGAGAAAACAACATTCACCTGCACCTACGGAACCTTTGCATTCCGTAGGATGCCTTTTGGATTGTGCAACGCACCTGCTACATTCCAGCGGTGTATGTTTGCAATCTTTTCTGACTTAGTAGGCGATTGTTTAGAAGTCTTCATGGATGACTTCTCGGTCTTCGGGAGCACATTTGATGCATGTCTAGACCACCTGACCAAGGTCCTGCAAAGATGCATTAATGTGAATCTGGTACTTTCCTGGGAGAAATCTCATTTCATGGTAACTGAAGGACTTGTATTAGGTCACCTTATTTCTGAGAGAGGAATTGAGGTTGACCGCGCGAAGGTAAAGTTGATTTCTGATTTACCACTACCTTCGTCGGTTAAGCAAATTCGATCTTTCCTCGGGCATGTTGGTTTTTATCGCCGCTTTATAGCGGATTTCTCGAAAATAGCCCGACCTCTCACTACTCTCCTCTCTAAAGACGTAGACTTCCAGATCTCTGACGATTGTGTTCGTGCCTATACGACACTTCGTGATCAGATTACCAAGGCACCCATACTGCAACCCCCGAATTGGTCTCACCCTTTTGAGATCATGTGTGATGCCTCTAATTATGCAGTAGGAGCTGTCCTTGGTCAAAAATTGGACGGGAAACCCACAGTCATCTATTACGCTAGCAAGACCTTAGATGAAGCTCAGAGGAATTACACCGTCACGGAAAAGGAATTGCTAGCTGTAGTATATGCATTGGAAAAATTCAGACCTTATCTTTTAGGTTCCCACATTATAGTCTACACTGACCACACGGCAGTTCGATATCTTCTCGCCAAGAAGGACGCGAAATCTCGTCTGATTAGATGGATCCTACTTTTACAGGAATTTGATTTAGAGATTCGTGATAAGGCTGGAAAGCAGAATGTGGTAGCTGACCACTTATCCCGCCTTCCTTCTGAAGCGATTTCTCCTTCTTTACCCATCTCTGACCACTTCCCTGACGAGCAATTGCTGGTCATTCATTCTGATCTTCCCTAGTATGCTGACATTGTCAACTACTTGGCTTCTGGACTCATCCCCACTAATTGGGTCCGACATCAAAAAGACAGACTTAGATCCGAGGCCAAGCACTATTACTGGGAAGAACCTTGGCTTTTCAAGCATTGTAAAGACCAGATCTTTAGGAAGTGCGTCCCTGATAAGGAGATTAGAAGCATCTTATCATTCTGCCACGACCAGGCATGCGGCGGTCACTTCTCTGGCAAAAAGACCGCTGCAAAGATTTTGCAGAGTGGTTTCTATTGGCCCACAATCTTCAAGGATGCACACGAATATAGCAGGGCATGTTCACGCTGTCAGTCTCTCGGTAGTATTGGCCGCCGAGACATGATGCCCTTGAATCCAATCATGGTGTGCGAAATCTTTGACATTTGGGGCATTGACTTCATGGGACCTTTTCCTAAATCTTATGGCTTCGAGTACATATTGTTGGCAGTTGAGTATGTTTCAAAATGGATTGAAGCCATCCCCTCAAGGACTAATGATCATAGAGTTGTGACACAATTTGTTCAAGATTTTATCTTCTCTAGATTCGGGGTACCTAAAGCCATCATTAGTGATGGAGGGTCTCATTTTAGAAACACACATTTTCAGTCCCTACTGCAAAAGTATGGGGTGTCACATAGGATTGCTACATCTTATCACCCTCAAACCAATGGACTTGCTGAATTATCTAATCGGGAGATCAAAAAGATTTTACAGACTACCATCCGACCTGATAGAAAGGATTGGTCTTCCCGCCTTTCTGATGCGTTGTGGGCATATAGGACAGCCCACAAAACCCCTTTAGGCATGTCTCCTTTTAGACTTGTGTATGGGAAACACTGTCATCTTCCTGTAGAATTAGAGCACAAAGCCTATTGGGCCATCAGAAAGTGTAACTTAGACTTAGAGAAGGCCGGTGATCTTAGGAAATTACAAATGTCTGAGCTCGATGAATTAAGGAATGAATCTTATGAAAGCTCAAGGATGTATAAGGACAAACTTAAGGCCTTCCATGACCGTCACATTCTTAGGAAATCTTTTCACCCTAGTAAAAAAGTCCTTCTCTTCGACTCTAGACTGAAACTCTTTCCTGGGAAGTTAAGATCAAAATGGATTGGACCTTTCAAAATCTTGAGATTATTTGATAATGGAGCCGTTGAGATCACTGAACTTGACAAATCTGAACCCTTTATTGTTAATGGACAAAGACTGAAACCTTTCATTGAGCCGCATGATCTCAGACTTGTCAATTCCACCATTTCGCTCCTACATTTTGAGCTACCAACTAAGTTTTCGCCTAGCTGAAGGCGTTAAACTTAGCAAACACCTACCCTTGTATATAGTTGTTTTACACCTTTCTTACTCTTGCCTTTATTTGCATATAGTGTCTACCCTTGCATTCTGAGCATACATTCATTGACACACATGTCATGCATTTCACTTCCTAGCCCGACTGTTCACTCTGATCCTAGATCAGACTTAAAATCGTCCGCACAGAGATTGTATCTCCTCATTCCGACTTTCTTCCATCACCCAGTCTAGGATAGTGAAAAGCAGAGCATGCATTTGCATCCACCCTTTCATTCAATGAGGACATTGAAACATTTAAGCATGGGGGGGTGTAAATGGTAAACCATTTAAACCAAAATGCAATTGTAGACACAACTATAGTACATATAGTATTATCAAAAAAAAAAAAAAAGAAAAATTTTGAAAAAAATTTTGAAAAAATTACAAAGCTAAAAATACAAAAAATTAACAAATCAGAAAAATTCCAAAAATACAATAAGGGACATGTACTTCATTATCAAAGGAGGACATTCATTTCAAGAGGGGAGGGAGAAAAAGAAAAAGAAAAAGAAAGAAAAGATAAGTGATCTTATAGCTAAAAAAAAAATAATAGAATAAGTGTATATGGACATTCAACCGTTACTGGTTTGACCTGCCGGGCCATAGAAGCTTGAAACAAGCTTAGGCTTAATACACTTTGAGCCTTGACAAGATAGACCACAGTCTCTCCTAACTTTAGGTAATTCTTGTACCTGAGTCACCAGTACAGGATTCGTTGGTTTGCTTTGACTTAGGAGTCTAGGTAACCTTGGCTTACACTACACAGTGTCAGGAAAGACCACTTGAACCTAAGCCTCAACCCTTGTGTTCATTAGGGAAGGTGGAGTCCTTACCTGTGCGTGAAGGTAGACTCTTTGTCCTAATCTTTAGTTTTGTGTCTAGGAGAAGCTCTTTCCACAAAAGAAATCCACCCACCAAATACAGTGCGCTCTACCAAATAAGTTTCGGAGACATACTGTTCAAAAAAAAAAAAAAAAAGGGTCAAGTATGTCTCCAAAAAGTTTGAAAAACTACTCTTCCACCAAAAATGTTTTCAGGGTTCAAAACAATACCCTGTTTATCCAAAAAAAAAATAATAATAATAATAAAATAATAATAATAAAAATAAAAAAAATCTTCTCTGAGCCACAAATACAATAAGGGTTGTGATTGAATACCATCAATTTTTGAGAGTCATCCGAAAACATGAGCTGAAGTTAGGACCAACCTAGATTTAAAAAGAAGTGAAACCCCGGGATTGAGCCTTAGAATTCACCTGGTTAGTCCTGACTTATCACAAAGCACAGCCATAACTTCATAGCATTCTGAGTCTCTGTAAAAACCCCCTGAGTCCTGGAATTCGACTTAAGGTTTAAATATCAAGAATCCTTGTTGGTTGAGAGATGGTCTATGTCATTTAAGCCTCGAGTTCTGGTAGGTTATCCTCAGTAACCAGGTTCTCACAATGTCCAAAAACACAGTTGGTTTATTGAAAAAAATTTTTTAGCTTAAAGATCATCATAAAACACTTAAAAATTTTTGAAAGAAGAAAAAGATATCTTTACACACTTACCTTGCTGATACTTAAATTGCCTTACACTTCAACAGATTGTTTGCTAAGGGACTAGCAAAACGTAAGCATGGGGGTATGATGAGTGGCTACTCATCATAGCTAAAAGGCCGAAATTAAGCTAGATACTAAGCAAAACAATATCAAATTAACACATAAAAAGGGTTAAGTGTGGGAATTAAAGAAAAGACCTAAAACTTTTAATGTGTGTTAAAATCTCCTAATTAGGTCACAAAAATGAGATATTCTGAAAACTAAAGAACAAATGATGATCCATGCATCAATTGAACACATAAACAAGTTTGAAAAGACAAATCAGAAGTAAAATCAATGTCTTAAATGTTCAATTAAGCACATGTAAAAATTTGAAAGCAATTGGACATCATTTAGGCTTAGAAATAAATAGATTACAAGTAGGTCCTTCATGCATTACATTTCTACCCTTCAAAACTCCTTCTTGGACCTTTTTGCAAGCCGCAGGGACCCTTCTGTATGACTGCAGGGCCCTTCCAGTTATAGTTCTTCTCACTTTTGGACCTGCACGCTATTCTTCTACCCCTTCGTTTAAGGGTCTTCCTGCAAGTTTTCCCTCATTTCAGAGAGAAGTCTGTGTTCTTCACGCGCACTGTAGCGCGCGAAGAACACAGCCATTCTCGACCGTCCATCGCACTTTTGATCTCAATCTGCGGCTGAAATCAAATGGAACCTTCGCGCGATTCGGTGCGTGCATTCACCTCTCTTCCCAGATCTCATCTGACGGTCAGATCTCTCTCTTGACTCGCCGCGCACTCTACCCATCTCATCCTCACCGCCGGCCTGATTCTGATTAACCTCACCCTTGCGGTGATCTCAGTCACTGAGCTGCTATTTAAGCACCTCAGTGGTGTCGCACGCAGGGGATCGCTCCCTCCTACATCTCTTAGCGATCAATTCTTCCACTCCAGTCTCTCCTCCTCATCTAGACCCTGATTTCACAGCCACCGGCTGTGGAATCATCGCCTGCTCTCGACCCTCCTCGTCGCTAAGGACCTCGTAGCACCTGAGGACGACCCTGGAGTCTCACTAGCAGACTCTTCCCTCCGCTGGAGTCACCCTCCTCCTTTCTTCCTCCTTAGCCGCCGGCTAAGGACCCATAGGTCCCATTCTTCCTTTTAGTTTAGTTTTTAATTCTGCACAAGTAGTGTTAGATTTAGTTTGCAGTAGTTTAGAATAGATTTAGTTTTAATTGTTAGTGTTTAATGTTAGCTGTAGTTAGATTAGTCTTAGGAGTAGAATTAGTATTAGATCCCCTCCCTCACCTCCTCTGATCAGTCCAGATCAGAGGGGAAGAATCATCTGTTCACTATTCAATTTATCTCCCTCTTCATGTTTTGTTTTTCCCATCATCCAGATTCTGATTCTTGTTTTTTTTCCTTTTAACGACGAATTTTTCACCAATCACCCACACATCCTGACCCAATTTCAGATCTGATGGCGCACTGCCTCAGATCTGAAAGTGGCGTCACAAGCACCATTTGGGGCTTCTCACTCATTCCATTTGTTTCATAAAAGCCCCTCTGTTTTAAATGGATTGCCTCAGTTTGTCAGAGCACTTTTGATCTGGATTTTAAAGGATTTTTACTCTCTGAAATGTTTTGACAGATCTGACAAATTGAAAGGATTTTTGGTTTTCATTGTAGGCAAGGATTCTGAGAAGTTCTCTGGTGACAGAGAACCAATCAGAAGAGCCTTTCATAATTCTGTTTATACCTTGTTTTGAATGCATTCTCCTGCTTCCATTAAATTTCCTTAATGCATTCTTAGTCTCTTTTTGCTATTTCAGAACTGCCATGCACTATTTGTGTTGATGATCATTTCTGTATGGTGATTCTCTAACCTAAGGAGTTTTCCATACTCCTTCAGGTTGCAAGAAACTGGGATTGTGCTTCTTTGGTTTTAATTGATTGAGCTAAGTCTTCCTTCATGCTGTCTATGGCATTAGGAAGACTAACTCAATGCCATTTGCTGTTTTGATCTGAAAGGATGCTTCTGCTAAGGTTTTTCCTAATGAGTATTTGAGCTGAATTTACATGAGATTTTCGTGAGATTTAAACCCCTTTCAGATTTGGATTTCATCTCTTCAATGTTTAGTTTGTTTTGAATTTTATCTTATTCCCAGTTATACAGCAACATGCTGCATATAGCAGCTACATTCCCCTCTTCTCTAAACTCCCTTCTTCTCTAAATTTCCCTCTTCTCTGTAGAATACTTCCCCCCTCTTCAAGTGGACTAACTGCAGCAGCAGTTAGCCATTTGACAGTGGCTTAAGCCACTGCCACTGTAAATAACACTAAAACAGCACATTGTTCTCTTCTCCATCTCCTCTGACAGTAGCTGAAGCTGCTGCCTAAACTCAAATAAAAAAAAAAATCAATCAACTCTAATTCCCTAACTTTATACAAAAGCCTAATGGCATAGACTTATTTTAAAACTGTAAATACACCCATTCATAGTATTATAACTATAACTATGGCATATCAGTTAGATACATAGTTATATTGTAAATATGTATAAAACCTGTATAGAAATTCGTATACATATGCAATCCATGTAAAAATATGTATGTATACTAATCTAGTATGTATGTATTCACTGATTTATGTATATATATATGTACAGATTTATATTTACTGATCTAGTAGCTAAGTTAATAGGTTAGAGCAATAATCAAGTAAATAAATCTATAAACGTGGGAATATATATATATATATATGTATATATTAAGTAATTTAAGTTAGTCAAAGTATAATTATACCTAGTATAACTTACTGTAACTTAGTTTTAATCATAAACTACACAGAACTGCTATTTTAGCCTAAATAAAACATAAACAAATTCGTAAAAATACAATAAAAATATGTATTAAATACTTAAGTATGTAAGTTAAAACTGTTTATGGTCAATTAGACCATTTACTAATTATTTTATAAGTAATTAACTATTTAATCACTTAAATCAACCTGTATAATCAGCCTAGTTTAGCGAATTTATTTGTATAGTAAATATATTTAAAATTCAAAATTAATTAATCAATTATGTAGTATTATGTAAATATTTTATTTACCATATTTTATTTTATTTTTTTTAATAATTTATGGCCCCCAAATCGAGGGCCAAAAACGCGCACAGACGCAGCTGCGTCTGGTTTCCAGCGCACGATGTGGCGCTGGAATAGCGCCACATCGTGGGCTGCAAACGAAACGCAGCATATAAATATAATTTATGTTATAACCTTACCAGTCGTCATGGCGCCGGGCGCCCGAAACGTTACCTGTTCCGTCTGATCCGATAACCCGATTCTGATATGTGATGATACTGAATGTGTGGGGCTGGGAGCCCGAGCGTGTGCGAACTTGTTGAAGGCGTTGGGCTGAGGCCCTGCGCTGATACGAAAACGTAATTAAGCACCTAATCTGAGATTAGGGCGCGCTTAGTAGAGGTCTGGTCCCACCCTAAGGGTGCTGTGTATCCCTCGAAAAGCGCGCCCGCTAATTAAACACATTTTACACTAAGGACTCTCCACCGCAGCCTCTGAAAGACTACACAGAACAAAATGAAAGGACAGACGACTTAAAAAAAAAAAAAAAAGAAGAGATAACACGAGATAACAACAGAAAAGACTCTGTACATATGTAAAATTAAACCCACATAATTACTAACAGAATAAAACGACACTATAAATGTCGCTAAAGACCTCAGTTTGCTTCTTTAGGTTGTATATAGTGTTTCCTGAGATTTAGCGACGTTTATATCTGTCACTAAAACTGATATATATGTCACTATAAATAAATGACTAGTAAGTTAAGTTTTTACACCATGGTATCCTAATGTAGTATGAACTAACATATTAGTGTTAATAGTATAACTTGTAAATACATAGTTTAGAGTATAATAATAGATTGTTTGATGCTTGTTCATAGTTAGCATTTTTGCAAGCACTTCTTAGCAACTAGGTAAATAAAACATTCATTCATTCTTTAAATGTAAAGTTTCTTTTTGAATAAGAAGACAATTTTGGAGATAATCAAAGAGTGACCGAATTAAATTCAATAAATTGCCTCCCAGAGAACGACCTGGAACAAAACCAGTAAAAATTAGATAAATAAGCAAATGATAATAATGGTTGTAATGACTGGAACTCACCCATACTCACCACTATACTACATCCTTAATGTTATATTATACACCCTATACTACAACGACATAATCAACAATTATTACCAACAAACATTTACAACAACCATCACCATCAATGTACCCCCCCTTCATCCCTTTCTCCTCCGGTCAGAGAGCCCGAAGCTTCTAGCAAACTCTTCCTCTTCCTCCTCGTTGCTCTGCTGCCTTACCTGCAGTAGGGTTTGCCCTGCTCTGTTGTCCGCGCTGGGCTGTACCCGTCGGCGCCCTCCGCCTGCTTCCTCGTCGCCGAAACCTTCCTCCAAGGTGTCTTCATCTCCAGCTCTGGCAGATACGAGTCGGCTGCTCTGCCCTCCCCCCTTGTAGAATACTTAGGTAGATAGCTTCCACTCTATTTCCCTTGCATTTTCCCCCTTTTAAACTGCCCTTTCGACCACCCGACCGCCACTGTCCAGACCACCCTCTCCACCTCCGATCACCCCCTCCGGCGAGACCATCTCACGACCACAAACACTCCCGCACCTCGCCGACCATCCCACAAGCTCCCTCACACTCCACTCTATCGATTCCCCATCTCCATTCACTGCCAAATGCCACCCGACCACCCCCCGAACAAACCCACCTCTCCCGCCACAGTCTAACCTAGGTCACCCTCTTCACGCACTCCTGCATGCCGCCGACAACTGCACAAGCTTCGCCTCACTCCGGCGAAGCTTCCTGCGTATTCTGACTAAGCCAAGAGGCCATTGTTGTGATTTCAGGTGTGCGCCCCTCGTCGCCATTGCCGACGAGCTGCAGCAGCTTCACCTGCAGCTGCAGGCACCCTCCAGCCCAGGTGCGTGGCCCAGGTCGTGCGGATTGTCTCTGCGAAGGCACCCAGGCATGTAGCTGGGGCAAAGGTGCAGTGGGCTGCCCCAATTGGCAGCAAGTAGCTCGCCTGCTAGTGCCAATCTGGGAGGTGGGACTTTATTCCCACCTCGAAAGTGCGTGGCCAAGCGCCCACACTTAAATTGAAAAACTACCTAAGGCTAATCACCTTCGAACACAGGGGTCAGGTCCCTCTCCCGCACGCAACGTGCCATGCGCTCGCTCGCCCTCGCCCGCACTCATGCCCTGCGGGTCTGGGTAGGATCCGATTACCCAAACCGCACACTCCTCGCCCACCACCGCATGCCGGTGGGCTTGGTCCCGGGCGCAATACCCGTACCCGATTACCCGGCTCTGGGAGAGCAGTCCTAAGAGAGAAATCTTAGAAAGGGAGAGACGCAGGGAAGGGTAGGGGTAGGTTTTGCTCTGACCCTTGTGTGAGCATGCAGGAAGAAAGAAAGAAGAAGGCAGGAAGGAAAAGAAGACAAAGGGAAGCGGCCGAAGCCTTAGCTGCTCAGGGCAGTTGAAGAAGAAGAAGTGAAGGGGAGAAATAGAAGAAGAAAGGAAGAAGAAAATAACTGTAGCAGAGCCACAGATAAGTCGTCTGAACGCAGTATCAGACATCGGAATCCCCACAGCCGCAGAAGGCAGGAAGGAAAAGAAGAGAAAGAAGAAGAAGATCACCATAGCTGCCGGATAAAGAAGAAGGAAAGAAAAGAACAAAAGAAGAGAAAGAAGAAGAAGATCAACACAGCTGCCGGCTAAAGAAGGAAAGAAAAGAAGAATAGAAGAAGAGGCCAAGAAAGGAAGAAAGAAGAAGGCAAGAAGAAAAAGAAGGAAGAAAACATCACCGCTAGAAAGAAAGAAAGAACAGAAGAAGAACAAAGAGGAAAGAAGAAAGAACAAAGAAAGAAAGAAGAAGAAGAGAAGAAGAGAAACGGTCAAGAAAGAAGAAGAAGAAGAAAAGAGAAAGAGAATAAGAAGAAGCCAAGATCTCCCTCTCTCTCTCTTATTTTTGTAACATAATAGAGAACTTAATTAGACTTCTAGAAGCATAGTTGCTCCTTGAGTTCGACCTCGGGAAAACCTTATTCCGAGCAAAAAACTTGTAATAGTAATTTGGTAGCTGTGTTGTCTTATACTATAATGACTGTACTTAAACTATAATAAACATAAAGACACAACAAGCCTTACCAGCATTACCATAAACTCAAGCCCAACATGATTCATGCTATTCCAAAGTTTCATGGGCTTAATTCCGAGGATCCCTTCCAGCACATCAAACAACTTAAGCATCAGGCCCAGACCTTCGGGTCAGATGTCCAAAATCAGGATATTCTTCTCATGAAGATGTTTTCCTTCTTTCTCATGGACAAAGTAGCTCACTGGTATCAAACTCAAACACGTCCAATCAACACATGGGTTGAACTACAATCCGACTTTCTGAAAAAGTTCTTCCCAGTTGGTTGGACGAATGCCTTACGACACCAGATCACACACTTCACACAGCAGCCTGGAGAACCACTTCATGAAGCATGGGACCGTTTCCTGGATCTCATGCGAAAGTGCCCCCATCACGGAGTTCCTAAATGGGAACAAGTCTAGTCCTTTTACCAGGGACTCCGTGAAGAAATCCGATTATTCATCAATGCAACCTGCAGAGGAAATATCATGGATCAACACGAAGACACTGTGTGGGAGATTCTTGAGAATATGTGCAAGAATTCCATCAATAATGACTCCATGGGCTTATTCGAACAAGCGAATGCCCGCGCATCGATGAACCCAAGGGGAGCACACGAGACGCAGGGCTTGTCCGCATCCGTCGACTTGGAATTAATGGCCAGTTGGTTGGACAAGGTCTCTATCATTGAGAAGAAGGTGGATGAGCTAACTCGACATCTGTAGCAAGCCACCTCTACGCAAAACCCATTTGCACAGCCGCCTTCTGGGAGGGAAGGTGTGCATAACATCTATCACCGATCTTCTCAAGGGATGGACCCGTATCCACCCCTGTCTGACTCTAGGACCGAAGGAAACTCCTATCTGCCTACTTTAGTTGGGGGAACTCTGAACCCTCATACTCTGATTTCTCTGAGGCTCGTCAGACCTGCGAGGACCTCAACACCATCCAGAATGACCCATTCTCTAATACCTATAACCCTGGATGGCGGAATCATTCCAATTTCCTGTGGGCAGGAAATAATCAGAATCAGAGACCACCATATCAACCCCGTCCACAAGCTCCTCATCGATTTCAGCCGCCTTAGCCTCGGCCCAACCCCACCTATTAATCTGAGCTAACTCAGACAGATCAAATGACCCTTATCCTTCAAACTCTGGCTGACATTCAGAAGACAAATGAGGCTATGCAAGAACAACACAAAGACGAGATCACAGAGGCTCGCAATCAACTCGCCCAGATGGCAAATTCCCGCCAACCTAGCACACTCCCTTTGCAACCTCTACATAATCCAAATAACGTGTCGAACCAGAGGTGCGTTATGAACCCAAATCTAGGCCAAGCCCACATGATTTATCAGGCACCTTCTGTTCCAGATGGGATGGAAGCTTCGACATCATATTCGAGATTTCAACAGCAACCACCTATTTTACCAACACCGAACCAGAACCAGGCAGGACTAAATTCAGTAACAACCCGTAGGGGCAAAGCAACACAAGACCCACCTTACCCAAGCCACTTTAGGCCTGGTAGTGCTAACCTAAGCCTGAGAATAGTTATCTAGGACACCCCTATCCCAGATGAAGAACTTGGACCTATTCTAGAGGAACCATCCAAGGTTCCATTTCCCGAGGCCTTAACCAAGGGAAAGAGGACAAACAAACCCGTGGCACCTGAGGAGGACCTAGTCAAGCTCTTTGAATAGGTCTAGATAAACATCCCCTTGATGGATGCAATCCACCACGTATCGGCTTATGCACGATTTCTGAAAGACATGTGTACACCTAAGCGTAAGCCGCGAACCAAAAGTGTGAGCCCAATTGTATTGTCAGAGCAAGCCAGCTCTGTAATTTTGAGCAAACTCTTACCTAAGGCAAATGACCCAGGTACTCCCCTGATTTCATGTACCATTGCTGATACCGAATTTGATAGAGCTTTATTGGATCTAGGAGCCTCCATAAACCTATTACCTACATCCCTACTTGACCATCTTGAGGAATCTGAGCTTAAACCAACAGAGGTGACATTACAGTTGGATGATCGATCTATTAAGTCACCTAAAGGAGTTCTTCAGGATGTCATTGTTAGGGTTTAGGATTTCTATTTCCCTGTGGACTTCGTAGTCTTGGATATGGATGCTCCAGAAAATCCAAGGGATACACCAATGATACTAGGGAGACCCTTTCTTTCCACTGCTAGGGCCAACATAAATTGTGAGGAGGGGCAAATTGAACTGAAATTTGGAAACCAAACACTAAAGATTGACATCTTTAAGGTAAAACAAGGGATTAATTACAGTGTTATAGAACAGATATGTGATATCAAGGCTGTGGTTGACAATCCATATATTGAGGAAAACCTAACTACTTCTGATCAACCACAAGAGGATCAAAACCTGCAATCTGAGGAGTCCGAACCTGACTTAGACACACCCATAACTCCTTACCTTGCTACTAATACACACTATGAACCGCCCGCTGCTGCTAATAACCCTGTTTTGGAACTCAAGCCTCTTCCCAATCATCTGAAGTACGTCTTTTTGGGTTCCAATGAAACATTTCGTATGATTATCAACTTCAGACTCACACCTGATTAGGAATCCCATCTAATTACTGTTCTCCAGCAACATCGAAGAGCCATTGGATGGACCCTCGATGATTTGACTGGCATCAGCCCCTCTTACTACACACACCGTATCTATACTAAAGAGGGCACATGACCTTCCCGTGAAATGCAGAGATGTTTAAATCCTAATTTGTGGGAGGTCGTGAAAAAGGAGATCATCAAGTGGTTAGATGCTGGGATCATCTACCCGATCTCCGACAGTCGGTGGGTGAGTCCAATCCAGGTTGTGCCTAAAAAGGCAGGACTCACCGTAATCACGACTGAAACCAAAGAAATCATACCGACCCGTGTGGCGAATTTGTGAAGAGTCTGCATTGATTACAGAAGACTCAATACCTCCACAAAGAAGGATCATTTCCCACTACCGTTTATTGATCAGATCCTTGTGAAACTAGTGGGAAATAGGTTCTTCTACTTTTTGGACGAGTACTCCAATTATAACCAGGTGGCAATCCATCCTGAGGACAAAGAAAAGACCACTTTCACCTGCCCGTTCAACACATACGCATTCCGAGGGATGCCGTTCAGCCTCTGCAATGCACCCACTACTTTTCAGCGGTGCATGCTTACCATATTCTCAGATGTGGTAGGTGATTATCTAGAAGTCTTCATGGATGACTTTTTAGTATTTGGCGAATCATTTGATGATTGCCTCTTGCACTTGGTCCAGATCCTCAAGCGGTGCATTGACGTGAATCTGGTTCTTTCCTGGGAAAAGAGCCATTTCATGGTGCCTGAAGGAATTGTCCTGGGACATCCCATATCAGAGAAAGGCATCTAGGTCAATTGAGCCAAGGTGAATTTGATTTCCAAACTCCCTATTCCTAGCTCGATTAAGGACATCTGATCTTTTCTGGGGCATATCGATTTTTACCGTCGATTCATTCCTGATTTCTCAAAGATCGCACACCCCTTGACCACTCTGCTATCTAAAGATGTCCCTTTTGAAATATCCAAGGAATGCACTCAAGAATTTGAAATCCTTCATGATCGAGTTACCCAAGCCCCGATCCTACAGTCCCCTGATTGGTCTCAACCCTTTGAGATCATGTGCGATGCATCTGATTTCACTATAGGAGCGATACTCGGGCAGAAAATTCACGGGAAACCCATTGTCATCTACTACGCTAGCAAGACACTTGACAAAGCTCAGCATAACTACATAGTTAATGAGAAAGAGCTGCTAGCCATAGTATTTGCCCTGAAAAAGTTCAGATCATATCTTCTGGGTTCCCGTATTATCATTTACTTGGATCACACACCTGTGAGGCATCTCCTTGCGAAGAAGGATGAGAAACCTCGATTAATCCACTGGATCTTGCTATTGCAAGAGTTTGACCTCAAGATTCACGACAAAGCAGGAAAATAGAACATGGTAGCTGATCACTTGTCCCACTTTCCTTCTGATATTATCGACCCTTCAGGACCCATTATGGAACATTTTCCTGATGAAACCCTCCTGCCTATCAGTATAGGGCTTCCATGGTTTGCTAATCTAGTAAACTACCTGGCATCACATCAGATCCCGTCCAATTGGCTGAAGGCTAAGAAGGACAAATTGCTTTCCGATGCCAAGTATTACTTCTGGAAAAACCCATATCTTTTCCGCATCGGTGCTGATCAAATCATTCGACAATGTGTCGCGGGAGAGGAAATTCAGGACATCTTGTCCTTCTACCACGACCAGGCATGCCGTGGATACTTCTCAGGTCATAAAATCGTAGCGAAAGTCCTCTAGTGCGGCTTCTATTGGCCCATGATTTTTAAAGATGCATACAATCACTGTAGGGCATGCACTCATTGCTAGAATTTAGGCAACATGAACCACCGTGATGTGATGCCCTTACAGCCAATTCTTGTTTGCGAAATCTTTGACGTATGGGGGATTGATTTTATGGAACCTTTCCTGTTTCGGATGGCTTAGAGTACATTCTACTCACTATTGACTATGTGTCCAAATGGATCGAAGCCATTCCAACCTGAACCAATGATTATAAAGTGGTTATCAAATTCATTCATTAGAACATCTTTTCGCAGTTCGGGATTCCACTTGCTATAATCTCTGATGGAGGGACCCATTTCACTAATGCTCAGTTCAGGTCACTGATGACCAAATACAGGGTGTCTCACCGAATATCTACTCCTTATCACCCCCAAACTAATGGTCTAGCTAAGTTATGAAATCGAGAGATCAAGAAAATCGTCCAGGTTACTGTTCAACCTGACAGGAAAGACTGGTCATCCCGACTTCTGGAAGCTTTGTGGGCTTATAGGACAGCCCACAAAACCCAATTAGGTATGTCTCCCTTCAGATTGGTGTACGAGAAGGCATGTCACCTCCCCGTCGAATTGGAGCACAAAGCCTATTGGGCAGTGCGGACCTGCAACCTAGATCTTTCTAAGGTAGGAACCCACAGAAAGCTTCAAATGAGCAAGATCGATGAATTATGATATGACACGTATGAGAACTCATGAATTTACAAAGTGCAGGTTAAGGCCTTTTACGACAAGCACATATCCAGAAAGATCTTTCACCCTGGTCAAAAAGTCCTACTCTTTGATGCCAAGCTCAAACTATTCCCAGGAAAAGGCAGATCGAAATGGATCGGACCTTACTTCATCTGACGAATCTTTGGAAATGGAGCCATTAAGATCAGTCCACTCAGCCACGATTCATAACCTTTCATCGTGAACGGTCAGAGACTCAAACCATTTATTGACCTTACTGACACAAATTTGGCTGAGATATCCTTTACCCTCCATTCTCCCTATGCTCATTGCACCCAACTTATGGCGTAAAACTCGGTGCTTAACGGGAGGCAACCCGTCATTTTCGAAAAACCCGAAACCTTTCTTGACATTCCTATATTGAATTCATATTGCACTTTAGGGCTCATCCATTAGAACAGCCGACCCCACCTCAGGTACCCGTACCCAAGCTTTGAAATCATCCACAACAGTCACCTCGACCCATTCGCCCACCCAGAACCTATTCTAATGAATGATCTAAGCTGAAATTGAACCCACCTAATTTACAATGAGGACATTGCAAATCGTAGGCATGGGGGGCATGAAAGTGCAAAACACCGTGAAAATCATCACATAAGAAAAGGTTTCATCAAAAAAATCACATATCCCAAAAATACCAAAAAAATGAAAAAATTCTTGAAAAGAACAAAAAAAAATCCTGAGGGTAGAGAAAAATTTTGAGGCCATACAAATCTTGAGGAGAAAATGGGGAAAAGTGAAAAATGTCAAAAATGGAGCACAAGTTGAAAAGTAAAAGAAAAGAGAAAGTCATTAGTAAGAAATAAGGGATTAACTGAGTTCTAGACCATATCAGGAAAAAGAAAATGAAAGAAAAAAAGTGCCAATGAAACACAGAAGAGATTAGTAGGAACACCGATCTTAGGCCTCTTGGGCTATACTCTTAGGCTTAAAAATTCAAGTATCCGCTAAGATCTGGATAGTCTTCAAGAGGTTGGGGAAAATGTGAAGCTTAAGTATTAGGTTTAAGGCTTCGGGAGTATTCGCCTCGTTAACTGACCTCTAGTTTACAAGACTTGGTAACCTAAGCACCACAATCCACACACAGTCTGGTTCAGTGCATATAAGTATCAAAATCACGCAAATGTGTTTAAATTGTTCTGAAAAAGTCGCCTAGATTAGGAGCGGCTGATCAACACAAGTTGATTTGGACGAGTTCCCAATGCGGAGAGGAGGAAAATTCCTCTTGAAGATGCGTAATAACATATCGTCTCCTCGGTGCTTGTCTCCTAGGATATTTACATATCCTACCGGGGGCATGCAAGCACCCTGTGCTGGTTCAGATGCCATGGGTGGCATTATCATAAAATGTCAATTACCAGGTTCTGGATTTAGCTACAGAATGCCATGGGTAGGATTATCTTGAAATCTTGAAAGCCAGGGTTCTGGGGGTTGCAATGGGTGGTGCTATCACGAAGCATCGATTTCCAAGGACCCTTTGAGGATTGATGATGGGGACTAGGAATCCGATACAAATCATGTTGAGAAGCCAATCTGAAGCTAGAAATAAAAGAAAGGAGGGAGAAAACTCTCCAAACAAAGAAAATTCCTCTATCTCTCTCTTACAAAAAATGCACTGCAAATTTAACTAAGGCTAAAATATGTTACAAGCACGGGTGCTTTAACCGCGGAGTCTAACGAACCTTAGGATAGTTTCTGGGGGCCTTAAAAACCTTCGTGAAAGACTGAGGCTAGAGCTGGTTAGGTCCGGATCTTGGTTGGTACTTGAGTACCTCTAGGCCTACTATTGGCATTCTAACCTAATCTCCAAAAAAAAAGCACACATCATAGTTTTTGAACATCAAAGGAACTCATGGTCCAGAATCAAACTTACAACCTTAAAATTTTGCTAAGGGACTAGCAAAAGCTAGGCATGGGGGTATGATGGGAACACCATCATGAGCCCTAACTAACTCATTTTGACCTAATGAAGAGAATAAAAGCTCCTACATAACCAACTGAAGGTCCTAATTCACTGAATAACCTTTCTGAGAGAAAAGTAAGAAACAAGGCGTAAAACTGCAATTTTACCATTTTAGTACAACAACGGATTTTCTCAAGGTCTAATCACAGGTAAAAATGTCTTAACAAGATAAAAAGTGAGATTGATTTGACAGAAAAGGGTTTGTGTGTACCCTGTGAATTAAATGACTTCTTGAAATCTTAAAATTGACCCGCTTGATTAACCAAGGTTTTGATCAGGATAAAATTCACCTAAACCCTTTAAAAATCATATAAAAATATTCTCTAGGGTTTAGAACTTTCAATTTGGCAATTGGAACCCATTTTGACAAAAAATGGGGTCTTAGACAGATATTTACCCTAAATTGGGTTTTTGCATAAATTACCCAAACAAACGTGATCAAACCCAAAATCAAACTTCACCATTGGATTCCTTAGGTTGAAATTAGGTTTTTACCAAAACTTAGACCTAAGGGGAACTCATCTTGACCCACTTTACAAATAACTCCAGCTTAATTAAATTTGTACCCCTATCTTTCAAAAACCTTTGCAAAAGCCCCCTAGCTTCTTCATTGTTCTCGCAATTAGGTCCATATGCCATTATAGTGAAGGAATCCTACTCCGATGAGCTTTAGAAGGTGGTTTCTCCCTGATTTCTCAGAGAATCCCCTTCAAAATTGGAAGAGAGATTCTCTGAGAAAATCCCTCCAATGTGAACCCAGTTGGATGCCCTAATTGTTACCCAATCTCTCATGTGAATGCATGAGATATTTGCGTCTCTTTTGAAGTTGCCATCTCCGGTGACCATACCTTGCTTGGAAGCTTGGCTTCCAAGCACAAATCCCCCTCTGAAGGTCTATTTAAGAAGCCCCAGATCCAACCAACTCCTTCAAGCTTGAAATCGACCGGAAAACCCTCTTAATTTCTTCTCTCCTCCTCCAGCTGATTCGCTCATCAAGCTCTGACGACCTTCCCTGATCTACTTCGTCACCTAACCACAATACCAGTGGCACGTTCTTCCTCCTCGCGTTCGTCCGCGTCACGCAGCACCCGCCGACGCCCTTATCTCCCTTTCATCCTCGCCAATCGTCCCTCTCTGAGCGCCTTTGTCTCCGGCGTCGGCAGTACGTGCCCAACGCCATCCTCGCCTTCCCTTCGTCCACTATCACCCTAGATAAGTCCCTTTCACCCTCTACTTCCTTTCCCCCTCTTTATTTCCCTAAACCAACCTTCGATGCCACTAACCACCATCACCTTCTCCACCTCCGGCAATAACACCGATGAGGTGCTCCCGTCGCTCCGCACCTCCATCCACCTCGCCAACCACCCTACGACCTCTTCCTCGATTCCCTGATCACAACCCCTCACTCTATTCACTCCTTCGACCACCCAAAATCACCCTCGAACACACCCACACATACGCACACTGTGTGCCCTAGGCATGCTCGCACAGGCGTCCCCATGACACCCCGACCACCGCTGCACATTCACTGTGCCTCGGCGAAGCTTCCTGAGCAATTTAACGTGGCCGTGAGGCCGTCTTCGTGATTTCGGGTGGCAGGCGTCCTCCGCCATTGGCGCAGAACTTGAAGCAAGCTTGAAGCGAGCTCCAGGCTTCGTCAGCACCAGGCCCGTGTCCCAGATTACGCGGAACACCCTCGTGCATGACTCCAGGCATTCAATTCCAGTTGAAGGCTGTGGTAGTTGAGGCAATTAGAGAACACCTTTGCTACGGGTGCGCGAGAAGAAGGTGGCTTATTTAGTCCCACCTCGGAAAGTTCTGAGGCACAGCACCCGCATAAGTTGAATTCATGCCAGTAGCTGTTCGCCTCTAAATCATGGGATGAGGTCCCTCTCACCTGAACTGAACCGGCCTCGTCCGTGCTCACTCCCCATAGACCTGGTGATGAGTCCATTTTAGTGGACTAATATTAAGCCTAAGTATCTTTAATCGTACCGTTTAGGTGTGTTAATAACTGCAATTAAGTTATAGAATATTTGTACGCATCGTGATTTAAGTTTATAACATTCTATAACTTAATATGTAATGATTTTGTTGTTTTTAAGTGCAGGTATTATATTTAGAAAGAGTAAGGGTTGGGGAGCAAATTTCCACAACAACCGGTGGGATCTTTTCCCTTTCCTCCGACCAGTCGTAACTCTCCCCTCAACGCCCGCTGGCCAAAAAGAGAAAAGGGATTTTAAAATCCCTTGATTGGCGCACGCGGGGAGAGAGAGGAGTTAAAAAGAGGAGGTGGAGAAAGGAGCGAGAAAAATCCATCTTCCCCCTTGCAAGGAACTACCCAGCGTGCACTGTGGACACCTCTGCCCTCACCAGCCTCCAAGCCTGCACCGCGCATCCTCCTCCACTATGCGCACCCGCAGCCGCATGCTCATCTCTAGCCAGCCCACAGGCGCACACCGCCGCGCACCTCTCTCCCCAACACCACCTGGCGCCCGCATCTGCAGACTGCAGCACCCGCGCTCAACCTGCAGGCATCCGCTCGAGCCTGTAGGCATCCGCTCATGCCCCACTCTAGGCCGTGCCATCTGCAAGCGCACCCTTCTCCTCCACAGACCCGCACCTCAGCCTGTAGCCGCGCCCGCAAGCGCTGCGTGTAAAGCGCACCACCTTGCGCACGCCCGTTGGCAGGCTCCCAATCGCACGCTTCAACCACACCCTCGAACGCCCCTGCAGGCGCACACCGCCCACCGCGTCTGCAGACCGCCTCACCCTCCAGCGCCTCTTCGCAGGCACACCTCCTCCCCTACTACAGGCGCTGCACCAC
Source organism: Thalassia testudinum (assembly GCA_037157565.1). Lineage (NCBI taxonomy): Eukaryota > Viridiplantae > Streptophyta > Magnoliopsida > Alismatales > Hydrocharitaceae > Thalassia > Thalassia testudinum. The sequence continues at coordinate 28,225,394 of JAZHRO010000073.1, forward strand.
GCCTCAACCCGTAGGCACCCGCAAACATCACAGGCGCACCCTCCATCCTGCTGCAGGCGTACGCCCATTCACCTCCCTCCAGCAGCGCCTAAAGGCACTGCGTGCCTTCGCCATCTGCAGCACGCGTGGCAATGGCAAGAGCAGCCTCCTCTGGTCCTCATCTCCTCCGCCAGCCGGCCGCCTCCCGCCATCTCCGTCAACGCCGCCGCCTCCATCCGATATCCATCATGCTAGCCAACATCCCTTGCTCGTGAAAGCCCCGCCAGTGCTCTCTCTCTCTCGCGAGGAGGAGAGAGAGCAAATGCCCTATTTCCTCCACCATTACAAATGACTGAAAATAACATTGTCAAAGTTACTGTTCATTTATTTTCTGAATTAATATATTGCTGCACAATTTGCATGGACACCCCTTGCTTAATTTGAAATTACATATAATTGATTTCTCCTTCTGAATGACATACAATATGAGATATTGATTATAGTGTCATTAGTTAGGAGATTAATATTAACGTTGTTTGCTATTACCAAGGTCATTATTTATAATATTATATTATGGTAATTTTGCATGTGCACCCTCATCTTCTTGATTAATTATCTATATTGAGATTTTGTGCTGGAAATGAGAGCACTAGTTTGCATGCATCTCTATTAATATTCTTGATTCCTTTATGCATTATTACTCTTTTTTTTTAGGCTAATTCCTCCCTGTGGAGATGACCTAACTCTTCGTGGTTAGTTTTGAAAATTTAAATATTTTGAAAAGCGATTTTCTACCACGCGATTAAATACAACGGCCATCATTTTATGTTAAAGTTTTCAATTAAAACAAAGATTGCTCTTTCAAATGGCGCCGTTGCCGGGGAGGAAAAATGCCTATTAATTTCTTCTAGAATTTTATGTTATTTTTATGCTATTTTGAAAACTTTTCTGAATTACTAACTGTGGATTTTCTTCTATGCAAAAACACGCGATGAATGCGACGGACGCGTACGGTGGAGACGATCCTTTTGGTGGACCTTGATGCCACCTGGAGGCCAGAAACAAGAACACGTGGGCCTTGATCCCACGCACATAGGCTTCAGAGAAGCCTATTTCTGATTTAGTCAGTAGGTCTTACTTAGATTTAGTTAGATAGACATTAGAATTTAAATTCTGTCTTTTGGACCCTTGTCCGGTATTTTTGGGAATGTGTTCTCAGTGCCACTTTATTTCTTATCGCTCTTGTATGCGGGAGCGTATTTTCGGGAGTGTTTTCCCATTTATTTAGATTATAGGATTATTTAAACTATTTGAAATGCATTTCGATTAGTTAGTTAGATTAGGTCTGTTTGTTATTGTTGTTAAAAAAAAAAAAAATTGAACTGCCTGCTAGAAGCTGCATATCTATAGGACAACCATCTAGGAATGAATGAGCAGCATCTAATTTATTTCTATTGCATTGCATTCATTATTGCACGAAGAAAGCTGGAGTAAGGTATGTCTTCTCTTGAGCATTAATTACTTGTCATGGATATGCATTGAACCTAAATCTAAGACCACTAAAGTGCTTGAATCAAATTAATTCAGTGGTCACTTTAAAAAATTGGGATTGTTAAGAGGTCGGACTTTAAAATCTGTGACTGAAATTATGTGCAAAAGGATCCTATTTGCGGAATTTCAAAAAATCAAAACACAATCGTATGCTTGCACACTTGAGACATTGTGCACCTCACATAAGGTCACTAGATAAATTTCTACCTCTCCTCTTTTGCACCACAAGGGAAGTTAGTCGAAAATCAACAAGCCTATCCACCAAGTTACTTCAGTTCCTCGTGTGTGGGCTTGATTCGAGACTTCCATCCCTTGCGAGTAGGTTATAGGCACCAACGAAGGTTGGCCTAGGAAGCGTAATTTTTTGCAAAACTTGTTTGGCCACCAACTAAACATATAACTCTAAGACCTACAATCTACTAAAAATAGATCCCTTTGAATTTGTGTTTGCTTTGACAATAGAACTCTCTAGGAAGTTTTTTGCTTATATTCTGAATTTTTCTAAATCCTAAGAGAGTTAAAATTATTTTGCTTAAAGAAATGGATTACTTTTACTCCTATCATTCAGATTATCAGAGTCAGTACTTCCCATCTTTTAATTAGGATCTCATGCCCCGAGCGTATCCATCCTTTGATGGGTACATTGACAATTCATGGGATCATTCTCATTCTTATCCTAGGAGTACTGGCTTGATAACTCCCACTCTTGAGTAGAGCCTAGGAGCGGGATTTTCCAATCCTAAAATCCCTACTTCCATGTAAACACCCAACCCTCCCACTCTTCATGATTTTCCATATCGAGGTTAGACCGATACCCCTAGGCAACTAGAGCTTGAAATTGACTATCCTCCCCAACCTGATAATAGTAGCCTTTCCTCTTTTATGATAGAAATGCAAAAACAGCAAAAGGAAATAATGGGATCAATAGGAGAGATGTTGAGGAATAGTCAACGGTTAAATGAAGAAATAAGACAACTTAGCTACACGCTTCCCAATAATCTTGATCCCTAACCAATAGACCATGATCATGAAAATAATTCTGAGGAACCTAATGACAATAGGGATCCAATTTTATGTAGCTATCACTTAGACTCTCCCAATGAGACACGGCCACTAGAGGATAACGATCATAGTGATTATCCACATGAATTATATTGCAGTCAAAAGCAAGGGAAGATGGTACCTCTTGAGGACCTTGACCCCAATGATAGTATTCTCCTTACCCCTACCAACCCAGGTCAAGGTTATATTGTTCCTATCACTTCCCCTCTTGATTATTTGGTGGAATCCCATTCTACTCTTAGTGAGCCTACTCCTGACCCTTCACTTAGGGAATCAACACCTACCATTCAATATCCTATGGATTCAAATGCACCCAATGAAGGTGACCCTAAGGGAATAGAGGATGATCAATTCTGGTCTCAGGGATATGAAGAGTCTAATTCAGAAAATGAGGATGCCCCAATAGGGGAACCTGGACTGAAAATCTGGAATAAACCACAGGGGAATTATTTTGAGGATTTACCTCCAGAAGATAGAAATAATATGATTAAATCCAGATTCCTTCCTTCTTTTGAGGTCATCCTCCATCAAAACAGGAGTTGATATTAGAGGAGGATAAACAAAATAATGAGAAGTCTATGGGAGACTCTCGGGAACAAAACACGTCAATTTAGGATTTATACCTTGAGAAGAATGACGAATTCAATGATATAGGCTTCCTCCAAAATATTAAGACTGATCCTCCTTTAGAAATAATTGAGGATACTGATCCAACTCCTAATGAATCACATATACACCCCGACAAATATTTGAGTGAACCAAACGAATCTAGGGATGAGCTGAATGATAATGATTCTTACATTTTGACCCTACCATCAAAAAGTTGTAATTTGGAGTCTACCCTTGATTCAAATATGACTCCGATCATTAATAATAGGCAGGATAACTTGAAGTTGTCTACAACTGTTAGGGAATGTACACAATCTGAATCATTGTTGGAATTGGACCTAACACCAACTAAGCCCTCATTGGACTTAATCATTATCTTCCAACACTACAAACAACCCTTATACTCCCTAACCGATCCTTGGCTCAGATCTCTGCTCATGTACATTCTTTCTGGAGAATATATCAAGCCAGTACATCCTAGAGTAGAATGGCGAGTGTGGATTGATGCTTGTACTTTTACTCTCGCCATTCAAGGGTTTGAACTAATTATGTGTATATCTTTTAAAACCCATCCTGCTATAGAGTATCCTTATTATCCTCCACTTATTCCATTTTGGGAGGTCCCTTTTCATATTCTGTTTGTTATTCCTAGACCTCCCAAGGTAGCCAATGAGATTTTTTGTTTTCATTTCTTCTGGCGAGCATTTGGAATTACATTGCATCATCAGCTCGCCAACATTCGTGGTTACCTGTTTTCTAGGCCTGCGCTGTTATGTATATTCTTAGGGCCTAACCTTTTCTGTTTGGAACTAGACTTCTAGGTTCCTTCTTAGTCTGGCTGCTGACAGAAAATGTAGCACTTGTTGGGAGGCAACCCAACAGGCCGTGTCAGGTGATGTTTTTCCTTTCTCCTCCTGTTTTAATTTTACAATGGGGACATTGTAGGATTTAGGCATGGGGGAGTGCATTTGCATTTTTAGGAAGCATTCATTTAGGTTAGTAAAAAAAAAAATCCTCTTTTCTTGAGCTGAATGGATTAGTCCCTAGCAAAATACCTTTGTTATTGGAAGTTTTTCTTCTGGAATTATTTCTTAAGTTTAGAATCCAGTACATTTATTTCACGTGCACGTAGACTGGGTAATGGATCCCTGAGAAAAACCGATAAGCATTTGTAGTCCACTGAACCCTTGGACAATTCAGAGGGAGTCAGGCATACTATCTTCCAGTAGATCCACCTCATATTTGTGAAAAGAAAGTAGAGAGATTACTGGTGCACTAAGTCTAGTGCAAGGACTCTTAAGTTTTGGATAATTAGATGATGATACTTCAGAGTTAGGCATAGTTTTCACTCTCTGTTCCTGTGTGCGTACTTTGAGTGAATTCCTGAGAGTCACCAAATAAGGCAAATACACAAAGATTGAGTCTTAATAAAGCTATGACTATGGTGGATGGTTACGACCATCCTTCATAGAGTCCTCGGCTGAAGGAGGGTAATAGTGTCAAAGGTCAGAAATATACCTGTCCTATCCATTTCTTCCCAGTGCCGAGAATAGGCACTTCCACCAAATAAGCCACACAACTTCCTCTTGACCATCATCATCCCTAATAATGCCTCGTAAATAAAAGTCCGTATCGTGTTGTGTTGATTGAAAAAGAAATAAAAACAAGAAGAAATAAAAAAAAAGGAAGAGAGAAAAGAAGAAAAAGAAGAAACAGAAAGAAGAAAAAGAAGAAATAGTTATATTACAAAAAAAAAAGTCCAAGTTTCTAATGTAATATTATTTCCAAGGCAACAGAACACCTTTCGCGTTCCACCAAATATGACCCATACCTACCTTTTAGTATTTCTGATCGCCCGAATACTGGTTGAGGACTCTAACTTAGTTGTAGAGTTATTAGGACTTTAATTGAAGTGTGGATGCCATGTAAGGCCACCAAATAGTGAGTACAATTTCTAAATCTTGTGAGATTTGTGATCTTAGAAAGAAAAAGAAGAGGGAGTGCCCAAGAACATCAAGAGAGCACAATTGTGTAGCCTCTCTCAGAGTCGACTTTTCCAATAGTCTAGAGATCTAGAGTCTGCAGTACTAGAATATATGTAGCACCAGATGAGTGTGTGCCACCAAATACAAATCCATTCAACTCGATATCTCCTACCTAAGCCAAACGCCGGGGTCAAATTACAGATTATCGTCTGTTTTATCCCCGAGGGAAGTAGTTACCTATCCCGACAGAAATATTTGCCAAGGGTGATGTACGAACTCCCAATGCGAATTGGCTCTTTCACTTGGATCTGTTACCTAGGCTATCAGCACTTCACAGTTGTCTAGATTTCTAAAGTTTTGAAATAAGAAAAGAAGAAATCTTCTGATTACTTCTATTATTTTTCATTTTTGTTAGGGACTAGCAAATCTTAGGCATGGGGGTATTTGATGAGTCCATTTTAATGGACTAATATTAAGCCTAAGTATCTTTAATCGTACTGTTTAGGTGTGTTAATAACTGTAATTAAGTTGTAGAATATTTGTACGATCATGATTTAAGTTTGTAACATTCTATAATTTAATATGTAATGATTTTATCTGTTTTCATGTGTAGGTATTATATTTAGAATGAGCAAGGGTTGGGGAGCAAATTTCCCCAACAACCGGCGGGATCTTTTCCCTTTCCTCCAGCCAGTCGTAACTCTCCCCTCAACGCCCGCTAGCCAAAAATAGAAAAGGGATTTGAAAATCCCTTGATTGGCGCACGCAGGGAGAGAGAGGAGTTAAAAAGAGGAGGCGGAGAAAGGAGCGAGAAAAATCCATCTTCCCCCTTGCGGGGAACTACCCCAGCGTGCACTGTGGACACCACTGCCCTCACCTGCCTCCAAGCCTGCACCGCGCATCCTCCATCTCCACCTTGCGTGCCTGCAGGTGCGAGCTCATCTCCAGCAAGCCCGTAGGTGCACACCTCCGCGCGCCTCTCTCCCCAGCACCACCTGGTGCCCGCATCTACAGACCGCAGCACCCGCGCTCAACCTGCAGGCATCTGCTCGTGCCCCACTCCAGGCCGCACCATCTGCAAGCGTACCCTTCTCCTCCGCAGACCCGAGCCTCAGCCTACAGCCGCGCCCGCAGGCACTGCGTGCAGAGTGCACCACCTTGCGCACGCCCATCGGCAGGCTCCCAACCGCGCGCTTCAGCCACACCCTCTAGCGCCCCTACAGGCACACACTGCCCGCCGCCTCTGCAGACTGCCTCACCCTTCAGCATCGCTCCGCAGGCACACCTCCCCCCTAATGCAGGCGCTGCACCGCGCCTCAACCCGCAGGTGCCCGAAGACATCACAGGCCCGCCCTCCTTCCTACTCCAGGCGTGTGCCCATTCGCCTCCCTCCAGCCGCACCTACAGGCACTGCGCGCCTTCGCCATCTACAGCACGCGTGGCAACGGCAAGAGCAGCCCCCTCCGGTCCTCATCTCCTCCACCGGCCGGCTGCCTCCGGCCATCTCCGTCGACGCCGCCGCCTCCATCGGATAGCCATTATCCTCGCCAACATCCCTTGCTCGTGAATGCCCCGCCGATGCTCTCTCTCTCTCACGAGGAGGAGGGAGAGCAAATGCTCTGTTTCCTCCACCATTAAAAATTACAGAAAATGCCATTGTCAAAGTTACTGTTCATTTATTTTCTGAATTAATATATTGCTGCACAATTGCATGGACACCCCTTGCTTAATTTGAAATTACATATAATTGATTTCTCCTTCTGAATGACATATAATATGAGATATTGATTATAGTGTCATTAGTTAGGAGATTAATATTAACATTGTTTGCTATTACCAAGGTCATTATTTATAATATTATATTATGGCAATTTTGCATGTGCACTCTCATCTTCTTGATTAATTATCTATATTGAGAATTTATGCTGGAAATGAGAGCACTAGTTAGCATGAATCTCTATTAATATTCCTGATTCCTTTATGCATTATTACTCATCTTTTTTAGGCTAATTCCTCCTTGTGGAGATGACCTAACTCTTCGTGGTTAGTTTTGAAAATTTAAATGTTTTGAAAAGCAATTTTCTACCATGCGATTAAATACAACGGCACATCATTTTATGTTAAAGTTTTCAACGAAAGCGAAGATCACTCTTTCACTTGGTCTTGACCCAACCCGACTGCACTCCTCGCCTACCACCGCACGTCTGTGGGCCTGGTCTTGGGTACGTACCCGACCTGATTACCCGATAGTGTGTGACTCTGGGAGAGCGGAACCTAAGAGAGAAAAGAGAGGAGAGTGTGCATAGGTAGGGGGTAGGTTTTGCTCTACAGGCTGAAGAGGAGGAGAAGCGAAGCTGAAGAGGAGGAAGGAGAAGACAAGGACGCAGGAAGCTAAAGCAGAGAAAGAAAGAGAAGGAAGAAGTTGAAGGCAAAAAGGCAGCAAGGCAAAGGATGAGAGATGGCAATCGACAGAGAAAGGAAGAAGAAAGAGAAAGTCAGGGAAGCTAAAGAAGATAGAAGCCAAAGGAAGAAGAAGAAGAAGGGAGGAAAAGACAGAGAAAGCCAAAGACAAAGAGAAAGAAGAGCCGCAGAAGCTAAAGGTAGAGAAAGAATGAACCAGAAGAGCACTGTAGCATCATCAATTCAAGTCAGCCAATTTTTTATTCATATTCATAGACATTGAGTTCTTGAGTATATTGTGATCTACATTGCTAATTACTCCTATATTTTTGCACTGTGGTATTGATATATTGCTTATTCTTCTAAATTATGAATTGTGATCTTGATTTCTAAAACACCAATTTGCTCCCTGTGCTCGACCTCGAACTTTAAATTTGAGTAATAAAATTATATTTGTTTTGAACACTCTTTCGGCTATATTACAATGCAATATTCTTAAAACTCGATTCAGCGATCATCAAGCAGGTAGGTTGTCCAGAGCCCAGCTACTTGACCATTCTTTTCCTACTGCCTTTATGTAAATCTTAGACCAGGGAAGCCACCTACTAAAAGAAAAACATCCAAAAAGAAAAAGAGAAAAGAAAAAGAAAAAGAAAAGGAGAAAAAGAAACAAAGAAAAATAAAAGAAATAAGCCACACTTCATCGCACGAGTATGGCTAGTAAGTTATCGTGGGTAACGGCCCATTGGTAGGTTGTCTAGAACCCAGCTCAAGAAATGCACGTTTAATTACTAAAACACTTAGGAAGAAGTGGAGAAGTAGAATAAGTCGGGGAGATATACACTAGATGCACCCTTGTGTTGACCCCATAAAAAGAAAAGTACGAAGAAAGCTATCGGTTGTATAGATACACCTTTAGGCAGAATTCTTTTTAAGGTCACCTAATGGCATAGAAACCCGAAGTCCATTCTAATTGCCGATCAACGAGTCTATCACATTCGCAAAAAGATGCTTAGAACTTAGGATTCTCATCAAGTCTTGGGTGGGTTGAGTGGCCGTAGAAAGCTACTCTGTAACCCTAAACTCAAAAATCAAAAAAAGAAAAAAAAATAAAAAAATAAAAAGGAGAAAAAGAGATTCTTCTTTGAATAAGGTGAGCACTTGAGGCGGTTTGCATTTTGGCAAATACACAAGCACTATTATGTCTTTGAAAGTTCCGGTCCTAAGTAAAAATTTCTTAATGTTGAAAATGACTTTTGCCCGAGTAATCCAATCCTAATTCTTTTATAAATAACATGTAGTTTTTGCTAGGGACTAGCAAAAGATAGGCATGGGGGTGTGATGTGCATACATCTAAATAGCCAAAAATTACTATTAATGCATGTTCTCAATACCATATTAGCATCAGGCATTGTAAATAGTGCATAACATGCATAATCATGCATTTAGGTCAAATTGTACAAATTGTATAGTAATTGTCTTCTTTTATGGCCAGGGATAGGGCGATTTTAAATCGGGGACTCGGATCGAAGATTCAACTATACGGATCTGATCAGAGCGATGATTGGAGTTCAACGACTCCAAGATCGCCCTGATCGGACTTCCGTAACATCAGATATAATCTAAGGAAGGTCAGAGATCAAGGGTCAAGATGGTGTAAACCCACACTTCAGATGACAAATCTGATAGCATAGATGGATTTGGATCGATGATCGTAGCCCAACGGCGTGAAAATTGGTCCAATCCAACATCCGTGGCACCATCTGCAACTCACAGAAGATGGACGGCCATGATGGCACCACATGGCACCATCACAGCCGCCCAAATCGGCTGCAGCGTCGCTTCTCAACCTCTGAAGGTGTGAGCGAGGCAAGATCTGGGTTGTTGATCTTGATCCAACGATCACGGGCACGCGCGCTTAAAACTTAAGTGCAACAAAGAGCTGGCCGCAGTGCAGCAGTCGAGCTCTATTTCTTGAGCGCGAGGTGCAGGTTCAATCCCCGCTATGCCTCAAATCAGGCACAGGTGCAGGAGTGGGCTCAATTCAGCCAATAGATGGTGATCGTGCGAGCGAGGAGCTAAGACGTGGTGCGAGGAGGTGCTCTAGATCGCGTACGCGTGCAATGACGTGCTTCTGCATGCTACATCGCATGCACGGGCGTGCAGTTAGGCGAAGCTGAAGTGGGCAAGGAGTGATCTAAGCCGTTCAATCTCACGATCGGACTGTTGAGATTTCTTGGATGTGGGCAAGCGTTAAGCACATAGAAGGTAAGGAGGCAGGCGTGCGCACAAAGCTGCGACAACATGGGGTCTTTAGTGACGCTTAAATCCGTCACTAAAGACCCCCCACTCAATGTTTTAACTATGTAATGACCAAATTGCCCACAATCCTTGCAACTATAAAAGGAGACCCCTACCCTACGAAATTCTCATCCCTTCCTTCACCTCTCTCCCTAGAGCCAAATCCAAGTTTTCTCACCCCCATTCTGGAAGTGGATCCCACGACGATGATGACGTGCTGCCTCGTTCTCGCTTCTTCCTACTTTGTCCTCCTTCCCACTCCATCCTCCGTCTTCCAGGCGTCGCTTCGTCCAACTCATCCTCCAAGTATTCGTCAAGGAGAATAACATCTCTCTCCCTTCTTTTTATCGCTTTCTAGAATAAAATTTTGCACTTTCTAGCTGTAATCATTTCCCCCTTTCTAGTTGTAAAAATAGTATTATTATGTCAAGTGATTGTTCTCTCTCTCTATCTCTCTCTCTGATTGTTTATATCAATTTCATTGTAATTATCTCACTTTCAAACAAAAATACCAAAAAAATATAATTACAGAGTTTAGATCGACGTAGCCTCCCTGTGTTCGACCTGAAATTTCTTTACAAATTTCGGTTAAATTTATCTGGTGATGGATTGCTTTGCAAATCGAACTACAATGATGGGTTTTCAAAATCTAATTTCGATTGCATAGTTTTCCACTATCAACAGCTGGAGTATGGTCTTTTAGGTTTAAAGATGCACAATTGAACTACATGGATGATTTGGGAGAATCAGAGCAAGATCAAGAAGATAGAAAGATTGGGGATAGTGACACTCCTAGCCAAGCATGGTTGGATGGCTCTGATGTCATCTTGTCTGAGGATTACCATGATCAGATGTGCTTAAATGATTTGATATCTGGATTTGGCGATACTAATCATTCTAAGATATCCCATATAGAAGCTGAATCTACTTTCACTTCTGTTTCATCTAATTTGCCCCCTTCTCTTCCCATCCACCAAAGTCTTGAGGAAAAATCTAACCCTTATCCCAAACATCTCGAGATTGAACAAAACAGACAATCCCCTTATGAAAAAGATGTTCAAGAAATTGCAAAATTATTGGGGATGACTTATGAAGATTTATCTGAGGAAGCAAAGAATTTAACTAAATCATGGAATCCTAAGGAGTTTGATTTGACTTATGAGGAATAGAAAAACATTCACTTAGAGATGTAATTCAAGAGAAAGACAATTGGGATCAAATTCAGAAGTCCACAGAATTAAAAGAATTGGAGATCTTGACTAATCTAGATTCTGATCTTTCTCCCCTTGGGGTTGTGATTCTACGGAATAATGAATTTCCATCCATTACATTTGAAGACTTGCATCATGAATTAAAACAAGATTTGGGCAACTCAAATAAGATTTTTGATCACCCCAGGGATAAGATTGAGGATTTTGATAAGTCCAGAACTAATAAGATGGACCACTAGATCTTATTTGACTTACCTACTCGACATCCAACCATACCAAACTTGACTTGTGAAGTGGTTTCCTATACCATTTCTGACTACACCACTCGGGTTCCTCTTTTCATTTCCCATCACTTTTAGGACCCATATGATTTATTCCCCACGAACCACCCAGTATCCACCTCATCTACCTTCCTCATGCATCACGTTTTTAGGTTGCCACTATCTACTTTCCACTCTGTTATCCACACTAATGTTTCTCTTTTGTAGCATCTGGCTGCAAATAGTTTCAAGCCTATTCACTTTATTTTTTTGACCTTTTGGGCTTGGTATTCACCATCAGCTAATCCACATTTGTGGACCACTGATCCTTGCATTACATGATCATATCTTCATTTTAATCCTAACTCAACCCATTAATCCGATCATTCATTTTTGGGTTTAGGTTCGGCTAATGGTGTTAAACTAGCGTTGGCTGGGAGGCAACCCAATATTCATTACAGGTAGTTTTGCATCCTCTGCATCCAAGCTAACCTAGATTAACAAGCATAGTCAGGTGATATCCCCTCCACTTGCTTATTATATTTTGATTTTCCTACATACATTTCAATGAGGACATTGTAATGAATAGGCATGAGGGGGTGGACATTGCATGTCTTATTTTTTTTATGTCAGAAAAAAAAAATTGCATTTAGGCATAAAGAATTTTATTAAGGGTTTATTAGGGATTTATTCTTAAGTTGATTCCTGAATTTAGAATCCAGTATAATTTCACACTTACACGTAAAATTTGTAACGGATTCTCTATGAAGATCGATAAACATCTTTAGTTAGTTGAGAAGAAGCAGTGTTTCTTCTCCTGAGCCCTTGGATAGTAATTAAGGAATTAGGCAAACTATCTTCTAACAGATCCACCAAACAAGTGAGAGGTGAGAGTAGAAAGTCTACTGGTGCTCTAAGGGTAGTATGAGGAATCTTAACTTTTGGATAATTAGATAATAATACTTGAAGTTAGGCATAGTTTTCGCTCTCTATTTCTACGTACAAATTCTTAGTGTGAATATTTTGAGAGCCACCAAATAAGGCAAATGCACAGAGAGTGGGTTCTGATAAAACTAGGACTAAAGTGGATGGTCACGACCATCCATTACAGAATCCTCAGCTGAAGGAGGGTATTAATGTCAATGTTAGAAATACGCTGTCATATCCATTCTTTTCCCAATGCCGAGAATAGGCACTTCTACCAAATAAGCCACCCGATATCCTCTTGAACACCCCTAATCCTAAATAATACCTCATAAATAAAAGTTCGTATGCTATACTGCAATGCGTTAGTAGATATTTGGATGCGAAAGAAAAAAAGAAAAAGAATATATATATATATAGAAAAAAGAGAGGAAAAAGAAAATAAAAAAAATATATATATACATAGAAAAAAATAGAAAAAAATAAAAAATAGAAAAAAAAGAAAATGGGTTTATGAGCTAGAATTTATTTCAAGTGTAATGAGGCAACAACACCTTTACCCTCTCATGATCCACCAAATATAGCTTTGACCTACTTTTTTGTATTTCTGACCACCTAAACACAAGGTGAGGAATTCTGACTTAGTCATAGGGTTATCAAAAACTAATCAAAGTGTTAATGCTAGGAGAGACCACCAAATATACTAATAAATCTAGATATTGACAAATCTGGTGAGGTTGTGAGCACTAAAAGAAAGAAAAGAAAAGATAAGAAAGAAGAAAAAGAAAAAGAAAAAAAAGAGAGAGAATACGTATAAAGGAACTAAAAAGAGCATAGTTTCTCGCCTCTCTTTGAGTTAAATTATTTAATAGTCTGGAAATCTAGATTCTAAAGTACTAGTCTATATCTAGCACCAGATGAGTGTGAGCCACCAAATACAAATTCACTTGACTCAAATTATCTTCTACCTAAGCTAAAAAACCAGGGTTGAATTTCCAAATTATCTTATAACCCCAAGGGAAGAAGTCTGCCTATCCTAATAGAATTTTACTAGGGGTCAAGTATTAGCTTTAGATGTGGATTGACTTTTTCACTTGGATCCGTTGCATAGGTTACAACAAAATGCTTTCACAATTATCTGGATTTCTAAACTTTTGGATGAAAACAAAAGAAATTAATCTTTAGTCAAAACTCTTGATAAAAATCAGTCATATAAGACCACTTTGCATTTAGTCTTATGATTGCACAACAATCATGCAACCTAAATAACCTGAATTAAGTTAGATTATAGCATAAATTAGGAACAATTCTTGCATAAGTATCATAATTCGCATAATAGTTAGTTTGTTAGCTGCATAGATAATATTGTCATTTTATGCACTAAATAAGAGATGAAATTAAGTGCAGATGAATCGAAGCTGCAAATGACTGACCAGACCGTATAGATCTGATCAGGATGAAAACGAGAGTCCAATGCTCCCAAAATCATCTCGATCAAACAACTATAGCAACTTGTGTAGTCCACAAAAGAATAGAGGCCACGGAGCCAGATGACAGAGATCTAAGCCTCAAATGAAAGATCCGACCGCACAGATGGATCCAGATCAACGATCGCAATCCAACGACACGAAAATCAACCCGATCAGAGGCCTACATCACCAGTAATAACGAAAAGAAGATGGATGGCCACGATGGCACCACGTGGCACCATCACAACTGCCCTTCACCGCATTCCAAACTCTGAAGGGAATGCCCCACGCATTGTAGGCCATTGGATCATCATCCTATGGCCAAAATGCACCCATGTCAATGCCTTCATCGGTGCCTCATCAAAGGGAGGAGCATCCTCAGCCATTTGATCTCCATCTAACACTTGAGGGCAGCCATGCACAAATTCGAAACTCGACTCAAAGGCAACCAGAGCGTAGCGATGAGCGCACTCAAGCACCAGCGAAGAGCTCGTGTTCGAGCGACACAGCACGAGAAATCAGGATAGGCGTAACGAGTGGGCACTATTGATCGTCAGATGGCGATCGGAGGGCGCGGATGCGACCACATGTTGCAACAAGAGGCATCTACGGCTATACGCAGGAACCACTGTGCACGTAACGCGCAATCTCACACGCTTGCTTCAACGCAAAGGCAGCAGGTGCGATCTTTCATGATCAGACATTTGAGGATCAGGTGCTCATTTTGAGCGAGCAGGCACACTAAGATGAGAAGTGGGTGTGCGTGGAGGAGCTAGAGTCGTGCGATCGTGGATCAAGGGCTCTGGGCATGCCACATGTCAGCATCTCATGCGCCCATAGCGTAGAAGGCGATTTTGAAGGAGTTTTAAGGCCAAATCAATTCTGTTGATCTCCCGATCAACGTATCTGATTAACCTAAGGTTGTTGCACGAGTTGGATGGCAAAAATCCCCTCTTTGCCCTCCATCAAAGTTATCAAACAAGAACCATGGCCCCCCTATTGGATAGCTATCTCTCTCTTCCACCTTCTTCCACAGTCTTCCCCCTCTCTCTGCAACTCTGACCTTCATCCTGGTGCTCTGGATCTAAGGTGCTGCCGCATCTCGCACAAGAATCCCACAAGCAGCGTCATCTATCTGCATCTCTCTCTCTCTCTAGTTATTGTTTAGCATAGCAATCTCTATTTTGAAAAACTATTTGTACGTGCAATAAAATTCTGATCTTTTGGATATCTGATATTCATATATACATATATACATATATAAATATCTATTTAGAGCAAGCTTTCTAAAAAGCTTCTACATGAAATCATGATTGCCTTCCTGCAAACGACCATGAACTCCTAGTTTTTATAAATTTATTTGTTCTGTCATGATTCTCATTGCAACGATAAGATTGAATCTTTCCAAATGCGTCCCGCGTCGACTGAACAACTGTGTGCGATGGAGATAGGTTTACACCTCGATTTGAGAGCCTTAATTGCATCCAAATTCTAATTAAATTATACCATTAGAATGCCCTTACATAGTGCTACTTAATTATGTAATCAATTTATAAAAATAACTTAGCTAATTATATATAAAAATTAGTTAAAGTTGGTGAATTATACACGTTAATTTACAACCTAAATCCTTAATTAATGTACAAATTAAAAAATTAATGATGCAATTGACTTTATAAATAGTTCATTAATATAATAAAGTATTTGTTACACATTTTTAATTTATTTTTGAATGCTTATTTTATTTGGTATACATTTATTTACATGTTTTTATTAGATGTACATATAATTTAAATATAAATACTATTATACAGTATAAATATATTATACATAGGATGAAAATAATCAAAATTAATATATATAAGTGTACAATATAAATTACTTCAGTAATAAGTTAATTTACTAATTTATTTATTTTAACTTAATAATTTACTTAATTAACTTAATAATCTAATTATCTACAATAAATATATAAGTAAATCAATATACAGGTATCAATAGTTATATAATAAATACTTATTTACGTATGTGCAGTAATAGATTCTATTGTACAAGTTTACTTATTTATTTATAGTTATCCTAGTATATGCACACATAATTTACTGTTAATAAATAGATAATTTTATAATTAATATATATATAATATAACTTAATATTAATACTTAAATAATTATAACACATGTATACATTAGTTAGGTACAATATAGATATATAAGTTATTATTTACATTTAACTTAGCATTAAATTATATTTACATGTTTAAATACAATATACATGGTATTTTTGTGAAATTTTTGGGTATTTTAAAGTTTTTATGGTATTTTTATATAATATAGAGGTTAGGGAAGGGAGAGAGAAGGTGGGATGAGAGGTGAAGAATTTCTTTTTGGTACTTTTAGATTAAATTCTTTTATTAAGTTTCAAAGTAGATCGAACCGTCGGCTGGTATGTTCTACCAACCTGGGGGTTTGGAATACTTTGCAACTTTGCAAACACTTAAACAAATACGTGATCTTACTGAAGATAAATTTATTTTATTTTTTTGTGATTTTTTTATTTACAAATCTCATACTAAAGAGGCCTAAATGGATTTCATCAAATAACTTAAGGCCTTGAATCAACTTCTGATGGTTTGAATAAGAGTATAAACACTCAGAACTGTCCAGTCATTAGCATGAAATTGTTTTGAACATTGAAACGTGCATTTCAACTTCAATTTCACTAAAATCACCATTTGGACAATTAGATCCATTTAAATGCTACTAATAGTAAACTTAAATAACAATTACAGGCACTTCCAACCAGATTTAAATCAATGAAAGGTACATGAATGCTTGGATAAGAAACTCTAACATTACAAAATAATGTCAGCTTCTTGAATCCTCAAATTAACTTGAAATCCCCTTTAAACTCAACCTATTCAGACCTGCTACTACTCAATTACAGCAGAACTGACTGCTGCTATTTAGATGATAGGATCAGACTCTTCTTAGGGCTATTCTTAGGCATATCAAGACAAAATTAGATCTAGAAACCAAATCAGAATGCTATCCCATCCAAACTAATCCATTTCATTCAAAACTCTCATGAAATTCCAACTGAAATCCATGTAAAATTCTTCAAATCAAAAGAATCAGGGCAGTTACTACTGCTACTACTCACATTCAAATAAGTTGGTGAAATTCATGAAAATCCACTTAAAGTCATTGTAATACTCTTTAGGAGGTTCAAAATTCTGTTAAACATTAACTCACGCATTTAGAATCCATAAATCCCAACTTGATCTTGATGTAAGAGGATAGATCAAATTAGGTGTAAAAACCATTTGCAACATCTTGAATCTCCTTCATTAACACAATCCACACCCCATCAACCCTTCGATTAATGAATTAAAACACTTTAGAATCTGAAAGCCATGCTGCCTAGGTTAGGCTTTTAATGTGAGATCGCCACTGCGATTTTGATCACTTAAGGCACTTGAATGCTATTAATTTGTGTGTAGAGGTCTATTGCAATCCATTAAAGCACATTAGGTCATTGTCAAAGCCTTATTTCAATGCATCAAAAATCCCATGCTTCAACTACCTTAGGCGGAGAGTGAAATAGTAACATGAACCAAATTTGGGCGCGAGCAATCTAAACAATTGAAACCAACATTAAAGAGCTCTAATTCATTGCCATGGGCTCAATTAGACTCTTGTCAAATCCATTCACTCAATTAAAACCAAGCTAAACCCAATTAGATTTAGAATTCACGATCCATACATGAAATTCAAATTTGCATTAATCGAGCAAAATGTAGAAATCAACACACAAGGGGGTCTTCGTGAATAGATGGAGTGAATAGGAGACCCCCAGGTGAGATTAGTGCATTAACAGGTCTAAGAGCTAAAGAGCTCCAGATCTATTAATGGCCTCAATGGAGGGGTGTATTGTGAATTCAAAACATCGAGGAAATAGTAGAAATGATCGTGAAATGAAGAGGAAGTTGTATGATTGAAGGATGGATGTGAAAACTTCTCATCTGATCTAAATTTACCAGAAGAGGCAGATCCACATTAATCTATTCTACTCCTATAATAACTCCAATCAGTGAAGAATTGTAATCTAAACTATCTACATTACTCCTATTCTACTCTATAAAGCATTAAATCTACAGGAAGCAGTAAAACCCTAGACTAATTGGAAGGACGGGACCTGGGGAGAAGCTACAGCTGGTGGTTGCAGCGAGGAATGAGGGAGGAGTCTCTAAAGGAGGGACAACTCTCTAGTGGAGCTCAGGGTCACCCTAGGGAGTTACGTGATCCTTTAAGGTGAGGAGAGTCGAAGGAGGTTGAGTTCCACTATAGTAGTGATGGATTGAGGCAGGGTAGGGAGAAGAAACTGGAGAGGAGTGAATGGATCAACTCAAGAATTCAAGAGAGGAGTAGATGGGTGCGCATAGGGGTCTGAGGATGTACTTAAGTAGTTGCTTAAGTGGATCAGGTGACCAGCATGTGAGATTAGGCGTGAATAGGGTTAACGGTGGGATGTGAAGAGGAGATGCACGTGAAGATTTAGGACAGAATCCCACCGTAGGATCAGATCTAGATGAGGCAACGAAGCTTCACGCAAAGGCATGCACTCAATGGATCAAGATTAGCCATTGATCTCATAAGGAAGTGAAGCAATGATGGCTGCTACGTGTGTTCTTCGCGGAGGAACAATACCCGCGACACACTCAGGTGATTTGGGAATTTTACACACAAACCCTTTAAGTAAAACATGAGACTTTTGTGAAGAATCCCATAAGTGGCTAAAATCAATGCAGAATGGTCCTCATAATTTCCCAAAGAAACCCCTACGATATTGCAAAAAGGTCCCTGGAAGATTTAGCTTTAAAAAATTCATGAATGAAGGACCTATACGCAATGTGATGGTTTCAAGGCCCTATTGATGTCCAAATACTATGAGATTTTGATGGAATGCTAATTGAACATATTAGAACATAATTTTACCCTTGATTGTACTTTTGAGCTCAAATGTGTGTTAAATTGGAAATTGGATCATCATTTTGTATTTATGTATAGAATATCTCATAAATTAACCTAATTATGCATTTTTAACCCAAATTTGATGTTTTAAGTCATTTCTGTTAATTCTTGCACTTAACCTATTTATTATGTTAATTAGATAGTGTTTAACCTAGTTTCTAGTTTAACTTGGGTATTTTAGCTATGATGAGCCACACATCATCAGTACCTTCATTTTGACTATCAAAACCCGTCTTGACCAAAAATAGTGACTTAAGCGAGAATTTGTTCTATTTTGGGATTATGTGTAAATTAATGAGTCATGCTACGTCAAAACCCAAATCTATGGTCACCACTAGATTCCTTGGATCCAAATAAGGTTAACCCTAAAATTTGAGTCCAATCAGAGTACATCTTGACCTAGTTTGCATTTTTAGCCCCATAGAGTTATGTTTGTCACTTAAAGCCCCCTAAGTCTCATGTTTCCCTTCACATACCATCGTAGCTTTTCACTTTTCTTGCAAATAGGTCCACCAACCTTCTTCCTCGTCATGCCCAAATCAAGAAGGTGTCCACATGAAGAGAACCCAAAACCCACGATCTTTACGCATTGATTTTGCCTCATTTCCCAATCAAACCCCTACAAACTTGAGGGGTTTGATCCCCAAGAGACCCCTTTCCAAATGAACCATATCTAGAGGTCCAATGTAGGTTGAACCACGTCTGGCAAGGATGCGAAATCAACAAGTTTTCCTTGAGGAAATCACAAGTAATTCATGATGATTTCATAAAATTAGAGGTCTTAACCTCTTCTATTTAAGTTCTAGCATCTTCCTATGAGTTCCCTAGTCAAGTTTAGGACAAAAATCACCTTTTCTTCCTCCTTGCTGGCCTCTCCAACTCGACTCCAATGACCATCGACGTTCTCCCTCTTCCAGGCATCCGACAATCAAATTGGGTGCCCCATCTTCTTCCCAAAGTCCTTTTGACTCTAGCCAACCATAGCTAGGTCCCCTTCCTCCTTCCTTGTCACTATTCTACCTCATCAAAGACTTTATCTTCACATCCGGTGAGGCAAGCTAGATGTGGAACCCTTCCCTTTCGTCCATTAAAGTAGTTCTTTCTCTTCCTCTCCTTCCCTGGAGTAGTTCTATCTCTTTAGGATTTAGTTTCAACCCCTACCTCTACCGTTCTCCTTCCTTCTTCCCTAACATCAGTGAAGCTCCAACGAGCTCATCCGGCCATGTCA
Organism: Thalassia testudinum; assembly: GCA_037157565.1. Classification (NCBI taxonomy): domain Eukaryota; kingdom Viridiplantae; phylum Streptophyta; class Magnoliopsida; order Alismatales; family Hydrocharitaceae; genus Thalassia; species Thalassia testudinum. The sequence continues at coordinate 28,245,406 of JAZHRO010000073.1, forward strand.
CTCCACAAAACTCCAAGTCACGACCACAAAATCACTCCTTACAACTTGGGGAGCAAAAGCCCTTAAGAAATTGAGGACTTTGCTCACCCAAAACCCACAACAAAGAAACCCATCATTGCTGCCGCCACCCTCCTTCGTATGGCCACCTCGACACACCAAACACCACCACATGACCACTACCACGTTCCTTGCTTCATATAGAAGATTTTGAGCATTTTAATTAGGGCATTAAGCCTGTATTTTTGTGATAGGTTCTCCACCACACCCATACCGTCCACACCGTTCGAGTTCTCCATCTGGTCGTCAAAGCTCAACGTGAAGGTCCCCTCTTGATGCTATGTGGTACCAGGAGTCCATCTATGCCCTTGGATCAAAGATCCAATGGTGCATTGAGCTTCAGCTATGAGCTCATCCATGTTGCTATAACGATTAAGAAGAATGATGAAGACAATGCTATTAAGTCCCACAAAATGGTATTTCCTGCTGGATTTGAGCATAAATTAAAGTCTACACATGGGCTCTTTGCCTTAGACACTAAGGGGTCAGGTCCCCAGCATCCATCCACACACACATGCTAACATGTGCGTACGTACATGCGTGCATGTAGGGTATTTTTAGTACCTTGGGAATCATGCATGCTTAAAGATGGACTTTGGCTTGTGAAGGTAATTGGACTTGCTATTTAAAACCTTTGTTGGGTCATTTGGATGTCTGATGAATCTTTAATTAGCTTAAGTATCAAGGCTTGTGGTGCTTAACTTGAAACCAACTTTTAGCCTTACATTTAGTTATTTTTTACTCTATGGAAACTTAAACTTATATCTATTTTGAGAGAAGAATACATTGCATATTTTATTCAATTTTGAATCAGATTATTGTGCTCATTTTTATTTCATTTGATTAGTGGTTGAATTGAACAAATTTGCTCCTTGCAAATGACCTTGGAACTCACGTTTTTCAAGATTATAAATTTTAAGTGTTTTCGTCACTTTTTTACTTGTACTACGACGTGTATTTTAAACACCAGTTTAGCACAAGCAACATTTTGGCACCGTTGTCGGGGAGTAATGCGCGATTTGCCACTATTCATATCATATCATATTTGAATTTGATTCTGATTTCTAACTTATTTTATCTGCTTTGTTATGTTGTTTCGAGGTGAACTCACGCACAAGATCATCTGCTTGAAGCAACTACTCTAGGGGTAGGTATTCATTTCACCTTCTTCCCTAATCCCCTTTCTTCATCTTGGGAAGATAAAAAGGAAATAAATAAAATTAGGATACAACTGGCCCTATTTTTATAGTAATATCATTCAAGGCGAAAGTTTCCTGATTTATGCGATTTGATTGAAATCAGATTTGAAGTGATTCAATTTGATTAGAAACATCCAATTCGCACTTCCTGTGCCTATTAGGGACTCACATTAATTTTCTCAACACCTTGGACTACTCACTTTCTTGTTTGAGTCCAGGGTATCATATTTGGAATCAATTCGAACTAGGAATAGAGCTAATCAGGGTTTACATATTAGGATTTTGAAGTATTAGTACACATTTGCCAGTTATAACGGAAACTAATCTTCCTGCATTTGTGTGCCACCCAAGCCCTTGATAGAACTAATTAATCATCAAAACCCTAAAATTAAGGCTCTACATTCACTTGAATCATTTAAACTTGAGGCCTAATAATCTATTAAGAACCACAATAGGGTGGTTCAGGTGACTTGACCCGAACTTCATCCACAACCTTATGACAGATCAAGTGAAGTTGGTTCTCTTTGTGAATCAACCAACTTCAAATTAGGTTGCAATCAAAATCAACTTCTAATTCAAGTGAAATTCAGGGCACAATTATGTCTAATCTTAGTACACTTAAAGGCACAATTCGCACATACCGATCTACTTGTAACCACGGTGACATGGAAGGTCAAGTGGGGGAAACCCAATAGCCTGTGGGGATGCTCTACCATGTAGGGGTCTTCATGAGACTCTCCCTTCCTGGTTGCCCAAGTAATTCTCGGGTGTGTGGATTTCTGATCTAGAGGCCCATCTACCTCGAACAACCTTAGTCATCCAAAATCTTTTGGGTGCCTTGATTGGGTCCAAGATGCATCTAGCCCCTATCTATTCTTTAGTGCACAAACACAAGAAGAGATCCCTCAATCTAACCTAGAGGCCTCCATTAGAGTCTGATCATTTGGGTGAAATCTGATATGATTTGATCAATTCAATCTGAACCTAAGTTTGATTCTTTATCCAGATCCACCACCTGATTTGGAGAGTCAACCTGACAAAGTAGATGGCCACAAACCCTGAACCTCGTAAGAGTATGAAAGATCGTATGATTAAGGATGCTATCAGATGCTACGAAGAATTTTACAGAACTTTAGTCCTCATTAATGAGCATTTTAATTGGGACTTTAAGCCCATATTTTTGTGATAGGTTCTCCAACACGTCGACTCCATCCACGCCATTTAAGATCTCCCTCCAGCCATTGAAGCTCAACATGAAGGCCCCTTCTTGACACGGTGTGGTACCAGGAGTCCATCCATGCCATTAGATCGAAGATCCAACGGTGCATTGAGCTTCACCTACAAGCTCATCCATGCTGCTACAATGGCTGAGAAGAATGATGATGATGATGCTATTAAGTCCCACATCGTGAGATATCTTGCTGGATTTGAGCATAAATTAATGTGTGCACATGGGCTCTTTGCCTTAGACACCAGGGGGTCAGGTCCCCAGCATCCATCACACATACACACTCACATGTGCGTATGCACACGCACGCATGTGGGGCATTTTTATCACCTTGGGAATTGTGCATGCTTGAAGATAGACTTTAGCTTATGAAGGAAATTAGGCTTGCTGTTTAAGACGTCCGTTGGGTCATTTGGACGACTGATGAGGCTTTAATTAGCCTAAGTATCAAGGCTTGTGGTGCTTAAGTTGTAACCAACTTTTAGCCTTTCATTTAGTTATTTTTGACTCTTTGGAACCTTGAATTTATATCTATTTTGAGATAAGAATACATTGCATATTTTATTCGATTTTGAATTAGATTGTTGTGCTCATTTTTATTTCTTTTCATTAGTGGTTGAATTGTACAAATTTGCTCCCTACGATCATCCTCGGAACTCACATTTTTTCAATATCTTAAATTTTAAGTGTTTTCATCATTTTAGTTACCTGTACTATGATGCATATTTTAAACACAACTTTAGCGTGAGAAACACCATGGAGGGCTCTTGTTAGAGGAGGAGAAGCACCTTGGAAAGGGTGGACGGCTCTTGAGTGGAGGAGGGTAGATAGCCTTGTGCCTTAGGGTTTTGGGTGTGGGTGGCGCAAATGAGGAGGAGAGGAATGGAATGCCCTCTTGGCACCTTAGAAACTAGGTTTATATGGGAAGTGGTCCTTTTTGGAAGTTGAATGTCACCACCTTTGTAGGATCTATATTAGGTTTGCTGTGGGTTTCTTTTTTTTGGTTGGAGTTGGTTGTTGCTAATTATGGGATTAGGCTACAGTAGGAAAGGGTCTTTGGTTAGTCACTACTTTTTGTGGAGGATGGGATGTTTTATGCGACAACCTAATTTGGCTTTTATGGGAATGGCTTTTCTTTGCAATGTTGTTGTCACACAATATTAGGGATTTAGTAAAAGTGGCGCCACATTTGGTGGTGGTCAATTAGGAAAGGGTGTGCATGTGTATGTGTTGTGTGTGTGGGTGTTGTTTGGATTAGGTTGGGTCAACCTAGATTAGGTGGGTATGAGTCCAATTGTGAGCCTAATTAGTTCTAAATGAACCTAATGAAATCAAGGCTAGCCTAATCCAGTAATGGTGAGGCTAATTAGGAACTTAAGGGGAAATTGGGGTAAGGAAAATGAAATTGGGATAGTGGATGGTGAGGATAAGGTCATGGATAGCAGGATAACACTGTGGATAGTGTTATCTAGGTTTTGGGTACTAGGTTTAGGCTAACCTAAGTTGAGGTTAGGGATAGGGATAGTGTCAATGGGAACATGGATAGTACTATCCATGTTTTAGGTTCTAAGGCTAGGATATCCTAATGGGTGTGGTTTTGGGCTTGGGAAGGCTGTCCTAGGATTTCTAAGGGTAGGGTAAGGATATCCTCCTCTTTCCTCTTGTTTAGATCATGCTCCTTCTTTCTTCTTCTTTTCATTCTCACTTTATTTCACTTTATTTCACATCCTAGCTTTATCTAGATTGCTTTATTACATACAAATAATAATAAAAGCATTAAATAGCAAAATAATCTCACATTATTCTATGTACATCAATTTAAAGTGATGCAATGCATGATATGCATGATATGAATGCAATATTTACAAATTAGCTAGGATTCTAATGTTATTTTGGTTGATTAAGACTTATGATTGCTGCATAATCATATACCCATGCTTAAACTTTGCTAGTCCCTAGTAAAACTGACACATGAAAATCGCATGAAAAAAGATACGAAAATCAAATATGCGGATTTATTTTGGGAAGCAAAGTAAAAACAAACTCTCTCTTATTATTTACAATGTACTTTTATTGTAAAATGAGTTGTTATTATGGAACCAAGCGAGTCAGAATTAAAAACCTCAATACGATTTTTCACCAACGGAAACAAATTACGGACAAATCCTTAACGACAAAGACTTTAACAACTCTTGAGTACCGACTCAAATTTGGACCGGCCAAATCAAATCAAGAACCCTATTAATCTGCAGAATTGGGTCGTGAGGGTAACTTTCCCTGACTCAATCGACCCACCCAAGATTTGAAGTGAATGTGAGAAACATGCATCTTATGTGTGAAATATTTTGACTCATCATAAGAACAACAAAATTGACTCCTAGTATTCAATAAAACTTAGAATATTTCTATTCTCTTTCTTGGACAATCTTGTCTTCGATTAAGCCATACTAGGATTTGGCAGTTTTCTCCTCACCACTTTTCTACCTTGAGGTCAACACACTAGGTGTATATCTCCCCAACTAAACCCATTGGCCTTTTATTCCTAATTTTTTTCTCTATATTTTTTTATTTTCTCAATAGGATAAACACCCATTTGTAGTGAGGTGTTTTTATTTGGAAATGGAAATGGATAGCATCCATATGTAGCGAAGTGCTTTTATTGGTAGAGTGTGTATATATTTTTTTTCTTTTTCTATATATATTTTTTTGTCACCTTTTGATTTTTTCAACTGAAAATATTTTTTCTCCAAGTCATTTTTCTAGGTGAGTGGCTCTCCTTCATCTGTTCTAATGCATCCCTTACAAATGGGAATAGTCCTAAGAGCTAGAAACCCGACAAGGTCATTAGATCTGCAGGCCTAGACTAAATCTTATTAACATTAAGGACTTAATAAGGTCGTCCAAAAGACAAGTCAGTGCATAGTGCAATTGAAGATGCCTAGGACTCGAAGACCATTCAAATCAAAGGGTAGGAAGATAAGTCATTCACTTACCACCCTTTTTGACATAATACTTTAAGATTTTTCAGGTCTCTTCAAAAACTCGGGCAAACAAGTCCAAATTTAGGTAAATACTCAAAAAATTAAGTCTATTAAGACCTAAAAAGTCTAGGCAGAAAGACTTTGTTTGACATTTCTTAAAGTTAGTAAATCCTCAGAATAAAGAATTCTTTATTATTCCTAACTTAAATTCCAAAAACAACACTGAAAACACACTTTTCTTTTTCAAAATTTTTTTTATTTTTTTGGTATAAATAAACTCTATATACAAATATGTATATATATACATTTTTTTTCTTTTGGAAAACTTATTTACAAGAAATACCATGATAAACTACGCAAAATGTGAATGCAATAATGAAAATCATAGGTGTTGGCAAAAATTATTCAGTGCCTATGTGGTACCCCCCATGCCTAAATTCTTGCATGTCCACATGCATGAAAATAAGCATAAAAAGAATCAGAATAGAAATTTGGGAAAAGCATAATAAAGGGTAGAAATCACTTCTAATCGCATCTAAATTTTTAGTAGTTAGCATATTCCAACACCTATGATGGGAAAGAAATATGTAGGAAAATATGCTAATTAAATAAAATATGCTATATATAAGTGTTGAGTTTAATGCCTCCAGCTGGGTGTAAACTCGAAAAGGATGTCAATATGGTACTGAGAATGGTGAGTAAAATGATAAGAAGTTTTAGTTTAGTTGCCACTAGTGGGCCACAAATGTGGACTAGCTATCCATGAATTCCAAGCCTGAAGAGTTGAAAAAATATTATAATGGGGCTTAAGAAAATTTGCAGCCAGGTGCTACAGAAGAAGGAGAGATAAATTAGGTGCCTAAAAGAGATGAAGATGGAGGCATCTCGAAGCGGTGATGGATGTAGGTGGTTAAGGTGTGAGTTGAATAAAGAATGGGGGAAAAATCATATGGGTTCTGATAATGGTGATGAATGGAACACATGACCCAAGATGTGTGGTCAGATCTGGATTCAACTCCTACGGAGAATGTGTCAAGATAATCATTGGAGTCAAATCTAGGTGTGAAGTTTTCAAGGTAGAGTGTTTCATCTAATTGCCCATGATTCGTGTTCTTGTCATCCTTCCTATGCTTCAACTCCCTTGATATCCTTGAAATATCTAGCTCAGGACCATCCTCAAGAATAAATCTTTCAAAAATGGAGTCCTCAGTGAAAACAAAATGGGTCGGATCGTTGTTTGAGGAATCATCAAGATCTTCAAAGTCAAGGAATGCTTGTAGTTTTGGTTATAAGTTAAATCTTCTTGAGATTGATGTTCAGTGTGAAAAATCATCGATGTCCAAGTGGGCATCCTTGATGACAACAAATCATATTTAGGTCCATCAATGCTCGGTTCCTTAAAGTAAAATGATTGATATTCAAGACCTAAATCAAAATCTAATTCATCGAGTGAATCTTCCTCAATTTCAATTGGGTTGTCTGACAAAGTGACTTTGAATCCATGAATATATGGCATCTCCCAAGAGTCAAGGCCTTTGGCTTGTATTTCTAATTCAATCTTGGGGATGTCAACCATTTTTTCATCATTTTCCAGGATAAGGTTTCCAGATAAATCAAATGTGAATGTGTCAAAATCATGCTCAATTTCCCCATCTGATGTCTGTTCCTTAGAATTATTTTATAGTTTAGAATTAGTCTTTGAGACATCAATATCTTTCACCTTGGGTGTCCGATCCACAAAATCCTCAATAGCAACCTCAGAATCAAAATTTTGTTGTGGCACACCCGACCTAAATTCAAACATCTCTAATTTTTCTTGCTCATCCTGGATTCTATAAATCTCTTCTCTTATATCATCGTATTCTCTAGCACTAGCTTCTTTTATTTCCTGAACCATTTTGATCAATTGAGTAATCTGGGATTCATTGCAAGGGGTAGGGGTTTGAATTGGGCTGGGTCAGTCAAGATAGTCAACCATGTTGTCAAAGATTTGATCTTGTATTAAGGGTGGCTTTTGCGATCTAGTGGATTCTTGACACAAATCATGTGGTCCTACCGATGTATCAATCATCAGTGTTTCTTCCTAATTATCTTCTGAATCACGTTCCGTGTCATCCAAAAAATACCCTAAATTTGTTTTCTTGGCGGTTGCATAAATATCAAAGTAAATCTTCTCTTGCTGCTACTCATTTCCATACATCCTTAGTAACAATCAATCTGTGCATTGGTCATAACCAAGAAGGGGCAACCCAGAATGATGAGTGAATCATTTAGCCCCTCTGGTATATCCATGTCCAAAATAATAAAATCAATCAGAAAGCTATGACATTGCACTTTGATGATCACGTCTTGAACTACCCCCTTAGGTGCGTTGATGGGGCCATCTATCATTTTAATGGCGACAGGCATATGGAGCAGATCTCTAGGTCTGGTGTGGTCCAAAAGGGCGGTAGGAATCAAGCTGATGAAGACCTTAGATCCACAAGGGCTCTATTAAGGGTAAATCCCTTGATGGCACAAGATAAGAAAGGTTTTCCAGGGTCGATCTTTTTGGGTGGTAGAGTGCCAGAAACAAATGCACTCATGTGAGCAGATAAAACCACCTCTTTAGGTGTGCAAGTCTTTTTCTTTTCTTTTGACTATTTCTTTAATGCCTCGACAAAGGGTAAATATGTCAAATCAAATTCAAGAGCCTTTTTCTTCTTTTTGTCCCTAGAGTTTGAGTCAGAGCTAAATGCAAGTTTTGTCTTAAGATTTTTAGGTGAGCCCAAATCATATTGCTTGGGTGGGCTCTTGCCTTTTCTCTTTCTTTTATGGACCAGGGAATTGGCACCTGCATAGTAGCACATGTGATAAATTAGAGGAGGGTTTGGAAGAATGAGTGGAGAATATGAGTGAGGAGGAGTTTGCATATGGGGATAGAAGAATTCTTGATGTCTTTTCATTTGATCCCCTTGAGATTGAACTTGTTTTCCAAATTAGTCAACCATTTTTCATTTCTCTTATAAAGTCCAACAAAAGGTTCATGATATCATCAAGGGTGGTTGTGGGTTGGATTGGACTAGGTGGTTTCCTTAAAGTTGATTGAGTGCAGTATTAGGTAGGCCTAGTTTGATATTCAATCTAAGTCTATCTCTGTGGTTGCCATGAGAGATCGGGGTTGTCTCTCTACTCAAGGTTATATGAATCAGGATATGAATCAAAGTGTGTACTACCCTAAGTAGGGCTGATGATGAGAACCTCATCATGAGTCATAACTAGCTCATTTTGACCCAATACAAAGGATAAAAGCTCCTACATAACTCAAGGAAAGGCTTAACTCAGAGAATTCTGAGTTTAAGGAGAAAACAAGTCATAAGGGGTAAAAATGCAATTTTACCAGTATAATCTGCATACAGGGTAATTCAGGGTCCAAACACAGGTCAAGCAAACCGAATAAGAAGGAAAGTGGGATGATCTGACAAGGGCTACAGCAATTCCAAGGAACTAAATGATAATATGTAACCTTAAAACAAACCCACTTCAATTCACAAGGTTCGAGGCAAAGTAAAAATAGAATAAACCCTCTAAAATTCATAGAAAAATAATCTCTAGGGTTTAGAACCTTCAATTTGGCCTTCAGACCCCATTTTGACCTACATTGAGAACCATGCCCAATTAATAACTTAATTTGAGTTTTTGCATAAATTGACTGGTCAAACAAGGTTTAATCTAGAAATAAAATTCACCATCAAATTCCTTAGGTCCTAATTAGTCATGTATAAAAACTTGAGCCTAAGAAGAAACCTTCTTGACCAACTTTGCACTTTGGTCCTCATATATTTACTTTTTGGCCCTCAACTTTTGAACCCTTGCATTTCTGCCTCTAACTCTCCTTCGTTCTTTGCATTCAGGTCCCTCCTGCCAAAACCTGCCAGCACCATGCTCCGGCGACCTTGCGCGGAGCATGGCGCCGCGCAGGGTGAGGGGGAGGGGCTGGCAAGTCAACCGGGGGTGCTCTGCGTCGTCAGCCGTCGCAGGAACACCCCCCTGGTCGCTGCAACCCACCATACCGGCCGTGCGAACGCACAGACGGTATGGGTTTCCATCTCCGGCATCCTCCGGCGAGGGAGACACGTCGTCTCCCTCCGCCCTCCTCTCTGATTCCGCCTCTATAAATACCCCCGTCGCTCCGCCGTTCTGGGCAGCTGGGATCTGACGGAGAAAACCCCCAACTTTCCTCTCCTCTCACTCCGGCAGACGCCCACCAGCTCCGGCGGTTCTTCCTCCTCCTCCTCTTCGCTCTGCCGCAATACCAGCAGCAGAGACTTCTCTCCCTCACTCTTCCCGCGCCACGCCGCACCCAGCTGGCGCCTCTCCGGCCCTCTACTCGCCGCCGCCCCTTCCCCCGGGCATCTTCTTCTCCGGCGACAGTCGATACGATTGTCGCCCGCTCCGGTCCCTCCTCGTCCTGCTAAGTAGGTAGAACTCCTCCTCTTCCTCCCCTCTTCCTTTTCCTCACTTTAAACATTTACTGTCGCCCTCGATTCCGACCAATCACCCTCACCTTCTCCGCCTCCAGCCATCCTCCGGCGAGCCGCTCCCATCACTCCAGCAACCCACACGGCTCGCCGACCACCGCAGAACCTCCGCCTCCTCACCCTGATCAACCTCCGCCCTTCCACTTCCCCCAAATCACCCTCTGCAACTCCACCGAACAAACCCATCTCCCGACCCACAGTCCGACCTAGGGCAGCTCGTAGGCTCCGCCCCGCCGCCTGCACACCCCCCAACCACCTTCGCCGTGCCACGGCGAAGGTCATCCGCGTTTCTGATTGGGCCGAGAGGCCGTTTCTCTATGGGCAGGTACCTGCGCTCGTCGCCGCCATTGTTGAAGCGAAGCAGCTTCGACCTGCTGTCCCAGGTGCACCGCGCCCAGGTCACGCTCCCAGGCTGTGCGGGGGCATTTCGGCAAAGCGTTAGGCTGCAACGAGGCGCATCCCTCGCGCGAAGGCCTCGCGTAAAGCTGCGATTACCAGCTGCTTCCTCCGCGCAGGCGCGAAATTGGGGTGGGACATTTAGTCCCACCTCGGAAGGCTCTGAAGGAGCGCAGCGATATAAAGCGAAAAAGTGCTGGAGGCTTATTGCCTCAGCACACGGGGTGAGGTCCCCTTCACCCGCCCGGTTACCCGGTCTCGTCCGCGCTCACGCCCCGCGGACCTGGCCCGACCCGACTTAGACTGACCTGCACTCCTCGCCCGCCACACACGCCGGTGGGCCTGGACCCGGGCGCGACCCGTACCCGGCAACCCGGCAGCTCTGGGAGAGCTTTCCTAAGAGTGGCTTCTGTGAGAGAGAGACGTAGGGGAGGGTAGAGTTAGGTTTTGCCCCCTGATCAAGCTGTGTAAGTGTGCAGGCACAGGTGAAGAAGAACCGTGGAAGAAGACAAAGGCTGAAGGAAGGAGGATCACCGAGCGGCACTGTAGCAGCGGCGGTTTAAGTCGTCTGATTGGAAAATCAGACGACGTCCTGAAGGCAAAGAAGGCAGAAGGAAGGCGAGGCAGAGGAGAACACAGAGAGGCCAAGGGAAGAAATGAAAGAAGAAGAGCACAAGGGAAGAACTGAAAGAAGAAGAGCACGAGAAGAAGATCTGAAGAAAGGAAAAGAAGAAAGAAAGAAAAAGAAGGAGAACAGGACCGCTCTGCAGAAGAAAAAGGAAGAGCAGAAACAGCTGAAAGAAGAAGAAGAACATCGCCACTGCAGATAAAGAAGAAGAACGAAGGAAGAGAGCAGAAGATCTGAGAAGGAAGAAGAGGAGAACCAAAGAGAAAAGAAGAAAAGCCAACAAATTCTCTCTCTCTCTTTCTTTATTTTTGTAAAAGAAACTTGTACCCCTAGAATACAACTTGCTCCCTGAGTTCGACCTCGGGAACTCTTTTATTTTCCGAGTAACAAATTGTATTAAACTGGTAATCACCTCTCTCTATACTATACTACGACGAAATAATAAAACTATAGAGGAAGGTTTCTACACCAGTTTTTGGCGCCGTTGCTGGGGAGCAACAGCTATTCTAGAGGTAAACATTCCTGTTTCTTTTTAATTTCTGATAATCTCCTCTCTTTTGTGCAGCTACAGGAAATCAAGAAGACAAGCAACCGCACGACAACCACTCCGAGGACAGGTAAATTTTTCCTCTCGCTATTAACCCCTAAACTCTAAAGAGGAAGAAAAGAAAAGAACAAGCAATATAGGGCTAACCTGTCTTCCATACTTAGTAACCATAAAGAGTTGCATGTTTTCAACTCATTAGTCCTGCACACTATTAAGGGTATTTAAGGGCTAACACATTCTTGCTTGAGCCCTAATTACCCAACAAAGAACTAACTGGACCAAGTAGAGCCAACATAAGATTCAACATTAGGGTTTTAGAGACACACTACTTAAATCAAGAATGGAGAAAATCCAAAAGAAGTGTGCCTAAACCATTGATTGAAAATACCTATTCAAAGAAAACCTAAAACAATTGGCTCTCTAAACACTTGAACCCTAAAAGACAAGACCTAAAAGCTCTCAAAGAAAACAAGAGGTAAAGTTGACCCCTTGGGTCAACCAACCTTAAATTAGGTCACTCTTTGCACTTAAAAGACTAAAGTTCAAGTGAAACCTTAAGCACCCTGATCTTAAAATTGGTAGACTTAAGAGGTCAAGATCCCCATTCTGGTCTACCTGGAACCGCAGTGACAAGAGAGGTCGGGTGGGGGAAACCCTGTAACCCGTGGGGACGCTCTACCGTGTAGGGGTCTTCGCGGGACTCTCCCTCTCTGGCTGCCCAGGTAATTCTCAGGTGGACGATCTTTCTGATCAAGGGGTCCATCTGCCCCGCACCTCTATAGTCACCCAACACATTTTTGGGTGTCTTGATTGGGTCCAGCACCTCCTAAACTTACCTCTTCCAACAGTGCATGTACGGAAGGAGGTCCTTAAGACCACCCTTAAGACCTCCTTTAGAAATTCGCTCTCGTCAAGGCCAAGCCTCGACGCCCGTGTTTGTCCAGCAACACCCTCACATTATTCTCTCTTCTGATTCAGAACCAAGTTCTTCTTCTTCCCCCATCATGGCTCAGCCAGTTGAGGAAGAAAATAATCTGGAACACCAGCTCCAGCAACTCAATGACCTCTTCCAAAACTTCGTGCACCCACCACAGCGTCCTATGATGCGGGACCACTACAATCCTGCTGCGGTGGCCATTGAGCCTCGAGTCAGAATCCCGACTGGAAGACCTGATTCCGAATTAAAGCCCAACATGATTCATGCTATACCTAAATTCCATGGGCTTAATTCTGAAGATCCCTTCCAGCACATCAAACAGCTAAAGCATCTGGCCCACACTTTTGGATCTGATGCGCAAAATCGGGATATTCTTCTCATGAAGATGTTCTCCTTTTCTCTTATGGACAAGGCCGCCCATTGGTATCAAACTCAGACCCGGCCGATCAACACTTGGGAAGAACTTCAATCCGAGTTTTTGAAAAAATTTTTTCCCATTGGTCGGACCAACGCCTTGCGCCATCAGATTACACACTTCACTCAACAATCAGGAGAACCTCTCCATGAGGCATGGGATCGTTTTCAGGATCTCATGAGAAAGTGCCCCCATCACGGAGTTCCTAAATGGGAACAAGTCCAATCTTTTTACCAGGGACTCCGTGAGGACATCCGCCTTTTCGTCAATGCAACTTGCGGAGGAAACATCATGGGTCAACATGAAGACACCGTATGGGAGATTCTCGAAAACATGTGCGAGAACTCCATCAACAATGACTCCATGGGATTATTCGACAGGACGAATACCCGCGCAGCGACGAATCTTAAGGGAGCACATGAAACGCAGGGCCTGTCCGCATCAGTCGACCTGGAATTAATGGCCAGTCGATTGGACAAGGTCTCAATCATTGAGAAGAAGGTGGATGAGCTGACTCAGCACTTGCAGCGAGCCACCTCCGCGCGTAACTCCTTTGCACAACCTCCTTCCACACAGGAGACTGTGCAAAACATCCTCCACCGATCTTCCCCTAGGATGGATCCATATCCATCCCCATCTGATTCTCGGATCGGAGGATCATCCGATCCTTTCTACACCAGCCCGGGGAACTCCATTCCCCCTTTCCCTGATTCTCAGGAGGTTCCTCAGACCTGCGAGGACCTCAACGCCATCCAGAACGACCCATTCTCCAATACTTACAACCCTGGATGGCGAAACCATCCCAATTTTCAGTGGGCGGGAAATTCCCAAACCCAAAGACCACTTTTTCAGTCCCGCCCACAGCCCTCTCGTCATTACCAGCCGCCTCAGCCTCGGCCCAACCCTACTTATCCATCAGGGCCAAATCAGGATCAAATGTCCCTAATCCTTCAGACTCTGGCTGACATTCAAAGAACGAATGCGGCTATTCAAAAACAGCACAAGGACGAACTTACAGAGGTTAAAACTCAACTGGCCCAGTTGGCAAATTCTCGCCAGCCAGGCACACTCCCTTCCCAGCCTCTTCCTAACCCAAATAACGTGCCAACCCAGAAGCGCGTTATGAATCCAAATTTAGGCCACGCACAATGGATTTATCAGGCCCCTACTGCTCCATCTCCAGACGAGATGGAAGCCTCAACTTCTTATGCGGGATTTCAGCAGCAGCCACCCCTCTTACCAAACCCAAACCAAAATCAGGCCGGATTAAATTCTGTAACAACACGTAGTGGTAAAACAACTCAAGACCCGCATTATCCAAACCACTCCAAGCCTGATAACCATGACCCTAGGATAGTTATCCAAGATACCGCTGTTCCGGATCCACAACCTGGACCTATCCTAGAAGAACCAACCAAGATCCCGTTTCCCGAGGCCTTGACCAAGGGAAAGAAGACCACCAAACCCGTGGCCCCTGAGGAGGACCTGGTCAAGCTCTTTGAGCAGGTCCACATAAACATCCCCTTGATGGATGCAATCTGCCACGTACCAGCTTACGCACGATTTCTAAAGAATATATGTACACCCCAGCGTAAGCCGCGAACCAAGGGAGGGAGCCCAATTGTTCTGTCAGAGCAAGCCAGCTCTGTAATCCTCAGTAGACTCCCACCCAAGGAAAAAGATCCTGGTACTCCCCTGATTTCCTGCAAGATAGGTGGTACCCAATTTGATAGAGCATTGTTAGACTTGGGTGCATCCATAAACCTGATACCCACATCCTTACTTGACCATCTAGAAGAATCTGAGCTAAAACCAACCGAGGTGACATTACAATTAGCAGATCGATCTATAAAGTCACCAAAAGGGATTCTCGAGGATGTTATCGTAAGAGTGCGGGATTTCTATTTTCCAGTGGACTTTATAGTCTTAGATATGGACGCACCTGAGAACCCTAGGGATACACCAATCATTCTAGGGAGACCTTTCTTGGCTACTGCTAGAGCCAACATCAGCTGTGAGGAGGGCCAAATAGAGCTTAAGTTTGGAGATCAAACACAGAAAATTGATATATTTAAGGCCCAACAAGGAATTAATTGCGGTGTCATCGAACAAATTTGTGACATCAGGACTTTGGTTGATGAATCACACTTCCAGAATGACTCGATTATGCCTCATCAACCACAGAAGGATCTTGACCCGCAAACAGAGGAGTTGAATCCAGATATGAACAACCCAGTAACTCCCACCCTTGAACCTCACATCTATACTGAACCACCCGCTGCTGCTGATAACCCCATCCTCGAACTGAAACCCCTTCCTGCTCACTTGAAATACATCTTTTTGGGTTCTAATCAGACCCTTCCTGTGATTATCAATTCCAACCTCAGTCCTGAACAGGAATCCCATCTGATTGTTGTCCTCCAGCAACATCGCAGAGCCATCGGATGGACTCTCGATGATTTGACTGGAATAAGTCCCTCTTATTGTACTCATTATATCTATTCAGAAGAGGGCACACGACCTTCTCGTGAAATGCAGAGACGCTTAAACCCCAATCTGCAGGAGGTCGTGAAAAAGGAGATCATCAAGTGGTTAGATGCCGGAATCATCTACCCGATCTCCGATAGTCGTTGGGTGAGCCCAATTCAGGTCGTGCCCAAGAAGGCAGGACTCACCACTATAACGACTGAGACCGGAGAAATCATTCCTACCCGATTAGCCAACTCGTGGAGAGTCTGTATAGATTACCGCCGACTCAATTCCTCCACGAAGAAGGATCATTTCCCACTACCCTTCATTGATCAAATTCTCGAAAAACTTGCGGGAAATAGGTTCTTCTGCTTTCTTGACGGGTACTCCGGTTATAACCAGGTGGCAATCCATCCTGAGGACCAAGAAAAGACCACGTTCACCTGCCCCTTCGGAACATACGCTTTCCGAAGGATGCCTTTCGGTCTTTGCAATGCACCCGCTACTTTTCAGCGATGCATGCTTGCCATATTCTCAGATATGGTAGGTGATTATCTAGAAGTCTTCATGGATGACTTTTCAGTTTACGGAGCATCATTCGACGATTGCCTCCAGCACTTGGTCCAGATACTTAGGCGGTGCATCGATGTGAATTTGGTTCTTTCCTGGGAAAAGAGCCATTTCATGGTGCCTGAGGGAATTGTCCTAGGACACTCAATTTCGGAAAAAGGTATCCAAGTGGATCGAGCTAAGGTTAATTTGATTTCTCACCTTCCTATGCCTAGCTCGATCAGGGACATCCGTTCCTTTTTAGGGCATGTCGGTTTTTATCGACGATTTATCCCTGATTTTTCAAAAATCGCGCGCCCCCTGACCACTCTTCGCTCCAAGGATGTTCCTTTCGAAATTTCCAAGGAATGCACTCAAGCATTTGAAATCCTACGTGACCGAGTCACCCAAGCCCCGATCCTACAGTCCCCTGATTGGTCTCAACCCTTTGAGATCATGTGCGATGCATCCGACTTCGCTGTAGGAGCGGTTTTGAGGCAGAAAATTGACGGGAAACCTGTGGTCATTTACTACGCCAGCAAAACACTCGATGAGGCTCAGCGTAACTATACGGTTACTGAGAAAGAGCTGCTAGCTGTAGTATTTGCCCTAGAAAAATTCAGATCATACCTTCTGGGTTCCCGTGTCATCATATACTCGGATCACACAGCTGTGAGGCATCTCCTTGCAAAGAAGGACGCGAAACCTCGATTAATCCGATGGATCTTGCTGTTGCAAGAATTTGACCTTGAGAATCGCGACAAAGCGGGAAAGCAAAATGTGGTAGCTGATCACTTGTCCCGTCTTCCTTCTGAAATAATTGACCCTTCCGGACCCATCACTGAGCATTTTCCCGATGAGCACCTGCTGACTATTGGTACTAGCCTTCCATGGTTTGCTAATGTAGTAAATTACTTGGCATCTCATCAGATCCCGTCCGATTGGCCGAAGGCCAAGAAGGACAAATTACGCTCCGATGCCAAGTATTACATTTGGGAAGACCCGTACCTCTTCCGCATAGGTGCCGATCAGATCATCCGGAGATGTGTCCCGGAAGGGGAATTCAACAATATCCTCTCTTTCTGCCATGACCAGGCATGCGGTGGCCATTTCGCCGGGCATAAAACCGCATCAAAAGTCCTCCAGTGCGACTTTTACTGGCCCACACTGTTCAAAGACGCGTACAGTCACTGCAAGGCATGCAGTCGTTGCCAGACTTTGGGCAACATGAGCCATCGCGGCATGATGCCTATGCAACCGATTCTAGTATGTGAAATCTTTGATGTTTGGGGGATTGATTTTATGGGCCCCTTTCCTGTTTCGGATGGTTTCGAATACATTCTATTGGCTGTGGACTACGTGTCCAAATGGATCGAAGCCATACCGACCCGAACCTGTGATCACAAAATCGTTCTCAAATTCATTCATCAAAACATTTTCTCAAGGTTCGGGATTCCTCGTGCAATAATCTCTGATGGGGGGACCCATTTCACAAATGCTCAGTTTAGGTCACTGATGACCAAATACGGGGTGTCTCACCGAATCTCTACTCCTTACCACCCCCAAACTAATGGTCTAGCTGAGCTGTCTAATCGGGAAATCAAGAAAATCCTGCAAGTCACTGTTCGACCTGACAGGAAGGACTGGTCGTCCCGACTTCCGGAAGCATTGTGGGCCTATAGGACCGCCCACAAGACCCAATTGGGCATGTCTCCCTTTAGACTGGTGTACGGAAAGGCATGCTACCTTCCCGTAGAACTGGAGCATAAAGCCTATTGGGCAGTACGGAACTGTAATCTAGATCTTTCCAAGGCTGGGACCCACAGAAAACTCCAAATCAGTGAGATCGATGAATTACGCCTAGACGCGTACAAGAACTCGCAAATCTACAAGGAGCGGGTTAAAGCCTTCCATGACAAACACATCTCGAGAAAGATCTTTCATCCTGGTCAGAAGGTCCTACTCTTTGATGCCCGACTAAAACTCTTCCCAGGAAAACTGAGATCCAAGTGGGTCGGACCATATTTGGTCCGACAGGTTTTTGGAAATGGAGCAATCGAAATCAGTCCACTCAGCCACGATTCTGAACCTTTCATCGTGAACGGTCAGAGACTCAAGCCGTTCATTGATGTAACTTCTACTGATTTGGCTGAAGCATCTTATATCCTCCATTCCCCTTGAGCCTATTGCGCCCAGCCGATGGCGTAAAACTCAGCGCTTAACGGGAGGCAACCCGTCATTTTCCTAAAAATCCAAAACTTTTTCTGACACCTTTTTGCACTTAAGGTTCACCCTTGTAGACAGCCGACCCCACCTCAGATGCTTGCATCTGGGATTAGAAATCGTCCGCAAAAATTCAACCCGACCCATTCACTCATTCAAATTTCTGCCTTAAGGAATGAACTAAATTAAATAAAAACCCCCTAGGTTACAATGAGGACATTGCAAATCTTAGGCATGGGGGGGGTATGAAAGTGCAAAACTTGTAAGAAAAGGTTTCAAACAAAAAAATTCACATATGCCAAAAACACCATAAAAATTAAAAATTTTTGAAAAAGAATAAGAGGAAAAGAGGAGAAGGAAATTTTGTGAAGGAGAAGGAGAAAAGAAACAAAATGAAAAAGGAGCACAAAATTATGAGAAAAGGTGATAGTCATTAGTAAGGAACTAAGGAATTAACCTAAGTTCTAGACCTCATTCAAGAAAATAACTGAAAAGTGCATAATGAGATTAGTAAGAATGCAAACCTTAGGCATTCTTGAATAGACTCTTAGTACCCATTAAGATCTAGACAATCCTCAAGAGGTTGAGGAAAATGAAAAGCTTAAGTACTAGGTCCAAGGCTTAGGGAGTATTTGGCCTCGTTAACTAATTTTTGGTTTACGGGACTCAGTAACCTAAGCACCCTAACCTCACACACAGCCTGGTTCAGTAAGCGTAAAAATCAAAATCACGCAGAAGCGTCGCAAAATTCTAAAAAGAACACCTAGAATAGGAGCGGCCTATCAACACAAGTTGATTTGGACGAGTTCCCAGCGCGGAGAGGCGGGAAATCCCCTCGAAGATGCGTAACAAAATATCATCTCCTCGGTGCTTGTCTCTTAGGATATTTACATATCCTACTGGGGGCATGTAAGCACTCTGCTGGTTCAGATTCCATGGATGGCATTATCTCGAAGTGTCAATTGCCAGGGTCTGGATTCGGCCACGGAACACCATGGATGGGATTATCTCGAAATCTCAATAGCCAGGGTTCCGGGGGTTGCCATGGGCGGTGCTATCTCGAAGCATCGATCGCCAGGAACCCTTGAGGATTGATGATGGGAGCAAGGAATCTGATACAGACCGTGTTGAAAAGCCAATCCTAGGCTAGAACTAAAAAGAAAAAGAGAGAGAAAACTCTCCAAACAGAAAAACTTTCTATCTCTCTCTTATAAAACGCACTACAAACTGAGCCAGGGCTAAAATCATTTCAAGCACGGGTGCTTTAACCACAAAGTCCAATAAACCTTAGGTTAGTTCTTATGGGCCTTAAAAACCTTTGCTAAAGACTGAGGCTAAGGCTAGACAGATTTGGATCTTGATTGGTACTAGAGTACCTTTTAGGCCTATGGTCAGCGTTCTAACCTAATCTATGCTCAAATAAAAAAGCACTTATCTAAAGCTATTAAGAACTTCATGGTCTAGAACAAGGGTTGAAACCTTAAGTTTTTGCTAAGGGACTAGCAAAAGCTAGGCATGGGGGTATGATGAGAACCTCATCATGAGCCATAACTAGCTCATTTTGGCCCAATACAAAGGATAAAAGCTCCTACATAACTCAAGGAAAGGCTTAACTCAGAGAATTCTGAGTTTAAGGAGAAAACAAGTCATAAGGGGTAAAAATGCAATTTTACCAGTATAATCTGCATACAGGGTAATTCAGGGTCCAAACACAGGTCAAGCAAACCGAATAAGAAGGAAAGTGGGATGATCTGACAAGGGCTACAGCAATTCCAAGGAACTAAATGATAATATGTAACCTTAAAACAAACCCACTTCAATTCACAAGGTTCGAGGCAAAGTAAAAATAGAATAAACCCTCTAAAATTCATAGAAAAATAATCTCTAGGGTTTAGAACCTTCAATTTGGCCTTCAGACCCCATTTTGACCTACATTGAGAACCATGCCCAATTAATAACTTAATTTGGGTTTTTGCATAAATTGACTGGTCAAACAAGGTTTAATCTAGAAATAAAATTCACCATCAAATTTCTTAGGTCCTAATTAGTCATGTATAAAAACTTGAGCCTAAGAAGAAACCTTCTTGACCAACTTTGCACTTTGGTCCTCATATATTTACTTTTTGGCCCTCAACTTTTGAACCCTCGCATTTCTGCCCCTAACTCTC
This sequence comes from Thalassia testudinum, assembly GCA_037157565.1. NCBI lineage: Eukaryota > Viridiplantae > Streptophyta > Magnoliopsida > Alismatales > Hydrocharitaceae > Thalassia > Thalassia testudinum. The sequence continues at coordinate 28,265,723 of JAZHRO010000073.1, forward strand.
CTTCGTTCTTTGCATTCAGGTCCCTCCTGCCAAAACCTGCCAGCACCATGCTCTGGCGACCTTGCGCGGAGCATGGCGCCGCGGAGGGTGAGGGGGAGGGGCTGGCAAGTCAACCGGGGGTGCCCTGCGTCGTCAGCCGTCGCAGGAACACCCCCCTGGTCGCTGCAACCCACCATACCGGCCGTGCGAACGCACGGACGGTATGGGTTTCCATCTCCGGCATCCTCCGGCGAGGGAGACACGTCGTCTCCCTCCGCCCTCCTCTCTGATTCCGCCTCTATAAATACCCCCGTCGCTCCGCCGTTCTGGGCAGCTGGGATCTGACGGAGAAAACCCCCAACTTTCCTCTCCTCTCACTCCGGCAGACGCCCACCAGCTCCGGCGGTTCTTCCTCCTCCTCCTCTTCGCTCTGCCGCAATACCAGCAGCAGAGACTTCTCTCCCTCGCTCTTCCCGCGCCACGCCGCACCCAGCTGGCGCCTCTCCGGCCCTCTGCTCGCCGCCGCCCCTTCCCCCGGGCATCTTCTTCTTCGGCGACAGTCGATACGACTGTCGCCCGCTCCGGCCCCTCCTCGTCCTGCTAAGTAGGTAGAACTCCTCCTCTTCCTCCCCTCTTCCTTTTCCTCACTTTAAACATTTACTGTCGCCCTCGATTCCGACCAATCACCCTCACCTTCTCCGCCTCCGGCCATCCTCCGGCGAGCCGCTCCCATCACTCCAGCAACCCACACGGCTCGCCGACCACCGCAGAACCTCCGCCTCCTCACCCTGATCAACCTCCGCCCTTCCACTTCCCCCAAATCACCCTCTGCAACTCCACCGAACAAACCCATCTCCCGACCCACAGTCCGACCTAGGGCAGCTCGTAGGCTCCGCCTCGCCGCCTGCACACACCCCGACCACCTTCGCCGTGCCACGGCGAAGGTCATCCGCGTTTTTGATTGGGCCGAGAGGCCGTTTCTCTGTGGGCAGGTACCTGCGCTCGTCGCCACCATTGTTGAAGCGAAGCAGCTTCGACCTGCTGTCCCAGGTGCACCGCGCCCAGGTCACGCTCCCAGGCTGTGCGGGGGCATTTCGGCAAAGCGTTAGGCTGCAATGAGGCGCATCCCTCGCGCGAAGGCCTCGCGTAAAGCTGCGATTACCAGCTGCTTCCTCCGCGCAGGCGCGAAATTGGGGTGGGACATTTAGTCCCACCTCGGAAGGCTCTGAAGGAGCGCAGCGGTATAAAGCGAAAAAGTGCTGGAGGCTTATTGCCTCAGCACATGGGGTGAGGTCCCCTTCACCCGCCCGGTTACCCGGTCTCGTCCGCGCTCACGCCCCGCGGACCTGGCCCGACCCGACTTAGACTAACCTGCACTCCTCGCCCGCCACACACGCCGGTGGGCCTGGACCCGGGCGCGACCCGTACCCGGCAACCCGGCAGCTCTGGGAGAGCTTTCATAAGAGTGGCTTCTGTGAGAGAGAGACGCGGGGGAGGGTAGAGTTAGGTTTTGCCCCCTGATCAAGCTGTGTAAGTGTGCAGGCACAGGTGAAGAAGAACTGTGGAAGAAGACAAAGGCTGAAGGAAGGAGGATCATCGAGCGGCACTGTAGCAGCGGCGGTTTAAGTCGTCTGATTGGAAAATCAGACGACGTCCTGAAGGCAAAGAAGGCAGAAGGAAGGCGAGGCAGAGGAGAACACAGAGAGGCCAAGGGAAGAACTGAAAGAAGAAGAGCATAAGGGAAGAACTGAAAGAAGAAGAGCACGAGAAGAAGATCTGAAGAAAGGAAAAGAAGAAAGAAAGAAAAAGAAGGAGAACAGGACCGCTCTGCAGAAGAAAAAGGAAGAGCAGAAACAGCTGAAAGAAGAAGAAGAACATCGCCACTGCAGATAAAGAAGAAGAACGAAGGAAGAGAGCAGAAGATCTGAGAAGGAAGAAGAGGAGAAGCAAAGAGAAAAGAAGAAAAGCCAACAAATTCTCTCTCTCTCTTTCTTTATTTTTGTAAAAGAAACTTGTACCCCTAGAATACAACTTGCTCCCTGAGTTCGACCTCGGGAACTCTTTTATTTTCCGAGTAACAAATTGTATTAAACTGGTAATCACCTCTCTCTATACTATACTACGACGAAATAATAAAACTATAGAGGAAGGTTTCTACACCAGCTGACTATAGAGGGAGTTGAATGAGAACCTAATGTGTGGTACTATACTTGTGATCCATTATTCCAATTCTTAAGTGAGATATCATCAAGTATAGGGGTTTCAAAGATGATGCATTTCCCAAATGATCTATCCAAACAATGAAATAGATCCAAAGGTGCCTTCTGGGCTGGCTGAAACCAGGGTGCCTCCCCAGGGTAACAAGAGTCTATAAAGTAGCTAGTGGGTCCAAAGATGGGTTAGTAGATCCACTAGGCTAGGTATTCCTGGTCTCTTGTACTTAGGGGGAGTGATCTTGATGATATGATTGTAATTGTACCTGGCATTGTCCAATTTGCTCTAGGAGCTTAGCACATTGATCATTCCAATTCCTATTATACTCTTGGAATTTAGCTGCTAAGGCATTCAATTGGTTCTGATCCAAATAAGGGTCGAATCCATGAGGTTCGGGTTCTAAGTAAACTGGGGGATAAGGAGTATGATAATAATCATATCCCAATTGCTAAGGATGAGTCTCCCAACCAAAAGGAGTTGGAATCATGGTTAGGTTGGGAGAGGGAGAACCCTGAGGGTAAGAATAATGAGGGTGTGGGTTCATGGACAATAGAGAAAAGAAGAAGATAGGAGAAAAGAATGGAGAGAGATACACGACAGAGGTCTTAGTGACCTCTTACTAGCTATAAGGAGCTGGTGAATAGAATAAGGCAAAAGCCTTGGATAAGATATGTTGTCCTTTAATTAGGTGAATAGATTTTTCATTCAAGTTCATAATTAGGAGTTTATTTGTTGTAAAATGGACTGAAGGGAATCCCCATTTCCTAAGCTAAACCAACCAACTTGAATACGAGGGGACTAAAGGGAAGGTTCTTCCATTGGCTTACACCTCTGATTCCTTAATACCCCTTAGTCACGACCGTTTGGTACTACCTTGCAGGCTTAGACACTATATTTGGCCAAAGAAATTGAGGCTACCCAATAGTTAAACAATAAATGTAGGTTAAGACAAAATTTAATCTTGATTTTCAATTATCCTTAATCCTAATGTTGACCTAATTGCATAAGTTTTCAATTGAAGTGGGTGAGGTGGTCAACCAATCAAATCAATCTCACCCACTAGGAACCTTTTTTTTTAAAGTTCAATTAGATCTGATATGTGTCTCTAGAAATGAAAATTAAACTTTAATGTTAGGAACCTAGGGTTTATGCTTCTAAATTTCTGGATTATAGACCCTATTCTTGAATAAATAAGTTCTCTGAATCAGCACAAAAATCAAAATGGTATGAAATTTTGTAACCAACGTCCTTTTTAAATTAGATTTTCAGAGAGTAGTTTTTAAGATTTTTACTATTTCATAAATTTTATTATGAATTTTTAAGTATAAGGGGGTCAAATAGGCGCAACTAATCCCCTACGAGTATTTTAGTTTGAATCAATATCAACAGAGATCCAAAAATTCTTTAAAAACTATAGAAGAAACTAGGTTTCAATGGATTTCTATCCTTGCAAAATTCAAGTTAATTTGATTCATACAGAGGTCAGAATTAATTCTTAAAGTTAGATAAAATTAGAATACAAATTGTTCTGACCCTATCCACTGTCTGAATTTTTAAAATTCGTATAGTGTGAATTTTTCTTAGTAAAAGGTGGCATTGGAAAGCTAGTTTGAAACCCCAATAATAGATCAAATCTTAAGATTTTTGGCTTCCTATTTTAATGGTAATAGAACTTTTAAATTCACAATTAGTTTCAGGCTGAATTTCCAATTATAGATTTGGTGTGTTTTAGGTAATTTCCAACACAAAACACACGAAATAATGATTTTTATTTTTTTTTTCAAACCAAAGAAAGCAATAAAGTTTCAAGTTGAATTTCCAATTATAGATTTGGTGTGTTTTAGGTAATTTCCAACTCAAAACACACCAAACAAAGATTTTTTTTTTTTTTTTAAACCAAAGAAAGCAATAAAATAGAGGATCAAGAAAAATACCTATGGTCTTCACCACGAGTCAATGCATGCGTGGATCCTCATCTTGACCTAACAATCAAACAAAAATAAAAATGTTAAGCAAATGCAAATCCAAATCTAAAACCCACCAGTTGCCTCCCCAGCAATAGCACCATTTGATAAGCGATTTTCGCATGTGATTTGATTACATCATCAAATTCATAGTATAGTTGTACGAAATCCCTTGATCAAAGATATATTTTTTTAAGTTATCGCAAAACTCATGGTGATTTTCTCTTTTATAACTTGAGTCCCGATCATTCGTCTCTAAGAGGCGTGAAAACGAGTTTTGTTTAGATTAACGATTCATTTATTATCAAACTAGATCTAACCTAGTATTTTTCTCTTTTCCTCTTTTGTAATTTTTTTTATGTTTTTGATTTTCAAAATGCGAAAGTGAAAGTGAATATAATGAAAACCTAAATCTAACTAAGCTAATGAAAATCTAATCTTAACCTTACTAATGGGTGTGTATTTACAATGATACGAGAAACATATCACTACTCGTTGAAAGAGAGACTAATCATGCATTAACCAATTATATGAAGTTGCAAAAATACGTAAAACAAAATAAACTAGAAGCAAGCAAAGGCTAGGATCAACCAAGAGAGGCTATGAAGAAGCCTTCTTGGCCATCCACTAAGAAGAGGAATAGAGGGCATGTGCACCCAACTAGAGAGGAGGGTGTTGTACCCTTTTCTACCTAAGGCCATCCTTGCGAAGACCTTAAAGATGGTCTCCTCTATTGCTGTCCAAGGAAAAGGAGATGGTGACATAGATCCTCTATGGAGAAGAGAAGAACCACACCAACAAGAAGAGGAAAAGAGGAGGATGTTGGTGAAGCCTTCTTCCCCTTTCCTAACCGTCCATGGAGGGCTCTTGGTGGAGGAGGAGGAGTACCTTGGAGAGGATGGACGACTCTTAGGGTTTTGGGTGTGGGTGGCACAAGTGACGAGGAGAGGAATGGAATGCCCTCTCGCCACCATAGAAACTAGGTTTATATGGGAAGTGGCCCTCTTTGGAAGTTGAATGTCGTGCCTAGGAGGAAAGAAGAATCATGACCGGTTTGCCTGAATGGTAGGTCCTGTGTAGTCTTCCAACTCCTCAATGTGATAGCCTTCGCATCGGCGCACTGTCCATTAGGTGGCAAAGGAGCGAAAGGGGCAGAATAGGAGAGGTTTGGCAGCAAAGCTGGCTGATCTTACACATAACCAGGTGATGTAGGAGGTTCCTATAATACAGCATGCGCCTGTCCCTGCAATGCATGGAACCTAGGCAAGGCACCCTAGTTTTGCACATACCTCAGGTTTAGGATAGGTTGGGAGGGCAAGACTCCCTACGATCTATGCACCTGCAGTAGTTGATTCTCTATCTTCTGAATATCCTGAATTTGGTTAGCCATGGCCTTCATGATCTATAAGTTGTCATTAGTCAATTTTCACATTGATTCTTGCAATTCCTCTCTAAGTGTCTCCAAAGGGTCGGCCCACTTTAAAGGGTGATTGGTAGCTTGGTGCAGCGGCTAATAAATCGAGCATGATTGCTACTGAGGCGAGAATGGTTGCTACCTCGGTACATGTTTTGCACATTCCTGTATTGTCTGGTCTAGTGGTGTGGATCTTATTAGGTCTTTGTGAATTACTACACCAGGAAAAATTCAGTTGCTGGCACCAACCAGGATTATACGTCTCCAAGTACGGGTTAGTACACTTATAACCTTTGATAGCATTAACATCTTCATAGGCCGAAGATGTTTGAGACATATACTCATCAAGGGAGTACACATTACAATCATCATGGTGTGCGAAACCCTGATCATATAGTGCCAGATCGAGATTATTCACGGGTTCCTAATATGTACGATCCCATAAAGATGGAGAAGATACATCCTGAGTGAGTAAATGTACTCGTGCAAAAGATACTCGGGATGTGGGAGAAGAGTGGGATGTAGTAGAACTCGAATTAGTTCATCGAGCTTCTTATCTAGCAGGTCCACCTTATCCAACTTCTTGGTAATAATAATCATGTCAGCTCAGGCAAATTCGACATGAGCCTCGTGGACATGAACTTGCTACTGTCCAGGTCACTAGAATTGGTTCATTGATGCGGCATTTATAGAATTCTCCACTAAGGATTAGAACAACTCGAATGTGTTGTTCTCATCCTTCACGAGGAAATTCCCACCACTAGATGCATCGGCCAGGTACTGATGTATGTCATCTAGCCCATGATAGAAAATCTAAGCTAAGTGCCATCTGAGCACACCATGGTACAGGCATTTCCTGAGAAGATCATAAAATCTTTCCTAGGCATCATGTAACTTTTCCCCTGGTCCCTGGGAAAAAGTTGTAATCATGCACCTCATTGCGTTTGTTTGACCAATCAAAAAGAATTTATGGAGGAGTTCATGATGTAATTCCTCCCATGTTCCAATCAACCTTCCGATGGTCTTGAAACAGTATGAAGCTTTGTTCCTTAAAGAGAATCGAAAATGCTTCATGAGAATAAGCCCCTATTTTACATTTCTAGGTTGAACCGTTTCAGTGATTCGACTTAGATCCTCGATGTTTTGGAAAGGGTCCTCATTCGAGTTTTCATAAAAACAAGTCTGAATCTAACCTATTACATTTGGCTAAAGCTCAAATGCAGACTTGAGGTGCCACAATCATGGTCGCTGGATCACAGAAGTCCCACAGTTGTTCTTCACATGGTGGATGCTGAATTCTATCTAGAGTATTGAGAATCCTATCAATATTCTACTGATACCATTGCTCAGATGCAACAACCTTGGCTTCCAGACAAGCCATTGGATCTTGGTTTTTGAGGGCCCCAACTAGGTCCAGGACCAAGATTATCCATTTTAGCTAATCATGAAGAAGAGGGTTGAGAAGAAGAATCGAGTGATGCAAAAAGTCACCTTCGCTACGTTGGGTTTGGTTCTAAAGGCCAGCCAATTCAAGTCTTAAAGACCTCCTTCCTTGCATACACCAACGACAAGGGTTGGTGTAGCCAAGCCAAACAAGGCTAAGGCCTTGTTAATCAAATTGGTCATTTAGAAATTAGATGACCAAATATTTCATGAAGGTTTTAATTCTTGAAGAAAATTCGTCACAAGACCGACTGAAAATGATTTCTGCCTCTTAAGCTAGCCTAGCCAGTCTATTATGAGGGAACTAAGGGGAAGGTTCTTCCTTTGGCTCTCACCTCTGGGTTCTTGATACCCCATAGCCATGGCCATTTAGTACTACCCCACAAGCTAGACATTAGGTTTTGCTAAAGAGATTGAGATCACTCAGTAGTTAAATGACGAATGCAAGTTAATTGATGTATTCTTTATGAATTGTTAACTTTTTTTCCTTCAACTTGAGGTGTTTGGTGAGTGGTCAACAAAGTGACTTGACTCACTGACTAGTCAATGGACTTGATTGAGTCCAAGCTAGTCTATGTGGTCTCTAAAAATGTAAACCCTATATATTAGACCTAGGGTTCAAGAAAATCTAACCAATTCAGCCAGTAGACTGATGTAAACACATTTACAATACTTAAGATGTCTATTTATGCATGTTCATAAGCATAGGATTGCATTGCATGATATAAATATCGCATAACATGCATCATCTTGCATTTAGAGTAGTTTGAATAAAATGGAGGTTAATTGTCTCTTTTTCTGTGCTTGGACAGGGCAAACTTTTTATCGGGGCCTCGGATCGAAGATCCAACCATACAGATGTGATCAGGGCGACAATTGGAGTTCAACGACTCCAAGATCGCCCTAATCAGGCATCTGTAGCATCTGATAGTGACCGGGGAACCCTAGAAGATCAAGGGCCAAGATGGTGTAAATCCACACTTTCAATGACAAATTCGACCGCATGGATGGATTCAGATCGACGATCGCAGCCTAACGATGCAAAAATCAAGTCAATCTGACACCCGTGGCACCATCTACAACATCCAGAAGATGGACGGCCAAGATGGTGACATGTGGTGCCATCTCAGCCGTCCAACCGACCCCCGGCACCGCCGCATCTTCTCTTCAATTAGAGCGTCGCTTCTTCGCCGTTGGATCAAGATCCAATGGCTACGGATGCGGTGCCTTGAATACGTCCGCGCGACCATTTGGCCGATGCAGCACAGTGGTCCAACGCCTTACCGTGATGCATTGGGGCGAGTTCGAGTCACAACGAGCGGGATTTGGAGTGGGGGCGCACCTTCAATCGACCATCTGATCGCGATCCAACGGCCGCTCGCGCTCGATAGCACCAATGCGCTATCGCACTCCCGCGCCTCACACGGCATCGCACGCGGGCGGGCACGTGTTGAGGAGAGGGGAAGACTCATCTTAAGCCGTCCGATCTCGCGATCGGACGGCTGAGATTCAGCGAACATGCATAAGCGTTAAGCGCACGTGGAAGCCAGCAGCCGCGCGGGCAGCGCCCACTACGCCCACGATGGGGATTTAGCGACAATTTTATCCGTCACTAAAGACCCCTTTTTTAATGTTTTAAAGATGCAATGACCAATTTGCCCCCACTCCTTGCAATTATAAAAGGAGACCCCCTCCACACGAAATTCTCATCCCTTCCTTCTCTTCTCTACCTCTCCAAAGCTCAAAAGAAGCTTGTCCCACACCTGGGATGCTCCTCGTGAGATAAAGTCCAAATTTTCGTCCCTGTTCGGAAGTGGATCCCGCGACGACGATGACGTGCTACCCCATTCCCGTTCTTCTGCTTCGTCCTCCTTCATCCTGCTCCGTCCTCCTTCATCCAGGCGTCGTCCTATCCGGCTCGTCCTCCAAGCGATCGTCAAGGAGGATAACTTCTCTCTCCCATTCTTCTTTACAGCTTTCTAGTGTAGAATTTTCCTGCTTTCTAGTGTAGCTGATTTCCCGCTTTCTTGTGTAATCCTTATTTGGTTTTATTGTATAAACATTTTGAAATATTGAATGCATGTTTTCTCTCTCTCTCTCTCTTCTAGTCTAATTGTTGTAATAGCTTCATTGTAATTACATCACCTCACTTTTCAAGAAAAATTCTTAAAAAATATAATTGCAAATATAGATCGACGTAGCCTCCCTGTGTTCGACTCAGAATTTCAATTTTAGTATAAATTTTATTTGTTGAACATGAATTCTTCGCTTTCAAGCTACAACAACAAGGTTTTAAAACCAAACACGTTAGTGTAGCAATTCATACATTCAACATTTTGGCGCCGTTGCCGGGGAGGCAACGATTTTCGATCTTCTTTTCGCATCTCTTGCACTTTATTATTTTCTAACTTGCTTTCTCTTGTGTCTATTGTTTTGCAGAGACCTCCATCAAGGAATCATCAAGCGGTAGACTGGAGTAAAGTGCAGTTGAAGACAACTGTAAATGCTCCCCATTCTTTCCCCCTCCATAGATTTCATTCGCCACATTAAATCCAAATTCCAATTAACCTAGGTGTTTGCATAAATCCTAGGAATAGTTTGGTTGTTTGGATTCTCACTCACATTCATTCCACCCTCATTTATATAAAAAAAACAACAAAAAGATAATTTTGTGGGGCAATTTTCAACAAACACACAACATACACCCACATTCAAGGCACCTAACCGGATTGATTTGTTTCTACTCAATCGGGCTCTGATCTGTGAAACCGGTACACACAAAGCAACACATAAAAGAGTAGAAATCATTCTAGGTTAAACATCTTTGAGTGCCTAACTTAGTGGTACATTTGTGGCCAATTGTTTGAGTTGTTTGGGCCGCACCACTCTATTTAAAATCAACTCATCAAGTAGCTCCTCCTTAGGGTTTTCAATCTAGGTCTATTCCAGGCACTCCACTTTCTTTCTGGTTTTAAAGGAAAATAATCTTCACCCATGTTTTACAACTTGGTTTGCCTAGAAACTTGATTGCAATCCACCTAATTTGAAACCCTAAAAGCTACTTAAGCAAGATTTGAACATTAAAATCCACGCATAACAAATAATCTTGCTTGAAAACCTTCGTTGTGCACGCACTTACACAAATCTCAATCAATCATTAAGGGCACAACCCATTTTAAGAGCCCATCACATTCCATAAGCACCACAATCCCAGGCCTTAATAAAATTGAGTAGACGTTGGCCTTAAGGTCTGATTTGCTCTTCAGAGCCTAGTCTGAGATTGTTTTTTATTAACCTACTTGTACTGATTAATCTGATGTCTATCTAGGGGAGTAGCGTCAAACGACTGCAGCTGGGGGGTACACTAAGAACCAGAGGCGAAAGCCAAAGGAAGAACCTTCTCCCCAGTCCCTCCTTCTAACTGGTTGGATTAAATAGATACAAGTAGAGTAAATCATTTACAGTCTTAAGGCAGGTTTTTGGAGTCAGTAGATCCTTAGGCTACCCCACTTAAGGACAGCTTTATTTTGTTGTGTTGTAGGGTCCCTATCCCCAGTCCTTCCGACCTTCTCCTAGTTTATGCTGGGTAGATAGTCATTAAATCCTCGATTGGAAGGACCATTAGAACATTCTAGGAGGCGCAAGTTGGATTTTGGTCAAATTGATCCCATGGCTAACTAACAGCCTCCTCTGCTTGGAAATCCACAAGAAGAATTTCGAAGGCAGCTGGAACAAATGCAAAGAATGCAGGAATGGTTCCAGAGAATGCAAGGTGCTCATCCCTTGAAGGACTTTTATGATCCTTCAAATTATGGGGAACGTCCTAGCGTCCAGATTCCAGCCGGTGACGTAGAAATCAAGCCCCAGGTGTTAAGCCTGATTAAACATTATCATGGGCTTGGCTCTGAAGGTCCGTTTCAGCACTTGGAGGACTTGACCACTTTGGTCCAGACCACCAAGGCTAGAAACGTAAACAAGGAGCAAATGATCATGAGGCTCTTCCCCCACTCTCTTAGGGATAAGGCCGCACATTGGTATAAGACAATAGGAAGACCAATTACAACTTGGAATGAGTTGAAATCGACCTTTCTGAAGAAATTCTTCCCAGTCGGACGTACCAATGCTTTGAGATGGGCAATCACTACCTTTACATAGCGGTTGGGGGAGCAGTTTCATGTGGCCTGGGAGAGGTTCCATGACTTATTGCGGAGGTGTCCACACCACAAGGTGCCGAAATGGAAACTCGTGCAGATCTTCTATCATGGGTTGACTGAGCAACTCAGAAATCATGTGGATGCTTCTTGCAGAGGCAATTTCCTCAATAAAGATGCAGATAGTGCACGTGATTTATTTGAGGAAATGAGTGAGAATTCAATCAATCATGCCTCCATGGATACATTTAACCGATCCCAGCAACCCAGATCAAATGTCAATGAAGTCCATGACTCTCATTCATTTGATATGGAATTGATTTGTAACAAACTTAATAAGGTGGACTTGGTTGCTAAAAGAATGGAAGAGTGGATGGCTGGCAATTCTATGAACAACTCTCAATCCACTCAATCCCAAAATTCGAGATTCCATTCCTCACAAGCTCCTTTTGGACGGGAGTTCGTGAATCAACTCGATGCGGCTCAACTTGTGAGTCAGCATTTTTCGAAACCCCACGGGTTCCAAACTGGGGCCTTTGATCCCAATTTTTCTGATCCTTCCCTTTCTTTCTCTCCATCCTCACCCTATGAGGATGTCTGTGCTATACAAGAGAATGGTAGATCCAACCCGTACTCGAATGCCTATAATCCAGGTTGGAGAAACCACCCTAACTTCTCTTGGAAAAATCCGGGGCAACAGACCCAATTCCGACCCAGCAACTATGCTCCGCAACGACCAATGGGTCAAGGCCAAGTATATACTCAGTTGCCTCCAAATCAGGTCAATCAGCCAGCTTGGAATGCCCGTCAACCTGCAAGGTAGGCTGATTTGAACAGTCAAATGGTAGAGATGCAAGGATCCATGCTCCAACTCATGCAGCAAATGAAAAACTCGCTGGACAACTTGCAGTCCGAGTTCATTGCTAACTCTCGTCAACCCGAATCTCTACCATCCCAACCTGTACCCAACCTGTGAAATATTATGAATTCGGGCAACCAAGCCCATGGGTACAGAAATCAGAGGGACCCACACGCACATGCTCAGGTGGTTGAGTAGGGTCCCTCGTCCTCTTCTTCTTCTTATGCAAATCAACAATTCATGGTTAATCAAGCCCCTCCAATCTTTCCTAACCCTCCCCAAGACCCAAATTCTTATGCATCTACAAAGTCTGTCACTTTGAGGAGTGGTAAGAAGACTTAGGATCCACAACCACACTATTCTGATCTTTTGAATCCTGAAGAACCTGAGGAGAGAGAGGAGAATTCTAGAGGAGAAATCAAGGCTTAAGAACCTAATTCCAAAGATCTGACTCATGTTCCTTTTCCTGAAGCCTTAACCAAATCAAAGAAGTCTGTTGATAGCAATGAGGACCTTCTGAATCTATTTAATAATGTTGAGATCAATATCCCACTCCTTGATGCTATCAGGCACATACCGACTTACGTAAGATTTTTAAAGGAATTATGTACACAAAAGCGTAAGTCGAGAGAATCTGTTCTGAGGAAGGTGGTACTCTCTGAGCAGGTTAGTTCTGTTATCCTGCACTACCTCCCTCAGAAAAAGAGAGATCCTGGTGCTCCATTGATTTCTTGCGTTATCGGAGATTACACATTTGATAGAGCACTTTTGGATCTGGATGCATCCATCAACCTAATTCCGACTTCAACAAACTTCAATAACGCTACAGTTAGCGGACCGCTCGGTCACAAACCCGCAAGGCGCTATTGAAGATGTTATAGTTAAGGTCAAGGATTTCTATTTTCCTATAGATTTCCTTGTCCTTGACATGGATGTACCTGATAATCTGAGGAACACGCCCATCATTCTGGGGCGTCCGTTCCTGGCTACAGCTAAGGCCAACATTAATTGTGAAAGCGGTAGCATGGAAATCGCCTTTGGGGACCAATGAATGAAATTGGATATTTTTAAGGTGATCAACAAATTTGAGGATTGTGGATTTATTAAGGAACTTGATGAGGATAATGATAACATTGAAACTTGTTTGATGGTTTCTTCAATTGAAAGTTCTTCTTTGGATGATGAATTTGACCCGCAACCCTCTATGGCTAACCTGACATCTTTGGAAGAGGTTATTGATTTTGTTCACTCACAACCTCTTCCTCTTGTTGAATCTTCAGCATCTACCCTACCATCAATCATTAACCCGCCCCAGCTTGAATTGAAACCATTGCCTGAGAATTTGAAATATCAATTTTTAGGACCTTAGAAGACGCTCCCTGTGATTATCAGTGCTAAATTGACAAAGGAGCAAGAGAATAAATTGATCAAGGTCCTGAAGGAACATAAGGAGGCAATTGGTTTGACCATTCATGACCTCAGGGGGATCGAGCCATCTTACTGTAATCATAGAATATTTTTGGAAGATGGATCCCACCCTTCTCGCCAGATGCAGAGGAGATTGAATCCAAATATGCGAGAAGTGGTCAAAAAGGAAATCATCAAGTGGCTCGATGCAGGAATTATTTATCCAATCTCTGATAGTCCCTAGGTAAGTCCCATTCAGATTGTTCCAAAGAAAGCTAGGATTACTGTTGTGACTAACGGGCGAGAAGAATCTGTCACAACCCATTCAACTTCCTCTTGGAGGGTTTGTATTGATTACAGGAAGCTGAACACAGCCACTAAAAAGGATCATTTTCCCCTGCCCTTCATCGATCAAATCTTGGAAAAATTAGCCAGGCATAAGTACTTCTGTTTTCTTGATGGCTACTCGGGATACAACCAAGTTCCTATCCATCCCGAGGATCAAGAAAAAACTACTTTCACTTGTCCCTACGGAACCTTTGCTTTTCGTAGTATGCCTTTCGGGTTATGCAATGCACCTGCGACTTTTCAAAGGTGTATGCTGGCCATATTTTCTAACATGGTGGGAGAGTTTATGGAAGTCTTCATGGATGATTTTTCTATTTTCGGAGAATCATTTGACTCTTGTTTGGCGGAAATGATTCTTAAGAGATGTATCGAAACACAATTGGTCCTTAGCTGGGAAAAGAGTCATTTCATGACCCAAGAAGGCATCGTTTTGGGTCATGTAATCTCTGAATGGGGAATTGAAGTGGATAAAGCTAAGGTTGATGCTATCGCTAAACTTCCTCCTCCCACATCTGTTAAACAAATTCGATCAATTCTTGGCCATGTGGGATTTTATCGAAGATTCATCAAGGATTTCTCGAAGATTGCTCATCCTTTGAGCAATCTTCTTGCCAAAGAAATGCCGTTTGTTTTTGACTAATCATGCCAAAAGGCATTTGATTTCCTAAAAATAGCAGTCACCTATGCTCCAGTTTTGCAACCACCAATTTGGACAGCCCCTTTTGAGATCATGACCGACACTTCTGATCATGCAGTCGAGGCTGTCCTGGGTTAGAAAATTGATAGAAAGACCTCTGTCATTTACTATGCTACTAAAACTCTGGATGAAGCCCAGAGGAATTATACTGTTACTGAAAAGGAATTACTAGCTGTAGTGTTCGCTTTGGAAAAATTCAGGGCTTATCTCTTAGGGTCTCATGTTATCATCTATATCGACCACTCGGCCTTGAGACATCTCTTGGCCAAAAAGGATGCTAAACCTTGGCTTATTCATTGGATTCTTCTTCTTCAAGAATTTGATCTTGAAATCAAGGATAAAATCGGGGTACAAAATGTGGTAGCGGATCATTTGTCGAGACTCCTAGGTGATTCTTCTTGTCCGGACATTCCGATTGCTGACACTTTTCCGGACGAAACTATTCTTACAATTTTAAGTGTCCACACCCCATTGTTTGCTCACATTGTTAACTATTTGGCCATTGGTCAAATCCCCCAGGATTGGACCAAGCAACAACGGGATAGACTCAAATCTGAGGCCAAATACTAGCACTCCAAGTAAACTCAAGCTCTTGCTCTAACACCATAGGTAGAGCATCGTCCAAGACACTTGAGCTGCTAAAATACGCTTTAATGCTCCATCTAAACATATGAAATATAGATATGAAACAGCACCGAGGCGGTAACATGTTGACATCGCATCCTTAATGGAGGCATTTTCCTCCTTCTCGATGGTGGGAACTCAAACCAATGATCTGCTTTAGACTTTTACTAAGGCCAAACAAGGGATTTTTCTGATTTTTAGTAGTTTTTTTAGGTGTTAGCTTGTGTGTGAAATTTGACATAGGAAGTTCCGCAAGAAAAGCAAGTTTTTGAATCAGAAACTAAGCCAGATACTTTCCATATTACAAAAGAGGATCAAGTCACCTGAACTATCATGAGTTCATGTGGAATTTTAGAGAAGGATGTCTGATCTAATCTAAAAATAGACCCTGAAATTCTAATGATCAGATCCGTATCCTCATCCCTAGTTTGTTAAAGATAAAATCCCATTTTACCAAAAGTGAGTTGTTAACCTTAGTCCCGATTTCAAAATTTTCCTCAAAAAGTTTTTTTCAGTATTATTATTATTTTTTTGGGTATGCATGCAAGAAAATAAAAATGATTAAAGAAAAATGCATGTTTTTAGGTTTTGAAAATCCTAAATAGATTATCAAAATTTTAGAAACACCCCCTATGCTTATGATATGCAATGTCCCCATGCATTAAGAGGGAAAAGGGATCACCTTAGTGAAGGGAGGTCAGGTTTAGCATGGTCAAAACCTGGAAAAAGAAAGGAAAAAGGAAAGCAGAAAAAATGATGGGTTACCTCCCATTCAGTGCTATCTTTTATGCCATTCAGCTGGGTGTGAAGGTATGCACGGAAGATGAAAATCATATAAATAATTGGACACTTGGATGCCTACATAAAATGTGTCTTCTTCTGGATCCCTAGAAAATGGATGAGAGGAAATATGGGGATCAAAGATGGATGGAAAATGATAAATGTAGCCTAAGTCTGGCCATGGTTTTAAATCAGGTTGAATACCAAACTCAGGAGGATCTGGTGGCATGTCCATAGGAAAGGGGTCGAGGAAAGGATGGTGAGGATTAGGTGAAGTTAGTGTGGAAAGGTGGGGTGAGGGAAGAGTGGGTGGGTCAGGGTGATCAGGGGGTTCATCAGGAATGGATTTTTGGTCAAGACAAGTTCCCAAATCACAGATTTTGCCACCACTAATTCTGAATCTGATTCCTCAAAAATATTGTGGTCGGTAAAGCTATCTATCAACATTGTCTCCTCCACCATATTTGAAATTTCAGTATCTGAGTCCTCAAAAAAGTTATCATCATGAAATCTCTTGGAGGATTTGAAAATATCTAGAGTGATAGTTTGGCCTACGCAGGTGATATCCATTTTGCCTGTGTGGCAATTGATATTTTCCTTTGCAGTAGCCAAAAAGGGTCATCCAAGGATTATTGGGGCATTCAATAAAGATTCAGGTACCTCAATGTCAAGGACCAGAAAGTCTACAAGGAAGACACAATTCTAGACCTTGACCAAAACATCCTCAACAATCCCATAAGGTTTAATTGTAGATCGGTCGGCTAATTGCAGGGTAACATTAACAGGTTTTAATTCACCGATCTGAAACTCTTCAAATAAAATCGTGGGAATGACATTAACTGAGGCACCAAGATCAAGGAGGGCACGATCAAAGGTAGTATCATCAATAATCACTGAAATTAATGGCTCCCCCAAATCTTTCATCTTAGGAGGCATCTTGCTTTGCATGACAGAGCTTACTATTTTCGAAAGATGTACTTGTCCTAGATTTTTGGCCTGCCTTTTAGGAGTACAGATCTCCTTCAAAAATTTGGCGTAGGCAGGTATATATTTGATGGCATCTAGGAGAGGAATATTGATTTGAACTTGCCCAAATAAATCCATGAGTTCATCTGTGGTGGGCTCAGATTTCTTTTTTCTAATGGTGGTGGGGTAGAGAGCTTGTGGAAAAGGGATCGGAGTCATGTCTTGAGATTTTTGTGTTTCTTTTTCTTCCTGATGGGGAGGTGGAGAGTCAATTTACATAGGGATGGGGATTTCACCAGGTTTTTGTGAAGGCCCGAGATTAGTGGTGGTTTTCCCACTCCTCAAAGTAACTGCACGTGCAGTCGGATTATTATTTGGAGGAGGTGGGGGGGCCTGTGGTTGTGGAAACCTGGGAGGCTGCTAGGGTGGTGGATTAGTAGGAGGTTGATTCGGGTAATGTGGATTTCTATCCAGATATTGGTTCCTTTTGTGATTAGGGTTGGGCATGGGTTGGGAGGGAAGATGTCCTGCAGGTCTTTGAGTAGGAGTAACCCCAATCTGATTATTCAGATTTATGATGGTGCGGTTACTTCCGTCATCTTTGTTTGCATGTCCTGCAGGGTTCTCATCATCTGGGAATTAATGTCTTGTTGGGACGGCCCAGGATGAAAGGGCAGATTAGATGCATACCCATTAAATTGATTTGGTTGGGGAGGAACCTGATTATTCCAGGAGTAGTTCGGGTAGTTCTTCCAAATAGAAGAATTTTTAAATCGCTCCTGGGTGGCAGAAATATTTTGAGTGGGGTTAAGATCTGGATAGTTGTAATTCCCCAGTGAATCATGGCCAACCTCAGAATATTGGTAATAATCAGCAGAAATAGTGTGAGATTATGCAAATTTTCTCTTCGTGGAAAGTTAGGTTGGGTTAGATGTGGACTGTGTGGAGCTTGGGTTGATGTGGTAAGTCTTTCCTCAATCTTCTTTCGATTAATGTGCATCTGGTCGAGTTTTTGGGCGATCATTTGAAGATCGTCTTCGGTGACAAGGATAGCTTGGGTGCCTACTTCATGAACACCGAACTACGGGTTTGGAGTTCTGCAAAATGTGTTCATGGAAGCTTGATTAAATGAGTTTTCACTTATTTCTTCAAAAAGGTGACAGCACTCTTGGCATCCTTATTTAAGAAGTTGCCGCCACACGAGGCATCGACGAAACGTCGGATTTGATCTTCTAATCCATGATAGAAGATCTGCACGAGCTGCCATAAAGGAATCTCGTGGTACGGGTAGCTTCTTAGGAGATCTTGAAATCTTTCCCAAGAATCATGAAAGGTCTCACCAGATTTCTGTTGAAAGGTCGTAATAGATCTTCGTAGGAAATTAGTACGACCTATGGGAAAGAATTTCATTTGGAAGGCGCTCTTGTGTTGAGGCGAAGTTGTGATGGGTCGGCCAATGGTCCTGAACCAATAAGCGGCCTTATCTTTAAGAGATAAAGGAAATAACCGCATCAGCCATAGGTCTTCTTGCACATTTCGAGAACAAGTTATTTATGCAAGAAGAGTTAGCTCTTCAAGGTGGCTGAACGGGTCTTCCCTAGGAAGGCCATGGAAATGTTTAATCAGGTTCAAGACCGCTGGCTTGATCTCGAAGTCCCCATCTGGTATGACCACCCTGGTCGTTCCTCATAATAAGAAGGATCATAAAAATCTTTTAGAGGAATAGCAGGCTGCTGACGAGGTGGTGGGTTTGGCCTTTGGTTGGCTAGGTTTTGGATATTCCTAGTCAATGTTTGTTGATTGGCATTCAGTTGAGCAATCTACTCAGCCATCATTGTCAACAGATCGGGAGGGGGAGCTTGGTGTTGTGATTGAGACAAATTAGCATTGGGGAGCTCCAAGTGCGGGAGGTTAAAGGTGGGTGGGTTTTGGGTGGAAGGGTCAGAATTAGGGTTAGTAGTGGGGTTAGAGGTAGGATTAAAGGTGGAAGTGGAAGGGTTAGTGGACCCATTTTGTTGATTTTACATTTTAGAAGAAGGAAAAAGCGATCTTTTTGCGCGTGGGGCGAAATCAAAAGGTCCCTCCAAGAGTGGATTTTGAGACCGTCGCCCATGCATAAAGTGGAAGAACAGGAGGGTGATGAGTCCATTAAAATGGACTAATATTAAGCCTAAGTATCTTTAATTGTACTATTTAGGTGTTTTAATAATGGAAATTAAGTTGTAGAATATTTGTACACCTCATGATTTAAGTTTATAACATTCTACAACTTAATGATTTTGTTGTTTTTATGTGTAGGTAATAAAATGCAAAAAGAACAAGGGTGGGGGGATAAATTTCCCCAACAGCCGCAACTCTTTCCCCCCTCCCCTGCCTCACATGGGGTTAATCTTCCGCTACCCTTCAACTGACGAGGCCAGAAATAGTTAAGGGATTTAAAAATCCCTTAACTCATGCACGTGGGGAGAGAGAGGAATTAAAAAGAGAGGAGGTGCACTGGGGATGGAGCTTCATCTTCCTCCTGGTGGGGAACTACCTAGCGAACACTGTGGATCCAAGAAGAGAAGCGTGCACTGTGGCCTTCTTCCCCCTTGCTGGGAGAAACCTCACACCTCCTGCTCATAGCATCTCCCTTCAACCACCGCAGGCTCACACCACCACGCCCTACTGCTCGTATGCCTTCAGTGCCATCTGCCTTCACCGCGCCCATGCCACAGCAGACGCATCCACCCAACCGCCCGCGTGCCCCCTGCTGCAGGCGCTCTCAACCGCGTGCCTGTGGCAGGCGCTCTCAACCGCACGCCTGCGGCAGGTGCTCTCGCCATCTTCCAGCACCCGCAGGCGCTCGTTGCCATCTTAGGAGCTTCCTCCTTCAGTAGGCATCCCAGCCAGTGCCTTCAACCTCCCCGCAACACCCGTGCCTCAGCCTGCAGCCACGCGCCTTCACCACTGCCGCACCCTCCTTCCTACAAGCGCATCTGCAGACCGCAGGCGCCCGAACGCCTCACCACACGTGCTCCAACCTCTCAAGCAGACGCCCGGACCCTGCAACTTCCCACCGCAAGTCCCACCGCAGGCAGCGTGCTCCACCGCTCATCTGCAGGCGCTACTTCCACCATCTACAGGCGCACCAGCATGCGCACACCCGCACACCAGCGCACGCACGCCCACACGCCACTAGCCACAGGCACTGCAGCAGCACCTCCACCTTCTTGTTCAACAGACAGGAGCTCCAGCCACCACCGCCGGCCACCTCCGGCCACCTGCGTCGCCGCCGCCGCCGCCACCACCGGAGAGCTCTCGACCTCGCCGTCCTCCTAAGCCTCGCAACAACCCCCGCGATGCTCTCCCTCTCTCACAAGGAGGAGAGAGGAAAAAAGCCCTATTTTACCCCCAATTAAAATTTACATTCAATGCCATTGCCACCTAATTTGATTTTATTATTATTATTATATTGTGGCAGAATTGCATTTGAACACTCATAGTTCTTTATAATTGCATGACATTGAGATTAACTAGTTTAAAGATTGATTTTTGGGCTTAACTTAAGTACTAATTGTCTTTAATACACATCACGTAAAAATTGCATAAATTCATCATAAATTTATTGAGGATTTCTGTGAGGGAAAACTGCACCTATACCCTTATCTTTTTAAGTTATTGTAAATCTACTTTCCTTCACATTTTAAGTTAGATTTGAATAGGGATTTCGCACCGTCCGAAATAACATTAAACAGTTAAGTATTGATTGCATAATTGCTTCCCTGTGGACACGTCCCGCTCTTCTATGTTTTTGATTAGTCGATTTTTCCACCACTTAAATACTATAACGCAAAGCGAAAAGTCGTATATCAAAATTGGCGCCGTTGCCAGGGAGGCAACAGACGCAATAGATTTACTCTTTTGTTTTTAAATCTTTTGAGCTGCGAAATTATCTAATCATTTTGATTCTTGTGCGAGGAATCCACCAAGGTGACAAGGCACAATAGAGCAACGACAGCAACCACGAGTTAAGCCACACGAGGAAAAGACAAAGGAGACCAAGATCCTATTTCGCAGAGGATCCTCTGTCGTCACAATTTAATTCTGTCTTTTCACCCTTGTAGTAATTTGGGGCTAAATTTTTGGGGGTTTGTCCCCGCATCCTTTAGCTACTAGGGCTTACAATATTTTTGTTGCATGGGTGATTATATTTTCGGCTTGCTTGCTTTTAAAAACCAATAAAAAAAATATCGAGCTGCCTATTTAGAAGTTGCATGCCCTTAGGTACGCACATTTAGGGGTGATTGAGCAGCATATTAGATCTTATTATTGCATTGCAAGCATATTAGCACGAAGATTGCTGGAGACAGGTATATCTTTCTAACTTTTGCATCCATCTTCTGTTCACGCATTTGCATTCCAATTTAAATTCAAGACCACCAAATTGTTTGAATTTACTAATTCAGTGGTCACATAACTAAAAGTGGAACTAATAATCAGATTCAAGCCTTAAAGCAATTCACATTTTGATCTGATTCTAAGGGACTTGTCTGTGATTTCAAAAGAAATTACAAAGATTTGCGGTGTGTTGCACACTTTTGACACTGAGCACGCACATTATGCACCGCACTAAGGCTCGATCCCTTAAGGCTATAGGCACCGATCTCTTTATCGGTGTAGACCCTCCTATTTTGCTTTGTGGTAGTGGTGATACTATCTTTTGATCAAGTGTTTTGATACTCCATGGAGGGGGACACCCCTTAAAGGAAAAAAGGGTAGTTAAGGGGCACTGCATACGCATCGCCTCAAAGGAAGGGTTCGCCCTACGTGCATCCCTTTGTTCGTCCTTGGAGTAACTTCTCCATTGATCACCTGGGAGTATCATCCAAGCAAAGTATAGGTCCTAGGGCACTCGAAGGTTAAATTAAGCACATAATTGCAGTGAAAAACTTGTTTGGCCATTTATATTAACTAATTCAACATCCACAATAAAGATGGTTAAGATTTCAAGTCCACACCCCTCTTATACCACTTACGTGGGAATAGAGGGATAAGTCTTGATCTTTCGACTTATCTTTGGAGTGGAGGTTTGACTTACTTAATAAAAAAAAATTCTAAATTGTGTTTTGTATGCTTGGTAGACACTCTCTTGAGGGTAGTCTAGTGTTTGATCCTGAGCCCGAGAGAATTCTTAGGAGAGCTCACCTAAGAGAAGAAAGAGAAGAAATGGCTGAGCAAGGTGCAAATCAACAAAGGACCCTAAGGGACTATTTTATTCCTACCAACCAACCTGCATAAGCACTAAGACGACTAGCAGGGGATAATCCGTATGAGATCAAGAGCAGTACCATATCTTTATTGCCCTCTTTTTATGGTACTACTAGGGAGGACCCCTACCGGCATTTGGAGGACTTCACCGAGGTCTGTTCCACGATGAAGCTCCAGGGCTTTACTGATGAAGCCTTGATGAGGACTCTATTTCCTTTCTCCCTAAAGGATAAGTCCAAGCACTGGTATCATACCCTCGATGCAAGGGTAAATGATTGGGCTACCCTTATGGGAGAATTTTTAAAAAAGTATTTTCCTATGAGTAAAACCAACCATTACAGAAGAGAGATTATGGGTTTTACTCAACAGGAAGGGGAGCAATTTCATGAGACTTGGGAGTGCTTTAATGACCTTCTTAGGTTATGCCCCCACCATCAAGTTCCAAGATGGCAGTTGGTCGAAAGGTTCTATAATGGATTATCTGAAAGACATAGGCAAACCATTGATGCAACCTGTCCAGGAACCTTCATGACCAGAACTAAGGATGAAGCCTGGGCATTATTTGAAACTTTAAGCAACAACTCCATACATCTGTCCTCTGCATATCAAGAAAGAAAACCATCAATCTTGCAGAGGAAGATAGAGGCCCATGAAGCTGGGGCTTCTCAGGATTTGGCTTATCAGATTCAACTATTGAATAAAAACTTTGATAGGATTTTAGCAAACCCCAGCATGAACCCACAAGCAGCCTCTATTTTAAAGGCTTCAAGAGAATGCTCCATTTGCCAAAGCACAATGCACGCCATTGCGGAGTGCCATCAAGCAACCCAATTCCCTGAGTTGATTTAGGGCGACTTGAACGCGGCCCAAGGTTTTTGCCACCCTTGCAATAACCCTTACTCCAACACTTATAATCCAGGGTGGCAGAACCATCCAAACTTCTCTTGGAAGCAAGCTGATGCTTCTAACTCAGGGAATACATGACCCTTACCTCCCCAGCCCACATACCAACCTTCTTATGAAAACCCTCTTTCGAATAAGCCCTCTGAGATGGATGAACTGAAGGCCATGATGAAAGCAATGAAAGAGCATCAGAATATGGTTATCCAATATCAGAATAAGATGATTACTGATATGCAATCCCAAATTGGTCATCTTACTGAGGCAGTTAGGCAACGTGATCCGGGGAAGCTGCCTAGCTCTTCTGAGGAGAACCCTAAGGGCAAGGGGGTTGTATTCAGGGAGCACGCCCAAGCAATGACCGTATTGAGGAGTGGAAAAAAGATTGACAAGCCTGATAACACTCCTATGGTTACATCTCAGAATTCCCCTTCCACACCTAACCCGACTTCCATCTCACCCGAGGAAGAGCCACACCACTCTCCCTCACAAAAAATCACCCACAATGAGGATGTCGTCCTTCCACCACCCCTTTCCTGCCATGATGACCCCTCTACCCAGAAGTCGAGGGTGCCCTATCCAGAGCGCCTATCTGCTCCTGGGGAATCTTCTATTGGCTCTTCTGGAGCCAAGGATAGGACGGAAGAGATTATGGATACTTTTAGGCAAGTCCAGATTAACTTTCCTCTATTGGAAGCAATTAAACAAATTCCGTCCTATGCCAAGTTTCTGAAGGACCTGTGCACCCAGAAGCGCCGATCTAGGAAACAGGTCCAAACCAAGGTCATCCTGCCTGACCATGTTAGCTCGATTCTTCAGCATGGAGCACCCCCAAAAATGAAAGACCCAGGGGCCCTGTATATTTCAATGGTTATAGGTAACCAACACATTGACGAGGCTCTGCTCGATCTGGGTGAGGGGGTAAACATTCTACCGAGCTCTGTCTACGACCTTTTGGGAGGAGTAAAGCTGAAGCCTAGTCTAGTAATCCTCCAGGTTGCAGACAAATCAGTTAAGACACCGCGGGGATTGTTGGAAGATGTCCTTGTGAGAGTGGAGGTGAAACGTCGCGGCAACCGGGTTTGAGGGTTTTGGTTTTGTTATAACGTTGTAGTAAAGCCGGTTATTACCAACATTTCAAATAAAAATTTTTTTACTCGGAAAATGAAAGAGTTCCCGAGGTCGAACTCAGGGAGCAAGTCGTATTCTAGAGATATACATGTTTCTTTTACAAAATAAAGAAAGAGAGAGGGAAAGAATTTGTTGTTCTTTTCGTTTTCTCCTCGTGATGTTCTTCTTTCTTTCTTTTCTTCAGATCTCCTTCTTCTTCTTTGTTCTGCAGAGGTGATGTTCCTCTTCAGATCTCCTTCTTCTTCTTCCTTGGTTTCTGTCTTGGCCTCTCTTCTTCTTTTTCTGCAGTCTCTTCTGTGAATGTTTCTTCTTCCTTTCTTTCTTCAGATCTCCTTTCTTCTTCTTCCTTATGGCTGCAGAGCTTCTACCTTCAGCTACTAAGTCTTCCTTTCTTCTTCTTCTGCTTTGGCCGTTGCTCTTCTTTTCTTTCTTTCTTCAACCTGCCTTCTTTCCTGCTCTGGCTGCTGACCTTCCGTCGTCTGACCCAGTGCTTCGACGACTTAACTATGCATTTGCTACAGTGCAGCTCCTTCTTCTTCGCCTGCACTTCTTCTTCGCCTGCACACTTCAGAATTTCTCGTCAGAAGCAAAACCTACTCTACCCTCCCCCCCCCGCGTCTCTCTTTCTCTCTGAAACCACTCTTAGGAAAGCTCTCCCAGAGCTACCGGGTAACCGGGTTCGGATCAGGCCCGGGTCCAGGCCCACCGGCGTGCGTGGTGGGCGAGGAGTGCAGGTCAGTCGAGTCGGGTCGGGTCGGTTCGGGTCAGGTCCGCGGGGCGTGAGCGCGGACGAGACCGGGTAACCGGGCGGGTGAAGGGGACCTCACCCCGTGTACTGAGGCAGTAAGGCTACTGCACTTTTGCATCTTATGTCGCTGCGGCTCTTCAGGCGTTTCCGAGGTGGGACTAAACGGCCCACCTCAATTGCGCGCCCGCAGCGGGGAATTCAGCAGGAGATGGTAGCGTCACGCGGAGTTTTCTTCCTCAGCTACGAGCCTGGTGTTTTGCCAAAACTCCTCGCAAGGCCTGGGAGTGAATCTGGGCTTGGCGCTGAGCGTGGCGCGCCTGTAGCTGCAGGCGGAAGCAGGTCCTCCTGCGCGTCAATGGCGGCGGAGGTCGGGTGGCCTGTCCACAAGAAAACGGCCTCTCGGCCTAATCAGAGAGTGCCAGGAGCTTCGCCAGGGTGCGGCGAAGCTCGTGTGGGTGGTGGCGAGGCGCGGGACGGCGTGCGAGGGCTGCCCTAGGTCGGACTGTGGGTCGGAGGATGGGTCTGTTCGGTGGAGTTGCAGAGGGTGAGGTGGGGGAAGTGGTAGGGCGGAGATTGATCAGGGTGAGGAGGCAGAGGTCCTGCGGTGGTTGGCGAGCCGTGTGGGTCGCTGAGGTGATGGGAGCGGCTCGCCGGAGGGTGGTCGGAGACGAAGGGGGTGAAGGTGGTCAGGGTCGGTCGAGGGCTTAATTGACTAAATTGAAAGCGGGGAAAGAAAGAGGAGAAGAAGGGGAGTAGCTCTAGCTTACTTGCAGGGACGAAAGGGGAGGAACAGGGCGACAGTCGTATCGACTGTCGCCGGAGAAGACGATGCTCAGGGAAAGGGGCGGCGGCGAGCAGAGAGCCGGAGAGGCACCAGCTGGGTGCGGCGTGGCGCGGGAAGAGCAGGGGAGGAAGTCTCTGCTGCTGGTATTGCGGCAGAGCGAAGAGGTGGAGGGGGAGGAAACCGCCGGAGCTGGTGAGCGTCTGCCGGAGGAAGAAGAGAAGAAAGTTGGGGATTTTCTCCGTCAGATCCAGGCTACCCTGGTCGGTGGAGCAGCGGGGGGTATTTATAGGGATGAAACAGGGAGGAAGACGGAGGGAGACGACGTGTCTCCCTCGCCGGAGAATGGTCGGAAACACGAACCCATACCGTCCGTGCGTTCGCACGGCCGGTATGGTGGGCTACAATGACCAGGGGGGTGCCCCTGCGACGGCTGACGACGCAGGGCACCCCCGGTTTACTTGCTAGGTCCCCCACCTCACCCTACGCGGCGCCATGCTCCGCGCAAGGTCGCCGGAGCATGGTGCTGGCAGGTTTTTGCAGGAGGGACCTGATTGCAAAGAACGAAGGAGAGTTAGGGGCCACAATGCGAGGGTTCAAAAGTTGAGGACCAAAGAGTAAATATATGAGGACCAAAGTGTAAAGTCGGTCAAGGAGGTTTCTTCTTAGGCTCAAGTTTTTATACATGACTAATTAGGACCTAAGGAATCTGATGGTGAATTTCATTTTCATATTAAACCTTGTTTGACCGGTCAATTTGCACAAAAACCCAAATTAAGTTATTAATTGGGCATGGTTCTCAATGTAGGTCAAAATGGGTTCTAAAGGCTAAATTGAAGGTTCTAAACCCTAGAGATTATTTTTATATGAATTTTAGAGGGTTTATTCTATTTTTACTTTGCCTCGAACCTTGTGAATTGAAGTGGGTTGTTTTAGGGTTACAGATTTATCATTTAGTTTCTTGGAATTGCTGTAGCCCTTGCTAGATCATTTCATCCCACTTTTATTCTTATTAAGCTGCTTTGACCTATGTTTGGGCCCTGAATTACCCTGTATGCAGATTATACTGGTGAAATTGCATTTTTACCCCTTATGACTTGTTTTCTCCTTAAACTCAGAATTCTCTGAGTTAAGCCTTTCCTTGAGTTATGTAGGAGCTTTTATCCTTTGTATTGGGTCAAAATGAGCTAGTTATGGCTCATGATGAGGTTCTCATCATACCCCCATGCCTAGCTTTTGCTAGTCCCTTAGCAAAAACTTAAGGTTTCAACCCTTGTTCTAGACCATGAAGTTTTTTTTTTTTTTTTTAATAGTTTTAGATAAGTGCCTTTTTTATTTGAGCATAGATTAGGTTAGAATGCTGACCATAGGCCTAAAAGGTACTCTAGTACCAATCAAGATCCAAATCTATCTAGCCTTAGCCTCAGTCTTTTAGCAAAGGTTTTTAAGGCCCACAAGAACTAACCTAAGGTTTATTGGACTTCGTGGTTAAAGCACCCGTGCTTGAAATGATTTTAGCCCTGGCTCAGTTCGCAGTGCGTTTTGTAAGAGAGAGATAGAAAGTTTTTCTGTTTGGAGAGTTTTCTCTCTCTTTTTCTTTTTAGTTCTAGCCTAGGATTGGCTTTTCAACACGGTCTGTATCAGATTCCTTGCTCCCATCATCAATCCTCAAGGGTTCCTGGCGATCGATGCTTCGAGATAGCACCGCCCATGGCAACCCCCGGAACCCTGGCTATTGAGATTTCGGGATAATCCCATCCATGGTATTCCGTGGCCGAATCCAGACCCTGGCAATTGACACTTCGAGATAATGCCATCCATGGAATCTGAACTAGCAGAGTGCTTACATGCCCCCAGTAGGATATGTAAATATCCTAAGAGACAAGCACCGAGGAGATGATATTTTGTTACGCATCTTCGAGGGGATTTCCCGCCTCTCTGCGCTGGGAACTCGTCCAAATCAACTTGTGTTGATCGGCCGCTCCTATTCTAGGTGTTCTTTTCAGATTTTTGCGACGCTTCTGCGTGATTCTGATTTTTACGCTTACTGAACCAGGCTGTGTGTGAGATTAGGGTGCTTAGGTTACTGAGTCCCGTAAACCAAAAATTAGTTAACGAGGCCGAATACTCCCTAAGCCTTAGACCTAATACTTCAGCTTTTCATTTTCCTCAACCTCTTGAGGAGTGTCCAGATCTTAATGGGTACTAAGAGTCTATTCAAGAATGCCTAAGGTTTGCATTCTTTACTAATCTTATTGTGCACTTTTCTTGAATGAGGTCTAGAGCTTAGGTTAATTCCTTAGTTCCTTACTAATGACTATCACTTTTTCTCATAATTTTGTGCTCCTTTTTCATTTTGTTTCTTTTCTCCTTCACAAAATTTTCTTCTCCTCTTTTCCTCTTATTCTTTTTCGAAAAATTTTTTTAATTTTTATGGTGTTTTTGGCATATGTGAATTTTTTTTGTTTGAAACCTTTTCTTACAAGTTTTTGTACTTTCATACCCCCCCATGCCTAAGATTTGCAATGTCCTCATTGTAACCTAGGGGGTCTTAGTTCATTCCTTAAGACAGAAATTTGGGTGAGTGAATGGGTCAGGTTGATTTTTTTTTTTTTTTTTTTTTTTTTTTTTTTTTTGCGGACGATTTCAAATCCCAGATGCAAACATCTGAGTTGGGGTCGACTGTCTACAAGGGTGAACTTCGAGTGCTGAAAGGTGTCAGAACAAGTTTCAGGTTTTCAAAGAGAATGACGGGCTGCCTCCCGTTAAGCGCTGAGTTTTACGCCATCGGCTGGGCACAATAAGCTCAAGGGGAAAGGAGGATATAAGATGCCTCAGCCAAATCAGTAGAAGTTACATCAATGAACGGCTTGAGTCTCTGACCGTTCACGATGAAAGGTTCAGAATCGTGGCTGAGTGGACTGATTTCGATTGCTCCATTTCCAAAAACCTGTCGGACCAAATATGGTCCGACCCACTTAGATCTCAGTTTTCCTGGGAAGAGTTTGAGTCGGGCATCGAAGAGTAGGACCTTTTGACCAGGATGAAAGATCTTTCTCGAGATGTGTTTGTCGTGGAAGGCTTTAACCTGCTCCTTGTAGATTTGCGAGTTCTCGTACGCGTCTATGCGTAATTCATCGATCTCGCTGATTTGGAGTTTTCTGTGGGTCCCAGCCTTGGAAAGATCTAGATTACAGTTCCGTACTGCCCAATAGGCTTTATGCTCCAGTTCGACGGGAAGGTGGCATGCCTTTCCGTACACCAGTCTAAAGGGAGACATGCCTAATTGGGTCTTGTGGGCGG
Source organism: Thalassia testudinum (assembly GCA_037157565.1). Classification (NCBI taxonomy): domain Eukaryota; kingdom Viridiplantae; phylum Streptophyta; class Magnoliopsida; order Alismatales; family Hydrocharitaceae; genus Thalassia; species Thalassia testudinum. The sequence continues at coordinate 28,294,682 of JAZHRO010000073.1, forward strand.
TCCTATAGGCCCACAATGCTTCCGGAAGTCGGGACGACCAGTCCTTCCTGTCAGGTCGAACAGTGACTTGCAGGATTTTCTTGATCTCCCGATTAGACAGCTCAGCTAGACCATTAGTTTGGGGGTGGTAAGGAGTAGAGATTCGGTGAGACACCCCGTATTTGGTCATCAGTGACCTAAATTGAGCATTTGTGAAATGGGTCCCCCCATCAGAGATTATTGCACGAGGAATCCCGAACCTTGAGAAAATGTGTTGATGAATGAATTTGAGAACGATTTTGTGATCACAGGTTCGGGTCGGTATGGCTTCGATCCATTTGGACACGTAGTCCACAGCCAACAGAATGTATTCGAAACCATCCGAAACAGGAAAGGGGCCCATAAAATCAATCCCCCAAACATCAAAGATTTCGCATACTAGAATCGGTTGCATAGGCATCATGTCGCGATGGCTCATGTTGCCCAAAGTCTGGCAACGACTGCATGCCTTGCAATGCCTGTATGCGTCTTTGAACAGTGTGGGCCAGTAAAAGCCGCACTGGAGGACTTTTGATGCGGTTTTATGCCCGGCAAAATGGCCACCGCATGCCTGGTCATGGCAGAAAGAGAGGATATTGTTGACTTCCCCTTCTGGGACACATCTCCGGATGATCTGATCGGCACCTATGCGGAAGAGGTACGGGTCTTCCCAAATGTAATACTTGGCATCGGAGCGTAATTTGTCTTTCTTGGCCTTCGGCCAATCGGACGGGGTCTGATGAGATGCCAAGTAATTTACAATATTAGCAAACCATGGAAGGCTAGTACCAATAGTCAGCAGGTGCTCATCGGGAAAATGCTCAGTGATGGGTCTGGAAGGGTCAATTATTTCAGAAGGAAGACGGGACAAGTGATCAGCTACCACGTTTTGTTTTCCCGCTTTATCGCGAATCTCGAGGTCAAATTCTTGCAACAGCAAGATCCATCGGATCAATCGAGGTTTCGCGTCCTTCTTTGCAAGGAGATGCCTCACAGCCGTGTGATCCGAGTATATGATGACATGGGAACCCAGAAGGTATGATCTGAACTTCTCTAGGGCAAATACTACAGCTAGCAGCTCTTTCTCAGTAACCGTATAGTTACGCTGAGCCTCATCGAGTGTTTTGCTGGCGTAGTAAATGACCACAGGTTTCTTGTCATTTTTCTGCCCCAAAACCGCTCCTACAGCGAAGTCGGATGCATCACACATGATCTCAAAGGGTTGAGACCAATCAGGGGACTGTAGGATCGGGGCTTGGGTGACTCGGTCACGCAGGATTTCAAATGCTTGAGTGCATTCCTTGGAGATTTCGAAGGGAACATCCTTGGAGAGAAGAGTGGTCAGGGGGCGTGCGATTTTTGAAAAATCAGGGATAAATCGTCGATAAAAACCGACATGCCCTAAAAAGGATCGGATGTCCCTGATCGAGCTAGGCATAGGAAGGTGAGAAATCAGATTAACCTTAGCTCGATCCACTTGGATACCTTTCTCCGAAATTGAGTGTCCCAGGACAATTCCCTCAGGCACCATGAAATGGCTCTTTTCCCAGGAAAGAACCAAATTCACGTCGATGCACCGCCTGAGTATCTGGACCAAGTGTTGGAGGCAATCGTCAAATGATGCTCCGAAAACTGAAAAGTCATCCATGAAGACTTCCAGATAATCACCTACCATATCTGAGAATATGGCAAGCATGCATCGCTGAAAAGTAGCGGGTGCATTGCAAAGACCGAAAGGCATCCTTCGGAAAGCGTATGTTCCGAAGGGGCAGGTGAACGTGGTCTTTTCTTGGTCCTCAGGATGGATTGCCACCTGGTTATAACCGGAGTACCCGTCAAGAAAGCAGAAGAACCTATTTCCCGCTAGTTTTTCGAGAATTTGATCAATGAAGGGTAGTGGGAAATGATCCTTCTTCGTGGAGGAATTGAGTCGACGGTAATCTATACAGACTCTCCACGAGTTGGCTAATCGGGTAGGAATGATTTCTCCGGTCTCAGTCGTTATAGTGGTGAGTCCTGCCTTCTTAGGCACGACCTGAATTGGGCTCACCCAACGACTATCGGAGATCGGGTAGATGATCCCGGCATCTAACCACTTGATGATCTCCTTTTTCACGACCTCCTGCAGATTGGGGTTTAAGCGTCTCTGCATTTCACGAGAAGGTCGTGTGCCCTCTTCTGAATAGATATGATGAGTACAATAAGAGGGACTTATTCCAGTCAAATCATCGAGAGTCCATCCGATGGCTCTTCGATGTTGCTGGAGGACAACAATCAGACTGGTTTCCTGTTCAGGACTGAGGTTGGAATTGATGATCACAGGAAGGGTCTGATTAGAACCCAAAAAGATGTATTTTAAGTGAGCAGGAAGGGGTTTCAGTTCGAGGATGGGGTTTTCAGCAGCAGCGGGTGGTTCAGTATAGATGTGAGGTTTAAGGGTGGGAGTTACTGGGTTGTTCATATCTGGATTCAACTCCTCTGTTTGCGGGTCAAGATCCTTCTGTGGTTGATGAGGCACAATCGAGTCACTCTGGAGGTGTGATTCATCAACCAAAGTCTTGATGTCACAAACTTGCTCGATGACGCCGCAATTAATTCCTTGTTGGGCCTTAAATATATCAATTTTCAGTGTTTGATCTCCAAACTTAAGCTCTATTTGGCCCTCCTCACAGCTGATGTTGGCTCTAGCAGTAGCCAAGAAAGGTCTCCCTAGAATGATTGGTGTATCCCTAGGGTTCTCAGGTGCATCCATGTCTAAGACTATAAAGTCCACTGGAAAATAGAAATCCCGCACTCTCACGATAACATCCTCGAGAATCCCTTTTGGTGACTTTATAGATCGATCTGCTAATTGTAATGTCACCTCGGTTGGTTTCAGCTCAGATTCTTCTAGATGGTCCAGTAAGGATGTGGGTATCAGATTTATAGATGCACCCAAGTCTAACAATGCTCTATCAAATTGGGTACCACCTATCTTACAGGAGATCAGGGGAGTTCCAGGATCTTTTGCCTTGGGCGGGAGTCTACTAAGGATTACAGAGCTGGCTTGCTCTGACAGAACAATTGGGCTCCCTCCCTTGGTTCGCGGCTTACGCTGGGGTGTACATAAATTTTTTAGAAATCGTGCGTAAGCTGGTACGTGGCGGATTGCATCCATCAAGGGGATGTTTATGTGGACCTGCTCAAAGAGCTTGACCAGGTCCTCCTCAGGGGCCACGGGTTTGGTGGTCTTCTTTCCCTTGGTCAGGGCCTCGGGAAACGGGATCTTGGTTGGTTCCTCTAGGATAGGTCCAGGTTGTAGATCTGGAACAGCGGTACCTTGGATAACTATCCTAGGGTCATGGTTATCAGGCTGGGAGTGGTTTGGATAATGCGGGTCTTGAGTTGTCTTACCACTACGTGTTGTTACAGAATTTAATCCGGCCTGATTTTGGTTTGGGTTTGGTAGGAGGGGTGGCTGCTGCTGAAATCCCGCACGAGAAGTTGAGGCATCCATCTCGTCTGGAGATGGAGCAGTGGGGGCCTGATAAATCCATTGAGCGTGGCCTAAATTTGGATTCATAACGCACTTCTGGGTTGGCACGTTATTTGGGTTAGGAAGGGGTTGGGAAGGGAGTGTGCCTGGCTGGCGAGAATTTGCCAACTGGGCCAGTTGAGTTTTAACTTCAGTAAGCTCGTCCTTGTGCTGTTTTTGAATGGCCGCATTCGATTTTTGAATGTCAGCCAGAGTCTGAAGGATTAAGGACATTTGATCTTGATTTGGCCCTGATGGGTAAGTAGGGTTGGGCCGAGGCTGAGGCGGCTGGTAGTGATGAGAGGGCTGTGGGCGGGACTGAAAAGGTGGTCTTTGGGTTTGGGAATTTCCCGCCCACTGAAAATTGGGATGGTTTCGCCATCCAGGGTTGTAAGTGTTGGAGAATGGGTCGTTCTGGATGGCGTTGAGGTCCTCGCAGGTCTGAGGAACCTCCTGAGAATCAGGGAAAGGAGGAATGGAGTTCCCCCGGCTGGTGAAGAAAGGATCGGATGATCTTCCAGTCCAAGAATCAGATGGGGATGGATATGGATCCATCCCAAGGGAGGATCGGTGGAGGATGTTTTGCACAGTCTCCTGTGTGGAAGGAGGTTGTGCAAAGGAGTTATGCGCAGAGGTGGCTCGCTGCAAGTGCTGAGTCAGCTCATCCACCTTCTTTTCAATGATTGAGACCTTGTCCATTCGACTGGCCATTAATTCCAGGTCGACTGATGCGGACAGGCCCTGCGTCTCATGTGCTCCCTTAAGATTCGTCGCTGCGCGGGTATTCGTCCTGTCGAATAATCCCATGGAGTCATTGTTGATGGAGTTCTCGCACATGTTTTCGAGAATCTCCCATACGGTGTCTTCATGTTGACCCATGATGTTTCCTCCGCAAGTTGCATTGACGAAAAGGCGGATGTCCTCACGGAGTCCCTGGTAAAAAGATTGGACTTGTTCCCATTTAGGAACTCCGTGATGGGGGCACTTTCTCATGAGATCCTGAAAACGATCCCATGCCTCATGGAGAGGTTCTCCTGATTGTTGAGTGAAGTGTGTAATCTGATGGCGCAAGGCGTTGGTCCGACCAACGGGAAAGAACTTTTTCAAAAACTCGGATTGAAGTTCTTCCCAAGTGTTGATCGGCCGGGTCTGAGTTTGATACCAATGGGCGGCCTTGTCCATAAGAGAAAAGGAGAACATCTTCATGAGAAGAATATCCCGATTTTGCGCATCTGATCCAAAAGTGTGGGCCAGATGCTTTAGCTGTTTGATGTGCTGGAAGGGATCTTCAGAATTAAGCCCATGGAATTTAGGTATAGCATGAATCATGTTGGGCTTTAGTTCGGAATCAGGTCCTCCAATCGGGATTCTGACTCGAGGCTCAATGGCCACCGCAGCAGGATTGTAGTGGTCCCGCATCATAGGACGCTGTGGTGGGTGCACGAAGTTTTGGAAGAGGTCATTGAGTCGCTGGAGCTGGTGTTCCAGATTATTTTCTTCCTCAACTGGCTGAGCCATGATGGGGGAAGAAGAAGAACTTGGTTCTGAATCAGAAGAGAGAATAATGTGAGGGTGTTGCTGCACAAATACGGGCGTCGAGGCTTGGCCTTGACGAGAGCGAATTTCTAATGGAGGTCTTAAGGGTGGTCTTAGAGACCTCCTTCCGTACATGCACAGTTGGGAGAGGTAAGTTTAGAAGGTGCTGGACCCAATCAAGACACCCAAAAATGTGTTGGGTGACTATAGAGGTGCGGGGCAGATGGACCCCTTGATCAGAAAGATCGTCCACCTGAGAATTACCTGGGCAGCCAGAGAGGGAGAGTCCCGCGAAGACCCCTACACGGTAGAGCGTCCCCACGGGTTACAGGGTTTCCCCCACCCGACCTCTCTTGTCACTGCGGTTCCAGGTAGACCAGAATGGGGATCTTGACCTCTTAAGTCTACCAATTTTAAGATCAGGGTGCTTAAGGTTTTCACTTGAACTTTAGTCTTTTAAGTGCAAAGAGTGACCTAATTTAAGGTTGGTTGACCCAAGGGGTCAACTTTACCTATTGTTTTCTTTAAGAGCTTTTAGGTCCTGTCTTTTAGGGTTCAAGTGTTTAGAGAGAGCCAATTGTTTTAGGATTTTTCTTGTTAATTATTTTCAATCAATGGCTTGGGCACACCTCTTTTGGATTTCCTCAATTCTTGATTAAGGGGTGTGTCTCTACTGAAATCCTAATGTTTGACCTTATGTTGGCTCTACTTGGTCCATTTAACTCTTTGTTGGGCAATTAGGGCTCAAGCAAGAATGTGTTAGCCCTTAAATACCCTTAATAGTGTGCAGGAGTGATGAGTTGAAAACATGCAACTCTTTATGGTTACTAAGTATGGAAGGCAGGTTAGCCCTATATTGCTTGTTCTGTTCTTTTCTTCCCCTTTAGAGTTTAGGGGTTAATAGTGAGAGGAAAATTTTACCTGTCTTCGGAGTGGTTGTCGTGTGGTTGCTTGTCTTCTTGAGTTCCTGTAGCTGCACAAAAGAGAGGAGATTATCAGAAATTAAAAGAAACAGGAATGTTTACCTCTAGAATAGCCGTTGCTCCCCGGCAGCGGCGCCAAAATGAAACGTCGCGGCAACCGGGTTTGAGGGTTTTGGTTTTGTTATAACGTTGTAGTAAAGCCGGTTATTACCAACATTTCAAATAAAAATTTTTTTACTCGGAAAATGAAAGAGTTCCCGAGGTCGAACTCAGGGAGCAAGTCGTATTCTAGAGATATACATGTTTCTTTTACAAAATAAAGAAAGAGAGAGGGAAAGAATTTGTTGTTCTTTTCGTTTTCTCCTCGTGATGTTCTTCTTTCTTTCTTTTCTTCAGATCTCCTTCTTCTTCTTTGTTCTGCAGAGGTGATGTTCCTCTTCAGATCTCCTTCTTCTTCTTCCTTGGTTTCTGTCTTGGCCTCTCTTCTTCTTTTTTTGCAGTCTCTTCTGTGAATGTTTCTTCTTCCTTTCTTTCTTCTGATCTCCTTTCTTCTTCTTCCTTATGGCTGCAGAGCTTCTACCTTCAGCTACTAAGTCTTCCTTTCTTCTTCTTCTGCTTTGGCCGTTGCTCTTCTTTTCTTTCTTTCTTCAGCTTGCCTTCTTTCCTGCTCTGGCTGCTGACCTTCCGTCGTCTGACCCGGTGCTTCGACGACTTAACTATGCATTTGCTACAGTGCAGCTCCTTCTTCTTCGCCTGCACTTCTTCTTCGCCTGCACACTTCAGAATTTCTCGTCAGAAGCAAAACCTACTCTACCCTCCCCCCCCCGCGTCTCCCTTTCTCTCTGAAACCACTCTTAGGAAAGCTCTCCCAGAGCTACCGGGTAACCGGGTTCGGATCAGGCCCGGGTCCAGGCCCACCGGCGTGCGTGGTGGGCGAGGAGTGCAGGTCAGTCGAGTCGGGTCGGGTCGGTTCGGGTCAGGTCCGCGGGGCGTGAGCGCGGACGAGACCGGGTAACCGGGCGGGTGAAGGGGACCTCACCCCGTGTACTGAGGCAGTAAGGCTACTGCACTTTTGCATCTTATGTCGCTGCGGCTCTTCAGGCGTTTCCGAGGTGGGACTAAACGGCCCACCTCAATTGCGCGCCCGCAGCGGGGAATTCAGCAGGAGATGGTAGCGTCACGCGGAGTTTTCTTCCTCAGCTGCGAGCCTGGTGTTTTGCCAAAACTCCTCGCAAGGCCTGGGAGTGAATCTGGGCTTGGCGCTGAGCGTGGCGCGCCTGTAGCTGCAGGCGGAAGCAGGTCCTCCTGCGCGTCAATGGCGGCGGAGGTCGGGTGGCCTGTCCACAAGAAAACGGCCTCTCGGCCTAATCAGAGAGTGCCAGGAGCTTCGCCAGGGTGCGGCGAAGCTCGTGTGGGTGGTGGCGAGGCGCGGGGCGGCGTGCGAGGGCTGCCCTAGGTCGGACTGTGGGTCGGAGGATGGGTCTGTTCGGTGGAGTTGCAGAGGGTGAGGTGGGGGAAGTGGTAGGGCGGAGATTGATCAGGGTGAGGAGGCGGAGGTCCTGCGGTGGTTGGCGAGCCGTGTGGGTCGCTGAGGTGATGGGAGCGGCTCGCCGGAGGGTGGTCGGAGACGAAGGGGGTGAAGGTGGTCAGGGTCGGTCGAGGGCTTAATTGACTAAATTGAAAGCGGGGAAAGAAAGAGGAGAAGAAGGGGAGTAGCTCTAGCTTACTTGCAGGGACGAAAGGGGAGGAACAGGGCGACAGTCGTATCGACTGTCGCCGGAGAAGACGATGCTCAGGGAAAGGGGCGGCGGCGAGCAGAGAGCCGGAGAGGCGCCAGCTGGGTGCGGCGTGGCGCGGGAAGAGCAGGGGAGGAAGTCTCTGCTGCTGGTATTGCGGCAGAGCGAAGAGGTGGAGGGGGAGGAAACCGCCGGAGCTGGTGAGCGTCTGCCGGAGGAAGAAGAGAAGAAAGTTGGGGATTTTCTCCGTCAGATCCAGGCTACCCTGGTCGGTGGAGCAGCGGGGGGTATTTATAGGGATGAAACAGGGAGGAAGGCGGAGGGAGACGACGTGTCTCCCTCGCCGGAGAATGGTCGGAAACACGAACCCATACCGTCCGTGCGTTCGCACGGCCGGTATGGTGGGCTACAATGACCAGGGGGGTGCCCCTGCGACGGCTGACGACGCAGGGCACCCCCGGTTTACTTGCTAGGTCCCCCACCTCACCCTGCGCGGCGCCATGCTCCGCGCAAGGTCGCCGGAGCATGGTGCTGGCAGGTTTTTGCAGGAGGGACCTGATTGCAAAGAACGAAGGAGAGTTAGGGGCCACAATGCGAGGGTTCAAAAGTTGAGGACCAAAGAGTAAATATATGAGGACCAAAGTGTAAAGTCGGTCAAGGAGGTTTCTTCTTAGGCTCAAGTTTTTATACATGACTAATTAGGACCTAAGGAATCTGATGGTGAATTTCATTTTCATATTAAACCTTGTTTGACCAGTCAATTTGCACAAAAACCCAAATTAAGTTATTAATTGGGCATGGTTCTCAATGTAGGTCAAAATGGGTTCTAAAGGCCAAATTGAAGGTTCTAAACCCTAGAGATTATTTTTATATGAATTTTAGAGGGTTTATTCTATTTTTACTTTGCCTCGAACCTTGTGAATTGAAGTGGGTTGTTTTAGGGTTACAGATTTATCATTTAGTTTCTTGGAATTGCTGTAGCCCTTGCTAGATCATTTCATCCCACTTTTATTCTTATTAAGCTGCTTTGACCTATGTTTGGGCCCTGAATTACCCTGTATGCAGATTATACTGGTGAAATTGCATTTTTACCCCTTATGACTTGTTTTCTCCTTAAACTCAGAATTCTCTGAGTTAAGCCTTTCCTTGAGTTATGTAGGAGCTTTTATCCTTTGTATTGGGTCAAAATGAGCTAGTTATGGCTCATGATGAGGTTCTCATCAGGAGGATTTCTTCTTCCTCGTTGACTTTCTGGTACTTGATACTGACCCGTCTAATAAGCCCACAAAGCCGTCCATTATTCTGAGATGCCCCTTTTTGGCAACAGCCAATGCCTCTATAAATTGTAGATCCGGGGCACTTAAAATGGGCTTTGGGAACAAGAAGATCCGGTTGAATGTTTTTGATACTTACAAGCAACTCAGATTTGAAGATTGTTCTCAGATTGAGGTCGTTGATGAAATAATTGAAGAGACTACTCCAGCACTCTTATGTAGAGATCCCCTTCAGAAGGTCATATCTCAAGACCATCCCTCGATTATTAAAGAAACTGAAAGGAAAATGCCCGAACTAGAAGAGTTGCTGGGGATACACACTGAGTCTCTGTCCCCACCCTGGACTGTGAAGGTAGATCCGCTGCCTGAGGCGGGGACATCTCAACTAAAACCCTCAATCCAAAAGGCTCCTGAATTGGAGTTGAAACCCCTCCCGAGCACATTGAAATATGCTTTCCTTGGCCCTAATAACACGCTTCCCGTTATTATCTCGTCTGCATTATCTTAATTGTAGGAGGGAGCTCTGCTTGAGTGTTGACAAAGGCATAAGGAAGCAATTTCCTGGACAATTGCTGATATTATGGGTGTTGATCCCTCTCTTTGCATGCAACATATATACATGGACGAGTCCGTGAAGCCTTTTCGAGACATGCAGAGAAGGCTCAATCCAAATATGCGAGAGGTTGTTAAAAAGGAGATTCTGAAATGGCTGGATGCAGGGATTATCTATCCTATTTCAGATAGTAAATGGGTCAGTCCAATTCATGTAGTTATGAAAAAGGTAGGAATCACTGTGGAGGAGAATGACCAAGGAGAACTGGTGACCACTTGACCCTCAACTGGTTAGAGAGTCTACATTGGTTACCACCGTTTAAACACGGCTACCCAGAAAGACCATTTCCCCTTACCATTTATCGATCAAATTTTGGATCGATTGGCGGGGAACATGTACTTTTGTTTTCTTGACGGGTACTCTAGGTACAATCAGATAGCCGTTTTTCCTGATGATCAGGAGCGTACCACCTTCACGAGTCCTTATGGCACTTTTGCGTTCCGCCGAATGCCATGCGGGTTATGTAACGCTCCTGCCACTTTCCAACGTTGTATGATGGCTATCTTTTCTAATATGATCGATGAGTTCATTGAAATTTTCATGGATGACTTCTCCATTTGTGGCTTGTCATTTGACCTATGCCTTTCGCACCTTGATGAAGTCTTAACCCATTGCGAAGAGGCAAAACTGGTGCTTAGCTGGGAGAAAAGCCACTTTATGGTCCAGCAGGGCATTGTGTCAGGGCATGTAGTTTCTGAGAGAGGATTAGAGGTGGACACCGCAAAAATCGATTCCATCTCTAAGCTTCCATTGCCCGCCAATGTTCGTCAGGTTAGATCTTTCCTTGGCCATGCTGGATTTTATAGGCGCTTCATTAGAGACTTCAGTAAAATCTCTAAGCCACTCTGCGACCTGTTAGCGAAGGATGTCTCCTTCAATTTTGACGATAGATGTGGCGAGGCTTTCCAAGCTTTGAAGAAAGCCCTCATTACCGCGCCGATTCTCCAAGCACCAGATTGGATCCTCCCATTTGAGCTTATGTGCGATGCTTCTGATTTTGCAGTGGGAGCGGTCTTAAGTCAAAGGGTCGATAGTAAACCTCATGTGCTGCATTATGCCAGCAAGACCCTTACGGATCCTCAGCAAAACTACACGATCACTGAAAAGGAATTACTTGCTACAGTATTTGCTTTGGAAAAGTTTCGGTCTTATCTTTTGGGATCCAAGGTTGTGGTGTTCACTGATCAACCCTTAAGCATCTTCTGGCTAAAAAGGACACCAAACCTCGCCTAATTTGTTGGATTCTGCTACTCCAAGAATTTGACCTGGAAATTAAAGACAAGAAAGGAGTTGAGAATGTGGTAACTGACCATTTGTCTAGGATCCTTATTGAGGCATCAAACCCTGCTGGCGGTATTCAAGAGACTTTCCCTGATGAGTCTTTAAAGGCTGTGGAAACTAAAACTCCTTGGTTCGCTGACATAGTGAACTATCTGGTCACGGGCATCACCCCTAGTACTTGGGACAAGCAGAAGCGAGACAGGTTTATCGCCAATGCTAAATATTATCACTAGGAGGAACCCGAGCTTTTTAGAATAGGCCCTGACTAGCTGTTTCGTCGTTGCGTCCCTGATGAGGAACAAAGAAGTGTTCTGAGTTTCTGCCATGACCTCCACTTTGGGGGACATTTTAGTGGGAAGAAGATTGCTCATAAGGTTCTTCAGTCTGATTTTTGGTGGCCCACATTATTCTGAGATGCACATACGTATGTGGGCACATGTCTACGTTGCCAGCAGATGGGAACCATTGGAAAAAGGGATGAGATGCCCCAACAACCTATCCTCCCTATTGAAATCTTTGATATTTGGGGCTTTGACTTCATGGGTTCCTTTCCTGTGCCCTTCAGATATGAATACATCCTTGTGGCTGTTGATTATGTATCAAAATGGATAGAAGCCATCCCCACGCGAACCAATGACCATTCTGTGGTCTTGGGCTTTGTTAAGGCTAATATCATTTCTCGGTATGGGGGCCCAAGGACGATCATAAGTGATGGAGGACCTCACTTTAAGAATGTACACTTCACTAGACTACTCCAAAATTTGGGAGTCAATCACATGATAGCCATACCTTATCATCCCCAAAATAGGGAGATTAAGCGAATTTTAGAAAAAACTATCAGGCCTGATCGGAAGGATTGGTCTAAAAAACTAAATGACGCTCTTTGGGCCTACAGAACTACATATAAGACTCCCTTGGGTATGTCTCCTTTCCATCTTGTCTACGGAAAAGGATGCCACCTTCCCGTTGAAATCCAACATAAAGCTTATTGGGCCATTAAAAACGTTAACTTAAATCTGGATAAAGCGGGAAAAGCACGTATGTTAGAATTAAGTGAGCTTGAGGAGCTTCGTAATAAAGCTTATGAAACTTCTCAAGCTTATAAGCAACGTACAAAAGTCTTCCATGACAAGCACATCATTAGAAAGAATTTTAAGCCCAACCAGTGGGTCTGGCTTTTCAATTCTAGACTTAAATTATTTCTTGGAAAGATCAAGTCCCGTTGGGATGGGCCATACGTTGTTATCAATACCTTCCCTCATGGAGCTGTAAAGATCAGGAACCCTATTTCAGGTGTGAACTTTAAAGTAAATGGCTAGCGACTTAAACCGTATATTACTCTTTCAGATGGCCAGGTTTTGGACGCACTACGACTTGAGGAGCCTTACCTCCTCCCACTCTCCTCCTCAGGTGATATTCTTCTATGTCTATATTTCTCCAATGAGGGCATTGTCAGTCTTAGGCATGGGGGGATATAACCTGAGAATGTTTATAGTGTTTATAGCATTTATTAATATTTGCATACATATTTATTAAAAAAAAAAATCTTTTCTTGAGCTGATTAGGTTAGTCCCTAGCAAAATACCTTTATCGGAGGTTTTTCTTCAGGAATTATTTCTTAAGTTTAGAATCCAGTACATTTATTTCATGTGCACGTAGACTTGGTAATGGATCCTTGGGGAAAACCTATAAGCATTTGTAGTCTACTAAACCCTTGGACAGTTCATAGAGAGTCAGGCATACTATCTTCTAATAAATCCACCTCATATTTGTGAGAAGTAGAGAGATTACTGGTGTGCTAAGTCTAATGCAAGGACTCTTAAGTTCTAGATAATTAGATGATGATACTTCAGAGTTAGGCGTAGTTTTCCCTCTCTGTTCCTTTGTGCGTACTTTGAGTGAATTCCTGAGAGTCACCAAATAAGGCAGATACACAGAGATTGAGTCTTAATAAAGCTATAACTATGGTGGATGGTTACAACCGTCCTCTATAGAGTCCTCAGCTGAAGGAGGGTAATAGTGTCAAAGGTCAGAAATACGTCTGTCCTATCCATTCCTTTCCAGTGCCGAGAATAGGCACTTCCACCAAATAAGCCACACAACTTCCTCTTGACCATCATCATCCCTAATAATGCCTCGTAAATAAAAGTCGGTATTGTGTTGTGATTGATTGAAAAAGAAATAAAAACAAGAAGAAAAAAAAAGAAAAAAACAAAAGTAGAAAAAGAAGAAATAGAAAGAAGAAAAAGAAGAAATAGTTATATTACAAAAAAAAAAGTCGAAGTTTATGATGTTACACTATTTCTGAGGCAACAGAACACCTATCGCATTCCACCAAATATGACTCATACCTACCTTCTAGTATTTCTGATCGCTTGAATACTGGTTGAGAACTCTAATTTAGTTATAGAGTTATTAGGACTTTAATTGAAGTGTGGATGCCATGTGAGGCCACCAAATAATGAGTGTAATTTCTAAATCTGGCGAGATTCGTGATCTCAGAAAGAAAGAAAAGAGAGAGTGCCCAGGAACATCAAGAGAGCACAGTTGTGTAGCTCTCTCAGAGTTGACTTGTCTAATAGTCTAGAGAGCTAGAGTCTGCAATACTAGACTATATGTAGCACCAGTTGAGTGTGGGCCACCAAATACAAATCCATTCAACTTGACATCTCCTACCTAAGCCAAACGCCGGGGTCAAATTACAGATTATCATCTGCTTTATCCTCGAGTAAAGTAGTTGCCTATCTCAACAGAAATTTTTTCCAAGAGTGATGTACGAACTCCCAATGCGAATCGGCTCTTTCACTTGGATCTGTTACCTAGGCTATCAGCACTTCACATTTGTCTGGATTCCTAAAGTTTTGAAGTAAGAAAAGAAGAAATCTTCTGATTATTTCTATTATTTTTCATTTTTGCTAGGGACTAGCAAATCTTAGGCATGGGGGTATTTGATGAGTCCATTAAAATGGACTAATATTAAGCCTAAGTATCTTTAATTGTACAGTTTAGGTGTATTAATAATGGCAATTAAGTTGTAGAATATTTGTACACCTCATGATTTAAGTTTATAACATTCTATAACTTAATGATTTTGTTGTTTTTATGTGCAGGTAATAACATGCAGAAAGAACAAGGGTGGGGGGATAAATTTCCCCAACAGCTGCAACTCTTTCCCCCCTCCCCCGCCGCACATGGGGTTAATCTTCCGCCGCCCTTCAACTGACGAGGCCAGAAATAGTTAAGGGATTTGAAAATCCCTTAACTAACGCACGTGGGGAGAGAGAGGAATTAAAAAGAGAGGAGGTGCACTGGGGATGGAGCTTCATCTTCCTCCTGGCAGGGAACTACCTAGCGAACACTATGGATCCAGGAAGAGAAGTGTGCACTGTGGCCTTCCTCCCCCTTGTGGGGAAAAACATCATGCCTCCTGCTCATAGCATCTCCCTTCAACCACTGCAGGTGCACACCAGCACGCCCTACTGCTCGTCTGCCTTCAGTGCCATCTGCCTTCACCGCGCCCACGCCATAGCAGGCGCATCCACCCAACCGCCTGCGTGCCCCCTGCTGTAGGCACTCTCAACCGCGCGCCCTGCGGCAGGCGCTCACGCCATCTTCCAGCGCCCGCAGGCGCACGTTGCCATCTTAGGTGCTTCCTCCTTCAGCAGGCATCCCAGCCAGTGCTTTCAACCTCCCCGCAGCACCCGCTCCTCAGCCTGCAGCCGCGCACCTTCACCACTGCCGCACCCTCCTTCCCGCAAGTGCATCTGCAGACCGCAGGCGCCAGCACGCCTCACCGCGCGCTCTCCAACCCTCAAGCAAACGGCAGCGCCCTGCAACTTCCCACCGCAGGCAGCGCACTCCACCACTCATCTGCAGGCACTACTTCTACCATCTGCAGGCACACCAGCACGCTCATGCCCGCACGCCACCAGCCGCAGGCACTGCAGCAGCACCTCCGCCTTCTTGTTCAATAGGCCGAAGCTCCAACCCCCTCTGTCGGCCACCTCCGGCCACCTGCGTCACCATCGTCGCCACCACCAGAGAGCTCTCGACCTCGCCGTCCTCCTAAGCCTTCCAACAACCCCTGCGGTGCTCTCCCTCTCTCGCAAGGAGGAGAGAGGAAAAAAGCCCTGTTTTACCCCCAATTAAAATTTACATTCAATGCCATTGCCACCTAATTTGATTTTTTATTACTATTATATTGTGGCAGAATTGCATTTGAACACTCATAGTTCTTTATAATTGCATGACATTGAGATTAACTAGTTTAAAGATTGATTTTTGGGCTTAACTTAAGTACTAATTGTCTTTAGTACACATCACGTGAAAATTGCATAAATTCATCATAAATTTATTGAGGATTTCTGTGAGGGAAAACTGCACCTATACCCTTATCTTTTTAAGTTATTGCAAATCTACTTTCCTTCACATTTTAAGTTAGATTTGAATAGGGATTTCTCACCGTCCGAAATAACATTAAACAGTTAAGTATTGATTGCATAATTGCCTCCCTGTGGACACGTCCCGCTCTTCTATGCTTTTGATTAGTCGATTTTTCCACCACTTAAATACTATAACGCAAAGCGAAAAGTCGCATATCAGAGGGGAGGAGAAAAGATGGAAATGAGAGAAAGTGTGCAATTCAAACAACAAATTCTAGACCTAACTTAAGTGTGACTCCCTAGAAAATTAACCTAAGACTTGGTCTATTTAGGAAATAAGTAATCACTAGTGAATACCCATTCTGTCAACAAGTCCAGCCAAGTTGTTTAAAGGGAGGTTTGGGCCCAAGCGTTTCCTAGGAAAATCCCAGGTTCTTGTATAAACCCATACCTGGTCATTTGACATAGCCCCTCAACCTGAACACCAGATATAGATGACAGAATTGATATCAACTAAAGAGAACTTAATACCTAGATAACAAGCCTAAGTTGATGAAACCTTAAGGGTCAAATTGCTACAAATTTAACTAGGTCTAGGATACTAATGTGCACACGGAATGTGGAGGGCATTGATTTGGGTATTGCCCTGTTATTTCAATTTGTGTGTGTGTGCAATGATTGGAAGTTGATTCCAATGAAAAACAAGTTGTCACACAATTTTTGTGTTTCTATCTTTTAGGATTCAATTTAATTTAATGTGTTTTAGGGTTTCTCCTTTTAAATGTTCAAACAAGTTTGAAACTTCCACAATCAAAGGAAAATAAGTTGTATTGGTGGTGGTCAATTTCCTTTGAAAGTGGTTTTCTAGAAATACAAAGGAAAACCCTAATGCAATTTCATCCTAAGGTAGAAAATTACTACCAAGGAGTTGTTTTTAGGCTTTCTGTATTAAGTAGTGGTCCAAACAAGTCAAACAACACCACTACTTTGAAGAAAATCAAACAAGGATTCCAAAAAAGATTTTTTTAAGATTTTATGAATTTGTTTCATAATTGTTTCAATTTTTATTTGTGCTGGTGTCAAAGTCTAGAAATGATACCCGTGGGTATTCTGGACTTTCTGTACCCCCACTAGCCTCAAAAAATTTGGTGATTTTATATGATGTGTGAAATTTAACAAGGATTCTAGAAAGCTAAAGTTCATAAAAATTGGTTAAGAAGAAAAAAATCTAAAAATTCGCAGATAGTAACAAAATAGGAAGGATAAAGGGTGTGACCCCTCTGTAGTCCATGAATTTTTAAAAATTAAATACAAAGTAAATTGATCTGAAATTTTGAAAAAATGTTTTGAACCTGATTTGGAATCTCTGTGTGAAATTTTGAGATTTTAGAAGGCTTGTGGTATTAGGAATTGATTTTTCAAGTCCGAATAGAAACCTAGACTCGAAAAATAGAATACCAACACTTGAATTGGAGTGGTATTTAGTGAAGCATAAAGCAAACAATTAATTTTAAACTTCACCACTCCACTTAATTAAGTTGTTTAAGGTCTTGAAAGCCAAGTTTAATATATTTTGGTAGTCTTTTATTGCTTTATGTGACAAGGTAAAGGGAACCAAACTGAATCCATGGGAAGACAAGGGATTTGAGTTCTTTCCAGAATTCCTGATTGCTTCCTGTAGTTCCTGCACACACGAGATAGAAGAAAAGAGAAGGGGATGAGATCTACTTCAAGCAACATAAAAGTGAGAAAAGAAAAGCCATGCCTCCCCGACAACGACGCCAAAAAGTGATCACGAAAATACGCAGTTTGTTAATTAGCCAATTTAGTGTCGTTGCAACGTGTAAATCTTCTTTCGCTTTTAAATTTGTAACATAGATAGAAGAGTATCTAGGGTCAAGTAAGGAGGCAATATGTTTGCAAAATTTAGGTCTCTTGCTTGGAAGTAGAAATCACCTTTCCTTTTGTTCTTTTTACATATATCATTTTTTTGGGTTTTAAAATAACAAAGGAAAACACGAGTTGTTGGCGGGAAAGTAACAAGCACGATCACTAAGCTAACACCTAAGTGACAAATAATTCCTCTCCCTAAGCTAACTCTAGGCATATGGAAGCCTAGAGGAATTAGGGAGAGGGAGTGAAGAGTGCTAGAATCACAGCAATTAAAATGCAACTAAAAAGAAATTTCAAAGAAGGCAACTAGATTAATGAGAAAGTGTTTTGCAGAAAAACCTAGTAGATGAATGCTTCTACTACTAGATAATTGCAATAGATAAAATAAAACACAAGTCCTCCTGAATTGCTGGTGAAGAGGGGAAGCTCCTTGCTCCAAGCTTAGGGGCTCCTAGGCTTTAAAAGGGCTCCTCCTCTATCCTTGAGATGCTCCTCCAAGGTGGAAGCTACCACCTTCAATGCTCTCCTTCAAGGGTGGGCATGCACCACCCTTGCTCCTCCTTGCCTGGCCGTCCTCCTAGTGGTGGAGTGCTCCTCCTCCTTGGTGTGGCACAAGGGAGAAGAAATGGGGAGAAGAAGGCACCAAGGGGGCAGGTGATGTGCCCCCTTAATCTTCTTCTCTACTCCTTCTTCTTGGTCGTAGATATGAGGTGGGTATAGGGTAGATTTTACTAAATGGAGGATGGGAATTATGTGGTGGTAGGGTAGGGTATTTATAGGATGGGAAGGGGGGTGGTAATGGCGTTTTTCTTGAAGGGAAATGAAGGGGTGCTTGGATATTTTTGGAGGGAGAAATGGGAGGGAAATAAAGAGGTGCCTTGGTTTTCCCTCCAAAAATACCTTCTAGAAGTCATTGATTTTGGACGGAAAAAATGGAGGGAGGAGATGGGTTTTGATGGTGGATGTAGGGTGGTGATGGAAGGGTTAGTTGGCACCAAAATAAAGGAATAGGTGGTCTTTTTGCTAGAGCTTAGGTAGTAGGGTAGTAGGATAGTAGGTTTTGGTGCCATGGAGGTCGACTAGCTAAGCTAAGCTAGCTTAGCTAGTTGGGAGTAGGGTTGAAGGCATTTGGAGCTAGGGTTTTCAGGGAGCAGAGCTGGAGGTAATCATCTTAAGCTGCACTGGAGCTGGTGGCTACTGAAGAGAGCTGCAAGGAGTCACCTTAGCTGACTTGGCTTGCTAGTTCTTTGCTAGCTGCTAAGCCAAGCTAAAGCAAGTTGGCTTCTACTAAAAGGAGTTGAGGTGAGCTGGGTCTGATGCTGCCGGGGAGGACCTAGCTAGTTGAGGTAGCTAAGGTAGCTTAGCTCAACTAAGTTGAGCTAAGCTAAGCCCTTGGGAGCTGGACTTGAGCTTCCTGAGCTAAGATGAAGTCATCTTCAGGTGGCTGGAGTTGACTGGAGCTAGATGTAGCTGGTTCTGAGCTAAGGTGAACGCCAGTCAACTCAGCTGAGTTAGCTAGAGCTCCCTATGAACTAATGGGAGATGAGATGATCTAGATTCAGTTAAGTTGAGCTGGATCTAAGCTGACCTGAGCTAGGGTGAGCTAAGATGAGCTCTCTTAAGCTGCCATTCAGCTGGCATGAGCTGAATGGAGCCAAGATGAGCTAACCCTAGCTAAAGTGAGCTGGAATCCAGCTATGGTGAGCTGGATCAAGCTAAGTTCCAGCTAGTCTAAGCTTCTTCTTCACCAGTTGCCTTCTTGTGTGCTAGGGTTTTGGAGTTCTAACAATTTGTATATCCCTAACACTCACAAAAACACATTAAAAAGACAATAAAAAGTGCAATGCATGCCTAACCTAATTGATGCCTAAATGTGATAGCGAAAATACGCGGTTTGTTAATTAGGTCGTTGTAACACGTAAATCCGCTTTCGCTCTTAAATTTATAATCCTAGATAGGGAAGTATCTAGGGTCGTCGAAGGAGACAATATGGTTGCAAAATTGATTCTCTTGCTAGGAATATAAATCTCAACTTTCTTTTTGGTATTTTTTTTCAATATATCCTTTTTTTTGTTTTTAAGCTAAGGCAACATGCGAACTGATGGCGGGAAAAGTGATTTACACTTCAATTTAAATACTACTTCTATGTGGCAAGTAGAGCCTCTCCCTAAGCTCACTCTAGGCAAGTGGAGGCCTAGAATAATTAGGGAGAGGGAGTGAAGAATGCTGAAAATAAGCTAATAGAAATGCAAACAAGAAATGCAAAGAAGGCAACTAGATAATTGATAAAGTGTTTTACAAAAGGCCTAGTAGAGGAAAGCTTGTACTACTAGAAAAATGCAAATAAGAAAAGAAAACACAAATCCTCTAGATAGATGGTGAAGAAGAGGGCTTCTTGCTCCAAGGTTGGTGGCTCCCAATCTTGAAAAGAGTCCTTCAACTCCTTCCTTGCAGTGCTCCGCCAAGGAGATGTCCTTCAAGGCAAGCCCTAGGGGGGCGTGCCCTAAGTTTCTCTCCAAGGGTGGACGTCCACCCTAAGTCCTTCTCCTTTGCCTGGCCGTCCTCCTTGAAGTGGAAGAGTCCTCCTCCTTGGCGTGGCTCAAGTTGAAGAGAGTGGGGAGAAGAAGGCACCAACGGGCTGGTGATGTGCCCCTTTAATCTCCTTCTCTACTCCTTGTTCTTGGCCGTAGGTATAGGTGGTTTAGGTAGAAAAATATACTAAGGGAGGATGCCCCAAAATGGTGGTAGGTGGTGGCTTTTTATAGAATAGGATGGGGGGTTAAGGTGCCCCTTGAAATGGAGGGCTAAGATGGAAGGATGAGGGTGGTTGGTGATCCTATGGCTAGGGTGAGTTGGCGCCAACCCAAGGGGTGTTAAAGGGGGTGGTTATGGTGGTGTTGGTGTCTTTTGGTGGTCTAGAGACACCCCCATGTTGGCGCCAACATGGGGTCTTCTAGAAGGGGAGTTAGGTGGATGGTGGAGATGGATTCAAGGGGGATTGTGTGGTGGAGATGAGGGGGGATTTTGGAGGGAAAAGTGGCGCCATTAAGGGGTGGTTATGGGTAGTTTTTGGCGCCACTTTTAGGTGCCTTTTGGAGGTGGTGGGTAGGTTAGGTTGGTGCCAAGTAGGTTAGCTTATGTGGAGCTTAGGTGGAGCTAGTTGGGTGGAGTTGGTAGGTGGGTTTTTGGGGTGGTACAAGCCAAGGAAGTTGGAGCATAGTTAAGCTAAGCTAAGCTAAGCCAAGCTAAGCTAAGCTAGCTTAGCTAATGGAGGAGTAGAGGAGAAGGTGTTGGAGCTAGGGTTTGGAGGAAGGAGCTGAGGAGAAGAAGTCTGGAGCTGGAGCTGGAGCTGGCTGCTGCTGAAGAGGCTGACATGGGGCTACTCTAGCTGGCTTAGCTTGCTAGTTCTTTGCTAGTTGCTAAGCCAAACTAAAGTGAGCTAGCTTCTACCAAAATGAGCTGAGGTGAGCTAGGTCTGGTGCTCCCAGGGAGAATCAAGCTGGTTGAGGTAGCTAAGGTAGCTTAGCTCAACTGAGATGAGCTAAGCTGAGTCCCCGGGAGCTGGACTTGAGCTTCCTGAGCTGAGATGAATTCTTCTTCAGCTGGCTGGAGTTGAGTGGAGCTGGATATAGCTGGATCTAAGTCTAAGCTGGGGTGAACTCCTGTCAACTCAGCTGACCTAGCTAGAGCTCCCTATGAACTAGTGGGAGCTGAGATGAGCTAGACTCAGCTAAGTTGAGCTGGATCTGAGCTGACTTGAGCTAAGGTGAGCTAAGGTGAACTCTCTTGAGCTGCCATCCAGCTGAGATTAGCTAAATGGAGCTGGGATGAGCTAACCCTAGTTTAAGTAAGCTAGGTTTCAGTTGTGGTGAGCTGGATCAAGCTGGGTTCCAGCTAGTCTGGGCTTCTCCTTCACCATTTGCCTTCTTGAGTGCTAGGGTTTTAGGGATCTGTGCATCTGTACATCCCTAACACTCACAAAAATACATTAAAACGACAATAAAAAATGCAATGCATGCCTATCCTAATTTATGCCTAAATGCAGCCCAAAAAAACCGTTTGCGGAGTAAAATCCTAAGAGCTAGGTTAGTTTTAATGCATAAGAATGATGATAAACTGGCGTTTATCAAAATGCAACCCAAAAACCCATTTGCAGAGCAAAATCCTAAAAGCCAGGTTTGTTTTAATGCATATTTGTAATGGGTGGTGGCAGCATTACACTACTTAGGTAGCTCATGGAGAGGAGTTGGCTGAGAAAGTCATAACAATGAGAACACTGTTGACCAAGAGATCGACGAGAAAATAGCTAATAGCGAAGGTGAAGAAATAGAAGAAATGTTGAACGAGATGAGAGCAAGAGAGGATATAAATATAGATGAGGAAGATCCATTCAGTTGTGATTCATTCTATGATGCTATTAAGGCGACTAAGGATCCTATTGCTCCCGATGTTACGAAAATGTCAAAGTTATCATTTTTGTTGAAGATGTTTCAATTGAAGGTTATGAATAGAGATAGTGCTAAATTCATGTCAGAAATACTTCAGTTTATTGCTAAGATATTGAATAACCCTAATGGTTTTCCAGCTTCATGGTATGAGGCAAGGAAACAGATTCGTAAGCTTGGTTTGGATTGTTAGAAAATTGATGCATGTCCGAATGACTACATTCTTTTCAGAAATGAATTAGCAAATTTGAGTAATTGTTCCAAATGTGGACATGTGAGATATAAGAAAGGTAAAAATGAAAGTAAGAGGAAACAACCTCAAAATGTTCTTCGTTACTTTCCACTGACACCTAGGCTTCAATGCTTTTTTATATCAACTAAAACTGCACGGTGGATGACATGGCACTGGGATTATAAATCTCAAGATGGAAGAATACGTCATCCTACTAATTCAGAAGAGTGGAAGTGATTTGACGAAAGAAATAATTTATTCGCTTTAGAATCAAGGAACGTGCGATTGGGTCTTGCAAGCAATGGATTCAATCCATTTAAGAGTATGTACACGTCATACTCTATATGGCCAGTGGTAATGGTCACTTATAACTTACCTCCCTGGTTGTGTATGAGATCGTCATTCATGATGCTGACCCTATTAATCTTAGATCCAAAATAACTAGGAAATGCAATAGATGTTTATCTCCAACCATTAATCGATGAACTAAAACAATTGTAGTTCACCGGCGTGAAGACGTATGATGCAGAAAAGAAAGAATTTTACAATATGCATGCAGGATTATTGTGAACCATAAATGACTTCCCAGCGTACGCAAATTGATTAGGTTAGAGCACTAAAGGAAAGCTTGCTTGCCTAGTCTGTATGAAAGACACTCAGCACCTACGACTACAAGAAAATAAGAAATTCTGTTACTTAGGACATCGCAGATTTCTACTTATTGAACATAGATGGCGAACGTCACAGTTTAGGATTAAATTTGATGGCAGGACGTGTCAGTATTCAAAGAAAAATCCAAAGAATAAACTTAGTACAGATTGTATCAGGTTGCCGAGTCAGGTTATAATGGAGAGATTACAAGAAATGGGTGAGATACGGTTGAGCCTACCATTCAAACAAGACCAAATGGCCTCAAGGAATTATGGATTTCGAAAGAAAAGCATTTTCTTTATGGAGTTGCCATATTGGAAAGATCTTACAATATGTCATAATTTAGATATTATGCACGTCGAAAAGAATGTGATGGATAACATCTTAGACGTATTAAATCTGACCGATGATTCAAAGGACACGGTTAAAATAAGAAAAGACATGAAGTGTTTGGGGATACGTCTGGAGCTGCATATTCATGAGGATGATGGCTACTTCCCACATGCTATTTATAGCTTGAATCAAGACCAGAAGAGTAGACTGTTCTCCTTCTTAAAGTAAATTCGGGTGCCAAATGGATTTTCATCGTAGCTTTCTCGTTGTGAATGAAACGCAGAAAAAGATATCTGGCTTGAAAAGTCATGACTCCCACATTTATATGCAAGTATTATTTCCACTAGCGATTCGGAGGATACTGCCGGAGCTAGTTGTTGATTCATTTACAGAGATGAGTAGTTTTTCAAAGCTATTTGTTTGAAGATGCTACAAAATGATATGCTGGATCACTGGGATAAACAAATAGTCATTACTCTCTATAAGATGAAACAAATTCTTCCTCCAATCTTCTTTGATGTAATGGTTCATCTCACCCTGCATCTTGCAAATGAAGCAAAAATCAATGAAGCAATACAATTCAGATCGATGTATCTTGTGGAGCGATTTTTGAAAAAGCTTAAAGATTATGTTTTGAATAAGGAAAAGCTAGAAGGATCCATTGTAGTAGGGTATCTCATGGAGGAATGCATAAATTTTACTTCCATGTACATGAATAAAACAGACAACCGCTTTAATAAACTTCAATGGAACTATGAGGGGGAGTACAATGACAGTGCTGAAGAATGTTTGTCAATTTTTGATATCAGAGGAAGGTCGATTCTTCATACAAAGTACAAGGCTATTTCAGAAAATGACAGATTTTGCACACATCTATATATTTTAAAATAAATTCCTGAAATTGATCCATTTTTATGAGGAATTCGAACGATTGCCTCTTTGAAGGACAACTGAATTTGGCTTCTTTGATTGGTTTAAAAACTGGGTTAATCAATTGAAAGAGGATAAGGCCCATGATGGGTACCATATTTTGATGTAATTATCGATTCACCATTACATTATGCATATTACCACTCTGGGTATATAATAAATGGGTTTAGATTTAAGACAAAAAAAATTAATGATAAAAGGTTACACAACAAAATGGAGTTGTTAATTCAGATCTTTCCAACAGTCCAAATGGATATTATGGTGAAATCAGAGAAATTGTGGAGATTAGCTTCATATTTGATCACAGAGTTGTTCTATTTAAATGTCATTGGTTTGATGTTTTTAAAGAGGGCACCGGTTTCAAAATTGACAAGAAACACAATTTCTTGAGTTTAAATCCTAATCTTCAAATTCTTCAGTCTGATGAACCATTCACATTGGTATGTCAAGCAGCACAAGTTTTCTACGTTCCCGATAATTGCCAAAGAGGATGGGTTATACCCATAAGAATAGTACTGCGTAACCACTTTGACGCATAGTCTGAAGTATACCAAGAATTAGCAGAAGAAGGTCATTTATTTGCAACCGATGTTGACATCTAAGGTTAGTAATAATTTCTTTGCTTTGTTTCATTTCTGTTTAAATGAAATTCATATTAAAATTGAAATTTATAGAGGCATATATGTCATTACAAAGGGGGTTTAGAGTAAAATTGAAATTCATGTCTGTTGATTTATATATTAATGATTTTTAATATTATATTAATTATTGAATTTTTTATGTGTTACAGATGAAGTTGTTGAAGAAAAAACCCAAAAAAAGGTCCTCCTGAGACACATCCCTCCACACAACTCGATTCGTCTCCTCAGGCTCAGCCAACTCCCCACAGCAGGCTTAACCACCCCCTAGTCATGTTTCGTACGACCTGGGGAGATGGCACATTTACTACATATGGGGGGGATGGGAAAGAGGAAGGAGATTACTCAGACCTTGCCAGACCGAGTAGAGGATGATCCAGATTATGGAGGATCAGATGAGAAGGAGGGGGAGGAGGAGGGAGAGGAGGGAGAGGAGGAGGGCAAGGAGGCGGAGGAAGAGATGGTGGGGAGTACGTCCCCAGTTCATGTAGACCCCTCAGCGGTGAGCTCAAGTTTTCGTAAGAAATCATATACCTTTAAAAAGTAAATTACTTATATGTTTTAAAGTTTATTATAACTTGAAAAATATATAGTGAATATGATTAATGTTTACGTAGGTAGATTAGCAAGAGGACGGGGGAAGACAAAAAATTTAGACTTCAGCGTATCCCCGAGGGTGTGAGAATAACACTTAGGCTTAGAACCATAAGGGAGGCTAAGAATTACCCAGGCTTTATTAGTTGAGTAGGCACAATTGTTAAGTCCATTGTGCCCATTTGCTACTTCAATTGAAGGAAGGTGCCCGTAGAGCTGAAGAGACAGTTCCTCCGTCAGTTAGAGGTAATTTTATTTATAAAATTATTTATTTTATAACTTTATCTTAAAATTATTATAAAGTAAGATTGACATATATTTTTTAAAATTAATATAGGAAAATTATAATTGGGGTGATGACCCTAATGCCTCCTGATATATCTTTAAGCACACCGCCAAAATCTACAGGGATTGGAGGATGCAAACCAAGAGAAATGTAAGAATTTTTAAACATTTACATTTTTATTATATACAATTTCTTATATTATTTCTTTGAATTTATATTTGGTATTTTGTTTTTCTCAAACATGAGTTCACCCGAGGAGGCAATGGGTCATGCTCCTCTTGATGTCATGCCTAACGATTGGAAGAACGCATGCGAGCATTGGCTAGATCCGAAGATAGAGGTTAGTAAGTAATTAAAAGTTATTTCATTAATTTCATATATCTTAAATTTATAAAAAAATATTATTGTATATGTCTACAGGAACAAGCAAAAAAAAATAGGGCCAATAGGGCTAAAGCTCCACTACAAACCCATTGTTTTGGTCGAAGGAGCATCGAGGGTCAAGAGCCATTATGTAAGTATTAAAATTACTTTTGAATTAAATATTACTTAATTTTAAAGTTATTTAACCTAATTATATCATTTTTATATTTTCAGTCCGCTGCACATGATGGGATGGAAATGAATAGGATGAATATCTACAAGGTCACCCACAGCAAGACTGCAGTTGAGGGTGCTCATAAGTGATTCATCAATCATAGCAGAAGAAACACGTAAGTTTCCTAAACTGAAAAAATTTATAACTTTGTATATATATATTATAATAATATTTTTTAATACATTTAGGATCAAATGGTATAATTAGTACATCCCCCCACTAACGAAACCTCCGAGAGTATCCAGCAGCCTTTAAATGCCGAGGAGGCATTTAGGAGAGTGATGCCACCAAACCAAGGTGGCTTCATTTGTAGTGCAGGGAGGGCATATATGTTATCCACCTGGTATGGGAGAAAAGGTGTCGTCTCATCTAGTGTCGTTGATCAGTTGCATAAAAGGATTGACACACTACAGAGATGAGAAGAGGAGAGGGAGAAGAGAGAGGTAGAGATGAAGAATAAGATGAATGCCATGAATGCTAAGCTTCAGATGCTTATAGCCCTTCTTTAGAAGAAGGGTCAGTCAGAGCATCCATCTTCCACAAATCCCAACATCTACAGACAAGATGATGACGACTCCATGGGTGGTGCAGGTGGAGCTGGTGGCATTGGGGCAGCTGTATTTTGATTTCTATCCATTTTCTTTTCTTATGTTTTTCATGTAACCTTTTTTATGTAAATATTTCATTTTCAAACTTTTAATTTACTAGATTTTATATTTATGAAATATAAATTTCTGTTCATTTTCATTTTAAGTAGATTTAGTAGGTAGTTTCCATCATTTGGTAATTAAAAAAAAAGCAGATACATTTGCCGTCGATTATTTGAATAACCGACGTCATAGAAGGTTCAGAAGAATCACTATTCCCATTTTATGTTGTCTCTTCTTATGATAAGCGACGGTAAAAATATTTTTACCGTTGCTTCTATAAGTGACGGCATTTTCTTTAAACAATGGCAAAACTGAAAGAAAGGCACGTCAGTGCACAAAAGAGTAACTTAACAATGCTGTCGTTTTTTTAAATAAGCGATGGAAAATCTAATTTTCATCGATTATCAACCAACGGGAAAAGATACAATTGGTCTGCTGGATGAATGATATTTCAACGTTGGATGTTCCTAGTAACCGATGGAAAAAAGAAATAGCAACGCTACTTATGTCGTCACATTTTTGCATCGGTTAGAATGGCTTTGCCGTTGGTTTTCAACCAACGACAAAAGTAGAACTTATTGTAGTGTTTCTAGATCAGTTTAATTACTTTCTAGTGTTGTTTAGGTAGTATAGATTGTGATTCACTATTTGATTTCTTTGAAGTAGGACTATATTAGAGTAATTGTCTTCTCTACCAATTCACCTCCTCTGATCAATTCAGATCAGAGGGGATGAATGCACTTACCTACTCTGTTCACTGAGCTTCCCCACCACCTCATGATCACTTCTTATTCATTTCCTCGATATTTTGATTCACTAAACATCTCCTCCATCAGTGTCAATTTGGATCTGAAGCTCTCTAGCTTCCAGATCTAAATCGTGCTTAATTCCATATGAGGGTTATCCCATTCACGTCATTTGATCACAATAATCCTCCCCATGCTCTTAATTGTGCTAATTTGATTAATTGAGTTTGATTGAATTTTTGGATCTAATTAAGGAATTTTTTATGCAATCATGTTTTTGTCAACTTTAATTGATCAAATTGAGCTAACATTTGTTTAATCGAATTTAATGTGAAAGATCTGAGCTCTTTTAATTTGAATCTTATCGCCTAATTGAGTTGTGCCTAAATTCTAGCTCAGGTACTATTTTGTTCTTTACTAAGAGAGTAGAGACTTGTGAAAATCCAAGCATAGATTTGAGGTCTTCATGATGATCTATTTGATCTTAGAGGATTATCGAGAACACCTATACACCAATCGATGATGTGCAGGTCTCCTAGATGATTAAATCAACATGGTGGATCCAGATTAAATGCCCACCTGGGTTGATGACTCTACAAATAAAAGCATTAATTACATCAATTAGAGTCAATTTTGAGGGCTTTTGCATAAATATCATGATATTGTGGGCTTGGGAGCAATGCATGCATATTGTGTAATATCTACATTTAGATTACTTATAATTAATGTTTAATGACCATGTGTACAAGTGCATATTGAAACAAGTCTCATATAAGTAATCAAACCATATGGATGGATTCAGATCAACAAATGGAGTCCAATGGACTGAAAATCACCTCAATCCGACCTTTGTAGCTCCCAAAATAAGCCCGAGAAGTTCTGACCATTGATCTAATGATCAATGGCTAATATGTGACATGTGGAGGCTACCCCAGCCTCCATCACCCCCAGCATTGATCACGGCCATTGGATTCCCATCCAACAGCTGGAAATCGACCATGTCGCCCCCGCCTCACAACCTGAAGGAGAAGCCCACACGTATCTCGACCGTTGGATCTCCATCCAACGATCGAGACCATGTGTCACATCAACCATCTACTTGATAATCCAAGCTTGTAGCACATTTGTAGGGAGAAGACCTTCAAAGGCTTGCGCATGGGTTTAAGTCATAGAAAGCCTCAAATCAGTCTCACGAGAGCAGCGGGCGAAATTCGCCTGCTGGATTTCCATCGAATGAACGCTAAGTCTCCACGTGGTGCAACCTCACGTGCCGATGTGTGCAATGAGCATACGCGGGCGATCACGCGCACAATCACGCTTGATGGTACGTGTGTGATGTGCGCGATCTGAAGCACATGCCTTCGCACAATGCGTGCCCTCGAATGGTGATCCACGCCACACATATGACAGCAAACAAGTGACGACAGCTATGCACACACGAAGGACAGCACTCACGTGAGCTGGACTACAGCGACGCTTGCAGCTATGCTGCAGTGATGTCCTTGCTGTCGATAATTGTGTGATACCTATTTTGGCTACCTCTCCACTATAAAGAGGCCTACACCCCTCCATTCTTGGGCATCTCTCATCATCTTCTACTGAACATGTCCCCTACCTCCATAGAGCTTCAAAGCAAGGTCTTGGACGTGCCAAGCTACCGACGAAAGTTTCTCCACCACCATGGCTACCTCGATAAGCTCCCATTCAACCAAAGTTCTTACTCATAGCTTATCTTATTGTCTCTTTACGTAATCTTTCCTCTAGTTTTATGTTAATGCATGTAAAACTATGTTGATGATTCTTAGTAGTGATTTTTTGATGATATAATGGTGCTATTTATGTGTGCTTTGAATTAAGTTCTATTCAAGTATCTTAGGTTATTCATTATATACATGTGCTCTCTAACTCTCTCTCTCCCTCTCTCCCTCTCTTTTCTTTACACAAGCAAACGGAATAAAAGACCTTGTGACAATTAAGCGATTCATCAATCCGATTTTATGCTTCCCTGAGATTGATACTCGAACTCATATCTTCATATTTCTCTATTAAAATTGACATTGTATTTTCACACTACCATGAATGAATTATCTTTATGCTTTTCTCGACGTAGTGGGTGACATTGTATTTCAATCTTAATTTGTTTTAATCTGCACTTCAGAGAATGAATGAAGTCTGATAGAGTTGAATGAAGGACTGGGATTGACTTCCAGCTGGTTTCATTATCTGATTTGGTTTCTCTTTTTGTGATATCTATGGCGAAGGAGGGAGATTGGATTAAGGTTTTTAGGACTTGTTGGGCTTTGATTGAATTTTGGTGAGTTCCAAGATGTGTAATGAGCATATGCGACACTTAAAAATTGGTTTTCAATTGGTTTTAAACTGATCTAGAACTTTTGATCTCAAACCTCAAATCTTGGGTTGATCTGAAAGGTCTAAGGTTTCAATTTGATTGATGTTAAGATGAGTTTTTATGTTTATGAAATATAAATAATGATCCTTTTGGGGTTAATAATTCCAAATTCAATTTAAGAAGATCTAATCTATATTCTATCAGCTACTGATGCTTAGTTATCTAGAAGAATTTTTGTAATTGGATTTTGATTGTCTTTTTAAAATGGCTTTGGAATGAAATATGTGGGCAATGATTTGGTTCGAATTAATCTAATATAGATAAACTCTTTTGATTAATCTGTAATGAAGGAAAGAACACAAATCAAATCTAAGAAGGTTTGATTCATCTTTTCATAGTAGCAACAACTTCCTTTTACTTTCAAACCTGATGAGGCGTGGATCTGATAATTCTTCATGAGTTCTGATCTTGTTTATGGGTTGTTGAGAATGTACAATATACATATAGCTATCAGAAGCAGTCATGTATCTAGTTTGGCTATAAATTGAGTTGTAATTTATGTTTAGAACCTATGGAAATCCTTTGTTAGTAAATGTTCCCCTGAAATCTATCTAAAACTGAAATGCATGTTGAATTTAATGATTTAATCATTTTATGAGTTTGATTCTAAGTTTATCAATGTCTAGAAGAAGTTCAAGTCTTTTCTTTCATTTCCAGCAATTTTAACTGATTGTTCTTGGTTTTGAGCTCATGTTCAACTCATTCATAAAGCCTCATTTAGCCTAACTTGTAAATAGCATCAAAAATACAAAAATAATGTAAACAAATAAAATTAATGTGTTGATGTAAACATGTTTATATCACATAAACTGTCTATTTATGCGTGTTCTTAAGCATAGAATTGCATCACATACTATAAATATTGCATAACATGCATTATCTCGCATTTAGGTTAGTCTGAATAAAATGTAGGTTAATTGTCTCCTTTTATGGTCAAGGACAAGGCAACTTGTTAATTGGGGACCCTGATCAAAGATCCAACCGTACGGATCTGATTAAGGCAATGATTAAAGTTTAATGACTCCAAGATCGCCCTGATCGGACATCCGTAGTACCAAATAGAGACCAAGGAACCCAAAAGATCAAGGGCTAAGATGATATTAATACACACCTCAGATGACAAATCCAACCGTACAGATGGGTTCGAATCAATGATCGTAGCCTAACGGCGTAAAAATCGGTCCAATCCAACACCCGTGGCACCGTCTACAACACTCAGAAGATGGACGGCCAAGATGGCACCACGTGGCCCCATCCCAGCCACCCAACCGACCCTCAGGACTGCCGCTACCTCTACAAAGAGTCTCCAACACATGATCTGGGTCGTTGGATCTTGATCCAACGGCCACAAGCAAGCGCGTGCAAAATCATCCACACGACACAAGCCCACACATAGCGCAATGGTCAAGTGCATTACGTGAACCCGCGACGCGCGTTCAATCCCACAGCTGCTGCTAGCGGGTGCGCAATTGGAGCCACACAATTTGCATCGAGCGGCGCAGATCGACCGATAGTGTCCACGTGCAATCAGACATGCAGCGTAAACACCTGATCGCACGTGGGCACGCGGTGCTGGCGAGGGTAGTTTAAGCCATTCAATCTCTTGATCGGACGGGTAAGCACGTGCAGTCGTGCGAAGGTGATGAGAGCATGAAGGCAAACGGGTGCGTGAGCGGCGCGGGCACGTCAGCCACGTTCAAGCCTTTAGTGACGTATAAATCCGTCACTAAAGGTCCTAAATTAATGTTTTTAATGTTGTAATGACCAAAATGCCCCCACTCCTTGCAACTATAAAAGGAGACCCCTACCATATGAATTTCTCATCCCTTCTTCTCTTCTCTCACCCCTTCCAAAGC
Source organism: Thalassia testudinum (assembly GCA_037157565.1). Classification (NCBI taxonomy): domain Eukaryota; kingdom Viridiplantae; phylum Streptophyta; class Magnoliopsida; order Alismatales; family Hydrocharitaceae; genus Thalassia; species Thalassia testudinum. The sequence continues at coordinate 28,326,221 of JAZHRO010000073.1, forward strand.
TCTAAGAGCTTGTCCCAAACCCGGGATGCTCCTCTAGAGTGGAAATCATAATTTTTCCACCTTCTTCCCCCTTCGTGGATCATCCTGCAGTTGTCCTCTCTCTGCATTCGAGAAGTGGATCCTGCAATGATGACGACATGCTGCTTCATTCCTTTTCCTCCCACTTCGTCCTACTTCTTCCTACTCCGTTCCCCATCTTCCAGCCGTCATCCCGTCTGGCTCGTCCTCCAAGCGATCATCGAGGAGGATACTTCTCTCTCCATTTTTTTTACCGCTTTCTAATATAGATTTATCACTTTCTAGTATAGATTTCCCGCTTTCTGGTCATAATGTGTAGTGCAATGAACAACTTCTGATAATGAAATCCATGTTTATTCTACATCCCTTTTGCTTTTATTTGTAATATTTTCTCTCTCTCTTCTATTTATTATTTGTTAAATAGATAGCTAGTTTTCAACCAGCTGTTCTGTTTCATTACAAAGAAAACAAACACATATTTTTAATCAAACGTCCGCCTCCCTGTGTTTTACCCAAAACTTCTTTACATATTTTTCGGTATAAATTTTATTTGTTGAATGGATTTCTTCGCGACTCGAACTACAATGACGGGCTTTCAAATCCAATTCCGAACGCTTAGTCATCCGCATTCAACATTTTGGTGCTGTTGCCGGGGAAGCGACATTCTTTGATTCTTCTCATTTTCCGACTTATGAATCGTTTATGTCACTCTCTCCTTTCTTATTGCGATTGCAGGTACTCTTTTGAGATGAGCAAAAGTGGTAGATTGGAGCAAGGTGCTGTTAAAGGTTCTGTAAGTTTACCCCTACCTCCCACCCATTAGTTTTCATTCCATGACGTAATAACACCTAGGTGTTCTTATAAACTCTAAGGTTAGTTTTGTTTGTTTGTTTGACACCTACACCCGCCTCAACCTTCACATTTAAAAGAAAAATTAAAGAAAAGAAAAATCTCATAGAGCTACACAACCTCATCTGATTTTCAAACTCAACCGATAAACCGATCTTTGGAACCAATACATACACTCAAAACACATAATTGAGTAGAAATCAAATTAGGTAATCACTTGTCTGCCTAATTAAGTGGTTCAACATGCCAATTGTTTGAGATGTTGGGGCCACACCACTTCAATTAAAATCAACTCATTAAGTAGCTACCGCATAGGTTCAACTCTTAGGGATTTACCAGGCACTCCACATTCTTTTAAGATTCAAAGGAAAACATCTTCACCTGTGCTTTCAAAACCTGGTGTGCCAACAAAACTTGTTTGAAAATACCTAAAGTTAAATCCTAAAACCTACTAAGCAAGATTTAAACCCTAAAATTCACCGCATCAAAAATAATCTTGCTTGAAAATCACTGGTTGTGCATGCACACACACATCAATCAATCATTAAGGGCACAACCCAGATAAAGGGCCCATCACATTCCAAAGCACATTCAAACCTAACCCTAATTAAAATAGAGTAGACATTGGCCTTAAGGATTGAACTCACTTTTCAGAGCCCAGAATGAGATTATTTTCGATTAGTTTGTTTCTACTATTCAATCTGATGTTTAGCTAGGGGAGCAGAAAGAAACAATCACGGCTGGGGGGTACACTAGGAATCAGAGGCATAAGCCAAAGGAAGAACCTTCTCCCAAGTCCCTCCCTCTAACTAGTTGGATTGAACGGACATAAGTAGATCAAATTGTTTCTTTATCTCAAGATAGGTTCTGGGAGTCTGTAGGTCTTTAGGCTAGCCCACTTAAGGATAGGTTTGATTGTTTGTATTGCAGGGCACCTTTCTTCCTCTTGTCTATCATGAATCTTTCCACATTTCATATGCATTCCAACTCTTTCCCTCCTATTTTGACTTATCCTCAACATGACGGTTATCCCGACTCGTACTGTAATCAACCATCTTTTAGTTGGAATAACTTAGATTGGGGATACAGTTCCGAACATTCGTGTTCGAGGTCAAACCCTGAACACCATAATTGTGATTTCTATCCTTCTTCGAGCCACATCAATTATAGATCGCCACCCTTTCATGGACAACCTAATATGATCTACAATCAAGAAGGATACATTGGTCCTTACCCATCCTCTGAATACACTGCCTTTAAGTCATCACCACCTTTTGAACAATCCGAAATGACCTATTATTAGGAAGGGTATCACGAATCTCAATTCGTTAACTCCGCTGCACTGATCACAAACCCGCCCAACCCTGAACCAAGTCATTTGGTTCAAGTTAACCAAGTTCAAGATAAGGTTTTGGCTAACTTGAGGAATACTATACAATCTTTAGAAGTTTAGCCAATACCTTGCACTGAAGAATTGGAGCCCTTGATTGAAATGATTGATAATTTGAACAAGTATTTGTTGGATTGGTTCCAGGATGTTAAGGATAAGAACCCGGGTGAGCTTTTACTTGGGAAGTTAGCAAAATTGAGAATGAGATTTGTGGTTGCTTTAGTTCAATCATGGGATGATTCCTAAGATGAACCCCCTTCAGGAGAGCTAATGTAAGAACCCACTCAGCCATCTATTGGGGGGACACGTGTTATGAGGCTGACTAAATTGATTTAGAGCAACCAAGTAAGGATGATCTGATTTCTTCACCTGAGATCCCTAAGTGGAGGTACGAGGAAACGTATGTCTCCATGAACCAGAAAGTGATGGATGATTTTGGGACATACATTAATACAGATTTAGATTTCTTTGAGTCTGAGGGTGAAGAATCAATTTGCAAAGTCTCACGTGAGTTTACAGAACATGATTTCTGTGAGACAACTAGGCTTGAGGAATCCGATAGATCATATGATGGCCCAATAACTGAGGAAACTGATCTTATTGGGGCTCACATGATGGATTCAGAATCGCATTTTCTGAGGATTTAATTCAATGCCCCGATTGTCAGTTACACCCCATTGAGCTTACTGATGATTCTATTTTTGAGATAATTAGACCCAAGTCAATTCTGATTCAGTCACATCTTTTAGACTTAGAAATTTCAGTCGGGGTGATTAATATGCAAGAGGTCCCAGAATTTGACATTCTGAATGAAGAGGATAGAAGCTAGGAAATTTTTATTTAGGAAGCAAACTCCGAAGGAAGTAGAAGACCGAGTCTAAGGGTTCCAATTAAGCTGAAATCATCAAACCAAGACCCTTACGACATTTGTTCTGAGGATGACCAACCCAAGCACACATTCATTGATTATCCTTTTGAGATTGATTTCTCTGTAACCCGACTTTTTGGTCTTGGGTTGCATCCTCATAAATCGCAGGCCCGACCCCGCTTGCATACTGATCTCAGGTTCTGGGTAATTTTTATCCAGAACCTTAGATATTCTCGACCACGGGGTATGGGTTTGCATCACAATCTGGTCCACATCTGTGGACATCTGCTGGCAAGTCTTAGGTTGCATCATTTTATTCTGATTCTGACCTACACCTGTGAATTCTTTATTTCTCTTCTTTGTGTAGTGTGCCTAGCTGAAGGCACTAAATTCAGCATGTATATAGTTTCTATTTATCTTGGAGCAGACCCGTCATTCACACAATTCAGGTGCTTTCTACTCTACTCCACTCTATTTCATGTCTTTTTAATACAATGAGGACATTGCATTAGATAGGCATGGAGGGTGGATATTCATCTCTGAATTACTTCGTTAGCTCCTAGATTCATTTTATTTTATTTTATTTATATAAAAAAAATTGTGGAATTAGGAAAGAGAACTTTAGCTTTAAAAAATTTTTAATCTTAGGAAATAAAACTGTATGATTTGAACACAAAGACCCTTCAGGTCTTCGAACTTAATCAGCTTAGGTATCCACTAAAATGTGGATTTGTTTATCGAGTCCTTGCCATCTTGAATTCTATTTTAATTTGATTAAACAAGTTTGGGTGATAAGTACTTGACTTATCAACCCACCCTCTAATTTGAGGGAACTATAAGTCTAAGCATCTACACACTATTCATCACTGACTCGTTGTTCAACAGTTTTAATGGAAATTGGGTAGCTAATGAACCTTCTAGGGTGATATGGCTGGCAAGTTATCGTGGGTAATAGCCTATAGGTAGGTTGTCCAGAGCCCAATCACTGAACCACTCTCTTCCTGCTACCTTTAGGTAAATCTTAGACCAGGGAAGCCACCTACCTAAAAAGAAAAAAAAGAAAAGAAAAAAAGATAAAAGAAACAAAAAGAAATAAAAAGAAATAAGTCACACTTCGCCACACGAGTATGGCTGGCAAGTTGTCAGTGGTAACAGCTCATCGATCGGTTGTCCAGAACCCAGCTCAAGAAATGCACTAAAAATTCCCAAAACACTTAGGAAGAAGCTGAGAAGTAGAATAAGCCGGGGAGATATACACTGAATTCACCCTTGTGTTGATCCCATAAAAAAATAAAAGTAGGAAGAAAACTACCGGTCGTATAGATACACCTTCAGGCAGATTTCTTTCTAAGGTCACCTAAGGGAGTAGAAACCCAAAGTCCGTTCTGATTGCCAATCAACGATTCTATTACTTTCACAAAAAATGCTTAGAACTTAGGGTTCTCATCAAGTTTTGGGTGGGTTGAGTGGTCGTAGAAAGCCGCTCTGTAACCTTGAACTCAAAAATCCAAAAAAATTATAAAAGAAGAAAAAGAGAAAAAGAGATCCTTCTTTGAATAAGACGAGAACTTGAGGCGGTCTGCATTTTGGTAGACACCTGGGTGCTATTGTGTCTCGGTAGTTCAAGTCCTAGTTGAAATCCCTAAGTGTTGAAAATAACTATTGCCCAAGAAATCTAACTTAATTCTCTTATAAATAGCATATAGTTTTGCTAGGGACTAGCAAAAGATAGGCATGGGAGAGTGATGTAAACATGTTTATATCACATAAACTGTCTATTTATGCATGTTCTTAAGCATAGAATTGCATTACATACTATAAATAATGCATAACATGCATCATCTCACATTTAGGTTAGTCTGAATAAAATGTAGGTTAATTGTCTCCTTTTATGGCCATGGATAGGGCAACTTGTTAATTGGGGACTCGGATCGAAGATTCAACTGTATGAATTTTATTAGGATGACGATTGGAGTTCAACAACTCCAAGATTGCCCTGATCGGACATCCGTAGCACCAGATAGAGACTGAGGAATCCTAAAGATCAAGGGCCAAGATGTTAATCCGCACCTCAGACGATAAATCCAACTACACGGGTGGGTTCGAATCGACGATCGCAGCCTAACAACGTGAAAATCGATCCAATTCAACACCCGTGGAACCATCTACAACACTCAAAAGATGGACGACCAAGATGGGGCCATGTGGCGCCATCCCAGCCGCCCAACCGGCCCTTAGGACCGCCGCTGCCTCTACAAAGAGTCTCCAACACGTGATCTGGGTCGTTAGATCTTGATCCAATGGTCACAAGCAAGCGCGCGCAAAATCATCCGCGCGACACAAGCCCATGCATAGCGCAATTGTCAAGCGCATTGCGCGAGCTCGCAACGTGCGTTCGATCCCGCAGTTGCTGCGTGCACGCAATTGGAGCCGTGCAATTCGCATCAAGCAGCGCAGATCGACCGATAACGCCCACGTGCAATCAGGCACGTAGCGCAAACACCTGATCGCACGTAGGTGCGCTGTGTTAGCGAGGGCAGTTTAAGCCGTCCGATCTCTTGATCGAATGACTGAGCATGCACAGTCGTGCGAAGGTGGTGAGAGCGCGAAGGTAAAGGGGCGTGCGAGCGGCATGCACACGTCGGCCAAGTTCAGGCCATTAGTGACGGATAAATCCATCACTAAAGGTCTTGAATTAATGTTTTTAATGTTGTAATGACCAAAATGCCCCCACTCCTTGCAACTATAAAAGGAGACCCCTACCATATGAATTTCTCATCCCTTCTTCTCTTCTCTCACCACTTTCAAAGCTTTAAGAGCTTGTCCCAAACCCAGGATGCTCCTCTAGAGTAGAAATCATAATTTTTCCACCTTCGTCCCCCTTCGTGGAGCATCCTACGGTTGTCCTCTCTCTACATTCGAGAAGCGGATCCTGCAACGATGACGACGTGCTGCTTCGTTCCCGTTCCTCTCGCTTCGTCCTCCTTCTTCCTGCTCCGTTCCCCGTCTTGCAGGCGTCGTCTCATCCGGCTCTTCCTCCAAGCGATCGTCGAGGAGAATACTTCTCTCTCCATTCTTTTTACTACTTTCTAGAGTAGATTTACCACTTTCTAGTATAGATTTTCCACTTTCTAGTCATAATTAGTGTAATGAACAACTTCTAATAATGAAATCCATGTTTATTCTACATCCCTTTTACTTTTATTTATAATATTCTCTCTCTTCTATTTATTATTTTTTAAATAGATGCTAGTTTTCAACCAACTATTCTGTTTCGTGACAAACAAAATAAATACGTATTTTTAATCAAACGTCCGTCTCCCTGTGTTCGATCCGGAACTTCTTTACAGATTTTTCGGTATAAATTTTATTTGTTGAACGGATTTCTTCATGACTCGAACTACAACGATGTGTTTTCAAATCCAATTCCAAATGCTTAGTCATCCGCATTCAACATGTGTCTTGAGTTAGCTTAGGTTTAGTTTTAGATGTGTGTCGAGTTAAGTTAGGTTTCGAGTCTTGTAAATAGCAGACATACCAGTAAAATCTTAATTTAAATTAGTAAATTAATGAATTATTGAAATAAATTATGTTTTATAGTTGTTTATCATAATTTAAAATAATTTTAGTATATTTATAACTTATTTATACTGTAGAATACTATTTATATTGTATATATATGCATATCTATGTAAACCATGTATTTAAATGTATATAAATCAAAATAAATCAATAAAAATAAATTAAAAATATGTCATAATAAGTTAATAATGTATATTAACTAATTTATAGGTCAATTGAATAATTAATTTATTAATTTACCCTTTAATAAAGAAATTAAACAAAAACTCAATATACATTTATCTCTAAGTTTAACAATTTCTAAATATAACTATATATTTAATTAAGTTAAAATAACTATACCAATAAGTAGCCCTATATATCAACTACATAATCATATATTTTAATTAAAAATAATTAATAATTTCGCACCTAAATTGAGGCCTAAATCTGACCTTAAATCACGTTATAACGTCCCTAATTTGGGAGCTAACATAGCGCTACATCGTTACTCTACAACCACCCGCAATCATATATAAGTAAACTCGCCCATAATCCCACTGGTCGTCAGCGTTGGGCACATAATGAGCATGGGTGTGGGTGTGGGTGTGTGTGTGCATGTGATGTGGGATGGGAGCCCAGTTTGGCTAGGTCGTGAGTAGTATCAATGTGTGCTTGAATGGCCCAAAAATATGCAAAAATACACTTATACAGACTATGGGCCCAAGGTTATTAGTGGTCGATCTGGCCCCTAGTGGGCTGTTGATTTCATGGAGGGTTGGGCCCGCCAATAACAAATTTTTGTTTGAGTTAAGTTTAACTATAGTTAAGTTATCGTAAATTTAGCTAAGTGTTAATCTGTGTATATGTGTAGTGTTGAGTCTGTTAGTGTGTAGCGTGCTATGTGTGTTAATTAAATGTGTGTGTTATATGTATGTAAGTATAATAAATAACTAGTATACATAGTAATTTAGTATATATGTATATATAGAGTATATGTATTGTGTATATATATACATTAGTTTTGCCTTATTTTGTATATGTTTATAAGGCTTCTTTTGTAACATTTATATTTGTTAGTATAGATGGTAGATATGTGTTAGTATAGTATATATTATGTGTTTGTATATGTATTCCTTTTCTGCCTTTATTAAGACATTACTTAGATAGAATTGTGCATAATTAACCTAGATTAGTTTAAATTAGTTTTTAATGTCTTTCTACCTATTTATATGTTTGATGCATTCTCATTAACATTAATTTATCCATTGTTGTACATAATTAACTTAGGTTAGTTCATTCTTTCATTCATAATTCATTCATTTGTAAACAAACTTAATATTTTTGGAATAAAAGATGACTTTCTGATAATAGAGAGTGATGTATATAAATAACTGTCTCTCAGTGAACAACCTAGAATAAAACCAACAAAAATTGTATATAAATAACATGACATCCATCTAGATTGTAACACTATGCTACAACGCAATAATTAACCATAATTAATTGGCGATCCAAATGGCGCATCGCCTCTTTGGAAGACTCGAACACTTATCGTAATAGTCGATTTATAAATTTAAAATTGTGCTAAAACGCATGTTGTAGCAACACTTAAAACTCACTGTTTTAAATTGTTTGTTTTCTCACATCAGATCCTTCATCTACTTCTCAAGCAGCAGACCTTTCCTCCTCCTCCCAACCTAAACCTTCTCAGGCTGGACTCTCTGTAGTCCTAGCATCCATTCCCTCATACCAGCACCTCTCAACTTTTTGCCCTCTGCTAGTCTATCCAACTCCATCATTTTATGATTGTAAGTGGAAATTCCTTGACAAGTAGTTCTCTTGGTAGGATACCATTAGGATACAGGATGTTATTCTCTCTTATGAAGCATCATCAGATTGAGATAGTAGTTGCGCTTATGAAGCACGGTACTAAAGTATTCAACTACTTGAGCAGACAGGGTCAGTTTCTAGACTATCTATGTGAGCAGATTCATGCCTTGCACTTCAAAGACTAGAGACCTTAAATATCCAGATGAACTACAGGACCTCCTCCTCCTCTAACAGGACCATCTCCTCCACTAGCTCGTACAGTAGCACCTAGCACAACGTCGACTAGTAGCCATACTACCCCCTCCAGAGGTTCAACCATAGAGTTGAGTCAGATTTCTCCGACGACATGACTCAAACTCAGACTTTAGGAATCACATGCCTCATCTGGTTGCCCCTACTCTTCTAGCAAGTCCTTGAATGATTTTGATGATGACATGGAGTTTTTGGACAACAACGACACCTTCCTCAACTTTTTCTAGATTTATTTTACTGTGATGGTCTACGGTACAATTATTATTTTTGATGGACATTTCTTCTTTGGGCTTTATTTCTCCTTTTATTAGAACTTTTATGTAGAACCTTATTCTTCCATCTATATATTTTTCTATTCTCTTGTTGCCTAAAAAAATAGCTTGTCATGCATCGCATTTGACATTTAAATAGGGGAGATTAGATGGTGGCATTATATTTTACTATCTTAAGCTTTTTATTAATAACAAAGGAGGAGAAAAATTTTATATGCATTTTTTTTGCATGTGTCATGTACTCCATTCATATTGATACCATTACTTTGATGTAACAAAATTATGTTTTATTTTAAACTAACCATTTCATGTTATCTTTGTCAAAAAGATGGTCGATATGATACTTGGACTCAAAATATGTTTAATTTGTACTCTTTTATATTTCTTGAGTCTATAAATATTGTAAGGAACCTTAAAGTAACTATCTTTACAGTTTATGCATGTTAGATAATTAACCTAATCTAAAAACCAAATTTCAACATTGTTGATTGACCAACATAATAACATTGATCAACCAAATCATTTTATCAACTAAAATATTACGTTTAAACGACCAAAATCTTATAATGGTCACGTAGGAAGTTGATTAATTAAGTAATTTAGTCGATCAACCGTCAATCAATCAAACTATTTTATTAATCGACCAATCTATAGCATTGATTGACCAAAGCCATTTTTATGAAGTTTCCAAATTAGCGTGAAAAACACATATAAATAGGATCCCATGACCCTCACTTCAAAATATAACTCTCAAAGTAACTTCAAAACAGAAAGTGCTTTCTCACTCTTGTGCTTTCGCATTTTTGTGCCATGCTTCAACGTTTTCTAAAGCACGACTTTCTGATGCTTTGGAAAAATATGGTTTGCATATTTTTGAGATTTCATAGGATATTTATTATATCTTTATATTTTAATTATTTTGATTGAGACCCAAGTTGTTGAGATTCCTATAGTTCTTCTCTTGTCAGGTGTTAAAACGAGAATAAGGTTTTCTAAAAGGGTTGTGCACCCTCGTTCAAGTGATACACTAGTGGATTAACTAGCATTTACTAATCGAGAATATTAACAACACATGTTTTCCCATATTGTTAAAGATTTGATGAGGAAATTATTGATGACATTTACCTTTTCAAAAATTAGGGTTTAACTTTGACTGATATTTTGTTATATTTTGAGACTTTTTTTACTAGAGACAAATGTGGATTCATTTCCTTGATGGTTGTTTTTAGCATGTCAAGTTATTTTTTGTCTTCAATATGGTGGCTTAATAACTTTGGCCGCTCTTGTATATTTCCTAGCTCTACTTCTGCCTGTGTTACCTTCCTCTTTCTCTTGCGTCCCCTTGCCCTCTTTCGTTGCCTGGGCCCTCCTCGACCACCTATGCCTCCATTACTTGCACCTTCTCCACCTAGACCTCTTCATCCTACTTATCCATGCCTTTGTTACCTCCCATGTGTCCTCTGAGTGCTTGGTAAAATGCTTGCCCCTATGGTTGCCATAGTGACTTCCACCTCCTCGAGACCCTCCAGAGGAACGGCAACATCCACGATGCTACATAGCTCTTCAAAGGCTCGTGAGAACACTTCCAATCGACTGTTATGCGCTTCACGTACCTCCACAATTGGCGTGGTGGTGGGGGGAGATTTTGAAACACAAAGAAACGATGGCATCATTTGAAAAGCAAGAAAGAAAACAATGGCTAAAAAAGCCCTTTATTTTAAGGCCACTTTTGTTAACCCAAAGCTAACTGAATGGCATGTTTCTTAATAAGAATATAATTCTTATGGCATTTATGTAAGTTCTGATTTCCTTCTGACATTCATGTAAATGTCAAGATTTTAGTGACAATTATGTAAAACTCCATGAAAAGTGGGTTTCTTAAAAAGTATGACTCTTTCAAATATGGCCGTTTGTTTATTCGAATTAGCTAGGATATACGTACGTTACCTTCCCGAGAAAGCTCGCTTCTTTTTCCAAAATTAACCAACAAAGATTAATGAACAAAATAAACAATAAAATCCTGCTACCATCAGAAATCATCCTTTTAAAGAAAGGGATCCGTAAAACCCAAACCCCCGATCCAGCTGCGTGGTATATTATTTCCACATACATCCCTTGAGACTGATTCCACCTATGAAGTAGGAACTGCCGATCGAAAGCCAAGTACGTACCGATCAGAATTTCCTTCCATGTATGCGTACGTGTGTGTATATATATATCCTTTCGATCATTATAGTCTACACACCCAACATCGATCGATCCATCAATCATGCTCTTGCAGTCGTTTCGTTTTCAGATGGACACAAGGATCGTTTCCATCATCTCCTTTCTCCTCCTGCTCGTTGTCGTCCTCCCTTTGCTTCCCTTCACCTCCGCCGCCACCGACACGATCACGGTTGCCTGCAAGAGGAGCGCCGACACCGACCCCAACGTAGGCTACTCCTTCTGCTTGAGCGCCCTCAACGAAGCAATGATGCAGAGACCCCACCAGCGCAGGCCCGCCAGGATGCGAGCTGTCGCCATGCTTGCCGTGAAGACCGCCATCGTCAACGCCACCTCGACGAGGGTCCTTATCACGGAGATGCTCACCGGTGGGAAGCGGCAGCAGCCAGAGGAGGATCCTTACGTGAGGCAGTGCCTCCAGGACTGCCTTGATCTCTACACGGATGCCATCGATTCAAGCGTCGACTCCGTGAGGGCAATAAAGAAGCTGCGGCTAGCCGATGCCACCACGTGGATGAGCGCGGTCATGGACGCGCCGGCGTCTTGCGACGACGGCTTCACGGAGAAGGAGGGCGTGGTGAATCCGTTAAAGGAGAATAACAAAGACATGATGGAGCTCGCGGCTATTGCGCTTAACGCCATTGCTTTCATCCGGTGATCGATAGTGACGACGACGAAGTCATTCATTAATTTCTTGCTGTCTGCAATGGGGGTCTTGAACCAATAACTATGTAGTTACTAGATTTGCAGAAACTTATAGGATCGGTTGCTCTTTCCATTCGATATTGTTTTTAATTTCTTGGGTTTGCTGTTCTTAATTTGATGTCAATAAGTTTAGTAAGAAGTGGACCATGAAATTATTCCTGTTCCATATTTGTCCATCGTGAGGAGAAATGTTTACGTGGATTTTGTGCTTCGGGATTTCATTCGTAGGCGTTCTTAACTCCGATTCCCCCTCTCTCGCTGTCTCTTTTAGTTTTCGCCGGATGAATAGGAAGTGATGTGTATCATATCCCTCTAGATCTGCAATTGTAACCGATTGTCTGCTTTTTTTTTTTAATTTTTTAAATGAAGATAATCTCCCAACAAAAAAAAAAATTTCTTGACATTTATTTCCTAAATATTAAATAACAATATTATCATTTTTATGTTTAATTAAAATAAATTTCAAATAATTAAATTTAACGTGACATACTTTATAAATCAAATCTCAAGAATTTATGTCACCATAAATCTAACTTGATATTTGGATCAAATGTTACATTAAAATTAAATGTTTGGAAAGTTCATATGATTATACTTTATATTTACTTTGGTAACCATTTAAATAACAATGTAGTTATTTGAATGTGTAGGGAAACAAATATAGGAAAGTCTTTTTGTCGTTTAACGTCTCTTTTTTTTGTTTTTGAATTTATTCCTCCTACGTCAAGATTACGCAACGCTGCAAACGTGATCAACTTGGGATTCGCTTAGTTCACTATTTTATCCTTTTATTGCAAAAATATATATGCTTTATCAAATAAATCATTACTTATTGTAACTTTCTTCTTTACCTGATTTTTTTGTGTAATAAAGTAGAGCTATATATCTCTAATGAAACCAACAAAATACAATAAATAATAGAGGCTAATACCTCGTCGTTCCTTGCCAAGAAGGTGGTCTTATCAAATGATTTCTCTCTTACTTTGCTAGATCTGAGGCATTGGTTGATTTTGTGTACTTCGTATGCAGTTTTTTTGTCAGATTTACGCCTTGGAGTCCATGCTGTTAGACAAAGTGAGGGTTCAATTCATTTGTTGGACAACCACCTTCAGGATGGATGCCTCGATTTCGGTTGCTCCTGTCTGGGTGGGCTTCCCTAGCCTTAATCTTCATTTGATTCATCTGAACGCTTTGTTGTCCATCGCTTTCCAGATTAGCAGCCTTATTTGTGTGGACTACCGTACGGTTGTAGGTTTTAAACCGAGGTATCCTCGTGTGTGTGTCGAGCTCAACCTGATGGATTCTCGTCTGGAGGTTGTCTGGATTTTTAATGGGGATAACAAAGTCGAACAACATGTGATTTATGAGAGGATTCCAACATTTTGTGTTAGATGTTCCAGGTTTGGTCATGTGACTTTGACGTGCTCTTTCCTCTCTGCTGTGAGCACTCAGGCTGCTCTTGAAGCCCCTCATCAGACCGCTGCCTCTCCTTCCTTGAAGGAGCCTAAGGGTGGCAGTCTTGTGTTGCAGTAGCAACATACTGATCCTCTGTCTTCTCCCTCGAGGGGTCTAGACCCGGTGGCTTCCTCTCCTGTGCTGAGCAAGCATAAAAGGAAGAAAAATCATGTGCTTCAACTTTGCACAAACAACGTTCATCTTCGGGCAAACTTCTGGGATCCGAGTCTTTGGACAGTCCTCTCCCAAAGTCTTCGAATCCTGCTCAGGTATTGGCTTCTTCTCCTTTAGTGGATGAAATCGATAATGTGGCTTTTAATGACATGGTTATGGTTGTGCGTTCTTCCCCTAAGGATGTTTTTCCGTCTGCTTTTAAAATCTAGAATGGCTTTTCTCAAGATGCCCAATCTTTCCCCCAGATTGTTTCTCCTCCGATTCATTTGAGATAGGATGGTTTTTCTTCTCAGAATCTTCCGGAGTTAGATTCCTCATTGAATGCTGAATTTTCTTCTGTCACTTTGGATGCGGCTACTTCTTTCCTTAAGAACAGTTCGAATCTTCCTTATAAATTGTTGACGGATCGTTGCTCTAATCTGCCTGTGGCTGATTTTAATGACCACCCTGTGGCTGATTTTGTTACCATTAATAGTAATGGGTCCTTTAAATCGTCAAACTTGAAGTGGGGTATTTATCTTCCTTTTCCTACTCCGACTCCCGACCCTGCCCCACCTAAGATTGAGGAATTTAATTTGGAGGACAATATCCCTTACCCCCCCCCCCCCCCCCCCCCCCCCCCCACACTTTGAGCAATGATGGAAACCTAGAGAAATCTTGTTCGGATGGCGAGACTTATTTATTCGGATTTTTCGGACTTTGAACGCCACTCGGTGCAGGCATATGTGGCACACTCTACCTTCCGGTCTAGAGGAGCCGATGGTGGTCGACCCATTAGGGGATCGGGTAGGGTTACCCAAAGTCGATCTAGGTCCCGATCTTCATCCCTCCTATGATTAAGTGCCTCTTTTGGAATTGTCGGGGTATTCTAAATATTCCAACTTTAAACTACCTTAAATCCTTGATTATGGATCACTCTTTAAATTTGATCATCCTTCTGGAACTGTTTGCTCCTCCTCTTGATGCTCTCAAGATTATGGCTGACATTGGTTTTGACTTCCATTTAGCAGATCCTTCCTCCTCAAATATCTGGTGCTTTTGGAAACATAATCTGTCCATATCTTTGAGAAATTCTATGCCCTAGGCCTTAACTGTGGACTGCACCTTCCATTCCAAAATGGTCACTTTCTCTGCCATTTACACCTCTTATGAAGAGGACCTTAGATCCAACCTTTGGGACCATTTACATAGTCTTTCTTCTGATTCCTACTCTCCTTGGCTTTACGGTGGGGACTTTAATTGTATCCTTAATGCCTCTGGTAAAAGCGGTGGGATGCCTCATCATGATTCCCAATCCATTGCCTTCCAATCTTTTATTGATAATTTGGCGCTGATTGACTTACCGCTAGGTGGTAACCAGTACTCCTGGTGCAACAGCCGTAGAGGGAGTTCTCGTATTTATCAAAAACTTGATTGGATCCTTTTCTATCTTGAAGCGATGGCCCTTTGTCCCTCTGGTAAATATCTTTCTCGTTGTAATTCTGACCACTCCCCCATGCTTTTCACTTTCAGTGATGATAATTCCTCTTATCATCAGCCTTTTCTGTTCTTGAATATGTTGTTAACGGATAAACATTTTTCTGAGTTGGTTCAATCTATCTGGTCCCAACAGTCTCACAGCTTTCATGGTGATCCTATTATTCATCTTTATGCTAAGCTTGCTTCTCTTAAGAGGGCTCTAAGGACCTGTAACAAATCGACTTTTGGGGATATCCATAAGCTTGTTGGATAGCTTGAGTCTCTCCATGATGAACTTGATGCCTCCCTTGCATCCAGTTGGGATGATAACATATCCACTGAGCTCAATGAAACCCATATCCAGCATGACGATGCCATTCTTAAATTGAATGATCTTTATATGCAAAAGGTTAAAGTTAATTGACTTATGAATGGGGAAGGTTGCAATAGATTTTTCTTCACGACTATTAAGAGGAAATTTGCTAAGCGAGCTAGATCTTCCTTAGTGGAGAGGATTGGTAATGGTTCTAAGGTGGAAGCAACTCTTAAAGCTACCAATTACTTTGAACATCTTCTTGCCTCTAGTTCTCCTGCGGGGTATGAATCTTTCCTCCAGCACATTCCTTCCATTATCTCTTCTAAAGACTGTGATAACCTTGTGAAGGCTCCGTCTGAAGCTGAAATCTTTGATGTCCTCTCCTTTATGCCTCCAAATATGATCCCTGGCCCTAATGACTTTAATGCAGAATTTTTCAAGCATTGTTGGAGCATCGTTAAAGAAGATATTATTGAGGCTATTTGTTACTTCTTTGATGCTCAAGTGGCCCCCTGATCCTTTAACAATACGTTCATTGCCCTTATTCCCAAAAAAGTTGATCCTTTTGAGTTAGCGGATTACAGTCCGATTAGCTTAAGCATTGTTCTCTATAAATTGCCTCGAGTATCTTGGCCAAAAGGCTTGAGCCCCACCTCCATAAATTAATCTATCGTGAGCAGGCTGGTTTTATTAAGGGTTGCTCTATCTTTGATCATATTGCAACTACTTTCAAACTCGCGCAACGTCTTGACAAGAAGGTCCATGGTTCTAATGTTATTCTCCAATTGGATCTTGAAAAGGCGTATGATAGAGTGGAGTGGGGAATTCTTTTTAAAATTCTTGAGGCTTTTGGTTTCTTCTGTCATTGTGTCAATCTTATTAGGGCCCTTGTGTGTCATGAGGGCTCTTCCATTCTGGTTGACGGGTACTCTTCCTCGTTCTTTAAGGCCTCTCGAGGTTTACACCAAGGAGATCCCATCTCCCCGTTACTTTTCGACATTTTTCTGGAACCTTTCATTAGGAACCTTAAACATCTTGTGGATTTGGGGACAGTTAAGCCCTTCTATCTCTGTCGGGTTGTTATTCCTCCGATTGCTCTTTTATATGCTGATGATATCATCATCTTTACCAATGGGAATCTTAATTCCATTCGCAACCTCTCTATTTTTTTGTCCAATTTTGAAAACTCTTTCGAGCAAAGGGTTAGCTTGCATAAGAGCTTTTGTTATGTTGGGAAACATTTCCCCCATGGTCGCCTTTCCAGCATTCTCAGCACCATGGGTTATCAGATTGGGTCTTTCCCTTACACATATCTTGGTTGCCCGATCTTTACTGGCAGGGCCAAAATCTCCTACTTTGTTGACATTATCAAAAAAATTCAATCTAAGTTGACGGGTTGTAAAGCCAATCTTCTTTCTGCTACGGCCAGACTGCTTTTGATTAAGCATGTGCTCTCTGCTATTCCAATCACATTATGGCTGTTTTGGATGTTCCCTCCTTTGTGATCTCGAAATTGAATTCCATCTTTGCTAACTTCTTTTGGGGTAAGGTTTTTGATGATTCTCGTCACCATTGGATTTCTTGGAATACAATCACCACCCCTCAAAACTTGGGGGGCTTAGGGATAAGAAATCTTAACCTTTTTATTAGAGCCTTGATAATGAAGAGGGTTTGGCATATTTTGCATAAAGATTCTATCTTCTCTAATCTTGTTCGTGATATTTTCAAGAATGCCAACCTTTCCTTGCTCCCCTCCAGATTTCAGGTTCTTTTCCAAGCCTATCAGGAGATGAGACCTTTCATTAAATGGGAGGTTCATGAAGGTCGGGTGGACTTCTGGTTTGACCTTTGGATTGGAGATTGTCCTCTCAAAGATTTCCTCCCAAAGAATTCTCATGTTCAACCTATTCACATTAAAGATATTATCTCATCTCTGAACTCAAATCCTCTTACTGAGTACATTCCTTCCTATATCCGTGACCATATTGATAATATTTCTTTGGATGAAGTCAAAGATAGGTCAATTTGGACCCCCCTAGCTGTTGGTTCCTTCTCTGTCTCTTTAGCCTATCATTTGATTGATAGGAATGAAGTGGGACACCTGATTTTCAGGAATCTTTGGAAGCTGAAGCTCCCCCTGCATATTTCCCTTTGTATCTGGAGAGTTTTGCTTCATAGGCTCCCTATGGATGAAAATATCTCTAGATTGGGCATTCCTCTTGCCTCGAAATGCTATTGCTACCCTCATTTTCCGTCCATGGAAACTTCCACCCACATCTTCATCCACAGTAAACTTGTTTGAAAAATTTCTAAGTGGATTTTTCTCAAAGACTTTATCGCCCCTATTGACCCTGTCTTCTTTTTCAACATTTTAGAAGGTCATTCTCTTCACAGGCGGGATAATACCACTAAAGCAATGATTTGCTTTATTTAGTACTATGTTTGGTGGATTAAAAACAAAAATCGTTATGATAACTTTCATTGGAATGGCCTTCATAGTCTTCTTGATTATGGTTGGGGTAATTTCTAGATGCAACTTTGGATTTCGAAACAAAGGCCCAAATTTTGATTCTTTCTTGGATGCGCCCTTTGTCAGGTTTCAAGATTATTATTATATCTAAGACTGCTAATGATAATACTTTCTTGGGCTGGGCTATTAGAGATCATATTGGAAATTTTGTCTTGGGGGCCTCCTGCAAAACTATGGTCCTTCCTAATGAAGCTGGTATTATGCAGGCTTTGCTTCATGCCCTCTCCCTTCCTCTAGTGGATTTTGCCCTTCAGGTTGAAGTGGATTCTACCCTTCTCTACTATTGATGGAATGGTAAAATTCAAGTTACTTGGAATATGTGCAGGGAGTTCAATTCATTGTTGTCTCTGAAAAATCAAATTCCATTTATTTCCTTTGTGCATAGAATGGTTAATTTTCTTGCTTTGAGACTTGCAGAGATTGCATATGGCGACTGAAGGATCTTTAGTACCGTTTCCAACCTTCCTCAGAGAATTAGAGAGATTTGCTATATGGATGGTATTCAGTGCCCGTATATTATGGTTTAATTGTTTCCCACAAGGAGGGACTCTTTGATTTTTTTCTCCCCCTCAGCGTTGTTTGCTTCGTTTGATTCTAATATGTTGCTTTGCTGGCTGCAGTTTTTGTTGTTCTATGGTTTTGATGTATTAGATCACAAGTCGTGATCCCTCTCTCTTTGCACTAGGTAGATTTTGATCTAATCTTCCTACCATCCTTTTTTGATCTCTAGGGATTAAGGGATAAATAAACTTGGATCCCATTTAAAAAAAGAAAATAATAATAATAATAATAATAATAATAATAATAATAATAATAATAATACCTCGTAGTTTTCGTCGTTCCTTCAGCTCATGCAGTCCATGATATATGAGTACCACGCAACCACACGCATATGCCGCGTTCAAGCACGCAAAGTTTTTGGACGAATGGTTCATCCCTCTTTTGATAGCTCGTCTCAAAGTTGATTTGTAGGTTCAGATTCAACCTATCGTTATCGGTTCGTTCCGTGATATTTGAAGCATTTACAATGACAATGTAAAGCTTTATGGTTACCTTATTTAATTTATTATCTAATATCAGCCATCCGACGGTGTGGATTAGATATTACTCCTGACATAATTGGTCCAACATCTTTATCTCCATGAAAATTCTAAATTCTTGTTAACAAATTAGCGCTAATTAACTAAAAGCTGGTTATTGTATGATGTCGTCATTATCTCACAAATTAATCTAGGTCGCAATACACATCTAGCCGGATCAGGTCTACCGGCATTAGGGGTATATCATCTAAAAGAAACAGATAAATAATACTTTAGCACTTTTGTAAGTACAAATATGACCTAGGATATTATTTTTATATTTTAGATAATGTTGGTTTACTTCATAATTAATATTTAATATAAAAAATCAAAAATATAAAATTTATTACATGATAATTTTTGTCACACTAAAAAAATCAATACATCACTTTAACTTAATATATATAGGTGATAAAAAATATTTTATTAGTGATAAACTACTTTATATAGGTGATAAATTATTGTAAGATACCTTTATATCGGTACAATTTCATTTTACACTAGTGCAAAATTATTCCAAAAGTAGTTTCACCTATTAAAGTAATTTTACATTTATACAAAAAAATATTGCATCGGTGCAAAGTAGTTCAAAGTAAGGTGTACCGGTAGAAAAAAATATTGTACGGTATAAAGTAAGTCAAAGTAAGGTACAATCTTACTTTGCACTTGTGAAAAAAAATATTGAACCAATGTAAAAAAATAATAACCGGTGTAAAGTAGTTCAAAGTAAGATTACATCGATACAATCTTACTTTACACCCGTGTAAAATTATTTTAAAGGTATAAAGTGATTTTACACCACCATTTACCCATACGAAAGTGATTTGTTGTTAATTTCAATAATAGTGGATCCTATCACTTGTCAGCACTATTTTTACATAAAAAAAGAAACTTAAGTTAAAATTACATTTATAACTATATCTTAACTTTTACATCAATTTTTATATTTTTCAACCCACGTTGCAAATATATTATCCCTTCTCCGTTTGGGAAAAATTCTTTAATCAACTCCAATGTGATCACCATTTATTAGTCTCTTCCTTTTCTTATATTTTTAGAATAGCTTGCAAACTATGTGATTATTTATTGCTTTCTTTCATTTGCCGTACATTTTTTGATAAATTATACTCAATATCGTACATTGTTTAGCATATGAGTGATTAAAGTTCCTGTCATCACCTTAAGTCCTAGTCAACATGAAGGAATTTATCATCGTCCATAAGAAAGGATGATTCATTGGAGTTGGGTGCAACGTGGAAAGAAGACACAAAAAAAAAAAAGGTTAGAAGAGGACTTAGGGGTGGCCTTCACTGCAAAATAAATGACCTAAAGGGTGATCAGCAACGATGGATTCCAATGTCACTACAGTTCATTTTCTCATGTCAGTAATATTTACCTCCATATTATCTGTATGAGCAAATTCGTGTAATAGGACATAAAAGGGCATGTGAAAATGATCTTAATCATATTTGCCCCGAATGCTTTTGATCTCAACCATCACCACAACTCCATCCCCAACCGATCTTCTCTACCTTGTCACAACAACCCAACCCCAATCCCCAATCCACGTTGCACTGCATTCCTCCCAATCTTCTTAACCCTTGTTGCCCTGAATCCTTTTGATCGTTCTCTTATTTTGAGCACATCACCAAGATTTGTCCATGCATTAGCGATCACCACTCTCTTGATGCCAATAACCATAGGCTAAATCTTTTAACCATCTCTTGCTCACACTCAATCATAAGAGAGCATCAAAGATGGAGAAATCTCTCATAGATTTGCAAGTAGATTTGTCACCTCACTCTCTTACTTATGATCTACTCTTGATCTCTCACTAGATCTAGTCATGATCTACACTTGAGCTTTTATTTGATTGGCTCATGCTTGCACATGATCCACTCATGATTTGGACTTGATCCACTTAAGAAAGGAGAAATCTCTAACTAGATCTATCACTCAAATCTAATCGCTCAAAATCCCTCCATCACTCTCACCAATCTATACCAATATCTCTTAGTTGATAGTGTTGCCCATAAGGTGTTTGTCAAAATGCTACAGTGAGTTTTTTCATGAGAAGTGTTTATGGAGATGTCTTATTGGGGTTTGCATGAGAAATGTTTGTAAAAATGCCCACAAACAATTAGGTTTACTATGAGGGAAGGATAGGGACTAGTGTCGACGCACCTCGAGGTTGTCTTTAGTGGATCTGGGCTTCGATGCCCTGCACAGGATGAGGAGCTGCCATATCTTCTCAATCACCTCTTGATGGTCATAGTTTCTTGTGGATGATGAAAAATGTAGATTTTAGTGAGGAACTTCAATAAGGACCAAGCAATTCCACATAAATGGGTGGAACTATTCACTACTTATTTCCTAGTATCACCTGTAGGTTTCTACTAGTTCACTCTTTATTTTGATTTCACTTTATTTGCCTTCCTTTTCAATATGATTCAAATTAATCAATAGTTTAAAATTGATAACTGCTTATGCCTGATAAACAATTTCCTAGAAGGTGTATTAAAATATCTTAAGTCCTTTCAAAAGACTAGTGTCATAGAAGATGTAAGGTTTTGAGGCATTGGACTATGTAGAACATTGAAAAATGTACTGGCCGTAGTAGCATGTGATAAAAATGCAATGATTTGCCTTTGCTTCACATCTACATTTAAGCCACATGGTTAATGATAATTGTAACAAATGTAGGTTTTGTTGATGGATTAGATAGGCAAACAACACCAAGGTACTAATAAAAATGACACAACTGTATTGATTTCTGTGATATAGAATTTTCAAGCTCTTACTTCAAATGCTAGGAAGCAATTATGAGGAATGGCTTAGGAGGGGTGAGAGCCTTTTCCACGCTAATGTTCCCATCGGTCAAAGACAACACCTCCTTTGAGAGTTGGGGGTCGTTGACCTAATTACCACATTCCATAAGGAAGTCACTTTAGTTATCTTTCATTAGAAAATGTCAAAGTGGTTAGTAATGTAAAATAATTACATTTTATGAAAAATTGTACACGTAGATGGTAAAATATATAGGCATGCCTATTCATCTCGATAAGATATCTGCATATAAATGTATTTTGGGTATATGTAAAACCATTCTAACAACATTATATACATTTCCCTATTGGAATCAACATGATATGCATATACTTGTTCCATTCTGTTTTCTTCAGGTCCATGATTTTAATAAATTTTTACATTTACACGTTTGATTTGCCTACCATGAACATTTAGATTGACTTCCATGCCCTTTTTTTTTCTTTTTGTTTTTTAAGAAATACAGGAGCCAATCTTATTCATCCCTCACTCGTTGAAGGCAGTCAAAAAGAAGGTGGGGGCACTAGACCAAAACCCACCAAATACAAGAGAAAAGCAGACCACAACTCGTGGCCTAATACAAGAGAGAAAAAACAAGACTACCAAAACCATGTAAAACCAACAATGACCATTCTGAGAAGCTAACTTTGAAGGATAACATAGGGCATCTGAATTTATCAAGGCGAAGAAGTCCTTGAGATTGAAGGTCAAGCTCATTGACGCCATCCAAAATCTTCCAGTCTCCCATAGCAGAATAGGCCAATCTATATGCAAGTAGGTTAGCTAAGGGGTGCACAGAAAGAAGACTTTGAATCTTCCCAGCAAGAGAGGATAAAGATTCAAAGTCTCTCTTGACCATCCATGGAAGAGGGACCTTCCCTTTCCACCAATAATACAAGAGTCGAATTAATCTCAATTTGAAGGCTCTCAGCTGCAGCAATCCTGAAAGCATGTTGAATAGCTCGAATGAGCATAATTTCTCATCCAATGGTGGGAATTCTAGCAATAGCCCCTTGAATAAAGTTTCCATCATGATCTTTGATAATCCAAGAGGAACAGGTAAAGGGACCTTCTTGAATAGCTGTGAAATTGGCTTTGAGTACAGAAGAAGGACAAACCCAGCTAATAAGACCAACCGAAGGCTTATGATTTTTGAACCAATTCCCCATATTGAAATTATCCCACTTACACTTAAGAAGAAAGGTAATTTTCTCAAACAATAAGCCATCATTCTTGATTTTGTTCCTAAAATGCCAGATAGTATACCGAATAAAGTAGATAAGAGCCTGAATCCTCTTCTTTCCCATAGACTGGCAGTCATGGCTAAGAATGGCACGAAAATGATAGGGATCGATATAAGGAGTGGCACTCTTTGAGAAAACCCAATTAGAGATGAGGATGACCAACATACTCAAGGAAAAGAGATGGTCAAATGTTTCAATGGAAGGGGATTGCAGACAACACCAACATTTGGAAGGGATGCAAACATCGAGCTTGCAAATGTTATTATTAGTTGGAACCTTTTTGCTCCAAATCCTCCAAGATGCTAGGAAAATACGTAGCGGAAGATTAAGCCTCCAAATATTCATGCAGTAGGATTATCCGAAGTATTTCTAAAATGAAGTTTATAGGCAGAAGCAACAGAAAACTTGCCAGAGTTTTCCAAGCTCCAAATGGGCTGATCTTTAAGAGAATCCAAGGATATATCATGAATTTTTGACCTAATAGAGTCTGGATGATGAATGATCAAGTTAGAGTCACCAATGATAGGAAGCATGTCCTTAACTGAGATAGGGAGAGAAGAGTAACCATCCGGAAGGAAATTTGCCAAAGGAGAGTCCCTAATCCAGGCATCAACCTAGAAGTCAATCTTTTCTTCATCTAACTCCCATGTAATGAAAGGTCTCATTTCAAAAAAAGCCTTCTTAAGAGCTTGAAATCTAACAAGACCATGACTAGAGGACTTAATAGGATGTAACCCCTTAACAAGAATGCTATAGAAAGAGTCTCCAAAGAGGATATTGCAAACACGCTTCGTTCGGAGAGCTTTAATAAAAAGAGAGAGGTCCCGAATGCCTAACCCACCATTCTACAACGATTTTGCGATCTTATCCCACCCAATCCAATGCTGACAGCGATCGGAATCCGAGGAGGCCCAGAAAAACTTTGCAAAGGAGGATTGGATCTTTTTGATAACAGACTGAGGGATATTGAAAACAGAGAGGGAATGTATAGGGATGGAGGACAAGACGTGTTTGATCAGAAGCAACCTAGCCAAAAAGGAAAGGAGATTAGCTTTCCAGCCAAAGAGTTTAGATTGAATTTTAGCAATAATGTCACCAAAATAAGAAGCCTTGGCTCTGCCAGGGAAAATTGGGCAACCAAGATACTTGAAAGGGAAAGTGCCTAGCTGGTAGCTAGTAATATTAAGAATTTGCATGAGTCTCCCAACAGGAAGGGACTTCCCAATGTAGCAAAAGCTATTGAAAAGGCTAAGTTTCTATCCAAAAGCAGCTTCAAAATCCTTAATGAATTGAGCCAAATAGGAGATCAATCTATGATTGCCATTCAACAGAATGATGATGTCATCAACATAAAGAAGAGTGATGGGAGGATGAAGACCACGCTTAAGAAATGGTAGAATTTTCCTTTGGAAGACTAACTCCTTAAGCCCCTGAATGAAAGGTTCCATACAAATGTCGAATAGCATTGGAGGGAGAGAATCCCCTTGACGGAGGCCACGAGAAACCCCAAAGAAGGAGGTGGAGATACCATCAACCAGGATAAAGGAACCATCATGTTGAACACAACATTTGATAAGATCAACTAGATTGGAAGAAAAGCCAAACTTAAGAAGAATTTGGTACAAAACTTCCCACTCCACCCTATCATAGGACTTTTTGAGATCAAGCTGGAATATAACATTCAATCCAAAAACCTTATGATCAATTCTCTGGGTAAGCTCAAACATCGTAGCAATATGGTAAAAAATGGATCTACATTTAATGAACCCAGCTTGTTCTGAGGAAATAATTTTGGGAAGAAAGGTACTTAAGCGATTAGCCAAAATCCCCAAAGTAATTTCATAGATAACATTACAAAGACTAATGGGCCTATAATCTGAGAGGTCAAAAGCATTTGGCTTTTTAGGGATCAAGGAAATGAAGGTATTATTGAACGCTTTTGGAGCTCGACCAGAGGCAAAGAAGGAGATAGCAGTAATGAGATCGATCTTCACAATATCCCAGGTCCCAATAAAGAATTAGACATTAAAATCATCAAGACCAGGCATCTTGTTAGGTGGCATATTGATGTATACACATCCATTTAGGTTAAAATGGCTATTTATGCATGCTCCTAATCTTGTAGATGCATTCCATATTTTAAATATTGCATAGTTGCATCATTCTCCAATTAGAATAGTTTGTATAAATTATAGGTTAATTGATGCCCTTTTGTGTCTAGGAGACAACGAGATTTATTTCGTAGCTTCGGATTGATGATCAAACCATACGAATATGATCAAGATGACGATCAGAGTCGAATGCCTCCGAAATCACCTAGATCGGAGTCCCGTAGTACGTTAGACAGTCCGAGGAAGATCAAAGACCAAGGGGTAAGGTTGCACCAATTCGAACCTCAAATGCCTAATCCAACCACACAGTTGAATTCGGATCAACGATTATAGCCTAATGGCACATACATCAATCAAATCCGACATCTATGGTGCCACCTACAAAGCAAAGAAGATGGACGGCCATGATGGCACCATCACAGCAGCCCAAATCCATTCAGGCCCCTTCGCTCAACTTTATCAAGTAATCCCAACCGTTAGATCTTAACCCAAAGGCTGAGATTCACGTGTGCACGCTGTTTAGCCTCAAAGGAGAAGGCGGAGATGAGATCTCAATCATTGGATCGAGATCCAATGATTGAGGGCATATGCACAGGATTTCATCCATTCGACCATTGGCAGCTACCGCACGGTGGAGAGCACCCTCGATCTGTGAACGATCGGTGCCCGTTCAAATCGCCCTGTGATTGAACGTATTTTGCAAGTTTGAAATCAGGGTTACAAGTAACTAGTCATAGTTGCAAAACTCGTGATCAAATAAAATTTATACCGAAACTCCAAAGGAGTCCCAGGTCGAATACAGGGAGGTGAACATTTGGTTTTATAAAAATCTACGCTTCTCTTATTATTTGTTTATTTCATTTTTGGCTATTCTAATTTTTTTGGTATTTTTAGCAAGCAAGAGATTCGGTCAATGAAAACTTTATCTACTTGCAAAAATAAGAGAGAGGGAGAAAGAGAGAGAGAGAAACAATCATCTACTCATGAAGAATTGTTTATTACACTATGAAAGTGGAAAATCTACACTACAAAAGTGTAAAAAGATAGAATGAGGTGAGAGAAATCCTCCTCAATGGTCGCTTGGAGGATGACTCGCTCTGACGTTGCCTGGAGGAAGGTGGCGAGGAGCGAGACGAAGGAGGATGGAGCCAGAGGATGGAGGGTGGGGCAAGATGGCATCATAGCAAGGATCTTCTTCTTGAAGGGCGGTGAGAGGACAACCACGGGATGCTCCACGAATGGAGATGAGGGGAGGGAAAACTATTTGATTTTCTACTCTAGAGGAGCATCTCGAGCTTGGGACAAGCTCTCTCTGGAGCCTTGGAGATGGTGAGAGGGAGAAAGGAAGAGATGGTTTGGAATGGTGGTGGGTAGGTCATTTTATAGTGTAGGAGGAAGAACAAATTTGTATCTGGGTAATTACTAACGTCCGTAAACGTTGCTGCAACTATCGCTGAAGATCTGCCCTTCAATTCCTCTTGCTGGCACGCACAGACCATTAGTAACAGCTGCAAGCGTTACAAAAGGCCCACATTGCCAAAGATCCACGCCCATCCTCCGCTAGCATGCCCATTGCATGCTACGCGCTTCACGCGCCCATGCTTGTTGTGCCATGTCATGCGTGCGCGCTAGCATGTGTTGCGCTGCTACGGTGCGCGGCTGCAGCTATGCGCGGTGCGTTGTTGCTGTGCACAGCTGCGGCTGTGCGTGTGCACTGCTGCTAGCTGGCGTTGGGCTGCCTGGATGGCACCACGTGGCACCATTTGGGTCGTCTATTCTTCTTTCTTTTGTAGAGGGTGCCACGGTGCTCAGATCAAGATGATTCCCATGTTGCTGGACTACGATCGTCGCTTCGAATCCACCCGTATGGTCGGATTTTCCATCCAAAACCCATATGGATGTAGCATTGCCCCTTGGCCGTTAATCTTCCTCGAACTTCGTATGATGCTACGGTTCTTCGATCTAGTCGATTTCAGAGGCGTTAGACTCCGATAGTCATCCTAATCAGATCCATATGGTTCGATCATCCATCCGAGGCCCTAAAATAAGTCTTTTTCTCTCCTGACCATAAAAAGGATCTAATTAACCTAAAATATATGCAACGACTCTAAATGCAAAGTGATGAATACTATGCAATATTTATAACATGAAATGCAAATCTAAGCTTAGGAACATGCATGAATAGGCATTTTAACCTAAATAGATGTGTCTATATCATGCCCCCATGGATATCTTTTGCTAGTTTCTAGCAAAATTAAACTACATGCTATGTATAAAATCGAAATTAGGATTAGATCACTTAGGCCTAAGTCTTTTATTAACAATAGAAAATTTCAACTAAGGTCCTAAACAATGAAAACTCAACAGTACCCAGGTGCCTACTAGAATGCAGACCGCCCAAGTTCTCACCTTATTTGAAAAGGGAAGATACATTTTTTTATTTTTCTTCTTTTCTAATTTTTATTTTGTACTTTTGGAGTTTGTGAGTTCCAGGATAACTTTTTACAGCTACCCAACCCGTCCAAGACTAGAAAATGACTCTAAGTGCTAAGCATCTTATAAAAATAGTGAAAGACTCATTAGGTGACCGTTAAAACAAACTTCGGGTTTCTACGACCCTAGGTCACCTTGCCTAAAGGTTTATCTTTTTGACTGGTAGCTTTCTCCCTACTTCTTTTATTTATGGGATTAGCACAAGGGCGAACCTAGTGTATATCTCCCCGGTTTATTTTACTTCCCCGCTTCTTCCCTAAGTGTATTGGGAATTATTGTTCATTTTTTGTGAGTTGGGTCTGGACAACCGACCAATAGGCTGTTACCCACGGCAACTTGCCAGCCATACTCATGTGGTGAAGTATGATTTTCTTTATTTTTTTCTCCTTTTTCTATTTTTTTCTTTTCATTTTTCTTTTTCTTTTTTTCTTTAAATAGGTGGCTTCCTTGATCTAAGATTTACTTAAAGGCAGTACAATCAAAATGATCTTGTAGCTGGGCTCTAGATAACCAGCCGATAAGCTATTACCACCGACAACTTGCCAGCCATAACACCCTAGATGGTTCATTAGCTACCCAATTTCCGAAGAAACCGCTGAAAAGTGCGTCAGTGCAAAAATGTGTGTAGATGCTTAGGCTTAAAGTCTCTCCAAATCAGAGGACGAGTTGATAATTCACATACTTATCATCCCAAATTATTTATCGAATTAAAATGAGATTGACTTGGCGAGGACTCGAGACTAAGTCCACATTCCAGTGGACACCCGGGCTAATTAAGCTTAAAGACCTGAAGAGTTTAAATGTTTAGATCCTCTCATATCATTTCCTAAAGTTAATAACTTCCAAATGCCTAAGTCCCCTTCTCCTAATTCTTTTTTTTTTTTATCTTTTTGAATTTTCACTTTTTTTTATAAGAAACTAAAAGAAATTCTACGGAGTTAACAAAATGATCTTAGGAATTGATTATCCACCCCCCCATGCCTAAATGATGCAATGTCCTCATTGTAAAAACAAAGACATGAAAAGGGTAGAGTAAACAGAATATCACTTGAATTTTGTGATAACCTGGTCAGCTCTGCAGAGAGAAGAGAGTATACACACGTGATAAGTTTAATGCCTTCAGCTAGGCATAATATACATACAAAGAAGAAATTAAGAATTCACAAGTGTGGGTTAGAATCAAAATAAAAATATTGATCCTGAAACCCACCAGCAGAAGATGTCCACAAACGTGGACTAGATTATGGTGTAGACCCATGCCCCAGGGTCGAGTGGTTCTTAGGTTCTGGATGAAAATCACCCATAACTGAAGGTTTTTGTATTTGCGGGGCCGGGCCTGCGGTTTAATGGTGTACAACCCAAGACTAAAGTGTCGGACAATGGGTAAAGATGATTCAATAGTTGTGGTTGTCCACTTAACATCTAGCTCAGAAAAATAATCAGTTATTTCTAGCTTAGGTAGCATGTGAAAGATATCGTAAGGGTCATGGTAGAAAGTAGGTGGTTTAAGGTCAATAGGTACCCTTAGATCCAAAATCAAAGTTCACTTAGAATTAGCCTCCCAAATTTTTATTTCAACAATTCTATTTTCCAACATCAAGGGCTCATGCTTCGGGACCTCTGGCATATCATTCACCCCATACGATTCTCCCAAGTCCAGAAATCGTGGCTGAATCAAGATTGACTTGGGCACAATGATCTTAGAAGTCAGCTCTTCGGGGTGTAGATGAGGAATGGGGTCACTGATTGAATCATCAAGTAAATGAGGATTCGAATCCTCCAAGTTTGCCCCAATCGAATCAAAATCTTCAATGACTGGGCTATCAAATGGTTCGTCATGCTCCTTGAGCCCATTTGTCTCACTAAAATCATCTTCCTTAAGCTTAAGTGAGACTTCACTAAGAGATTCCTCACCCTCAGAATCAAAGAATCCATGATCCTCATTTATATGTCTCAAAATCATATGCCATTTCATAGTCCGTGGAGACATATTTTTCATCATTCCTTGGCTCTAGGATCTCGGGTGAGAACTTCGATTCATCCTCAAAGGGTTGCTCTAGCCCAACTTGATCATCTCCAATCTTAGAATATATATCCCCCCTGACAGGCACCTGAGCGGGTTCAGACATTGGCTCTCCTGTAGGGGGTTCATCTTGAGAATCATCCCAAGATTTGACTAGGGCAACCATAAATTTCATCCTCAACCTCGGCAATTTCCCAAGAAGAAACTCACCTAGGTCCCTATTTGTAACACTTTGGAGCAAATCCAATAAAGAACTATTAAGTTCATCAATCATTTTGATCATAGGCTCCAGTGCTTCAGTGCATGGTATTGGCTGAGCTTCTAAAGATTATATAGTGTTTCTCAAATTAGCCAACACCCTATCCTGGATCTAGTTCACTTGAACCGACTGGTTTGATTCAGGTTTGGGTTAAATCTAGGGGAGTCAAGATGTCGAGGTTCTCGGGTTCCCCCTTGATAGTAGGTCATTCTAGGTTGTTTAAAGGATGGTGGAAACCTATATTCATTGGAACACTAGGGAGGGTAGGTGTTATAATCAGCATATCTTTCATGGTTGTAGATTTGGCTAGGTTGATCATCAAAGGATGGAGATCTATAATCATTGTAACTCTGGGAAGGATAGTAATAATAGTCTTATTATCCAGGGTTAAACCCTGGACACTGAGATCCGGATTCGTATTCCCAATCAAGGTTATCCCGGCTAGTGGATGGGTAATTACAAGTCAAGTCGGGATAGTAATCATCTTGGGGATAAGTGGTGGTAGGAGGATAGGATTGGAAATGTGTGTAAGATGTGGAATGGTACATGGTGAAGTAAGGAGGAAAATCAGAAGAGAAAGAAGGAGCCCTGCAATACAAGAATACAAGCCTATCCTTAGGTTAGGTAGCCTAAAGGTCTATAGACTCTCAGAATCCAACCTAAGATTTTGGACGATTTACTCTACTTATGTCCAGGCAATCCAACCAATTAGAAGGAGGGACTGGGGAGAAGGTTCTTCCTTTGGCTTGCGCCTCCGGTTCCTAGTGTACCCCCCAGCTATGGTCATTTGATGCTACTCCCCTAGCTAGACATCAGATTGACTAGTATAAGCAGGTTAATCGTGAATAATATCAATCTGGATCCCGTCGAGCAAACCAGTCCTTAGGGCCAACGTCTAATCAATTTTAATTAGGCTTGGGATAATGGTGCTTCAGGAATGTGATGGGCCCTTTAGATGGGTTGTGCCCTTAATGATCAGTTAAATTGTGTGTGCATGCTCAACCAAGGTTTTCAAACAAGGTTATTTGATGATGTGTCTTTTGGGGTTCAACCTTGTTTAGTAGCTTTTAAGGTTTAATCTTTAGGTATATTCAATCAAGGTTCAGTAGAACACTCCAAGTTTTGAAAGCACTGGTGTAGATATATTCCTTTAAAAATCAGAAATAAAATGTGGAGTGCCTGGTTCAGTCCTAAAAATCAACCCTAAGTGGCAAGCTACTTGATGAATCGCTTTTATCTTAAGTGGTGCGGCCCAAATAGTTCAATCAATTGGCCTATTGCACCACTTAGTTAAGGCACACAAAAGTGTTTGACCTATTTAGATTTCTACTCACTTATTTGTGTATTGAATTAAGTGTACCGGATCCACAGGTCAGATCCCAGTTAAGTGGTAGAATTGATGTAATTGTGCACCTTAGGGTGAGAAGTTGTGGTTGTTAAGGTGTGTTTCTTTCAGAAAATCCCGCAATCAGATAACACTTTTTTTTTATTTTTTTATTTTTATTTATGTGGATGGTGAGGTGAGTGGAGGTGGTAAACAAACAATCAAATCTATCTTAGGATTTATAAAAAGCACCTAAGTTGATTTGGGTTTGAGTTATTAAGTTATGGAATGAAAACTAAGGTGGGGGTGGTGTGGGGGACACTTACAAAACACTCTACCCACGCTTTACTCCGGTCTACCGCACTTGGATCTCCATGCTGGGGTACCTGCAAGACAATAGATCAGAGATAAGCGGAGTTAGTGTTATGTAAATGCAAAGAAACACAGAAAATAATAAAGCAAATTCCGTTGCCTCCCCGGCAACAGCGCCAAAATGATCAAACGTGTTTCGTGAGTTTGAAATCAGGGTTATAAGTAACCCATCGTCGTAGTTGCAAAACTCGTGATCAAATAAAATTTATACCAAAACTCCAAGGGAGTCCTGGGTTGAACATGGGGAGGCGAACGTTTGGTTTTATAAAAATCTGCACTTCTCTTTTATTTGTTTATTTTGTTTTTGTCTTTTCTAATATTTTTGTTATTTTTAGCAAGTAAGAGATTCAATCGATGAAAACTTTATCTACTTGAAAAAATAAGAGAGGGAGAAAGAGAGAGAGAGAAATAAGCATCTATTCATGAAGAATTGTTTGTTACACTATGAAAGCGGAAAATCTACACTATGAAAGCGTAAAAAGATAGAATGAGGTGAGAGAAATCCCCCTCGACAATCGCTTGGAGGACAACTCGCTCTGACGTTGCCTGGAGGAAGGTGGTGGGGAGCAGGATGAAGGAGGATGGAGCTGGAGGATGGAGGGCGAGGCAGGATGGCGTCACGGCGAGGATCTTCTTCCGTAAGGGCGGTGAGAGGACGGCCACGGGATGCTCCACGAATGGGGATGAGGGGAGGGAAAAGTATTTGATTTTCTACTCTAGAGGAGCATCCCGGGCTTGGGACAAGCTCTCTCTGGAGCCTTGGAGGTGGTGAGAGGAAGAAAGGAAGAGATGGTTTGGAATGGTGGTGGGTAGGTCCTTTTATAGTGGAGGAAGAACAAATTCGTATCTGGGTAATTACTGATGTTCGTAAACATCGCTGCAGTCGTCGCTGAAGATCTGTCGTTCAATTCGTCTTGCTGGCACGCGTAGACCATTAGTGACAGCTGCAAGCATCACTAAAGGCTTGCGTTGCTGAAGATCCACGCCTATCCTCCGCTGGCACCTGCTTTGCTAGCGCAAGCATCACGCCTTATGCGCTTCACGCGCCTGTGCTCGCCGTGCCGTGTCGTGCGCGCGCGCGTGCTGGCATGCGTTGCGCTGCTGCTGCGCGTGGCTATGACTGTGCGTGTGCACTGCTGCTGACCAGCATTGGGCTGCCTGGATGGCACCATGTGCCGCCATCTAGGTGGTCCATTCTTCTTTCTTTTGTAGAGGGTGCCACAGTGCTCAGATCGAGATGATTCCCACGCTGCTGGACTGCGATCGTTGCTCTGGATCCATCTGTATGATCGGATTTTCCATCTGAAACCCGTATGGATGTCGCATTGCCTCCTAGCCGTTGATCTTCCTTGGACTTCGTATGATGCTATGGTTCTTTGATCTAGATGATTTCAGAGGCGTTAGACTCCGATCGTCGTCTTAATCAGATCCGTATGATCCGATCATCCATCTGAGGCCCTGAAATAAGTCTTCTTCTCTCCTGACCATAAAAAGGACCTAATTAACCTAAAATATATGAAACAACTCTAAATGCAGAATCATGCATGCTATGCAATATTTATAACATGAAATGCAAATCTAAGCCTAAGAACATGCATGAATAGGCATTTTAACCTAAATAGATATGTCTATATCACCCCATGCCTCAAATTGACCGCACAGGTGGAAGCGGCCAAATAGAGTCGCTTGATTCAAATCGAGTGGCAATGAATTCTCCACATGGCAGCATGAATCAACGCAGATGTGGACGAGCGAAAACGCATGATTGTACACGAGGATGAATGCACAATTGTATGCACTTAAGAGCTTGATCTGATGGGTGCGATCCACGCATAATCATGGCCATTGATAGAGCATCTGATGGTGAGCACGAGAAGCAACGCCAGCGAGTGCATGGGATGGCTATTGCGACGCATGAGAGGGATCTACAGTGATGTCTTGGATGTCACTAATTGTCCCATGCCTGTTTTAGCCCCCTTTCCTCCACTATAAAAAGGCCTATGATCCCCTATTTTTCTTTATCTCTTCCTTTCTCTCCTTCACCACCTTTAACGCTCTAGAGTGAGCTTGTCCCAAGCCCGTGAGGATCTTTTAGAGTAGAAAAGAAATATTTTTTATACTTCTCACCCCCCTTCGTAGAGCATCTCATGGCCATCCTCTTACCACATTCGGGAAGTAGATTGTCGCCGTGACGTCATCCTACTTCTTCCTCCTTCCTCCGATGTCGTTCTCCTTCCTCCAGCCTCTCACCACCTTTGTTTAAGTGCCGTTAGAGTGAGTCGTCCTCCAAGCAGCTATCAAGGGAGATTCTTCTCAACCCGTTCTATCTTTACCACTTTCTAGTGTAGTTGCAATTCCTTCCTTGATTATTTGTAGTAAACTTTGGTTAGCTAAATATTGATATTTTCTCTCTCTCTCTATCTTTCTTTTATTTTGCAAGTAGATTAGCTAGATATCATTGACCTAATCTTTTACCTTATAAAATACCAAAAAAATTACAAAAGCTAAAAACACCAAAAATAAATAAAATTGAAAGTGTGGATTTTACAAACTAAACATTCGCCTTCCTGTGTTCGACCTGGGACTCCCTTAAAGTTTCAGTAAAATATTATTTGGTAGCGATATTTTGCTACTACGATGACAGGTTTTCCAAAACTCTAATTTTACTCGGGAAATTTACACTAACCATTTTAGCACCATTACCGAGGAGGCAACACTCTTTGGTTTTTTTCGTGTTTTCTGCCTTACTTAACTTTTTAGCTCACTTTGCTCCTTTCTTTCTGTGATTATAGGTACCCTTCCAAGGTGAGCCAAAGTGGAATAGATCAGAGTAAAGTGCAGTTAGAAGGTTTTGTAAGTGTATTCCCTTATTCCCCACACTCTAGATTTCATTTCGCCACACAATAAGTCAAACCCAAATCGAGTTAGGTGCTTACATAAATCCTAGGTTAGAAATTGTTTATTTTATTGTCACTCCACCCCCCTCACCCTTGCATATATATATATATATATATATATATATATATATATATATATATATATATATATATATATATATATATATATATAAAGCTATTGTGGGATTTACTGAAAGTTACACACATTAACACTTACAACTCTCAACCTAAGGCACACTACTCTACATTGATTCTACCACTTAATCGGAATTTGACCTGTGGATCCGATACATCTTAACTCAACAAACAAAAAAGTGAGTAGAAATTTTGAATAGGTTAAACATTATCGTGTGTCTTAACTAAGTGGTGTAATAGAATAATTGATTGAGGTATTTGGGCTGCATCACTTAAGATAAAAGTGATTCATCAGTAGCTTGCCCCATAGGGTTGTTTTTTAGGGCTAAACCGGGCACTCCACATTATTTCTAATTTTTAACTAACCTGGTGATTAGGGTCTGAATGGAGGCACTAAGATGAAATGTAAACCCTAAAGTGCAAACCTAGGGTTTATTCTTCTATGTTATTCAAGCCTGTAGACCTTTTTCATGGATAAAATGGCTCACTAGAGTAATGTATAACTCCAAATAGTTTGAAATTTCACAGGCAACTTCCTTTTTTAATTATCATTTTAGAGAATATATTTTCAAGAATTTATTAGATCCATGAGAATATTTTTTCAAGAATTTATTAGATCCATACAAATAGTTATAAATTTTATACTGTTAGGGGTCCAGATAATCTGATCAAACCCCTACGAATTAGTTCGGATCAAACCAGCATCAAAACTATTCCAAAATTTTGAAAATTTTATTGAAAAAATTATATTTTAGTGGCTTTCAAATGCCACAAATTTCAACTCAATCTGATATGTGTATATGTCAGAGTAATTTTTCAAAGTCTAGATAGACTGTGTAGAAATTTATCCTGACCCCGTACAGTGTATGAATTTTAACAATTTCACGGATGAAATTTCCATATAACTATAGTGGAGTATGAAAGATAATTTGATTTTTTAGTTATAGTGCTAATTTCTAAATTTTTTATGGTCAGCATTTTCAGTAACTAAAATTTCAAAATAGGATCAAAGTCCTGATCGAATTACTAAAAATTAGGATCATGGGCATTTAAAGGATAAAATGCTATTAAGAGTATGAAAGATAATTTGATTTTTTAGTTATAGTGCTAATTTCTAAATTTTTTATGGTCAGCATTTTCAGTAACTAAATTTTCAAAATAGGATCAAGGTCCTGATCGAATTACTAAAAATTAGGATCATGGGCATTTAAAGGATAAAATGCTATTAATAAGCACCCTTGATAAAAATATGGTCAAATAAACCTAAATTTGAAACTTGAACTTTATTTTTATATTCTTGATATTTTTTTTAACTCCTATCCTAATGTTAATCAAATCTTAACCTAAAATTCTAGCTAAGATAAAATGTGTGCACCTAATGTTCTTCACCTGCACTCAATGCATGCCTGGATCCACTCTTGATTTCTATCACACCAAAAGGTAAGCCAAAACTCATATATCAGAAATCAGAAACAAAAGTTGCCTTGCGACCCGGGTAACGATGCCAATTTGTTTGATGTAAAATCAGGTCTTTTTGAATATTTTCATCGTAGTATAGTGCGAAAATACATCGACAAATAAAAGATAACGAAATGATAAGTGTCGATCTAACCCAAGGAGACACAAAGATAATTTCTCATGAAATTACTACCTTAATTTCTAACTAACTAAGATCCTAAACTAGATAGCTAACATAGAATGTGACGGATTTCCTACACAGAGAATTCACCGATTGTGAATTTGAAATGAACGATCAGTGTACTTTAAATATATATAACATGTATACAAAAATCATGCGCCACGAAATTCTCAAAAAATATAAACTCTATCATGACCGTTACGGTGCAACATGTGATCATTAATATGTGAAGGAATCACCTTACAACATATAGATGATAAATTACTAAAAACAATGATGCCGATAATGATGAACTTTTATTGACAAAATGGATTCTTACCCGGAGATTGAATAATAGAAGAATGCTTAGAAATCTAACATTAGAGGAATGCTTAGAAACTAACTAGAACATGAAGGGTAACTTATTGTAACTAGAATGCAGTAAATGAAAATGAGAAAAAGAACAACTACATTTAAGAATAAAGACACCAAGGAGTGGTCCTTGGTGGCTTTCTTAAAGGGCTTGAGATGTAGAGGAGACATCCACCAAGGTGGCTTGGTGGAGGCCTTGGCATGGACTCTTGTACTTGGAGGAAGGAGACGGCCTACTTGGAGGAAGAAGGTGGAAGGAGGAGGGACGGAAGTCCGATGGGCGTGGGATTTTTTGAAAGGAATTGAGAGGAGGGGAAAATCGGAAAAATAGAGATTACGGTGGTGGGCTTCGGTTGTTGTCGGGAGTTCGGTGGGGTGAGGGGATGTGGCCGCTAGTTCAGAAAGTTGTGTGGAGAGATTAAATAAATAGAGGGATAGAGGGAATGGCTGGCGGTGGAAAATTGGAGGCAAGAGGATCGGAGATGAGCTGGGGGGGGGGGGGGGGGGGGAGTTGTTCCTAGAAAACAGGATCTCTAACAATTGGACTTTCTAGAATATTTTACTTAATGTGTACGTAAGTGTATGTGTGTGATTGTGTGTGAGTGGGTGTGCATGTGTGGGTGTGAAGTTAATTTAGGTTGGGTGGTGGTGGGTCTAGTTAGGAATAGGTGGGGTTAGGTAAGTCTAATTAGCATCTAGGTGGGTCCAATTAATCTAGGTGAGCCTAGTTAGCACCTAAAGGGGAATTGGCTTGAGGCTTAATTAGTTGGGCTTAGGCATAGGTTGTTTGGCTCTAGTGTAAAGGGATTAGGCCTAGGTTGGATTGGGTGAAGATAAGCCTATTTGGAAGTGGATGGGGTAATAGGTTTATTCCGCCTCCTCTCCTCCCTTTACTTCATCTATTATTCTTTGACTTCCTGCATCCTCTCTTCTCTTTTTCTCCTGCCTTATTTCTTGCTTTTCTTAGTTTATTATTCACTCATGGACCTTCAAGCATAACATAAGACATTGTAGCATAAATAAGTCCATAAAATACATTATTTATAAACAAGCAAGTAAACATGATGTAAATGCAAATTATGTATGAAATGAATGCAATATTTATACCTGTGCTAGAAATCTACCCTAATCTAGGCATTTGAGAACATATGATGCGCAATTAGATATAGACATACCAAAGAGAACCTATGAATCTGGAGCTGGACCTGAAGCTAGTGCTGCATCAGAGCTGGAGCAGAAGATTAAATTAAAATGTAGTAGAGAAATAATGTAAAGGGTTGATGTATGCTATTCTATTGAGAAGAAGTAAAGCAATTAAATTATGAAGAACTTAGGTTCAATCCTAGCCCTAGGATAGCCATAGAAGCCTTCCCAAGCCTTAGCTACCCTTAGATTAGGTCACCACATCCTAGGAAGCCTCAAAACCCCAGTTCCAGCCCTTATCTGGACATCCAGATAGGTTATTGGATGTTCAGGACCCTTAGCCACAACCCGCTGATTGCACAGCAAAAATACACCAATAAAAGTACCATCTTGTGTTATTTCCTAGCATTGTCATTGTATATTAGGTAGCCATAGTCGCATTTGTAAAAATAAACACATGTATGCATTTATTTAAGAGGGGAGGAGAGTGAATAATTGGCCTTGAAATTAACGTATTCCTCAAGTGCTGCCTCGCAAATTCACCATCTTTATTTTTTATTTGGCTTTGAATTTCTTCTTCTCCACACGGTTACAGGGCATGGCTGCTTCTTCTTCGTGCCA
Organism: Thalassia testudinum; assembly: GCA_037157565.1. Taxonomy (NCBI): domain Eukaryota; kingdom Viridiplantae; phylum Streptophyta; class Magnoliopsida; order Alismatales; family Hydrocharitaceae; genus Thalassia; species Thalassia testudinum. Next base: position 28,364,642 of record JAZHRO010000073.1, read on the forward strand.
CTCTCTGCATAGCATGCCCTGCCAGCCGCATGCTCAACCATGCACAGCCTAGGGCATGGCTGAGCTTGCCTCCATCTTCTTTAAAAAGCCCTCCTCGCTTCCTTGTGCAAGGGAGCCTGGTCCACACAATACACACAGTAGCCTTCCCTCTCCAGGCCGTCTCCTCCACTCTCCCCTCCATACTCAGCCTCTCTTCCTCTTGAAGAGATACGCTGCGGGCAGGAGCAACTCACAGTGGCCGACAACCACCACTGTGAGTCCCACCACCGCCCAGCTCATCGAAGAGTCGGTGGGAGTGGTGGTTCACTTCGCTGTTTCACCCGCTCAAAGTTCTTCCACCATTGCCACAGAGTCGAGCTTTGAAGCTCAACCGCAGCAGCAGCAAGGCACCGGCAGCCCCAAGCAGTGCGCAAGCCTCCGCGCGCACGCCAGCAACTGGCGCCATCACCTTCTGTGCGCGCAAGCTCACTCCGCAGCGCCCGCGCACACTGAACCGAGTGCAGCCAGTCGCCTGCACCGAGCGCGCACTGTAGCTACTGTTCATGCTAGAGAGCACGACACTGTAGCTACAGTGCGGTGATCGGAAAGTTTCTCACTTATCCGGTCACTGCACGCTCTCTCTCCGCGCCGCAACCACCTCCAGCCTGCACTCGCGTCTCTCCCCGCACCTGCTCCAGCGCCTACGTTTGCGTCTGCACCCGCCCGCTCCCGCATCTGCGTCTACGCTCGCATCACTCTAGCCCGCAGCGCGGTGCGCTGCGGTCCCCACCTAATGCCTGCTCCTCCAGTGTGCGTGCGCATCTTCGCGCGCCTGCGCTTGTGCGCACCTGCGCCTGCACATGGGCCATCAGACGACGGGGGCAGCCTCCAGACGGCTTAAACGCCCGCGCCCTCTTCCTCCAGCAGACTCTCTCTCTCTCTCTCTCTCTCTCTCACAGACACACACCTCACGCACGCACACACACCACACTTGTACACACTCACGTGTACACACACTCACTCACTTGTACACAACAATATACTTATATATATATACACATAAATATATTTATATATATATATATTTATATACATATATATATATATATACATATATCTATACATATATTATTACCTTTACAACTAAGTATAAGTATATATACATATTTATACACACACACACACACACACACATATATATATCTATCCATCTACATATATCTATATACATATATACATATATATAACTATATACATATCTTACTATATATATATATATTTATATACATATATATATCTACATCTATATAGTTATATATACATACTTATATATATATATATATATATATATATATATATATATGTTAGTATCTATACAATTATATATAAGTATATACATACATACATACATACCTACATATATATATCCATATATATATATATTTATACACATATATATAAATATATAACTACATATACACCTCTATAAATATAACCATATCTATATCTATACATATAAATATATTTATATATATATATATTTTCATATCACCTACCACATGTTGTATCGCGGGAATATTTGCACCAGTTGCTAATATTCCTCGATACGCGAGTACAGAAAGCATCTCTGCACACACCTTCCACCCATCCATCCTACACTCCACACGGCACTTCATCCTATTGGTTGCGTCTTCCTAGACGACGATCAACTCGACACCGTGCTACACGCCATTTCCACCTCCACCCCGATGCCTATATATATATATTGTATATATATATATATCTATATATACATATATACTATATTTATCTTATTTCTATTTCTCTTTCCTGCTATTAAAAAGATAAAGAAAATAGTAAAAGAGAAAAGATCATCTTTGTCTTGCAGGTACTCGGTCTTGCGGATAGCAAGGCCAGTTTTGGAACCCTAATTTGGCTCAAAGCCAAGAACAATTTGGCTCTAAGCCAAGGACTGGATTTTGAGGTTGTACCTTAAGGACAAAAAAAATTATCAGAAAAAAATCGTAAATAGAAAAATACCAAAAACATAATAAACGAACGGAAGAGATTCATTGTAGGAAAGGCGTAGAAACTGATTCACCTCTAATCCCGCTTCCCTGAGTTTGACCCTGGGCCTAAAAGTGACCAAGATAAAATCAAGTAGGCTAGGTTAAAAATTTTGTAAAAGGATGGTTAGGCTTGATTTAGGTTAACCACTATACTCATTTCAACAATTAAATCACCATATTAACACAACCTATCCGAGCCTGACCACACCTTTTTCTGGTGCCGTTGTTGGGGAAATATGCATTCAGGTAAGTTTCTACTCCATTCCTTTAATTTTTCTCTTCTCACACCCTTCTCTTCATGGGTGTTTCTGTTTGTTGGTGTGCAGGTGAACCAGTTGCAAGGAGAAGGTAGGCAGACAAAGTCAGAGATGTGGGCGGATCCAAGGTGGGAATGAGAGCGTAAAACCACCGGCACCGTACTGGAGCTTCGCCCACATTGCTAATAGGTAGGTCTCTCTTTCTTAGCAACTTAGGTCAACTTGTCACCTTAATAAAAAAAAAGAAACAAACTAAAAACACTTCTTGGGATCTCTTGGGGCAAGTGGGTTAAAAATCACTTGTTTGATTGTTTGACAGCACTTCCACCACCCCGGGATTTCCCGCCAAACTTCGCATAGCAAAGATCCAAGAATCGTGATTCTTGAATCTTTCACCGTGTGAAGTATTCTTTGAGGCAAAATAAAAAGATTGATTACCATCCATCTTTGCCTCATTTATCTGCAATTCGGGATCACATTTTTGGTGGGGAGACTTGGAATTGAGTTGATTGCAACCCCACCATGACCTTTCACGTGCCTAAGATTTGATCCCGAATACTTCAACCTCAACAATTTGATTTTCTTTATCTTGTGGTTGAGCCTTGTGTGTGGAACATCATTCTGGTGATTGGGAGCACTTGAATTGAAGTGCTTTGGCTCCCTTTCACACAAATCTAAAATTGACTCGTGCATCCACACATAGAAATCTCCATCTAGGGAAGCCATTGCATTTTAGCATTCATTAATCAACTGACATTGAAGAAGGGTTTGTTGGGCTTAGAAAAAAACTTGTATTCTCTCAAAACCCGGAGATTGGTTGAATTGGTAATTCAGCAAAATCCTAAAATCCATACTACTTATGGTTGAAACTCTAAAAACCATTCACCAATTAAAACTTCAATTCGGGGAGATTTTCCCATTGCATGCTTGGTTTACACACTTTATAAAATCAACCACTTGGGCATTACCCGTAAATAACACCCTTCACATTCCAGAAGCACTTGATCGTAACCCTCTAACTAAAACTGGTAGCAACTTGACCCTTATTAAGGATTGGAGGTCTAACTACCTGCGTGTAGCGCCTACGTGCTGGTGAGGGTTCCCGCATGCTATCGAGTGTCTAAGACTGGGGCAAACGACCTTTCAATCTGGCCTGATGGTTCTGCGGTTCTCGCATTCGATTTCGTAGGTCGTGATAGTAGGTAACTTAGATCTTTAGGTCTAAGGTCACACTATAGAGGTTAGGGCTTTGATTGTCTTGATTTGTCATCAAGTGTACCTTTGCGGCGTCATTTCTCTCATCTCCTTTTCCCTTTGTATCCCCCCAATTCTTCCAGCGGTAGTGCATGTTTGGGAGGAGGCCACAAAACCCTGAACTGTGTGAATTGTCTGCTAATTTTAGAAAAGAAGCCGAATCGTCCTCCTCCTCCACAAACATGGCTGCACGCCCACCCCTAAATCCCGAGGGAGGAAACCGCCCACAAAACCCACCAGGTGGTGGAGCCTTAGATCCCATAACCCGTCTCCAAGCCCAAATGGAAATGTATAATGAACAAATTAAAGCCATTAGGGAAACATTGGAGGAAATGCAGAACCCTCCCGAACGGGAGGAGCCTAGGTCTCTTAGCTCCTATCAGAATCCCGCTGCTACAGAGACCATAGGACAAATTCGGGTCCCCATGGGCAGGGACGACTTTGAATTGAAACCTAACATAATTGGCCTGATAAATTTTCACTTCCATGGTCTTGCAAGTGAAGATCCTTTTCTCCACTTGGAAGACCTAACCCGATTGGTTGAAACAGTTAAACCAAGAAATATCGGGTTACCAATAGTCCTCATGAAAATGTTCCCATTTTCATTGCAGGATAAAGCGTCGCAGTGGTTACGCACCCTTGGGAGAACCATCCACTCTTGGGAAGAGATGCGAACAACATTTCTCAAGAAGTTCTTCCCAATCGAGAAAACCAATGTGCTTCGCCGTGCTATCACTTCTTTTACGCAACAAAACGGCAAATAGTTTCATGAGGCATGGGAGAGATATAATGACCTCCTCAGGAAGTGTTCGCACCATGGTCTGCCTAAGTGGCATATAGCCCAGATTTTTGTACTATGGGCTAAATGAGACTTTGAAGCAGATTGTAGATGCTTCCTGTGGAGGGAATTTCACGAATAAAGATGAGAATGGAGCATTCGAATTATTTGAAAATATGAGTGAAAACTCAATGAACAATGCTTCCATTGTCACCTTTAATCGTACCATCCTACCTCGTAATGTCCACGAAGTTGACATGAGACCCTCCCATTCATCCACAGATCTCAACCTTATCGCACAGAAATTGGATGAAGTCTCCGTCGTGCACAAGAAGCTGGACGAGCTTCTGGCCAACCTCGCCCGTTCTATGGCAAACACCCCCACCTCACCACTTCATCACAATCCAAATTCTTCCAACACCAGGCTTATCCCGAGAAACCCCGTAAGGCCTTCCTTACCGAGTGTCACGCCGAGCGATTCGGTAAGTCATGTGGATCTGGCTTCTGCAAGCTAGTATTTTGACACAGAGGACCAAGCCTCCGTGTGCTCGGAAGCATATTTACATGCGGATGCATCTTCTGGCATAGAAGACGCTTGCGCCCTGGGGAACAACCCGTTCTCTACCACTTATATCCCAGGGTGGTGAAATCATCCGAACTTCACATGGTCCAGCAACCCGCAGCGCCAAAACCCCACAAGTGGACCAATGCGACCGCCTGCACCTGGCATCCCAAGGGCCCAGTCTAATCCTATGGCGAATCCGCCATTGAGTCCTTGCGTACCGAAAACAGAACACGCATCAAGTCCTCTTGAGAAATTGATGCGAATGATGACGAAAATGTCAAAGTGCCATGAAGAGAACATGACCTCTCTTCAGCACCAATTGGTGCAGCAGAATGCTGAGATCAGTCAACTATGCATGGCGACTCGATCTCAGGGCACTCTCCCAGCCTAACCTGTTCCCAACCCATGAAATTTCGTACCCCGTGGTCCTCAACCACAGGTACGACCTTCTCAAGGGTAGGTTCATCAGATTCTGCAAGCTCCGAGCATTCCACCAGGATTTCAAGCTAATCTCGCTGTAGCACCACACTCTTATGTCCCTATTGTGAACCCTCCTCCACCTTATGATCCCACTGGACCTGCATCGTCCAATGTGATCACTACAAGGAGTGGTAAGCAGACCGTTGATCCGCCTCGACCTGATCCTGACCCATTTTCTTCATCGCCCTCTCATTCGAGATGCGCACCGCATTCGCGAGAGGACAACACACCCAAATTGGTGCTAGAATCTGTCCCATTCCCTAAGGCTCTACTGAGGGAGCCAAAAGGCAAGAAGAAGGATATGCAGGCCTTTGATAACCTGCGTAATTTGTTTAGGGATGTTGAAATCAAGGTACCCCTGCTAGAGGCTATCGACCACATACCTACTGTCGCCCAATTTTTCAAAGACTACACAACATCCAGGCAACAGTCAAAGAAAACTAAGAATCTGGTGGTTCTCTCGCCTCATGCAAGTTGTGCTATACTGTGAAATCTACCATCGAAGCAGAAAGATCCGGGCACACTGCTTATTTCCTGTAGCATCCAAGGCTGCAATTTTAACCATGCCCTGCTTGATCTAGGATCTTCCATCAATCTTATACCCACCATCATGCTCGAAAAATTTTCCTTGGGAAATTTGAAACCCACCCCTGTCACGTTATAGTTGGCAGATCATTTTGTCAAAATTCCAAAGGGTGTGGTGGAAGACGTGGTGGTTAGGGACAGTCTCTGTTTTCTTGTTGACTTTCTTGTTTTAAATATGGAAGTTCCTAGCTCACTTTCTGATTGTCCGATCATCCTTGGTCGACCTTTCTTGGCCACAGCCCGCGCCCATATCAACTGCGAGTCGGGCTGTATTGATATTGCCGTTGGATATGAAAAGCTCAAGCTTAACATATTCAAGACAGCCAAGAATTTTGATTGCGATTGCATTGAGGATGACACGTCTGACGAGGACATGGCCGTCAGCATGTGTATCAGACTAATTGGGACCTATTCTGACTGCTGCGGACTACCTTTAAACACTGACGATTGCCTGACCGACACATATTGTGACATTCCCCCATCCATCCCTATTCCTGTACCTTCTCCTGACCAGACTTCTGACGAGGTTTTCTCCGCTTCCCATACCTCGTGGTCTGAGTCATATCTGGGCTACTCACCACCGGTCCACACTCTTGAAGACCGGATTGCCCTTTCTTTCCCGCCAAATCAGGCGGAGTTGCAACTCCACACTGGGACCTTGAGCCCATATACTACTCACTGGGGCTATTCCTTTTTGGATCCATTTATCCAAGAAGCCCCTCTTCTTGGCCAATCTGAGGGCCAACTTCTTCCTCCTGACTTCTTTTTCGATTTGCCTGGGACACTCTTGTCTCAAGAAATGCTAGATCTTTCACCATCCACTCCTGAGCTGAAAGAGCTGCCTAGTACACTTAAGTATGTTTTCTTGGGATCAAATGAAACGCTCCCCATAATCATTAGTTCAAAATTGACCAGGGAGCAAGAGTGCAAACTAACGAAGGTCCTTATGGAACACAAGGCAGCCATTGGATGGTCTTTATCAGATTTAACTAGCATTAGCCCCTCCTACTACACTCACCGTATATATACGAAGGAGGAGGCTCGACCTTCCCGCGAGATGCAGCAACGCCTCAACCCTAACATGCGGGAGGTCGTTAAGAAGGAAATTATTAAGTGGCTGGATGCAGGTATAATCTACCCGATCAGCGATAGCCCCTAGGCGAGTCTGATTCACGTCGTGCCCAAAAAGGCGGGACTCACCATTCGTGTCAATGACAGGGGCGAATCTATCCCTACACGCACTCCTACATCTTGGAGAGTGTGTGTAAATTATAGGAAACTCAATGCTGCAACTAAGAAAGATCACTTTCCGCTACCTTTCATTGACCAAATCCTGGAGCGATTAGCGGGAAATAAATTTTTCTATTTCCTGGATGGATTCTCAGGATATAACCAGGTGGCAATTGACCCCTGGGACCAAGAGAAAACCACCTTTACCTGCCCCTTCGGCACCTTTGCGTTTAGAAGGATGCCGTTCGGACTTTGTAACGCGCCAGCAACTTTCCAGAGATGTATGCTGGAAATATTTCATAACATGGTGGGTGACTTTCTCGAGGTCTTCATGGATGACTTTGGACCATCTTTCGATGACTGTCTTGCCAACCTGACCCATATCCTTAGGAGATGTATTGATGTAAACCTCGTGCTTTCATGGGAAAAAAGTCATTTTATGGTACATGAGGGAATTGTTCTCGGGCATGTCATCTCCGATAGGGGTATCGAGGTTGACAGAGCTAAGCTTGATATAATTGCTGATTTACCTGTGCCTGGCTCTATCAAACAAATCTGCTCCTTCCTGGGACACGTCGATTTCTATAGGAGATTCATCAAAGATTTTCTCCAAGATTTCTTGACCTTTAACTCATCTCCTATCGACCGATGTACCCTTCGATATGGGCCCCGATTGCATACGAGCATTCACGCTGCTGCGTAATGCTGTCACCCAGGCCCCTGTTCTCCAGCCACCTGATTGGTCCCTCGACTTTGAACTCATGTGTGACGCTTCCGACCTTGCAGTTGGAGCCATCCTAGGACAGAGACGTGATAGACACCCCTTCGTGGTGTACTACGCCAGTAAGACGTTGGGCGAGGCCCAGCGTAATTATACTACCACTGAGAAAGAACTACTGGCGGTCGTCTTTGTGCTGGAGAAATTCCGTTCTTACCTTCTGGGCTCACATGTTATTGTTTTCACTGGTCACGCGGCCATTCAGCATCTCATGCATAAGAAGGATGCCAAGCCTAGACTGATTGTTGGATCCTTCTGCTCCAAGAATTTGACATTGAGATCTGCGATAAGGTTGGAGCCCAGAATGTTGTGGCTGATCATCTTTCTAGACTGGACCCTAACCATATTGGACTTACTCTGCCGATTAATGAAATTTTTCCTGATGAGCACCTATTGGCAATTAATGTGGCAAGTGGACCTTGGTATGCCGACATTACCAATTACCTTGCTTCTGGATCCCTTCCACGTGGTTGGCCTAAAAACCAGTGCGAGCGTCTCATGGCAGAAGCAAAGTATTATTTCTGGGATAATCCACTTCTTTTTCGAATAGGTGTTGATCAAATCATCCGTCGCTGTATTCCTGATAGCGAATTCCCTAGTGTGCTATCCTTCTGCCACGATCAGGCCTGCGGAGGCCATTTCTCTGGGAGGAAAACTGCAGCCAAGGTGTTGCAGTGCGGTTTCTTTTGGCCCTCCCTACACCAGGATGCACACAGTTATGCCAAACATTGAACTAGGTGCAAGTCATTAGGATCAATGTCACGTCATGACATGATGCTCTTGCAACCCATCCTAGCTGCGGAAATCTTCGACATTTGGGGAATTGATTTCATAGGTCCCTTTCCTCCTTCCAACGGCTTCGAATTTATCCTTGTGGCTATTGATTATGTTTCGAAATGGATCGAGGCTATTCCCACACGCCGTGCTGACCATGTTATATCCACTCGATTTGTCAAAGACCACATCTTTGCACGCTTTGGGATCCCTCGAGCCATTATCTTGGATGGAGGAAGCCACTTTACCCATGCTTCTTTTCGAGCACTTCTGAGGAAATACGAAGTTTACCATCGTATCGCATCCCCGTATCATCCTCAGACGAATGGCCAAGTAGAGGTGTCAAACAGGGCAAATCAAGCAAATTCTCCAGAAAATGGTTCAGCCTGACCGTAAGGATTGGTTCGACAAGCTGATTGACGCACTTTGGGCGTATCAGACCTCCTTCGAGGCTCCCCTTGGTATGTCTCCTTATAGAATAGTTTATGGGAAGCCTTGTCATTTGCCCGTGGAGTTGGAACACCGCGCTTATTGGGCGGTTCGCCAATGTAACCTCGACCCAGACCTGTGCGGTCGAGAAAGGAAACTCCAACTCCATGAGCTGGAAGAGCTCTGTCGTGAAGCCTATGATTCTGCCTTAACTTTCAAGCAACGCACTAAGGCTTTTCACGACAACCGTATTCGACGGAAGGAATTTGAGCCATCTCAGCAAGTTTGGCTCAACAATGCCCAGCTCAAATTCTTTCCTGGGAAACTGAAGTCCAAATGGACTGGTCCTTTCCTGGTCTCGAGACCATTTCCCAATGGGGCTGTTGAGATTGAAGATCCCAAATCTGGGCATAAATTTATGGTCAATGGGCAGCGTTTGAAACCCTATCTTACTCATCAACCTGCCCTTGTTGGAGAAACTGTTGCCCTGCTGGAGGGTAACTAATGCCGTGCCTCATTCTAAGTCCAGCTGGGGACGTTAAATTCAACGCTCGTTGGGAGGCACCCCAACAACATTTCGCCACTGTCACGCTCACTTCACTTTTCACTTCACCACCCACCATCCACCCACCCTACCACCTTGCTGTTTACCCTACACCTCAGCTCTCGTTACCCGATCTTTGGTCCTTCCTCTACCCTACCCTGCATGCATATGAGGACATAGCATCGTTTGGCATAGGGGGGTGGATAGGCATCCATAGGTTCTGGGTATTTTAGGGTATCATGCAGTCTCCATCTATCTATAAATATGTTAATAAAAAAAAAATACTGGTGTTTAGTAATGATCTGAAGGCTGAAATAAAAATACAATAAGTGTTTATGGATATTCAACCACTGTTTTGAAGACTTTCCAGGCCACAGAAGCTTGATTCGCTCAGGCTCAGCTTAATTCAGTTAAGCATTGACAAGATAGATCGGAATCTCTCCTAACTAAGGACGTATTCTTGTACCTGAGACACCAGTACAAGATTCGTTGGTTTGCTTCTACTCAAGAGCCTAAGTAATCTTGGTTCACACTACACATATCAAGAATGACCAGGTGAACATAAGATCCAACCCTAGTGTTCATTAGGGAAGGTGGAGTCCTTACATGTGTGTGCAGGTAGACTTTTTATCCTAGGCTTTAGTCTTGAGTTTAGGAGAGACTCTTTCCACTAAAACGGAACTCTCCCACCAAAAGAAAAGTGTGCTCCTCCAAATAAAGTTGTAAGAGATATACTGACACGTGTTTCAAAAAAAAAAAAAAGGGGGAGCTACAAATAAGTCAGTATATCTCGCAAATGTCTGTAAAGTCTTCCCCCTATAAAGTTCTTCAGGGCAAGTTACAAATACCCTGTTTTCTTTGAGCCACAAATGTAATAAAATGGGAGTTGGGTTTTCCGTCATCTTTTTAAGGGTCAATCCAAAGACACGAGCTGAAACTAAAACCAACCTGCACTTAAAAAAATTCTTGAAACCCTGGGCTTGAGTCTTAATGTTCATCTGGTCAGTCTTGATCCTTCACTATGCACAAGCCATAATCTCTTGAGCTCTCGAGTACGGCAAAAACCTCCTGGGTCTTGGAAATCGTACTTAAGGTTTAAATATCAAGAGTCCAGGTTAGTTGAGAGATGGTCTATGTCATGTAAGACTTAAAGTATTGGTAGTCTTCTCTACAATTGGTTCTCACAATATCCAACAAATAAACACACTTATGTCGCCTCAGAAGAAAATCTTCAGCTTAAGATCATTTCTAAATACAGTACAAAATGCTTTGCTAGGGACTAGCAAAAGATAGGCATGGGGGTATGATTGCACAGAAAAATACTAAAATAAAAGTGCTATCTTGTGTTATTTCCTAGCATTGCCATTGTATATTAGGTAGCCATAGTCACATTTGTAAAAATAAACACATGCATGCATTTATTTAAGAGGGGAGGAGAGTGAATAATTGGCCTTGAAATTAATGTATTCCTCAAGTGCTGCCTCACAAATTCACCATTTTTATTTTTTATTTGGCTTTGAATTTCTTCTTCTCCACGCGGCTACAGGGCATGGTTTCTTCTTCTTCGTGCCACTCTCTGCACAACATGCCCTGCCAGCCGCATGCTCAGCCATGCACAGCCCAGGCCATGGCTGAGCTTGCCTCCATCTTATTTAAAAAGCCCTCCTCGCTTCCTTATGCAAGGGAGCCTGGTCCACACAACACACACAGCAGCCTTCCCTCTCCAGGCTGTCTCCTCCCCTCTCCCCTCCATACGTAGCCTCTCTTCCTCCTGAAGAGATACGCTAGGGGCAGGAGCAGCTCACAGTGGTCGACAACCACCACTGTGAGTCCCACCACCACCCAGCTCATCCAAGAACCGGTGGGAGTGGTGGTTCACTTCGCTGTTTCACCCGCTCAAAGTTCTTCCGCCATTGCCACAGAGTTGAGCTTTGAATCTCAACCGCAGCAGCAGCAAGGCACCAGCAGCCCCAAGCAGTGCGCAAGCCTCCACGTGCACACCAGCAGCTGGCACCATCACCTTCCGCATGCGCAGGCTCACTCTGCAGCGCCCGTGCACGCTGAATCGGGCGCAGCCGGTCGCTCGCGCCGAGCACACACTATAGCTACTGTTCATGCTAGAGAGCGCGACACTGTAGCTACAGTGCGGTGACCGGAAAGTTTCTCACTTATCCGATCACCACGCGCTCTCTCTCTACGCTGCACCTACTCCAGCGCCTGCACTCGCGTCTACACCCACCCGCTCCCGCATCCGCATCTTTGCCCGCGTCACTCCAACCTGCAGCGCTCTGCGCTGCAGTCCCCACCTAACACCTGCTCCCTCCAGCGTGCGTGCGCATCTTCGCGCGCCTACGCTTGTGCGCGCCTACGCCTGCGCGTGGGCCATCAGACGACGGGCGCAGCCTCCAGACGGCTTTAACGCCGCTCCCTCTTCCTCCAGCAGATGCTCTCTCTCTCTCTCTCACAGACACACACCTCACGCACACACACTCACACGACACTTGTACACACTCACGTGTACACATACTCACTCACTTGTACACGACTATATACTTATATATATATATACATATATTTATTTATATATATATTTATATACATATATATATATACATATATTATTACTTATACAACTAAGTATAAGTATATATACATATTTATATGTACTTATATACACACACACACACACACACAGATATATATATATACAAATATACATATATATATACGTATATATCTATAGCTATAAATACATACATATATATATATATATCCATCTACATATATCTATATACATATATATAACTATATACATATATTACTATATATATATATATACATATATATATCTACATCTATATAGTTATATATACATACTTATATATATATATATATATATACACACATATTAGTACCTATACAATTATATATAAGTATATACATACATACATACATACCTATATATATATATATCCATATATATATATTTATACACATATATATACATAGATAACTACATATACACCTATATAAATATAACCATATCTATATCTATACATATAATTATATATTTATATATATACGTATATATATATTTTCATATCACCTACCACACGTTGTATCGCGGGAATATCTGCACCAGTTGCTAATATTCCCCGATACTTGAGTACAGAAAGCATCTCCGCACACACCTTCCACCCATCCATCCTACACTCCACGCGGCACTTCATCCTATTGGTTGCGTCTTCCTAGACGACGATCAACTCAACACCGTGCTACACGCCATTTCCACCTCCACCCCCACGCCTATATATATATTATATATATATATCTGTATATACATATATACTATATTTATCTTATTTCTATTTCTCTTCCCTGCTATTAAAAAGATAAAGAAAATAGTAAAAGAGAAAAGATAATCTTTGTCTTGCAGGTACTTGTTCTTGCGGATATCAAGACCAATTTTGGAACCCTAATTTGGCTCAAAGCCAAGAACAATTTGCCTCTAAGCCAAGGACCTGATTTTGAGGTTGTACCTTAAGGATAAAAAAAATTATCAGAAAAAAATCATAAATAGAAAAACACCAAAAACATAATAAACGAACGGAAGAGATTCGTTGTAGGAAAGGCGTAGAAACTGATTCACCTCTAATCCCGCTTCCCTGAGTTCGACCCTGGGCCTAAAAGTGACCAAGATAAAATAAAGTAGGCTAGGTTAAAAATTTTGTAAAAAGATGGTTAGGCTCGATTTAGGTTAACCACTATACTCATTTCACCGATTAAATCACCATATTAACACAACCTATCCGAGCCCGACCACCCGCACACCTCAAACCCAAGTCTGCAGTGTTATTGGACATCCAGACACTTGGTCAGACATCCAATTTTTGCAGAATACCCAAGACAAAACCCTGAATCCCTCCTGACTCTGATTGCACATCTAGACAATAAGTCTGGACTTTTGATTTTTGAGTATAAGTCATCTAATATCTTTATTGGACGTCTGGAACTGTTTTGTAGCTCTTGTTTTGGAATTCAAGCCTTGATCTTGAGTTCCTAGGTCCCTAAACCTGATTCCAACCCCTTGGGAACCTAAATTAAGGTACCCTAATCCTAGTATACCACCATTAGGCCTTCTTAAGAACCTAATTAGGTTCTCATTAAGCCCAATTGACTTGGATCAGAGTCAATTACCATTTCCTAGTCAATTGGACTCACAGAGTCCAATTGAGCTCAGATCTCAACCCATACAAGTCCAATTGGACTCAGCGAGAGTCAATTGACCTAAGTCCAACTTAATTGAGTTATTCACTCTCAATTAAGTTCACACTCAATTAAACCAATGTCAAGTTTAATTGCACTTTCCCATTAGCAATTATTGTTTGCAACCCTAATTTGAGACCTACACTAACCCAAACCCCTTAGGATCTAACCAAGACCACTTAGTCACCTAGGGCATGCCACACACACACACCCATTCACGTACACCCACGCCACCTAAAGTATTCTAGGTCCTTCCAAAGGTGGCTCCACCTTGGTTGCCAAAAATAGCAACCAAGGATGGGTCTTCTCTTAGATCCACTTTTGGTGGATCTAACAACCACCGTCTCTCTCCCTTGGACGGCCACACTTGGAGCTCTCTGATTGAGGCGGGTTTGTGCAAAATGAAATCGGGGTTCGGAGGACCCGTCGTCGTAGCTCGCAAAACGTGTCTATCAAATAAAATTTATAACCGAAACTCGAAAAGTGAGTCCCGGGTCAAATATGGGGAAGTGAACGTTTGGTTTTGAAAATCCGCATTTCTCTTTTATTTCTTTTTTTCATTTTCTTATCCTTTCTAATTTTTTTAGTTTTTAGCAAGCAAGAGATCAGGTAGATGAATTCTAGCTAATCTACTTACAACAATATAAGAGAGAGGGAGAAAGAGAGAGAGAAACAATCATCTATTTATAAACGAATGTTAGTTACACTACAAAAGTGGGAAATCTACACTACGAAAGCGTAAAAAGATAGAGAGAGGTGAGAGAAATCCCCCTCGACGGTCTCTCGGAGGATGACTCGCTCTGACGTTGCTTGGAGGAAGGTGGTGAGGAGTGGGACGAACGGGGATGGAGGGCGGGGTAGGATGGCATCGTGGTGAGGATCTTCCTGAAGGGCGGTAAGAGGACAACCATGGGATGCTCCACGAATGGGGATAAGGGGAGGGAAAACTATTTGATTTTCTACTTTAGAGGAGTATCTTGGGCTTGGGACAAGCACTCTCTAGAGCCTTGGAGGTGGTGAGAGGAAGAAAGGAAGAGATGAAGAAATATGGGAGGGGTAGGGGTCCTTTTATAGTGGAGGAAAGAATCAAATTTGTATACAGGACATTTAGTGACGGTCATAAACGTCGCTGAAGATCCTCCATAAACGTCGTTGAAGACTGCCTACGCGCCCACGCTTCCACTGCGCTGTTGCGCGCTATGCGCCTGCATGCATGCCCGTGCTGCTGTGAGCATGGGCTGCCTGGGTTGTGCCACATGGCGTGATCTGGGCTGTCCATCTTTTTTCATTGTAGGGGTTGCTATAGAGGTCGGATTGAGTTGATTTTCACACCGTTGGGCTGCAATCGTCGACCCGAATCCATCCGCACAGTTGAATTTGTAATTTGAAGCACCAAATTATGTCACCTAGTCCCTTGGCCGTTGGTCTTCCTTGAACTGCATGTGGTGCTACAGGACTCCGATCGAGGCGATTTCGGAGGCGTTGGACTCCGATCGTCGTCTTGATCAGATTTGTATAGTTGGATCATTAATTCGAGGCTCTAAAATAAATATCCTTCTCTCCTGAACACAAAAGGATGCAATTAACCTAAATTATATATAACTACTCTAAATGCAGAATGATGCATGCTATGAAATATTTATAGCATGAAATGCAAATATAAGCTTAGGAACAGGCATGAATAGGCATTTTACCCTCAATAATTGTGTCTACATCATACCCCCATGCCTATCCTTTGCTAGTCCCTAGTAAAATTAAACTACATGCGATGTATAAAAATAGAATTAGGATTCGATTGCTTAGGCCTAAGTTGTTTATTAACAATAGAAAATTTCAACTAAGGTCCTAAACAACGAAAACTCAACAGTACCCGGGTGCTTGCCAAAATGCAAACCGCCCAAGTCCATGCCTTATTTGAAAAGGGAAGATACATTTTTTTTATTTTTCTTCTTTTCTAATTTTTTTGTACTTTTGGAGTTTGAGAGTTCCGGGATAACTTTTTACAGCTACCCGACCTGCCCAAGACTCGAAAAGGACTCTAAGTGTTGAGCATCTAGTGAAAGACTCACTAGGAGACCGTTAAAATGGACTTTGGGTTTCTATGACCCTAGGTGACCTTGCCTAAAGGTTTATCTTTTCGAATGGTAGCTTTCTCCCTACTTCTTTTATTTATGGGGTCAACACAAGGGTGAACCTAGTGTATATCTCCCTAGTTTATTCTACTTCCCCACTTCTTCCCTAAGTGTTTTGGGAATTATTGTGCATTTCTGTGAGCTGGGCTCTGGACAACCGGCCAATAGGCTGTTACCCATGGTAACTTGCCAACCATACTCGTGCGGTGAAGTGTGGTTTTATTTATTTATTTATATTTTTTATATTTTTTCTCCTTTTTCTATATATTTTTTATTTTTCTTCTTTTTTTTTCAAGTAGGTGGCTTCCCTGATCTAAGATTTACCTAAAGGCAGTACGACAAAAATGGTCTTGCGGCTGGGTTCTGGACAACTGACCGATGAGCTGTTACCATCGATAACTTGCCAGCCATACCACCCTAGATAGTTCATCAGCTACCCAATTTCAGAAGAAATTGTCGAAAAGTGAGTCAGTGCAAAAAGTGTGTAGATGCTTAGACTTAAAATTCCCTTAAATTAAAGGACAGGTTGATAAGTCACATACTTATCATTCCAAATTATTTACAGAATTAAAATAAGATTGACATAGTGAGGACTTGAGACTAAGTCCACATTCGAGTAAACACCTGGGCTAATTAAGCCCGAAGACTTGAAGAGTCTAAGTATTTAGGTCTCAAGGTATCATTTCCTAAAGTTAATAACCTCCAAATGCCTAAGTTCTCTTCTCCTAATTCTCTTTTTTTTTTGAATTTTTAATTCTTTTTAAAAGAAACTAAAAGAAATTCTACGGAGTTAAAAAAATGATTTCAGGATAAAATATCCACCCCCATGCCTAAATGATGCAATGTCCTCATTGTAAAAACAAAGACATGAAAAGGGCGGAGTAAATAGAATATCACTTGAATTTCTTGAAAATCTAGTCAGCTCCCCAAAGAGCATGGAATATACACACGTGCTAAATTTAATACCTTCAGCTAGGCATAACATACATATAAAGAAGAAATTGAGAATTCACAAGAGCGGGTCAGAATCAGAATCAAAAGATTAATCCTCAGACTCGCCAGCAGAAGATGTCCACAGAAGTGGATCGGATTATGGTGCAGACCCATGCCCTAGGGTCGAGTGGTTCTAAGGTTTTGGATGAAAATCACCCAGAATCAAAGATTGTTGTATTTACGGGGTTGGGCCTGTGGTTTGGTGGTGTGCAACCCAAGACTAAAGTGTCGGATAAAAGGTAGATTTAATTTACAAGATTTAGATGTCCACTTAATGTTCAGCTCAAAAAGATAATCAGTTATTTCAAGATTGGGTTGCACGTGAAAGATATCGTAAGGGTCCTAGTAGAAAGTAGGTGGTTTTAGGTCAACAGAAACCCTTAGATCAAAATCAAAGTTCCCTCAGAATTAGCTTCTCAGATTTTTAATTCCAACTTCCTATCCTCTAAAATCAATGTTTCCGGGACCTCCAAATCGTTGTACACCCCATCTAAAGTACCCAAGTCCAATAATTGTAGTTGAATCAGGATTGACTTGGGTGTAATGATTTCTAAATCAAAATCAATCCCTTTGGGGTGTGGTTGAGGGATGGGGCTACTGATTGAATCTTCCAATAAATGAGGATTCGAATCCTTCATGTTAGCCCCAACCGAATCAAAATCTTCAATGACTGAGCTATCAAATGGTTCATCATGCTCCTCGAGCCCATTTGTCTCACTAAAATCATCTTCCTTAAGCTCAAGTGAGACTTCACTAAGAGATTCCTCACTCTCAGAATCAAAGAATCCATGATCCTCATTTATATGTCTCAAAATCATATGTTATTTCGTGGCCCTTGGAGACATACTTTTCGTCATTCCCTGGCTTTAGGATCTCGAGTGAGAAACTCGATTCATCCTCAAAGGGTTGCTCTAGCCCAACCTGGTCATCTCCAATCTCAGAATATGTATCCCCCCTGATAGGCGCCTGAGCGAGTTCAGACATTGGCTCACCTAAAGGGGGTTCATCTTGAGAATAATCCCAAGATTTGACTAGGGCAACCACAAATTTCATCCTCAACCTTGACAACTTCCCAAGAAGAAACTCTCCCAGGTCCTTATCCCTAACATTTTGGAGCAAATCCAATAAAGAGCTATTCAGCTCATCAATCATTTTTATCATAGGCTCCAATGCTTCAGTGCATGGTGTTGGCTAAGCTTCTAAAGATTGTATAGTGTTCCTCAAAGTAGCTAACACCCTATCTTGGATCTGGTTCACCTGAACCGACTAGTTCGGTTTAGGTTTGGGTGGGTTCGGGTTCAATCTAGGGGACTCAAGATATCGAGGTTCTCAGATCCCTCCCTAATAGTAGGTTGTTTCAAGTTGTTTAAAGGTTGGTGGCGACCTATATTCAGTGGAATACTAGGGAGGGTAGTTGTTATAATCATTATATCCTTCCTAATTGTAGATCAGGTTGGTTTGGTGATCAAAAGATGAAGATCTATAATCATTGCAGCTTTGGGAAGGATAGTAATCATAGTCTTGTTGTCCAGGGTTAGACCTTAGACATTGAGGTCTGGATTCATACCTCCAATCAAAGTTATCCCGACTAGTGGATGGATAATTACAAGTCAAGTTAGAATAGTAATCATCTTGGGGATAAGTGGTGGTAGGAGGATAGGATTGGAAATGTGTTAAAGATGTGGAAGGATACATTGTGGAGTAGGAGGGAAAACATAAGAGAGAAAGGTGCCCTATAGTACAATCAACCAAACTTGTCCTTATGTGGGTAGCCTAAAGACCTACAGACTCCCAGGACCCATCTTGAGATTATAAATGATTTAGTCTACTTTTATCTGGTCAATCCAACCAGTTAGGAGAGACTGGGGAGAAGGTTCTTCCTTTGGCTTGCGCCTCCAATTCCTAGTGTACCTTCTAGTCATGGTCGTTTGATGCTACTCCCCTAGCTAGACATCAGATGGACCAACAAAAGTAGATTAATCGAAAAAAATCTCAGTCTGAGCCTCGAAGAGCGAATCAATCCTTAAGGCCAACGTCTACTCAGTTTTAATTAGGCTTGAGATAATTGTGCTCTTGGAATGTGATGGGCCCTTTAGATGGGTTGTGCCCTTAATGATCAGTTGAAATGTGTGTGCGTGCACAACCAGGATTTGCAAACAAGGTTATTTGATGATGTGTCTTTTAGGGTTTAACCTTGTTTAGTAGCTTTTAGGGTTTAATCTTAGGTATATTCAATCAAGTTTAGGAGAACACTCCAAGTTTTGAAAGCACAGGTGTAGATATATTTCTTTAGAAATAAAAAATAATATGTGGAGTGCCTGGTTCAACCCTAAGAATCAACCCTAAGTGACAAGCTACTTGATAGATCGTTTTTATCTTAAGTGGTGCAGCCCAAATAGTTCAATCAATTGTCCTATTGAACCACTTAGTTAAGGCACACAGAAATGTTTGACCTATTTAGATTTCTACTCACTTATTTGTGTGTTGAGTTAAGTGTATTGGGTTCACAGGTCGGATCCTGGTTAAGTGGCAGAATCGATGTGATTGTGAGCCTTAGGGTGAGAAGTTGTGGGTGTTAAGTGTGTAGCTTTCAGAAAATCCCACAGGAGAAGAGTTTTTTTTTTGGTTTTTTATATATGCAGGGGTGAGATGAGTGGAGGTGGCAACCAAACAACCAATCTATCCTAGGGTTTATAAAAAGCACCTAAGTTGATTTGGGTTTGAGTTATTAGTGTGGTAAAATGAACTAGTGGGTGGGGGTGGTGGGGATAAACTTATAAAACCTTCATCTGCACTTTTCTTCGATCTAACCACTTTGGCCTACCTCAGAAGAGTACCTGCAATCACAGTAAGATTAAAGAAAAAGTGAGATAAAAGTTAGGTAAGGTGGAAAATACATGAGAAAAACCAAAGACCGTTGTCTCCCCGGCAACGATGCCAAAATGATGGGGGAGTGTTTGCATGAAATGAAATCAGGGTTCGAATGACACGTCATCGTAGCTCGCAAAACACGTCTATCAAATAAACTTTATAACTGAAACTCGAAAAGTGAGTCCCAGGTCGAATACGAGGAGGCGAATGTTTGGTTTTGAAAATCCACGTTTCTCTTTTATTTATTTTTGTCACTTTTTAATATTTTCTAATTTTTTTAGTTTCTAGCAAGCAAGTGATCAGGTCGATGAATTCTAAATAATCTACTTGCAACAATATAAGAGAGAGAGGGAGAAAGAGAGAGAGAGAAATAATCATCTATTTATAAACGAATGTTTGTTACACTACAAAAGTAGGAAATCTACACTACGAAAGCATAAAAGGATAGAGAGAGGTGAGAGAAATCCCCCTCAACGATCGCTCAAAGGATGACTCGCTCTGACGTCACCTGGAGGAAGGTGGTAAGGAGCGGGACGAACGGGGACGGAGCTAGAGGATGGAGGGTTGGGCAGGACGATGTCGCGGCGAGGATCTTCTTCCCGAAGGAAGGTGAGAGGACAGCCACGGGATGCTCAACGAATGGGGATGAGGGGAGGGAAAACTATTTGATTTTCTACTCTAGAGGAGCATCCTAGGCTTGGGATAAGCTCTCTCTAGAGCCTTGAAGGTGGTGAGAGGAAGAAAGGAAGATATGAGGAAAAGTGGGAGGGGTAGGGGTCCTTTTATAGTGGAGGAAAGAATCAAATTCATATACAGGACATTTAGTGACGGTCATAAACATCGCTGAAGATCTGCCGCAAACGTTGCTGAAGACAGCCAACACGCCCACGCTGCCGCTGCGTTGGCGCATGCTCCATGTGCCGTGCCGTGCGCCTCCGCACGCTATGTGCCTGTGTGCGCTGCCGTTGTGCACAACTACGCATCTGCGCTGCTGTGCGCGTGCGGTGGCGCGTGCGTGCGCATGGGTGGCTTGGGTTGCGCCACGTGGCATGCTCTAGGTTGTCCATCTTCTTTTCGTTGTAGGGGCTAGGGCTACTACAGAGGTCGGATTGAGTCAATTTTCATGACGTTGGGCTGCAATCATCGACCTGAATCTATCCGAGTGGTTGGATTTGTCATTTGAAGCATCAAATTATGTCACCTAGTCTCTTGGCTATTGATCTTCCTCGGACTGCATATGGTGTTATGGGACTCCGATCGAGGTGATTTTGGAGGTGTTGGACTCTGATCATCGTCTTGATCAGATTTGTATGGTCAGATCATCAATCCGAGGCTCTGAAATAAATATCCTTCTCTCCTGACCACAAAAAGGACGTAATTAACCTAAATTATATACAACTACTCTTAATCAAGAATGATGCATGCTATGCAATATTTATAACATGAAATGCAAATCTAAGCCTAGGAGCAGGCATGAATAGGCATTTTACCCTCAATAATTGTGTATACATCACTCTCTCTAGAGAGTTCCACACTTCTCTAGAGAGGCTCCCTTGGGTCTACTTAAAGGACCCTTGGGTGGCCATTTGCACCAATCTGGCCTTCCATCTATTTTTAGCATATCTCCACTCTCATTCCACCACCACTCCACAAGCTCCCACCATGGTTCCACCACCTCCACGCCAAGGCTAGAGCACTCTTTCCCCACAACTCTAAGGACCAGCCTAACCTCCATTGGCCACCCCTCCTCCTCTCAACCAAATCAAAGGCCATTGGAGCCCACCTTCGAATGCCCTTATTTCTGCTAGCTAAGTAGATAGTTCATAGATTTATTACTTTATTATTGTATAGTAGTGTAGCTCCATATTTCTCCCCCAATGATGCATGCATAATCTCCCCATAGATTCATGTATGCAGTCATTTTCTTATAGCGAGTAGTTATTTCAAGCTTTCTTGTACCAAGCTTTCCTCTAGCTGTGCTCTGTAACTCTGATGCAACCAATGAAATCATCTTTTTATATATATATATCTATGTGTGAAAATCACCATGTGCTTGATTGCAATATCTTTCTCGTGATAATCAGTTTCTTGCGTTCATTTTATATTCCTATTGTAGCAGCATGTCGTGCATGAATATGTACAAAATCAAAAACTAGCATGAGTTTTTAAGCAAGTAGAGCGAGCGAGATTGAAATTATTTTGCATGTCCAAAATGCCTCTCAGGGGCGAATGACCAAGATCCAAGTCTCATTATTTTATAAATTATTTTTGACGAGCAGATTTCGCAACTATACTACGAAGAATGACAGTCGTATTTTCAATCATGCGATTTCCATCTCTGTCACACAGGAAGGCGACACTTGTTTTCGTTGAAATCTGCACTTTGTGTTGTTTCTTTTTGGTATTTAAGGTTTTGTTAGTTTTTTGTGTTTTGTAATAAAGATACAAGCAAGATAACTTCACAAGTGGAAAGAACAAATTTGATATATCATAATGTGATGCAAATGTTTATTACAATATGCTAAGAAAATACAAAAGAGATAGGGGTGGGAAGAAATCTCTCGAATTGGCTGTTTAGCGAGACGACGGTGCTTGGCAACAGCCTGGACAGAGGAGGTGAGAGGCAGGATGACGAGGATGAGATGTCGGAGGATGCCAGGTAGAGGAATGGTTCACCAAGGCACGGAACAAGGATGAGGAGGTAGAGGTGATCTTCTACCGGAATGGAGGTGGGAGGACGACTCCAAGGCTCCCTATGAAGGTGGTGAGAGGGACGAGGAATATTTGGTGTGGTAAGAGAATGCTACCCTAGTAGGGGACCTTTGGATCTTCGGAATGAGCTCTTGGGAGCTTTCATGGGCTTCTAGAGCTCTAGACTATGTTGGAGTAGCAAAGGTAGAGATGGCTTGGAAGGGAGAGGGTCATGGGGTTTATAGAGTGGTGGAAGGGATGTGTTTTGCATGCAGTGGACTTCAACGACATTTAAAACCTCGCTGATGACTAGCTAGGGGTGTTGTTAGAGCCTTCACTCGCCTCCGCTGGCATCAGGTGGAGCCGCTGCAGCTGGCACAGTGCGGGGAAAGCGTTAGCCGTTGGATCACGAGCGGATGCTGGGATCATGCGGAGATCGCATGCTCTTTGATAGCGTTTGAATCGCGCACTCAATGGTGCTCAAATCGTGAGCGCCCGATCTCAACTGGAGGGTAGAGATCACGCGAAGATTGCACCCTTGGAGCATTGATGGACGGTAGAGGATCGCACCTTTGAAATTTCTCAGTCGCACGCATCATGCTTAAACAAGTGCCTGGATGAGCAGCGTTTGATCTGGCATGTGTATGTGTGTCATCGAGCAGCGTCTGATCGCATGTGTGCCACGCTGATCGAGCAATCCAATTCCTTTTGGCACTGAGGCAGTTGTGGCGCATTGAAGCTCGAACTTGCGTCCTTCCTTTGTGGAGAGGGCATGCTACCACTTGGCCATAAGCGTTGGTTGGTCACGTGGAGGTGTTCGCGTAGTTGCGGCTTTGTCCATTGGATGAAGATTCAATGGTCGTGGATCTTCCTTGTAGAGCATTGAAGGAGGCTGGGTGAGGTTGGGTTATTCTCAATGGTTGGATTGAGATCCAACGACTGGGATCTTTTCTTGTGGTGAGGTTGGGGAGGCGGCGACCATTGTAGGGTGGCCTGGATGGTGCCACGTGGTGCCATCTGGGCCATCCATCTTCTTCTTGTAGAGGGTGCTATGGTGCTCTAATTGACATGATTTTTGCACTGACGGACTGCAATCGTCAATCCAGATCCATCCGTACAGTCAGATTCTTCATTCGAAGCCCGTAAAGATGTTGCACTGCCTCCTGGCCATATAAAATGTCAGAATTAATATACAAAATACGCAAACTATCCTAAATGCAATGCAATGAATGTTATGTAATATTTATACTATGAAATGCAATGCTAGGCCTAGGAACTATCATAACTAAGCATTTTATCATGAATTCCTGCGTGTTTTTCATTCTCTGACTCCATTCGGCCACCACATGCACTCAAACGACAAATCACCACCACCACAACTTCGCCACACTACACCAGAGCTTTCTATGTGTTTAATCTGGGTTGAGAGGCCGTATTTCTCTTTATAGGTACATGTTGACTCAAGCTTCTTCCTTGACATCGACACCACACCTCCAACGACTTATCCGTAAGGAGTTCGATCTCGTTGAGCATGGATTCACCAGAGGAAATTACCTAGGTCCTCAATTTGGCCCTTCAACACACTTTGATCCTTCGATTGAACGTCAACTTCCTCGCTATAGCTTGCTAAGGATCGTAGAAAAGAGCCCTAGAGATAGTCCCACATTGGGGCTTTTTAATTTTGAATTTGGTTCATAAAGGCTTGTACCCATGTTTCCATTGCTCAAAAAGAGGGGGTCGGTCCCCACGCACAAGTGCACACCCTCGCCTACCACGCATGCCAGGTAGGTCTGGACTAGATTTTAGGGATTCAGTTTGATTTAGTGGCTTGGTTAGGCTAGGTTTTGACATATCATTGTGGCCCTCAATTGAGAGGAAATGGGCTAGTTTTTGTGGTTTTTTTGATTGTCTTGAAATATGACTAAGTGTTGAGGCTAAATTGCGCTCAGCTGAAAACCAAATTTTTTACTTTAGCACTTCATTTATTTTTGGAGATTACAAGTTCATTTTTTTAATCTATTGAGAGTGATATTCATTATAGATTATTTCTCTTCTTATATAAGATTATTGTGCTCATTTTATATTAAATTCATATATATTTGATTAGTGGTTTGAATTACGAATTATTTACTCCCTGAGACAATCTCAGACTTACATTCGAGATTATAAATTTAAATATTTTTGTTGCTTTAGTCACTGTACTACAACACATATTTAAAACCCAACTTTACTGTGCTAATAATCAACATAGTAAAAAGCTACAATAATGTGAAATAAACTACCAGAAACAACAAAGCAAAGTATTACAACCATGAAGATAGGATAAAAATATAGAGTACTACAGTCCATGAAACTAAAGTATATGAAAATGTAGAAGAAACTCAAGAAAGCCTTTATGGCAGAAGGGAACTCTGCATCCATTTCAAAGTCGTCCAAAGAGAAAGGTGAAATACTGGGTCTAGCTGAAGAAGAACAAGGGATAAGAAGTTGCCATCTTGAGACTAGTGAAAGTTGAGTCTGCAGGGTACTGCAGGACAACATGAGTAAGGTGCTTGTCAGCTGCAGTTGAGTAGGAGGTGTTGTTGTAGTATGATCCAGTGGAGGAGGTGCTACTGTTGGTGGGGCTTATCAAGCTCTGGGAGGCCAGTGGTCTCTGAATTGAAGTGCATGAATCTGCCCTCCCAACTTATTAAGGAAGTGCCCCTACTTGCTCAGGTAGTCGGATACCTGTGTACCATGCTCCACCATCATCTGACTCATCTATCTCTAGCGATGCATCATCAGGGAGATGTCATCTGTAACATCTCAAACACCCAACGTGTCATGCCTGCCAAACTGCCTATCAAGATAAGTGATAACACTGCACAAGGGGGTGATAATTATGTTGAATATGGTCCATCTTAAGAATAAAAGGCACAACATAAGTAGAATGGGAGCATTGCATGCATCATGTACCAAGATTGCTTATAAAACTGTATTAATGGCCATTTGTGTAAGCATTTGTCAAAGCAGGCCTTAGATAAACAATCGGACCACACAGATGGATTCAGAATGATGAACAGAGTCCAACGGACTCAAGATCGGCCAAATCTGACATCCGAAGCTCCTACAATGGGCCTAAGAAGTTCTGACCGTTGATCTGGAGATCAACGGCCCATATTGCGCCACGTCAGCACCCGCTCCACCGCACGCCGCCTCTTCATCAAGCCGAGATTAGATCTCGGTCGTCGATCTTCGATAGAATGGCCGAGACTCGCGCGCTCGCCTGTAGTCGCTGCGACAAAGCGTGGGTGTGGCGCAACAGTTAGCGCGCACGCCTGCACACACGTGACACGGGTTCGAGCCGCGCGGAGCCTGAAATTGAAGACGGAGGTAGCGCGCGGCAAAATTGGGTCACCCGATCAGCAGCGGGCGGCCGAGATTTCGCCACCCGGTGCAACCATAGCTCACGGGCGCCCACGCGCGTGTGCACACCGGGTGATGACGCCTGCGCACACGCGTGCCCGAGGTGCGATCCCAGCGTAGCCGAGGAGAGATCTCAGCCATCCGATCTTTGATCGGACGGCTCTCACGTAGCAGCCGCGGATCGCACGAGAAGAAGAAACAAGGCGGGCAGCTGACCGACGACTGGAGGGCTTCACCGACACTTTTGGGAGTGGTTTTAGCGATGCTCTGGACATCGCTAAAGCCCCTTCTTCTTTTAGGAAGCCCTTAACCCTATTTAAACCCCCTCCAACCACTCATTCAAGGCATTCACTCCTCTTGCAACTACTCCACCCCTATCTTAGCTAGCTTTAGGCCCTCTTGTAATCGCCGGAGAGGGCGAGTCGCTAACGGAGCCTCCTCCACCGCCGTGGCCACCTCGTCACTCTCCACCCTCTCTCTCTCTTTTAAGCTTTCCATTACTTTTGTTTGAAGCATGTATTTAATGTTGTAAGCTATGAACTGCAAGTGCATGATTAATGAAGTTATTTTTCATTCAATTGTCACTTTAATTTCAGTTCAAGTTGCATGATCAAACAAGGAACATTCTAACCCTAATCTCTCCCTCTCTATCTCTCTCTCGCTTTTCAAAATCTCATCCTTCGCAATCAAAAATCCACACTTTCCGTGACAAGTGATAAGCAAAAATCTGATTTTCATGCCTCCCTATGACCGACACTCAGACTCACCTCCGTTTACTTATTTTAAAACCGACGTTGCAAGTGCGACTATAACGACACTTCTTGACACACATTCACAACAACACGTCAGTTTTTGGCGTCGTTGTCGAGGAGGCAACGGATTTGTTTTATCACCTCCTTTCCACATTCATCCTCACATCGTCTAATGCCCTATTTTCCTTTTTACTTGATGGTTGCAGGAATTCAACGCGTGGACGGCGAAGCAACGCATCCCACGATGGTAGCAAGGGAGTAGGCGCTACGAGGATCGATAGTGAGTAATCTTTCTCTCATGATTGTTTGCTTGCGTGAAAAAACTAAAAAAAATTATAAAAACTGAAAAAATTGGCGTGGTGTATGATTGCTTGACCCACATCCTTAACACATCACCCCACAAAAAAATGTACACTCTAACATTCTGAATAAATTCTTGGAGTGTTCTTTTCTTTTTCTTGAGTGGTGTTTGCGAAGCCACCATGAGTTGACCTGGGCCACACCACTCAACCCTAAAATCAACTAATTTAATAGAAGCTGCATGATCATTAGGATGAGTACATTAGTGTTTTAGAGCCTCTACAGAATAAAAGGAAATCTACTTTCACCGAATTGTGTGCAAAACTTGACGTGCCCACTGAAACTTGCCTGAAAACATTAAGACACGTCAACCCTAAAAAGCACTAAAGTAAGGATGAAACACTAAAAGACACCACATCTTAAAAATCCTTGCTTGAAAATCATGTTTTGATAGAAGCACACACCTTGAAAGTGGAAAATTAAGAGGCACCATCCCAATCAACGTCTCATCACATAACCCTAAGCACAAGCACTATCCTAACCCTGTAAAACTGAGTAGACGTGCCCTAGGCAGGATTGAGTTAAGTCTCGAAAGGCAAGGTTTTGTTCGCTGGGCACTTGGCTTTCATTCCCTTGGTAGAATCAGGTGACTAGGCTACGGGGCAGTGTCAAATGACCACGGTTGTGGGGTCTATGGAACCAGAGGCGCAAGCCAAAGGAAGAACCTTCCCTGCAATCCCCTCGTAATCAACCTGGCCAGATTAGCTTTGGGAAGGGCAGTCCAGTGCTTACGAACTTAATCACCCTTTTGGAGATTTCTAGGTCCCCTAAGGAACACACCATAAGGACTAGGCTTGTTTGCTTGGTTGAGTACACAACTCTCTCTCATTTGCTCTTCCTGCATCCCTCCATTTCTTCCAAACTTTGGATTTCAATGCCTATCCATCTTACCCAAACTACCCCCAACAGGATTTATATGCTAACCCAAGTAGACCATATCCACAGCCTACTTGGGCTAACCAACCACCAAGTTGGGGATACAACCTTGAATATCCCTCTTGGCCCAACTATGACCAAACCGCACCAACCTCTTATTGGAATACACCCAACATATCCACCCAAGGGTACGATTCAAATCGTGGTGCTCCATATCTCGATTCTCCTCATGATGCCTCCTCATTTAGGTCTTACCCGCTCTACTGTGATAGGACCTACACTTTAGGAGAACACCAAGAACCCTACCCTTCTCAGGGTAATAACCAAGAAAGGTCATCTGAATTCAACAACCTTTCCTACTTGACCATTGGATTGGAAAGAGTTCTAGACAAATGGAAATCAGAAAATGATCAGAAATCTAGGCAAGCCCAGGATCATCAACCTTTGATTTGGTCCCCTAATGAAGAATCTGACTGGGAGGAGAACTTAGAACCTCAACTATTCTGGAGTAGGACCAAACAGAGAATGGTTCCTCTTGAAGAACTGGACCCTAAACAAGATAGAATAGAGGACCCACCCAAGAACCTAAACACCAGTATGGATTCTGATCCACAACCTCAACCATACTCTCTTAACCTGGATTTCAAGGAAGAAATTCAAAGGACACCAAATGACACCATGTCAATTCTTGATAACCTCCAGTTAGAACTACACAGATAGAATCAAAAATTGGTTAAAGGGCAATAGGCCATGTTGGATTTGTTCCAACAATTGGGGGAAGAAGGTCAGAGAAAGCTGTTGCACACAACGCCATTCATGGAATTCATAAAGCAAGGACCTACCATGATCAATTGGACTACACCCAGTCACCCTGATTTGGTTCAGTCCACCATTGATACCCCTCAGGAGTTGGACAGCTCAGTGGATAAGGACAGTGAGGATTCCTCGGAACACAATTTGGGGAGCATTGAGGATAAACATCAGGAGGAAACTGAGAATGTGAGGGAAGATGCCTCGGAATCCGAATCTAATTGGCCCAAGAGAAGCAATCCGGTGGGAACAACAGCCAACATCGGAGATGGGGAATGGAGTTATAATTTCAAAGAAATAGATTATGAATCGGTTGGAATCCCCATCACAAATTTGGAGGAGGGCCAAGAGAAAAAATATGATCTAAAGGATGAAATTGACCCTACATCTAATGTAACCCCAAATAGTGAATCTGATACAAAGGAGGTTGAAGAAAATATTCTTGAGATCGAGGGCTTGGAGGGAATGAGCAATGAAACCATAGTTGTGGAAGAGATGGATTCGTCTTTGGAGAGAGGCCTCATGCTTGATTGTAGGGATCATTATGAAACTTTGGACTTTGTTACCTACCCTACCAGAATAAAGATCCTGCAACCTGAATGCACTGGAATTGATACACTTTCGATGGATTACAATTTTATGGGGACATGAGCTGAGTATAAAACCTACATCTTTAGTGTCTGGCATGTCATATTTGGGGTGTGTTCGTCCACATCAACTTGTTTGCATGCCCACAGACTAAGAGAGGATCTGACACGGGCATACATGATACATCTATTGCAGAATTCCCACCCCTTAGGAGCAGGACTCCACCACAACCTTGTTCGCATCTGTGGACTTCTAATTTTGGGTCTGGTTAATTTTGAACATACCTCCTTGACCCAAACCATTCCTGTTTGTGCACCACCCAGCTGGAGGCGTTAAACTCAGTGCTTCCTGGGAGGCAACCCAGAAGATTCAGACTGATTCGGTATTTTACGTCACTCAGGTACTATCTTTTTGAACCCTTATGCATCCATGTACTTGCCAATGAGGACATTGTCCAACTTAAGCATGGGGGGGTGATAAATTACATAATCCTGAGCTCATTTAATCAGTCTGAGTCAAATAAAATAATTAAAAAAAATTGAATTTAGGAAGAAAACTTAGGCATCAGAAACTTGTCAATAATGGGAAATAATACAAAAAGAACTTAAACACTTAGACTTTTCAGGCCTTCAGGCTTAATCAGCCCTGGTGTCCGTTAAAATATGAATTTAGCTTCGAATCCTTGCAACCTTAAGCTATTCTAATCCACCTACTAAGTAAGGTGATAAGTATACGACTTATCAACTCACCCTCTAACTCAGAAAAACTTTGAGTCTAAGCATCTGCACACATTTTTGCATAAACTCACTCCTTAGAGATTTTGACAGAAATTGGGTAGCTAATGAATTCTCTAGGGTGGTATGGCTGGCAAGTTGTCATGGGTAACAGCCCATTGGCAGGTTATCCAGAACCCAGCCATAGACCATTTCTTCTTCATTGCCTCTAGGTACATTTGAGATCAGGGAAGCCACCTACGAAAAAAAAATAAAAAAAATAAAAAAGGGAGAAGAAAAGAAAATAAACCACACTTCACCGCACAAGTATGGCTGGCAAGTGATCGTGGGTAACAACCCATTGGTCGGTTGTCCAGAGCCCAGCTCAATAACTGCACAAAAAGACCAAAACACTTAAGGAAGAAGTGGGGAAGTAGTACAAGCCGGGGAGATATACACTGGAAAAATCCTTGTGTTGACTCCAATTAAAACAAACGTACGGAGAAAGCTACCAATCGAACAAATACACCTTCAGGCAAATTTATTTCCTTTTCCGGTCCCTAGAGGCGTAGAAACCCAAAGTCTATCTCAATTACCGTTAAGTGAGTCTATCACAACATTCACACCAAGATGCTTAGCACTTAGGGTTTTGACCGAGTTTTGGGTGGGTTGGGTAGCTGTAAAAAGTTACCAACCCACACTGAATTCCGAAAAAATTCTAAAAAAATATATATGAGTATACATATGTATAGTTATATACTTTAAAGCAAGGATTTGGACGATTCGTATTTTGGCAGACACCCAGGCGCTGCTTAGTCTTTGTAGATTAAGATCTTCGTATATTTCCTCTTATTGACAAGTAACAAAGCATCTAAGCAATTACTTCTTAAATTCTGAAAGGAAATAAAGGCTAGAATAAACCTTGCTAGGGACTAGCAAGGAGTAAGCATGGGGGTATGATAACACTGCATAAGGGGGTGATAATTATGTTGAATATGGCCCATCTTAAGAATAAAAGGCACAACATAAGTAGAATGGGAGCATTGCATGCATCATGTACCAAGATTGCCTATAAAACTGTATTAATGGCCATTTGTGTAAGCATTTGTCAAAGCAGGCCTTAGATGAGCAATCAGACCGCATGGATGGATTCAGAACGACGAACGGAGTCCAACGGACTCAAGATCAGCCAAATCCGACATCCGAAGCTCCTACAATGGGCCCAAGAAGTTCTGACCGTTGACTGTTGATCTGGAGATCAACGGCCCATATTGCGCCACGTCAACCCCCGCTCCATCACACGTCGCCTCTTCATCAAGCCGAGATCAGATCTTGGCCGTCGATCTTCTATCGAACAGCCGAGACTTGCGCGCTCACCCGCAGTCGCCGCGACAAAGCGCAGGCGTGGTGCAACGGTTAGCGCGCACGCCCGCACACACGCGACGCGGGTTCGAACCGCACGGAGCTTGAAATTGAAGATAAAGGTAGCGCGCAGCGAAATTGGGTCGCCCGATCAGCAGCAGGCGACCGAGATTTCGCCACGTGGCGCAACCACAGCTCACGGGCACCCACGCGCGCGTGCACGCCGGGCGATGACGCCCGCACACACGCGAGCCTGAGGCGCGATCCCAGCGTAGCCAAGGAGAGATCTTAGCCGTTCGATCTTCGATCGGATGGCTCTCACGCAACAACCGCGAATCGTACGAGAAGAAGAAATAAGGCGGGCAGCTGACCGACGGCTGGAGGGCTTCACCGACGCTTTTGGGAGTGGTGTTAGCGACGCTCTGGACGTCACTAAAGCCCCTTTTTCTTTTAGGAAGCCCTTAAACCCCCTCTAACCACTCATTCAAGGATTTCACTCCCCTTGCAACTACTCCACCGCTCTCTTAGCTAGCTTTAGGCCCTCTTGTAATTGTCGGAGACGACGAGCCGTCGACGGAGCCTCCTCCACCGCTGTGGCCTCCTCGTCGCTCTCCACCCTTTCTCTCTCTCTTTGAAGCTTTCCATTACTTTTGTTTGAAGCATGTATTTAATGTTGTAAGCTATGAACTGCAAGTGCATGATTAATGAAGTTATTTTCCATTCAATTGTCACTTTAATTTCCGTTCAAGTTGCATGATCAAACAAGGAACATTCTAACCCTAATCTCTCTCTCTCTTTTCAAAATTGCATCCTTCGCAAGCAAAACTCTGCACTTTCCGTGACAACAAGTGATAAGCAAAAATTTGATTTTCACGCCTCCCTGAGATCGACACTCGGACTCACCTCCATTTACTTATTTTAAAATCGACCTTGCAAGTGCGACTATAATGACACTTCTTAACACACACGCACAACAGCACGTCAATAAGGCCACTTAGTGTTGCAGAAGGAAGGAGTAGGTCTGACTAGAGAAGGGCAATAGGCATCAAAGCGCTGGTACGGTGTGTAGGATGGTAGAGAAGTAGAAGGGCCAACATGAGATGGTGGAGGTTAGGAAGAGGAAGCAGCTGCCTATGGGGGATAATCCTATCGAGCCTGATGCTCTTGCTCCATCTTCAAGTAGGTGAGCTCTCTAAAGATGGAAACACG
The DNA here is from genome assembly GCA_037157565.1 of Thalassia testudinum. NCBI lineage: Eukaryota > Viridiplantae > Streptophyta > Magnoliopsida > Alismatales > Hydrocharitaceae > Thalassia > Thalassia testudinum. The sequence goes on from JAZHRO010000073.1 coordinate 28,397,392, forward strand.
AGTGATAAAATGCATATGATTAATATCCATGGGGACACTAAAATGGTGGATGATATGAGATAGGAGAGTGCCAAAAGGAAAGACGCTTGTGGGTTTCCTCTCCATGAAGGTGATGATGAAGTGGTTCCAATTGAATGCCTTATTAGTCATGAAGGAATAGAGAGCCACGAGCATTGGACCAAGACAATTCTTAAAGGAGGTGGATTTGGACATGAAGTTCCAATGGAATACGCAGTGATGGAACCGCGGGAGAGTTTGAAAGTAAGGTGACTTGGATGGCTTGACCAAGTCAAAAGATTCAGGAGTCATCAAGGTCTCCTTAACCATCTCAAAGGAGGTGTCATGGTGAAGCTCATGGTAGGTGGGACTGGAGGAAGGATAACCAAGAACCAGAAAGAGAACATCGGCATTGACCAGGACCTCAATGCCATAGACATTAGATGTAAACTGAGTGTCAAAACCCTTGTCAATATTGCTAAAGTTGGAATAGAAAAGATGACATGCCATAAGGTCAATGCCCTTAATGAGAATACCTTTAGCACCCGCATAAAACTTTTGGTCGAAGAGATGACCTATCTTATGAATTGTAAGTCAGCCTCTAAGACCAGGAAATACATGCTCGAAGTAGTTGAGGTTGATCAGGCAACCCACATGTGGAGAAAAATGAGAATAGAGAGAAACATTGTGCCTTGCATCAGCATTAATGAAGTAACAATCAAAATTGTCATCCTAAGGAGTGGATGACAAAGCACGGGAAAGTTTTGGAGCCATAAGTAGGGTTCTATTAAAATTTGGTTGATCAAAAAGGATGGGTTGATCGATCAAAATGAGTTTTTGGTCAATCAAATGATAATAATTAATCAATCATAATCAGGATAGTAGCAGGGTTAAGTGTGGACATGTTTTTGGTCAATCAAGTGTAATAGTTGGTCAATCAAGAAATATTTGTTGGGCGATTAGAGATAAAATGTTTGGTTGATAAAAAATGACATATAACAATTTTGAATACAACATTTTTGGTCGATCAACAGTAAGGAATTGGTCAATTGAAAATAAACAGTAGTAAAAAATAAGTTTTGAATAGATTGAAAAGGTGGGAAAAATCAAGAATGTGTAGAACATGAAGAACATGTGGCTGGAAAATAAAATAACATCAAAACAAGATATAAACACAAGAGTTTGTAACAAAAAACGAGGAGAAAAGAGAAGGATATGCCAAGATCGACAAGAATTGATCCAAAGGAGGTAGCATTCTAGAATAGGAGGGTGGCAATTAGCCAGAGGTAGAGAGGCAGTACTGATGAGGATGAGATTGACAAAAAGGAGGCCACGACGTGGTTGACCAAACATTGGTCGAAGCCGATGGAAAGGAGGCATTCTTGGTCAAAGGGAGGAGGGATTTGGTTGATGGAGGTTTGGGAGGATAGAGGGGGCCACAGTGGTGAATGTGGGGTCTTGGTGGTTGGTTGGAGTAATAGATAGAATGTAAAGGTGTTGTGGTAAAAGGATTGTAGTGAAAAAGCTATGCAAAAAAATTTGTTTTTATGGAGATTAGGCTGTCCAAATAAGGTAGGAAGAATATTAGGACAGGTATCGGAGATTAAAGAAGGATTAGCAATCAAATTGAGAGATTTGATTCGCTAAACAACAATCTCGGCGATGTCGCTTAGATATGGTCGATCAAAGTAAGTTTTTGGTCGACCAAATTCAAATTTGGTCAATCAGATAGTAAAGTTGATTGGTAAATTGAATTTCTAGTGGAGGGAAATTTCCCGCCCAAATATTGACCGATTAATATATTGATTTTTCGATCAAATTTTGAAAGTTTTGTAGGGAATTTTCCCGCCCAAGACTTCCAAGTTTTGATTTATCAAAACAATGTTTTGGTCGATCAACGGTTGATTAATCAAAGGTAAAATTTGATCGACTAACAAGACAAAAGCAAGCAAGCAACAATTAAAGTTCATTTAGTCTTCTTAAACCTAATTCTCTTCTTAATGTTATAAATCTATCTTTTGCTAGGGGTTTTGTAAAGTTATCAACTAATTGTTTTTTTTTTTTGAATAAATTCTAGTGTTATTCCCTTTTTCAAGGTATAATCTTTAAGGAAATGATGTCTAATGTCTATGTGTTTCCTTCTAGAGTGTCAAATAGGATTTTTGGACAAATTTATGGCACTAGTGTTGTCATAGAGGATCCTAGTGTTTTCAAAGCTAAGTCCAAAATCTCTAAGTATTTGCTTCCTCTACAAACTCTATGAACACGCTAGAGAAGTAGTAATGTATTCAACTTCAGTTGTAGATAGAGAAATACTACTTTGTTTCTTGCTGATCCAAGCGACTAGGGAATTTTTGAGAAATTGACAAGTTCCACTAGTACTCTTGCGATCTGTTTGACTACTTGCATAATCAGCATCACAATAGGAGAATAAGTCAAGTGTGGCTGATTTGTGATAGAATAGACGAAGATCTACTATGTTTTGAATATATCTAAGTATTCATATCAGGACATTGTGGTGTGATTCCTTAGGGTTCACTTGAAACCTAGCACAGAGACAAGTGCTAAACAGTATATCTGGTCTACTAGTAGTCAAGTATAACAAAGAACCTATTATGCATCGATACAGCTTTTGGTCTACACACTTACTTGATTCATCTTCTTTAAGTTGTGTAGTGGTAGCCATTAGTGTGTCTTTTCCTTTGATATTATCCATTCCAAACTTCTTCAAAATCTCCTTTGTATACTTGGTTTGTGAAATAATGATTCCAACTTTAAGCTGATTAATCTGCAACCCTAGGAAGAACTTCAATTCTCCCATCAGTCTCATCTCAAATTGATCCTACAAAACCTTTGCAAACTCCTAGCATAGAACATCATCAGTAGAACCAAAGATTATGTCATCAACATAAATTTGGATTAGTATAAGTTGATTATCCTTTCTTTTAGTAAATCAGGTTGGATCAACTAGTCCAATTTTGAAGTCATTTTCTATTAGGTAATTTCTATCTTTTGTACCAAGCTGGAGGATCTTGTTTTAGTCCATATAAAGCTTTGCTTAGCTTGAAAACATGATCAAGATTTTCTAAACTTTCAAAGCCAGGTGGTTGTTTTCATAGACTTCTTTTATGAATCCATTAATAAATGTACTTTTGACATCCATTTGGAATAAGTTGAATCCCATATAGGAAGCAAGGTGTAGAAACATTCTAATGGATTTCGGATCAAAACCATTCAAAACTTGGAGAGGGAGATGCCTCGAGGGTTTGTGAGGGGCGATGGCGGAGGGGCTGAAGAAGGTTGGCGGACATGGAGATCAAGGAGGTGGCGCAGAAAGAATATTGAGAGGGAAACCTTCTATGTGTCACCCAATAGGGAGAGGCCAGAGGACTCTAAAGGGAGGTGGAGGCAAAGAATGGAGATGTTTTCTGCTACAGGTGTAGGAAGCGGGGACATATGGCAGCCATTTGTAGGGTTCTGATTTTGTGTCTTGCTTGCAGTGGCTTAGGGCATAGGAGGGACACCTGCTAAAGAGGGAAGACAACAAAAATCGGTGGCGACAGTTTGCCTCATACTCAAATTTGGTGGAAAACCTACCCACTACCCCCCAGCGGTATTCAACTAGGTGATGGATGTGGAGGTGCCGGTCATTGATGATGTAGTGGCTACAGAATTGGTGCTACATGGTGCTTTGATTGGGGAAATCACGATGGGATTAGTCAGCTTTGATCAAATATGTTGTCTGGTGAGTACTCTAGCCCTATTTTCTCCTGGATGGAAGATTTCAATGCTAAGTAGATCGAAATTTGTGATATTCGGGCTAGGGATGGTGGATGTGGAAAAGCTGCGATTTAGTACCAGCTACTTTGATAATTTGATGGTCATATGGAGATTGGTGTCGCCTTTTGACGGTGCCTCCCAAGAAAGACCTCCGTAGTGGGCAGAGACAAGAAGGGGGAAACTTGAGGTCTGGGGCTTGCCATTGCATCTAAGGACATGTGGTGTTGTGGAGAAGGTTGTTGCAGGGTTTGTGACACTTGATGAGGTCAATGAGGTGGGGCTGCAGGAGGGTGATGGAAAATCACTAACAATGGAAGTCAGAATGAATAGAGGGGGGCCTGTGCTGGAGAAGATCATACTCCGGTATAGGGGGAGTTCATGGCTGCTATGATTGAAAATTTCCTTTGGTGAAGTAAAAATCACCAAGCAAGAGGATGGAAGATCCTTTGCTGAGGTTGTAAGTGGAAGAAATGGCTCCCACTGCGTTAGAATATGACCTGAAGATTATCTAGAATCTAAGAGGAAGGAGCATCATGTGCTTGTGGTCATGGAGGAGGCAGAAGAGGAGGAGCAATTTGGCAGGGTGGTGGATGATAGTATTGACATGAGAGGGGATTAAGAAGATGACAGCGCAATGGAAGAAATTCAAGGGAGGAATCAGGGGGACAGGCAAGATGGGATGGCAGGTGATGTAAACACATTTACACTACTTAAAATGTCTATTTATGCATGTTCTTAAGCATAGGATTGCATTTCATGATATAAATATTGCATAACATGCATCATCTTGCATTTAGAGTAGTTTAAATAAAATGGAGGTTAATTGTCTCCTTTTATGTGCTTGGACAGGGAAAACATTTTATCGGGGCCTCGGATCAAAGATCCAACCATATGGATGTGATCAGGGCGACGATTGGAGTTCAACAACTCCAAGATCGCCCTAATCAGGAATCCATAGCATCAGATAGTGACCGGGGAACCCTAGAAGATCGAGGGCCAGGATGGTGCAAATCTGCACTTCAAATGACAAATCCGACCGCATGGATGAATTCGGATCGATGATCGCAGCTCAACAACACAAAAATCGAGTCAATCCGACATCTGTGGCACCATCTACAACTTCCAGAAGATGGACGGCAAAGATGGCACCACGTGGCGCCATCTCGATTGCCCAAACGGCCGCCTACATTCTATGAAGACCGCGCACCCACCCCCTCTCCGCCATTGGATCTCGATCCAACGGCTGTGGATGCGGCTCTTTAAAATCATCCGCATGACCTTTTCGACCGCGTAGCGCAGCGGAGATGAAGCTGTGGGCGAAGCAGAGGTCGCGGGATCGAGTCCCACGAGCCTCAAATCAGGCGCAAGCGAGTAGGCGCGTGGACCGTTGGATCTTGATCGGACGACCGCGCACGCCCGATGGCATTCACGTGTGATTGAACGTGCGGCGTCATGCGCGATCGCACGCGGGCAGGCGCGCAGCGCAGCGGGTGAAGGCGTGACTTAAGCCGTCCGATCTCGTGATCGGACAGCTGAGGATCACTGAACATGCGCAAGCATTGCGCGCGTGAGCAGCTGAGTGGGCCTGCGTGGGCGCGGAAGCTACGCCCACGTTGGGGGCTTTAGTGACGGATTTATCCGTCACTAAAAACCCCTCATTTATTATTTTGAAGTTGTAGTGTCCATTTTGCCCCCACTCCTTGCAACTATAAAAGGAGACCCCCTCCATGCGAAATTATCATCCCTTCCTTCTCTTCTCTACCCCTCCAAAGCTCAAGAGAAGCTTGTCCCACACCCGGGATGCTTCTCGCGAGATAAAGTCCAAATTTTCGTCCCCCTTTGGAAGTGGATCCCGCGACGACGACGGCGTGCTGCTCCATTCCCGTTCTTCTGCTTCGTCCTCCTTCGTCCTTCTTCGTTCTCCTTCGTCCAGACGTCGTCCCATCCGGCTCGTCCTCCAAGCAACCGTCGAGGAGGATTTCTCTCTCCCTATTTTATTTACTGCTTTCTAGTATAGATTTACTGCTTTTTAGTATAGTTCTGCTCGTCCTCCAAGCAATCGTCGAGGAGGACATTTCTCCCTCCATTCTTTTAATGCTTTCTAGAGTAAATTTATCGCTTTCTAGAGTAATTGTTTTATGCTTTGTAGTTGTAAGAGTGAAATGAACAATCTCCTTAATGATAAATTCCTTGTTTATTCTACATCTCATTTTGATTTCTCTGTGTAATATTCTCTTTCTCTCTTACTCTCTCTCTCTTCTATTTATTTTAAATAATTAGATAGTTTTAAATTAAATTATTTCGTGACAAATAAAAAGAAACGCGTAGTTTTTAAATCAAACGTCCGCCTCCCTGTGTTCGATCAGGAATTTCAATTTCGGTATAAATTTTATTTGTTGAACATGAATTCTTCGCTTTCAAGCTACAATGACAGGTTTTCCAAAATCGAACACGTTAGTGTAGCGATTCGCACGTTCAACAGCAGGGGAGTTACTTTCACCTAGTATATTGGGGAATCTTAAATTTGGTGTTGGACGATCTTCAAAGGAGAAGGCTGTCAGGTCTCCTTATAAACTAAGGGGACACACGGTGAGAGGAGGAAAGATGATGGACAAAAAAGCCATTGCGACCATTCTGAAGGTGGAGCATGTTGCCAAAACAATAGTGGGCGATAACTAAGTGATGGGATGAAGATCCTCACTTGGAATGTGCGTAGGCTACGCGATGGGGTTCGGAAGGCATCTTTGGCACGCTATCTGTGGGAATGGGAGGTGGATTGCGCATTGCTTCAGGAGATACATCTTGATGAAGGGGATGCCTCTGTGTGGTCCTCCTTACTGTAGTCAGGCCAAGAAGATGTGCGATACATTACAGTAGTGGGCAAATCTGGTGGCATGGCTCTCTGGTGGAAGCGTTCATGCCTACAACTAGTAGAGACATGAAGCGAAACATTCTAGCTAACTTGCAATTTTAGAACTATATGTGGGGAGCATGATCTGTTCATTACATGCATCTATGGTCCATGTGTAGCCAATCGAAGAGCTCTATTATGGGAAGAATTGGCACATGTGGCAGCAAGATTGAATGGTAAACCGTGGCTAGTAGGGGGAGATTTTAATTGCACTTTATTAGAGGGAATAGGGCAGCAAGAGGGTGGACTAGTCGTCGCTTGGGTTCCATTTGGCTGTATCAGAGTTGGGTTTGAATGAGTACCCATCGACTGGAGCTGAATATACATGGAGAAATGGTAATGGGCAAATGTCCAAGTTGGATCGAATTTTTGGTAACTTTGAACTGCTGGAGAAATTTCAATTATTGTCAGTAATGGGTTTGGATCGACCATTTTCAGACCACATCCCGCTCATGTGGGATTGTGGGGAAGGTACCCCTTGTGGTACCTATTTTAAATTCCGGAAATCATGGCTAAAGGAGGAGGGCCGTAGGGATATGATTGCTCGGTGGTGGAACTCAAAACATGTGGAGGGTTCGGCAACTTTTAGATTATCCACTAAGTTGAGGGAATTGAGAACCTTGTTGAAGGAGTTTAGATGCATCTTTGAGATTGTGAGGGACCAACGACTCATGGAGGCTGTAGAGAGGGTGTAGAGCCTGGATAACAGAGAAAACTTGGGCCTGATGTTTGACGTGGAAAGAGGCCAACGTGCCCATTGGTAGTCGGTGGTGGCAGAGGAGGATTTGAATTGAGATATTGACTAGAGGGAGAAGTCTGGACAACTATGGTTGAAAGAAGGGGATGAAAATACCAAGTTTTTCCAGTTAGCAGCTAGCTCTAGGCGACGTTAACTTCATTTCTTCGTTGAGAGCTAGAGATCAGGTCCTAACTTCTATGGATGATATCCAAAAGGAAACGATCAGATTTTTTAGAGACTCTACTAGATCCTTGGGGAGACGACAGTGGAGGATGACATCTTCAGATATGCCAAGAGTGGGGAACGTGGAGGGGGACCAGCTGATAATACCCATTTCAGAGTAGGAGGTGGTAGAGGCCATGCAGAATTTGAATGCCGAAGGGTCTTCTATAGGGAATTCTGGCCAACTGTTAAGCATGACGTTTTTGAGGTCATAAGAGAATTTCAAGGGGGGAACTCAGGCTTTGAGCGAATAAATAGATCATATCTCTTCCTACTACCAAAGAAACCGAGGGCAGAGAGCTTGTCGGAGTTTAGACCGATCGTGTTGTCTAACTCCATCTATCTAATTATTGGTCAAATTTTGGCCAATATGCTGAAGAAGGTATTGAAGGATTTGATCGGCCCTGTACAATCTACTTTCCTTTCAGATAGATCTTTGTAGGAATCCTTTGTTATTGCATAGGAGATTGTGATAGGATGGTGTAGAAGTAGGTGTATGGCCTATATGTGGATGGTGGACCTCAGAAGGGCCTACAATTCGGTTTCCTAGCCCTATCTTTGGGAAATATTGAAACAAAGGGGCTTCCTTCCAATTTGGAACTAATGGATGAAAAGATGCATAACTATAGCATCCTTTCCTCCATTGATTAATGGGAAGTCATGTGGTAATTGGATTCAGCCACAGTGTGGAGTGCGACAGGACTGTCTGCTGGCTCTGCTGATTTTTAATTTGGCTGTGGATACTCTTGCTAGATTTGCTTGTAAGTTATCAAGTGCGGGAGTGGTGAGAGGTGAAAATGGCGGATGTCCTGACAGAACCGTGGCTAGTCTTTGTTTCTTTTAGTGCTTATTACAGAAATATTATTGTGGTATAGATAAAATAGCTACGGTTGTCGTTGCCATTATAATTTTTTTACTCGAAAATAGTTTTCCCGAGGTCAAACTCAGGGAGCTACTGGAATTCTAGAAGTACAATGTTTCTTTATTACAAAAATAAGAGAGAGAGAGAGAGAGAGGGAGAAGTAGATTTCGGTTTCTTGGCTTTTTCTTCTTCTCTTCTTTCTCTCTTGGCTTGTCTTCTTGTTCTCTTTTTTATCTTCTTTTCTTTACTGGTCTTCTTCAGTTCTTCTTATCTTCTCTTCTTTATCTTCTTTCTTTCTTTTCCTTTCTTCCTTCTCTTTTTTTTCTTTCAGCTGTGGAACCTTTTGTTTTCTTTTTCTTCTTCTCTTCTTTCTCTTCAGAGCTTCATCCGTCATCTGATATCTCAGTCAGACGGCTTAAACGGTGGTCTGCTACAGTGCTTCCCCTTTCTTCCTTTGCTGCTTCTCCTTCTTCTCTTCTTCTTCTTCCTTGGCCTTCTGCAGTTCTTCTTCTTCCTGCGACCAAGTGTGAACCTTCTTCCCTCGCACCCTGTCCCTGCACAAACCACAGCAAAACCTAACCCTTCCCTCTACCCGCACGTCTCTCTCTCTCTGCAAACCGATCATAGGAAGCTCTCCCAGAGCCGGGTTATCGGGTTGGGTTGCGTACCCGGGACCAGGCGTATCGGCGTGTATGGTACGCGAGGAGTGCGCAGGTGGTGTCGGGTCGGGTCCGCCGGATCCGCGTGGTGAACTCGCGGACCGGGCGGGTGAGTGGGGTGCGGGACCTCACCCCGTGTGTCTCAAGGCACTTAAGAGAAAACACAAAATCAATTTAAGCCGGTGCGGCATTTCGAAATCCCAAGATGTGAGACTAAACTCTGTCCCTTGCTCGCGCGCACTCGCAGGAGAGCCACGACCTGGCCTCAGGAGCTGCGTCCTCGCCTCTCTTCGCAGACCTGCTTGTTGCCTTCGCCCAAGTCTCTGCATCTTGCCTCAGCTGGGGTCCTGCTGCTGCAGGGCCTGGAGCTCGTGTGGAAGCTCCTTCAGTCGTCGTCAATGGCGGCTGTGGCTCCAACCCTGTCAGACAGAAACACGGCCTCTTGGCCTAATCAGACTACAGGGTGACCTTCGCTGTGGCACGGAGAAGGTGATGTGGGGTGTAGCACATTGTGGGGCGGTGTCTGGCGGCGGGGCTAGGTCGGATTGCGACAGGAAAAATGGGTCTGATTGGGGGAGTGTTGTGGGGGTGTGGAGTGGCAGTGGAGGGGCGGAAGTGGTTCAGTGTGATGAGACGGAGGTTTTGGGTCGGTCGGCGAGTCGTGTGGAGTGGTGGAATGATGGGGGTGACTCGCCGGAGGTTGCCCGGAGGTGTGGAAGACGAGGGTGGTCAGGCGTTGTCGAGGGGCGGTCTGAATAAAAAGATGTGAGGGAAAGAGAGAGAGGAGTATAGGGAGTATCTAGAACTTAGCTGTAGGGACGAAGGGGGCCGGAGCAGGGCGGTAGTCGTGCAGACTATCGCCGAAGAAGAAATACCCAGAGGGGGAGGGCGATGACAAGGAAGAGAGCCGGAGGGCGCACGCTGGGTACGGCGCGACGCGTGAAGAGCAGGCGAAGGTGGCTCTGCTGCTGGTATTGCAGCAGAGTGACGAGACGGAGGAGGAGGAGCAGCCGGAGCTGGTGGGTTTCTGCCGGAGTGGGAAGAGAGGAATGGTAGGGGTTTTCTCCGTCAGGACCAAGCTACCTGAGTCGGCTGGCGACGCTGGTCCTTATAAAGGCGGTGGCGGAGGGGTGGGCGCAGGGAGGCGACGTGCCTCCCTCGCTGGAGAATGGTCGGGATTTTGACCCATACCTTCCACACGTTCGCACGGAAGGTGTGGGCGAGGACAGATGGCATGGCGGTGTCCCTGCGACAGCAGACGTCGCAGGGAACACCGGGTTCTTCCTGCAGGATGCCTCCCTCACCCTGCGCGGCGCCATGCTCCGCACAAAGTCGCCGGAGCATGGTGCTGTGCAGAGACTTGCAGGAGGGACCTGTATGCAAAGAACGACGAAGAGCCTAGGGGCCAAAATGCAAGGGTTTCGAAAGTTGAGGATCAAAAAGTAATAGATGGGGACCAAATTGCAAAGTCGGTCAAGGATGTCTCTTCTTAGGCTCAAGTTTTTATGCATGACTAAATGGGACATAAGGATTCTAATGGTGAATTTTATTTCTAGGTCAGACCTTGTTTGACCAACCAATTTACGTAAAAACCCAAATTAAATCATTAATTGGGCATGGTTCTCAATGTAGGTCAAAATGGGTTCCCAAGGCCAAATTGAAGGTTCCAAACCCTAGAGATTATTTTTCTATGAATTTTAGAGGGTTTAGTCAATTTTTACCCTACCTCAAACCTCGTGAATTGAAGTGGGTTTGTTTTAGGATTACAGAATGTCATTTAATTCCTTGGATTTGCTGTAGCCCTTGTTGGATCAGATCATCCCACTTTCCTTCTTATTAGGTTAGTTTGACCTATGTTTGGACCCTGAGTTACCCTGTTTACAGATTGTGTTGGTGAAATTGCATTTTTACCCCTTATGACTTGTTTTCTTCTTAAACTCAGAATTCTCTGAGTCAAGCCTTTCTATGAGTTATGTAGGAGCTTTTTCTCAAATATCTAGGTTAGATTGTGCTAGTTAGGATTCATGATGAGGTTCTCATCATACCCCCATTCCTAGCTTTTGCTAGTCCCTTAGGAAAAACTTAAGGTTTTAACCTTTATTCTAGACCATGATTTTTTTAATCATTGTAGATAAGTGCTTTTTCATTTGAATTTAGATTAGGTTAGAATGCTGACCATAGGCCTAAAAGGTACTCTAGTACCAACCAAGATCCAGATCTGTCTAGCCTTAGTCCTTAGCAAAGGTTTTTAAGGCCCACAAGAGTTAACCTAAGGTCTATTGCACTCTGCGGTTAAAGCACCCGTGCTTGAAATGATTTTAGCCCTGGCTCAGTTCGCAGTGCGTGTTGTAAGAGAGAGAGATAGAAAATTTTTCTGTTTGGAGAGTTTTCTCTCTCTCTCTCTCTCTTTTTAATTCTAGCTTAGGATTGGCTTTTCAACACGGTCTGTATCAGATTCCTTGCTATCATCATCAATCCTCAAGGGTCCCTAGCAATCGATGCTTCGAGATAGCACCGCCCATGGCAACCCCTGGAACGCTAGCTATTGAGATTTCGAGATAATCCCATCCATGGTATTCCGTGGCCAAATCCAGACCCTGGCAATTGACACTTCGTGATAATGCCATCCATGGAATCTGAACCAGCAGAGTGCTTACATGCCCCCAGTAGGATATGTAAATATCCTAAGAGACAAGCACCGAGGAGATGACATTTTGTTACGCATCTTCGAGGGGAATTTCCCACCTCTCCGCACTGGGAACTCATCCAAATCAACTTGTGTTGATCGGCCGCTCCTACTGTAGGTGTACTTTTCAGAATTTTGTGACGCTTCTGCGTGATTTTGATTTTTACGCTTACTGAACCAGGCTGTGTGTGAGGTTAGGGTGCTTAGGTTACTGAGTCCCGTAAACTAAAAGTTAGTTAATGAGGCCAAATACTCCCTAAGCCTTAGACCTAATACTTAAGCTTTTCATTTTCCTCAACCTCTTGAGGAGTGTCCAGATCTTAATGGGTACTAGCAGTCTATCCAAGAATGCCTAAGGTTTGCGTTCTTACTAATCTCACCATGCACTTTTCATTTCTTTTCTTGAATGAGGTCTAGAACTTAGGTCAATTCCTTAGTTTCTTACTAATGACTATTACTCTTTTCTCATATTTTTGTGCTCCTTTTTCATTTTGTTTCTTTTCCTTCTCCCATAAAATTTTCTTTCTCCTCTTATTCTCTTATTCTTTTTTCAAAATTTTTTTTAATTTTTATGGTGTTTTTGGTATATGTGAATTTCTTTGTTTGAAACCTTATTTTACAAGTTTTGCACTTTCATACCCCCCCATGTCCAAGATTTGCAATGTCCTCATTGTAACCTAGGGGGTTTTTATTCAACTTAGTTCATTCCTTAGGGCAGATGTTTTGATGAGTGAATGGGCTGGGGTGGCTGTTGCGGATGATTTCTAATCTCAGATGCAAGCATCTGAGGTGGAGTCGGCTGTCTTAAAGGGTGAACCTTAAGTGCACAAAGGTGTCAAAAAAGGTTTCAGGTTTTCAAGGAGAATGACGGGCTACCTCCCGTTGAGCGCTAAATTTGACGCCTTTAGCCAAGCGGGAAATGAGATGGAGAGGGGATGGTCAAATCAGCAGAGTTTAATATAACAAGCACCATGATTAAGAGCCTGGTTGGTCCAACCAGGTGCTTGTTAAGATCAATAGGCTGATGATGCAGCTCAAACCCAATCAATCTGGTGGGTTGATAGATGTAGATCAAAAGGTGTGGGACCCACCATATGCAATGTGGCTCAGATGGATGTGGAAGTGTGAATACAGGGTTTGGCTGAGTCAAATCAGCCTGGTCAAAATAGGGACTCGTAGAATAATGAGTGATTGATGCGGGAACCCTACAGGGGTGATCAGAGAATGATGGAGCATGGTATGTAGTCTGATCAGTGTTCCAAACCTGATGTGGAAATGCAATCGGCTCGGTGAGAGGTGAATCTGAATAGAAATTGAGTCCAGTTGCGGGTCGGGGTTGGGAAGAGGTTTTGATAAGTTTTGTGTGTGCAGACGTGGTGGCAACTGTGTATGAGGGCTCTTCTAGAAACGAATGACAGGTGGTTTTCTGTAGAGAGTCCTCTAGGTAACTATCAAATGCCTGAAGAGTGTCTGTAGGATGAAAGAAATCTGATTCGAGAAAAGATTTGAATTCTAGGTTGTAATCACTCTTGGCATTTTCTGTTTTTGGTTCTTGAGGATCGAAAAGGAATGATTCTGTGTTATCAGTGATCTCGGGAACTAGGACCTCAGAGTCGGAGTCAGAGAATGAGTCATGTGAACTGCGGTCGTAGATGGGCTTGGTGTGTTCAGGAAGGAGAGTCTCTCCGCAATTATAGTCAGATCCGAAGTTGTCGGAGAGTTTGCGAAAATGAGATTCATGATCATGAATTCCACCGTGGCATAAATCATCAGATGTGGAATCAGCAGCCTGACTGGGGTCTAGCCTATATGTCAATTCTGGACTTAAAAAGGTGTTCTGTTTAGGCTCAAGCTCCAAATTGGTAGGATAGACCCAATTGAAACCCCACTCATCCAACTCCTCAGTTTCTGTATCATAAATTGGCATGTCTTCTGAAAACTCGATCAGATTTCCTGAGGATGTTGGAGAGGGATATTCATCAAATAGAGGCCCGGAATCGTATTCTTTAAAAATTTGATCTTTCTCATATGGGGCCTCATAATCTTCCCAATAAGTTTCGAATCTAGATTCTAGGTTTAGGATGTGGGTAGGATTACTAGAATCAAAGTCCGAATAACCTTAGAAGGACACCTTATCAAAATAAGGGGCGGAATTTATACCCTCAAAAGGTTCAGTTCTGATCTCATTATTGTAGGAGTTTTGGAATTCTAAGCTTGGCAATTCATGGTTTAGGGTCGGTTCATCATTGTGTTCTCCTACAATATCCCAATCTAATTCAATGTTGTCTTCTATCTGGGTTGGGAATCCACAACCACCCTGTGCCTCAGTCCCGAGATCTGGGAAACTGGATTGATCCTTAATACTGTTCCAAGATGGTTCATCCTCTGTTTCTGGTATATACGGGTATTTCTGGTTGATAATTTGTTCTAGTGATCTCATCATTTCTACCTGTTTTATAAGGGCATCTTGGTGTTGTTCCCAAAGTACAGGATTTGTCAAGCATTGAAGATATTCAGATTTGTGTAATTTTTCTATCTCAATGTATCCTGTCATGAGCATGTCTCGGGTTGATCCTTTTTTAATTTCTATCAACAGAATTTGGGCACAGTCTATGATGAAAGCTGTGGTTGTTGGGACATCAACTTGAATGTTTTCTATTGGTGTTGAGGGTTTACATTTGATTTCATAGAATTCAAGGGCATCCTCAATCATCTTATCTTTCATGGATCTCTGATATTCAGGTTTTTTGAATGGTAGTCTTAAATGATGTGGCTGCATCTTTGAATCAGGTGGTGGAATCAAGGTATAGAATCGGAGTTTGAATCAAGATGTAGAATCAAGTTATGCCAAGATGGAAGAAGGGGGCTTTGTTCAGAATCAGAGGAAAAGGGGCTATGTGGAAGGTTTCTGCAAAAACAAGGGAGCCGAGGCTTAGCCTCGGGGAGAGTGAATTTCTAAAGGAGGTTTCAAGGACCTCCTACCAAACACTGAAGGACTGGATGAGATAAGCAGGTGCTGGACCCAATCAAGACACCCAAAATGTTGGGTGACTATAGAGGTGCGAGGCAGATGGACCCCTTGATCAAAAAGATCGTCCACCTGAGAATTACTTGGGCAGCCAGAGAGGGTGAGTCCCACGAAGACCCCTACACGGTAGAGCGTCCCCACGGGTTACAGGGTTTCCCCCACCCGACCTCTCTTGTCACTGCGGTTCCAGGTAGACCAGGATGGGGATCTTGACCTCTTAAGTCTACCTCTTTTACTTTAAGATCAAGGTGCTTAAGGTTCCACTTGAGCTCTTAGGTATTTTTGTGAAAAAGGTGACCTAATTTGAAGGTTGGTTCACCCTAAGGGTCAACTTCACCTAGTGATTTTGAGAACTTATTAGGTCTTGTTTTTTAGGGTTCAAGTGTTTAGAGAGGCAATTTGTTTAGGGTTTTTCTTAATAGGTATTTTCAACCAATGGCTTAGGCACACTTCTTTTTGGGAAGATTTTTTCTTTGTTAATGGAAGGTGTGTCTCTAGAAACCCTAGATTTTCAATCCTTGGATTGGCTCTAGTTGGTCCATTTTAGTTGCCTCAAAATGTTAGTATCTAGGGCTCAATCAAGAAGGTTTTAGCCCTAGTTACCTTAGTTGGATGGACAGTTAAGCATGTGTTGAAATGAAAATTAGGTAACTTTGATGAATTACTATGTATGATGCAGGTAGCCCTAAGTTGATTTTTCTTTTTGTTCCTTTTCAGATTTTAAGGGAGTTAAGAAAGGGCTAATGAAGATTACCTGGTTGTTGGAGTGTTTGTTGTGCGGCTGCTCTTCTCATTCTTTTACCTGCACAAGAGAGAGAAAAAGATTAGAAATCTCTTAAAAGAAATTCAAAGCTTTTAGAATAGCCATTACTCCCTGGCAATGGCGCCAATGAAAATGGCGGATGTCCTGACAGAATCGTGGCTAGTCCTTGTTTGTTTTAGTGCTTATTATAGAAATATCGTTGTGGTATAGATAAAATAGCTACGGTTGTCGTTGCCATTACAATTTTTTTACTCGGAAATAGTTTTCCCGAGGTCGAACTCAGGGAGCTACTGGAATTCTAGAAGTACAATGTTTCTTTATTACAAAAATAAGAGAGAGAGAGAGAGAGAGAGGGAGAAGTAGATTTCTGTTTCTTGGCTTTTTCTTCTTCTCTTCTTTCTCTCTTGGCTTGTCTTCTTGTTCTCTTTTTTATCTTCTTTTCTTTACTGGTCTTCTTCAGTTCTTCTTATCTTCTCTTCTTTATCTTCTTTCTTTCTTTTCCTTTCTTCCTTCTCTTTTTTTTTCTTTCAGCTGCGGAACCTTTTGTTTTCTTTTTCTTCTTCTCTTCTTTCTCTTCAGAGCTTCATCCGTCATCTGATATCTCAGTCAGACGGCTTAAACGGTGGTCTGCTACAGTGCTTCCCCTTTCTTCCTTTGCTGCTTCTCCTTCTTCTCTTCTTCTTCTTCCTTGGCCTTCTGCAGTTCTTCTTCTTCCTGCGACCAAGTGTGAACCTTCTTCCCTCGCACCCTGTCCCTGCACAAACCACAGCAAAACCTAACCCTTCCCTCTACCCGCACGTCTCTCTCTCTCTGCAAACCGATCATAGGAAGCTCTCCCAGAGCCGGGTTATCGGGTTGGGTTGCGTACCCGGGACCAGGCGTATCGGCGTGTATGGTACGCGAGGAGTGCGCAGGTGGTGTCGGGTCGGGTCCGCCGGATCCGCGTGGTGAACTCGCGGACCGGGCGGGTGAGTGGGGTGCGGGACCTCACCCCGTGTGTCTCAAGGCACTTAAGAGAAAACACAAAATCAATTTAAGCTGGTGCGGCATTTCGAAATCCCACGATGTGGGACTAAACTCTGTCCCTTGCTCACGCGCACTCGCAGGAGAGCCACGACCTGGCCTCAGCAGCTGCATCCTCGCCTCTCTTCGCAGACCTGCTTGTTGCCTTCGCCCAAGTCTCTACAGCTTGCCTCAGCTGGGATCCTGCTGCTGTAGGGCCTGGAGCTCGTGTGGAAGCTCCTTCAGTCGTCGTCAATGGCGGCTGGGGCTCCAACCCTGTCAGACAGAAACATGGCCTCTTGGCCTAATCAGACTACAGGGTGACCTTCGCTGTGGCACGGCGAAGGTGATGCGGGGTGTAGCAGGTAGTGGGGCGGTGTCTGGCGGCGGGGCTAGGTCGGACTGCGACCGGAAAAATGGGTCTGATTGGGGGAGTGTTGTGGGGGTGTGGAGTGGCAGTGGAGGGGCGGAAGTGGTTCAGTGTGATGAGACGGAGGTTTTGGGTCGGTCGGCGAGTCGTGTGGAGTGGTGGAATGATGGGGGCGACTCGCCGGAGGTTGGCCGGAGGCGTGGAAGATGAGGGTAGTCAGGCATTGTCGAGGGGCGGTCTGAATAAAAAGATGTGAGGGAAAGAGAGAGAGGAGTACAGGGAGTATCTAGAACTTAGCTGTAGGGACGAAGGGGGCCGGAGCAGGGCGGCAGTCGTGTCGACTATCTCCAAAGAAGAAATACCCAGAGGAGGAGGGCGGCGGCGAGGAAGAGAGCCGGAGGGCGCACGCTGGGTACGGCGCGACGCGGGAAGAGCAGGCGAAGGTGGCTTCGCTGCTGGTATTGCAGCAGAGCGACGAGATGGAGGAGGAGGAGCCGCCGGAGCTGGTGGGTTTCTGCCGGAGTGGGAAGAGATGAATGGTAGGGGTTTTCTCTGTCAGGACCAAGCTACCAGAGTCGGCTGGAGACGCTGGTCCTTATAAAGGCGGTGGCGGAGGGGTGGGCGCAGGGAGGCGACGTGCCTCCCTCGCCGGAGAATGGCTGGGATTTTGACCCATACCTTCCACACGTTCGTACGAAAGGTGTGGGCGAGGACAGACGGCATGGCGGTGTCCCTGCGACAGCAAACGTCGCAGGGAACACTGGGTTCATCCTGCAGGATGCCTCCCTCACCCTACGCGGCGCCATGCTCCGCGCAAAGTCGCCGGAGCATGGTGCTGCGTAGAGACTTGCAGGAGGGACCTGTATGCAGAGAATGACGAAGAACCTAGGGTCCAAAATGCAAGGGTTTCGAAAGTTGAGGATCAAAAAGTAATAGATGGGGACCAAATTGCAAAGTCGGTCAAGAATGTCTCTTCTTAGGCTCAAGTTTTTATGCATGACTAAATGAGACCTAAGGATTCTAATGGTGAATTTTATTTCTAGGTCAGACCTTGTTTGATCGGCCAATTTACATAAAAATCCAAATTAAGTCATTAATTGGGCATGGTTCTCAATGTAGGTCAAAATGGGTTCCCAAGGCCAAATTGAAGGTTCCAAACCCTAGAGATTATTTTTATATGAATTTTAGAGGGCTTATTCGATTTTTACCCTGCCTCGAACCTCATGAATTGAAGTGGGTTTATTTTAGGGTTACAGAATGTCATTTAATTCCTTGGATTTGCTGTAGCCCTTGTTGGATCAGATCATCCCACTTTCCTTCTTATTAGGTTAGTTTGACCTATGTTTGGACCCTGAGTTACCCTGTTTACAGATTGTGTTGGTGAAATTGCATTTTTACCCCTTATGACTTATTTTCTTCTTAAACTCAGAATTCTCTGAGTCAAGCCTTTCTATGAGTTATGTAGGAGCTTTTTCTCGAATATCTAGGTTAGATTATGCTAGTTAGGGTTCATGATGAGGTTCTCATCAAGAGGCTATTCAGTGATGGACTCTCGTGCCTTGGCACCGGTTCTATAGTACACTAACGACGGTCCTCTTTGTGGAGGGAGGAAGAAAGGAGGCAGAAGTATTGTACAGTATGGTGTCCATATTCGAGGAGATCTCTAGCTTGAATCTTAATGGCGGCAAATCTTCACTGATTTGTTTTGGCATGGAGGGCTAGGAGGTAATATGATTTCTACAGTTCTACACACACTAATCACTACTCTACCTGTGAAGTATTTGGGGTTGCCGTTGAGAGGTTCAAAACTGAAAAGAAATGTTTTATAAAATCGCTGCCAAACTTGAGAACTAGAGTGCTCGCTTCCTATCGAAGGGTGGTAGATTGATCCTGCTTAACAATATTATCACATCTATTCTGGTGTTCTACTTCTCTATGTTCAGAGCACTGAAATCTATTTGGAAAATATTGGAAATGATGCGCAAATGCTTGTTTTGGAAAGGGGCAAAATGTGAAGGGAAGTTCCTCCAACCGGTGAAATGGTAGGGGCTGTGTAGACCCAAGAAAAATGGCGGCATGGGGATGTGTTCATTGAAAGAATTCAATGATTCTTTATTGTTGAAGTGGGTAATCAAGCTGTTCGATGGGGGCAACAACCTTTGGACTAATCTGATCCTAGATTCATACGGATCCTCACATGTGGATTGGGCAAGACTGAACCCACACAAACCCTAACCATTTTGGAAGTCGGTAGCCAAGGCATTGTAGGACAATTGGCAACACTTCCAACTGGTGATTGGAGATGGCTCTGACTTCCCCTTCTGGACAGAATTTTGGTCTCAGTTGGGACTACTAAAGGAGAAATACCTGTACGCCTTCGATGCCACACGAAACAAGTTAGCATCAGTTGCCACCTGCTGGGATGCAGATAGTAATATGTAGGCTCCTTCTGGCTGCAGTCTGCATGAGGGAGGCAGATCGCGTGAAGACTTTAACAGGATACTACACAACCTCAAAGCCTTCGAGCCAAAAGGTGGTGTGGACAAGTTTGAATGGTCCCATAGGAAGTATACCTCTGCTGAAGCATACAAAATCTTGGTGTGTGATAGTGGTCTAGCTGACATGGATGAAATTGATAGTCAGAGCACACGTATATGGAAGCTATGCATACCCCTCAAAGTGAAAATCTTCCTTTGGCTATGTAGAAAAGGACTTATCATGGGGGAGCTACGAGACAGAAGGATGGGTACCCCGCCAATGCAATGTCCTCTTTGTGCGTTTGCTACAGATAGTGTGAGGCATCTCTTCTCCTCATGCTTGGTGACAGACCAAGTATGGAGGGTTGTTTGTGGATACCCACTGCCCACGTGGGATGGCCTATGGAGAGAATTTCAAATGAATGGGAGACCACATTTAGCGATGGTGGCTTGGTTTGGTATGTGTGGAGAATAAGGAACGAAAAAGTGTTCAAGGGGTTGTTGGTGTGTGTTGGCAAAATTGTAAGGCAGTGTGAATCTCTTATTGGAGAGGGGAGTGATTCTTTGTAATTACTTATAGTTGACATTTTAATAAAATTTTTCTCGGTTTGCTATCAATTTTGATAGCATTCCATACTTCCTCAAAAAGAAAAAAAAACATTCTAATGGATTCCAGTCTTGACTACAGGTGCACAGGTTTCATCAAAATCGATTCATTCTTCCTGATTGTAACATGAGTCATAAGTCTAGCTTTGTTTCTTACAACCTTACTTGATTCATCAAGGTTATTTCTAATAAACCATTTCGTTCCAATCACTGATTGAGATTCTGATTGAGGGACTATCCAACAATCATCTATGAAGGCTTCTTTCATAGTTTTAGGTTTTAATTGGGATACAAAAATACTTAGTGCAAGGCTATTTAGAGAGATCTAGTTTGAACTCCTTTTGTAACTTCACCAATCACAAGATCTTTAGGATGATCTTTAGTATAGGTTAAATCTTTTGGTAGGTCACTAGTGATAATTTCCTCAGGGATGTTTGAGGGATCATCTAGTGTTTGATCATCATCTCTGGTTGAAGCTTTTTCTATTTTATCTAATTCATCAAAGGAAACATGTAAAGTTTCTTCAACCACTGAATTTTTCTTATTGTAAACTCTGTAAGCCTTAGTTCTAGAAGAGTATCCTAAGAAAATTCCTTCATCACTTTTCGCATCAAATTTATCCAAATTTTCCTTTGTATCAAAGGTGAAGCATTTGCAACCAAACACCTTAAAGTAAGAATTCTTAGGTGTCCTATCATAGTAAAGTTCAATGGGTGCTTTCTTGAGGATTAGTTTGATGGATGCTCTATTCTGGATGTAGCAAGAAGTGTTTACTGTCTCAGCCCAAAAATATCGAGGTAGCTTTGACTTGCACAACATAGTGCAGGCACACTATTGCAGGGTTCTATCCTTTCTTTCTACAACATCATTTCAAGGAGCTACTCCTAGAAAGGCAAATTCATGTTTTATTCTATAAGTAGAGTAGAAATCTTTGAAGTTTCAATTTTCAAATTCTCCTCCATGATCACTTCTAATCTTAGTGATGGAATGTCCTATCTCAGTTTGAAGTCTTTTTGCTAATTTTCTAAATTCCTCAAAGGTAGAATCTTTAAATCTTAAGAACAATACCCAAGTAAATCAGGAAAAGTCATCAATAATGATAAGATAGTATCTGCACCCATTTAGACTTCCAGACTTGGTTGGTCTAAAGAGATCTAAGTGAATCAACTCAAGTGGCTTTGATGTGCTGACCATGTTGATAGATTTGAAAGAGGTTTTATGAAGTTTGCCTAGCTCACAAGCTTATTTATATTTCGCATGTGAACATGGCCAAGTCAACAAGGCCACACTATTGATTCATCATCTGATACAACCAAACAGTTAAGGCTATTGTATTTGTCAAAGTCAATAGAGTAAATATCTTTTGATATGTTTCTAGTCAAAAGAATTTCCTTTGTTTTCTAATCCTTAATCTTAAAGCCTTTTGAAGTGAAATTTACTTTATATCCATTATCACAAATTTGGCTTATACTAAGCAAGTTATGTTTTAAACCTTTTACAAGATGAACATTATCAAAAGAGGTTTTAGAGTTACCAATTTGGTTACTACCAATAATATGGCCCTTGTGGTCATTTCCAAAGGTGACTGAACCACCATCTTTGTTGTTGAGGATGAGGAATAGGTCTTCTTTCCTGTCATGTGCTTTGGATAGCCACTATCCATAACCCATCTCCTTTTGCTTTGGACTTGTCATGGGTTTACGTTTGTGAGGTCCAAAGTTTCTTCTTATGGCTGGAAGGTGTCCATCATTTTGTTGATAGATCCAATTTGAGTGCCTTATTAATCCTTCAATTGGGTATCATACAAAATAAGATTGAAAATCTATTGTTGGTAACCATTTTCTTTTAGGTCCAGATTTGTTAGTAGGTGCCTGTTTAGGCGTGGACCTATTCTTGACCTTAGAACTAAGAGAACTTTGTGTGTCAGCTTGAGACTAGATGCTTCATGATCATTGTTGGGAATATAACCTAATCGAAATTTGGTTGTGGTTTGGGTTTGTGTGCCTAGCAGTTTTTCTAGGTTAGCTCTACCTTTAGTGAGCTTTGCCATGCCATTTACTAGAGTAATAGACTTTTGTTTCAGTTTAACTAATTCTACTTGAAGTGAACCTACTTGTGTTTTAAGTGTGGTGATCTCTTGTGAAAGTTGTTGATTTTAAGATGCAAAATTGTGTTTCAACTCTGTCTCTTCATCTAGGTCTTTGGTTAATTTCTTATTGAGTACTTTAAGTGCTTTAGCTAAGTCATGCAATTCATAAAAAGCTTCTAGAAGTTCATCAAATGTAAAGATACCTTATCTTTGATTGCCATGAGTCCACAAAGTGCTTCTTCACTTGATGTGCCCTCTTCTTCTTCTTCAGTGGAGCTTGTATCACTATCATCCTAGTTGACTTGAAGGGCTTTCTTCTTACCTTCACACCAAGGTGGTTACCGAACTTCTTTTCACCTTCCTTCTTGAGTTGAGGGCACCCTTTTCTCATAGTCCCTTCTTGCAATTGTAGCAAATAACTTGGTTCTCATATGGCTCTTCCTTCTTCTTTCAGCTTTTCTTATTCTTCAAGAACTTTCTAAATTTCCTGGAGAGTAATGCTATATCTTCATCTTCGTCTTCTGATTCTTCAAGGTCGGTGTCAACTTTTAGTGCAATGTCTTTGTTCTTCTTGCCTTCTCCTTCATGCTCCTTCATATGCTCGAGCTGAACCTCATAAGCCATTAAGCTATCTATGAGATCATCCAATTGGAGCATAGAGAGATCCTTGGATTCTTGGATTGTTGTTGTCTTCGTCTCCCAATTGCTAGTTGAGAGATCGAAGGATCTTATGAAGTAGGGCTTCATTTGCAATGTCCTGATCTAGGTTTCTCAAGGAGTTGATGATGTCTATGAATCTTATATACATCTCCTTGATGGTCTCTCCATTTTTCATGTGAAAGAGCTCGTACTTCTGTGTGAGGAGATTGATTCGTGTCTCCTTCACTTTTAAAGTCCCCTCATGGGTAACCTCAAGGGTGTTCCAGATTTCATATGTTGTTTTGCAAGCAGAGACACAATTGAACTCTTCCTTTGATAGACCACAAAAGACTGCATTCATGGCTTTAACATTATGTGTAGCCATCTTCTTCTAATTAGAGGTGATAGCGACTCCTCTCTTTTCTGGTCAAGTTTATTTGGAAGCTATCACATCCTTGACCTCATAATCCATGGATTCTAAAAATATCTACATTCTCATCTTCCAATATCCATAGTTGGTGCCATCAAAGAGCGGTGGTCTAACAGCAAAATGCCCCTCAGCGTATACCTTAAAGGACTTTGACATCCTTCCTGGAACAAATGAGGTTCTGATACTAGATGTGAGTGCATGCGGAGCTTGTAGAAACCAAGTATACACTAGAGGGGGTGAATAGTGTAATATCGATCTCTATTGCGGAATTTAAAATTTCATTCACCACAAATCAAAAATAGATTGACAAACCAAAGAGAGATGACAACTGAATTTAGAGTGGAAACCCTTGCGAGTAAAAACCACTACCTAAGCCTCCCAGCTTAGGATTTCTCCAACTAGTCAATGCTAGTCTAATCCACTATCGTACAGCTTGAACGAGGGTAGCACAACCTCTTAGAAGGCTTCTTGTCTTTGTCCAGCTGACCAAGAGAACAACAACGAGATCTTCAAAACAACTTGGATCCCAGATAAAAAATAAACAATAGGAATAAAAGTATAATAGTAATTCCTATGGAACCTCGTGAATATAAACCAAATCAAGCTTTTTTGAATTGCAAGGAGCTGTGCTTTGAATCGTAGAAGTTGTAGGTGTAGAGGCACAAAAGCTCTAGAGAAAATATGACAGATTTGCTTGTAGAAAGCTCTTAATGTGTGTTTTGAAAAGGAGGGTCAAGACACCTATTTATAGGTATTTTTCAACCTAATTTAGAATGTTTGGAAACATGACTTTGGTTGATCAAAAATCAACTGTTGGTCGATCAAGTTGACTTTTGGTAAATTAAATATAAAGTTTGATCGATTCCATGTTGATTGATTAAATTAGGAAATTGATCGACTTCTAAAGCAAGACCAGAATATAACCATTAGAGGCTTTCGATTGATTAAAAATGTTGCGTTGATCGATCAAAGTGGGTATGGTCGATCAATTATAAAAGTTGGTCAATCAACAGTACTGAAAACTTAGGTTTTTAGCTAAAATTCAAGGCTAACGAGTTTCAAAGCACATTGGTTGTAATTTTTGAGGTTCCGTACAATATTCTAGACTCAATAAAATAAAAAAGAATCTTCATGATCCTCATCAAGAGTTTGATTATGCTTATATTACCATCATCATTATTTGATTAGACTTCAAGTGTCCTGAAATGATTAGTTCACAATAAAACATAATTTTATTACATCAAAACAAGGGTATCAACACTTGGTGCACGTTTAGTTTGTGTCATTCTCCCATTATTTTCTTCCATTTTATTAAAAAATAGAACTTTTGGTAGCTCGACTTTGTTTTGTGAAACCTAAATTAAATAAACCAACGTCTGTCGTATTACCACCCTTGGAACCTCGACCTTCATTTAGGGGCCTTGGTTTTGGGGTGTGACATCACTAATGCTTATTTGACTGAAGACCAAGATAAATTGATTCAAGTTCTAGAGGAAAATAAGTAGGCAATTGGTTAGACCATAAACGATTTGAAAGGGATAATCCTGCGTATTGTAATCACAGACTATTTTCGGAAGAAGGATCTAAGACTTCTTGTGAATTGCAAAGAATGTTGAATCCTATTATGTGAGAACTAATAAAGAAGGAAATATCTAAGTGGCTAGACACTGGAATAATTTATCCAATCTCTGATAGTCCTTGAGTTCGTCCAATCCATATTGTTCCTAAGAAAGCAGAATTAACTGTAATGGCTAATGAACAAGAAGAATTAGTGCCAACAAGGCCAGGTTCCTCTTGGAGAGTATGCATTCATTATAGGAAGCTTAATACAACCACTACAAAATATCATTTTCATCTCCATTTTATTAATTAGATCTTAGAAAGATTGGTGGGACAATCTTATTATTATTTTTTTGAAAGATACTCTGGTTATAATCAAGTAGCAATCCATCTTGAGGACTAGGAGACGACCACTTTCACTTACCCCTACGGAACCTTTGCATTCCACAGGATGCCTTTTGGATTATGTAATGCACTTGCTACAATTCAGAGATGTATGGTGGTTGTATTCTCTGAGATGGTGGGTTAGTTTACGGATAATTTTATGAATGATTTTTTGGTCTTCGGGGAATCCTTTTGTTCTTACCTATCCAATCTTGAAAAGATCCTTAAGGGTGCATAGAGGTTAATTCAATCCTTAGTTGGGAGAAATGCCACTATGGTGACTAAAGGGATAGTACTTGGCCATATGGTTTCACAAAGAGGAATAGAAGTGGATAAAGCTAAGGTGGACACCATCTCTAAACTACCTCCTCGAACATATGTTAGAAAAGTGAGATCTTTCGTATGACATGTTGGATTTTGTAGGAGGTTATTAAGAATTTCTCTCAAATAGCTATGCCATTGAGCAACCTCCTATCTAAGGAGCAAGCATTTGATTTTAATGATTCATGTCTCAAGGCCTTTGAGCTTCTTAAGACTGCAATTACTTGTGCTCCAATCCTACAACCACCTAGTTGGGAGGTTCCTTTTGAGATTATGTGTGATGCATTGGATTTTGCTATACGAACCATCGTGGGTCAAAAATTTGATAAAAGGCCCATAGTGATTTATTATGCCAGTAAGACACATGATGATGCATAGAAAAATTATACTACTATTGAGAAAGAATTACTAGTTGTGGTTTCTACATTTGAAAAATTCATGGCTTATCTACTTGGATCACATATCACTATCTACATAGACCACGCTGCACTTAGTCACCTTTTAGCTAAAAAGGATGCTAAACCTTGTCTTATTCGGTGGATTTTATTATTGCAAGAATTTGATTTAGAGATCAAAGATAAAGCCGATTCTCATAATGTTGTGGCCGATCATTTATCTAGGATTCTAGTCAAAAATCCTCATCTGGATTTGCCTATTTCTGATTACTTTCCAAATGAGTCGATTCTGAACATATCAAGAGTTAAAGTACCTTGCTATGCAGACATAGTAAATTATTTGCCTTTAGGAGAGTACCTATTGATTGGTCTAAACAATAGAGAGAGATTTTATTTTGAGAACAAATACTACTTTTGGGATGACCCTGACCTCTTTAGAATATGTGCTGACCAAGTCATAAGAAGATGTGAGTACCATAACATCGTGACTTTTTGCTACACATCTGCTTATGGTGATCACCTTTTACGAAAGAAGACGGCTGCAAAAATTTTACAATCCGAATTCTAATGGTTGTCCATCTTCAAAGATGCTTATCAATTATCTTAGTCATATACACTTTGTCAATCAATTGGAAACATGACCCACACAGATATGATGCCCCTGAACCTATCTTAGTTGTTAAAATCTTTAATGTTTGGGGGATTGATTTTATGGGACCTTTTATACCTTCCTTTGGATACCAATACATCTTGGTAGCAGTTGATTATGTAGCCAAGTGGATAGAGGCAATCCTAACCTAGACCAATGATCATAAAGTTGTGATTGATTTATTAAGAAGAATATCTTTAATAGGTTTGGGATGCCTAGGGCTATCTGATGGAGGTTTCCAATTTACCCATGCCTACTTCAAGAACCAATTAGATAAATACGAGGTCACACACAAGATTTCCATACCTTACCATCAACAAACAATGTCCAGGAAAAAGTGTCCAATAGAAAAATTAAGACTATCCTACAAAAAACACTTAGGCCAGATCGAAAAGATTGGGTCATGAGCCATAACTAGCCCATTTTAACCTAATAAAGAGAATAAAAGCCCTTACATGATTTAGAAGAGGGCTTAATTGGAGGAATAAGTGTTTTGAGAAGAAAACATGAAATAAAGGTTAAAACTATAATTTTACCATTGTAGTACATAAGCAGGATTTCTCAGAGACAAAGCATAGGTCAAATGGTCAAAATGAGATAAAAAGTGGGTTGAATCAATCAGAAATGGGTTCATGTGCAATCTAGGAATTAAATGACATTTGGTAACCCTAAAATAGACCTGCTTAATTCAACAAGGTTCCGGTCAGGATAAAAATCAAGTAAACCCTCTACAATTTATGAAAAAATATCCCCTAGGGTGTAGAATATTCAATTTGGCCTTTGGAACCTACTTTGACCTAGATTAGGATCCTAGCTCATCAATTGACCTAATTTGTGTTTTTACAGTCAAACATGGTCAAACCTAAAATCTAACTTCACCATTGGATTCCTTTGGTCCAAATTAGGTTTGTACCAAAATTTGGACCTAAGGGGAGGTCATCTTGACCTACTTTTCAATTTAGTACACCCAATCACATTTTGGTCCCTATCTTTTGAAAACCAACACATAAACCCCCCTAACTTTCTTGCCAATCTTACAATCAGGTCCCTCCACCATTAATGGGAAAGAATCCTTCTCTGACGAGGAAGGTAGGGGGGATACTCTCAGATCCCTCAGAGATCCCCTCCCAGAATTGGAAAGGAGATTCTCTGAGGAATTCCCTTCCATCTGAGCCCGATCATAATCTTTGATTCCTGTCCAATTTCTCGTGCGAACGCACGAAAGATTTGGATCCCAACCACCTTCCTTCTCCGACGAGACGACGGTGGCTAAAGGCTTGCCCTCCATGCACCAGAAGCTCGGCCAGCACCTATAAAAAGACCTTCGACCCTCTGCGAATCTCTCAGACTTGTTTTGGCCATAGAATCCTCCAGATTTCATCTATCCTCTCTCCGGCCAAGAAACCCGCAAGCTCCGGCGATTACCTCTCCTCCTTCTCGTCGCTCTACTGCCATACCAGCAGCAGAGTCCACTCTGCCTCATCTTCCCGTGTCGCGCCACACCAAGCGCACACCTCCCTGACCTCCTCCTCGTTGCCGTTATCTCCCTCAGGGTTGTCTTCTTCAACAACGGCACAAACGAGCCGTCTGACTCTGCTGACCCCTTTCACTCCAAACAGTCCAGATAAGTTCCTCATCTTCCACTCTTTCATTTCCCTCACTTTATTTCACACAATCTCCCCTCGACCGTCCCTGTCCACCACCACCTTCCTCATCTCCGGCCACCCTCTGACGAGATGCTCTCATCGCTCTGTAGCCCCACACGTCTCGCTGACCATCGCACAAGCTCCGCCTCACCTCACGAGTACCCTCCACTCATCCACAGTTCCACTACACTGCCACAACAGCCCCCCGAACACACCCATCCGTCCGGCCACAGAGTGACCTAGGCACGCATGCCTAGGCCACCCTACGGCCTGCCACCTAGCACTTCACCTTTGCCGTGACATGGCGAAGGTCGCCTGGTGATCTGATTAGGCCGTGAGGCTCTTTTTGTGTCATACAGATTTCAAGCTTCGGTTGCCATTGGCGGCAACTCGAGGAAGCTTCCTTGTTGCTCCAGGCCGCAGGACTGCAGGATTCCAGGTGCTACAAACTTGGGCAAGTCTTGTGAAGATAGTCGACCCAGTGAGTGACGCCAACAGAGCCTGCAGTTGTGGGAATTGAAGGCACGGTCTGCTGCGGGCCCGCGAGAGAAAGTGGTGGGCATTAGTCCCACATCGGTAAGTCACAACGTGTGTGTATCCTTTATATTATTTTGTCATATGAGCCGGTTGCCTCCAGTCACACTTAGGGTGAGGTCCCTTACCTAACCACTGTACCTCGTCCGTGAGTTCACCACACAGATCTGGCGTGACCCAACCCGACCCAATCCTGAGCACTCCAGCGCACCACACCCACGCTGGTGCGCCTGGACCCGGGCGCGCGATCCGACCCGTTTACCCAGCTCTGGGAGAGTGTGCTCAGAGTGGTTTACATAGAGAGAGAGAGATGCGCGAGTGTGGGTAGAGGGTTAGGCTTTGCTATGCGTGGTTGTGTGCAGGACGCAGGGACTTAGCTGCTGCAAGCGAAGGAGAAGGGAGGAGGCTCTGCAAAGGAGAAAGAAAGGCAAGGTAGAGAAGAAGAAGCGAGGCCAAGGAGAATAGAACTGAAGAAGAAGAAGACAAGGGGCAGACAAAAATTCAAGAAAGCAAAGGAAAAGAGAAGGAAGATGAAAGAGAAGACCACTTAAGAAGAGGAAAAGCCAGACCTTGGTCGCAAGAAGAAAAGAAATAAAGAAAAGGAACAGAAGCAACAAGGGAAGAGAAGAAAAGGACCTCTACTTTAAGACGTCTAATATTGTATTAGACGTCCATTTTTTTTCCCTTTGAGCAATTTCTTTCTATATCACTCTCATTGAACTAGTCATTTCTTCACATTTAAAAAGTTGTGTTCTCAAGTTTTGGAATACTTAGATTGCTACCTGTGTTCGACCTCGGATACTCTGATTTTCGAGTTATAAATCTTTATTTGTTTTCGCGGAAAGTTCGTCTATATTACAATGCAATATTTGTTAAACACAATCTAGCCGCGTCAACATTTTGGCGTCATTGCCGGGGAGCAACGGGCACTTCTAAAGCTTTTGATCACAACTTCTGATCCAATATTGACCTAATTCCTCTCTTTTGTTGTGCTTGTCTCAGGGAAAGTAGAGAACAGAAGAGCAGCTGCACAACAGACACTCCAAGGAACAGGTAATTTTCGTTAGCCCTCTCTCTTAACTCCCTGAAAGTCTGAAAAGGAACAAAAGAAGAATCAACTTAGGGCTACCTGTTTCATATTTAGTAATCCATCAAAGTTGCCTGATTTTCATTTCAACATCTTTAACTGCTCATCCAACTAAGGTAACTAGTGCTAAAACTTTCTTGATTGAGCCCTAGATACCAAATTTTGAGGCAACTAAATTGGACCAACTAGAGCCAACTTAAGGATTGTAAAGCTAGGGTTTTTGGAGACACATCTTCTCTTAAACAAAGAAAAAAGTTTTTCCAAAAAGAGGTGTGCCCAAACCTTGTTTGAATAGATCTATAGAAGAGAAACCCTAAGCAAATCTGGCTTTTAAATCCATTTGAACCCTAAAAGAAAGGACCCATAAACTCTCAAAGGAACAAGAGGTGAAGTTGATCCCTTGGGTCAACCAACCTTAAAATTAGGTCACTTTCTCACTCAAAAGACTTAAAAGTTCAAGTGGAACCTTAAGCACCTTGATCTTAAAGTAAAAAAGGTAGACTTAAGAGGTCAAGGTCCCCATTCTGGTCTACCTGGAACCTCAGTGACAAGAGAGGTCGGGTGGGGGAAACCCTGTAACTTGTGGGGATGCTCTACCATGTAGGGGTCTTTGCGGGACTCTCCCTCTCTGGCTGCCCAGGTACTTCTCAAGTGGACGACCTTTCTGACTAAGGGGTATCATCCGCTCCGAACCTCTATAGTCACCCAACAATTTTTGGTTGTCTTGATTAGGTCCAGCACCTTCTAATCTAATCACATCCTTCGGTGCATGTTCGGTAGGAGGTCCTTAAGACCATCCTTAAGACCTCCTTTAGAAATTCATTCTCATCGAGGCCAAGCCTCGACGCCCTTGTTTGTGCAGCAACCCCACCACATAAATCTTTCATCTGATTCAGAACCAAGTTCTCCTTCTTCTCCCATCATGGCACAACCCATTGAAAAGGAGAACAACCTTGAGCACCAACTTCAACGCCTGAATGATCTCTTTCAAAACTTTGTAAACCCACCGCAGTGACCAATGATGCGAGATCACTATAATCCCACTGTGGTGGCGATCGAACCTCGAGTTCGAATCCTGGTTGGAGGTCCTGATTATGAACTGAAGCCCAATATGATTCATGCCATACCAAAGTTTCATGGGCTTAACTCCGAGGATCCATTCCAACACATTAAACAACTCAAGCATCTGGCCCAGACCTTCAGGTTAGATCCACAAAATCAGGATATCCTACTCATGAAAATGTTTTCGTTCTCCCTCCTGGACAAGGCCACCCATTGGTATCAAATGCAGACCCGTCCGATAACACATGGGAGGAACGTCAGTCTGAATTTTTGAAAAATTCTTCCCCGTTGGCCGGACGAATGCCTTGTAACACCAGATCACTCATTTCACTCAACAACCGGGAGAACCTCTTCACGAAGCATGGGACCGATTCTTAGATCTCATGCGAAAGTGCCCCCATCACGGAGTTCCTAAATGGGAACATGTCCAGTCTTTTTACCAGGGACTCCGTGAAGACATTCGATTATTCGTCAATGAAACGTGTGGAGGAAACATCATGGGTCAACATGAGGACACGGTGTGGGAGATTCTCGAAAACATGTGCAAGAACTCCATAAATAATGACTCCATGGGCTTATTCGACAGGACGAATGCCTGCGCATCGACGAATCCGAGAAGGGCACATGAGATGCAGGACCTGTCCACTTCCGTCGACTTGGAACTAATGGCCAGTCGGTTGGAAAAGGTTTCTATCATAGAAAAGAAGGTGGACGAGCTAACTCAGCATTTGCAGCAAGCCACCTCTGCGCATAACTCTTTTGCACGACCACCTCTGTCGAGGGAAACTGTGCAAAACATCTACCACCAATCTGATAAAGGGATGGACCCATATCCACCCCTGTTTGCCTCTCGAACCGGAGTGACCTCCGATCCATTCTACTCGAGTTGGGGGAACTCTGAACCCTCATATTCTGACTTTCCTGAGGTTCCTCAGAACTGCGAGGACCTCAACACCATCCAGAATGACCCATTATCCAATACCTACAACCCTGGATGGCGAAATCATCCTAACTTTCAGTGGACGGGAAATTCTCAGACTCAAAGACCACCATATCAACCCTGTCCACAAGCCCCTCATCCATATCAACCGCCTTAGCCTCGGCCCAATCCCACCTACCAATCCGGGCCAAACCAGGATCAAATGGCTCTTATCCTTTAAGCACTGGCTAACATTCAAAAGATGAATGCGGCAATGCAAAAACAACACAAGGATGAGATCATAGAGGTTCGCAACCAACTAGCCCAGATGGCAAATTCCCGCCAACATGGCACCCTTCCTTCGCAACCTTTGCCAAACCCAAATAATGTGTCGACCCAGAGTCACGTTATGAATCCAAATTCAGGCCATGCACATTTGATTTATCAGGCCCCTGCTGCTCCATCACTAGACAGGATGGAAGCTTCGACATCTTATGCGGGATTTTAGCAGCAGCCACCCCTCTTACCAAACCCAACCCAAAACCAAGCCGGATTAAACCCTGTAACAACATGTAGTGGTAAAACAACCCAAGACCCACATTATCCGAACCACTTCAAGCCAAGTAGTAGCCAAGACCCTAGGATAGTTATCCAGGATACCACTGTCCCAGATCAAGAACCTGGACCTATTCTAGAGGAATCAACTAGGATTCCATTTCCTGAGGCCTTGACCAAAGGAAAAAGGATAACCAAACCTGTGGCCCCCAAGGAGGATCTGGTCACGCTCTTTGAATAGGTCCAGATAAACATCCCCTTGATGGATGCAATTCGCCACGTACCGACTTACGCAAGATTCTTGAAAGACGTATGTACACCTAAACGTAAGCCGCGAACCAAGGATGGGAATCTGATTGTACTGTTAGAGCAAGCCAGCTCTGTCATCTTGAGTAAACTCCCACCCAAGGCTAAAGACCTAGGAACTCCCCTGATTTCTTGTAAAATTGGTGAAACCCAATTTGACAGAGCCTTACTAGATCTAGGTGCCTCCATAAATCTAATACCTACATCCCTCCTTGACCACCTTGAAGAATCCAAACTTAAACCAACTGAGGTGACGTTGCAGTTAGTCGATCGATCCATCAAGTCACCTAAAGGAATACTCGAGGATGTCATTATTAGGGTATGGGATTTCTACTTCCCGATGGACTTCATAGTGCTGGACATGGATGCACCTGAGAACCCAAGGGACACACCAATCATATTAGGGAGACCCTTTTTGGCCACTGCTAGGGCCAACATAAATTGCGAAGAGGGCGGGAGAGAATTAAAATTTGGGAATCAAACTCTGCAGATTGACATTTTTAAGGCCCAACAAGGGATTAATTGCGAGGTTATAGAGCAAATATGTGATATCAGAGTCGTGGTTGATGAATCGCATACAGAGGACAACCTGATTATCCCTGATCAACCACTAGAAAATCAAAACCCGCCAATAGAGGAGTGCGAACATGATCTAGACACACCTATAACTCCGACCCTTATTCCTGATACAAACCCCAAACCACCCGCTGCTGCTGACAATCCTGTCATGGAACTCAAGCCCCTTCCGAGCATCTGAAGTATGTCTTTTTGGGTTCCAATTAGACGTTTCCTGTGATTATCAACTCTCGACTCACACCTGACTAGGAACTCCATTTGATTACTATTCTCCAGCAACATCATAGAGCCATTGGATGGACTCTCGATGATTTGACTGGCATAAGCCCTTCATACTGCACACATCAAATCTACACAGAAGAAGGCGCATGACCTTCAAGAGAAATGAAGAGACGCTTAAACCCTAACCTGCAGGAGGTCATGAAAAAGGAGATCATAAAGTGGTTAGATGCAGGGATCATCTACCCGATCTTCGACAGTTGTTGGGTGAGTCCAATACAGGTGGTGCCTAAAAAGGCCGGACTTACCATCATCACGACTGAAATCGGGGAAGTCATTCCTACCTGAATAGCTAACTCGTGGAGACTCTGCATTGATTGCAGAAGACTCAATTCTCCATGAAGAAGGACCATTTCCCACTGCCATTTATTGATCAGATCCTCAAGAAACTAGTGGGAAATAGGTTCTTCTGCTTTCTTGACGGGTACTTCGGTTACAACCAGGTGGCAATCCATCCAAAAGACCAAGGAAAGACCACATTCACCTGCCCCTTCGGAACGTACACGTTTCGAAGGATGCCTTTTGATGGGTCGGCCTGGATAGGTTGTTAATATGATGTTTTTATCGTTGAAATATGTATAGTGGTTAACCTAATTCAGACCTAACCATCTCTTTACAAAATTTTTAACCTGGCCTAATTGATTTTATCTTGTCACTTTTAGGTCCAGGGTCGAACACAGGGAAGTGGGGTTAAAGTCGAGTTTCTACGTTTTCCTTAAAATGCGTCTCTTCCGTTCGTTTATTGTGTTTTTGGTGTTTTTCTTATTTAGGTTTTTTATGGTAATCCTTGTTCTTGAGGCACACCCTCAAAATTGTGTCCTTGGCTTTTAGCCAAACAGAGTCCCAAAACAAGTCTTGCTACTCGCAAGACGAGGTACCTGCAAGTCAAAGATTATCTTTTCTTTTTTATGTATTTTTTTTATCTTTTTACTAACAGAAAAGCAAATAGACAGAAAGTAAATATAGTATGTATATATATATATATGTAGTATATATATAAAGGGGTGGGGGTGGAGGTAGCGATGGAGTGTAGCACTATGTCGAGTCAGTCGACGTCTAGAGAGACGCAACCAACACGACTAGGTGCCGCGTGGAGTGTGGATGGAGGATGGA
The DNA here is from genome assembly GCA_037157565.1 of Thalassia testudinum. Classification (NCBI taxonomy): domain Eukaryota; kingdom Viridiplantae; phylum Streptophyta; class Magnoliopsida; order Alismatales; family Hydrocharitaceae; genus Thalassia; species Thalassia testudinum. The sequence goes on from JAZHRO010000073.1 coordinate 28,432,038, forward strand.
TGATGTATGGGACCACGCTTTTTTTGTACGCGTGTATTAGGGAATATCAGCAACTGGTGCAGATATTCCCGCGATACAGCGTATAGTAAATAACGTGAAAATATATGTACATATGTATGTATATGAGTAAATATATCTATATGTATATAAATGTATAAGTATATATGTATAGATATATATAGATATATATGTATTATATATATATAGGTGTATATGTATATATATATATGTATGTATATATGTATATAGCTATGTATATATGTATATAAGTATATATATATAATACTATATAGATGTATATATATATATATGTATATAAGTATATATGTATCTAGATATATATATATGTGTGTATATATATAAGTATATAGATATGTATATATATATATGTATATAAGTATATATGTATATATATATAAGTATATGTATAAGTATATAGATATATATATACGTGTATATATATATATATATAGATATATTATATATATGTGTGTGTATACATAAATATATAGATATACTATGTATATAAGTATATATATATATATAAGTATATGTATAAGTATATAGATATATATAAGTAGATATATATATGTATATATATTATATATATATGTATGTATACATAACTATAGATATTACTATGTATATAAGTATATATATATATGTATATATATATATATATATGTATGTATATATTATATATAGATGTATATAAGTATATATATGTTACTATAAGTGTGTGAGTGTGTGTGTATGTGTTGGTATAGGTGTGTGTGCGTCGGTGAATGTGTGTGTGTGTTGCTGTGAGTAAAAAAATAGAGAGAGAGAGAGAGAGAGCGGGAGAGAGAGAGAATACGTGAGAGAGAGAGCGGGAGAGAGAGATCAAGAGCGCGGACGATGGCAGCGAGTTAAGACGTTTGCTTGTGGCGGCGGACGTCTGACGCCGCGTCGTCTGAAGGCGGAGGCGGACGTCTGAAGACGGCGGGTGCGGGCGCGCCTTCGCGTAGGGTTCTGCAGGCCTGCGCGAAGGCGACGGGCGGGCGAAGGCGTGGAGGAGCGAGCGTGGAGGAGGTCTGCAGGTGGTCGCAGAGGGTCGCGGAGGAGGGCAGGGGGCGGCGCGAGGCCGTAGCCGGCCGCTGCAGTGAGCGCGGCGGACGGCTACAGGTGCAACTGCGAGGCGGACAGAACGGAGACGGAGGCGGGGAACGCCCTGCAGACGCACGTGGAGGCAGTGAGTGACTGCGGGGACGGTCGCGGAGGAGCGGGAGGCCCTGCTGCTGCTGCTGGGCTGCTGCTGCCGTGGCTTCAAGCTTCGAAGCTTGGAGCGGCGGCAATGGCGTTAAAGAGAAAAAATGAAGCGAGGGAATGCACCACGCCCACCGGCTCGTCGAAGAGCTGGGCGGTGGTGCTCCCACTGTGGTGGTGTGCACCACAGTGGGTTCTCCTGCTCGCCGGGTGCTTCCTCGACGGAGGGCCGACGTATGGGAGGGGAAAGCGGTGGAGAAGATGGCTGTGGGTTTTTGTTGCTGCAGCAGCTGCGTCGCGAGGATGAAACTGCAGCTACTTATAGAGGAGGGGAGAGTGGCGTGCCGGCTGCAGCAGGGAGAGGGTGTGCGAGTTGCAGCTATAGGGAGCGGCGTTGGCAGGGAGAAGTGACGGGAAGAAGTGCTGCGTGGCTGCTGCATGCAGCTGCGGGAAGGAGAGAAAAGAAGAAATCAAGAGGAAAAATAAAAAGAGGGTGATTTTGCAAGGAGGCACTTGAAGAAAAATGTAACTATGCAGGCGATTGTTTCACTCCTCTTCCTCTCTTGATTAAATGCATGCATGCAAGTGTTTTTACAAATGCGATTACAGGATCCTATTATGCAATGTTAATGCTAGAAAATAGCACAAGAAGGCGTTATTACAGGCGTGTTTTGAGGTGCAAACATATACCCCCATGCCTATCTTTTGCTAGTCCCTAGCAAAATAGTATTTAGAAATGATCTTAAGCTAAAGATTTTCTTCTGAGGTGATATCGGTGTGTTTATTATCGGATATTGTGAGAACTAATTGTAGAGAAGATTACCAGTACTTTAAGTCTTACATGACAAAGATCATCTCTCAACTAACCAGGACTCTTGATATTTAAACCCTAAATACGATTTCCAAGACCCAGGAGGTTTTGCCGTACTCGAGAGCTCAAGAGGTTATGGTTGTGCATAGTGAAGGATCAAGACTGACCAGATGAACCTTAAGACTCACTCCCAGGGTTTCACGAATTTTTAAGTACAAGTTGGTCCCAGTTTCAGCTCGTGTTTTTGGATTGACCCTTAAGATGATTACGGAAAACTCAACTCCCATTTTCTGATATTTTTTTGTGGCTCACCGAAAAACAAAGTATGCAGACATTTATGAGATATACTGACTCTTTTAAAACATCTCTTTTTTTTTTCTTTTTTTTTTTCTTTTCTTTTTTCTTTTTTTTTTCTTTTTTTTTTTTTCTTAACAACTCTTTTTTTTTTTTTTTTGAAACACGTGTCAGTATATCTCTTACAACACATTTTGAAGGAGCACACTTATTTTTCTTTTTGGTGGGAGAGTTTCTTTTTGGTGGAAAGAGTCACTCCTAAACACAAGACTAAATGCTGGGATAAAAAGTCTACCTGCACGCACAGGTAAGGACTCCACCTTCCCTAATGAACACTAGGGTTGGATCTTATGTTCACCTGGTCTTTCCTGATATGTGTAGTGTGAACCAAATTTACTTAAGCTCTCAAGAAAAAGCAAACCAACGGATCCTGTACTGGTGTCTCAGGTACAAGAATACGTCCTTAGTTAAGAGAGATTTTGATCTATTTCGTCAATACTTTAAGTGAATTAAGCCGAGCCTGAGCGAATCAAGCTTCTGTGGCCTGGAAATTCTTCAAAACAGAGGTTGAATATCCATAAACACTTATTGAATTTTTTTGTTTCAGCTTTCAAATCATTACTAAACACCATTTATTATTAATATATATATATATATATTTTCTTTTTTTTTCTTTTTCTTTTTCTTTTTCTTGCATATTTATAAATAGGTGGTAATTGTCTGATACCATAAAATACCCGGATCCTATGGATGCCTATCCACCCCCCCATGCCAAACAATGCTATGTCCTCATATGCATGCAGGGAAAGGCAGAGAATGGACGACAGATCGGGTAACAGGAGCTGAGGTTCAGGGTATAAATCAGGGTGGAAGGGTGGGTGGATGGTGGGTGGTGAAGAGAAAAGCGAAGTAATCGCGATAGAGGCGTGAAAAGTAATGGTGGATGGTGAGAGATTTGGCGTTTTCTGGGACGAGAGTGTCCCAGGCGGATCAGAAAACAGATCAGGAAGAGGAAGTTGGCCCTTAGATTGGCCAAGAAGGGGGGCTTTTTGGATAGATGGATCCAAAAGGGAATAGCCCCGGTGAGTAAGATGTGGGCTCAAGGTCCCAGTGTGGATTTGCAAATCCGCCTGATTTAGCGGGAAAGAAAGGGCAATCCGGTCTTCCATAGTGTGGACCGGCGGTGAGCAGCCCGGCGATGACTCAGACCACAAGGTATGGGAAGCGGAAAAAACCTCGTCAGAAGTCTAGTCAGGAGAAGGTACAGGAATAGGGAGGGATTGGGGAACGTCACAGTTTGTGTTGGTCAGGCAGTCGTCAGGTAATTCGCAGCAGTCTGAATCGGCTCCAATTAGTTAGATACACGTACTGACAGTCACGTCCTCGTCAGACGTGTCATCCTTGATGTGATCACTATCAGCATAAGAGTGCGGTGCTGCAGCGGGATTAACCTGAAATCCCGGAGGAATACTCGGAGCTTGCAGAATTTGATGAACCTGTTCCTGAGAAGCTTGTACCTGTGGTTGCGGACCACAGGGTACAAAGTTTTGCGGGTTTGGAACAGGTTGGGCAAGAAAAGTGACCTGAGATCGAGTCGCCATGCTTAGTTGACTGATCTCAGCATTCTGCTGCGCCAAATGCTGAAGAGAGGTCATGTTTTCTTTATGGCGCTTTGACATTTCCGTCATCATTCGCATCAATTTATCAAGAGGTTTTGATGCGTGTTTGGTTTTCAGCACACAAGGGCCTGATGGCAGATTTGCCATAGGATTAGACTGGGCCCTTGGGATGACGGGTGCGGACGATCGCATTGGTCCACCAGCGGGGTTTCGACGCTGCGGGTTGTTGGACCATGCAAAATTGGGATGATTGTGCCACCCTGGGTTATACGTGGCAGAAAATGGGTTGTTCCCCAGGGTGCAGGCATCTTCTATGGCAGAAGACGTGTCCGCATATGTGTCCGAGTACACGGAGGCTTGGTCCTCCGTGTTGAAATACTGGCTCGCAGAAGCCAGTTCCACATGACTTACCGAGTCGCTTGGCGCGACACTCGATAAGGAAGGCCTTGCAGGGTTTCTCAGGATAAGCCTGGTGTTGAAAGAATTGGAATTGTGACGAAGTGGTGAGGCGGGGGTGTGTGCCATGTTTGTGGAGGAGGAGGATGATTCGGCTCTTTTTCTAGATTTATCAGTCAATACAAGCAATTCAGGGTTTTGTGACCTCCTCCCAAACATGCACTACCGCAGGAAGAATTGGGGAGATGAGAAGGGAAAAGGGATGAGAGAAATGACGCCACAAAGGTACACTTGATTACAAATCAATACAGTCAAGTTCCTAACCTCTACAGTGTGCCCTTAGACCTAAAGATCTAAGTTACCTACTATCACAAACTACGGAACCGAATGCGAGCACCGCGGAACCACCGGGCCAGATTGAAAGGCCGTTTGCCCCAGTCTTAGACACCCGATAGCACGCGGGAACTCTCACCAGCACGTAGCCGCTACACGTAGGTAGTTAGACCTCCAATCCTTAAAAAGGGTGAAGTTACTACCAGTTTTAATTAGAGGCTTAGGGTCAAGTGCTTTTGGAATGTGAAGGGCGTTGTTTACGGGTAATGCCCAAGTGATTGATTTTAAGAGTGTGTAAGAACAAGCATGCAACGGAGAAATCTCCCCGAATTGAAGTTTTTATTGGCGAATGGTTTTTAGAGTTCAGCCTTAAGTAGTATGACTTTTTAGGGTTTTGTTGAATTACCAATTCAACCAATCTCCGGGTTTTTGCAAAAATACAGGTTTTCCTTCTAAAACCCAAGAAACCCTTCTTCAATTATCAGTTAGTTAATGCATGCTAAAATGCAATGGGCTACCCTAAATGGAGATTTCTAAGTGTGGATGCATGAATCAATTTTATATAAATGTGAAAGGGAGCCAAGGCACTTAAATTCAAGTCGCGAATTTGATCAATGACTCTTCAGGCTTTGAAAACAGACATATGTATATGTTTAGCTAAAACTTTGATTTCCGTGCCCGCTCCCAATCACCAAGAAGAATGTCCACACAAGGCTCAACCAACAGATAAAGAAAATAAAGTTGTTGGTGTTGAAGTATTCAGGATCGAATCACAGGGAAGTTGAAAAAGTCGTGTTGAGGTTGGAATTAACTCAATTCCAAATCTCCCCACCAAAAATGTGATCCTGAATTAAAGATAAGTGAGGCAAAAGAGGGATACAAGCAATCTTTTTCTTTGCCTCAAAAAAAAAAAAAAAAAAAAATACTTCTCACGACGAAAAATCTAAGAATCAAAATTCTCGAATTTTCGCTATGCGAAGTAGGGCGGGAAATCCTGAGGCAGTGGGAGTGAAGACAACAAATCAATCAAGTGAATTTTAATCCACTTGCCCCCAAGAAATCCAAAAAAGTTTTTCTAGTTTTTAGTTTTTAAATTTTTTTTTGTGGTGGCAAGTTAATCCTAATTTGTTGAGAAAAGAAAACCTACTTGTTCGGTAACGTATGCGAAGCTCCAATGCGGTGTCGTCGTCTTCACGCTCTCGTTCCCGCCTTAGATTTGCCCTCGTTCCCGACTTCGTCTGCTTTCCTTCTCCTTCCACCAAGTTCACCTGCACACCAAAAAGCAACAATACCCGTGAAGAGAGAAAGACAAATTAAAGGAATTAGATAGAAACTTACTCGAATGCGCACCTCCCCGGCAGCGGCGCCAGAAAAGTCATGATGGGTCGGCCTGGATAGGTTGTTAATATGATGTTTTTATCGTTGAAATATGTATAGTGGTTAACCTAATTCAGACCTAACCATCTCTTTACAAAATTTTTAACCTGGCCTAATTGATTTTATCTTGTCACTTTTAGGCCCAGGGTCGAACACAGGGAAGTGGGGTTAAAGTCGAGTTTCTACGTTTTCCTTAAAACGCGTCTCTTCCGTTCGTTTATTGTGTTTTTGGTGTTTTTCTTATTTAGGTTTTTTATGGTAATCCCTGTTCTTGAGGCACACCCTCAAAATTGTGTCCTTGGCTTTTAGCCAAACAGAGTCCCAAAACAAGTCTTGCTACTCGCAAGACGAGGTACCTGCAAGTCAAAGATTATCTTTTCTTTTTTATGTATTTTTTTTATCTTTTTACTAACAGAAAAGCAAATAGACAGAAAGTAAATATAGTATGTATATATATATATATGTAGTATATATATAAAGGGGTGGGGGTGGAGGTAGCGATGGAGTGTAGCACTATGTCGAGTCAGTCGACGTCTAGAGAGACGCAACCAACACGACTAGGTGCCGCGTGGAGTGTGGATGGAGGATGGATGATGTATGGGACCACGCTTTTTTTGTACGCGTGTATTAGGGAATATCAGCAACTGGTGCAGATATTCCCGCGATACAGCGTATAGTAAATAACGTGAAAATATATGTACATATGTATGTATATGAGTAAATATATCTATATGTATATAAATGTATAAGTATATATGTATAGATATATATAGATATATATGTATTATATATATATATAGGTGTATATGTATATATATATATGTATGTATATATGTATATAGCTATGTATATATGTATATAAGTATATATATATAATACTATATAGATGTATATATATATATATGTATATAAGTATATATGTATCTAGATATATATATATATATATGTGTGTATATATATAAGTATATAGATATGTATATATATATATGTATATAAGTATATATGTATATATATATAAGTATATGTATAAGTATATAGATATATATATACGTGTATATATATATATATATAGATATATTATATATATGTGTGTGTATACATAAATATATAGATATACTATGTATATAAGTATATATATATATATAAGTATATGTATAAGTATATAGATATATATAAGTAGATATATATATATATTATATATATATGTATATATATTATATATATATGTATGTATACATAACTATAGATATTACTATGTATATAAGTATATATATATATGTATATATATATATATATATTTATATATATATATATCTATATGTATGTATATATTATATATAGATGTATATAAGTATATATATGTTACTATAAGTGTGTGAGTGTGTGTGTATGTGTTGGTATAGGTGTGTGTGCATCGGTGAATGTGTGTGTGTGTGTTGCTGTGAGTAAAAAAACAGAGAGAGAGAGAGAGAGAGAGCGGGAGAGAGAGAGAATACGTGAGAGAGAGAGAGCGGGAGAGAGAGATCGAGAGCGCGGACGATGGCAGCGAGTTAAGACGTCTGCTCGTGGCGGCGGACGTCTGACGCCGCGTCGTCTGAAGGCGGAGGCGGACGTCTGAAGACGGCGGGTGCGGGCGCGCCTTCGCGTAGGGTTCTGCAGGCCTGCGCGAAGGCGACGGGCGGGCGAAGGCGTGGAGGAGCGAGCGTGGAGGAGGTCTGCAGGTGGTCGCGGAGGGTCGCGGAGGAGGGCAGGGGGCGGCGCGAGGCTGTAGCCGGCCGCTGCAGTGAGCGCGGCGGACGGCTACAGGTGCAACTGCGAGGCGGACAGAATGGAGACGGAGGCGGGGAACGCCCTGCAGACGCGCGTGGAGGCGGTGAGCGACTGCGGGGACGGTCGCGGAGGAGCGGGAGGACCTGCTGCTGCTGCTGGGCTGCTGCTGCCGTGGCTTCAAGCTTCGAAGCTTGGAGCGGCGGCAATGGCGTTAAAGAGAAAAAACGAAGCGAGGGAATGCACCACGCCCACCGGCTCGTCGAAGAGCTGGGCGGTGGTGCTCCCACTGTGGTGGTGTGCACCACAGTGGGTTCTCCTGCTCGCCGGGTGCTTCCTCGACGGAGGGCCGACGTATGGGAGGGGAAAGCGGTGGAGAAGATGGCTGCGGGTTTTTGTTGCTGCAGCAGCTGTGTCGCGAGGATGAAGCTGCAGCTACTTATAGAGGAGGGGAGAGTGGCGTGCCGGCTGCAGCAGGGAGAGGGTGTGCGAGTTGCAGCTATAGGGAGCGGCGTTGGCAGGGAGAAGTGACGGGAAGAAGTGCTGTGTGGCTGCTGCATGCAGCTGCGGGAAGGAGAGAAAAGAAGAAATCAAGAGGAAAAATAAAAAGAGGGTGATTTTGCAAGGAGGCACTTGAAGAAAAATGTAACTATGCAGGCGATTGTTTCACTCCTCTTCCTCTCTTGATTAAATGCATGCATGCAAGTGTTTTTACAAATGCGATTACAGGATCCTATTATGCAATGTTAATGCTAGAAAATAGCACAAGAAGGCGTTATTACAGGCGTGTTTTGAGGTGCAAATACCTTTCGATCTCTGCAATGCACCCACAATTTTTCAGCAGTGCATGCTTGCCATATTCTCATATATGGCAGGTGACTATCTGGAAGTCTTCATGGATGACTTTTCAGTTTTTGGAGCATCATGTGATAATTGCCTCCAACACTTGGTGCAAATACTCAGGCGGTGCATCGATGTGAATTTGGTTCTTTCCTGGGAAAAGAGCCATTTCATGGTGCCTAAGGGAATTGTCCTGGGACATTTAATCTCGGAGAAAGGCATCCAAGTGGATCAAGCTAAGGTTAACCTGATTTCTAAGCTCCCTATGCCTAGCTCGATTAAGGACATCCGATCTTTTTTGGGGCACGTCGATTTTTACTGTCTATTTATCCCTGATTTTTCAAAAATCGCACGCCCTCTGACTACTCTTCTCTCCAAGGATGTGCCTTTCGAAATTTCCAAGGAATGCACTCAAGCATTTGAGATCCGACATGACCGAGTCACCCAAGCCCTGATCCTACAGTCCCCTGATTGGTCTCAACCCTTTGAGATCATGTGCGATGCATCTGACTTTGCTGTAGGAGCGGTTTTGGGGCAGAAAATTGACGGGAAACCTGTAGTCATTTACTATGCTAGCAAAACACTGGACGAGACTCAGCGTAACTATACGGTTACTGAGAAAGAGCTGCTAGCTATAGTATTTGCCCTAGAAAAATTCAGATCATACCTTCTGGGTTCCTGTGTTATCATATACTCGGATCACACAGCTGTGAGGAATCTCCTTGCAAAGAAGGATGCGAAACCTCGATTAATCCGATGGATCTTGATGTTGCAAGAATTTGACCTTGAGATTCGCAACAAAGTGGGAAAGCAAAATGTGGTAGCTGATCACTTGTCCCATCTTCCTTCTGACATAATTGACCCTTTCGGACCCATCACAAAACACTTTCCTAATGAGCACCTCCTGACTATCAGTACAGGCCTTCCATGGTTCGCAGATATAGTGAATTACCTAGTATCACATCAGATTCCGTTTGATTGGCCGAAGGCCAAGAAGGACAAATTGCGTTCCGATGCCAAGTATTACCTATATGAAGACCCGTATCTATTCCGCATTGGTGCTGATCAGATAATTCGACGGTGTGTCATGGAAGTGGAAATCAAAGACATACTCTCATTTTGCCATGACCAGGCATGTGGTGGACATTTCTCAGGACATAAAACCGCATCAAAAGTCCTCCAGTGTGGCTTTTACTGGCCCATAATTTTCAAGGATGCATACGATCACTGTAAGGCATGTTCTCGTTGCCAGACTTTAGGCAACATGAGCCATCGAGACATGATGCCTCTACAGCCGATCTTGGTATGCAAAATTTTTGATATATGGGGGATTGATTTTATGGGACCCTTCCTGATCTCAGATGGCTTCGAATACATCTTACTCACAGTTGGCTACATGTCCAAGTGGATAGAAGCCATTCCGACCTGAACCAACAATCATAAAGTTGTTATCAAATTCATTCATCAAAACATCTTCTTAAGGTTCGGGATTCCACGAGCAATAATTTTCGACGGAGGGACCCATTTCACAAATGCTAAGTTCAGGTCACTGATGACCAAATACGGGGTGTCACACCGAATCTCTACTCCTTACCAGCCCCAAACTAATGGTCTAGCTGAGCTATCAAACTGAGAGATCAAGAAAATCCTTCAGGTTACTGTTCGACTTGACAGAAAAGATTGGTCTTCTCGGCTTTCGGAAGCATTGTGGGCCTATAGGATCGCCCACAAGACCCAATTAGGAATGTCTCCCTTCAGACTAGTGTATGGGAAGGCATGTCACCTCCCCATCGAATTGGAGCATAAAGCCTATTGGGCAGTACGGAATTGTAATTTAGATCTTTCTAAGGCTGAAACCCACAGAAGGCTTCAAATAAACAAGATCGATGAATTACGCCACGACGCGTATGAGAACTCACGAATTTACAAAGAACGGGTTAAAGCTTTTCACGACAAACACATTTCTAGAAAGATCTTTCATCTTGGTCAAAAGGTTTTACTCGTTGATGCCCGACTCAAATTATTCCTAGGAAAGCTACGATCTAAGTTGGTTGGACCCTACCTAGTCCGACAAATCTTTGGAAATGGAGCCATTGAAATCAGCCCACTCAGCCACGATTCCGAACCCTTTGTTGTGAACGGTCAGAGACTCAAACCATTCCTTGACATGGCCGATACAAATTTGGCTGAGTCATCCTTTACCCTCCATTCCCCTTGAGCCCATTACGCCCAGCCGATGGCGTAAAACTCAGCGCTTAATGGGAGGCAACCCATCATTCTTTGAAAAACTCGAAACCTTTTCTGACATTTCTACGCGGAATTCATATTGCACTTTAGGGTTCATCCATTAGAACAGCCGACTTCATCTCAGGTACCCCTACCCGAGATTAGAAATCGTTCGCAACAAGTCACTTCGACCCATTCACTCACCAAGCACCTGTCGTAATGCATGAACTAAGCTGAAATCGAACCTACCTAATTTACAATGGGGACATTGTAAATCTTAGGCATGGGGGGGTATGAAAGTGCAAAATGTCAGGAAAACTCATATCAAGAAAGGGTTTCAATTCTCAAAAAAAAAAAAACTTGAAGGAGGGGAGAAACAATTCAGGGTCATACAAAATGAGAGGAGGAAAAGAGTAAAATGCCAAAAAAAGGAGCACAAAAAGAAAAAGAAAAAGAAATAGTCATTAGTAAAAGATTAAGGGATTAACTGAAGTTCTAGACTAGATCAAGAAAAGAGAAAAAGAAGAAAAAAGTGCTAAGGTGACATAACAAGAGATTAGCGGGAATGCTGGTTTTAGGCCTCTTGGGCTAGATTCTTTAGCTTAAAAATTCACGTATCTGCTAAAATCTAGATAATCCTCAAGAGGTTGGGGAAAATGCGAAGCTTAAGTATTAGGTCTAAGGCTTAGGAAGTATTCAGCCTCGTTAACTGACCTTCAGTTTGCGGGATTCGGTAACCTAAGCACCTCAAATTCACACATAGTCTGGTTCAGTGCGCATAAATATCCAAATCAAGCAAAAGCATTTAATGCTCTGAAAAAGTCACCTAGATTAGGAGTGGCCGATCAACACAAGTTGATTTGGACGAGTTCCCGACGCGGAGAGGAGGGAAATTCCCCTCGAAGATGCGGAACAACATATCATCTCCTCGGTGCTTGTCTCTTAGGATATTTAAATATCCTATTGGGGGCATGTAAGCACTCTACTGGTTCAGATACCATGGGCGGCATTATCATGAAATGTCGATCGCTAGGGTCTGAATTCGGCCACGGAATGCCATGGGTGGGATTATCTCGAAATCTTGAAAGCCAGGGTTCTGGGGGTTGCCATGGGCGGTGCTATCTCAAAGCATCGATAGCCAGGGACCCTTGAGGATTGATGATGGGGATGAGGAATCCGATACAGACCGTGTTGAGAAGCTAATCCGAAGCTAGAAATAAAAAGAAAAGAGAGAGAAAGCTCTCTAAACAAATAAATCTATTGTCTCTCTCTTACAAAAATGCACCGCAAACTGAACCTAGGCTAAAAATGTCTCAAGCACGGGTGCTTTAACCGTGGAGTCCAGCAAACGCTAGGTTAGTTTCTGTGGGCCTTAAAAACCTTTGTGGAGGACTGAGGCTAAAGCGGGTCAGGTCCATATTTTGGTTGATACTTGAGTACCTCTAGGCCTATTGTCGGCATTCTGACCTAATCACAAAAGAAAAAGAGAAGCACTTAGCATAATTAATGACAGACACTCAGGGTCTAGAACAGAAGTTAAAACCTTGAAATTTTGCTAAGGGACTAGCAAAAGCTAGGCATGGGGGTATGATGAGAGCCTCATCATGAGTCATAACTAGCCCATTTTAGCCTAATAAAGAGAATAAAAGCTCCTACATGACTTAGAAGAGGGCTTAATTGGAGGAATAAGTGTTCTGAGAAGAAAACATGAAATAAAGGTTAAAACTGTAATTTTATCATTGCACTACATAAACGGAATTTCTCAGAGACAAAGCATAGGTCAAATGGTCTAAATGAGATAAAAAGTGGGTTCAATCAATCAGAAATGGGTTCATGTGTAATCTAGGAATTAAATGACATTTGGTAACCCTAAAATAGACCTGCTTAATTCAACAAGGTTTCGGTCAAGATAAAAATCAAGTAAACCCTCTACAATTCATGAAAAAATATCCCCTAGGGTGTAGAATATTCAATTTGGCCTTTGGAACCTAGTTTGACCTAGATTAGGGTCCTAGCTCATCAATTGACCTAATTTGGGTTTTTACGCAAAATATCTAGTTAAACATGGTCAAACCTAAAATCCAACTTCACCATTGGATTCCTTAGGTCCAAATTAGGTTTGTACCAAAATTTGGACCTAAAGGGAGGTCATCTTGACCTACTTTGCAATTTAGTACACCCAATCACATTTTGGTCCCTATCTTTTGAAAACCATCACATAAACCCCCCTATATTTCTTGCCAATATTACAATTAGGTCCCTATACCATTAATGGTGAAGAATCCTTCTCCGACGAGGAAGGCAGGGGGGATACTCTTAGATCCCTCAGAGATCCCCTCCCAGAATTGGAAGGGAGATTCTCTGAGGAATCCCCTTCCATCTGAGCCCGATCATAATCTCTAATTATTGTCCAATTTCTCGTGTGAACGCACGAAAGATTTGGATCCCAACCACCTTCCTTCTCCGGCGAGACGAAGGTGGCTAAAGGCTTGCCCTCCACGCACCAGAAGCTCGGCCAGCACCTATAAAAAGACCTCCGACCCTCTACGAATCTCTCAGACTTGCTTTGGCCGTAGAATCCTCCAGATTTCATCTCTCCTCTCTCCGGCCAAGAAACCCGCAAGCTCCAGCGATTACCTCTCCTCCTTGTTGCTCTGCTACCATACCAATAGTAGAGTCTACTTCGCCTCATCTTCCCGTGTTGCGTCGCACCAAGCACATGCCTCCCTGACCTCCTCCTCATCGCCGTTATCTCCCTCAGGGTTGTCTTCTTCGACGACGGCACAAACGAGCCATCTGACTCCGCTGCCCGCTTTCACTCCCAATAGTCCAGATAAGTTCCTCATCTTCCACTCTTTCATTTCCCTCACTTTATTTCAAACAATCGTCCCTCGACTGTCCCTGTCCACCGCCACCTTCCTCATCTCCGGCCACCCTCCGGCGAGATGCTCCCGTCGCTCCGCAGCCCCACATGTCTCGCCGACCATCGCACAACCTCCGCCTCACCTCACTAAGTACCCTCCACTCATCCACAGTTCCGCTACACCGCCACAACAACCCCCCGAACACACCCATCTGTCTGGCCACAGAGCGACCTAAGCACGCACGCCTAGACCTCCCCGCGGCCTGCCACCTAGCACTTCACCTTTGCCGTGACACGGCGAAGGTCCCTCGGTGATCGGATTAGGCTGCGAGGCTCTTTTTGTGTCAGACAGATTTCAAGCTCAGGCCGCCATTGGCGGCAAATTGAGGAAGCTTCTTGCTTGCTCCAGGCCGCAGGACTGCAGGATTCCAGGTGCTAGAAACTTGGGTTGGTCTTGCGAAGATAGTAGACCCAGCGAGTGATGCCAACAGAGCCTACAGTTGTGGGAATTGAAGGCATGGTCTGCTGCGGGCACGCGAGAGAAAGCGGTGGGCATTAGTTGCACATTGATAAGTCACAACGTGCGTATATCCTTTATATTATTTTTGTCATATGAGCCGGTTGCCTCCAGTCACACTTGGGGTGAGGTCCCTCACCTAACCACTGTGCCTCGTTCATGAGTTCACCACGCGAATCTGGCGCGACCCGACCCAACCCTATCCTGAGCACTCCTCGCGCACCACACCCACGCCGTGCGCCTGGACCTGGGTGCGCGATCTGACCCGTTTACCTGACTCTGGGAGAGCGTGCTGAGAGTGGTTTACACAGAGAGAGAGACGCGCGGGTGTGGGTAGAGGGTTAGGCTTTGCTATGCGTGGTTGTGTGCAGGACGCAGGGACTTAGTTGCTGCAAGCGAAGGAGAAGAAGGGAGGAGGCTCTGCAGAGGAGAAAGAAAGGCATGGCAGAGAAGAAGAAGTGAGGCCAAGGACAACAGAACTGAAGAAGAAGTGAGGCCAAGGAGAACAGAACTAAAGATGAAGAAGACAAGGGCAGACAAAGATTCAAGAAAGCAAAGGAAAAGAGAAGGAAGAAGAAAGAGAAGACCACTTATGAAGAGGAAGAGCCAGACCTTGGTCGCAAGAAGAAAAGAAACAAAGAAGAGGAACAAAAGCAGCAAGGGAAGAGAAGAAAAGGAGCTCTACTTTAAGATGTCTGATATTGTATCAGACGTCCATTTTTTTTTCCCTTTGAGCGATTTCTTTCTATATCACTCTCATTGAACTAGTCATTTCTTATTTAAAAAGTTGTGTTCTCAAGTTTTGGAATACTTAGATTGCTCCCTGTGTTCGACCTCGGATACTCTGATTTTCGAGTTATAAATCTTTATTTGTTTTCGCGGAAAGTTCGTCTATATTACATTGCAATATTTGTTAAACACGATCTAGCCGCATCAACATTGGGCTACCAAACTAGATATGCACTTTAGGCCTACCATGCAACTTTTAAGACTCCTATAGGCACTTCACCTTTTCACCTTGTGTTTGGTAAGGCATGTCATTTACTCATAGAAATTTAGCTCAAATCTTATTGGGCAATTAAGCATTTTAATATGGACCTACGTCAAGCCAGAAAGCATCACTGATATGAAATTTATACAGTTTATAAAGCGAGATTTTTAATCGTTGTAACGTGTAAAACCGATCGACTTTTAAATTTATAAAACCTATATAGTGGAAGTATCTAAGGTTGTCCAAGGAGGCAATTGATAGTTATCAAAATGATATTCTCTTCCTCATTCTCTCAAATCATCTCTCTTTTTTTTTCTTGTCTTTTTAGGGTTTATAATTTTTTAGGGTTTTAAATCGGGGCAACAAAGGTGAAGATAGAACACAAAAATATGGAGATGAAAATGCGGCCTTCCTAAGCTCACCCTAGGCACATGAGGCCTAGGGTAATTAGGGAGGAAGTGTGCGTGCTTAAGAAAATAAGGAAGCATAAAATTATAAGGGTGCAAAAATGAATGGCAAAGAAGGTTTTTATAGAATAGAATAAGTTATACAAAAGTTGCACTTGAGAAGCTTACTTGTGTGGTAGAATTCCACAGAAGTAATTCTCAAATGTAGAGGAATGCTGAAAAACAACAAAAATACAATAAGAAAAGGTAGAGGAAGATAGTAACCGATAAGTCGATGTTAGTGGGCTAAATTAGAGACTAAGTACATCATTGTTGGAATGAAAATGTAATCTAAATCATGCATTTCATCGATAAAATTAATAAATCTTAAGAATTATCATTCCATGCATTGCTTCAATATTTACATCTTAATCAAATAATTTCATATATTTTATGTAGGGTCATTATGGAAGGGGCAATCTAGATGGAATCATACCTCAATTTAGAATGCCATCTTCAGAGATTTTATTTGTCACGTGGAAGAAAGGAAAGAGCCTCTTTAATTCCTTGGCCTCCAATTTTGTCTGCCCAAGATCATAAAGTTTTGGGGCCTTTTGGAAGGAGATTGCTCCCTCCAAATTAGATCCTTCCCCATCCCATATTTAGCTTTTGATAGCCACACACAAAAGAAAAAAAGGGAAAGATGTCCTCCTCTGAGATCTCTCTCTTCGCTAATCTCTAATTCTCTCTTCTCTTTTTGTTTCCCTATATAACAGGAGAGGACAACCATGGGGGATCATCTTCTTCCTTCCACAAAAGGGAGGACGGCTCTCCAACATCTCTCTCTCTCAAGACTGTGCCCACGACCACCATCACAAGCCACCCACAATTGTCTTCGACGATCGTGTCATCACTGTTAGGCATCTGCATCCTCTCCGTCACTGCATCTTGTCACCACTTCGACCACGATCGTATTTTCTTTGACAAGAGTGGTGATAGCATGCTCCTCATCACCACTTAGCCTGCGCCTCCTCACAACTGCGTGCACCAGCTAGAACCATCAATCGCGAGTTGTCCACAACCTACGCAACCGCCAGTCACCTCTCCACGCATAGGCCACCACCGTGCTCTTCCCATCTTCATGAACGTGCCACGTCCTTTGGTTGCTGTAGCTGCAACAACCTCCTCTGCAACCTTGTACCTCCCTACTGTGCTCCACCCATCCTCACCGTGCGCCGACCACAGCAGCTGGTACTTCCCCCACCGTGACAAACAACACATGCGTTCACCATGCATGACAACGCATTGCCTCTACTCCACTAGCATGCAACCTAGTAACACCTCCTCCCTCCCCCACTGCACCACTAACAGAAGCAGTAGCCCCACTGCCCTCGATTCCCATGCACGCAGAGAGCCATAACTCATCGCCTTCTTCTTTTTCATCACCGCTTGATCAACAGAGAGGAACCCATCAATGGTGCCACCCCTCTCCATGCAGTCATCACCGCCAGATCTGATTTGATAGGCTGTCAACTGCATCGAGCTCGCCTCGACACCACGCACCCGACCAAGCCCTCAAACACGCCCACTGCGATCTGCTCACACGCATGGATTAACCCACCATTGGCGACCTCCAAGCCACCGGCCGGCTACCTCCAGCCATCTCACTTATTGCCGCCACTACCATCGAATGTGTGACAGCTTACTCTCCCTTCGACGAGCTCCTCATCTCCGACCGTGCCTCATCTCCTTGTGTGAGCAAGGGGAAGAGATTCCCTTGTTTTGCTACAAGAAAGCCTCAATTAGTTTTTACGGAAAATGCCATTGCCAACTCTCATTTTTCTACTAAATTATTTGAGGTGAATTTGCTCGAGTGCCCTTCTCTTTCTCTCTATTTCTCATTAATGCTCATTCAAGTCACTCTTTATGTCATTTGATGCTACAACTCATTGACAAATTTGTTTTTATCATATTAGACTCATACAAAGTACTCGAATAATGCACTAAAAATGTTTGTGGGTTTATTGGTCTGTTCCTCCCTATGGATGCGACACTCTAACTTTTCGTGGTTAGCTTTCAATGATAAATATTTTTTATCTGGGATTTTTCCACTACGCGATTCATACTACGACGACATATTTTTCTAACATATTTTTTTTATATATCATTTTGCAAGTGAAAGAGTCTTGATCAGAAGCCATATGCTTCAATCATGATGATAATCCTCCAAGCTCCCAAGGGTGGATGTCCACCACCCTTCTCTCCTTGCCTAGCTAATGGTCAAGATTTTTGTAAGGAAAATCAAGGTTCGGAAATCCCAATCATCGCAGTTGTGAAAATCCACTTATTAAATAAAAATAACTGAGGCTCGATGAGTCCCAACTCAAACACGGGATGGCGAACATTTGATTTATGAAATCCATGTTTGTTTTTATTTATTTTTGGAGATTTTTGTGATTTTTTTTTGGTATTTTCAAATAGATAGAATATCAGGTGGAGAATTATCTAAGCTATTCTACTATACTTGCAATTTTAAATGAGAGAGAGAGAGAGAGAGATAGTAAGAAAGAGAGAATTATTTCACAAAATCAAGTAAATGTTCATTACACTAATTGTAGAATTAAAACTACACTAGAAAGCAATAAAAGAGAAGAGAGAGAAGAAATCCTCCTTAACGGCTGGCTAGAGGATGAGCCACATTGACAGAGCACTCGGAAGAGGGTGGTAAGGAGTTGGAGGAGGGAGGACAAAGCTAGAAGAATTGGGGATGAGGCAAGGTGACGTCGCAGTGGGATATACTTCCTAAACAGTGTGAGAGGACGACCATGGGTGCTCCACGAATAGTGATGATAGAGTAGGAATAAAAATTATTTTTCGACTCTAGTAGAGCATCCAAGGCTTGGGACAAGCTTGTAGAGCTTTGGAGGGGTTTAGGAGAGAGAAGGAAGAGATGGTTTGAGAATGGGGGGTGTAGAGGATTTATATAGGTATTGGGTAGATCATTTGGCACATAGAGAACCAAATGCTGCACAACACACATGCCGCATGCACCACGGCCATGCACAACTACGCGCAGTGCAATGCATGCACGTGCATCGCGCTGGTGCACTGCTGGCATTGCGAGGGACGATGATGGCCATAGGTTCTCCATCACACACTTCAGAATGCACTTATGTAGCATGCCCAAATTGAGCTGATTGCTCACATGTAATAGTGCATCATCACACGCCTATCCATCCGTGCTTCCACACGGCACAACCATCACCGCTCGATTCGGATTGAGAGGCCCAAATTACACGTTGCTTGCGTCTTGAGAGGTGCTGACGGTTGACGTGGCATGATCAAGAGCATTTGCTAGCGTTCGAACGACCCTATTTCAAGTGGCATCTTGGGGGAATTAAGGGTGCACGAGCAAAGATTCAATTGTGTGCCTCTTGTTTAAGAGGCATGTGGGTGACCGTTGTGCCAAGGGTACAGCTTTGTCATGATGGCCACTTTGTTTAAGGGTGCAGCTTTGTCATGAGGATCCATCATGGCCGTTGGATCGTGGATCCAACGACCCAAATTGCATGAGGAATGTGCCTTTAGGAGTGTAAGGGCTTGTGCTGGAGCTCTTCTCAATGTTGGATGCGAATCCAATGGTTGAGATTGATTGCTCGAATGAAGAGGAAGGGTTGTGGGCACTGCTGGAGGCTTTGGATGGTCGTGATGGCTCCATGTGAAGCCATCATGGCCGTCCATCTTCTTTGGCTAGTAGGGGATGCTAGAAATGTCTGATTGAGTCGATCTTCACATTGACGGACTGTAATCATTGACTTGAATCCATCCGTGAAGTCGGATCTATCGTTTGAGGTCCTGAATTGCATCACCCTGCCCCTTGGCCTTTGATCTTTTGTGGCTTGTAAAAGATGTTATGGATGTCGGATCGAGGTGATTTTGAAATTGCTGTACTCCGATCGTTGCCCTGACCACAGCTGTATAATCAGATTCTCTATCCGAAACCTAAAGATGTGTCACCCTGTTCCATAGCCATTAATATAATAAAAATGCATGATGAAGCACGTTATGTAATATTTATAATGCCAAATGCTTCTACAAGCCTAGGAACATGCATAAATAGGCATTTTATACAAAATAGATGTGTCTACATCACACCCCCATGCCTATCTTTTGCTAGCTCCTAGCAAAACTAAACTAAATGCTATGTATAAATAGAATTAGAATTTAATTACTTAGGCACTTGTTATTTAATAATATTTCAACTAAGGATCTAAACTACGAAGTCTTAACAACACCAGGGTGCCTGTCAAAATGTAGACTGCCCAACCTCACCTTATTCCATATAAAAGTGAAGACTTTGTTTTTTTTTTTACTTTTTGAGTTTAGAGTTTTAGGGCAGCTTTCTATGGCTACCCAACCCACCCAAGACTCAAGAAGACTCTAAGTTCTAAGCATCTCATTGTGAAAATGTGATTGACTCACTAAACGACAATTAGAATAGACCTTAGGTTTCTACAAACCTTAGGTGACCCTTAACGAAAAATTCCTACCTAAAGGTGCATTTATTTGACCAGTAGCTTTCTCTCTACTTTTATTTTTATTGGATCAACATAAAGGCAAACCTAGTGTATATCTCCCAAGGTTATTCTACTTCCCACTTCTCCCTAGATTTTAGGATTATTTATGCATTTTTGTTGGTTGGGTTTCGAATAATCGATAATGGGGTGTTACCTAGAGTAACTTGCCAACCATACCTGTGCGGTGGTGTGGCTTCTTTTTATCCTTTTTTCTACTTTTTTTTTTCTTTTTGGATGTTTTTCTAAATTTTTTTTCTAAGCAGGTGCCTTCCTTGATCTAAGATTTACCTAAAGGCAATGGTCAAAGAGATTAGGTCGTGTGATTGGGCTCTAGACACCTATTTATGAGCTATTACTCACAGCAACATGCTAGCCATACCATCCTAGTATGTTTATTAGCTACCTAGTTTCCGTTAAGATCGCCTTAGTAGTGAGTCAGTGTGAGATGTGTGTAGATGCTTAGACTATAAGCCCCCTAAAATCAGAGGGCAGGTTGATAAGTCATGTACTTATCACCCCAACTTTTTAACCAAATTAAAATAAACTTAAAGTGATGAGAACTCAAGAAACATGTCCAAATTTTAACGGACACCTGGGCTAATTAGGCCCGAAGACCTGAAGAGTGTAAGTGTTCAAGTCGTATTGTATCATTTCATAAAGTAGAAAAACTCCTAATGCCTAAGTTCGCTTTTCCTAATTTTCAATTTCTTTTATATATTTTTGAAAATAAAGAGGAAATAAATAAAAGTAATCTATAGAATTGATAAAATAATTCAAATATGAATATCCACCACTCCATGCCAAGATGATGTAATGTCCTCATTGTAAAAATAAAAGCATGAAAAGAAGTAGAATAGATAAGAAACCACCTAAATTCTGCAATGGTCTGGTACATTACGAGATAAAAATAGACTATACAAGTGCTAAGTTTAGGGCCTTCAGTTAGGCACAATACACAAACACTAAAGGATCAATCAATTGAATGGTCTGGGTCAAGAAGGGGAAGAAATAATCAGCTGGACCCAAAGTCAGAAGTTTGCAAATGTGGACAAGGTTATGGTGCAATCCCATCCCTAATGGATGGGAACTCAGAAAGCTTTGGTCATACATGCCCTAGTCTGCTCATCTCTTTTCATTTAGGCATGCAGACTAGAGGTTTTCTTGGATGGATGCAACCCTAATCTATAATGTCAGACATTTGGATTATCAAAGTGATCAGCTCATGTCCTTAGAAAATTAGGTTCTTGGTGATGAAAGAGCATTTCAATTAACTTAAGGTGTTTAGTCCCTCCTGCATCTAGGTCATAAAGGTGATAGTGTTCCTGATAATAGTTTGGAGGCTTGATCAAAATAGGACCCCTGAAGTTAATATTTCCTTCTTTGATTTCACTTTCTTTAGGGGGAACTATTTCTTTATCCATCCAAAAATTTGATTGCAACAAAATGTTCTCCTCTTCCTTTGAAAGTTTGAACTCCAATGGTTTAGCCAACTCCACAATAGTTGTATCAACATATTTGGGGCTTGAGTTAGCTATGAAGGAATGCATCTAATCAATCATGATTGATTCGGGTGGGTCCAAGTGAAGATCTTCCCAATCCTCAATCATGATGTCTCTGTCTAATCCCTCAGAACCATTGGATCTCGAAATCTTATTATTCATTTCTTCCTAATCAAATTCAATCATCAGGGTTGAGCTTGTGATGGAGCTAACTTCGTCATTCACTTCATGCTCCAATTCTTCCCATTGCCTTTCCTCTAAATTCATGATGGGGTCCCCAAGTATTTCATAATCTAAGAAGTCAAATACAAATTCCCCATTCTCAAATCTTGATGTCCCTATCATCGACTCATTATCATTAAGCTCAGAGACATTGACCCTAATCTTCTCCTCCAAATTTTCAATTTCAACTTCATATCTTTAGAGTGGTTCATCCTCATTTTCCACCCATTTATGTTCCAAAGGATCCTCAATGGTTCTTAAAGGGTTGTCCAATATTAGGGGAGAAGTGATAGTGGACTACACCAGTCTTGGACAACTAGGTGTAGTCCAATCAATTATTTTATGGCCTTGTTCCATTATCTCCAAGAAAGAACTCTCTTTCATCATTTTTTGTTGACCTTCTTCATCCAATTGTTGGAACATGTTAATCATTCTTTATTTCATCTCAATCAATCTTTGGTTCTGGTTATACAAATCCAAATGAATGCCGCAAAGAGTTGACTGAGTGCATTAGGTTTCCCTTGGGTTTCTTCCATCTTATACCCAACATTCAAATCAGAGTTGGGAGGGTATGAGTGCGGACGTTTATTAGGGTCTATACTGGGGTTTAAGTTCTTGGGTGGGTCTTTATTCTATCACTTTCAGGATCCAATTTCTTAAGAGGCACCATTTTTTGTTTAGTCCTACTCCAGGATAATTGAGGTTCTTGGTCCTCCTCGCAATCAGATTCTTCTTTAGGGGTCCAAAGTAAGGGTTCATCATCCTTGGTTTGCCCAAGTATATAATCATCATAGTGATACTCAAAATATCCATTGTATCCCTGGGTGGAAGTTGTGTGGTTATCCCAATATGGTCGATGAATGGATTGAGTGGTATTGGGATAGTCATGGTGGCAAGTAATTGGGTGATCCCCATAGAGGTTGGGCTTGGTCTGATGGGGATAGTTGGGATCAGGCGAATATCCTGTGCACTCAAGTCCTATGTTATATCCCCAACTAGAAGAAAAGTCACCACAATTATTTAGATTATGCTGGGGATAGTCTGGATAAGGGGGATAGGCATTGAAATCCATCTTCTTTAGAAGAGATGATAGAGGTAAGGAGAGAACAGAAGAGAGAGAGACCTTGCAGCACAAGAAAATAATCCTATCCTTAGGTAGGGTAGCCTAATGACCTACAGACTCCCAGAGCATGTCTAAAGATTAGGAATGATTTGGTCTACTCTTATCCGACCAATCCAACTAGTTAGAGGCAGGAATTAGGAAGAAGGTTCTTCCTTTGGCTTGCACCTCCAGATCCTTTGATACCCCCTAACTACTATCATTTGATGGTACTCCCCAAGCTAGACGTCAGATGGACCAGTAGGAGCAAATTAATCATAAATAATCTCACTATGAGTCCCGAAGAGTGAGTCCAATCCTTAAGGCCAACGTCTACTCAATTTTAATTAGGCTTAAGATTTTGCTATGGTCTGGAATGTGGTGGGCCCTTAAATGGGTTGTGCCCTTACTAATTAATTTAAAATGTGTGTATATGGACAACCAACAGTTTTCAAGCAAGATTATTAAGGACGAGGTAGATTTTAGGGTTTAAATCTTGCTTAGTAGCTTTTAGAGTTCAACTTTAGGTCTATTCACTCAAGTTCTATGAGCAAAACCATGTTTTGAAAGCACTAGTGAAAATGTATTCCTTTAAAAATCAAAATATTGTGAAGTGCCTAATTTAAACTGTAAGAGTTGAATCCTACATAGTAGCTACTAGATGAATCAATTTTAACTTTAGAGGTGCAGCCCAAACAGATAAATCAATTGGCCTTTTCACACCACTGGTTAAGGCACACAAAATAATTCTAGTCACTAATGTGTATAATCGATTCAGGTGTACTAGGTCCACAGATTAGATTCCCAATTAGTGACTAAATTACATAAGAGCAATGCACCATAGATGGATAAATTGTGAGTGTTAATGTGTGTAAATCTCAAATAAATCCTAGAATCAGAGAGAAGAAATTTTTTTGTATTGTTTTAATATATGCAGGTGGGTGATATGAGTGGAGTGACAAACAAACAAAATCTAACCTAGGGTTGATGTGAACTGTTCTCACGTTTTTGTGCGGGTTTAAAGTGTATCACGTTGTAGTATAACCGACAAAATGTTTGAACAAATATAAAGAATTTTATTACTCGAAAAACTAGAGTATCCGAGGTCGAACACGGGGAGCAATCTCAGTACTTTTTAAAACCACAGAATACAACTGTTAAGTGAAAATGAGTGATTCAATGAGAGAACTTTAAAAAGGATTTGTAAAAGAAAATAGAATTGGACGTCTGATTTCTGTATCAGACGTCTTAAATGTAATCCCCTCTCTCTTCTTCTCCTTTCTGCTTCTTTCACTTTCTGCCTTTTCTTCTTGTTTCTTATTTCTTCTCCTGCCTTGCCTTCCTTATTTCTTCTTCTTCTTCTGATCTTTGCAGAGTCTTCACTTGGCCTCTCTTCGTTCTTCTCTTTCTTTTTCCTTGCCTTCCTTCTTCTTTCTCTTTTCTGCCAAGGCTTCTTCTTCCTTGGTCTCTTCTCTTCTTCCTTTTCTGCAGCTGCTAAGTGTTCGCTTCTTCCTTTGCTTCTTCTTTCCTGCGCACACCACAGCCAAGGAAAAACCTACCCCCGTACCTCTACCCAAACGTCTCTCTCTTTCTCTGCAATTCGCTCAAGGACGCTCTCCCCAGAGCTACACGGGTAATCGGGTTGGCTTCGCACCGGGGACCAGGTGCACCGGCAGGTGGTGATGCGCGAGGAGTGCTCAAGGATTGGGTCGGGTTGGATCCCGCCAGATCCGCGAGGTCAAGCCACGGACAAGGCGGGTGTGAGGGCAGGTGAGGGACCTCACCCCTGTGCTTACGGAGGCAGTAAGCTTAAAACACAAAAACAATTTATATTATACCTGTGTTTCGCGAGTCCACGATGTGGGACTATCTGATCAGCCCCGATTTCACGCACGCCCGCAGAGCTTCCGGCGTGTAATTGCCCCAACACTGGCCTCGCAGTGCGACATGCTGGCCTCACTCGCTTCGCGACACTCACGTGAGTCTGCTGCACCTGCAGCCTGAGATCCCTGGTGCCTGAAGCTGCTACGAGCTCCTCGCTGCTTCGGCCGTCAATGGCGGCAAGAGCTGCAACCTGTCGTACACAAGAACGACCTATTGGCCTAATCAGATTAGATAGAAACCTTCACCGTAGCACGGCGAAAGCGGTGGACGGTGCTGCAGGCCGCAGGTTGGCCTAGGCGTGCGTGCCTAGGTCAACCTGTGGTCGGAGGTGTGGGGTTGATTGGGGGGTGATTGTGGAGGTCTGGAGTGGCAGTGGAGGGGTGGAATGAGTTCCTGGTGGTGAGGCGGAGCTCACGAGAGGGTTGGCGGGCCGTGTGGAGGGGCGGAGTGGTGTGGGCTGCTCGCCGGAGGGCGGTCGGAGGCAAGGACGATGGAGGTGGTCAGGCACTGTCGGGGGGTAATTAGAGAAAATAGCAGGGGGAAAAGAGAGGGGAGAGGATGGAGAGGGTATCTGGGGTGATCTGGAAGGAATGGAGGCAGCGGAGTGGACGGTGCGTAACTGCCGTCGTCGGGGAAGAAGGACCCTGAGGGAGGAAGCGGCGGCGAAGATGAGGGCAGGAGCACGTGCACTTGGTACGGCGCGACGTGGGAGGAAGCGGCAGAGTTGACTCTGCTGCTGGTATGGCAGCAGAGCGACGAGAAGGAGGGGAGGAGGTCGTCGGAGCTTGCAGGTCTTTTGGCCGGAGTGGGAGAGAGGAAATTTGAGGGGATCTCCGTCAAATTCAAGCTTAAGATCTGCGGCAGGGTCTGGGGAGTCTTTTATAGGTGCTGGCCGCTCCTTCTAGCGCGTGGAAACCGTGCAATCAACTCTGCCAGCTCGCCGGAGATGGAAAGAGGGTGGATACCCAAATCTCTCGTGCGTTCGCACGAGAGATTGGGTTCACACTAGAGATCATGATCTGCTTTAGATGGAAGGGAATTCCTCAGAGAATCCCCCTTCCATTTCTGGGAGGGAATCTCTGAGGGATTAGAGAGTAATCCCTCTCTAAACCTCGTCGGAGCTCGATTCTGACCTAACAATGGTGGCAGGACCGGATTGCAATGGTGGCGAAGAACTTAGGGGGCTCTCTGCAAAGATATTCAAAAGATAGGGACCAATTTATGATTTAGATGTACTAAATTGCAAAGTAGGTCAAGATGACCTCCCCTTAGGTCCAAATTTTGGTATACCTAATTTGGACCTAAGGAATCCAATGGCGAAGTTGGATTTTAGGTTTGACCACGTTTGACTGGACATTTTGCGTAAAAGCCCAAATTAGGTTAATTGAAGAGCTAGGACCCTAATCTAGGTCAAATTGGGTTCCAAAGGCCAAATTAAGTGTTCTAAACCCTAGAGGATGTTTTTCCATGATTTTTAGAGGGTTTACTTGATTTTTATTCTTTCCGGAACCTTGTTAATTTAAGCGAGTCTGTTTTTAGGGTTACCAAGTGTCATTTAATTCTTAGATTGCACATAAACCCATTTCTGATTGACTCAACCCACTTTCTATCCCATTTAGACCATTTGACCTATGTTTTGCCTCTGAGAAATCCCGTTTATGTACTGCAATGGTAAATTTGCAGTTTTAACCTTTATTTCATGTTTTCTTCTCAGAGCACTTGTTCCTTCAGTTAAGCCTTCTTCTAGGCTATGTAGGAGCTTTTATCTTCTTTATTGGGTCAAAATGAGCTAGTTATGGCTCATGCTGAGGCTCTCATCATACCCCCATGCCTAGCTTTTGCTAGTCCCTTAGCAAAATTTCAAAGTTTTAACTTCCATTCTTGACCCTGAGTGTTTGTCAACAATGATAAGTGCTTCTCCTTTTGTGATTAGGTAGGAATGCCGACAATAGGCCTAGAGGTACTCAAGTACCAACCAAAATCCGGACCTATTCTGCTTTAGCCTTAGTCCTCCGCAAAGGTTTCTACGGCCCACAAAAACTAACGTAGGGTTTGTTGGACTCCGCGGTTAAAGCACCCGTGCTTGAGACATTTTTAGCCTAAATTCAGTTTGCAGTGCATTTTTTTTTTTTTTGTAAGAGAGAGATAGAATATTTATTTGTTTGGAGAGCTTTTCTCTCTCTTTTCTTTTTATTTCTAGCTTCGGATTAGCTTCTCAACACTGTTTGTATCGGATTCCTCATCCCCATCATCAATCCTCAAGGGTCCCTAGCTTTCGAGATTTCGAGATAATCCTGCCCATGGCATTCCGTGGCCGAATCCAGACCCTGGCGATCGACATTTCGCGATAATGCCGCCCATGGTATCTGAACCAGCAGAGTGCTTACATGCCCCCAGTAGGATATTTAAATATCCTAAGAGACAAGCACCGAGGAGACGATATGTTGT
Organism: Thalassia testudinum; assembly: GCA_037157565.1. Lineage (NCBI taxonomy): Eukaryota > Viridiplantae > Streptophyta > Magnoliopsida > Alismatales > Hydrocharitaceae > Thalassia > Thalassia testudinum. The sequence continues at coordinate 28,459,432 of JAZHRO010000073.1, forward strand.
TACGCATCTTCAAGGGGAATTTCCCGCCTCTCCGCGCTGGGAACTCGTCCAAATCAATTTGTGTTGATTGACTGCTCCTAATCTAGGTGACTTTCTCAGAACATTAAACGCTTTTCACGTGATTTGGATGTTTATGTGCACTGAACTAGACTGTGTGTGAATTTGGGGTGCTTAGGTTACCGAATCCCGCAAACCGGAGGTCAGTTAACAAGGCCGAATACTTCCTAAGCCTTAGACCTAATACTCAAACTTCGCATTTTCCTCAACCTCTTGAGGACTATCCAGATTTTAATGGATACGTGAATTTTTAAGCTAAAGATACTAGCCCAAGAGGCCTAAGACCAGCGTTCCTGCTAACCTCTTGTTATATCTCCGTAGCACTTTTCTTTTCTTTTTCTTGATTCGGTCTAGAACTTCAGTTAACCCCTTAATCTTTTACTAATGACTATTTCTTTTTATTTTCCTTTTGTGCTCCTTTTTGTCATTTTGCTCTCTTTTCTTCCTCTCATTTGTATGACCCTGAATTGTTCCTCCCCTCTATCAAGTCTATTTTTTTTTTCTTTTTTTTCTTTCTTTTTTATGAAACCCTTTCTTTATATGAATTTCCTGACATTTTGCACTTTCATGCCCCCCCATGCCTAAGACTTGCAATGTCCCCATTGTAATTTAGGTGGGTTCGAATTTAGCTTAGTTCATGCATTAGGACAGGTGTGTGGTGAGTGAATGGGTCAACGTGACTTGTTGCGAATGATTTCTAATCTCGAGTAGGTATACCTGAGGTGAAGTTGGCTGTGCTAATGGATGAACCCTAAAGTGCAATATGAGTTCCGCATAGAGATGTCAGAAAAGGTTTTGGGTTTTTCAAAGAATGACGGGTTGCCTCCCGTTAAGCGCTGAGTTTTACGCCATCGGCTGGGCGCAATGAGCTCAAGAGGAATGGAGGGTAAAGGATGACTCAGCCAAATCTATATCGGTCATGTCAATGAATGGCTTGAGTCTCTAGCCGTTCACGACAAAAGGTTCAGAATCATGGCTGAGTGGGCTGATTTCAATGGCTCCATTTCTGAAGATTTGCCGGACTAGGTAGGGTCCGACCCACTTGGATCTTAACTTTCCTGGGAATAATTTGAGTCGGGCATCAAAGAGTAAAACTTTTTGACCAGGATGAAAAACCTTTCTAGAAATGTGTTTGTCGTGAAAAGCTTTAACCTGCTCTTTGTAAATTCGCGAGTTCTCATACGCGTCGTGGCATAACTCATCGATCTCGCTCATTTGAAGTCTTCTGTGGGTTCCAGCCTTGGAAAGGTCAAGATTACAGGTCCGTACTGCCCAATAGGCTTCATGCTCCAACTCGACGGGGAGGTGACATGCCTTCCCGTACACTAGTCTGAAGGGAGACATTCCTAATTGGGTTTTGTGGGCGGTCCTATAGGCCCACAATGCTTCCGGAAGCCGAGAAGACCAATCTTTTCTATCAGGTCGAACAGTAACCTGAAGGATCTTCTTGATCTCTCGGTTAGATAGCTCAGCTAGACCATTAGTTTGGGGGTGGTAAGGAGTAGAGATTCGATGTGACACCCCGTACTTGGTCATTAGTGACCTGAACTGAGCGTTTGTAAAATGGATCCCTCCGTCGAAAATTATAGCACGCGGAATCCCGAACCTGGAGAAAATGTTTTGATGGAGGAATTTTATAACGACTTTATGATTGTTGGTTCGGGTCGGAATGGATTCTATCCACTTAGAAACATAGTCAACTGCGAGTAAGATATATTCGAAGCCATCCAAGATCGGGAAGGGTCCCATGAAATCAATCCCCCAAATATCAAAAATTTCACATACCAGGATCGGCTGTAGAGGCATCACATTTCGATGGCTCATGTTGCCCAGAGTCTGGCATCGGGAACATGCCTTACAGTGATCGTATGCATCCTTGAAAATTGTGGGCTAGTAAAAGCCACACTGGAGGACTTTTGATGCGGTTTTATGTCCTGAAAAATGTCCACCGCATGCCTGGTCATGGTAGAATGAGAGTATGTCTTTGATTTCCACTTCCGTGACGCACCGGTGGATTATCTGATCAGCACCAATGCGGAATAGATACGGGTCTTCCCATAGGTAATACTTGGCATCGAAACGCAATTTGTCCTTTTTGGCCTTCGGCCAATCGGACGGAATCTGATGTGATGCCAGGTAATTAACTATATTAGCGAACCATGGAAGACTTGTACTGATAGTCAGGAGGTGCTCATCAGGAAAGTGTTCTGTAATAGGTCCGGAAGGATCAATAATTTCAGAAGGAAGGCGGGACAAGTGATCGGCTACCACATTTTGCTTTCCCACCTTGTCGCGAATCTCGAGGTCAAATTCTTGCAATAGCAAGATCCATCAGATTAATCGAGGTTTCACGTCCTTCTTAGCAAGGAGATGCCTCACAGCTGTGTGATCCGAGTATATGATAACACGGGAACCCAACAGGTATGATCTGAATTTTTCCAAGGCAAATACTACGGCCAGCAGCTCTTTCTCAGTAACCATATAGTTACGCTGAGCCTCATCCAGTGTTTTGCTGGCATAGTAAATGACCACAGGTTTCCCGTCAATTTTCTGCCCCAAAATCGCTCCTACAGCGAAGTTAGATGCATCGCACATGATCTCAAAGGATTGAGACCAATCAGGGGACTGTAGGATCGGGGCTTGGGTGACTCGGTCACATAGGCTCTCAAATGCTTGAGTGCATTCCTTGGAAATTTCGAAAGGCACATCCTTGGAAAGAAGATTGGTCAAGGGGCGCGCGATTTTTGAGAAATCAGGGATGAATCGATGGTAGAAACCGACGTGCCCCAAAAAAGATCGGATGTCCTTAATCGAGCTAGGCATAGGAAGCTTGGAAATCAGGTTAACCTTAGCTCGATCGACTTGGATGCCTTTCTCCGAGATTAGATGTCCCAGGACAATTCCCTCAGGCACCATGAAATGGCTCTTTTCCCAGGAAAGAACCAAATTCACCTCGATGCACCGCCTGAGTATTTGGACCAAGTGTTGGAGGCAATCGTCAAATGATTCTCTAAAAACTGAAAAGTCATCCATGAAGACTTCCAGATAATCACCTACCATATCTAAGAATATGGCAAGCATGCACCGCTGAAAAGTTGCGGGTGCATTGCAGAGACTGAACGGCATCCTTCGAAACGCATACGTCCCGAAGGGGCAGGTGAATGTGGTCTTTTCTTGGTCCTCTGGATGGATTGCCACCTGGTTGTAACCGGAATACCCGTCAAGAAAGCAGAAGAACCTATTTCCCGCTAGTTTTTCGAGGATTTGATCAATAAACGGTAGTGGGAAATGATCCTTCTTCGTGGAGGAATTGAGTCTTCTGTAATCAATGCAGACTCTCCACGAGTTAGCTATTCGGGTAGGAATGACTTCTCCGATTTCAGTCGTGATGATGGTAAGTCCTGCCTTCTTAGGCACCACTTGTATTGGACTCACCCAACGACTGTCGGAGATCGGGTAGATGATCCCTGCATCTAACCACTTTATGATCTCCTTTTTCATGACCTCCTGCAAGTTAGGGTTTAGGCGTCTTTGCATTTCTCTTGAAGGTCGTGCGCCTTCTTCTGTGTAGATTCAATGTGTGCAGTATGAAGGCTTATACCAGTCAAATCATCGAGAGTCCATCCAATGGCTCTACGATGTTGCTGGAGAACAGAAATCAAACGGAGTTCCTGGTCAGGTGTGAGTCGAGAATTGATAATCACAGGAAACGTCTGATTTGAATCCAAAAAGACGTACTTCAGATGTTCGGGAAGGGGTTTGAGTTCCATGACAGGGTTGTCAGTAGCAGCGGGTGGTTTAGGGTTTGTATCAGGAGCAATGGTAGGAGTCATAGGTGTATCTAGATCATGTTCGCACTCCTCTGTTAGCGGTTTTTGATTCTCTAGTGGTTGATCAGGAACAATCAGGTTGTCCTCTATATGCAATTCATCAACCACGGCTTTGACATCACATATTTTCTCTATAACCCTGCAATTAATCCCTTGCTGGGCCTTGAAAATGTCAATCTTCATGTTTTGATTCCCAAATTTTAATTCTATCTAGCCCTCTTCGCAGTTAATGTTGGCCCTAGCAGTGGCCAAAAAGGGTCTCCCTAATATGATTGGTGTGTCCCTTGGGTTCTTAGGTGCATCCATGTCTAGTACTATGAAGTCCACTGGGAAATAAAAATCTCTTACCCTAACAATGACATCCTCGAGTATTCCTTTGGGTGACTTGATGGATCGATCGGCTAACTGCAATGTCACCTCAGTGGGTTTAAGTTCAGATTCTTCAAGGTGGTCAAGGAGGGATGTAGGTATTAAATTTATGGAGGCACCTTAATCTAGTAGGGCTCTATCAAATTGGGTTTCACCAATTTTACAAGAAATCAAGGGAGTTCCTGGGTCTTTAGCCTTGGGTGGGAGTTTGCTCAAGATGACAGAGCTGGCTTGCTCTGACAGTACGATTGGATTCCCATCCTTGGTTCGCGGCTTACGTTTAGGTGTGCATATGTCTTTCAAGAATCTTGCGTAAACCGGTATGTGGTGGATTGCATCGATCAACGGGATGTTTATCTGGACCTGTTCAAAGAGCTTGACCAGATCCTCCTCGGGAGCCACGGGTTTGGTTATTCTTTTTCCTTTGGTCAAGGCCTCAGGAAATGGGATCCTAGCTGGTTCCTCTAGGATAGGTCCAGGTTCTTGATCTGGGACAGTAGTATCTTGGATAACTATCCTAGGGTCTTGGCTATTATCAGGCTTGGAGTGGTTCGGATAATGTGGGTCCTGGGTTGTTCTACCACCACGTGTTGTTACAGAGTTCAACCCGGCCTGATTCGGGTTAGGTAGGAGGGGTGGCTGCTGCTAAAATCCCGCATAAGATGTTGAAGCCTCCATCCCGTCTAGTGATGGAGTAGCAGGGGCCTGATAAATCACATGTGTTTGGCCCGAATTTGGATTCATAACGAGCTTCTGGGTTAGCACGTTATTTGGGTTGGGCAGAGGTTGCGAAGGAAGGGTGCCAGGTTGGCGGGAATTTGCCATCTGGGCCAGTTGGTTGCGAACCTCTGTGCTCTTGTCCTTGTGCTATTTTTTCATTGCCGCATTCGTCTTTTGAATGTCAGCCAGTGCTTGAAGGATAAGAGTCATTTGATCCTGGTTTTGCCCGGATTGGTAGGAGGGATTGGGCCGAGGCTGAGGCGGCTGAAATGGACGAGAGGCTTGTGGACGGGGTTGATATGGTGGTCTTTGAGAATTTCCCGCCCACTGAAAGTTAGGATGATTTCGCCATCCAGGGTTGTAGGTATTGGAGAATGGGTCATTCTGGATGGCGTTGAGGTCCTCGCAGTTCTGAGGAACCTCGGGAAAGTCAGAATACGAGGGTTCAGAGTTCCCCCAATTTGAGTAGAATGGATCGGAGGTCACTCCGGTCCGAGAGGCAGACGGGGGTGGATATGGGTCCATCCCCTTGGTAGGTTGGTGATAGATGTTTTGCACAGTTTCCCTTACCAGAGGAGGTCGTGCAAAAGAGTCTTGCGCAAAGGTGGCTTGCTGCAAATGTCGAGTTAGCTCGTCCACCTTCTTTTCTATGATAGAAACCTTGTCCAACTGACTGGCCATCTGTTCCAAGTCGACGGAAGTGGACAGGTCCTGCATCTCATGTGTCCCTCTTAGATTCGTCGATGCGCAGGCATTCGTCCTGTCGAATAAGCCTATGGAGTCATTATTTATGGAGTTCTCGCACATGTTTTCGAGAATCTCCCACACCGTGTCCTCGTGTTGACCCATGATGTTTCCTCCGCATGTTGCATTGACGAATAAACGAATATCCTCACGGAGTCCCTGGTAAAAAGACTGGACTTGTTCCCACTTAGGAACTCCGTGATGGGGGCACTTTCGCGTGAGATCTAGGAATCGATCCCAAGCTTCGTGAAGAGGTTCTCCCGATTGTTGAGTGAAATGAGTGATCTAGTGGCGCAAGGCATTCGTCCGGCCAACGGGGAAGAATTTTTTCAAAAATTTGGACTGCAGTTCCTCCCATGTGTTGATCGGACGGGTTTGAGTTTGATACCAATGTGCGGCCTTGTCCATGAGGGAGAACGAAAACATTTTCATGAGTAGGATATCCCGATTTTGTACATCTGACCCGAAGGTCTGGGCCAGATGCTTGAGTTGTTTGATGTGTTGGAATGGATCCTCAGAGTTAAGCCCATGGAACTTCGGTATGGCATGAATCATATTGGGCTTCAGTTCAGAATCAAGTCCTCCAATTGGGATTCGTACTCGGGGTTCGATTGCCACCGCAGCGGGATTATAGTGATCTCGCATCATAGGTCGCTGTGGTGGGTTTACAAAGTTCTGAAAGAGATCATTAAGGCGTTGAAGTTGGTGTTCAAGGTTGTTCTCCTCTTCAATGGGTTGTGCCATGATGGAAGAAGAAGGAGAACAAGGGTCTGAATCAGATGAGAGATTTATATACTGGGGTTGCTGCACAAACAAGGGCGTCGAGGCTTGGCCTCGACGAGAATGAATTTCTAAAGGAGGTCTTAAGGGTGGCCTTAAGGACCTCCTACCGAACATGCATCGAAAGATGTGATGAGATTTAGAAGGTGCTGGACCCAATCAAGACACCCAAAAAAAAAAAATTGTTGGGTGACTATGGAGGTTCGGGGCAGATGGACCCCTGGATCAGAAGATCATCCACCTGAGAAATACCTGGGCAGCCAGAGAGGGAGAGTCTCGCAAAGACCCCTACACGGTAGAGCATCCCCACGAGTTACAGGGTTTCCCCCACTTGACCTCTCTTGTCACTGCGGTTCTAGGTAGACCAGAATGGAGACCTTGACCTCTTAAGTCTACCTTTTTTACTTTAAGATCAAGGTGCTTAAGGTTCCACTTGAACTTTTAAGTATTTTGAGTGCAAAAGTGACCTAATTTTAAGGTTGGTTGACCCAAGGGATCAACTTCACCTCTTGTTCCTTTGAGAGTTTTTAGGTCCTTTCTTTTATGGTTCAAATGGATTAACAGCCTGATTTGCTTAGGGTTCCTTTTGTATAGATCTTTTCAAACACGGTTTAGGCACACCTCTTTTTGGACAATTTGTTTCTTTGTTTTAAGAGAAGATGTGTCTCTAAAAACCATAGCTTTGCAATCCCTAACTTGGCTCTAGTCGGAACAATTTAGTTGCCTCAGAAATTAGCACCTAGGGCTCAATCAAGAAAGTTTAGCCCTAGTTGCCTTAGTTGGATGAACAGATAAAAATGTGTTAAAATGAAAATCAGGCAACTTGATGAGTTACTAATCATGAAACAGGTAGCCCTAAGTTGATTTTTTTTTTTTTTCCTTTTTAGATTTTGAGAGGGTTAAGAGAGAGGGATTATGGAGATTACCTGTTCCTTGGAGAATTTGTTGTGCAGTTATTGTTCTTTCCTTTTTGTTTTGCTTTCCCTGTTTGAACACAACAAAAGAGAGAAGTTAAGTCAGATATTAGATAGAACAGTTGTAATCAAAAGCTTTAAAAGTACCCGTTGCTCCTCGGCAACGGCGCCAAAATGTTCTCACGTTTTTGTGCGGGTTTAAAGTGCACCATGTTGTAGTATAACCGACAAAACGTTTAAACAAATATAAAGAATTTTATTACTCGAAAAACTAGAGTATCCGAGGTCGAACACGGGGAGCAATCTCAGTACTTTTTAAAACCACAGAATACAACTGTTAAGTGAAAATGAGTGATTCAAAGAGAGAACTTTAAAAAGGATTTGTAAAAGAAAATAGAATTGGACGTCTGATTTCTATATCAGACGTCTTAAATGTAATCCCCTCTCTCTTCTTCTACTTTCTGCTTCTTTCTCTTTCTGCCTTTACTTCTTGTTTCTTATTTCTTCTCCTGCCTTGCCTTCCTTCTTTCTTCTTCTTCTTCTGATCTTTGCAGAGTCTTCACTTGGCCTCTCTTCGTTCTTCTCTTTCTTTTTCCTTGCCTTCCTTCTTCTTTCTCTTTTCTGCCAAGGCTTCTTCTTCCTTGGTCTCTTCTCTTCTTCCTTTTCTGCAGCTGCTAAGTGTTCGCTTCTTCCTTTGCTTCTTCTTTCCTACGCACACCACAGCCAAGGCAAAGCCTACCCCCGTCCCTCTACCCAAATGTCTCTCTCTTTCTCTGCAATTCACTCAAGGACGCTCTCCCCAGAGCTACACGGGTAATCGGGTTGGCTTCGCACCGGGGACCAGGCGCACCGGCAGGTGGTGATGCACGAGGAGTGCTCAAGGATTGGGTCGGGTCGGATCCCACCAGATCCGCAAGGTGAAGCCGCGGACGAGGCGGGTGTGAGGGCAGGTGAGGGACCTCACCCCTGTGCTTATGGAGGCAGTAAGCTTAAAACACAAAAATAATTTATATTATACATGTGTTTCGCGAGTCCACGATGTGGGACTATCTGATCAGCCCCGATTTCACGCACGCCCGTAGAGCTTCCGGCGTGCAATTGCCCCAACTGCTGGCCTCGCAGTGTGACGTGCTGGCCTTACTCGCTTCGCGACACTCGCGTGAGTCTGTTGCACCTGCAGCCTGGGATCCCTGGTGCCTGAAGCTGCTACGAGCTCCTCGCTGCTTCGGCCGTCAATGGCGGCAAGAGCTGCAACCTGTCGTAGACAAAAATGGCCTATTGGCCTAATCAGATTAGCTAGAAACCTTCGCCGTAGCACGGTGAAGGCGGTGGATGGTGCTGCAGGCCGCAGGTTGGCCTAGGCGTGCGTGCCTAGGTCAACCTGTGGTCGGAGGTGTGGGGTTTATCGGGGGGTGATTGTGGAGGTCTGGAGTGGCAGTGGAGGGGTGGACTAAGTTCCTGGTGGTGAGGCAGAGCTCACGAGAGGGTTGGCGGGCCGTGTGGAGGGGCGAAGTGGTGTGGGCGGCTCGCCGGAGGACGGTCGGAGGCGAGGACGTTGGAGGTGGTCAGGCACTGTCGGGGGGTAATTGGAGAAAATAGCAGGGGGAAAAGAAAGGGGAGAGGATGGAGAGGGTATCTGGGGTGATCTGGAAGGAATGGAGGCAGTGGAGTGGATGGTGCGTAACTGCCGTCGTCGGGGAAGAAGGACCCTGAAGGAGGAAGCAGCGACGAAGATGAGGGCAGGGGCACGTGTGCTTGGTACGGCGCGACGTGGGAGGAAGTGACGGAGTTGACTCTGCTGCTGGTATGGCAGCAGAGCGACGAGAAGGAGGGGAGGAGGTCGCCGGAGCTTTCGAGTCTTTTGGTCGGAGTGGGAGAGAGGAAATTTGAGGGGATCTCCGTCAAATTCAAGCTTAAGATCTGCGGCAGGGTCTGGGGAGTCTTTTATAGGTGGTGGCCGCTCCTTCTAGCGCGTGGAAACCGTGCAATCAACTCTACCGGCTCGCCGGAGATGGAAAGAGGGTGGATACCCAAATCTCTCGTGCGTTCGCACGAGAGATTGGGTTCACACCAGAGATCGTGATCTACTTTAGATGGAAGGGAATTCCTCAGAGAATCCCCCTTCCATTTCTGGGAGGGAATCTCTGAGGGATTAGAGAGTAATCCCTCTCTAAACCTCTCCGGAGCTCGGTTCTGCCCTAACAATGGCGGTAGGACCGGATTGCAAAGGTGGCGAAGAACTTAGGGGGCTCTCTGCAAAGATATTCAAAAGATAGGGACCAATTTGTGATTTGGATGTACTAAATTGCAAAGTCAGTCAAGATGACCTCCCATTAGGTCCAAATTTTGGTATAAACCTAATTTGGACCTAAGGAATCCAATGGTGAAGTTGGATTTTAGGTTTGACCACGTTTGACTGGACATTTTGCGTAAAAACCCAAATTAGGTTAATTGAAGAGCTAAGACCCTAATCTAGGTCAAACTAGGTTCCAAAGGCCAAATTAAGTGTTCTAAACCCTAGAGGATGTTTTTCCATGATTTTTAGAGGGTTTACTTATTTTTATTCTGGTCGGAACCTTGTTAATTTAAGCGGGTCTGTTTTTAGGGTTACCAAGTGTTATTTAATTCTTAGATTGCACATAAACCCATTTCTGATTGACTCAACCCACTTTCTATCCCATTTAGACTATTTGACCTATGTTTTGCCTCTGAGAAATCCCGTTTATGTACTGCAATGGTAAATTTGCAGTTTTAACCTTTATTTCATGTTTTCTTCTCAGAGCACTTGTTCCTTCAGTTAAGCCTTCTTCTAGGCTATGTAGGAGCTTTTATCTTCTTTATTGGGTCAAAATGAGCTAGTTATGGCTCATGATGAGGCTCTCATCATGAAAACCTAAGTCAATTCAAATTTGGGTTATTTATGTGATGGAATGAAACTAGTGGGTGGGAAAGTGGGGGCAGACTTATAGAGCTTATACCAACAATTTACACCAATCTATACTGCTTTGGCTCGCCTCGGAAGAGTGCCTGCAACATAGCAAGAGAGGACAAAAGTGAATTAAAAGTTCAAAAAGTGTGGGAAACTTGAAAAAAAATCAAGGACTGTTGCCTCCCCAGCAACGATGACAAAATGATGGTCAAGATTTTTCGTAAGGAAAATCAAGGTTCTAAAAACCCGATTGTCACAGTCGCGAAAATCCACCTATCAGATAAAAATAGCTGACTTAGTGAGTCCCAGGTTGAACATGAAGAGGTGAACGTTTGATTTGTGAAATTCGTATTTGTTTTTATTTGTTTTTAGAGATTTTTGTGATTTTTTATTTTTTTGGTATTTTCAGACAGAAAAAATATTAGGTGGAGAATTATCTTAGATATTCTACTCCACTTGCAATTATAGAAGAGATAGAAAGAGAGAGAAAATTATTTCATAAAATTAGGTCAATGTTCATTACACTAATTGCATAATTAAAACTATGCTAGAAAGTAGTGAAAGAGAAGTAAGAGAAGAAATCCACCTTGATGGCTGCTTGTCCTGCTTAGAGGATAAGCCGCGTTGATGGAGTGCCCAGAAGAGGGTGGTGAAGAGTTGGAGGAGGGAGGATGAAGCTAGAAGAATTGGGGATGAGGTAGGGTGGCATCGCAACGAGATATACTCCCGAATGGGGTGAGAGGATGGCCACAGGTGCTCCCATAAAAATGTTTTTTGGACTCAAGTGGACTATCTTAGGCTTGGGACAAGCTCGTAGAGCTTTAAAGGGGTTGAGGAGAGAGTAGAAAGAGATGGTCTAAGAATGTGAGGTGTAGGGGGTTTATATAGGTGTTGGGCACATCATTTGGCACGCAACACACCAAATGCCATGCAACATACACGCCATGTGCGTCGTAGCCGCGCACAGCTACGAGCAAGGCAACGTACATGCATGCACATTTCGCTGGTGTGCTACTAGCATCACGCGGGACACTGATGGCTATAGGATCTCCATCGTATGCTTTAAAATGTGTGAACATAGATGCTCAAACTGCATCGATCACTCGCGTGTGATGCCGGGGCTACTCAAAATTTAGCCTTCTGAATTCAATTGTTGAATCAGAATTTTGAAAGGCTCATGTCAAACCCCAGAACATTCCTGCAAATAGTTTCCCAAGTCTAGGGTACTTCTGAATGCTCCATTGCCAAAGCACTCTTCACACCACTATTGAGTGTCACCTGGCTAATCAATTCCCTGAGTTACTTCAGGCAGACCTGAATGCTTCCCAAGGGTTTCGTCCACCTACTAGGAGCGATCCTTTTGGAAACACTTACAATCTAGGGTGGAGAAACCATCCCAATTTCTTATGGAAACAAGGTGATGCTTCCAACTCAAGGAAGTCAAGAGCCCAACCCACCCGACCCTTTCAGGCTCAACAATTCCATCCTCCTCCTCAACCCAACATTTCTAAGATAGGTGACCTTAAAGCTATGATGAAGGCCATATAAGAAAGCCAGAGTATGATCATTCAATCTCAAAATAAGGTAATCCAAGAAATGCATTCTCAAGTTGGCCACCTTGTTGAGGCTGTTAGACAACGTGATCCTGGGAAGTTACCCAGCTCATTTGAGGAGAATCTTAGGGGTAAAGGGCCCTTCATAGGGGAGCATGCTAAGGTTGTGACCATTCTAAGGAGTGGAAAAGAAATTTCCAAACCTAAAATCACTCCTACGGTCACCCCTCCTACCTACCTGACACTAACACATCCACCAAGGAAGAGCCACTCAGCCCCTCCTCATTTGAAATCACCCATCTGGAGGATATTATCACCGCTCTACCTCTATCGTGCCATGACAACCCCTCCACCCAGAGGCTGAACTGCCCTTTTCTGAGTGCTTATCCACCCCTACGACAACTACTACTGGCTCATCTGGAGCCAAAGATAGGATGGATGAGATTATGGAGACATTCAAGAAAGTTCATATCAACTTAACTCTATTGGATGCTATCAAGCAAATTCCATCCTATGCTAGATTTCTGAAGAACCTATGCAAGTAAAAGAGAAAATCACGAAAATAGGTCCAAGCTAAAGTTGTCCTACCCTACCTAGTCAGCTCGATCCTACAACAAGCTAAACCCCCCAAAATGAAGGACCTAGGAGCCACGCATATTTTTATGGTCATTGGAGACCAACACATTGATGAGGCTCTCCTCAATCTGGGTGCGGGACTTAATATATTACCGAACTCGATCTATGAGCTATTAAATGGAGGAGAGTTGAAGCCTAGTCCTGTTATCCTCAAAGTAGCTGATAGATCATTCAAGATACCATGCGAGCCTTTACAAGATGCCTTGGTGAGAGTGGAGGACTTCTTTCCTGATTTTCTTATATTGGACACTGACCCATCCAACATGCCCACCAAACCTTCGATTATCGTAGGGCGGCTCTTTTTGGCTACTACTAATGCTTCCATCAATTGTAAATTAGGGGCACTCAAGATGGGATTTGGGAATCAGAAAATCCAATGTGTTTGATGCCTATAAATAGCCTAGATTGGAAGATTGTTCCCAAATTGAGGTGATCAATGAGATTGTAGAGGATACGGCACCAGCTCTTTTGTGTGATGACCCCTCCAAATGGTCATATCTAAAGACCATACCTTGACTCTTGACAAAGGAGAGGGAGATATGCCGGAATTAGACAGGTTGTTGGGTGTCAAGGTTGAGTCCCTCTTCCCACCATGGATAATCATGGTAGATCTACTACCGGAGGTGGGGACATTGAACCTAATTCCTCGATTTAGAAAGCTACTGACCTGGAGCTTAAACCACTCCCAGAGTCCCTTAAGTATGTTTTCCTTGGACTTAATGATATGCTCCCTATCATCATCTCAACTGCACTATCTGAGATATAGGAGGGAGCCTTGATTGAATGCTTAAGACGGCACAAGGAAGCCATTGCTCGGACTATAGTTGATATCAAAGGGGTTGACTCGACACTCTGTATGCATCACATTTACACGGATGACTCCGTGAATTCTTTTCGAGATATGCAGAGACAATTAAACCCCAACATGCAAGAAGTGGTGAAGGAGATCCTAAAGTGGTTGGATGCTGGGATAATTTATCCCATCTTTGATAGCAAATGGGTCAGTCCTATTCACGTGGTGAGCAAAAAGTTGGGATTCATTGTTGAAACAAATGAGAAAGGGGAGAAAGTCACCACCATACCCACAACCAGCTGGAGGGTGTGCATAAACTACCACTGCCTTAACACTGGTACCTAGAAAGACCACTTCCGTTTGCCATTTATTGATCAAATACTGGAGAGATTGGTGGGGAATAAATACTTCTATTTTCTCGATGGATATTCTATGTAGAATTACATTGTCATCTTTCTAGATGACTGGGAGCGTACTACTTTCATGAGTCCTTATGGCACATTTGCCTTCCATCGGATGCCATTTGGACTATGTAATGCTCTGGGAACATTTCAGCAGTGTATGATATCTATCTTCTCGGACATGATTGATGAGCTCGTAGAGGTTTTCATAGATGACTTCTCCATCTATGACTCATTGTTTGACCTCTATCTCTTGTATTTAGAAAAAGTTCTCACTCGCTCCAAAGAGATTGGATTGGTGCTCAGTTGGGAAGTCATTTCATGGTTCAACATGGCATTATTCTTGGGCATGTAGTGTCTGAGAGTGGCTTAGAAGTGGATAAAGCCAAGGTTGAGTCCATTTCAAAGCTTCCACCGCCCACCAATGTCAAGCAAATCCGATCATTTTTAGGCTATATTGGCTTTAATAGGTGCTTCATTAAAGACTTTAGCAAGATTTCTAGGCCACGTTGTGACTTACTAGAGAAAGACACTACTTCTTATTTGATACAAAATGTGCTGAGCCCTTCTAAGTCTTGAAGGAGGCCCTCATAACTACACCTATCCTACAAGCACCTGATTGGATCCTCCCATTTGAGTTGATGTATGATGCTTCAGATTTTGCCGTGGGAGCAGTCCTAGGTTAGAGGGTTGATAAAAAGCCTCATGTGTTGTATTATTCTAGCAAGACCCTTACTAATCCATAGCAAAACTACACTGTGACAGAAAAAGAATCCTTGCTGTAGTTTTTGCTCTGAAGAAGTTTAGGTCTTATCTTCTAGGGTCTAAGGTTGTGGTGTATACAGATCATTCAGCCTTGAAGCATTTGTTTGCTAAGAAAGACACCAAACCTAGACTTATTAGATAGATTCTATTACAACAGGAGTTTGACCTTGATATCCATGACAAGAAAGGGGTTGAAAATGTAGTAGCAGATCATTTATCCAGTATCCCAGTTGAGGCTTCAACCCCATCAGGATACATTCATGATACCTTTCGTAACAAAATTGTAATGGCAGTACACCTAATGACCCCTTGGTATGCTTATGTTGTCAACTACTTGGTCACTGGCGAAACCCCTAGTACGTGGAATAAGCAGCAGTGAGATAGATTTCTTGCTGACACGAAGCATTATCACTAAGAGGACCCCAAGCTCGTTAGAATAGGCCATGACCAAGTATTCCGTAGGTGTGTTCTAGAGGAGGAGCAACGGAGTGTTTTGAATTTCTGTCACACAGTACACTATGGAGGACACTTTAGTGCTAAGAAAACTACTTATAAGGTTCTCCAGTCTAGTTTGTGGTGGCCCTCATTATTCAAAGATGCTCATACTTATGTTGGGGCATGTCTACATTGTCAGCAAATTGGAACAATCGAGAAGTGGGATGAGATGCCCCAGCAGCCTATATTGCCAATCGAGATATTCAACATCTGGGGCATTGATTTCATGGGCCCCTTCCCATCATCCCACGGCTATGAATATTTCCTTGTGGCTATCGATTATGTGTTAAAATGGATAGAGGCTATTCCAACTAGGACCAACGATCTCTCGATGGTCTTGAATTTTGTTAAAGCTAATATCATTTCTCGATTTGGTTGCTCAAGGACAATCATTAGTGATGGGGGACCACATTTCAGGAATGCACACTTCACACGATCACAAGGTGGCCACTCCATATCATCTGTAGATAAGTGGACAAATCGAGGTGTCCACTAGGGAGATCAAATGAATTCTTAAGAAAACTGTAAGACCCGATAAGAAATATTGGCTGAAGAAATTAGATGATGCACAATGGGCTTACAGAACCGCTTATAAGATCCCCTTGGGTATGTCTCCCTTTCATATATTTGCCAAAGCCTGCCATCTACTTGTTGAGATTGAACATAGGGCTTATTGGGATATCAAGAATGCCAACATGGATCCTGAGAAAGTAGGCAAAGTGAGATTATTAGAACTAATTGAGCTTGAAGAGTTGAGGAATGAGGCTTATGAGATTGCTCAAGCTTACAAAGAGTGCATGTTGGGGATTCGTAGGTCACGTATTTGATTTAAAATAGCATCGTAGTATAGTGCGAAATACGACTCAACAAAATATTTTAGTTAACAAGATAGTGAATCCTGATCGATCTCAGGGAGGCGTTTAGAAAAGAGAAATTGATTCGATCTTTTTGCTACTTGCTTAGAAATGCACGTCGATTTCCAACCTATGAATAAATTGGTTGCCAGTTGCGTTATTAACCCTAATGACATGTGAATGAATTAGATAGATGATAGAAGTGAAAGTGTAAGTATCAATGTGCACAATCCTACTTATGTGATGGCTATTTACCAAAAAAGCATTGATCGTTAGGTCGTTAACATCTTCATGCATCGACATGCTCGTTGCCAATATATAAGAAGTTATAGCCAGCAACTTAGTATCACAAGGAAGATTTTGCAAGGAAGCTCATGGTTATTCCATGACAGACATATAGATATATATAAAAATCTCAAGTGATTTTCATTTCATCGGAAGGAGTTATTAGGAAGTGGATCTAGATGAAAGCTTGTACAGGAAGGATTAAAGCAGAAACTATCTAACAGAAATTGAGTGCATGCGTGGATCTACAGAAGATTGCACACGTATTAGACAGGAGGAAGATGACTACACTACTAAAGAAGAAAATAATGTAGAGAATTAAAATACGAAGAAGTACTTATCTATGAGAAATCAGGGCAGTGGAGGTGGCCTCCAAAGGCCTGTGGAGCTTGAGGTGGTAGGAAGGAGAAAGAAGGGTGGCCAATGTGGGGTAGGCCAGCCCTTGGAGAGGTGGTGGAGGGCTGCTATTGGATGTCCACTAGTGCTTGGAGGTGGAAGGAGCTCGTGGAGATAGAGATGGAGGGAGAACCACCAATGGAGAGTCTAAGATAGGTGCATGGCCATCCAAGAGAGTCTTTTTATAGACTCTTTGACGGCCATCAAGTGGTCTCTCTAGAGAAATACAGAAGACTCTAGTGAGACGCTTAGGTGGCCGTCCACTAGGTCTTGAGTAGGTCTTCTTAGATCCACAAATTGTGGATCTAAGAGTGGACCACTTTGGTTGCTATTTTTGGCAACTCAAAGTGGTGCCACCTTTGGAAGACTCTAGAGAATTCTAGAGTTGGCAGCAATGTGTGTGTGTGTGAGTGTGTGTGTGTGGCTAGGTGGTTTAGGTCGAGTCCTATAGCTCTAGGTGATTGGGTTTAGGTAGGCTCCTAGAATTAGGGTTATAAGCCCTAATACTAAAGTGAATGTGCAATTAAACTTATCACAAGTTTATATGAATGAGTGCAAACCTAATTCAAAGTGAGATTAGTCAATTAAGTTAGGCTTAGGTCAATTGGACTCTTATTGAGTCCAATTAGACTTGTGCCGATTGAGATTTGAGCTCAATTAGACTCTATGAGTCCAATTGACTAGGCAATTGTAATTGACTATGATCCAAGTCAATTGGGCTTAGTGAGAACCTAATTAGGTTCTTAGGAGGCTCATAGGGTGGTGTACTAGGCTTAGGGCATGTCAATTTAGGTTCCCTAGGGTTTGGAATTCAGTTTAGGGACCTAGGAAATCCAGATCCAAGCTTAATTTCGAAAACAGGGTCTAGAGAGGAGTATCGGACGTCCAATCTAAATGTCAGATAGATTATACTCAAAAATTGAAAGTCTAGACTTCTTGTCTGGATGTCCAGTCAGAGGTCAGGGTGGACTCAAGGTTTTGTCTTGGAATTCTGCAGAAATTGGACCTCTGACAACTTGTCTGGACGTCCAATAACACAACAGACTTAGGTTCTAGGTCTGCGAGTTGTGCCTGAGGGTTTTGGACATCCAATAACTTATTTGGACATCCAGATAAGGGCTGGAACTAGTGTTCTGAGGCATCCTAGGCTAAGGTGACCTTATCTAAGGGTGGCTAAGGCTTAGGATGGTCTCTAAGGCTATCCTAGGGCTAGGATTGGTCCTAAGTTCTTCATAATTTAAACTCCACATTAAATTCTACTAAGTAGAGTACCATCCCTCATCCCTACATTATTTTTCTACTTTATTCCTAAGTCTTCTGCTCCAGCTCTACTACAGCACCAGCTTCTCTTTATTCTTCAGATCCAGCTTTAGATTTTCTTACTTCCTACAAATCATATAATGCACTTAATCAGCACATTATAACATTATTCTATTCATAGCTAAAATAAAGTAGTAAAGGTGCAAAGTATGCTCATGTATGCATGGATTACACTAAGTTATGCTAAGTTCTAACTTAGTTTAGGTCATTTAAGACTTATGATTGCTGCGCAATTATACCCCCATGCCTAAATCTTGCTAGTCTTTAACAAATGCAAAACTAAGTTATTTACAAATGGGTCCCTAAAGGAGTGATTATTATCAAGTGGATGACTAGAGATTCTTTCCTTTTCATTTTCATCCTAAAATCTAGAAATCCAGACAATCGTGTAAGTGTAGCTATGTAGCTTTTACAATAGATTTGAGTGAAAAACTTGATTTACCTCTAAAGCCTGTACTTGACCCCTAGTAAAATTCTAGCAAGATAGGCAAACTTCTTTCCTCGGGGTATTCAAGATATTCTATGAATTCCACCCTGGCTTTAAGCTTGGGTAGAGAATGTCTGAGGAAAATAGGTGTTTATTTGGTGGCTTAATCTGATTTGATGTTACATAGAGACTAGTACTACAGAATCTAGATTCCTACATTATTAAGTGAATCAACCTAGAGAAAGATGAGAAAAACTATGCTCTCTTTGGTTCCTTTGTATTTACTCTCCCTTTTTCTCTTTTTTTCTTTCTTTTCTTTTCTTTTTGAGCTCACAATCTCACCAGATTCTTACATATATTCCATATTTGGTCGTCTTACATGGCATTAACACTTTAATAGAGTTCCAATAACCCTAACACTAAGTCGGAATACCTCAGCCAATATTTGGGCGATCAAGAATACGAAAAGGTAGGTTAAGGCCATATTTGATAGATCACAATTATGGTGGGTAATGCTGCCTCAATGTAATTAAAATAAATACTAAAGCACTCATAAACTCATCATTTTTTTCTGCTTTTTCCCCTTTTTCCTTTTCTAATTTTTTTCTTCTCTCTTTTTTCTATATATATTTTGATTTTTTCTCTTTTTTCCTTTTTTTTCTAATAATTTTTTCACACAACTCAATACAACACATGACATATGCGGATTTTATTCAAGAGGCACTATTAGGAATTGGTGGTGTTCAAGAGATATTGCATGGCTTATTTGGTGGAAGTGCCTAGTCTCGACACCAAGAAGAGACAGTTAGGATAGCGTATTCTTGACCTTGACATCAATACTCTCCTTCAGCCGAGGATTCCATAAGAATGGTCATAACCATCCACCTTAGTCCTAGTTTTATTAGAACTCTATCTCCACATATTTGCCTTGGTTGGTGGCTCTCAAAAATTCGTACAAAATTTATACGCGGGAACCGAGAGCGAAACTGTGCCTAACTCCGAGTATCACCACTTAATTACCCATAATTCTGAATTCATTGTACTATTCTTATAGCACCAGTACTCTCTACTCTCATCTCACATTATTTGGTGGATTTTTAGAAGAAGATTCACCTGACTCCCTAAACACTATCTAGGGGTTCAGGAAAAGAAGCACAGCTTCTTCTTAACAGACTAAAGATGTCTACTAGTCTTCATAGTGAATCCATTGCAAAATCTATGTGTGAGTGTGAAAATTGTACTGGATTCCAGATTATAGGAATCAACTAGAGGATAAAATCCTAATGCATTCTCTTGATAAAAATCTTATTCATGCTTGCACTATGTATATATGCTATATACAAGTAACCTCCTATAATTTGTACTTAATTGTTATTCCCTTATCGGGTTACATTCAGCTTGGTCCTCAATTTAGAACAAAAATGAGCGAACGGGTCGGAGGTGACTGTTGCGAATGATTTCTAGCTCCACTGTAGGCATTGGAGGTGAAGTCGGTTGTTCTTAAATTTAAGATCCTAAAGTACATTTAACATGCTGCTCTGAGCTTTTCCTAAATGTTGGTATAAAAATTTTCAATTTTGATGCATCTACCCCCCCATGCCTAAGTTCTTGCATGTTCTATGCATGAATATAAAAGGAATAAAGCATGATAGGGAGTAAGTGGGTAGAAATCACTTGTAATTGCTCCTTAATTTTTTCATTCAGCATCAGCCAATCTGATGATATGCAATATGCAGAAAAAAATATGCTAAAAGAAAATATGCTATGTATAGAAAGGTATCAAATGTTATTTATAAATGCTGAGTTTAACGCCTCTAGCTAGGCGAAAACTCAATCATATGTCCTCAACAAAATGAATGATTTTTTCAGTAGGAAAAGGTTCTTAGCCCCTAAATGGCTTGAGGCGCTGGCCATCTAACCTAGAAACATGCCCAAATTTTGGGTCCATGATTTGGACCGCCCCATTAGGATATGGGTGAATCACGATATACAGGCCAGTCCACTTGGACTTGAGCTTCCCCGCAAAGAGTTTTAGGCATGAATCAAATAACCAGACTTGCTGGTTGGGCATGGAATCGTTTCTCCGAATGTGGTGGTCATGAAAGGCCTTGGTCTTATCTTTGTATATCGATGCATTTTCATAGGCCTCTCGTCGGATCTCTTATAATTTGAAAAGCTGGGGCTTCCTTTCATAACCTCCTACATCGAGGTTAAGATTACACTTTCGCACCACCCAAAAGGCACGGTGCTCCAGCTCGATAGGAAGGTGACAGGCCTTACCATACACCATACGATATGGCAACATTCCCAATGGGGCATTGTAAGCGGTTCGATATGCCCAAAGTGCGTCAACTAATCTGTCAGACCAGTCCTTCCTGTAAGGCTTAACCATCTTTTAGAGAATCAGCTTGATTTAACGGTTAGACACCTCAGCCTGCCCATTGGTCTGCTGGTGATATGGGGTGGCTATACGGTGATGTACCCCGTATTTCTTTAATAATGACCTCAAATGGGCGTGTTTTAAGTGACTTCCCCCATCACTAATCACGGCGTAGGGTACACCGAATCTTGCAAAAATGTATTCCTGTACAAAAGAAATGATGGTCTTACGATCAGCCTGTCTCACTGGGATGGCTTCGACCTACTTCGAGACATAATCAATAGCTAGCAATATGTACTCAAAGACGAGCGAATTCGGGAAACGACCCATAAAATAGATGCCTCAAACGTCTAACACTTCTACTACCAAGATGGGTTGGAGAGGCATCATGTCTCTCCTGGTCATAGAACCAGCCAACTGGCATTGCTTGCAACGTATGGCATAATCTTGTGCATCTCTGAAGATGGTTGGCCAAAAATATCCAGATTGCAAAATCTTTGCAGTAGCTTTTCGGCTTGAGAAGTGCCTACTACAAGCCTCACTATGGTAAAAAGATAACACACTAGAGATTTTAGAATCTGGGACACATTGCTTGATAATCTGATCTGCTCCAATGCGGAAGAGCAAAGGGTCATCCCAGAAATAGAATTTGGCCTCAGATATGAATTTGAGTTTCTGGTCCTTGGATAAATTTGCAAGAATCTTGTCTACGGCAAGATAATTCATGATATTCACATACTAGGGGGACTCGACAGTGTGAATTGCCAAAAGAGATTCATCCGGGAATTGATCTGAAATAGGTAGCGAATATGGAATGTGGGTTGGGTCTAGTCTAGATAAGTGATCTGCCACAACATTTTGTGCTCTAACTTTGTCACGTATTCCAACATTGAATTCCTACAAAAGAAGGATCCATCAGATAAGAAGTGGTTTGGCATCCTTCTTTTCCAATAAATGCCGAAGGGCAGGGTGGTCTGTGAAAATTATTACCTTGGACCCCAGTAAATAGGAACGGAATTTCTCCAACCTAAATACTACCGCTAGCAGCTCCCTTTCAGTGAAAGTATAATTACGCTATACCTCATTCAGCTCTTACTAGCATCGTATATGATGATGGGTTGTTTTTCCCGACATTGGCCTAAAATAGCTTCGACGACGAAATCAGAGGCATCGCACATCATCTCGAAATCGAGTGACCAGTCAGGTGGTGGAGAATCGGGGAATCAGACACTATGCTTTGCAAAGTCTCGAAGGTGCTGAGACACGAGGTTTTAAAATCAAATGGGACATCAACTACCAGGAGATTCATCAATGGCTGTGCGATTTTCGAGAAATCGCGTATAATTCTTCTGTAGAAGCTGATGTGACCCAAGAATGATCTAATCTGCTTAACCAAGCTAGGTGGAGGTAATTGTGATATAACTTCAAATTTGGCTCGGTCAACCTCGAGTCCATTTGCAGAGATCTTGTGTCCTAGTACAATGACATCCCTCACCATGAAATGGCTTTTCCCCCAAGATAGTACTAGTTTTACCTCAATACATCATTTCAGGATCTTGGTAAGGTTATCAAGACAAGATTGAAAATCATCTCCAAAAATGGAGAGGTCATCCATGAACACTTCCACATAACCTCCAATCATTTCAGAGAAGATGGCTATCACTGGTGCATTGCAGAGGCTGAAAGGCATTCTCTTGAAGGCGAATGTTCCAAAGAGACATGTGAATGTAGTCTTGTCTTGATCTTCCAAGCTAATAACTACCTAATTGTACCCAGAGTATCCATCCAAAAAGCAAAAGAAACTACGTCCGGCTAACCATTCTAAAATCAGATCAATGAACAATAAAGGAAAGTGATCCTTCTGGGTAGCCATATTCAGTTTCCTATAATCTATGCAAACCAGCCATGATGTTTTAGTGTTGGTTGGGATGGATTTGCCCTTATCATCTTTTACTACGGTGAGTCATGCTTTCTTAGGTACAATCTAGATTGGACTCACCCATTGGCTGTCAAAGATTGGGTTTACAATGCCCTTATCCAGCCATTTGATGATCTCCTTCTTAACAACCTCTAAGATATTTTGGTTCAGTCGTTGTTGAGGTTGTCTCGACGGTTTCACCCTCTCATCTGTGTAAATGTGATGAGTACAATATGAGGGCTAATCCCACAGAGATCAGCAATACTCCACCCAATAGTAGCCCTATGGCCTTGTAATATAGAAATCAATTGATACTTCTATTCTTGGGTTAAGTGAGCACTAATGATAATCGAGTTGGTCAATTTTTCCCAAAAGCTCATATTTGAGTGAGTCAGGTAAGGGCTTCAGTTCAATCACAATTGGGTCAGAATTAGAGGTGGGAGTGGGAGTAGGAGAAGCAAAATCAGTTGTAGAAATCTGATGATCTTGACTTGCGAGGACTCCCGCTGATTTGCCACTTGCAACATAGTCAGTCGTGACTACATTAACGGAAACCCCTTTGTTGGAGTCACGGCTTCTTGCATTAGCAAGGGCGATTCAGTGCTATGTGGATCAGGACAATCAAAGTCAAGGATGTTGTGGTCAGATGAACACCCCAGATAATCGGATCTGTGGGAGGAAATGCGCATTTCGGTGGTCTAAGTCCCGTGTGGAGTAAGGTCCAGAAAGCTTGATATTGCAAACGAAAGAGACATTGGGTCGTCAAAAATGAGCCCAATGTTACCACAGTATGCTGGTTCTTTGTCTTCACCATCCTCATCAATGTGATCACAATCAAAGTTCCTAGATGCCCTGAATATGTCAATTCTATGTCGCTCGTTTCCTAGGGCAATCTCCATACACCCGGATGCACAGTCAATATTTGCTCAGGCTGTCGCCAAAAAATGAACGACCTAAATAATTGGTGCATCACGGATATTAGGCGGACCCTCCATATCGAGAATGAAAAATCCACTGAAAAGAAGAATCCACGGACCTTAACAATCACGTTCTCAACCACCCCTCTCAGTGTTTTCACTGATCAATCGGCTAACTGAATAGTAACCGAGGTGGGTTTTAACTCCCCAAATCGAAATCGATCATATACTACAGTGGAAGTCATGTTGATGGATGAACCTGATAAACACCAATTTATCATCATTCTTATGCATTAAAACAAACCTAGCTCTTAGGATTTTACTCCACAAATGGGTTTTTGGGCTGCATTTTGGCATAAATTAGGTTTGGCATGGATTGTATTTTTTATTGTGTTTTAAATGTGTTTTTGTGAGTGTTAGGGATAAACAGATTGCCAGATCCCTAGTACCCTAGCACTTATGTGGGCAACCGGTGAAGGAGAAGCCCTCACCAGCTGGAACTCAACTTGATCCAGCTCACCATAGCTGGAATTCAACTCACCTGAATTAGGGTTAGCTCATCATAGCTCCATTCAACTCATCTCAACTGAATGGAAACTAAAGAGAGCTCATCTAAGCTCACCTTAGCTCAGATCCAGCTCAACTTAGCTAAGTCTAGCTCATCTCAGCTCCCATTAGTCCATAGGGAGCTCTAGCTAGCTCAGTTGAGTTGACTGGAGTTCACCCCAACTCAGGTCCTACTACATCCAGCTCCACTCAACTCCAGCCAGCTGAAGATGACTTCATTCCAGCTCAGGAAGCTCAAGTCTAGCTCCCGGTGACTCAGCTTAGCTCAACTCAGTTGAGCTAAGCTACCTTAGCTGCCTCAACCAGCTTGATCCTCCCCGGGAGCACCAGACCCAGCTTACCTCAGCTCATTATGGTAGAAGCCAGCTCACTTTAGCTTGGCTTAGCAGCCAGCAAAGAACTAGCAAGCTAAGCTAGCTAGAGTAGCTCCATGCCAGCCTCTTCAGCAGCTGCCAGCTCCAGTTCAAGCTCCAGACTTCTCCTCCTTATCTCCTCTCTTCAAACCTTAGCTCACATTACCTACTCCTCTACTCCATATCTAGCTAAGCTAGCTTAGCTTAGCTTAGCTTAGCTAGCATCCAACTCCTTGGCCATCCACCACCTTCAACTCAACCCTAGCTAGCTCCATCAATTAAGCTCACCTAAGCTAGCTATCCTACTCCAAGTTGGCGCCACCACCATCACACCCCTTCACCCCATCACCACTACCAAAGGCCACCTATTTTCCCTCCAAAATAACCTTCTAGAACCCTTCCCTTTTGGCGCCAACTTTCCCTCCAAAATTCCCTTCATCTCCACCATACACCTCTGTTTAAATCCATCTCCACCATCCACCTAACCCCCCTTCTAGAAGACCCTAGGTTGGCGCCAAAATGGTGGTGTCTCCACCACCAAAAGCCACCAACACCACCATAACCACCCCCTTAACACCCTTTAAGGTGGCGCCAACTAACCCTAGCCCTAGGATCATTCTAACCGCCCATAACCACCACCAAACTCCATCCTAGCCCTCCACCTATTCATGCCAACTACCCCCTCTCTACCTTTATATAAACCCACCATATCACCACATAAAGATGATCCTCCATTAGTGTTTACTTCCATCTACATCCACCTATACCTACGGCCAAGAAGAAGGAGCAAAGAAGAGGATTAAAAGGGCACATCACCAACCCCTTTGGTGCCTTCTTCTCCCCACTCTCTTCAACTTGGGCCATGCCAAGGAGGAGGAGCTTTCCACTTCAAGGAGGATGGCCAAGCAAAGGAGAAGAACCTAGGGTGGACGTCCACCCTTGGAGGAGGAGAATTAAAGGTGGTAGCTACCACCTTGGAGGACACCATTCTCAAGGAAGGAGAAGGAGGAGCCCTTTTCAAGCCTAGGAGCCACTAAGCTTGGAGCAAGGAGCTTCCCCTCTTCACCAACAATTCACGAAGATTTGTGTTTTATTTTCCTTGTTGCAATTATCTAGTAGTAGAAGCATTCATCTACTAGGGTTTTTTGTAAAACACTCTCTCTTTTAATCAAAGTTGCCTTCTTTAATCTTGTTGTTGCATAGTCTTGTAGAATTCTTGTTTAACCATTTTCACTCCCTCTCCCTAATTACTCTAGGCCTCCACGTGCCCAGAGTGAGTTTAGGGAGAGGTTCTACTTGTCACTATAATAGTAGTGTAGTGGATTAATATAGAGAATTTTCTTGCTATCAACAAACCCACCTTGTTCTCGTTATTTCAAAATGAAAAAAAAATCATATATATAAAACACCAAAAAGAAAGTTGAGTTCCATCTTTAAGCAAGGGATTTTAATTTTGCAAACATTTGGCCTCTTTGGACGACCCTAGATACTCCCCTATCTAGGAATATAAATTTAAAAGTGAATCCATTTTTGTGCGTTGCAACGACTTAAAACCCTAAATTAACAAACCACGCAAAAATGCGATCACTTTTTGGCATCGTGCCGGGGAGGCACGGCTTTGATTAATTTTGTTTTCTCTTGCTTGAAGTGGATCTCATCCCCTTCTCTTTCTTTTCTCTAGTGTGTGCAGGAACTACAGCGGGAAAGCGGGAATTGAGAAGCAAAAACTCAATGGTCCTTTTCTTCCCATGATTTCAAGTTGGTTCCCCATTTCTTGTCACATTTAGGCTAAAAGACTACCAAAAAAATATTAAACTTGGCTTTCAGGACCCTAAACACTTCAATTAAGTGGAGTGGTGCCCATAAAAATCCATTGTTTGCTTGTATGCTTCACCAAACACCACTCCAATCCTAGTATTGGCGTTTTATTTTTCGCATCCAGATTTTTGTCCGGACTTGAAAAATCAATCCCCAACACCACAGGTCTCCTAAAATCATAAAATTTCATATAATAATTTCAAATTAAGTTAGGAACATCTGTTCCTAATTTCAGATTAATTGGATTTGTATTTAATTTTTAAAAATTAGTGGACTGTAGAGGGGTCACACCCTCTAATCTTCCTATTTTGCTATTGTCTGTGAATTTTTAGAATTTTTATATTTATCTAATTTTTTGTGAAATTTAGCTTTCTGGAATCCTTGTAGAATTTTACATGTCATATAAAATTACCAAAATTTTATGAGGTCGGTGGTAATACTGAAAAGTTCAAAATACCCACAGGTACCATTTCTTGACTTTGACACTAGTACAAGGAAAAATTTAAAATAATTAACAAACAAATTCTTAAAATCTTACAAAAATCTTTTCTGGAATCCTTGTTTGATTCTCTTCAAAGTAGTTGTGTTGTTTGAATTGTTTAAACCACTACTTAATATAGAAAGGCTAAAAACAAATCATTGGTAGTTAAATTTCTGTCCTAGGACCAATTGGATTAGGGTTTCTCTTTTCATTTTTAGAAACAAACAACAAAAGGAAACATATCTTCACCCATACAACTTGATTTCCTCTTGTTTGCGGAATCTCAAACTTGTTTGAAAACTTAAAAAGAAAACCCTAAAAATACACTAAGTTAAATTCAATCCTAAAAGATAGAAATACAATAATTGTGTGACAACTTGTTTTCATTGGAACCACTTTCCAATTCCTGCACACACACAAAAAAATGAAATAACAGGGCAACAACCCAATTAACGGCCTCCACCTTCCGTGTGCACACTAGTATCTTAGACCAAATTAAAATTGGTAGCAATTTTAATTTGGTCTAAGATACTAGTGTGCACACGGAAGGTGGAGCAATTTTGCCCCTAAGGATTTCATCAACTTAGGCTTGCTATATAGGTCTTAAGTTTTCTATAGTTAATACCAATTCTGTCATCTATATCTGGTGTTCAGGCTGAGGGGCCGTGTCAAATGACCAGGCGCGGGTTTGTACAAGCACTTGGGGATTTTCTTGGGAAATGCTTGGGCCTAAACCTCCCCTTAAGCAACTTGGCTAGATTTATTGACAGAATGAGTATTCACTATTGATTACTTATTTCCTAAGTAGACCAAGTCTTAGGTTTATTTTTTTTAGGGAGTCACACTTAAGTTAGGTCTAGCTTTGGTTGCTTGTGTGCACACTTCTCTCATCTCC
The DNA here is from genome assembly GCA_037157565.1 of Thalassia testudinum. Lineage (NCBI taxonomy): Eukaryota > Viridiplantae > Streptophyta > Magnoliopsida > Alismatales > Hydrocharitaceae > Thalassia > Thalassia testudinum. Next base: position 28,487,029 of record JAZHRO010000073.1, read on the forward strand.
ATCTCTTCTCCTCCCCTCCCATTTCTTCCATTTTGCACTGGCGGCGGTCCAAAACTCCACACTTGGAGGGACCACTTGATTTTGCCTCCCCAAAAAGACTTTTCCTGCATTCTTCTTCTTCTTTCAAAATGGAAAATCAAAATTGGTCCCCTAACCCGCATGCTAATTTTTCTTTCCCCTATTTTTCCACCCAGGAGCTACTTAATCAGGCCCCTCCACCTAATCTCTACTCTATCATGGCTCAGCTATAACAACAACAGTTGTATAAGGATTTAACAAACCTAGCCAACCAAGGGAGTCCTGCCACACCTGCCCAAGCTCCACACATTCCACATCTCACCCCTTTTAACACCTACAAGAGAGAAAATCTGCATAAATCCTATGCTAAGTATAATTATTATTCTGAGGCTTTCTATGGTTCAATGGGGAATTATGTTTATCCCAATCAACACCCCACCCAAAATGTCCCTACTTTCTAGGAGAAATTGAAAAATTCCTCTAATGGGGGGAATTATCCAGCTCACTCCTGGACCAATCCAATTCCATACCAACAACAGAACCCATTTGGAGGGTATGGTTCGAATCAGACTTATCAATCTGGGCAATCTCAAGAAGACATTAATGCCCAGATGATGAAAACCCTGTAGGAGTTACAAAGAAAAACAGAGGAAACAACCTATCTTATTAACAATCTCAATGATCAAATTGGGGATATTCCGACTCAAAGACCTGTAGGACACTCACCATCCCAACCCACACCAAACTTTATTAATCACAGGAACCAACACCCAGGTGGATACCAACATCAGAACCACATAGTTCAGCCTCCTATTAACCTAATATCGCAGCACCAACACAGTTTCTATCAACATCAGGCCCCCCCACCTCCTCCCAGTGATCACCAAACTACGTATGCAGAGACTTTGAGGAGTGAGGAAACCACCATGGATTTAAGACCTTCACATTCAAATGATGAAACTGATTCTCAACCAATGCAAATTGACTCCCCTAACCTCAATAAGGAAGAAGAAAAAGAAATCCCAAAATCGCCTAATACAAACCCTATTTCCTGCTCTCAAAAACTGCAATCCAACAATCCAAAATCAGAGCCCTCTTACCACAATCCTTTGGACTTATTTGAGCAAGTTGAGAGGAATATTCCCTTCCTAGATTCTTCCCGTGCCTCTAAAAAATTTACTTCAAAAGGGCATGATCAAAATCCAAAAAGGTTGGTCCTTTCAAAGACAGCCAGCTTAGTTTTTCAGAGCAAGCTGCCTTTCACAAAAAAAGACCAGGGTACATCACTCGTTTCAGTTGTCATAATTGACACCATTTTTTTTTGTGCCCCTCTCGACTTAGGTACCTCTAGTAATCTCATCCTCCTGATCTTATTTGAGGAATTTCGATTCGGTGATTTAAAACTTACTAAGGTTCAATTTCAATTGGAAGACCGATCTACCATTCAACCGCGGGGAATTGTTGAGGATAGTATTATCAAGGTCTAGAATTGTCTATTTCTGGTAAATTTTCTAGTCCTTGACATAGAGGTACCTGAGGCTCTCATTAATGCCATCCTTGGAAGACCTTTTCTGATTATGGCAGCAGCTAATATTAATTCTCATTCTGGGAAAATGAATATAGATTTATTTCAAGCTTCCAAGAGGTCCATTGATCACAAAATTTTTGAGGACACTGATAATAAAATGGAAGCAGTATTTGAGAAGTCTATGTTGATCCAATCTCATTCATCTTTGACCACTATTGATCTAGATTTTATTGATTCTTATTCTAAGGATAATTATGTGGTCCAAGACTTTCCAGATCAACTAGGGTTTGACTTTCCCCCTTTTCATCTTCCTGATTTTTCACCAAAAATATCTACACTAACTTCACCCATCCTGCATTCACTAACTCCTTTCCCCTCCCTTTTCTATTGGACCTACCACCTGATTCACCTGAGTTTGGCTTTCATCATCAATTCAAACCATGGACAGACCGGGGTCCTTTTTCCATTTCTCTATTTTATTTTGATCCCTTTATCTTTACCACTCATCTTTTTAGGGATCTTGAGGAAGACACTTTTATTAAAGACATCCAAGTGTCCAACTATTTACATGATTTTCCGTCTTTCATGTATACCTTCACGCCCAACTGAATGGCGTAAAAGATAGCGGTGGATGGGAGGTAACCCATCATTTTTCCTGCTTTCCTTTTTCCTTTCTTTTTCCAGGTTTTGACCCTCCTAAACCTGACCGTTCTTCATTAAGGTGATCCCTTTTCCCTCCTAATGCATGAGGACATTGCATATCTTAAGCATGGGGGGTGTTTTTAAAATTTGACGATCGATTTAGGATTTTCAAAACCTAAAAACATGCATTTTTCTTTAGTTATTTTATTTTCTTGCTTGAATACCCAAAAAAATAAAAATGTTGAAAACTTTTTTAGGAAAATTTTTGAAATCGGGACTAAGTTTGAAAAAATTCACTTTTGGTACAATGGGATTTAATCTTTAACAAACTAGGGATGAGGATACGAAAGAAATGACAATCTTATGATCAACCCGTCTCACTGGGATGGCTTCGACCTACTTCGAGACATAATCAACAGCTAGCAATATGTACTCAAAGATGAGTGAATTCGGGAAACAGGCCATAAAATTGATGCCTCAAACGTCGAACACTTCTACTACCAAGATAGGTTAGAGAGGCATCATGTCTCTCCTGGTCATATAACCAGCCAACTGGCATTGCTTGCAACGTATGGCATAATCGTGTGCATCTCTGAAGATGGTTGGCCAAAAACATCTAGATTGCAAAATCTTTGCAGTAGCTTTTCGGCTCGGGAAGTGCTTGCTACAAGCCTCATTATGGTAAAAAGATAACACACTAGAGATTTTAGAATCTGGGACACCTCGCCTGATAATCTGAACTGCTCCAATGCGGAAGAGCAAAGGGTCATCCCAGAAATAGAATTTGGCCTCAGATATGAATTTGAGTTTGCGTCCTTGGATAAATTCACAAGAATCTTGTCTACGGCAAGAAAATTCATGATATTCACATACTAGGGGGACTCGACAGAGTGAATTTCCAAAAGAGATTCATCCGAGAATTGATCTGAAATAGGCAGGGAATATGGAATGTGGGTTGGGTCTAGTGTAGATAAATGATCTGCAACAACATTTTGTGCACTAACTTTGTCATGTATTCCAACATTGAATTCCTACAAAAGAAGGATCCATCAGATAAGACGTGGTTTGGCATCCTTCTTTTCCAATAAATGCCGAAGGGCAGAGTGGTCTATGAAAATTATTACCTTGGACCCAGCAAATATGAACGAAATTTCTCCAACCCAAATACTACCACTAACAGCTCCCTTTCAATGACAGTATAATTACGCTGTACCTCATTCAGCTCTTACTAGCATAGTATATGATGAAGGGTTGTTTTTCCCGACATTGGCCTAAAACAACTACGACGACGAAATCAGAGGCATCGCACATCATCTCGAAATCGAGCGACCAATTAGGTGGTTGGAGAATCGGGGAACTAGACACTACGCTTTGCAAAGTCTCGAAGGCACTGTGACACGAGGTTTTAAAATGAAATGGGACATCGGCTACCAGGAGATTCATCAATGGTTGTGCGATTTTTGAGAAATCATGTATAAATCTTCTGTAGAAGCTAATGTGAGCCAAGAATGATCTGATCTACTTGACCGAGCTAGGTGGAGGTAATTGTGATATAACTTCAAATTTGGCTTGGTCAACCTCGAGTCCATTTGCAGAGATCTTGTGTCCTAGTACAATGACATCCCTCACCATGAAATGGCTTTTCCCCTAGGATAGTACTAGGTTTACCTCAATACATCATTTCAGGATCTTGGTAAGGTTATCAAGACAAGATTGAAAATCTTCAAAAATGGAGAAGTCATCCATGAACACTTCCACATAATCCCCAATCATTTCAGAGAAGATAGCTATCATACAATGCTGAAATGTCACTGTTGCATTGCAGAGGTTGAAAGGCATTTTCTTGAAGGCGAATGTTCCAAAGAGACATGTGAATGTAGTCTTGTCTTGATCTTCCAGGCTAATCACTACCTAATTGTACCCAGAGTATCCATCCAAAAAGCAAAAGAAACTACATGCGGCTAACCGTTCTAAAATCAGATCAATGAACAGTAAAGGAAAGTGATCCTTCTAGGTAGCCATATTCAGTTTCCTATAATCTATGCAAACTCGCCATGATGTTGTAGTGCAGGTTGGGATGGATTTGCCTTTATCATCTTTTACTACTGTGAGTCATGCTTTCTTGGGTACAATCTGGATTGGACTCACCCAATGGCTGTTAGAGATTGGGTATACAATGCCCTTATCCAGCCATTTGATGATCTCCTTCTTAACAGCCTTTAAGATATTCAGGTTCAGTCGTCGTTGAGGTTGTCTCAACGGTTTCACCCCCTCATTTGTGTAAATGTGACGAGTACAATACGAGGGCTAATCCTGCAAAGATTAGCAATACTCCACCCAATAGCAGCCCTATGGTCTTGTAATATAGAAATCAATTGATGCTTCTATTCTTGGGTTAACTGAGCATTAATGATAACTGAGTACGTCAATTTTTCCCAAAAGCTCATATTTGAGTAAGTCAGGTAAGGGTTTCAGTTCAATCACGAGTGGGTCAGAATTAGAGCTGGGAGTGGGAGTAGGAGAAGCAAAATCAGTTGCGGAAATCTAACGATCTTGACCTGCGAGGATTCCCACTGATTTGCCACTTGCAACGTAGTTAGTCGTGACTGCATTAATGGGAAACCCCTTTGTTGGAGTCATGCCTTCTTGCATTAGCAAGGGCGATTCAGTGCTATGTGGATTAAGACAATCAGAGTCAAAGATGTTGTGGTCAGATGAACACCCCAAATAATCGGATCTGTGGGAAGAAATGTGCATTTCTGTGGTCTAAGTCTCGTGTGGAGTAAGGTCCAGAAACCTTGATAGTGCAGACGAAAGAGACATTGGGTCGTCAAAAATGAGCCCAATGTTACCACAGTATGTTGGTTCTTTGTCTTCACCATCGTCGTCGATGTGATCACAATCAAAGTTCCTAGATGCCCTGAGTATGTCAATTCTAAGTTGCTCGTTTCCTAGGGCAATCTCCATACACCCGGATGCACAGTTAATGTTTGCTCAGGCTGTTGCCAAAAATGAACAACCTAAATAATTGGTGCATCATGAATATTAGGAGGACCCTCCACATCGAGAAGGAAAAATCCGCTAAAAAGTAGAATCCACAGACCTTAACAATCATGTTCTCAACCACCCCTCTCGGTGTTTTCACTGATCGATCAGCTAACTGAATAGTAACTGAGGTGGGTTTTAACTCCCCAAATCGAAATTGATCATATACTGCAGTGGAAGTCAAGTTGATGGATGAACCTAATAAACGCCAGTTTATCATCATTCTTATGCATTAAAACAAACCTAGCTCTTAGGATTTTACTCCGCAAATGGATTTTTGGGCTGCATTTAGATAAATTAGGTTAGGCATGCATTGCATTTTTTATTGTGTTTTTAATGTGTTTTTGTGAGTGTTAGGGATAAATAGATTGCCAGATCCCTAGTACCCTAGCACTTAACAGGGCAACTGATGAAGGAGAAGCCCTCACCAACTGGAACTCAACTTGATCCAGCTCACCATAGCTGGAATTCAGCTCACCTGAATTAGGGTTAGCTCATCCTAGCTCCATTCAGCTCATCTCAACTGAATGGCAGCTCAAGAGAGCTAGCCCTAATTCAAGTGAGCCGAATTCCAGCTATGGTGAGCTGGATCAAGCTGAGTTCCAGCTGGTGAGGGCTTCTCCTTCACCGGTTTCCCTCCTAAGTGCAAGGGTACTAGGGATCTAGCAATCTGTTTATCCCTAACACTCACAAAAACACATTAAAAACACAATAGAAAATGCAATGCATGCCTAACCTAATTTATGCTTAAATGCAGCCCAAAAACCCGTTTACGGAGTAAAATCCTGAGAGCTAGGTTTGTTTTAATGCATAAGAATGATGATAAACTGGCTTTTATCAGATACCAGATCAAGAAGGGCCCGATCAAATGGAGAATCCTGCAAAAATCAGGAAATGAGTGGGGTGCGAGGGTCTTTCTTCTTAGGCGGTAAGTCGGCTAGAATCATGGCACTAGCCTCTTTTCACAGTACTGCCTGTCGGCTAATTCTCGGTTGTTGCTTTGGGGTACAGTAGTCCTTGAAGAACCTAGCGACAGTGAGAATGTGATCAATGGCCTTTAGAGAGGGACCTAAATATGTACTTCCTTGAACATTGACATTAGGTCCTCGAAGTTTCGTGTATCATTTTTCCTTACAACATTTCATGTTAGAGCCTCTAGGAAAGGAATGGAAATCTCAGGGTCAAGTGGCCTCTTGCCCTTATCTACCATGGGTGGCTCCTGAGATGGAGTCGAACCACCCTACGGTGAAGGGTGTGAGAAATTAGGACCTGCCTACCTAACTGGTGGGTCATATGTCTTCTTTCTGCTTCTCAATGAAACAGCTTTAGCATCGGCATGTTGTTCATGAGGTGGTGGAGGAGCGGAAGGGGCTGAGTAATCAGGCTTTTGCAACAAAGGCGACTGGCCTTGATCATAACCAGGTGGTACAAGAGGTGCCTATAATATGGCGTGCGCCTGTCCTTGTGGTGCCTAGAACCTAGGTAGGGTGCCTTGGTTTTGCACATATCATGGGTTTGGGACAAGTTGGGAGGGCAAGGATCCTTGAGTCCTATGCTCCTGCAATAGCTGGTTCTGTGTATCCTGGATGCTCTATATCTGGTCAGCCATCATCTTTAGGAGCTGCATGTTATCTTGTGTCGACTTCTGCATTTATTCCTGTAGCTTCTCTTTTAATCCCTCTAAAGGGTTGGCCTACTTTAGAGGGTGACTGGAAGGTTGTTGCAGCAGCAGGTATATAGAACAAGGTTGCTGTGCATTGATTCCTGTAGCTTCTCTTTTAATCCCTCTAAAGGGTTGGCCTACTTTAGAGGGTGACTGGAAGGTTGTTGCAGCGGCAGGTATATAAAACAAGGTTGCTGTTGTTGAGACGGGAATGGCTGCTACCTAGGATATGTATTCTGTGCATTCTCGTATTGCCTGGTCTGGTAGTGTGGGTATTGATGTGGTCTCTACAAATTACCAAAGCAGGAGAAGTTCAGATGCTGGCACCAACCAGGGTTATACGTCTCCGAGTACCGGTTATTACGCCCGTATCCTTGGATAGCGTTGACATCTTCGTAGGCTGGCGATGTTTGAGACATATATTCATCAAGGGAATATGCATCAAAATCATCATGCGGTGTGTAACCCTGATTTTGTGGTACCAGCTCGAGGTTATTCGCAGGATTGTGATATGCAGCCTCCCGTGAATACGGATTAGATGCATCCCGAGTGAGTAAATTAACTCGAGTAGGAGGGGCTCGGGATGCATAAAAGGATCTCAGAGTAGCAGAATTTCCGACCAGATTTGATCGACCCTGACCCTATTGGTCGATTTTATTTTCTATTAGATTCATATTATCCAGCTACTTGATGATGATATCCATATCGGCTCGAATAGACTCAGTGTGAACCTCGTGGACACGAACCCGCTGCTGTCCAGGCTGTTGGAACTGGTTCATAGACATGGCATTCATCGAATTCTCTACCAAAGACTTGAATAAATCAAATGCGTTGTTCTCGTCTTTCGCGAGGAAATTCTCACCACTAGATGCATCAGCAAGATACTGGTGTGTGTCATCCAGTCCATGGTAGAAGATCAGAGCCAAGTGCCATTTGGGCACACCATGGTGCATGCATTTCCTAAGGAGATCATGGAATCAATCCCAGGCATCATGCAACCTCTCCCCAGGTCCTTGGAAGAAAGTTGTAATCACGTACCTCATCACATTCGTATGACCAATCGGGAAGGACTTTTGTAGGAATTCACGTCGTAATTCTGCCCAAGTTCTAATTGGCCTCCCGATGGTCTTGAACTAGTATGAAGCTTTGTCTTTAAGAGAGAAAGGGAAAAGCTTCATCAGAATAATTCCAAGGCCTACGTTCCTGGGTCAAGCCATTTCCGTGATTCAACTCAGGTCCTTTAACTATTGGAATGGATCTTCATTCGAGTTCCTATAGAAGTAATTCTAGATTAGACTAATTACATTGTGCTTGAGCTCGAACACGTCTCCGCCAGAGGGAATCCAAAATAGAGGTGTAACAATCGGTGCTACCAGATCGTAGAAATCCCGAAGCTATTCTCCTCGGGTGGATGCTGCATTCTTTCAAGAGTAGTCAAGATACGGTCCATACTCTACTTGTGCTGCTCGTCAGATTCAACGACCCAGGCTTCCAGACGAGCCATTAGGTCCTGATTTGCTGGTTCCTAACCAGGTACAGGTCCAGGATTAGCCATCTCAGCTAAGAGGGTAGAAGAAGAAGGGTGAGAAGATGGTTTGGATGATGCGATGAATCGCCTTCGCCTCCTTGGGATTGGCTCCCAAGACCCAACCAGTTGAGGTTTAAGTGACCTCCTCCCTTACATAAACCAACCAACCCCTGGGTTGTTGTAGACAAGCTAGAAAGGCTAAGGCCATGTGAATCAAATGGTCCTTATGATTAGATGACTAGATGTTTCGTTTTAATTTCAAATTACTGAAGAAAAATTCATCGAGAAATTGACTAAAGGTGATCCCTGGCTCTCAAGCTAACCCGGGTCGTCTGTGTATGAGGGGACTAAGAGGAAGGTTCTTCCTTCGGCTTTCTCCTTAGGTTCCTTTGTACTCAGCTACGGTCATTTGACACTACCCCGTAGGTTTAGTCACCAGGTTTGGCTAAAGAGGTTGAAATCACCCAGTAGTATGACAACGAATTTGGGTTGATTTATGTATTTTAATAATTTTTCTTAATCCTTTTTCTTCAGTTAGGGTTTGTGGTGTGTGGCCCACAAGGTGACTAAGCTCATTGGCTAGGCACTGGACTTGATTAAGTCTAGGTTAGCCCAATGTGGTCTCTAGAAATTTAACCCTGAAGGTCGAGCCTATGGTTCATGCAAATTCTAACTGTGCAGCAGACCAATTTCAAATTCAAATTATTCTCCACATTAAAATTTAAATCCAATTGATTTGAAATTTTAAAGGTAGATTCCTTATTCAATTATCTTTCTATCAAATTTTTTTTTAAATTTTTAATTTTTTAACCAAATAAATATGAATTTTTAACTATCAGGGGTCAGATTTGAAATTTTGACCCTTGTCAATTTTTAAATTTGAAATAGTAAAAAATAAATTCCAAAAATTTTAAAAAATGGAAATTAAATCTAGTTTGATAAGCTTTTAAACCCCACCATTTTTGGTCAAATTGGATTCTTGTGCTATTCGAAATCGCTTTTTGAAATTAGCAAAATTTCAAATCTGGATTAGTTTGACCTCCTTGTAATTCACAAATTTTTAAAAATTTTATACTTTGAATTCCTTCAAATGAACCATGTCGTTTGAAAGATATTTTAAAAATGAAGCTCTTGCTTAAATTTCAGAATTTTTCGCTCAATAAATACTCGACAAATGAATTTTTAATTTACTATTTGAAATCTGGCAGAATTTCAGAATGTGGTGGAAAGACTTTTAAAAGTTGTTTTAAATTCAAATTCAAATTTTCCATCGAAACAATTTTTTTATTTTTGTTCCAAAATTTTTTTTTTTCAAAACTTTTTTTTTCTTTTTGGAGGGAAAATTTTTCAAATTTTATTTCTTTTTTTTCAAACAAAAACTCTAGCGTAAGATTCAAAAAGAAACCTAATCTGAAACCTATTTTTTTATTTTTCTTTCTTATCGTGAAAGTATGAAAATAATTTTTTCTTTTTTTTTTCAAAAATGAAAAATTTTCTAGAATTCAAATCTTCTTAGGGTTCAGAAAAGGAAATCCTAAGACTAAGAGAAAGATGTGCACCTGATTTTTTTAACTGTGCCCAATGTGTGCGTTGATTCCACTCTTCATTTCCTACACATCCAAAGAAAGAGAGAGATATTTGTCACTATTAAGTTCACAAAAATCACAAATCAAAATCGTATTGCCTCCCTGGCAACGATGCCGTTTGTTGGGGATTTGTAGGCTGCGTATTTGATTTTAAATAGCGTTGTAGTATAACGCAAAATACCACTCAACAAAATATTTAGTTAATGAGAGGGTGAGTCCTAGTCGATCTCAGGGAGTTGTTTAGAAAAGCAAAATTGATTCAATCTTTTTGCTACTTGCTTAGAAATGCATGCCGGTTTCCAACCCACGAATAAATGTGTTGCCAGTTGCGTTATTAACCCTAATGGCATGCGCGTGCGTCCGATAGATGGCAAAAGTGAAAGTGTGAGTATCAGTGCGCACGATCCTAGTTATGTGATGGCTATTTACCGAAAAAGCATCGATCAGTAGGTCATTAACATCTTCATGCACCAACATACTTGTTGCTAATATATAAGAAGTTATAGCCAGCAACTTATCATCACATGGAAGATTTTTCAAGGAAGCTCATGATGATTCCACGATAAACATATAGATATATATAAAAAGCTTAGGTGATTTTCATTTCATCGAAAGGAGTTATTACAAAGTGGATCTAGATGAAAGCTTGCATAGGAATGATTAAAGTAGAAACTAGCTAATAGAAACTGAGTACATGTGTGGATCTACAAAAGATTTTGCATGTATCAGATAGGAGGAAGATGACTGCACTACTAAAGTACAAAATAATGCAGAGAATTAAAATACGAAGAACTACTTATCTACGAGAAATCAGGGCAATGGAGGTGGTCTCCAAAGGCCTGTGGAGCTTGAGGTGGTAGGAAGGAGAAAGAGGGGCGGCCAATGGGGGTTAGGCCAACCCTTGGAGAGGTGGTGGAGGGTTGGTCTTGGATCCACTAGTGCTTGGAGGTGGAAGGAGCTTGTGGAGATGGAGATGGAGGGAGAACCACAAATGGAGAGTCTAAGATGGCTTCATGGCTATCCAAGAGAGTCCTTTTATAGACTCTTGGGCAACCTTCAAGTAGTCTCTCTAGAGAAATATAGAAGACTCTAGTGAGACCCTTAGGTGGCCGTCCACAAGGTCTTGAGTGGGTCTTCTTAGATCCACAAATTGTTGATCTAACAGTGGACCACTTTGGTTGCTATTTTTGGCAACTTAAAGTGGCACCACCTTTGGAAGACTTTAGAGAATTCTAGAGTTGGCGGCAATGTGTGCGTGTGTGGGTGTGTGTACATAGCTTGTGTGTGTGTTGCTAGGTGGTTTAGGTCGAGTCCTATAGGTCTTCATGATTAGGTTTAGGTAAACTCCTAGAATTAGGGTTATAAGCCCTAATACTAAAGTGAATGTGCAATTAAACTTATCAAAAGTTTAATTGAATGAGTGCAAGCCTAATTGAGAGTGAGATTACTCAATTAGGTTAGGCTTAGGTCAATTGGACTCTTACTGAGTCCAATTAGACTTGTTCTGGTTGAGATCTGAGCTCAATTGGACTATATGAGTCCAATTGACTAGGAAATTGTAATTGACTATGATACAAGTCAATTGGGCTTAGTGAGAACCTAATTAGGTTCTTAGGAGGGTCTTAGGGTGGTGTACTAGGCTTAGGGCACCTTAATTTAGTTTCCCTAGGGTTTGGAATTGGATTTAGGGACCTAGGAATTCAAGATCCAAGCTTGATTTCCAAAACAGGGTCTGGAGAGGAGTATCAGACGTCCAATCTAAGTGTCAGATGACTTATACTTAAAAATCAGAAGCCCAGACTTCTTGTCTGGATGTCCAATCAGAGGACAGGGTCGATTCAAGGTTCTATCTTTGAATTCTGCAGAAATTGGACGTCTGACAACTTGTTCCACTAATACTACAGACTTGGGTTCTAGGTCTGCGGTTGTGCCTAAGGGTTCTAGACATCCAATAACTTATCTGGACATCCAGATAAGGGCTGGAACTTGGGTTTTGAGGTATCCTAGGCTAAGGTGACCTAATCTAAGGGTGGCTAAGGTTGAAGATGGTCTCTAGGGCAATCCTAGGGCTAGGATTGGTCCTAAGTTCTTCATAATTTAAACTCTACATTAAATTCTACTTAGTAGAGTAGCATACCTCATCCCTACATTATTTTTCTACTTTTTTCCTAAGTCTTCTGCTCCAGCTCTGCTACAGCATCAGCTTCTCTTTATTCTTCAGATCCATCTTCATATCTTCTTATTACCTACAAACCATATAATTCACTTAATCAGCACATTATAACATTATTCTATGCATAGCTAAAATAAAGCAGTAAAGGTGAAAAGTATGCTCATGCATGCATGGATTAAACTATGTTATGCTAAGTTCTAACTTAATTTAGGTCATTTAAGACCTATGATTGTTGCACAATTAGTGCACTACAAAATTTCAAGTTAAACACATCCTTCACAAAACCTTTGAGCCCAACCAACAGGTCTGGCCTAGAGACCTGGTTTGATCCATATGTTTTTGCTCGGGACTAGCAAAACTTAAGCATGAGGGTACTTGATAAGTCAACTTTAGTGGACTAAACTTAAGCCTAAGTGAATTATCATTGAGATGAAAATTTAAATTTCGGGCATGCATTACATGGGAAATTAATTAAGCTCGTTATTTTTCATTCCTGCAATTTTGTGGAAATACCCTACATATGTATATTCATTGATTAATCATAATTTTTTTGAAAAATTGATTAATCATATATTGATTGCATATACATATTCTTCTTTAGGAATATTTGAGGGCACAAACTTAGAATACCATATTCTCATGAGCACAAAAAAGATGCAATGTTTTGATGTTGGAAATCAATTATTCTAGAAATAAAACAAGTTGAAAGGACATTTTCCTTTCAAAATTACATGGTTCTTATGATTTTATGGAATTCTCTTTTCCCATTAATTTTCCTCTTATTCTCTCTCTTGTTTACTCTCTATATACTAGGATTTGCAAGGACCAATGGGGGGATCATTTCCAACTCTCCCCCTCTGCACCCATAGACACCATCGCAACCCACCACCCCCTATCTCCATCTCCTTCCCCACAACCACACTTCAGCAACCTCTACCGCATGCCCACGACTCCACCGCAAACCACCGCCACCCACAGCACCGCACAAATCGGCCACATGCCCCATCCTCAACCTCAACAGAACGACTACCACTGCTAGATGACCTCTCCTCTGACCTTCCTCTCCAACCATGCATAAACAAACCACCGCAACTTAGCCTTCTATGTCCAGTAGAGTACGCACGTCATCTCATTCATCTCTCTACCTCAACCTCAGTAGCTTGATCGCTCGAGCCCCCCTTCCCTTCGATCGCGTGTGCCTACAGCCTCCCCTCTCAACGAAAGAGATAGCAGTAGCCATAGAGCCCCTCCTCTTCTCAACCTCTTCACCGTGACAACCGCTCCTTCTTCATCGACATCTTCATCTTCCTTTTCACCTCCACCACAGAAGAACCCAACGACTGGCGAGTCCCCCTTTGCGCAGCAGCCTTCATTGCCCTTTGTTCTTCACGCCATCAACTCCATCGTCCTCCTCACAACACCACCAATGCAACCATGTCCTCAGTTGAGCCATTTGTAACCCACGTACGAGCATGGGAACTCCACCGCCGATGAGCTCCTCCCCGCCATACAATTGCCTTCGACTGCCTCTGGCCACCTCCGTCGATACCATCACTGCCATCGGAATGCCCTCACCATCAGTGACCCCCACTGAGCTCCATGCCACGATCGATGTCTCCCTCTCCTCACGTGAGCAAGTGGAGTAACTTCTGCTATTTTTCCACCTATTTCATTTTACATTTCCATGCCATTGCCAAAACTTTGATTTTTATTTGAATATTTGATATATTGAGTGACAAATTTCTAAGGATACCTGGCTTTTTCTCTCTATTTCATTCAACGTGTGATCTCATTTACTCTATCTCTCTCCCGTTAGAGAATGAGCTCCTTAAACATTCCATGAATTTCTCTATAAATTTGTGATTGTGAATGCAAGATATATGTAAGTTTATTAGTTTGTTCCTCCCTGTGATATGACATCCTAACTTCGTGGTTAGTTTTCACCAATAAATATTTTTGTTTGGGATTTTTCCACCATGCTTTGTACTACGACGACGTATTATTTTCCCAACATATTTGATTGAAGCGAAATTATCCCAATCACTGGCCATCCTCCAAAGTAACCTTACTATGTTTTGTTCCAAGGAAGAAGAGAGTAGAGTGTAGAGACTAGGAAGACATGGGGATAATCTTCTTAATGTGCATGCCTACTCTTCTCCTCCTTAGTCTTTAGATGGATTTTTGGTGTAGAAAATAATGTAGCCAAGGATGGTTTGATGTGGTGGTTGGCGGGTGTATTTATAGGATGTGGAAGGGAATGGTTGGCACCAATTATGGTAGATGTAGGGTTAAGTGGTGATGTTCATACATCTGAATAGCCAAATATGTTTATTAATGCATGTTCTAAGTCTCATATAAGCATCATGAATTGTAAATATTGCATAACATGCCTCATCATGCATTTAGGTCAAACTGTACAAATTGTATAGTAATTTTCTTCTTCTTGGTGGCCAGGGACAGAGTGACATTTAATTGGGGCCTTGGATTGAAGACCAACCGTTCAGATCTGATTAGGGCAACGATCAGAGTTCGACTCTAAGATCACCTTGATCAGACTTCTGTAGAATCAGATATAATTTGAGGAAGATCAGAGATCAAGGGCCAAAATGGTGTAAATCTGCACTTCAGGTGACAAATCTGACTGCACGGATGGATTGAGATCGACAATCGTAGCCCAACAGTGTGAAAATCGATCCAATTCGACATCCGTGGCACCATCTAGAATGCATAGAAGATGGACAACCAAGATGGCACCACATGGCGCCATCTCAGCTGCCCACACCGGCCAAAGGTGCCCACTCCCTCTCTCTCCTCAACCGTGCGATCAGATCTGGGCTGTTGGATCTTGATTCAACGGCCACAAGCACCCAGCCCTTAAAACATAAGTGCGACACAAAGGGGGGCGTGGCGTGTTGGTCGCACACCTGTGGGCGAAGCATAGGTCGCGAGATCAACCCTTGCCCCACCTCAAATCGAGGGTGCAAGTAGGCGCGGTCAAATTGGACCATTGGATGAAGCATGGCTGGCGCAGATGCAAGTGACGTGGCGCAAGGGATGGGCAAGGATCATGCACCTAAGTGATGTCGGGTGATCCAACGCACATCACACGTGGGTGGGTGAAAGAGCTGTAGAAGAAGCGACGGTGCACGTCTCTCGGCTGCTTGATCGCTGAGATCACATGACCGTGCGTGAGGTGTTGAAGCATGAGGAGAGGAGTAAGCGTGCATGCACGTTCAACGACGTGGGGTCTTTAGTGACGTTTATATTGGTCACTAAAGACCCCTTCATTTAATGTTTTTAACTTGAAATGACATTTTTGACTCCAGCCTCTACACTTATAAAATGTCTTATGCCCCCCACATTTCAATCATCGCTTCCTTCACCTCTCACCCTCTCCAAATCTCTAAACAAGCTTGTCCCAAACTCGAGATGCTCCTTTAGAGTTAAAGTCAAAGTTTTCTCACCCCAATTTTGAAAGTGGATACCACGACGACGACGCCCTGCCTCGCCCCCGATTCTTCCTGCTTCGTTCTCCATCTTCTGTCTTCACCCTCTATCTTCCAGGTGTTGCCCCACCCGACTCGTCCTCCAAGCGACTGTCAAAGAGGATAACTTCTCACCTCCTTTCTCTTTACTGCTTTCTAGAGTAGATTTTATTGCTTTGTAGTTGTAATATTTTTCATTTTCTAGCTGTAATATTTGACGCATTCTAGTTGTAAAACATTATCCATATTATAAAGTGTTTGTTCTCTCTCTCTCTCTCGCTCTCATTATTAATATTGAATTCATTGTGATTATCTCGCTTTCTAAACAAACAAAAAAAAAAAAATATATATATATATAATCATAGATTTCAAATCGACGTAGCCTCCCTATATTCTACCCGAAATCTTTTCAAGTTTTGGTAAAATTTATTTGTTGACGGATTTCTTTGCAAATCACACTATAACGATGGGTTTTCAAAACTCAACTTCCATTTGCGACTATTCTCCACTCCAACAAGTGGTGTGGGAATTTTGGAGGGATAGGGTAGGGTTTGGGATGGTGGATATGTGATGGATGGAGGAGGTTTATTAGCACCAAGTGAAGGGGTGTATGGAGGTAGGGTTGAGGTGTGGTTGATGCCATTTTTAGGTTCTGGAAGATGGCACCAAAAAGGTGGTTCGAGATGAGTTTTTAAGGTAGATGAGGGGTGGATGTAGGCCTTCATTTTGGTGCAAATTGTGAAGGCTATATGATTGCACAGCAATCATGGGTCCTAATCAACCTAAATAATGTCTGAACCTATCTTAAATTGTGGATATTGCACTCATATCTTGCATATCATGCATTGCATCAGTCTATTTAGAATAAGATTAGATATCCTGCTAGTTAATGATTTTTATTGCTATTTACAGATAATAAAGTGATCCAGGATGGAGATAGTGGAATAAAGCAATAAAGGAAGAAGAAGACTGATCCAGATAAGAGGAGTGAGGAGGATAGCCTTATCCCTACCCTTAGAAACCCTAGGACAGCCTTCCCAAACCCAAAACAACCTCCATTAGGGCACCTTAGCCTCAAAACCCAAACATGGATAGCACTATCCATGTTCTTATCCCTCTCCCAAACACTTAGGAACCAAAACCAACCTTAGAAAACACAAAACCCACTCTCCAGCACCTTTTAGTACGTCTAGACATCTAGCTGGATATCTGATTTCTACAGAATAACAATCTAGGAAGCCAAAACTCATACTGACATAGAATTGGACATCTAATTTAGTGTCCAGACATCCAATTTTGTAGTATATGGCGTCTGACCACTATCCTGGACGTCTGATACTACTGTCTGGTTCCTGATTTTGGTGTTGGAAGCCTAGCTTGCCTATTTTGACCTAGGAACCCCACCGGACACCCTAGAAAACCTAAGTAGAGACCTCCTAAGCCTAGTCCACTATCGATAGCCCTACTTGTCCTATCCCTAACCAAATTGAACCATCCCATACCTAATTGGGTGCATCTATAGTTGATTGGGTGCACCCGAGCCCAATTAGATCCACCTAGGATCTAATTAACTCATACCTATTAGGGTTACCCTAGCCTAATCACATGAACACATCTAATTAGACTTGACCTAGACCAAATTAGGTTCACTCCTACCCAATTAGACTTTCCTAAGCCTAATTAGGTCCACACCCACTTAATCTAGATTGACCCAACCTATTTACACCTAATCCTACCAAAACCCACAACCTAGCCCTACGAAAAACACACACACTCACACCTTCCCATTTTACTCCCACCAAACTTATGCACACTCTCTTGGAAACCCTAAAAACTTGTGTCAAGCCTAGATCCAAAAATTATGGCATTTGCCATTTTTGGAGCCACCAAAAGTGGCAACCAAATGGAGCCTTCCATAAGGGCAAAGAGAGAGCTACGAAATGGGACCATCTCTCCATACACTCTCCCATCCATACTCTCCACTCTAAACTTGCTTCCACCCTCAAAAACCTTAAGGCCATCCTCCTCATCCTCCTCCAAGGCTCCATGGACGGCTAGCTAGAGAAGCTTCTCTCCAAAGCTTCAAGGAAGGCCATTGGTAGAGAAAGGGAGCAACACCCTCCTCTCTCCACTTGGGTGCACTAGCCCCCATCTTCTTCTTCTTGGACGGCCATGAAGGCTCACCCATAGCCTCTTGTGGCCCGCCATCTATTTTGGTAGTCATGTAGACGAGTTTGCACACCCAAGGTCTAGCCTACACCCTCACACAAGGCCGATGGCCCTAGTGGCAACTTTACGGCGTGAGGGATTTTCTTCTATTTATATGCTTTCTAGTGTAAATGTGTGATAATTTTTTATGCATAAATAATTTCATGATGTTTCTGTGATTGATTGTCCTCATGTTTGCTTGCCTATATGACACTTTGGTTTGTTCACACCATGCACAGCCACCAAGGCCTCATTTAGATGCACATAGTCACTTAGGTTTTTGCTAGTTTATCTAGATCTAGGTTTCAAATCGCTTTTCGAAATAAAAAAATCAAAAACACAAAAAGACAAAAATAGTAGCTTAGGTTAGATTTAGGTTATAAAAGCCGATCCAAATCTCGATTCGTTTTCACGCCTCCCTGGGATGAACAACTGGGACTCAAGTTCTAAAAAGAATAAAGATCTATGAGAGTTTCGTTATCACAAATATCTTTGACGAATGGTTTTTGCGACTATACTATGATTTCCAACAATTTCAAAATACATGATTTCCACGTTCGCCAAATGGCGCCGTTGTCGGGGAGGTAACACGTGAGTTTAGATTTGGATTTGCTTAACTTCTATTTGTTTCGATTGTAGGGTGTCAAGATGAGGATCTATGCACACATCGACCCGTGGTGAAGACCGCAGGTATCTTCTTCGTCCTCTAGTTTATTTCTTCCTTAGGTTAGAAAAAAAGAAAAAAAAAGGAAAAAAAAATATATATATATAAATTCAAATTCAAAATTTCATATCTGAATTAAAAAAAAAATCATTTTCTTTTGTGTGTGTTTTAACTTGGAAACTATTTAAACACACCAAAATCAGATTTGAAAATTCGGCCAGCAAATATTGATGATTTTCAAAAATTTATTGCTGTGAAATTAGGAGTCCAAAAATCTTGGGATTCGGTCTGGTATTAGGTTTTCAAACTAGCTTTCCAGAGCTACCTTTTATTTGGAAAAATTATCACTATAAAAATTTTAAAATTCGCACAGTGGAAGGGGGTCAGAATAGTCTGCACTCTGATTTTTTATAAATTTAAATGCTAATTCTGTCCTTTACATAAATCAGATATCTTTGAAATTTCTGGGGTTGGAAAGCCACTGAAACCTAGTTTTTTCTATGAATTTTCAAGAATTTTTGGATTTTTTTTATACTGTTTCAAACTGCACTTCTCGGAGGGGGTCCATGTGGTCTGTTTGACCCCCTGGAACATAAAAATTCGTGAGAAATTGCACGAAATAGTAAAAATATTAAAAAAATATTCCTTGAAAAATTTATTGAAAAAGTAAGATCTCTAGCAAATTTCATATTATTTTTCTTCAGTTATTAATTTGGGGAGTGATTTGAAGTCAGACTAAGGTCTGACTGCAGATTTTAGAAGAAGCACAAACCCTAGGTAATTCACATTAGGGTTTAAATTTATAGACTCAAAACAAACCTTTTTGAGCCTGATTTGGGTGTGATTGCATGAGAAGAGATTTGATGTGAATACTATCTCTTATCTTTATTCGCATCTTCTCTCAAATATCCATGAACCCATATCATTCTTTTGACCCTCAGGGTCCTTCATCTCCCAACCCAACCATGATTTCGACTCCTCCTGGTTGGGATACTCATCCTAACCAGCTGAGATATGATTATCCTTATCCCCCAGCTTATTTAGAACCTGAATCTCATGGATCTGACCCTTATCTAGATCAGAACCAATTGAAATCCATAGTTGCTGAATTCTGGGAATATAACAAGGACTATATAAATCAATGTGCCAAGCTTCTGGAGCAAATTAGACGATCTCAGGCACAATCTCAATCTTATCACTCCTCCCAGGGACAAGAGACTTGGAACAACCAGCCTAGTGGGTCTAGTGACCCATATTTTGGAACCACTAGCTATTCTATTGATTCTTGCTACCATGGGGAGGCATCCTGGACTCAACCAACCCAAAAGGCACCTTTGGACCTAATCCATGATTTGGGTAGATCAATTAAGGAATGCACTATTTCTGATACACCTGTACCTGATGAGATATCTCTAATGAATTGGAATAATGGATCACAAGTACAGGACCACATAACAGGTTCTCAATCAACTCCCTCTGTAGTCAGCCCCACTCAGGGTGATACACCTATTGCTTCATATCCAAATTCGTACAACCCTGAGTGGAGAAACAATCTTGATCTTTCATGGCCACCACAGAGACCGACTCAGATTGAACATCAATCTAGGCCAGCCCAATACTCCACTCAATCCACTTTAGGGCAACAATCTAGTCCAGCCCAACCCGTAACCACCCTTGAATCTATCATGAACATTTTGTTGGACTTTGATAAGAAAAATGAAGAAAGGCTGACTAAGTTGGAAAATCATGTGAAATCTCAAGGGGATCAAATCAAGAGACTTCAAGAATTACTTTATCCCCGAATGCAAATGCCTTTTCACTCCTATTCTCCACCTATTCTTCCGACCCCTCCTCCAATCTATCAAACATGCCCTTGTGCGGGGGTCAAATCTGTGGCCTCTAAAAGGAAGAGAAAAGCTAAGAGCCCACCCAAACGACCTGATTTGGGCTCAACCAAAAATCATAAGACCAAACCCACATCTAGCTTTGACTCAAACTCAAGGGACAAAAAGAAGAAAAAGGCTTCTGAAGTTGATTTGACCTATTTACCCTTTCTTGAGGCCTTAAAGAAAGAGTCACAAAAGAAAAAAATGATTTGCACACCTAAAGAGGTGGTTTTATCAGCTTACATAAGTGCATTTGTTTCTGGCACTATACCACCCAAAATGACTGACCCTGGAAAACCCTTCATATCTTGTGCCATAAAGGGATTCACCTTCAACAAAGCCCTTGTGGATCTAGGGTCTTCCATTAGCTTGATTCCTACCGCCCTTTTTGACCGCACCAAACTTGGAGATTTGCACCACACACCTGTCACCATTAGAATGGCAGATGGCTCCATCAAATTACCGAAGGGGGTAGTTCAGGATGTGATTATTAAAGTGCAAGGTCTTAGCTTTCCAGTTGATTTTATTGTCTTGGACATGAATATATCGGAGAAGCTAAGTAATTCACCCATTATTCCGGGTCGACCTTTCTTGGCTACGGCCAATGCATGGATTGACTGTTACTCAGGATGTATGGAGGTGAATAGCGGCAATGAGAAGATTCACTTTGATATTTATACAGCCACTAAGAAAACAAAGTCAGGGTACTTTCTGGATGATATGGAAAGTGAGTCGGAGGGTAATTCGGAAGAAACTATGGCAATTGACACCTGGGTAGAACCACACGACCCGAATCAACAATCCACTAGATCACATAAGTCACCCTCCCTACCAGATCAAATTATTGATAGTATGGTTGACTATCTTGATCGACCTAGCCCAATTCAAACCCCTGCCCCTTGCAATGAATCCCAGATTACTCAATTGATCAAAATGATTCATGAAATAAAAGAAGCTAGTGCAAGAGAATATGACGATATAAGGAAAGAGCTTCATAGAATCTGGGATGAGCAACAAAAACCAGAAATGTTTGAATCTGGGTCAGGTGTGTCACAATCGATTTGCGATTCGGTGGTGGTCATGCAGGATTTTGTTAATCAAACACCCGAGGTGGATGATATTGATAACCCTATGGAAGCTAAGAATGGAGATTTATTTGAGAGTCTTGATCTTGATATAGGGCCTGAGTACCAATCATTTCATTTTGAGGAACCAAGCATTAAGGGACCTGAATATAATTTTGTTGTATTTGAGAATACCCATGGAGACATTGATGAATTAATTCAAATGATCTCATACATGGAGCAACAAAATCAAAAAGACTGTAACAACTCCTCAATCAATGATTCAGCCTATTCCACTTTCATGGAGGGACTCACTACCAAATCTAATGCCCAACTTCATCCAAGTGAGAAGAAGGAAATATCCCCTTATGAAATAGATATTCAAGAAATTGAAAGATTATTGGGAATAACATATGATGAGTTATCTGAGGAAGCTAGGAATTTTGGGGAATCATGTGATAATTGGGAATTGGCATTAGACAATTTAGAAGAGATAAAAGAAGAAGATGAGACCCAAACATCTTTGGTAGAGATAGAGACTGATCACTGGACCTTGATTTCTAGATCTGACCACACTATGTGGGTCATGCCTTCCATTCATCACCATTATCAGGACCCATATGATTTCACCCCACACGACTCCACCATACCCCTACCACCCACATTCTCCATCACCTCTTCGGGATGCCTTCACCTTCATTCCTTCCAGGCACCCATATTTATCTGTTTTTCTTCTGTAGCATCTAGCTGCAGATAATCCCAAGCCCCATCTACATATTTTCCCGATTATTTGGACTTGGAATTGATGGACAGCTAGTTCGCATTTGCGGTCCGCTGTTGGCGAATGAGACTAAAATTCTTATCATTTTACTCGCCATTCTCAATACTGTATTGGTATATCCTTTTTGAGCTTTCGCCTAGCTGAAGGCGTTAAACTCAGCACATATAGATACCATTCGCCCCACATTCCACCATCATTTTTATACATAGCATATTTTTGTTTTAGCATATTTCCTTTTATATTGCATATTAATAGGTTGGCCGGTGCTGAATATAATTTCAGGAGCAATTACAGGTGATTTCTATCCATTCTCTCCTTGCAGCATTTATTTTCTTTTACATTCATGCATGAGGACATGTAAGAGCTTAGGCATGGGTGGGGTAGATACAGAAAAACTGAAAAAATTTTATGCCAACACTTAGGAAAACCTCGGAGTTTCATGCAAAACGTACTTTAGGACCTTAAATAAAAGAACAACCGACTCCACCTCCAGTGCTCTCATTGGAGCTAGAAATCGTTCGCAACAACCAATTCCAACTCACCCGCTCACCTTTTGTTCTAAATTTAGGGTCAAGCTGATTGTAACCCGATACGGGAAATTCACGAAGTACAAATTATATGAGGTTACATGTTTATAGCATATATAGATATTGCATTCATGAATAAGATTATTTTATTAAGAGAATGCATTAGGGATTTTATCCTTTAGTTGATTCCTGTAATCTGGAATCCAGTACAACTTTTCACACGAACGTAGAATTTGCAATGGATTCACGGTGAAGGCTGATAAACGTCTTCAGTCTGTCGAGAAGAAGCAGTGTTTCTTTTCCTGAACCCCTGGACAGTATTTTGGGAGTCAGGCTGATTTTCTTCCAAAAATCCACCAAATAGTGTGAGATGAGAGTAGAGTGTACTGGTGCTCTACGATTAGTGCAAGGAATCTATAATCCTAAATAATTAGGTGATGATGCTTAGAGATTAGGCATAGTTTTCGCTCTCAGTTTTAGCGTATACATTTTTGTGTGAAATATTGAGAGCCATCGAATAAGGCAAATACGCGGAGAGCGAGTTTTCATAAAACTAGGGCTAAGGTGGATGGTTACGACCATTCTTTACGGAATCCTCGGCTGAAGGAGGGTATTGATGTCAAGGTCAGAAATGCACCGTCCTATCCGTCTCTCCCGGTGCCTGAGTAGGCACTTCCACCAAATAAGCCACCCAATGTCTTTTGAGTACCACCAATCCCTAATAATGCCTCCTCAATAAAGTTCATGATTGTATGCCAGTTGTATTATGCTGAAAAAAAAAAAATAAAGAAAAAAGAAAAAAAGAAAAAGAACGATGAAAGGAAAGAAAAATTGAAAAAAAAAAAGAGAAAAAAACTTAGAAATAGAAGAAAAAAAATTTGGAAGAAGAAGAAAAAAGAGTTTATGAATATTTAGTATTTATTTCATTTGCATTGAGGTAATACCACCAAACAAATTTAAGACCCACCAAATAAGGCCTTAACCTATTTTTCCGCGTTTCTGACCGCCTGAATATTGGCTGAGGAATTCCGACTTAGTGTTAGGGTTATGAGAACTCAATTAAAGTGTTAATGCCAAGTGAGACCACCAAATACGGATCATATGTGTGAATTTGGTAAGATTGTGAGCTCTAAGAAAAAGAAAGAAAAGAAAAGAAAAAGAAAAAGAGAGAATGAATACAAAGGAACCAAAAGAAAGCATAGTTTTTCTCATCTTGCTCTGAGTGGAGTTACTTAATAATTTGGGAATCTAGATTCTATAGTACTAATTTCTATGTTGCACCAGTCGAGAGTGAGCCACCAAATATATAATCTTTTCACTTTAAGATCCTCTACCGAAGCTTAAAGCCGAGTGGAATTCATAGAATATCTTCAATACCCCGAGGGAAGAAGTCAGCCTATCTCGCTAGAATTTTTACTAGGGGTCAAAGTACAGGCTTTAGAGGTGAATCAAGTCTTTCACTCGAATCCATTACAAAAGCTACGTAGCTACCTTTCACATTTGTCTAGATTTCTAGAACATAGGATGAAAACAAAAAGGAGAAAAATCTCTAAGCATACACTTGACAAAATAATCAATCCCTTAGGTACCCTTATGTGTATAATTTAGTCTTGCATTTGCTAGGGACTAGCAAAGTTTAGGCATGGGGGTATGATTGCACAGCAATCATGGGTCCTAATCAACCTAAATAATGTCTGAACCTATCTTAAATTGTGGATATTGCACTCGTATCTTGCATATCATGCATTGCATCAGTCTATTTAGAATAAGATCAGATATCCTGCTAGTTAATGGTTTTTATTTCTATTTACAGATAATAAAGTGATCCAGGATGGAGATAGTGGAATAAAGCAATAAAGGAAGAAGAAGACTGATCCAGATAAGAGGAGTGAGGAGGATAGCCTTATCCCTACCCTTAGAAACCCTAGGACAGCCTTCCCAAACCCAAAACAACCTCCATTAGGGCACCTTAGCCTCAAAACCCAAACATGGATAGCACTATCCATGTTCCTATCCCTCTCCCAAACACCTAGGAACCAAAACCAACCTTAGAAAACACAAAACCCACTCTCCAGCACCTTTTAGGATGTCCAGACATCTGGCTGGACATCTGATTTCTACAGAATAACAATCCAGGAAGCCAAAACTCATACTGACACAGAATTGGACGTCTAATTTAGTGTCCAGACGTCCAATTTTTTAGTATAAGGCGTCTGACCACTATCCTGGACGTCTGATACTGCTGTCTGGTTCTTGATTTTGGTGTTGGAAGCCCTAGCTTGCCTATTTTGACCTAGGAACCCCACCGGACACCCTAGGAAACCTAAGTAGAGACCTCCTAATCCTAGTCCACTATCGATAGCCCTACTTGTCCTATCCCTAACCAAATTGAACCATCCCATACCTAATTGGGTGCATCTACAGTTGATTGGGTGCACCCGAGCCTAATTAGATCCACCTAGGATCTAATTAACTCATACCTATTAGGGTTACCCTAGCCTAATCACACGCACACATCTAATTAGACTTGACCTAGACCTAATTAGGTTCACTCCTACCCAATTAGACTTTCCTAAGCCTAATTAGGTCCACACCCACTTAATCTAGATTGACCCAACCTATTTAGCACCTAATCCTACCAAAACCCACAACCTAGCCCTACAAAAAACACACACACGCACACCTTCCCATTTTACTCCCACAAAACTTATGCACACTCTCTTGGAAACTCTAAAAACTTGTGTCAAACCTAGATCCAAAAATTATGGCATTTGCTATTTTTGGAGCCACCAAAAGTGGCAACCAAATGGAGCCTTCCATAAGGGCAAAGAGAGAGCTACGAAATGGGACCATCTCTCCATGCACTCTCCCATCCATACTCTCCACTCTAAACTTGCTTCCACCCTCAAAAACCTTAAGGCCGTCCTCCTCATCCTCCTCCAAGGCTCCATGGACGGCTAGCTAGAGAAGCTTCTCTCCAAAGCTTCAAGGATGGCCATTGGTAGAGAAAGGGAGCAACACCCTCCTCTCTCCACTTGGGTGCACTAGCCCCCATCTTCTTCTTCTTGGACGGCCATGAAGGCTCACCCATACCCTCTTGTGGCCTGCCATCTCTTTTGGTAGGCATGTGGACGGGTTTGCACACCCAACGTCTAGCCTACACCCTCACACAAGGCCGATGGCCCTAGTGGCAACTTTCCAGCGTGAGGGATTTTCTTCTATTTATATGCTTTCTAGTGTAAATGATGTGTGATAATTTTTTATGCATAAAGAATTTCATGATGTTTCTGTGATTGATTGTCCTCATGTTTGCTTGCTTATATGACACTTTGGTTTGTTCACACCATGCACGGCCACCATGGCCTCATTTAGATGCACATAGTCACTTAGGTTTTTGCTAGTTTATCTAGATCTAGGTTTCAATTCGCTTTTTGAAATAAAAGAATCAAAAACACAAAAAGATAAAAATAGTAGCTTAGGTTAGATTTAGGTTATAAAAGTCGATCCAAATCTCGATTCATTTTCACGCCTCCCAGGGACGAACGACTGGGACTCAAGTTCTAAAAAGAATAAAGATCTATGAGAGTTTCGTTATCACAAATATCTTTAACGAGTGGTTTTTGCGACTATACTACAATTTCCAACGATTTCAAAATACGCCATTTCCACATTCGCCACTATAGAGGTGGTGGTTGTGCTTGAGTTGGTGCCAAAATGGATGATTAGGGGTGGTATTTATGGTGCATTTTGCACCATTTGTGAAGGGGTGTGAAGGAGGGTGGTGGTTACATGTGTTGGTACCAAAAGGAGGAGAGGTTGGTGCTAGTTTTGTGGTCTTTTATGGAGATGGGTGGCCGACCATGTCGAGTGATGAGAACCTCATCATAAACCCTAACTAGCACATTTTGACCTAATAAATTAAACAAAAGCTCCTACAAAACCTAAGGGAAATCCTAAATTAGAGAATTGCAAATCTGAGAATAAAATAATACACACGGGGTAAAACTATAATTTTACCATTGCAGTGCATGAAAGGGATTTCTAAGGGTCTAGACACAGGTCAAATGGACTAAATAAGAGAAAAAGTGGGATGGTTTGATCAGAAAAGGGTTATGACAAAATCTGAGATTTAAATGACATTCTGTAACCCTAAAACAAACTCACTTTAATTCACAAAGTTCCAAGAAAGATAAAAGTCAGCTAAGCCTCTAAAATTCATGAAAAAATATCCCCTAGGGTTTAGAACCTTCAATTGGCCATTGGAACCTATCTTGACCTAGATTGAGAACTATACCCAATTTTTGACCTAATTTGGGTTTTTATGCAAAATGTCTGGTCAAACATGCTAAAACCTAAAATCCAACCTCACCATTGGATTCCTTAGGTCCAAATTAGGTTTGTACCAAAATTTAGGCCTAAGGAAAGGTTGCCTTGACCCATTTTACAAAATGGTCCTCAAAAATTACTTTTTGACCCTTATCTTTTTGAAGCCTTGCAGGTACCCCCTACCTTTCCCTTCATCTTCTTCATCCGGGTCCCTCTGCCACCCGCCTATGCAAGCCATACCTCCGGCGACTTTGCACGGAGGATGGCATCGCGCATGCATGGGGAACCAGCCCCAGATTTGAAAGGGAGACTCCCTACGTTGTCTCCTGCAGCATGGGCCGGCTCCCATGCCCTGTTGGCCACCATACCTCTCGTGTGAACGCTCGAGAGGTATGGGTCTCATTCCGGCCATACCTCCGGCGAGGTATTCCCGCCTCCTCGTGATTCTCTCCCACCCGATGCCTATTTAAGGAGCGGCAACCCCTGCTGCATCCTTCAAGCTCGACTTGGCCGAAGAATTCCCCCAATTTCGTCTCCTCCTCCTTTGGTTAGGAAGTCCAGCGAGCTCCGTTAAGCCCTACATCTTTTTTTCATTACTCTGCCACAATACCGGTGGAAGAGTTGCCTTCACCACCTTCCTCCATGTCGTGCAACACCTGCGCACGCGCCTCTAGCCCCGTCGTTGTCGCCGTCACCCCTCCCCTAGACATCTTTGTCCTCGACATCAGCAGATATGCACCGACCGCCTCATCCTTCCTTTCATCTGTTAATTAGGTTAGAACTCTTCTCCTCGCTCCCCTCTTCATTTCCCCTCTCTTATTTTGCATCTTCGACCCCTCGACACCACAAACCACCACCATCTTCTCCATCTCCAGCAGTCCACCGGTGAGGCGCATCCACCGCGTCACACCTCCACACGCCTTGCAAGACACCTCACTACCTCTGCTACAATCCACTGATCACCTTCTGCACATTCACTAACCGCCAGCACCGCCCCACACTTCCACCGACCTAACCCATAAGCACAGCCACTGGGTGACCTAGGCACACACTCCTAGGCCACCCTACTACCTGCCACCTACCATCCCACCTTCGCCTTGATACGATGAAGCTTCCCATGTGCTTTAATAGGGCCGGAAGGCCATGTTTGTGTGTGACAGATTTGAGCACCTACCGCCATTGAAGCACACAGCAAAGATCGTAAGTTTCATCCCAGGCTGCGCGCTCCAGGCGTCAGGGTCCTAGGTGAAGCAGGATGAGTGCGCGACTTCATGCCACCAAGCAATTGGTTTGGTGAGAGACCCATCAGTAGCAACCGAAGAAGGATTCCTGCGGGCGCAACTGCAGAAGCAGGCGGGACTTTTAGTCCCACCTCGTAAACGCAAGAGAGCAGTGAGTGCCTTAAATTATTTTTCCACTTTCTTCTGGTTGCCTCAAGACACATAGGGGTGAGGTCCCTCGCCCTCACTCGCCCAGCCTTGTCCGTGACCATCTCCCACGGACCTGGCCCGACCCGAATACCCTACCTGTGCACACCTCGCCCACCACCGTACGTCGGTTGGCCTAGTCCCAGGTGCGTCACCTGACCCGCATACCCAAATAGGCTCTGGGAGAGTGAACCCTGGAGAGAAATAGAGAGAGAGAGACGTGGGGAGGGTAGGGGTTAGGTTTTGCCTAAGCATACGCCTAAGCAGGAACAGGGGAAGAAGCAAGGAAGGCATGGCTAAAGACTTAGCTGTGAAAGCAGCTGCGGCCTGAAAGAAAAGGACTTGGAGGTGCAGAGAAGAAAAGAGAGGGGGAAGATGGCACTGTAGCTGCAGAGAAGCTGAGGCAGAAGGAGCGGGAAGAGAGAAGAAAGAAAAGAGGCATGCAGCAAAGAAGAAAGAAGAAGAAGAAGTCAAAAGAGAAGGCATGCAGTAGAGACAGCAAAGAAGAAGAGAAAAAGAAGAAACCAAGAAGAAGAAGAATCAGTAGCAGTAGTGACTGAAAAGAAAAGGAGAAGCACTGTAGCAAGTGGCACTTAAGGCGTCTGATCCTTGGAGTCAGACGTCTGAAAAGAAAGAGAGAAAGAAAGACAAAAGAAGAAAGAGAGAAGAAAAGAAGAGACATTTTTATTTTCCTTTCTTTAATCTTTTTGTAAAATAGTATATTGTAAATTGTGATTTTCTACGCTTCTAGAACCAAGTTTGCTCCCTGAGTTTGACCTTGGAGATTTTCTGTATTCGAGTAATAAATTAAATCAAACTCAATGACGATCCTAAAAAGACTGCCACCAGTTTTTGGCCCCATTGCCGAGGAGCAACGGGCATTTTAGAAGCTAGAAAATCACAATTTCTGATTGAATACTGACTTGATCTCTCTTCTATTGTGTAGGTGCAGGAAGGCAAGAAGGAATAAGCAGCCGTACAACAACCACACCAAGGGACGGGTAACCTTCTACCCTCTCTCTTAAGCCCCTTAAATTCTAAAGAGGAACAAGAAAAGAAAAATCAATCTAGGGTTATCTATCTTCCATATTCAGTAATTCATAGAGTTGCCTATTTTTAAATTTCAACATATTTTATCTGCATATCCACTTAAGGTAACTAGGGCTAAAACCTTCTTGCTTGAGCCCTAGTTACCCAATTCTGAGGCAACTAATTGGACCAACTAGAACCAACCTAGGATTCTAAGCTAGGGTTTTAGAGACACATCTTTTAATCAAGAACTGAAAATTCCAAAAGGAGGTGTGCCTAAACCATTGCTTGAAAAGATCTATTAAGAGAAACCCTAAGCAATCCGGCTCTTAATTCACTTGAACACTAAAAGAAAGGACCTAATAAGCTCTCACAGGAACAAAAAGGTGAAGTTGATCCCTTGGGTCAACCAACTTTCAAATTAGGTCACTTTTGCATAAGAAAAGGCTTAAAGTTCAAGTGAAACCCTAAGCACCTTGATCTTAATTAAAAGTGGTAGACTTAAGAGGTCAAGGTCCCCATTCTGGTCTACCTGGAATCTCAGTGACAAGAGAGGTCGGGTGGGCGAAACCCTGTAACCCGTGGGGGCACTCTACTGTGTAGGGGTCTTCGCGGGACTCACCTTCTCTGGCTGCCCAGGTAATTCTCAAGTGGACGACCTTTTGATCAAAGGGTATCATCTACCCCGAACCTCTATAGTCACCCAACATATTTTGGGTGTCTTGATTGGGTCCAATACCTTCTAACCTCGTCCAATCCATCAGTGCATGTTCGGTAGGAGGTCCTTGAAACCTCCTCTAGAAATCCACTCTCCTCGAGGCCAAGCCTCGGTACCCTTATTTGTGCGACAACCACTCCACATAGACCTCTCCTCTGATTTTGAACCTAGTTCCCCTTCTTCTTCCACCATGAATCAGCTTGTTGAAGAAGAGAATAATCTTGAGCACCAGCTCCAGCATCTTAACGATCTCTTCCAAAACTCCATGAACCCACCGCAGCGCCCCATGATGCGAGATCACTATAATCCCGCTACTGTGGCAATTGATCCTCGAGTCAGAATCCCGACTGGAGGACCTGATTTCGAATTGAAGCCCAACATGATTCATGCCATACCCAAATTCTATGGGCTTAACTATGAAGATCCCTTCCAGCATATCAAACAGCTCAAGCATCTAGCCCAGATCTTTGGGTCAGATGCACAAAATCGAGATATCTTACTCATGAAGATGTTCTCTTTCTCCCTCAAGGACAAGGTGGCTCATTGGTATCAGACACAGACCCGCCTAATCAACACTTGGGAAGAACTCCAGTCCAAGTTTTTGGAAAAGTTCTTTCCCGTTGGTTGGACAAAAGCCTTGTACCATCAGATTACTCACTTCACACACAGACGGGCGAACCTCTTCATGAGGCATAGGATCGATTCCAGGATCTCATGAGAAAGTGCCCCCATCATGGAGTTCCTAAATGGGAACAAGTCTAGTCTTTTTACCAGGGACTCCATGAAGATATTAGATTGTTCGTCAATGCAACTTGCGGAGGGAAAATCATGGGTCAACATGAAGGCACCGTGTGGGAGATTCTCGAGAATATGTGTGAGAACTCCATCAATAATGACTCCATGGGATTATTCGACCGGATGAATAACCACGCAGTGACGAACCTTAGGGGAGCACATGAGACACAGGGCCTGACCACATCAGTTGATCTGGAACTAATGGCCAGTCGATTCGACAAGGTCTCAATTATTGAGAAGAAGGTGGACAAGCTGACTCAGCACTTGCAGTGAGCCACATCTGCGCAGAACTCCTTCGCACAGGCACCTCCCACACGGGAAACTGTGCAGAACATTTTCCATCGACCTTCTCCTAGGATGGACTCGTATCCACCCCCATCTGACTCCAGGATTGGAGGGACCTTCGATCCTTTCTATCCTTGCCGGGGGAACCCTACTCCCCCATTCTCCAACTTTCCTGAGGCTCCTCAGACCTGCGAGGACTCAACACCATCCAGAATGACCCATTTTCCAACACCTACAACCTTGGATGGTGAAACCATCCAAATTTCCAGTCGGTGGGAAATTCTCAGAATCCAAGACCACCCTTTCAGCCCCATCCACAAGCCCCTCATCCTTATCAGCTGCCTCAGCCTCGGCCCAACCCCACTTATCCATCCGGGCCCAACCAAGACCAAATGTCCCTTATCCTCCAAACTCTGGCTGACATTCAAAGAACGAATGCAGCTATCCAGAAGCAACATAAGGATGAAATCATAGAGGTCTACAACCAACTCGCCCAATTGGCAAATTCTCGCTAACCAGGCACACTTCCTTCTCAACCTCTGCCTAACCCGAATAGCATGCCGACCCAGTGGGACGTTATGAACCCAAACCCAGGCCAAGAACACTTGATCTATCAGGCTCCTTCTGTTCCATCACTTGACAGGATGGAAGCATCAACCTCCTATGCGGGTTACCAACAACAGCAGCCCATCTTACCAACCCGCAACAAGAACCAGCCAGGACTAAATTCTGTGACGACCCGTAGTGGTAAAGCAACCCAAGACCCACCTTATCCAGACCACTCCAAGCCTAGTAGTGACCCAAACCCTAGGATAGTTATCTAGGATGTTCCTATCCCTATCCCAGATCAAAAACCTGGACCTATCCTAGAGGAACCAAGGTTCCATTTCCTGAGGCCTTGACCAAGGGAAAGAGGACAAATAAACCTGTGGCTCCTGAGGAGGACCTGATCAAGCTCTTTGAGCAGGTCCAAATAAACATCCCCTTGATGGATGCAATCCGCCACATACCAGCTTATGCACGATTCTTGAAAAGCGTGTGTACACCCCAGCGTAAGCCACGAACCAAGAATGGGAGTCTGATTGTACTATCAGAGCAAGCC
The DNA here is from genome assembly GCA_037157565.1 of Thalassia testudinum. Classification (NCBI taxonomy): domain Eukaryota; kingdom Viridiplantae; phylum Streptophyta; class Magnoliopsida; order Alismatales; family Hydrocharitaceae; genus Thalassia; species Thalassia testudinum. The sequence goes on from JAZHRO010000073.1 coordinate 28,519,509, forward strand.
AGCTCTATGATCCTAAGTAAACTCCCACCCAAGGCAAAAGACCCAGGCACTCCCCTGATTTCATGTAAGATTGGTGAAACCCAGTTTGATAGAGCATTATTTGACTTAGGTGCCTCTATAAACCTGATACTCACATCCCTACTTAACCACCTAGAAGTATCTGAATTAAAACCGACTGTGGTGACATTGTAGTTAGTCGATCGATCTATCAAGTCACCTAAGGGAATTCTTGAGGATGTTATTGTTAGGGTGCGAGATTTCTACTTCCCTGTAGATTTCATAGTTCTAGACATGGACGCACCTGAGAATCCAAGGGATACACCAATCATACTAGGGAGACCTTTTCTGGCCACTGCAAGGGCCGACATAAGTTGTGAAGAGGGCTAGATAGAGCTGAAATTTGGGAATCAGACTCTCAAGATTGATATCTTTAAGGCTCAACAAGGGATTAATTGCGGTGTGATTGAGCAAATTTGTGACATCAGAGCCGTGGTTGATGAACCACAAATTGAGGACAACATGATCATCCCTCATCAACCACAAGAAGATCTAAAACCACAATTAGAGGAGTCAGAACTTGATTTAGACAAACCCATAACTGCTACCCTTGTACCCCACACCCACTCTGACCCACCCGCTGTTGCTGATAACCCCGTTCTAGAACTCAAGCCCCTTCCCGATCATTTGAAATATGTCTTTTTAGGTTCCAATTAGACACTTCTGGTGATTATAAACTCCAAACTCACACCTGACTAGGAATCTCGTCTGATTGCTGTTCTCCAGCAACATCGTAGAGCCATTGGTTGGACTCTCGATGATTTGACTGGAATAAGTCCTTATTGCACACACCGCATCTATTCTGAAGAGGGCGCACGACCTTCACGTGAGATGCAGAGACGTCTGAACCCCAATCTGCAGGAGGTCATGAAAAAGGAGATCATTAAGTGGTTAGATGTAGGGATCATCTACCCGATCTCCGACAGTCGTTGGGTGAGCCCAATCCAGGTTGTGCCTAAGAAGGCAGGGCTTACCACCATCACAACTGAAATCAGAGAGGTCATACCTACTCGTATAGCCAACTCATGGAGAGTCTGCATAGATTACAGAAGACTCAATTCCTCCACGAAGAAGGATCATTTCCCACTACCGTTTATTGATTAGATTCTCGAAAAACTAGTGGGAAATAGATTCTTCTGCTTTCTTGATGGGTACTCCGGTTACAACCAAGTGGCGATTCATTCAAAGGACCAAGAGAAGACCACGTTCACCTGCCCCTTCGGGACATACGCGTTCCGAAGGATGCCTTTCGATCTCTGCAATGCACCTGCGACTTTTTAGCGGTGCATGCTTGCCATATTCTCTGATATGGTAGGTGATTATCTGGAAGTCATGGATGACTTCTCAATTTTTGGGGCATCATTTGACGATTGCCTCTAGCACTTGGTTCACGCGTTGCATTGACGTAAATCTAGTTCTTTCCTGGGAAAAGAGCCACTTTATGGTGCCTAAGGGGATCATCCTGGGACACTTAATTTCTGAGAGAGGCATCCAAGTGGATCGAGCCAAGGTTAATCTGATTTCTAAACTTCCTATGCCTAGCTCGATCAGGGACATCCGATCTTTTCTGGGGTACGTCAGCTTTTACCGTCGTTTCATCCCTGAGTTCTCAAAAATCGCACGTCCCCTAACCACTCTTCTCTCCAAGGATGTACCCTTTGAGATTTCCAAGGAATGCACTCAAGCTTTTGAGATCCTTCGTGACTGAGTCACCCAAGCCCCGATCCTACAGTCCCCTGATTGGTCTCAACCCTTTGAGATCATATGCGATGCATTTTACTTCGCTGTAGGAGCAGTTCTGGGGCAGAAGATTGATGAGAAACCCGTGGTCATCTACTACGCTAGCAAGACACTTGATGAGACTCAGTGTAACTACACAGTTACGGAGAAAGAGCTGCTAGCTGTAGTATTTGCCCTCGAAAAATTCAGATCTTATCTCCTGGGTTCCCATGTCATAATCTACTCGGATCACACTACTGTGAGGCATCTCCTTGCGAAGAAGGATGCGAAGCCTTGATTAATTCGATGGATCTTGCTGTTGCAAGAATTTGACCTCAAGATTTGTGACAAGGAGAGAAGACAGAATGTGGTAGCTGACCACTTGTCTCACCTTCCTTCTGAGATCATCGACCCTTCTGGACCCATCATGGAGCATTTTCCTGATGAACACCTCTTGACTATTGGTATCGGGCTTCCATGGTTCGCTGATATAGTGAACTACTTGGTATCACACCAGATCCCATCTGATTGGTTGAAGGCCAAGAAAGACAAGTTGCGCTCCGATGCCATGTACTACATCTGGGAAGACCCATACTTATTCCGCATAGGTGCTGACCAAATTATTCGGTAATGTATCCCGGAGGTCAAAATCAATGACATAATCTCTTTCTACCATGACCAGGCATGCGGTGGCCAATTTTCTGGGCATAAAATCACATCAAAAATCCTCTAGTGTGGCTTTTACTGGCCCATTATCTTCAAGGAGGCATACAATCACTGTAAGGCATGCAGTCGTTGCCAAACTTTGGGCAACATGAACCATCGTGACATGATGCCTTTACAGCCAATTCTCGTATGCGAGATTTTTGATATTTGGGGGATTGATTTTATGGGCCCCTTACCTATCTCGGACGGCTTCGAGTACATTTTACTCACTGTTGACTATGTGTCCAAATGGATCAAAGCCATTTTGACCCGAACCTGTGATCATAAAATCATCATCAAATTCATTCATCAGAATACCTTCTCACGGTTCGGGATTCCTCGTGCTATCATCTCTGATCGAGGGACATATTTTACCAACGCTCAGTTCAGGTCATTGATGACCAAATACGGGGTGTCACATCGAATCTCTACTCCTTATCACCCCCAGACTAATGGTCTAGTTGAGCTATCAAATTAGGAGATCAAGAAAATCCTGTAGGTTACTGTTCGACCTGACAGGAAGGACTGGTCATCCCAACTTCCGGAAGCTTTGTGGGCTTATAGGACCGCCCGCAAGACCTAATTAGGCATGTCTCCTTTTAGACTGGTGTATGGGAAGGCATGTCACCTTCCCGTCGAACTGGAGCACAAAGCCTATTGGGTAGTAGGGAACTACAAGCTAGATCTTTCTAAGGCTGGAACCTATAGAAAGCTTCAGATAAGCGAGATTGATGAATTACGCCTTAATGCGTATGAAAACTCACGAATCTACAAAGAGTGGGTTAAAGCCTTTCATGACAAGCACATATCTAGAAAGATCTTTCACCCTGGTCAGAAGGTTCTACTCTTCGATGCCCGACTTAAATTGTTCCCTGGAAAACTACCATCCAAGTGGGTCGGACCATATCTTGTCCGACAGATTTTTGGAAATGGAGCTGTCGAGATCAGTTTGCTCAGCCACGATTTCAAACCTTTCGTCATGAACAGCCAGACACTCAAACCGTTCATTGACGTAAACAATACAGATTTGGCTGAGTCATCATTTATCCTCCATTCTCCTTGAGCTAATTGCGCCCAACTGATGGTGTAAAACTCAGCGCTTAACGGGAGGCATCCCGTCATTCTTTTTGAAAAATCGAAACCTTTTTCTGACATTTCTTTGCACGTTAGGTTCATTCCTTAGGACAGCCGACTTCACCTCAGGTACTCGTATCTGAGATTAGAAATCGTCTACAACAGTCACCTCGATCCATCCACTCACCTAATATCTGTCCTAATGCATGAACCAAGCCAAATAAAAACCCACCTAATGTACAATGAGGACATTGAAAACCTTAGGCATGGGGGGTACGAAAAGTGCAATAAAAAGTCATAACAAGAAAAGTTTTCAACAAAAAAAATTCACATATACAAAAAAAATAAAAATAAAAAATAAAATTTTCTAGAGGGAAGAAAGTGCTGGTAAGCTTCACAAAAGGAGGAGGAAAAGAGTAGAATATTAAAAAGGAGCACAAAATAAAAAAGAAAAAGGGATAGTCATTAGTAAGAAATTAAGGAATTAACCAAAGTTCTAGACCACATTAAAAGAAAAGTAAAGAGAAAGTGCACAACAAGATTAGTAAGAACGCGAACCTTAGGCATTCTTGGCTAGACTCTTAGTACCCGTTAAGATCTAGATGTTCCTCAAGAGGTTGAGGAAAATGAAAAGCTTAAGTATTAGGTCTAAGGCTTAGGGAATATTCAGCCTCGTTAACTGACCTTCGATTTACGAGACTCAGTAACCTAAGCACCCAAATTCACACACACAGTCTGGTTCAGTGAGCATAAATATCAAAATCACGCAGAAGCATTTTAAATATTCTGAAAATGTCACCTAGATTAGGAGCGGCCGATCAACACAAGTTGATTTGTATGAGTTCCCTGTGCGGAGAGGTGGGAAATTCCCCTCGAAGATGCGTAACATATCATCTCTTCGGTGCTTGTCTCTTAGGATATTTACATATCCTACTGGGGGCATGTAAGTACTTTGCTGGTTCAGATTCCATGGATGGCATTATCACGAAATGTTAATTGCCAGGGTCTGAATTTGGCCATGGAACACCATGGGTTGGATTATCTCGAAATCTCGAAAGCCACGGTTCTGGGGGTTACCATGGGAGGTGCTATCTCAAAGCATCGATTGCCGGGGACCTTTGAGGATTGATGATGGGGACAAGGAATCCGATATAGACCATGTTGTGAAGCCAATCCTAAGCTAGAATTAAAAAGAAAAGAGAGAGAAAACTCTCCAAACAAATAAACCCTTTGTCTCTCTCTTACAAAACGCATTGCAAACTGAACCAAGGCTAAAAATGTCTCAAGCACGGGTGCTTTAACCACGGAGTCCAATAAACTTTGGGGTAGTTCTTGTGGGCCTTAAAAGCCTTTGCTAAAGACTGAGGCTAAAGCTAGATAGATCTGGATCTTGGTTGGTACTAGAGTACCTTTTAGGCCCATGGTTGGCATTCTGACCTAATCATGGAGACAAGAGGAAAAAGCACTTATCAAATTTGATGAAAGGAATTCATGATCTAGAATAAAGGTTAAAACCTTAAATTTTTGCTAAGGGACTAGCAAAAGCTAGGCATGGGGGTATGATGAGAACCTCATCATAAACCCTAACTAGCACATTTTGACCTAATAAATTGAACAAAAGCAACTACAAAACCTAAGGGGAAGCCTAAGAATTGCAAATCTAAGAATAAAATAATACACAAGGGGTAAAACTATAATTTTACCATTGCAGTGCATGAACGAGATTTCTAAGGGTCTAGACACAGGTCAAATGGACTAAATAAGAGAAAATGTGGGATGGCTCGATCAGAAAAGGGTTATGACAAAATCTGGGAATTAAATGACATTCTGTAACCCTAAAACAAACCTACTTTAATTCACAAAGTTTCAGGTAAGATAAATATCAGTTAAACCCTCTAAAATTCATGAAAAAATATTCCTTAGGGTTTAGAACCTTTAATTTGGCCATTGGAACCTATCTTGGCCTAGATTGAGAACCATACCCAATTTTTGACTTAATTTGAGTTTTTATGCAAAATATTTGATCAAACAAGCTAAAACCTAAAATCCAACCTCACCATTGGATTCCTTAGGTCCAAATTAGGTTTACACCAAAATTTAGACCTAAGGAAAGGTCACCTTGACCCATTTTACAAAATGGTCCTCAACCATTACTTTTTGACCCTTATCTTTTTGAAGCCTTGCAGGGACCCCCGTACCTTTCCCGTCATCTTCTTCATTCGGGTTCCTCTGCCACCCTTCTGCGCAGGCCATACCTTCGGCGACTTTGCACAGAGGATGGCCCCACGTAAGCATGGGGAGCCGGCCCCAGATTTGAAAGGGAGACTCCCTGCGTCATCCCCTGTAGCATGGGCCAGCTCCCATGCCCTGTCGGCCACCATACCTCTCGTGCGAACACTGGAGAGGTATGGGTCTCGTTCCGACCATACCTCTGGTGAGGTATTACAGTCTCCTCCTCATGATTTTCTCCCAGCCGACGCCTATTTAAGGAGCGGCAACCCCTGCTGCATCCTTCAAGCTCAACTTAGCCGAAGAATTCCCCTAATTTCGTCTCCTCCTCCGGTTAGGAAGTCCAGCAAGCTCCGACGAGCCCTCCACCTCTTTTTCGTCGCTCTGCTACAATACCAGTGGCAGAGCCGCCTTTACCACCTTCCTCCGTGTCGTGCAACACCTGCCCATGAGCCTCTAGCCCCATCGTCGTCGCTGTCACCCCTCCCCTGGACATCTTCGTCCCCAGCATCAGCAAATATGCGTCGACCGCCTCCTCCCTCCTTTCCTCTATTAAGTAGGTTAGAACTCTTCTCCTTGCTCCCCTCTTCATTTCCCCTGTCTTATTTTTCACCTTTGACCCCTCGACACCATAGACCACCGCCATCTTCTCCATCTCCGGCAGCCCACTGGTGAGGTGCATCCACCGTGTCACACCTCCACATGCCTTTCCAGACACCTCACTACCTCTGCCACATTCCACTGATCACCTTCCGCACATTCACTAACCGCCAACACCGCCCCACACTTCCACCAACCTAACCCATAAGCACAGCCATAGGGTGACCTAGGCACGTACACCTAGGCTACCCCGCAGCTTGCCACCTCCCGTCCCACCTTTGCCTTGATACGGTGAAGCTTCCCATGTGCTTTAATAGGGTCGGAAGGCCGTGTTTGTGTGTGACATATCTGAGCACCTGCTGCCATTGACGCACACAGCGATGGTCACAAGTTTCATCCCAAGCTGCACGCTCTAGGCGTTAGGGTTCAGGTGAAGAGGGATGAGTGCATGACTTCATGCCACCAAGCAACTGGTTTGGCGAGCGACCCATCACTAGCAACCGAAGAAGGATTCCTGCGGGTGCAAGCACAGAAGCGAGCGGGACTTTTAGTCCCTCCTCGTAAATGCAATAGGGTAGTGAGTGCCTTAAATTATTTTTCTGCTTTCTTCTGGTTGCCTCAAGACACACAGGGGTGAGGTCCCTTGCCCTCACTCGCCCGGCCTCATCCGCGACCATCCCCCGCGGACCTGGCCTGACCTGAATACCCTACCTGTGCACACCTCGCCCACCACCGCACGTCGGTGGGCTCGATCTCGGGTGCATCACTCGACCCGCATACTTGAATAGGCTCTAGGAGAGTGAACCCTGGAGTGAAATATAGAGAGAGAGAGATGTGGGGAGGGTAGGGGTTAGGTTTTTCCTAACCTACACCTGAGCAGGAAAAGGGGAAGAAGCAAGGAAGGTGCGGTTGAAGACTTATCCACGAAAGCAGCTGCGGCCTGAAAGAAAAGAAGAAGGACTTGGAGGTGCAGAGAAGAAAAGAGAGGGGGAAGATGGCACTATAGCCGTAGAGAAGCTGAGGCAGAAGGAGAAGGAAGAGAGAAGAAAGAAAAAAGGCACGCAGCAGAGAGGAAAGAAGAAGTCAGAAGAGAAGGCGTGCTGCAAAGACAGCAAAGAAGAAGAGAAAAAGAAGAACCAAGAAGAAGAAGAAGAACCAGTAGCAGCAGCAATTGAAAAGAAAAGGAGAAGCACTGTAGCAAGTGGCACTTAAGGCGTCTGACCCTTGGAGTCAGACGTCTGAAAAGAAAGAGAGAACGGAAGACAAAAGAAGAAAGAGAGAAGAAAAGAAGAGACATTTTTATTTTCCTTTCTTTAATCTTTTTGTAAAATAGTATATTGTAAATTGTGATTTTCTACGCTTCTAGAACCAAGTTTGCTCCCTGAGTTCGACCTTGGAGATTTTATGTATTCAAGGAATAAAATAAATCAAACTCAGTGACGATCCTAAAAAGACCGCCACCATCAGGTGGAGTAGGAGCTAGGGAAGTGGAGCAAGCTTAGTTAGCTTAAGCTAGTAAATAGCTAGGTAAAGCTGGCTTGAATTTGATGGAGCTTGATTGAGATTCATTGAAGTTGAGAAGAGCTAGAGTAGAGCTGCTTGAATACTTCCTAGCTAGCTTAGGACTAGCAGCCAAACTCAACTGAGTTGAGTTAAATTGAGCCTCATGAGCTAGAGATGAGTTAGCATGAGCTGGAATGTAGTTGACATGAGCATCTATCTTCTTATTCCGAGTGTTTCTACATTCCAATTGTTAGGGTCTACTAATTTCTACTATCTCTTAATTCCCTGACAAGTAATTTAAATATATACATACATAAAATGACAAGAAAACCTAATAATGCATGCTTAAACCCTAAATGCATATGAATGCCTAAATGAAACCTAATAATGTAATGTAAATGCAGAAACCCTAGGAACTAAGTGTGATTTTGAGCTTAAGAATGATGATAAACTAGTGTTTATTAATCACAAACTCCAACTGACTGAGTTGGAGGAAATTAGGAATGATGCATATGAAAATGTCAGGAATTATAAGAATAGGACCAAAGCTCTACATGGCAGATTTATATCTCGAAAGAGCTTTGAGTCGAATCAGAAGGTATGGCTTTTCAATGCTAGATTGTGACTCTTTCCCGAAAAATTGAGGTCTAAGTGGAACAACCCATATATAGTGACCCGCACAGTTTCATATGGAACTGTTGAGATTTCTAATCCCAAAATATGCCAAACTTTTAAGGTTAATAGGAAAAGGCTTAAACCTTATGTTGATCACTGTTCACCTAGACCTGTTATTGATTTGGTTGCACTTTTGGACCCTTAGATGAGAGGAATTGTGCCTAGCTAGGGGCAATAAGTTCAACGCTTGTTGGGAGGCAACCTAATGTTTTAGGTTGTCTATATATATTTAGATTGCTTATGTGTGTCTTAACTTGATTTGCATATTTGGAGTTAGTCAATCTATATTATGCCAGCTCAGGTGTTTCAGGTGATTTCTACCCATTTTATGTTTATAGCATATAATGTGGACATTGCATGAAATAGGCATGCTTTTATACTAGTCTTCAAAATTTCATGTTCTGTTCTTCCATTTCTCATGGTTTTCGTCCGCTATATTTCAAAAAAAGGGGAAAAATTACAAAAATATTTTTTTTAGCTAAGAAAGAGCATAAGTTTTTTATCTTTATGATTTACTAGTCTTAAGAAAAGTATTTTCAAAATCTTCTCGCTTAGACTCTTCAGGTTGTAGTCAACTTAATAAGTTCAAGTATTTACATAAATAAGGATTTGTTTCTTGAATCCTTGAACAAGATTTTTAAAGCAAAAGTATTAAGTCAAAGAAGTGATAAGTGTCTTCCTATCCTCTAGTTTGAAAGCTTTAAGAAGATTAAGCAATCTACACTTGCACGTGCACACTGACTCTTCTTTTAGGCAACCAACCATTGAAATTTGAGTAGTCAATAAGGCCTAAATTGAGGTATGGCTGGCATGTTGCACCGGCGTATGCTCCCCATATGTACGGTGTCTAGATCCTAGACTTGCATTTTTAGCTTTTCATGCCTTTGTTTAGGTAATGTTCTTGAATGGGATTAAGGAAGTCACCTGCCTAGAAAAATGAGTGATAAAAGAAGAAAATCCAAAAAAGAAATAAAGTTGTAGGAGGAAGAAAAAGAAAAAAAGAAGAGAAAATTCTCAACAACAAAATAAAAAGTGTGTTTAAATATTCCAAAAACCCAAAAATAGTGAGATGTTCCAATGAGAAACCTTTTTGGTTCAGCTAGGGAGATATACCTTTGTGGTTGACCTCAGGATAAAAAAGGGTAGGGAGAAAGCTACCAATCCTTAGTAAGGCATATCCAAAGATGACAACAGAGTGAAGAGATGGTCTTAATCCTATTGAAAACTTAGACTTCAACAAGGTTACCCAATTGAGGAGTCAAATTCTTTTTGTACACACAAAAAGCTTAAAATTAGAGTTCAATTCAAACCTTCGGTGGGTTGACAAAGCCATAAAAAGTTGCTCTTGTGACCCAAAGCCAAATATGATAGAATCTCTGATTATGTTTAAGTTGTCTTTACTTAGTTCGATACTTGAAAATTGTTGAGACTTTGTAGATAAGGTTTTGGATTATAGATTTCTTTCAATTATGATGAATAGGAAAATTCACGAATAAAAGTTGGAGTTTGAAAAAATCATCGTAGTTGCGAAAATCTAACTATCAGATAATATTTATAATCTGGATTGTGAATCCCAGGTCGAACGAAGGCAAGCGATGTTTGATTTTAGAAATCCATGTTTGTGTTCATTTATTTTTGAAGAGTTTTGGTTTTTCTAATTTTTTTTTGGGATTTTATATAATAGGAAATATGGCTGGAATAATATCTTACTATTCTATTCTACTTACAAAATATAAGAGAGAGAGAGAATCACTTCCAGATAAATGCTTCAATGTTTATTACAACTAATTACGAAAAATAAAGCTACACTAGAAAGTGGTAAAAGATAAAAAGAGAGCGAGAAATTCCCCTCGACGGCTGCTTGGTGGACGAGCTGGTCAGACGATGCTTGGAAGAGGGGGAATAAAGTCAAAGGAAGGAGGATGAAGCTTAGACTAAGGGAGGATGAGGCAAGGCATCGATGTCATGGGATCCACTTTCGGAATGAAGGTGAGAAGACCACCACAACTACTTAATGAACGGGGATGAGATGGTGGGAAATTATTTTTTACTCTAATGAAACATCCCAGGCTTGGGACTAGTACTAGAGTGGCTTTTGGAGCTTAAGAGAAGGCTAGAATGAAGAACAAAGGGATGAAGAGGAAGGAGGGAGTGTAGGGGACCTTTTATAAACCTTTGGCAAATCATTTGGCTAGCTAAGCCTTGAATGCAATGAACAAAGCACACCCCCACACGCACCACTTGTGCCCAACTACGCGCATCGCGCGATCTCTACTGACATTGCATGGGACCACTAGAGAGAGAGTTGAGCCTTTGGATCAGAGATGAATGACCATGATCGCTTGAGGAGATGCTTCAGATTGCACTCTAAGTGTGCTAAGGGCACATTGATCGCGTATAATCACGCACGTATGGAATCCACTCCATCCATCATGTCGCATGGCCACTTCAATTGTCGCTTGATTGATGGTAAAACCATCATCCGTCATAACTAACTTGAATTGGTCAGAATTAAGAGACAAATGCTCCTAAATGATCGCCTAAGGACCATAATTCCACTCTGATCCATTTTGAGAATAAAATAATAAAATAGGGTTAATTCTATTGTTTTAACATCACATCACAAGTGTAAAGTAACCATAGGGTTACTTAAGGGTTAATTAAAGGTTAATTGAGCATAAAATACCAAAAAATGGGTCCACATTGATAGAAATAGGATTTCACGTAGTTCGAGGGTGAAAATAATACACAAAACCTTAATTATTAGCCTTGCTTAAATTGAATAGGTTCTGGTTAGGATAAAATCAATATAAATCTCCTAAAATTCATAGAAAAATTTTATAAGAGGTTTGGTACATTTGGTTTAACCATTTGAACCCATTTTGACCTAGAATAGAGTTTCAGATGAGAATTTACCTTGATTTTGAGATTTTTTGCAAATTACCCAGTCAAATCTAGTCAAAACTCAAATCCAAGTTCACCAACAGATTTTTTGGGTCTCAATTATCTTAACACTGAAATTTAGGCCCAATCAGAGTCCATCTTGACCACATTTGCAATTTAGTCCTTAAAATCTCTATTTCTTACACTCAAGCCCCTAAGTTTCAAGTTTATTGCAAATAGGGCCCTAACTTTCTAGTCAGTCTTTCAAGAAGGCTCCTACCACCATTGAAGGAATGAACAAGATCTTCCCACAATCGCACCAAGTTCAATCAAGGATCTCTCCATGATTTGTCAGCCAAACACCTCCAAAATTGGAGGAAATGATCATCAGAAGGTCCCCTACCATTTGAACACAATTTAATATCCCAATTTGAAGCCTTGAGCTCAGGTGAACTCTAGAATTTCAGTGGGTTTTCCTTGCCATTTTCATGAGGATTTCACACTGATTTTATGCAAATTGAGAAATGATCCTCTTCTATATAACCTCCCCATCTTCCAGTGTCTTCCTCAGTCTGGTCTAGGCCCAAGATACCTCTTCCCTTCTTCCTCTGGTTGGCTCCAACCGCGACTTCGATGGCCCTCTCACCTCTCCTCTACTGTGCATCCAACAATCAAATTGGATGCACCATCTTCTTCCTCGTCTTCTTTCGACGATAACCGGTCAAAGCACTGTCTACTTCAACTCCTTCGCTGCCGGAGAATTCACCTTCTCTGTGACCGCCCATCATTCTGGCACAGTTTCCACCCCCTTTCGATGCATAAACTAGGTCAATCTCTTCATCTCACTCTTTAGACTCTATCTATCCCCTTATTCCCTCAATTTGACCACCGTACCATCATCTCCCCTGTCGTCTTCTCCATGATCGGCACAAGCTCCGACGAGCTTCACCCAGCCAACACATGACCAAACGCACTACCACCACCACCACTACCTTCCTTGCACTCTAAGGACCAAAAGCCCCATGTTTATTGGGACTTTTGCTCACTAGAAACCTCGGCTAACCAAGCCACTTCACCGTCATCCCCACCGACCTCAACCGACCTTTATGCACTCCCAATCACCATGCCGACACCACTGTTGAACTCGCCATCCTTCAGTGACTCTTATGAATGTTGTAATTGTGGCAATAAGTCAGTATTCTCATCTATAGGTCCTCGCCGCCATCGTCTTCTTCCCTGTTGCCATTAGCCACTGTCCAACCACCATCACCTCTGCTAGCACCTCAAGCAGTTGTAGCCTAACCTAATGAAGCTTCCTGCATCTTCAATTGAGCAGCAAAGCCTTAGGAATAGCTCAAATTCCTCAAAGGTCTACCCTACTGCAGAACGAGGAAGACAAAGAGAAAAGGGGGATATTTAGTCCCACCTCGTTCGCTACAAAACACACACAGAACATAAATTGATTTGTTGACACTAGCTACTTGCCTCGACATACAGAATGGTTAGGTCCCTCCCTCACATCCTCTCTCACACCTCACTCGTCACCCACTGCCGGTGAGTCTAGTCCCTATGCTCGAATCCGATTACCTTACACTATTCCTACCCATTTACATGATTAAGAAAGGAAGAGAAAGCTGAGGAGGGTGGGGGTGGTTTTGCCTCGAGTTGCATGTACTATTCATCTTCGGTATTCATGCCCACATACGCCTAACACTTAGGTGCTTCTGAGTTGCTTTGGCAGCCATTGAGGCTTTGATGATTTAAGTGTCTGTAGCACCTTACCGACATCAGATCTTAAGTAATTGTGGAAATATTTGAGGCTGAATCTAATAAGTATCTGACGTGCATATTGAGAATAAGTGATTCAAGGCCACTGTTGAGAAATTGAATTAGTTAATTACATTGTGATATGTGCATGAATGTGGGAATTAAGTGGTGATTCAAATCACCATTTTTAGGGTTTTATTATTCTTTTCATCCCATCATTTCCTAAGATACAATTGCTACTATTAAATATCATTTTGAGTATATTTTTATTAATCATTAAATATCTTGTTGAGATTGATTATTGTGCTGAACTTTTTATTGAGATTAGTGTGTGAATTCTACATTTGCTCCCTGTGAATGACCTCAGACTCATTTCTATTTTCTTTTTTTTTTTTTGAGAAAGAAAGGAATGCTATCGAATCACCGATAGCAAACCAGGAGAGCTATTATTGATAATAAAAAATATTTACAAGTTCGACTCCCAATGCTATATGAGACACCAGCAAAAATTTATAATATTTTCCACATACACTGGGGTCTCCTGAAAAACACGCTCATTTCTAGCCCTCCATACAGCCCATAACACAGCCACCATGTGTATATAAGGCTTATTCCCATCCACAAGGTAGCGCCACAAATTCCCCCAAGTGGGTAAGGACTCGTTGCATACTCTCCTCCATACATAATCAGTGATTGCACATGAAGAAAGATATGAACGCTAGAATCATTATGCAGCCCACATAAAAAACAAAACTGGGCGGGGGTCCCCATCCTTCTATGCCTCAGATCTCCAGTAATCAATCCATCCCTCCTGCAGAGCCATAAGAAAATTTGTAACTTTAGTGGTATTTTTAACTTCCATAGCTTTTTCCCCATTTCTTCATCTTCCGCCATCCTGGAGGACATTATCAACCTGTCATAGGCAGCCACAGTAGAAAAATTACCTTCCCATTTGTATGTATCATATTCCTGAGGCATGGGTTTGAAAGCCGCAAGCTCTTGCATGAGACGTTCAGTCTCTACACGAGATCTTGTTTCATGATTATTCCACCCACCATTATTTAACAACCATTGCTCCGAATCCACATCCCAATAATCGGCTACCACTGCATTTTTATTTGCAGCCAAAGCATAAGCAAGGGGGAACCTGTCTTTAAACGTTCCTCCATGTACCCAATTTTCCAGCCAAAACTTGAAGCTTTTTCCATCACCTAAAACTGATTTGAAAAAATTCCAATTATCTTTCAGGGCCCGCACCACAGAAGACCAAAAGGGGGACGGTTTACATGGGTTAAGACGATTTATCTCATCATTGGTACTCCCATAACTGTCCTGGATAATTTCTGTCCAAATTTTTTTTTCCCCCTGTAGCAATCGAACAACCCACTTCAATAGTAGCGCTTCATTAAATTCTTTGAGGGATCTAACACCCAGACCTCCCATCTTCTTAGGTTTGCAAACTGATTCCCACTTTAAGGGTTGAAAAAAGGCCCCTTGATGAGAGGCCCCTTTCCAAAAAAATCGTTTCCGCATCACCTCCAGCTTTTTCCAAATAGAATTCGGAGCTCTAAGGACAGAGAAAAAGAAGATGGGAATTGAAGTGATAACAGAATTCAGTAATATATACCTCCCCCCTTTTGATAAGTATCTACTGCTCCAGCCCTCCAATTTCGTAGCTACCTTTTCAAAGAGGAAAGACCAATCTGCTTTCTTCATCTTAGAACATTTCAGAGGCAGACCCAGATATTTAATTGGCAGTGGAACCACAGGTGTACCAAGAATGGTGGAGATCTCATTCTGTAACCCATTATTCATCCCAAAACAGACCAGGGAAGATTTACTACAATTCAATCTGAGACCAGAAACCTCTCCAAAAATTTTTACCATATGTAACAGAGCCTGCGCTTCTCTCTTCCCCCCTTCCACAAGAAAAACAGTATCATCAGCATATTGAAGTACAGGGGCTAGAGCCCTATGATTAGACAGTGAATACCCCCTTATAAAACCATCCGCTGCCAGTTTACAAGCAAATATAGCCAAAGTATCCACCGCAAGTTTAAAAATCAGAGGGGCAATAGGGCAGCCTTGCCTTACTCCACATTGGGGCTGAATCCAAGAGCGACACGGTTTACCATTTATCAATGGGGAAAAAGAGGTTGTCGTAATGCACCTCTTCACCCATTGAATCAGTAAAGGTGGAAAATTTCTCCTTCTAAGAATCTCCCACAAGTATGACCAGGAGATTGAATCATAGGCTTTGGAAAAATCAACTTTCCACAAGAAAGCCTTAGACTTTCTCCTATGCCAACCCATAACAATCTCCTACGCAACAATGAATGACTCCTGTAAAGATCTCCCAGGAAGAAAAGTTGACTGAACAGGCATTATCAAGTCCTTTAAAACCTCCCGCAATCTATTAGCAATAATCTTACTAATAATAAGATAGATGGAATTAGATAGCGCAATGGGTCTATAATCAGAAAAACTTTCCGCACAAGATTTCTTAGGCAGCAGAAACAGATAAGATTTGTTCAGCCTCTCAAATCCTGAGTTGCCCAATTCAAACTCATGAATAACCTTTAACACATCCTCCTTAACCACATTCCATAGCTCTCTGTAGAAAAACACCTGAAATCCATCCGGACCAGGAGCACCTTCATTATTTAATTCTTTAATAGCTTTTAGCACTTCTTGTTCAGAAATAGGGGACACAAGCATGTCTCTTTGTTCATTATTTACACAAGGGAAATCCATTGCTGCCAGCCTCCAAGAACCTCTGGGAGTAGCCTTGGACATTTCTTTAAAAAATTTACTTGCTTTAGATCTGATCTCCTTAATAGAGGTAATAATTCTTCTTTCAACTTTAATAGAAGAGATAAGGTTGAATCTCCTTCTAGCACTGGCCGCAAGATGGAAAAATTTTGTATTCGCATCACCCTCTTTAGGCCATAGTTGTCTGGATTTTTCACGCCAATCCATTTCTGTTTTTAGATCTTCATCCCCCACAACTGATTGCATCTGCTGCCTCAGCTGCTGCTCTGGTTGGTTCAAAGCCAGCCTACACTCTTTCAGATCCAAATCCTTGATGACTGTCAAGGCTTCCCTCCTCTTCTGGTCTCTAATCAGATTCACAGCCTACCCATATTCCTTCAACATTTCACGCAGACCAGCCAGTTTTGAAGCAAACTGCTGTGTGGCAGTGCCTTGAACAACCTTGCTTTGCCACCACTGAGAAACCATTTGCATGAATCCATCTTCCCTAAGCCATGATCTCCTGAGTTTGAAGTAAGATCCCGTGTCTGCATTCACTCCACTGTCCCAAACCAAAGGTGTGTGATCAGAGAACGGCCTATCAAGGCTCAACACAGCTGATAGTTGATATCTCTCTAACAGACTAGGACTGCCAAAGAATCTGTCCAATTTGGAAAGTTGCCCACTACCATTCCTCCAAGTATACTCCACACCACTGATGGGGTATTCAGTCAAGCCCATGTTCTGCACAGCCAATTGGAAGCCAGCTGTAGAACTATCCACTCTCCCATCCGGGTTATCATCACCAGAAAGATAGCAATTGAAATCACCCCCTAACAACCATGGGGTCTCTTGCACTCTTTGATGCATTGCATAGAGTTCCTCCCACAAGCCAACTCTATCTGCTGCCACACAAGGACCATATATGCAAGAAATAAACCATTCCATATCTCCTTGAGGAGATTGACATTTACAAGAAATTAAAAACCTATCACAAATAATTTCAGTTACTGACATGGAAGATTTTCTCCACCAAAAAGCTAGTCCTCCAGACCAACCAGTAGCACCCTTAGTTGCAATATCGTTACGACCCAGTTGCTTAAAACATTCCCATTCTTGACCATTTTCCCTCTCCAAGTGAGTCTCTTGTATAAGAGCACAGTCTATCTCCCACTCAGAGAGATATCTACACAATGAAGCCCTTCTCTGTTTGTTGCGTAGCCCACGCACATTCCAAGACAAAACTCTCATTTCTCATTAGAGAGATCCCCATTGGCCTTGCAGCCCACATATTCAACCATAATGGAATTAGCAATACAATGCTCCTCAATAGGAGGCAAGGACTCCTTCCTTCTCCTTCTCAACATGTATGGAGATCTACCCACACCTCTTTTTTTATTTGAACCACTACCATACTGCATATCAGCGGGAATAGCAAGTTGCATCTGGACTGGCTCTTTAATCAACAAATCCTTCCCTGTCCTGCCCACTACCATACTGCAGTTCATCTCAGAATCTGCCATTGGAGTCTCAGCAGCCTCCAAACAACAGTCCTCTTTGACAATCATGGCTTGACTGCTATCAGCAACAGAAACATCATCTCCCATCTGATGTTCCTCAGCCATGGCACAGTGACAGTCCTTCCTCTTTTTTGGTTTCAGGAGCATCAGCAGGAGGAGTGCGTCCACATCTGTCACTCTGATTTCTCTCATCACTGTTGGTTCCAGACTTCATTTTATTCTCAGACGACTTATCTTGACCACATTCAGCCTGCCCAGACACCTGTCCAAGAGCAGCAAGTCTAACAAGCCAAGAAGTGCCCCCACATCTGACTGTGATCGAATCAGGAATTGAGCCAGCATTTGTAACTTCTACCTCGACTTTTAGAGACCTAATATCCCCCTCTCCAATCAAAACTTCAGAACCATCACAGATTGAGGCAAAACCTGCTAACATTTTAGAGACAACCCCCTTTAGCCGCAAGTGCAATGGCAGACCAAAGATCTCAAGGAGAATCCTCCTGGAGGTCACTTTTTGTGGAGGGCGCTCAGACAGAGCCCCATCAAATGGGGAGACCATTCTCCAAATCACACTGACTTCTTCAAAATTACTTGAGCGAAACCTCAATCGTTCCACATCTAGCATACCCAAACCATACACCAAGAAGCGAGACTGGGATAACATGGCTATCTTCCAGCCCGCAGAAAAAAGATCCAGGGAACATACCAGATTCTGGAACATTGCCATTGACGGCTTGCCTGCCATGATCTCTCCAATCAGAGCACCTCTTAGTGTGATCTCTGCAGTCGAGATCTCCTCCGAAGATGGGATCTCAACTTCAATTGTGTGGCTACCCAGAGTCGGCGGCGGCGGCGGACGAGCTTCATTCTTGATCCTCCAGACAGAATGCGAGACTGCCCTCTGAGACCGCCAAAAAATCCTCCTAGGGCACGACTCACGCTTGTGTCCTTCACTCCTGCATTCCAAGCAAATCAGGGGGTTTTTACAAATCGCTGCCACATGCCCCCTTCGTCTGCATCTGAAGCAAAGAACCTCTCCATTCTTTCTCCTCCAGGAACGTCTTCGAGCATTTTCAGACGACCTAAAGAACCTCTCCTGCCAAATCCGCTCCCTTCTCCTCCAAGCCCTCGATCTCCACATCCTCCATTCACCTTCTGCTCCAGCCCTGGACGGCTCCGCCCCATAGCCGCCCTCCGCCCAGTGTCGATCGCCCTCCTCCCGCCTTCGCCCCATTTCAAAATTCCTCCCACTCAACTTCAGAGTTTTTCAAACTCATTTCTATTTTCGAGATTATAAATTTAAATGTTGTTACAATTTTCGTTACTATACTATGACATGATATTTTCTTAAATATGTCGACTTTCGACGGTACAACATCTTGGCACCGTTGGCGAGGAAAAAAGCTTGGTAGTGCGCCAACAGATGAAAATTTGTTGTTCAACATTTTACCATCATTATCAAGGAGCAATGCACAATTCACCACTATTGTTATCATTCTTGATTAATTGAGCTAACTTCTAACTTGCCCTATCTACTTGGTTGTGTTTTGTGAGGCACATCACAAGAAGATCTTCCGCGCAATCAACCACTCCAGGGGTAGGTAAAATTTTTCTTCTTCCCTAATCATCTCTTAATCTTGGGAAAGAGAAAAAGGAAACAGAATCAATTTGGATCCACTTGCCTTATTTTCCTAGTAATCATCATTTAAAGGCAAAGAGTTTTCTAATTTTTGAAATTTAAATTTGATTGAAGTTGAAACGATTTGATTAGAGATTCCCTATCCTGATTTCCTATACGTATTAAGGATTTGCACAAAAGTTTCTAAACATCTTGGACTACTCACTTTCTTGTTTGAGTCCAAGGTGTGATATCTGAAATCAAATTAGACTTGAAAATAGAGCCAATTAGGGTTTCCACATTATGATTTTGGAGTGTTAGTACACATTTTGTTTGTAATTAAGGAAACTGATCCTCCTGCATTTCTGTGCCTCCCAAGCCCTTATCTGAACTGATCTATCAAAGAGAACCCTAAAATCAAGGCACTAAATTCACTTGAACCCTAAAATTTGGGACCTAATAACCTAAGAATCAATTCAAGGTGATTTGGGTCTTGACACAACCCATCCTCAACCTTAGGGCAGGTCAGATGAAGTTGGTCCACTTTGTGGGTCAACCAACCTCCAAATTATGTTACAATTTGAATAACTTCTAAATCAAGTGAAATTCATGGAACAAATTAGGGCTAAAATTGGTAGACTTAGGTCTCAATTCATACATACCGTCTACTTAGAATCTCAGTGACAAGGAAGGTCGGGTGGGGGAAACCTTGTAACCTGTCTTTGCAGGACTCTCCCTTCCTGGTTGCCTAAGTAATTCTCGAGTTTGTGGATTTTTGATCAAAGAGGTTTTTCCTCAATAGCCTTTGTCATCCAAAATTTTTTGGGTGCCTTGATTGGATCCAATACACATTTAGTCCCTCATCTATTTTGTAGAACACAAACATTGGAGAGGTCCTTAGGGATGACCAAGAGAGCACCATTAGAGTTGATCTTTTGGGGAAATTCTTATATGATCTAATCAATTCATTCTAGACCTGAATTTGATTCTCCATCCTGATCCACCACCTAATTTGGAGATGTAACATGACAACATAGGAAAAATGTTCAAGAAACCTAAATCCTACATGAGCATCAAAGAGAAAATGACCGAGGCGATCCTCAGACATAGGGAAGATTTTGACAAGACCTCAGATCCCTTTAGGAACATTCAGGTTAGTAAAACAAAAATGTCAAACCCCATTGCAGACCACATTGAGATGATTGCAACACAACTAGCATGTGGTTCAACCTGGGAAACAATTTTACGAACATTTGATGCATTGAAGAGATTGCCTTACACTGAGAGTTTACAATATGTGTCAAAACCACGACTTTGGAAGAAATACCAAGATGACTTTGGAAGGCATGGGGAGCTAATAAATCAATTGGAAAAGCATGATTATTAAGAGATACAACCCAGAAACTAATGACACATTTTGGAGTAATTTTGAGAATCAATATAATTTCCCAAAGCCTGGGTTCAAAAATGGAGATTGTTATAAACCCCCAACCCAAATGGAAACAAATGGTGATTTTTGTGCAGAATGACATACTTAATCAAAATGTAGGTTGAGTGGATCCAATTACAAGTGTTCCCGATTTTGAGCCAGCCATAGGTAGTTGTGAAGCTGGTCCATCATGCATTGATTTACAAAACACCTATGATGAGCCTAACTCAAAATCTCTCGAGGATTTAATTCCCGTACCTTATCCTATTAAGGTATTCCTCAAGAATGATTTTGATATCCCAATAGAACCAAGTCCAGATTCTAGTGACCCACTTCCTACACCTGACCTAGAATTTAGTTATGAGACTATTTGGGATGATCATGAGGCCTGATGTTTTGAGAACCATATTTTAGATCTAAACTATGATTTTGGGCTTATATTTGGTGATTATACCTCTCCAAACTCCTAAAAAAAATGAATTAATTTTCAAAATTCACATCGATTTATGATACAAAATCAGAGGAGTTGGAAGAGTTGGAATTTGATTGGATCTACCCTAGTTGTCCAAAACCTGAGCCTATACCTAATAAGGATATCTCTTTGAGCTTGGAATTTGAGACTAGGTTAGACCAAAGTCAGGTTGATGATTCCATGCATTCTAGTTTGTTCCATGGTGGAAATTTCAATTTTGAATCAGGTTCAGAAACTGATTGTCGCAAGTTCTGCGATGATTTTGAATCATACTCTGATTATGGTGAACCACTATTTTCAGATGATTACAAGCTAGTTTACGCCCTCAGCATTCATGGTTCATTCTTTGATTCTGACTCTAAGGTCCTTGATCCCAAGATTATTGATTCAAAACCATATTCCATTGATTTGGAAACATTTTGCTATGCTCTACAAGAATCAAACATAGTAAGTGCCGAGAGTGTCAGTAATGCAGAGTTCGAATCTTTCACCAACTTAGATTTACATGATACTATAAGCACTCTCCAAGCAGTTACATTAGATTGGGATGAACATCATGAAAACGACTCTACAAAAGAATCGATCTTCGAATCATTTCTTGAGGAGTCCATACCACACCTAGATATCGAAGTAGCCACACCTGTAGGTTTTGATGGAGGGGGTGAGATTTGAGTAAAAAAAATAAAATGCAAAAATATAAATAATCAATGTCACAAAAAAGCAATCACACAAGTACACAACAATTTTTAGGTGGAAACCCAAACCCTGGGTAAAAACCACCACCTAATCCTCTCGGTTTAGGATTTTTCGATTGACCTAATTGATCAAATCCACTAACTTAGTCACTTAAACAAGGGTGACTCAACCTCAATACAACTACGCTACTATATATGAGGGTACTGTTCCTTAAAACCCTCCTCTTCACAAGGATTATTTTGTCTCACGAGGGAGATGAGAATTTGCAAGGTGAATACCCAACCCCAAAAGGGAATTATAACAGTCCTATAGAGCCACAAATTACTAATGTTAATCTAGCTACTATAGAAACAAGAAACTTCCCTCAGATGGAAGTCAGAGTGCGTGAACCATGAGAGGGACAAAGACGCTCTCGAATGTGCAAAGATGGGAGAGCGATTGTGTAGATGCTCTCAGATGTAAGCTTAGGAGCTTGGAGAGCAGGGTGACTTTCTTTCTTGATTCTCTCTTCTTTTAAACACAATATGAGTGGAAGAAGTATTGCTTTGGTGTGTCTAGCAAAGGAAGGGCCCTCCTCTATTTATAGATGGCTTAGGAAGCCTTAGGAAGGTCTTGGAAGGCTTTTATAGCCATTGGGAATAAACCCAAGGCAAATCAGGCCGAAATCAGGGTCATTAATGATTCTAACAGGGCAATCAGATGTCTGAATCTAGTATCAGATGTCTGGGCTATCATTTGATCTATGGATTGGTCATCTGATTTAGAGGAGTAGAAGATCTGGACTGGGTTAAATCATGACGAATGTCTAAATAAGTGTTTTAAGATGTCTGGGAATCTAATAAGACATCTAATTCTAAATGGTTTTCCTTCCTGTTTTGTCAAGATCGAAACAAAGTTCTAGTGTTAAGTTTCATAGACAACAGATTGGATGTCTGGCAATAGGTCTATACGTTTGGAAACACAAATCACTGTAGGAATGGATTTCGCGAAGCTCAAACGGCTATAAGGTCTGATAAGAAGTAATTAGGGTCAGATCTTTGCCTAATGTCTATTTAGCAGACATCTGGGATACACTACGGATGTTCGAAAGTGAATGTGAATCATATTAAGGGTTAATCC
Organism: Thalassia testudinum; assembly: GCA_037157565.1. NCBI lineage: Eukaryota > Viridiplantae > Streptophyta > Magnoliopsida > Alismatales > Hydrocharitaceae > Thalassia > Thalassia testudinum. The sequence goes on from JAZHRO010000073.1 coordinate 28,542,326, forward strand.
TCAACGATTAGATTTCTTAAGCCAACAGTCCTCTAGTTGAACGTCTAGCAAGGTCATCAGACATCTAGACTAAGGGTTGGACGTCAACAACTTGCAAATAGAGAGAATGTTTCCAGCCTGTGTTTTGGATGTCTGATAAAACAGTCAGCAATCTTAAAGTCTAAGATCAGACATCTAATGTCCAGATTATACGTCTGATCAAGCTATCTGATGCCTACTTTGATTTTCTAAGTTCTCTAAGAGATGTCTACGTATCCTAGGGTTGAGTAAGTGTTCCTAGGACTACTATTTTGTTACTTTGAGGCTCTTTAATAAATGATCTAAGGAAATAAAAAGCAAAGAGCAAAAAGATACAAAACAATAAGAATAAAAATGCAAAGAACAAAATGTCTATCCTATTCTTCTTGTCTTCAAGCTCTTGCTCCACTTGAAGTGATGGAAACACCATCATTAGTTATAAATAGCTTTAATTAGTCAAAATCAAGAGACAAATGCTCCTACAGAATCATTTGAGAGTCATAATTCCATGCAAATCCATTTTAAGAAGAAAACATTAAAATAAGGTTAATTCTGCAGTTTTAGCATCACATCCTGAATGCAAAGTAACCACAGGGTTTGACAGGGGTTAATTGAAGATCAATTGAGCATTAAAGTCTTAAAAGTGGATCCACAAAGGCAGAAATAGGGTTTCACGTATTTCAAGAACTAAATTAGAACCTAAAATCTTAATTTCAGACTTGCTTAAATTAAAGAGGTTCTAGTCAGGATAAAATTCATCTAAACCTCCTAAAACTCTTAGAAAAATATTATGAGAGGTTTGGTACCCTTGGTTTGACCATCTGAATCTATTTTGACCTTGGATAGAGTCACAAATGGAATTTTACCTTAATTTGGATTTCTATGAAAATTGCTCAGTCAATCATAGTCAAAACTCAAATTTGACTTCACCATCAGATTCTTTGGGTACAAATTAGATTTGTACCAAAATTTGGGCCCAATCAGAGTCCATCTTGACCTAATTTGCATTTCAGTCTGTTAAAACTTTTCCTCTCAGTCAAGCCCCTAGCTTTTGAAAATCTTTGCAGAAAGGCCCTTAACTTTCTCATCCTCTTCATGGATAGGTCTCTACCACCATTGGAGGTAAACTGACCTCAGCATCGACCTTTGACCACCTAAAAACCTTATCAAAGCACCACCAAATCGCACCAAAATTGGAAGGATTGATGTTCACACTACAAAGAATCATTTGAAATTGATCTTGGCTTCCAATTCACGCTGATGTGCCCTAGCAAATCCACAAAATTCATGGGTTCCTTGTGACCTAAATTCCAAGCAAATCAATCTTGTTTCTTCATTTAGAGCTCAGCTAGGAACTCTATAAAAGCTCCCTGTATCAAGCCATCTTCTTCAGCTCGGTTAGGCCGCAATTTCTTCAACTTCTCCCTCGACCGCCTCCGACCGCAGCTTCGACGAGCTCCTCCAACCCTTGTCTTTGTCCTCTGCCACATACTATAGGCAGTGGGAAACTTCTTCCCTCCTTCATTTGCTTCTTGCCCTACCAGCCAAAAGCTCCTAGGTCCTTTCTTCCTTGTCGTCTCCCTCACCAGAGGACTTCTCCTTCTCTGCGACCAGCCAACCAAAGTTGACACAATTCATCCCCCTCTTTGTCCATAATTAGGTCCCTTCAATTCCCCTCTATCTCTAGATTAGGAACCAACCTTCACCTTATCAATTCAGCCGCCGATCGTCTCTTTTCCTCGTCGTCTTGCCTATGGCTGGTGACGCCTCCAGCGAAGTCTCATTGCCGCCACACTCCACCAAATCACCCACTACCACTCCCAAAACCTCCACTGCTTCACCCTCATCAAAACCCTCAAGAAATTGAGGGTTTCCCGCACTCAACACCTCCACCGAACACATCCTCCTCCGTTTACCCTCTCTGACTTCGTTTGGTCACCACAGGCCACCGTTCACCAAAGTAACCCCTCATTGCCTTCCATACTTCATGGTGAAGCCCTTAATCTTTTGTAATTGGGTCGAGAAGCCATTTCAATGCTTCAGGTACTCTCACTAGACACCTCATCTCCGCTGTTCATCACCTCCATCAACTGTCGTGCTCTGACCTGCTCCGACCTCGTTGCAACTCCCAAATGTTGTGGATTCATTCCAAGAGCATGCCTGCAGCCTCAATTGGAGACTTAAGCAACCACAACAAATTCAATTGACATGGATTCTACCTGCTGCAGCTTCATGTGAGAATGATAGGGATATAGTCCCACATTAGAAGAAGAAAGCCTATCAGCTGCACATATAAGTGTTTTATGCATCCAACACCTCACCCAAGACACGGGGGTTGGGTCCCCTCTCACACGAGCCCACGCACTCCTCGCCTGTGCACACATGCACACTAGCCTAGACCCAATACTCGGATCCGATTACCCTCTTAATGACCCGATTATCTAGTTTAGAGAGAAGAAGAGGAGAAATTGTGATGAAGGGGGAGGGTTTTGCTTCAGGTTTATCTCCCTAGGGGTGCATGTTAAAGAAAGCTAACACCTAGCTTTTGAGGAAAAAGGTTGTTCTAGGCACCCTTGTGCACCTTGCTAAGGCTTTGTGCCTTGGTGATATTTAATTCATTTGAGCCTCATGTGCGACACCTGATTGAGGCCTTTGGTTCTGATATTATGGAGACATTTAAGTGCCTGAGCTAACATGGCAAGTGGTTCAAAAACTACTGATGAGATATTTTATTAAATTGACATGCTTGGGATGTATGCTTAATTAGAGGATTTATGTGGTGATCTAAATCACCATTATTTTTGCATTCTTCTATTCTTTTTCATCACATTATTCTTAAGATACATTGATCTATCATTAAATATCATTCTGAGTAGTTTATTCATTGCATATCTTTCTGACAATTAATTATTGTGCTCATCTATTTTTACATTGCGATTTGTGTTGTGAATTCCATATTTGCTCCCTACGAACGAACTCAGACTCACATTTCCTGTTTTCAAGCTTTATAAATTGCTAATGCTATTACGCCTTTATTGAGTGCGCTACAATGCATGTCTTAACACTCAACAAAAACACATCAACATGAAGCTCCTCCTCCAATGAGCTACTCCAATCCACCATGGATGCGAGTTTGAGCTCCTTCACACTAGTGACCATTTGCATTTATCCAGAAACTATAACTCAATGCAAATGTTAAATAACAAGTATTTTGTTAGCATCAAAATTAACGATTGTGATGCCCTTGCACTAACAATCTTCCCCTTTTTGTTGGTGACAAAACCATAAATGTTAATTAATAAAATTCTCCCCATTTTTAACATTATCAAAAAAGGTTTAGTCAAATTTACAAATTTTATCCTTTACTCCCCCTTAAAACATGCTCTTCTAATTTCATCTTTTTCACATAACATGATAGCTATGTAATTATCTCCCCCTTTCTAAAGGTAATATAGCTATGTTATCTTTTAAAACCTCCCCCTTAATGATGGACAAATAGCTTTATCGAATTTTAAACTCCCCCTATCTAAATGTTGCAGATAAAAAGATAGGATGTACCTCATTTACCATAGCCAATAACATGGCCCAAATGGAGGTTGATGCCAAAATGGATGGGGCTCCCATCCAAAGCTTGGAGGTCTGGGCATTGGAGCTGGTCTCCAACCAAGCGGTCGACATATGGTGATTCGATCACCCGTCGATCTTCTCGTCTTCCTCTTTGGTACTCCCAATTTGAATTGACTATCCTTGAGCTTGTAGGTCCAATCATTCACGTTGTAGTCTCCTTTGAAACCTACAAAATAAGATTCTAATTGATCTTTCAGTATCCAAGTTAGTTTGGATCCGGATTTGTTAGCGAGTCTCCTTGAAGGAGATCCTTTCTCAACCTTAGGACTAGCTTTTAATTTACATAAAAGATTGTCTAAATTTTCTTTTAGAATAGCTAGTTCCTTTTCAATAACAAGCATCTTGATTTTTAAATATGAAATTTCTATTTTTAAACTAGTGTTCTCAATCAGTTTACTATTTTCATTTATTAGGTTTTTATTTTCTAACAACAAATCATCATTTTCAGAAATGTTACAACTAGAACTACTTTCTAGATCCTTAATGTGAATCTCTAATCTCTCATTTTTAGATTTTAGAAAACTAAAATTCTTTTTAATGCTCTTGTTTTCTAGTTTTAGTGACTTACTAAGCTCATATAATTCATCAAAAGCATCTTGTAATTCATTAAAAGAGTTTACCTCTTTGTTGTCATCTTCATTTTCATCATCACTTGCAAATGCCATGAAGCCCATGCAAGCGACTTCATTTTTCTTCTCGAGATCCTCCTTTTCTTCCTCCTCCGAGGTTGAGTCATCCCAAGTAGCTTGGAATGCTTTCTTCTTATACTTCTCCTTCTCCTTTTCTTTATTTAGAAGAGGGCATTTAGGTCTAATATTCCCCTTCTTGTTGCAATGAAAGCAATGAGTTGGACTTTCCTTCTCCTTCTCCTTTTCTTTCTTCTCTCTCTTTGAATCCCTATAAAACTTCAAAAATTTTTGAAATAAAATTCTAAGATCTTCATCGTCGGAACTTACCTCGCTGTTTGAAGTGGCTTTGAAGGTGAGTGTCTTCCTTAGCTTTGTCTCCATTGTGTTCTTCTTCTTCTTCTTCATTTTCATCTCATAGGCCATGAGATTGCCTAAGAGATCTTCCATGTTGAGTTCCTCAACTTCATTCGCCTCCTCAATGGTCATGACCTTTTGTTCCCATTTTGATATGAGGGAATGAAGAAGCTTTCCTTGAAGCTCCCCCTTGATAAAGGTATTACCTAAGGCTTTAAGGTTGTTCACTATAAGAGTGAACCTAGTGTTCATCTCACTCAAGGATTCATTAGGTTTCATATAAAATGATTCAAACTCCTGAGAAAGAATATGAATTTTAGAATATTTTACATTGGAGTTACCTTCATGGGTTACGTCTAGAGTGTGAGATAACTCGTATGCAGTGGTGCATTGAGATATCTGATTGAACTCCTCTAGGCTTAGTATGCAGTACAAAGCGTTCATTACTTTCGCATTAAGGGAAAGCTTGCAGGTTTACTGCTACAAGTAGCCTCCTTTAGGTCTTGTTCGAACTTCGTTTGGGGTTTCACATCGTCCCCATAATGAGAAGTCGGTGGCTTGAATCCACATCTTCATCCTTAGCTTCCAATAGCTATAGTTGCTTCTGTCGAACTAGGGTGTTTGGATGGTAGATTACCCCTCTGAGTGCCATGTAGCAAAAATGCTTCCCTTCCTAGAATCCTTGCTAGGTTGTAACTGATGGAACACCATCATGAGCCCTAACTGGCCACTTTTAGTCACCATTGAAAGCTAACTGCCCAACATAACCATTTGAGGGCTACAACTCCACATTATTCTGTTTTGAGAAGAGAACAATAAAGTAGGGTTAATTATGTAATTTTAGCAACATATCATTAACACAGAATAACCACGGGGTTTGTCAAAGGCTAACTGATGGTCAATTGAGCATTAAAGACTAATGAGTTGATTCATGCAGACAGAAATAGGGTTTTACGCATTTCGAGAACAAATATAGCACCCAAAACCCTAATTTCAGAACCCTTAAATTACAAAGGTTCTGGTCAGAATAAAATTCTCCTAAACCTTCTAAAATTCATATAAAAGTAGTCCTTGAGATTTGGTATCCTTGATTTGACCATTAGAACCTATTTTGACCTTAAATAGAGTCACAGATAGAGTTCTATCCTAATTTAGGTTTTTGCATAATCTGCTCAGTCAAACTTGGTCCAAATTAAAATCTGACCTCACCATCAGATTCCTTGGATTCAAATTAGGTTTCTATCAAAATTTGGGCCTAATCAAAGTCTATCTTGACCAAGTTTGCATTTTAGTCCATTTAAACACTTTCTCTCAATTAAATCCCTAACTTTTCAAATATTTGCAATCAGGTCCCTAACTTTGTCATAATTTCTTGCAAAATGGCCCACTGCCATTGGTGTGAATGCAGCAACTCCGGTGAGATTCAAGCGAGGATTTCTCGCTTGATTCCCAATCAAACCTTTCCAAAATTGAAAGGGAGAATCCTTAAGAGATTCTCTACCAACTGGACCAAGTATTGGACATTAATTTTTCCTAAAATCTTCATGTGAATGCTCGCAAAATTAGGGATTTTTCGTCCCTAATTTTTTGAGCTTGCGAAGTTTATTTCCAGGCTTGAAAGCCTCCCTAAGCCCTTTAAATATGTTCCTCTCGCCATTATGAGTTCCTTAGCGAAGTTTAACACCATAAATCCCTCATTTTCTCCTCCTCCAGTTGTCCGCACCATCATCTTCGGTGAGCTTCTCCATCCTCTTCATCGAGCTGGCCAACGGTCAAATTGGTCGGCCCATTATCTTCCCCTCATCCTCTCAATCGTCACCCGCCAAAGCACGATCGCCCTCTCCCTCTCCTTCATCGCCATTGACAGCATCTTCTTCGGTCCAGTCTATCACAATCGGAGTCCTCTACCCGCCATCTCCCTCTTTGTGTCCCTCTATCTCTTCCACTTCTCTTACTGATCCTCTCCATCCCCTTAGTTCTTAGGTTTGACTAGTAACACGACCACAACCACCATCGTCTCCCTCCACTTTGGCCAAGCTTTGACGAGGTCATAACCACCTCTAGAGACCACCAAACCCTTCGCAATCACCTCTAGAACCTTCGCCACTTCACGCTCAACAAAACCCCTCAAGAAATTAAGGGGTTCGTACTCTCAAACACTCCACCCGACACCACCTAATTGCACAACAATTATGCAACCTAAATTACCTGAATTAAGTTAGATTATAGCATAACTTATGAACAATGCATGTCTAAGTGTCATAATTTGCATAATAGTTTGTTTGTTACATGCACAGATAATACTGTGATTTTATGCACTAAAATGGAGATGAAATTAATTGTAGATGATTCAAGGCCGCGGATGACAGATCAGACTGTACAGATCTGATCAGGACGATGATGGGAGTGCAACACTTCCAAAATTGTCTTGATTATACAATCAGAGCATCATGTGTAGCCAATAAAGGAATGGAGGTTAAGGAGCAAGATGATAGAGATCCAAGCCTCAGATGAAAGATCTGATTGCACGGATGGATCCAGATCAACGATCGCAGTCTAATGATGCAAAATTCAACCCGATCGGAGGCCTACATCACTAGTAATAAAGAAAAGAAGATGGATGGCCATGATAGCGTCACGTGGTGCCATCACAGTTGTCCCTTACACCAGCCCTAACTATTGAAGGCGTCACGCTGCGCATTGTGGATCGTTGGATCAACATCCAACAGTTAGGGTGGGTCCATGCCATAGCAGCCGCCCCCACGCCATCGGATGAGAGGAAGATCTCAGCCGTAGGATTTCCATCCAATGACTTATGGCAATCGATCACCGAAGCAAAAACATGCTAATCCACACCCTTAGCATAGCGGTGAGTGCACTCAACCGCAAGTGTGAGGCGCGCATTCAAGTGGTGCTGCGCGGGAAATTAGGAAGGCGGTGGTGAGCGGGCTTGATTAACCGTTGGATGGTGAACAGAGCTTTGGTTAAGCGAACGTGTGGTGTGATCAGAGCACTCTGCAGCTGCACGCGTGATCCAACGTGTGCATAACGTGCAATCTCATGTACTTTTCAATAAAGGTGAGGCACACTTGATCACAATCGGATGAGTGAAATCAAAACGCGGGCGTTTTGAATGAGCAACACATGCAAGGGGAGAGAAACGAGCAGGCGGATGTTGAGCATGAGTGAGAAGGGCGTGTAAACCATCAGATCGTGGATCAGTAGCTTCGGAGCCACCACATGTCAGCACTAGAGATCGTCCATCCGTAGAGAAGGATTTGGAAGGTCTTTTGAAGCCCAATCAGAGCCATTGATCTCCTGATCAACGGATCTAATAAATCCAAGTTGCAAGCACTAGTTGGAGGGCCAAAATACCCTCTTTGCCCCTCATCAAAACTATAAAAGAAGACCCAGGGCCCCCCTATTGGAAGATCTTCCACCAGACTCCCACCAGATATAACTCCAGTCTCTCTCCCTCCCTGCAACTCCTCTCCGAACTTCATCTCGATGCTCTAGATCTGATGTGCTATTGTGCTTCACACAAGAATCCCATAAGTGGCATTGTCATCTATTTGCCTTCTCTCTCTATCTATCTATCTGTTTCTTAGCATAGCGAATTCTATCTTGAGAAACTATTTTCGAATACAATAAAATTCTAATCTTCTGCATATCTGCTCTATAAATATATACGTATATATATATCTTTTTAAAGCAAGTTTTTTAAAAAGCTTCCATACAAAAATCGTGATTGACTCCCTGCGAACGACCTGGTAGCCCCGGCTTTTATAAATTTATTTGTTCCGTCGCGATTCACACTACGACGATAATCTCTGATCTTTCTAAATGTGTCTCCCAAGCGACGAGCACCACCCTCACTACACCACCTTCTCGACCTTGCCAAACCACAACCCACACCCTCACATGATGCCACAACCACCATCGCACTCGTCAATGTCTAGCGATCCTTCAGAGCTGCTCTGACATGGCCGTGAGGCTGTGTTTTCTATTCAGGTGCTCATCGTCACTCTACCGCTATCCTCGTCTTCTTCGCCCTTCGCTATAGTTCTCTTGCCACAATCACACACAATTCCACTCCTAGGTCACGTGGCTAAGCTCCAGTCTCTTCCCAGGCAGTCAATTGGAGCCTTCAGCTACGCCTTTGCCTCCAATTGACACCGTCATCGTCTCAGCTACTGCACGAAGAGAATGTGGTGGGATAGTCCCACATCGTGAAGCGAAGGGCCCCCAGCAGTGCATATAGGGAAAAAGTCACTTGGGTTGTTTGCTTTCGAACGCTGGGGTCAGGTCCCTGTTGGTGCTAAAGCACCACGATCATTTGTTTTGATGATAACAAAACACGTGTTATTTAACATTTGCAATTTGAGTCCTAGATTTCAGGTCAATTGCAAATGTGGACGTGTTTAGACGGAGTTCGAGCTCGCATCCAGGACGGATTGGAGGAGCTTGACGAAAAACAGAGAAGGTTCGCGTGGAGCGAAAGATTGAAGATGGAAGGAAATGAAGAATAGGATAGATTTCCTTCTTTTGTACTTGTTGTATTTTTCGTTTCTTTTGTTGCTCTTTATTTCCTTAGATATTTTATGTTAAAGAGCCTCAAAGAACCCTAACAGTAGTCCTAGGAACACCGGCACCACCCTAGGATACTTAGGTTTTCTGTAGAATACTTAGAAAACCAATATAGGGTTCAAACAGCACTTCCAGATGTCTAATTCCAAAATCAGACGTCTGATAAAGTATTGTAAGACGTCTGACTGTTGTTTTAGACGTCTGATAACTGTTAGGCTGGACATAGCTAGTTCTGTTTGATGAAATCAGACGTCCAGACCTTAGTCCAGACGTCTTAGAAGACGTCTGATGGCTTTGACAGACGTCCAATTAGTGGACCGTTGGCTGGCTTAGCAGACAGTCAAGATTATGACCGTTAGAGCCTTATCAGACGTCCTTAGGTCTTTCCAGACGTCTGATAAATGACCGTTTTGTCTCGGCTGACCCAAAATCTCTTCTCAGAGTTTTTCTAGCCGTTGCAACGTTTGGAAATCAATTCCCACAGTAAAAGTAGGTTTCCAGACGTCCAGACATAGTGCCAGACGTCCTATATGTCGTCTGATGGACTTGCACAAAAACCCTGTTTAGATCTGATTCAAGTCCGGGAGAAACCCGCATAGAATCAGACGTCTGACCTTGAAATCAAACGTCTTAAAGTGGCCTTCCAGATGTCTGATGCCAGAGTTAGACGTCTGATAACCCTGTCAAATGTAATCATTGTCCTGATTTCGGCCTGATTCTCTTGGACTTTGTTCCCAATGGCTATAGAACCCTTTCTAAGCCTTTCAAAGCCTTCCTAAGGCCTCTATAAATAGAGGGGAGCCTTTGCAACACAAAAACACATAAGAGACACTTAGAAATACACTTGGATACACTTAGCTACACACTTTCACACTCTTGTGTCCAAGAAGTTCTTGCTCTCCAAGCTCAAGTTCTACATCTTGAGAGCATCAAACAGTTTGCGCGCCCGCTCTCCCGCTGTTGTTCACGAGAGCTACGTAGCGCCATCGCGTGGCACACGCACCGCGTCATCGTCGACGCACTCCTTGCAAAGGGGAGTTTCCTATTTCCTATAGAAGCTAGGTTCTTAATTACTTTGTTGGCTCTATAGGACCTGTTGTTTTATTTTATCTTTGTTATTTTGGTTGGGTATTCGCTTTGCGAATTCCCGTCTCCTTCGTGGGACAAAATCCTTCTCGTGGAGAGAAGGGGTTGAGGAACGCTACCCTCGTACTTGTAGCGTGGTTGTATTGAGGTTGAATCACCCTCGTTTTAAGTGATTCGGTTTAGTGGATTTGATCAACTAGGTTGATCGGAAAATCCTAACTCGAGAGGGTTAGGTGGTGGTTTTCACCCGGTTTGGGTTTCCACCTAAAATCACTTGTGTACTTTGTGTGATTGACTATTTGTGAGATTGTTTATATTTCAATTACGCATTTTTTTTGTCACGCTGATCTCCCCCCTCCTAGTACAAGGGTAGAACCTTCAGTCCCTACCATACACCCTCGTACACATGATGAGAGGCTCATCATGGCTTCTAATTACCCCTAATTAACTAGTTTCCCTAGTTAATTAGCTAGGAATATGCATATATAAGGGTTAATTATAGAATAAGGGACAAATCATTAAAGGACCTTAAAATAAGTTAAAAATGCTTAACTAAAAGTCAATTAACATTATTAATAACCTAATTAATAAATGGGCTTGAAATACCATTAATTAGTTACCTAATTAATACTTTATTTAACTTAAGTGTAACTTAAGACCTAAGTCTTCAATAACTTAAGTTAATAAGTAAATAAATATAAATAAATGGGTCAAAAATGTGAATACATGGCTTTAGTAAAATATTTAGCTAATTTATAATTATATTTAAAAAGTTGGAAAAGAATTAAATTAAAATTAACTTAAATGGCCTCTGTTTACATTTTATTCCCTAGAATTCATTGTATTTGAGTCCTTTCCTTTTACTTAGGTCCTTAGCTTTTATTGCATACCGATCCTTGTGAGCATCATCTTCTTCCTCTTCTTTTCTTCTCGCGCACATGAACGGCTGTCAAGTGGCGGTGAAGACACCACGTGATCACCTCACATCCGGCATCCTTCCTTCCTCGTGAAGCTCTGGAAGCTTGCGCTCACCTCCCTGATTGCATCCATCAGTCTGGATCATCTCTAAATCCTATTTAGGGCTTGACGATAACTTCACCAGCTTCGGAAAAGATGCTGGTGGTTACCCTGCACCTAGACACAATCCCGTCTAGATACAATCCCCTTCACAGTCGCCACAACCTATAAATACCCTTCGACCCCTACAATTTGAGCTTGATAAGCTCCCTTCCCCTCTCCACCTCACCATAGCTGGTCAATAGGTTCTTCTGCAACTCTGGTGTCTTCGTTCTCCTTCTTGAGCGCGACTGTTGAGGATGTGCTGCCTCTCTCACCACCACTTCCTCTCTATCGCCCTGGCAAAAACGACTGAGTGCCCCACTCTCCCTCTGATCTCCGCTTCGATCGGCCGAAGCTTCTTTTCTCACCCAATCTAGATTTTGATCCCGTTCTTGCCTTGCCAACGGCGTAATCCCTCACCTCCATCGTCAAGTAAGTAGTCTTAACTTTTAGGAGTAGGTTTAGCTAGGTAATTAGATAGAATTAGCTTAGTTTAGTTAGCTTCAATAGCTTCGTCTCTAGCTCTAATGAGGCCAATTTCGACTTCATCTGACTTCTACATGCTTTTCCATATACTTCTTTACCTTTCTCTATCTTCCATGAACACTTTTCACTTCTTTCCACTTGATATTAGGAGTTATTCACCTAGACCATCTCCACATGCACCGGCAAACTCTACTATCCATGGTGGAGGCCCCTAATTTAATTCACACTCATCTAGGGTCCTTCATCACCTTAGCACATTCCCAGGACCTTAATTAACATTAGAATTCACCTAATTATCCATCTAACCACATAAACCACTTCACACGCACCTGGACACTTCACTATCCATGGTAAAGTGTCCAAAAACTATTCCATACACAGTTAAGGTCCATCATCACCTCCCTAACACCTAAGGACATTAGCAATTCCATTAATTGCTCCTATAGAACATCGTAATAGAAATGCCTAATTTTCACCTCATCTCTGAGCTCATTATCAATGGTAGCTCAAAGAAGGGCAATTCACCCAACTACCTAGTTCATCAGCATCACCTCACCCTATAGAACCTTTCCCCTCACTTAATTGAGTGAGGAAAGGCATTTTGAGCTCTGTCGAACTCAGAATGCCAGATCATTGAATTCCACGAACAATCTTATGTTCTGATCTTTCTCTGAGCCAATTGGGGAGATCTTAGGGTCTGTTTAGGTCTTAGGAATCTCCATGGGTCAATAATGGCCTCATTTACTGAGGTTTTCATTGCTGTATATCAAAACTGGATTCACCGGAGCTTCGGCGAGCTCCGATGAGCCAAAATCGCACTTTAGCCCTTGATAGGCTCTGAGGAGTTCCTGACTGCATCATTGAGGCTTAAGGATCATGAATTGGTGATTGGATCGATGTTTTAATGTCTGGAGCTTGTAGATAACCTCTGCCTTCTCCAAGTCAGTAGAGTTGGAGAAGCTGTTCCATTAGGTTTTAGACCTCGGATTTTGGTCCAAAAGCTCGAGTAGAGCCTGTTGAAGTTGTCTTTAATCTTGATGGCTCTGAAATCCTCTAGGTTGTTTTGCCGAACAAACCTAATTTTGTGCTTAGGTTGCAACATCTGAAACCCTAACAAACATGTTCAAAACATGGTTTTGAAGCTCTGAATCACTTCCTAGGGTCAAATCGAGCTGATCTAGGTCCTTAATTTGATCTAAGAAAACCTAGAATAGAAAGTTAACTCTGAGCTTGATTTGGTCAACTATGGGTCCAATTCGAGGATTAACTGACTAATTCTATGAAATCAATGTTTCAATTGAATTCTAGGACGATTTGGAATGTTTTAGAGTTGATTAGAATGAGTTGGATTGAGGATTTTATGTGTTTTGATTCACTGGTCAGTAGGGGTTCATTTGAACCCATTACGGTGTTCTTCGAGTTTTTGGCAAGATTTAAATGCTAAATCCGCCCATATCGAATCATAACAACCTATTGAGGTTGTTTAATTCTGTTCTAGATGTCTTTCTCTCCCTGTTGAGCCTTTCAGAGCTCAAAATGGAGTTTTAAAGCTCCTGAACGAAGCTCATGAGCTTCTTCATCTTCCTAAATCTATATAAGACCTCCTATCTTCTCCATTAGGTGCAGAATTAACCTCTGAAGTCAACCAAACCCTCAGTAGAGAGGTATAACCTTCCTACAGGTCATACGACCTGAAAGCTCCTCTCTGCAGCTGCTAATGGCTACACTGAAGCTTCACCTTCATCCTTCAAATCGAAGGGCAGAACATAGTTTGCACATCAAATTGATGCATGTTCCTGATAGAGTACATCGAGGGATTTCTATCAAGTCTTTTCTCGATCAGTTTGGACAACGGAGTAGGTGGGAATCATCGGCCGAAGTCTGGCCAATATCGAGTAGAACCTGGGAAACAAAGTCCCACCTCAGAAGTTCTAGAGGAGTCGCTTTGCTCTATTTTGTTTTCTTGCATATGACGATTCAGTCGTCAGTGCAGGGCGCGAAAAGAACCTCTGAGCATATGCCATGCGGGTGCATGAGTTGCACGTGCCTACGCATGGGTATGTGTGTGCGCGTGGGTGAGCATGGGCCCATGGGTGGGCGTAGGCCTGGGATGCTGGATACTGTGCATGGACTTGAATTGGCATAAATCCACCAATTAAAATAACTAAGCCAGAGCTCAAGTAGGGTCTGGTCCCACCCAATTGGGTGCTGTGTATCCCTGAATGAGCTTGGGCCACCCATTAAAAACTAATTTTTATAATTGAAGATTAAATGGGTTAAGTGCTTGCGAATTTGGCTAAGTGTGGACATAAGGCACAGTTCGTAGGAAAGATAGGAAGAAGACGGGAGTAAGGAACAAAGACGAGCTAAGGAGGAAAAGGAAAAGAAGAATAGAGAGTTGAGTTCGTAAAACAGAGAGAATAAGAGAGAGACTAACGACATATGAGAAAGGAAATAACAAAGGGGAAGAAAAGGGATGAAGAAAGAATGAAGGACAAGAATAGAAAGAAGTGAAATCAGACGTCTTGACTTCTACTTTTAAGACGCCCGATACTATTTGCCTTAATATTGCATTTTAATGTTCTTTTATTGTATTTTGAGCTCTCAACTTTGTAAAAGGCAAATATATTTCTTGTATATCATTTTCTTGCCTTAACCTATTGTAATTAGATCTAATTGTTGTAATAAACATGTTTACAAGATTTTTAATGTTAGATTTTATGTGTAAATATGTTCTTTCTTAATGGAATGTTGCATGTTCTTATTTGAATCATTTTTATGCAATATTCATGTGCATAAAGTATTTAACTTAATATTTGATTAATTAATTGATTCATAATTATGTTTTAGAGAATTAATGGTGAATTAAGCTTACTATTATGCCTCCTAGTAAACGACCTGGACTCAACCAGTTAAAAGAACTTAAAATCTAAAATGTTAAGTTAACTTGACCGTATACTATACCCACGATAACAATTCAAGTTAACCTAAGTTACATTCTTGTGCAATTAAGTAAACCTAAATAACTTAATTAACTGTGTTGAGGATTTGACTGATCAACACGCTACGCCTCACGTGCTAGTCCACACCCTCTCTTGTGCACATGCCATGCAGGTCTAGGTGGTGGATCCAATTACTCGGTATTAGGGTCCGGTTTGATTTTGAGTTTCAGAAAAGAGAAAGAGGATCTAAGAGAGAGGGGTGTGGGTTTTGTTGCCTCAAGATTTGAGCCCCATCCCCTCTCTCAATACTTAGAGAAATTCTAAAGAGGCCTTTGAGCCTTGGTTGCTGCTACTGTGTGTTCTTAAAGAAGAAGAGCCTTGTTCTCTTGAGAAAGGCCTTGAGCCTCTTCTGTTAAGGCAACTAACATTTGTGGCCTATCGTCTGGGGCCCTCTACTGGTTACTGTTGAGATATTTAAAGTGCTGATATAGATTGTGATTTACTGTGGAAATATTTAAGTGATTGTGAGCATAACATTGAGGGTTAATTTGGTGATTCAAATCACCATTTTAACCCAATCCTTTTGCACTATTATTCTAATTTTATTGAAATATCATTTTGAGTATTATTGATTTCGATTGCATATATTTGTGATTGGTAAAATTAAATTGCATAGTTGCTCCCTACAAATGACCTTGGACTCCAATTAGAATCTGAGTTTTATAAATTTAAATGATTTGAGTAATTTTGTCCTATACTACAGCGCATTTCCTAAATAACGATGATTTCACTTGAACATTTTGGCACCGTTGCTGGGGAGCTCTGTGCAGTTTGATTTCATTGATTACAATTTCTGATTTGATACTAACTTGTTCTATCTATTTTATTGTGGTTGTGCGAGGTACGCAGAAGAAGATCAATTGCACGATAGCCACTCCAGGGGCAGGTAATCTTATTTCCTTCTTAAGCCTCTATTTTTGTAAAGAATTTAAAGAAGGAATCAATTAGGATCAACTCGCATTCCTTATTAGACTTTATCACTTGAGTTGAATGATTTGATTTATTTTAGACAACCCCATCTAGATTTCTGCACCTACTAAGGATTTAAGGTGCCGAGGGCCATTCACCTTCTTGATTGAACCCTAAGTGCCCAATCTGGAAAAAATTGGACTTGGACAAGAGCCAAATTAGGGTTTCTATTTTTAGGGTTTTAAGGAAAACACACTTGCCTAAATTAAATGAGAATTGATTTTCCGCATTGTGTGTCACCCAAGCCTTATTTGATTTGACTTAATCAAAAAGACCCTAAAAGACAGCTCTAACATTCACTTGAATCCTTAAAACTTGGGAATTAATAACCTACTTACAAACCACTCAGGGTGATTTTTGGGTTTATTACCCAACTCATCCTAAACTTTAGGATAGGTTAGGTGAAGTTGACCCACTTTGTGGGTTAATCAACCTTCAAATTAGGTCACAAATCACAATCAATTCTAAAGTTCAAGTGAAATTCAAAGTGCCATAATTCAGGATTAAAATTGGTAGACGTAAGGGGTCAAGTTGCACATTCTAGTCTACTTGGATTTTTAGTGACAAGGAAGGTCGGGTGGGGGAAACCCTGAACCTGTTGGGACGCTCAACCATGTAGGGGTCATTGTGGAGCTCTCCCTTCCTGGCTACTGAAGTATTTCTCGGGTGAGTGATTTTCTAATCAAGAGGTTGCATCTGCCTTGAACCTCCTTAGTCATCCAAAGATTTTTTGGGTGCCTTGATTGGGTCTATTACACCTTTTGTCCCTCATTTAGCTCACTAGTGCATTTCTGGAGGAGGTCCTTAAGATCACCCTTGAGACCTGCATTAGCAGTTCACTCCCGTTAAGGCCAAGCCTCGACTCACTTGTTTGTGCTACCTTCTGATCATATTGAGATCTCTTCCAACTCTTATGCTTCTGAGCCCAGATCTCCTTCAGCTATATCCATGGAAAATGAAGAAGAAGAACCTAATCTCCAGAATCAGCTACAACGCTTCAACGATCTATTTCAGGCATTCATGTACCCACCGCAGCGACCTATGATGCGAGATCATTACAATCCCACTATGGTAGTAATCGAACCCAGAGTTCAAATCCTAGCTGGAGGACCTAATACTGAACTCAAGCCCAATATGCTTCATGCTATCCCCAAATTTCATGGGCTGAATTCTAAAGATCCTTTCCAACATATCTAGCAGTTGAAACAACTGGCCCAGACCATCAGGCCACCTGTTCAGAATCGTGATATCTTGCTCATGAAGATGTTCTCTTTCTCCCTCATGGATAAGGCTACCCATTGGTACCAAACTCTAACCCATGCAATCAACACTTAGGCTGAACTCCAATCTGAATTACTAAGGAAATTTTTCCTGGTTGGTCGGACAAATGCTTTGAGTCACCAAATCACACACTTCACGTAAAACCCGAGATAACCACTTCATGAGGCATGGGATCGCTTTTTGGATCTCAAGCGTGAAGTGAACAGGTCCTAAAGTGATCCCATGCGGAAATGCCCCCATCATGGAGTTCCTAAATGGGAATAGGTCCAATCTTTTTACCATGGAGTCCATGAGGATGCTAGACTATTTGTCAATGCAACCTGTGGTGGCAACATCATGGGTAAGCATGAAGATACCACTTAGGAGATTCTCGAGAATATGTTCGAGAACTCCATAAATAATGAACTATGGGTAAGTTCGATCAAACAACTACCCATGCATTGACAAACACACGGGGGGCACATGAGACTCAAGGCCTACCCGCATCCATCGATCTGGAACTGATGGCCAGTATTCTGGACAAGGTCTCTATTATTGAGAAGAAGGTGGATGAATTTACTCGACATCTATAGAGATCCAACTCAGTACAGCAGAACACGTATGCACAAGCGCCCCCGGTAGGGAGGATATGCATAACATTTATCACCACTCTCACCACGGGATGGACTCATATCCACCCCCATCTGATCTTGGTTTCGGAGGAAACTTCGGAACTACCTGCTCTAGTTGGGGGAACTCTGAACCTATGAGGATCTCCACACCATTCAGAATGATCCATTCTTAAATACCTATAACCTTGGATGGCGTAATCATCCTAACTTTGCTTGTTCAAGGAATAATCAAAATCCAAGATCTCAATTCCAGCCACGACCGCAAGCTCCACACCCATACTAGCCTACTCAGCCTAGGCCCAATCCAAATTATCAAATGACTCTTATCCTACAAACCCTTACTGACATCCAAAAGACCAATGCGGCTATGTAGAAACAACACAAAGACGAGATCACAGAGGTTCGAAATCAGCTTGCACAGATGGTGAATTCCCACCAACCTAGTGCACTTCCGTCTTAGCCTCTACCAAATCCTAATAACATGCCAAACAAGGGGCATGTTATGAACCTAAATCAGGCCAAGCTCACTAAGTTTATCAGGCCTCTTCTGTTCCATCACTTGACGGGATGGAGGCTTCGACCTCATACTCAGGATATCAGTAGCAACGACCACTTCTGCCAACTCCAAACCAAAGTCAAGTAGGATTAAATTTTGTTACAACCTGTAGTGGCAAGTCGACTCAGGATTCACCTTATCTGAGCCACTCTTAGCCGGATAGTTCAGAACCTAACCCTAGGTTGGTGATGTGTATGCATCTAAGTAGTCTAAAATGTCTATTATGCATGTTCTTAGTGTCGTAGAAGCATCATGCATTATAAATATTGCATAACATGCATCATCATGCATTTAGGTCAAATTGTACAAATTGTTTAGTAATTTTCTCTTTTTGGTGGCCAGGGTCAGGGCCATATTTAATTAGGACCTCAGATTGAAAATCCAACTATATGGATCTGATCAGGGTGACAATTGGAGTTCAACGATGCCAAGATCACCCCGATCGGACTAACATAGCATCAGATGCAATTCGAGAAAGATCAGAGGTTAAGGGACAAGGTGGTTCAAATCCGTACCTCAGACGACAAATCCAACCACATGGATGAGTTCGGATCGACGATCGTAGCCCAACGGGGTGAAAATCGGTCTAATCCGACATCCGTGGCACCATCTACAGGTAATAGAAGATGGACGGCCAAGATGGCACCACGTGGAGAAATCTTAGCTGCCCAAGCCAGCCAAGGATTGCCGCTGCACTTCCTCTCCTCAACTGGCCATTAGATCTGGGCTATTGGATCTTGATCTAATGGACATGAGCACGTGCGCCTTGGATCAAAATGCACCTCAAACATGTGCATAGCACGTTGGGCGAACACCTTTCCACGAGGTAGAGGTCGTGGGTTAGAGCACCTGCGTTCCTAAAATTGAAGGCGTAGGCAGGGCGTAGTCAATTGTGACCATGCGATGAAGATTGGGTGGCAGTGAGCGAGGAGATGTGGTGCACCCAGAGGCCACGATTCACGCACCCATGATCAGACATGCCGCTGCACGCCTGATCGTATGTGTGAGTGTGCGATGAAGCAGGTGTGGATGATCTTAAGCTGTTAGATCTCACGATCGGATGGCTGAGGTTGTCTGAACGTGGAGAAGCATTGAAGCGGCCGAAGGCGAGGAGGCGGGGGCGTACGCATGTGCTACACCCACGTTTTGCCTTTAGTGACATTTATATCCATTACTAAAGTCTGATGCATTTATTATTTTATTGATAAAATGACCTATTTAACCTAATCTCTATACCTATAAAAAGGCCCTACGGCCCCCACATTCATCTCATCCCTTCCTTCATCTATCTCCCTCTCCTAAGCTCTAAAGAAGCTTGTCCCAAACCCAGGATGCTTTTCTAGAGTTAAAATCAAAATTTTGTCCACTTCTCACCCCGTTGGTGGAGCACCAGTGGTCGTCTTCTCAGCTCCATTCCGAAAGTGAATCCCGTAACGATGATGCCCTGCCTCACCCTTGGTTCTTCCCACTTTGTTCTCCATCCTTCGTCTTCTCTCTTCTTTCAAGCATCGTCCGTCCAGCTCATCCTTCAAGCAGCCGTCAAGGAGGATAACTTCTCTCCCTCTTCTTTTTACCGCTTTCTAGATTAGACTTTTTGATTTCTATTTGTAGTTGTAACAACATTATTTTGATTATAAAAGTTGTTCTTTTTCTTTCTCTCTCTTTATATATATATATCTCTCTCTCTTTAGTTATAGTGTTTATATTGCAAGTAGAGTAGAATCATTGTGATTATCTCATCTTTAAACAAAAATAACAAAAAAAATATAATTGTGGATTTAAAATCAATGTAACCTCCCCGTGTTCGACCTAGGACTCCTTTTGAGTTTCAGTAAAAATTATTTGATTGTTCGAATTTTCTCGCAAATTACACTATGACGACGAGTTTTTGAAACTCAATTCTTTTTACGATGAATTTTCGATACAACATTTTGGTGCCGTTGCTGGGAAGGCAACGGATTCAATTT
Organism: Thalassia testudinum; assembly: GCA_037157565.1. Classification (NCBI taxonomy): domain Eukaryota; kingdom Viridiplantae; phylum Streptophyta; class Magnoliopsida; order Alismatales; family Hydrocharitaceae; genus Thalassia; species Thalassia testudinum. The sequence goes on from JAZHRO010000073.1 coordinate 28,562,558, forward strand.
CTTTTCCGCATTTCACACACTTAATTGCTTTCTAACTTTCTTTTATTTCTTTGCTATTGTCTTTTAGGCACCCCAATCATGAATCTTCAAGCGGTAGAAAGGGGTAAAGTGCAGTTAAAGACAACTATAAGTGCTGCCCCATTCTTTCCCCCTCCATAGACTTTATTCCATCACCCTAATTCAAACCCTAATTAGCCTAGGTGCTCTCATAAACCCTAGGATTAGTTTAGTTGCTTTGATTTCCACCTCCACGCACCTTACCCCCATTTAAAAGAAATCTAAAAAGAAAGAAAATTGCAGAGGTACACAAACTCTTCTGATTCTTCATACTCAACCAGTAATCTGATCTTTGGAACCAATACATACATCCAAACACATAATTGAGTAGAAATCAGATTAGGTAATCATTCGTGTGCCTAACTCAGTGGTGTAGTAAAGCCAATTGGTTGAGTTGTTTGGGCTACATCACTTCATATAAAAACAACTCATCAAGTAGATTACTAATTAGAGTTAACAATTAAGGTCAATACCAGGCACTCCATTTTATTTTGATTTCAAAGGAAAAACATCTTCACTCATGTTTGCAAATTTTGGTGTGCCTCCTAAATTTGATTGAATCACCTTAATTCAAACCCTAAAAGCTACTTAAGCAAGATTTAAACTCTAAAAGACACTTATCCAAATAATCTTGCTTGAAAACCTTGGTTGTGCATGCTCTCACACTTATTCAATCAATCATTAAGGGCACAACCCATTTTAAGAGCCCACCACATTCCAAAGCACTACTATCCCAGGCCTAATCTAAAATCAAACAGACGTTGGCCCTAGGACTCATCAGTCAGTTTCAGGATATTTCTCATACTGTGGTGTGAATTTGTGACATTTGCTTTTTCTAGAAGGTGCTAAGTTGGGTGGCCCGATTCTCAAATGACTTAAGCATGCCAAGGTTTGGCATAATTAGCGTCCTTCGGGACATGCTCCCCTTGTCTCGCCCTCCCAACTTAACCAACTTTTGGATTAAGGATAACACAAAACTTCGTGTTGTAGTTTGAGTTTATTTTGAAGCATAGGTCCTTAGGATACCCAACTTATGGACAAGCTTGTTTTGTTGTGCTACAGGGTTCTTATGCCCAGTCCTTTCGACCTCTTCCTAGTTTATACTTGGAAGGTCATTGAATCCTTGCTTGGAAGGACCATTAGACCATTTAAGAAGGTGTAGGTTGAATTTCAGTCCAATTGATCCCATGGCTGATCAACCACCTCCTTTGCCTCAGAATCTGCAAGAGATGCTGGAAAGGTAGCTGGAACAAATGTAGCAAATGCAAGAATGGTTCCAGCGAATGCATGGTCATGGCGCTCAGTCCTTGAAGGATTCTTATGATCCTTTTAATTACGGGGAACATCCCGATGTCCAGATTCCAGCCAGAGATGTAGAAATCAAGCCCAGGTGTTAAGCTTGATCAAACATTTCCATGGTCTTGGCTCTGAAGACCCTTCAGCATTTGGTGGCCTTGACCACTTTGATCCAGACCACTAAAGCACGAAACATGGACGAGGGGCAAATGATCATGAGGCTTTTCCCCCACTCCCTTAGCGATAAGGCTGCACATTGGTACCGAACAATTGGAAGGCCGATTGCAACTTGGAATGGTCTTAAATCGGCTTTCTTAAAGAAATTCTTTCCAGTTGGGCATACCAATGCATTGAGATTAGTATTAGTGCATACATAGCATGCATTAAGATATAAATAATTTAGTTTATATATATTTGCTTATATGCATTACATTCATATATAAATTATTTAGCATGCATTAGAATAACATGCATTAGTCTTTAGGTCGCATTATATGCATGTATTAGAATTAATATTTTATGTGAGGGTTTGTACATAAATAAACCAATCTTTTTATTATTCATTTTCTTCTCTCTTCTCTGCACGAAATATGCCGTAGCTACGTGCCATTGAAGATGGTAATCAAGGAGGAGCATGAGAAGCAGATCTGCTCCTGCCTCTCCATTTCAAATCCTTGCAAATGGCAATAAGAGAGGGGGAGCAGCTACCATGCTCGAGGAGATGCCACCTCACTCCACCACCGTGTGCTCCACTCCACCATCGTGGTTTCCACGGCCCAACTCCACCACACCGTGGGTCGGCGCGGTGACAACTCGCCATGCCAAGCCAGTGGATTCGTCCCAACACCATGCATGAGCCTTCACAGCTCCACTTCATTATGAGTGTGGCCACACTGGCTGCGTGACCATTGTTATCTTCTTTTCCTTTAAAGGAACCCAGCGCATCCGTTGCCTCACTGTGCCTTCCAGACACCTCTGGTCACGCCCACCACCATCTCCTTCACCAGCGCATGACCATCTCCTCCATGCTCTCACGCAGCAGCTGCAGTAGCGCACGCATCCTCCTTGCGACCTCCTCATGCAGCCAGCAGCAGACAACGCCCCTCTGCCACGCCACCGTGCTCGCCCGTGTCTCCCCTTCCACGCATAGCCAGTAGGGCACCCACTTACGCAGCAACTCAAACCACGACGACCACACTCCTATGGCTACATATCGTGCCTCAACATGCACGAAAGAGGTGCCCAACCACTGTCTTCGTGCACCTCTCAGCCAGATCCAGTAGCACCTGCACTCGCCTACTAGTGCGGCCCTCTAGCATGCTTTCGTGCGCTCAACGGCAAAGCCATCGCCTCCCCCGCTCCTCCAGCGCAACCTAGTGCACACTCACACAACCCGCACGCGCCTGCGCGTCCTCTGCACGCGTGTGGCCCTTCAACAGCTCCACACCACACACAGAAGCACCAACACGCACAGCCAGCCTCTGTCTTCTTCATCTTCTCCTCCAAGAGATCGAAGGAAACCCAAAGTCATCGTAGTCCTCCTCCATGCAATCACCTCATCTAGCCTCGAAGCTTCGTTCCATGAATGTCAACGAACTCACCTCAACCTCACGAGCTCGGCCACACCCTCCAAAGGACAACAACTGCCCGCTCGCACTGATGAGCCACCGCCGCCACCATTGCCAGCCTTCTTCATCACCGGTGAGACCACCGATAGCCATTCGACGTGCCAGCACCGCCAACGCGTAGCCTTCGTCGTGGCCAACCACCTCCGAGCTCCGCACACCTGACCACGGCCTCCTCTTCTCACATGCACAAAGGAAGCAAATGCTCTATTTCATGTTATATTAATTTTTACATTCACATGCCATTGCCACACTTTTTATTTTGAATTTATTAATTAAATATTATGGCTAATTTATGCAAGTGACCTCCCTCTTTCTCATAAATGCCATTTCAGCATGATCTCTTGTTGTTTTCTTAATTTGAAGGTGGATTTGGCTCAATTTCTTGACGAAATTAATAGTGAACATCGATTTTTGACCCTTGTGAGTTTGTAATAGCCAGTGCCTCCCTGTGGATACGACCTGCTCCTCATTAAGTGGTTATTTTAATTAATTTGATTTGTCAATTTTCCACAACATAGAAATACATGACAAATCATCTTAATCATCATCTTCGAAAGTGAAAATCAACCCATCAAATGGCACCGTTGCTGAGGAGGCAACGAGCCTGTTAGATTCACATTTATTTAATTAATTGTTCACATTTTATTTGAGGCATATTTCAATTCGATTATCTATTTGGTGCGAGGTATGCATATTTGGAGATGTCTTGTCGCACCAGCCTCAAAGATTAGGCGATCCTTGACATCATCGGTGGAGTTGCAACACTGGGAGAAGGAGCATCATGCCCACCTCAGCAATGCCTTGGTGGACCTTGTTTTCATAACTGGAGGAGATATCTAGAGGACCACATCTTTATCTCATCCATTTAGCTGTAGATAGTTTTTATCTTTCTTTCTTCTCTTTATTTTAGTACATTCATTTGGAAAACCCTTGTTCTAGGGTACATTTTTAGGGGTTTGTTCCCCAATTTTGTTTTAGGCCCGTGTTGGGTAATATTTTTCGGGAGCTTGTTCCCTTTTCTTTAGATCTATGTTTTATTTTATTTTGTGGTTTTTTATGCTTTTCTTTGTTTGTGCATATATATATATATATATAAAACAACAACACGAGCTGCCTGCTAGAAGCTGCCTGCCCCTAGGTCGTATCATTTAGGATTGAATGAGCAGCATTTAGATCTAATTTCCTATCTTGCATATTGCATGAAGAATGCAGGAATTAGGTATGCACTTCTAACTTTGCATTTCTACTTGCCATGCAAACGCATTTGGATTAATTTCAAGACCACCTAATCTATATTGAATAGATCTAAAAGTGGTCACATTTTCTAAAAAAGGACTTTAACTAAAGGAGGAACATTAAAAAAAACCAAGGACATGAATTGAGACATTGTGCTATGGTTTAAAATTCAAACTCAAAATTTTTATGGTGTATGCACACTTATATCTCTTGCACCATGGCATGCATTTAGACACTCAGGTTTGGAAGCACTAGGACTAGAGCCTCCTATTGTTGGGGTCTAAACTGACCTAAACTTTAGTTCAGAGGTAAAGTTGCCTCCAAACCTTGCGGATTGAGGGTAGTTAAGAAGCACTACGAAAGCAATGCTTCAAAGGAAGGATTTGACCCTACTTGCATCCCACTTTGCCGTGTTTGGTGGTGACTAAACTTTTTGGGCTTTAGGGAAGATGAACTAAGTCCTAGTTAGATCTTCTTAGGCGTATTGACAACTAGGTGCATAATTGTTTAGATAACTTGATTTGTCGCCTACAAGTGACTTAAAATCTCAAAAGCCTAACTAATTAAAGACCTAAAAAGTCCTCTGATTTGTGTTTGCTTAGGGAATCTGCTTGTGGTGTGAGTTAGAATGGACCACATTAACTTTCATCCTTTCACATCTTGCCCACACCTTTACCCCCACTTTGCAATCTTCGATCCCATGCGCCGAGATGGTCCATCTTTTGATGGGCAAAATGACAATCATTGGGATCCTTTTTACTCCTACTATAGGGGTATTGGTTTGGTTAAGCCCCAAATCAGTGAGCAGAACCTAGGAGCAGGATTTGCCTTGCCCAATATCCCACACACCATAGGAACACCCAACCCACCCTCCCAGATTGATTATAATGGTTGGACAGAAACTCCTAGGTACTATAAGCTTGGGCCTGACTTCTCTCTTGATAGAAATGATGATGTCTCCTCCTTGAAGATGAAAATAAAGAAAATGTAAGACGAAATGATTGAATTATTAGGAGAATCTTTGAGAGTAGGCCAACAAGGAAAAGAAGACATTAGCCACCCAACCTACCCCATTGAGGATGACATGCACCCCTTTATGCTAGATGCATCTCCCAAGGGAGAGCCGCACCCTAAGTTGGAGGGGAATTTTGGCTATTATAGCTACTTTTCAAGGATTGATTTTGAAACCTCCCCACTAAATGACACTTCCTTGAGAGGTCCATGCCTTAAGTGGGAGGAGGATATGTATGAAAGGAGCTATACATTGGATGAAGAAAGGTGGCAACCTGAGGAAGATGATGATTAGGTTGAGTATCCACCTAAATTATATTGGAGTCAAAAGAAGGGAATGATGGTACCATTGAAAGACCTCAACCCAGATGATAGTATTTTTGTCACATTTGATGAAGTAGGCCGAAGTCAAGTTGTTAATCCCATGCTCCCTTCTGATCACGAGATGGAACTCAAGCCCACCCTTAGGGAACCTAACCATGAAGAAATTCACCTATCTGAGGAGTCTGATGTTGCCAGTGTAAACCATTTACCCTAAATATAGTGCCCTAGGGGATCTGCTGAGATTTTAGATGATTCTAGACCTCGGGTACATGATGAATCGTATGATGAGGAGAAGGATGAATTATATGAGGAACCTACATTCAAGATTTGGAGTGATACTAAGTGTGATTATGTCTTATTTGAAGAATAAGCCCCCAAGGATGTCACAAAGTTGACCAAATCAGGTTTCCTTAGCACACCTATTGATGATATCTCTCCTCATGATGAAATAATGGAAAATTTGGAAGCAACTTCTGAGATTAATGTGGATTCACATATAGACTCTGGGGAGGATTTCCTTAAAGAGCAAGAACCTAGGGATGACATTGATAGGATAATCCCTACATCTGTTGCTTCCAACCTGCCTTCATTTGATTTGGAGTCACCCTCTGATTCGCCTATGTCTGAAGGCAAAATTTTGACCGCATACCATGAAATGATCACTAATGAAGAGCAGGTAGATACTTGTGATATTACTAGAGATGCTAGGGACGTGATTGAAGAACTGGAAAGGTTGTTAGGCATGGACACTGAGTCGACTGGACCCACCTTAGATCTTATGGACATCCTGCAACCTCGAAACTTAGACACCCTAGACAATCCTTGGCTTAAAGGTATGCTCACTACTATTTGGACTGGGAGCTTAACAGACCAATATCTCTTGTAATGGGGTATCAAGTATGGATTTGATGATTTCTATGGTCAGTCCATTACCCTTGGGGTTTATCTCTGCACCATTCCTTCCCCATTCCTTTTGGAGGAACCTTGTCATCCTTCCCCTTCCCCTTTGGAGGTTGTTATGCCAGTTTATCCTTTAGAACCTCCTTTGGTGACCTGGGATGATTTCATTCCCATCCTAGTTGGACAAGTATTCGCTATCTAGATTCATCATCAGCTTGCCAACATCCTAGGTTACCTATTTTCTAGGCCAGCATTACTTTGCTCATTTTTAGGGCCTATTTCTTTGATCCTTGAACTTGACTTGCAGGTTCTTTGGCTACTCAACTGCCAACAAAATAACGGCAGCCCATCTCTGACCCAGGTAATATCCTTCTATGCAATGAGAACATTGTAGATTTTAGGCAAGTACTTAGGGTATACATAGCATTTATATATAGTGCATTCATGCATTTAGTTAAAGCATTCTGCATTGCATACATTTGCATTCTCAAAAAAAAATAGAGAGAGAGAGAAAAAAATGTATTGAGCTTAACTAGTTGGGCCCTGCATTCTTAGGCATAAGACCAGAGCTTTAGGTTAGACTAAGTTGACTCTAGGTGTCTAACTTTAGAAGATAAGTTGAGCTACTAGCTTTTGACCCTTAGGGTCCTTTGTGGACTTTAAAACTTAAATTGGAGTTAAGTTGCGGACCATTCCTCAAGAGGTTGAGGAAGGAAAGTTAGGGATTGAGTTAAAGGCTGGGTAGTACTTGATGTCTTTTTCTACCTTTTGGTTTACGGGTCCTCGTAACCTAAGCATCCACATTTCGCACACACTTGGTCTTGTGTAAATAGTGATCACCCTAATTCATTTCTCAAAGAAAATTTGGTTCTCTTAGTTTTGACTTAGGAGAAGCTTGAAAACACAATTTGATTGGATGAGTTCCTGTTGCAGGAGAGGTGGAGTGCATATTCACCTTGATGATGCGATGATAACATGTCACCTTCTTGGCACTTGTCTCTTAGGATATCCATCCTACTGGGGGCATGTAAGCGCATTGTGTGATTCAGGTGCTATGGGTGGCCCTATCTCAAACTACCAATTGCCACAGGCCTGAATTCACTTAAGAAATCCACGTGCGATACTATCTCGAAGTGTCGATTGCCAGGAGTTCTTGGTGTCGCTATGGATGGTGCTATCTCGAAGCATCGAAAGCTAGGCACCCTTTGAGGTTTGGTGATGGGGACTATTGAATGCGGAAAACTACGCAATTGAAGTTGGTTTTGAAAAACCCGTCGTTGTAGTTCGATTTGCGAAGAAATCCGTCAACAAATAAATTTATACCAAAATTCTAAGAATTCCAGGTCGAACACAGGGAGGCTACATCGATCTAAAATTCGTGATTTAAATTTTTTTTGTGTTTTTATTTGAAAATGAACTATTACACTGGAATTGATATAAATAATAAGAGAGAGAAAGAGAGAGAGGAGGAGAGATAGAGAGAACAATTACTTGATATAATCAGAATGTTTTTACAACTATAAAGCGGGAAATGATTGCAACTAGAAAGTTACTAAAAAGAAGGGAGAGAGATGTTATCCTCCTTGACGAATGCTTGGAGGATGAGCTGGATGGAGCGATGCCTGGAAGATAGAGGATGGAGTGGGAAGAAGGAAGATGAAATAGGAAGAAGCGGGAACGAGGCAGCACGTCATCGTCGTCGTGGGATCCACTTCCGGAAATGGGGGCGAGAAAATTGGATTTTGGCTCTAGAATAGCATCCTAGGTATGGGACAAGCTTTTCTTGAGCTTTGGAGAGGTAGAGAAGTGAAAGAAGGGATGAAGAAGTGGAGGTCGGGTCTCCTTTTATAGTTGTAGGAATTGAGGGCAAATTTATCATTTCAAGCTTAAAACATTAATATCAGGTCTTTAGTGATGGATTTATCCATTACTAAAGGTTTGATCATGGCCGACATGCGTGTGCCGTGCGTGCCTCCTAGCCTTCCTCGCTCAAAACGCTTGTGCATGTCTTTCAAATCCTAGCTGTCCGAATGCGAGATTGGACGGCTCAGATTTCTCCTCACGCTCGTTTGTCTACGCCTTCACTGCACGCCCGCGTGCGATCGGGCATGCACGTTGTGCGTCAGATCACATGTGCACACTATTGGCTGATCAGCGCCACCTACAGCCAATCGCACAGTCACGATTACTCACCCGTGCATTGTGGATGACTAGTCGAACGCGCGTCGTGCGCCGCTGCTCGACCGCTGTGCTACAGCACTTGCTTTGTCGTGATTTTGACTTCAGGCGCACGTACTCGCGGCCGTTGGCTCAAGATCCAACAGCCTAGATCGTCTGCACCCTTTGCCTTAAGAGAGTGTGAGCAACTCATCTGGGTCATTCCTGGCCGTTGGATAAAGATTTCACAGCTAGGATTGAGCGGTGGAGATCCTTTGGAGATGCAGCGGCGATCCTTAGGGTTGATTGGCCGGTTGGGATGGCGCCACATGGAGCCATCTTGGCCGTCCATCTTCTGTGTGCTGTAGATGGTGCCACGGATGTCGGATTGGATCGATTTTCATGCCATTAGGCTATGATCATCGATCCAAACCCATCCGTGTGGTTGGATTTGTCGTCTGAAGTACAGATTGGCACCATCTTGTCCCTTGATCTTTATGCTTCCTTGGTCTCTATCCGGTGCTACAGATGTCCAATCAGGGCGATCTTGGAGTCGTTGAACTCCAATCATCACCCTTATTAGATCCGTACAATTGGATCTTCAATCCGAGGCCCCAATAAAAAGTCACCCTGTCCTTGACCATAAAAGGAGACAATTACTATACAATCTATACAACTTGATCTAAATGTATGATTATACATGTTATGTAATATTTACGATGTATGATGCTAATATGATACTAAGAACATGCATTAATAGACATTTTTGGCTATTTAGATGTATGCACATCACACGCCCATGCCTATCTTCTACTAGTCCCTCGCAAAAACTACATGTTATTTATAAAAGAATTAGGGTTGGATTACTCAGCCACAAGTCATTTTCAATATTAAGAAATTTTTACTTAGGACCTGAACTTTCAAAGAGACAACAACGCCAAGGTATCTACCAAAATGCAGATCACCTCAAGCCCTTGCCTTATTCAAAGAAAGATCTCTTTTTTCTTCTTTTCTAATTTTTTTGGATTTTTGAGTTTAGGGTTACAAAGTGGCTTTCTACGACCACTCAACCCACCCAAGACTTGATGAGAACTCTAAGTTATAAGCTTCTTTTTGTGAAAGTGATAGACTCGTTGATCGACAATTAGAACAGACTTCGAGTTTCTATGCTCCTAGGTGACCTTAAAAAGAATTCTGCCTAAAGGTGTATCTATACGATCGGTAGCTTTCTCCCTACATTTCTGTTTATGGGGTCAACACAAGGGTGAATCCAGTGTATATCTCCCCGGCTTATTCTACTTCTCTGCTTCTTCCTAAGTGTTTTAGGAATTTGACGTGCATTTCTTGAGCTGGGTTCTGGACAACCTACCAATGAGCTGTTACCCACGATAACTTGCCAGCCACACCCATGCGGTGAAGTGTGGCTTATTTCTTTTTCTTTTTCTCCTTTTCTTTTTCTTTTTCTTTTCTCTCTTTTTTTTTCTTTCTTTTCGGACTTTCTTTTTCTTTTTTTTTTACATAGGTGGCTTCCCTGGTCTAAGATTTACCTAAAGGTAGAAGGAAAAGAATGGCCTAGTGGCTGAGCTCTGGACAACCTACCTATGGGCTATTACCCACAATAACTTGCCAGCCATACCACCCTAGAAGGTTCATTAACTACCCAATTTCCATTAAAATTGTCGGATAACGAGTCAGTGATGAATAGTGTGTAGATGCTTTAGACTTAAAATTCTCTCAAATCAGAGGACGGGTTGATAAGTCGTGTACTTATAACCCAAACTTATTTAATAAAATTAAAATAGAATTTAGGATGGTGAGGACTCGATGCACAAATCCACATTTTAGTGGATACCTGGGCTGATTAAGCCCAAAGACCTGAAGGGTCTTTGTGTTCAGATCCTACTGTAATATTTCCTAAGATTGAAAAGTCCTAATGCCCAAGTATTTTTTCCTAATTTAATATTTTTTTTCATGCATATATAAGAAAACAAGTAGAATTTACAAGAATTCCACAGAGTTGATAAACTAATTCAGAAATGAATCCACCCCCCCATGCCTAGCTGATGCAATGTCCGCATTAAGAATAAAAGACATGAAAGGAAGGTAGAATGTAGAAGATATCACCTGAATATGATACTCGAGTCAGCTCTAAGTCAGACTGTACAACTGCTGAGTTTAATGCCGTCAGCTAGGCGAAGTCCAGTCAAAGAGATCACAACATGATGAGGGCAGCCGTGTCTGAGATGGGTTCTGGAGCAATACGGTCAATAAATGACTTTAGACGTTAATCGTTGACTTCGAATGAATTACCCATCTTTGGGTCAGAAATCTGAATGGCCCCGTTTGGAAAAATCTGATCGATGATGAATGGGCCATTCCATTTTGACCTAAGTTTGCCGGGAAAGAGCTTAAGTCGAGAATTGAAGAGCCAGACCTTCTAGTTTGACTCAAATCTCTTGCGGGATATCAATTGGCCATGAAGAGCTTTTGTCCGATCCTTGTAGATCTTGGCATTCTTGTATGCATCATTTCTAAGCTCCTCCAACTCAGATAGTTGGAGTTTCCTGGATTTTTTGGCTAAACTTAAATCCAGATTGCATTGCTTGATTGCCCAGAATGTCCTATGTTCAATTTCTACAGGTAAATGGCATGCCTTTCCATACACCAGACAAAACAATGACATGACGATAGGCATTTTGTACACCGTACGATAGGCCTAAAGGGCGTCCTTAAGCTTTTGAGTCCATTCTTTATGATCAGGCCTAACCATTTTTTGAAGAATATTCTTGATCTCCCGATTGGAGATCTCGACCTGTCCATTCGTCTGGGGATGGTAAGGTGTGGAGATTCTGTGATTTACCCTGTATTTTGCCAGTAAATTACAAAATTGGGCATTAGTGAAGTGAGAACCACCATCGCTGATGATGGCCCTTGGAATCCTGAACCAGCTAAAGATGTTCTTCTTGACGAAATCGATGACCACCTTGTGATCATTGGTTCAGATGGGAATGGCCTCGATCCATTTGGACACATAATCAACAGTGACGAGAATGTACTGATGTTCAAATGAAGGGAGGAAGGGTCCCATGAAATCAATGCCCCAAACATCGAAGATTTCGATGGGAAGAATCGGGTTTAGGGGCATCATGTCTCTTTTGGTTATGCTCCCAAGTGCCTGGCATTGAGAACATGACCTCGAGAATTCCTAGGCATCCTTGAATAAAGACGAACAAAAGAATCCAGATTGCAAAATTTTTGCAGCCGTCTTTTTCCCAGAGAAATGTCCACCACACGCAGATGCATGGTAGAAGTCGAGTATACTTTGGAATTCACTCTCCGGAACACATCGACGAATAATTTGATTAGAGTTAATGCGATACAATTCAGGGTCTTCCCAAAAGTAGTATTTGGCCTCAGATTTGAGTCTCTCATTGTTGCTTGGTCCAATATGAGGGATTTGACCAATGGCCAAATAGTTTATGATGTCTGCAAACCATGGTGTTTGGACACCTAAAACTGTAAGGATAGTCTCGTCCGGAAAAGTATCAACAATCGAAATATACAGATGAGAAGAATCACTCAGGAGTCTTGAAAGATGATCCGCCACCACATTCTGTGCCTCGGATTTATCCTTGAATTCAAGATCAAATTCTTGAAGCAGAAGAATCCATCGAATAAGTCAGGGTTTGGCATCCTTTTTGGCTAAGAGATGTCTCAAGGTTGAGTGATTCGTATAAATTATGACATGAGACCCTAAGAGATAAGCCCTAAATTTCTCCAAAGCAAATACTACAGCTAGTAATTCCTTCTCAGTAACAGTGCACTTCCTTTGGGCCTCGTCTAGAGTTTTACTAGCGTAGTAGATGACAGAGGCCTTCTTGTCAATCTTCTAACCCAAAACAACCCCAACCGCATAATCAGAAGCGTCGGTCATGATCTCAAGTAGGGCTGTCCAAACCGGTGGTTGCAACACTGGAGTAGAAGTGACTGCCATTTTAAGAAAATCAAATTCCTTACGGCATGTTTCGTTAAAATCAAATGGCGTATCTTTGGCAAGAAGGTTGCTTAGAGGGCGAGAAACCTTAGAAAAGTCCTTGATGAACCTCTTATAGAATCCCACATGACCAAGAAATGATCGAATTTGTTTGATAGATGTGGGAAGGCAAAGTTTAGAGATAGCATCAACCTTAGCTTTGTCAACTTCAATACCCCGTTCAGAGATTACATGATTCAAGACGATGCCTTCTTGTGTCATGAAATGACTCTTTTCCCAGCTAAGGACTAGTCTTGTTTTGATGCATCTTTTAAGAATCATTTCAAGATTAGCCAAATAAGAATCAAATGATTCTTCGAAAATAGAGAAATCGTCCATGAAGACTTCCATAAACTCTCCCACCATGTCTGAGAATATGGCTAGCATACACTTTTGAAAAGTCGCAGGTGATTGCATAAGCTGAATGGCATCCTACGGAAAGCAAAGGTTCCGTAGGGACAAGTGAAAGTCATTTTTTCCTGATCCTTGGGATGGATAAGGACTTGATTGTATCTCGAGTAGCCATCAAGGAAATAAAAGTACTTTTGCCTCGCTAGTTCTTCAAGGATTTGATTAATAAAGGGAAAAGGGAAATGATCCTTTTTCATGGCTATGTTTAGCTTTCTGTAATCAATACAAACCCTCCAAGAGGAAGCTGAATGAGTTGTGACAGATTCTCCTTTCTCGTTAGTCACAATGGTAATCCTGGCTTTCTTGGGAACAATTTGCACTGGACTTACCCAAGGACTATTAGAAATCGGATAAATGAATCCTGCATCGAGCCACTTGATAATATCCTTCTTGACCACTTCTCACATATTTGGGTTTAATCTCCTCTACATTTGGCAAGAAGGGTGGGATCCATCTTCCAAAAATATTCTGTGATTGTAATAAGATGGCTTGATCCCCCTAATGTCATGAATGGTCCAACCAATTGCCTCCTTATGTTCCTTAAGGACCTTGATCAATTTAATCTCCTGCTCCTTAGTTAATCTGGCACTGATAATCACAGGGAGTGTCTTTTGAGGTCCCAAAAACTGATATTTCAAATTCTCAGGCAATGGTTTCAGTTCAAGCTAGGGTAGGTTTTGGATGGAAGGTAAGGATGATGCTGATGAAGATTCATCAAGCAGAAGAGGTTGAAAGTGAATAAAATCAATAACCTCTTAAGAATATGGTGTGTTTGCCACAGAGGGTTGCGGGTTAGATTCATCAGCACGGGAGGAACTTTCAATTGTAGAAACCGCCATACAAGTTTCAATATTCAAACTATCTTCCTCAAGTTCCTCTATAAGTCCACAATCTCGAATTTGTTAATTGCCTTGAAAATATCCAATTTCAATTTCTGATTCCGAAAGGTGATTTCCATGCTACCGCTTACACAGTTGATATTGGTCTTTGCGATAGCTAGGAACGGACGCCCCAGAATGATGGGCGTGTTCCTCATATTTTTAGGTACATCCATGTCAAGGACAAGGAAATCTATAGGAAAATAGAAATCCTTAACCTTAATAACATCTTCAATAACACCTCGCGGATTTGTGACCGAGCGATCCGCTAACTGCAGCGTTACTGAAGTCGGCCGAAGTTCACCTAATCCGAATTTCTCATAGAGAAAAGTTAGAATTAGGTTAATGATGCACCTAGATCCAGAAGTGCTCTATCAAAAGTGTAACCTCCGATGACACAAGAAATCAAAGGAGGACCTGGATCTCTCTTTTTTTGAGGAAGGTGATGCAGGATAATAGAACTAGCCTACTCGAAGAGTACCACCTTCCTCGGAACAGATTCTCTCAACTTATGCTTCTGTATGCGTTAATTCTTCAAAAGTTTAGCGTAAGCCGGTATGTGTTTGATAGCATCGAGGAGCAGGATATTGATCTCGACATTCTTGAATATGTTCAAGAGCTCCTCGTTACTATCAACAGGCTTCTTCTTCCTAGGTTTAATCAAGGCCTCAGGAAGAGGAACATGAGTCAAGTCTTCGGAATCAGGTTCTTGAGCCTTGATTTCTTCCTCGGAGCTCTTCTTTCTCTCCTCAGACTTTCCAAGATTTAGTAGATCAGAACAGTGCAGTTGTAGATCCTAAGTTTGTTTTCCACTCCTCAAAGTAACTAAATTAGCAGATGCATACGGGTTTGGGTCTTGGGGAGGGATAGGAAAAATTGGAGGGGCTTCATTAGCTAAAAACCTTTGATTTGAAGAAGAAACAGAAGAGGAAGGACCCTACTCAACCACCTGACCATATGCGTATGGGTCCCTCTGATTCTCGTACCCATGGGCTTGATTGCTCGGATTCTGGATATTACGTGGGTTGGGTACGAGTTGAGATGGCATAGATCCGGGTTGATGAGAATTAGTAATGAACCCATTTTGCAAGTTGTTCAGCGGGGTTTTCATTTGCTGCATGAGCTGGAGCATAGATCCTTACATTTCTACCATCTATCGGTTCAAATCAGCCTACTCTACGGGTTGAAAGGCATTCCAGGATGGTTGATTGACCTGATTTAGGGGTAGCTGACTATAAACATGACCCTAACCCATTGGTCTTCGCATAGCATAATTGCTGGGTCAGAATTGGGTTAACTGCCCTAGGTTTTTCCAGGAGAAGTTAGGGTGGTTTCTCCAACCTGGATTATAAGCATTGGAGTAAATGTTAGACCTAACATTCTCCTGTACAGCATATACATCCTCATAGGGTGAGGATGGAGAGAAAGAAAGGGAGGGATCAGAGAAACTGGGATCAAAGGCCCCAGTTTGGAACTCGTGGGGTTCCGAATAATGCTGACTCACAGGTTGAGCAGCATGAAGTTGATTCACGAACTCCCATCCAGAAGGAGCTCACAACGAATGGAATCCCAAATTCTGGGATTGAGTGGATCGAGAATTGTTCATTGAATTTCCAGCCATCCACTCCTCCATCCTTTTAGTAACCAAGTCCACCTCATCTAGTTTATTGCAAATCAATTCCATATCGAATGAATGAGAGTTGTGGACTTCATTAACAATCGATCTAGGTTGTTGGGACCGGTTAAAAGTATCCATGGAGGCATTATTGATCAAATTCTCGCTCATCTCCTCAAACAAATCGTGTGCACTATTTGCATCTTTATTGAGGAAATTGCCTCCGCAATAAGCATCCATGTGATTTCTGAGTTGCTCAATCAACCTGTGGTAGAAGATCTGCACGAGCTGCCATTTCAGCACCTCGTGGTGTGGACACCTCCGTAATAAGTCTTGGAATCGCTCCCAGGCAACATGAAACTGCTCCCTCGGTCACTGGATGAAGGTAGTAATTGCCTGTCTCAAAGCATTGGTACGTCTGATAGGGAATAATTTCTTCAGGAAAGTCTATTTCAATTCATTCCAAGTTGCAATTGGCCTTCCTATAGTCCTGTACCAATGAGCGACTTTATCCCTAAGAGAATGGGAGAAGAGCCTCATGATCATTTGCTCCTCATTCACGTTTCGTGCCTTGGTGGTCTGGACCAAAGTGGTCAAGTCCTCCAAGTGTTGAAACGGGTCTTCAAAGCCAAGCCCATGGAAATGTTTGATCGAGCTTAACACCTGGGCTTGATTTCTGCATCTTCGGCAGGAATTTGGACGTCGAGACGTTCCTTGTAATTTGAAGGATCATAAAAATCCTTCAAGGGCTGAGCACTTTACATTCTCTAGAACCATTCTTACATTCTCTGCATTTGTTCCAGCTACCTTTGAAATACCTCCTGTGGATCCTGAGGCAGAGGAGGCAGTTGATCAGCCATGGGATCAATTTGGCTAAAATTCAATCTACGCCTCCTAGAATACTCTAGTGGTCCTTCAAATTGGGAATTCAATGACCTCCTTCCTGGCATAAACTAGGAAAAGGTCGGAAGGACTTGGGATAAGAACCCTGCAGCATAACAAAACAAGCCTATCCTTAAGTGGGGTATCCTAAGGATCTACAGTCTCTCAGAATCAACCTTAAGATTATAAATGATTTACTCTACTTGCATCCAATCAATTCAACCAGTTACAAGGAGGGACTGGGGAGAAGGTTTTTCCTTCGGCTTGCACCTCCAGTTCCTAGTGTACACCCCAGCCACGGTCGTTTGACGCAACAACCCTAGCTAGACATTGAATTGATCAGTACAAGCAGGTTAATCATAAACAATCTTAGACTGGACCCCGAAGAGCGAATCAGTCCTTAAGGCCAACATCTACTTTATTTTATTTAGGCCTGGGATTGTAGTGCTTATGGAATGTGGTGGGCCCCTAAAATATGTTGTGCCCTTAATGATCAATTGAGTATGTGTGAGTGTGTGCACAACTAGGGTTTTCAAGCAAGATTATTTGTGATGAGTAGATTTTAAGGTTCAAATCTTGTTTAAGTAGCTTTTAGGGTTTAGAATTAGGTTTAATTCAATCAAGTTTGAGGCAAACTAGGTTTTCAAGCACGGGTGAATATCACTTTCCTTTTGAAACAAAAAATAAAGTGGAGTGCCTGGTATTAACCTAAATTGAAAACCCTAAGGGGAAGCTACTTGGTGAGTTGATTTTAGGTTAAGTGGTGCAGCCCAAACAACTCAAACAATTGGCCAAGATCGCACCATTGAGTTAGGCACACAAAATGATTAACCTAGACTGATTTCTACTCTTTTATATGTTGATTTGTGTGTACTGATTCCATAAATCAGAATCTAGTTGAGTAGATGAAAATCAATTAGGTTAAGTGCCTTGAATGTGGGTGTATGTAGTGTGTATATTGAATTACCCCACAAGAAATGACTTTTTGTTGATTTTTTTATATGTGGGCGAGATGAATGTGAGTGGAAATCCAAGCAACCAAACTAACCCTAGTATTTATGCAAACACCTAGGTTAATTGGAGTTTGAATTAATGTGGTGAAGTGGAATCTAGGGAGGAGGAAGAATGGGGAGCACTTACAATTGTCTTCAACTGCACTTTACTCCAATCTACCACTTGAAGATTCCCTATCAAGGTACTTGTAAAATAATAGATAAGAAATAAAGCAAGTTAGAAAATAATAAAGTGCACGAAATGCGAAAAGAAAATAAAAAATTGTTGCCTCCTCGGTGATATGGATTTTACGCGGTTTGTAAAATACGTCGTTGTAACGTGCAAAATCGATCAACACTTAAATTTATAAACCTAGATAGTGGGGTATCTAGGGTCATCCAAAGAGGCAAGTTTGCAAAAATTAAATAGCTTGCTTGGAATATAAATCTCAACTTTCTTTTTGGTCTTTTTTCAATATATCATTTTTATGTTTTTGAAATTAAGGCAACATGCGAAGTTGTTGGCGGAAAAGTAAATAACAACTACGATTACTAAGCTAACACCTAAGTGACAAGTAATTTCTCTTCCTAAGCTCACTCAAGGCACGTGGAGGCCTAGAGTAATTAGGGAGAGGGAGTGAAAAGTGCTAGGATCACAGCAATCAAAATGCAACTAAAAGAAATTTCAAAGAAGGCAACTAGATTAATAAGAAAATTTTTTACAGAAAAACCTAGTAGATGAATGCTTCTACTATTAGAGAATTGCAATAAATAAAACACAAATCCTCTAACTAGATGGTGAAGAAGAGGGCTTCTTGCTCCAAGCTTGGTAGCTCCTGAGCTTGAAAAGAGTCCTCCAACTCCTTCGCTATGCTTCACCAAGGTGATGTCCTCCAAAGCAAGCCTTATGGGGGCATGCCCTAAGCTTTTCTCCAAGGGTGGAAATCCACCCTAGGTCCTTCTCCTTTGCCTGGTCGTCCTCCTTGAAGTAGAAAAGTCCTCCTCCTTGGCGTGGCCCAAGTTGAAGAGAGTGGGGAGAAGGCACCAAAGGGGCTGGTGATGTGCCCCTTTAATCTTCTTCTCTACTCCTTCTTCTTGGCTGTAGGTGTAGGTGGGTATAGGTAGAAAAATACACTAATGGAGGATGCTCTAAAATGGTGGTAGGTGGTGGGTTTATATAGAGTAGGAATGGGGCTAAGGTGACTCTTGAAATGAAGGGCTAAGATGGGAAGATGGAGGTGGTTGGCGATCCTATGGCTAAGGGCAATTGGCGCCAACCCAAGGGACACTTAGGGGGTGGTTATGGGTGGTGGCACCCCTTGAAGTTGGTGCCAAAATGGCTTCTAGAAGGGGGGCTTAGGTGGCGCCAAGTAGGGTTCTAGAAGGAGGGGTAGGTGGGTGGCTAGGATGGGTTGTAGGGTTAGGTGCATGGTGGATGTGGGGGTGGATGTTGGCACCAAAAGGGGGGTAGTTAGGGTTAGGTTTTGGCACCAAAATTGGTGCCTTTTGGTGGTGATGATGGGGTGAAGAGGTGGCACCAACTTGGAGTAGGATAGCTAGCTTAGGTAGGGCTTAAGTTGGTGGAGCTAGCTAGGATTGAGTTGAAGGTGGTGGATGGCCAAGGAGCTGGGTGCTAGCTAAGCTAAGCTAAGCTAAGCTAGCTTAGCTAGCTATGGAGTAGAGGAGGAGGTATTGGGGCTAAGGTTTGAAGAGAGGAGCTGAGGAGGAGAAGTCTAGAGCTAGAACTGGAGCTGGTAGCTGCTGAAGAGGTTGGCATGGAGCTACTCTAGCTGGCTTAGCTTGCTAGTTCTTTGCTAGCTGCTAAGCCAAGCTAAAGTGAGCTAGCTTCTACCATAATGAGCTTAGGTGAGCTGGGTCTGGTGCTCCCGGGGAGGATCAAGCTGGTTGAGGCAGCTAAGGTAGCTTAGCTCAACTGAGTTGAGCTAAGCTGAGTCCCCAGGAGCTAGACTTGAGCTTCCTGAGATGGGATGAGTTCTTCAGTTGGCTGGAGTTGAGTGGAGCTGGATGTAGCTAGATCTGAGTTGGGGTGAACTCTAGTCAACTCAGCTGAGCTCCCTATGGACTTGTGGGAGCCAAAATGAGCTAGACTCAACTAGGTTGAGCTAGATTTGAGCTGACTTGAGCTAGGGTG
Source organism: Thalassia testudinum (assembly GCA_037157565.1). NCBI lineage: Eukaryota > Viridiplantae > Streptophyta > Magnoliopsida > Alismatales > Hydrocharitaceae > Thalassia > Thalassia testudinum. The sequence continues at coordinate 28,582,130 of JAZHRO010000073.1, forward strand.
AGCTAAGATGAACTCTCTTGAGCTACCATTTAGGTGAGATTAGCTAAATGGAGTTGGGATGAGCTAACCCTAGTTCAAGTTAGCTATGATCCAGCTGTGGTGAGCTGGATCAAGCTGAGTTCCAGCTAGTCTGAGCTTCTCCTTCACCATTTGCCTTCTTGAGTGCTAGGGTTTTAGGGATCTGTATATCTATCCATCCCTAACACTCACAAAAACATATTAAAAAGACAATAAAAAATGCAATGCATGCCTAACCTAATTTATGCCTAAATGCAGCCCAAAAACCCGTTTGCGGAGTAAAATCCTAAGAGCTAGGTTTGTTTTAATGCATAAGAATGATGACAAACTGGCATTTATCACCCGGCAACGGTGCCAAATTGTTGAGATGCAGAAAACTATGCGATCGAAGTTAGTTTCGGAAAACCCATCGTTGTAGTTCGATTTGCGAAGAAATCTGTCAACAAATAAATTTATACCAAAATTTTAAGAATTCTGGGTTGAACACAGGGAGGCTACATCGATCAAAAATCCGCGATTTATATTTTTTTGTGTTTTTGTTTGAAAATGAAATAATTACACTGGAATTGATATAAACAATAAAAGAGAGAAAGAGAGGGAGGAGAGAGAGAGAACAATCACTTGATATAATCAGAATGTTTTTACAACTATAAAGCGGAAAATGATTACAACTAGAAAGTAGAAAATTCTATTCTAGAAAGCTATTAAAAAGAAGGGAGAGAGATGTTATCCTCCTTGACGAATGCTTAGAGGACGAGCTGGGCAGAGCGACACCTGGAAGATGAAGGATGGAGCGGGAAGAAGGAGGATAAATAGGAAGAAGTGGGAATGGGGCAGCACGTCATCATCGTCGCGGGATCCACTTCCTGAATGGGGTAGAGAAAATTGGATTTTGGCTCTAGAATAGCATCCTGGGTGTGGGACAAGCTTTTCTTGAGCTTTGGAGAGGTAGAGAAGTGAAGGAAGGGATGAAGAAGAAGTGGAGGTCGGGTCTCCTTTTATAGTTGTAGGAATGGAGGGCAAATTTGTCATTTCAAGCTTAAAATAATAATATCAGGTCTTTAGTGACGGATTTATCCGTCACTAAAGGTCTGATCGTGGCCGATGTGCACGTGCTGCTCGCGCCTCCCCACCTTCCACGCTTGGAATGCCAACGCATGTCTTTCAAATATTAGCCGTCCGATCGTGAGATCGAATAGCTCAGATTTCTCCTTGCGCGCCTTCATCAGCACATTCACCGCGCACCTGCGTGCGATCGGGCATGCGCGCTGTGCGTTAGATCACGCATGCGCGCTATTGGCTAATCCGCTCCACCTGCAATCGATCGCACTGTCATGATTACTCACCCGTGAGTTGCGGATTGCGAGTCAAACGCACGTCGCACACTCACGCAATGCCGCTCGACCGCTGTGCAGTGGTGCTTGCTTTGTCACGGTTTTGATTTCAGGGGCATGTGCTCGCGGCCGTTGGATCAAGATCCAACGGCCCATATCATCCGCGCCCTTCACCTAAAGAGAGTGTGAGGGGCTCATCTGGGTCACTCCTAGTCGTTGGATCAAAATCCAACCGCTAGGATCGAGCGGTGGAGATCCTTTGGGGATGCAGCAGTGATCCTTAGGGTCGATTGGGCAACTGGGATGGCGCCATGTGGCGCCTGATGTGTATACATCTAAATAACCAAAAATGTCTATTAATGCATGTTCTTAGTGTCATATTAGCATCATACATTGTAAATATTGCATAACAAGCATAATCACGCATTTAGGTTAGGTTGTACAAATTGTATAGTAATTGTCTCCTTTCTTGGCCAGGGATAGAGCAACTTGTTAATCAGGGCCTCAGATCGAAGATCCAACTATATAGATCTGATCAGGGTGACGATTGGAGTTCAACGACTCCAAGATCGGCCTGATCGGACATCATAACACTAGATAGAGACCGAGGAACCCTAAAGATTAAGGGCCAAGATTATGCCAATTCGGACTTCAGACGATAAATCCGACCGCATGGATGGGTTCGAATCGATGATCGTAGCCTAACAACGTGAAAATCGATCCAATTCGACACCTGTCTCACATCTACAACACACATAAGATGGGCGACCAAGATGGCACCATGTGGCGCCATCTCACCTGCCCAACCGGCCCCAAGGACCCACCTTTACTTTTCTTCTTCACCCGCTCGATGAATCTCCACCGTTAGAAGCCCATCCAACGACCACAGATCCACGCACTTAAATCTTCCGCACGACAAAGATGAGGCCTCAGTGCAGCGGTTGCGCCCCTGTGGGCGACGTATGGGTCGCGAGTTCAAGCCACGCTGAGCACCTCATTCCAAACGGGCATGGACGCGGGCGCGATTCGCCTGTCAGATGAAGATTGGGTGGCCGAGGGTAGAAGACATGGCGCGAGGACATGTGCTGGATCATGTACACGTGCGATGACCCATGTCTGCATGCCTCATCGCATGCACGCACGAGGCAGAGGCATTTTGAGCGGACGCTGTGAGGCAAGATCTCGACTGTCCGATCTCACGATCGGACGGCTGATATCACCCAAACTTGCGTAGGCGTTTATGGCGTAGGTGAGGAGCGGGCCCACGAAGTGCGCACACACGTCACCCACAACGGACCTTTAGTGACGTTTAAGTCTGTCACTAAAGGTCCCATATTATTCTTTTTGATACTGTAATGACCAAAATGCCCCTAATCCTTGCAACTATAAAAGGAGACCCCTACCCTACAAATTTCTCATCCCTTCCTTCTCTCTCCCTCTCCAAAGCTTAAGAGAAGCTTGTCTCACACCTAGGATGCTCCTCAAGAGCTAAATCTAAGAGAAGTGGTTCCCACGACAACAACGACGTGCTGCCTCATTCCCATTCTTCTGACTTCATCCTCCTTCTTCTCGCCTCGTCCTCCATCTTGTAGGCATCACCTCCGTCCGGCTTGTCCTCCAAGCGTTCGTCGAGGAGGATAATATCTCTCTCCCTTCTTTTATCGCTTTCAAGTTGTAACAATTTTCCGCTTTCTAGTGTAATCATTTCCCGCTTTTCTAGTTGTAAAACATTATTCAAATACTAAGTGATTGTTTTCTCTTTCTCTTATTGTTTATATCGATTCCATTGTGATATTTCACCTTTTAAACAAAAATACAAAAAATATAATTGCGGATTTTGAGATAGACGTAGCCTCCTTGTGTTCGATCCAGAACTTCTTTATGAATTTTCGGTATAAATTTTATCTGTTGAATGGATTTCTTCGTGACTTAAACTACAATGACGGGTTTTCAAATCCAACTCCAAACGCATAGTTTTCCGCCCTCAACATTTTGGTGTCATTGCAGGGGTGGCAATGATTTTTTGATCTTCTTTTCGCATTTCATGCACTTTACTATTTTCTAACTTGCTTTATCTCTTGTCTATTGTTTTGTAGATACCTCGATCAGGGAATTGTCAAGTGGTAGATTGGAGTAAAGTGCAGTTGAAGACGACTGTAAGTGCTCCCCATTTTACCCCCTCCACAGATTTCATTTCACAACATTAATTCAAACTCCAATTCACTTAGGTGTTTGCATAAATCCTAAGATTAGCTTGGTTTCTTGGATTTCCACCCACATTCATTTCACCCTCACATAAAAAAAATCAACAAAAAGATACTTTTGTGGGATAAATCAAACATACACACAACATACACCCACATTCAAGGCACATAACCTAATTGATTCTTATCTACTCAACTAGATTTTGATTTGTGGAACTGGTACACACAAATCAACATATAAAAGATAGAAATCAGTCTTGGTCAATCGCTTTGTGTGCCTAACTCAGTGGTGCAATTGTGGCCAATTGTTTGAGTTGTTTGGGCTGCACCACTAAACTTAAAATCAACTCACAAAGTAGCTTCCCCTTAGGATTTTCAATTTAGGTCAATACCAGGCACTCCACTTTATTTTTGATTTCAAAAGGAAAGTGATCTTCATCCTTGTTTGAAAACCTGGTTTGCCTCAAACTTGATTGAATTAAACCTAATTCTAAACCCTAAAAGCTACTTAAGCAAGATTTGAACCCTAAAATCTACTCATCACAAATAATCTTGCTTGAAAACCCTAGTTGTGCATGCACTCACACATACTTAATTGATCATTAAAGGCACAACCCATTTTAAGGGCCCACCACATTCCATAAGCACTACAATCCTAGGCCTAAATAAAATAAAGTAGATGTTGGCCTTAAGGACTGATTCACTCTTCGAGGTCCAGTCTGAGATTATTTACAATTAACCTACTTGCACTGATCAATCTGATGTCTAGCTAGGGGAGTAGCGTCAAACAACCACGGCTAGGGGGTACACTAGGAATCGGAGGTGCAAGCCAAAGGAAGAATCTTCTCCCCAGTCCGTCCTTCTAACTAGTTGGATTGAGTAGATGCAAGTAGAGTAAATCATCTATAATCTTAAGGTGGATTCTGAGAGTATGTAGATCCTTAGGCTACCTCACTTAAGGACAGGCTTATTTTGTTATGCTGCAGGGATCTTATCCCCAGTCCTTCCAACCTTTTCCTAGTTTATGCTGGGAAGGAGGTCATTGAATCCCCAATTGGAAGGACTGCTAGAGTATTCGAGGAGGTGTAGATTGGATTTTGGCTAAATTGATCCCATGGCCAATCAACAGCTTCCTCTACCTCAGGATCCACAGGAGGTATTTCAAAGGTAGCTGGAGCAAATGCAGAAAATGCAAGAATGGTTCCATAGAATGCAAGGTGCTCAGCCCTTGAAGGATTTGTTTGTATGATCCTTCAAATTACAGGGAACGTCCCGGCATTCAGATTCTTGCCGGAGACATAGAAATCAAGCCCCATGTGTTAAGCCTGTTCAAACATTTCCATGGGCTTGGCTCTAAAGACCCATTTCAGCACTTGGAGGACTTGACCACTTTGGTTCAAACCACCAAGGCACGAAATGTGAATGAGGAGCAGATGATCATGAGGCTCTTCCCCCACTCTCTTAGGGATAAAGCCGCTCACCGGTATAGGACTATAGGAAGGCCAATTACAAGTTGGAATGATTTGCAATTAGCCTACCTGAAGAAATTCTTCCATGTAGGACATACCAATGCTTTAAGACTGGCAATTACTACCTTCACTCAGCAGCCGGGGGAGAAGTTTCATGTTGCCTGGGAATGAATGTTAATGAAGTCCACGACTCTCATTCATTCGATATGGAATTGATTTGTAATAAACTTGATAAGGTGGACTTGGTTACTAAGAGAATGGAGGAGTGGATGGCTAGAAACTCAATGAACAACTCTCGATCCACTCAATCCCAGAATGCAGGATTCCATTCATCGCAAGCTCCTTCTGGACGGGAGTTCATGAATCAACTTGGTGCAGCTCAACAAGTGAGTTAGCATTATTCGGAACCCCACGGGTTCCAAACTGAGGCATTTGATCCCAGTTTCTCTGATCCCTCCCTTTCTTTCTCTCCATCCTCACCCTATGAGGATGTCTATGCTGTACAGGAGAATGTTAGGTTCAACCCTTACTCCAATGCTTATAATCTGGGTTGGAGGAACCACCCTGACTTCTCTTGGAAAAACCAGGGGCAGCAGACCCAATTCTGACCCAGCAACTATGCTCCACAACGACCAATGGGTCAGGGTCACATTTACACTCGCTGCCTTCGAATGAGGTCAATCATCTAACTTGGAATGCTTGTCAACCCGTAGGGTAGGCTGATTTGAACTGACAAATGGTAGAGATGCAAGGATCTATGCTCTAGCTCATGCAGCAAATGAAAACCTCACGAGACAACTTGGAAAATGGGTTCATTGCTAATTCTCGTCAACCTGGATCTCTACCATGTCAACCTGTGCCCAACCCACGTAATATCTAGAATCCAGGCAATCAAGCCCATGGGTACAGGAATCAGAGGGACCCACATGCACATGCTCAAGTGGTTGAGTAGGGTCCTTCCTCTTCTTCTTCTTCCTCAAATCAAAGGTTTTTGGCTAATGAAGCCCCTCCAATCTTTGCTAACCCTCCCCAAGACCCAAACCCGTATGCATATGCTTATTCTGTTACCTTGACGAGTGGTAAACAAACTTAGGATCCACAACCACACTGTTCTGATTTACCGAATCCTGAAGTGCCTGAGGAGAGAAAGGAGAACTTTGGAGAAGAAATCAAGCCTCAAGAACCTGATTCCGAAGATTCAACTCATGTTCCTTTTCCTGAGGCCTTGATTAGATCAAGGAAGAAGAAGTCTATTGATAGTAATGAGGAGTTTCTGAATATTTTCAAGAATGTCGAGTTCAATATCTCGCTCCATGATGCTATCAAACATATACCATCTTACGCGAAATTTTTAAAGGATTTATGTACATAGAAGCGTAAGTTGAGAGAATCTATTCCGAAGAAGATGGTACTCTCCAAGAAGGCTAGTTCTGTTATCCTACACTACCTCCCTCAGAAAAAGAGAGATCCAGGTGCTCCTTTGATTTCTTGTGTCATTGGAGATTACACCTTTGATAGAGCACTGCTGGATCTGGGTGCATCCATTAACCTAATTCCAACTTCTCTTTACAAGAAGTTCTGATTAGGTGAACTTCGGCCGACTTCAATAACACTACAGTTAGCGGACCATTCGGTCACAAATCCGCGAGGCGTTATTGAAGATGTTATTGTCAAGGTTAAGGATTTCTATTTTTTTGTAGATTTCCTTGTCCTTGATATGGATGTACCTAAAAATCTGAGGAACACGCCCATCATTCTGGGGCATCCATTCCTAGCTACTGCGAAGACCAACATTAATTGTGAGAGTAGTAGCTTGGAAATTACCTTTGGGGATCAAAGAATGAAATGGGATATTTTTAAGGTGATTAACAAATTCAAGGATTGTAGATTTATTGAGGAACTTGAGGATGATAATGTGAATAGTGAAACATGTATGGTAGTTTGTGCATTTGAAAGTTCCTCCTCTGATGTTGATTTGGACCCGCAACCCTCTAAGGCAGACCTGCCACCTTTTGAAGAGGTTATTGATTTTGTTCACTCTCAACCTCTTCCTCTTCATGAGTCTTCATCAGCATCTTCCTTACCTTCAATCATCAACCTGCCCTAGCTTGAACTGAAACCATTGCCTGAGAATCTGAAATATCAGTTTTTAGGACCACATAAGACACTCCCTATGATTATCAATGCTAAATTAACAAAGGAGCAGGTGATTAAACTGATTAAGGTCCTAAAGGAACACAATGAGGCAATTGGTTGGAAAATTCATGACCTTAGGGGGATCGAGCCATCTTATTGCAATCATAGAATATTTTTGGAAGATGGATCCCGCCCTTCTCGTTAGATGCAGAGGAGATTAAACCTGAATATCCGAGAAGTGGTCAAGAAGGAGATTATCAAGTGGCTCGATGTAGGAATCATTTATTCGATCTCTGATAGTCCTTGGGTAAGTCCCGTGCAAATTATTCCCAAGAAAGCTAGGATTACCGTTGTGACTAACGAGAAAGGAGAATCTGTCACAACTCGTTCAGCTTCCTCTTGGATAGTTCGTATTGATTACAGGAAGCTGAACACATCCACAAAAAAGGATCATTTCCCTTTGCCTTTTGTTGATCAAATCCTTGAAAGACTAGCCAGGCAGAAGTACTTCTATTTCCTTCATGACTACTCAGGATACAACCAAGTCCCCATCCATCCCAATGATGTAAACATGTTTACACTACTTAAGATGTCTATTTATGCATGTTCTTAAGCATAGGATTGCATTGAATACTATAAATATTGCATAACATGCATCATCTTGCATTTAGATTAGTTTGAATAAAATGGAGGTTAATTGTCTCCTTTTATTTTCATGGACAGGGAAAACTTTTTTATCAGGGCCTCGGATCGAAGATCTAACCGTACAGATGTGATCAGGGTGACGATTGGAGTTCAACGACTCCAAGATCACCCTAATCAGACATCAGTAGCATCAGATAGAGATCGGGGAACCCTAGAAGACCAAGGGCCAAGATGATGTGAATCCATACTGATGGATTTGGATCGACGATCTAGCCTAACGACGTGAAAATTGACTCAATCCGACAACCGTGCCACCATCTACATCATCCAGAAGATGGATGGCCAAGATTGTGCCACGTGGTGCCATCTCAGCCGCCTAATCGGCCGCTACACTTGTCGCTCTCTCCCTTCTTTGATGATTCTCCACCATTGGATGCACATCCAACCGCCGTAAGCGTGCGCACACAAAACTAAAAGCGCAACACAAACGCGCATGTTGCGTGTTGGTCGAGTGTGCTTAACTGAGGTGCTCGCGCGAGTTCGAATCTGCATGCGCAAGTGAGCGGGCGCAGTGAGCGAGCGCGTGTGACCGTGCGATGAGGATCGAGTGGTTGCGGGCGCTCGATGGCACCCACGCGCTATTGCACGCCGCGCCTCATGCAGGATCGTACGCGGGTGGAGGCACGAGATCGGACAGCTGAGATCAGCTGAATGTGGACACAGGTTACATGCGCGAGCAGGCGAGCAGGCGCGTGCACTCCGCCACATGTCACCCACGATGGGGCCTTAGTGACGGTTTTATCTGTCACTAATGACCCATTATTTAATATTTTGAGATTTAAGAGACCAATTTGCCCTCATTCCTTGCAACTACAAAAGGAGACCCCCTCCACACAAAATTCTCATCCCTTCCTTCTCTTCTCTCCCTCTCCAAAGCTCAAGAGAAGCTTGTCCCACACCCAGGATGCTTCTTGCTAGATAAAGTCAAATTTTCCTTCCCCTTTTAGAAGCGGATCCTGCGACGACGATGACGTGCTGCCCCCGTTCCCATTCTTCCTGCTTCATCCTCTTTCATCCTACTCCGTCCTCCGTCCAGGCGTCGTCCCGTCCAACTTGTCCTCCGAGCGACTGTCGAGGAGGATATCTCTCTCCTCATTCTTTTTAATGCTTTCTAGAATAGATTTACTGCTTTCTAGTGTAATCATTTTCCCGCTTTCTAGTCATAATGTTTAGTGTAATGAACAATCCTTCTGATAATGAGTTCCTTGTTCATTCTACATCTCCTTTTGGTTTTTGTTTGTAATATTCTCTCTCTCTCTTACTCTCTCTCTCTTCTATTTATTGTAAATAGATATTTCTAATCAATTAATTTACTTCGTGACAAATAAATCAAACGCGTGTTTTTAAATCAAACATCCGCCTCCATGTGTTCGACCTGGGATTTTCATTCCAGTATAAATTTTATTTGTTGAACACGAGTTCTTCACTTTCATACTATGACGACAGATTTTTCAAAACCAAACACGTTAGTGTAGCAACTTGAGCATTCAACAAATGACTTTCACCTGTCTCTACGAAACCTTTGCTTTCCGTAGGGTGCCATTCGGCTTATGCAATGCACCTGCGACTTTTCAAAGGTGTATGCTGGCCATATTCTCTGACATGGTGGGAGAGTTTATGGAAGTCTTCATGGATGATTTCTTTATTTTCAGAGAATCATTCGACTCTTGTCTAGCTAATCTTGAAATGATCCTTAAACGATGCATCAAAACAAGATTGGTCCTTAGCTGGGAAAAGAAACATTTCAGGACACAAGAAGGCATCATCTTGGGTCATGTAATCTCTGAATAGGGAATCAAAGTGGACAAAGCTAAGGTTGATGCTATCGTTAAACTTCCTCCTCCCACATCTGTCAAACAAATTCGATCATTTTTTGGTCATGTGGGATTCTATAGGAGGTTCATCAAGGACTTTTCTAAGGTTGCTCGTCCTCTGAGCAACCTTCTTGCAAAAGATACGCCATTTGATTTCAACGAACCATGCCATAAGGCATTTGATTTTCTTAAAATGGCAGTCACTTGTGCTCTAGTGTTGCAACCACCGGTGTGGATAGCCCCATTCAAGATCATGAGCGGCGCTTTTGATTATGGGGTCGGGGCTGTTTTGGGTCAGAAGATTGACAGGAAACCCTCTGTCATCTACTACGCTAGTAAAACTCTAGATGAGGCCTAGAGGAACTACACTATTATTGAGAAGGAATTACTAGTTGTAGTATTTGCTTTGGAGAAATTCAAGGCTTATCTCTTAGGGTCTCATGTCATCATTTATATCGACCACTCAGCCTTGAGACATCTCTTGGCCAAAATGGATGCCAAACCCTAGCTTATTCGATGGATTCTTCTGCTTCAAGAATTTGATCGTGAAATCAAGGATAAATCTGGGGTATAGAATGTAGTGGTGGATCATCTGTCGAGACTTCTAATTGATTCTTCTCGTTCGGATATTCCGATTGCTGATACCTTTTCGGATGAGACTATCCTTATAGTTTCAGGTGTCTAAACCCCGTGGTTTGTTGACATCGTTAATTATTTGGCCGTTGGTCAAATCCCCCAGGATTGGACCAAGTAACAATGGGATAGACTCAAATCTGAGGCCAAATATTACTTCTGGGAGGACCCTGAACTGTACCACATCGACTCTGATCAGATTATTCACCGATGCTTTCTGGAGAATGAATTCAAGAGTATACTCAAGTTCTGCCATGCATTTGCGTGTGGACACTTCTCCAGGAAAAAGACGGCTACAAAAATTTTACAATCTAGATTCTATTGGTTGTCTTTGTTCAAGGATGCCTAGGAATTCTCGAGGTCGTGTTCCCGATGCCAGGTACTTGGGAGCATAACCAAGAGAGACATGATGCCTCTAAACTCGATTCTTCCCATCGAAATCTTCGATGTTTGGGCATCGATTTCTTGGGAACCTTCCTTCATTCATTTGGACATCAGTACATTCTTGTCGCTGTTGATTACGTGTCCAAGTGGATCGAGGCCATTCATACCTGAACCAATTACCATAAGGTGGTCATCGATTTTGTTAAGAACATCTTCAGTAGGTTTGGGATTCCAAGGGCCATCATCAGCGAGGGTGGCACTCTTTTCACTAAGGCCCAGTTCCATAATTTGTTGGAAAAATATGGGGTTAATCATAGAATCTCTACACCTTTCCATCCCCAGATGAATGGACAGGCCGAGATCTCCAATCGGGAGATCAAGAATATTCTATAGAAAATAATTAGGTCTGATCGCAAGGACTAGACTCAAAAGCTTGAGGATGCTCTTTGGGCTTACCATACGGCATATAAAATGGCCATCGGCATGTCTCCATTTCATCTGGTGTATGGAAAGGTGTGCCACTTACCCGTAGAAATTGAACATAGGGCATTCTGGGCAATCAAGCAATGTAATCTAGATCTGAGTTCAGCCGGGAAGACCAGGAAACTCTAACTATCTGAGTTGGAGGAGTTTAGAAATGACGCGTACAAGAATGCCAAGATCTACAAGGCTCGGACCAAAGCTCTTCATGACCAATTGATTTCCCGCAAGAGCTTTTAGTCGAACCAGAAGGTCTGGCTCTTCAATTCTCGACTTAAGCTCTTTCCCGGCAAACTTAGGTCGAAATGGAACGGCCCATTCATTATCGATCAGATATTTCAAAATGGGGCTGTTCAAATCTCTGACCCAAAGACGAGTAATTCATTCAAAGTCAACGGTCAACGTCTGAAGCATGTTATTGACCGTACTGTTCCAGAACCTGTCTCAGACATGGTTGCTCTAGCTATGTTGTGACTTCTTTGGCTGGACTACGCCTATCTATCGACATTAAAATAAGTAGTTGTACAGTCTGACTCAGAGCTGACCTGAGCTTCATATTCAGATGATATCTTCTGCATTCTACCTTTCCTTTCATGTCTTTTATTCTCAATGCAAACATTGCATCAGCTAGGCATGGGGGGCTGGATTCATTTCTGAATCATTTTGTCAGCTTTATGGAATTCTTGTAAATTTTACTTATTTTCTTATATATACATAAAAAATCAAATTAGGAAGGAATACTTGGACATTAGGACCTTTCAATCTTAGGAAATATTACAGTAAGATCTGAACACTAAGACCCTTAAGGTCTTTGGGCTTGATCAGCTTGGGTATCCACTAAAATGTGGATTTGTTTATGGAGTCTCGCCATCTTGAATTCTATCTTAATTTTATTAAATAAGTTGGGTGATAAATACATGACTTATCAACCTGTCCTCTGATTTGAGGGAACTTTAGGTCTAAGCATCTACACACTATTCGTCACTGACTCGTTGTTCGGCAGTTTTAACGAAAATTGGGTAGCTAATGAACCTTCTAGGGTGATATGGCTGGGAAGTTATTGTGGGTAACAGCCCATAGGTAGGTTGTCCAGAGCCTAGTCATTGGACCACTCTCTTCTTATTGCCTTTAGGTAAATTTTAGACCAGGGAAGCCACCTACTTAAGAAAAAAAAAAGAAGAAAAAGAAAGTTCAAAAAGAAAAGAAAAAGAAAAAAAAAGAGAAAAGGAGAAAAGAAAGAAAAATAAAAAGAAATAAGCCACACTTCGTCGCACGAGTATGGCTAGCAAGTTGTCGGTGGTAATCACTCATCGACTAGTTGTCCAGATCCCAGCTCAAGAAATGCACATAAAAATTCCTAAAACACTAAGGAAGAAGCAGAGAAGTAGAATAAGCTGGAGAGATATACACTGGATTCACCTTTGTGTTGACCCCATAAAAAAATAAAAGTAGGGAGAAAGCTACTAGTCGTATAGATACACCTTTAGGCAGAACTCTTTTTAAGGTCACCTAGAGGTGTAGAAACCCGAAGTTCGTTCTGATTGCCGATCAATGAGTCAATCACATTCACAAAAAGATGCTTAGAACTTAGGGTTCTTATCAAATCTTGGGTGGGTTGAGTGGCTGTAGAAAGCCACTCTGTAACCCTAAACTCAAAAATCCAAAAAAAAAAAAATAGAAGAGAAGAAAAAAAGAAGAAAGAGATATTTCTTTGAATAAGACGAGGGCTTGAGGCGGTCTACATTTTGGTAGATACTCAGGCGCTGTTGTGTCTTTGAAAGTTCAGGTCCTAAGTAAAAATTTCTTAATGTTGAAAATGACTTGTGCCCAAGTAATCCAACCCTAATTCCTTTATAAATAGCATATAGTTTTTGCTAGGGATTAGCAAAAGATAGGCATGGGGATGTGATGTGCATACATCTAAATAGCCAAAAATGTGTATTAATGCATGTTCTTAGTGTCATATTAGCATCATACATTGTAAATATTGCATAACATGCATAATCATGCATTTAGGTCAAGTTGTGTAAATTGTATAGTAATTGTCTCCTTTTATGTTCAGGGATAGGGAAACTTGTTAATCGGGGCCTCAGATCGAAGATCCAACCATACGGATTTGATCAGGGTGACGATTGGAGTTCAACGACTCTAAGATCGCCCTGATCGGACATCTGTAGCACCAGATAGAGATCGAGGAACCCTAAAGACTAAGGGCCAAGATGGTGCCAATCCACACTTCAGAAAAGAAATCTAACTGCATGGATGGGTTCGGATCGATGATCGTAACCTAACGGTGCAAAAATCGATCCAATCCGACACCTGTGGCACCATCTACAACACACATAAGATGGATGGCCAAGATGGTGCCATGTGGTACCATCTCAACCGCCCAACCGGCCCCAAGGACCCGCCTCTGCCTTTCTTCTTCATCCGCTTGACGAATCTCCACTGTTGGATGCCCATCCAATGGCCACAGATCTACGTGCTTAAATCCTCCGTGTGGCAAAGATGACGCCTCAACGCAGCGGTTGCACCCTTGTGGGCGGCGTAGAGGTCGCGAGTTCGAGCAGCAATGAGCACCTCAATCCAGATGGGTGCCGACGCGATTCGCCCGTCAGATGAAGATCAAGCGGCCTAGGGGAGAAGATGTGGCACGAGTACATGCGCTGGATCACGTACGCGTGCGATGACGCGCGTCTGCATCCCTCATTGCATGCACGCGTGCGGTAGAGGCATTTTGAACGGGCACTGTGAGGCAAGATCTCGACCGTCTGATCGTGAAATCACCCAAACGTGCATGGGTGCATAGGCCGTGGAAGAGGAGCGGGTGCGCGTAGCGCGTGCACACGACGGCCACGACGGACCTTTAGTGACGTTTAAGTCCGTCATTAAAGGTCCCATATTAATGTTTTTGATATTGTAGTAACGAAAATGCCCCCAATCCTTGCAACTGTAAAAGGAGACCCCTACCCTATGAATTTCTCATCCCTTCTCCTTTCTCCCTCTCCAAAACATAAGAGAAGCTTCTCCCACACCCGGGATGCTCCTCAAGTGCTAAATCCAAGTTTTCGCCCCTGTTTCAGAAGTGGACCCTGCGATGACAACAACGTGCTGCTTTGTTCCCGTTCTTCCAACTTTGTCCTCCTTCTTCCTGACTCGTCCTCCATCTTCTAGGCGTCTCCTCCGTCCAGCTCGTCCTCTAAGCATTCATCGAGGAGGATAAAATCTCTCTCCCATCTTTTATCACTTTCTGGTGTAGAATTTCCTACTTTCTAGTTGTAACAATTTCCCGCTTTCTAGTGCAATCATTTCCCACTTTCTTAGTTGTAAAGCATTGTTCAAATACCAAGTGATTGTTCTTTCTTTCTCTTATTGTTTATATCAATTCCATTGTGATTATTTCTCCTTTTAAACAAAAATACAAAAAAATATAATTGCGGGTTTTGAGATCGACGTAGCCTCCCTGTGTTTGACCTGAAACTTCTTTACGAATTTTTGGTATAAATTTTATCTATTGAACGGATTCCTTCGCGACTCGAACTACAATGACGGGTTTTCGAATCCAACTCTGAACGCATAGTTTTCCACCCTCAACAATGCCATCTTGGCCATCCGTCTTCTGTGTGTTGTAGATGGTGCCATGGATGTCGAATTGAACCGATTTATGCATCATTAGGCTGCGATCATCGATCCGAACCCATCCGTGTGGTTAGACTTGTCGTCTGAAGTGCGGATTGGCACCATCTTGGCCTATGATCTTTAGGCTTCCTCAATCTCTATCTGGTGCTATAGATGTCCGATCAGGGTGATCATGGAGTCATTGAACTCTAATCGTCGCCCTGATCAGATCTGTATGGTTGGATCTTCGATCTGAGACCTTGATAAAAGGTCACTCTATCCTTGACCTTAAAAGGAAATAATTACTATACAATATATACAACTTGACTTAAATGCATGATTATGCATGTTATGCAATATTTACAATGTATGATGCTAATATGAAACTAAGAACATGCATTAATAGACATTTTTGGCTATTTAGATGTATGCACATCAGGGATAATGAATCCGACATAGACAGTGTTGATAACTAGCCCAAGGTTAGACTTAGAGGAATCAAACAAAAAAATATATATATATATATAATCTTCTTACTCTCTTTCTAGGTTGGCAATCAAACCAACCTCAAATAATTCAGACCAATGCACATGCATGAATGCTTTAATCTCTAGGACTAATAAACTCTAGGGTAGAGCTAGAAAGCAAGGAAACCTGTGCCTGCAACTCATCCTTAGCTGACCTAGTTCGTAACTTAGCAACTACTTGGGAACCTTAGGTTTAAAGTCTAAACTTAACATGTTTCTAAAGGAAGACCGATTGGGTTGGTTAGTTCACTTGCAGAGCTAGATTATTGCTTGAGTTTCCTAGGGACTAGAAAAATGAGGCATGGGGGCATTTGATGAGCCCATATTTGTGGGATAATTAGTTACTTAAGTGCCTAGGCATTGGATTAATATTAGTGTATACATAGCATGCATTAAGATATAAATAATTTAGTTTATATATATTTGCTTGTATGCATTACATTCATATATAAATTATTTAGCATGCATTAGAATAACATGCGTTATTCTTTAGGTTGCATTATATGCATGTACTAGAATTAATATTTTATGTGAGGTTTTGTACATAAATAAACCAATCCTTTTATTATTCATTTTTTTCTCTCTTCTCTGCAGTGAATACGCCGCAGCTGCGTGCCATTGAAGATGGCAATCAAGGAGGAGTGTGAGAAGTGGATCTGCACCAGCCTCGCCATTTCAAATCCATGCAGATGGCTATAAGAGAGGAGGAGCTACTATCATGCTTGAGGAGATGCCTCCCCACTCAACCACCGTGTGCTCCACTCCACCACCGTGGTCTCCACAGCCAAACTCCACCACACCGTGGGCAGGTGAGGTGATAGCTTGCCACGCCTAGCCGATGGATTCGTGCCAACATCGAGCGTGAGCCTTCATGGCTCCACATCACCATCGTCTTCTTCTTTTCCTTCAAAGGAACCTAACACATCCATTGCCTCACCATGCCTTCCAGTCTCCTCTAGTCATGCCCATCACCACCTCCTTCACCAGTGCATGACCATCTCCTCCACGTGTTCACGTAGCAACTGTAGCTGTAGTAGCGCACGCATCCTCCTTGCGACCTCCTCGTGCAGCCAACAGTAGACCAGTACCCCTATGCCACGCCACCGCGCATGCCCACGTCTCCCCTTCTACACGCAGCCTGCAGGTCACCCACGCATGCAGTAACTCTAACCACGCCGGCCACACTCCTCTGGCCGTATATCGCACCTCACTAAGCATGCACAGCCATCCTCCATCTTCTTCTTTGTCTTCTCCTCCAACAGATCGAAGGAAACCCAAAGTCATCGTAGCCCTCCCCCGTGTAGCTGCCTCTTCTAGCCTCAAGGCTCTGTGCCATGAACGTCAACGAACTCGCCTCGACCTCACGAGCTCGGCCATACCCTCTGAAGGCTGACAGCAACCTGATAAACACACATGAATTCATGATAAAATGCTTTTTTATGATTGTTCCTAGGCTTAGCATTGCATATCATGTTATAAATACCGCATAACATCCATCGCATGGCATTTAGGATAGTTGTATATTATGTACATTAATTCCATCATTTTGCATGGCTAAGAGGTAGGGCGACATCTTTACGGGCTTCGGATGAAGAATCCGATCGTATGGATGGATTCAGAGTGACGATCGCAGTTTGTCATCGCTAGAATCACCCCGATCAGAGCTCTGTAGTACCCTCCACAATAAGAGGACGTACGGCCTAGATGACGCCACGCAGCACCATCCAGGCCACCCCACCTGAGCCGACACATCCTCAAGCCCACTGTTTGGTGGGATCTCAGTCGTTGGATCTTAATCCAACAGCTGAGGGTGGCCTGAACCACACGTCAACAAGCTCTACACTTGACCAAGAGCACGCCTTGGCCAAATGGTGAGGCACCCTCTCCACAGACACCAAACGTGGGTGCATGATCCACAGCGCCCCTCCCTTAGTTAATTGAACGCGCACGCATGCAGTAGCAGTAGTGGCAACGCAGCGCCAGCACGCACCAGCAGCGCGTGCATGCGTACGCCAGCGCATGCCAGTGCGCACACCAGCAGGTCCACCGCACAATTCGCGAGCATGAGGCGGGACAGCGTAGCACGCATGGGGCGGGCACGTGCTCGGTTGGCACTAGCCTTCAGCGACAGCTTGACAGACATATAGCGTCGCTTATAGCCATCGCTAATTATTCGCACGCTAGTAAGGCCAGCTGTGGGCGTGAGCTGCCTACAGCAACACTTCTAGCGATGACTTGGAGGTCACTAATGGTACCGTGCTTATTCTAGCCTCTTTTCATCCACTATAAAAGGACCAATAGCCCCTCCCTTCCAAGCCATCTCTACCTACTCTACTCCCACCTACTCCCAAGCTCTAACAAGCCTACCAATGCTCTGTTGGAGTTTGCTCTCAAGCTCCAAAGGTGCCTATTAGTGTAGCAAAACTCTGCCCCACCAAATACTTCTCCAACTTCCCATCCCCATTCATAGGTCGCCTTGGAGCCGTCCTCCTTCCTCCATTCCGGTAGCAGATCATCTCCGCCTTCTCACCTTCATTCCAGAGCTACATTGCAGCTTTCCTCTACTCGACGTCCTCCCGCTTCTCACCTCTGACGTCCTGCTTCCCAACTCCATCCGAGCTTCCGCCAGGTGCCGTCGTCTCACCAAATAGCTACTTCGGGAGATTTCTTCTCACCTCCCTCTCTCTTTATGTTTCTATATTATTGTAATTGACATTCATGCAATATATCAGATTCATTTTTGTCTCTCTTGTGATTGATTGTCAATTTATTTCAAAAATAAAAAAATAACAAAACCCTAAAACACCAAAAGGAAACAAATCGAAGCGTGATTTTCATACAAAGTATATGTTGCCTCCCTGTGTTCAACCCGAAACTCCCTTGGAGTTTCGGTATAAATTATATTTGATCATGAGTTTTGCAACTATGATGATGGGTTACTCGTAACCTCGATTTCAAATGCACGAAACTCGTGCAATCATTTTGGCACCGATGTCGGGGAGGCAACGAAATTTACTTTATTATTTTCTGTGCTTCTTTGCATTTACATAGCAATAACCCTGCTTGTATTTGATCTACTGTCTTGCAGGTACCCTAGCATGGAGATCCAAGTGTAGTAGACCAGAGTAAAGTGCGGTTAAAGTGTTTTGTAAGTGTCCCCCACATTCCCCCTCCACTAGTTTCATTTCGCCACACCCATAGCCAAGACTTAATCTAGTTAGGTGTTTGCATAAACCTTAGGATAGAATTGTTTGTCTTGTTTGCCACCTTCATCCACCTCACCCCCGCATTTTATAAAAAAAAATAATAAGATACTTTCTGTGGGACGAATCAATTTACACACTCTACACCCACATCAGAGACACATAACCTGACTTGATTTTCATCTACTCAACCGGGATTTTGACCTATGGACCTAGTACACGAATTCAACATGCAAAAGAGTAGAAATCATATTAGGTTAATCACCTTTTTGTGCCTTAATCAGTGGTGCATTTGAGCTGATTGATTGAATTGTTTTGGCTGCACCACGTAATCTAAAAGAGGTTCATTTTGTAGCTGCCCCATAGGATTCAATAACTAAGTCAAGCTAGGCACTTCATATTTTTCTTAATTTCTAAAGGAAAATACTTGAACACATGCTTTTAAAAATAAACTTGGTTTGCCTCACAAAACTTGGTAGAAAACACCTAATATTTGAATCCTAAAAGCTATTAAGCAGGATTCAAACTCTAAAACTCACCTCATCATTAATAATCTTGCTTGAAAGCCTCTTGGTTGTGCACATTTACACATTCTCAAACAAATCATTAAGGGCACAACCCATTAAGGGCCCATCACATTCTAGAAGCACCATTGTCCCAAGCCTAACTAAAATTGAGTAGACGCTGGCCTTAAGGATGGGATTCAGATTGAGATTATTCATGATTAACCTACTTATACTAATCAATCTGATGTCTAGCTAGGGGAGTAGCATTAAATGACCGTGGCTGGGGGGTACACTAGGAACTAGAGGCGTAAGCCAAAGGAAGAACCTTCTCCCCAGTCCCTCCTTCTAACTAGTTGGATTGCCCGGACATAAGTAGAGTAAATCGTTCATAATCTTAGGACAAATTCTGAGAATCTGTAGACCTTTAGGCTACCCAACCTAAGGATAGGCTTGCATTTTTGTGCTGTAGGGCTCCCACTCTTCCCCGTCCTTCCAACTTCCTTCTAGTGTATGCTTGGAAGGAGGTCATTGAACCCTAGATTGGAAGGACCTTTAGACCATTCCCAGAGGTGGAGGTTGAGCTTTAGCCAAGCAGATCCCATGGCTGATCAACAACCACCTCCCCCGCCCCCGAACCAGTAGGAGCTGATTCAGAGGTAGTTAGAAGAAATGCAGCAGATGCAACAATGGTTCCAACGTATGAATGGTCAGGGTGCTTGCCATTGAAGGATTTTTATGATCCTTTAAACTATGGGGAATGTCCCGGTGTCATGATTCCCACTAGGGCCATAGAAATCAAGCTCCAAGTCTTAAGCTTGATTAGGCATTTTCATGGGCATGGCTCAGAGAACCCATTCCAGCACTTGGAGGATTTGACCACTTTGGTTCAGACCACCAAACCAAGGAATGTGAATGAAGAGCAAATGATCATGAGGCTCTTCCCCCACTCTATCAGGAATAAAGCCGCACATTGGTATCAGACCATAGGAAGGCCGATAGAAACTTGGGCTTCTCTTAAGTCAGCTTTCTTGAAGAAATTCTTCCCTATTGGTAGGACCAATGCCTTGCGACAGGCGATTAGCACTTTCGCCTAGCAGCCGGGGGAACCGTTTCATGGTGCCTAGAAGCGATTCCATGAACTTTTGAGGAAGTGTCCACACCACGAGGTGACGAAATGGCAACTCGTGCAGATTTTCTATCACAGGTTGGTTGAGCAACTACGTAATCACGTGGACTCTTCCTACAGAGGAAATTTCCTCAACAAAGATGTAGATAGTGCATATGACCTGTTTGAGGAAATGAGCGAGAACTTAATTAATCACTCCTCCATGGATGCATTCAATTGGTCCCAACAACCCAGGTCAAGTGCTAACGAGATCCAAGATTCTCATTCATTTGACATGGAATTGATTTGTAATAAACTGGATAAAATGGACCTGGTTGCTAAGAGAATAGAAGAATGGATGTCTGGGAATTCAGGAAACACTTCTATACCTACTTAATCCTAAAATTCGGGATTCCATTCCTCGTGATCTCCCACTAGGTGAGAGTTCGTGAACCAACTTGATTCGGCTCAACCTGTGAGCCAGGATTTGTCGGAACCTTATGGGTTCCAAACTGGGGCCTTTGATCCCAACTAGTTTGATTTTTCCTTCTCTCCATCCTCACCCTTTGAGAATGATATGCAATGCAGCAGAATGTTAGGTCCAACCCGTATTCCAACGCTTATAACTCAGGTTGGAGGAACCACCCTAACTTCTCCTGGAAAAGTCAGGGGCAACTGACCTAAACTCAACTTGACAACTATGCATCTCAATGACCTATGGGTCAGGGTCAAGTATAAACCCAGTTGCCCCCGAGACTGGTTACTCAGCCATCTTGGAATGCCCAACAATTTGCAGGGCAAGCTGAGTTAAACCGGCAAATGGTAGAAATGCAAGGGTCCATGCTTCAGCTTATGCAGCAAAGGAAGACATCATTGGATAACTTGCAATCCAGGTTAATTGCTAACACCCAACAAATCGGATCCCTACCATCCCAACCTGTACCCAACCCGTGCAATGTGCAAAATCAGGGCACTAGAACCCAAGGTTACGGGAATCAAAGGGTCCCACACGCACATGCTCAAGTGGTTAGCAGGGTCCCTCATCATCTTTTTCTTCTGGCTATATGACCAACCAAGGCCCTCCACTCTTCACTACCCAACCCCAAGACCTGAACCCATATGCCTCTGCAAACTTCGTCACCTTGAGTAGTGGGAAGAGACCCAGAACCCTGAATTACCTTCTAGAAGTCAAAACCCTGGGGAGCTTGAGAGAAAGGAGGTTGAAGAAGACAATAAGGCCCAAGGATCGGAAATTGAAAATACCACCCATATCCCATTCCCTGAGGCCCTATTGAAAACCAGGAAGAAGAAACCCATAGACAGCAATGAGGAACTCCTGAATTTATTCAAGAGTGTAGAGATAAATATTCCACTCCTCGACTCTATTAAGCATATCTTGGCTTACACTAAATTCTTGAAAGAATTGTGTACCCAAAAGCGTAAGCCGAGAGAACCCACTATGAGGAAGGTGATTCTCTCTAAGTAGGCAAGTTCTGTTATCCTGCATCACCTTCCTCAAAAGAAGAAAGATCTAGGTGCCCCCTTGATCTCATGCGTTATTGGGGAATACACTTTTGATAGGGCACTATTGGACCTAGGTGTATCCATCAACCTAATCCCGACTTCTCTTTTTGAGAGGTTTGGGTTAGGTGAACTCAGGACAACCTCAATAATGCTACAATTAGCAGACCGTTCAGTTACCACATCGAGAAGCATTATTGAGGATGTAATTGTCAAGGTCAAGATTTCTATTTTCCCGTAGATTTCCTCATCCTTGACATGGATGTACTTAATGATTTGAGGAACACATCCATCATTCTGGGGCGTCCGTTCCCAGCTACCGCCAAGGCCAACATAAACTGTGAAAGTGGTAGTATGGAGATCGCCTTTGGGGATAAGAAGTTAACTCTAGATATTTTTAAGGCGATACGAGGATTTGAGGATTGTGGATTCATTGAGGAGCTCTAGGATCAGGATCTTGAGACTTGTATGACAATTAGTGCACTCGAGGACTCCACCAGCATTAGCGAACCCAACCCACAACCCTCCGTGGTAGACTTGCCACATCCTGAAGAGGCTGTTGATTTTGTTCATTCCCAGCCTCTTCCACTGGATCGTCCTGATGAATCTTCGTCAGCATCCTCCCTACCTTTTATTCTAAACCCACCTCAGCTGGAATTAAAACCATTGCCCAAAAATTTGAAATATGAGTTCTTAGGACCTGAAAACACGCTCCTTGTAATTATTAGTGCTGATTTGAGTAAGGAGCAAGAATCGAGGTTAATTAAGGTCCTTAAGAACAACAAGGAGGCAATTGGTTGAACCATCCAAGACCTTAGGGGGATCGAGCCATCTTATTGTAATCATCATATTTTCATGGAAGATGGATCCTGCTCTTCTCGCAAAATGCAAAGGAGACTAAACCCGAATATGCGCGAAGTGTTCAAGAAGGAGATAATCAATTGGCTCGATGCTAGGATTATATACCCAATCTCGGATAGTCCGTGGGTTAGCCCCATTTAGATTTTACCCAAAAAGGCTGGAATAACTATTACGACTAACGAGAAAGGGGAAACCTTCACCACTCATTCATCTTCTTCTTGGAGAGTCTGTATTGGCTATAGGAAGCTGAACGCAGCCACTAAAAAGGATCACTTTCCCTTACCATTCATCGATCAAATCCTTGAAAGGTTAGCTGGGAAAA
The DNA here is from genome assembly GCA_037157565.1 of Thalassia testudinum. Lineage (NCBI taxonomy): Eukaryota > Viridiplantae > Streptophyta > Magnoliopsida > Alismatales > Hydrocharitaceae > Thalassia > Thalassia testudinum. The sequence goes on from JAZHRO010000073.1 coordinate 28,604,970, forward strand.
AATACTTTTGCTTCCTGGATGGTTATTCAGGATATAACCAAGTCCCTATCCATCTTGAAGACCAAGAAAAGACAACCTTCACATGTCCCTACGGAACCTTTGCATTCCATAGAATGCCATTCGGGCTTTGCAATGCACCTGTGACTTTTCAAAGGTGCATGCTGGCCATCTTTTCTGACATGGTGGGAGATTGTCTTGAGGTGTTCATGGATGATTTCTCCATTTTGGGAGATTCTTTTGAGTCTTGCCTAACTAACGTGGAATTGATCCTCTAGAGATGCATCAAAACACAATTGGTCCTTAGCTGGGAAAAGAGCCACTTTATGACTCAGGAAGGCATTGTCCTGGGTCATGTGGTCTCTAGTCGGGGTATTGAACTTGATAAAGCTAAGGTGGATGCTATCTCTAGACTTCCTCCACCCACATCCGTAAAAAAGATCCACTCTTTCCTTAGGCATGTGGGTTTTTACAGAAGATTCATTAAGGACTTCTCGAAGGTTGCTCGACCCTTTAGTAACCATCTACCCAAAGACACACCGTGCGAGTTTGATGAATCATGCTGTAAGGCATTTGATTCATTAAAAATGGCAATCACCTGTGCCCTAATGTTGCAACCACCGATCTGGATTGCCCCATTTGAGAATATGGTTGACGCATCTGATTATGTCGTCATGGTTGTCTTGGGTCAAAAGATTAAGAAAAAGCTCTCTATGATTTACTACGCTAGCAAGACTTTAGACGAAGCCCAGAAGAACCATACTATTACTAAAAAAGAATTGCTAGCTGTAGTTTTCACTTTAGAAAAATTCAGGGCTTATCTTTTAGGTTCTCGTGTCATCATCTTTGCCGACCACTCAACCTTGAAACATCTCTTGGCCAGAAAGGATGCCAAACCCTGACTTATTTGTTGGATTAAGCTGCTTTAAGAATTCGATCTTGAAATCAGGGATAAAGTTAAGGCACAAAATGTAGTGGCAGATCACCTTTCGAGAATCCTAATTGATTCTCCTCATCTAGATGTCCCGATCTCTGATACTTTTCCAGATGAGACTATCTTTACAGTCTCGGGTATCCAAACGCCCTAGTTTGCAGATATCGTCAATTATTTGGCTACTGGTCAAATCCCCCAGGATTGGACCAAACAACAACGGAATAGACTTATGTCTAAGGCCAAATATTATTTTTGGGATGATCCCGAGCTGTACCGCATCGACACAGACCAGATTATTCGTTGACGCATCCCGAGAATCTAGTTGCATAGCATACTTGAATTATGCCACACATTTGCGTGTGGTGGACACTTTTTCATGAAAAAGGTGGCTGCAAAAATCTTGCAATCCGAATTCTATTGGTCGTCATTATTTAAGGATGCCCAGGAATTCTCAAAGTCATGCACCCAATGCCAGACACTCGGGAACATGGCTAAGAGAGATATGATGCCCCTGAACCCAATTCTTCTCGTCGAAATTTTTGAGATTTGGGGCATCGACTTTATGGGACCCTTCCCTCCATTTGGACACCAGTATATTCTGGTCATTGTTGATTCCGTGTCCAAATGGATTGAGGCAATTCCCACTTAGACCAATGACCACAAGGTGGTCATCGATTTTGTGAAGAAAAATATCTTCAGTCTGTTTGGGGTTCCTCGGGCAATTACCAGTGATGGTGGCACACATTTCACTCATACCCAGTTTCAGAATTTACTGGGGAAATACGAGGTGAATCATCGGATTTCCACACCTTACCACTCTCAGACGAATGGACAGGTCGAGGTCTCCAATCAGAAGATCAAAAACATTTTGCAAAAAACATTAGGCCTGATAGGAAGGATTGGACCCAAAAGCTAGATGATGCTCTTTGGTCCTACTATACAGTGTACAAAATGCCTATCGGTATATCTCCATTTCGTCTGGTGTTTGGTAAGGCATGTCACTTACTCGTAGAACTTGAACACCAGCCATTTTGGGCCATCAAGAAGTGTAATTTTGGCCTAGAGTTGGCTAGGAAAACCAGGAAAGTCCAACTACCTGAGTTGGAGGAGCTTTGAAATGATGCTTATATAAATGCCAGAATCTATAAGGCAAGGACCAAAGCTCTCCATGACCAGATGATTTCACGTAAGAGCAGCCGAACCAAAAGGTCTAGCTTTTCGATTCTCGATTGAAGAATTTCCTCGAAAATCTCAAGTTGAAGTGGGATGGCCGGTTCATTATTAAGTAGATTTTCCATAACGGGGAAGTCAAAATTTCTGACCCAAAGACAGGTAATATCTTCAAGGTCAACGGATAGCATCTCAAACTCTTTGTTGACCATGTGCTCCCTGAATCCGTCTCGGACAAGGTTGCTCTTACTTTGCCTTAACCACCGTTGGCTGATCATCGCCTAGTTGAAGGCACTAAACTTAGCACATATAAAGACTGTTCCAAGCTAACCAAAGTCTCATGGAAACCAAGTGCCATTCTTCCACTTCTACACTCCTGCATGCTTTCATTTTTCACAATGAGGACATTGCAATAGCTAAGCATGGGGGGTGGATATATCTTATAATCTTTTTGTCAGCTGTAATTGTAATTTCCTGTTATTTGATTCTATCAAAAAAAAAAAAAGAATTAGGAGATGAGAACTTAGGCATTAGGAGTTGCAAACTTTAGGAATTGATACTTTGAGACCTTAATACATAGACTCTTCAGGTCTTCGAGCTTAATTAGCCCGGGTGTCCACTCAAATGTGGACTTAATCTCGAGTCCTCGCCAATTAAAATTCATTTTAATTTGGTAAATAAATTGGGATGATAAGTATGCAATTTATCAACCTGCCCTCTGATTTTGGGGGACTTTAAGCTTAAGCATCTACACACTTTTTCTGCACTCACTTTTTGACGGTTTCTTCAGAAATTGCGTAGCTAATGAAATATATAGGGTGGTATGGCTGGCAAGTTATCGGTGGTAACAGCTCATCGACCAGTTGTCTAGAGCCTAGTCACAAGACCATTTTCATTGTACTGCCTTTAAGTAAATCTTAGATCAGGAAAGCCACCTACCTAAAAAAAAAGGAGAGAAAAAAGAATAGAAAAAGGAGAAAAAAAAATAATAGAAAAACCACACTTCATTGCATGAGTATGGCTGGCAAGTTATCCTAGATAACAGCCCATTGGCCGGTTGTCTAGAACCTAGCTCACAAAAAGAAATGCACAATAATTCCTAAAACACTTAGGGAAGAAGCAGGGAAGTAGAATAAATTAGGGAGATATACACTGGGTTCACCTTTGTTTTGACCCCATAAATAAAAGAAGTAGGGAGAAAGCTACCGTTCGAAAGGATAAACCTCTAGGCAAGGTCACCAGGGTCGTAGAAACCCGAAGTCCATTTTAACGGCCGCCTAGTGAGTCTTTCACTCTTTCCACTAGATGCCTAGCAGTAGAGTCCTTTTCAAGTCTTGGAAGGGTTGAGTAGCCATAAAAAGTTATCTTAGAACTCTCCAACTCCAAAAGTACAAAAAAAAAATTATTAGGAAAGAAGAAAAACAAGAATTTTATTTTTTTATCTTCATTTCACAAATAAGGCGAGGGCTTGGACGGATTGCATTCTGGCAGACACCCGAGCACTGTCGAGTCTTTGTAACTAGGGCTTGGGTTGAAAGTTCCTAAAACAACCAACAAATTATGCCTAAGTGATCGAATCCTAATTCTACTTTTATAAATAGCATTTAGGCTAATTTTGCTAGGGACTAGCAAAAAGTAAGCATGGGAGTATGATTGTTAAGACCCACGGCATCAAACATCTTTTAAGACGTCTGGGAGTTGGTCTAGATGTTTGGTCAGATGTCTGGATGCCTTCCCAGACATCTGGAAATTAATTTTTGCGACGTACGATTGTGAGTCTGCGTGCATGCGCGCGCAGACTAACCCGCCGCCCTCTTTTCTTCTCTCTCTTCCCTCCCCATCCTACAGTGCCATCTTTTTCTTCCTCTCTCTCTCCCCACAGCACCTTCAAATATCTCCCCCTCTCCTCTCCCTCACCACCACTCCACCGTCTCCTTCTTCTTCTTCCAGTGACAGCGTGAGAGTGAGAGGGCGAGGGCTGCAACTGCTGCCGGGTGTGCGCGGGGAGGAGGAGGTGCAGCGAGAGGGAGAAGTGGCGGAGCGCGTAAGGAAGAGAGGGCGAGCTCGTCGGAGCAACCAGGGCTGGCCGGTGGGCGTGCAGCAGGAGTGCGGTGCTTGGGAAGTTGCCCCGATGTTGCTGCAGCTTAGGCAGTAGGCGAGCGCGGCGCAGCACGGCCGTGCGCAGCAGGCGGAGGGCGAGGAGGTCCTGATTCTGGGAAATTTTCCTAGAATCAGACGTCTGGACCTACGTCTAGATGACGCGGGAGACGTCTGGAGTGAGATCCAGACGTCTGAAAGGTACAATATTTCTTTTCTTCTTCCTTTCGCAAGTACGGCCATGCAGGCCGTTCCGCTAAAGGTTCTGCCTCTTTGCCGTGTTGAGATCGATTGCGTACACATGCAGGGTTCGTTCGGGAAGGCACAAGGGCATGCCCTCCCACACAAATCGAACGTCTGGGCTAGTCACCAGACGGCGGAGAGCGTCTCCAGACATCTGGAGTATTAGGCGGACGTCTGGAACTAAGTCCAAACAGTTCAGCAGGATCCTGGACGTCTGAAGAACCGCGCAGAAGCAAGGTACGATCTGAACCATCGTTTAAGACGTCTGGAAGGTGTTCCAGACATCTGATTTAGGGTAGAGTGGTCATTTTTGACCCATTTAGGGTCCGTTCGGAGCACGTTTTCCATGTTTAAAATTTCATTCTTCTCAGAATTAGTTCCTCTACTTGTTTAAAGTACTTGTATCCTATTCTGAGTGGTTCCTTGTGTTTGATCCTTGTGTTAGGACCTCATCCCGTTACGGCTTTGGGGGTTGTGGAGGCACGCGGACCTGCCGATCATGCCCCCAATACTCCTGCTTTTGCGAATAGAGTGGCTCCCCTTGATTAATTATCAACATTAATGCACTTTTAAGATAAATGATAAATCCTAGGGTATGGCATGAATCCTAGGACTGGAAAACTAGATTAAATGATAGATCCTAGGGTATGGCATGAATCCTAAGACTGGAAAACTAGATTGAATGATAGATCCTAGGATGTTGCATGAATCCTAGGAATAGAAACACTGAAATGAATGTCGTGAATACATGAATTGCAGTCTTGGAAGAGTAGAAAGAACAATGAAAATTGCCTATAATTGGATAATAGCTTCTTGTATATGAATGGATATTAAATGTTGGAAACACGGGCTATATGAGAATAAAACTGGATTGATGAAACTTAAAATGGCTTGGCTAGAGAAATATGAGCAAGAACCCTACGGGGAATTAGGAGTAGAGCTCCTGAAAGGTAAATGGAAATGGAATTGGGGAAGTGAGCTGGCCCTTGAGTATGGAGTACTAAGGAGAGCGATTGTCCCCCTGTTTAGTGTAGAGCGGAGCTAGCCGCCCCAAAGAACCGGGGTTAGGTCTGGCCACTTTGTACCGACTTTTGGCCCACGCGTACACAGTACCGGGGAGAGCTACTAGTGTAGAGAGAGCGCTAGACACCCCACGGGCCTCGGGGTTCTACTAGCCTTCCTACATCGACTTGCTAGGCCCACTAGGTAAACCAGGGTAGTCAGGCGAGGGTGAGCAGACTGTGGAGGGGCAAGACCCCTGTTTGGTTACTGTGGAGGGGCTGGACCCCTGTTACTGAGAGGGCTCTGCCCTATACTGGCTCTGTGCTATACTTTGGGGCGCACCCGTTAACGGAAACAACTGACCGCGTGCCAGTGCGGGGTAGCTACTCGTGCATTTATTGCGCATGCCGTAGTCACCATTACTTATGTCAGTGACCTTGGGGTGGTTGATTGAGGGTAGGACCACCACGGGGGACTCCCTCGACCAGGAGAGCACCACGTGCTACTTCTACTTTTCGGAAAAGACTGCAATCAAGATCATTCCCACGAGGAACATTCGAGATCAAGAGAAAGATCTGAGGAATAATTCAAGAATGAGTAAATAGAAATAAAGAAAGAAATTAAAAATAACAGCTACTTGTCCACCTTACTATTTTTCTTAGCTAGTTGGTTGCCACTCTACTCAGCATTTCGTTGACGTGTCACCTTTGTCACCTTTTCAGGACCAGGTGTTGAGCAGCCAGAGCCTGCGGCTGCAGAGGGTGCTAGGCCTAGTAGAGCCCAATAGTTTTACTTGTGTTGGACCTACTGTACCGTTCTTCTGTTGTAGTGAGTATTTTCTGTTACAATTGTACTCTTTTATTTGTAAGCATCATGTTTATGTACCTGTTTAATTCTCTACTGTTGTGGTGGTGTGTACTGTAGTAGTTCTTTTCTTGACTGCTGTACTTTTGTTACTGTTAGTTACATGCATGATGAATGTGGTTTATTTTACTGCTTTTTTGGTTACTCTCTCATTGGACGACTGGGTCTTGCGATCAGTCGAGTCGATCTGATTCTCGTGTCTCGTAGGGATTCGGGAATCAGGTTGTAACAATGATAAACACACATGAATTCATGGTAAAATGCTTATTTATGATAGTTCCTAGGCTTAGCATTGCATATCATGTTATAAATACCGCATAACATCCATCACATGGCATTTAGGATAGTTGTATATTATGTACATTAATTCTGTCATTTTACGTGGCTAGGAGGCAGGGCGACACCTTTACGGGCTTCGAATGAAGAATCCGACTGTATGGATGGATTCAGAGTGACGATCGCAGTTCATCATCACTAGAATCATCCCAATCGGAGCTCTGTAGTACCGTCCACAAGAAGAAGAAGATGGATGGCCCAAATGGCGCCATGTGGCACCATCCAAGCCACCCCACCTAAGCTGGCACGTCCTCAAGCCCACCGCATGGAGGGATCTCAGTTGTTGGATCCCAATCCAACGGCTGAGGGTGGCCTGAACCGCGTGTCAACAAGCTCTACACTTGACCAAGAGTGTGCCTTGGCCAAATGGTGAGGCACCTTCTTCGCAGACGCCAGATGCAGGTTCGAGACCCACAGCACCCCTCCTTTCGTCACTTGAATGTGCATGCATGCAGCAGCAGCAGTGCTAGCACAACATTAATGTGCACCAGCAATGCATGCATGCACGTATGCCAATGTATGCCAGCGTGCACACCAACAGGGCCGCTGTGCAATCTACGTGCATGAGACTGGACAGCGTAGCACGCATGAGGCGGGCACGTGCTTGGTTGGCACCAGCCATTAGTGACAGCTTGGTAGACATACAACGAAGATTACAACCATCGCTAATTATTTGCATGCTAGCAAGGCCGGCTATGGGCGTGAGCAGGCATGAGCTGCCTACAACGACACTTCCAGCGATGACTTGGAGGTCACTAATGGTCCCATGCCTATTCTAGCCTCTTTTCATCCACTATAAAAGGACCAACACCCCCTCCTTTCCAAGCCATCTCTACCTACTCTACTCCCACCTACTCCCAAGCTCTAGCAAGCATACCAACGCTCTGTTAGAGTTTTCTCTCAAGCTCCCAAGGCACCCATTAGTGTAGCGAAACTCTGCTCCACCAAATACTCCTCCAACTTCCCATCCCCATTCATTAGTCGCCTTGGAGCCATCCTCCCACCTCCATTCTAGTAGCAGATCATCTTTGCCTTCTCACCTCCATTCTGAAGCTACGCTAAAGCTTTCCTCTACTCAACATCCTCCTGCTTCTCACCACTGACGTCCTGTTTCCCAACTCCATCCGAGCTTCCGCCAAGGGCCGTTGTCTAGTCGAATAGCCACTTCGGGAGATTTCTTCTCACCCCCCTCTCTCTTTATGTTTTCTATATTATTGTAATTAACATTCGTGCTATTAATCAGATTCAATTCTATCTCTCTCTTGTGATTGATTGTCATTTTATTTCAAAAATAAAAAAAATAACAAAACCCTAAAACACCAAAAAGAAACTAATCAAAGCGTGGTTTTCATACAAAGTAAACGTCACCTCCCTGTGTTCAACCCAGGACTCCCTTGGAGTTTTGGTATAAATTATATTTGATCACTGGTTTTTCAACTACGACGACGGGTTACTTGTTACCCCGATTTCAAACACGCGAAACCCATGCAATCACAACCTGTTTGCACCGGCTAGCCACCGCCACCATTGCCAGCCTTCCACATCTCCAGCGAGACCACCGGCGTTCGTTCGACTTGTTGTCACTGCCCATGCGTTGCCCTCGTCGTGGCCAACCACCTCCGAGCTCCACACACCCGACCGCGGCCTCCTCTTCATGCATGCACAAAGGAAGCAAATGCTTTGCTTCATGCTATATTAATATTTACATTCACATGCCATTGCCACTCTTTTTATTTTAAATTTATAATTAAATATTATGGATAATTTATGCAAGTGACCTCTCTCTTTCTCATAAATGTCATTTCAGCATGATCTCTTATTTTCTTAATTTGAAGGTGGATTTGGCTCGATTTCTTGATGAAATTAATTGTGAACATCGATTTTTGACCCTTGAGAGTTTGTAATAACCAGTGCCTCCCTGTGGATACGACCCACTCCTCATTGAGTGGTTATTTTAATTACTTTGATTAGTCGATTTTCCACCACTTAGAAATACAATTACAAATCATCTTAATCATCATCTTCAAAAGCAAAAATCAACCCGACAATGGGCGATTACTACTTTCATCTAGCGGCCAAGGGAACCGCTTCATGGCGCCCAGGAGTGATTCCAGGATCTTTAGCAGAAGTGTCCACACCACGAGGTGCTGAAATGGCAACTTGTGCAGATCTTTTATCACAAGTTGATTGAACAACTCTGTAACCACGTGGATGATTCTTGAGGAGGCCATTTCCTTAATAAGGATGCAAATAGTGCGCATGAATTGCTTGAGGAAATGAGTGGAAATTCCATTAATCATGCCTCCATGGATACTTTTAACCCATTCCAATAACCCAGATCGAATGTTAATGAGGTCCATGATTCTCAATCATTCGATATGGAGCTGATTTGTAATAAACTAGATAAGGTGGACCTGGTTACTAAAAGAGTGGAAGAGTGGATGGTTGGAAACTCTAGAAAACTTCTCGATACACTCAATCCCAAAACTCATGATTCCATTCTTCATGATCTCCTACTGGATGGGAGTTCGTGAATCAATTAGAAGTTGCTCAACCTATGAGCCAGCATTACTCAGAACCTCATGGGTTCCAAACTGGGGCCTCTGATCCTAGTTTCTCCGAACCCTCTTCTTCTTTCCCACCATCCTTGCCCTGTGAGGTTGTGTATGCTATACAGGAGTACGTTAGGTCCAACCCATATTCTAACTCTTATAATCCGAGTTAGAGGAACCACCCTAACTTCTCCAGAAAAATCTAGGGTAGCAGACCCAAATCTGACCCAGAAACTATGCATCACAAAGACCAATGGGTCAGGGTCATGTCTACAGTTAGCTGCCCCCTAATAAGGTTAATCAACCAACCTGGAATGCCTGTTGATAATCGCGTCTGGTTTGACCGGGTTGTGTTATATCGTTGCAGTAAAGCCGGTTGTTACCAACGTTTCATATAAAATTTTTTTTACTCGGAAAAATAAAAGAGTTCCCGAGGTCGAACTCAGGGAGCAAGTTGTATTCTAGAGATATACAAGTTCTATTACAAAAATAAAGAGAGAGAGAGAGAGAGATGAAAATTTGGCTTCTTCTTCTTTTCTTCTTTCTTCCTCTTTGTCTTTGGTTCTTCCTGTTCTTCTTCTTCTTCTTCTTCTGCTTTCTTCAGATTTTCCCCTCGTGCTCTTCTTCTTCTGTTCTTCCTTGTTTCCTTTCTTTCTTTTTCGTCAGATCGTCTTCTTCTTTTCTTGCTTCTTGCTTCTCTTCATTCCTTCTTCTTCTTTGTCTTCACCTGCCTTGACCTCTCTTTTTCTTCTTTCGCGATGGCCGTTGCTCTTCCTTCTTCTTCAGCGGGTCTGCTTCTTCTTTGGCTGCTGACCTTCCGTCGTCTGCGGTGGTGCTGAGACGACTTAACAATGCCTTCGCTACAGTGCAGCAGCTCCTTCTTCTTCAGCGGGTCTGCTTCTTCTTCTTTGGCCTGCACACTTCAGAGTCTATTCGTCAAGGCAAAAACCTACTCTACCCCCCTCCCCCGCGTATCTCTCTCTCTGAAATCACTCATCGGAAGCTCTCCCAGAGCGCTACCGGGTAATCGGGTTCGGGTCAGGCCCGGGTCCAGGCCCACCGGCGTGCGTGGTGGGCGAGGAGTGCAGGTCAGTCTAATCGGGTCGGGCCAGGTCCGCGGAGCGTGGTCACGGACGAGGCCGAGTCGGGTCGGGTCGGGTGAGAGGGACCTCACCCCGTGGTAACTGAGGCAAACAGCATAAGGCAGTTTTTGCCTTTATGCGTCCGCGCGCCTTCGAGAGGTTCCGAGGTGGGACTATCCGCGCACCCGTTTCTCTCACGCCTGCAGCAGGGATGGCGCTTCCAATTGCATCAGCTGTTGAGGCGCACAGCTCCAATTGAGGGCCAGGGTGTGTGCGCGAGACTCTTCCGCGCTGGCCGTGGCTTTTCAACCTGGGATATCTCGGCTTGAAGCAACCTCGAGCAGGCTTCGAGCTTCCTCGCCAATGGCGGTCAAGGCCTGGAACCTGAAATCAATAGCACGGCCTCTCGGCCAAATCAGACAGGCGGGGGACCTTCGCCGTGGCACGGCGAAGGTGGTCAGGGGGTCTGCAGGGGGCGAGATGGAGCTGTCAGGTCGTCCTAGGTCAAACTGTGAGCGAGGGAGTGGGTGTGTTCGGTGGGTCTGCAGAGGGTGTTTGGTGGGGAGTGGAGGGGCGGAAGAGGATCAGGGTGAGGAGGCGGAGGTTCTGCGGTGGTCGGCGAGCCGTGTGGGTCGCTGAGGTGATGGGAGCGGCTCGCCGGAGGGTGGTCGGAGGCGGAGAGGATGAGGGTGAACAGGGTCGGTAGAGGGCTTAATTGACTAAATCGAAAGCGGGGAAAGAAAGAGGAGGAGAAGGGGAGTAAGTCTAACTTAACTGCAGGGACGAAGGGGGAGGAATAGGGCGACAGTCGTATCGACTGTCGCCGGAGAAGATGATGCTCAGAGAGAGGGGCGGCGACGAGCAGAGGGCTGGAGAGGCGCCAGCTGGGTGCGGCGTGGCGCGGGAAGAGCAGGGGAGGAGGTCTCTGCTGCTGGTATTGCGGCAGAGCGAAGAGGTGGAGGGGGAGGAAGTCGCCGGAGCTGGTGAGCGTCTGCCGGAGAAAGAAGAGAAGAAAGCTGGGGGTTTTTCTCCGTCAGATCCAGGCTGCCTTCGTCGGTGGAGCGGCGGGGGGTATTTATAGGGTTGAAGCAGGGAGGAAGGCGGAGGGAGACGACGTGTCTCCCTCGCCGGAGAATGGTCGGAATACGAACCCATACCGTCCGTGCGTTCGCACGGCCGGTATGGGGGGCTACAGTGACCATGGGGGTGCTCCTGCGACGGCTGACGACGCAGGGCACCCCCGGTACACTTGCCAGGTCCCCCACCTCACCCTGCGCGGCGCCATGCTCCGCGCAAGGTCGCCGGAGCATGGTGCTGGCAGGGTTTTGCAGGAGGGACCTGTTTGCAAAGAACGAAGGAGAGTTAGGGGCCAAAATGCGAGGGTTCAAAAGTTGAGGGCCAAAGAGTAAATATATGAGGACCAAAGTGTGAAGTCGGTCAAGGAGGTTTCTTCTTAGGCTCAAGTTTTTATACATGACTAATTAGGACCTAAGGAATCTGATGGTGAATTTTATTTTCATATTAAACCTTGTTTGACCGGTCAATTTGCGCAAAAACCCAAATTAAGTTATTAATTGGGCATGGTTCTCAATGTAGGTCAAAATGGGTTCTAAAGGCCAAATTGATGGTTCTAAACCCCAGAGATTATTTTTCTATGAATTTTAGAGGGTTTATTCTATTTTTATTTTGCCTCGAACCTTGTGAATTGAAGTGGGTTGTTTTAGGGTTACAGATTATCATTTGGTTCCTTGGAAGTGCTGTAGCCCTTGCTAGATCATCTCATCCCACTTTTATTAAGCTGTTTTGACCTATGTTTGGGCCCTGAATTACCCTGTATGCAGATTATACTGGTAAAATTGCACTTTTACCCCTTATGACTTGTTTTCTTCTCAAACTCAGAATTCTCTGAGTTAAGCCTTTCCTTGAGATATGTAGGAGCTTTTATCCTTTGTATTGGGTCAAAATGAGCTAGTTATGGCTCATGATGAGGTTTTCATCATACCCCCATGCCTAGCTTTTGCTAGTCCCTTAGCAAAAAAAACTTAAGGTTTCAACCCTTGTTCTAGACCATGAAGTTTTCAATGGTTTTAGATAAGTGCCTTTTTATTTGAGCATAGATTAGGTCAGAATGCTGACCATAGGCCTAAAAGATACTCTAGTACCAATCAAGATCCAAATCTGTCTAGCCTTAGCCTCAGTCTTTTAGCAAAGGTTTTTAAGGCCCACAAGAACTAACCTAAGGTTTATTGGACTTCGTGGTTAAAGCACCCGTGCTTGAAATGATTTTAGCCCTGGCTCAGTTCGCAGTGCGTTTTGTAAGAGAGAGATAGAAAGTTTTTTCTGTTTGGAGAGTTTTCTCTCTCTTTTTCTTTTTAGTTCTAGTCTAGGATTGGCTTTTCAACACGGTCTGTATCAGATTCCTTGCTCCCATCATCAATCCTCAAGGGTTCCTGGCGATCGATGCTTCGAGATAGCACCGCCCATGGCAACCCCCGGAACCCTGGCTATTGAGATTTCGAGATAATCCCATCCATGGTGTTCCGTGGCCGAATCCAGACCCTGGCAATTGACACTTCGAGATAATGCCATCCATGGAATCTGAACCAGCAGAGTGCTTACATGCCCCCCGTAGGATATGTAAATATCCTAAGAGACAAGCACCGAGGAGATGATATTTTGTTACGCATCTTCGAGGGGATTTCCCGCCTCTCCGCGCTGGGAACTCGTCCAAATCAACTTGTGTTGATCGGCCATTCCTATTCTAGGTGTTCTTTTCAGATTTTTGCGACGCTTCTGCGTGATTCTGATTTTTATGCTTACTGAACCAGGCTGTGTGTGAGATTAGGGTGCTTAGGTTACTGAGTCCCGTAAACCAAAAATTAGTTAACGAGGCCGAATACTCCCTAAGCCTTAGACCTAATACTTCAGCTTTTCATTTTCCTCAACCTCTTGAGGAGTGTCCAGATCTTAATGAGTACTAAGAGTCTATTCAAGAATGCCTAAGGTTTGCATTCTTACTAATCTCATTGTGCACTTTTCAGTTATTTTCTTGAATGAGGTCTAGAACTTAGGTTAATTCCTTAGTTCCTTACTAATGACTATCAACTTTTCTTATAATTTTGTGCTCCTTTTTCATTTTGTTTCTTTTCTCCTTCACAAAATTTTCCTTCTCCTCTTTTCCTCTTATTCTTTTTCGAAAAATTTTTTAATTTTTATGGTATTTTTGGCATATGTGAATTTTTTTTTTTTTGCTTGAAACCTTTTCTTACAAGTTTTTGCACTTTCCTACCCCCCCATGCCTAAGATTTGCAATGTCCTCATTGTAACCTAGGGGGTCTTAGTTCAGGGTGAACTTCGAGTGCTGAAAGGTGTCAGAACAAGTTTCAGGTTTTCAAAGAGAATGACGGGCCGCCTCCCGTTAAGCGCTGAGTTTTACGCCATCGGCTGGGCGCAATAAGCTCAAGGGGAAAGGAGGATATAAGATGCCTCAGCCAAATCAGTAGAAGTTACATCAATGAACGGCTTGAGTCTTTGACCATTCACGATGAAAGGTTCAGAATCGTGGCTGAGTGGACTGATTTCGATTGCTCCATTTCCAAAAACCTGTCGGACCAAATATGGTCCGACCCACTTAGATCTCAGTTTTCCTGGGAAGAGTTTGAGTCGGGCATCAAAGAGTAGGACCTTTTGACCAGGATGAAAGATCTTTCTCGAGATGTGTTTGTCGTGGAAGGCTTTAACCCGCTCCTTGTAGATTTGCGAGTTCTCGTACGCGTCTGTGCGTAATTCATCGATCTCGCTGATTTGGAGTTTTCTGTGGGTCCCAGCCTTGGAAAGATCTAGATTACAGTTCCGTACTGCCCAATAGGCTTTATGCTCCAGTTCGACGGGAAGGTGGCATGCCTTTCCGTACACCAATCTAAAGGGAGACATGCCCAATTGGGTCTTGTGGGCGGTCCTATAGGCCCACAATGCTTCCGGAAGTCGGGACGACCAGTCCTTCCTGTCAGGTCGAACAGTGACCTGTAGGATTTTCTTGATCTCCCGATTCGACAGCTCAGCTAGACCATTAGTTTGGGGGTGGTAAGGAGTAGAGATTCGGTGAGACACCCCGTATTTGGTCATCAGTGACCTAAACTGAGCATTTGTGAAATGGGTCCCCCCATCAGAGATTATTGCACGAGGAATCCCGAACCTTGAGAAAATGTGTTGATGAATGAATTTGAGAACGATTTTGTGATCACAGGTTCGGGTCGGTATGGCTTCGATCCATTTGGACACGTAGTCCACAGCCAACAGAATGTATTCGAAACCATCCGAAACAGGAAAGGGGCCCATAAAATCAATCCCCCAAACATCAAAGATTTCGCATACTAGAATCGGTTGCATAGGCATCATGTCGCGATGGCTCATGTTGCCCAAAGTCTGGCAATGACTGCATGCCTTGCAATGACTGTATGCGTCTTTGAACAGTGTGGGCCAGTAAAAGCCGCACTGGAGGACTTTTGATGCGGTTTTATGCCCGGCAAAATGGCCACCGCATGCCTGGTCATGGCAGAAAGAGAGGATATTGTTGACTTCCCCTTCCGGGACACATCTCCGGATGATCTGATCGGCACCTATGCGGAAGAGGTACGGGTCTTCCCAAATGTAATACTTGGCATCGGAGCGTAATTTGTCTTTCTTGGCCTTCGGCCAATCGGACGGGGTTTGATGAGATGCCAAGTAATTTACAATATTAGCAAACCACGGAAGGCTAGTACCAATAGTCAGCAGGTGCTCATCGGGAAAATGCTCAGTGATGGGTCCGGAAGGGTCTATCATTTCAGAAGGAAGACGGGACAAGTGATCAGCTACCACGTTTTGCTTTCCCGCTTTATCGCGAATCTCGAGGTCAAATTCTTGCAACAGCAAGATCCATCGGATCAATCGAGGTTTCGCGTCCTTCTTTGCAAGGAGATGCCTCACAGCCGTGTGATCCGAGTATATGATGACATGGGAACCCAGAAGGTATGATCTGAATTTCTCTAGGGCAAATACTACAGCTAGCAGCTCTTTCTCAGTAACTGTATAGTTACGCTGAGCCTCATCGAGTGTTTTGCTGGCGTAGTAAATGACCACAGGTTTCTTGTCATTTTTCTGCCCCAAAACCGCTCCTACAGCGAAGTCGGATGCATCACACATGATCTCAAAGGGTTGAGACCAATCAGGGGACTGTAGGATCGGGGCTTGGGTGACTCGGTCACGCAGGATTTCAAATGCTTGAGTGCATTCCTTGGAGATTTCGAAGGGAACATCCTTGGAGAGAAGAGTGGTCAGGGGGCGTGCGATTTTTGAAAAATCAGGGATAAATCGTCGATAAAAACCGACATGCCCTAAAAAGGATCGGATGTCCCTGATCGAGCTAGGCATAGGAAGGCGAGAAATCAGATTAACCTTAGCTCGATCCACTTGGATACCTTTCTCCGAAATTGAGTGTCCCAGGACAATTCCCTCAGGCACCATGAAATGGCTCTTTTCCCAGGAAAGAACCAAATTCACGTCGATGCACCGCCTGAGTATCTGGACCAAGTGCTGGAGGCAATCGTCGAATGATGCTCCGAAAACTGAAAAGTCATCCATGAAGACTTCCAGATAATCACCTACCATATCTGAGAATATGGCAAGCATGCATCGCTGAAAAGTAGCGGGTGCATTGCAAAGACCAAAAGGCATCCTTCGGAAAGCGTATGTTCCGAAGGGGCAGGTGAATGTGGTCTTTTCTTGGTCCTCAGGATGGATTGCCACCTGGTTATAACCGGAGTACCCGTCAAGAAAGCAGAAGAACCTATTTCCCGCTAGTTTTTCGAGAATTTGATCAATGAAGGGTAGTGGGAAATGATCCTTCTTCGTGGAGGAATTGAGTCGACGGTAATCTATACAGACTCTCCACGAGTTGGCTAATCGGGTAGGAATGATTTCTCCGGTCTCAGTCGTTATAGTGGTGAGTCCTGCCTTTTTAGGCACGACCTGAATCGGGCTCACCCAACGACTATCGGAGATCGGGTAGATGATCCCGGCATCTAACCACTTGATGATCTCCTTTTTCACGACCTCCTGCAGATTGGGGTTTAAGCGTCTCTGCATTTCACGAGAAGGTCGTGTGCCCTCTTCTGAATAGATATGATGAGTACAATAAGAGGGACTTATTCCAGTCAAATCATCGAGGGTCCATCCGATGGCTCTGCGATGTTGCTGGAGGACAACAATCAGACGGTATTCCTGTTCAGGATTGAGGTTGGAATTGATGATCACAGGAAGGGTCTGATTAGAACCCAAAAAGATGTATTTCAAATGAGCAGGAAGGGGTTTCAGTTCAAGGATGGGGTTTTCAGCAGCAGCGGGTGGTTCAGTATAGATGTGAGGTTCAAGGGTGGGAGTTACTGGGTTGTTCACATCCGGATTGGACTCCTCTATTTGCGGGTCAAGATCCTTCTGTGGTTGATGAGGAATACTCAAGTCATTCTGGAGGTGTGATTCATCAACCAAAGTCTTGATGTCACAAATTTGCTCGATGACGCCGCAATTAATTCCTTGTTGGGCCTTAAATATATCAATTTTCAGTGTTTGATCTCCAAACTTAAGCTCTATTTGGCCCTCCTCACAGCTGATGTTGGCTCTAGCAGTAGCCAAGAAAGGTCTCCCTAGAATGATTGGTGTATCCCTAGGGTTCTCAGGTGCATCCATGTCTAAGACTATAAAGTCCACTGGAAAATAGAAATCCCGCACTCTCACGATAACATCCTCGAGAATCCCTTTTGGTGACTTTATAGATCGATCTGCTAATTGTAATGTCACCTCGGTTGGTTTCAGCTCAGATTCTTCCAGATGGTCAAGTAAGGATGTGGGTATTAGATTTATAGATGCACCTAAGTCTAACAATGCTCTGTCCAATTGGGTACCACCTATCTTACAGGAGATCAGGGGAGTTCCAGGATCTTTTGCCTTGGGTGGGAGTCTACTAAGGATTACAGAGCTGGCTTGCTCTGACAGAACAATTGGGCTCCCTCCCTTGGTTCGCGGCTTACGCTGGGGTGTACATATATTCTTTAGAAATCGTGCGTAAGCTGGTACGTGGCGGATTGCATCCATCAAGGGGATGTTTATGTGGACCTGCTCAAAGAGCTTGACCAGGTCCTCCTCAGGGGCCACGGGTTTGGTGGTCTTCTTTCCCTTGGTCAGGGCTTCGGGAAACGGGATCTTGGTTGGTTCCTCTAGGATAGGTCCTGGTTGTGGGTCTGGAACAGCGGTACCTTGGATAACTATCCTAGGGTCATGATTATCAGGCTGGGAGTGGTTTGGATAACGCGGGTCCTGAGTTGTCTTACCACTACGTGTTGTTACAGAATTTAATCCGGCCTGATTTTGGTTTGGATTTGGTAGGAGGGGTGGCTGCTGCTGAAATCCCGTACGAGAAGTAGAGGCTTCCATCTCGTCTGGAGATGGAGCAGTGGGGGCCTGATAAATCCATTGAGCTTGGCCTAAATTTGGATTCATAACGCGCTTCTGTGTTGGCACGTTATTTGGGTTAGGAAGGGGTTGGGAAGGGAGTGTGCCTGGCTGGCGAGAATTTGCCAACTGGGCCAACTGAGTTTTAACTTCAGTAAGCTCGTCCTTGTGCTGTTTTTGAATGGCCGCATTCGATTTTTGAATGTCAGCCAGAGTCTGAAGGATTAAGGACATTTGATCTTGATTTGGCCCTGATGGATAAGTAGGGTTGGGCCGAGGCTGAGGCGGCTGGTAGTGATGAGAGGGCTGTGGGCGGGAATGAAAAGGTGGTCTTTGGGTTTGAGAATTTCCCGCCCACTGAAAATTTGGATGGTTTCGCCATCCAGGGTTGTAAGTGTTGGAGAATGGGTCGTTCTGGATGGCGTTGAGGTCCTCGCAGGTCTGAGGAACCTCCTGAGAATCAGGGAAAGGGGGAATGGAGTTCCCCCGGCTGGTGAAGAAAGGATCGGATGATCTTCCAGTCCAAGAATCAGATGGGGATGGATATGGATCCATCCCAGGGGAGGATCGGTGTAGGATGTTTTGCACAGTCTCCTGTGTGGAAGGAGGTTGTGCAAAGGAGTTACGCGCAGAGGTGGCTCGCTGCAAGTGCTGAGTCAGCTCATCCACCTTCTTTTCAATAATTGAGACCTTGTCCAATCGACTGGCCATTAATTCCAGGTCGACTGATGCGGACAGGCCCTGCGTCTCATGTGCTCCCTTAAGATTCGTCGCTGCGCGGGTATTCGTCCTGTCGAATAATCCCATGGAGTCATTGTTGATGGAGTTCTCGCACATGTTTTCGAGAATCTCCCATACGGTGTCTTCATGTTGACCCATGATGTTTCCTCCGCAGGTTGCATTGACGAAAAGGCGGATGTCCTCACGGAGTCCCTGGTAAAAAGATTGGACTTGTTCCCATTTAGGAACTCCGTGATGGGGGCACTTCCTCATGAGATCCTGAAAACGATCCCATGCCTCATGGAGAGGTTCTCCTGATTGTTGAGTGAAGTGTGTAATCTGATGGCGCAAGGCGTTGGTCCGACCAACGGGAAAGAACTTTTTCAAAAACTCGGATTGAAGTTCTTCCCAAGTGTTGATCGGCCGGGTCTGAGTTTGATACCAATGGGCGGCCTTGTCCATAAGAGAAAAGGAGAACATCTTCATGAGAAGAATATCCCGATTTTGCGCATCTGATCCAAAAGTGTGGGCCAGATGCTTAAGCTGTTTGATGTGCTGGAAGGGATCTTCAGAATTAAGCCCATGGAATTTAGGTATAGCGTGAATCATGTTGGGCTTTAGTTCGGAATCAGGTCCTCCAATCGGGATTCTAACTCGAGGCTCAATTGCCACCGCAGCAGGATTGTAGTGGTCCCGCATCATAGGACGCTGTGGTGGGTGCACGAAGTTTTGGAAGAGGTCATTGAGTCGCTGGAGCTGGTGTTCCAGATTATTTTCTTCCTCAACTGGCTGAGCCATGATGGGGGAAGAAGAAGAACTTGGTTCTGAATCAGAAGAGAGAATAATGTGAGGGTGTTGCTGCACAAACACGGGCGTCGAGGCTTGGCCTTGACGAGAGTGAATTTCTAAAGGAGGTCTTAAGGGTGGTCTTAGAGACCTCCTTCCGTACATGCACAGTTGGGAGAGGTAAGTTTAGAAGGTGATGGACCCAATCAAGACACCCAAAAATGTGTTGGGTGACTATAGAGGTGCGGGGCAGATGGACCCCTTGATCAGAAAGATCGTCCACCTGAGAATTACCTGGGCAGCCAGAGAGGGAGAGTCCCGCGAAGACCCCTACACGGTAGAGCGTCCCCACGGGTTACAGGGTTTCCCCCACCCGACCTCTCTTGTCACTGCGGTTCCAGGTAGACCAGAATGGGGATCTTGACCTCTTAAGTCTACCAATTTTAAAATCAGGGTGCTTAAGGTTTTACTTGAACTTTAGTCTTTTTAAGTGCAAAGAGTGACCTAATTTAAGGTTGGTTAACCCAAGGGGTCAACTTTACCTATTGTTTTCTTTAAGAGCTTTTAGGTCCTGTCTTTTAGGGTTCAAGTGTTTAGAGAGAGCCAATTGTTTAGGATTTTTCTTGTTAATTATTTTCAATCAATGGCTTGGGCACACCTCTTTAGGATTTCCTCAATTCTTGATTAAGGGGTGTGTCTCTACTGAAATCCTAATGTTTGACCTTATGTTGGCTCTACTTGGTCCATTTAACTCTTTGTTGGGCAATTAGGGCTCAAGCAAGAATGTGTTAGCCCTTAAATACCCTTAATAGTGTGCAGGAGTGATGAGTTGAAAACATGCAACTTTTTATGGTTACTAAGTATGGAAGACAGGTTAGCCCTATATTGCTTTGTTCTTTTCTTTTCTTTCTCTTTAGAGTGTTGGGGTTAATAGTGAGAGAAAAGATTTACCTGTCTTCGGAGTGGTTGTCGTGTGGTTGCTTGTCTTCTTGAGTTCCTGTAGCTGCACAAAAGAGAGGAGATTATCAGAAATTAAAAGATACAGGAATGTTTACCTCTAGAATAGCCGTTGCTCCCCGGCAGCGGCGCCAAAATGATAATCGCGTCTGGTTTGACCGGGTTGTGTTATATCGTTGCAGTAAAGCCGGTTGTTACCAACGTTTCATATAAAATTTTTTTTACTCGGAAAAATAAAAGAGTTCCCGAGGTCGAACTCAGGGAGCAAGTTGTATTCTAGAGATATACAAGTTCTATTACAAAAATAAAGAGAGAGAGAGAGAGAGATGAAAATTTGGCTTCTTCTTCTTTTCTTCTTTCTTCCTCTTTGTCTTTGGTTCTTCCTGTTCTTCTTCTTCTTCTTCTTCTTCTGCTTTCTTCAGATTTTCCCCTCGTGCTCTTCTTCTTCTGTTCTTCCTTGTTTCCTTTCTTTCTTTTTCGTCAGATCGTCTTCTTCTTTTCTTGCTTCTTGCTTCTCTTCATTCCTTCTTCTTCTTTGTCTTCACCTGCCTTGACCTCTCTTTTTCTTCTTTCGCGATGGCTGTTGCTCTTCCTTCTTCTTCAGCGGGTCTGCTTCTTCTTTGGCTGCTGACCTTCCGTCGTCTGCGGTGGTGCTGAGACGACTTAACAATGCCTTCGCTACAGTGCAGCAGCTCCTTCTTCTTCAGCGGGTCTGCTTCTTCTTCTTTGGCCTGCACACTTCAGAGTCTATTCGTCAAGGCAAAAACCTACTCTACCCCCCTCCCCCGCGTATCTCTCTCTCTGAAATCACTCATCGGAAGCTCTCCCAGAGCGCTACCGGGTAATCGGGTTCGGGTCAGGCCCGGGTCCAGGCCCACCGGCGTGCGTGGTGGGCGAGGAGTGCAGGTCAGTCTAATCGGGTCGGGCCAGGTCCGCGGAGCGTGGTCACGGACGAGGCCGAGTCGGGTCGGGTCGGGTGAGAGGGACCTCACCCCGTGGTAACTGAGGCAAACAGCATAAGGCAGTTTTTGCCTTTATGCGTCCGCGCGCCTTCGAGAGGTTCCGAGGTGGGACTATCCGCGCACCCGTTTCTCTCACGCCTGCAGCAGGGATGGCGCTTCCAATTGCATCAGCTGTTGAGGCGCACAGCTCCAATTGAGGGCCAGGGTGTGTGCGCGAGACTCTTCCGCGCTGGCCGTGGCTTTTCAACCTGGGATATCTCGGCTTGAAGCAACCTCGAGCAGGCTTCGAGCTTCCTCGCCAATGGCGGTCAAGGCCTGGAACCTGAAATCAATAGCACGGCCTCTCGGCCAAATCAGACAGGCGGGGGACCTTCGCCGTGGCACGGCGAAGGTGGTCAGGGGGTCTGCAGGGGGCGAGATGGAGCTGTCAGGTCGTCCTAGGTCAAACTGTGAGCGAGGGAGTGGGTGTGTTCGGTGGGTCTGCAGAGGGTGTTTGGTGGGGAGTGGAGGGGCGGAAGAGGATCAGGGTGAGGAGGCGGAGGTTCTGCGGTGGTCGGCGAGCCGTGTGGGTCGCTGAGGTGATGGGAGCGGCTCGCCGGAGGGTGGTCGGAGGCGGAGAGGATGAGGGTGAACAGGGTCGGTAGAGGGCTTAATTGACTAAATCGAAAGCGGGGAAAGAAAGAGGAGGAGAAGGGGAGTAAGTCTAACTTAACTGCAGGGACGAAGGGGGAGGAATAGGGCGACAGTCGTATCGACTGTCGCCGGAGAAGATGATGCTCAGAGAGAGGGGCGGCGACGAGCAGAGGGCTGGAGAGGCGCCAGCTGGGTGCGGCGTGGCGCGGGAAGAGCAGGGGAGGAGGTCTCTGCTGCTGGTATTGCGGCAGAGCGAAGAGGTGGAGGGGGAGGAAGTCGCCGGAGCTGGTGAGCGTCTGCCGGAGAAAGAAGAGAAGAAAGCTGGGGGTTTTTCTCCGTCAGATCCAGGCTGCCTTCGTCGGTGGAGCGGCGGGGGGTATTTATAGGGTTGAAGCAGGGAGGAAGGCGGAGGGAGACGACGTGTCTCCCTCGCCGGAGAATGGTCGGAATACGAACCCATACCGTCCGTGCGTTCGCACGGCCGGTATGGGGGGCTACAGTGACCATGGGGGTGCTCCTGCGACGGCTGACGACGCAGGGCACCCCCGGTACACTTGCCAGGTCCCCCACCTCACCCTGCGCGGCGCCATGCTCCGCGCAAGGTCGCCGGAGCATGGTGCTGGCAGGGTTTTGCAGGAGGGACCTGTTTGCAAAGAACGAAGGAGAGTTAGGGGCCAAAATGCGAGGGTTCAAAAGTTGAGGGCCAAAGAGTAAATATATGAGGACCAAAGTGTGAAGTCGGTCAAGGAGGTTTCTTCTTAGGCTCAAGTTTTTATACATGACTAATTAGGACCTAAGGAATCTGATGGTGAATTTTATTTTCATATTAAACCTTGTTTGACCGGTCAATTTGCGCAAAAACCCAAATTAAGTTATTAATTGGGCATGGTTCTCAATGTAGGTCAAAATGGGTTCTAAAGGCCAAATTGATGGTTCTAAACCCCAGAGATTATTTTTCTATGAATTTTAGAGGGTTTATTCTATTTTTATTTTGCCTCGAACCTTGTGAATTGAAGTGGGTTGTTTTAGGGTTACAGATTATCATTTGGTTCCTTGGAAGTGCTGTAGCCCTTGCTAGATCATCTCATCCCACTTTTATTAAGCTGTTTTGACCTATGTTTGGGCCCTGAATTACCCTGTATGCAGATTATACTGGTAAAATTGCACTTTTACCCCTTATGACTTGTTTTCTTCTCAAACTCAGAATTCTCTGAGTTAAGCCTTTCCTTGAGATATGTAGGAGCTTTTATCCTTTGTATTGGGTCAAAATGAGCTAGTTATGGCTCATGATGAGGTTCTCATCACCTGTCAACCTATAAGGTAGGCTGATTGGAACCGACAGATGGTAGAGATGCAAGGATCCATGCTTGATGAAAACTCCATCATGAGCCATAACTAGCTTAATTTTATCTGATTAAGCCTCTAAATGCTCCTACATAAACAACTGAAGGTCATATTTCATTGCATAAGCATTCTGGGGAAAGATAAGAAATTAGGGTTAAAACTATAATTTTACCATCAAATCATGAATGCAGTATAATCATGGGTTTTTCCAGGTGTTAATTAAGGGTTAAATAGTCCTAAAAGGTCAACAAGTGGGTTAGAACAATCGGAAATGGGTTTGCGTATGTTTTGAGAATTAAATGACTTCTGAAACCCTAAAAACAGACCCGCTTAATTAAATAAGGTTTTGGTCAAGGTAAAATTCATCTAAACCCTCTAAAACTCATAGAAAAATATTCTCTAGGGTTTGGAACCTTAAATTTGACCATCGGAACCTATTTTGACCCAAAACAGAATCACGGACAGATATTTGCCCTAATTTGGGTTTTTACAGAAATTGCCCAGTTAAACATGGTCAAAACCAAAATCCAACTTCACTATTGGATTCCTTAGGTACAAATTAGGTTTATACCCCCAACTTTCAAAAATCCTTGCATTCAACCCCCTAACTTTGTCGTCGTCTTCACAATTAGGTCCCTCCGCCATTATCGCGGAGAAAACCTACTCCGACGATCTTTGACAGGAGATTTTCCATGATCTCTTAGCAAATCCCTTCCAAAATTAGAAGGGAAACTCCTTGAGAAATCCTCTCCAATCTGAACCCATCCATGTGCTCTGAATCTTTCCCAATCTCTCATGCAAATGCATGAGAGATTTCGGTATCAAGAAACACCCAAATCCGATTAGGCTTTCCATGCTTGGAAAGCTTGTTTTCCAAGATTTCCTTGCCTCTAGATCCTTATAAAAGGGTCGCCAAATCTTCCTAAACTCTTCACGCTCGAAATCAGCCGTGATTCCCCACAATTCCTCTCTCTTTTACAATCGAAGGCTCCTTGATGTTCGGTGATCCCCTCTGCCTTTCCTCGTCGTCCTTACATAATACCAGTGGTGGAGTCCTCTTTTTCGCTTCCTTCCGATTCTCTCCATACAAGCAGACACCCTTTCCCCCTTTGTCCTCGCCGTTTCTACCTCACCGGAGCCACCTTCGTCTCCGGAGTCAGAAATACCGCATCCGACGCCATCTCTGCTTCACTTAGTCCAATAACCTCCTAGCTAAGTCCCTTACCTTCTTTACTTTATTTTCGCACTCACCCCACTTCGAATCAACCATCGATGCTCCTCCGCTACTTCATCGTCTTCTGCTCCAGCAATCCCTCCAACGAAGTCCCCCGCTCACGCCACAACTCCAAATCCTTCGCCGACCACACCAAAACCTCCACTTCACTATTCTGTACCTTTCCCCTTGCTCCATTCACTCCATCATCCACCCAAACTCGCCCCCTAACACACCCACTTTCATGCACACAGTTCGACCTCACTACGCACTCATAGACCACGAAACACCACACAACGACTCCCTCCACACTCACCGTCATCTAACGATACTCCCTGAACATTCTGACAGGGCCAAGTGGCTGTTTTATTGATTTCAGGTACTCGACCTTGCCACCATCGAAGCAGTAAGCTTCGAGCTTGCTTGAGAGCTGTTCCAAGCACTTCCATTCTAGGTCTTAGCTCCAGGTCTCATGGAACCAACTCTTGAACATGTCCCAGTTGTTAATTGAAGATGCGAACCTAGCAGCTACTGCAATTGTGAAGGAAGGATCTCTGCTGCGAACGCGTGAAGAAGGAAGTGGGATAGTCCCACATCGGAAAGTGCTGAAGCAGTGCACCCGCATAAATTGAATTTGTGTTAGAGGCTATTCGCCTCATAACACGAGGTGAGGTCCCTCTCACCCGCTCACCCGACCTCATCCGTGACACGTACACGCAGACTTGGTTCGACCCGATAACCCGACCTGCACCCCTTGCTTGCTACCACACGCCGTGCTTGCTTTGACCTGGGTACATGCTTGAATCCGATAACCTGATTACCCGTGGCTCTGGGGGAGTGGATCCTAAGAGAGAAAGAGAGGAGAGCTGCGCGGGTTAGGGGAGGGTTTTGCCCTAAGAAGCTTGGCCCTGACACTTAGCCAAATTCTGAAGAAGAAAAAAAGGGCCGAAGAAGAGGAGTTACAAAGCAAGGCTCAGAAAAAGAGGTGAAGGCTTGGAGAAAAAGAAGAAGAAGAAGAAGCTGCAGCTAAGAAAGAGAAGAAGCTGAAGAGGAAAGACAAGGTCAGAGATAGGAAGAAGAAGAAAGAAAATCACTTTAAGTCGTCTGATTTCCAAATCAGGCGATAGATTTGAGCTTTTCTTTCGTACATATACATTGAGTTCCTTAGTGATATTGTAGGAATATTTGGTGATCTAAATCACCATTTTACTCCCATCTTTTTACACATTGATATTGTTATTATTGAAAATTCTTTTACTTTAAATTGTGATCTTGATTTCTGAATTCCGTCTTGCTCCCTGTGTTTGGCCTCGAAACTTATTCAAGTAATAAAAATTATATTTGTTTGAATGCTATTTCGACTATACTGCAACACGACACCTTTTAAAACACCATTTTGCTGTGACAGACATTTTGGCACCGTTGCCGGGGAACAACCGGTAATTTATAATTGTTGATTGCGATTCTTGATTTGGTACTAACTTGCTTTATCACTTTGTTGTTGTTTCAGGAGGGATTCATTGAAGAAAGTTCAACTGCACATCAAACATGCCAGGGGT
Organism: Thalassia testudinum; assembly: GCA_037157565.1. NCBI lineage: Eukaryota > Viridiplantae > Streptophyta > Magnoliopsida > Alismatales > Hydrocharitaceae > Thalassia > Thalassia testudinum. The sequence continues at coordinate 28,630,909 of JAZHRO010000073.1, forward strand.
AGGTAAGTTCTATCTCTTCTCTCTTAAGCCCCTATTTCTGAAAAGGTTAAAAGGAAAAAAATCAATTAGCGCTACTTGATTTCCATTCTTAGATAATTCATCAAGTTGCCTGATTTGATTTATACAACAAAACCTGATTTGTGCACCCACTTAAGGTAACTAAGGCTGTCACATTCTTGTTTAAGCCCTAGACACCACATTTGACAAACTAAATTGGATCAAAACAAGAGCCACGTAAGGATTCCAAGTTAGGGTTTTAGAGACACACTTACATAATCAAGAATTGATCTTTCCAAACAATGTGTGCCTAAGCCTTGGTTGAATTGATCTATTCAAGCAAACCCTAAAAGTCAGGCTCTGAATCTCACTTGAATCTTAAAAGAGGGACCTAAAACTTCTCAAAGGACAATATAGGTGAAGTTGACCCACCTTGTTGGGTCAACCAATCTTTAAATTAGGTCGCTCTTGCACTCAATACATCTTAAAAGTTCAAGTGAAATCCTAAGCACCCTTGCTCTTAATAAAACTAGTAGACTTAAGTGGTCAAGTCCCCATTCTAGTCTACCTAGAATATCAGTGACAAGAGAGGTCAGGTGGGGGAAACCCTATAACCCATGCGGACACTCTACCATGTAGGGGTCTTCGCGAGACTCTCCCTCTCTAGTTGGCTAGGTAATTCTCAGGTGGACGGCTTTCTGACTAAGGGGTATCATCAGCCTTGAGCCTCTATAGTCATCCAAAATCTTTGGGTGCTTTGATTGGGTCAATATCACATCCAGTCCCTCATCCCTTCTATTTAGAGTACACACAGATTTTTTTGGGAATCTTTTTCAGATCTAATCAATTTCGATCTAAACTTGAATTTTGATTCTACATCTTGTTTCCACCATTTGATTCAAAAATGATGCCTGGCTACTTAGGAAAACCATTGAAGAAACCTGAATCTCAAACATCCATGAAAGATAGAATGGTTGAGGATGCCCTTAGATTTTATAAGATTGATGACAAAACCTCAAAATCAATTGAAGACATTCAGGTTAATATATCGATAACAACCACCTTCATCACAAACTGTGCCCAAGTAATTATAACACAAGTAACAAATGGATCTACCCAGGATGTTCTCATGACAGGATACATTGAGTTAGAAAAATTACATAACTGTGAATACCTCTAACGCATGACAAATCCTGTACTTTGGGAAAGACACCAAGATGATCTTGAAAAATGGGAGGAGATGATAAAATTATTAAAGCAAATAATTGATAAAAAATACCCTTACATTACTGATGGTTGTGTGGTTGTTGTGTTTGAAATTGGTAATAATTGTTGATTATGTCGTTGTAGTGGGAGTATGGGAGAGTTCCAGTCATTACAACCATTATTATCATTTGCTTATTTATCTAATTTTTACTGGTTTTGTTCCAGGTCGTTCACTGGGAGGCAATTTATTGAATTTAATTCGGTCACTCTTTGATTATCTCAAAATTGTCTTCTTATTCAAAAAAAAAAAAAAAACTTTACATTTTATTAAAGAATGAATGAATGTGTGTTTTATTTACCTAATTACTAAGAAATGCTTGCAAAAATACTAACTATGAACAAGCATCAAACAATCTATTATTATACTCTAAACTATGTATTTACAAGTTATCCTATTAGTACTATCATAATAGTATATAATACATTAGAATGCAATGGTGTAGAAATTTAACTTATTAGTCTGTTATGTACAGTAACATATACAGCAGTTTCAGTGACAGATATAAGCGTCGCTAAATCTCAGAAAACACTATATACAACCTAAAGAGGCAAAACTGAGATCTTTAGCGACGTTTATAGTGTCGCTTTATTCTGTTAGTAATTATATAGATTTACTTATACGTATGTATACTACTTATTCTTTGTTTCTCTTTCTTTCTTCATTAAGTCTCTGTTCTTTGTATTCTTAACTCCTGTTCTTCTTGTGTTCATATTTCTGTTTTCTTCTAAGTATTCATCTTCCTCTTTCTCTTTTTATTACTCTGGTTCTCTTCTCTGTTGTTCTTGTACTCTTTTCTTTTTTTCTCTCGTGTTAACTCTTTGTTCTTCTCTTTGTTAACTCTTCTGTCTTAGCATATTTCAGAGGCTGCGGTGGAGAGGGGATTAGGCTAATATCATTAGTTTAAAACGTGTTTAGTTTGCGGGCACGCTTTTCGAGGGATACACAGCACCCTACGGGTGGGACCAGACCTCTACTAAGCGCGCCCTAATCTCAGATTAGGTGGCTTAATTATGTCTTTAATCTCAGCGCCAGGCCTCAGCCCAACGCCATATGCTCGCACACGCTCGGGCCCCCGGCCACACACACGCTCACATACTAATCGCAATTCAGACAGAGCACTCAGACCGGAGCTCATTGGGTAATCGGGTAAAGGCAGTGTTTCGGGCGCCCGGCGCCCGTGACGACTGGCCTGTAAGAATCACAAATCACATTTATGTGGCTGCGCTTGACTTGCAGCACACGATGTGGTGCTATTCCAGCGCCACATCGTGCGCTGGAAATCAGGCGCAGCTGCGTCTGATCGTGCTTTTGGCCCTCGATTTGGGGGCCATAAATTATTAAATAAAATAAAATAAAATATGGTTAATAAAGTATTTACATAATACTACATAATTGATTAATTAATTTTGAATTTTAAATATGTTTACTATACAAATAAATTCGCTAAACTAGGCTGATTGTACAGGTTGATTTAGGTGATTAAATAGTTAATTACTTATAAAATAGTTAGTAAATGGTCTAATTGACCTTATACAGATTTAATTTACATACTTAAGTATTTTATACATATTTTTCTTGTATATTTACGAATTTATTTCTATTTTATTTAAGCTAAACTAGCTGTTCTGAGTGTTTTAAATAAAACTAAGTTACAGTAAGCTATACTAGGTATAATTGTACTTTAACTAACTTAAATTACTTACTATATATGTTAACCTAAGTCTATAGATTTATTTACTTAATTATAGCTCTAAATTATTAATTTAGCTAATTTATTCTACAATATAGCTACTGAATATGTACATATGAATCTGTATATATACATATACATATATCAGTAAATACATACATAATAGTTCAGTATTTATACATATATTTACATAGATTACATATGTATATAGATTTATGTACAAGTTTATACAGTATTTACAGTATATCTATGTATGTCTACGTACATAATCAGGCTGTATATTATAGTTATAATAGTATGGATATGTATATTTACAGTGTGAAATTAAGTATGTATAATTAGGTTTTAGTAGGAATTTAGGGAATGAGGGTTAATTAAGTTTTTATTTCATTTTAAACAGCAGCTAAGCTACTGTCAGAGAAGATGGAGAGGGAAGAGAATGTGCTGCTCAGGGTGTTTTAGCAGTGTCAGTGGCTTAAGCCACTGTCAAATGGGCTAACTGCTGCTGCAGTTAGTCCATTTGAAGAGGGGGAAAGTATTCACAGAGAAGAGGAGAATTTAGAGAAGAGGGGAATGTTGCTGCAGTTTGCAGCATTTTACTGTATAACTGGGAATAAGAGAAAATTCAGAACAAACTAAAAATTAAAGAGTTGAAATCCAAATCTGATAAGGGTATAAATCTCACGAAAATCACATAAGAATTCAGTTCAAATACCCACAAGGAAAAGCCCTTATCAAAAGCATCATTTCAGATCAAAACACAAATGGCATTGAGTTAGTCTTCCTAATGCCATAGACAGCATGAAGGAAGACTTAACTCAATCAATTAAAACCAAAAACATACAATCCCAGTTTCTTGCAACCTTAAGGAGTATGGAAAACTCCTTAGGTTAGAGAATCACCATACAAAAATAATTATCAAACAGGTGGTGTATGGCAGTTCTGAAATGACAAATCAAAAAAAGAATGCATTAAAGGAATTTATAAAAGATAGCAAATGCATTCAGATCAAGGCAGAAGCAAATTCATGAAAGGCTCTTCTGATTTGTTCTCTGTCACCAGAGAACTTCTCAGAATCCTTGCCCTCAAGGAAAACCAAAATCCCTTCAATTTGTCAGATCTGTCAAGACATTTCAGAAAGCAAAAATCTCTTCAAAACCCATGTTAAAGTGAATCTGACAAACTGAGGCAATCAATCTAAAATAAAAGGGGCTTTTGTGAACACAAATGGGGTGAGTGAGAAGCCCCAAATGGTGCTTGTGACGCCAATTTCAGATCTGAGGCAGTACACCATCAGATCTGGAATTGGGTCCGGATGTGTGGGTGATTGGTGAAAAATTCGTCGTTAAAAGGAAAAAAAAATAATAATCAGAATCTGGATGATGGGAAAAACAAAACATGAAGAGGGAGATAAATTGAATAGTGAACAGATGATTCTTCCCCTCTGATCTGGACTGATCAGAGGAGGTGAGGGAGGGGATCTAATACTAATTCTACTCCTAAGACTAATCTAACTACAGCTAACATTAAACGCTAACGATTAAAACTAAATCTATTCTAAACTACTGCAAACTAAATCTAACACTACTTGTGCAGAATTAAAAACTAAACTAAAAGGAAGAATGGGACCTATGGGTCCTTAGCCGGCGGCTAAGGAGGAAGAAAGGAGGAGGGTGACTCCAGCGGAGGGAAGAGTCTGCTAGTGAGACTCCAGGGTCGTCCTCAGGTGCTACGAGGTCCTTAGCGACGAGGAGGGTCGAGAGCAGGCGATGATTCCACAGCCGGTGGCTGTGAAATCAGGGTCTAGGTGAGGAGGAGAGACTGGAGTGGAAGAATTGATCGCTAAGAGATGTAGGAGGGAGCGATCCTTCGCGCGCGACACCACTGAGGTGCTTAAATAGCAGCTCAGTGACTGAGATCACCGCAAGGGTGAGGATAATCAGAATCAGGCCGGCGGTGAGGATGAGATGGGTAGAGCGCGCGGCGAGTCAAGAGAGAAATCTGACCGTCAGATGAGATCTGGGAAGAGAGGTGAACGCACGCACCGAATCGCGCGAAGGTTCCATTTGAATCCAGCCGCAGATCGAGATCAAAAGTGCGATGGACGGTCGAGAATGGCTGTGTTCTTCGCGCGCTACAGTGCGCGTGAAGAACACAGGCTTCTCTTTGAAATAAAGGGGAAATTTGCAGACGGACCCTTAGAAGAAGGGGTAGAACATTTGCATGCAGGCCCATAAGCGAGAAGAATAGCAGCTGGAAGGGCCCTGCAGTCTTATAAAAGGGTCCCTGCGGCTTGCAAATAGGTCCAAGAAGGAGTTTTGAAGGGTAGAAATGTAATGCATGAAGGACCTAATTGTAATCTATTTATTTCTAAGCCTAAATGATGTCCAATTGCTTTCAAATTTTTACATGTGCTTAATTGAACATTTACGACATTGATTTTACTTCTGATTTGGCTTTTCAAACTTGTTTATGTGTTCAATTGATGCATGGATCATCATTTGTTCTTTAGTTTTCAGAATATCTCATTTTTGTGACCTAATTAGGAGATTTTAACACATATTAAAAGTTTTAGGTCTTTTCTTTAATTCCCACACTTAACCCTTTTTATATGTTAATTTGATATTATTTTGCTTAGTATCTAGCTTAATTTCGGCCTTTTAGCTATGATGAGTAGCCACTCATCATACCCCCATGCTTACGTTTTGCTAGTCCCTTAGCAAACAATCTATTGAAGTGTAAGGAAATTTAAGTATCAACAAGGTAAGTGTGTAAAGATATCTTTTTCTTCTTTCAAAAATTTTTAAGTGTTTATGATGATGATCTTTAAGCTGAAACATTTTCCAATACCAACTGTGTTTTTGGACATTGTGAGAACCTGGTTACTGAGGATAACCTACCAGAACTCGAGGCTTAAATGACATAGACCATCTCTCAACCAACAAGGACTCTTGATATTTAAACCTTAAGTCGAATTCCAGGACTCAGGAGGTTTTTACAGAGACTCAGAATGCTATGAAGTTATGGCTGTGCTTTGTGATAAGTCAGGACTAACCAGGTGAATTCTAAGGCTCAATCCCGGGGTTTCACTTCTTTTTAAGTCCAGGTTGGTCCTAACTTCAGCTCATGTTTTCGGATGACTCTCAAAAATTGATGGTATTCAAATCCAACCCTTATTGTATTTGTGGCTCAGAGAAGATTTTTTTGGTGGAAAAATAGGGTATTTATTTTGAACCCTGAAAACATTTTTGGTGGAAGAGTTGTTTTTCAGACTTTTTGGAGAACATACTTAACTTCTCTCTTTTTTTTTTTTTTTTTTTTTTTTTTTTTTTTTTGAACAGTATGTCTCCACAACTTATTTGGTAGAGCGCACTGTATTTGGTGGGTGGATTTCTTTTGTGGAAAGAGCTTCTCCTAGACACAAAACTAAAGATTAGGACAAAGAGTCTACCTGCACGCACAGGTAAGGACTCCACCTTCCCTAATGAACACAAGGGTTGAGGTTTAGGTTCAAGTGGTCTTTCCTGACATTGTGTAGTGTAAGCCAAGGTTACTTAGACTCCTAAGTCAAAGCAAACCAACGAATCCTGTACTGGTGACTCAGGTACAAGAATTGTCCTAAAGTTAGGAGAGACTGTGGTCTATCTTGTCAAGGCTCGAAGTGTATTAAGCCTAATCTTGTATCAAGCTCCTATGGCCCGGTAGGTCAAACCAGTAATGGTTGAATGTCCATAGACACTTATTCTATTTTTTGTTTTCAGCTATAAGATCACTTATCTTTCCTTTTTTCTTTTTCTCCCTCCTCTCTTGAAATGAATATCCTCCTTTGACAAATAAAGTACATGTCCCTTATTGTATTTTTGGAATTTTTCTGATTTGTTATTTTTTTGTATTTTTAGCTTTGTAATTTTTTTCAAAAAATTTTTTCAAAATTTTTCAATTTTTTTTTTTTTTTTTTTTGAAGTATATAATTTTTTGATAATACTATATGTACTATAGTTGTGTCTACAATTGCATTTTGGTTTAAATGGTTTACCATTTACACCCCCCCATGCTTAAATGTTTCAATGTCCTCATTGAATGAAAGGGTGGATGCAAATGCATGCTCTGCTTTTCACTATCCTAGGCTGGGTGATGGAAGGAAGTTGGAATGAGGAGATAAAATCTCTGTGCGGACGATTTTAAGTCTGATCTAAGATCAGAGTGAACAGTCGGGCTAGGAAGTGAAATGCATGACATGTGTGCAATGAATGTATGCTTAGAATGCAAGGGTAGACACTATATGCAAATAAAGGTAAGAGTAAGAAAAGTGTAAAACAGCTATATACAAGGGTAGGTGTTTGCTAAGTTTAACGCCTTCAGCTAGGCGAAAACTTACATGGTAATTCAAAATGTAGGAGCGAAATGGTGGAATTGACAAGTCTGAGATCCTGCGGCTCAATGAAAGGTTTCAGTCTTTGTCCATTAACAATAAAGGGTTCAGATTTGTCAAGTTCAGTGATCTCAACGGCTCCATTATCAAATAATCTCAAGATTTTGAAAGGTCCAATCCATTTTGATCTTAACTTCCCAGGAAAGAGTTTCAGTCTAGAGTCGAAGAGAAGGACTTTTTTACCAGGGTGAAAAGATTTCCTAAGAATGTGACGGTCATGGAAGGCCTTAAGTTTGTCCTTATACATCCTTGAGCTTTCATAAGATTCATTCCTTAATTCATCGAGCTCAGACATTTGTAATTTCCTAAGATCACCGGCCTTCTCTAAGTCTAAGTTACACTTTCTGATGGCCCAATAGGCTTTGTGCTCTAATTCGACAGGAAGATGACAGTGTTTCCCGTACACAAGTCTAAAAGGAGACATGCCTAAAGGGGTTTTGTGGGCTGTCCTATATGCCCACAACGCATCAGAAAGGCGGGAAGACCAATCCTTTCTATCAGGTCGGATGGTAGTCTGTAAAATCTTTTTGATCTCCTGATTAGATAATTCAGCAAGTCCATTGGTTTGAGGGTGATAAGATGTAGCAATCCTATGTGACACCCCATACTTTTGCAGTAGGGACTGAAAATGTGTGTTTCTAAAATGAGACCCTCCATCACTAATGATGGCTTTAGGTACCCCGAATCTAGAGAAGATGAAATCTTGAACAAATTGTGTCACAACTCTATGATCATTAGTCCTTGAGGGGATGGCTTCAATCCATTTTGAAACATACTCAACTGCCAACAATATGTACTCGAAGCCATAAGATTTAGGAAAAGGTCCCATGAAGTCAATGCCCCAAATGTCAAAGATTTCGCACACCATGATCGGATTCAAGGGCATCATGTCTCGGCGGCCAATACTACCAAGAGACTGACAGCGTGAACATGCCCTGCTATATTCGTGTGCATCTTTGAAGATTGTGGGCCAATAGAAACCACTCTGCAAAATCTTTGCAGCGGTCTTTTTGCCAGAGAAGTGACCGCCGCATGCCTGGTCGTGGCAGAATGATAAGATGCTTCTAATCTCCTTATCAGGGACGCACCTCCTAAAGATCTGGTCTTTACAATGCTTGAAAAGCCAAGGTTCTTCCCAGTAATAGTGCTTGGCCTCGGATCTAAGTCTGTCTTTTTGATGTCGGACCCAATTAGTGGGGATGAGTCCAGAAGCCAGGTAGTTGACAATGTCAGCATACCAGGGAAGATCAGAATGAATGACCAGCAATTGCTCGTCAGGGAAGTGGTCAGAGATGGGTAAAGAAGGAGAAATCGCTTCAGAAGGAAGGCGGGATAAGTGGTCAGCTACCACATTCTGCTTTCCAGCCTTATCACGAATCTCTAAATCAAATTCCTGTAAAAGTAGGATCCATCTAATCAGACGAGATTTCGCGTCCTTCTTGGCGAGAAGATATCGAATTGCCGTGTGGTCAGTGTAGACTATAATGTGGGAACCTAAAAGATAAGGTCTGAATTTTTCCAGTGCATATACTACAGCTAGCAATTCCTTTTCCGTGACGGTGTAATTCCTCTGAGCTTCATCCAAGGTCTTGCTAGCGTAATAGATGACTGTGGGTTTCCCGTCCAATTTTTGACCAAGGACAGCTCCTGCTGCATAATTAGAGGCATCACACATGATCTCAAAAGGGTGAGACCAATTCGGGGGTTGCAGTATGGGTGCCTTGGTAATCAGATCACGAAGTGTCGTATAGGCACGAACACAATCGTCAGAGATCTGGAAGTCTACGTCTTTAGAGAGGAGAGTAGTGAGAGGTCGGGCTATTTTCGAGAAATCCGCTATAAAGCGGCGATAAAAACCAACATGCCCGAGGAAAGATCGAATTTGCTTAACCGACGAAGGTAGTGGTAAATCAGAAATCAACTTTACCTTCGCGCGGTCAACCTCAATTCCTCTCTCAGAAATAAGGTGACCTAATACAAGTCCTTCAGTTACCATGAAATGAGATTTCTCCCAGGAAAGTACCAGATTCACATTAATGCATCTTTGCAGGACCTTGGTCAGGTGGTCTAGACATGCATCAAATGTGCTCCCGAAGACCGAGAAGTCATCCATAAAGACTTCTAAACAATCGCCTACTAAGTCAGAAAAGATTGCAAACATACACCGCTGGAATGTAGCAGGTGCGTTGCACAATCCAAAAGGCATCCTACGGAATGCAAAGGTTCCGTAGGTGCAGGTGAATGTTGTTTTCTCCTGATCATCGGGGTGAATTGCCACCTGATTATATCCTGAATAGCCATCCAAAAAGCAGAAAAATCTATTCCCTGCCACTCTTTCCAGTATTTGATCAATGAAGGGCAAAGGGAAATGATCTTTCTTCGTGGCTTGGTTGAGTTTTCGGTAATCTATACATACTCGCCACGAACTAGCAATGCGTGTAGGGATGACTTCTCCAGAATCAGTGGTGATGATGGTAAGTCCGGCTTTTTTTTGGCACAACCTGAACAGGACTTACCCATCTACTGTCAGAAATTGGGTAGATAATTCCATTGTCCAGCCATTTAATCATTTCACTTTTTATCACCTCTTGTAATGTAGGATTTAATCTACGCTGGGGCTGTCTAGTAGGTCTAGATCCTTCTTCAGTGAAAATCCTATGTGTGCAATAAGAAGGACTGATGCCAGTAAGGTCAGAAAGGCTCCATCCTATAGCCTGCCCATGTGCTCTTAGGACAGATAAGAGTCGTGACTCTTGATCAGAAGAAAGGGAAGAGTTAACAATCACCGGATAGGTCTGATCAGGTCCTAAGAAAACATATTTGAGAGAGTCAGGAAGAGGTTTGAGTTCAACAGGCACAGGATCAGAAGGAGCAGGTGTGAAAGTTTCAGGAGATCCTAGAGATACTAATGGAATGGGAGGAAGGTCCTCAGTCTCTAAATTTGGTATCTCAGTGGAAGTCACGTCAGAGTCCAAAGAGTGTTGAGGTTCTAAATTTAATGAATTGATCAAGGTGTCCTCAACCAATTGATCCAATGAATCCAGGGAGAAGATTTCTTCAATTAAACTACAGGTCGGTCCTCTTTGGGCCTGAAAAATATCAATTTTTATTTTCTGATCTCCAAACTTTAATTCTATAAGGCCCTCCTCACAATTGATGTTTGCCTTGGCCGTAGCCAAGAAAGGTCTTCCTAAAATGATAGGTGTATTCTGGATATCTTCAGGTACTTCCATGTCAAGGACTATAAAGTCTACAGGGAAGTAAAAATCCTTGACCCGCACTATGACATCTTCCAACACTCCCTGAGGTGTCTTAACTGATCTGTCAGCTAATTGCAGGGACACCTTGGTTGGCTTCAAATTGCCAACCTCAAAATGTGTCAGTAGAGAGGTTGGGATAAGATTGATGGAAGCACCTAGGTCAAGTAGTGCTCTATTGAATGTGGTGTTACCAATCATGCAGGATAAGAGAGGGGTGCCTGGGTCTTTCATCTTAGTTGGGAGGGTACTAGAGATGATGGAACTAGCTTGTTCCGAGAGAATGATTGGACTACTCCCTTTTTGAATTCTTGCTTTACGCTTAGGTGTACATAGGTCTTTTAAAAACTTAGCGTAAAGAGGGATGTGGCGGATTGCATCCAACAAGGGGATGTTTATGTGGACTTGCTCAAAGAGCTTAAGCAAATCCTCCTCAGGTGCCACACAGGTCTTTTTCTTTCCTTTCTCCTTCTTCTTTAAAGCTTCAGGAAAAGGTACTGGAGTTGTGAGAGGTTCAGTTATAGGTAGAGGAGAAGTAGGAAGTGGAGGAGCAGAACTAGAAGCGGTAGGTGTTGGAAGAGGTGGATCTAGTGTGCATTTACCACTCCTAGTGACTATGGCATTTAGTTCAGCTCTAGAGGTAGATGGTAAATCATTGTTAGGTAGCAGAGGTGGTTGCGTTTGTGCAAGAGAAGAATTTGAGTCAGTGAAGAATTCAGTGTTGTGCACTGCTTGTGAAATGTCATGTGTTTGGTTTTGCAGTGTTGGTCTAGGTTGGACATACCTTTGAGCAGGTATGTTCCTAGGGTTGGGTTGTGCTTGGGATGGGAGTGAATGTGGTTGACGGGACTCCGTCAAGTGTGATAGCTGGGCTCTCATCTCAGCTAAGGCCGCGTCCTGTCTCTGCTGCATAGCAATATTCTGTTGTTGCATATCAGCAAGAGCTTTCATGATAGACCCCAACTGGTCATCTCGTGTAGGCCCAGATTGAGAGTATTGGGTGGGCCTGGGTTGGGGTTGCTGGTAGGTACGCGGTGGATATCCGTGTGATTGTGGAGGTGGTGCTCGGATCGGGTTGTGCAATGGTGGTGCAGAAGGTTGTTGAAAAGGAGGTCTTTGTGAATTTCCCGACCACGAGAAATTTGGATGATTACGCCATCCAGGGTTATAGGTTTGTGTGAAAGGATCATTGTGAATGGCATGAAGCTCCTCCGAAGCTCCAGAAGGTGCAGGGAAGTCAGTGAAGGGAGGAACAAAGGTTCCTCCAACCGGTGAAGGATATGGAAATGGAAAATCCGGTAATGCAGTTTGTGTCACAGAAAGGTTATTCACAGTTTCCCTCCCTGTGGGAAACTGAGAAGAAGTGTTTTGTGCTGGTGACTGAGAAGAAGAAGATGGGTGTTTTGAGAGAAATTTCCATACTTCATCTACTTTCTTCTCGATTAAGCCCACTTTATCCAGTTGACTAGCCACTATCTCTAAGTCTTTGCTACTGGATTGGGCTTCATGTACCCCCGTGTGTGAGTGGGAATGTGAGGACTTTCTATTAAACACGCTCATTGAAGCATTGTTAATAGAGTTTTCGGCCATGCCTTCAAAGAGCTCAAAGGCTGAGTCCTCGTCCCGACACAGGAAATTGCCTCCACAAGCGGCATCTACAAAATTCCATGTGTCATCATGGAGCCCATGGTAGAAGATCTGGACCTGTTGCCAGCGTGGGACACCATGGTGGGGACATTTTCTCAAAAGCTCATGGAATCTCTCCCAAGCCTCGTGCATAGGTTCTCCTAAATTCTGGGTGAAGGTGGTGATGGCACGCCTTAAGGCATTAGTGCGGCCTACAGGAAAGTACTTCTTTAAGAACTCATGTTCTAAAGAAGCCCAGGAATCTATAGGTGTAGTCCGTGCAAGTGTTCTAAACCAAAAGGCTGCCTTATCTTTTAATGAAAAGGAGAACATTTTCATCAAAAGCGTGTGCTGATCATGTCCTTGCGGACCCAAAGTTTGGGCAAGATTCTTCAGCTCCTCTAAATGCTGAAAAGGGTCCTCAGAAGCAAGTCCATGGAAGTGAGGAATGAGTGCTATAATGTTCGGCTTTAGTTCAGCAGCACGACCCCCATTGGGATAACGTACCACAGGCATTGGTTGGGCAACTGCGGGATTATAGTAATCTCGTAGTTGAGGTCAACGGGGTTGGGGTGGTGCCTGAGGATTTCTAGGTTGAAGTGGTTGTGGTTGGGGGTTAGCTAATAGATTTACAGCTTGAGCAAGCTGTTGCACCTGTTGGGTTAAGGTATTCATTTGTAGTTGTGTATCGAAAAGGTGCTGAAGATGAGGCATAGGTCCTCTCTCCGGGGGTGGATTAGGATGATTAGGATAAGGTGGAGGTTGGAACCTAGGGATAGGTGGTTGCTGTGGTAGAGGATGTGCAACTAAGTCTGGAGGAAGTTCTTCAAAATCCTCAAAGTGTGAAGAATCAAGATCATCCTCTTGGCGAGGGGGATTGTGGAAAGTATTTTGAGACTCAGGAGGTAAGGGATTAGAAGTGGAAGGCAAAGAAGATGATGCAGTAGCTTGGGTAGCAGTACCCAAGGGGAGTACAAGTTCTGGGTTTTGGGATCTCCTACCTTCCATTGAGTTGATTTTTTTGAAATCCTGTTTACTCTAATTCGATCCAACTCAATGGGAAAAAATTTTTAACGTTCACAATAAAACAGAAGAATCCCAATAAAATCTCAATTCAAGAAGACCAATCAATCGAAATGAATCGGAGAAAATTTTTCCTAGAGGCTGCTACGCAAAGTATGTTATACGCAAACAATTGTTTCAAGCAATTGTACGTATCCTAAGATAAACCTAGCGAAGTGCAGACCTCTAAAATCCACTGGGAATCTGGATAAGACTGAGCGTGCGGATCCAGATCCTGTGGTTGCAGAAAGATGAGGTAGAAACCCGTGTATTGTGGCCTTAAGTGATCGTGCTGTGTGCACGATAACATTCAACACAAGGCGATTAAAATCTCAAACATGGTTTCACCCAATTTTGCTATCTCCTTTTTGATTTAATTAAAGTGATTAAAATATGTTTTCTATGCTGCTCATTTCACTTTTTACTAAATTCAGAACAAGTAGTGTCTTCTTTAATTTTAAGTCAAATGCAAATATGGCAGGAGTTAGAGTTAGGTAAGAAATGCGTACCTGACTCCAGCAATCTTCTAATGCAGATTTGACTTGAATTAAAATCTAGCAGGAATGAAATGCAATCCTAAAAATGGATGCCTGAGGTTATGCTGCTGCTAGATAAGTATGAGGTCTTTTTGATTTTTTTTTTTTTTTCTTTCTTTTTGAAAAATTTTATATGCAATTCAAAAGTAAGGAAAGAAATTAAGAAGAGAAAGAAATAGAGTCCAGATAGTCCAGAATTATTACAAAAATTGTGTGAGAACAAGCTCTCACAACTTATGACTAACAATTGATCCTAATCAATAAACCTAAAACTATCTATACTAAAACTAATACTAAAATCCTACAGCGACTTCGAGGCAAAACTCCACCAGGAAGACGGATCTGGAGCGCAGCGACTCCACCAGGAAGACGACACTCCTCCTCAAGTGCTGTGGAAAAAAACAAATGATTAGTAAAAGAATAAAGGAATGTATACACAATTAATTCACTGGAAAATAAAAGCAATTATAATGAATGAATGAAGAATTTCTATATACAAAAGAATGAAAAGAAAATTTTGGTGCAAAGAGCGTTGCCTCCCTGGCAACGGCGCCAAAATAATGATGGTTGTGTGGTTGTTGTGTTTGAAATTGGTAATAATTGTTGATTATGTCGTTGTAGTGGGAGTATGGGAGAGTTCCAGTCATTACAACCATTATTATCATTTGCTTATTTATCTAATTTTTACTGGTTTTGTTCCAGGTCGTTCACTGGGAGGCAATTTATTGAATTTAATTCGGTCACTCTTTGATTATCTCAAAATTGTCTTCTTATTCAAAAAAAAAAAAAAAAACTTTACATTTTATTAAAGAATGAATGAATGTGTGTTTTATTTACCTAATTACTAAGAAATGCTTGCAAAAATACTAACTATGAACAAGCATCAAACAATCTATTATTATACTCTAAACTATGTATTTACAAGTTATCCTATTAGTACTATCATAATAGTATATAATACATTAGAATGCAATGGTGTAGAAATTTAACTTATTAGTCTGTTATGTACAGTAACATATACAGCAGTTTCAGTGACAGATATAAGCGTCGCTAAATCTCAGAAAACACTATATACAACCTAAAGAGGCAAAACTGAGATCTTTAGCGACGTTTATAGTGTCGCTTTATTCTGTTAGTAATTATATAGATTTACTTATACGTATGTATACTACTTATTCTTTGTTTCTCTTTCTTTCTTCATTAAGTCTCTGTTCTTTGTATTCTTAACTCCTGTTCTTCTTGTGTTCATATTTCTGTTTTCTTCTAAGTATTCATCTTCCTCTTTCTCTTTTTATTACTCTGGTTCTCTTCTCTGTTGTTCTTGTACTCTTTTCTTTTTTTCTCTCGTGTTAACTCTTTGTTCTTCTCTTTGTTAACTCTTCTGTCTTAGCATATTTCAGAGGCTGCGGTGGAGAGGGGATTAGGCTAATATCATTAGTTTAAAACGTGTTTAGTTTGCGGGCACGCTTTTCGAGGGATACACAGCACCCTACGGGTGGGACCAGACCTCTACTAAGCGCGCCCTAATCTCAGATTAGGTGGCTTAATTATGTCTTTAATCTCAGCGCCAGGCCTCAGCCCAACGCCATATGCTCGCACACGCTCGGGCCCCCGGCCACACACACGCTCACATACTAATCGCAATTCAGACAGAGCACTCAGACCGGAGCTCATTGGGTAATCGGGTAAAGGCAGTGTTTCGGGCGCCCGGTGCCCGTGACGACTGGCCTGTAAGAATCACAAATCACATTTATGTGGCTGCGCTTGACTTGCAGCACACGATGTGGTGCTATTCCAGCGCCACATCGTGCGCTGGAAATCAGGCGCAGCTGCGTCTGATCGTGCTTTTGGCCCTCGATTTGGGGGCCATAAATTATTAAATAAAATAAAATAAAATATGGTTAATAAAGTATTTACATAATACTACATAATTGATTAATTAATTTTGAATTTTAAATATGTTTACTATACAAATAAATTCGCTAAACTAGGCTGATTGTACAGGTTGATTTAGGTGATTAAATAGTTAATTACTTATAAAATAGTTAGTAAATGGTCTAATTGACCTTATACAGATTTAATTTACATACTTAAGTATTTTATACATATTTTTCTTGTATATTTACGAATTTATTTCTATTTTATTTAAGCTAAACTAGCTGTTCTGAGTGTTGTAAATAAAACTAAGTTACAGTAAGCTATACTAGGTATAATTGTACTTTAACTAACTTAAATTACTTACTATATATGTTAACCTAAGTCTATAGATTTATTTACTTAATTATAGCTCTAAATTATTAATTTAGCTAATTTATTCTACAATATAGCTACTGAATATGTACATATGAATCTGTATATATACATATACATATATCAGTAAATACATACATAATAGTTCAGTATTTATACATATATTTACATAGATTACATATGTATATAGATTTATGTACAAGTTTATACAATATTTACAGTATATCTATGTATGTCTACGTACATAATCAGGCTGTATATTATAGTTATAATAGTATGGATATGTATATTTACAGTGTGAAATTAAGTATGTATAATTAGGTTTTAGTAGGAATTTAGGGAATGAGGGTTAATTAAGTTTTTATTTCATTTTAAACAGCAGCTAAGCTACTGTCAGAGAAGATGGAGAGGGAAGAGAATGTGCTGCTCAGGGTGTTTTAGCAGTGTCAGTGGCTTAAGCCACTGTCAAATGGGCTAACTGCTGCTGCAGTTAGTCCATTTGAAGAGGGGGAAAGTATTCACAGAGAAGAGGAGAATTTAGAGAAGAGGGGAATGTTGCTGCAGTTTGCAGCATTTTACTGTATAACTGGGAATAAGAGAAAATTCAGAACAAACTAAAAATTAAAGAGTTGAAATCCAAATCTGATAAGGGTATAAATCTCACGAAAATCACATAAGAATTCAGTTCAAATACCCACAAGGAAAAGCCCTTATCAAAAGCATCATTTCAGATCAAAACACAAATGGCATTGAGTTAGTCTTCCTAATGCCATAGACAGCATGAAGGAAGACTTAACTCAATCAATTAAAACCAAAAACATACAATCCCAGTTTCTTGCAACCTTAAGGAGTATGGAAAACTCCTTAGGTTAGAGAATCACCATACAAAAATAATTATCAAACAGGTGGTGTATGGCAGTTCTGAAATGACAAATCAGAAAAAGAATGCATTAAAGGAATTTATAAAAGCTAGCAAATGCATTCAGATCAAGGCAGAAGCAAATTCATGAAAGGCTCTTCTGATTTGTTCTCTGTCACCAGAGAACTTCTCAGAATCCTTGCCCTCAAGGAAAACCAAAATCCCTTCAATTTGTCAGATCTGTCAAGACATTTCAGAAAGCAAAAATCTCTTCAAAACCCATGTTAAAGTGAATCTGACAAACTGAGGCAATCAATCTAAAATAAAAGGGGCTTTTGTGAACACAAATGGGGTGAGTGAGAAGCCCCAAATGGTGCTTGTGACGCCAATTTCAGATCTGAGGCAGTACACCATCAGATCTGGAATTGGGTCCGGATGTGTGGGTGATTGGTGAAAAATTCGTCGTTAAAAGGAAAAAAAAACAATAATCAGAATCTGGATGATGGGAAAAACAAAACATGAAGAGGGAGATAAATTGAATAGTGAACAGATGATTCTTCCCCTCTGATCTGGACTGATCAGAGGAGGTGAGGGAGGGGATCTAATACTAATTCTACTCCTAAGACTAATCTAACTACAGCTAACATTAAACGCTAACGATTAAAACTAAATCTATTCTAAACTACTGCAAACTAAATCTAACACTACTTGTGCAGAATTAAAAACTAAACTAAAAGGAAGAATGGGACCTATGGGTCCTTAGCCGGCGGCTAAGGAGGAAGAAAGGAGGAGGGTGACTCCAGCGGAGGGAAGAGTCTGCTAGTGAGACTCCAGGGTCGTCCTCAGGTGCTACGAGGTCCTTAGCGACGAGGAGGGTCGAGAGCAGGCGATGATTCCACAGCCGGTGGCTGTGAAATCAGGGTCTAGGTGAGGAGGAGAGACTGGAGTGGAAGAATTGATCGCTAAGAGATGTAGGAGGGAGCGATCCTTCGCGCGCGACACCACTGAGGTGCTTAAATAGCAGCTCAGTGACTGAGATCACCGCAAGGGTGAGGATAATCAGAATCAGGCCGGCGGTGAGGATGAGATGGGTAGAGCGCGCGGCGAGTCAAGAGAGAAATCTGACCGTCAGATGAGATCTGGGAAGAGAGGTGAACGCACGCATCGAATCGCGCGAAGGTTCCATTTGAATCCAGCCGCAGATCGAGATCAAAAGCGCGATGGACAGTCGAGAATGGCTGTGTTCTTCGCGCGCTACAGTGCGCGTGAAGAACACAGGCTTCTCTTTGAAATAAAGGGGAAATTTGCAGACGGACCCTTAGAAGAAGGGGTAGAACATTTGCATGCAGGCCCATAAGCGAGAAGAATAGCAGCTGGAAGGGCCCTGCAGTCTTATAAAAGGGTCCCTGCGGCTTGCAAATAGGTCCAAGAAGGAGTTTTGAAGCGTAGAAATGTAATGCATGAAGGACCTAATTGTAATCTATTTATTTCTAAGCCTAAATGATGTCCAATTGCTTTCAAATTTTTACATGTGCTTAATTGAACATTTACGACATTGATTTTACTTCTGATTTGGCTTTTCAAACTTGTTTATGTGTTCAATTGATGCATGGATCATCATTTGTTCTTTAGTTTTCAGAATATCTCATTTTTGTGACCTAATTAGGAGATTTTAACACATATTAAAAGTTTTAGGTCTTTTCTTTAATTCCCACACTTAACCCTTTTTATATGTTAATTTGATATTGTTTTGCTTAGTATCTAGCTTAATTTCGGCCTTTTAGCTATGATGAGTAGCCACTCATCAATTACCCAAACATTCAACGAAACATCTTGGAACAATACTAAGGATCTATCTGATTTCCCAAATCCCGTGTTTGAGACACAAGGTTGTTGTGGATTCCCAACCCAGATGGAATATGATATGCCTAATCTTGGGATATGTTGGGAGGATCCAATTGAAGGAGATTACAATTTTGAGTTAGACCTAAAGATACAAAACCCTGGTTTACCAAGCTTAGATTTCCCAGACTCTTGTAATAATGAGATTGACTCAGAACCTCTCAAGGGTGCAAATTTCGTCCCTTATTCTGATAAGGTGACCCTCGAGAGCAATTCTGACATCCCTATAGAGCCTAGCCTAGATTCTAGTAATGCAACCCACACCCTTAACCTAGAATCTAGATATGAGCCTTATTGGGATGATTATAAGGCCTCGTGCAATACAAATCAGATTTCAAATCTAGATTATGATTCAGGGCCAATATTTGATGAGTACACCTTGTTGGCACTAGAGCACCACGATCGTTTATTTTGATGATAACAAAACACGTGTCTTCTAACATTTGTATTTGAGTTCTAGTTTTTAGGTCAAATTGCAAATAGAGACAAGTGTTTAGACGAAGTTCTAGCTCGCATCCATGGTAGATTGGAGGAGCTGGATAGAGATGGAGGAGCTTCATGAGGAGCGAAAGCTTGAAGAAGGAAGGAGATGAAGAATAGGATAGATTTCATTTTATCTTCTTCTATGTAATTTTGTTTCTTTGTTTTGCTCTTTATTTCTGTCTTAGATCTTATGTTAAAGAGCTTCAAAGGATCCTTAAAGTAGTCCTAGGAACACCTGCACTACCCTAGGATACTTAGGTTTTCTATAGAGAACTTAGAAAACCAAAATAGGGATCAGACAGCCTTTTCAGATGTCTAATCTGAATTTTAGACATCAGATAAAAACTTTAAGACGTCTGACTATTGACTCAGATGTCCGATTATTTAGGCTGGACTTAGTTAGTTCTGTCTGATGAAATTAGACATCTAGACCTTAGCCCAGACGTCTGATGCCTTTGCCAGACGTCCAATTAGTGGACCATTGGCTTCCTTAGCAAATGTTTAGGAAATGACATTAGCCTCGTATCAGACGTCCGTAGAAGACCCCAGACGCCTGATACATGACTGTTTTGCCTCGACTGACCCAAAATCTTCCTTCAGAGATTTCATAGCCATTAGACTCATTGGGAATCCATTTCCAAAGAACAAATAGGTTTCTAGACGTCTAGACCTTGTGCCAGACGTCCTGTGTGTCATCTGAGGGACTTTCACTAGAAACCTGTTTAGGTCTGATTCAAGTCAGGAAGGAAACCCGCCTAAAATCAGACGTCTGACTTAGTTCCCAGACATCTTAAACGGGTTTTCCAGACGTCTGATGCTAGGACCAGACGTCTGATGACCCTGTTAGAATCATGATTAATTCTGACTACGGTGTGATTCTCTTTGGGTTTGCACCCAACGGCTACGGAAACCTTCCAAGGTCTTCCAAAGCCTTCCTAGGGCCTCTATAAATAGAGGAGGACCCCTTGGCTTGTAAGACAACCAAGACACACTAAGCAAACCACTTTCCACATCTTTTGTGTCAAAGAGAAGTAGTTGAAGCCCTAGCTCTCCAATCATCTATTTCATATCTAGAGAGCTTCATCCCTTTGCGCACCCGCTCTCCCACTGCGACTACGAGAGTGACAAAGTGCCACCACGTGGATCATGCACCCACGTCGTTACATCGACGTACTTCCACCGAAGGGAAGTTTCCTAACTCTTATAGAAGCTAGGATTAAATATTTGAGGCTCTATAGGATTGTTGTACTTTATATTATCTTTGGTTGGGTATTCGTTTTGCAAATTCTCGTCTCCTTTGCAAGACAAATTCCTTCTTGTGAAGAGAAGGGGTGTTGAGGTACACTACCCTCAGTCTAAGTAGTGTGGGTGTAATTGAGGTTCAGTCACCCTCGTTTAAGTGACTGGGTTTAGTGGATTTAATCGACTAGGTTGATCGGGAAATCCTAACTCGAGAGGGTTAGGTGGTGGTTTTCACCCGATTTGGGTTTCCACCTAAAAATATTTGTGCCTATTGTGTGTTTGTTCATTTTCTGAGATTGGCTATCTCAATTCCACACTTTATATTACATCATGCATATCTCACCCCCTCCAACCAGGGAATTACAGTTGGTATCAGAGCAAGTTCTTGCAAAATTGGAGTACCACCCAGCAAGAAGATCATGGATGGAAGTAGTTCTGCAAGCAGGATTTCCGAGGGGCAGTCTACGACCTGTCCGCTGTTCTTCGACGGGAGCAACTACCCCTATTGGAAGCTGCGGATGAAGACTTGGCTGCAAGCCAATGACTTCACGATTTGGGCCAGATGCGAGACGCCGTTTGACATCCTGAAGAAACTCATGGGAGGCTACTCGCAACAACAAATCCGAGATCTCTCTCTAAACGCAAAAACAATGAACACATTGTATTACGCTTTGAGCCCGGAGGAGTTTAACAGAATCTTGTAATGCGCCACCGCATACGAGATCTGGCACACACTCGAGGTAACTCACGAAGGTACCTCTAAGGTAAAGACTTCTAAAATAAATTTATTTTTTCAAGAATTTGAGTCTTTTTCAATGAAGTCTAACAAATCTTTAAGTGAGATGAACACTAGGTTCACTCTCATTGTAAATAATTTAAAAGCTTTAGGTAAGACGTTCATCAAGGGGGAGCTTCAAGGAAAACTACTTCGTTCCCGTGGACTGGAATGGGAGCGAAAGGTCACTGCCATCGAGGAGGCGAACGAGGTGGAGGAGCTCAACATGGAAGATCTCTTAGGCAACCAAATGGCCTATGAGACAAAGTTAAAGCAAAAGAAGAAGGATACACTAGAGCCTAAACCAAAGAAGACCCTCACATTCAAAGCTGCATCAGATAGCGAGGTAAGTTCCAATGATGAAGACTTTAAAATTTTACTTAATAAATTTTCCAAGTTTTGTAGGGAGTCAAAGAAAGAGAAGGAGAAGAAGGAAATCCCAAGACGTTGCTACCACTGCAACGAGAAAGGGCATCTATGACCAGAGTGCCCTCTTCTCAAGAAGGAAAAGAAGAAGGAAAAGGAGAAGTCTAAGAAGAAGGCGTTCCAAGCAACCTGGGACGACACAAGCTCAGAGGAAGAAGAAGAGCAGAAGCCTGAGGAAGAATCGCCTACATGGGCTTCATGGGAATAGGAAGTGATATCAACAACAACAACAGCGATGATGAGGTAAGTCCCGATTTACAAGATGCTTTCGATGAACTATTTGAGCTTAGTAAATCACTTAAGGTAGAAAATAAAAATATTTAAAAGAACCTTAGTTTTCTTAAAAATGAAAATGAAATGTTAGAAAAACAACTTAAGGATCTAGAAGCTAGTCCTAAAAATGATGACTTATTGTTAGAAAATCATAACCTTATCGATGAAAATAATAAGTTGATTGAGAAAAACACTAGTTTCAAAATTGAATTTTTAGCTTAAAAACCAAGATGCATGCTATTGAAGGTGAACTTGCATGTCTTAGGGAGAAATCAAATAATTTGATAAATAAGGTAGATAACTTATATAGCCCTAAGGTTGAGAAAGGATCTTTGTCAAGGAGATCCGCTAACAAATCCGGATCCAAATTAACTTGGATACCGAGGAGAGATCTAGAATCTTATTTTGTAGGTTTCAAGGGTGACTATAATACAAGAAATTGGACCTACAAGCTCAAGAACGGTCAACTCGAGTGGAGAGGACCAAAGAGTAGACCAAGGAGAAGGACAACAAGACTGACGAGAAGACAAACAAATGATGGACTTGCCGCATGTTGTCTACCAGATTGGAGACCGACGTCGATGCCTGGGCCTCCAAACTATGGATGGGAGCCCCATCCGATATGGCATCCACCACCTCCATTTGGGCCATTCTATTGGCCATGGTAGGTGAGGTAGCTCTTAACCCTATCTTTTTATCATTAGCATATAGATAAGGGGACTTAAAATTATGAACTATGTGTCAATCATTAAGAGGGAGATCTTGTTAGCTATATTTTCTTTAGAAAGGGGGATAAAAATAATAGCAATCTTGTTGTTACAAAGAGGGGGAGGACATTACTCTTGTTAAAAGAAATTCAACCCAATTATAGAAGAGCATGTTTTAAGGGGGAGATATAGGATATTTAATATTGATAAAAACCTTTTTGATAATGTCAAAAAGGGGGAGGATTTTATGCATGATTATTTTTGATTTTGTCATCATCAAAAAGGGGGAGATTGTTGGTGCTAGAGCACCACGATCGTTTATTTTGATGATAACAAAACACGTGTCTTTTAACATTTCCATTTAGTTCTAGTTTTCAAGTCAAATTGCAAATAGAGACAAGTGTTTAGATGGAGTTCTAGATCACATCCATGGCTGATTGGAGGAGCTGGACAGAGATGGAGGAGCTTCGCGAGGAGCGAAAGCTTGAAGAAGGAAGGAGATGAAGAATAGGATAGATTTCATTTTATATTATTCTATGTAATGTTGTTTCTTTGTTTTGCTCTTTATTTCTATCTTAGATCTTATGTTAAAGAGCCTCAAAGGATCCTTAACGTAGTCCTAGGAACACTTACACTACCCTAGGATACTAAGGTTTTCTATAGAGAACTTAGAAAATCAAAATACGGATCAGACAGCCTTTTTAGATGTCTAATCTGAATTTCAGATGTCTGATAAAAACTTTTATGATGTCTGACTGTTGATTCAGACGTCCGATTATTTAGGCTGGACTTAGTTAGTTCTGTCTAATGAAATCAGACGTCCAGACCTTAGTCCAGACGTCTTAGGAGACGTCTGATGCCTTTTCCAGATGTCCAATTAGTGGACCATTGGCTTCCTTAGTAAACATTGAGGAAATGACCATTAGCCTCGTATCAAACATCCATAGAAGACTCCAGACTTCTGATACATGATCATTTTGCCTCGACTGACCCAAAATCTTCCTTCAGAGATTTCATAGCCGTTAAACTCATTGGGAATCCATTTCCAAAGAATAAATAGGTTCCAGATGTCCAGACCTTGTGCCAGATGTCCTGTGTGTCGTCTGATGGACTTTAACTAGAACCCTGTTTAGGTTTGATTCAAGTCAGGAAGGAAACCTGCCTAAAATCAGATATCTGACTTAGTTCCCAGACATCTTAAACGGGTTTTCCAGACATCTGATGACCCTGTCAGAATCATGATTAATTCTGACTACGGCCTGATTCTCTTTGGGTTTGCACCCAACGGCTATGGAAGCCTTCCAAGGCCTTCCAAAGCCTTCCTAGGGCCTCTATAAATAGAAGAGGATCCCTTGGCTTGTAAGACAACCAAGACACACTAAACAAACCACTTTCCACATCTTTTGTGTCCAAGAGAAGTAGTTGAAGCTCTAGCTCACCAAGCATCTATTTCATATCTAGAGAGCTTCATCCCTTTGCGCACCTGCTCTCCCTCTGCGACTACGAGAGCGACAAAGCGCCACCGTGTGGTTCACGCACCCGCATCGTCACATCGACGCACTTCCACCAAAGGGAAGTTTCCTAACTCCTATAGAAGCTAGGATTAAATATTTGAGGCTCTATAGGATTGTTGTATTTTATATTCCTTCTTGTGAAGAGAAGGGGTGTTGAGGTACACTACCCTCGGTCTAAGTAGTGTGGTTGTAATTGAGGTTCAGTCACCCTCATTTAAGTGACTTGGTTTAGTGGATTTGATCGACTAGGTCAATCGGGAAATCCTAACTCGAGAGGGTTAGGTGGTGGTTTTCACCCGATTTGGGTTTCCACCTAAAAATATTTGTGCCTCTTGTGTGTTTGTTCATTTTGTGAGGTTGGCTATTTTAATTCCGTACTTTATATTACATCACGCATATCTCACCCCCTCCAACCAGGGAATTACACACCTCTCCAACATCCTCAAAAACACATATTGATTTTTTGGAAGTCATTGCAATCTACGATATAGACACCGAGGAGTTGGAAGAGTTGGGCTTTGATTGGGATTTCCCTACAAGCCCAAAATCTGAGCCCAGACCTAATAGGGACACCTTTTCGAGGTCGGAATCTATGAATAGGCTAGACCCAAGTCAGGTTGTTGAGTCTACATCTTGTGATTTATTCTGTGGCGGAACCTCTGATCTCGAATCAAATTCAGAACTTGATTCTCGCAAATTCTCCAATGATTTCGAATCTTACTATGATTTCGGAGAACCATTGTTTCCTGACAACTATAGCATACATGATGCATTCTTCAGCTCTGCCTCTGAGGTCCCTAATACCGTGATCATTGATTTAAATTCAGGTTCCATTGAGATGGAATCATTTCTTTTTTATACTCAGGAATCAGAAACAGAAATTGCCAAGTGTGTCTATAATCCAGAGTTTGAATATTTTCTTAACTCAGATTTTTTTCATCCTATAAACACTCTTCAGGACTGATTTGATATCCTATAAATCCTCAGTGTCTACTATGAGGACTCTCTAAATGAACCCACCGTTAATTCTTTTTTAGATGATCCCTCACACACAATTTGTATTGGTTCCACCTCCTCTACATATATAGAACCTATTCAAACTTGATCTCAGCCCCGACCCGCAACTGGGCTCAATTTCTATTCTGATTCCCCTCTTAATGAGCTGATTGCAAATAATTCTCCTCCACATTTTTATTAGATTTCGGACATCGATTAGGCTGCAAATCACACCCCATCCTTCTCTGATCACTCCTGTAGGGTTCCTACATCCTCCACTGATTCCTTTTCATTTAAGGATGCCTACTCTGATTAGGCTGATTCGACTCATCCAAACCCTAGCTATACACTTCCATACCCTTTCGAGTTCCAAAGTATATGGTGGGTTCCACATCTCTTGATCTACATTTATCAACCCACCAGATTGATTGGGTTTGGCCTGCATTATCAGCTTGTTGATCTAAATAAGCACCTGGTTGGACCAACTAGGCTTTTGATCAAAGTGCTTGTTATGCAAAACTCATCTCATTTGACCACTCCATACCATTTCCCACTCGACTGAAGACATTGAATTTAGTGCTTAACGGGAGGCAACCCATCATTCCAAAAAAAAATCGAGATCCTTCTGATTATCCTTCTGTACTTCACGTCTAGTACATCCTGAGTTCAATTTTAGAACAGTCGATCCCACCTCTGGTACACGTGGCAGAGCTTGAAATCATCCGCAATAGTCATTCTCGACCCGTTCACCCACATAATAATCCTATTCTAATTCCTGAACCCAAAACTGTTTCACACCCTCTGTTTACAATGAGGACATTGCAAAACTTAGGCATGGGGGTGGTAAAGTGCAATCATACAAAAAATCAAAGTTCGGAAGGATTCTCACAAAAATCACAGATTCCAAAAATACCAAAAAAATAAAAAATTTCTTGAAAAAGAACAAAAATATGAGAGGAGAGGAAATTTTGATGGCATATCAAATTTTGAGCTGAAAAAGGGGAGGAGATAAAATTGTCAAAAAGGAGCACAATTTGAAAAGAAAAAGAAATAGTCATTAGTAAAAGATTAAGGAATTAACTTACTTCTAGACCATATCAAAAGAAAGAAAGATAAAAAAGTGCTAATAAAATAGAGAAGAGATTAGTAGGAACACTGATTTTAGGCCTTTTGGGCTATAATCCTAGGCTTAAAAATTCAAGTACTTGCTAAGATCTGGATAGTCCTCAAGAGGTTGGGAAAAATGTGAAGCTTAAGTATTAGGTTTAAGGCTTAAGGAGTAGTCAGCCTCGTTAACTGACCTCTGGTTTGCGGGACTCGGTATCCTAAGCACCCCAATCCACACACAGTCTGGTTCTATGTGCCTAAGTATCAAAATCATGCAAATGCGTTTAAATTGCTCTAGAAAAGTCACCTAGATTAGGAGTGGATGATTAACACAAGTTGATATGGACGAGTTCCCGGTGCGGAGAGGCGGGAAATTCCCCTCGAAGATGCGTAATAACATATCGTCTCCTCGGTGCTTGTCTCCTAGGATATCTACATATCCTACCGGGGGCATGTAAGCACCCTGTGTTGGTTCCGATGTCATAGGCGGCACTATCCTTAAATGTCGATTGCCAGGGTCTAGATTTAGCTATAGAATGCCATGGGCGGGATTATCTCGAAATCTCGAAAGCCATGGTTCTGGGGGTTTCCATAGGTGGTGCTATCTTGAAGCATCGATTTCCAGGGACCCTACAAGGATTGATGGTGGGAGCCAGGAATCCAATACAGACCATGATGTAAAGCTAATATGAGGCTAGAAATAAAAAGAAAAGAGAAAGAAAACTCTCCAAAAATAAAAATTCTCTTGTCTCGCTCTTACAAAAGCGCACTGCAAACTGAACCTGGGCTAAAACACGTTACAAGCACAGGTGCTTTAACCATAGAGTTCAATGAACCTTAGGTTAGTTCCTGTGGGCCTTTGAAACCTTCACGGTAGACTGAGGCTAGAACTGGTCAGGTCCGAATCTTGGTTGGTACTTGAGTACCTCTAGGCTTATTATCAGCATTCTAACCTAATCTACAAGAGAAAGCACACCTTAGAGTTCTGAGAATAAAAAAGTATGGTCTAGAATTAGAGTTAAGTTCTTAAGATTTTACTAAGAGACTAGCAAAAGCTAGGCATAGGGGTATGATGGGAACTCCATCATAACTAGCTTAATTTGATCTAATTAAGTCTCTAAATCCTCCTACATAAACAACTGAAGGTCATATTTCATTGCATAAGCATTCTGAGGGAAAGATAATAAATTAGGGTTAAAATTACAATTTTACCATCAAATCATGAGTGCAATATAATCATCGATTTTTCCAGGAGTTAATTAAGGGTTAAATAGTCCTAAAAGGTCAACAAGTGGGTTAGAACAGTCAGAAATGGGTTTACATATGTTTTGAGAATTAAATGACTTCTGAAACCCTAAAAACAGACCCGCTTAATTAATTGAGGTTCTGTCAGATAAAAGCTCATCTAAACCCTCTAAAATTCGTAGAAAATATTCTCTAGGGTTTGGAACCTTCAATTTGACCATCAGAACCCATTTTGATCCAAAATAGAATCACAAACAGACATTTGCCCTAATTTAGGTTTTTGCATAAATTACCCAGTCAAACATGGTCAAAACCAAATCCAACTTCACCATTGGATTCCTTAGGTCCAAATTAGGTTTGTACAAAAAATTGGACCCAAGATAAGCTTGTCTTGACCTAGTTTGCAAAATGGTCCTATCTGACTTCATTTATACCCCTAATTTCAAAAATCCTTGCATTCAGCCCCCTAACTTTTTCATCATATTTACAATTAGTTCCCTCCACCATTATCGCGGTGAAAACCTACTCCACCGATCTTTGACAGGAGATTTCTCCTTGATCTCTCAGCGAATCCCTTCCAAAATTGGAAGGGAAACTCCTTGAGAAATCCTCTCCAATCTAAACCCACCCATGTGCTTCGAATCTTTCCCAATCTCTCATGCGAACGCATAAGAGATTTGGGTATCAAGAAACACCAAAATCTGATGACGCTTTCCAAGCTTTCCTTGCCTCTAGATCCTTATAAAAAGGTCGCTAGATCTTCCTGAACTCTTCACGCTCGAAATCAGCCGTGATTCCCCACAATTCCTCTCTTTTACGGTCGAAGGCTCCTCGATGTCCGGCGATCCCCTCTGCCTTTCCTCATCATCCTTACACAATACTAGTGGTGGATTCCTCTTCCTCGCTTCCTTCCGCGTCTCATTGTACCAGCAGACACCCTTTCCTTCATTGTCCTTGCCGTTTCTACCTCACCGGAGCCACCTTGATCTCCAGAGTCGGCTATACTGCATCCGACACCATCTCTGCCTCACTTCGTCCAACAACCTCCTAGCTAAGTCCCTTACATTCTTTACTTTATTTTTGCACTCACCCCACATCGAATCAACCACCGATGCTCCTTCGCTACTTCATCATCTTCCGCTCCAGCAATCCCTCAGGCGAAGTCCCCTACTCACGCCACAACACCAAATCCTTCGCCGAACACACCAAAGCCTCCACTTCACTATTCTGCTCCATTCCCCTCACTCCATTCACTCCATCATCCACCCAAACTCGCCCCCTAACACACCCACTCTCACGCACATAGTCTGACCTCACTACGCACTCACAGACCACGAAACACCACACAACCACTCCCTTCACACTTGCCATCGTCCAATGATACTCACTGAACATTCTGATAGGGCTAAGAGGCCATTTTATTGATTTCAGGTAGTTGACCTTGCAGCCATGAAAGAAGCAAGCTTTGAGCCTGCTTGAGAGCTGTTCCAGGCACTTCTGTCCCAAGTCTCAGCTCCAGGTTGTGCGGAACCAACTCTCGAACACGTCCCAGCAGTCAATTGAAGACGTGAGCCTAGTAGCTGCTGCAATTTAGAAGGAAGGATCTCTGCTGCAGACGCGTCAAGAAGGAAGTGGGATAGTCCCACATTGGAAGGTGCTGAAGCAGTGCACCAGCATAAATTGAATTTGTGTTAGACGTTATTCGACTCATAACATGGGGTGAGGTCCTTCTCACCTGCTCACCTGACCTCGTCCGTGACACGTACACGCAGACCTGGTTCGACCTAATAACCCGACTTGCACTCCTCGCTCACTACTACATGCCGGTGAACCTGGACCTGGGTACGTGCCTAAATCCGATAACCTAATTACCCTTGGCTCTGCGAGAGTGAATCCTAAGAGGGAAAGAGAGAAGGAGAGATGCGCGGGTTAGGGGAGGGTTTTGCCCTAAGAAGCTTGGCCCTGACACAGCCAAATTTTGAAGAAGAAAAGAAGAGCTGAAGAAGAGGAGGAGTTACAAAGAAAGGCTAAGAAGAAGAAGAAGAGGTGAAGGCTTGGAGAAAAAGAAGAAGAAGAAGAAGCCACAGCTAAGAAAGAGGAGCTGAAGAGGAAAGACAGAGTCAGAGATAGGAAGAAGAAGAAAGAAAATCACTTTAAGTCATCTGATTTCCAAATCAGATAATAGATTTGAACTTTTATTTCATGCATATACATTGAGTTCCTTAGTTGATATTATAGGAATATTTGGTGATCTAAATCACCATTTTACTCCCATCTTTTTGCACATTGATATTGTTATTATTGCAAATTCTTTTACTTTAAATTGTGATCTTGATTTCTGAATTCCATCTTGCTCCTTGTGTTCGATCTCGGAACTTATTCGAGTAATAAAAATTGTATTTGTTTGAACGCTATTTTGGCTATACTGCAATGAGACACCTTTTAAAACACCTATTTAGCGTGACAAACAATGCTTCAGCTCATTCAACAAATGAAAACATCACTGGATAACTTGCAATCTAGGCTCATTGCTAACTCTCATCAGCTCGAATCTCTGCCATCTCAACCCATACCCAACCCTCGCAACATACAGAATTAGGGCCATCGAGCCTAGGGGTATGGGAATCAAAGGGACCCACACGCACATGCTCAAGTGGTTGAGCAGTGTCCTTCTACTTCTTCATCCAATTCGGGTTATTTGGCGAATCAGGTCCCTTTGATCTTTCCTTACCCTCGCTAAGACCCAAACTTGTATGCTTCTGCAAATTCTATTACCTTGAGGAGTGGATGGCAAACCCAAGACCCAAAATTACCCTCTTCTAGTCAATCACACCCTGGTCCTGAGGAAGGAAAGGAGAACACTGAAGAAGAGATTAAGGCTCAGGACTTGATTCCAAAGATTTGGCTCATGTTCCATCCCCTAAGGCCTTATTGAAAACCCGGAAGAAGAAAACCCTAGATAGAAATGAGGAGCTCCTGAATTTATTCAAGAGTGTGGAAATCAATATCCCGCTCCTTGATGCTATTAAACACATCCTGGCTTACGTTAAATTCCCAAAAGATCTATGTATTCAAAAGGGTAAGCCAAAAGAACCCACCCCAAGGAAGGTGATTCTCTTTGAGCAGGCGAGTTTTGTTATCCTGCATCACCTTCCGTAGAATAAGAGAGATCCAAGTGCTCCCTTGATTTCATGTGTCATTGGGGATTACACTTTTGATAGGGCACTATTGGATTTAGGTGCATCCATCAACCTAATCCCAATCTCTTTATGAAAGGTTTGGGTTTGGTGAACTCAAGCCAACCTCAGTAACACTATAGTTAGGGGACCGTTTGGTCACAACACCGAAAGGCATTATTGAGGATGTTATTGTCAAGGTCAAGGACTTTTATGTTCCTGTAGATTTCTTAACCCTTGACATGGATGTACTTGAAGATTTGAGGAACACACCCATCATTCTGGGATGCTAATGATAATGTCATCATCAGCCATATCTAGCTTTTATTAGCCATAATCAATAGATAAATGCTCTTACATAACTATTAGAGGACCATAATTTATTTCATATCCATTCTGAGAGTTTAACATGAAACTAGGGTTAAAATAGTACTTTTACCATCATATCATAAATGCAGAACAATCGTGATTTTTTTTAGAGGTTTACTAAAGGTCAAATATGCATTAAAGTCTAACAAGAAGGTTCGAGAAGACAAAAATGGGTTTTCACGCGTTTCGAGAATTAAATGGCATCTAAAATCCTAAAAATAGACCCACTTAATTCACTGAGGTTCTGGTTAGGATAAAATTCACCTAAACCTTCTATAAATCATATAAAAATATTCTATAAGGTTCGGTATCTTTGATTTGACCATTGGAACCCATTTCGACCTAAAATAGAGTCTCAGATAAATAGTTGCCATAATTTAAGTTTCTATACAATTTACCCAATCAAACTTGGTCAAAACCTAAATCTGACTTCACCATCAGACTCCTTGACTTCAAATTAGGTTTGTACCAAAAATTTTAGCCCAATAAGAGATCATCTTGACCTAGTTTGCATTTTAATCTTGTTCTAACTCTTTTTCTTACAAAGAACCCCTCACCTTTTGAAATCCTTGCAGGGACCCCCCTAACTTCTTCATCTTCTTCACATCCAAGTCCTTGCCGCCATTAGTAGTAGTTATAGCATCTCCGACAAGATTCGAGCGAGATTTTCTTGCTCGTTTCTCAACCAATCGGTCCCAGATTTGAACTAGAGATTCCTTGAGGAATTCTCCTTCAATCAAACCCAGCCTTGGACCCTAAGTCTTTCCCAATCACCCATGCGAATGTATGGGAAATGTGGGTATCCCACATGCTCAATAAGCTCAGAGTTTCCAAGCTTGGAACTCCATCCTAAGCCCTATAAAGGCACGATTATTGCATGGTCGTGCTTTCTAGCTAGGTTTAGGGCCAACATCTCTTATTTTTCCCTACCTCCAGCCCCTCTCCAACCAAGCTCTAGCAAGCCCTCTTCCCTGACTTCTTCACCCTCTGCCACATACCATAGGCAGAGGGAAACAACTCCCCTCCTTCGTTTGCTCCTTGCAACATTGGCGAAGAGCTCTCCGACCCTTTGTTTCCTCACCGCCCTCTCATTAAAGAAGTTCTCTTCCATGGTGTCGGTCATACCATAACCAGCACCATCCTCCCCTTTCATCCATTAGTTTAGGGTTAGTTAGGTCCCTTCTAGTCTCTAAGTCATTTCCCATATCTAAAACCTCAAAAATACTCCCTCAACTACATGCACGCCGTCATCTTCCTTCGCTCCAGCCTCACCTTTGGTGAGGTCTTCCCGTTACTCCACCTCATCACAAACCTCGCCACCTACTCCAAAAGCTTCGTCGTTCCACCATGACCAAAAGCCTCTCTAATTCCATTAATTGCTCATCCACAACCCTTACCGAACATAAGCACTTTCTCCAACCTACTCCACCTTCGCCAGCCACCTACGACCACCTTCGCAGCTCGCCACCGCCACCAACACCCTCGCTGCATCCTTGCAAACCTTCTGAGCTAGTTAACTTGGTTGCAAGGCTGTGTTCATGTTTCCATGTATTTGTCAGATAGCTCCGTACTACGTTGTCTTCTCTGGCTCCGTTCTTCGTGTTCTAGTCACGATTGTCCCAGGCTTCAGCTCCAGGCAATGCATAATCATCTAAGGATCGTCTCTAGGTCTTCAATCAGGGACACCAACCTCAGTTGCTTGCTTAATTGGAGGCATCTTCATCCACAGGCACATGCGAGCAGAAGGGGTGGGGATTAGTCCCACCTTGGAAAGACAAAAGTGCATAGATGCGGATAAATTGATTTTGTGATTGGGTCTTATCGCCTCCAACCACATGGTGTGGTCCCACTTCACCTAACACACCCGACCTGACTGCCTATGCTAAGCACTCCTCACTCATCACCACCATCGGTAAGCCTAGACCCGGGTGCGCGCATATCCAAATACCTGATTACTACCCTGGTTTGAGAGAAAGAGAAAGAAAAGAAAGGAAAGGGAGAGAGAGCAGGGGAAAGGGGGGCTTTTGCTCCTTTATGTGAAAGTCGAACACTTAGCCTTGAGGGACTTGTCATTTCTTGTGCGTTGAAGGAAGAAAGCTCAACACTTAGTCGCTGGGGAAGGGTGCATAGCCCTTGTGCATGAAGAGAAGAGAAGGTTGAAGAGGAGAAGGCTTTGTGTAGAAGGTTGCTGTGAAGAAAAAAAGGTAGAAAAAAGAAGAAGCCAAAGGAGAAGAAGAGAACAGTGCTTATGCACTGTAGCACAGCTGAACATAAGTCTTCTGATGATAAATGCCCGACATCTAGCTTGGTTGAAATTATTGTGGCATTATTTAAGGCATTGTGCATTTATTTAGATCATTGAGTAATTAGTATATATATATCTAAGCTAAGAATTGGTGATTTAAAACATCATTATTTTGTCTTAGATATCTTTTTGCCTCATTAAACTCTTGATATACTCTTGCTTAGTATTTAATATCATTTGAGTAGATTGTTATTCATTGAATATCATAATTTTTGGCTTAATTATTGTGCTCATTTATATTTTAATTAAGATTAGTGCGTGAATGCAATACTTGCTCCCTGTGTTCGACCTCAAACTTCAATTCGAGTTATAAATTGTATTTGTTTGAGTACATTTGTCCTATACTACAACACATATCTTAAACTACGACGAATTCACTTTAAACTGATGCATGTTGCTAACTACCACCAAGGCCATCAATTGTGAAAGCAGTAGTATGGATATCGCCTTTGGAGATAGGAAGTTGACACTTGATATTTTCAGGGTGATAAAAGGATTTGAGGATTGTGGATTTATTGAGGAGCTTGAGGATCATGATTTTAATGTTGGGACATGTATGTTGATCAATGTACTTGAGGACTCGACCTGCACTAGAGAACCTAACCCACAACCCTCCATGGCAGACTCGCCACACCCTAAAGAGGCTACTGATTTTCTTCACTCCCAACCACTTCCACTGGATCTTCCTGATGAATCTTCATCAACATCCTCCTTACCTCCATCCTAAACCCACCCTCGCTCGAACTAAAACCATTGCCTGAGAGTCTGAAATATCAATTTTTAGGAGCTAAGAAAATGCTCCCTATGATTATAAGTTCAAACTGACTAAGGAGCAAGAGATGAAATTGATCAAGGTCTTGAAAGAACATAAGGAGGAAATTGGTTGGACCATCCATGACCTTAGGGGGATTAAGCCATCTTATTGCAATCATATAATTTTTATGGAAGATGGATCCCGCCCTTCTCGCTAGGTGCAAAGAAGATTGAACCCTAATATGCGATAAGTGGTCAAGAAGGAAATCATTAAGTGGCTTGTTGCAGGAATTGTTTATCCAATCTCGAATAGTCCCTAGGTTAGTCCTGTGCAAATTGTTCCCAAGAAAGCCAGGATTACTGTTGTGACTAACGAGAAAGGAGAATCTATCACAACTTGTTCAGCATCCTCTTGGAGAGTCTGCATTGATTACAGGAAGCTGAACACAGCTACGAAAAAGGATCGTTTTCCTTTGCCTTTCATTGATCAAATCCTTGAAAGGTTAGCTGGGCAAAAGTATTTATGTTTCCTTGACAATTATTCGAGATACAACCAATTCCCTATCCATCTCGAGAACCAGGAAAAGATGACTTTCACCTGTCCCGAAGGAACCTTTGCATTCCGTAGAATGCCATTTGGGCTTTGCAATACACTTGCGACTTTTCAAAGGTGTATGCTAGCCATTTTCTCAAACATGGTGGGAGAGTTTATGGAAGTATTCATGGACGATTTCTCCATTTTCGGAGATTCATTTGATTCTTGCCTGGCTAACCTTGAATTGATCCTTAAGAGATGCATCAAAACACGACTGGTCCTTAGTTGGGAAAAGAGTCACTTCATGACACAAGAAGGATTGTCTTGGGGCATGTCATCTCTGAGCGAGGAATTGAGGTTGATAAAGCTAAGGTGGATGCTATCTCAAAACTTCCTCCTCCTACATCTGTTAAACAAATCAGATCATTTCTTGGTCATGTGGGATTTTATAGGAGGATCACCAAGGACTTTTCTAAGGTTGCTCAACCTTTGAGCAACCTTCTGGCTAAAGATAGACCATTCCATTTTAATGAATCATGCCACAAGGCATTTGATTTTCTTAAAATGGCAATCACTTGTGCTCCGGTGTTGCAACCATTGGTCTGGACAATGCCATTTGAGATCATGACCGACGCTTCTGATTATGCGGTTGGGCTGTTTTGGCTCAGAAAACTGATAGGAAGCCCTCTGTCATCTACAATGCTAGCAAAACTCTGGACAAAGCCTAGAGAAACTGCATTGTTATCGAAAAGGAATTATTAGTTGTAGTATTTGCATTGGAAAAATTAAGGGGTTATTTCTTAAGATCTCATGTTGTAATCTATACCAGCCACTCGGCCTTGAGACATCTCTTGGCTAAAAAGGATGCTAAACCTCAGCTCATCTGATGAATTCTTTTACTTCAAGAATTAGATCTTGAAATTAAAGACAAATTCGGGGCACAAAATGTGGTGGCGGATCATCTTTCAAGACTCCTAAGTGATTCTTCTCATCTAGATATTCCAATTATTGATACTTTTCTGGATGAGACTATTCTTACAGTTTCAGGTGTCCAAACCCCTTGGCTTGTAGACATGGTTAATTATTTGGCTGTTGGTCAAATCCCCCAGGATTGAATTAAGCAACAATGGGATAGACTTATATCTGAGGCCAAATATAACTTCTGGGATGACCCTGAACTATATTAGATCGGCACTGATTAGTTTATTTGCTGATGTGTTCTGGAGAATGAATTTCAAAGCATACTTGAGTTCTACCATGCATTTGCATGTGGTGGACATTTCTTCGGGAAAAAGATGGCTGCAAAAATTTTGCAATCTGGATTTTATTGGTTGTCTTTATTCAAGGATGCCCAGGAATTCTTGAGGTTGTGTTTCCGATGCTAGGCACTTAGAAGCATAGCCAAGAGAGACATGATAACTCTAAACCTTATTCTTCCCATCGAAATCTTCGATGTTTGGGGTATCGATTTCATGGGACGCTTCCTCCCTTCATTTAGACACCATTACATTCTTGTAGCTATTGACTATGTGTCCAAGTGGATTGAGGCTATCCCTACCCGAACCAATGACCACAAGGTGGTCATCGATTTTGTCAAGAAGAATATCTTCAGTCGGTTCAAGATTTCGAGGGCCATCATCAGTGATGGTGGTACTCACTTTACCAATGCTCAATTTCGTAATTTACTAGCAAAATACTGGGTAAATCGCAGAATCTCCACACCTTACCATTCCCGGATGATTGAACAGGTTGAGATCTCCAATCGGGAGATCAAGAACATTCTGCAAAAGATGGTTAGGCCTGACAGAAAAGACTGGACTTAAAAGCTTGATAACGTCCTTTGGGCCTACCATACGGCATACAAGATGCCTATCGGCATGTCACCATTTTGTTTGGTGCATGGAAAGGCATGTCATTTACCCATTGAGATTGAACATAGGGCATTCTGGGCAATCAAGAAATGCAACTTTGATTTAAGTTTGGCCAGAAAGACCAGGAAACTCCAATTATCTAAGTTGGAGGAGCTTAGAATGACTCATACGAGAATGCTAAGATCTACAAGGCTAGGACCAAAGCTCTTCATGACCAACTAATTTCTCCTAAGAGATTTGAGCCAAACCAAAAGGTTTGGCTCTTTGATTCTTGACTTAAGCTCTTTCCCGACAAGCTTAGTGATGTAGACACAAGTATTGAAGATAAAATGCCTATTCATGCATGTTCCTAGGCTTAAATTTGCATTTCATGTTATAAATATTGCATAACATGCATTATTCTACATTTAGAGTAGTTGTATATAATTTAGGTTAATTGCATCCTTTTTATGGTCAGGAGAGAAGAGGATTTATTTTAGGGTCTTGGATAGACAATCGGACCAGACGGATCTGATTAGGATGACGATCAGAGATTAACGCCTCTGAAATCGTCTAGATTGGAGTCCTGTAGCATCATATGAAGTCCAAGGAAGATCAATGACCAGGAGGGCAATGCGACATCCTTACCAGCTTTGGATAAAAAGTCCGGCCATACGGATGGATTCGGACTGACAATCACAGTCCGGAAATGTGGAAATCAATTTGATCCAAGCACCGTGGCACCCTCTGCAACAGAAAGAAGAATGGACGGCCCAAATGGCACCACATGGCACCATCTAGGTCGCCCAACACCAGCCAGCAATACTTGCTCCCACCTGTCCATTATTCATGACGTTCATTCTCATTCGTTGGATCTTGATCCAACGGCTGAGAGGCCTCCGCACTGCACGCCTCTTTCTGACTCAAGGGAGAGCCTAATGTAGTGGCTAAGTGCCTTCTGCTGATCAAGGGGTGTAGGTTCGAGACCCTTGGACACCCCAAATTAGAAATTGGAGGCATGCACACACTTGGCCAGCCACAGTGCACCGTAAGCACGCACGCACACAGACACGTGCACAGCCAGCGTGCCAGCACACGCGCACTACCAGGGGCACGTGATGCTCAGACCAGCTGTGGGTGTGAGCGGGCACGTGCTCGGTTGGCACCAACCTTCAGTGATAGCCTGGTAGACATTCAGCGATGCTTATAGCCGTCATTTATTGTTCACACGCCAGCAAGGCCAGCTGCGTGCATGAGCGAGCGTAAGCTGCCTACAGCGGCACAGCGATGACTTGGAGGTCACTAATGGTCCCATGCCTATTCTAGCCTCTTCTACTCCACTAGAAAAGGACCTACACCCCCTCCCTTCGAAGCCATCTCTACCTACTCTACTCCCACCTACTCTCAAGCTCTAGAAGCCTACCAACGCTTCGTTAAAGCTTGCTCTCAAGCTCCCAAGGCACCTATTAGTGTAACGGAACTCTGCCTCACCAAAAACTCCTCCAGCTTCCCATCCCCATTTATAGGTCGCCTTGGAGCCATCCTCCCACCTCCATTCCGATAGTAGATCATCTTTGCCTTCTCACCTCCATTCTGGAGCTATGTAGAAGCTTTCCTCTACCCGATGTCTTCCCGCATCTCACCTCCATCGTCCTGGTTCCCAACTCCTTCATCCGAGCTTCCACCCAGTGTCGTCGTCTTGCTGAATAGTCTCTTCGGGAGATTTCTTCTCACCTCCCTCTCTTTTTATGTTTACTAGATTATTGTAATTGACATTCATGCAATATATCATATTCGATTCTATCTCTCTCTTGTGAATGATTGTCATTTTATTTCAAAAATAAAAAAAAATAACAAAACCCTTAAACACCAAAAAGACATTCAAAGTAAATGTCACCTCCTTGTGTTCGACCCGGGACTCCCTTGGAGTTTCAGTATAAATTATATTTGATCACGAGTTTTGCAACTATGATGACGGGTTACCCATAACCCCAGTTTCAAACACACGAAACCCATGCTATCACTTAGGTAAAAGTGGAACAACTCGTTCATCATTGATAGGATATTCCCAAATAGGGCCGTTGAGATCTCTGACCCAAAGATGGGTAATTCTTTCAGGGTCAACGGACAATGTTTGAAACCTTATGTTAACTGTATTATTCCAGAACCCATCTCAGGCAAGGTTGCTTTAACCTTGATGTGACTTCTTTTGCTGGACTCTGCCTAGTCGATGGCATTAAACTCAACACTTGTACAGTCTTACTCATAGCTGACCCGAGCATCATGGAATACAGGTGATATTTTCTTCATTCTACCCTTCTTCTCAAGCCTTTTATTTTCAATGAGGACATTTCATGAGTTAGGCATGGGGGGGTGGATTCATTTTTGAATCATATTGTCAACTCTATGGATTTCTTGTAAATTTCCTTATTTTTCCTTTTTATTATTAAAAAAAAGATTAAATTAGGAAAAGAAAACTTTGGGTTTAGAAATTTTCAACCTTAGGAAATAATACAGTATGATTTGAACACTTTGACCCTTCAGATCTTCGAGCTTAATCATCCCGGGTGTCCACTAAAACGTGGACTTGTTTCTCAAGTCCTCACCTTTTGAAATTCATTTCAATTGGTTAAATAAGTTGGGGTGATAAATACATGACTTATCAACCTGCCCTCTGATTTTAGGAGACTTTAAGTTTAAGCACCTACACACTATTTGCACTGACTTGCTTTTCAGTGGTTTTAACGGAAATTGGGTAGCTAATGAACCTTCTAGGGTGGTATGGCTGGCAAGTTATCATGGGTAACAGCCCATTGGCCGATTGTCCGGAGCTCAATCACACGACCATTCTCTTCTTACTGCCTTTAGGTAAATCTTAGATCAGGGAAGCCACCTACTTAAAAAAAAAGGAAAAAAAAAGCATCCAAAAAGAGAAAATGAAAAGGAAATAGAAAATAAGAAAATAAGAAAGAAATAATCCACACTTCACCACATGAGTATGGCTGGAAAGTTATCGTGGGTAACATCCACTAGTCGATTGTCCAGAACCTAGCTCACAAAAATGCATGTTTAATTCCAAACACCTAGAAAGAAGTGGAAAAGTAGAATAAGCTAGGAAAATATACACTGGGTTCACCCTTGTGTTGACCCCATAAAAATAAAAGTAGGGAGAAAGCTACCGATCGAATAGATACACCTTTAGGCAGAATTCCTTTTTAAGGTCACCTAGGGGCGTAGAAACCTGAAGTCTGTTCTAATCGCTGATCAGTGAGTCTATCACATTTCATACGTAAAGATGCTTAGTACTTAGGGTTCTGTTCGAGTCTTGGGTGAGTTGGGTAGCCATAGAAAGCTGCCTTGAAACCCTTAACTTAAAAATCCAAAAAAATTACAAAAGAAGAAAAAGAAAAAAATGCTTTTGCATTTGAATA
This sequence comes from Thalassia testudinum, assembly GCA_037157565.1. Taxonomy (NCBI): domain Eukaryota; kingdom Viridiplantae; phylum Streptophyta; class Magnoliopsida; order Alismatales; family Hydrocharitaceae; genus Thalassia; species Thalassia testudinum. The sequence continues at coordinate 28,670,974 of JAZHRO010000073.1, forward strand.
AGGCGAGGGCTTGGGCGGTCTACATTTAGGCAGACACCCGGGTGCTGTTGCGTCTCTATAGTTCAGGTCTTCAGTAATTTTATCCTAGTGTTGAAAAATAACTCTTGCCCAAGAAACCCAATCCTAATTCTTTTATAAATAGCATATAATTTTTGGTAGGGACTAGCAAAAGATAGCATTGGGGTGTGATGTGTATGCATCTAAGTAGCCTAAAATATCTATTTATGCATGTTCTTAGTGTCATAGAAGCAACATGCATTGTAAATATTGCATAACATGCTTCATCATGCATATAGGTCAAATTGTACAAATTGTACAGTAATTTACTCTTTTTGTTGGCAGGGTCAGGGTGATATTTAATCAGGGCCTCGGATTGAAGATCCACCCATACAGATCTGATCAGGAAGACGATTGGAGTTTAATGACTCCAAGATTGCCCTGATCAGACCTCCATAGCATCAGATGCAGTTTAAGAAAGATTAGAGGTTAAGGGCTAAGGTGGTAAAAATCATACCTCAAATGGCAAATCTAACCATACAGATGTGTTTGAATTGACAATCGCAACCCAACAGTGCAAAAATTGATCCCATCCAACATTCGTGGCACCATCTACAAGTTAGAGAAGATGGACGGCCAAGATGGTGCCATGTGGTGCCATCTCAGCCACCCAAACCAGCCAAGGATCACCGCTGCACTTCCTCTCCTCAATAGGCCATTAGATCTGGGCCGTTGGATCTTGATCCAATAGCCATGAGAGCATGCACCTTGGATCAAAGCATACCTCAAACGCGTGCGTAGTGCATTGGGCGAGCACCTCTCCACGAGGCAGAGGTCGCAGGGTCGAGCCCCCGGGTGCCTCAGATTGAAGGCGTAGGTAGGGCACGATCAATTGCGACCATGCGATGAAGATCCGACAGTGGTGAATGAGGAGACGTGGCATGCCTAAAGGCTGCGATTCACGCACGTGCAATCAAATGCGTCACAGCATGCCTAATCGTACGGGCAAGCGCATGATGAAGTGGGTGTGGGTGATCTTAAGCCATTCGATCGTGAGGTTGTCTGAACGTGGAGAAGCGTTGAAGCGGCTAAAGGCGAGGAGGCGGGGGCATGCGTAGGTGCTACACCTACGTTCAGCCTTTAGTGACATTTATATCTGTATCATAGGTTCTTGGTTCCTAGGATAGACCCAATTGAATCCCAACTCGTCTAACTCCTCGATTTCTATATCATAGATCGACATGACTTTCGAAAAATCAATCTGTATCTCTGAGGCGATTGGAGAGGTGTCTTCATCAAATATAGGCCCAGAATCATAATCTAGATTCAAAATCTGATTCTCATCACATTGGGCCTCATGATTATCCCAAATAGGCTCGAATCTAGATTCTAGTTTAAGGGTAAGGATTGGATCACCAGAATCTAGGCTAGGCTCTATTGGGATGTCAGAGTCACTCTTGAGAGTTACCTTAACAGGATAAGGCTTGGGATTTACACTCTCAAGCGGTTCTATTTTAAGCTCATCATTACAGGTGTCGGTAAAATCTAGGCTTGATGGACCAGCTTTATGATTTTCTAGGGTTGATTCAGAATTGAGAACACCTGCAATCGGATCCTCCCAACCCATCTCAAGATCAGGTGTATCAATCTACACATAGTTTGTTTCAAATTCCATTTGGGTTGGGGGTCCACAACAACCTCGATTCTTGAACTGAAGATTTGGGAAATCATATTGATCCTCATTGTTCTCCAAAGTTTTTCATCAATTTCTGAAGGAATGTATGGGTATCTTTGACCAATGGCTTTCTGTAATGTGTTTAGCATGTACCCATGTTTCTCCATGAGACCTTGGTACATCCCCCAAATTTGTGGGTCTGACACACATTGTCGATATTCTTTGTCATGTAGTTCCTTCAATTCAATATATTCTAAGAGATCATCCCAGGTTGAACCATGTGTCATTTGTGTCAACATCATTTGAACACGATTCATAATGTGGGTTGTTATTTTTGCAAATTTATCATAAATGTCCCTTTCTAAGGCTCTATAATATTCTTCATGGTGCCTATAAGCAGCCTCAATCATCTTATCTTTGATAGTCACTTGGGACACAGGTTTCTTAATTGCTTTTCCTAAAATGTTAGGTTGCATTTTCAAATCAGGTGGTGGAATCAAGATGTAGAATCGAATTCAAGTTTAGATTGGAGTTGATCATATCAGAGAGAAATTCCCGAGATCTGATGAGGTCTCTTAGGTTAACAACCTAATGACCTTTCCTGTGTGTGTGCTTTAATAGAAGGGACAAGGGACTGAATGTGAATTGGACCAAATCAAGGCACCCAAAGATTTTTGGATGACTAAGTCTTGTTTCGAGTTGGATAATGGCTCTATATCAAAAATCTACACACCTGAGAATTACCTGGGCAGCCAAGAAGGGAGAGTCCCGCAAAGACCCCTACACGGTAGAGTGTCCCCATGGGTTACAGGGTTTCCCCTACCCAGCCTTTCTTGTCATTGTGGTCCCAAGTAGAATGGTATGTGTGAATTAAGACCTTACGTCTACCAATTTTAGCCTAGTTTGTGCCTTGGATTTCACTTGATTAGAAATTGATTCCATTTGTGACCTAATTTAGAGGTTGGTTGGCCTATAAAGTACAACTTCACCTGACCTGCCCTAAAAGATGCAGAATGAAATCTGAGTCAAAACCAAAGATCACCCTGAATTGACTCTCAGTTTATTAGGTCCAAAATTTTAGGATTCATGTGAGATTTAGAGGCTGATTTTAGTGTTCTTCTTGATCATATCTTTTCAATCAGAGGCTTGAGTAGCAACAAATGTGGGAAGGTTGATTTCCTTTAATGCAAGCAATTGTGAACTAACACTCCCAAAACACTAGAGTAGAAACCCTAATTGGCTCTATTCCAAGTCCAATTTGATCTCAAAATGTTCTCCTTGGACTTCAAACAAGATGTGCATAGTCCAAGAAGATTATAAATTATGAATAATCCCTAGTAGGTAAGGATCTCTAGGCAAAATCATCTCAACGTCAATCAGATGTGAATTTTTTCACAAATTAGGAAACATGCCTTTTGAATGAAAATTACTATGAAAATAAGGTAGGTGGTTCATAATTGATTTGTTTCATTTTTTATCTTCCCAAGATTAAGAGATTAATTAGGGAACAAAAGAGATTACCTGCCACGGGAGTGGTTGATTTGCGCAGAAGATCGCTTCGTGAGGTACCTCGCAAAATCACAAGAAAACAAATAGTGCAAGTTAGTGCTCAAATAGAATCAAGTAAAGCATGAATAGTGGTGAATTGCGCGTCGATCCCCAGCAACGGTGCCAAAATGTTGATGGAACCAGATAGGAGTTTAATGTCTTATCATCGTAGCATACTCCTAAATAGCTTAATCAATAGATAAAATTTATAAACTTAGAACCAAGAAATGAAGTCCAAGGTCGAACACAGAGAGAAAATATGGAATTCACGCACTAATCTTTAATTGCATATAAATAAGCACCATAATTGAAGCACAAAAGTGATATTCAATGAATAATATCTACTCAAATTGATATTCAATTATAATCATGAGTATTTCAATATATCACATTGATAAAAAGAAATCTAAGACCAAATAATGGCAATTTAGATCACCAATATTATCCTTAATTAAGCACATATTAACTACTCAAATATTTGAACAGTATCATCAATCAGAAATGCCATGCAAGATAAGTGGCCACAGTATCTTCAGATGATAGAATCAATCATCAAACGAGTTAAGTGATCAAGGCTCTCAAAGCATTTCTCTCTTTTCTTCTTCTGCTTTAGCTTCTTCTTTCTTTTTCTCTTCTCTTCTTTGCTTAAGGCTTTCCTCTTTCCTTCTACATGAGCCTTCTTTTCTTCCCTTTTGCAGAGCCTCTTCTTCACAAGCATAAGGGAATAATTCCCTCAGGAACTAAGTGTCACACAAGGGTAGATCTTCAAAGAGCAAAACCCCCCCAGATCTTTGCCACTTTCTTTCATCTTCTTTCTCTCTCAGACCCCAAGTTGATTCGAGTCTCAATCGAGTTAACGGGTCGAGTACAGGGTCCAGGCCTACGTGTGTGGGTCGTAGGTGAGGAGTTGCATGACGGGTGATTCACCGGATATGCACACGTAAAGAGTTTGGGTTTCGAAAACCCATCATCGTAGTTCGATTTGCGAGAAAATCCATCGATTAGATAATATTTATAATCGAAACTTGAAAGGTGAGTCCCGGATGGAACACAAGGAGGCGAATGTTTGGTTTGAAAAATCCATGTTTCGCTTTTTATTTATTTTTGTCATTTTTTATCTTTTAGAATTTTTTTTGCATTTTTATCAAGCAATAGATTAGGTCGATGAAAAATTTATCTACTTGCAAAAATATAAAAGAAAGACAAAGCGAATCACATATATTTTTGAAGTAAATGTTTTCTACAACTTTGAAAGTGGAAAAGATTACACCACAAATGCAAAAAGAAAGATATAGGTGAGAGAATCCCCCTCGACGGTTGCTCGGAAGATGACTTGCTCTGATGTCGCCTGGAGGAAAGTAGTAAGGAGCGAGACAAATGAGGATGTAGCTGGAGGATGGAGGGCAGGGTAGGACGGTGTCGCGATGAGGATCTACTTCGCGAAGTAGGTGAGAGGATAGCCGCGGGATGCTCCACGAATGGGGATGTTGGGAGGGAAAATATTTGATTCTACTCTAGGAGCATCCCGGGCTTGGGACAAGCTCTCTCTAGAGCCTTGGAGGTGGTGAGAGGATGAAAGGAAGAGATGGTGAAGAATGGAGGGGTGTAGGTCCTTTTATAGTGGAAGGAGGAAGGGCTTCCTGTGCACAGGCAATTAGTGACAGCTGCAAGCGTCACTGAAGACCCACCGAGGCTATCGCTGAAGATCCACTCCATTGCTGGCGCATGCATCACGTGCCTGTGCCTCCTGCACCATGTCGTGCGTGCACGCACGCTGGCATGCATAGCTGATGTTGATCATGCTATGCTAGTGTTGCCTCGTGCGTGCATGTGCTGCTCTAGTGCGGCTACTACGATGTGTCAATAGCTCATTTGGGGGTGCCATGGGGATCTCGGACCCGCGCCCCTCACTTGGTGGTCGGGTGCCCAACTAATGTACCAAGTCGTCCAAATGGTTGAGAGGAAGTCTTAGGGCGCGCAGTGGAGGAGGGCTCTCAACCGTTAGATTAAGATCCAATGGCTGGGAATGGAGGTTGCGGATGAGGTGTGATGTGGGCAGGTGCTATAGATGAATCCGGAGCAACAATCGCAATTCAACAACGACGGAATCATCTTGATCTGAGCACCGTGGCACCCTTTGCAATAGAAAGATGTTGGGCGATTGAGATGGTGCCATGTGGCTCCATTTAGGTCGTCCATCTTCTTTCTGTTGCAGAGGGTGCCATGGTGCTTGAATCGAGATGATTCCCTCGTTGTCGAACTGTGATTGTCACTCTGGATTCATCCGTACAGTCAGATTTTTCATCCGACACCCATAAGGATATCGTATTGCCCTTAGCCATTGATCTTCTTCGAACATCATATGGTGTTATGGGATTTCGATCTGGACGATTTCGACGGCGTTAGACTCCAATCACCTTCTTGATCAGATTCGTACAGTCAGATCGTCCATCCGAGGCCCTAAAATAAATCTCCTTCCCTCCTTGCCACAGAAAGGACGTAATTAACCTAAAATATACACAACTACTCAAAATGCATGATGATTCATGCTATGCAATATTTATAACATGAAATGCAAATCTAAGCCTAGGAACATGCATGAGTAGGCATTTTATCCTCAATAGTTGTGTCTACATCATACCCCTATGCCTATCTTTTGCTAGTCCCTAGCAAAATTAAACAACATGCTATGTATAAAAATAGAATTAGGACTCGATCACTTAGGACTAAGTTTATTAACAATAGAAGATTTCAACTAAAGTCCTAACTACGAAAACTCAATAGTACCTGGGTGTCTGCCAGAATGCAGACCGCCCAAGTCCTCACTTTATTTGGAAAGGGAAGATGCATTTTTCTTTTCTCTTTTTCTAATTTTTTTTTGTACTTTTGGAGTTAGAGAGTTTTGGGATAACTTTTTATAGCTACCTGACCTACCCAAAGACTCAAAAAGGATAAGCATCTTGTGAAAGGGTGATAGACTCACTAAGTGACCATTAAAATGGACTTCAGGTTTCTACTACCCTAGGTGACCTTAAGAGTTTCTGCTTAAAGGTTTATCTTCCTGATCAGTAGCTTTCTCCCTACTTTTTTTAATAATTTCTATGGGGTCAATACAAGGGTGAACTCAGTGTATATCTCCCCGGTTTATTTTACTTCCCCGCTTTTTCCCTAGGTGTTTTGGAAAATATTTATGCATTTTTGTGAGTTGGGCTCTGGACAACCAGCAAATGGGTTGTTACCCACGTTAACCTGCTAGCCATACTCGTGCGCTGAAGTGTGATTTTATTTATTTTCTCCTTTTTCTATTTTTTCTTTTTCTATTTTTTTCTTTCTTTTTCTTTTATTTTTGAGTATCATCTTTTTTTTAAGTAGGTGGCTTCCCTGATCTAAGATATACCTAAAAGCAGTAGAATGAGTATGGTCAACTAGCTGGGATCTGGACAACTGGCCAATGGGCTATTACCCATGACAACTTGCCAGCTATACTGTTTGTGGCGTAGATTGCGTAAAAGATGAGCACGTTGTAGTATAGCTTGAAATACGTCTCGAGCAAATAATTAGTGAAACTTGTGAGTCCGGTTGATCACAAGGAGGCAGAAAGCACTTTTGATTTCATATGTTTGTTCTCAATATGATCATTAAATAATAGAAACAATCAATCACAATATCCACATTACAAAGCGATTGAATTTGATATATATGCAATAGACTAAAAACATGAATGTAAACAACTACTACTGTAACAGAATAAGGGCAGCACGGGTGGTTCATGGTGGCCTTTTGGAGAGGTTGGGAAGAGCAGCAATAATTCATCGGGGTGGCCCAACGGATGCTACAAAAGGAGGTGCAGAGGCGGATGCAGAGAAGTCAAGAAGAAGAAGAAGAAGAGAGAAAGGTTGAAGAAGGAGGAAGAAGAAGAAATAAGAGAATGCCCTTCAAAGGGGGCCCTTAGGCCTCTTTTTATAGCTTTAGCAAAGGGCAATTAAGGTATTTGGCCCCTTAAATCCGTGTAAATGCTTCAGATTAATCAGATCCGTTGATCGGGAGATCAACAGCCCTGATTAAGCCTTCCAAATCCTTCTTTTATCCTCAGTTTAATCTGGTGCTGCCACATGGCAGCCTGTGCGCCCTTGAATCAAGGTCAGACAGCTCAACTCGCCTATGCGTCCGCTGCTTCGTTTCTCGCTTCGTTGCTCACCTTCAAAACCCACCTGATCGTTAGTCATCTGATCTTATGATCAGATGGCTTAAATGCACGCAACCAACATGCCTCTAAATCCTAAAGAGCTCGCACGCGCGTGTGTCTCCAAACACGTCGTCACGTGCATCCTTGATCCAACATCTACGAGCTCACCACGCGTCCACGCCTCCTCTGTTTGATGCTGATTCGATGGTCGAATTTCATCTACGGACGCGCATCTCCTAATCGCGCTTCAATCCCGCGTCACCCAGTGTTGGTTAAGCACCCTCTCCATTACGCTACGTGCGTGGATTGTCGCACTTTCAATTTTCTATGCGGCCTTCCTCAGCCGTTGGATGGGAATCCAATGGTTGAGATCTTCACCCATGCGTGATGAGGTAGCTAGAGGTGGAGACGTGGCTGCATCGCAGCCATTGGATGATGATCCAACAGCCTGTAGTTCTCCTTTCTAGATTAGGCCACGGTGACGGGTGGTTGCGATGGCATCACGTGGTGTCATCGTGGCCATCCATCTTCTTCTCCTTGTATCTGATGATGTGGGCCTCCGATTAAGTTGATTTCTATGCCGTTGGACTGCGAACATCGATTCGGATCCATCCGTGCAGTTGGATGTGGCATCTGATGTCCAAATATTCATCAATTTGCCCCTTGGCTCTTGCTTCTTCTGTAGACTCCCTAGGGTGCTATGGGAGTTTGATTGATGCACTCTTGGAAGCGTTGGACTCCCATCATTATTCCGAATAGATCCACAAGGTTGGATCGATCATTTGTAGCCCTAGATTACCTGTAATTAATAATACCTCTCAAATAGTATATTATTATGTATAAAACATATGAATTATCTAAGATGCAAAGTACGATGTGTATCCATGTTAAGCTAGCTACCTTAATTCAGGCAAATTCAGGCCTATGATTGCTGCGCAATCATACCCCCATGCCTAAATCTTTCTAGTCCCTAACAAGTGCAAGACTAAATGCATTTTATCAAGAGTTTACTAATGGTTTATTTCTTTGTGTTTCATCCAAAAATTCAAAATCCAGATAACCATGAATACGTAACGTTGTAGCTTCTGCAATGGATCCAAGCGAAGAGTCGATATACATTTAAAGCTTGTACTTGACCCCGAGTAAAAATTCTACTGGGATAGGCGAACCTCTTCTCTCGGGGATAGGAACTATTCTCATATTTTAACTTCGACTTTTGGCTTAGGTAGAAGATGTGTAAGTTAACTGGATTTGTATTTGGTGGCTCACTCTCTTCTGGTGCTACATGGAGACTAATATTTCAGAGTCTAGATTATTAGATTATTGAATAACTTAACTTAGAGAAGGGCTGGAAAACTATGCTCTTTTTAATCTTTTGTACTTTTTCTTTTCTCTCTTGCTCTCTCTCTCCCTTTTTCTTTCTCTTTTTCTTCCTGAGCTCACATCTTACCAGATTTGGAACTGTATTTGGTGGTCTTACATGGCATTACAATTTAATTAGGTTCTAATAACCGAACTACTAAGTCAGACTCCTCAGCCCGTATCCATGCGATCAGAAATACATAAAAATAGGTTAAGGCTGTATTTGGTGGTTTGTGGGGATGGTAGGTGCTTTTGCCTCAAAACATTTTGACTGGCATAACTCAAACTTAACATAACACTTTTTTTTTCACAAAGAAATTCTCTTTTGTAACTTTTTCTTCTTATTGGTTTTTTTTATCAATATATATATCTACTGGCACAAAGCCATTACCAGCATAACATAACACAACAATTCAACATGACATACATACTTTTATTCAAGAGGCATTATTTAGGATTTTTGGGGATGACCAAGAGGATCTCGGGTGGCTTATTTGGTGGAAGTGCCTACTCTCAACACCAGGTAGAGAATGGATAGGATGACGTATTTCTGACCTTGACATCAGTACCCTGCTTTAGCCGAGGATTCCATAGAGGACAGTCATGACCATCCACCTCAGTCCTAGTTTTATCAAAACCCGCTCTCTATGTTTTTGCCTTATTTGGTGGCTCTCGTATGGAATTTCTCATAGAATTAGTATGCAAAAACTGAGAGTGAAAACTATGCCCATCTCTGAGTGTCATTATTCAATTATTAAATATTAAAGATTCCTTATACTAGCCTTAGAGCACCAGTAGACTCTCTACTCTCATCTACGTATGTTTTGGTGGATCTACTAGAAGATGGTTCACCAACTCCCTGATTGCTGCCCAAGGGTTCAGGAGAAGAAGTAATGCTTCTTCTCAACAAACTGGAATTTCTCACAGTCGATCCATTGCAAATTCTACATGCAGATGTGAGGTTATACTAGATTCTAAGCTTAGGAATCTACTAAAGAATAAAACTTTAATAAAACCTCTTGATAAAACAATCTAATCCCCTCCTTGTTGGTAGAAAATTTTCAATTTTTATGGAATACCCCCCATGCCTAAGTGTTTGTATGTCCTCATGCATGAATGAAAGAAATAAGGCAAGGTGTATGTGGATAGAAATCACCTGAAACTACTTCTGAGTTGTTGTTTAGCTCATGCCATCACTACAATGCCATACACAATATGCAAACCAATATGCAAAACAATATGCGAAAATGAAATATGCTATATATATATATGGTATGTATATATGTATAAGTGCTGAGTTTAACGCCTCTAGCTGGGCCACTCATCAGTCACATGTCCTCAAGAAGATGTATCATTTCATCAACAGGAGGAGGTTCCTAGGCAAAGAATGGTTTGAGGAGCTAGCCATTAACCGTAAACACATGCCTAGATTTTGGATCTGTAATTTGGGCTGCCCTGTTTGGATACGGGTGGACCACCAGAAACGGTTTAGTTCACTTGGACTTGAGCTTTCCTGCAAATAATTTGAGTCAAGAGTAAAACAACCAAACCTGCTGGTTAGGTGCAAACTCCTTCTTCCGGATGTGTCGATCAAGGAAAGCTTTTGTCTTGTCTTTGTATATTTTTGCATTTTCGTAGGCTTCCTGCCTAATCTCTTCTAACTTGCTGAGCTAGAGCTTCCTTTCATAACCTTTGGCCTCGATGTTAAAATTACACTTCTGCACTGCCCAAACAGCACGATGCTCTAGCTCCACAGGAAGGTAACAGGCCTTTCCATACACCATGTAGTATGGTGACATTTCGAGTGGGGCCTTGTACGTGGTCCTATATGCCCATATTGCATCAATCAACCGATAGGACCAATCTTTCCTATCAAGTCTAACCATCTATTGAAGGATAAGCTTGATTTGACGGTTTGATACTTTAGCCTGCCCATTGGTCTGTGGGTGATACGAGGTAGCAATGCGGTGCTGCACCCCGTATTTCTTCAATAATGACCTGAAATGGGCATGGATGAAGTGGCTTCCCCCATCACTTATCAAGGCATGGGGAACTCCGAATCTCAGAAAAATGAATTCTCGGATGAAGGATATAACAGTCTTATGATCAGCTCGTCTTGCCAGGATAGTGTCTACCCACTTTGAGTCATAGTCTACTGTGAGGAGTATGTACTCAAAGCCATGCGAGTTCGGGAAGGGGCCCATAAAGGCGATGCCCCAGAATAGATTGGAGAGGCATCATATCTCTCCAGGTCATAGAATCGACTGCCTGGCATTGCTTATAGCACTTGGCAAACTGGTGTGTATCTCTGAAAATGGTTGGCCAGAAAAAACCCGACTGCAAAATCTTTGTAGCGGTCTTTCGGCCAGAGAAATGACCTCCAGAAGCATCGCTGTGGCAAAAGGATTGCACACTAGAGATTTCTGAATCAGAGACACATCTACGGATGATCTGATCAGCCCCAATGCAAAAGAGCAATGGGTCATCCCTTAAATAGAATTTAGCCTCTGATATAAATTTGAGTTTTTGATCCTTGGATAATCCTGCAGATAGCCTGCCTGCGACAAGATAGTTTGCTATATCATCATACCAAGGAAACTTAACAGAGTTTATTGATAACAGAGACTCATCTGGAAATCAATCTAATATCGGTGGGGAGTACGGAATGTAGTCTGCATCTATTCGAGACAAGTGATCCGCCACCACATTATGTGCTCTGGCTTTGTCGCAGATTTTGACATCAAACTCCTGCAAAAGAAAGATCCATCTGATAAGATGGGGTTTGGCATCCTTCTTTGCCAACAAATGCCGGAGGGCAAAATGGTCAATGTAGATGACAACTTTAGACCCAAGTAAGTACGACCTGAATTTCTCCAACCCGTATACCATATCTAGTAATTCTTTCTCAATGACTGTATAGTTACCCTGAGCCTCATTCTGCGTTTTGCTAGCGTAGTATATTACAAATGGATGGTGCTCTCGACGCTGGCCAAGAACTGCTTCGACAGCAAAGTCGGAGGCATCACACATCATCTCGAAGTTGAGAGACCAATCGGGAGGTTGGAGAATAGGTGCACTTGAGACAACACTTCGCAAGGTCTCAAAAGTGCTAAGACATGAGGAGTCGAAATTAAAGGGCGTGTCGCTTACCAAAAGATGCATTAATGGATGAGAAATTTTTGAGAAATCTCAAATGAATCCTCAATAAAATCCGACATGCCCTAAGAATGATCTAATTTGCCTAACCGAGCTAGGCAGAGGTAATCGAGAAATGATTTCAGACTTAGCTCAGTCAACCTCGAGTCCATTAGAGGAGATCCCGTGACCTAGTATAATGCCATCCCTCACCATAAAATGGCTTTTTTCCTATGAAAGTACTAGGTTAACCTCTATACGTCTCCTCAGAATCTTTATGAGGTTATCAAGACAAGATGAGAAATCATCTCCAAACACGTAGAAGTCATCCATGAATACTTCTACGCAGTCCCCAATCATGTCTGAAAAGATGGCCATCATGCATCGCTAAAAAGTAGCTTGTGCGTTGCAGAGGCCGAAAGGCATCCGCTTAAAAGTGAATGTTCCAAAGGGACACGTAAAAGTTGTCCTGTCTTGATCTTCTGGGTTGATTGCAACTTGATTGTACCGGGAGTATCCATCCAAAAAGCAGAAGAAACTATGCTCAGCAAGCCATTATAGAATCTAATCAATAAAGGGTAAAGGAAAATGATCCTTTTTGGTAGCCGAGTTTAGCTTATTGTAATCAATGCAGACTCAGAAAGAAGTCGTGGTGCGGGTCAGGATGGATTCACCCAATTCATTTTTTATTACGGTGAGTCCCGCCTTTTTGGACACTGTTCGTCACGCTTTTGTGCGATTTGTTAAAAGATAATATCGCGTTGTAGTATAGCCGCTAAAGCGTTCAAAACAAATAAAGATTTTTATTACTCGAAAATCGAAGTATCCGAGGTCGAACACAGGGAGCAATCTCAGTACTTTGTAAAACCCAAGAATACAACTGTTAAATGCAAATATAATTGATTCACGGAGTTTTTTAAAAAAAGTAGAATTAGACGTCTGATTTATGTATCAGACGTCTTAAATGTGATCTTTCTCTCTTCCTTCTTCTCCTTTCTGCTTCTGTATTTTTCCTTCTTCTGCTTTGTCTTTCTGATTTCTTTGCAATCTTCCTTGTCCTTCTTCTTCTTCTCTGCGAAGACTTCTAATCTTTCTGCTTTCCTTCTTCTCCTGCTAAGGCTGCTTTCTTCTTCTTCTCTGTCTTGCTCCTTCTTTCTTCTCCTCTTCGCCTTGCCTTTCCTTCTTCTTCTTCTGTAGCGGCCAAGTCCTTCTCCTGCGTTCAGCTTGGCCTGCATAGGAGCAAAACCTAACCCTTCTCCCTCTACCCACGCGTCTCTCTCTCTCAAGCAATTCACTCACGGACGCTCTCCCAGAGCCACAGCCATAATCGGGTCGGATCGTACCCGGGACCAGGCGCACCTGAAGGTGGTGTGATGCGCGAGGAGTGCGTAAGTCTAGGTCGGGTCGGATCCGCCAGATCCGCGTGGTCAAGCCGCGGACGAGGTGGGTGTGGGGTCAGTGAGGGACCTCACCCCTGTGCTTACTGAGGCGACAAGAGTATATCACAAAACCAATTTATAGTGTACCTGAGGTTTGTAATCCCACGATGTGGGACTAAAGGTTTCGTCCTTCCCTCACACGCGCCCGCAGACTCTCGTGTGCAATTGCCCACGCTGAAGGCCCTGCTGGTGCTCCTTGCTGAACTCAGTCACCTCGCAACACTTGCGAGAGTCTGCTGCACCTGCCGCCTGGGAAGCCTGACGCCTGCTGCTGCTCCAAGCTTCCTGCTGCTTCGGCTGTTAATGGCGGCCGGGGCGTTCACCTGAGATTCCACAGAATGGCCTATTGGCCCAATCAGAATATCTGGAAACCTTCGCCGTAGCACGGCGAAGGCGGTGGGTGATGCTGCAGGTTGCCAGTCGGCCTAGGCGTGCGCGCCTAGGTCAACCTGTGGCCGGTGATGGTGGGTTGTTCGGGGGGTGGTTATGGAGGTCTGGAGTGGCAGTTGTGGGGTGGAGCGAGTTCCTGGTGGTGAGGCGAAGCTCCCGAGGTGGTTGGCGAGCCGTGTGGAGTGCTGGAATGGTGGAAGCGGCTCGCCGGAGGTCGGTCGGTGATGTGGAAGATGAGGGTGGTCAGCGTCGATCGAGGGGTAATCAGATGAGATAACAGGGGGAAAAGAGAGAGGAGAGGATGGAGAGCAGTTCTAACCTAATTGTAAAGAAGAAAGGGGACGGAAGGCGGACAGCAGTACCTGCTGTCACCGGAGAAGATGACGCCCAGTGGGGGGAGAACGGCGGCGACGACGAGGCTGAGGCGGTGTGCGCTGGTACTGCACGACGCGGAGGGAGGTCAGGAAGCTAACTCTGCCACTGGTTTTGTGGAAGAGCGAAGAGGGAGGGGAGGGGGGCTCGCTGGAGCTTGCTGGGGGTTTTTGGCCGGGCAGGAGGAGAGGAATTGAAGGGGGAAACTCGGCCAAATCAAGCTGATCCTCTTCGGCCGGAGTTGTGGGTTCTTATATAGGCGCTGGACTGGGTGTGCAGGGCGTGAAGGGCACGTAATTGCCTGAGGTTGGTCACCAGAGATGGAAAGGAGTTAGGATACCCAAATCTCTCGTGCGTTCGCACGAGAGATTGAGTTCACACCAGCGATTGTAATTGACTTTATAAGGAAGGGAACTCTTCAGAGAATCCTCCTTCCATTTCTGGGAAGGAATCTCTGAGGGATTAGAGAGCAATCCCTCTCCGAACCTCGTCGGAGCTCGGTTCTGCCCTAGCAATGGCGGCAGGACCGGTTTGCAAAGGAGGCGAAGAACCTAGGGGGTTCTCTGCAACGGTATTCAAAAGATAGGGACCAATTTGTGATTTGGGTGTACTAAATTGCAAAGTAGGTCAAGATGACCTCTCCTTAGGTCCAAATTTTGGTACAAACCTAATTTGGACCTAAGGAATCCAATGGTGAAGTTGGATTTTAGTTTTGACCTCGTTTGACTGGACATTTTGCATAAAAACCCAAATTAGGTTAATTGAAGAGCTAGGACCCTAATCTAGGTCAAACTAGGTTCCAAAGGCCAAATTAAGTGTTCCAAACCCTAGAGGATGTTTTTCCATGATTTTTAGATGGTTTAATTGCTTTCTGTTCTGACAGGAACCTTGTTAATTTAAGCAGGTCTGTTTTAGGGTTACCAAGTGTCATTTAGTTCTTAGATTGCACATGAACCCATTTCTGATTGACTCAACCCACTTTTTATCTCATTTAGATCATTTGACCTATGTTTTGCCTCTGAGAAATCCCGTTTATGTACTACAATGGTAAAATTGCAGTTTTAACCTTTATTTCATGTTTTCTTCTCAGGGCACTTGTTCCTTCAGTTAGGCCTTCTTCTAGGTTATGTAGGAGCTTTTATCTTCTTTATTGGGTCAAAATGAGCTAGTTATGGCTCATGATGAGGCTCTCATCAAACACTATCTAAATGGGACTCAACCACTGGCTGTTAGAAATAGGATAGATAATGCTCGCATCCAGCCATTTAATGATCTCCTTCTTGAAAACCTCCAACATATTTGGATTTAGTCACCTCTGAGGTTGTCTCGACGATCTCATCCCTTCATTAGTGTAGATATGGTGAGTGCAATATGAGGGGCGAATCTCATGGAGATCAGCAATGCCCCACCTGATAGCAGCCCTATGTGCTTGCAGAATGGAGATCAATTGGTGTTCCTGATCCAGAGTCAAGTGAGCATTGATAATCACGGGATATGTCTCACTTTCTCCCAGAAACACGTACTTGAGCGAATCAGATAAGGGCTGTAACTCTAGTAGCAGAGGGTGGGGAGGGGGTTTATGCAGGGGAGGAGAGGAAGCAATAGCGGAAATTTGCTGATCCTGACTAATGAGGAATCCTCCTGTAGTGGTTGCCTTAAGATATCAGTGCTGGATAGGACAGGATAGTCAGGATCAGGGGTGTTAGGAGCAGATGAACACCCATGACAACTAGATCCATGGGACGAAATGTGTATGTCATTAGTTTCAGTCCCATGTAGATCGTGATCTAAGACCCTTGATAGTGAAGATGAGTGTGCCATTGGGTCACTGTAGAGGAGCCCAATGTTCCCACAGAAAGCTGAATCTTCGTCTTCACTATCCTCCTTGATCAAATTGCAATCAAAGTTCTTTGATGCCTTGAAAATGTCCAATCTAAGCTTTTCATTCCCTAGTGCAATCTCCATGCATCATGATTCACAGTCGATGTTTGCACGGGCGGTTGCCAAAAATGGGTGACCTAGAATAATCGGTGCGTCACGGAGATTAGGAGGAACCTCCATATCAAGAACAAAAAAGTCCGCTGGAAAGCATTATCCTTGAACTTCTACAATCACATTTTCAACCACCCACCTCGGCATTTTTACCAATCGGTTAGCCAACTGTATGGTAACCGAGGTGGGCTTTAACTCCCCAAATCGAAATCGATTAAATACTATGGTGGGAGTTAGGTTGATGGATGGCCCCAAATCAAGAAGGGCCCCATCAAAAGGGGAATCCTGCAAAAAAGTAGGAAATCAATGGTGTGCTCGGGTCCTTCTTTTTAGGTGATAAGTTAGCTAAAATAACCACGCTGGCTTCCTTAGATAATATCGCTTGTCATCTGATTCTCTATTGTCGCTTCGAAGTATTGTAGTCCTTAAAGAACCTAGCAATAGCAGGGATGTGATCTATTGCTTCGAGGAGAGGGACCTGAATGTGAACTTCCTTGAACATAGGTTTCTTGTCCTCAAAATTTCACGTGTCCTTTTTCTGTGCTGAACCTCATG
Organism: Thalassia testudinum; assembly: GCA_037157565.1. Taxonomy (NCBI): domain Eukaryota; kingdom Viridiplantae; phylum Streptophyta; class Magnoliopsida; order Alismatales; family Hydrocharitaceae; genus Thalassia; species Thalassia testudinum. The sequence goes on from JAZHRO010000073.1 coordinate 28,687,625, forward strand.
TTAGAGCCACGGGAAAAGGGATGGGAATTTCAGGGTCTAGGGGCTTCTTTCCTTTATCTAATCAAGATGGCTTGCTAGAGGAAGAGGGTTGTGAGCCATCTTGCGGTAGAGTGCAGGAAAAATCATTACCCACTTGCCTAGGTAGTGGATCCTGTGTAGTCTTTTTGCTCCTTAAGGTGATAGTTTTTGCATCAACATGGTATCCATGAAGGGGTAGAGGAGAGGGTTGGTCTAGATACATAGGGTTTGGCAACAGAGGTGGCTAACCGAGACCATAACTAGGTGGTGCAGGAGGTGCTAGCAGAACAGCATGTGCCTACACCTGTGGTGCTTCGAATCTTGGCGGGGCGCCCTGATTCTGCACATATCTCGAGTTTGGGACATGTTGGGAGAGCAAAGCTCTCTGTGACCTATGCTCCTACATCATCTGGTTTTGCGTGTTCTATATGCTCTGTATTTGGTCAGCCATTGCCTTCATTGTTTGTAGGTTGTCATGAGTAGATTTTTGAATTGATGCCTGCAATTCCTTCTTCAGAGACTCCAATGGGTCGGCCCGCTTTAGAGGGTAGTTGGCAGCTTGGTGTAGCGGTTAATAAATAGAGCGTGTCTGTTGCTACTGAGATGGGAATGGCTGCTGCCTAGGATATGTGCTCTGCACATTCTCGTATTGTCTGGTCTAGTAATGTGGAGCTTGACTCGATCTCTGTGGGTTACTAGATCAGGAGAAATTGGGATGCTGGAAACAACCAGAGTTATACATTTCAGAATACGGGTTGTTATGCCCATAACCTTGAATAGCATTGACATCTTTGTGGGCCGCAGATGTCTCAGATGCAAATTCATCAAAAGAATACGCACTTTCATTGTCATGTGGTGCGTAACCCTGATTGTACGGCATCGGATCCACATTGTTCATGGGTTCCTAGTATGCAGGATCCCGTAGAGATGGAGAGAAAACAACCCGAGTAAATGGATATGTATGAGCAGAGGGGGCTCAGGATGCTTGAGAGGAGTAAGATGGAGCAGTGCTGCCAGAAGATCTAGATCTTGCTCGCATTAATTCATCAAGATTGTTATCGAGCAGATCCACCTTGTCTAGCCTTTTGGTGATAATGTCCATGTCATCTCGGGCAGACTTGGGTTGAGCTTCGTGGACACTGACTTGTTCTCCAAGTCACTGGAACTAGTTCATTGAGGTGGCATTCATTGAGTTCTTTGCTGAGGACTCTAACAGTTCAAATGCGCTATTCTTGTCCTTCGTGAGGAAATTCCCACCGCTAGATGCATCGACCAGGAACCGATGTGTGTCATCCAGCCCATGGTAAAACACTTGAGCGAGGTGCCATTTGGGTACACCATGGTGTGGGCACTTCCTGAGAAGATCGTGGAATCTATCCCAGGCATCATGCAGCTTCTCTCCAGAGCCTTGGGCAAAGGTTGTGATCGTGTGCCTCATATCATTTTGTTCGACCGATTGGAAAGAACTTTTGGAGGAATTCGCGACGTAATTCCTCCCAGGTTCCAATTGGCCTCCTGATGGTCTTGAACCAATAAGCAGCTTGATCCTTGAGAGAAAAAGGAAAAAGCTTCATGAGAATATCTATATTCCTGGGTCGAACTGACTCTACAATCTGACTTAGGTCTTCGAGGTGTTGGAAGGGATCGTCATTCAAGTTTCCATGGAAATGAGTCTGAATCAGATTTATGATATCCAGCTTTAACTCGAATGTGTCTCTGCCTACGGGAATTCAGACCTGAGGTGCTATGATTATTGCCGCCTGATCGTAGAAGTCCCACAGATGTTCTGTGTGTGGTGGGTGCTGCATCCTGTCGAGTGTTGTGAGAATCCGATCGATGCTCTGCTCATATTTTTGTTCCGTTTCCTTGACCCTGGCTTCCAGACGAGCCATTGGGTCATGATTCTTAGGGTCCTGATGAACTCAAGGATCAGGATTAACCATCTCAGCCAATTGGGTGGAAGAAGGTTGAGAAGAGAGGTCGGTCAAAAATCGCCTTTGCCACCTTGGTTTTGGCTCCCAAGGTCAACAAGTTCAGGTCTTAACGACCTTCCTCTTTGCATAAACCAACTAAAAGGGTTGGTGTAGTCAAGCAGAACAAGGCTAAGGCCTTATTAATCAGAGTGGTCCTTTAGATCAGATGACCAGATTTTTCATTTAAGTTTATGTTATTAAAAATTCTACGAGAGACTAACTATAAGGAATTCCCACCTCTCAGGCTAACCCAGCTAGTCTGGTTACAAGGGGACTATGAGGAATGTTCATCCTTTGGCTTTTAAACCCGTAGCCACGGTTGTTTGACACTACCCTGCAGGCTTAGTCACCAGGTTTTGCAAGAAAGGTTGGAACTACCCAGTAGTTTCAAGCCAAATGTAGGTTATTTTATGTATTTTCGTGAATTTTTAACATGTTTCTTCAATTTAGCACGTGGTGGGCAGTCCACATGGTGACTTGCCTCACCAACTAACTTTTGCACTCATCAGAGTCCAAGCAAGTCAATGTGGTCCTATTGGCTCCTGCATTTCTAAGCTCTTTTTGAAATTAAAGACCACAATTCAAATGTATACTCTAAGGCTAGATGGAATCCAAATGATTTGAAACTTGGCAGGAAGATTCCTTTTTCAATAAGTTTTTCAGAGAGCATTTTTCCAAAAAAAAAATTTATTTCCAACAATTAGTTATGAATTTTTAACTAACCAGGCATCAAATCTAGAATTTAGACCCTATTTTGGTTTTTCTATTGGAAACAATATCAAATATACTCCAAAAATTTTGTAAAAATATGATTGATGCGAACACCATCATGAGCTATAATTAGCTTAATTTGATCTGATTAAGTCAACAAATGCTCTTACATAACCGCTAGAGAGCCCTAAGTCACTCCATAATCATTTTGAGGGAAAGACAAGAAATTAGGGTTAAAACTGTAATTTTACCAACATATCATTAATGCAGAATAACCACGGGTTTTTCTCAAGGGTTAATTAAGGGTCAAATGACCCTAAAAGGCTAACAAGTGGGTTAGAATAAAAAGAAAAGGGTTTTCACGTTTTTTGAGAATTAAATGACTTCTGAAACCCTAAAAATAGGCCCGCTTAATTAACTGAGGTTATGGTCAAGGTAAAATTCACCTAAACCTTTTAAAATTCATAGAAAAATATTCTATAGGGTTTGGTACCTTCAATTTTATCATTAGAACCCGTCTTGACCCAAAACTATCTCAGATTGACATTTGCTCTAATTTAGGTTTTTGCATAAATTACCTAATTGAACCTGGTGAAAACCAAAATCCAACTTCACCATTGGATTCCTTAGGTTCAAATTAGGTTTGTACCAAAATTTGGGACCAATCTGAGATTATCTTGACTAAGTTGGCATTTTGGTCCTGTTAGATTCTTTTTATCTCATTCAGACCCTTAACTTTTGAATTCTCTTAAAAATAGCCCCCCAACTTCTTTGTCTTCTTCACAAGCAGGTTCCCGTGCCATTTTTGGAAGGTTAAACCTTCACCGTCAAGTTTCGAGTGAGGATTTCTCGCTCGATTCTCAATCAATCTCTCCAAAAATTGATACGGGGATTCCTTGGGAAGTTGCCTTCCATTTGAGTCATTCCTTGGGATCCAATTCTTTCCCAAAAGGTCAGGTGAACCTTTCAAAGGTTCGGGTATCCTATTTCGCAAAAACCTTCTGAGCTTGGAAGCTTCTTTTCAGGCTTGGAAGGGCTTCTTATGGCCTATAAAAGATCCCATGACGCACGACCAAGCTCTTCAGCAAGTCTTGTCACGTCAAAAGCCCTAAAATCCTATCTTCGACCATGGTAGACCCCTGCTCTGACGACCTCCTTGGATACCCCTCTTCCAGCCTTCCAACCATCAAATTGGATGGCCTAAGCTCTTCCTCTCTTCGTCGCCACCCTCCCCAGCCAATGGGAGGACGTTCCTCTGTCTGAATCGTCGTTGTAGCCGCGCTGCTTCTTCCTTCTCCGACTCTGGTTGACCAACACAGGAGCCCTCCGCCTCTCCATCGCATCCCTAAGTCTCTCTATCTCTCCCTTTCCCTCTCTACACTATTTTTCAACCCTCACAACACACAAACAACCGCCAACCATCGCCCCCCAAACTTCATCTTCTCCACCTTCAGTGAAGCTCCGGTGATGCCTACACACCGCCACACTGCTCAAAACCCGCCGCTTTCACTTCCATCAATATCGCCATGACTCACCCTCCAAAAACCCTAAAGAAATTTAGGGATTAACACCCTCGACCTTCTTGTCGAACACACCCATTATCCGCCCTCACACAACTCACCGTCAGCCCTCCACACATGTCTTCACACCCTTGGACCACCGCCGTTGCATTCGCCTCAACAAGGTGAAGCTCCTGAACATACTGACTGGGGCACTTAGCCCGTATTCATCTCTTTCAGGTACCACATTGCCTCCGCCATTGGCGGAGCTTCTTTGAGGAGCTCTAGGTGGTGTTCTTGCTCTAGACTCCCAGGCATCACCACCAGGTTGCGTTGAATAACCCTAGGCAGGATCACAAGGCACCAATTGGAGGCATCATCCTTGATACTTATGCCAATTTGAGCCTTCTTCATTGTAGCTGCAGACGCACGAAGAAGGGTGTGACTTTAGTCCCACCTTGGTAGCTGACGAAGCGCCACAAGTGCTTAAATTGAGTTTGTGCTATAGGCTGTTTAACTCAGTAACACAGGGTGAAGTCCCCTCACATGTGCTCCACACACGCCCTCGCCGGTAGTCACAACCCGTGGGTCAGGGCTTAATTTGATTACCCGAATACCCGGATCTGGTTTGGTTCACTTGGTCTCAGAAAGGAAGAAGAGAAAAAGAAAGGCGTGCAGCAAGGTTTGCTCTATTTCCCTCATCTTGACTCTTATGAGCTCTAAAGAGGCCTTTTCCTCTGTTGGCATGCTAAGTCCTATGCTGCGTCTTCTCTGAAGTTAAGGAAAGAAGAAGAGAAGAAAGAGAGAAGAAGCCTCTCCCTGAGGCTTAAAGAAGAAAGAGGATGAGGCCTTTGCCTCTGTTAAGGCATCTGAGCCTATTCTGATATCTGATACCTTGGTTCTATTAGTTGTGCTTGGCCTATCTGATTTGTTACTTTGGGTAGCTTGCTAAACATTGTAGGGTAATTTGGTGATTGAAATCACTATTTTACCCTTTCTTCTTTTTGCATTATTGACATTGTATCTCATTTATATATCTTTATTGATGGCGAAGTCTTACATATTTAATTATGATCTTCAATTTTAAATTGCCTTATTGCTCAGATGGCAAATCCTTGCCAATCTGGTGCACTTCATTTACAAACTCTGCCTAATCCGAATAACGTGCCGAACCAGAGGCATGTTATGAACCCATCTCAGGGCCAAGCTCACTTTGTTTATCAAGCCCCTTCTGCTCCATCACCTGACAGGATGAAGGCTTCAGCATCATACATGGGTTATCAGCAGCAATCACCTCTTTTGCCTACACCAACCAGAACCAGGTAGGATTGAATTCTGTTATTACCCGTAGTGGCAAAACAACATAGGACCTACCTTATCCAAGCCACTCCCAGCCTGGTAGTGCACACTCAAACCCTAGGATAGTCATCCAGGATACCTTTATACCAGATCAAGAACCTGGACCCATTCTAGAAGAACCTGCAAAAGTTCTATTTCCGGAGGCCTTGACAAAAGGAAAAAGGAAACCCCAACCCATGGCACCTGAGGAGGACCTGGTTAAGCTCTTTGAGTAAGTCCAAATAAACATCCCCTTGATGGATGCGATACGCCACATACTGGCTTACGTGCGATTTCTGAAAGACGTGTGTACACCTAAGCATAAGCCACGAACCAAAGGTAGGAACCCAATCGTACTGTCGGAGAAATCCAGCTCTGTCATTTTGAGCAAACTCCCTCCTATGGGAAAAGACCCAGGCACCCTCTGATCTCCTGTGGAATCGGTGATATGTAGTTTGACCAAGCCTTACTAGACCTAGGAGCTTCCATAAATTTGATACCTACATCCCTAGTAGACTACTTTGAAGAATCTGAGCTTAAATCGACAGAAATGACCTTGCAATTAGCTGATTGATCGATTAAGTCACCAAAAGGAATTCTCAAGGATGTCATAATTAGGGTACATGATTTCTATTTTCCAGTGGATTTCATTGTCTTAGACATGGATGCTCCTGGGAACTTGAAGAATACACCGATCATATTAGGGAGACTCTTTCTGGCCACTGCTAGGGCCAATATTAATTGCAAGGAGGGCTAAATTGAATTAAAATTTGGGAGCAAGACACTGAAGATCGCATCTTTAGGGCCCAACAAGGAATCAATTGCGGAGTTATAGAACAAATTTGTGATATCGAGGCTGTGGTTGGTGACCTATGTATCAAGGAAAACCTGATTATTTCTTATCAAGCACAAGAAGATTAAAACCCACAATTAGAGAAGTCTACACAACATAGATACTCTCACAACTCCTTCCTTTGCTCCCGACACCCACTCTGAACCACCTGCTACTGCTGACAACCCAGTTATGGAATTAAAGCCTCTTCCTGATCATCTGAAATACGTCTTTTTGGGTTCCAATCAAAGTTTCCTATGATTATCAACTCCCGACTCACACCTGATCAGGAAACACGCATGATTCCTATTCTCCAGTAGCATCAGAGAGCCATTGAATGGACTCTCAATGATTTGTCTAGTATTAACCCTTCATTTTGCACGCATCACATCTACATTGAAGAGGGCTCACGACCATCCTGTGAAATGTAGAGACGCCTAAATCCAAATCTGCAGGATGTCGTGAAATAGGAGATCATCAAGTGGTTAGATGCAGGGATCATCTACCCGATCTCCGACAGTCGTTGGGTGAGTCCAATTCAAGTTCTGCCTAAGAAGGCAGGGCTCACCATCATCACGACTGAAATCGAAGAAACTATACCGACTCATATAGCAAACTCGTGAAGAGTCTACATTGATTACAGAAGACTCAATTCCTCCATGAAGAAGAATCGTTTCCCACTACCATTCATTAATTAGATTCTCGAGAAACTAGTGGGAAATCTATTCTTCTTCTTTTTGGACGAGTACTCCAGCTATAATCAAGTCGCAATCCATCTCGAGGACCAAGGGATGACCACCATCACCTACCCCTTCGGAACATATGCATTCCGAAGGATGCCATTCGATCTCTGCAATGCACCCACTACTTTTCAGTAGTGCATGCTTGCCATATTCTCAGATGTGGTAGGTGAATACCTTGAAGTCCTCATGGATGACTTCTCAGTATTTGGAGAATCATTTGATGATTGCCTCCAGCACTTGGTCCAAATCCTTAGGCGGTGCATCAACGTGAACTTGGTTCTTTCTTGGGAAAATAACCACTTCATGGTACCTGAGGGAATTATCCTAGGACATCTCATCTGTGGAAAAGGCATCCAGGTTGATCGAGCCAAGGTAAATCTGATTTCCAAACTCCCTATGCCTAGCTTTGTCAAAGACATCAGATCCTTTCTGTGGCACATTGATTTTTACAATCGATTCATTCCTGATTTTTCAAAAATCGTGCCCCTTGACTAATCTTCTATCTAAGGATGTCCCTTTTGAAATTTCCAAGGAGTTCACTCAGGAATTTAAGATCCTACATGATCGAGTTACCCAAGCACCTATCCTGCAGTTCGCTGATTGGTCTCAACCCTTTGAGATCATGTGCGATGCATCTGATTACGTTGTGGGTGTGGTACTTGGGCAGAAAATAGATGTGAAACCCATGGTCATCGGCTATGCTGGCAAGACACTTGACGAGGCTTAGCGTAACTACACAGTTACTGAGAAAGAGCTGCTAGCCGTCGTATTTAGCCTAGAAAAATTTAGATCTTATCTTTTAGGTTCCCATGTTATCATATACTCAAATCACACTGCTGTGAAGCACCTCCTCGTGAAGGACGCAAAGCCTCGACTAATCTGCTGGATCTTGCTGTTGCAAGAATTCAATCTCGAGATTCGCGATAAAGTGGGAAAACAGAACGTGGTAGCTGACCATTTGTCCCATCTTCCTTCTTCTGTCATCGACCCATCTGGCCAATCATCGAGCATTTTCTGGAAGAGGACTTGCTAGCCATTCACAATCTCCCATGGTTTGCTAATATTCTAATCTACTTGGTTACGGGGAAGGTTCCGCTAGATTGACCAACTTCCAAGCGGGACAAATTGATTGCCGAGGCCAAGTACTATATTTGGGAGGAACCATACCTTTTCCACATTGGCAGTGATCAAGTGATCCAAAGATGAATTCCTGACGACAAGGTCAATGACGTTATATCATTCTGTCATGACCAGGTCTGCGGTGGCCATTTCTCTAGGCGTAAAACTGCAGCGAAAATTCTCTAGTGTGGGTTCTTTTAGTCCACTTTGTTCAAAGATGCACAGGCATATTATAGGGCATGCGCTTGTTGTCAGACCCTCGGCAACATGGGACCACGGGATATGATGCCCTTGAACCCGATTATTGTGTGCAAAATCTTTGACATATGGGGAATTGATTTCATGGGACCCTTTCCCAGATCTAATGGCTTTGAGAACATTCTAATCACTGTTGATTATGTCTCTAAATGGATCGAAGCCATCCCCACAAGAACTAGTGATCATAAAGTTGTCCTCTGATTTATCCAGGAGAACATCTTTACCAAATTTAGGGTTCCTAAGGCCATCATTCCTGATGGCGGGTCTCATTTTAATAATGTGCACTTCCAATCCCTGATGAAAAGTATGGGGTATCACATTGTATCTCGATTCCTTACCACCCCCAGACCAATGGACTGGCAGAATTGTCAAATTAAGAGATCAAGAAGATCCTTCAGGTCACTATTCCGCCTGAGAGGAAGGATTGGTCTACTCGCCTTCTGGAAGTTTTGTGGGCCTATAAGACCGCCCACATGACCCAATTAGGCATGTCTCCCTTCAGATTAGCGTACGGAAAGGCATGTCACCATCCCATCGAGATGGAGTAAAAGGCTTATTGGGTAGTACAGAAGTGCAATCTTGATCTGATGAAGGTTGGAATACACCGTCGGTTGCTATTGAGTGAGATTGAGGAACTATGCAATGATGCGTATGAGAACTCATGTATCTACAAAGAGTGGGTTAGGGCCTTCCATGGCAGGCACATTGTACAAAAATCCTTCCACCTTGGTTAAAAAGTTCTACTCTTTGATGCAAAACTCAAATTATTCCCAGGAAAACTCAGATCAAAATGGATTGGACCATTCTTTGTGAGATGAATCTTTGGAAATGGAGCCATTGAAATTAGCGAACTCAGCCCTAATTCTGCACCTTTTGTCATGAACGGTCAAAGACTTAAACCATTCATCGAACTCACTGACTCAAACTTGACTGAGATATCTTTTGCCCTCCATTCTCCCTGAGCTCATTGCACCTGGCCGATAGCGTTAAACTCAGCTCTTAATGGGAGGCAACCCGTCATCTTTTTGAAAAAACCCGAAACCCTTCTTGACACATCTTATGCTGAACTCATATTGCACTTTAAGGTTCATCCATTAGAACAGCTGACTCCACCTCTAGTACCTATACCCGAGCTTGAAATCATCCACAACAGTCACCCCGACCCATCCACCTACCCAAAACCTATTCTAATGTACGTTCTAAGCTGAATTCGAACCCACCTAATTTACAATGAGGACATTGCAAATCGTAGGCATGGGGGGTATTAAAGTGCAAAACACTATGAGAATCACTACACAAGAAAGGGATTTTATCAAAAGAAATTACATATTCCAAAAACCAAAAAAAATAATAAAAAATTGAAAAAGAAAAAAAAATGGAGAAGGGAGGAAATTTTGAGTGAATTATTTGAATATCATTTTTGAGGAGGAAAAGGGGAGGTGATATAAATGTCAAAAGGGAGCACAATTTGAAAAGAAAAAACATATAGTCATTAGTAAAAGATTAAGGAATCGACTCAATTCTAGACCAAATCAAAAAGAAAGAAAATGAAAGACAAAAAGTGTTAAGAGACAAAAAGAGATTAGTATGAACGTTGATTTTAGGCCTCTTGAGCTGTGATTTTAGGCTTAAAAATTCAAGTATCCATTAAGATCTGGATAGTCCTCAAGAGGTTGGGGAAAATGCGAAGCTTAACTATTAGGTCTAAGGCTTAAGGATTATTCCATCTCGTTAACTGACCTCTGGTTTGCGGGATTCGGTAACCTAAGCACCCCAATCCACTCACAGTCTGGTTCAGTGCACTTAATTATCAAAATCATGCAAATGCGTTAAATCTGTTCTAAGAAAATGCTACCTAGATTAGGAGCGGCTGATCAACATAAGTTGATTTGGAAGAGTTCCTGGCACGGAGAGGTGGGAATTCTCCTCGAAGATGAGCAATAACATACCGTCTCCTCAGTGCTTGTCTCCTAGGATATCGAAATATCCTATTAGGGACATGTAAGCACCTTGTGCTGCTTCAGATGCCATGGGAGGCATTATCATGAAATGTCAATTGCCAGGGTCAGGATTTAGCTACAGAATGCCATGGGCGGGATTATCTCAAAATCTCGAAAGCCAGGGTTCTAGGGGTTGCCTTGGGCGGTGTTATCTCGAAGCATAGATTGCCAAGGACCCTGCAAGGATTGATGGTGGGAGCAAAAAATCCAATACAGATAGTGTTTTAAAGCCAATCTAAAGCTAGAAATAAAGAAAAGAGAGAGAAAACTCTCCAAAAAACAAAGGAAAAAAATCCTTCTATATCTCTCTTACAAAAATTCACTACAAATTGAACCTAGGCTGAAACATGTTACAAGCACGGATGCTTTAACCATGGAGTTCAATGAACCTTAAGTTAGTTCCTGTGGGCCTTAGAAACCTTCGCGGTGGACCGAGGCTAAAGCTGGTCAGGTCTTGACCTTGGTTGGTACTTGAGTACCTCTAGGCCTACTATCGGCAATCTGACTTAATCTACAAAAGAAAGCACATATCAGAAATCTGAGCATGTGGTTTAGAATTTAAGTTAATTCCATGAGATTTTGTTAAGGGATTAGCAAAAGCTAGGGATGGGGGTATGATGGGAACACCATCACGAGTCATAACTAGCTCAATTTGATCTGATTAAGTCATTAAATGCTAATACATAACCGCCAGAGAGCCCTATGTCACTCCATAATCATTCTGAGGGAAAGACAAGAAACTAGGGTTAAAACTACAATTTTAACATCATATCATGAATGCAGAATAACCACAGGTTTTCCTCAGGAGTTAATTATGGGTCGAATGGTCCTAAAAGGCTAACAAGTGGGTTAGAACAAACATAAAAGAGTTTTCATGTGTTTCGAGAATTAAATAACTTCTAAAATCCTAAAAACAGACCTGCTTAATTAACTAAGGTTCTGGTCAGGATAAAATTCACTTAAACCCATTAAAATTCATAGAAAAATATTCTCTAGGGTTTGGTACCTTCAATTTGATCATCAGAACCTGTCTTGACCCAAAACAAAGTCTCAGACTGACATTTGCCCTAATTTGGATTTTTGCATAAATTGCCTAGTCAAATTGGGTAAAAACAAAAATCTAGCGGCACCATTGGATTCTTTATGACCAAATTAGGTTTGTACCAAAATTTAGGCCCAATCTGAGATTGTCTTGACCAAGTTTGCATTTTGGTCTAGTCAGACTCTTTTTATCTCATTCAGACCCTTAACTTTTGAATTCTCTTACAAATAGGCCCCCAACTTCTTTGTATTCTTCACAAGTAGGTCCCTGTGCCATTTTTGGAAGGTTAAACCTTCACCATTGAGTTTCGAGCGAGGATTTTTCGCTCGATTCTCAATCAATCTCTCCCAAAATTGGTATAGGGATTCCTCAGGAAGTTGCCTTCCATTGAGCCATTCCTTGGGCTCTAATTCTTTCCCAAAAGGTCATGCGAACGTTTCAATGGTTCGGGTATCCTATTTCGCAAAAACCTTTTGAACTTGGAAGGGCTTCCTATGGCCTATAAAAGATCCCATGACGCACGGCCAAGCTCTTCAGCAAGTCTTGGCGTGTCAAAAGCCCTAAAAACCTATCTCCGACCACCTCAGACCCCTGCTCCAGCGACCTCCTTGGATCCCCCTCTTCCAGCCATCCAACCATCAAATTGGATGGCCTAAGCTCTTCCTCTCTTCATTGCAACCCTCAACCAAAGGGAGGACGTTCCTCTGTTTGAGTCATCGTCGCCGCCTCGTTGCTTCTTCTTCCATCTCCAACTCCAATCGACCAACACTAGAGCCCTCCGCCTCTCTATCGCATCCCTAAGTCTCTCTATCTCTCCCTTTCCCTCTCTACACTATTTTTCCACCCTTGCAACACACGCACAACCGCCAACCGTTGCCCCTCGAACTTCATCTTCTCCACCTCTGGCGAAGCTTCGGCGACGCCTACACAATGCCACACTGCTCGAAACCCGCTGCTGCCACATCCATCATCATCGTCGTGACTCACCCTCCAAAAGCCCTAAAGAAATTTAGGGATTAACACCCTTCACCTTCCCGTCGAACACACCCATTATCCACCCTCACACACCTCACCGTCAGCCCTCCACACACGTCTTCACACCCTTGGACCACCGTCGTTGCATTCACCTCAGCAAGGTGAAGCTCCTGAACATACTGACTGGGGCACTTAGCCCGTATTCATCTCTTTCAGGTACCACATCACCTCCGCCATTGGCGGAGCTTCTTCGAGGAGCTCTAGGTGGTGTTCTTGCTCTAGACTCCCAGGCATCACCGCCAGGTTGCGTAGAATAACCCTAGGCAGGATCACAAGGCACCAATTGGAGGCATCATCCTTGATACTTATGCCAATTTAAGCCTTCTTCATTGTAGCTATAGACACACGAAGAAGGGTGTGACTTTAGTACCACCTCGGTAGCTGACGAAGCGCCATGGGCGCTTAAATTGAGTTTGTGCTATAGGTTGTTCGCCTCAGTAACATAGGGTGAAGTCCCCTCAGATGTGCTCCATGCATGCCCTCGCCGGCAATCAGAACCCGTGGGTCAGGGCTTAATCTGATTACCCGAATACCTGGATCTGGTTTGGTTCACTTGGTCTGAGAAAGGAAGAAGAGAAAAAGAAAGGCGTGCAGCAAGGTTTGCTCTATTGCCCTCCTCTTGACTCTTATGAGCTTTAAAGAGGCCTTTTCCTCTGTTGGCATGCTAAGTCCTATGCTGCGCCTTCTCTGAAGCTAAGGGAAGAAGAAGAGAAGAAAGAGAGAAGAAGGCTCTCCTTGAGGCTTAAAGAAGAAAGAGGAAGAGGCCTTTGCCTCTGTTAAGGCGTCTAAGCCTATTCTAATATCTGATACCTTTGTTCGATTGGTTGTGCTTGGCCTATCTGATTTGTTACTTTGAGTAGCTTGCTAAACATTGTAGTGTAATTTGGTGATTGAAATCACTATTTTACCCTCTCTTCTTTTTGCATTATTAACATTGGATCTCATTTATATATCTTGATTGATTGCAAAGTCTTTCATCTTTAATTATGATCTTGAGTTTTAAATTGCCATATTGATCCCTATGTTCGACCTTGTACTTCAAATTTGAGTAATAAATTGTATTTATTTTTCACGCTGATTCGACCTATACTGCAACACGACAATTTTAAAAGCCATTTCAGAGTGACCAACAATGATATTGAAAGTTAATTTTATTATCTTTCGCACCCCATAAATTTCGAATAAATCTGATTTATATGTTAGTCATAATTGATTTCTAAAGTTCATAAAAGTTCTATTTTTAAGAAATCTGACCAGTATGTACTCTACGAATTTTTAAAAATTCCACAGAAGGAATTTCTTTTGGTAAAGGTGGCGTTGGAAAGATAATTTGAAGATCTAGTTCCAGTCCAAATTTCAGGATTTTTGGTGCATTAGAAACACGGTTATTGAATTTTAAAGGTGAGACTTACTTTTTGGCTGAGTTTCTAATAAGAATATGTGCACCTAATTTTTGCAGCACCCACTTTTCCTCATTTGCCACTTTGTGTCATTGTTCTGCACACAAAAATACTATATTAGAGATAAGACCAAACCTTGCCGTGCCACCTGATCACGCGCTTTCACTCAACTCAATAATTAAGATAATTTTACTTAATTAAGAGTAGAAGAAGTCACTTAGGTTAACTCGAAATTGTGTCGGTCGTGTAGTATAGGGTCAAATTAACCTAACATTTTAGAAATTTTTACTAGTTAAGTCCAGGTCGTTCATTGGGAGGTATGATAATTTTCTCCAAATTCACCAATTTTTTTTTATTTCTCTATAAGTTTAGGAGGTATAACTAGGTTGATTTTTTTAAAACATGAATTTTACCAAAATATTTAAACTATAAAGAATATACAAAATTCCATACAAAAAACATATTTACCTAAAATGATGTTTGTTTTCCAATTTTATTTCAAAAGAAATTAAGGCAATTAAAAGTTATTCTATTAAAACTTGCCTTTTTACAATTAAGAATGAAAAGTAATTAAAATAATGTAAGAAAATATTTTCTTTATTTATTTCTTCAGCCTCTCATCTTCTCCTTTTCTCTCTTCTTTTCTCTCACAAGCTTTTTTTCTTACCTTTCTTCTGTTCTGTTCCTGCCTTCTCCTCTTCTTCCCTTAGTCTTCTCTTTTTGTTCCTTAATCTCTTTTCCTTCCTTAGTGCCTGTGCTCCTTTGTTTACTTAGCCTTCAGCTTCAGCACTTCTCTTTCAATTCCCTTAGACTTTCAGCTGAATCGGGTTTTTTTATATTTTTAACAAAATTTATTTTATTTACGGCGAGGTCCTTTCGAGGATACACAGCACCCTAAGACCAGGGTGGGACCAGACCCTACTCGGTCCTCACCTAATCTCAATTAGGTTCGTTTTCAATTTATTTCATATCGGTTCATAGTCTTGAGCCAGTTCAGTTCAACCTAGCCTCCTAGGCCTCTCGCCCTCCCAAGGCACATTCGCTCACGCCCCCAAGGGTGCACACCCGCAGGCACACAAGCCCACACGCACACACATGCACATGCTCAGAATAGGTTCAAATCAGATCGGTAACCGGTGCACCGAGAGTTGATGATTGAAGAGGGCATACAACAACTTGCTTTTATTACCATGTGCGCACTCAGAAACTAGCGATGTGGGACTATCTAACCCCTTTCAGATCCAACTTCAAATGATCATAACTTTCTACCCATAGCTCCAAATCGAGTGATTTCAAGTTTGTTAGAAAGCTCTAAGGTTGATCTATTCAATTACAGGGTCAATTTAAGGTTTTGAAGATGTTTTCCTCTTCAATTTGAAAAGTAAAATCAGGGGTTCCTATGGGTTATTTAATTCCTGGAAATGATTTTAATGTCACAGAGTCCTCAGATGGACTTTTCTCTTTTATTTAAAGGTCTGTACAAGTTATACAAGTAATTTCGCATCTGTTAGAGTAGGTTTTAAGCTCTTAAGACCTTCAGACAGTGTACAAAAGGTTGAAGCTTCTCTGAAAGCTTAAGAGTTCGAATTTCAGACTTTAAAATAGGTAAACAGACACAGAGAAACATCTCTGATCGAATTAAACAAGTTCTAAGGGTTATAACAGATTAATCTGGGTAGGATTCAAGTTCAAATTTCAACAAAATGGCACTGCTGTTGGTTTGGGTTCGAAAGTAACCCAAATTGACAGGATTCAAATTCTCACTAAATAAATCATCTGAGCTCACTTTATTCTCTCTCAGATCTTCCAACAAATTCTCAGAAATAGTTTACACTCCTCAATACCTCAGATTGAACTTAGAAACAAAGTTTCCTCCTCAGGTTTGACTATAAAGGCCTCAAGTTTGACTTTCTGTTCAAAGCCTTCTCGCAAGAAATTAAAGCCTCAATTAGAGTCTCCTCAACTTAGAAACTTATTCAGATCTTTAGGTAGATGTTCTGACCAACATTTCTAGGGTTTCAGGCTCGTCGCCTGAGGTTCAAAATGTGTTTGTTCGATAGAGCCAATGGAAGGTTGTTACAGTGGAATGAGGTCATGAACAGCTTCAGTGCATCACACTGAAGCTTCTAGGTTCCTTAAAATCAACTTAAACCTAACTAATAGACTTCTCCAACTTTGCCGGAGTTGGGGAAGATGAAGTTCATATCTACAGCTCCATACATTAAAATCTCAATTAAACATCCTTAACACAATCAGTGATCCACATTATACCATTTTGGAGCTTCTCAACAAATTCTAGAGGTTGAAATACAAATTTGGCTCGCCGGAGCTCCGGTGAGTCCAGAAAATATGAAAAGTGTGTACAGATTGATTAAACTTACCATCTTTGATTTAGAAAGGATCCTGAGGTTGCAAGGAACCTCAGTATCACATTTAATTCCTCATTATTTCATTAGATGTAAGATTTGACAGTGAAATCGTTTCTTTAAAAAGTTGATTTGAGACAAGCTCAGTACTTGTTTAACCACTCGATTGAGAGGTTAAAACAAGTCAACTAGTGTTAGCAGTTATAATTATATAGTTAATTAATAGTTTGAACTATTCCTGAGCCGCCATTGACAGCGAGCTCAAGAACTTAATTATATTTGGGCATTTAATTTATATGTGATATTAATATGTATTATAGTGTCGATTAGGGTTCATAAGTGATGGATAGATGATGAAGAACCAAGTGGAGGTGGAATTAGGTCGATTACTGTCACCATGGATAGTGATAGTAGTCGGTGAAGGTGGAATATGAATTAGGCGATTAGGTGATCAATTAAATGGTTAAATGATTTAGAAGTGGTTATGGAAGATAAAGGAAGGTGGACAGTGATTTAAAAAGACAAGATTAAGTCTCTGGCGAGCTCAAGGAGCTCGCCGAAGTCAGAGAAGATGAAACTAAAATCTGACACTAACTCTAATCTAACTACCCAAACTAACTAACTAAGCTAGCCTACTCCTACTCCTACTCTTAATCTACTGTTACCTAGATGAAGGGGTCAATAGGGTTGCACCGAAGTCTCATGGTGGACGATGAAACAGAGGGTGGAAGAAAGATCTCCGGCGGGTGGATTTGAGGTGGAGCGAAGGATTCCTTGGGTTGGTGCCTGTGTCAGAGACACGGAAGACCACGGCAGATCTCCTCGGCTAATTAAGATGGACGGAGGAAGTCGGAAAGCAGAATGGGAAGTCGCCGGAGTTTTGGACGAATAGCCTATTGGGTTGGCTGCAGTGTTAGAAGAGGGAAGGGAGCCAACTTGAGTAAAATCCGAGGTGTGAGGGGTTATTTATAGCAGTTGGCGGCGAAGAGAGTGGTGAGGTCTGGCCGAAGAAGGAGGTTGAGAAGCTTAACCTCCGTCGTCATCTCTGACGACGGTGAGGTTATCTCCCACTGAAAAATAGGATTCCCGGTTAATCCAGACCAGTGGATGAAGTGAAGGTGGTGAGCGCAAGCTGCAAGAGCTTGGACAAAGAAGGATGATGTCGGCAGGGCGATAATCGCACGATGGGGTGACTCTCTGCCGCCAGCCGTTCATTCGGCTAAAGAAGAAGAAGACGAAGAGGGACTTAAATGAAATAAAACTTAAGGACCTATGTGAGAAATAAGGACCCAATTGTAATGAATAGTAAGGACTAAAATGTAAACCCAGGTTTTGAAGGTTTATTTTAAGTTAGATCTTTTTCAACTTTTTATATATGTTAGTAAATAAGGTAAATATTATGTTTACACCTTGAATTTACATTTTTGACCTTTTTAGATTAATTTATTAGATTAAGTAAAATCACTTAAGTTATTATATACTTAGGTTTACATTAAGTTAAGTTACTTAACTTATTAATTAAGGGAATGATTAATAGGATTTCGAGTCCAATTATTAACTATATTATTAATAATGTTAATTGAATGATAAAATGCCATTTTAAACTTATTTTAAGGTCCTTGACTAAATATCCCTTATTTTATAATTAGCCCTTATATATTCATAACCATAGCTAATTAACTAGGAAGACTAGTTAATTAAGGGTAATTAAAGATCATGATGAGTGTCTCATCACCACCCTGGCAACAGTGCCAATTTGTTCGTGGTGTAGATCGCATAAAATATGGGCACATTGTAGTGTAGCGCGAAATACATCTCAAGCAAATAATTATCGGAATTGGTGAGTCTCAATCGATCACAGGGAGGTAGAAAGCACTTTTAATTTCATACGTTTGTCCTCAATATGATCACTAAATAACAGAAACAATCAATCACAATATCCATATTACAAAGAGATTGAATTTGATATATATGCAATAGACTAAAAACATGTATGTAAACAACTACTACTGTAATAGAATAAGGGCACCACAGGTGGTTCGTGGTGGCCTTTTGGAGAGGTTGGGAAGAGTAGCAACAATCCATTGGGGTGGCCCAACGGATACTTCAGACAAAGGTGCCGAGATGGATGCAGAGAAGATGAGAAGAAGAAGAAGAAGAGAGAGGGGTTGAAGAAGGAAGAAGAAGAAATAAGGGAATGTCTTTCAAAGGGGGCCCTTAGGCCTCTTTTTATAGCTTTAGTGAAGGGAAATTACGGTATTTGGCCCTTTAAATCTGTGCAAATGCTTCAAATTAATCAAATCCATTGATCGGGTGATCAAGGGCCCTGATTAAGCCTTCCAAATTCTTCTTTTATCCTCGATTTAATTTGGTGCTGCCATGTGGCAACCTATGCACCCTTGGATCAAGATCAGACAGCTCAGCTCGCCCATGCACCAGCTGCTTCGTTTCTCGCTTAGCCGCTCACCTTCAAAACCCGCCCAATCGTCAGTCGTCCGATCTTATGATCGGACAGTTTAAACGCACGCAACCAACGGGCCTTTAAATCCTAAAGTGCTCGCACACGCGTCTTTACACGTGTCATCGTGCGTGTCCTTAATCCAACGTCTCCGCACCCGCCACAAGTCCGCGCCTCCTCCAGCCGATGCTGATCCGATGGTCGAATTTCATCTACGGGAGTGCGTCTCCTAATCGCGCTTTGATCTCACATTGCCCGGTGTCGGTTAAGCACCCTCTCCACTATGCTACACGTATGGATTGTCGCGCTTTCAATTTTTTATGTGGCCACCGTCGGCCGTTGGATGGGAATCCAATGGTCTAGAACGTCGCCCGTGCGTGATGAGGCAACTAGAGGTGGCGACGTGAGTGCATCGCGGCTATTGGATGACGATCTAATGGCCTGCAGTTCTCCTTTACAGATTAGGGCATGGTGAGAAGCAGCTGTGATGGCACCACGTGGTGCCATCGTGGCCATCCATCTTATTCTCCTTGTATCTGATGATGCAGGCCTCTGATTAAGTTGATTTCTGCACCATTGAACTATGAACTTCGATTCGGATCCATCCGTGCGATTGGATGTGTCATCTGAGGTCCAGATATTCTTCGATTTGCCCCTTGTCTCCTACTTCTTCTGTGGACTCCCTATGGTGCTACGGGAGTCTGATTGATGCACTCTTGGAAGCATTGGACTCCCATCATTATTCCGAACAGATCCATAAGGTTGGATCGATCATCCACTACCCTGGATTACCTGCAATTAATCATGCCTCTCAAATAGCACATTATGTATAAAACATATAAATTATCTAAGATGAAAAGTATGATGTGTATGCATGTAGAATGCCCATGTTAAGCTAGGTTCTACCTTAATTCAGGCGAATTAGGGCCTATGATTGATGCGCAATCACATACTACCCTATAAAGTTCATTAGCTACACAATTTCAGAAGAAACCGTCAAAAAGTGAGTCAATGCAAATAGTGTGTAGAAGCTTATGCTTAAAGCCCCCTTAAATCAGAGGGCGGGTTGATAAGTCGTGTACTTATCACCCTGATTTATTAGCCAAATTAAAATAAAATTACTTGGCGAGGACTCGAGACTAAGGCCACATTTGAGTGGACACCCAGGCTAATTAAGCCTGAAGACCTGAAGAGTCTAAGTGTTCAGATTGTAAAGTATCATTTCCTAAAGTTAATAGCTTCCAAAAGCCTAAGTTCTATTCTCCTAATTTTTTTTTCTTTTTGAATTTTCAATTTTTGTTTAAAGAAACTAAAAGAAATTCTACAGAGCTAACGAAATAATTTTAGAATTAAGTATCCAGCCCCCCATGCCTAAATGATGCAATGTCCTCATTGTAGAAATAAAGGCATGAAAAAAGTGGAGTAAACAGAATATTACCTGAATATTGTGAAAATCGGGTTAGCTCCACAGAGAACGTGGAAAATAACATGTGCTAAATTTATTGCCTTCAGCTAGGCATGGTTCATAAGTAAAGAAGACATTAAAAGTTCAAAAATGTTGGTCAAAATCAAAATCAAAAGATTAATCCTCAGACCCTCCAGCAGAAGATGTCGATAGACGTGGACCAAATTATGGTGCAGACCTATAACCCAGGGTCAAGTGGTTTTAAGGTTTTGGATGAAAATCATCCAGAATCGAAGATTATTAAGCTTGCAGGGCCGGGCCTACGGTTTGGTGGTGTGCAACCCAAGACTAAAGTGTCAGAAAAAAGGTAGATTTGATTCACTAGGTTTAGATGTCCATTTAAAGTTTAGCTCAGAAAGATAGTCAGTTATTCCAAGATTGGGTCGTACGTCAAAGATATCATAAGGGTCCTGGTAAAAAGTTGGTGGTTGGTGGTTTTAGGTCAATAGGAACTGTTAGATCCAAAATTGAATTTCCCTCAGAGTTACCTCCCAAATTTTCATTTCCACATTTCTATTCTCCGAAATCAATGTTTCTGAAACCTCCAGATCATTGCACACCCCTTTTAAAATACCCAAGTCCAACAATTGTGGTTGATTCAATATTGACTTGGGTCTGGTGATCTAAAAAATACCATAATTTAGCTCTTCAGGGCGTGGTTGAGCTGTGGGGCTACTGATTGAATCATCAAGATTCGGATCATACAAGTTAGCACCAACATGATCATAATCTTTGATAATCGAGCTATCAAAAGGTTCATCATGTTCCTTAAGCCCATTTGTCTCACTAAAATCCTCTTCCTTAAGCTCAAGTGAGACTTTACCTAAAGATTCTTCACCCTCAAAGTCAAAGAATTCTTGATCCTCATTTATATATGTATCAAAATCATATGTCCTTTCATGGTCCCTGGAGACATACTTTTCGTCGTTCCCTGGCTCGAGGATCTCGGGTGAAGAAATCGGTTCATCTTGAATCAGTTGCATTAGACCAACTTGGTCATCTCCGATCTCAGAATATGTGCCCCCTCCGATAGGCGCTTGAGCAAGTTCTGACATTGGCTCTCCTGAAGGGGGTTCATCTTGAGAATCATCCCAAGAATGGACTAGGGCAACCACAAATTTCATCCTCAATGTTGATAATTTCCCAAGTAGAAACTCACCCAGGCCCCTATCCCTAACATCTTGGAGAAAATCCAATAGAGAACTATTAATTTAATCTCCTTTCTGGAAATCTATGATGCAAGCTATGAAGAACAACTGGCAGATGTTTCAATCTATCTTAGGTGATGGACTCTCCTTTAAGTTTTGTCAAGAGGAATGGTCTTCTTTGGGTCAACTAAAGGAAGTATATCCAAGAGCTTATGCGGCTGACATGAATAAAGGGGACCCGGTTTGTAGGTTCTGTTCTGATGGGAATGATGCCTGGCGGATTGGTGGCGGTGACTATAACAGAGAAGGCACAAGAACATGGGAGGAAAAGACATGCCTGGATCAAGACCTGATGGCTTTTAGGTTGCTGCCTAGTACTGAAGACAAATATAGCTGGGATGGAATCTTCACTCCTACAAGAGCATACGAAAAGATCATGAGGCACTCCCACTCAATGGAGGCTGATGTGGTAGGGAAAAAACTATGGCTACTGAAGATCAGAATTAAAGTCCATATTTTTCTTTGGCTATGTAGGAGGGATGGATTGGTGACAGGTGATCTTAGACATAGAAGATTGGGCGCTGTGTTACAATCATGCCTGCTATGTGGTTTGCCCACCGATAGCTACACTCATATTTTTTCTTCATGCTTGGTCTCTGATGTCGTGTGGAGAAGAGTATGCAAGGAACCTCTTCCAATTTGGGATGATCTATGGAAAAATTTTTTGTTGCATGGTAAACTACCCTGTCATATGGCAATAGTCATGTGGTGTGTTTGGAGAGCGAGAAATGATTTTTTATTTCAGGAGAGGCTAGTATGTGTGGAGGAAATTGTAAATGTATGCTGGTCCCTCATACATATGTGGGGTTATACATTGTAATCATGTCTTTATATTGATAAAAAAAGTGCTCTCCCAAATTGCTATCGTTGCATGATAGCTTTCCTTATTGCTTCAAAAAAAAATGCTTCAGTGCATGGTGTTGGTTGAGCTTCTAAAGATTGTATGGTGTTCCTCAAGTTAGCCAACACCCTGTCTTGGACCTGGTTCACTTAAACTGAATGGTTTAGTTCAGGATTGGGTGGGTTTGGGTTCATTCTAGTGGAGTCAAGATATTGAAGTTCTCGGGGCCCTCCCTGATAGTAGGTCATTTTGGGTTGCTCAAAGAATGGTGGTGGCCTATATTCAGTGGAATACTGGAGAGGGTAGGTGTTATAATCATCATATGCTTCTTGATCATAGATCAGGTTGGTTTGGTCATTAAAGGGTGGAGATCTATAATCATTGTAGCTTTGGGAAGGATAGTAATCATAGTCTTGTTGTCCATGGTTAGGCCCTATACACTGAGGTCCGGATTCATATCCCCAATCAAAGTTATCCTGGCTAGTGGATGGGTAATTATAAGTCAAGTCGGGATAGTAATCATCTTGGGGATAAGTGGTGGGAGAAGGATATGATGGGAAATGCGTGTAGGATGTGGAACGATACATGGTGGAATAGGAGGGAAATCAGAAGAGAGAAAGGAGCCCTCTAATACAAGCAATTGACCCTGTCCTTAGGTGGGTTAGCCTAAAGACTTACAGACTCCCAAGACCCATCTTGAGATTATAAATGATTTGGTCTACTTCTATCCAGTCAATCCAACCAGTTAGAGGGAGGGTTGGGGAGAAGATTCTTCCTTTGGCTTGCACCTCCGGTTCCTAATATACCCCCCAACCGCAGTCGTTTGACACTACTCCCCTAGTTGGACATTAGATGGACCAGTAGAAGGAGATTAATTGAAAAAAAAATCTCAATCTAGGCCCCGAAGTGCGAATCAATCCTTAAGGCCAACGTCTACTCAATTTTAATTAGGCTTGGGATGATTATGCCCTTGGAATGTGATGGGCCCTTTAGATGGGTTGCGCCCTTAATGATTGATTCAAATGTGTATGCGTGCATAACCAGGGTTTGCAAACAAGGTTATTTGATGATGTGTCTTTTAGGGTTTAACCTTGTTTAATTAGTAGCTTTTAGGGTTTAATCTTTAGGTTCGTTCAATTAGGTTTAGTAGAACACTCCAAGTTTTGAAAGCACTGGTGAGGATATATTCCTTTAGAAATTAAAATAATGTGGAGTGCCTGGTTCATTTAATTAGGTTTAGTAGAATACTCCAAGTTTTGAAAGCACTAGTGAGGATATATTCCTTTAGAAATCAAAATATTGTGGAGTGCCTGGTTCAGCCTTAAAGATCAACCCTAAGTGGCAAGCTACTTGATGGATCGCTTTTATCTTAAGTGGTGAGGCCCAAACATCTCAATCATTTAGCCTGTTGCACCACTTGATTATGGCAAAGAAAGTGTTTAACCTATTCACATTTCTAGTCACTTATGTGTGTGTTACATTGAAGTGTACTAGGTCCACAGGTCAGATCCCGGGTTAAGTGATAGAATAGATGTGATTGTGCACCTTAAGGTGAGATGTTGTGGGTGTTAAGTGTGTATGTTGATTTGTCCCACAAGAAGTATCTTTTTTTTTCTTATAATATGTGAGGGTGAGATGAGTGGAGGTGACAAATAAGACAAACAAATTCTATCCTAGGATTTATGCAAACACCTAAGTAAATTAGGTCTTGGTGATTAATGCGGCTTAATGAAACTAGTGGGGGGGATGTGGGGATAAACTTACAAATGTCTCTACTCGCACTTTACTCCAATCTACCACCTTCAGCTCCTTGATCGGGTTCCTGCAAGACAATAAATCGAAGAAGAAAGATAGGTCAGAAAAATATGTAAGTAATGCGGGAAAATGCGAGAAAAACTAAAGAGCATTGCCTCCCCAGCAATGGCACCAAAATGATTTGCCAAATTCTCACGCATAAAGGGTTCGAGTTTGGAAAACCCATCGTCGTAGTTCAATTCGGGAGAAAATTCATCGATCAGATAATATTTATAACTGAAACTCAAAAGGAGAGTCTCGAGTTGAATACGTAGAGGTGAACATTTGGTTTGAAAAATCTGTGTTTCACTTTTTATTTGTTTTTATCATTTTTTATCTTTTATAATTTTTTTTGTATTTTTATCAAGCAAGAGATTAGGTCTATGAAAACTTTATCTACTTGCAAAAATATAAGAGAGAGAGATAGAGAATTGCATATATTTCTGAAGAAAATGTTTTCCACAACTAAGAAAGCGAGAAAGATTACACTACAAAAGCAAAAGGAAAGATATAGGTGAGAGAATCCCCCTCAAGGGTTGCTCAGAGGATGACTTGCTCTAATGTCGCTTGGAGAAAGGTGGTGAGAAGCAGGATGATCGAGGATGGAGCCGAAGGATGGAGGGTGGGGCAGGATGGTGTCGTGGCGAGGATCAACCTCCCAAAGTTGGTGAGTGGACAGTTGTGGGATGCTTCATGAATGGAGATGAGGGGAGGGAAAATATTTGATTCTATTGTAGAGGAACATGCCGGGCTTGGGACAAGCTCTCTCTAGAGCCTTGAAGGTTGTGAGAGGAAGAAAGGAAGAGATGGCGAAGAACTGAGGGGTGTAGGTCCTTTTATAGTGGGAGGAAGGGCTTCTCGTGCATAGGAAATTAGTGACAACTGCAAGCGTCACTAAAGACCCACCCTGAATGTCGCTAAAGATCCGCTCCACTGCTGGCGTATGCATCACATGCCCGTGCCTCTCGCACATGCGCACTGGCATGCACAGCTGCACCCAGTCATGCTGAGCTGGCACTGCCTCGTGCATGCATGCACTAGGCAAGTGCCGCTACTACTACTACCATTGCTGCGCTATGTTAATTGCTCAATTGGGGGGGTGGGGGCAGGGATCTCGAACCCTCGCCCCTCACTTGGTCGCCGGGTGCCTGACCATTGCGCCAAGCCATCCAAATCGTCTAGAGGACGTCTTAGGGTGCGCGATGGAGTAGGTCTCCCAGCCATTGGATCAAGATCCAACCACTGGGAATGGTGGTCGCCGATGAGGTGTGATGTGGGCGGGTGCTACTGACCGATGTTGGGCGACCTAGATGGTGCCACGTGGTGCCATCTTGGTTGTCCATCTTCTTTCTGTTGCAGAGGGTGCCACGATGCTCAGATCGAGATGATTCCCGCACTGTTGTACTACAATCATCGCTCAAGATTCATCTGTATAGTCGGATTTTTCATCTGAAGTCTGTAAGGATGTATTATTGCCCCCTGGCCATTGATCTTCTTTGGACATCATATGGTGCTGCAAGATTTCGATCTAGACGATTTCGAAGGCATTGGACTCCGATCACCATCCTGATTAGATTTGTACGGTTAGACCGTCCATCCGAGGCCTTGAAATAAATCTAATTCCCTCCTAGCCATAAAAAGGACGTAATTAACCTAAAATATACACAACTACTCTAAATGTAGGATGATGCATGCTATGTAATATTTATAACATGAAATGCAAATCTAAGCCTAGGGACATGCATGAATAGGCATTTTATCGTCAATAATTGTGTCTACATCAGCGGGTAAGTGGGTATGTGTAGGGGTAGTGAGGGACCTGACCCCTCATGATTGGGCAATAAGCGCTATGCACAAATCCAACTTATGTGTCCGCAGGTGTCTTTCCTCCATCGATGTGGCACTAATTTTCCTGCTCTCTTTGCGTGTAGCTGCAGAGTGGAGTCTCATCCATTTGGAGGTGAAGGCGAAGCCGTGGTATTTAATCAATGACCTAGAAGGGATCCTGATGTGTTTCTGCATCACCTGGGAGTAGCATCAGCTTGTCGTGACGGTGGAGGAGCTCGGTCGTGGTTAGAGATGGAGGCGATGATAGCGAAAGGCAATGGACACCTGAAACAAGCATACATGGTTGAAAGCCCCAGTTAAAAAGCTCCTTAGCTTCGTCGAAGCACGGCGAAGGTGATGGTGGGTGTTTTGTTGAGGATGGCGGTGTGTAGAGGTCTGCGAAGGTCGGAGGAGGAGCATGAAGTTGGGTGAGTTCGGTGGAGTGTTTGGGTGGGTGGAACGGTGAATAGGTAGAGGGGTTTTGTACGGTGAAGTGCAATGCAGGTTTTGGAGGTGGAGCAGAGCGATTTGGTGGTGTATAGCTTGCTCGCGACCTCACCAGAGCTTGGCCAAAGCGAAGGAAGACGGAGGGGGAGGCCGGTGATCGTCGGTCGAATCGAGAGTTTAGATAGAGGAAAAGAAAGTAGGGGGAGAGGGAAACCTAACTAAGCTATCCTAGTTGGACGAAAGGGAGGATATGTCCTTGCCAAGAGTATGACGGACTCAAAGAATATGAAGCCTTCGGTCGGGGAGAAGTGGCGAGGAAGATGAGGAAGATGACGCCTGTTGGTATTATGAGATGCAGAGGAAGGTGAGGAAGAAGAACCGACCGCCTATTGTACATGGCAGCCGATGAAAAAGGTGGACGGAGGAGCTCGTTGGAGCTGGTGGAGTAGGTCAGAGGGAGAGGGTGTTTGATGAAGAAATGCATCCAAAACCATGCTAAGGAGGTGAGGTTTGCATTAGGGGATCTTTTATAGGCCTCAGGGGAGCATTCCAAGCTTGGAAACCAAGCTTGGAATCTCAAGACCTTCATGGAATAGGAAGCTCTTGATTTCAAATGGTTCGCATGAGGATTTGGGTACAAATTAGAGCCCAAGATGCGACTCAAATTGAAGAGGATTCTTTCAAGAGTTCTCCTTCCAATTTTGGAAGAGATTGGGTGAGAAATCCTTGATTGAAGATTGGCTGTAGGTGTGTTCACATGGCCATGGTGGCAGGGACCTGTTGGTGAATAATATGACAAAGTTGGGGGGTCTTTGAAATAGATTTCGAAAACTAAGGGACTATTTGAGAGAAAAGAATTCAGACTGGACCAAAATGCAAACTAGGTCAATATGATCTCCGATTGAGCCTAAATTTTGGTATAAACCTAATTTGGAACCAAGGAATCCAATGGTGAAGTTAGATTTTGGTTTTGACCAAGTTTGATTGGGTAATTTACGTAGAAACCCAAATCATGGCAACTTCCTATCTAAGACTATGTTTTAGGCCAAAATAGGTTTAGATGGTCAAATCAAGGATACTGAACCATATAGAATATTTTTATATGATTTTTAAAATATTTAGGTGAATTTTATCCTAACCAGGGCCTCTGTTAATTAAGCGAGTCTGAAATTAGGATTTCGGGTGTCCATTAATTCTTAAAATGTGTGAAAACCTATTTCTGCCTACATGAATCCTCTTGTTAGTCATTAATGCTCATTTAACCTTTAATTAACCCCTAGGAAATACCATGATTACTCTGCATTTATGATCTTCTATTAAAACTGTGGATTTATCCCTATTTTGATGCATTCTTCTCAGAAAGGATATGTAATGAATTACGACTCTCTGGCGATTTTGTAGGTACATTTGTCAATTGATTCTTACTAACTAAAGCTAGTTATGGCTAATGATTGAGTTATCATCACTAGCCTCCTCGTGTTCGATTAGCGACTCCTTTTGAGTTTCAGTAAATATTATTTGATTACTTAGATTTTCTTAGAAATTACACTATGACGATGAGTCTTTAAAACTCAAATCTTTTTGCGATGAATTTCTGATACAACAGTTGGTTATCTAAGACACCCCTATCCAAGATCTAGAACCTAAATCAATCCTGGAGGAACCTATAGAGGTTCCATTTGCACGGGGAAATCGAGGTTAAAAATAACGTTGTAATATAGCCGAAATCGCTTTGAAACCAAATAAATTTATTAGTTTAATTTTAAGTTCGAGGTCGAACACAGGGAGTAATATGGAATTCAAAGCTCAAGATCACAATTTCAATCAAGAATAGAGATTGCAATAAGAATAATGTCAGGATCAATATGTAAAAAGAGTGGAGTAAAATAGTGATTTAAATCACCAATTACTCCTTACAAATAACAGTTAAACCAAAGCCTCAAATAGATGTAATCAAATCTTTTAAACGTCTTAAATAGCCCTATGCTACAGTGCTATTTAGAGACTCAAGGGTCTCTTTGCTTCTAGGCTTCTCCTACGCTTCTCTTCTCTTCTTCTTCCTTTCTCTGTGCTTCTCCTTTTCTTCTTGTTCTTCTACTCTTCTCCTTTCTTTCTTTCTTTCTTCTCGATTCTCCTTCTTCACGTAGAGGGGGAAGATCCTTCAAATGGCTAAGTGCCAGCCGATACTTCCTATAGCAAAACCCCCCCACCCCCACGTGCTATCTCTCTTTCTCTCTCTAGGTTATGCTCTCCAGAGCCTTCCACAGTACCGGGTAATTGGGTTTCACACCTAGAGCGCACCCGGGTCCAGGGCTACGGGCATGATTAGAGTCGAGGAGTGAAGGCTTAGGTGGGATAGGTGCACCAGGTCCCGAGGTATATGTCGCGGACCTGGTACATGAGTGAGTGAGCGACGACCTCACCCCCAGTGTCTGAGGCAAATAGCCTTAGACACTTTTTCAATTTATGCATCACAGGGTGCTCAGTGATTTTCGAAGTGGGACTATCTGCATCCCTCTTCTTCACGCGTCTACAGCAGCACATCTTCCTTCAATTGCCTCAGCTAGCGATGTTAATGCATCCAATTGACCACCTGGGCATGTGGGCGAGTTGTTTTTGCGCAACCTAGGGCTTTGACCTAGGACTGTCAAGCCTGGAGCATGCTTCAGGCAAGCTCAAAGGTCGACTGTAATGTCGGTGATGGCTGGAGCCTGAAATCCACGAATACGGGCGCTATGCCTTAACATTCTGGAGGGTCGTTGGTGAATGAGGAGCACAGTGGTGGTAATTTGGTAGCATGGGAATAGGTGTAGTGGTCGGACAAGGTCGGGGTCGGCGACGAAAAGGTGGGTTGTTCGGGGGCACTGAGGAAAGGCTAATAGCCTCAATTACCAAAGGGCTTTTGCTCTCTGGGACACGGCGGAGGTGTAGGGATGAATAGCAGCTAGGTTGGTGGATCGTAGTGGCTGGGTGAACTCATCGGAAGTATGCCTGTGAGGTGGAAGATGGAGGGCGTTCGGGCAGGTCGGTGGTTGAAATGGAGTTGCGAATGTTTGGGAATGATAAGTGGAAGATGAGGCGTCGATAAGGCTAGCTAGCGGATGAAGTAGGGCAGAGGCAGTGCTGGTTTTGGTGTGGTCGACGTCGGGGATGAAAGTACACTAGTGAGGGAAGGTCGGTGAGGATGAAGGAGATAGAAGCACCTGCTAGTATGGCACGATGTAGAGGAAGGCGATGAAGGAGGATCTGCCACTAGTATTGTGGTCAGACGATGAGGAGAGGCAAGGAGGGTCGCTGGAGCTCAAGGAGATTTTCGGTCGTGTCAAGAGAGAGGAATTCAGGGGAGATCCCAGTCGAAATTGAGCTTGGGGAGTTTGGCCTGACCTAGGCTCTCTTTTATAGGACTCAGGAGGGGATCCTAAGCTTGGAAGCCATGCTTCCAATATTGGACTTGTCATCGGAGTAGGAAACCCAAATCTATCATGCGTTCACATGGGAGATTGGGAAGGTTATGGGGCATGGGATTTGGCTCAAAAGGAAGGGAATTCCTTAACGAACTTCCCTTTCAAATTTGAAAGGGATTCGCCAAGGAATCAAGGAGCTCTTGCCATTTCAAGGTCATCAGTGCTGGTAGGAATAGGATTTATGGTGTCAGGGACCTATTTGTAAAGATGATGACAAAGTTAGGGGTCTATTTGTAAATATTTTGAAAGTTAAGGGCATAAATGTAATCAAACAGGACTAATTTGCAAACTAGGTCAAGATAAATTTCAACTTGGGTCCAAATTTTAGTAAAAATCTAATTTTGACCTAAGAAATCCAATGGTGAAGTTGGATTTGGTTTTGACGGTGTTTAATTAGGTAATTTATGTAAAAACCCAAATTAGGGTAAATGTCTGTCTGAGACTCTATTTTGGGCCAAAACAGGTTTTGATGGTCAAATTGAAGGTCCAAACCCTAGAGAATATTTTTCTATGAATTTTAGAGGGTTTTTGTGAATTTTATCCTGACCAGAACCTCAGTAAACTAACTAGGTCTGCTTTTAGGGTTTCAAAAGTCATTTAATTCTCAAAACACATGCAAACCCTTTTCTATTTGTTATAACCCACTTGTTATCCTTTTAAGACCATTTGACCCCCATTCAACCCCTGAGAAAACTCGTGGTTGTACTATATTCAAGTTATGATGGTAAAATTATAATTTTAACCCTGGTTTCTTGTCTTTCCCTCAGAATGTTTATGCAGTGACTTATGGTTCTCTGGCAGTTATGTAGGAGAATTTGCTGACTTAATTGGATCAAAATGGGCTAGTTATGGCTCATGATGGTGTTCCCATCATACCCCTATGCCTAGCTTTTGCTAGTGCCTTAGCAAAATTTCAAGGTATTAACTTTAATTCTAGACCATATGCCTTTCTATGCTTAAAACTCTGATGTGTGCTTTATTGTTTTTTTTAGATTAGGTTAGAATGCCGATAGTAAGCCTAGAGGTACTCAAGTACCAACCAAGATCCGGACCTGACTAGCTCTAGCCTCAGTCCACCATGAAGGTTTCTAAGGTCCACAGGAACTAACCTAAGGTTCGTTGAACTCTGCGGTTGAAGCACCCGTGCTTGTAACATGTTTTAGCCCAGGCTTAGTTTGTAGTGTATTTTTGTAAGAGAGAGACAGAAGAACTTTTCTTTGTTTTTGGAGAGTTCTCTCTCTTTTCTTTTTATTTCTAGCCTCGGATTAGCTTTACAACATGGTCTGTATTAGATTCCTAGCTGCCACCATCAATCCTAGCAAGGTCCCTAGCAATCGATGCTTCGAGATACCACCTCCCATGGCAACCCCAGAACCCTGGCTTTTGAGATTTTGAGATAATCCCTCCCATGGTGTTCTGTAGCTAAATTTAGACCCTTGCAATTGACATTTCGAGATAATGCCGCCCATGGCATTTGAACCAGCATAAGGTGCTTACATGCCCCCGATAGGATATTTGGATATCCTAGGAGACGATATGTTATTGTGCATCTTTGAGGGGAACTTCCTGCCTCTCCGCACCAAGAACTCATCCAAATCAACTTGTGTTGATTAGCCACTCCTAATCTAGGTAACATTTTCAGAACATATTTAACGCATTTTGCGTGATTTTGATATTTAAGTGCACTGAACCAGACTGTGTGTGAATTGGGATGCTTAGGTTACCGAGTCTTGCAAATAAGAGGTCAGTTAATGCGGTTGAATAATCCCTAAGCCTTAGACATAATACTTAAACTTCGCATTTTCCCTAACCACTTAAGAACAATCCAGGTCTTAGCGGATACTTGAATTTTTAAGCCTAGGATCGTAGCCCAAGAGGCCTAAGATCAGCGTTCCTACTAATCTCTTTTTGTTTCGTTGCAATTTCTATCTTTCATTTTGATTTGGTCTAGAACTAAGTCAATTCCTTTAATCTTTTACTAATGACTCTTTTTCTCTTTTCTTTTCAAATTATGCTCCTTTTGACATTTTTATCTCCCCTTTTTTCCTCAAAAATGATATGCAATCAATTCAAAATTTCCTCCCTTCTTTTATTTTTGTTCTTTTTTTCAAATTTTTTTTCTGTTTTTTGTAATATGTGATTTTTTGATGAAACCCTTTCTTGTGAAGTGATTTTCACAGCATTTTGCACATTAATACTATTTACGTGGCTAGATCGTATTTTAACAGATATCTTGTTGTAATATAGATGAACTTTCCATGAAAACAAATAAAAATTGATAACTCAAAAATCAAAGTATCCGAGGTAGAACACAGGGAGCAATCTAAGTATTCGAAAACTTGAGAACACAACTTTTTAATAAAAAGCAATGACTAGTTCAATAGAAGTGACAGGATAACGTTATGGAGAAAATTGCTCAAAAAGAATTGGATGTCTGATATTGCATCAGACGTCTTAAAATTAGCTCTCAAAATCTTTTCTTCTGTTTGTGATTTTCTCTGTTGCAGCTATGGTTTCTCCTTTTCGTTTTCTTCCTTAGCTGCTCCTACTCTTCTTTTTCCTTCTCTTCTTGATTCTCTTCCTACAGCTAAGTCCTGGCTTTGTCTCTTCTTAAGTTGCCTTCTTTTTCTTCCTCTTCTTCCTTTGCTTTCTTGCTTCTCCTCTTTATCTGCCCCTTGATCTCTCTCTTCTTCTTTCTCTAGGTCTGCTGCACCTCTGCTACAGTGTGTCTTTCTTCTTCCTCTCCTTCGGTTGCAGTGGCTAAGTCCTGCTTCTTACCACGCTTCTTCCCTAGCGTCCTTCTCTTCCTACATAAGCACCACGCAACAAAGCCTACTCCCATACCCTCCCCACGCATCTCTCACTCTCTTTGAATCTCTCTTCGGTACGCTCTCCCAGAGCCGGGTTATCAGGTCGGTCACGTGCCTGGGTCTAGGCGCACCAGCGTGGGTGTGGTGCTCGAGGAGTGCACGGTAGGATAGTCGGGTCGGGTTGCCAGGCCCGCGGGGTAATTCACGGACAAGGCGTGCATAGGTGAGGAGGGACCTCACCCCAATGAATTGGAGGCGACCAGACAATATCACAAATTCAATTTAAACTACTCAAACACCTCATGACTTAACGAGGTGGAACTAAAAGTCCCACCCGCTGCTGCTGGTAACTGTAGGAGAACGTCTTCACGATTGGCGCAGCTGCAGGTCCCGCAGCACCCTTTATCAGGCTGGGCTTGTGCACACTCACAACCTGCACAATCTGTAAGCCTGGGAGTGGATGATTGTGGCTTGGAGATGGAGAACAGTCGAGCTCGAGTCGTCGCTAATGGTCACTGGGAGCTTGACCCTGCATGACACAAAAAGAACCTTGCATTCTCTATCAGACCATAGGAGGACCTTCACCGTGTCACGACACGGCGAAGGTGAGGCAATTGATGGTAGGCTGCGGGGTGGCCTAAGCGTGTGTGCCTAGGTCGCTCTGTGGTCGGATTTATGGGTTAGGTCAGGGGAAGCGTGGAGTACGTGTGGCATCCTGTGGATGGGTGGAAGGTGTTCAGTGGAGTGTGGCAGAGGTTGTGAGGTGGGTGGTGAGACGTGTGGGGGTGTAGAGTGACGGATGCGTCTCGCCAGAGGGTGGCCGGAGATGGGGAAGATGAGGGCGAACAGCGGCAGTCAAGGGTGTTGTGTGAAATAGAATGAGGGAATGGAAAGAGTGGAAGATGAGGATTTAATCTAGAGTAATTGGAGTGAAGGGGGGCAGAGGAGACGGACGACTCATTTTTGTCGTCGTCGAAGAAGACGGCCCTGAGGGAGATAACAGCGACGAGGAGGAGGATAGAAAGGCGTGTGCTGGTGTGGCGTGACGGGAAAGGACAAGGCGGAGTGAACTCTGCTGCTGGTATGGCTGCAGAGCGACAAGAGGAAGGAGGAAGAATCACCGGAGCTTGCGGGCTACTTGGCCGGTGAGAGGGGAGATGAAATCTGGGGGATTCTGTGGCCAAAACAAGCTTGAGAGATTTGTAGAGGACTGGGGGTCCTTTTATAGCTGCTGGCCAAACTTCTGGTGTGTGGAGGGAAAGCCTTCTACCACTAAATTCTTGCTGGAGAAGGAAGGTATTTGGAGCTCCAAATCTCTCGTGCATTCGCATGAGAGATTGGATGGAAATCAAATAGTGTAATTGAGCTCAGATGGAAGGGGATTCCTCAGAGAATCTTCCTTCCAAATCTAGGTGGAGATCTCTGAGGGATCAGGGAGTATTCCCCCTCCATTCCTCGTCGAAGAAGGATCCTCTCCATTAATGGCAGAGGGACCTTTTTGTAAGAGTGGCGAGGAAGATAGGGGGTTTGTGTAATGGTTTTCAAAAGATAGGGGCCAAAATATAACTGGGTGTACTAATTTGCAATGTAGGTCAAGATGACCTCCCCTTAGGTCCAAATTTTGATAAAAATCTAATTTGGACCTAAGGAATCCAATGGTGAAGTTGGATTTTAGGTTTGACCACGTTTGACTAGACTTTTTGCATAAAAACCCAAATTAGGTCAATTGATGAGCTAGGACCCTAATCTCGGTCAAAATAGGTTCCAAAGGTCAAATTGAAGGTTCTAAACCATAGGGGATATTTTTCCATGAATTTTAGAGGGTTTAGTTGATTTTTATCCTGACTAGAACCCTATTGAACTAAGCGGGTCTATTTTTGGGTTACCAGATGTCATTTAATTCCTGGATTTCACATGAACCCATTTCTGATTGAACCAACCAACTTTTTATCTTATTCAGACCATTTGACCTATGTTTTACCTCTGAGAAATCCTATTTATTTACTACAATGGTAAAATTACAATTTTACCCTTTATTTCGTGTTTGGTTCTCAGAACACTTATTCCTTCAATTAAGCCCTCCTCTAAGTTATGTAGGAGCTTTTATTCTCTTTCTTGGGTCAAAATGAGCTAGTTAGGGCTCATGATGAGGCTCTCATCATACCCCCATGCCTAGCTTTTGCTAGTCCCTTAGCAAAATTTCAAGGTTTTAACTTCTGTTCTAGACCAGTTGTGATAAGTGCTTTTCTTTTTCTTTTGTGATTAGGTTAAGATGCCGACAATGGGCCTAAAGGTACTCAAGTACCATCCAAAATTCGGACCTGACCCACTTTAGCCTCAGTCTTCCACAAAGGTTTTTAAGTCCCGTAGAAACTATCCTAGGGTTTGTTGGACTCCGCGGTTAAAGCACCCGTGCTTGAGACATTTTTAGCCTAGGTTCAGTTTGCAGTGCATTTTTTGTAAGAGAGAGATAGAAGATTTATTTGTTTTGATATTTTTATCTCTCTTTTTTTTTATTTCTAGCTTCAGATTGGCTTCTCAACGCAGTCTGTATCGGATTCCTCGTCCCCATCATCAATCCTCAAGGGTCCCTGGCAATCGATGCTTCGAGATAGCACCACCCATGGCAACCCCTAGAACCTTGTCTTTTGAGATTTCGAGATAATCCCGCCCATGGCATTTTGTGGCTGAATTCAGACCCTGGCGATCGACATTTCGTGATAATGTCGCCAATGATATCTGAACTAGCAGAGTGCTTACATGCCCCTAGTAGGATATTTAAATATCCTAAGAGACAAGCACCGAGGAGATGATATGTTGTTATGCATCTTCGAGGGGAATTTCCTGCCTCTCCGCATCGGGGACTTGTCCAAATCAACTTGTGTTGATCGGCTGCTCCTAATCTAGGTGACTTTTTCAGAACATTGAAACGCTTTTTGCGTGGTTTTGATATTTATGCGCATTGAACTAGACTGTGTGTGAATTGGGGTGCTTAGGTTACCGAATCCCGCAAATCGAAGGTCAGTTAACGAGGCTGAATACTTCCTAAGCCTTAGACCTAATACTTAAGCTTCGCATTTTCCCCAACCTCTTGAGGATTATCCAGATCTTAGCGGATACATGAATTTTTAAGCTAAAGAATCTAGCCCAAGAGGCCTAAGATTAGCGTTCTTGCTAATCTCATTTTATGTCTCCTTAGAACTTTTCTTTTATTTTTCTCTTTTCTTTCTCTGGTCTAGAACTTTAGTTAATCCCTTAATCTTTTACTAATGACTACCGCTTTTTTTCTTTTTTCATTTTGTGCTACTTTTTTGGCATTTTTCTCTTTTCCTTCTTTCATTTTGTATAGCCCAAAAAAATCTCTCCCCCCTCCCCAATTTTATTTTATTTTATTTTTATTTTTATTTTTTTTGAGTTGAAACCTTTTCTTGATATGAATTTTCCTGACATTTTGCACTTTCAAACCCCCCCATGCCTAAGATTCGCAATGTCCCCATTGTAAATTAGGTGGGTTCGATCTTAGCTTAGTTCATGCATTAGGACAGGTGTTGGGTGGGCGAATGAGTCGAAGTGACTGTTGCGAACGATTTCTAATCTCGGGTAGGGGTACCAGAGGTGGAGTCAGCTATTCTAATGGATGAACCCTAAAGTGCAATATGAATTTTGCATAGAATGTCAGAAAAGGTTTCAAGTTTTTCAAAGAATGACGGGTTGCCTCCCATTAAGCGCTAAGTTTTACGCCATCGGCTGGGCGCAATGAGCTCAAGGAGAATGGAGGGTAAGGGATGACTCAGCCAAATTTGTATCGGTCATGTCAATGAACGGTGTGAGTCTTTGACCGTTCACAACAAAGGATTTGGAATCATGGCTGAGTGGGCTAATTTCAATGGCTCCATTTCCAAAGATTTGTCGGACTAGGTGGGGTCCGACCCACTTAGATCATAGCTTTCATGCGAATAATTTGTGTCAGGCATCAAAGAGTAAAATCTTTTGACCAGGATGAAAGATCTTTCTAGAAATGTGTTTGTCATGGAAAGCTTTAACCTATTCTTTGTAAATTCGCGAGTTCTCATACACATCGTGGAGTAATTCATCGATCCCACTTATTTGAAGCCTTCTATGGGTTCCAACCTTAGAAAGATCTAAATTGCAATTCCATATTGCCCAGTAGGCTTTATGCTCCAATTCGACAGGGAGTTGACATGACTTCCCGTACACCAGCCTGAAGGGAGACATACCTAATTGGGTCTTGTGGGCGGTCCTATAGGCCCACAATGCTTCCGGAAGCTGAGAAGAGCAATCTTTTCTGTCAGGTCGAACAATAAACTGAAGGATTTTCTTGATCTCTCGGTTTGATAGTTCAGCTAGACCATTAGTTTGGGGGTGGTAGGGATTAGAGATTCGATGCGACACCCCGTATTTGGTTATCAGTGACCTGAACTGAGCATTTGTAAAATGGGTCCCTTCATCAGAAATTATTGCTCGTGGAATCCCGAACCTTGAGAAGATGTTCTGATGGATGAATTTGATAATAACCTTATAATTATTGGTTCGGGTCGGAATGGCTTCTATCCACTTGGACACGTAGTCAACGACGAGTAAGATGTATTCGAAGCCATCTGAGATAGGGAAGGGTCCCATAAAATCGATCCCCCAAATGTCAAAAATTTTGCATACCAGGATCGGCTATAGAGGCATCATGTTTCGATGGCTCATGTTGCCCAAGGTCTGGCAACGGGTACATGCCTTACAGTGATCGTATGCATCCTTGAAAATTGTGGGCCAGTAAAAGCCACACTAGAGGACTTTTGATGTGGTTTTGTGTCCTGAGAAATGTCCACCACATGCCTGGTCATGGCAAAAGGATAGTATGTCTTTGATTTCTACTTCTGCGACACACCGTCGAATTATTTGATCAGTACCAATGCGGAATAGATACGGGTCTTCCCACAGGTAATACTTGGCATCGGAACGCAATTTTTCCTTCTTGGCCTTTGGCCAATCGGATGGGATCTGATGTGATGCCAAGTAGTTCACTATATCTACGAACCATGGAAGCCGTGTATTGATAGTCAGGAGGTGCTCATCAGGAAAGTGTTCTGTGATGGGTCTAGAAGGGTCAATTATTTTAGATGGAAGGCGGGACAAGTGATCAGCTACCACATTTTGCTTTCCCGTTTTATCACGAATCACGAGGTCAAATTCTTGCAACAGCAAGATCCATCAGATTAATCAAGGTTTCGTGCCCTTCTTTGTAAGGAGATGCCTCACAACTGTGTGATCCGAGTATATGATAACATGGGAACCCAGAAGGTATGATTTGAATTCTTCTAGGGCAAATACTACAACTAGCAACTCTTTCTCAGTAATCGTGTAGTTACACTGAGCCTTGTCTAGTGTTTTGCTAGCGTAGTAAATGACCATGGGTTTCCCGTCAATTTTCTGCCCCAAAACTGCACCTACAGCGAAGTCAGATGCATCGCACATGATCTCAAAGGGTTGAGACCAATCAGGGGACTGTAGGATCGGGGCTTAGGTGACTCGGTCATGAAGGATCTCAAATGCTTGAGTGCATTCCTTGGAAATTTTGAAAGGCACATCCTTGGAGAGAAGAGTGGACAGGGGGCATGCGATTTTTGAAAAATCAGGGATAAATCGACGGTAAAAATCGACATGCCCCAAAAAAGATTGGATGTCCTTAATCAAGCAAGGCATAGGGAGCTTGGAAATCAGGTTAACCTTAGCTCGATCAACTTGGATGCCTTTCTCCAAGATTAGATGTCCTAGGATAATTCCCTCAGGCACCATGAAATGGCTCTTTTCCCAGGAAAGAACCAAATTCACATCGATGCATCGCCTGAGTATTTGGACCAAGTGTTGGAGGCAATCGTCAAATGATGCTCCAAAAACTAAAAAGTCATCCATGAAGAATTCCAGATAATCACCTACCATATCTGAGAATATGGCAAGCATGCACCGTTGAAAGGTTGCGGGTGCATTGCAGAGCCTGAAAGGCATCCTTCGAAATGCGTACGTCCCGAAGGGGCAGGTGAACGTGGTCTTTTCTTGGTCTTCTGGATGGATTCCACCTAATTGTAACCAGAGTACCCATCAAGAAAGCAGAAGAACCTATTTCCTGCTAGTTTCTCGAGGATCTAATCAATAAATGGTAGTGGGAAATGGTCCTTCTTCGTGGAGGAATTGTGTCTTCTGTAATCAATACAGACTCTCCACGAGTTAGCTATTCGAGTAGGAATGACCTCTCCGATTTTAGTCGTGATGATGGTGAGTCTGGCCTTTTTAGGCACCACCTGTATTGGACTCACCCAAAGACTATCAGAGATCAGGCAGATGATCCCTGCATCTAACCACTTGATGATCGCCTTTTTCATGACCTCCTGCAAGTTAGGG
Source organism: Thalassia testudinum (assembly GCA_037157565.1). Lineage (NCBI taxonomy): Eukaryota > Viridiplantae > Streptophyta > Magnoliopsida > Alismatales > Hydrocharitaceae > Thalassia > Thalassia testudinum. Next base: position 28,726,684 of record JAZHRO010000073.1, read on the forward strand.
TTTAAATGTCTCTACATTTCTCTTGAAGGTCGTGCACCCTCTTCTATGTAGATTCGATGTGTGCAGTACGAGAGGCTTATGCCAGTCAAGTCATCGAGAATCCATCCAATGGCTCTACGATGTTGCTGGAGAACAGTAATCAAACGGGATTCCTGATCAGGTGTGAGTCGGGAGTTGATAATCACAGGAAACGTCTGATTGGAACCCAAAAGGACGTACTTTAGATGCTCGGGAAGGGGCTTGAGTTCCATGATAGGATTGTCAGCAGCAGCGGGTGGTTCGGGGTTTATATCAAGAATAAGGGTCGGAGTCATGGGTGTGTCTAGATCATGTTTGCACTCCTCTATTTGCAGGTTTTGATCTTCTAGTGGTGGATTAGGGATAATCAGGTTGTCCTCTATATGCGATTCATCAACCACGTCTCCGATATCACATATTTGCTCTATAACCCCACAATTAATCCCTTGTTGGGCCTTAAAGATGTCAATCTTCAGAGTTTGATTCCCAAATTTTAATTCTATTTGGCCCTCTTCGCCATTTATGTTGGCCTTAGCAGTGGCCAAAAATGGTCTCCCTAATATGATTAGTGTGTCCCTTGGGTTCTCAGGTGTGTCCATATCCAGAACTATGAAGTCCACAGGGAAGTAGAAATCTCGTACCCTAATGATGACATCCTTGAGTATTCCTTTAGGTGACTTGATGGATCGATTGGCTAACTGCAATGTCACCTCAGTCGGTTTAAGTTCAGATTCTTCAAGGTAGTCAAGGAGGGATGTAGGTATTAGATTTATGGAGGCACCTAGATCTAGTAAGGCTCTGTCAAATTGGGTTTCACCAATTTTACAAGAAATCAGGGGAATTCCTAGGTCTTTAGCCTTGGGTGGGAGTTTACTCAAGATGATAGAGCTGGCTTGTGACGGGTCGATTTTCCACTACGCATTGTAGTATTTAAGTGGTGGAAAAATCGACTAATCAATAATAAAAATAACCACTCAGAGAAGAGCGGGTCGTGTCCACAGGGAGGCAATTATGCAATAAACTCTCGATTATTTCGTATTCTTTCGGTTAAGTGCGAAATCCTTAATCAAATCTGACATAAAATGCAATGGAAAGAAGATTCATGATAATTAAAAACTATAAGGGTATATGTGCAGTTTTACCTCACTCAAATCTTCAATAAATATATGATGATTTTATGTATTTTTCAATTGACATATACTAAAGAAAATTGGTGCACATGTTAATCACAAAACCAATCTTGAAACAGGTGAATATCAATAACGTGCAATTATCAAAAAGTATGAGTGTACATTCACAATTTTGCCATAATAAAATAATAATAAATCAAAAATTAATTTCTAGAGGCAATGGCATTAGATGTAATTTTTAATTGAAGTGAAAACAGAGCTTTCACTCTCTCTCCTCCTCGCGAGAGAGAGAGCATCGGCGGGGCTATTAACATGCAAGGGAGGTTGGCAAAGACGAGGCCGATCCAATGGAGGTTATGACGTCGATGGAGATGGCCGAAGGTGGCCAGCCAATGGAAGAGAAGAACGCTGGAGGAGGCACGCCTGTGGGGCAGCGCCTGCAGTGTAGGGCGCCGGAGGAGGGGTACGGTGCAGTCGTCTGTAGTGGCTGCTTGGTGAGGGCGTGGGAAGGGTGGTGCATCTGAAGGCGGTGGAGGCTGAGGCGTGGACCTGGTGGCAGGCAGAGTGCTGGAGTGCCTGCGAGCATTGCTAGAGGGTGAAGGTGGGCTGTGCAGGAGATGGGTGCTGACGTGCAGCGCCTGTGGAGGGTGAAGGCGGGCGGTGCAGGAGACGGGTACTGACGTGCAGCGCCTGCGGAGGGTGAAGGCGGGCGGTGTAGGATCGCGCAAGGTGGCAGCGAGCGCCTGCGGACGCTTGAGAAGGGTGCCTGCAGGGCACTTGGTGAGGGTGCAGGCGTGAAACGCCTACGGAAGGGTTGGGTGTGAGGCAGAGCGGCTGCTGGCACTTGAGAAGGGCACGCACCTGCGGGCGCGGGTAGCGCGGCGGGTGCCTGCAGGTGGCTAGGGCGGTCAGCAGAGAGGGGAAGCGCTGCGGTGGAGAACTTAGTGCACTGGAGATGGGCATGCGCCTGCGGGATGGGGTGGTGGAGAAGGAGCGGGCACAGGCTGAAGGGTAGGATGGGGTGATGGCATTGGAAAGGAGGATGTGCCTGCGAGTGCAGCCTGGCAGGGGCACTGGAGATGGGTGCTTAATGCACAGTGTTCGCCCTCTCCACGGTGGAGAAGATGGAGCAGCTCCCCATAGGGGGGAAGATGAAGATCTCCTGTACTCCTCCTCCTCCTCTTAACTCCTCTCTTCCACGCTGATGAGAGCCTCATCATGAGCCATAACTAGCTCATTTTGACCCAATAAAGAAGATAAAAGCTCCTACATAACCTAGAAAAAGGCCTAAATAAAGGAATAAGTGCTCTGAGAAGAAAACATGAATTAAAGGGTAAAACTGCAATTTTACCATTGCAGTGCATAAACGGGCTTTCTCAGAGGTAAAACATAGGTCAAATGGTCTAAATGAGATAAAAAGTGGGTTGAGTCAATCAGAAATGGGTTTATATGCAATTCAGGAATTAAATGACATTCGATAACCCTAAAATAGACCCGCTTAAATTAACAAGGTTCCGGTCAGGATAAAAATCAAGTAAACCCTCTAAAAATCATGGAAAACAGGGTTTAGAATACTTAATTTGGCCTCTGGAACCCAGTTTGACCAAGATTAGGGTCCTAGCTCATCAATTAACTTAATTTGGGTTATTACGCAAAATATCCAGTCAAACGTGGTCAAACCTAAAATCCAACTTCACCATTGGATTCCTTAGGTCCAAATTAGATTTGTACCAAAATTTGGACCTAAGGGGAGGTCATCTTGGCCTACTTTGCAATTTAGTACACCCAAATCATAATTTGGTCCCTATCTTTTGAAATCATTGCAGAGAGCCCCCTAATTTCCTCGCCACCTTTGCAATCAGGTCCTGTCGCCATTGTTAGGGCAGGACCAACCTCCGACGAGGTTTAGAGAGGGATTACTCTCTGATTCCTCAGAGATCCCCTCCCAGAAATGGAAGGGAGATTCTCTAAGGAATTCCCTTCCATCTACAGCTAATCACAACCTCTGGTGTGAACCCAATCTCTCGTGCGAACGCACAAGGGATTGGGTATCTTAACCTCTTTCCTACTCCGGCGATCCATCAGAGGCAATAGGCATGCCCATTCCGCCCCTCCACACGGCCCAGTGCCTATAAAAGAACCTCTAAGCCCGGCTGCATATCTTTAGCTTGATTTGGCCATCCGGCAGGTACTGCTATACGCCTTCCGTCCCCCATCGTCCCTACAATTAGGTTAGAACTACTCCCTGTATTCCCCTCTCTTTTCCCCCTGTTATTTCATTGAATTGCCCCTCGACCGACGCTGACCACCTCCATCTTCCTCGCCTCCGACCGACCATCGGCGAGCCGCTCCCACCATTCCACCCCTCCACACGGCTTGCCAACCGACTCATAAGCTCCGCCTCACCACAAGGAATAGCTTCCGCCCATCAGCCATCCCTCTACACCTCCGCAGTAACCCCCCGAACAACCCCACACCTCCGACCACAGGTTGACCTAGGCACGCACGCCTAGGCCATCCTGCGGCCTGCAGCACCGAGCACCACACTCGCCGTGCCACGGCGAAGGTGCCCAGCTGGTCTGATTAGGCCAATAGGCCGTGTTTGTGATTGACGACATTTGAAGTAGCTTCAGGCGCAGCTCCAGGCATCAGGTCTTCCAGGCTTCAGGTGCAGCAGATGCGCGCGAGCAGTGCGAAGCCGCGGGCCCAGCAAGGAGCGCTGAGAAGTCTGCAGCTGTGGCGATTGCACGCAGGTCTGCGGGCGTGCGCGAGATTGGGCCAGAGAGTTTAGTCCCACATCGTGGAAATACGAGTCACCGCTGTAGTATAAGTTGAATTTGTGATATTGTTTGGTTGCCTGCCAATGCACAGGGGTGAGGTCCCTCACCTGCCATAGCGCCCGCCTCGTCCGCGGTTTCACCTCGCGGATCTGGCGGGATCCGACCCGACCCTAACCTACGCACTCCTCGCGCATCACCCACCTGCAGGTGCGCCTGGTCCCGGGTGCGAAATTCGACCCGATTACCCGTGTGGCTCGGGGAGAGCGTCCTTGAGTGAATTGCTGAGAGAGAGAGATGCGCGGGTAGAGGGAAAGGGATAGGTTTTGCTCTATGCAGGTAGGCTGAACGTTGAGGAAGAAAGACTTAGCCGCGAGGAAGAAGAAGAGAAGGAAGAAAGAAGGCAAGGCAGAGAAGAGAAGGAAGAACAGAGACCAAGGAAGAAAGTGAAGCCTTCTCAGAAAGAAGAAGAAGAAGGCAGAAGAGAGACTGCAGAGAAAGAAGAGAGGCCAAGTGAAGACTGCCAAGGGAAAAGAAGAGAAGAGGAAGAAGCCTTCGCAGAAGCCAAGATTAGAAGGAAGGAGAGACTGCTACGAAGAGGAGAAAGAAATATCAGAAGAAGAGAAGAATAACACTTTTAAGACGTTTGATCACAAGATCAGACGTCCAATTTTACTCTTTTGCCCGAATTACTTTTTAAATACATTTGAATTTAAGTTTTGAGTAAATTAGAGTGTTCAATTACATTTTGATTAGTAGTAAATTCCAATTGCTCCCTATGTTCGACCTCGGATACTCCGATTTTTGAGTAATAAAAACTCTTTATTTGTTTGAACGCTTTGTCGGCTATACTACAACGTGACATTCTTTTAAAACCCGCAAAAGCGTTACGAACATTTTGGCGCCGTTGCCGGGGAGCAACATGCAATTTACCACTAGTCTCTACATTCTTTTCTTCATATTGAACACTAACTTGCCCTACTTTGTTTTGATGTGATCTTGCAGGTATTTCACGAGAAAATCCCTCCCGCAAGTCAACCACTGCAGGGTAGGTAATTTCTTTTCTTCCTTAATCATCCCCTAATTCTAAAAAGACAAAAGGAAGAAAATCAATTTAGGAATCAATTGCCTTCTTTATATAGTAATCACCATCTTTAAGGCAAACGTTTCCTAATTTTGTGAAATTTTTTTTCAAATGTTCTTGAAGTTAGAGCGATTTTTAGAGTCCATCCCACAAATTCATGTGCCTAATAGAAATAACGCTTAATCTCTGTGGACAATACATTTCTTGCTTTTAAAGTCCAAAGAGAACCTTGTGAAAAAGAAAAAAGGATTGGAAATAGAACCAAATTAGGGTTTCTACAGTAGGATCTTGAAGTGCTAGTCACACATGCCTACATAAAAGGAAATAAACCTTCCCGCATCAGTGTGCTACCCATGACCTTGATTGAAGAGATCTTAACAAAACAAACCCTAAAAAAATTGAGCTCTAAAATCTCTTGAATCTTAAAATTTTTTGGACATAATAACCTGGGAGTCAAATCAGGGTGATCTCTAGGCTCTAAACCTAGAATCATTCTGCCATCTATAGGACAGGTCAGGTGAAGTTGACCCCTTGGGTCAACCAACCTATAAATTAGGTCACAACATCAACACATCTAAAGTTCAAGTGAGAACCCTAAAAGCACCTTTGAAATAAAAGTGGTAGACTTAAGAGGTCAAGGTCCCCATTTTGGTCTACCTGGAATCTCAGTGACAAGAGAGGTCGGGTGGGGGAAACCCTGTAACCCGTAGGGACGCTCTACCGTGTAGGGGTCTTTACGGGACTCTCCCTCTCTGGCTGCCCAGGTAATTCTCAGGTGGATGATCTTCTGATCCAGGGGTCCATCCGCCCCGAACCTCCATAGTCATCGAAACATCTTTGGGTGTCTTGATTGGGTCAAGAACATCTCTAGTCCCTCATCTTTTCTCTTTAGAGCACACATACACATTTTCAGTGGGACTCGTATTCAGATCTAATCGCTTCATAACACATCGTGATTCATAACTTGATTCTACATCTTGACTCCACCACCTGATCCAAATATGCAGCCAAACCACCTAGGACTACCATTCAAGAAACCTGAATATCAAAGATCCATGAGAGATAAAATGATTGAGGATGCCATGAAATTCTATGAAAATGAAGAAACCTCAACAACAGTAGGAAACATTCAGGTTGATGTCCCAACAACCACAACCTTTGTCATAACTTGTGCCCAAGTACTATTAGCAGAAGCCAACAAAGGATCAACCCGTGACTTGCTCATTACTGCATACATTGAGATAGAAAAATTGCACAATAGTGAATACCTTCAATGTATGACAAATCCTCGACTTTGGAAGCAACACCAAGATAGTCTTGAAAAATGGGAAGAGATAATGAGATTAATAAAACAAGTGATTGATCAGAAATACCCGTATATACCACCAATAGAGGATGAACTATCTTAGGACAACATCGAGGATAAATCTGATCTCGGGTTTGAGGCACAAAATGGTTGTGGATTCCCAACCCAGATGGAGTATAATGCACCTGATATTGAAGAAGGTTGGGAAGCTCCAAATGTAGGAAAAGACCATGATGAGCCCAGTTTAGAATCCCAAAACTCCTGCAAGTATGAGAGTAGAACTGAACCTCTCGAGGGTGTAAATTCCGTCCCTTATTCTGATAAGGTGACCCTCGAAGGTTATTCAGACCTAGATTCTAGTAATTCAACCCACATCCTAAGCCTAGAACCTAGATCTGAAACATATCTTGAAGATTTCAAGGCCCCATATGAAGAAGATCAATCTTTTAATGAAGAATATGATTTTGGGCCTCGATTTGATGAATATCCTTCGCCAACCTCCTCAGAGGAACAAATAGATTTTTCGGAAGTCATGCCAATCTACGACACAGAAACCAAGGAGTTGGACGAGCAGGGTTTCAATTGGGTCTGCCCTACTAGCTTAGAATCTAAGCCTCTACCAGATAAGGATACCCTTTTAAGCTCATAATTAACATTTAGGCTAGATCCCAGTTAGGCTGCTGAATATACAACATATGATTTATTCTATGGTGGAACTCATGATCTGGAATCTCATTCAAACTTTGATTTTCGCAAACTCTCCGACAATCTCGAATCTAACCATAACATAGAAGAAAATCTGCTTCTTGATTATAACAAGCCAATCTTCTTTGAAGCCACCTGCTCCACATATATAGAACCAATCAAAACCCGTTCCCCACCCTGACCCGCAACCGGACTCAATTTATATTCCGATTCACCTCTCACTGAGCCGTTTGCAGATGATTCAACTCCATATCTAGACCGGGTATCGGGTACTGATCAGACCACAAATCAGGAGCCTCCATCCTTTGATCACCCCTGTAGGGATTCCACACCTTACATGGATAATTTTTTGGAACCCTACTTTGACCAAGCTGATTCGACTCAGCCTGAACCCGAGTTTTCACTTCCATATCCATCAGAACTTCACTGCATATGGTGGGTTCCACATTTGTTGATCTACATCTATCAACCCACCAGACTTATTGGGTTTGGGCTGCATTAGCAGCCCACTGATCTTAACAAGCACCTAGTTGGACCAACCAGGCTCTTAATTAAGGTGCTTATTTTACAAAATTTCGCTGATTTGACCACTCCCTCTCCACCCCATTTTCTGCTCGGCTGAAGGCATCAAATTTAGCACTTAACGGGAGGCAACCCGTCATCCCAAAAATAGAGACCCGTCTGATTATCCGTTCGTACTACACATCTATTGCACCTTGAGTTCAGCCTTAGACAGTTGATCCCACCTCTGGTACACGTATCAGAGCTTAAAATCATCCACATCAGTCATTTTCGACCCTTTCACCCACCTGATGTATCCTGTTCTAAGTCCCTGACCTCAACACTAGTTCACACCCTCCATCTACAATGAGGACATTGCAAAACCTAGGCATGGGGGGGGGGGGTGATAAAGTGCATACATACAGAACCAAGAAAAAATCAGAAGGATTCTCACACAGAAAAATTCACATATGTCAAAAACACAAAAACATTGAAAAATTATGAAAAAGAACAAAAAAATGGGGGAGGGAGAAAATTTTGTAAGCCACATATTCATAAGAAAGAGAAAAAGAGCAAAAATGACAAAAAGGAGCACAAAATGAGAAAGAAAAAAGAAATAGTCATTAGTAAAAGATTAAGGAATTAACTGAAGTTCTAGACCAGATCAAGAAAATAAATAAAAGAAAAAGTGCTAAGGAGACACAACAAGAGATTAACGGGAACGCTGGTCTTAGGCCTCTTGGGCTAGATTCTTTAGCTTAAAAATTCACGTATCCATTAAAATCTGGATAATCCTCAAGAGGTTGGGGAAAATGCGAAGCTTAAGTATTAGGTTTAAGGCTTAGGAAGTATTCGGCCTCGTTAACTAACCTCCGATTTGTTGGATTCGGTAACCTAAGCACCCCAAATTCACACACAGTCTGGTTCAGTGCGCATAAACATCCAAACCACGCAAAAGCGTTTAATGTTCTGAAAAAGTCACCTAGATTAGGAGCGGCCAATCAACACAAGTTGATTTGGATGAGTTCCCGGCTCGGAGAGGCGGGAAATTCCCCTCGAAGATACGTAACAACATATCGTCTCGTCGGTGCTTGTCTCTTAGGATATTTAAATATCCTACTGGGGGCATGTAAGCACTCTGCTGGTTCAGATACCGTGGTCGGTATTATCACGAAATGTCGATCGCCAGGGTCTGAATTCGGCCACGGAACGCCATGGGCGGGATTATCTCGAAATCTCGAAAGCCAGGGTTCTGAGGGTTGCCATGGGCGAGATTGTCTCGAAATCTCGAAAGCCAAGGACCCTTGAGGATTGATGATGGGGATGAGGAATTCGATACAGACCGTGTTGAGAAGCTAATCTGAAGCTAGAAATAAAAAGAAAAGAGAGAGAAAAGCTCCCCAAACAAATAAATCTTCTATCTCTCTCTTACAAAAATGCACTGCAAACTGAACTTAGGCTAAAAATGTCTCAAGCACGGGTGCTTTAACTGCGGAGTCCAACAAACCCTAGGTTAGTTTTTGTGGGCCTTAGAAACCTTTGCGGAGGACTGAGGCTAAAGTGGGTCAGGTCTGGATTTTGGTTGGTACTTGAGTACCTCTAGGCCTATTGTCAACATTCCTACCTAATCACAAAAGAAAAGGAGAAGCACTTATCATGATTGTTGACAGACACTCTGGGTTTAGAACGGAAGTTAAAACCTTGAAATTTTGCTAAGGGACTAGCAAAAGCTAGGCATGGGGGTATGATGAGAGCCTCATCATGAGCCATAACTAGTTCATTTTGACCCAATAAAGAAGATAAAAGCTCCTACATAACCTAGAAGAAGGCCTAAATAAAGGAATAAGTGCTCTGAGAAGAAAACATGAATTAAAGGGTAAAACTGCAATTTTACCATTGCAATGCATAAACAGGTTTTCTTAGAGGCAAAACATAGGTCAAATGGTCTAAGTGAGAAAAAAAGTGGGTTGAGTCAATCAGAAATGGGCTTATGTGCAATTCAGGAAATAAATGACATTTGTAACCCTAAAACAGACCCGCTTAAATTAACAAGGTTTCGGTCAGGATAAAAATCAAGTAAACCCTCTAAAAATCATCGAAAAATACTCCTTAGGGTTTAGAACACTTAATTTGGCCTCTGGAACCCAGTTTGACCTAGATTAGGGTCCTAGCTCATCAATTAACTTAATTTGGGTTTTTACGCAAAATATCCAGTCAAACGTGGTCAAACCTAAAATCCAACTTCACCATTGGATTCTAAGGTCCAAATTAGGTTTTTACCAAAATTTGGACCTAAGGGGAGGTCATCTTGACCTACTTTGCAATTTAGTACACCTAAATAACAATTTGGTCCCTATCTTTTGAAATCATTGCAGAGAGCCCCCTAATTTCCTCGCCACCTTTGCAATCAGGTCCTGTCACCATTGTTAGGGCAGGACCAACCTCCGGCGAGGTTTAGAGAGGGATTACTCTCTGATTCCTCAGAGATCCCCTCCCAGAAATGGAAGGGAGATTCTCTGAGGAATTCCCTTCCATCTTCGACCAATCACAACCGCTAGTGTGAACCCAATCTCTCATGCGAATGCACGAGGGATTTGGGTATCTTAACCTCTTTCCTACTCCGGCGATCCATTAGAGGCAATAGGCGTGCCCATTCCGCCCCTCCACACGGCCCAGTGCCTATAAAAGAACCTCTAAGCCCAACCGCAGATCTTTAGCTTGATTTGGCCGAGCTTCCACCTCCAATTCATCTCTTCCTTCCCGGCCAAAGTCCCCAGCAAGCTCCGGTGAGCTCCCTCTCCCATCCTCTTCGCTCTGCCACAAAACCAGTGGCAGAGTCATCTTCCTGACTCTCCTCTACGTCGCGTAGCACCCGCGTACGCTGCCTCAGCCCTGTCATCGCCGCCGTCCTCCTCCACTAGGCAGCTTCTTCTCCGGCGACAGCAGGTACTGCTGTACGCCTTCCATCCCCCTTCATCCCTACAATTAGGTTAGAACTACTCCCCGTATTCCCCTCTCTGTTTTCCCCCTGTTATTTCATTGAATTGCCCCTCGACCGACGCTGACCACCTCCATCTTCCTCGCCTCCGACCGACCTCCGACGAGCCGCTCCCACCATTCCACCCCTCCACACGGCTCGCCAACCGACTCATAAGCTCCGCCTCACCGCAAGGAACAGCTTTCGTCCATCAGCCATCCCTCTACACCTCCGCACTAACCCCCCGAGCAACCCCACACGTCCGGCCACAGGTTGACCTAGGCACGCACACCTAGGCCATCCTGCGGCCTGCAGCACCATGCACCACACTCGCCGTGCCACGGCGAAGGTGCCCAGCTAGTCTGATTAAGCCAATAGGCCGTGTTTGTCATCGACAGGATTTCGCCCCTACCGCCATTGACAACATTTGAAGCAGCTTCAGGCGTAGCTCCAGGCATCAGGTCTTCCAGGCTTCAGGTGCAGCAGATGCACGCGAGCAGTGCGAAACCACGGGCCCAGCAAGGAGCGCTGAGAAGTCTGCAGCTGTGGCGATTGCACGCAGGTCTACGGGCGCGTGTGAGATTGGGCCAGAGACTTTAGTCCCACATCATGGAAATACGAGGCGCCGCTGTAGTATAAGTTGAATTTGTGATATTGTTTGGTTGCCTCCGAATGCACAGGGGTGAGGTCCCTCACCTGCCATAGCGCCCTCCTCGTCCGCGGTTTCACCTCGCAGATCTGGCGGGATCCGACCAGACCCTAACCTACGCACTCCTCGCGCATCACCCACCTGCAGGTGCGCCTGGTCCCTGGTGTGAAATCCGACCTGATTACCCGTGTGGCTCTGGGAGAGCGTCTTTGAGTGAATTGCTGAGAGAGAGAGACATGCGGGTAGAGGGAAAGGGATAGGTTTTGCTCTGTGCAGGTAGGCTGAACGTTGAGGAAGAAAGGCTTAGTCGCGAGGAAGAAGAAGAGAAGGAAGAAAGAAGGCAAGGCAGAGAAGAGAAGGAAGAACAGAGACCAAGGAAGAAAGAGAAGCCTTCGCAGAAAGAAGAAGAAGAAGAAGGCAGAAGAGCGACTGCAGAGAAAGAAGAGAGGCCAAGTGAAGACTACCAAGAGAAAAGAAGAGAAGAGGAAGAAGAAGCCTTCGCAGAAGCCAAGATCAGAAGGAAGAAGGAGAGACTGCTGAGAAGAGGAGAAAGAAATATCAGAAGAAGAGAAGAATAACACTTTTAAGATGTCTGATCACAAGATCAGATGTCCAATTTTACTCTTTTTCCCGAATTACTTTTTAAATACATTTGAATTTAAGTTTTGAGTAAATTAGAGTGTTCAATTACATTTTGGTTAGTAGTAAATTCCAATTGCTCCCTGTGTTCGACCTCGGATACTCCGATTTTTTAGTAATAAAAACTCTTTATTTGTTTGAACGCTTTGTCGGCTATACTACAACGTGACATTCTTTTAAAACCCGCAAAAGCGTTACGAACACACGCTACCCGGGATTTTCAAAATCCCCTCCTAATTTTAGTCGACAGCCGTTTGCACTTGTTGAGGGTGGCCAGAGGATGGGGAAAAGGATGGCTGGTTGTTTAGAGAGGGGAATTTACCCTCCCCTCCTTGTCCCTTTCCCCTTATTACTCTTGCAACATAAAAACATAAAATTATTACATATTAAGTTATAGAATGCTATAAAATAAATGTAAACTTAAATAATGATGCATGCAAACATTCTATAACTTAATTTAGTTATTAACAAATCTAAAAGGTAAGATTAAAGTTAACTTAGGCGTAATAATAGTCCATTAAAATGGACTCATCAGCTTGCTTTGACAATACGATCGGATTCCCACCCTTGGTTCGCGGCTTACGTTCAGGGGTACATATGTCTTTCAGGAATCTTGCGTAAGCCGGTACATGGCGAATTGCATCCATCAAGGGGATGTTTATCTGGACCTGTTCAAAGAGCTTGACCAGATCCTCCTCGGGAGCCACGGGTTTGGTTATCCTTTTTCCTTTGGTCAAGGCCTCAGGAAATGGAATCCTAGTTGGTTCCTCTAGAATAGGTCCAGGTTCTTGATCTGGGATAGGAGTATCCTAGATAACTATCCTATGGTTTTTGCTACTACCAGGCTTGGAGTGGTTCGGATAATGTGGGTCTTGGGTTGCTTTACCACTATGTGTTGTTACAGAGTTTAATCCGGCCCAGTTTTGGTTTGGGTTTGGTAAGAGGGGTGGCTGCTGCTGAAATCCTGCATAAGACGTCGAAGCTTCCATCCCGTCTAGTGATGGAGCAGCAGGGGCCTGATAAATCAATTGTGCATGGCCTAAATTTGGGTTCATAATGTGCCTCTGGGTCATTACGTTATTTGGGTTTGGCAGAGGTTGCGAAGGAAGGGTGCCCGGTTAGCGGGAATTTGCCATCTGGGCTAGTTGATTGCGAACCTCTGTGATCTCGTCCTTGTGCTGTTTTTGCATTGCCGCATTCATCTTTTGAATGTCAGCCAGTGCTTGAAGGATAAGAGTCATTTGATCCTGGTTTGGCCCGGATTGATAGGTAGGATTGGGCCGAGGCTGAGGTGGCTGATATGGATGAGGGGTTGGTGGATGGGTTGATACAGTGGTTTTTGAGTCTGAGAATTTCCCATCCACTGAAAGTTGGGATGATTTCGCCATCCAGGGTTGTACGTATTGGAGAATGGGTCATTCTAGATGGCATTGAGGTCCTCGCATATCTGAGGAACCTCAGGAAAGTCAGAATATGAGGGTTCAGAGTTCCCCCAACTCGAATAGAATGGATCGGAGCTCACTCCGGTATGAGAGTCAGACGGGGGTGGATACGGGTCCATCCCCTGAAAAGATTGGTGATAGATGTTTTGCACAGTTTCCCTCGCCAGAGGTGGCTCGCTGTAGAAGCCGAGTTAGCTTGTCCACCTTCTTCTCTATGATAGAAACCTTGTCCAACCGACTAGCCATCAGTTCCAAGTCGACGGATGTGGACAGATCCTGCGTCTCATGTGCCCCTCTTAGATTAGTCAATGTGCGGGCATTCATCCTTTCGAATAAGCCCATGGAGTCATTATTGATGGAGTTCTCGCACATGTTTTCAAGAATCTCCCACACCGTGTCTTCATGTTGGCCCATGATGTTTCCTCCGCACGTTGCATTAACGAATAATTGAATGTCTTCACAGAGTCCCTGGTAAAAAGACTGGACTTGTTCCCATTTAGGAACTCTGTGATGGGGGCACTTTCGCATGATATCTAAGAATTGGTCCCATGCTTCGTGAAGAGGTTCTCCCATTTGTTGAGTGAAATGGGTGATATGGTGGCGCAAGGCATTCGTCTGGCCAACGGGAAAGAACTTTTTCAAAAATTCAGACTGAAGTTCATCCCATGTGTTGATCGGACGAGTCTGAGTTTGATACCAATGGGCAGCCTTGTCTAGGAGGGAGAAAGAGAACATTTTCATGAGCAGAATATCCTGATTTTGTGGATCTGACCTGAAGGTCCGGGCCAGATGCTTGGGTTGTTTAATGTGTTGGAATGGATCCTCGGAGTTAAGCCTATGAAACTTTGGTATGGCATGAATCATATTGGGCTTGAGTTCAGAATCAGGACCTCCAACTGGGATTCAGACTTGAGGCTCGATCGCCACCGCAGCGGGATTATAGTGATCTCGCATCATTGGTCACTGCGGTGGGTTTACAAAGTTTTGGAAGAGATCAGTCAGGTGTTGAAGCTGGTGCTCAAGGTTGTTCTCTTCTTCAATGGGTTGTGCCATGATGGAAGAAGGAGAACTTGGTTCTGAATCAGATGAAAGGTTTATGGGGTGAGGTTTCTGCACAAACAAGGGTGTCGAGGCTTGGCCTCGACGAGAGTGAATTTCTAAAGGAGGTCTTAAGGATGGTCTTAAGGACCTCCTACCAAACATGCAACGAAGGATGTGATGAGATTAGAAGGTGCTGGACCCAATCGAGACACCAAAAAATTGTTGGGTGACTATAGAGGTTCGGGGCAGATGATACCCCTTAGTCAGAAAGGTCGTCCACTTGAGAAGTACCTGGGTAGCCAGAGAGGGAGAGTCCTGCAAAGACCCCTACACGGTAGAGCGTCCCCACGAGTTACAGGGTTTCCCCCACCTGATCTCTCTTGTCACTGAGATTCTAGGTAGACCAGAATGGGGACCTTGACCTCTTAAGTCTACCTTTTTTACTTTAAGATCAAGGTGCTTAGGGTTCCACTTGAACTTTTAGGTCTTTTGAGTGAAAAAGTGACCTAATTTTAAGGTTGGTTGACCCAAAGGATAAACTTCACCTCTTGTTTCTTTGAGAGGTTTTAGGCCCTTTCTTTTAAGGTTCAAATGGATTAAGAGCCTGATTTACTTAGGGTTTCTCTTGTATAGATCTTTTCAAACAAGGTTTAGGCACACCTCTTTCTGGAAAAAAAAATTTTTCTTGTTTAAGAGAAGATGTGTCTTTAAAAACCCTAGCTTTGCAATCCTTAGGTTGGATCTAGTTGGTCCAATTTAGTTGCCTCAAAAATTAGTATCTAGGGCTCAATCAAGAAAGTTTTAGCCCTAGTTACCTTAGTTGGATGTGCAGTTCAAGATGTGTTGAAATGAAAATCAAGCAACTTCGATGAATTACTAAGTATGAAACAGGTAGCCCTAGGTTGATTTTTCTTTGTTCCTTTTTAGACTTTGAGGGGGTTAAGAGAGAGGTCTAATGAAAGTTACCTGTTCCTTAGTGTGGCTATTGTGCAGCTGCTCTTCTTTTCTCTGCTTTCCCTAAGACAAGCACAACAAAGGAAAGGAATTAAGTCAGTATTGGATCAGAAGTTGTGTTCAAAAGCTTCAGAAGTGCCCATTGCTCCCCGGCAACGGTGCCAAAATGTTTACGCGGCTAGATCGTGTTTTAAAAGATATCTCGTTGTAATATAAATGAACTTTCCGCGAAAACAAATAAAAATCTATAACTCGAAAATCAAAGTATCCGAGGTCGAACACAGGGAGCAATCTGAGTATTCCAAAACTTGAGAACACAACTTTTTAATAAAAAGTAATGACTAGTTCAATAGAAGTGACAGGATAATGTTATGGAGAAAATTGCTCAAAAAGAATTGGACGTCTGATATTGCATCAGACATCTTAAAATTAGCTCTCAAAATTTTTTCTTCTGTTTGTGATTTACTCTGCCGCAGCTATGGTTTCCCCTTTTCTTTCTCTTCCTTAGCTGCTCCTGCTCCTCTTCTTTTTCCTTCTCTTCCTGATTCTCTTCTTGCAGCTATGTCCTGGCTTTGTCTCTTCTTAAGTTGCCTTCTTTTTCTTCCTCTTCTTCCTTTGCTTTCTTGCTTCTCCTCTTTGTCTGCCCCTTGATCTCGCTCTTCTTCTTTCTCTTGGTCTGCCGCACCTCTGTTACAGTGTGTCTTTCTTCTTCTTCTCCTTCGGTTGCAACGGCTAAGTCTTGCTTCTTGCTGCACATCTTCGTTAGCATCCTCCTCTTCTTACACAAGCACCACGCAAAAAAACCTACTCCCCTACCCTCCTCGCGCGTCTCTCTCTCTGAATCTCTCTTCGGTACGGTATCCCAGAGCCGGGTTATCGGGTCGGTCACGTGCCTGAGTCCAGGTGCACCGGCGTGGGTGTGGTGCGCAAGGAGTGCATGGTAGGATAGTTAGGTCGGGTTGCCAGGTCCGTGGGCTAATTCACGGACGAGGCGTGCATAGGTGAGGAGGGACCTCACCCCAGTGAATTGGAGGTGACCAGATAATATCACAAATTCAATTTAAACTACTCAAACACCTCACGACTTACCGAGGTGGGACTAAAAGTCCCACCCGCTGCTGCTGTCAACTGCAAGAGAGTGTCTTCATGATTGGCACAGCTGCAGGTCCCGCAGCACTCTTTATCATGCTAGGCTTGCGCACACTCACAACCCGCACAATCTGAAAGCCTGGGAGCTGATGATTGTGACCTGGAGCTAGAGAACAGTCGAGCTCGAGTCGTTGCTAATGGCGGCTGGGAGCTTGACCCTGCACGACACAAAAAAAACCTTGCAGCTCTATCAGACCACAGGAGGACCTTTGTCGTGTCACGGCGAAGGTGAGGCGATCGGTGGCAGGCCGCAGGGCGGCCTAGGCATGCGTGCCTAGGTTGCTCTGTGGCTAGATTTATGGGTTAGGTCAGGGGAAGAATGGAGTGCGTGTCACATCTTGTGGATGGGTGGAAGGTGTTCAGTGGAGTGTGGCGGAGGTTGTGAGGTGGGTGGCGAGACATGTGGGGGTGCGGAGTGACGGATGCGTCTCGCTGGAGGGTGGCCGGAGATGGGGAGGATGCGGGCGTATAGTGGCGGTTAAGGGGTGTTGTGTGAAATAGAATGAGGGAAAGGAAAGAGTGGAAGATGAGGAGCTTATCTAGAGTAATTGGAGTGAAGTGGGGGGCAGAGGAGACGAGCAACTCATTTTTGTCGTCGTCGGAGAAGATGGCCCTGAGGGAGATAACGGCGACAAGGAGGAGGATAGGAAGGCGTGTGCTGGTGCAGCGCAACGTGGGAGGATGAGGCGGAGTGAACTCTACTGCTGGTATGGCAGCAGAGCGATGAGAGGGAGGAGGAAGAATCGCCGAAGCTTGTGGGCTACTTGGTAGGAGAGAGGGGAGATGAAATCTGGGGGATTCTGCGGCCAAAACAAGCTTGAGAGATTCGCAAAGGACTGGGGGTCCTTTTGTAGCTGCTGGCCGAACTTCTGGTGCGTGGAGGGAAAGCCTTCTACCACCGAATTCTCACCGGAGAAGGAAGGTACTTGAAGCTCCAAATCTCTCATGCGTTTGCACGAGAGATTGGATGGAAATCAAATATTATAATTGAGCTCAGATGGAAGGGGATTTCTCAGAGAATCTCCATTCCAAATCTGGGAGGAGATCTCTGAGGGATCAGGGAGTATTCCCCCTCCATTCCTCATCGGAGAAGGACTCCTCCCCATTAATGGCGGAGGGACCTTTTTGTAAGAGTGGCGAAGAAGATAGGGGGATTTGTGTAATGGTTTTCAAATGATAGGGGCCAAAATGTAATTGGGTGTTCTAATTTGCAAAATAGGTCAAGATGACCTCCCCTTAGGTCCAAATTTTGGTACAAACCTAATTAGGACCTAAGGAATCCAATGGTGAAGTTGGATTTTAGGTTTGACCACGTTTGACTAGATGTTTTGCACAAAAACCCAAATTAGGTCAATTGATGAGCTTGGACCCTAATCTAGGTCAAAATAGGTTCCAAAGGTCAAATTGAATGTTCTAAACCCTAGGGGATATTTATCCATAAATTTTATAAGGTTTATTTGATTTTTATCCTAATCATAACCCTGTTGAATTAAGCGGGTCTATTTTTGGGTTACCAGATGTCATTTAATTCCTGGATTTCACATGAACCCATTTCTGATTGAACCAACCCACTTTTTATCTTATTCAGACCATTTGACCTATGTTTTACCTCTGAGAAATCCTATTTATTTACTACAATGGTAAAATTACAGTTTTACCCTTTATTTCGTGTTTGGTTCTCAGAACACTTATTCCTTCAATTAAGCCCTCCTTTAAGTTATGTAAGAGCTTTTATTCTCTTTCTTGGGTCAAAATAAGCTAGTTAGGGCTCATGATGAGGCTCTCATCAAATAACGACCCATGCCTACGATTTGCAATGCCCTCATTGTAATTTAGGGAGGTTCAAGTTTAGCTTAGATCATTCATTAGAATAGGTGTTGGGTGGGTGGATGGGTCAGGGTGACTGTTGTGGACGATTTCAAGCTCGGGTACAAGTACTAGAGGTGGAGTCGGCTATTCCAATGGATGAACCCTAATGTGCAATATGAGTTCAGCATAAGATGTGTCAAGAAAGGTTTCAGGTTTTTCAAAAAGATGATGGGTTACCTTTTATTAAGCGCTAAGTTTAACGCCATCAGCTGGGTGCAATAAGCTTAGGGAGAATGGAGATCAAAAGATACCTCAGCCCTGCTCGCATCAATGAGTTCAATGAACGGCTTGAGTCACTGACCGTTCACAACAAAGGGTTCTGAATCAAGGATAGCTTGCCTAATTTCTACAGCTCCATTTCCAAAGATTTGTCTGATAAGATATGGTCCAATCAATCTTGATCTGAGTTTTCCTGAGAATAATTTGAGTTTGGCATCAAAGAGTAGGACTTTCTGACCAGCGTGAAAGATCTTTCTGGATATGTGCTAGTCATGAAAGGCCTTAACCCACTCTTTGTAAATTTGCGAGTTCTCATATGCATCATTACGTAATTCATTGATCTCTCTCATTTGAAGCTTTCTATGGGTTTCTGCCTTAGAAAGATCTAGATTACACTTCTGTATGGCCCAATAGGCTTTATGTTCCAACTCGACGGGGAGGTGACATACCTTCCCATACACTAATCTGAAAGGAGACATGCCCAATTGGGTTTTGTGGGCGATCCTATAGGCCCACAAGGCTTCCAGAAGTTGGGACAAAAAATCCTTTCTGCCAGGTCAGACAGTGACTTGAAGGATTTTCTCGATCTCCCGATTTGATAACTCAACAAGACCGTTGGTTTGGGGGTGATAAGGAGTAGAGATTCGGTGTGACACCCTGTATTTGGTCATCAGTGATCTAAACTGAGCATTTGTGAAATGGTTCCCTCCATCAGTGATAATAACACATGGAATTTTGAACCAAGAAAAGATGTTCTGATGAATGAATTTGATTACCACCTTATGATCATTGGTTTGGGTCGGAATGGCTTCGATCCTTTTGGAAAAGTCAACAGCAAGAAGAATGTATTCGAAGCCGTCCGAAACAAGGAAGGGTCCCACGAAATCAATCACCCAAATATCGAAGATTTTGCATACAAGAATAGGTTGTAAAGGCATCATATCGTGATGGCTCATGTTGCCCAAGGTCTGGCAATGGGTGCATGCCTTACAATGATTGTACGCATCTTTGAAAATCGTGGGCCAATAAAAGCCGCACTGGAGGACTTTTGTTGCGATTTTGTCTGGAAAAGTGTTCGCTGCAGGTGATGAGAGCCTCATCATGAGCCATAACTAGCTCATTTTGACCCAATAAAGAGAATAAAAGCTCCTACATAACCTAGAAGAAGGCCTAAATGAAGGAATAAGAACTCTGAGAAGAAAACATGAAATAAAGGTTAAAACTGCAATTTTACCATTGCAGTACATAAACAGGATTTCTCAGAGGAAAAACATAGGTCAAAAGGTCTAAATAAGATAAAAAGTGGGTTGAGTCAATCAGAAATGGGTTTATGTGCAATCTAGGAATTAAATGATATTTGATAACCCTAAAATAGACCCGCTTAAATCAACAAGGTTCCAGCCAGGATAAAAATCAAGTAAACCCTCTAAAAATCTTGGAAAAATATCCTTTAGGGTTTAGAACAGTCAATTTGGCCTTTTAAACCCAGTTTGACCTAGATTAAGGTCCTAGCTCATCAATTGACCTAATTTGGGCTTTTATGCAAAATATCAAATCAAACGTGGTCAAACCTAAATTCCAACTTCACCATTGGATTCCTCCGGTCCAAATTAGGGTTGTACCAAAATTTGGACCTAAGGGGAGGTCATCTTGACCTACTTTGCAATTTAGTACACCCAAATTACAATTTGGTCCCTATCTTTTGAAAATCATCGCAGAGAGCCCCCTAACTTCCTTGCCACCTTTTCAATCAGGTCCTTCCACCATTATTGGGGCAGAATCCTACTCTGACGAGGATTAGAGAGGGAATACTCTCTGATTCCTCAGAGATCCCCTCCCAGAAATGGAAGGGAGATTCTCTGAGGAATTCCCTTCCATCTGAGGCCAGTCTTGATCCCTGGTGTGAACCCAATCTCTCGTGAGAACGCACGAGGGATTTGGGTATCTACCCACTTTCCTTCTCCGGCGAGCCGTTGGAGACGAAGGCGTGCTCTCCAAGCTTTGAACACACGGCCCAATGCCTATAAAAGAACCCCCAAACCCGGCCGCTCAATTTCAGCTCGACCTAGCCAGGGTTTCACCTCAGATTCGTCTCTTCCTTCCCAGCCAGGGAACCCAGCGAGTTCCGACAAGCTCCCTTTCCTTTCCTCTTCGCTCTGCCACAAAACCAGTGGCAGAGACTTCTTCCTGATTCTCCTCCGCGTCGCGTAATACCCACGCACGCTGCCTCAGACCCGTCGTCGCCGCCGTCTTCCTCCACTGGGCAGCTTCTTCTTCGGCGACAGTAGGTACAGCTGTCCGCCTCTTCATCCCCCTTCGTCCCTTTAGTTAGGTTTAAACTATTCTCCTCTATTCCCTCTTTCATTCCCCCACCTTATTTCATCAATCGACCCTCGACCGTCGCTGACCACTGCCATCTTCCTCGCCTCCGACCAACCTCCGGTGCATCGCCCCTGTCGCTCCACACTTCCGCACGACTCGCCGACCAACTCAGAGGCTCTGCCTCACCTCACCGAGCAACCTTTGCCCATCCACCATCCCTCTACGCCTCCACAACAGCCCCTCGAACACACCCACACCTTCGGTCATAGGACGACCTAGGCACGCACGCCTAGGCCGCCCCACGACCTGCTGCATGGCTCATCACCTTTGCCGTGGCACGGCGAAGGTCCTCCGGTGATCTGATTAAGCCGAGAGGCTTGTTTTGTGTCTGACAATTTTCAAGCCCCTGCCGCCATTGACGATAATTGAAGAAGCTCCAAGCTCGCTCCAGGCTTCAGGACGTCCAGGCTTCAGGTGCTGCGCATTGGGGCAGGTCTCACGAAGATCATTGCTCCAGAAATCAATGCCAACAGAGGCTGCAGCTGTGGCAATTGCATGAAGGTTCTGCGGGCGCGCGCGAGAGCGGGGCAGGACTAATGTCCCACATCGGCAATCTACAACGCGTAGGTATGCTTTAAATTGATTTTGTGTTATACGCTTATCGCCTTCGAATGCACAGGGGTGAGGTCCCTCACCCAACGCACGCTCGCCTCGTCTGCGGCTTCACCACGCGGATCTGGTAGGCTCCGACCTGACCCTATCTGAGCACACCTCGCGCATCACCCTCACGATGGTGCGCCTGGTCCTGGATGCGAAGCCCGACCCGATTACCCGCTACTCTGGGAGAGCATCCTGAGAGCAATTTGCAGAGAGAGAGAGAGACGTGCGGGTAGAGGGAAAGGGGTAGGTTTTGCTCCCTTGTGCAGGCAGAGAAGAGACTTAGCCGCAGAAAGGAGAAGAGAAGGAGCAGAAGAAGAAGAAACTTTGAAGAAGAGGCTGAGTGAGGCAGAGAAGAGAAGGAAGAAAGAAGGACTGCAGAGAAAAAGAAGAAGATAGAAGAGAAAAGAAGCAAAGGCAGGAAGAAGATCAAGGAAGAAGAAGACCTGTAGACCAAAAGAAAAGAAAAGAAGAGCCTACACAGAAGAAGAAGGCCGAGAAGAGAAGGAAGAAAGAAGGACTACAGAGAAGAAACAGAAAGAAGACAGAAGAGAAAGAAGCAAAGTGAAGGCTGCAGAAGAAAGAAAGCAAGATCAAAAGAAGAAGAAGAATAACAAAAGAAGGGAAAACACTTTTAAGACGTCTGATCTTGTGATCAGACGTCCAATTTTACTCTTTTACCTGGATTACTTTTTAAATGCATTTGAATTAAACTTTTGAGTAAATTAGAGTGTTCAATTACATTTGAGATTAGTAGTAAATTCCGATTGCTCCCTGTGTTCGACCTTGAATACTCCGATTTTTGAGTAATAAAAACTTTTGTTTGTTGACGACGCTTGATCACCTATACTACGACTCAATAACTGTTAAAACACGATTGAGCCAGTCGCCTCAACAGCAGGCCTGGTCATGGCAGAAGGACAAAATGTCCTGGATTTCTACTTTCCGGATGCACCATCTAATGATCTGATCAGCACCAATGCGGAAGAGGTACAAATCTTCCCACATGTAGTACTTGGCATCGGAAACCAATTTGTCTTTCTTAGCCTTCAGCCAATCGGACGGGATCTGATGTGATGCCAAGTAGTTTACTAAATTAGCAAACCAAGGAAGTTTTGTACTAATAGTCCGGAGGTGCTCATCGAGAAAATGTTCCGTGATGGGTCCGAAGGGTCGATACTGTCAGAGGGAATGCGGGATAAGTGGTCAGCTACCACATTCTGCTTTCCTGCTTTATTGTGATCTCAAAATAAAACTCTTGCAATAGCAAGATCCAACGGATTAGTCAAGGTTTCACATCCTTCTTCGTAAGGAGGTGCCCCACTGCAGTGTGATCTGAGTATATGATAACACAAGAACCCAATGGATATGATCTAAATTTTTCCAGGGAAAATACTATAGCTAGCAGCTCTTTCTCAGTAACTGTATAGTTACGTTGAGCCTCGTCAAGTGTCTTGCTAGTGTAGTAGATGACAATGGGTTTCTCATCTATTTTCTACACAAGCACCACTTCTACAGCATAATCAGATGCATCGTACATGATCTCAAAAGGTTAAGACCAATCAGGGGACTACAGGATAGGTGCTTGGGTAATTCGATCATGTAGGACCTCAAATGCCTAAGAGCACTCCTTCGAGATTTCAAAGGAGACATCCTTAAATAGCAGATTAGTTAGGGGGTGCAAGATTTTTTAGAAATTAGGAATGAATCGACAATAAAAATCAATGTGCCCCAGGAAGGATCGAATGTCTTTGACCGAGCTAGGCATAGGGAGTTTGGAAATCAAATTCACCTTGACTCGATCAACCTGGATGCCTTTTTCAGAGATGAGATGTCCCAGGACAATTCCCTCAGGTACCATGACGTGGCTCTTTTCCCAGGAAAGAACCAAGTTCACATCGATGCATCACCTGAGGATCTGGACCAAGTATAGGAGGCAATCATCAAATGATTCACCAAATGCCGAGAAGTCATCCATGAATACTTCAAGGTATTCACCTACCATATCTGAGAATATGGCAAGCATGCACCGCTGAAAAGTAGTAGGTGATTGCAGGGACCGAACGGGATCCTTCGGAATGCATATGTTCCGAAGGGGCAGGTGAAGGTGGTCTTCTCTTGGTCCTCAGGATGGATTGTGACCTGATTGTAACTGGAGTACTCGTCCAAAAAGCAGAAGAATCGATTTCCCGCTAGTCTCTCAAGAATCTAGTCATGAACGGTAGTGGGAAATGATCCTTCTTCATGGAGGAATTGAGTCTTCTATAATCAATGTAGACTCTCCATGAGTTTGCTATGTGGGTAGATATGGTTTCCCCAATTTCAGTCGTGATGATGGTGAGCCCTACCTTCTTAGACACAACTTGGATTGGGCTCACCCACCGACTGTCGGAGATCGGGTAGATGATCCCTACATCTAACCACTTGATGATCTCCTTTTTCACAACATCTTGTAGATTTGGATTTAGGCATCTCTGCATTTCATGGGATGGTCGTGAGCCCTCTTCAGTGTAGATGTGATGTGTGCAGCATGAAGGGATGATACCAGTCAGATCATTGAGAGTCCATCCAATGGCTCATCAATGTTGCTGGAGAACATAAATCAGGCATGTTTCCTGATCAAGTGTGAGTCAGGAGTTGATAATCATAGGAAATGTCTGATTGGAACCCAAAAAGACGTACTTGAGATGATCGGGAAGAGGCTTTAATTATAAAACCAGGTTATCAGCAATAGCAGGTGGTTCAGGGTGGGTGTCGGGAGCTATGGGTGTGTCTAGGTTGAGTTCAGGCTCCTCTAATTGCAGGTTTTGATCCTCTTGTGGTTGATCGGAAATAGTTGATTTTTCCTCGATAAAGTCGTCAACCATAGCTTCGATATCGCAAATCTGTTCTATGACTTTGCAATTAATTCCTTGTTGGGCCTTAAAGATGTTGATCTTTAGTGCCTTGCTTCCAAATTTTAATTCAATTTGGCCCTCCTCACAATTGATATTGGCTCTAGCAGTGGGCAGAAAGAGTCTCCCTAGTATGATCGGTGTATTCTTCACATTCTCAGGAGCATCCATGTCTAAGACGATAAAATCCGCTGGAAAATAGAAATCATGTACCTTAACTATGACATCCTCAAGAGTTTCTTTTGGTGACTTAATTTATCAGTCGGCTAACTGTAAAGTCATTTCAGTCGGTTTAAGCTCAGATTCCTTGAAGTAGTCTAGTAGGGATGTGGATATCAAATTTATGGAGGCTCCTAAGTCTAATAAAGCTCGATCAAATTGTATCATCGATTTCACAGGAGATCAAAGGGGTGCCTGGGCCTTTTGCCTTAGGCGGGAGTTTGCTCAAAATGACAGAGTTGGCTTGCTTTGATAGTACGATTAGATTCCTATCTTTGGTTCGCGACTTACGCTTAGGTGTACATACGTCTTTTAGAAGTCGTGCGTAAGCCAATACATGGCGTATCGCATCCATTAAGCGGATGTTTATATGGACTTGCTCAAAAAGCTTGACCAGGTCCTCCTTAGGTGCCATGGTTTTGGTTATCCTTTTTCCCTTGGTCAGGGCCTCAGGAAATGGAACCTTAGATGGTTCCTCTAGAATAGGTCCAGGTTCTTGATCTGGGATAGAGGTGTCCTGGATGACTATCCTAGGATTAGGGTTTGTATTACCAGGCTGTGAGTGGCTTTGATAAAGTGGGTCTTGTGTTGTTTTGCCATTGCGGGTAGTAACAGAATTCAATCCTACCTAGTTTTGGTTTGGTTTGGGTAAAAGAGGTGCTTGCTACTGGTAACCCGTATATGATGTCGAAGCCTCCATTTCATCGGGTAATGGAGTAGATTCTAGCATACAACCTAAAACATCGGAATTGAGCTAGATTCTAGCATAACTTTGAGTCAATACATGCATAAGCATCGTAATTCGCATACTAGCTAGTTTATTAGTCATATAGATAATATCATCATTTTATGACCTAAAAGAGCGATGATTTTAATCGTAGATGATTCAAAGCCGCAGATGTTAGATCCGACTAGACAGATCTAATCAGAAAGACGACGGAAGTCCAACGCTTTCAAAATCATCCCAATCTGACAACCAGAGCATCGTGTGCAGTCCATAGAAGAACGGAGATGATGGAGTAAAAGTACAAAGATTTGAGCCTCAGATGAAGAATCCAACCACACGGATGAATCCAGATCGACGATCGCAGTCCAACAGCACAAAAATCAACTCAATCGGAGGTCTACAGCACCGGATACAAAGAAAAGAAGATGAACGGCCATGATGGTGCCATGTGGCACCATCACAGCCGCTCCCTCACCACTGCCCCATCTAGGAAGGCCGCATCGTACGCTGTGGGCTGTTGGATCTTCATCCAATGGCCATGAGCATGCCACGTGATAGCGATTTCACGCAGTTTGTTAATTAAGTTGTTGTAACGCGTAAAACTGATCAACTCTTAAATTTATATTCCTAGATAGGGGAGTATCTAGGGTCGTCCAAGGAGGCCAAATGTTTGCAAAAGTGATTCTCTTGCTTGGAATACAAATCTCAACTTTCTTTTTAGTATTTTTCAATATATCATTTTTTTTTGTTTTAAATTAAGACAACATGCGAAATGGTGGTGGGAAGGTGATTTACACTTCAATTTAAAATACTATTTCTAAGTGGCAAGTAGAGCCTCTCCCTAAGCTCACTCTAGGCAAGTGGAGGCCTAGAATAATTAGGGAGAGGGAGTGAAGAATGCTAAAGACAAGCAAGTAGAAATGTAAAATAGAAAATTGCAAAGAAGGCAACTTAGATTGATGAAAAGTGTTTTACAAAAAAAAGCCTAGTAGAGGAATGCTTCTACTACTAGAAAAATTAAAATAAAGAAAATCAAACACAAATCCTCTAGATAGATGGTGAAGAAGAGGGCTTCTTGCTCCAAGGTTGGTCGCTCCCAAGCTTGAAAAGAATCCTTCAACTCCTTCCTTACTGTACTCCGCCAAGGTAATGTCCTCCAAGGCAAGCCCTAGGGGGTGTGCCCTAAGCTTCTCTCCAAGGGTGGACGTCCACCCTAGGTCCTTCTCCCTTGCCTGGCTATCCTCCTTGAAGTGGAAGAGTCCTCCTCCTTGGCGTGGCCTAAGTTGAAGAGAGTGGGGAGAAGAAGGCACCAAAAGGGTTAGTGATGTGCCCCTTTAATCTCCTTCTCTACTCCTTCTTCTTGGCCGTAGGTATAGGTGGTTTAGGTATTAAAATACACTAATGGAGGATGCCCCAAAATGGTGGTAGGTGGTGGGTTTTTATAGAATAGGAAGGGGGCTAAGGTGTCCCTTGAAATGGAGGGCCAAGATGAAGAGATGGAGGTGGTTAAAGATCCTATGGCCAAGGTGAGTTGGCGCCACCTTAAGGGACACCAAGGGGGTAGTTATGGGTGTTGACACCCCTTGATGTTGGCACCAAAAAGGGTTCTATAAGGTGGTCTAAGTTGGCGCCAAGAGGGATTCTAGAAGGAGGGGTAGGTGGATGGCTAGGATGGCTTATGTGGGTAGGTGAAGGGTGGATTAAGGGCTGAAAGTTGGCGCCAATATAGAGGTGGTTAGGGGTAGTTTTTGGCACCAACTTAAGGTGTCTTTTGGTGGTGATAATGGGGTGAAGGGATGGCTAGGAGGTGGCGCCAACTTGAGTAGGGTAGCTAGATTAGGTAGGCTTAAGTTGGTGGAGCTAGCTAGGGTTGACTTTGAAGGTGGTGGATGGCCAAGGAGCTGGTTGCTAGCTAAGCTAAGCTAAGCTAAGCTAAGCTAAGCTAGCTTAGCTAAAGGTGGAGTAGAGGAGAAGGTGTTGGAGCTAGGGTTTGGAGGGAGGAGCTGAGGAGGAGAAGTCTGGAGATGAAATTGGAGCTGGCTACTGCTGAAGAGGCTGGCATGGAGCTACTCTAGTTGGCTTAGCTTGCTAGTTCTTTGCTAGTTGCTAAGATAAGCTAAAGTAAGCTAGCTTCTACCATGATGAGCTGAGGTGAGCTAGGTCTGGTGCTCCCAGGGAGGGTCAAGCTGGTTGAGGTAGCTAAGGTAGCTTAGCTCAACTGAGTTGAGCTAAGCTGAGTCCCCAGGAGCTGGACTTGAGCTTCCTGAGCTGGGATGAGCTCTTCTTCAGCTAGCTGGAGTTGAGTGGAGCTAGATGTAGCTGGATCTGAGCTGGGGTGAACTCCTGTCAACTCAGCTGAGCTAGCTAGAGCTCCCTGTGGACTAGTGGGAGCTGAGATGAGCTAGACTCAGCTAAGTTGAGCTGGATCTGAGCTGACTTGAGCTAGGGTGAGCTAAGATGAACTCTCTTGAGCTACCACTCAGCTAAGATTAGCTGAATGGAGCTGGGATGAGCTAACCATAGTTCAAGTGAGCTAGGTTCCAGCTGCGGTGAACTGGATCAAGCTGAGGTGAGCTGGATCAAGCTGAGTTCCAGCTAGTCTAGGCTTCTCCTTCACCATTTGCCTTCTTGTGTGCTAGGGTTTTAGGGATCTATATATCTGTACATCCCTAACACTCACAAAAACATATTAAAAGACAATAAAAAATGCAATGCATGCCACACCTAATTTATGCCTAAATGCAGCCCAAAAAACCCGTTTGTGGAGTAAAATCCTAAGAGCTAGGTTTGTTTTAATGCATAAGAATGATGATAAACTGGTGTTTATCACATGTCGCCCGCCCAGACTGGATAAGGATAAGTACAAATAAAAAAGTATATATAAGAAAGGCTTCGTAGAGCGTAGTGGCTCGTGTGCGCACATGCATGCGTGGGGCACAGGTACAAGCCCGGCACTACGCAAAATTGAAGCGAGCTCGCGTGAATGCAATTGCATGCGATTGTACACATTGAAGCGTGGCGACGTGGTACGATCAGAGCGCGTAGCGGGTATGCATGATCTCATATGGTTGCTTCGACCCTAAGGCAGCGGCTGACGTTAAGGTGGGATTAAGGCTTGAGCGGAGAGAAGGAAAAGATGAAGGGCACGCGAGGGAGCGAGGTTGTACGATCTTCGATCCATTGCTCCAGTGGCTACCACGTGTCTCCACCAGAGCAAATCTGAGAGTAGAAGGTTTTTCGAAGGTTATTTTGAGGCCGAATCAGAGCCGTTGATCTCCCAATCGATGGATCTGATTAGGCAAAGGGTTGTTGCACAAGATTAAGGGTTAAAATACCCTTTTTGCCCTCCATCAAAACTATAAAAGATGTCCCAGGACCCCCCAATTGAAGGCATCAACTTATAATCTCTCTCTCCCATCAACTCTAGATCTCTTCTACCGTCTTCTCTGCAATTCTTCATCCCAGTGCTCTGGATCTGAGGTGCTGCTGCATCTTGGACAGGCATCCCACAAGCGATGTTGTTTCTCTGCCACTTTCTTCTCTCTCTCTCTCATTCTATCTATCTATCGTCTCTATTAGTATTTTCTACTATTAAAAACTTTATCTAATTGCAATAAAATTCTGATTCTTTGAATATATACTTTATACATATATACAGATATATATATCTAGTTAGAATTAGTTTTTTTGAAACACTTCTGCAAAAATCGAGATTGCCTCCCTACGAACAACCTTGTACTCACCAGAGTTTTATAAATTTGTTTGTCGACGTGTTTTCACACTATACTACAACTATACAACTTTTAAATGCAAATTACACGTCGGACAAGTTGGCGCCATTACCGAGAGGCAACAAAAATTTTAAAGTTTTTCGGTGCGTATTTGAGATTTCTAACTTGCTACTTTTGTTGATTTCGTTTGTGCAGGAAAACAAGGAAATCAAAATGAAACACAACAACAGGAATTGCATTTTCGAACCTCAGGTAAGTATCCGTAGTTTTGATTAGTTATATTTAGGCACGTGTTGCGATTAGAGCACGTAGCAGGTATGCATGATCTCATATGGTTGCTTCGACGCTAAGGCAGCGGCTGACGTTAAGGTGGGATTAAGGCTTGAGCGGAGAGAAGGAAAAGACGAAGGGCGCGTAAGGGAGCGAGGTTGTACGATCTTCAATCCATTGCTCCAATGGCTACCACGTGTCGCCACCAGAGCAAATTCGAGCGTAGAAGGTTTTTTGAAGGTTATTTTGAGGTCGAATCAGAGCCGTTGATCTCCCGATAGATGGATCTAATTAGCCAAAGGGTTGTTGCACATGATTAAGGGTTAAAATACCCTTTTTGCTATCCATCAAAACTATAAAAGATGGCCCAGGACCCCCCAATTGAAGGCATCAACTTAGAATCTCTCTCTCCCATCAACTCTAGATCTCTTCTACCTTCTTCTTTGCAATTCTTCATCCAAGTGCTCCGGATCTGAGGTGCTGGCGCATCTTGAACAAGCATCCCATAAGCGACGTTGTTTCTCTACCACTTTCCTCTCTCTCTCTCATTCTATCTATCTATCGTCTCTATTAGTATTTTCTACTATTAAAAACTTTATCTAATTGCAATAAAATTTTGATTCTTTGGATATCTACTTTATACATATATACAGATATCTATATCTAGTTAGAATTAGTTTTTTTGAAACACTTCTGCAAAAATCGAGATTGCCTCCCTACGAACAACCTTATACTCACCAGAGTTTTATAAATTTGTTTGTCGATGTGTTTTCACGCTATACTACAGCTATACAACCTTTAAATGCAAATTACACGTCGGACGAGTTGGCGCCATTGCCGGGAGGCAACAGAAATTTTTAAAGCTTTTCGGTGTGTATTTGAGATTTCTAACTTGCTACTTTTGTTGATTTCGTTTGTGCAGGAAAACAAGGAAATCAAAATGAAACACAACAACAGGAATTGCATTTTCTAACCTCAGGTAAGTATTCGTAGTTTTGATTAGTTATATTTAGGATTTACTTGAACCTTAGGATTAGTTAGAACTCGTTTGCTTATTAAAAGAAAAAAAAGTCTCTCTTGATTTTTGGCCTGAAATAAAGTTTTACATTAAAAATTTAATTCTTGGATATCCATAAATCGAAAAATTCTTAAATTTTTATTGAACGTATATCTCAAAGTTAGGAACAACATATCCAAATTTTGTGCAAATCAAAGTTATAAAAGAATTTTAAAAATTCGCACACTGATCAGTTATCAATACAAATTTTGTTTTTGATTATTCAGAGTTCAAAATATCATAACAATTTTTATATAACTCCAATTTACTTGAAATTTAAGGCATTGTATTTATAAGATAATTAAAAATTGATAAAAAATTTGAAAAAATTATTTATTACACGTTTGGTTGCACGGATTATCCAATCACCAACTGGGGGTCAAAATAGACTACAAAACCCCTAGTACAATTTAAATATGAAAAAAATAGAAAAAGTGCATTAAAAATCTTGAAAAAATATTTTGTGAGTGCCTAGTTATTGGTGCAATAATGACCAATTGATTTCATTGCTTGGGTCTCACTAGTCATCATTTTGGACCTAAAAGAATCATTTAAAGCTATCTATGCCTAGGGTTTCATGCTAAGGATAGAGCACACCTGCATTTCCATGCTCAAAGGAAATCTATCAAAGAAATTGAGATTTGCAAAACTCTTTGTGTGTCTCATCAGAACCTTGGTTGAAAATATTTAATCAAGTGAACCCTAAAACACGCTAACACAAGCATTTGAATCTTAAAAGATACTTCATCATAAAAGTTTGCTTGTGAACCCTTTGCCTGCGCACTTCACATCTCTAAAATCAACTTTAAGGGCAAACACCCCCCCTAATGCCCATCATATTCCAAAAGCACATCAAACCCAAACCTAAAATTGAGTAGACGTGCCCTAGGCAGGACTAATAGACTTGGGGACTTGAAACTAGATTTGGCTAAGGTCAAAGCCTTGTCTACTTGGACCCACTGGTGAGAAGAAAGGTCTGTGCGGTAACCGCATTAACCTTTAGTGATGTCCTGCCGTGTGGGGTGTCCTAAGGGGTCCCACCCTTCTGGCCAGCCAAGTAATTCAAGGGTTGATCTAACCCAATCGTGTTTTGGGGAGCCAGGATCTGGTCTAATTAGGGTTGGCACTCTAAGGACTAGTTTGATTGCTTATATTGAAAGGGCAGGGTATTCTCTCATCTATCTTCTCTCTCTCATCTATTAACTTTCTTCTGGTACATGGATGCTAAAAGGGTCTCTGAACCCTAATTTGGTACCACCTTTAGAGAGTAAACTAAAGAGAAGACCTAATTTTTTTCAATACACTCCAATATCCAATTTCCATGAGGAATAAATGATTGAGGAGGAAATGATAAACCCATACTCCTTTGCCTTACACTATTCCTCCTTTTCTCCCTATCCCAACCTTTCCCTTACATCAACTTCTTCAAGTTGGGAGAACTCTCCTTAATACCCGGGACTTGATTCCATTGCCTATACCTCATATTCCTCGGGTATAGCCAAGCCCATCTCAAATCCCACACAAATCTCTGGATTTCAAGGATCTATATAGTCTAAAGAGACACTCTCCATACAGGACCAGCACCTAGCTGGCATGACCAGTTATCTTGACCGGTTCAACCAAACTCATCTCTCCCCAGATCATGGATATGCCTCAGAATCCCAACACCTAGTATAACAATCCTATCCTTGAAATCACTTTTCAAATTATCCCAATCCCACCCAAACAACTTCACCTTCTCA
This sequence comes from Thalassia testudinum, assembly GCA_037157565.1. NCBI lineage: Eukaryota > Viridiplantae > Streptophyta > Magnoliopsida > Alismatales > Hydrocharitaceae > Thalassia > Thalassia testudinum. The sequence continues at coordinate 28,758,763 of JAZHRO010000073.1, forward strand.
TTGAAATATCCCTACACCAACCAACCAAGGATATGATTCTTACCCTAGCTATTCAAATGACGGATATTCTGATTTGACTAAGGTTAGAAACTCTGAAAATTATTATCCTCAACCTAAGCAAATCCCTGACCATGGAGGTGATCCTGAGATCACCCAATTACTCCAAGTAGTCCAGGGGATGAGAGAAGCTAATAAAAGAAATACAGATAATATGACAAAACAACTTAATAGAATTTGGAAAGCTCAAGGTGATAAAACTGGTTCGAGTATGGAACAAGTTGGTGATAAGCCACTCAAGGTTGAGGATCCAACCTTAAGTATGACATCTTATCAAATCCCAACCTCCACATACACTAAGCCCACCCACCAGCCTCATGATTATGCAAAACAGATCCTTGTTGATATCCCAAAGCTGACTTTGAGGAGGAAGGCTCACTTAAGGAAGTATATCTTGATTTAGGCCCTTAATTGCAACCATTCTATTTTGAGGAGCCAATTCATAGTGAGCTGGAGTATGAGTCTTTTATATTTAAGGACACACAATTGGATTACATGGATGATTTGGGAGAATCAAAGCAAGATCAACAAGAAAGAAAGATTGGGAACAGTGACACTCCCAACCAAGCATGGCTGGATGGCTCTGATGAAATCTTGTCTGAGGATTACCATGACCAAATATGCTTAAATGATTCGATATCTGGATTTGGAGATGCTGAACATTCCCATATAGAAGCCAAATCTACTTTCACTTCTGTTTCATCTAATCCGTACCTTTCTCTCCACATCCACCAGAGTCCTGAGGAAAAACCTGACCATTATCCCCAACATCTTGAGATTGAACAAAATAGACAATCCCCTTATGAAAAAGATGTTCAAGAAATCGCAGAATTACTGGGGATGACTTATGAGGATCTATCTGAGGAAGCAAAGACTTTAGCTGAATCATGGGATTTGGAAGAATTTGACTTGATTAATGAGAAACAAGAAGATATTCCCTCAGAAGATATGGTTCGAAAAGGATTTGTGGTGTTGACTAATCCAAACCCTGATGTTTTGGTTCGAAGGAAAAATGAATTAAAATAAGATTTAGGCAACTCAAATGAGACTGTTGTTCACCCCTGGGATAAGATTAAGGACTCTGATAAGTCTAGAACTATTGAGATGGATCAGTGGATCTTATTTGACTCACCTACTCGACATCCATCCACACCTGATTTGACTTGCGAAGTGGTTTCTTATACCATTTCGGACTACACCATTCGGGTTCCTCCTTTCATTTCCCATCACTTTTAGAACCCATATGATGTATTCCCCACGAACCACCCTATATCCACCTCATCTGCCTTCCTCATGCATCACTTCTTAAGGTTGCCACTATCTACTTTCCACTCTGGCACCCACACTAATGTTTCTCTCTTTTGTAGCATTTGGCTACAATTAGTTTCAAGCCTGTTCACTTTATTTTTCTGACCTTTTAGGCTTGGTATTCACCAACATCTGGTTCGCATTTGTGGACCATTGATCCTTATGCTACATGACCATATCTTTATTTTAATCTGGACCCAACCCATCAATCTAATCAATCATTTTGGATTTAAGTCCGGCAAATGACGTTAAACTTAGCACTAGCTGGGAGGCAACCCAGTATTCATTATAGGTAGCTCTGCATTTTCCGCATCCATGCTGACCTGGATTAACAAACATAGTCATGTGATATCCCCTCCTCTCGCTTATTATATTTTGATTTTCATGCATACATTTCACTGACTTTGTAATGAATAGGCATGGGGGGGTGGACATTGCATGTCTTATCTTTATATCTGAAAAAAAAATGCATTTAAGCATAAAGAATTTTTATTAAGGTTTTATTAGGGATTTATTCTTAAGTTGATTCCTGAGTTTAGAATCCAGTATAATTTCACACTTACACGTAGAATTTGCAATGGATCCTCTGTGAAGATCGATAAACATCTTTAGTTTGTCGAGAAGAAGCAGTGCTTCTTCTCCTAAACCCTTGGATAGTAATTAGGGAGCCAGGAAAACTATTTTCTAATAGATCCACCAAACAAGTGTGTGGTGAGAGTAGAAAGTCTACTGATGCTCTAAAGCTAGTATGAGGAATCTTAAACTCTGGATAATGAGATAATGATACTCGGAGTTAGGCATAGTTTTCTCTCTCGATTTCTGCATACAAGTTCTTAGTGCGAACATCTTTTGAGAGCCACCAAATAAGGCAAAATATGTAGAGAGTCGGTTCTGATAAAACTATGACTAAGGTGGATGGTCACGATGTCCTTTAAGGAAACCTAGGCTGTAGGAGAGTATTAATGTCAAGGTCAGAAATATGTTGTCCTATCCATTCCTTTCCTAGTGTCAAGAATTGGCACTTTTACCAAATAAGGCACCTGATATCCTCTTGAACACCCACAATCCTGAATAATGCCTCGTGAATAAAAGTTGTATGTGTTATTGCGTTGTATTAGTAGATGTTTGAAAAAAAAGAGAAGGTATATATGTCTATGCATATAGAAAAAAATATACATATACAGAAAAAAAGAGAGGAGTAGAAAAGAAAGAAAGAAAAAGAAAAAAAAAAGTTCACAAGTGCTTTTAGAGTTTATTTCAAGTGTATTAAGGCAAAACACCCATCACCCTCATGATCCACCAAATACAACCTTGACCTACTTTTCTGTATTTCTGGCCGCCGAATACAAGCTGAGGAATGCTGACTTAGTCGTAGAGTTATCAGAACCTAATCAAAGTGTTAGTACCATGAGAGACCACAAAATATACTGATAAATCTGGTGAGATTGTGAGCTTAAAAAGAAAGAAAAGAAAAAGGAAGAGAAAGAAAGAGAGAGAACAAGTACAAAGGAATTAAAGAGAGCACAGTTTCTCGCCTCTCTCTGAGTTGAATTATTTCATAATCTGAAAATCTAGGTTCTAAAGTACTAGTCTATATGTAGCACCAGATGAGTGTGAGCCACCAAAAATAAATCCGCTTGACTCAAAAAAAAAAATCTTCTACCTAACCCAAAAGCCGGGGATGAATATATGGGTTACCATATAACCGCGAGAGGAGAAGTTTTCCTATCCCAATAGATTTTTACTAAGGGTCAAGTACGAGCTTTAGATGTAGATTGACTTTTCACTTGGATCCGTTGCATAGACTACAACAAAACACATTCATGATTATCTGGATTACTAAAGTATTGGATGAAAATAAAAGACATAAATCTCTAGTCAAACTCTTGATAGAAATCTATCATGTAGGACCACTTTGCATTTAGTCTTACATTTGCTAGGGACTAGCAAGATTTAGGCATGGGGGTGTGATTGCACACCAATCATACAACCTAAAACACCTGAATTGAGCTAGATTCTAGCATAACTTCGAGTCAATGCATGCATAAGTATCGTAATTCGCATACTAGTTAGTTTATTAGTCATATAGATAATATCATCATTTTATGGCCTAAAAGAGAGATGATTTTAATCGTAGATGATTCGAAGTCGCAGATGTCAGATTTGACCAGACATATCTGATCAGAACGATGACGAAAGTCCAACGCTTCCAAAATCGTCTCGATCAAACAACTAGAGCATCGTGTGCAGTCCATAGAAGAATGGAGATGATGGAGCCAAAGGACAAAGATCTGAGCCTCATATGAAGAATCCAACCGCACGGATGAATCTGGATTGACGATCATAGTCCAACAATGTAAAAATTAACTCAATCGAAGGTCTACAGCACCAAATACAAAGAAAAGAAGATGGACGGCCGTGATGGCACCACATGGTGCCATCACAACTGCTCACTCACCACTGCCCCATCTAGGAAAGCTGCACCACACGTTGTGGGCCGTTGGATTTTCATCCAACAGCCATGAGCACGCCACGTCGCCCGCCTAGATTGGATGAGGATAAATACAAATAAACAAGTATATATAACAAAGGCTTTGCATAGAGCAGTGGCTCGCGCGTGCGTGTGCATGTGTGGGGCGCTGATTCGAGCCTGGCCCTATGCAAAATTGAAGCAAGCTCGCACGGGCACAATTGCATGCAATTATACTCGCTGAAGCGCAGCGACGTGGAGCGATCAGAGCACGTAGCGGGTATGCGTGATCTCACGCAATTGCTTCGACGCTAAGGCAGTGACACTCATTACGATTGGATGGTTGATGTTAAGGTGGGATTAAGGCTTGAGCGGCAAGAAGGAAAAGATGATTGGTGTGCAAGGCCATGCGATCTTCGATCCATCGCTTCAGCAGCTGCCACATGTCGCCACCAGAGCAAATCCGAGCGTAGAAGGTTTTTTGAAGGCTATTTTAAGGTCGAATTAGAGTCGTTGATCTCTCGATCGATGGATCTGATTAGCGAAATGGTTGTTGCACAAGATTAAGGGTTAAAATACCATTTTTGCCCTCCATCAAAACTATAAAAGAAGGCTTAGGGCCCCTCAGTTGAGGGCATCAACTTAGAATCTCTTTCTCCCATCAACTCGAGATCTCTTCTACCGTCTTCTCTGCAATTCTCCATCCCGATGCTCTAGATATGAGGTGCTGCCGCATCACGCACAGGCATCCCACAAGCGACGTCATTTCTCTACCGCTTTCTTCTCTCTCTCTCGCTCATTCTATCTATCTATCTGTCTCTAGCATTTTCTACTGTTAAAACTTTATCTAATTGCAGTAAATTATGATTCTCTGAATATCTGCTTTATATATATACATATATATATCTAGTTAGAATTAGTTTTATTGAAACGCTTCTGCAAAAATCGAGATTGCCTCCCTACGAATGACCCGGTACTCACCGGAGTTTTATAAATTTATTTGTCGACGTGTTTTCACGTTATACAGCTAAACAACTTTTAAAACGTGAATTATGCATCAGATAGTAAAAGAGGTGCTTGCTGCTGGTAACCCGTATATGATGTCCAAGCCTCCATCTCGTTGGGTAATGGAGTAGAAGAAGCCTGATAAACAAAGTGAGCTTGGCTCGGATTTGGGTTCATAACATGCCTCTGGTTTGGCACGTTATTCAAATTAGGCAGAGGTTGTGAAGGAAGTGCACCAAGTTGGCGAAGATTTGCCATCTGGACAAGTTGATTGCGAACCTTTGTGTTCTCGTCTCTATATTGTTTTTGCATAGCCGCATTCGTATTCTGAATGTCAGCTAGAGTCAGAAGGATAAGAGTCATTTGATTTGTATGAGTCAGCCCAGATTGATAAGTTGGGTTAGGCCGAGGTAGAGGTAGTTGATATGGATGAGGAGCTTGTGGCCGAGGCTGATATTGAGGTCTCTAATTTTGATTATTGCCTGACCACATGAAATTGGGATGATTACGCCATCCAAGGTTGTAAGTGCTTGAGAATGGATCATTCGAAATGGTGTTGAGGTCCTCGTAGGTCTGAGGAACCTTGGGAAAGTCAGAATACGATGGTTCAAAGTTCCCCTAACTAGAGTAGGTAGGTCCAGAGTTTCCTCTGAAATCAAAATCAGATGAGGGTAGATATAGGTCCATCTCTTGAGAAGATCGATGATAGATGTTGTGCATAGCCTCCTTGCCAGAGGGTGGTTGCATGAACAGGTTTTGCGTAGAGGTGGCTCACTACAAAGGTCGAGTTAGTTCATCCACCTTCTTCTCAATAATAGAGACTTTGTCTAGATGACTGGCCATTAGTTCCAAGTTGACGGAAGAGGACAGGCCTTGCGTCTCATATGCTCCCTTTGGATTCGTCAATGCATGAGCATTCGTCTGGTCGAACATGCCTATGGATTCATTATTGACGGAGTTCTCGCATATATTCTCGAGGATTTCCCACACGGTGTCTTTGTGTTGACCCACGATGTTTCCTCTGTAGGTCGCATTGACAAATAATCGAATATCTTCACGGAGTCCCTGGTAAAAAGGCTAGATTTGTTGCCATTTAGGAACTATGTTGTGGGGGCACTTTCGCATGAGATCCAAAAGATGATCCCATGCCTCGTGAAGTGGTTCTCTTGCTTGTTGTGTGAAATGTGTGATCTGGTGCCGTAAAGCATTTGTCCGAACAACAGGGAAGAACTTTCTCAAAAACTTGGATTGAAGTTCTACCCAGGTGTTGATTGGACGCATTTGGGTTTGGTACCAATGAGTAGCATTGTCCATGAGAGAGAAGGAGAACATTTTCATGAGTAGAACATCCCGATTTTGAGCTTCTGACCCGAAGGTCTGGGCCAGATGCTTGAGTTGCTTGATATGCTGGAAAGGATCTTTGGAATTATGCCCATGGAATTTGGGAATGGCATGAATCATGTTGGGCTTGAGTTTGGTGTTAGGTCCTCCAATGGGGATTTGTATTTGAGGTTTGATTGCCACCGCAGTGGGATTGTAGTTATCTCACATCATTAGATGCTGCAGTGGGTTTACAAAGGCTTGGCATAGATCATTGAGGTGCTGAAGCTGATTTTCGAGATTATTTTCTTCTACTAGTTGTGCCATGATGATGGATGAAGGAGAATCATGTTCAGATGAATCAGAAGAAATATCGATTGGATTGGGTTGTTGCACAAACAAGGAGGTCGAGGCTTGGCCTCGACGTGAATGAGTAGCTAAAGGAGGCCTCAAGGATGGTCTTAGATACCTCCTCCTAAACATGCACCGATGGAGTAGATGAGAGGTAGAATGTGATGTACCCAATCAAGACACCCAAAAATTTTGGATGACTATAGAGGTTCGAGGCGGATGATACCCCTTAGTCAGAAAGCCGTTCACCTGAGAATTACCTGAGCAGCCAGAGAGGGAGAGTCCTACAAAGACTCCTACATGGTAGAGCACCCCCATGGGTTACAGGGTTTCCCCCACCTGACCTCTCTTGTCACTAATGTTCCAGGTAGACCAGAATGGGGACTTGACCTCTTAAGTCTACTAGTTTAAATTAAGAGCAAGGGTGCTTAGGATTTCACTTGAACTTTTAAGATGTTTTTGTGAAAAAGTTACCTAATTTGAAGATTGGTTAACACAACAAGGTGGGTCAACTTCACCTGTATTGTCCTCTTGAGAATTTTAGGTCCCTCTTTTAGTGTTCAAATGAATTTAAGAGCCTGATTTTTAGGGTTTTGCTTGAATAGATCAATTCAATCAAGGTCTAGGCACACATTGTTTTGGAGAGATAATTTCTTGATTAAGAAAGTGTGTCTCTAAAACCCAAAACTGGAATCCTTAATTGGCTCTAACTTGGTCCAATTTCGTTTGTCAAAATGTGGTACCTAGGCTCAAACAAGAATGTGATAGCCCTAGATACCTTAGCTTCAAATGAGTGCACAAATCAGGATTTGAATGTTTGTAGAATGTATCAAATCAGGAAACTTGATGATTAATCTAAGAATATAATGTAAGAAGCCCTAATTGATTTCTTCCTTTCTTAGCTTTTTCAGAATCAGGGATTTAGAAGGATTTGAATGGAGTTTTACCTGTCCGTGGAGTGGTTGATGTGTGGCCGATCTTCCTTAATGGATCCCCTGAAATAGATCAAAGTCAAAAGAAATAAAGCAAGTTAGTATTGACTCAGATATTGCAACCAAGAGATCTAAATTGCACGTTGCTCTCTGGCAACAGTGCCAAAATGTTTGCATGGAGAAATCGAGGTTAAAAACTGCGTTGTAATATAGTCGAAATTGCTTTGAAAATAAATAAATATATTACTCGAATTTTAAGTCTGAGGTCGAACAAAGGGAGCAATATGAAATTCAAAACTCAAGATCATAATTTAAATCAAAAATAGAGATTGCAATAGGAATAATGTCAGGATTAATATGCAAAAAGAGTGGAGTAAAATGGTGATTTAAATCACCAATTACTCCTCACAAATAACACTTAAACCAAAGCCTCAAATAGATGTAATCAAATGTATTAGACATCTTAAATAGCCCTATGCTACAGTTCTGTTTAGAGACTTAAGGGTCTCTCTGCTTCTGGGCTTCTCCTATGCATCTCTTCTCTTCTTCTCCTTCCTTTCTCTGTGCTTCTCCGTTTCTTCTTGTTCTTCTTCTTCTGTTCTTCTACTCTTCTCCTTCCTTTCTTTCTTTCTTCTCAATTCTCCTTTACGCAGAGGGGGAAGATCCTTCAAATGGCTAAGTGTCAGCCGATACTTCCTGTAGCAAAACCCCCTGCCCCCGTGCGCTATCTCTATTTCTCTCTCTGGGTTACACTCTCCCAGAGCCTTCCACAGTACCAGGTAATTGGGTTTTAGACATAGAGTGCACCTGAGTCCAGGACTGCGGGCGTGATTGCAACCGAGGAGTGAAGGCTTAGGCGGATCGGACGCACCAGGTCCACGGGGTATATGTCGCAGACGAGGCATGTGAGCGGGTGAGCGGGGACCTCACCCCTAGTGTCTGAGGCAAATAGACTTAGACACTTTTTCAATTTATGCATCACGGGGCGCTTAGTGATATCCGAGGTGGGACTATCTGCATCCCTCTGCTTCGCGCATCTGCAGCAGCACATCTTCCTTCAATTGCCTCAGCTAGTGAGGTCAATGTGTCTGATTGACCACCTAGGCATGTGCGCATGATGTTTTCGCACAACCTGGGGCTTTCACCTGGGACTGTCATGCCTGAAGCGTGGTTCAAGCAAGCTCAAAGGTTGGTTGTAATGGCGGTGATGGCTGGAACCTGAAATCCACGAATATGGGTGCTAAGCCCCAGTTAAAATGTTTTGGAGGGTCGTTGGTGAATGAGGAGCACGGTAGTGGTGATTTGGTAGCGTGGGAATAGGTGTAGTGGTCAGACAAGGTCAGGGACGACAACGAAAAGGTGGGTTGTTCAGGGGCACTAAGAAGAGGCCAATAGCCTCAATTAACAGAGGGCTTTTTCTCTCTAGGACACGACAGAGGTGTACGGATGAACAGAGGCCAGGTTGGTGGAGCGTAGTGGCCGTGCGAACTCGCCGGAGGTACTCCAATGAGGTGGAAAACAGAGGGCGTTAGGGTGAGTCGACGATCGAAACAAAGTTGCGAATGTTTGGGAATGATAAGTGGAAGATGAGGCATTGATAGGGCTAGCTAGCCGATGAAGTAGTGAAGAGGCGGCGTTGGTTATGGTGTGGTTGGCGCTAGGGATGAAGGTGCTTTAGTAAGGGAAGGTCGGCAATGATGAAGGAGATAGAAGCACCTGCTGGTATGGCATGACACAAAAGAAGGCAAGGAAGGAGGATCTGCTGCTGGTATTGCAGTCAGATGACGTGGAGAGGCAACGAGGGTCGTCGGAGCTCAAGGAGCTTTTCGGTCGGGTCAAGAGAGAGGAATTCAGGGGAGATCCCGATCGAAATTGAGCTTGGGGAGTTCGGCCTGACCTGGGCTCTCTTTTATAGGGCTCAGGAGGGGATCCTAAGCTTGGAAGCCTTGGAATTATCGCCAGAGTAGGAAACCCACATCTCTCATGCATTCGCATGAGAGATTGGGAAGGTTATGTGGTGTGGGATTTGGCTCAAAAGGAAGGGAATTCCTTGACGAACTTCCCTTTCAAATTTAAAAGGGCTTTATCAAGGAATCAAGGAGTTCTTGCCATTTCAAGGTCACCGGTGCTTGTAGGAATAGGATTAATGGTGGTATGGACCTATTCATGAAGATGATGACAAAATTAGGGGTCTATTTGTAAAGATTTTGAAACTTATGGGCAAAAATGTAATCTGATAGGACCAATTTGCAAACTAGGTCAAGATAAATTTCAGCTTGGGTCCAAATTTTGGTACAAACCTAATTTGGACCTAAGGAATCCAATGGTGAAGTTGGATTTTGGTTTTGATCGCGTTTGTCTGGGTAATTTATGCAAAAACCCAAATTAGGGTAAATGTTCATCTAAGACTCTATTTTGGGCCAAAATGGGTTTTGATGGTCAAATTGAAGGTTCTAAACCCTAGAGAATATTGTTCTATGAATTGTAGAGGGTTTAGGTGAAATTTATCCTGACCAGAACCTCAGTTAATTAAGCAGGTCTATTTTTAGGGTTTCAAAAGTCATTTAATTCTCAAAACACATGCAAATCCTTTTCTGTCTGTTCTAACCCACTTGTTATCCTTTCAGGACCATTTGACCCTCATTCAACCCTTGAGAAAACCCGTGGTTGTACTGTATTCAAGTTATGATGGTAAAATTATAATTTTAACCCTAGTTTCTTATCTTTCCCTCAGAATGTTTATGTAGTGACTTATGGTTCTCTAGCAGTTATGTAGGAGCATTTACTGACTTAATTGGATCAAAATGAGCTATCAGGTTCCATTTCCCGAGTCCTTGACCAAAGGGAAGAGGAAACCCAAACCTGTAGCACTTGAGGAAGATCTGGTCATGCTCTTTGAGCAAGTCCAAATAAACATCCCCTTTATGGATGCGATCCACTACATACCGACATACACAAGATTTATGAAGGATTTATGTACACCTAAGCGTAATATGCAAAGCAAAGATGAGAGTCTGATCGTATTGTCTGAGCAAGTCAACTCAATCATTTTGAGCAAACTCCCGTAAAAAGTAGAAGATCTTGGTATCCCTTTGATCTCCTGTAAAATCGATGATTTAAAATTTGATCAAGCATTATTGGAATTAGGAGCCTCTATAAACTTGATACCTGCATCCCTACTAGACCATTTCAAGGAAACAGAGCTCAAACTGACTAAGGTGACTTACTGTTAGTAGATCGATCAATCAAGTCACCTAGAGGAATTCTCGAGGATGTTCTTGTATGGATCCATGATTTCTATTTTCCAGTGGACTTCATTGTGTTAGACATGGAGACTCCTGAAAATCTAAGGAACACATCGATCATCTTAGGGAGGCCATTCCTAGCCACAGTTAGGGCAAATATCAATTGCAAAGAGTGCTAAATCTAGTTGAAATTCGGGAACCAAACCCTAAAGATTGATATCTTTAAGGCCCAGAAAGGAATAAACTATGAGGTAATTGAGGAAGTATGTGACATTAGTTCTATGGTTGAGGATCCAATTGCAGAGGAAGACCTAATTATTTCTAATCCTCAACCCCAAGAAAATTCTAACCTATAGATAGAGGAGCCCGGAGTTGATCTAGATTCACCCTTAGCTCTACTTCTTTTAAGGCCCATCCCAAACCCCCACTCGCTGCTAATAACCCGGTCATGGAGTTGATCCCCTCCCAGATGATCTGAAGTACGTGTTTTTGGGTTCCAATCAAACATTTCCTATGATTATCATTTCTCGACTTACATCTGATTAGGAAACAAAGCTGATTTCTATTCTCCAGCAACATTGAAGAGCCATCGGATGGACTCTTGATGATCTAACTGGTATCAATTCCTCCTATTGCACACACTGTATCTACACTAAAGAGGGCTCACTACCATCCCTAGAGATGCAGAGATGACTCAACCTGAATCTATAGGAGGCTATGGAGAAAGAGATCATCAAGTGGTTAGATGCTGGTATTATTTACCCAATCTCTGATAGCTACTGGGTGAGCCCGATCCAGGTTGTGCCTAACAAGGCAGGGATCACCATTATCACGACTTAATCTAGAGAGATCATCCCGACCCGCATTGCAAATTTGTGAAGAGTTTGCACAGACTATCGGAAATTGAATGCCTCCACGAAGAAAGATCATTTCCCGCTTTCATTCATTGACCAGATTCTCGAGAAACTGGCGGGAAAATGATTTTTCTGTTTCTTCCTTGGTTACTCCGGATATAATCAGGTGGCAACTCATCTAGAGGATCAGGAAAAGACCACCTTTACCTACCCGTACAGTATGTGCGCATTCTACAGAATGCCATTCATGTAAGCACCTATGTTTTGATGCACTAAAATTATGTTTATTGCTACAATCATATTCAGGACCATCTCGGATTAAAGATTCTCTTTTGGATCAAGTTCAGATGGTTGCTAATGTGTGTCATTTTTCTTTTTACTTGATTCTAGGATATCATTGTAAGGAACCTAAAAAATAAAACAATCAAATAGTTTTTCGTGCTTCTTTGAAAATCAACTTTTAGGGTTATTGATCGACCAATCTTCCTTCTTGATCAACCAAAATCTATTGATCAACCAACCAAATTTGTTAATCGATCAAACCAATCTTTTTTAGGAAGCTGATTAAAATCCTACTGATCGACCAACTAAGCTAATTAATCGACCAACATGTGATCGATCAAACAACTTAATTGATCGATCAAATAGCTTTCTGTTCAACCAAAATACCTTAATTGATCGACCAATATCACTTCCTTTTCGAGCCAACTTTTTAGTATAAATGGAGGTCGTACGCAACCCTTTCAATTTACAACTTTCAATAGAAATACACTAAAAAATTAGAGCTTCTCGTGCTTCTTTCAAGTGTTCTACCCTTCACTATTCACGTCTTTCAAAAACAAGTCATTTTGAACCTCTACTGAAATCTTGATTTGATCCTTTATTGAGGTTCCATAGATATATTTATTTGTTATTCAACTTTATTGTCTTTGATTAACGGATTCCAAGGTGTTGGAAAGATCCTTGTTTTTGTTGTTCTTTTCTTCAGGATAAAAAGAGAAGTGGTTGTAAAGAGGTTGTGCAACCCTCGTTCAAGTGGTATTATAGTGGATTGACTAGTCTTGACTAGTCGGAAAAATCCTAAGCAGAGAGGATTAGGTAGTGGTTTTCACCTGATTTGGGTTTCTACTTTAAATCCTAGTGTAAATTGTGCTTGACTTTGTTGTGAATTTATTTCCATCTTTTACTGTTTCAAGAAGCGATACTATTCACCCCACCCCTCTAGTATTCATTCAATCCATAGGCAAAAATCTCATTTGATATCAAAGCCTCGTTGTCCAGAAGATGTCAAAGTCATCTGCTGACACATATGTTGAGGGGCAATCAACCGTTCGACCTCCTCTCTTTGACGGAATGAACTACGGATACTGGAAGACTAGGATGCAGATCTTCTTAGAATCTATGGATTTCTAGGTGTGGGATGTCATTGCCTCCTAGTACACATCCTGAAATAAAGGAAGGAGTGGCGGTGACACCAGATCAAAAGATGGCAACACACAATGCTAAAGCCATGAATGCAATCTTTTGCGGGCTTTCAAGAGTAGAATTCAATCGCATTTCTACTTGCAAGATAGCCTACAAGATCTGGACCATCCTTGAAGTCACCCACGAGGGGACATCCAAGGTAAAAGAAACTAGGGTAAATTTACTAACACAGAATTATGAGCTTTTCAGGATTAAGAAGGGAGAATCAATTAAGGAGATGTTCAAAAGATTCATGGACATCATAAACTCCCTAAGAAATCTAGATCAGGAGATCAAGAATGAAGCCTTGGTGAGAAAGATTCTTCGATCACTCACCAGTTATTGGGAGACCAATACTATCGCCATACAGGAGTTGAAAGATCTATCTACCCTAAAACTAGATGATCTTATCGGAAGTCTTCTGGCCTATGAAGTTCAACTCCAACACATGAAGGAGCATGAAGGTGAAGGAATCAAGAAGAACACTGTGGCTGTTGAAGCCAATCAACAAATAGAAGATTCCTCGAGTGAAGACGAAGAAGAAGATATTGCCCTCCTTTCAAGAAAATTCAAAAAATTCCTCAAGAACAAAAGAAGCTAGAGAAAGAAGAAAGAAGAAGCCAAAGCTGATGCAATTATCTACTACAACTGCAAGAGAAAGGGACACATCAAGAAGGATTGTCCAGTTCTGAAAAAAGAGTTAGAAAAGAAGTTTCCCAAAAGAGAAGGAAAGAAAAATGCATTTGCAGCAACTTGGGATGAATTAAACTCAAGTTAAGAAGAAGAAGAAACCTCCGAAGAAGCAGCTCTCCTAGGACTAATGGTGCTAGAAGATGAGGTAACCTCTTTCTCACAAGATGAACTATTAGAAGCATTTTTTGAGATGCATGGCATAGCTAAATCACTAAAACTAGAAAATAAAAACCTAGTAAAAACATTAGGGGAAGAAAAAGTACAAAAAGATATGCTTTCTCAACAAAATAAAGAGTTATCTAAAGAGATCACTTCATTAAAATCACACATAGATAATTTAAAGATGGATATAGACAAATTAAAAGAAAATTCTGCAATTCTCTTAAATGATCTGGCTAAGTTTACTATGGGAAGTAGAAACTTTCATAAACTATTAGGAACACAAACCCAGAGCACCACAAAATTTGGGTTAGGCTACATACCTAAAAATGATCATGAAGCATCTTGCTATAGCCAAAACAAAAGGAAAGGTAGCTTGCCTAAACATGCAGCATCTAACCATCGTGGACCCAGACAAAAATGGGTACCAAAAACATTATTGCAATCCTATTTTGCAGGTCAAGTAGACTATAAGAAATGGACATATCAACAAATCAATGGAAAATTGAAGACACTCTATAGATTAGCCAAACCAAGACCTCACAAATGCAAACCAATGACAGGAATGAGAAGTAATGAGATGGATCATGGTTAGTGGATGTTCAAAGCACATGACCAGGATGAAAGACCTATTCCTGCAACTTCATCGCCAAGATGGTGGTGCCGTCATGTTTGGGAACAACCACAAAGGCCATATTATTGGAACTAGACAAATTGGTAACTCTTCCACCTCTTTTGATAATGTACACAGTTAGTGGATTAAAATATAACCTTTTAAGTGTTAGCCAAATATGTGATAAAGGATACAAAATCACTTTCACTTCAAATGGCTTTAAAATACGAGATAAAGAAACAAAACAAACTCTTCTCAAAGGAAACCGACACAAAGATATCTACACTGTCAGCTTCAACTAATGTGACAATCTTAAATGTCTTGCCATATCTGATGAAGAGGCAACACTTTGGCACAAACGACTAGGTCATATTCACATAAGAAACATTAATAAACTCATGAAACATGAACTTGTCAAAGGTTTTCCAAATATCAACTTCAAGAAAAGCAAAGCTTGCGATTCTTGTCAAGTTGGTAAACAAACTAAAAATCCCTTCAAATCGAAAAGGATGGTTAGCATTTCACAACCACTAGAGATACTTCACTTAGACTTGTTTGGACCAACTAAATCCGAAAGCCTAAGCGGGTGCAGATATTGTCTAGTCATAATTGATGACTTTTCTAGATTTACTTGAGCATCTTTCCTAAAAAGTAAGGACTTAACCTTTGAGGCCTTTAGAAAATTAGTTAGATGACTATAGAATGAAAAAGGGTCTGAAGTAATTAGGATTAGAACTAATCATGATAGATAATTTGAGAATGAATCCTTTACCAATTTCTGCGATTAATATGGGATAAAACATGAATTTGCTTTCCCTAGAGCTACACCTCAGAATGGTGTGCTAGAAAGGAAAAATAGAACCTTACAAGAGTGTCCCTGCACAATGCTGTGCGATTCAAAGCTACCTCAATATTTTTGGGCAGAGGCTGTAAACACTACTTGCTATATCCAAAATAGATCACTAATTAGACCTATCATAAAATAAACACCTTTTGAACTTTATCATGGAAGAACACCTAGAATTTCCTATTTTAAGATATTTGATTATTGATGTTTCATACTCAATACTAAGGACAATCTTGATAAATTTGATGCTAAAAGTTCAGAAGGAATATTCCTAGGTTACTCAACCAGAAGTAAAGCCTATAGAGTCTTTAACAAGAAGAATTCTGTTGTTGAGGAAACTATGCATGTATCATTTGTTGAAGCTTTAGCTCAACCTAAATCTTTAGTAAACAATGATGAGGATGAACTTGTAGGTGACCCATCAAACATTCCAGAAGAAAATATTTCTGATGAACTTTCTAGAGATATTTCTTATGTAAAAGATCATCTAAAAGAATTGGTGATAGGTGAATTGTCTAAAGGAGTTCAAACTAGATCTTCTTTTAATAGTTTAGTTTTCACTGCATTTGTTTCTCAATTAGAACCCAAAAATGTCAAGGAAATCTTTTCGGATAATCATTGCAATGGAAGATGAATTGAATCAATTCAAGAGAAATAATGTATGGGAACTTATTCCAAAGCCTAATTCTTAAACCATTATAGGAATCAAGTGGGTCTTTAGGAACAAAATTAATGAATCAGGAGTAGTTAGAAATAGAGGTAGACTTGTGGCCAAACAGTATAGTCAAAAAGAATGAATTGATTTTGATGAAACATATGCTCTTGTAGCTTGCCTAGAATCCATTAGGATGCTGCTAGCCTTTGCCTCCCATATGAAATTCAAACTTTTTTAAATGGACATCAAAAGTGCCTTCCTAAACGGATTCATCAAGGAAGAAGTCTATGTTAAACAACCTTCAGGTTTTTGAAGATGTTAAATATCCAAACTATGTTTATAAACTGAACAAAGCATCATATGGTCTTAAAGAAGCTCCACAAGCTTGCTATGACAGATTAAAATCCTATCTAATTGAAAATGAGTTTAAAATTGGTAAAATAGATCCAACCTTATTTACAAAAAGAAAAGAAGATAATCGCTTAATAATACAAATATATGTTGATGATATTGTTTTCGGTGCTGCTAACAATCTATTATGCCAAAAATTTGCAAAGGTAATGCACGATCAGTATGAAATTAGCATGATGGGAGAACTTTAGTTCTTTCTCGAACTTCAAATTAACCAACTATCCTCTAGAATCTTCATATCTCAAACCAAGTACACAACGGAGATCTTGAAGAAATTCCCAATGGCCAAAGTAAAGGGTAAAGACACGCCAATGGCAGCCTCTACTCAAATAAAAATTGATGAAATAGGTAAATCTGTAGATCAGAAACTATACAGAAGTATGATAGGATCATTGTTATACTTGACTGTTAGTAGACCTGATAGTCTCTTTTGTACTTGTTTGTGTGCTCACTTACCAATAAACCCTCAAGAAATATATGTAAATGCTGTTAAAAGAATACTTAGATATTTAAACAACAGACAAGACCAAGGACTTTTCTATCCAAAATCAAACACATTGGAATTATATTCCTTTTGTGATGCTGATTATGTGGGTAGCTTTGTAGATAGAAAAAGTGCTACTCGAATGTGTCAATTTCTCGGAAATTCCCTAGTCTCTTGGTTCTCTAGAAAAAAAAATTCTATTTCACTCTCCATAGCAGAAGCAGATTATGTAGCTGCATCTTTAGCTTATTCACAACTATTGTGGATGAAACAAACTTTACAAGATTTTGGCCTATCCTACAAAAATAATAAAATACTATGTGAGAACACTGTGCAATCAACTTATCTAAGAATCCAATACAACATTCTACGACTAAACATATTGATGTAAGACATCACTTAGAGAATATGTTTTAAAAGGAGAGATTAACCTAAAATTTGTTAAAATAAAAAATCAATTAGCTAATATATTAACAAAACCTTTGCCAAAAGAAATATTCAACCAAATTTGTCATTCACTAGGATTATCAAGACTAAAAGAACTTAATTAACATGTTTGTTTGGTCTATTTTGTACACCGTTGATCGATCAATTTTTTAAATTGATCGACCAAAGAGTTTTGATTGATCAAAATCATTGATTGTTCGACCAAATTCTTGGGCAGAAAATTTTTCTCCAAAAATTTGAGTATTGATCGTTCAACCTAGCTTTTTGATCTACTAATCCAGTTGGGTGAGAATTTTCCCTCCAATCTTTTAAACTTTGATCAACCAATTAACTTATTTGATTGATCATTTTGAGTTTTAATCGACCAAAATTGGCTATTTTAGCTTTCGAGATTGAGATCTTTTCACCTCAAATCTCTCTCCAAATCAATCCAAACGACTTCGTTAACTGTGATTAGCCTCCTAAAATGCTCTTACCTATTTTACTAATCATGTGTTCTATAAAAGTACTTGTTTCTTAACTTCAAACCTATTCTTTTTACTACCCTACCCCACATACTCGACCCCACATACTCTCTAACACAAGAAAAACACACCCATTCGACCCCACCTCTCCTCCGGCGACATTGACTGACCAACTCGCTGTCTTCGACCAACGCTGCAACAACGCTACACCTTCATCACGCATCCTCCATGCACTCACAAACCTTCGACCACTCTCCTCCTTTTTATTGATCAATCCTTGATCAATTTTGATACACTTTAAAACTTAGTGAAATCCATCCCTTATTGGATTTTTACTTAAGTGTTAGATGTGCTACTTTGTTATCTAATGATTTCATGGTTCTTGTTTTGATTACTTGTGAAATCGAGTAGTATAAGTGAGAATAACATCCGTTCTATTGTTGTTTTTGTCGAGTCTGACTACTTTAAGTCGACCAAATTTCTTAGTTGATTGACCAAAAGTCAATTTTTCTAGAGCTTCGGTTGGGTCATTTTTGATCGACCAATCAAACTGTTTTGATTGACCAACATGCTTTCGCGAATTCTGAATGGCTCTGAAATGTGCATGTACCTCCTCTTCATCTCATCGTGATGATACTTTTGATCGTTTCTTCATCACTAAGGCCAGACGTGATCGTTTTTCTTTATTTGCAAAATTTTCACCGCATATTGGTAGACCTGTCAACTTTACATACTTTGAGTCTATATTCCTTGGGATCCACGAAAAATTTGCTTACCACCAGATATTATGTCTTTTTGAACAAAACTTTTACGTAGGTTCCACGAACAACCGCATAGCCGGAGTTGACCCTATGGCCTGTCACCTATTCTATTCCAATCTGAAAAATATAGGTGAGGGTTTCAACATCAAGTTGACCTCGAACGTCTTTGGCATAGAGGTTCTGATCAATGCAGATATTCTTTCTGAGATTCTTGGATGTTCGTCTGTTGGTCCCATGTTTCTTGAGCTCCACCAGCAGACATGGATGGATTCCATTAGGGAGACCCTACTCACTCCTCATTTTGACTTGGGTCGTCTAGCCAAGTCACTATATTTTCGTCATCTACCACAATTTCTTAATCGAGTTTCTCTATAGAATTTTATGTGAAATCTACGTCGTTTAAAAACTACCTTGCTATTATGCTCATCACCCTTTATGCATTCCTTAAGAACAAGAGATTTAACTGGAACCACTTGATTCTATATCTCATGAGCAAGCCACCGAACAGCTCCTTTTAGTTTGGGACACTTCTTTCCCATATCTTCCTACATTTCAGTGTTCCCTTGGATATAAACTGATGAATCAAATTTTTATACATTTATATTTAGGAAAAAAGGAGAGAAAAAGAAAAAGAAAAAGTTCAAGTTGATAGTTTTATTTTTGCGTCATCTTTCATTATGTGTTGATGTTTTTGAGGCAACAACAAAAACACCCATTGCGATCCATCAAATATGACCCATACCTATTTTTCAATATTTCTGATTGCCTGAATACTAGCTGAGGGCTTCTAACTTAGTTGTAGGGTTATTAGAACTTGAATTGAAGTGTGAATGGCAGATGAGGCCACCAAACATTGAGTACATGTACAAAATCTAGTAAGATATGTGATCTCTGAAAAGAAAGAAGAAAATGAAAAAGAAAAGAGAGAGTGAGAACAAAAGAATGCATAGAGATCACAATTTTTAGCCTCTCTCTAGGGTGACTTATTTGATAGTCTAGAGATTGTGTCTGCAGTACTAGACTACATGTAGCACCAGATGAGTGTGAGCCACCAAATATAAATCCACTTGACTTTATATCTCCTACCTAAGCTAGAAAGCTGAGGTCAAATCTCAGATTATTTTCTGCTTTATTGCCGAGGGAAGAAGTTGCCTATCCTACTAAAATGCTTACCAAGGGTTAAGTACAAACTGTAAATATAAGTTGATTTTTCGCTTGGATCCATTACCTAGGCTACTATCACTTCACATTTATCTGGATCTCTAAATTTTTGGAATAAGGAAAGAAAAAATCTTTTGGCCACTTCTATCATATTTCACTTTTGCTCGGGACTAGCAAAACTTAGACATGGGAGTATTTGATGAGTCCAATTTATTGGACACTCAATTAGCCTAAGTACATTTAAAACATGCCTCATTAAATTACAATTAGAGTTAAGTGTTAGTTTATATTAATTAGAGAATACTTTGGCAAAATTTGATACATATATTTTATGTAGGGTTTTGAGTGCAAACTTTCACCATCTCCACCAATAGCTGAGCTGTGCCTCTCGCAACCTATCAACAATAGCACCTCATCATGGAGAATTGTTGGAGGAGATCTCGCACGGCTTAAACCAAATGAGGGAAAGTCGGGGAAGATCTGTTAAAGAAGATGCCTGTGCATTAGGTTAAAGAGGAGAAAGGAGAACCCATCGGTTCGGATCACTTCCTCCCCTAGGGGACCTCCTCCCTCTCCAACGTGAACCTTGAACCTACATCGTGATCAAGAGCGAACATTGTGGCCTGAAGTGAACCGACCTCTACCTTCCCTTGCTGTGGTGTGCGAGGTGATAAAGCACACACCATCACCACTATGCATACCATCTCGCCATCTTCACCTTCCACAATACCACCCACTCCATGCATACTATTCATCTTCTTCCCCTTCTCTTCTTCTTCCCGTGTTTCTCTTTTATCTTCCACCACCGAACCCAAAACCCACCACCACCATCATCGCAGGCCACCAACTCCTCACTACACCTCTAGCCCGTGCACGACCAATGCCCCTCTACCACGCCACCACGCACACACGCACACCTCCAGCAGGCTAGCAGCCTACGCGTGCGACTGCACACACCTCCAGTAGCCTCTCTTCTCCATGTGCCTATGCACGCATCCTTGCGTCGCCTACAGCAAGTAGTAGGAAATAACCCAACACCGCCACCGGTCAACCATGTGCAGCAGCCACCTTTGGCCATCTCCAATCACGATGGCAAGTTCATCGTGAAGCCCTCATCTCAGCCAATCTCCTCCGAACTCCGTCCAGTCGGCCAATCTCCTTCCCGTGCACGAGGAGGAAAGAGGAAGAATCCTCTATTTTTGATTGAATTAATAATTACATTGATATACCATTGTTGCGATTTTAATTTTAAATAAAATATTTGATTTATTGAATGCAATTGTAGCCAACCCCTTGAGTTTTAGCTATATTATCTGATTGCATATCTATTCAATCTATTAACTTCGCATACATTGCATGTTAAACTATAATTGTAGGCGACATCACGTTGGAATAATAAGATAAAGAATTTGCGAGTTTTATTAGGCTTAAACCTCCCTATGGATACGAGATCTTTTCTTTGGTTTAAATTGGTATGTATTTTAATCTTTGATTGAGAGATTTCCACCACATAAATTACAACGATAAATCATTTCATTACTATCTTCATAATTAAGCAAAATCCTCTTCGTCATAAACCATAAACAATTTATCACTAAAGCCTCTGTTTTCTATAAGCTCACTTATACGAAGATGGAGCAAGCACGGGGAGCCCATGGTAAGGAAGTAGCCCAAGAGCATCAGCAGCAATAGGAACCATCAGCAGTTCCTCCTCCTTTCCCACCTTATTAGCACTTTACAGTGACATGTCCTCCTCCAGTGCAACCGTCTCTGTCCTTTTTTGACCAAGACTAGAGCCTCTTGGATAGACCGCTCTTAGGCAGAGACTTTGTGAGTATTTAGGATGTGACAAATGGTATCTCCTTGATGAAGCATTAGTAGAGGGAGGTAGATTTGATGATGATGCGCCATGGCCATCAAGTATCAGACTACCTGAATGCTTAGAGTTAGTTCTTGGACAGACTTAGAGAGTCTGTTCATGACATTCAGCAGTAGCTTCACCGACCTCCTTGACCTCACCGATCTACTACGATGCCTCCATCCTCTATAGCACCTCCTCCACCTCCACCTTCTACTTTAGCAGCAGCACCAGCAGATTGGCAAGTTACACCACCATGTAGGACATCTAGGTAGCCGACAACCAGCTCATCAGCTCAGCACTGCTTTTTTCTTGGTTAGCCTGGATCTTGTGAGAGATCAGATTCACTGGATCTTGAGTTAGACATAGATCTTCAGGGCACGATGGATGCCTTCATGGCATCATTAGATGATTAGATATTTCTTTACTTAATTTGTTGTTGGCTTGTAAAACTTAATTATTTCCCATTCAGAAAAATTTTATTTCTATGCATTGCTTATCTAGACTCTTCATATATGCATGAATGATTATCTCTCTCAGTTAAATGTTACTCTCTTGGTTAATTCATGTTGGCATTTATCTTGTTATATTTACATGCTTAAGGGGGAATTAAATGAAAAACATAGCAGCATGTTTTACCTTTTGCTGAAATAAAAAGAGGGAGATATTACGCATAAATGTTTAAGTTTTATAATTATAATTTTGTTGTCATCAAAAAAGGAGAGAATATAAGCACCTTTGCTTTGATGCGCCAAAATTATGTTTATTGCTAAACTAATATTTCAGGACCATCTTGGAATAAAGCTTCTCATTTGAATCAAGTTCAGATGGTTGCTGATGTGTGTCATTTTTCTTTTTATTTGAGCCTAGGATATCATTGTAAGGAACCTCAAAAATAAAACAATCAAATAGTTTTTCGTGCTTCTTTGAAAACCAACTTTTAGGGTTATTGATCGACCAATCTTCCATCTTTATCAACCAAAATTTATTGATCAACCAACCAACTTTGTTAATCGATCAAACCAATCTTTTTTAGGAAGCTGATTAAAATCCCATTGATCGACCAACTAAGCTAATTAATCAACCAACATGTGATCGATCAAACAACTTAATTGAACGACCAAATAGCTTTTTGATCGACCAAAATACCTTAATTGATATACCAATATCACTTCCTTTTTTAGCCAACTTTTTTGTATAAATAGAGGCCGTATGCTACCCTTTCAATTTACAACTTTCAATAGAAATGCACTCAAAAATTAGAGCTTCTCGTGCTTCTTTCAAGTGTTCTACCCTTCTTTATTCTCGTCTTTCAAAAGCATGTCATTTCGAACCTCTGCCGAAATCCTGGTTTGCTCCTTTATTGAGGTTACATAGATATATTTATTTGTTATTCAACTTTGTTATGTTTGATTAATGGATTCCAAGGTGTTGGAAAGATCCATGTTTCTGTTGTTGTTCTTCTCTTCAGGATAGAAAGAGAAGTGGCTGTAAAGAGGTTGTGCCACCCACGTTCAAGTGGTACTATAGTGGATTGACTACTCTTGACTAGTCGAAAAAATCCTAAGCTAAGAGGCTTAGGTAGTGGTTTTCACCTGATTTGGGTTTCTACTCTAAATTCTAGTGTAAATTGTACTTGACTTTGTTGTGAATTTATTTCTATATTTTACTATTTCAAGAAGCAATACGATTCACCCCTCACCTCTAGTATTCGTTCGATCCATAGACAAAACTCTCAATTCAGGCTATGAATGCACCTGCCACCTTGCAACAGTGCATGCTAGCTACATTCTCAGATATGGAAGGTAATTACCTTGAGGTCTTCATGGACGACTTGTTGATATTTGGTGAATCTTTTGATAAATGCCTCCTACATTCGATCCAGATCATTAAAGGATGCATTGAAGTGAACCTGGTTCTCTCCTGAGAAAAGAGCCACTTCATGATTCCTAAGGGCATCATTCTTGGACATATTATCTCTAAGAGAGGTATCCTGGTTGACCAGGCTAAGGTGAATTTGATTTCCAAGCTACTTGTGCCTAACTCAGTCAAAGGCATCAGATCATTCTTGGGGCATGTTGGATTTTATCATCAATTCATACCTGATTTCTCCACGATCGCACGCCCCTTGACGAATCTCCTCTCGAAGGACACACCTTTTAAGATATCTAGTGAGTGCATTCATGCATTTGAGATCCTGCATGACCGAGTCACCCAAGCACCTATCCTGCAATCTCCTAACTAGTCTCAACCCTTCGGGATCATGTGTGATGCATCTGACTACTGATAAGCACATATAAATTCATCATAAAATGCATATTTATAATAGTTCCTAGGCATAGCATTGCATATCATGATATAAATATTGCATAAACATCCATTGCATTGCATCTAGGATAGTTGTACATTATGTACATTAATTCCATCATTTTACATGGCCAAGAGGCAGTGCGACATCTTTACGAGCCTCAGATGAAAAATATGACCATATGGATGGATTCAGAGCAACGATCGCAGTCCGTCAATGAGAAAATAGACCAAATCTGAGCTCTATAGCACCCTCTACAAGAAGAAGAAGATGGACGGCCCAGACGGCACCACGTGGTGCCATCCAGGCTACCCCACCTGAGCCAAGGAACCTCCAAGCTTGCCGCAAGATCAGATCCCAACTGTTGGATCTCAATCCAATGGTTGGGCAGCTGCCCTGATCGCGCGGGCACAACTCTTCTTCTCATCACACCCGCAGGCATGGTGCAGCGGTGAGGGGAAGCGCTCTCAAAGAGCAGGTGCGAGATCAAGCCGCGATTCGCTGCGCCCCGCTATAGTGCCAAATGCAATAGCACCAAACGATCGTGATAAAGCACACGAGCTTCCCCATGAGTGATCCAATGCCGCCCACCGACACGAAGGCGCATGCCAGATCACACGCATGCCATCTGAGGCATGCATTTAAGACGCCTGTGTGAAGTGCTAGCCGTCTGATCTCCTCAAATGCATGAGGCGCACAATTCAAATCAACATACGCGTGATCTGCAGGCGCCTCTCGATCGTGCGATGCGGCATCCAACGGTGGCCAGCGCATGTGCCAGCGATTCAAAATTCAAACACTGGCAGGCATGTGCTCTCCTCTTGAAATCTCAACCGTCTGCGCCTGATCCAACGGTTGAAGATTGTCGCGCCTTCAACAGCTGCGAGCGTGAGCATTAGGCGTAGGCTTTACAACGATAGAAGGGTGGGCCTTTAGTGACGCTTATAGCAGTCACTAAATGGCCTACGTAGTGCGTGCGCCAGCCCAAGCAATGAAGAGGCACGGATCTTCAGCGACAACTCGAGTGGCCTTTAGTGACGCTTATAGCTGTCATTGAATGCTTGTGCACGGGGCTCTCTCCTTCCCTCCACTATATAAACACTCCTACATCCCCCCATTCCTCTTCATCTCTACCTACTCTACTCCCACCTACTCCCAAGCTCTAGCAAGCCTACCAACGCTCCATTAGAGCTTGTTCTCAAGCTCCCAAGGCTCCTATTAGTGTAGCAAACCTCTGCCTCACCAAATATTCGTCCATCTTCCCATCCCCATACATAGGTCACCTTAGAGCCGTCCTCCCACCTCCATTCTGGTAACAGATCATCTCCGTCTTCTCACCTCCATTCAGGAGCCACGTCGAAGATTTCCTCTACCTGACGTTCTCCTGCATCTCACCTCTATCGTCCCACTCCTCACCTCCTTCGAATGGAGCTTCCGCCAGGCGCCGTCGTCTCGTCGAACAGCCAATTCGGGAGATTTCCTCTCACCCCCCTCTCTTTTTATGCTTTCATAGTTGATTGTAATAGACATTGAAGTGATATCTATACCATTTTTGTTCCATCTCTATCTTGTAATTCATTTGCTTGTTTTCTTCTTACAAAAATACAAAAAAAAATAAAACCCTAAAATACCAAAAAGAAACAAATCGAAGCGCGGTTTTCAATTAAAGTAAACGTCTCCTCCCTGTGTTCAACTTGGGACACCCTTAGAGTTTTGGTATAAATTTTATCTGATCGATTTGTTATGCAACTACAATGATGGGTTACTTGTAACCCCGATTTTAACTCGTGAAACCCGTGCGACCATTTTGGCACCATTGCTGGGGTGGCAACGAAATTTACTTTATTGTTTATTGCATTTCTTTGCATTTACATAGCACTAACCCTACTCGTCTTTGATCTACTGTCTTGCAAGCACACTAGCATGGAGATCCAAGTGCAATAGATCAGAGAAAAGTGTAGGTAGAGTACTTTGTAAGTGTCCCCCACATTCCCCCCCACTAGTTCATTTCGCCACACTCATAACCAAGACCTAATCTACTTAGGTGTTTGCATAAACCTTAGGATAGAATTGTTTGCCTTGTTTGCCACCTTCACCCACCTCACCCCCACATATAAAAAAAAACAGAAAGAAAGATACTTTCTGTGGGACAAATCAATATACACACTTCATACACCCATATTTGAGGCACATAATTGGACTTGATTTTCATCTACTCAACTGGGCTTCCGACCTGTGGACCCGATACACAAATTCAGCACATAAAAGGGTAGAAATCATATTAGGTTAATCACCTTTTTGTGTGCCTTAATCGGTGGTGCATTTGAGCCAATTGATTGAATTGTTTAGGCTGCACCACCTAAACTAAAAGAGGTTCATTTTCTAGGTGCCCCATAGGATTCAATAATTAAGTCAAGCCAGGCACTCCATATTTTTCTTGATTTCTAAAGGAAGATACTTGAACACGTGCTTTCAAAAACATAAATTTTGTTTGCCTCACAAAACTTGGATGAAAACACCTAATATTGGAATCCTAAAAGCTATTAAACAAGATTCGAATCCTAAAACTCATCTCATCATTAATAATCTTGCTCGAAAACCTCTTGGTTGTGCACATTCACACAATCTCAAACAAATCATTAAGGGCACAACCCATTAAGGGCCCATCACATTCCAAAGCACCAATTTCCCAAGCCTAAATAAAACCACTTAGACATTGGCCCTAAGGATTCATTCACTCATTAGGATCCATATTGAGATTATTCATCATTAACCTACTTATAGTAGTCAATCTAATGTCTAGCTAGGGGACTAGCATCAAACGACCACGGTTGGGGGGTAAAATAGGAACCATAGGCGCAAGCCAAAGGAAGAACCTTCTCCCCAGTCCCTCCTAACTGGTCAGATTGCCTGGACATAAGTAGAGTAAAGCATCCATAATCTTAGGATGGATTCTGAGAGTCAATAGACCTTAGGCAACCCCATCTAAGGACAGGCTTGTATTCTTGTGCTGCAGGGTTCCCTCTTTTCCCCATCCTTCTGACTTTCTTCTAGTGTATGCTTGGGAGGAGGTCATTGAACCCTAGATTGGAAGGACCTTTAGACCATTCTAGGAGGTGGAGGTTGAGCTATAGCCAAGCAGATGACATGGCTGATCAACAACCACCTCCCCTGCCCCCGAACTAGTAGGAGCTGATTCAGAGGTAGTTGGAAGAATTGTAGTAGATGCAGCAATGGTTCCAACGTATGCATGGTCAGGGCGCTCGACCCTTGAAGGATTTCTACGACCCTTCAAACTATGGGGAACGTCCCAACATCATGATTCCCATCGGAGACATAGAAATCAAGCCCCAAGTCTTAAGTTTGATTAAGCATTTTCATGGGCTTGGCTCGGAGGACCCATTCCAGCACCTGGAAGATCTGACCACTTTGGTTTAGACCACCAGAGCGAGGAATGTGAACGAAGAGAAAATGATCATGAGGCTTTTCTCCTACTCTCTCAGGGATAAGGCCGCACATTGGTACCGGACTATAGGAAGGCCGATTGAAAGTTGGGCTACTCTTAAGTCAGCTTTCTTGAAGAAATTCTTCCCTATCGAAAGGACCAATGCCTTGTGACGGGCGATTACCACTTTCGCCCAGCAGCCGAGGGAACTGTTTCATGGTGCCTAGGAGCGATTATAGGAACTTTTGAGGAAGTGTCCACAGCACGAGGAGCCGAATTGGCAACTCGTGTAGATTTCTATCACGGGTTGCTTGAGCAACTCTGTAATCATGTGGATGCCTCCTGCGGAGGCAATTTCCTCAACAGGGATGCAAATAGCGCATACGACCTATTTGAGGAAATGAGCGAGAACTTAATTAATCATGCCTCCATGGATGCATTGAACCGGTCCCAACAACCTAGGTCAAGTGCTAATGAGATCCAAGATTCTCATTCATCTGACATGGAATTAATTTGTAATAAATTGGATAAAATGGACTTGGCTGCTAAGAAAATGGAAGAATGGATGTCTGGGAATTCAGGAAACACTTCTATACCCACTCAATCCCAGAATTCAGGATTCCATTCCTCACGAGCTCCCACGAGGCAGGAATTTGTGAGCCAACTCGATTCGGCTTAACCTGTGAGCCAGGATTTCTCGAAACCATATGGGTTCCAAACTGGGGCCTTTGATCCCAATTTCTCTAATCCTTCCTTCTCTCCATCCTCATTTTATGAGGATGCATATGCAATGTAGGAGAATGTTAGGTCCAACCCATATTCCAACACTTATAACTTGGGATGGAGGAACCACCCTAACTTTTACTGGAAAAATCAAGGGCAACAAACCCATTCTCGACCCAGCAACTATGCATCTCAAAAACCTATGGGTCAGGGTCAAGTATACACCCAGTTGCCCCCAAGACCAGTTAATCAGCCATCTTGGAATGCCCAACTTTTCCTGGAAAAATCAAGGGCAACTGACCCATTCTCGACCCAGCAACTATGCATCTCAAAAACCTTTGGGTCAGGGTCAAGTATACACCCAGTTGCCCCCAAGACCAGTTAATCAGCCATCTTGGAATGCCCAACAATCTACAGGGCAAGCTGATTTAAATTGGCACATGGTGGAAATGAAAGGGTCCATGCTTTAGCTTATGCAACAAATGAAGACATCATTGGATAACTTGCAATTTGGGTTAATTGCTAACACCCGACAACCTGAATCTCTACCACCCCAACCTGTACCCAACCAATGCAATGTGCAAAATCAGGGTAATAGAGCCCAAGGGTACGAGAATCAAAGGGACTCACGTGGACATTCTCAGGTGGTTGAGCAGCGTCCCTCATCTTCTTCCTTTGGTTACATGACTAACCAAGGACCTCCAATCTTCACTAGCCTACCTCAAGACCCAAACCCGTATGCCTCTACAAACTCTGTCACCTTTAGAAGTGGAAAGCAAACCCAGGACCCTAAATTGCCCTTTAGATGCCAAAACCCTGGGGAGCTTGAGAGAGAAGAGGAGGAGATTGAAAAAGACAACAAGGCCCAGGGACCAGAAATTGAAAATTCCACCCATATCCCGTTCTCTGAGGCCCTATTGAAAACCAAGAAGAAGAAACCCTAGATAGCAACGAGGAGCTTCTGGATTTATTCAAGAGCATAGAGATCAATATTCCGCTCCTCGATGATATTAAGCACATCTTGGCTTACGCTAAATTTTTGAAAGAACTATGTACCCAAAAGCATAAACTGAGAGAACCCACTCTGAGGAAAGTGATTCTCTATGAACAGGCAAGTTCTGTGATCCTACATCACCTTCCTCAAAAGAAGAAAGATCCAGGTGCCCCTTGATCTCATGCATTATTGGGGAATACAATTTTGACAGGGCACTATTGGATCTAGGTGCATCCACCAACCTAATCTCGACTTCTCTTTATGAGAGGTTTGGGTTAGGTGAACTCAGGCCAAACTCAGTAACACTACAATTAGCAGACTGATCGGTCACCACACTGAGAGGCATTATTGAGGATGTAATTGTCAAGGTCAAGGATTTCTATTTTCCTATAGATTTCCTCGTCCTTGACATGGATGTACCTAATGATTTGAGGAGCACGTCCATCATTCTGGGGCATCCGTTCCTATCTACCACCAAGGCCAACATAAACTATGAAAGTAGTAGTATGGAGATCGCCTTTGGGGATAAGAAATTAACTCTAGATATTTTTAAGGTGATAAGAGGATTTGAGGATTGTGGATTCATTGACGAGCTCGAGGATCAGGATCTTAAGACTTGTGTGATAGTCAGTGCACTTGAGGACTCCACCAGCTTTAGCGAACCCAACCCACAACCCTCCGTGGTAGACCTGCCACATCCTGAAGAGGATGTTTATTTTGTTCATTCCCAGCCTTTTCCATTGGATCGTCCTGATGAATCTTCATCAGCATCCTCCCTTCCTTCTATTATAAACCCACCCCAGCTAGAATTAAAACCATTACCCAAAAATTTGAAATATGAGTTCTTAGGACCTGAAAACATGCTCCCTGTGATTATTAGTGCTGATTTGACTAAGGAGCAAGAATCGAGGCTAATTAAGGTCCTTAAGAACAACAAGGAGGGAATTGCTTGGACCATCCACGACCTTATGGAGATTGAGCCATCTTATTGTAATCATCGTATTTTCATGGATGATGGATCCTGCCTTTCTTGCGAAGTGCAAAGTAGACTAAGCCTGAATATGCGAGAAGTGGTCAAGAAGGAGATAATCAAGTGGCTCAATGCTAGGATTATTTACCCAATCTCGGATAGTCCGTGGGTTAGCCCTATTCAAATTGTACCCAAGAAGGTGGGGATAACCGTTGCGACTAATGAGAAAGGGGAAACCTTCACCACTTGTTCAGCTTCTGCTTGGAGAGTCTATATTGACTATAGGAAGCTGAACATGGCCACTAAGAAGGATCACTTTCCCTTTCCATTCATCGATCAAATCCTCGAAAGGTTAGCTGGGCAAAAATATTTTTGCTTCCTGGACGGTTATTCAGGATATAACCAAGTCCCTATCCATCCTGAAGATGAGGAAAAGACAACTTTCACATGTCCCTACGAAACCTTTGCATTCCGTAGAATGTCGTTCGGGCTTTGCAATGCGCCAGCAACTTTTCAAAGGTGCATGCTGGCCATCTTTCCTGACATGGTGGGAGATTGTCTTGAGGTGTTCATGGATGATTTCTCTGTTTTCAGAGATTCTTTTGAGTCTTTCCTGGCTAACTTGGAATTAATCCTCTAGAGATGCATCAAAACATGGCTGGTCCTTAGCTGGGAAAAGAGCCACTTTATGACTCAAGAAGGCATTATCCTGGGTCATGTGGTCTCTAGTCGGGGTATTGAAGTTGATAGAGCTATGGTGGATGCTATCTCTAGACTTCCTCCACCCACATCTGTAAAACAGATCCGCTCTTTCCTTAGGCATGTGGGTTTTTACAGAAGATTCATTAAGGATTTCTTGAAGGTTGCTCGGCCCTTGAGTAAACTTCTGTCCAAAGACACGCCGTTCGAGTTTGATGAATCATGCTATAAGGCATTTAATTTATTGAAAATGGCAGTCACCTATGCCCTGGTGTTGCAACCGCCAATCTAGACAACCCCATTTGAGATTATGGCTGACACATCTGATTATGCCGTCGAGGCTGTCTTGGGTCAAAAGATTGAGAAAAGCCTTATGTGATTTACTGCGCTAGCAAGACTCTAGACGAGGCCCAGAGGAACTACACTGTTACTGAAAAAGAATTACTAGCCATATTTTTCACTTTAGAAAAATTCAGGGCTTATCTGTTAGGTTCTTGTGTCATCATCTATACCGACCACTCAGCCTTGAAACATCTCTTGGCCAAAAAGGATGCCAAACCCTGGCTTATTCGCTGGATTTTGCTGCTTCAAGAATTCGATCATGAAATTAGGGATAAAGTCGGGGCACAAAATGTAGTGGCAGATCACCTCTCGAGAATCCTAATTGATTCTCCTCATCCAGATGTCCCGATCTCTGATACTTTTCTAGATGAGACGATCCTCACAGTCTCAGGTATCTGAACCCCCTAGTTTGCCGATATTATCAATTATTTGACCGTTGGTCAAGTCCCCCAGAATTGGACCAAACAACAATGGGATAGACTTGTGTCTAAGGCCAAATATTATTTTTTGGATGAACCTGAGCTGTATCGCATCGGCGTAGACCAGATTATCCGTCGATGCATTCCGAAAATCGAGTTCCATAGCATACTTGAGTTCTGCCACACATCTGCATGTGGTGGATACTTTCTCGGGAAAAAGACTGCTGCAAAAATCTTGCAATTCAGATTCTATTGGCCATCATTATTTAAGGATGCCCACGAATTCTGAAGGTCATGCACCCGATGCCAAGCACTCAGGAACATGGCTAAGAGAGATGTGATGCCCCTGAACCCAATTCTTTCTGTCGAAATTTTTGACATTTGGGGCATCGACTTTATGCGACCCTTCCCTCCTTCATTTGGACACTAGTATATTCTGGTCGCTGTTGATTACGTGTCCAAGTGAATTGAGGCAATTCCCACCTGGACCAATGGCCACAAGGTGGTCATCGATTTTGTGAAGAGAAATATCTTTAGTCGATTCAAGGTTTCTAGGGCAATTATCAGTGATGGTGGCATACATTTCACTCATGCCCAATTTTGAAATTTACTGGGAAAATACAGGGTGAATCATCAGATTTCCACACCTTACCACCCTCAGATGAACGGATAGGCTGAGGTCTCCAATCAGGAGATTAGGAACATTTTGCAAAAAACCATTAAGCCTGATAGGAAGGATTGGACCCAAAAGCTAGATGATGCTCCTTGGGCTTACCGTACGGTGTACAAAACACCTATCGGTATGTCTCTGTTCCATTTGGTATTTGGTAAGGCATGTCATTTACCCGTAGAACTTCAACACCAGGCATTTTGGGCCATCAAGAAATGTAATGTGGACCTTGAGTTGGCCGAGAAAACCAGGAAACTCCAACTATCTGAGTTGGAGGAGCTTCGAAATGATGCTTATGAAAATGCCAGAATCTATAAGGTAAGGACCAAAGCTCTCCATGACCAGATGATTTCACGTAAGAGCTTTGAGCCGAACTAGAAGGTCTGGCTTTTCGATTCTCGATTTAAGCTTTTCCCTAGAAAACTTAGGTCTAAGTGGGACGACCCATTCATTATTGAGCGGATTTTCCCTAACGGGGCCATTGAAATCTCTGACCCAAAGACGGGTAATATTTCAAGGTCAACGGACAGCGTCTCAAACCCTTTGTTGACATGTGCTCCCTGAACTCATCTCGGACAAGGTTGCTCTTACCTTGCTGTAACCACCGTGGGCTGATCATCGCCCAACTGAAGGCACTAAACTCGGCACATGTAAAGACTGTTCCAAGCTTACTAGAGTCTCATGGAAACCAGGTGCTATTCTTCCACTTCCACTCTCCTGCATGCTTTCATTTTGAACAATGAGGACATTGAAATAGATAAGCATGGGGGGTTGGAAATATCTTATAATCATTTTGTCAGCTATAACAGTAATTTCTTGCTTGCTTTTATTCCATTTTTTTTAAAAAAATAAGAAGTAGGAGACGAGAACTTAGGCATTAGAGGTTGCAAACTTTAGGAATTGA
The DNA here is from genome assembly GCA_037157565.1 of Thalassia testudinum. Taxonomy (NCBI): domain Eukaryota; kingdom Viridiplantae; phylum Streptophyta; class Magnoliopsida; order Alismatales; family Hydrocharitaceae; genus Thalassia; species Thalassia testudinum. The sequence continues at coordinate 28,791,796 of JAZHRO010000073.1, forward strand.
TACTTTGAGACCTGAACACTTAGACTCTTCAGGTCTTCGGGCTTAATTAGCCCGGGTGTCCACTCGAATGTGGACTTAGTCTTGAGTCCTCGCCAATTCAAATTCATTTTTAATTTGGCTAATAAATTGGGATGATAAGTACTCGACATATCAACCTACCCTTTGATTTTGGGGGACTTTAAGCCTAAGCATCTACACACATTTTTTGCACTGACTCACTTTTCGATAGTTTCTTCGAAAATTGGGTAGCTAATGAACTATCTAGGGTGGTATGGTTGGCAAGTTGTCGGTGGTAACATCTCATCGACCGATTGTCCAGAGCCCAGTCACAAGACCATCTTCATTGTACTGTCTTTAGGTAAATCTTAGATTAGGGAAGCCACCTACTTAAGAAAAAGAAAATAAACAAACAAAAAAATAGAAAAAGGAGAAAAAAATAAAAAATAAACAAAATCACACTTCACCACACAAGTATGGTTGGCAAGTTGCTGGTGGTAATAGCTCATCGGCCGGTTGTCCGGAACCCAACTCATAACAAAATGCACAATAATTCCCAAAACACTTAGGGAAGAAGCGGGGAAATAGAATAAATTGGGGAGATATACACTGGGTTCGCCCTTGTGTTGACCCCATAAATAAAAGAAGTAGGGAGAAAGTTACCAATTGAAAAGATAAACCTCTAGGAAAGGTCACCTAGGGTCATAGAAACCCGAAGTCCATTTTAACGGTCATCTGGTGAGTCTTTCACTATTTTCACAAGATGCTTAACACTTAGAGTCCTTTTGGAGTCTTGGGTGGGTCGGGTAGCCGTAAAAAGTTATCCTAGAACTCTCAAACTCCAAAAGTACAAAAAAAAATTAGAAAAGAAGAAAAATAAAAAAATGTATTTTCCCTTTTCAAATAAGGTGAGGGCTTGGAAGATTTGTATTCTGGCAGGCACCCAAGCACTATTGAGTTTTTGTAATTATGTCTTAGGGTTGAGATTTTCTAAAGCAATCAATGAATTTTGCCTAAATACTCGAATCCTGATTCTACTTTTATACATAGCATTTAGGTTCATTTTCGCTAGGGACTAGCAAAAAGTAAGCATGGGGGTATGATAAGCACATATAAATTCATCATAAAATGCCTATTTATAATAATTCCAAAGCATAGCATTGCATATCATGATATAAATATTGCATAAACATCCATTACATTGCATCTAGGATAGTTGTATATTATGTACATTAATTCCATCATTTCACATGGCCAGTAGGCAGTGCGACATCTTTACGAGCCTCGAATGAAGAATCCAACCGTACAGATGGATTCAAAGCAACGATCGCAATCCGTCGACGTGATAATCACCCAGATCTGAGCTCTATAGCACCCTCCGCAAGAAGAAGAAGATGGACGGTGCAGTTGGTGCCATGTGGCACCATCTAAGCCGCCCCACCTGAGCTAAGGAGCCTCCAAGCCTACCGCAAGATCAGATCCCAGCTGTTGGATCTCAATCCAACGGTTGAGCGGTCGCCCACACCATGCGGGCACAACTCTTCTTCGCATCACACCCGCAGGCGTGGTGCAATGGTGAGGGGAAGCGCTCTCAAAGAGAGAGTGCGAGATCGAGCCGTGATTTGTCACGCCCCGCTACAATTCCAAACACAATAGCGCCACCTGATCATGATCGAGCAGTCGAGCTTTCCCACATGTGATCCAACGTCGTCTGCTGACGTGAAGGCTCACACCAGATCACACACATGCCATCTGAGGCGTGCATTTAAGACGCCTACGTGCAAAGCCAGCCATTTGATCCCCTCAATCGCGTGAGGCGCACAATTCAGATCAATGTGCACGTAATATGCGAGCGCATCTTAACCGTGCGATGTGGCATCCAACAGCAGCCAACACATACGCCAATGATTCAAAATTCAAACACTGGCAGGCGTGTGCTCTCCTCTCACAATCTCAGCCGTCTGCACCTGATCCAACGGTTGAAGATTGCCACACCTTTAAGAGCTACGAGCATGAACCTTGGGTGAAGGCTTTACAACGACAGAAGGGCTGGCCTTTAGTGATGCTTATAGCTGTCACTAATGGCCTGCACAGTGCATGCACCAGCCCAAGCAATGAAGAGACACGGATCTTCAGCGACAGCTTGAGCGGCCTTTAGTGACGCTTATAGCTGTCACTAAATGCCTGTACGCGAGGCTCTCTCCTTCCCTCCATTATATAAACACTCCTACACCCTCCACACCTCTTCATCTCTACCTACTCTACTCCCACCTACTCCCAAGCTCTAGCAAGCCTACTAATGCTCCATTAGATCTTGTTCTCAAGCTCCCAAGGCTCCTATTAGTGTAGCAAACCTCTACCTCACCAAATATTCATCCATCTTCCCTTCCCCATTCATAGGTCGCCTTGGAGCCATCCTCCCACCTCCATTCCGATAGCAAATCATCTCCGTCTTCTCACCTCCATTCCGGAGCCACGTCGAAGCTTTCCTTTACCTGACGTCCTCCTGCATCTCACCTCCATCGTCCTGCTCCTCACCTCCTTCATCCGAGCTTCCGCCAGGCGCTATCGTCTCGCCGAACAGCTAATTCGAGAGATTTCCTCTCACCCCCTCTCTTTTCATGCTTTCATAGTTGATTGTAATAGACATTGATGTGATATCTATACCATTTTTGTTCCATCTCTATCTTGTGATTCGTTTGCTTGTTTTTTTCTTACAAAAATACAAAAAAATAACAAAACCTAAAATACCAAAAAGAAACAAATCGAAGCGAAGTTTTAAATTAAAGTAAATGTCGCCTCCCTGTGTTCAACTTGGGACTCCCTTAGAGTTTCGATATAAATTTTATCTGATTGATTTATTTTGCAACTACAACGATGGGTTACTTGTAACCTCAATTTTAACTTGCGAAACCCGTGCGACCAACAATGCAGTAGGACTGGTGCTAGGTCAGAAAATTGATGGGAAACTAATGGTCATATATTACGCTAGCAAGACATTGGACGAGGCTCAACGTAATTATGCTTTACAAAGAAAGAGTGGCTGGCTATAGCATTTGGCTTGGAGAAATTCAGGTCATACCTCCTGGCTTCCCATGTCATCATTTACTCGGATCACACTATAGTAAGGCACTTACGAAGAAGGATGCGAAGTCGAGACTAATCCACTGGATCTTGCTGTTGCAAGAATTCGATCTTGAAATTCGTGACAAGGCGGGAAAGCAAAACATAGTAGCTGACCATTTGTCTTGCCTTCTTCAGTCATTGACCCATCCGGACCTATTACCGAGCACTTGCTAGATGAACATCTCTTGGCCATTAACAAACTTCCTTGGTTTGTCGACATCGTGAACTACTTGGTTACAGGGAATGTCTCGCAAGATTGAGTGACCTCCAGGTGGGACAAGCTAATTTTCGATGCCAAGTACTATGTTTAGGAAGATTAATATCTTTTCCATATCTGTAATGACCAATTGATCTGAAGATGCATTCCCGATGATGAGGTCAGCAATGTAATCTCATTCTATCAAGACCAGGCTTTCAGTGGCCATTACTTTGGGAATAAAACCGCAACGAAGATCCACCAGTGTGGGTTCTTTTGGCCCACAATGTTCAAAGATGCACAATCCTATTATAGGGCATGTGCCCATTATCATACCCTCAACAACATGGGCCTGCGAGATATGATGCCCTTGAAACTGATCATTGTGTGCGAAATCTTTGACATTTGGCGAATTGTGACTTTTTCCATGATCTAATGGCTTCGAATACATCTTACACACTGTTGATTACGTCTCTAAATGGATCGAAGCCATCCCTACCAGAATAAGTGACCATAAAGTTCTTCAATTTATTCAGGAGAACATCTTTTCTAGATTTGGGATTCCAAAGGCTACCATCAGCGAAGGTGGGTCTCATTTCGCGAATGTGCACTTCCAGTCCCTAATGAAAAAGTATGGGGTGTCGCATTGTATCTGGACTCCTTATCACCCCTAGACTAATGGATTGGATAAACTATCGAATCAGGAGATCAAGAGGATCCTTCATGTCACTATTTGACTTAATAGGAAGGATTGGTTTGCCTGCCATCCGAAAGCCTTGTGGGCCTATAGGGCCCCCCATAAGACCCAGTTAGAAATGTCTCACATCAGACTCAAGTACGGGAAGGCATATCACCTCCCTGTAGAAATGGAGCACAAACCCTACTAGGTAGTACGAAAGTGTAATCTAGATCTTTTGAAGGCTGGAATCCACCGTCGGTTGTAATTGAGCGAGATCGAGGAACTACTCAATGACGTGTACGAGAACTCGTGAATCTACAAAGAGTGAGTGAAAGCCTTCCATGATAGTCACATTTCACGAAAATCCTTCCATCCTGGTCAAAAGGTATTACTCTTCAATGTCAAACTCAAGCTCTTCCCAGAAAAACTCAGATCAAAATGGATTGGACCATTCCTTATGAGATGAGTATTTGGAAATGGAGCAATCAAAATCAGTGAACTCAGCCATGAATCAGAACCTTTTGTCATGAACGGTCAGAGACTCAAACAATTCTTTGAACTCACGCACTCAAATTTGGTTCCAATATCTTTTGATCTCCATTCTGCTTAAGCTTCATCGCCTAGTTGATGGTGTTAAACTTAGTGCTTAATGGGAGGCAACCCGTCATTATTGAAAAACCCAAAACCTTCCTGACATATCTCTTTCTTGAATTCATATTGCACTTTAGGGTCCATCCATTAGAACAAATGACTCCACCTTTGATACTTGTATCAGAGCCAGAAATCATCTGCAACAATCATTCCGACCCGTTCACCACCCACCTATTCTTATGTACGATCTAAATTCAACTTGAACCCACCTAATTTACAATGAGACATTACAAATCTTAGGCATGGGGGTATTAAAGTGCAAAATGCTGTGAAAATCAATGCATGGAAGGGTTTCATGCAAAAAAGAAAAAGCGAAAAGGAGAGGCCAATTTGAATTGAGCCAAATGAAAAAAAGGAGAAAAGGAAAAGAAAGAAAAAAAGGGGCAAACAAAAAGAGAAAAAAATGAATTAGTCCCTTAAAATTGAGTATGAAACTTACCTAACTTCTAGGTTGGATTGGATGATGAATAAAGAACTGGAAGGCTAAAACTTATGAGATTAGTGAAAAGTACCGACTTTAGGCCTCTTGGATCTGTTTAAATGCTCACGTATTTGTTAGGATCTGAATTAATCCTCAAGAGGTTGAGGAAAGTGCGAGGCTAATGTAGTAGGTCAATGGCTTAAGGATTATTTAGCCTGTTGCCTACCCTTTAGTTTGCGAGACTTGGTAACCTATGCACCCAAAAATCACACATTATGTCTGGTTCAGTGCACTGATTGAAGAAAAACATGCCAAAAGTGTTCTGTTATGAAAAGCCATCTCGAAGATCTAGCTTAGGAGCGGCTCGAAAACATAAGTTGATTGGACGAGATCCCAATGTGAAGAGGTAGGAAATTCCCCTCGAAGATGAGTAATAACATATCGTCTCCTCGGTGCTTGTCTCCTAGGATATCTTAAAATCCTATTGGGAGAATGTAAGCACCTTGTGCTAGTTCAGGTGCCTTGGGCAGGATTATCCTGAAAAGTCGATTGCCAAGGCCTGAATTTAGCTACAGAATGCCATGGATGGCACTATCCCGAAATGTCGAATTCTGAGGGTTGCCATGGATGGCACTATCCAGAAGCATCGAAAGCTAGGGACCCTTCGAGGATTGATAGTGGGGATAAGGAATCTAACACAGACCATGTTTAGGGCTAATTCGAGGCTGGATTTAGGAAAAAATAAAAAGAAAAGACATAAAACTCTCCAAATTAAAAATCCTTCTCTATATCTCTCTCTTATTAAAATGCACTGGTCAACTGAACCTGGACATGTTACGTCTAAGCATGGATGCTTTAACCGTTGGGGTCAACGAACCTCTAGGTAGTTTTTGGGGGCCTTAGAAACCTTTGTAGTAGACTCAGGCTGAAGCCAGTCAGGTTTGGATCATGGCTGGTACTTTAGTACTTCTAGGCCTACTGTTGGTATTCTGATCTGATTTTTGGAGATGCAGCTTAGTAAGGCATCGGTTATATATGACCTAGAATCCTAGTTTGATCCATAGGATGTTTTGCTAAGGGACAAGCAAAACCTAGGCATGGGGGTATGATGGGAACACCATCATAGGCCCTAACTGGCCACTTTTAGTCAACAATGAAAGCTAAGTGCTCCTACATAACCATCTGAGGGTTACAACTCCACATTATTCTATTTTGAGAAGAGAACAAGAAAGTAGGGTTAATTTTGTAATTTTTATAGCATATGATAGCCACAGAATAACCATGGGGTTTATCTGGGGTTAACTAATTATCAATTGAGCATTAAAGACTAATGAGTGGGTTCATGCATATAGAAATAGGGTTTCACGTATTTCAAGAACCAATACAACACCCAAAACCCTAATTTCAGACCCGCTTAAATTATAGTGGTTCTAGTTAGAATAAAATTGATCTAAACTTTCTAAAATTCATGTAAAAATATTTCTTGAGGTTTGGTATTGTTGATTTGACCATTGGAACTTATTTTGACTTTAAATAGAGTCATAAAAAAAGTTCTACCCTGATTTAGGGTTTTAGGTAAAATGCCCAGCCAAACCTGGTCAAAACTAAAATCCGACCTTACCATCAGATTCCTTGGGTTTAAATTAGGTTTATAGCAAAATTTGAGCCCAATCAGAGTCAATTTTGATCTAGTTTGCATTTTAGTCCATTTAAACTTTATTTCTCATAATTAAGCCCCTAACTTTTCAAATATTTGCAATCAGGTCCCTAACTTTGTCATCATTTCTTGTAAAATGGTCCCTACCGCCATTGGTTTGAAACAACAATTCCGTTGAGATTCGAGCGAGGATTTCTCGCTCGATTCTCAATCAAACCTTTCCAAAATTGAAAGGGAGAATCATTGTGAGATGCAATACCGATTGGACTAGGTATTGGACATTGATTTGCCTTAGAATCTTCATGCGAATGCTCACAAAATTATAGATTTTTCATCCGTAAGTTTTCAAGCTCATGAAGCTTATTTCCAAACTTGGAAGCCTCCCTAAGACCTTTAAATAGGCTCCTCTCATGACTCTGAGTTCCTTAGCGAAGTTTAACGCTGGAAATCCCTCATTTTCTACTCCTCAGTTCGTCTGCACCTTCATCTTCGGCAAGCTTCTCCATCCTCTTGATTGAGCTGTCCAATGGTCAAATTGGCCCATTATCTTCCCTTCATCCTCATGATCGTCGCCTGCCAAAGCATGACTGCCTTCTCCCTCTCCATCGTCTCCGTATCGCCGTCGACATCATCTACTCTAGCTCTAGTCTATCACAACCAGAGCCCATCGCCTGCCATCTCTCTCTCTGAGTCACTCTATCTCTTTCTTTTCCCTTACTGATCCTCTCCAACCCCTTAGCTCTTAAGTTTGACCACCAACACGACCACAGCCACCATCGTCTCCCTCCGCTCTAGCCAAGCTTCGACGAAGTCATAACCACCTCCACAAACTACCAAACCCTTCACGATCACCTCTAGAACCTCTGCCACTTCACGCTCGACAAAACCCCTCAAGAAATTGAGGTGTTCGCACTCTCAAACACTCCACTGACACCACCCTCACCGCACCACCTTCTCGACCTCACCAAACCTCCACCCACACCCTCACGTGATGCCACAACCACCATCGCACTCATCAACATCCGGTGATCCTTCTAAGTTGCTCTGACGTGGTTGTGAGGCCGTGTTTTCTATTTTAGGTGCTCATCGTCGCTTCGCCATCACCCTCAACTTCTCCGACCTTCGTTGTAGTTCTCCAGCCATAATCACCCTCGATTCCACTCCCAGGTCATGTGGCTGAGCTCCCGATCTCTTCCTAGGCAGCCAATTGGTACCTTCAACTACGCATTTGCCTGCAATTGACACCATCATCTTCTCAGCTACTACGTGAAGAGAACGTGGTTGGATAGTCCCACATCATGAAGCGAAGGGCCCCCAGCAGTGCATATAAGGAAAAAGTTACTTGGGTTGTTTGCTTTCGAGAACTCGGGTCAGCTCCCTACCATATGCCCTCGCACACGCTACGCCTCATGTGCTTGTCCATGCCCTCACCCGTGCACACACCACGTGGGTCTAGGTGGTGGATTCGATTACCTAATAACTGGGTCTGGCTCAATCCTAAGATTGGGAAGAGAGAAAGCGGATTTGAAAGAGAGGGGGTGGGTTTTGCTACCTTGAGATTTGAGCCCCATCCCCTCTCTAAACACTTAGAGAAATTTTGAAGAGGACCTTGAGTCTTGGTTGCTGCTAGTGTTGTGTTCTTAAAGAAGAAGAGACTTGCTCTCTTGAGAAGGGCCCTTGAGCCTCTTCTGTTAAGGCGACTGAAGTCTGTGGCTTATTGTCTGGGGCCCTCTACTAGTTACTATTGAGATATTTAAAGTGTTGATATTGATTGCAGTTTACTACTGAAATATTTAAGTGATTGTGAGCATAACATTGAGGATTAATTTGGTGATTTAAATCACCATTTTAACCTGATCTTTTTGCACTAATATTATGATTTTATTGAATATCATTCCGAGTACTATTGATTTCAATTTCATATATTTTGTATTGGTAAAATTAAATTGCATACTTGCATCTTGTGAATGACCTCAGACTCCAATTAGAATCTGAGCTTTATAAATTTAAATGATTTGAGCAATTTTGTCCTATACTACAACGCAGTTCCTAAACAGCGATGATTTCACCTGAAGAGTAACGTCGATATGCAATACCTTCTTGGATACCAAATGTAGGTTTTGATGGAGGGGGTGAGATTTGCATAAAAAAAGAAAGAGGAAATATAAATAATCAATCTCACAAAACAGCAATACACAAGTACACAAGAATTTTTAGGTGGAAACCCAAACCCAGGTAAAGACCACCACCTAAAGCTCTCGGTTTAGGATTTTCTAATTGGCCTAGTTGATTAAACACACTAATCGAGTCACTTAAATGAGGGTGAATCAACCTCAATATAACTACTCTTCTATGTACGAGTATTTTGTCTCGTGAGGGAGACGACAATTCGCAAGGCAAATACCCAACCACAAAAGGAAATTATAATAGTCCTACAGAGCCACAAAGTACTAATGTTTTTTTTTGAAACTACAAGGAAAGCTATCGTGTTATGATAGCAATCCACGAGGACATTTTATTGATAAGGAGGTAAATAAAAAATTACAAATCAGATCCCCATCTATGTATGAGGGATCAACACTCATTTACAATTTTCTCACAACATACTAGTCTCTCCTGAAATAACCTCTCATTTCTTGCCCTCCACACGCACCAAAGTGTTGTGGCCATGCATAGGTGCGGTCTCTCCAAAATTAAAAAATTGTGCCACAATGAATCCCATGGGGGGAGTGGTTCGTGATAAATCCTCCTCCATATTACATCAGTAATCAAGCAAGAAGTAAAAATGTGGCTAAGACTGTCAGTGTGCATTCCACATAAGTGGCATCCATGAAGAGTAGCTCCATCCTTTTGTGCCTTAGATCCCCTATTATCAAGCCCTCCCTTCTGCAAAGCCAAAGAAAAATTTGTACCTTTAGGGGGATCTTCAAGAGCCAAGTTTTTTATCAATGTGATCATAACCCCTTCCTCTACCATCATCCATCATCTTTCCATAAGCATGCTGAATTGTATATATTCCATCCCAAACATAGCTATCTTCCACGCCTTGTCTCGATTTGAATCTTTCCAGGTCTGAAATCATGTTCATTCTTTCTTCCCACAGCTGGGTGCCTTCCCTGATGGACTCAGCTTCGTTCAATTGCCAGCAGACCCCTGTTTCAGACCAATAGTAGTTCACAGTACCTGCTCTGTCCCTTGCTGTAGCAAAAACCCTTGGGTAGGCTTTCTTTAGAGGACCCAGCGGGGACCATTGTTCACACCAGAAATCAAATGTCCTGCTGTCTCCTAGTATAGGCTACAGTAGATGCCAATTACATTTTAGAGCTTGAATCACAGACTACCAGAAAGGTGATGGTCTAGTAGGATATAACCTCTTTAGCGTGCTATGGGACTAACCGTAGCTGTCTTTAATTAACTTGATCCATGGCTTCTCTTCCCCCTTCAGAACTTTTATAGCCCATTTGATCAATAAGGCCTCATTAAATTCTTTCACAGCTTTGACTCCCAATCCGCCACTCTCCTTAGGCCAACATATTTCCTTCCACTTCATAGGCTGCATAAATCTACCTTCATGCTTGGCACCTTTCTAGAAGAACCTCTTTCGCATTAAATCCATTTGCTTCCAAATATATTTCAGAGCTTTGAATAGGGAGAAGTAGAAAATAGGGATCGAGGTAATAACAGAGTTCAGTAAGATGAGTCTGCCACCCTTAGATAAGAACATGCTATTCCATCCTACCAACTTGACTAAAATTTTATCAAAAAGACTATTCCAGTCACAGTTTTTCATTTTTGAGCACCTTAGGGGTAACCCCAAGTATCTGATGGGCAGGTTGATGAGTGGAGTCCCCAAAATATCCGAAATATCTTCTTGTTCTTGCTCATTCAGACCAAAGCATACCAGATTGGACTTCTCCCTATTTAATTTTAGACTTGAAATATCACCAAAAATATTTACCATATGACCAAGTGCACGGGCTTCATCCTTTGACCCTTCCACGAAAAAGACCGTATCATCTGCATACTGGAGAGTAGGAGCTATGGCTCTCCTGTTAGAAAGAGAGTATCCTTTGATAATGCCCGCCTCAGAAAGTTTGCAAGCGTATCTCGCCAGACCATCAACAGCATGGTTAAAAACCAAAGGTGCCAAGGGACATCCTTGCCTCCCTTCGCACTGTGGTTGAATCCAGGCCCCACACGGCTTCCCATTGATCAAGGGAGTGAAAGAAGTAGTAGTGATGCACCTTTTCATCCATTGAATCCAGAGATGGGGAAGTCCTCTTCCCTTGAAAACCTCCCACAAATAGGGCCACAAAATAGAATCATATGCCTTATGGAAATCAACTTTCCACATAAAGGCTTTACATTTCCTTTTTTGCCAACCACACACTATCTCCTGGGCCATGATGAAAGACTCATGTAAGGATCTGTTAGGGAGGAATGCAGATTGGAATGGATGAATCAAATCCTACAGGACGGGCTATAGCCTATTTGCCAAGATTTTACTCACCACCAAATAAATAGAGTTCAAGAGAGCTATAGGTCTGAAGTCCTGGAATTTCTTTGCACCTTGTGTCTTTGGCAGCAAGAATAGAAAGAATCTGTTGATCTTATCAAAGCCAGAGTTTCCCCCCTCAAATTTCTCTAATAACATCCATCACTTCTTTACCAACCACATCCCACATCTTTTTATAGAAAAAAACTTGGATACCATTAGGACCAGGAGAACCTTCATTATTTAAGTCTTCAATGGCAGCCACTGTTTCTTTCTCAGTGATGGCTTTTGTCAAACTGGATATTTGTACCCCAGAGACTTTAGGTGAATCACTCACCGGCATTCTCCATTGCCCTCTCCCTGCTGACCATGATGAGTCTCTAAAATACTTGACAGCCTCAGCTCTAATATCTGGTGTAGATGAGATTCTCTGACCATCCTTGAGTATGGATGAAATTAAGTTGATCCTTCTACAAGAGCTGGTAGCCAAGTGAAAAAATTTGGTATTGGCGTCCCCCTCTTTAAGCCAAAGTTGTCTAGAGCGTTCCCTTCAATCCATCTCCAATTTTAGATCTTCCTCAGCCACCACATCCTGCCACATTCTTCTAGTTCTGAGCTCCTGGTCAGTTAGAGGAGTAGTTGCTTCTTTTGCATCAAGGCCTTGAATTTCCAATAGTGGCTCATTGCGCCTCTGATGTCTTACAACTGACACTGTATCCCTATATTCCTTTATCATTGTTCACATAGCAGTCAGCTTGGATGCAAGCTTGACAGTGGCCGATCCTTCTACACGTTTGGCCCTCCACCAGCCTTTAAGCATCTTACGAAATCCTGGTTCTCTAAACCAGGATTTTTCAAATTTGAAGTAACAGCCTGCAAGCACTTGTTCCCCACTATCCCAAACCAAGGACGTGTGATCAAAAAATGGACATTCCAGCCCACACACAGAGGATAACTGGAACATATCCAGTAGCCCAGCATTACCAAAGAATCTATCAACTTTTGACATGAGGCCACTACCATTTCTCCAGGTGAGTTCAATTCTAGAGGAGGGATATTCACTCAAGCCTAGTGTCTAAACCATCAGTTGGAACCCAGTGGATGTGCTATCCACCATGCCATTCGTTCTGTCCCTTCCCGTCATGACACACTTGAAGTCTCCTCCCACAACCCATGCAGCCCCATTCATGAAACCAGCAGCTTCACTCTAATCTTCCCACATCTCCTACCTTGTATAGGCATCACAAGGGCCATAGACTCCTATAATGTAGAGGTCACTCCCCCCTAAATCCTTTCAAATTTACAAGTCAACATTTCCCTAGCTATAGAGACCACCATTTGCAAAACATTTTTCCTCCACCACATAACAATACCCCTAGACCTACCATGTGAATTGAGCATCACACAGTCATTTGCACCACCAACCTTCATATCAGCCCAAGCCTTATCTTCCTCACTTACTATGTGCGTCACTTGAATAATGGCACAATCTATCTTCCATTCTCCCATATATCTCAGAAGGGAAGCCCTCTGGCTTCTGTCGCGTAGCCCACACACATTCCAAGAGAGAATCCTCATTAGGTTTTTTGGGTGCCCCCCTTTTTGGGATTTGGGGCTCTGCCACCCTCATCAAAGCTACAATGGTATTTTCATCAAGTTTCAGCATTGTGCTTTGTCATCTCTGTCTGAGCTTATACAGAGATCTGCCCATGCTAGTCCTGAATACTATACCTATGCCAAATTTGAACCCTTCTACTGCTGGCAAGTTGGGTTGCAGACTTAAGGAATTTACGAGAATCTCTTGTAGAAAACATTGATCAGATGTATCTGCCCTTGGTATAACAGCATTCGCTTCCTCTACCACACCTTCTTCTATCAATGTCACTTCCATCCCTTCCTCCATTTCCTCTATGTAGTGGTGATCCTTACGTTTTTTATGTTCAGGTGCCTCATCAGGGGTCTCACGTAATGGTTGTTCCGAGGCTGCCTCAGGCTTTACAACCTCGCATAAGATGCACTGTTTTGATTAAGTTCCCCTAACCTACTGTCCATTAAGAAACTCAAGATCAACAGCCATGAACTCCTCCCACAGTGGAGGATAAGCTTCTCTGGCACAGAACCAGCTTTGAATACATCAACCCAAACATTTAGTACATGGCCATCATCCTCCAGCAATCCAATCTCTGCATCTTCAGCCAATGTACCAAACCCTGCTATCATAGCTGCCACCACCTCTTTGAATCTTAGATGCAATGGGAGGCCCCTAATTCCCAGTTTCCCCGATCTAGAAGCTGCTCTCTGGGGCAGCCTTTCAGGCAATGATCCATTAAAGGGGGATACCAACCTCCAAATCACCATCAATCCATCTAGAGCACTCAAGCGGAAGTGCAAATGTTCTACATCCATCATCCCCAACCCAAAGAGCACAAAACGTGTAGGGGTGAGAGACGTAATCTTACAACCACTAGTTGATAATGATAGAGAACTTACCAATTGATGAATCCTTTCCAGGGAAGGATTGCCCATCATCACCTCTCCAACTAAAGCCCCTCGTAATACAAGCTCCACCATCCTGATGTCATCATTCATAGGGATTTCCACATCCACCATATGTCCCCCATAAGCAGGTGGAGGCAAATGTGGAAGCAGCTGCATTCCAGACTTCGTTGCCCTATTGTGCAAGCTCAGCGTTCCCCTTTGTTGTCCATGATTAGCCGTGCAAGAGTCTCGTTTGTGGCCATGTCCTCGACATGCTAGGCAGACCAAAGGGAAGTGGCACACCATCGCCATATGCCCTCAACGTCGACACTGGAAACACACAATTTCCTTGTTGCCCCATGGCCTGCCATCGTTAACTCGACTTTTGCCTTCTACCCTTCTTCCATCAGCCATCAAACCTCTTCTCTCCTTCCTCCTCCAAGCCATAGATCTCCAGGTTGTCCATCCTCCATCACCATGGACCATCTTTCCTATCCCCCTAGGGTTGGCTTCCATCCTCCCTCCCACTCAAGCGGATTTCCCAAAAAGTACTAATGTTAATCTAGCTACTATAGGAAAAAGAAACTTCCCTTAGATGGAAGTCAGAGTGCGTGAACCTGGCAAGGCATGAAGATGCTCTCGAATATGCGAAAATGGGAGAGCGATTGTGCAGCTAAAAGGATGCTCTCGGATGTATGCTTAGGAGCTTGGATAGTAGGGTGAGTTTCCTTCTTGATTCTCTCTTCTCTTAGACACAATATGAGTGGAAGAAGTATTGCTTTGGTGTGTTTAGCAAAGGAAGGGTCCTCCTCTATTTATAAATAGCTTAGAAAGGTCTTGGAAGGCTTCTATAGCCATTGGAAATAAACCCAAGGCAAATCAGATCGAAATGAGGGTGATTAATGATTCTAACAGGGTTCCCAAACATCTAAATCTATTATTAGATGTCTGGGCCATCATCTGATCTAGGGATTGGTCATTTGATCTAGAAGGGTAGAAGATCTGGACTGGGTTAAATTAAGATGGACTTCTACAAAAGTGTTTGAAGACATCTATCTAATCAGATGTCTAATTCTAAATGGGTTTCCTTCTTATTTTGTCAAGATCGAAATAGGGTTCTAGTGTTAAGTTGCACAGATGACAGATCGGACATCTGGCAATAGGCCTGGACATCTGGAAACACAAATCACTGTGGGAATAGATTTCCCGAGGCTCAAACGGCTATAAGGTCTGATAAGAAGTAATTAGGGTCAGAACTTAGCCTAACATTTATTTATTAGACGTCTGGGATACACTATGGACATCCTGAAGTGAATGTGAACCATATTAAGGGTTAATCCTCAATGATTAGATTTCTCAAGCCAACGATCCTCTAGTTGGATGTTTGGCAAGGTTAGACATTTTCTAAGACGTCTAAACTAAGGGCTGGATGTCTAAAACTGGCAAACAGAGAGAATGTTTCCAGCCTAAGTCTTTTGGACGTCTGATAAAATAGTTAGACGTCTTAAAGTCTAAGATAAGATGTCTGATGTCCAGATTAGACATCTGATTAGGTTTTCTAATGCCTACTTTGGTTTTCTAAGTTCTCTAAGAGATGTCTAAGTATCCTAGGGTTGAGTAAGTGTTCCTAGGACTACTATTTTATTACTTTGAGGCTCTTTAACAAATGATCCAAGGAAATAAAAAGCAAAGAACAAAAAGATACAAAATGACAAGAATAAAAATACATAGAACAAAATGTCTATCCTATTCTTCTTACCATTAAGCTCTCACTCCACATGAAGCTCCTTCTCCTCCAATGAGCTCCTCTAATCCACCATGGATGCGAGTTTGAGCTCCTTCACACTTGTGACCATTTGCATTTGAGGGTTTGCCTATGGATTGAATGTTTACTAGAAAAGAGGAGTGAATAGTATCACCTTTTTCAAATAGTAAAAGGTAAAAATGAATTCACAACAAAGTCAAGCACAAGTTACACTTGGATTTATAGTGGAAACCCAAGCCAGGTGAAAACCACTACCAAAGCCTCTCAGCTCAGGATTTTCCCAACGAGTCAAGGCTAGTCAATCCACTATCGTACCACTTGAATGAGGATGGAACAACCTCTCACAAATCACTTCTTTTTTTACCCTGAAGAAAAGAACAATAACAACAACAACACGGATCTTCCCAACACCTTGGGATCCATTAATTAAAACAACAATATTGAAGAACAATAAATATATCTATGGAACCTCAATAAAAAATCAAACCAGAATTTCAGTAGAGATTCAAGACAACGTGCTTTGAAAGATGTGAATAGCAAAGCTTAAAAACACTTGAAAGAAGCATGAGAAGCTCTGATCTTTTTGAGGGTATTTCAATTGAAAGTTAATTTTTCAAAAGAGCTGCGTACGACCTCTATTTATACTAAAAGGTTGTCTTGAAAAGGAAGTCAAATTGGTCAATCAAAAAGCTATTTGGTCGATCAATTAAGTTATTTGATCAATTGCTAATTGGTTGATTACTTAGCTTGGTTGGTCGATCAAAAGGGTTTAATCAACTTCTTGAAATGGGTTGGTTAGATCAATTAACTAGGTTGGTCAATCAATCGAATTTGGTCAATTAAAAACCCAAAAAACTGATTTCAAGAGAAGCACAAAAATACATTTGAGTTTTATTTTTGAGGTTCCCTACAACAATATCCTAGACTCAAACAAACGTAAAAGACATAAATCAGCAACCATCTAAACTTGATCCAAGAGAGAAGCTTTGATCCGAGCTAGTCCTAAAATATTAGTATAGCAGTAAACATAATTTTGGTGTATCAAAATAGAGATGCTTACATTCTCCCCCTTTTTGATGATAATAAAAATATAATTATGAAATTGAAATAGTCATGCATAATAACTCCCCCTTTTTGTTTCAACAAAAAGTAAAACATGCTGCTATGTTTTTCATTTAACCCCCCCTTAAGCAAGTAAATAAAGCAAGATAAATTTCAACATGCACTAATAAAGAGAGTAAAATTTAGCTGAAAGAGATAATATTTATGCATATAACAATGATATAAAAGAGTCTAGATAAGCAAATCATAAAATGAAATGGTTTTGAGAAAATTAAGTTTTACATCCCAACAAAAGCTAAGCAAGGGTAAATCTAATCATGTAATGATGACATGAAGGCATCCATCGTGCTCTGGAGGTCTGTGTCCAACAAAAGATCCTGCGAATATGAGCTCTCTAAGGAAGCAGGTTGACCAAGACATAGGCGGCACTAAGTTGATGTTCTCGGTGTCGGCTACCTAGATGTCCTACCTGGTGGTGTAACCTGCTAATCTGCTAGTGCTGCTACTGAGGTAGGAGGAGGAGGTGCTACTGAGGATGGAGGCATGGTAGTAGATAGGCATGGTCGAGGAGGATGGTGAAGCTACTGCTGCATGGAAGGAATGGACTCTCCAAGTCTATCCAAGAACTGGCTCTGAGCATTCAGGTAGTCTGATACCTAATGCCCATGTCTCTCTCTACCGATGCATCATCAGTGAAATACATTTGTCACATCCTAAATACTGACAAAATCGCTACCTGCAAGAGGCTCCACTCCCGGTCGTAGAAGGATGGAGAGGGTTGAACTGGAGGAGGACAGGTCGCTGTAAAGTGCTCATAAAGTGGGATGGGAGGAGGGACTGCTGATGGTTCTTGCTGTTGCTCCTAGGTTGCATCCTCACCACGGGCTCCTTAAGCTTGCTCCATCTTTGTATAAGTGAGCTTATCAAAAATGGAGACTCTAGTGATAAATTGTTTATGATTAATATCCATGGGAACACTGAAATGTAGGAAGATGTGGGAAAGAAGTGTCCTAAATAGGAAGGAGCTAGTGGGTAGCTTGCTCATTAAATATAGAATCAAGTGGTTCCTGTTGAACTGCTTGTTCTTAAGAAATGCATAAAGGGTAGTGAGCATAATGCCAGGGCAGTTATAAAAAGACGTAGATTTGGACATGAAATTCCATAAAAAGACTCGATTAAGAAATTTGGGTAGTCGATGGAAATAAGGTGACTTGGTTGGATGACACAAATCAAAATGAGAGGGAGTGAGTAGGGTCTCGCTAATGGTATCCATCTGTGTCTGCTGGTGGAGCTCAAGAAAGGTAGGACCAACAGACGAACATCTAAGAATCTCAGAAAGAACATCTGCATTGACTAGAACCTCTATGCCATAAACATTCGAGGTCAACTCGATGTTGAATCCCTCACCTATATTCTTCAAATTGCATAAAATAGGTGACATGCCATTGGGCCAACACTGAGTACGTGGCTCTTCGTAGAACAGAATAAAAGTTTTGCTCATAAATACATAAAATCTGGTGATAAGCAAATTTTTTGCGGATCCATAGAAATATAGACTCAAAGTAGGCAAAATCTACATGTCTACCAATGTGCAGTGAAAATTTGGCGAAAAGAGAAAAATGGTTGCGAGCAGCCTCAGTGATGAAAAATTGGTCAAATGTATCATCACGATGAGCAGAAGAGGAGGCATGTGCACGTTTTGGAGCCATTTCAGAGTTTTTGAAAAATGTTGGTCAATCAAAAATGCAGATTGGTCGATCAGAAATGACCCAAATAAGGTTCTAGAAAGAAATCGACTTTGGTCGATCACCCAAGGAATTTGGTGACCAAAAGAGGTCAGACTTGACAAAAATGAGATGTAAATGAAGGATTTGCTCACTTATACTACATATTTTTACAAGCAATCACATGAGGAAGTAAAACAATAAAAATATTAGACCACATCTTAGAACAACTAATAGTTAAGAAAAAGATCCAAAATGGGACGGATTTCAACTATGTTTTAGAGTGTACCAAGACCGATCAAAGATTGATCGATTAAAGGGAGGTCGGCGAGGATTTGGAGAACGGCTGGAGGGTGAGTTTGCTCAAAGGTGGCGTGAAGGTGGTGTCGAGCGAGTTGCAGTGCACGGAGGACGCATGATGGCAACATGGCTTCCTTACGGTGATGGTCGAAGGAGGCGTGATGTTTGGTCGATCACGGTTGTCGAAGGAGGAGAGGTGGGGTCAGATGGATATTTTGTTTGGTGGTGGATAGAATGTGGGGACCAAACGGTGGGGTTAAGGGGTAAAAAAGTAGGTTAGATGGTAAAAGAGCTTATGTTTTTATAGAAAAAATGATTAGCAAAATAGATAAAAATATTTTAGGAAGCTAATCACTGTTACCGAGGATGGTTAGATAGATTAGGAATGTGATTCGAAGTTAAAAGATCACAATCTCGAAAAATGAAACCGCCCAGTTTTGGTTGATCAAAATGAGAAATGATCGATCAATTACATTAATTGGTCGATCAGAGTTTGAACAATTGGAGGGAAAATTCCCGCCGCTAGCAGATTGGTCAATCAAACAACAATGTTGATCAATCAAAACTCAAATTTTTTGAGGGAAATTTCATGCCAATGAATTTGGTCAATCAAACAAGCACTTTGATCGATCAAAATGTTTTGGTCGATAAATTTAAAAAATTGATCGATCAATAGTGTAAAACAGATCAATCAAGAATATCAATTAAGTTCTTTTAGTCTTGATAAACCTAGTGAATGACAAATTAGGTTTAATCTTTCTTTTGGCAATGGTTTTGTGAAGATAACAGCTAATTGATTTTCTTCTTTAACAAATTCTAGGCTAATCTCTCCATTTAAGACAGTCTCTTAAAAAGTGATGCCAAATATCAATATGTTTAGTCATAGAATGTTGTACTGGATTCTTAGAGAAGTTAATGGCACAAGTGTTGTCACATAGTATTTTGTTGTTTTTGTAGGATAGGCTAAAATCTTGTAAGGTTTGTTTCATCCACAATAGTTGTGAATAAGCTAAAGATGTAGCTACATATTCTGCTTTGGTTGTTGAAAGCGAAATAGTGCTTTATTTTCTAGAGAACCAAGAGACTAGGGAATTTTCGAGAAATTGACACATTTCACTAATACTCTTTATGTCTGTAAAGATGCCTGCAAAATTAGTGACACAAAAGGAATATATTTCCAATGTGTCTAACATCAGATAGAAAAGTCCTGGGTCTTGTGTGTTGTTTAAATATCTAAGTATTCTTTTAACAGTATTTAAATGTATTTCTTTAGGGTTTACTTGAAAGTGACCACACAAACAAATGCAAAAGAGAATATCAGGTCTACTAGTAGTCAGGTATAATAATGATCCTATCATACTTCTATATAATTTCTGATCTACAGATTTACCTGTTGCATTAGATTTTAATTGTGTAGAGGCTGCCACAGGTGTGTCATTACCCTTCACTTTGTCCATAGAGAATTTCTTCAAGATCTCCGTGGTGTATTTTGTTTGTGATATGAAGATTCCAAAGGACAGCTGGTCAATTTGAAGTTCAAGAAAGAACCGAAGTTCTCCCATCATGCTCATTTCAATCTGATCCTACATTACCTTTGCAAATTCTTGGCATAACTGATCATTAGTAGTACCGAAAATAATTTCATCAATATATATTTGTATTATTAAGAGATTATGTTCTTTTCTTTTTGTAAATAACGTTGGATCTATTTTACTAATTTTAAACTCATTTCCAATTAGATAGGATTTTAATCTGTCATACCAAGCTTATGGAGCTTGTTTTAGGTGATATAATGCTTTCTTCAGTTTATATACATAGTCTGGATATTTAACATCTTCAAAACTTGGAGGTTGTTTAACATAGACTTCCTCCTTAATGAATCCCTTTAGGAAGGCACTTTTGATGTCCATCTGAAAATGTTTGAATTTCATATGGGCAATAAAGGCTAGCAGCATCCTAATGGATTCTAGGCGGGCTATGGGTGTATATGTTTCATCAAAATCAATTCCTTCTTCTTGATTATATCCTTGGGCCACAAGTCTACCTTTATTTCTAACTTCTTCTCCTGATTCATTAAGTTTATTCCTAAAGACCCACTTGGTTCCTATAATAGCCTGAGAGTTAGGCTTTGGAACAAGTTCCCATACATGATTTCTTTTGAATTTATTCAACTCATCTTCCATTGCAATAATCCAGTAATTGTCAGAGAATGCTTCCTTAACATTTTTGGGTTCTAATTGAGAAACAAATGTAGTGAAAGCTAAATTATTAAAAGAAAATCTGGCTTGAACTCCTTTAGGCAATTCTCCTATCACAAATTCCTTTGGATGTTCTTTCACATAGGAAATATCTCTGGGTAGTTCATTGAGAACACTTTCTTCTGGAATGTTTGATGGGTCATCTATTAGTTCATCATCATCATTGTTTGCAGAAGATTTAGGTTGAGCTAATGTTTCATCAAATGATACACGCATAGTTTCCTCAATAACTGAATCCTTCTTGTTAAAAACTCTATAGCCTTTACTTATGGTTAGGTAACCTAAGAATATTCCTTATGAGCTTTTAGCATCAAACTTATGAAGATTGTCCTAAGTATTGAGTACAAAACATCAACAGCCAAATATCTTGGAGTAGGAAATTCTAGGTGTTCTCACATGATAGAGTTCAAAAGGTGTTTTGTTTAGGATTGGTCTAATTAGTGATTGTTCGCGGCATAGATCTCGTAAAAGATGAGCGCATTGTAGTATAGCATGAAATATGTCTCGAGCAAATAATTAATGGAACTTGTGAGTCCCAGTCGATCACAAGGAGGCAGAAGACACTTTTGATTTCATGCATTTATTTCAAATATAAAGGCTAAGTAAAAGGAACAATCAATCACAATATTTATATAACAAGGAGAGATTGAACATAAATTGGATACATGCATTTGAATAAACCATAAAATAAACAAACTACCATTATAACAGAACAAGGACACCATGGGCGGTTTGTGGCTACTTTTTGGAGAGGTTGGGAAGAGCAGCAACAATCCGTCGGGATGGCCAAACGAACGCTTCAGATGGAAATGCAGAGACAGATGCAGAGAAGATGGGAAGAAGAAGAGAGAAAGGTTGAAGAAGGAGGAAGAAGAAGAGAATTAAGAGAATGCCCTCAAAGGGGGGCCCTTTGGCCTCTTTTTATAGCTTTGGTGGGGGGTAAAGAGGGCATTTGTCCCCTTAAATCCGTGCAAATGCCTTAGATTAATCAGATCTGTTGATTGGGAGATCAACGACTCTGATTAATCCTTCCAAATCCTTCTTTTTCCCTTGGTTTGCTCTAATGCTGCGATGTGGCGCTCCATGGAGCATCGATCCTCCATCGCACGCTGCAGATCGCCCGCGTGTGCCCTTAGCATTTTTGCCTTTGCTTCTTGCCTCTTCTGAGCACCTTAACCTCAACCGTCCCATCATAAGATCAAACGACTTAAACATGCACTCCACACGCCTTTGAAAATCCTAAAGCGTGCTCTCGTGGTTGGATTTGTCATCTGAGGTATGGATCTTCTTTAATTTGCCCCTTGGCTCTTGATCTTCTACAAATTCCCTAGTGTGCTACGGGAGTCTAATTGATGTGATCTTGGAAAGTTGGACTCCCATCATAGTTTTGAATAGATCCATGTGGTTTGATTGGTCATTCGCAGCCCCGAATTACCTGCAATGAGTGATACCTCTCAAATAGCACAGTTTTATGCATAAAACACATATATCAACTACGATGCAGAATACGATGAGTATGCATGCAGAATGTTCATGTTAAGCTAAGTTCTAACTTAATTTAGGCGAATTAGGGCCTACGATTGTTCGCGTAAAAGATGAGCACGTTGTAGTATAGTCTGAAATACATCTCAAGCAAATAATTAATGGAACTGGTGAGTCCCGGTCGATCACAGGGAGGCAAAAGGAACTTTTGATTTCATGCATTTATTTCAAATATAAAGGCTAAGTAAAAGGAACAATCAATCACAATGTTTATATCACAAGGAGAGATTGAACATAAACTGGATACATGCATTTGAATAAAACATAAAATAAACAAACTACTGTTGTAATAGAACAAGGGCGCCACAAGTGGTTTGTGGTGACCTTTTAGAGAGATTGGGAAGAGCAACAAAAATCCGTTAGGGTGGCCCAACAGACGCTTCGGACGGAAATGCAGAGACAGATGCAAAGAAGATAGGAAGAAGAAGAGAGAAAGGTTGAAGGAGGAAGAAGAGAATTAAGAGAATGCCCTCAAAGGGGGGCCCTTTGGCCTCTTTTTATAACTTTGGCAGGGGTAAAGAGGGCATTTGTCCCCTTAAATCCATGCAAATGCCTTGGATTAAACAGATCCATTGATCGGGAGATCAACAACCCTGATTAATCCTTCTAAATCATTCTTTTTCCCTCGGTTCGCACTGATGCTACCACATGGCACTCCGTGGAGCGTCGATCCTCCATCGCACGACCGTAGATCACCTGCCCGTGCCCTTCACATTTTTGCCTTCACTGCTTGCCTCTTCTGAGTGCCTTAACCTCAGTCGTCCAATCGTAAGGTCAAATGGCTTAAATGCGTGCTCCATCGCGCCTTTGAAAAACCTAAAGCGTGCTCTTGCACGTTTCCGCACGCGTCATCGCACACATCTACATCCAACGCCTCCGCATCCGCCATGTGTTTGTTGCCAAGCTGCTCGATGGGGATTAGATGGTCGAATTTCATCTATAGGCACTGCTTTTCCTAAATCCCCACGGATCTCACTTCGATCTTGCGCCGCCTGTCTCGTGGAGAGGGCACTAACCAACATGCTAGTCCCACGTGTTGGTTACATTTAGGTTTCGTTTACGCACGTTGTTGGCCATTGGATGGGAATCCAATGGTCAAGATCTCGTTTCTTCTAATGAGGTGGCTGAGGGTGGCTACGATGGCACGATCGCAGCCATTGGATGACGATCCAACGGCTTGTGGTTCTCCTTCCCAATTGGGGCACAGTGAGGGGGTAGCTACAATGGCACCACGTGATGCCATCGTGGCCGTCCATCTTCTTCTTGTATCTGATAATGTAGACATCCGATTAAGTTGATTTCTACATCGTTGGACTCCGAACGTCGATCCGGATCCATCCATGCTGTTGGATTTGTCATCTGAGGTTTGGATCTTCTTTAATATTCCCCTTGTCTCTTGATCTTCTGCGGATTCCCTAGGGTGCTACGGGAGTCTAATTGATGCGATCTTGGAAGCGTTGGACTCTAGTTGTAGTTCTGAATAGATCCATGTAGTTCGATCGGTCATTCGCAGCCCTGAGTTACCAGCAATGAGTGATACCTCTCAAATAGCACAGTTTTATGCATAAAACACATATATTAACTATGATGCAGAATACGATGCGTATGCATGTAGAATGTTCATGTTGAGCTAAGTTCTGGTTTAATTTAGGTGAATTAGAGCCTATGATTGCTGTGCAATCATACCCGAATACCTAAATCTTGCTAGTCCCAAGCAAGTGCAAGACTAAATGAATTTTATCCAGAGCTTAACTAAAGGTTTATTTCTTTTTGTTTCATCCAAAAATTCAGAATCCAGATAACTATGAACATATCTTGTTGTAGCTTCTACAACGGATCCAAGCGAAGAGTCAATACACATTTAAAGTTTGTACTTGCCCCCTAGTAAAATTCTATTGGGATATGCAAACCTCTTCTCTAAGGGATATACAATATTCTTTAATTTTAGCCCTGGCTTTTGGCTTAGGTAGAAGATGTTTGAGTTAACTAGATTTGTATTTGGTGGCTCACTCGCTTCTGGTGCTACATAGAGACTAGTATTTCAAAATCTAGATTATTAGATTATTGAATAACTTAACTTAGAGAAGGGCTGGAAAATTGTGCTCTCTTCAATCGTTTGTACTTTATCTTTTCTCTCTTTCTCACTCTCTTTTTCTTCTTCTTTTTTTTTCTTCTTGAGCTCACATCTTACCAAATTTGCAAATGTATTTAGTGGTCTTACATGGCATTACACTTCAATTATGTTCTGATAACCCTACGACTAAGTCAGACTCCTCAGCCCATATTCAAGCGGTCAGAAATACAGAAAAATAGGTTTAGGGTGCATTTGGTGGCTTGTGAGGGTGGTGGTGTTTTTTCCTCAAAACATTTTGACTTACACAATTCAAACTTCTTAACATAACACTTTTTTTTTCACAAGAAAATATCCTTTTGTATGCTTTATATATATATATATATATATATATATATATATATATATATATATATATATATATATATATATCTACTGTCACAATGCCATTACCAACATAACATAATGCAATAATTCAACACGACATACATACTATTATTCACGAGGCATTATTTGTGATTTTTGGGGATGACCATGAGGATCTCAGGTGGCTTATTTGGTGGAAGTACCTACTCTCGGAACCGGGTTGGGAATGGATAGGATGATGTATTTCTGAACTTGACATCAATACCCTCCTTCAACCGAGCATTCCATAGAGGATGGTCATGCCCATCCACCTCAGTCCTAGTTTTATCAGAACCTGCTCTCTGTGATTTTGCCTTATTTGGTGGCTCTCGTATGGAATTTCTCATAGATGTAGTATGCAAGAACTGAGAGTGAAAACTATGCCCATCTCTGAGTATCGTTATTCAATTATTAAAGATTAAAGATTCCTTACACTAGCCTTAGAGCACCAGTAGACTCTCTACTCTCATCTCACATATGTTTTGGTAGATCTACTAGAAGATGATTCACCTGACTCCTTGATTGCTATCCAAGGGTTTAGGAGAAGAAGCAATGCTTCTTCTCGACCAACTAGAGATGTCTATCAGTTTAAATAGTGGATCCATTGCAAATTCTACATGCAAGTATGAAATTATACTGGATTCTAAGTCTAGGAATCTACTAAAGAATAATTCTCTAATAAAACCTCTTGATAAAGTGATCTAATCCCCTAATTGTTGGCAGAAAATTTTCAGTTTTAATAGACTACACCCCCATGCCTAAGTGCTTGCATGTCCTCATGCATGAATAAAAGAAATAAGGCCAGGTGCATATGGATAGAAGTCACCTGTAACTGCTTCTGAGTTGCATTGAGCTCATGTCATTACTGCAATGCCATACACAATATGCAAAACATTGTGCGAAAATGAAATATGCTATGTATATATGGTATGTATATATGTATACGTGCTGAGTTTAACACCTCCAGCTGGGTAACTCATCAGTCATACATCCTCAAGAAGATGTATTGTTTCATCAGTAGGAGGAGGATCCAGGGTAAAGAATGGTTTGAGGCACTGGCCATTAGGCATAAAAATGTGCCCAGATTTCAAGTCTCTAATTTGGACCACCTTGTTAGGATATAGGTGGACCACCAGGAACGACCCAATCCACTTGGACTTGAGCTTTCCCGCAAAGAATTTGAGTCAGGAGTCAAACAACCAAACCTGCTAGTTAGGTGCGAACTCCTTCCTCTGAAAGCTTTTGTCTTGTCTTTGTATATTTTTGCATTCTCGTAAGCTTCCCACCTAATCTCCTCTAACTCACTGAGCTAGAGCTTTCTTTCATAACCTCTTGCCACGAGGTTAAAATTACACTTCTACACTACCCAAAAGGCGTGGTGCTCTAGCTCCACAGGAAGGTGACAGGCCTTTCCATACACAATGCGGTATGGTGACATTCTGAGCGGGGCCTTGTACATGGTCTGATATGCCCATAGTGCATCAATCAACCGATCAGACCAATCCTTCCTATCAGGTCTAACCATTTTTTGAAGGATAAGATTGATTTGACTGTTTGATACTTCAGCCTGCCCATTGGTCTGTGGGTGATATGGGGTAGCAATGCATGTTGCACCCCGTATTTTTTCAATAATGACCTGAAATGGTCATGGATGAAGTTGCTTCCCCCATCACTTATCAGGGTGAAGGGAACTCCGAATCTCGCAAAAATAAATTCCTAGACAAAGGACATAACAGTCTTATGATCATCTCATCTTGTTAGGATAGCTTCTACCCACTTTGAGACATAGTCTACCGCAAGGAGTATGTACTCAAAGCCATAAGAGTTTGGGAAGGGGCCCACAAATTTGATGCCCCAGACGTCAAACACTTCTATGACCAGAATGGATTGGAGAGGAATCATATCTCTCCCGATCATAGAACCGACTAACTGGCATCGCTTACAACACTTGGTAAACTTGTGTGTATCTCTGAAAATGGTTGGCGAGAAAAATCCCGAATGTAAAATCTTTGCAGTGATTTTTTGGCCTGAGAAATGACCCCCACAAGCATCGCTGTGGTAGAAGGATAGCACACTAGAGATTTCCGAATCAGAGATGCATCTACGAATGATCTGATCAGCCCCAATGCGAAAGAGCAATGGGTCGTCCCACAAATAGAATTTAGCCCCTGATATAAATCTGAGTTTTTGATCCTTGGATAATCCCACAGGTATCCTACCTGCGACAAGATAGTTTGCTATATCAGCATACCAAGGAAACTCAACATAGTTGATAGATAGTAGAGACTCATCTGGAAATCAGTCTGATATCGCCAGGGAGTACGAAATGTAGTCTAGGTCAAGCTGAGACAAGTGGTCCGCTACAACATTATGCGCTTCGACTTTGTCGTAGATTTCGACATTAAACTCCTGCAAAAGAAGGATCCATCTGATAAGGCAGGGTTTGGCATCCTTCTTTGCCAACAAATGCCAAAGGGCGGAATGGTCAGTGTAGATGATAACTTTGGACTCGAGTAAGTATGACCTAAATTTCTCCAACCCAATTACTATGGCTAGCAATTCTTTCTTAGTGACTGTATAATTATGCTGGGCCTCGTTCAGCATTTTTCTAGCGTAGTATATTACAAATGGATGGTGCTCCCGACATTGGCCCAGAATGGCTCCGACAGAGAAGTCGGAAGCGTCACACATCATCTTGAAATCAAGTGACCAGTCGGGGGGTTGGAGAATAGGTGCACTGGAGACAATGCTTCACAAGGTCTCGAAAGCACTACGATATGAGGAGTCGAGCTCAAAGGGCATGTCGGTCACCAGAAGATTCGTTAATGGGCGAGCAATTTTCGAGAAATCTCGAATGAATCTTCGATAAAATCCGACATGCCCTAAGAATGATCTGATTTGCCTAACCAAGCTAGGTAGAGGTAATTACGAAATGATTTTAGACTTAGCTCAGTCGATCTCGAGTCCATTAGAGGAGATCCTGTGACCTAGTACAATGCCATTCCTCACCATAAAATGGCTTTTCTCCCATGAAAGTACTAGGTTAACCTCTATAGATCCCCTCAGAATCTTTGTGAGGTTATTGAGATAAGATGAGAAACCGTCTCCAAACACAGAGAAGTCATCCATGAATACTTCTACGTAGTCCCCGATCATGTCTGAAAAGATCGCCATCGTGCATCGCTGAAAAGTAGCTAGTGCGTTGTAGAGGCCAAAAGGCATCCGCTTAAAAGTGAATGTTCCAAAGGGACACGTAAAAGTCATCTTGTCTTGGTCTTCCGGGTTGATTGCAACCTGATTGTACCCGGAGTATCCATCCAGAAAGCAAAAGAAACTATGCCCAACTAGCCGTTCTAGAATCTAATCAATAAAGGGCAAAGGAAAATGATCCTTCTTGGTAGCTGAGTTTAGCTTCCTGTAGTCAATGCAGACCCACCAAGAAGTCATGGTGTGGGTTGGGATGGATTCGCCCAATTAATTTTTGATTACGGTGAGTCTCGCCTTTTTAGGCACTATCTGAATGGGACTCACCCACTGGCTGTCGGAAATTAGATAGATAATGTCTGCGTCCAGCCATTTTATGATCTCCTTGTTGACAACCTCCAACATATTTGGATTTAGGCATCTTT
Organism: Thalassia testudinum; assembly: GCA_037157565.1. Taxonomy (NCBI): domain Eukaryota; kingdom Viridiplantae; phylum Streptophyta; class Magnoliopsida; order Alismatales; family Hydrocharitaceae; genus Thalassia; species Thalassia testudinum. The sequence continues at coordinate 28,820,252 of JAZHRO010000073.1, forward strand.
GAGGTTGTCTCGACGGTCTCACCCCTTCATCAGTGTAGATATGGTCCGTGCAATATGAGGGGCGAATTCCGTGGAGATCAGCAATGCCCCACCCAATAGCAACCCTATGTGCTTGCAGAATGGAGATCAACTGGTGTTTCTAATCCAGAGTCAAGTGAGCATTGATAATCACTGGATATGTCTCACTTTCTCCCAGAAACACGTATTTGAGTGAATCAGGTAAGGGTTGCAACTCTAGTAGTGGAGGGTGGGGAGGGTATGGAGGAGGGTTATGTAGGGGAGGGGAGGAAATAATAGTGGAAATTTTTTGATTCTGACTAACGAAGAATCCGCCTGCAATGGTCATGTAATCTTGTCTTAAGATATTCATGCTAGATAGGATAGGATTATCAGGATCAGGGGTGTTAAGAGCATATGAACACCCATGACAACCAAATCCATGGGACGAAATGTGTATATCATTAGTCTCAGTCCTGGGTGGATCACGATCAAAGACCCATGATAGTGAGGATGAATGTGCCATTGGGTCGCTGTAGAGGAGCCCAATGTTCCCACAGAAAGCTGAATCTTCATCTTCACTATCCTCCTCAATCAAATCACAATCAAAGTTCTGTGATGCCCTGAAAATGTCCAGTCTAAGTTTTTCGTTTCCCAAGGCAATCTCCATGCACACTGATGCACAGTCGATGTTTTCGTGGGCGATTGCCAAAAATGGGTGACCTAGAATAATCGGTGCATCACGGAGATTAGGAGGAACCTCCATATCAAGAACAAAAAAGTCTGCTGGAAAGCAGAATCCTTGGACTTTTACGATCACATTTTAAACAACCCCTTTCAGTGATTTTACAGATCGATCAGCCAATTGTATGGTAATCGACGTGGGTTTTAACTCCCCAAATCTAAATCGATTAAATACTGCAGTGGGAGTTAGGTTGATAGACGACCCCAAGTCAAGAAGGGCCCTATCAAAAGGGGAATCCTGTAAAAAGCAGGAGATCAGTGGTGTGCTTGGGTCCTTCTTCTTGGGCGGTAAGTCAGCTAAAATAACTGCACTGGCTTCCTCAGATAAGACTGCTGGTCGTCCGATCCTCTATGGTTGCTTCGGAGTACAGTAGTCCATAAAGAACATCGCAATAGCTGGGATGTGATCTATCGCTTCGAGGAGAGGGACCGGAATGTGAACTTCCTTGAACATAGATTTCAAGTCGAAATTCCACGTGTCCTTTTTCCATTTTGAATCTTGTGTTAGGGCAGCAGGAAAAGGGACGGGAATTTTAGGGTCTAGGGGCTTCTTTCCATTATCTAATGAAGATGGCTTGTGAGAGGAAGAGGGTTGTAAGCCATTTCATGGTATAGCGTAGGGGAAATCCTTACTCGCGTGCCTAGGTAGCGGGTCCTGTGTAGTCTTTCCGCTCCTTAAGGTGACAGCTTTTGCATCGGCATGCTGTCCATGCAGGGGCAAAGGAGAGGGTTGGTCTGGATACATAGAGTTTGGCAACAGAGGTGGCTGATCGAGCCCATAACCAGGAGGTGCGGGAGGTGCTTGCATAACAGCATGTGCCTGCCCCTGTGGTGCTTGGAATCTAGTCAGGGTGCCCTGATTCTGCACATATCTCGGGTTTAAGACAAGTTGGGAGGGCAAAGCTCCCTGTGATCTATGCTCCTAAATCATTTGGTTCTGCATGTTTTGTATGCTCTATATTTGGTCAGCCATTGCCTTCATTATTTAGAGGTTGTCATGAGTAGATTTCCGAATTGATGCCTGCAATTCCTCCTTTAGCGACTCCAAATGGTCAGCCCGCTTTGGAGGGTAGTTGGCAGCTTGGTGCTGCAGCTGATAGATAGAGTGTGTTTGTTGCTACTGAGACGGGAATGGCTGCTGCCTTGGATACATGTTCTGCGCATTCCCATATTGTCTAATCACGTAGTGTGGAACTTGACTCGGTCTCTGTGGATTACCAGACTAGGAAAAATTAGGATGCTGGCACCAACCAGGGTTATATGTTTTAGAATACGAGTTGTTACACCCGTATCCCTAAATGGCATTGACATCTTCGTAAGCCGAAGACATCTCATATGAGAATTCATCAAAAGAATATGCACTTGCATCATCATGTGGTGCGTAGCTCTTATTGTACAGTCAAGATCCATATTGTTCACGAGTTCCTGGTATGCAGGATCCCACGAATATGGAGAGAAAACATCCTAAGTAACCAGATATGTATGAGCAGAGGGAGCTTAGGATGCTTGAGAGGAGTAAGATGGAGAAGTGTTGCCAGAAGATTCGGATCTTACTCGCATTACTTCATCGAACTTCTTATCGAGCAGATTCACCTTATCCAGCTTTTTGGTGATAATGTCCATGTCGGCTCGGGTAGACTCGACTTGAGCTTCGTGGACATAAAATCATTGCTGTCTAGGTCACTAGAACATGTTCATTGAGGCGGCATTCATCGAGTTCTCTACTAAGGACTCGAATAGTTCAAATCCGTTGTTCTCATCCTTCGCGAGAGAATTCCCACCGCTAGATGATGGGAACACCATCATGAGCCAAAACTATCTCATTTTGATCCAATTAAATCAGTAAATGCTCCTACATAACTGCCAGAGAGCCATAAGTCACTACAAATCCATTCTGAGAGAAAGATAAGAAAACAGGGTTAAAATTATAGTTTTACCATCATAACTTGAACACAGTACACCCACAGGTTTTCTCAGGGGTCGAATGAGGGTCAAATGGTCTTAAAAGGATAACAAGTGGGTTAGAACAAATAGAAAAAGGGTTTGCACATGTTTTGAGAATTAAATGACTTTTGAAACCCTAAAAATAGACCTTCTTAATTAACTGAGGTTCTGGTTAGCATAAAATTCACCTAAACCCTCTAAAATTCATAGAAAAGTATTCTCTTGGGTTTGAAAGCTTCAAATTGACCACCAGAATACGTTTTGGCCCAAAATAGTCTCAGACAGACATTTACCCTAATTTGGGTTTTTGCATAAATTACCTAGTCAAATGCAGTCAAAACCAAAATCCAACTTCACCATTGGATTCCTTCAGTCAAAATTAGGTTTGTACCAAAATTTAGACCCAAGCTGAAATTGTCTTGACCTAGTTTGCAATTAGTCCTGTCTGATACATTTATGCCCTTAACTTTCAAAAACTTTACAAATAGACCCCCAACTTTGTTATCACCTTCACAACTAGGTCCCTGTTGCCATTACTCCTATTCCTAGAAGCACCGGCGACCTAAAAATGGCAAGAACTCCCTGATTCCTTGACGAATCCCTCTTAAAATTGAAAGGGAATTTTGTCAAGGAATTCCCTTCCATTTGAACCGCATCTTAGGCCACAATTCTAACCCAAATCCTAATTGGAACTCATGGAACAAATGGGTTTCCTGCTCTGGCGACATTTCCAAGCTTGGAAGCTTGGCTTCCAAGCTTAAGATCCTTCCTGAGCCCTATAAAAGAAACCCTAGGGCACAACTGTGCCCTTCAGCTAGTTTTTGGCCTGAGTAACCCTCCTCCATCTCCGGCCACCTTCAGAATTAGCTCCGGCGAACCCCTCTCCACCCTTCTCCTCCGGCCGTACAGCCATCAAATTGGACAGCCGACACTCCTCCCCTCGTCTTCACGAACCTCTCTTACCAACAAGAGGTCGTGCCTCTCCCTCAGTCGATGTCATCGCCTCGCTGCACCATCCTCCTTCTCCGGTGCCGGTCAACCAACACCGGCACCCTCCATCTCTATACCACGTCCCTAAGTTCCCCTGTCACTTTTTCTCTTACTATACTTTCTTTTCCCAATCTCACAACACACGCACAACCACAAATCCACCCTCAACACCGTCACCTTCTTCCTCTCCGGCGAAGCTCCGACGACACCCAACTACTGCTCCATCGCACGAATCGTGCCGCTACCACCCCCATAAGCTCTGCCATCACTCCACGCACAAAAGCCCCAACCTAATTCCACCTATCACTCATCCAAACTCACCCCTGAACACACCCACTCTCATGCACACAGTCTAACTCAACCTCTCACGCATGGACCTCACCATGCCTTACAACCACCACCGTCACACTCGCCATGGTCCGATGATCCTTTTTGAACCTTCTAACGCAGCTGAAAGGCCTTCTTGCTGATTTCAGGTGCTTGTCTCCTCCGCCATTGGTGCAGCTTCTTCAAGCAAGCTTCAAGGCTGCTCTAGGGTACCTTAGCTCTAGGCAACACTTCCAGGAGCGGCGGACTTCGTCCAGGAATGCAACATGGGGATAAATTTGGCCCTTTGACCGAACCTTTGATCGAAATTAGGTGCAACATCTACCATGGCCAGCATGAAGAGGAAGCTGAAGTGCGCACTGAGGCATATAAATTGAAAAAGTGTCTGGGGCTTATCGCCTCAGACACAAGGGGTGAGGTCCCTCACACCCCTCACATGCCACATCTACGACCTCTCCTCCACGAACCTGGTACACCCGACCCACCTAAAACCCACGCCCCAGCTACCACCCATGCCGGTAGCCCTGGTCCTGAGTGTACTCTAGGTCCGAAACCTGATTACCTAGTACTGTGGAAGGCTTTGGGAGAGCGTGACCTAGAGAGAGAAAGAGAGATAGTGCACGAGGGTAGGGCATTTTGCTATAGAAAGAAATGGCTAACACTTAGCTGTTTGAAGGACCTTCCCCCTCTGTGTGAAGGAGAACAGAGAAAGAAAGAAGAAAAGAGCAAGGCCTGAGCAGAAGAAGAGAAGAGAAGGCACTACACAGGAAAAGGAATAGAAGAGTAGAAGGAATAGAGAAACAAAGGAGAAGCAGAAGAGAGACCCTTGAGTCTCAAGCATTGTAGCACAAACTATTTTAGATGTCTAATACATTTGATTAACATCTATTTGAAACTTTGGTTTAAGTGTTATTTGTGAGGAGTAATTGATAATTTAAATCACTATTTTACTCCATTCTTTTTGCATATTATCCTGACATTATTCTTATTGCAATCTCTATTCTTGAGTTAAATTGTGATCTTGAGTTTTGAATTCCATATTTTTTTTGTTTAGGTGCTATTTTGGCTATATTACAACAAAGATATTTTAAAAGGCTGATTTATCGCTTAAATATTTTGGTGTCATTGTTGGGGAGCAATGCGCAATTCATCACTATTCTCTGCATTATTTGATTATATTTGAGCACTAACTTGCCCTGTTTACTTTCTTGTGATTTTGTAAGGTACTTCATGAGGAGATCTTCCACGTAGAACAACCACACTAGGGTAGGTAACATCTCCCTTCTTCCCTAATCAACCTCTTAATCTTGGGAAGACAAAAAAAAATGGGGGGAAAATAATTAATTAGGAATCACCTACCTTACTTCATAGTAATCAAGATTTAAAGGGCAAAATTCTTGATTTGTGAAATCATTTTCAACTCTCATTGTGTTGAAGCAATTATGTTTAGAGATCCTACCCTAAATTTCCTGTGCCTATTAGGGACTACATTTAATTTCTAATCACTTTTAGGCTAACAAACTTCTTACTTGAAGCCCAGGGTGAACATATCAAGATCAATTGGACTTGGAATTAGAGCCAATGAGGGTATCTACATTAGGGTTTTGAAGTGCTAGTACACATGTTTGCCTGAATTAAAGGAAAATTACCCTCTCGCAGTTGTGTGCTACCCAAGCCCTTGATTGAAAAGATCTAATCAAGAAAAATTCTAAAAATAGGCTCTAAATTCACTTGAACGCAAAAATCCTTTGACCTAATAACCTGGGAGTCAAATCAAGGTGATTTCTAGGTCTTGACCTAGATCTCATTCTGCCATCTTTAGGGTAGGTCAGGTGAAGTTAGTCTACATTGTAGGACAACCAACCTCCAAATTAGGCCACAAGTTGAATTAATTTCTAATCAAATGAAACTCAAGGCACAAATTAAGACATAAAAGTGGTAGACTTAAGGACCTAAGTTCATACATTCCGGTCTACCTGGACCCTCAGTGACAAGGAAGGTTGGGTGGGGGAAACCCTATAACTCGTGGGGACGCTCTACCATGTAGGGGTCTTTGCAAGGCTTTCCCTTTCTGGCTGCCCAGGTACTTCTCTGGTGTACGAATTTCCGATTCAGAGATATCATCCGCCTTGAAATTGCCTTAGTCATCCAAAAATCTTTGGGTGCCTTGGTTGGTTAAATCTTACATCCAATCCCTCATCCCTTCTATTTAGAGCACACACAGATTTTCTTAGGAATCTCTTTCAAATCTAATCAATTTCAATCTAATCTTGAATTTTGATTCTACATCTTCATTCCACCATCTGATTCAAAAAAAAAAAAATGCAGCCTAGCTATTTAGGAAAACCATTGACAAAACCTGAATCTCAAATATCCATGAATGATAGAATGGTTGAGGATGCCCTTAGATTTTATGAGATTGATGACAAAACCTCAAAACCAATTGAAGACATTCAGGTTAATGTATCGATAACAACAACCTTCATCATAAACTACGCCCAAATAATTATAACACAAGTAACAAATGGATCTACCCGAGATGTTCTCTTGCTAGGATACAATGGGTTAGAGAAATTACATAACTTTGAATACCTCCAATGCATGACAAATCCTGTACTTTGGGAAAGATACTAAGATGATCTTGTAAAATGAGAGGAGATGATAAAATTATTAAAGCAGATTATCAATCAAAAATACTCGTACATTCCCCAAACATTTAACGAAACATCTTGGAACAGTACTAAGGATCTATCTAATTTTCTAAATCCCGGGTTTGAGAATCAAGGTTGTTGTGGACCTCCTACCCAAATGGAATATGATCAACCTAATATACAGATTGATACGCCTAACCTTGAGATGGGTTGGGAGGATCCAATTGCAGGAGAACATGATTTCGAGCTAGCCTTAGAGACACAAAACCCTAGTTTGCCAAGCATAGAATTCCTAGACTCTTGTGATAAAGAGATTGAATCAGAACCTCTCGAGAGTGTAAATTCTGCTCCTTACTCTCATAAGGTGACCCTCAAAGGTAATTCTGACATCCCTATAGAACTCAACCTAGATTCTAGTGATTCAACCCACACCCTTAGCCTAGAATCTGGATCTGAACCTTCTTGGGAGGATTACAAGGCCCCATGTGATGAAAATCAGAGTTTGAATTTGGATTATGATTCTAGGCCTTTATTTGATGAATGTACCTCTCCAACATCCTCAGAAATATAGATTGATTTTTTGGAAGTCACGTCGATCTATGACACAAAAATCGAGGAGTTAGAGGAGTTGGGTTTTGATTGGGTCTTCCCTATAAGCCAAAAACCCGAGCCCAGACCTAATAGGGACACCTTTTTTAGCTCGGAATCTGAGAATAGGTTAGACCCAAGTCAGGTTGCTGAGTCTACATCTTGTGATTTATTCTGTGGTGAAACCTTTGATCTCGAATCAAATTCAGAACTTGATTCTCACAAATTCTCCGACGATTTCGAATCTTACTATGATTTCGGAGAACCATTGTTTCCTGATGACTATGAGCAAATCTATGACCTCAGCATACATGATCCATTATTCGACTCTGACTCTAAGGTCCCTGCTCCCGAGATCATTAGTTCAAAATCAGGTTCCATTAAGATGGAATCATTTCTTTTTGATCCTTAGGAATCAGAAACAAAAAGTGCCGAGAGTGACTACAACCCAGAGTTCGAATCTTTTCTTGACTCAAACTTTCTTCATCCTATAAACACTCTTCAAGCATTTTCCTTTGAGTTTGATGGCTACTATGAGGACTCTCTAAATGAACCTACCTTTGAATCCTTACTAAAAGAACCCTCATACGCAATTCTTATTGATGCCACCTCTTCTACACATGTAGAACCGTCCCAAACCTATTTTCAACCCCAATCCACAACTGGACTCAATTTCTACTCCGATTCTCCTCTCGATCTGGTTGCAAATGATTCTCCTCCACATTCAAATTGGTTTTCGGACTGCGATCAGACTATAAATCACACCCCATCCTTCTCTGATCACTCTCGTAGGGATCTCACATCTTCCAGTGATTCCTTTGAGGATCCCTACTCTGACCAGGCCAATCCAACTCAGCCAAACCCTGGATTCACACTTCCGCATCATTCCGAGCCCCACAGCATACGGTGGGTTCCGCATCTCTTGATCTACATCTATCAACCCGCCAGATTAATTGGGTTTGGGCAGCATCATCAGCCTGCTAATCTTAACAAGCACCTGGTTGGACTAACCAGGCTATTGATCAAGGTACTTGTTCTACAAAACTCGTCTAATATCACCACTCCTCCATACCATTTTCTGCTCGACTGAAGGCGTTGAATTTAGTGCTTAACAAGAGGCAACCTGCCATTCCAAAAACTTGAGATCCTTCTGATTATCCTTCTGTACTTCACATCTATTGCACCCTGAGTTCAGTTTTAGAATAGTTGATCCCACCTCTGGTACTCGTACCAAGGCTTGAAATCGTCCGCAATAGTCATTCCCGACCCATTCTCCCACCCGATAATCCTGCTCTAATTCTTGAACCCAAAATTGTTTCACACCCTCCGTTTATAATGAGGACATTGCAAAACATAGGCATGGGGAGGGTGATAAACTGCAAACATACAAAAATATCATAGTTTGGAAGGGTTCTCACAAAAAAAGCACATGTTCCAAAAACCAAAAATAATAAAAAAATTGAAAAAGAATAAAAATGGGAGAACGGAGGAAATTTTGAATTGATTGCATATCATTTTTGACGAGAAAAGGGGAGTAGATAAAAATGACAAAAAGGAGCACAATTTGAAAAGAAAAAGAGATAGTTATTAGTAAAAGATTAAGGAAATGACTTAGTTCTAGACCAAATCAAAAGAAGGAAAATGAAAGGCAAAAAGTGCTAAAGAAACAAAAAGGGATTAGTAGGAACGTTGATCTTAGGCCTATTGGGCCGCAATCCTAGGCTTAAAAATTCAAGTACCTGCTAAGATCTGGATAGTCCCAAGAGGTTGGGGAAAATGCGAAGTTTAAGTATTAGGTCCAAGGCTTGCAGATTATTCTACCTCGTTAACTGACCTCTAGTTTGCGGGACTCGGTAACCAAAGCACCCCAATCCACACACAGTCTGGTTCAGTGCACCTAAGTATCAAAATCACGCAAATGCGTTAAATATGTTCTAAAAAAAGTTACCTAGAGTAGGAGCCACTAATCAACACAAGTTGATTTAGACAAGTTCTCGATGTGGAGAGGCGGGAAATTCCCCTCGAAGATGTGTAATAACATATCATCTCCTCGGTGCTTGTCTCCTAGGATATCTAAATATGCTACCAAGGGCATGTAAGCATCTTGTGCTGGTTCAGATGCCATTGGCGGCATTATCTCAAAACGTCGATTGCTAGGGTCTAGATTTAGCTATAGATCGCCATGGGTAGGATTATCTCAAAATCTCGAAAGTCAGGGTTCTGGGGGTTGCCATGGGTGGTGCTATCTCAAAGCAGCAATTGCCAGGGACCCTGTGAGGATTGATGGTGGGAATTAGGAATCCGATACAGATCGTGTTGTAAAGTTAATTTGAGGCTAGAAATAAAAAGAAAAGAGAGAGAAAACTCTCCAAAAATAAAGAAAAGTTCTTTTGTCTCTCTCTTACAAAAACACATTGCAAACTGAACCTGGGCTAAAACATGTTGCAAGCACGGGTGCTTTAACTACGGAGTTCAACGAACCTTAGGTTAGTTCCTGTGGGCCTTAGAAACCTTCGCGGCGGACTGAGGCTAGAGCTGGTCAGGTCCGGATCTTAGTTGGTACTTGAGTACCTCTAGGCCTACTATCGGCATTCTAACCTAATCTACAAAAGAAAGCACACATCAAAGTTTTAAGCATCAAAAGCCATATGGTCTAGAATCAAAGCTAATACCTTGAAATTTTGCTAAGGGACTAGCAAAAGCTAGGCATGGGGTATGATGGGAACACCATCATGAGCCATAACTAGCTCATTTTGATCCAATTAAGTCAGTAAATGCTCCTACATAACTGCCAGAGAGCCATAAGTCACTACAAATCCATTCTGAGAGAAAGATAAGAAAATAGGGTTAAAGCTTCTATTTTACCATCATAACTTGAACACAGTACACCCACAAGTTTTCTTAGGGGTTGAATGAGGGTCAAATGGTCTTGAAAAGATAACAAGTGGGTTAGAACAAACAGAAAAAGGTTTACACATGTTTTGAGAGTTAAATGACTTTTGAAACCCTAAAAACTGACTCGCTTAATTAACTGAGGTTCTGGTCAGGATGAAATTCACCTAAACCTCCTAAAATTCATAGAAAAATATTTTCCTGGGTTTGAAACCTTCAAATTGACCATCAGAACATATTTTGGCCCAAAACAAAGTCTCAGACAGACATTTACCGTAATTTGGGTTTTTGCCCAATGAAACGCTATCGAAACCAAAATTCAACTTCACCATTGGATTCCTTCGGTCCAAACTAGGTTTGTACCAAAATTTTGACCTAAGCTGAAATTATCTTGACCTAGTTTGCAATTGGTCCTATCTGATTACATTTATGGCCTTAACTTTCAAAATCTTTACAAATAGACCCCCAACTTTGTTATCACCTTCACAACTAGGTCCCTGTCGCCATTACTCCTATTCCTACAAGCACCAGCGACCAAAAAATGGAAAGAACTCCCTGATTCCTTAACAAATCCTTCTCAAAATTGAAAGGGAATTTCGTCAAGGAATTCCCTTCCATTTGAACTGCATCTTGGGCCACAATTCTCACCCAAATCCTAATGGGAACTTGTGCAACAAATGGGTTTCCTGCTCCAGCGACATTTCAAAGCTTGGAAGCTTGGCTTCCAAGCTTAAGATCCTTCCTGAGCCCTATAAAAGAAACCCTAGGGCACGACCATGCTCTTCAGCTAGTTTTTGGCTTGTGAAACCCTCTTCTTCTCCATCTTCGTCCACCTTCAAAATTAGCTCTGGCAACCCCCTCTCCACCCTTCTCCTCCAGCTGTCCAATCATCAAATTGGACAGCCGACACTCCTCCCCTCATCTTCGCGAACCTCTCCTGCCAATGAGAGGTTGTGCCTCACCCTCAGTCGACATCGTTGCCTCGCCGGACCATCCTCCTTCTCTAGCTCCGGTCAACCAACACCGGTGCCCTCCATCTCTCTACCACGTCCCTAAGTTCCTTTGTCTCTCTGTCTCTCTCACTATACTTTCTTTTGCCAATCTCACAACACACGCACAACCATAAATCTACCTTCAACACTGTCACCTTCTTCCGCTCCAGCGACACCCAACTACTGCTCCATCGCACTAATCGTGCCACTACCACCCCCATAAGCTTTTCCATCACTCCACGCACAAAAGCCCTAACCTAATTCCACCTATCGCTCATCCAAACTCACCCCCGAACACACCCACTCTCATGCACACAATCTGACTCCGCCTCGCACGCACGGACCTTGCCACACCTCACAACCACCACCGTCGCACTCGCCGTGGTACGGCGATCCTTCCTGAACCTTCTGACGTGGTTGAAAGGCCGTCCTACTGATTTCAGGTGCTCATCTCCTCCACCATTGGGGCAACTTCTTTAAGCAAGCTTCAAGGCTGCTCCAGGGTACCTTAGCTCCAGGCAACACTACCAGGAGTAGCGGACTTCATCTAAGAACGCAACATAGGGATCAATTTGGCCCTTTCACCGAACCTTTGACTAGAATTAGACGCAACATCTGCCGCGGCCAACACGAAGAGGAAGGATAGGACTTTAGTCCCACTTCAAAAGCTAAAGAGTGCACTGAGGCGCATAAATTGAAAAGGTGTCTGGGGCTTATCGCCTCAGACAAAAGGGGTGAGGTCCCTCACACCCCTCATGTGCCTCATCCGCGACCTCTCCTCCGTGGACCTGGTACATCCAACCCACCTAAAACCCACACCTCGGCTACCACCCACGCCTGTAACCCTGGTCCCAAGTGCGCTCTAAGTCCGAAACTCGATTACCCAATACTGTGGAAGGCTCTGGGAGGGCGTGGCCTAAAGCGAGAAAGAGAGATAGTACACGAGGGCAGGGGGATTTTGCTATAGAAAGAAATGGCTGACACTTAGCCATTTGAAGGACCTTCCCCCTCTGTGTGAAGGAGAACAGAAAAAGAAAGAAGAAAAGGGGAAGGCCTGAGTAGAAGAAGAGAAGAGAAGGCACCGCACAGGAAAAGGTACAGAAGAGTAGAAGGAACAAAGAAAGAAAGGAGAAGAAGAAGAGAGACCCTTGAGTCGCTAGCACTGTAGCACAAACTATTTAAGACATCTGATACATTTGATTAACATCTATTTGAGACTTTGGTTTAAGTGTTGATTGTGAGGAGTAATTGGCAATTTAAATCACCATTGTACTCCATTCTTTTTGCATATTGATCTTGACATTATTCTTATTGCAATCTCTATTCTTGAGTTAGATTGTGATCTTGAGTTTTGAATTCCATATTGCTCCCTGTGTTTGACCTCAGACTAAAAATTCGAGTAATAAATTTATTTGTTTAGGTGCTATTTTGGCTATATTACAACAAAGATATTTTAAAAGATCGATTTATTGCTTAAGCACTAGATGCATCAGCCAGGTACCGATGTGTGTCATCCAGCCCATGGTAAAATACTTGTGCGAGCTACCATTTGGGTACACCATGGTGTGGGCACTTCCTGAGAGGATCATGGTATTTATGCCAGGCGTCATGTAGCTTCTCTCCAGGGCCTTGAGTAAAGGTCATGATTGTGCACCTCATGGCATTTGTTCGACCAATCTGCAAGAACTTTTGGAGGAATTCGCGGCGTAATTCCTCCCAGGTTCTAATTGGCCTCCCGATGGTCTTGAACCAATAAGCAGCTTTATCCTTAAGAGAAAAAGGAAAATGCTTCATGAGAAAAATTCCAATGTCTATATTCCTGGGTTGAATTGACTCTGCAATCTGACTCAGGTCTTCGAGGTGCTGGAAGGGATCCTCATTCTAGTTTCCATGGAAATGAGTTTGAATTAGACTTATGATATTCGGCTTTAACTCAAATGCATCATTGCCTATGGGAATCTAGACCTGAAGTGCTATGATTGTTGCCGCCGGATCATAGAAGTCCCGCAGTTGTTCTCCGTGTGGTGGATGCTGCATCCTATTGAGTGTCGTTAGAATCCAGTCGATGCTCTGCTCATATTTCTGTTCCGTTTCCTCGACCCTGGATTCCAGACGAGCCATTGGGTCTTGATTCTCAGGGTCCTGAAGAATTCGAGGACTAGGATTAGCCATCTCAACTAATCAGGTGGAAGAAGGTTGGGAAGAGAGGTCAGGCGAAAATTGCCTTTGCCACCTTGGGTTTGGCTCCCAAGGTCCCGCAAGTTTAGGTCTTAATGACCTTCTTCCTTGCATACACCAACTCAAAGGGTTGGTGTAGTCAAGCAGAATAAGGCTAAGGCCTTGTTAATCAAAGTGGTCCTTTAGATCAGATGGCCTAATTTTTCATTTAAGTTTGTGTTACTGAAAATTTGGCTAGAGACCAACTGTAAGGAATCCTTGCCTCTCAGGGTGACCAGGCCAGTCTAGTTATGAGGGGACTACAAGGAAGGTTCTTCCTTTGACTTTTTCCTTTGGTTCTGTTACCCTGCAGCCGTGGTCATTTGACACATCTTCATAGGCTTAGTCACCAGGTTTTGCAAGAGATGTTGGAATGACCCAGTAGTTTCAAGCCAAATGCAGGTTATTTGATGTACTTTCATGAATTCTTATCCTATTTCTTCAATGTAGTATGTGGTGGGCGGTCCACAATGTGACTTGCCTCTCCGACTAACTTTTGGGCTCGTCGGAGTCCAAGTTAGTCAGTATGGTCCTATTGGCTCATGCACTTATAAGTTTTTTTTCAAATTGTAGACCACAATTCCAAAGTATAGTCTAAGGTGAGATGGAATCCAAACTATTTGAAATATAGCGAGAATATTCCTTTCGCAATAAGCTTTTTAGAGAGTATTTTTTGAAAATTTTTTCTATTTCCAACAATTAGTTATGAATTTTTAATTAACCAGGGGTCAAATCTTGGATTTAGACCCCATGTTGCTTTTTCTGTTGGAAACTATATCAAATATGCTCCAAAAATTTTGTAAAAATATGATATTGAAATCTAATTTGATTATCTTTCATACCCCACAAATATTGAGTCAATATGATTTGTATGTTAGTCAAAATTGATTTTTAAATTTCATAAAAGTTCTATTTTCAAGCAATCTAACCATTATGTACTCCACAAATTTTTATAAATTCCACAGAAGTAAATTCTTTTTGGGATGGTGGTGTTGGAAAGATAATTTGAAGATCTAGTTCCAATCTAAATTTTAGGATTTTTGGAACATTAGAAACACAGCTATTGAATTTTAAAAATGACACTTTCTAGTCGAATTTCTAATAGGAATGTGCACACCTGATTTTCGTAGTGCCTGCTTCTCCTCGTTCCTCGCTTCGTGTCATTGTTCCTGCACACAAAAGTATTGTATTAGAGATAAAATCAAAATTTGCCTTCCCTCCCCGGCAATGGCGCTAATTTGTTCGCGGCATAGATCGCGTAAAAGATGAGCGCATTGTAGTATAGTGTGAAATACGTCTCGAGCAAATAATTAACAGAACTGGTGAGTCCCAGTCGATCATAGGGAGGCAGAAGGCACTTTTGATTTCATGCATTTATTTCAAATATAAAGGCTAAGTAAAAGGAACAATCAATCATAATATATTTGTATCACAACGAGAGATTGAACATAAACTGGATACATGCATTTGAATAAAACATAAAATAAACAAACTACTGTTGTAAAAGAACAAGGGCACCACAGGTGGTTCGTGGTGGCCTTTTGGAGAGGTTGGGAAGTGCAGCAACGATCTGTCGAGGTGGCTCAACGGATGCTTCAGATGAAAATGCGGAGATAGATGCAAAGAAGATGGGAAGAAGAAAAGAGAAAGGTTGAAGACGGAGGAAGAAGAACAGAATTAAGAGAATGCCCTCAAAGGGGGGCCCTTTGGACTCTTTTTGTAGCTTTGGTGGGGGGCAAAGAGGGCATTTGGCCCCTTAAATTGAAGCAAATGCCTTGGATTAATCAGATTCGTTGATCGGATGATCAACGACCCTGATTAATCCTTCAAAATCCTTCTTTTTTCCTTGGTTCGCTCTAATGTTGCCATGTGGCACTCCGTGGAGCATCGATCCTCCATCGTATGGCTACAGATCACCCATGCGCACCCTTCGCATTTTCGCCCTCGCCGCTCGCCTCTTCTGAGCTCCTTAACCTTAGCCGTCCGATCGTAAGATCGGACGAGTTAAATGCGTGCTCCATTGTGCCTTTGAAAATCCTAAAGCGTGATCTTGTGCATTTCCACATGTGTCATCATACGTGTCTGCATCCAATGCCTCCGCATCCACCACGCGTTCGTAGTCGAGCTGCTCGATGGAGATCCGACGGTCAAATTTCATTTCCAGTTCTGGCTTAATTTAGGCAATTTTGGGCCTATGATTATTGTGCAATCAATGATCTATTTTGGATATAGCAAGTAGTGTTTACAGCTGCTACCCAAAAATATTAAGGTAGCTTTGACTTGCACAGTGTTGTTAACACAATTATTGAAGATAAAATGCCTATTCATGCATGTTCCTAAGCTTAGATTTGCGTTTCATGTTATAAATATTGCATAGCATGCATCATTTTGCATTTAGAGTAGTTGTATGTATTTTAGGTTAATTAGGTTCTTTTTATGGTCAGGAGAGGAGATTTATTTTAGAGCCTTGGATGGACAATCTGACTATACGAATCCGATCAACATGACAATTAGAGTCTAACAACTCTGAAATCGTCTAGATCGGAATCCTGTAGCATCATATGAAGTCTAAGAAAGATCAATGGCCAGGAGGGTGATGTGACATCCATATGAGTTTCGGACGGAAAATCTGACCATGCAGATGGATTCGGAGCGACGATTGCAGTCCGACAATGTGAATATCACCTCAACCCAAGTACCGTGGCACCCTCTGCAAAAGAAAGAAGATGGATGGCCAGATGGTGCCACATGGCACCATCTCGACTGCCAACACTGGCCAACAGTGGCCACTCCTCCACAAAGGCATACCCCCTCACGAGATCTAGGCTGTTGATGCCCATCCAATGGTTCTTGTGAAGCCATATCGCCCGCCCATCTTCAAGAGAGCCTCCATTGCATGATCTTAACCGTTGGATGAAATTCCAATGGCTAGGATTGCTTGACCACCAGCCTCGGATAATTCAAATCCGCAACGCCTTTTGACACGTGGTGTAATGGTTTCCAGAGGCATTCTCAATGCTTTGGCTCCAGTTCAAGCTCTCCCACTCTTCTAACCCAGCCGGCAGTGAGGCGCACTTGATTTTGATTGCCCGATCATGCACGAGTGGTCGAGATGCAGATACGTGGATGCACAGATGACCGTCGATCCAGCAAAAGTGCTCACGCAGGCATCGACGTACATCCCCACGTGCAATCCAATGCGCACCCAAGCGGTGCGATCTCCACACAATCAGGACCATCCATCTGCAATTGAATGGTCCTCCTTCGACAACACGCGCACAGCTGCAAGCGAGAGTGAGTTGGAGGCTACAACGACAATTGCACAAGCCTTTAATGATGCTTGTAGCTGTTACTAATGGATTGCACTATGCGCACACTAGCAAAGGAATTGAGGGGCTCAAATCTTCAATGATGATTACTATCGTCACTAATTGCCCATGGACAATTTTGTCTCTCCTCCTCCACTATAAAAGGAACTATCCCCCTCCATTCCAAACAATCTCTTCCTTTCTTCCTCTCACCACCTCCAATGCTTTAGAGAGAGCTTGTCCCAAGCCTGGGATGCTCCTCTGGAGTAGAAAAGAAAATAGTTTTCGCACATCTCATTCCCATTCGTGGAGCATCCTGTGGCCATCCTCTCACCACCCTTTGAGAAGAAGATCCTCGCCACCACGCCATCCTGCCCCATCCTCCATCCTCCAGCTATGTTCTCCCTTGCCCCGCCTCTCACCACCTTCCTCCAAGCGACGTCAGAGCGAGTCATCCTCCAAGCAACCATCAAGGGGGATTTTCTCACCTCTTTCTATCTTTTTCGCTTTCATAGTGTAATCTTTCGTGCTTTCATAGTTGTAAAAAAAACATTTGATTAGAAATCCATGATTGTTTCTCTCTCTCTTATATTTTCACAAGTATATCCTAGATAAGAAATTGTAGATCTGATCTCTTGCTTTCTAAAAAATTTCAAAAAAATTATAAAAGATAAAAAAAAAAAGCAAAACACGTACCTTTCAAAACCAAACGTTCGACTCCTCGTGTTTGACTCAGGACTCACATTTCGAGTTTCGGTTATAATTTTATCTGATAGACAAGTTTTGTGAGCTACGATGATAGGTCCTCCAAATGTCGATTTTTACCACGCGAAACACAGCTAATCATTTTGGTGTCGTTGCTAGGGAGGCAATGCTCATTGGTTTTTGTTTTCTGTGTTTTTCCACCATACCTAACTTTTATCTCACTTTTTCTCTGATCTTACTATGATTGCAGGTACTCATCCGAGGCGGACCAGAGCCGTTAGATGGAAGAAAAGTGCAAATGAAGGTTTTGTAAGTGTACCCCCACCCTAGTTTTCATTCCATAACCTAATAACTCAAACCCAAATCAACTTAGGTGCTTGCATAAATCCTAGGTTAGATTTTGGTTGTTTGATTATCACTCCACTCACCTCACCCATCTGCATATGTAAAAGAATAAAAAAATATTCTTCTCTTGTGGGATTTAACTGAAAGCTACACACTTAACACCCACAACTTCTTATCCTAAGGCACACAATCACTTTGATTCTACCACTTAACCAAGATCTATCCTGCGGACCCAGTACACTTCAACTCAATACACATAAGTCAGTAGAAATCTAAATATGTTAAACAATCTTGTGTGCCTTAACTAAATGGTGCAACAGGCCAATTGATTGAGCTGTTTGGGCTACACCACCCAATTTAAAACTGATCCATCAAGTAGCTTGCCTCTTAAGGTTAATTATTAGGGTTGAACTAGGCACTCCACATTTTTTTTCTGATTTCTAAATAAATATATCATCACCAGTGCCTTCAAAACTTGGAGTGTTCTACTGAACCTTGATTGAATACACCTAAAGATTAAACCATAAAGGCTACTAAATAACGTTAAACCCTAAAAGACAGATCATCAAATAACCTTATTTGCAAACCCTGGCTATGCACTCACACACATTTGAATTGATTATTAAGGGAACAACCCATTTAAAGGGCCCATCATATTCCAAGAGCATAATCATCCCAAGCTTAATTAATATTGAGTAGATGTTGGCCTTAAGGATCTGATGTCTAGCTAGGGGAGTAGCATCAAATGACAACAGCTGGGGGGTATACTAGGAACTAGAGGTGCAAGCCAAAGGAGCAACCTTTTCCCCAGCCCCTCCTTCTAACTAGTTGGATTGACCGGATAAAAGTAGACCAAATCAGTTATAATCTCAAGATGGGTCCTGGGAATCTGTTGGTCATTAGGCTAACCCACCTAAGGACAGGGTTGATTACTTGTATTGTAGGGCTCCTTTTTTTCTTTTGATTTCCCCTCTTATTCTACTATGTATCCTTCCACATTGTACACTCATTTTCCATCCTATCCTCCTACCACCACTTATCCCCAAGATGATTACTATTCTGACTTGACTTGTAATTACCCATCCACTAGCCGAGGTAACTTTGATTGGGGATATGAATACGGACCTCAGTGTCTAGGGCCTAACCCTGGACAACAAGAGTATGATTACTATCCTTCCCAAAGCTACAAAGATTATAGATCTCCACCCTTTGATGATCAACCTAATCAGATCTACAACCATGAAGGATATGCTGATTATAACACTTACCTTCCCCAGTATTCCACTGAATATAGGTCACCACGATTCTTTAAACAACCTGAAATGACCTACCATCAGGGAGGGACCCAAGAACCTCGATATCTTAACTCCCTTAGATTTAACCCAAACTTGCCTAAGCTTGAACCGAATCATTTGATTTAGGTATTCGGTTCAGGTGAACTATATCCAAGAAAGGGTGTTGGCTAACTTGAGGAACACCATACAATCATTAGAAGCTCAGCCAACACCATGCACTGAAGCATTGGAGCCTATGATGAAAATGATTGATGAGTTGCACAGCTCTTTATTGGATTTGCTCCAAAATGTTGGGGATAGAGGCCTGGGTGAGTTTCTACTTAGGAAATTATCAAGGTTAAGGATGAAATTTATGGTAGCCCTAATCCAATCATGGGATGATTCTCAAGATGAACCCCCTTCAAAAGAGCCAATGTCTGAACCTGCTTAGGCTCCTATCGGGGGGGATACATTTTCTGAGATCGGGGATGACCAGGTTGGGCTAGAGCAACCATTGAGGATGAACTGATTGATTCACCTGAGATACCCGAGCCAGGGAGCGAGGAAAAATATGTCTCTTTCAACTAGGAAATGACAATTGACGGAGAGAGTTTCGCTTAGTTGTGATAGCAATAGAATGGTATGTCGTTGTGTTTTGTGGTAGAAAATCTCTAAATCAAAACTAAATATCAATTTTAACCACAGTAAAGATGTTGTATCCACAGGGAGGAATAGACCAATAAATTCATGAGAAGAGGAATATAATGTTCGCAGACACTTTCGTGACTTTAATGCGAGGAATATGCTATTTTAAATGGAGCTTGCAATATTTTTAAAAGTTTAGGGTTAGTTATGCAATTTTCACGTCAGGAATTAAGCTCCAAAAATATGCATATGATGCATGTGTAATGGCCTATCATATAAATTCAACTTGCATGCAATTCTGATTTGAAATTCAAGGTTAAATCATGCACATAGCACAAGTGAAGTAATTTTAGGAAAGTATGAGTGCATCAATGAAATGTGGCCTGAATAAAATATTATTATTTAAATGGCAATGGCATTAAATGTAAATTTTAATTGAGGAGAAAAGAGAGGATTTCTCCTCTCTCTCTTCCATGCATGGACGGCTGTGCACGGTTGGCGACAAGAGTCGACGGGGTGATGCGCCTCTATGATGGCTATGCAACGGTGGCGACGCGGCGGCCAAACGGAGAAGAATGGCTGCTGTCCAGTTGGAGGAGGAGGCCATGTGTGAAGAGGATGGCGTCGCTGCTGCAGCCTGTGCGGCTACGCGCTGGGCGTGCGTGCGTGCAAGGCATGAAGGGCGAGTGCTTGCAAGGCTGGTCGCTGGCTTGCTGCTACCTACGGGTGCTAGTGCAATGAGGGGGCGCCTACGGGCGGTCTGGCAGAGCACGGTGGCGTGCTGAGGCAAAAGGTGCAATGGCACTGGAGGGGGCGTGCCTATGGGGGTGCGCCTGCAGTGGAGAGGGCTGCGCCTGTTGAGGGTGCAGGTGCGAGCGATGGAAGGCTTGGCACTGTGGCGTGATGGCACGCAAGGACGGTGAGCACCTGCGGGTGCTTGGGAGGCAAGTGCAGCGGTGGAAGGTGGCGCTTGGTGCAGGCACGGTGAGAGCGCAGGTCTGGTGTGGTGAGAGCGCAGGTACAGGCGAGGGCGCGTTGCGGTGGCAACACTAGTGTAGGAGCATGAGAATGCTGGATGTAGGGTGTAGGCTGCCTCTTGCACGCGATGGGAGGCTTGGGTGCAGGCTGCCTGTAGGGCTGCAAGGGAGGCGATGGAGGGCATTGGCGCACAGTGCACGCAGTGCGTGGAAGGGCTTGGCTATGGGAAATGCAAGGGCGTTGGTGCACAACGCACGCTGGTTGCACAGTGCATGCGACCTTCAATGAAGGAGAAAAAGGATATCCCCTCAAGGGGGAGGAAGAAGAACCCGAAGACCACCTCTCCTTTGCCAAGCCTTCTCCTTTATCTCCTCTCTCCACGCGAGTTAAGGAATTTCAAAATCCCTTACTAAACATGGCCGACGCTTGTTGGGTTCTGTTGGTCGTAGGTGGAGATATTTGTGGGGGAGAAAATATCTTTCCACCCCCTGTTCTTTTCCACATTTGATCCTCCTCCCTCTTCTCGATTATTAGCTGATAGAGTAGATTAATTGGAGAAGATGAGTGCGCTGTTGCGGGATCCTGCATGAAATATAATTACGTAATAAGCAATAGAAGAAATGTAAACTTAAATAATGATACATGCAATCATTTAATGAACAAATGTGATTATTAACCAACATACAATGTTAGAATTGAATTACTTAGGTGTAACAATAGTCCATTAAAATAGATTTATCAAATACCCCCTTGCCTAAGATTTGCTAGTCCCTAGCAAAAATGAAAAATAATAAAAGTAATCAGAAGATTTCTTCTTTTCTTATTTCAAAACTTTAGAGATCCAGACAAATGTGAAGTGATGATAGCTTAGGTAACAGATCCACGTGAAGAAGCCAATTTGCATTGGGAGTTCATACTTCATCCTTAGTAAAGATTGCTATCGGGATAGGCAACTACTTCCCTCAAGGGTAAAGTAGAAGATAATCTATAATTTGACCCCGGCTTTTGGCTTAGGTAGGAGATATCGAGTTGAATGGATTTGTATTTGGTGGCACACACTCATCTGGTGTGACATGTATTCTAGTATTACAGACTCTAGATTTCTATACTATTAGATAAGTTAACTCAGAGAGAGGCTAAACAACTGTGCTCTCTTGATGTTCCTGTGCGCTCACTCTTTTCTTTCTTTTCTTTCTGAGATCACAAATCTCGCCAGATTTAGTAATTGTACTCACTATTTGGTGGCCTCACATGGCATCCACACTTTAATTAAAGTTCCAATAACTCTACAACTAAGTTAGAGTTCTCAACCAGTATTCGGGCGATCAAAAATACTAAAAGGTAGGTATGGGTCATATTTGGTGGAACATGATAGGTGTTTCTTGCCTCAGAAACAATGTTACAACAATAACCCTGGAGTCTTTTCTTTTTCTTTTCTCTCTTTCTTTTCTTTTTTTTTCTCTCTTTTCTTCTCTTTTTTTTTTGTTTCTTCTTCTCTTTTTCCTTTTTATTTCTTAATCAATCTACATAACATGATACAGACTTTTATTTATGAGGCATTACTAGGGGTGATGATGATCAAGAGGATATTGTGTGGCTTATTTGGTAGAAGTGCATACTCTTGGCACTGGGAAGGAATGGATAGGATAGGCATATTTTTGACCTTTGACACTATTACCCTCCTTCAGCTGAGGACTCTATGAAGGACGGTCGTAACCATCCACCATAGTCATAGCTTTATTAAGACTCCATCTCTGTATATCTACCTTATTTGGTGACTTTTAGGAATTCACACAAAGTACGCACACAGGAATAGAGAGCGAAAACTATGCCTAACTCTGAAGTATCATCATTTAATTATCCAAAACTTAAGAGTCCTTGCACTAGACTTAGTGCACCAGTAATCTCTCTACTTTCTTCTTACAAATATGAGGTGGATCTACTAGAAGATAGTATGCCTGACTCCCTATGAACTGTCCAAGGGTTCAGTAGACTACAAATGCTTATTGGTTTTCTTCAAGGATCCATTAACCAGTCTACGTGCATGTGAAATAAATGTACAGGATTCTAAACTTAAGAAATAATTCAAGAAGAAAAACCTCCAATGACAAAGGTATTCTGCTAGGGACTAACCCATTCAGCTCAAGAAAAGAATTATATATATATATGCTAACCTAAATGTATGAATACTTCTTAAAATGCAAAATGCACCCCCCCATGCCTAAATCCTACAATGTCCCCATTGTAAAATTAAAACAGGGGGAGAAAGGAAAGAAATCACCTGACGACGGTGTTATTCAGACCGCTGGGTCACCTCCCAACAAGCGCTGCATTTTCTATCAGCAGCCAGACTTATAAAGAACCTGTAAGTCTGGTTCCACACAGAAAAGGTTAGGCCCTAAAAATATGCGTAACAGTGCAGGCCTAGAAAATAGGTAGCCACGGATGTTGGCAAGCTGATGATGCAACATAATCCGAAATGCTCGCCACAAGATATGAAAGCAGAAAACCTCGTTGACTACCTTGGGAGGTCTAGGAATAAGAAAGGGAATTGAAAAGAGGCCTCCCGAAATGGAATAAGTGGAGGATAACAAGGATCCTCCAAAATAGGATGGGTTTTAAAAGATATAAACATTAATATTTGGAACCCTTGAATGGCGAGAGTAAAAGTACAAGCATCAATCCACACTAGCCATTCTACCCGAGGATGTACTGGCCTGATATGTTCTCCAGAAAGAATGCACATGAGCAGAGATCTGAGCCAAGGATCAGTTAGGGAGTATAAGGGTTGTTTGTAGTGTTGGAAGGTAATGGTTAAGTCTAATGAGGGCTTAGTCGGTGTTACGTCCAATTCCAACAATGATTTAGATTGTTTATACTCCCTAACAGTTGTAGACATTTGCACATTACCCTGCTTAGCATTAATGATCGAAGTCATATTTGAATCAAGGGTAGACTCCAAATTACAACTCTTTAATGGCAGGGTCAAAATATTTGAATCATTATCATTAAGCTCATCCCTGGATTCATTTGGTTCACTCAAATTTTTGTCGAGGTGTATATGTGATTCATTAGTGAAGATAGGAGTTGGATCAGTATCCTTAATTATTCATAAGGGAGGATCAGTCTTAATATTTTGGAGCAAGCCTATATCATTGAATTTGTTATTCTTCTCGGGGTATAAATCCTCAATTGACGTGTTTTGTCCCTAAGAGTCTCCCATAGACTTCTCACTATTTTTCTTGTCCTCCTCTAATATGAACTCCAGTTTTGATGGAGGATGACTCTCAAAAGAAGGGAGGAATCTGGATGTGACCATATTATTTATATCCTTTGGAGGTAAATCCTCAAATAATAAATAATTCCCTTGTGATTCACTCTAGATTTTTAGTCCAGGTTCCTCCATTGGGGCATCCTCATTTTCTAAAATAGACTCTTCATATCCCTGAGACCAAAATTGATCTAATTCATCCTCCATTCCCCTAGGGTCACCTTCATTGGGTGCATTTAAATCCTCAGGATGTTGAATGGTAGGTGTTGATTCCCTAAGTTGAGGGTCAGGAGTAGGCTCACTAAGGGTAGAATGGGATTCCACCAGATAATCAATAGGGGAAGTGATAGGTACAATACAACCTTGACCCGGGTTGGTAAGGGTAAGGAGAATACTGTCATTGGGGTCAAGGTCCTCAAGAGGTACCATCTTCCCTTGCTTTTAACTCCAATATAGATCGAGTGGATAATCACTATGATCGTTCTCCTCTGGTGGCCGTGTCTCATTGGGAGAGTCTAAGTGATAGCTACATAAAACTGGATCCCTATTGTCAATGGTTTCCTCAGAATTATTTTCATGATTATGGTCGTATGGGTAGGGATCAGAATTATTGGGAAGCATGTAGCTAAGCTGTCTTATTTCTTCATTTAACTGTTGACTATTCCTCAACATCTCTCCCATTGATTCCATCATTTACTTTTGTTGTTTTTGCATTTCTATCATAAAAGAGGAGAGGCTACTATTATTAGGTTGGGGAGGATAGTCAATTTCAGGCTCTGGTTGCCTAGGGGTATCAATCCAACCTCGATACGAAAAATCATGACGGGTGGGAGGGTTGGGTGTTTGCATAGAAGTAGGGATTTCAGGGTTGGAAAATCCCGCTCCTAGACTCTGCTCAAAAGTGGGAGTTATCGGGCCAGTACTCCCAGGATAATGATATGAATGATCCCATGAATTGTCAATGTACCCATCAAAGGATGGATATGCTCGGGGCATGGGATCCTGATTAAAAGATGGGAAGAATTGACTCTGATAATCAAAATGATTGGAGTAAGGTTGATCCATTTCTTTAAGCAAAATAATTTTTTAACTCTCTTAGGGTTTAGAAGAATTCAGAACATGAGTAGAAATTTCCTAGAGAGTTCTACTGTCAAAGCAAATGCAAATTCAGTGGGATCGATTTTTAGTAGATTGTAGGTCTTAGAATTAAATGTTCAGTTGGTGGCCAAACAAGTTTTGCACAAATTACGCTTCTTAGACCAACCTTTGCTGATGCCTATAACCTACTCGCAAAGGATGGAAGTCTTGAATCGAGCCCACACACGAGGAACCGAAGTAACTTGGTGGATAGACTTATTGATTTCCGACTAACTTCCCTTGTGGTGCAAAAGAGGAGAGGTAGAAATTTATCTAGTGACCTTATGTGTGAGGTGCACAGTGTCTCAGGTGTGCAAATATACGATCGTGTTTTGAGTTTTGAAATTTCGCAAACAAGATCCTTTTGCACACAATTTTAAGTCACAGATTTTAACGTCCAACCTCTTAGCAGTCCCAATTTTTAAAGTGACCACTGAATTAATTTGATTCAAGCACTTTAGTGGTCTTAGACTTAAGTTCAATGTAGATGCATGACAGGTAATTGATGCTGAAGAGAAGACGTACCTTACTCCAGCTTTCTTCATGCAATAATGTATGCAATGTAGTAAAAATAAACTAGATGCTGCTCATTCAATCCTAGATATGCAGCTTCTAACAGGTAGTTCGATTTTTTTTTTCAATAATAAGCAAATAGACCTAATCTAACTATCAAACATGCAGTTCAAACAATTTGAATAGTCCTATAATCTAAATAAATGGGAACATGGTCCCGAAAATACGCTCTTACATACAAGAGTGATAAGAAATAAAGAAGCACTGGGAACACGTTCCCAAAAATACCCAACAAGGGTCCAAAAGATAGTAATTAAATTCTAATGTCTATCTAAACTAAATCTAAACTAAGATCTACTGACTAAATCAAAAATAGGCTCCTCTGTAAGCCTATGCACGTGGGATCAAGGCCCACGTATTCCTATTGCTGGCCTTCAGGTGGCATCAAGGTCCACCAAAAAGATCTTCTCCGCCATGCGCGTCATTCAAGTTCAGTGTCGTCGCTCTGCTGTACCTGTCGCCGTGTCAGATTCCTCCATAATAAAAAAAATGATCAGATGATTGCGTAACTTAGAATATTCAAAAATAATGATGTGAATCTATTGCGTATGTTGCCTTCTCGGCAACGGCGCCATTTTGACGGAGGGAGTTTCGCTTAGTTGTGATAGCAATAGAATGGTGTGTCATGTTTTATGTGGTGGAAAATCTCTCAATTAAAACTAAATATCAATTTTAACCACAGTAAAGATGTCGTATCCATAGGGAGGAATAGACCAACAAATTCACGAGAAGAGGAATATAATGTTTGCAGACACTTTCGTGACTTTAATGCGAGGAATATGCTATTTTAAATGGAGCTTGCAATATCTTTAAAAGTTCAGGGTTAGTTATGCAATTTTTATGTCAGCAATTAAGCTCCAAAAATATGCATATGATGCATGTGTAATGGCCTATCATATAAATTCAACTTGCATGCAATTCTGATTTGAAATTCAAGGTTAAATCATGCACATAACACAAGTGAAGTAATTTCAGGAAAGTATGAGTGCATCAATGCAATGTGGCCACACCAAAATATTATTATTTAAATGGCAATGGTATTAAATGTAAATTTTAATTGAGGAGAAAACAGAGGATTTCTCCTCTCTCTTCCTCGCGTGGATGGCCATGCACGGTTGGCGGCGAGAGTGAACGGGGTGATGCGACTCGACGAGGGCTGCACAACGGTGGCGACGTGGCTGCCGGACGGAGAAGAATGGTAGCCAGCCTATTGGAGGAGGAGGCCGTGCGTGAAGAGGATGGCATCGCTACTGCGCGCTGGGCACATGCGTGCGTAAGGCGTGCAAGGCGAGTGCTTGTAGGGCTAGTCGCTGGCTTGCTGCTGCCTATGGGCGTTGGTGCAATGCGAGGGCACTTGCGGGTAGTCTTGTAGGGCATGGTGGGGCGCTGAGGCAGAAGGCACAAGGACGCTGGAGGGGGCATGCCTGTAGGGGTGCACCTATAGTAGAGAGGGCTGCGCCTGCAAAAGGTGAGAGTGCAGGCGGTGGAAGGCTTGGCGCTATGGCATGATGGCACGCAAGGGTAGTGAGCGCCTCCGGGCTCTTGGGAGGCAGGTGCAATGGTGGAAGGTGGCGCTTGGTGCAAGCACGGTGAGAGCGCAGGTCTGGTGCAGTGAGAGCGCAGGTAACGACCAGGGTGCGCTGCAGTGGCAGCGCTGGTGTGGGCGCACGAGAATGTTGGATGCAGGGCACAGGTTGCCTCTTGCACACGGTGGGAGGCTTGGGTGAAGGCTACCTGCAAGGCTGCAAGAGAGGCGATGGAGCACGTTGGCGCACCGTGCACACAGTGCTTGGAAGGGCTTGGCTGTGGGAAATGCAAGGGCGTTGGTGAACAATGCGCACTGGTTTCACATTGCATGCGGCCTTCGATGGTGGAGAAGAAGCATATCCCCTCAAGGGGGAAGAAGAAGAACCCGAAGATCACCTCTCCTTTGCCAAGCCTCCTCCTTTATCTCCTCTGTCTGCGCGAGTTAAGGGAATTTCGAAATCCCTTACTAAACATGGCCGACGCTTGTTGGGTTCTGTTGGTCATAGGTGTAGATATTTGTGGGGGAGAAAATATCTTTCCACCCCCTGTTCTTTTCCACATTTGATCCTCCTCCCTCTTCTTCCCGATTATTAGCTGATAGAGTAGATTAATTGGAGAAGATGAGTGCATTGTTGCGGGACCCTACATGAAATATAATTACATAATATGCAATAGAAGAATTGTAAACTTAAATAATGACACATTCAATCATTTAATGAACAAATGTGATTATTAACCAACATACAATGTTAGAATTGAATTACTTAGGCGTAAGAATAGTCCATTAAAATGAACTCATTAACAATCGATTTTGAGACATATAAATGAGGATCATGAATTCTTTGACTCTAAGGGTGAAGAATCTCTTAGTGAAGTTCACTTGAGCGTAAGGAAGATGATTTTAGTAAGACAAGCAGGCTTGAGGAATTTGATGAACCACTTGATAGCCCATTCATTGAAGATTTGGATTCAATTGGGGCTAACTTGGAGGATTTGAATCTCATTTACTAGAAGATTCAATTAGTAGCCCCATTCCTCAACTACACCCCGAAGGGATTGATTTTGATTTGGAAATCATTGGCCCAAGTCAATTCTAAGTCAGCCACGATTTCTGGACTTGGGTAAATCATATGGGGTGAATGATATGCTAGAGGTCTCAGAGCCCAAACACTTGATGTTGGAGGATAGGAAGTGGGAAATAAAAATCTGGGAAGCTACTTTCAAGGGAACTATGTGTTTGGATTTAAGGGTTCCTGTTGACCTAAAACCACATACTTTCTACCAAGACCCTTATGATATCTTTCACGTGCAACCCAAGCTCAAACTAACTGATTATCTTTCTGAACTAGACTTTAAGAGGACATCCGAACATATTGAACCATCTCTACCTGTTGTCCGACACTTTGGTCTTGGGTTGCACAACACAAAACCACAGGCTCAGCCCTGCAAGCTTAACAACCTTCGATTCTAGGTGATTTCATCCAGAACCTGAGAACCACTCGACCCTAAGGCATGGGTCTGCACCATAATTTGGTCCACATTTGTGGACACCTACTGGTAGGTCCTGTGATCAATATTTTTATTTTGATTATGACATGCACTTGTGAATTTCTAATTTCTTATTTTTATGTATGTTGTGCCTAGCTGAAGGCATTAAATTTAGCATGTGTTTATATTCCACGTTCTCTGCGGAGCTGATCGGATTTTCACGTTATTCAGATGATATTCTGTTTACTCCGCCTTTTCATGTCTTTATTTTTACAATGAGGACATTGCATCATTTAGGCATGGAGGGGTGGATACTTTATCTTGAAATCATTGTGTTAACTCCGTAGAATTTCTTTTAGTTTCTTTTAAAAAAAGAAGAATTAGGAGAAGAGAACTTAGGCATTTGGAAGTTATTAACTTTAGGAAAATGATATGATAGGACCTGAATACTTAGACTCTTCAGGTCTTCAAGCTTAATTAGCCTGGGTGTCCACTCGAATGTGGACTTAGTCTCAAGTCCTCGCTAAGTAATTCTAATTTAATTTGTCAATAAATTGGTGTGATAAGTATATGACTTATCAACTCGTCCTTTGATTTGAGGGGACTTTAAGCCTAAACATCTACACACATTTTGCACTAACTCACTTTTTGGCGGTTTCTTCAAAAATTGGGTAGCTATTGAACTGTCTAGGGTGGTATGGCTTGTAAGTTGTCAGTGGTAACAGCTCATCAGCTGCTTGTTTAGAGCCCAGCCACAAGGTCATTTTCGTCGTACTACCTTTAGGTAAATCTTAAATCAGGGAAACCACCTACTTAGAAAATAATAATAATAAAAGAAAAAAATGAGAAAGAAGAAAATAAAAAAAAATAAAAAAAACCACACTTCACTGCATGAGTACGGCTGGCAAGTTGCTATAGGTAACAGCCCTTTTGCCGGTTGTCCAGAGCTCAGCTCACAAAAATGCACAATAATTCTCAAAACACTTATTGCAAAAGTGGGAAAGTAGAATAAACTGGGGAGATATACACTGGGTTCGCCCTTATGTTGACCCATAAATAAAAGAAGTAGGGAGAAAACTACCATTCGAAAAGATAAACCTTTAGGCAAGGTCACCTAGGGTCGTAGAAACTCAAGTCCATTTTAACGGCCGCCTATTGAGTCTTTTACTCTTTTCACTAGATGCTTAGCACTTAGAGTCCTTTTCGAGTCTTGGGTAGGTCAGGTAGCCGTAAAAAGTTATCCCGAAACTCTCAAACTCCAAAATTCCAAAAAAAAAAGAGAGAAAAAAAGTATCTTTCCTTTTCAAATAAGGCGAGGACTTGGCCGATTTACATTTTGGCAGACACCCAGGTACTGTTGAGTCTTCGTAGTTTAGGAACTTAGATGATAATTTCCATTGTTAATTAACAACATAAGCCTAAGTGATCGAATCCTAATTCTAATTTTATACATAGCATGTAGTTTGATTTTGCTAGGAACTAGCAAAAGATAGGCATGGGGATATGATGTAGACACAATTATTGAAGATAAAATGCCTATTCATGCATGTTCCTAAGCGTAGATTTGCCTTTCATGTTATCAATATTGCATAGCATGCATCATTCTACATTTAGAGTAGTTGTATATATTTTAGGTTAATTAGGTCCTTTTTAAGGTCAAGAGTGAAGGAGATTTATCTCAAGGCCTCGGATGGATGATTCGACTGTATTGATCTGATCAAGAGGACGATTGGAGTCTAACGACTCCAAAATCGTCTAGATCAGAATCCTGTAGCATCATATGAAGTTCGAGGAAGATCAATGGCTAGGAGGATAATGTGACATCCATATGGGTTTCGGATGGAAAATCCGACCGTACGGATGGATCTGGAGCGACGATTGCAGTATGGCAATGTGGAAATCACCTCAATCCGAGCACCGTGGCACCCTCTGCAATAGAAAGAAGATGGATGACCCAGATGGTGCCACATGGCACCATTTAGACTGCCCAACACCAGCCAGCAATGGTCATTCCTCCTCAAAGGCATACCCCCTCGCAAGATCTGGGCAGTTGGATGCCCATCTAACGGTTCTTGTAAAGCCACGTCGCCAGCCCAATTTCAAGAGAGGCTCCATCGCACGATCTTAACCGTTGGATGAAAATCCAACGGCTAAGATCGCTTGACCACCGACCTTGAATAATTCAAAATCGCGACACCTTTTGACGTGTAGTGCAGCGGTCTCCAAAGGCGTTCTCAACGCTTTGGTACCGGTTTGAGCTCTCCGACTCTTCCAATCTAGCCAAAGGTGAGGCATGCTTGATTTTGACTGCCCGATCATGCACACGCGGCTAAGATGCAGATACATGGATGCACAGATGATCGTCGATCTAGTGGAGGTGCTCACAAGAGCGTCAACGCACATCCCCACGTGCAATCGAACACGCACCCAAGCAGCGCGATCTCCATACAATCAGGATCGTCCATCACCAATCGAACGGTCCTCCTTTGACAACACATGCACAGTTGCAAGCGAGTGTGAGCTGGAGGCTACAGCAACAGTTGCGCGGGCCTTTAGTGACACTTGTAGATATCACTAATGGCCTACACTTTGTGCATGCCAGCAAAGAAATTGAAGGGCGCGGATCTTCAGCAATAATTGGGTGGATCTTCAACGACGATTACAGCCGTCATTAATAGCCCATGGATGATTTTATCCCTCCTCCTCCAGTATAAAAGGACCTCCTCCATTCCAAACCATCTCTTCCTTTCTTCCTCTCACCACCTCCAATGCTCTAAAGAGAGCATGTCCCAAGCCCAGGATGCTCCTCTACAGTAGAAAAGAAAATAGTTTTCCCACTTCTCATCCCCATTCGTGGAGTATCTCGTGGTTGTCCTCTCACCGCCCTTCGAGAAGAAGATCCTCGCCGTGATGCCGTCCTGCCCCATCCTTCGTCCTTCGGCTACGTCCTCCTTCGTCCCACTCCTCACCACCTTCCTCCAGGCAACGTCAGAGTGAGTCATCCTCCGAGCAACTGTGAAGGGAGATTCTCTCACCTCTTTCTATCTTTTTCGCTTTCGTAGTGTAATCTTTCCCACTTTCGTAGTTGTAAAAAAAACATTTGATTAGAAATCCATGATTGTTTCTCTCTCTTTCCTATATTTTCACAAGTAGATTAGCTAGATAAGCAATTGTCGATCTGATTTCTTGCTTTCAAAAAAATTCCAAAAAAATTATAAAAGATAATATGACAAAAACAAATAAAAGCAAAATGCGGATTTTTCAAAACCAAACATTCGCCTCCCAGTGTACGATCTGGGACTCATTTTTTGAGTTTTGGTTATAAATTTTATCTGATTGACGGATTTTCTAGTGAATCGAACTACGACGATGGGCTTTCCAAATCCAAATCCTTTCCGCGACGAATCTAACAATCACACAGCAATGTGAGGGCACACTCTTGCAAGGTTCTATTTTTCCTTTCAACTATACCATTCTGAGCTGCGGCTCCAGGGAAAGCAAATCATGTATTATTCCATATTGATCACAAAAATTGTAAGAAGATTCATTCTCAAATTCTCCATCGTGATCACTTCTAATCCTAATCACTTCAGATCCATTTTCATTTTGTAGTCTTCTAACTAGTTTGCTAAAAGCATCAATGGTTAAGTCCTTACTTTTTAAGAAAGATACCCAAGTAAATCTAGAGAAGTCATCAATTATGAATAGACAACATCTGCACCCGCTTAGGCTTTCGGATTTGGTTGGTCCAAACAAGTCAAAGTGAAGTAGCTCCAGAGGTTGTGAAGTGCTAACCATCCTTTTTTATTTAGAAGGATTTTTAGTTTGTTTACCAACTTAACAAGAATTGTAAATTTTGCTTTCCCTGAAGTTGATATTTGGCATTCCTTTGACAAGCTCATGTTTCACAAGTTTACTAATGTTTCTCATGTGAACATGATCTAGTCATTTGTGCCAAAGTGTTATCTCTTCATCAGATACGACAAGACATTCAAGACTGTCGCATTTGTTGAAGTTGAAAGTGTAGATATCTTTATGCCTGTCTCCTTTGAGAAGAGTTTGTTTTGTTTCTTTATCTCATATTTTAAATCTATTTCATGTGAAAGTAATTTTGTATCCTTTATCACATGTTTGGCTTACACTTCGAAGGTTATGTTTTAATCCACTAAGTATACATTATCAAAAGAGGTGGAAGAATTACCAATTTGTCCAATACCAATAATATGGCCTTTGCGATTTTTCCCAAATGTGACGATACCACCGTCTTGGCGGTGAAGTTGCAGGAATAGGTCTTCCTCCCCGGTCATGTGTTTTGAACATCCACTGTCCATGATCCATCTGCTTTCTTCTCATTCCTATCATTAGTTTGTGTTTATGAGGTCTTGGTTTGGCTAATCTATAGAGTGGCTTCAATGTTCCATTGATTTGTTGATGTGTCCACTTTTATAGTCTACTTGACCTACAAAACAGGATTGCAATAGTGTTTTTGGTACCCATTTGTCCACAGTGGTTAGATGCTACCTGTTTAGGCAAGGTATCTTTCTTTTTGTTTTGGCTAGAACTAGATGCTCCATGATCATTTTTAAATATGTAGCCTAACCCAAATTTTATGGTTCTTTGGGTTTGTGTTCCTAATAGCTTTTGCAAGTTTTTACTTCCCTTAGTAAATTTAGCTAGTTCATTTAAGAGAATTGCAAAATTTTCTTTTAATTTATCCATGTCTACCTTTAAATTATCTATGTGTGATTTTAATGAGGTGATTTCCTCAGATAATTCTTTATTTTGTTGAGTAAGAAAATCCTTTTGTGCTCTTTCTTCCCCTAATTTTTTGCTAGGTTTTTATTTTCTAATTTTAATGACTTAGCTATGTCATGCATCTCAAAAAATGCTTCTAATAGGTCATCTTGTGAAAAAGAGGTTACCTCATACTTTAGTGCCATTAGTCCTAGAAGAGCTTCTCTAGAGGTTTCTTCTTCTAAACTTTAGTCTGATTCATCCTAAGTGGCTATGAAGGCCCTTTTCTTTCCTTCTCTTCTGGGAAACTTCTTTTCTGACTCCTTTTTGAGAAATGGACAATCATTCTTGATGTGTCCATTTCTCTTGCAGTTGTAGCAAATAATGGCATCTACTTTGGCCTCTTCTTTCTTCTTTCTCCAACTTCTTCTGTTCTTGAGGAACTTTCTGAACTTTCTTGAGAGGAGGGCTATGTCTTCCTCTTCGTCTTCACCTGAGGAATCTTCTGATTGTTGATTGGCTTCAAGAGCTACAATCTTCTTCATGCTCCTTCATGTGTTGGAGTTGAACTGATGGGAACACCATCATGAGCCCTAACTAGCTCATTTTGACCCATTTAAGAGAATAAATGCTCCTACATAACCAACTGAAGGTCCTAATTCACTGCATAACCTTGTTGAGAATAAAATAAGAAATTAGAGGTAAAACTACAATTTTACCAATGCAGTACAACCACAGGTTTTCTCAAGAGCTAAACAAAGGTCAAATGGTCTTAATAAGATTATAAGTGGGTTGGATCAAACAGAAAAGGATTTGTGTGAGTCTTGTGAATTAAATAACCTCTTGAAGCCCTAAAACAAGCCCACTTGATTAAACAAGGTAATGGGTAGGATAAAATTTATTTAAACCCTCTAAAAATTATAGAAAAATATTCTCTAAGGTTTAGAATCTCCAATTTGGCCATTAGAACCCATCTTGACCTAGAATGGGATCTTAGACAAATATTTGCCCTAAATTGGGTTTTTGCATAAATTTACTAACCAAACGTGGTCAAACCCAAAATCAAACTTCACAATTGGATTCCTTATGTTCAAATTAGGTTTGTACCAAAATTTGGACCCAAGATGAATTTGCCTTGACCTAGTTTGCAAAAAGGTCTAGCCTGATTACATTTCTACCCCTATCTTTCAAACCTTTACAAAAAGCCCCCTAGCTTCTTCATCATTTTCGTAATTAGGTCACTCCACCATTATAGCAGAGGAATCCTACTCTAGCGAGCTTTGGAAGGAGAGTTCTCCCTGATTGCTTAGAGGATCTCCAAAATTAGAAGGGAGATCCTCTAAGAAATTCTCTCTCGTCTGAACACTTATTTGAGATCTGATTCCCTCCCAATCTCTCATGTGAATGCATGAGAGATATGGGTATCTCATCGACTTCCTTCTTCGACAAACTTTTTTTTCTTAGGAATCTTGCTTCCCAAGCCCTAACCGACCTCTGGGGCTCTATTTAAAGAAGCCTAGATCGCCCCGACTCCTTGACTCTCGAATTCGACTGCGAACACCCCTAATTCCGCTCTTCCCTTCATGGCCGTAGGTTCCTTGACGTTCGGCGAACTCCATTGTTCCTCCTCATCGTCCGACCACCATACCTATGGCGGATCCTTCCTCCCTTACTTCGTCCGCATCTCGCCGTACCAGCAGGCGCTTCCCTCTCTTCGTCCTCGCTGATCTCCACTCACTAGAGCCACCTTTCTCTCCGGCATTGGCCACACCAAACCTGATGCCTCCGCTCACCCCCTTCATCTCTTCACCTCCTAGATAAGCTTCCTCTTCCCTCTACATTCTTCTCCACCCTTTATCCTTCAAAATCGACCATTGTCGACCTCCATCAACACCATCCCTTCCATCTCTGACCACCAACTCCAGCGAGGCCGCTCCACCTCCAGAGGCCATCCCAACCCTCGCTGACAATCCCATAAGCTTTCCCTCACTCCACTGAACACTTCCCCTCACTCCATGCACTGCGCCACTCACTCATGCACCTCACTAAACACACCCACACATTCATACACAGTGTGCCCTAGGCACGCTCGCACAGACATTGCCACACCATGCCAACATCCCCAGCACCTTCGCTGTGGTCCAGTGACCCTCTCTGAATGTTTTGATGTGGCCGTGAGGCCGATCTTGTGATTTCAGGTCTGTCGCCCCTCCGCCATTGACGAAGAAGCTTGAAGCAAGCTTCCTGCAGCTCCAGGCCTTGTTCCAGGCTTACACCCCCAGGTTGCGCGGAATACCTTTACGCACGTACTCAGGCCTTTGATTGGAGTCAAAGGCCCTCGTAGTAGTTGCAATTGAGAGCTCAACCTTTGCGGGCGCACGCAAAAGGAAGGTGGGACATTTACTCCCACCTCGGAAGTGGAAGACCACCTACACCAGCATAAGAGGAAAAAGTGACAGCCTTGTTGCCTCAGATCCACAGCTTAAGGTCCCACTCACCCAACCCAGTCTCGTCCGCGATCACGCCCAGCGGACCTGGCCTGACTCGACCCGACTGCACACCTCGCCCACCACCACACGTCGGTGGGCCTAGTCCCGGGTATGCACCTGACTAGATTACCAGATTGTCTGTGTGGCTCTGGGAGAGTGTATCCTAAGAGAGAATGTGAGGAGAGCTGCGCGCAAGTATGGGTAGGTTTTGCTGCAGGTTCTTCAAGCCAATACTTAGCCATAGCCAGAAGGAAGAAGTGAAAGCTGAAGAGATAGAGAAGAAGGCTAAAGGCTGAAGGAGAAGGACAAAGCTGAAGGCCAAAGGCAGGAGCTGAAGAAACAAGAAGAAGAAGAAGAAGGAAGGAGAAGACAGAGGTAGAAGGCAAAGGAAGAAGAAGAAGAGCAGAAGCCAAAGCACAAAGAGAGAAATAGAGAAGAGAAAGAGAGGAATCGTGAAGACAAAAGCAAAGGAAATCAGAATGGAAGCCAAAGAAGAAGGAAAGAGAAGACAGAGAAGAGAAAGAAAAGAGATCAAACACTTTAAGTCATCTGATTAAAAAATTAGACGACATATTCTAGTCTCATTGCATATTTATATATTGAATCACTTTGTGATCTACATCACCATTTTACTCCCATATTTTTGCACTCTGATACTGCTATTATTGCAATTTCTTTCAGTTTAAATTGTGATCTCGATTTCTAAATACGAATTTGCTCCCTATGTTCTACCTCGAAAATTCTTTCGAGTAATAAAATTATATCTGTTTTGAATGCTATTTCAGCTGTATTACAACACAATACTTTTTAAACATCGATTCAGCGCTCTCAACATTTTGGCACCATTGTCAGGGAGCAATGGGCAATTTAGAATTCTTGATTACAATTGCTAATTTGGTACTAACTTGCTAAATCTCTTTTGTTGTGGTTGTTTCAAGGAGAAGATTCAAAGAAAGACAGCTGCACATGAAACACGCCAGGGGCAGGTAACTTCTGATTACTCTCTCTCTCTTCAGCCCTTCATTCTGAAAAGGAAAAAAAGAGCAAAATCAATTAAAGCTACTTGCTTTCTATTCTTAGCTAATTCATCAAGTTGCTTAATTTGATTTCAACAACAAAAAATTGATTTGTGCACCCATTTAAGGTAACTTGGGCTACCACTTTCTTGTTTGAGCCCTAGATACCACATTTGGCAAACTAAATTGGACCAAGATTAGAGCCAAATTAAGGATTTCAATTTAGGGTTTTAGAGACATACCTTCATAAGCAGGAATCAACTCTCCAAAAGGATATGTGCCTAAGCCTTGGTTGAAGTGATTTATTCAAGTAAACTCTAAAATTCAGGCTCTTAATCTTACTTGAATCCTAAAAGAAGGGACCTAAAACTTCTCAAAGGACAAATAGGTGAAGTTGACCCACCTTGTTGGGTCAACTAACCTTGAAATTAGGTCACTTTTTGCACTTAATACATCTAAAGTTCAAGTGAAATCTTAAACACCCCTGCTCTTTAATAAAACTCGTAGACTTAAGAGGTCAAGTCCCCATTCTGGTCTACCCGGAACATCAGTGACAAGAGAGGTCGAGTGGGGGAAGCCCTGTAACCCGTGGGGGCACTCTACCATGTAGGGATCTTTGAGGGACTCTCCCTCTCTGGCTGTCGAGGTATTTCTCAGGTGGACGGCTTTCTGACTAAGGGGTATCATCCGCCCTGAACCTCTATAGTCATCCAAATTTTTGGGTGTCTTGATTAGGTCAATCACATTCTACTCTCATCCAGACCATTGGTGCATGTTCGGTAGGAGGTCCTTAAGACCATCCTTGAGGCCTCCTTTAGTTATTCACTCCCGTCGAGGCTAGGCCTTGACTTCCGTGTTTGTGTAGCAACCCCATTACATAAGCATCTCTGATTCATCTGAACCAAATTCTCCTTCATCCATCATCATTGCACAACCCACAGAAGAAGAAAACAACCTTGAGAACCAACTTCAGCTCCTTAATGATTTATTCCAAGCCTTTGTGAATCCACTGTAGCGTCCTATGATGCGAGATCATTACAATCCTGCTGCGGTGGCAATCGAACCTTGAGTCCAAATCCCAACTAGAGGTCCTGATTCTGAACTCAAGCCCAACATGATTCATGCTATTCCAAAATTTCATGGGCTCAATTTTGAGGATCCTTTCTAGCACATCAAACAACTCAAGCATCTGGCCCAGACCTTTGAGTCAGATGTCCAAAATCAGGATATTCTTCTCATGAAGATGTTCTCCTTCTCTATCATGGACAAAGCAGCTCACTAGTATTAGACTCAAACACACACAATCAACAAATGGGTTGAACTACAATTTGAATTTCTGAAAAAGTTCTTCCCAGTTGGTTAGACGAATGCTTTACGACACCAGATCACACACTTCACACAGTAGCCTGGAGAACCACTTCACGAAGCATGGGATCATTTCCTGGATCTCATGCGGAAGTGCCCCCATCATGGAGTTCCTAAATGGGAACAAGTCCAACCTTTTTACCAAGGACTCTGTGAAGATATCCGTTTATTCGTCAATGCAACTTGTGGAGGAAATATCATGGGTTAACATGAAGACACTGTGTGGGAGATTCTCAAGAATATGTGCAAGAACTCCATCAATAATGACTCCATGGCTTATTCGACCGGATGAATGCCAGCGCATTGACGAATCCAAGTGGGCACATGAGATGCAGGGCCTGTCCGCATCTATCGACTTGGAATTGATGGCCAGTCATTTGGACAAGGTCTCTATCATTGAGAAGAAGGTGGATGAGCTAACTCGACATCTACAGTGAGCTACCTCTAAGCAAGACCTGTTCGCATAGCCGCCCTCTAGGAGGGAAGTTGTGCATAACATCTATCACTAATCTTCTCAGGGGATGGACCCATATCCACCCCTATCTGACTCTAGGATCGGAGGAAACTCTGATCCTGCCTACTCTAGTTGGGGGAACTCTGAACCCTCATACTTTGATTTTTCTGAGGTTCCGCAAACCTACGAGGACCTCAACTCCATCCAGAATGACCCATTCTCTAATACCTATAACCCTAAATGGCAGAATCATCCCAATTTCCTGTGGGCGGGAAATAATCAGAATCAGAGACCACCATATCAACCCCATCCACAAGCTCCTCATCCATATCAGCTGCCTCAACCTCAGCCAAACCCCACCTATCAATCTGGGCCAACTCAGGCAGATCAAATGACTCTCATCCTTCAGACACTAACTGACATTCAAAAGATGAATGCGGCTATCTAGAAACAGCACAAAGATGAGATCACAGAGGTTCACAATCAACTCACCCAGACGGTAAATTCCTGCCAACTTGGCATACTCCCTTCGCAACCTTTCCAAATCCGAATAACATGCCAAACCAGAGGCGTGTTATGAACCCAAATCTGGGCCAAGCCCACATGATTTGTCAGGCCCCTTTTGCTCCATCACCCGAAGGGATGGAAGCTTCGACATCATATTCGGGATTTCAGCAGCAGCCACCTATTTTACTGACACCGAACTAGAACCAGGCAGGACTAAATTTAGTAACAACCCGTAATGGCAAAGCAACACAAGACCCGCCTTACCCAAGCCACCTTTAGCCTGGTAGTGCTAACCCAAGCCCTAGGATAGTTATCCAGGATACCCCTGTCCCTGATCAAGAACTTGGACCTATTCTAGAGGAACCATCTAAGATTCCATTTCCTGAGGCCTTGACCAAGGGAAAGAGGACAACCGAACTCATGGCACCTGAGGAGGATCTGGTCAAGCTCTTTGAACAGGTCCATATAAACATCCCCTTGATGGATGCAATTTGCCACATACCGGCTTATGCACGATTTCTGAAAGACTTGTGTTCACCTAAGCGTAAGCCGCGAACCAAAAGTAGGAGCCCAATCGTATTGTCAGAGCAAGCCAACTCTGTAATTTTGAGCAAACTCCCACCTAAGGCAAAAGACCCAGGTACTCCCCTGATTTCCTGTACGATTGGTGATATCCAATTTGATAGAGCTTTATTGGATCTAGGAGCCTCCATAAACCTAATACCTACATCCCTACTTGACCATCTTGAGGAATCTGAGCTCAAACCAATAGAGGTGACATTACAGTTGGCAGATCGATCTATTAACCCACCTAAAGGAGTTCTTAAGGATGTCATTGTTAGGGTTCGGGATTTCTATTTCTCGGTGGACTTCGTAGTCTTGGATATGGATGCTCCAGAAAATCTGAGGGACACACCAATCATATTAGGGAGACCCTTTCTGGCCACTGCTTGGGCCAACATAAATTGTGAGGAGGGACAAATTGAACTAAAATTTGGAAACCAGACATTAAAGATTGACATCTTTAAGGCCTAACAAGGGATTAATTGCGGAGTTATAGAATAGATATGTGATATTAAGGTTGTGGTTGACGATCCGTATATTGAGGAAAACCTGACTACTTCAGATCAACCACAAGTGGATCAAAACCCACAATCAGAGGAGTCCAAACTTCTCCTAGACACACCCATAACTCCTTCCCTTGCTCCTGACACACACCCTGAACCACCCACTGCTGCTGATAACCCTATTTTGGAACTCAAGCCTCTTATCGATTATCTAAAGTACGTCTTTTTGGGTTCCAATCAGACGTTTCATATGATTATCAATTCCAGACTCACACCTGATCAAGAATCCCTTCTGATTACTATTCTCCACCAACATCGAAGAGCCATTGGATGGACTCTCAATGATTTGACTGGCATCAGCCCCTCTTACTGCACACACCGTATCTATACTGAAGAGGGCACACGACCTTCCCGTGAAATGCAGAGATGTCTGAATCCTAATCTGTAGGAGATCGTGAAAAAGGAGATCATCAAGTGGTTAGATGCTGGGATCATCTACCTGATCTTTGACAGTCGATGGGTGAGTCCAATCCAGGTTGTGTCTAAGAAGGTAGGACTCACTGTAATCACAACTGAAATCGGAGAAATCATACCGAACTGTGTGACAAATTCATGGAGAGTCTGCATTGATTACAGAAGACTCAATACCTCCACAAAGAAGGATCATTTTCCACTACCTTTTATTGATCAGATCCTTGAGAAACTAGAGGGAAATAGGTTCTACTTTTTGGATGGGTACTCCAGTTATAACCAGGTGGCAATCCATCTGGAGGACCAAGAAAAGACCACTTTCACCTACCCCTTTAGGACTTACATGTTCTGAAGGATGCCTTCCGGCCTCTACAATGTACCCGCAACTTTTTAGCGGTGCATGCTTGCCATATTCTCAGATATGGTAGGTGATTATCAGGAAGTCTTCATGGATGACTTTTCAGTGTTTGGCGAATCATACGATTGCCTCCTGCACTTGGTCCAGATCCTCAGGTGGTGCATTGACGTGAGTCTAGTTCTTTCTTAGGAAAAGAGCCATTTCATGGTGCCTGAAGGAATTGTCCTAGGACATTTCATATCAGAAAAAAGCATCTAGGTTGATCGATCCAAGGTGAATCTGATTTCCAAACTCCCAATGCCTAGCTCGATCAAGGACATTCGATCTTTCCTGGGGCACGTTGGATTTTATCGTCGATTCATTCCTGATTTCTCAAAGATCATGTGCCCCCTAACTAATCTACTTTCTAAGGATGTTCCCTTTGAAATTTCCAAGGAATGCACTCAAGAATTTGATATCCTACGTGATCGAGTTACTCAAGCTCCAATCCTACAGTCCCTTCATTTGTCTCAACCCTTTGAGATCATTGCGATGCATCTATTTCACTGTAGGAGTGGTATTAGGCAGAAAATTGACGGGAAACCCATGGTCATCTACTATGCTAGCAAGACACTTGATGAGGCTCAGCGTAACTACACAGTTACTGAGAAAGAGCTACTAGCCGTAGTATTTGCCTTGGAAAAGTTTAGATCATATCTTATGGGTTCCCGTGTTATCATTTACTCTGATTACATAGCTGTAAGGCATGTCCTTGTGAAGAAGGATGAGAAACCTCGATTAATCCATTGGATCTTGCTGTTGTAAGAATTTGACCTCAAGACTCGCGACAAGGCGGGAAAAAAGAATGTGGTAGCTGATCACTTGTCCTACCTTTTTTCTGATATTATCGACCCTTCCGGACCCATTACGGAACATTTATCAGATGACCACCTCCTAACTATTAGTACAGGGCTTCCACGGTTTGCTGATCTAGTAAACTACCTGGCATCACATCAGATCCCATCCGATTGGCCGAAGACCAAGAAGGACAAATTGCTTTCTGATGCTAAGTATTACTTCTGGGAAGACTCGTATCTTTTCCACATCAGTACTGATCAAATCATTCAGCGATGTGTCCCGGAAGCGGAAATTCAAGGCATCTTGTCCTTCTGCCATGAACAAGCATGCAGTGGACACTTCTCTGGTCATAAAACCCCATCTAAAGTCCTCTAGTGCAGCTTCTATTGGCCCACGATTTTCATAGATGCATACAATCACTGTAAGGCATGCACTCATTGTCTGACCTTAGGCAACATGAGTCGCCGTGATATGATGCCCTTACAGCTGATTCTCGTATGCAAAATCTTTAACATCTGGGGGATTGATTTTATTGGACCCTTTCTTATTTCCGACGGCTTCGAGTACATTCTACTTTTTGTTGAGTACGTGTCCAAATGGATCAAAGCCATTCCGACTTGAACCAATGATCATAAGGTGGTTATAAAATTCATTCATCAGAACATCTTTTCGCGGTTCAGGATTCCTTGTGCTATAATCTCTAATGGAGGGACCCATTTCACTAATGCTCAGTTTAGGTCACTGATGATCAAATATAGGGTGTCAGACCGAATCTCTACTCCTTATCACCCCCAAACTAATGGTCTAGCTAAGCTATCAAATCGGGAGATCAAGAAAATCCTCCAGGTTACTGTTCAACCTAACAGGAAAGATTGGTCATCCTGACTTCTGGAAGCTTTGTAGGCTTACAAGACTGCCCACAAAATCCAATTAGGTATGTCTCCCTTCAGATTAGTGTATGGGAAGGCATGTCACCTCCCTGTCGAATTGGAGCACAAAGCCTATTGGGTAGTACGGAATTGCAATCTAGATCTTTCTAAGGCTAGAACCCACAAAAAGCTTCAAATGAAAGAGATCGATGAATTACGCCACAATGCATATGAGAATTCATGAATTTACAAAGAGCAGGTTAAGGCCTTTCACGACAAGCACATATCTAGAAAGATCTTTCACCCTGGTCAAAAAGTCCTCTTTGATGCTATACTCAAGCTGTTTCCAGGAAAACTCAGATTGAAATGGATCGGACCTTACCTCATCTAATGAACCATTGGAAATGGAGCCATCAAGATCAGTCAACTCAACCACGATTCAGAACCTTTCATTGTGAATGGTCAGAGACTCAAATCGTTCATTGAATTTATCGATACAAATTTGGTTGAGACATCCTTTACCCTCCATTCTCCTTGAGCTCATTGTGCCTAGCCGATGGCGTAAAACTCAATGCTTAATGGGAAGCAACCCATCATTTTTGAAAAACCTGAAACCTTTCTTGACATTCCTATGCTGAATTCATATTGCACTTTAGGGTTCATCCATTAGAATAGCCGACTCCACCTCAGGTACCCGTAATCGAGCTTGAAATCGTTCGCATCAGTCATCTTGACCTATTCGCCCACCTATAAACTGTTCTAATGAATGATCTAAGCTGAACTTGAACCCACCTAATTTACAATGGGGATATTGCAAATTGTAGGCATGGGGGGTATGAAAATGCAAAATGCCATGAAAATCATCTCACAAGAAAAGGTTTCATCGAAAAAATCACATATCCCAAAAATACCAAAAAAATGTAAAGATTCTTGAAAAAGAACAAAAAGTTGAGAGGAGAGAAAAAAAATTTTGACGGCATATCAATTTTGAGGACAAGAAGGGGAGGAGATAAAAATGTCAAAAAG
Source organism: Thalassia testudinum (assembly GCA_037157565.1). Lineage (NCBI taxonomy): Eukaryota > Viridiplantae > Streptophyta > Magnoliopsida > Alismatales > Hydrocharitaceae > Thalassia > Thalassia testudinum. Next base: position 28,864,038 of record JAZHRO010000073.1, read on the forward strand.
GAGCACAAGTTGAAAAGAAAAGAAAAATGAAATAGTGATTAGCTAGAAATTAAGGAATTGACTTAGTTCTAGACCATATCAAAAGGAAAAAATGAAAGGCAACAAAGTGCTAATGAAACCCAGAAGAGATTAGTAGGAACACTGATTTTAGGCCTCTTGGGCTGAAATCCTAGGTTTAAAAATTAAAGTATCCACTAAGATCTGGATAGTCCTCAAGAGGTTGAGGAAAATGCGAAGCTTAAGTATTAGGTCTAAGGCTTAGGGAGTATTCGGCCTCGCTAATTGACCTCTGGTTTGCGAGACTCGGTAACCTAAGCACCCTAATCCAAACACGGTCTGGTTCAGTGCGCCTAAGTATCAAAATCACGCAAAATCATTTAAATTATTCTGAAAAAGTCGCCTAGATTAGGAGTAGCTGATCAACACAAGTTAATTTGGATAGTTCTCGGCGTGGAGAGGCAGGAAATTCTCCTCGAAGATGCGCAAAAACATATCGTCTCCTCGGTGCTTGTCTCCTAGGATATTTACATATCCTCCCTGGGACATGTAAGCACCCTATGCTGGTTCAAATACCATGGGTGGCATTATCCCGAAATGTCGATTGCCAGGGTCTGGATTTAGCTACGGAATGCCATGGGTGAGATTATCTTGAAATCCTGAAAGCCACGGTTCTGGGGGTTGCCATGGGCGGTGCTATCTCGAAGCATTGATTGCCAGGGACCCTTCGAGGATTGATGATGGGGACTAGGAATCCGATACAGACCGTGTTGTGAAGCCAATCCGAAGCTAGAAATAGAAAGAAAAGAGAGAGAAAACTCTCCAAACAAAGAAAATTCCTCTGTCTCTCTCTTACAAAAATGCACTACAAACTGAACCAAGGCTAAAATATGTTATAAGCACGGGTGCTTTAACTGCGAAGTTCAACGAACCTTAGGATAGTTCCTGTGGGCCTTAAAAACCTTCGCGGCAAATTGAGGCTAGAGCTGGTCAGGTTCGGATCTTGGTTGTTACTTGGCTACCTCTAGGCCTACTATCAGCATTTTAAGCTAATCTACAGAAGAATGCACACATCACAGTTTTCTAAGCAACAAAAGATTACATGGTCTAGAATCAAGGTTAAAACCTTAAAATTTTGCTAAGGGACTAGCAAAAGCTAGGCATGGGGTTATGATGGGAACACCATCATGAGCCCTAACTAGCTCATTTCAACCCAATTGAGAGAATAAATTCTCCTACATAACCAACTGAAGGTCCTAATTCACTACATAACCTTGCTGAGAATAAAATAAGAAACTATGGGTAAAATTACAATTTTACCAATGTAGTACAACCACGGGTTTTCTCAACGGCTAAACAAAGGTCAAATGGTCTTAATAAGATTATAAGTAGGCTAGATCAGACAGAAAAGGGTTTGTGTGAGTTCTGTGAATTAAATGACTTCTTGAAACCCTAAAACAGACCCACGTGATTAAACAAGGTTATGGGTAGGATAAAATTCACTTAAACCCTCTAAAAATCATAGAAGAATGTTCTCTAGGGTTTAGAAACTCCAATTGGCCATTAGAACCCATCTTGACCTAGAATGGGGCCTCTAATAAATATTTGCCCTAAATTGAGTTTCTGCATAAATTTCCCAGTCAAACATAGTCAAACCCAAAATCCAACTTCATTATTGGATTCCTTAGGTTCAAATTAGGTTTGTACCAAAATTTGGACCCAAGATGAATTTGCCTTGACCTAGTTTGCAAAAAGGCTTAGCCTGATTACATTTCTACCCCTATCTTTCAAAAACCTTTACAAAAAGCCCCCTATATTCTTCATCATTTTTGCAATTAGGTCCCTCCACCATTATAGCGAAGGAATCCTACTCCAGCGAGCTTTGGAAGGAGAGTTCTCCTTGATTGCTTGGAGGATCTCCTCCAAAATTGGAAGGGAGATCCTTTAAGAAATTCTCTCTCGTCTGAACCCTCATTTGAGATCTGATTCCCTCCCAATCTCTCATGTGAACGCATGAGAATATGGGTATCTCAATGACTTCCTTCTCCGGCAAACCTTGCTTGGGAAGCTTGCTTCCCAAGCCCTAACCGACCTCCAGGGCTCAATTTAAAGAAGACTAGATCGCCTCGACTCCTGGACACTCGAATTCAGCTGCAAACACCCCTAATTCCTCTCTTCCCTTCACGGTCGTAGGTTCCTCGATGCCTGACGAACTCCCTTGCTCCTCCTCATTATCCAACCGCCATACCTGAGGTGGATCCTTCTTCCTTGACTTCATCCGCATCTCACCGTACCAGCAGGCACTTCCATTTCTTTGTCCTCGCCAATCTCCACTCACCAAAGCCACCTTCGTCTTCGGCGTCGGCCACACCAGACCCAATGCCTCCACTCACCCCGTTCGTGTCTTCACCTCTCAGATAATCTTCCTCCCCCCTCTACATTCTTCTCCACCCTTTATTCTTCAAAATCATCCACTGCCGACCACCATCACCTCCATCCCTTCCATCTCCGACCACCAACTCCGGTGAGGCCGCTCCACCTCCACAGGCCATCCCAACCCTCGCCGACAAGCCCATAAGCTTTCCCTCACTCTAATAAACACTTCCCCTCACTCCACGAACTACGCCACTCACTCACGCACCTCACGGAACACACCCACTGTTGGGATGCGTAAATCGCGTATTTGATAGAAAAAAGTGTCGTAGTATAGTCGCAAAGTACGATCCAACAAAGATATTATTTTACAAAAATTACTTGACTTGAGTCTCGGTCGTTTGTCTCTGGGAGGCGTTGCTTTCACTTTTAAAATAGATCGTTTTACTACTCTACTTCATTTAAAGATGCACGCTGGTTTCCAATCTCCTAAATAAAACTTCACCACTTCTGTTATTAACTCGGATCACCTGTGCATGCGTCAAATAAATTACGAAGGTGAATGTGTGAGTTTCTATGCGCACGATTCTAGTAAGGTGGTGACTATTTATGGAGAAAGCATCTATTGTTAGATTTTCAATATCCTCAGGAAATGACATGCTGGTGCGTAATGGATAGATAGTTAAAGAGTAGGCACTTAAATCATGCAAATACGATAATTATTAAGCTCATGGTGATTTCGAACACATAAAGAGATATATATATATATTAAAAAATGCATTTTCATTCATTTGTTGGGGAGTTGTTTGCACAAGGAATCTAGAGGAAAGCTTGTACATAAATGCTTGAAAATTAAACCTAGATACCAGAAAATGATTGCATACAAGAATCAATGGGGGGATTTCGCAAGCATCATTGGGAGAGAAGTAAGACTACTCTATTAAGCAATAATAAAAGTAATAAAATTTTGAAGACCATGAATTAAATCTAGAAGAATAAAAGGGCATACAGGGGTGGTCTCCGATGGCCTTAGAATGGTCGGGAGGAGAATGAGGGGTGGCCAATGTAGCTTAGGCCGACCCTTGGAGAGAGGTAGGGTTGATCCAGCATCCCGGCATGATGTCCTCCATGATGGTGGTGAGCTCGTGGAGGTGGAGTAGCTAGCTAAGTGAAGGTGGGAGTGTATGGAGCTAATGAAGTGAGTGGTGCCAATGGAAGCCAAGGATGTGAATGGGTGCACTTGGCCACCATGGGGTCTTTTTATAGACCCAATGGCTTCTCTCTAGAGATGTGGGGAACTCTCTAGAGAGAGTCCAAGAGTGGCTAGCCACATGAGGGTGGAGGTGGTCTTTGAGATCCAAAAATTATGGATCTTAATTTGAATGCCTCCTGGTTGCTAAATTTGGCAACCAAGAGGTGGCGCCATCTCAAGAGAGCTCTATAAAATTCTAGAGAAGTGTGTGCGTGAATGGGTGTGTGTGTGGGGGGGGGGGGGGGTCATGCTCTATGTGGCTAGGTGGCTTAGGATAGGTCCTAAGGGGTTTGTGTAGGTGTAGGTCTTGATTTTAGGGTTACAAACCCTAATTGCTAAGGTGAAAATGCAATTAAACTTAACCTAAGTTTAATTGAATGAGTGTGAGCCTAATTGAGGATGACATAACTCATTCAGGTTGGGTTTAGGTCAATTGGACTCTCACTTAGTCCAATTGAACTTGTGTGGGTTGAGATCTAAGCTCAATTGGACTCAATGAAACCAATTGACTTAGGTGAAAGTAATTGACTTGATCTAAGTCAATTGGGTTTGGTGAGGACCTAATTAGGTCCTTAAGTAGGTCTAGAGGTGATGTACTAGGGTTAAGAAACCTTAATTTAGGTTCCTATGGGGTTAGGATTAGGTCTAGGGAGCTAGAGATCCAAGATCAAGACTTGAATCTCAAAATAGGGACTGGAGACCAGTATCAGACGTCGAATAATAGGATCAGATGACTTATACTCAAAATTAGAAGTCCAGACTTCAGTTCTGGACGTCCAATTTGAGTCAGGGGGAAATCAAGGTTCTGTTTTGGGTACTCTGCAGAAATTGGATGTTTGACAAAGTGTCTGGACGTCCAATAACACTGCAGAAGTGGGTTTAAGGTGTGCGGGAGATGGCTAAGGGTCTTGGACATCCTATAGCTTATCTGGACATCCAGATAAGGGTTGGAACTAGGGTTTTAAGGCTTCCTAGGGTGTTGTGACCTAATCTAAGGGTGGCTAAGGCTTGGGGAAGTCTCTAGGCTATCCTAGGGCTAGGATGGACCTAAGCTCTTCATATTTTACTGCTTTATTCCTACTTAATAGAATAGCAAACTTTTAACCCCCTTACATTATTTTTCCTATATCTAAACTAAGCCTTCTGCTCCAGCTCTGCTACAACTCCTGTTATTCCTGATCCATCTTCAGATCCAGCTCTTGATCAGCTTATTCCCTGCAATCGACATAATTCACTTAATTAGCACATTATAACATTATTTTATGCATAGCTAAAGGAAAGCAGTAAAGATGCAGATAATGCGTATGCATGCATGAATAACCCTAACTTATGCTAAGTTCTAACCTAATCTAGGTCAATTAAGACCTATGATTGTTGCGCAATCATATTCCCATGCCTAAATCTTGCTAGTCCCTTGCAAATGCAAGACTAAATTATTTACAGCAAGGGTCCCGAAGGGACTGATTATTTTATCAAGTTTATGCGTAGAGATTTTTCTCCTTTTTGTTTTCATCCTATGCTCTAGAAATCCAGACAATCGTGAAAGTGCAACTATGTATCTTTTGCAACGGATTCGAGTGAAAAACGGATTCACCTCTAAAGCCTGTACTTGACCCCTAGTAAAAATTCTAGCGGGATAGGCGGACTTCTTCCCTCAGGGTATTCAAGATGTTCTATGAATTCCACCCTAGCTTTAGGCTTAGGTAGAGAATCTCTGAGGGAAAGGATTATATATTTGGTGGCTCATTCTCACTTGGTGCTACATAGAGACTAGTACTACAGAATCTAGATTCCCGGATTACTAAGTAACTCAACTCAGAGAAAGGTGAGAAAAACCATGCACTCTTTTAATTCCTTTGTATCTATTCTCTCTTACTCTTTTCTTTTCTTTCTTTTTCTTATAGCTCACAACTTTACCAGATTCATGCATATGACCTGTATTTGGTGGTCTCACTAGGCATCAACACTTTAATTGAGTTCTTATAACCCTAACACTAAGTCAGAATTCCTCAGCTAGTATTTGGGCGGTCAGAAACACAAGAAAGATTGGTTAAGGCCATATTTGGTGGATCTCAATTTTATTTGGTGGTATTGCCTCAATGAAATAAACACTAAATATTCATTCTTTTCTTTACTTTTTCTTCTTTTTCTAATCCCTTTTTTTTATCATTTTTTTTTTCAACATAACACAACTAGCATACATCCATGAACTTTATTGAGGAGGCATTATTAGGGATTGGTGGTACTCAAGAGACATTGGGTGGCTTATTTGGTGGAAGTGCCTACTCATGGCACCAGGAAAGATGGATAGGATGGTGTATTTCTGACCTTGACATCAATACCCTCCTTCAATCGAGGATTCCATAGAGAATGGTCGTAACCATCCACCTTAGCCCTAGTTTTATGAAAACTCGCTCTCCGCGTATTTGCCTTATTTGGTGGCTCTCAAAATTTCGCACAAAAATGTATACGCGGGAACTGAGAGCGAAAACTATGTCTAATCTCAGAGTATCATCACCTAATTATCTAGGATTCCAGATTCCTTGCACTAATCTTAGAGCACCAATACACTCTACTCTCTCACACTATTTGGTGGATTTTTGGAAGAAAATCTACTTGATTCCCAAAACGCTGTCCAGGGGTTCAGGAAAAGAAGCACTACTTTCGACAGACTGAAGACGTTTATCAGCCTTCACCATGAATCCATTACAAATTCTACATGTGTGTGAAAAGTTGTACTGGATTCCAGATTATAGGAATCAACTAGAGGATAAAATCCCTAAGGCATTCTCTTAATAAAATAATCTTATTCATGAATTCAATATGTATATATGCTATAAACATGTAACCTCATATAATTTGTACTTTGTGAAATTCCCATATCGAGTTACAATCAGCTTGACCCTAAATTTAGAACAAAAGGTGAGCAGGTGAGTCGGAAGTGGCTGTTGCGAACGATTTCTAGCTCCAATGTGAGCATTGGAGGTGAAGTCGATTGTTCTTTTGTTTAGGGTCCTAAAGTACGTTTTACATGCAGCTCTGAGGTTTTCCTAAGTGTTGCCATAAAATTTTTTTAGTTTTTTCTGTATCTACCCCCCTATGCCTAAGTTCTTGCATGTCCTCATGCATGAATGTAAAAGAAAATAAATACTGCAAGGGGAGAGTGGGTAAAAATCACCTGTAATTGCTCCTGAAATTATATTCATCCCCGGCCAATCTGTTAACATGCAATATACAAAAGGGACATATGCTGAAACAAAAATATGCTATGTATAAAAATGGTTATATATAAATGATGGTGGAATGTGGAGGGAATGGTATTTATACATGCTAAGTTTAATGCCTCCAGCTGGGCGAGCACTCAATCACACGTCCTCACTAAGATGAACAGTCTCGTCAGGTGGAGGAGGTTCCTGGGCCAAAAATGGCTTGAGGCGCTGGCCATTTACCGTGAATATATGCCTAGATTTTAGGTCCTTAATCTGGACTGCCACATTAGGATATGGCTGTATCACAACATACGGGCCAGTCCACTTGGACTTAAGCTTCCCTGCAAATAGTTTCAGTTGTGAATCAAATAACCAGACTTGCTAGTTGGGCGTGAATACTTTCCTCCGGATGTGGCGGTCATGAAAGGCCTTGGTCTTGTCCTTGTAAATTAACGCATTCTCATAGGCCTCCCATTAGATTTCTTCTAATTCGCTGAGCTGGAGTTTCCATTCTCGACCTCCTGCATCGAGGTCAAGGTTGCATTTTCGCACTACCCAAAAGGTGCGGTGTTCCAGCTCTACAGGAAGGTGACAGGCCTTGCCATATACCATGCAATATGGTGACATTCCAAGTGGGGCCTTGTATGCGGTCCGATATGCTCAGAGTGCATCAATTAATTTGTCAGACCAGTCCTTCCTGTCTGGTCTAATCGCCTTCTGGAGAATCAGCTTGATTTGACGATTAGACACTTCAGCCTGCCCATTGATCTGCGGGTGATACGGGGTGGCTATGCGGTGATGTACCCCATATTTCTTTAATAACGACCTGAAATGGGCGTGGATGAAGTGGCTTCCCCCATCACTAATCGTAGCACGGGGCATTCTGAATCTCACGAAAATATTTTGCCGTACGAAAGAAATGACGATCTTGTGGTCAGCCCGTCTTGCCAGGATGGCCTCGACCCACTTCGAGACATAATCAATGGCTAGCAATTTGTACTCGAAGCCATGCGAGTTCGGAAAAGGGCCCATAAAATCGATACCCCAGACATCGAACACTTCTACGACCATGATGGGTTGGAGTGGCATCATGTCTCTCCTAGTCATAGAACCGACCGACTGACATCGTTTGCAACGTTGGGCGTAATCGTGTGTATCTCTGAAGATGGTTGGCTAGAAAAATCCCAACTGCAAAATTTTTGCAGCGGTTTTCCGTCCCGAGAAATGGCCACCACACGCATCATTGTGGCAGAAAGATAACACACTGGGGATCTTAGAGTCTGGGATGCATCTGCGAATAATTTGATCCTCTCCAATGCGGAAGAGCAGTGGGTCATCCCAGAGGTAGTATTTGGCCTCTGCAATGAATATGAGTTTCTGGTCCTTGGATAGGTTCACGGGAATTTTTCCTGTGGCAAGGTAGTTCGCAAAATCTGCATACCAAGGGAACTTAACAGAATGAATTGCCAAAAGAGATTCATCTGGAAATTGTTCATGGATAGGTAGGGAATAAGGAATGTGGTCTGGGTCCAATCTGGATATGTGATCCACCACAACATTTTATTTTCTGGCTTTGTCGCGGATTTCGATATCAAATTCCTGCAATAGAAGGATCCATCTAATGAGCCGTGGTTTGGCATCCTTCTTTGCCAACAAATGCTGGAGGGTGGAGTGGTTAGTGAAGATGATGACCTTGGACCCTAATAAATATGATCTAAATTTCTCCAACCCGAATACCACTGCTAGCAGTTCTTTTTTGGTGACTGTGTAATTACGCTGAGCCTCATTCAACATCTTGTTAGCATAGTATATGGCGAAGGGTTCTTTCTCCCAACATTGGCCTAAAATAGCACTGACGGCAAAATCAGACACGTCGCACATCATTTCAAAATCGAGCGACCAGTCGGGTGGTTGTTGAATCGGGGAGTTGGAAACAGTGCTTCATAAAGTCTCGAAGGCACTGAGACATGAGGTATAAAATTCAAATGGGACATCGGTAACCAGGAGATTCGTCAAAGGCCGTGCAATTTTTGAGAAATTGCGTATAAATCTCCGATAGAAGCTGATGTGACCCAAGAATGATCTGATCTTCTTGATGGAGCTAGGTGACGGTAAGTGGGAGATAAGCTCTAATTTAGCCCGGTCGACCTCAAGTCCATTTTTGGAGATCTTGTGCCCTAGTACTGTGCCATCCCTCACCATGAAATGTCTTTTCTCCCAGGATAGTACTAGGTTTACCTCAATACACCATTTCAGGATCTTGGTGAGGTTATCAAGACAAGATGCGAAATCATCTCCAAAAATAGATAAGTCATCCATGAATACCTCTACATAATCCCCAATCATGTCAGAGAAGATAGCCATCATACAACACTGAAATGTTGCTGGTGCGTTGCAGAGGCCAAAGGGCATCTGCTTGAAGGAGAATGTTCCAAAGGGGCATGTGAATGTGGTCTTGTCCTGATCTTCTAGGCTAATCACTACCTAATTATACCCAGAGTATCCATCCAGAAAGCAGAAGAAACTACGTCCGGCTAACCGTTCCAAGATCTGGTCAATGAACGGCAAAGGAAAGTGATCCTTCTAGGTAGCCGTGTTAAGTTTCCTGTAGTCAATGCTGACCCGCCAAGATGTAGCAGTGCGGGTCGAGATGGGTTCGCCCTTATCATTTTTCATGACGGTGAGTCTTGCTTTCTTGGGCACTATCTGAATCGGACTCACCCACTGGCTGTCTGAGATTGGATATACAATGCCTGCATCCAGCCATTTGATGATCTCCTTCTTAACAACCTCTAGCATATTCGGGTTTAGCCACCTTTGAGGTTGTCTATAAGGTTTCACCCCCTCATCTGTGTAAATGTGATGAGTGCAATATGAGGGGCAAATACCGCGGAGATCAGCAATACTCCACCCAATAGCAGGCCTATGGTCTTGAAGTGTAGAAACCAATTGATGCTCCTGTTCTTGGGTTAAGTGGGCATTGATAATGACTGGATATGTCTCACTTTCACCCAAGAACACGTACTTGAGTGAGTCAGGTAAAGGCTTCAATTCAATCACGGGTGGGTCAGAATCAGATATGAGAATGGGAGGAGCAGAATCGAAGGTGGGAATCTTCTGATCCATGCACACGTGAATTCCCGCTGAGTCGCTCCCTATGGAATAATTAGTTGTGACTACGTTAACGAGAAACCTGTTAGCTGTAGTCACGTCTTCCTGCAATAACAGGGGAGATTGAGTAATATATGGATCAGGATAGCTGGATTCAAGGGTGCTGTGGTCAGAAGCACACCCTAAACAGTCAGATCCTCAGGGAGATATGTGTAATGCAGTGGTTTCAGTCCCGTGTGGATCGAGGTTCGAGAACCCTGATATTGTAGACGAATGAGACATTGGGTCATCAGAAAGGAGCCCAATGTTACCACAGTAAGCTGAATCTTCATCTTCACCATCCTCCTCTATTCGATCACAGTCGAAGTTCTTTGCTGCCCTGAATATGTCTAGTCGAAGTCGCTCATTGCCTAGGGCAATCTCCATACACCTAGATGCACAATCGATGTTCGCTCGGGCTGTCACCAGAAATGGGCGACCCAAAATAATTGCTGCATCTCAGAGATTAGGAGGAACCTCCATATAGAGAATGAAAAAATCTGCGGGAAAGTAGAACCCGCAGACTTTCACGATCACGTTCTCAACCACCCCCTCGGTGTTTTGACTGATCTGTCAGCCAACTGAATCATAGCTGAGGTGGGTTTCAACTCCCTAAATCGAAATCAATCAAATACGGCGGTGGGAGTTAAGTTGATGGACGAACCCAGATCTAGAAGGGCCCGATCAAATGGAGAATCTTGCAAGAAGCAGGATATGAGTGGAGTACCAGGGTCTTTCTTCTTCGGTGGTAGGTCAACTAGAATCACGGTGCTAGCTTCTTTCGACAGTACCGCCTGTCGTCCAATTCTCGGCTGTCGCTTCGGGGTACAATAGTACTTGAAGAACCTAGCGACAGCGGGAATGTGATCGATAGCCTCAAGGAGGGGGACCTGAATATGTACTTCCTTAAACATCGATTTTAGGTCCTCAAAGTTCCACATGTCCTTTTTCCGTATTGCATTTCGTGTCAGAGCCTCAGGAAAAGGGACGGGAATCTCAAGGTTAAATGGCCTCTTACCCTTATCTACCACAGGTGGCTCCTAAGATGATGGAGTCGAATCCGCCTGCGGCAAGGGGTGGAAAAAATCAGAACCTACCTGCCTAGGTGGTGGGTCAAATGTCTTCCTTCGGCTTCGCAAAGAAACAGCGTGTGCATTGGCTTACTGTCCATGACGTGGTGGGGGAGCGGAAGGGGCAGAATACGCGGGATTCTGCAAAGGTGGCTAGCCTTGCACGTAACCGGGTGGTGCAGGCAGTGCCTGTAGTATGGCGTGTGCCTGTCCCTGCGGTGCCTGAAACCTAGGCGAGGCACCCTGGTTCTGCACATATCGAGGATTCAAGATGGGTTGGGAGGGCAAGGCTCCCTAAGTCCTATGCTCTTGCAACAGCTGGTTCTGCATGTTCTGTATGGTCTGAATCTGATCAGCCATCACCTTCATAATCTACAAGCAATCTTGTATAGACTTCCTCATCGATTCTTGCAGCTCCTCTTTCAGTGCCTCCAAATGGTCAGCCTGTTTTGGAGGGTGGTTGGCAGCTTGGTGCAGCGGCTGGTATAACGAACGGGGTTGCTGCTGCTGAGGCGGGAATGGCTGCTGCCTAGGATACATGTTTTGCACATTCCCATTTTTCCTGGTCTGGTAGTGTGGATCTTGATGTGGTCTCTATGAATTACCAAACCAGGAGAAGTTTAGATGCTGACCCCAACCAGGGTTATAAGTCTCTGAATACGGGTTATTATGCATGTATCCTTGGATAGCGCTGACATCCTCATAGGCCAAAGATGTCTGAGATGTATATCCATCAAGGAGATACGCATTATAATCTGCGGGTGGTGCGTAACCCTTGTCGTAGAGTGCCAGATCTGGATTATTCACGGGATCCTGATATGCAGGATCTCGTAAATATGGAGAAGATGCATCTCGAGTGAGTAGATTAACTCGAGCAGGAGGGGCTCGGGATGCATAGGAGGATCTTACGGCGGTAGAGCTCAAGTCGGATTAACCTTGGATGATCTGGTCAATTTTCTTCTCAATTAGGTTTATTCTATCCAGTTGCTTGACGATGATATCCATGTCGGCTCGAATAGATTCGATGTGAGCCTCATGGACACCAACCCGCTACTGACCAAGCCTTGTTCATAGATGCGGCATTCATCGAGTTCTCTGCTAATGATTCGAACAACTCAAATGCCCTGTTCATCTTTTGCAAGAAAATTCCCCACCGTTAGATGCATTGACCAGATACCGATGTGTGTCATCCAGCCCATGGTAAAAAATTTGAGCTAAGTGCCATCTGGGTATACCATGATGTGGGAATTTTCGGAGAAGGTCGTGAAATCTATCCCATGCTTCGTGTAATTTCTCCCCAGCTCCCTGGGAGAAAGTTGTGATTGCACGTCGCATTGCGTTTGTTCGACATATTAGGAAGAACTTTTGCAGGAATTCACGTTGTAATTCTAGCCAGGTTCCGATTAGCTTCCCAATAGTCTTGAACTAGTATGAAGCTTTGTCCTTAGAGAGAACGGGAAAAGCTTCATCAGAACAATCTCAAGATTAACATTCCTAGGTCAGATCGTTTCAACGAATCAACTCAGGTCCTCAAGGTGCTGGAACGGATCTTCGCTTGAGTTCCCGTAGAAATGAGTGCTGATCAACCCAATTACATTGGGCTTGAATTCAAACGCATCTTCGTCTGCGGGAATTCTAACAATAGGTGCGACGATTTGTGCGGCTAGGTCATAGAAATCACACAGTTGTTCTCCTTACGGTGGGTGCTGCATCTTGTTAAGTGCCGTCAGAATGCGATCCATGCTCTGTTGATGTCGCTCCTCATATTCGACGACCCGAGCTTCCAGATGAGCCATCGGGTCCAGATTCTTGATGCCCTGACCCAGTCTAGGTCCAAGTCCAGGATTTGCCATGGTGGCTCTTGGAGTAGAAGAAATGTGGGGAGAAGATGGTCCGGGAGAGGTGACTCGCCTCCTTGGAAGTGGCTCCCAAGGTCTAACCAAGCGAGGTCGAAGTGACCTCCTTCCGTGCATACACCGCCCAACCCCTGGGTTGGTATAGCCACGCAGGACAAGGCTAAGGCCCTGTTAATCAAATGGTCCTTATAGATCAGGTGACCAAATTTTTCATTAGAAATTTGAATTCTTGAACATAAGTTCGTTGTTCAACCGACTGAAAGTGATTCCTGCCTCTCAAGCTAACCCAGCCAGTCTGGTTACGAGTGGACTAAGGGGAAGGTTCTTCCTTTGGCTTATGCCTCCGGTTCCGTTGACCCCCGAGCCATGGTCGTTTGACACTACCCCGCAGACTTAGTCACCAGGTTTGGCAAGAGAGATTAAAAACACCCAGTAGTATGACAACGAACTCGAGTTGATTTCATGTTTTAAAATTAATTTTTAACCCGTTTCCTTCAGTGGGGTTTGTGGTGAGTGGCCCACAAGGTGACCAAGCTCACCGGCTAACTATACTCGATTAAGTCTAGGTTAGCCCAAGTGTGGTTTCTAGTTGTAACCCTAAAGATTCAACCTAAGTTGCATGCACTTCTAGGGTTTTTTTTCTTCTGCTTCAGCAAACTACAAAAGTAATGTTGGTTCTCTGATAATAATTGGAATCCAATTAATTTGAAATTTTGCGAGTAGATTCCTTTTTCAATTATTTTTTCAGATAATATTTTTTTAGAATTTTTACTATTTCAACACAATTTTTAGGGAATTTTGAATATCAGGGGTCAGATTTGGAATTCTGACCCCTGGTCGATTTTTTGCTTTGAAACATTACCAAATGACATTCAAAAATTCAGGAAAAATATGGAAAATAAAGCCAATGAGGTCATCTTTCAAACCCCACCATTTTTAGTCAAAAAATATTTGCAGATTGCTCAGAATTGCTTTTTGAAATTTGAAAATTTTTTAATTTGGGTCAGTCTGACCACCATGCACTTCGCAAATTTTCAAAATTTGTATACTTGGGATTTTTTAAAATAATGATGGTGTTTGAAAGATGGTTTGAAAATAAAGGTTTAGCCTGAATTTCAGAATTTTTTGCTTACAAGTTTTTTGGCAGTCGAATTTTTAAATCAGGCTTGAAATCTGGCCGAAAATCAAGAGATGGTGGAAAAGCTTTTTAAAGAGGTTTGAATTTGAAATCTAAACCTTCCACCAAAAATGCTTTTTTTTTTACAAAACTTTTGCATGTTTTTTTTTCTTTTTATCGAAAAGAAATCTTCAAAGGATTCAACGAAAATATCTTTTTTTTTTTCAAAGTAACCTAGATTCTAAAGGAAACCTAATCTAGATTTTTCAAAATTTTTTTTATTTTTTCTTCTTTTTCACGAAAAGAAGGAAAATATTTTTTTTTTCACAAAGAATTTGTCAAAGGAAAGTGCAGAAAGTAAATCTACTCCTAGGGTTCAGAACAAGAAACCTAACCTAAAGAGAGATGATGTGCACCTGATTTTTTTCTTTACAGCGCTCGTTGTGTGTGCAGATCCCGTTCTTTTCTGTTTTTCCTACACATCAAAAACAAAGCAGCGAGAGATTTGTTAGTGATAGTTTCAAGATCAAAATCATAGAAAATGACGTTGCCTCCCCGGCAACGGTGCCATTTGTTGGGATGCATAAATCATGTATTTGATAGAAAAAAGTGTCATAGTATAGTCGCAAAGTATGATCCAACAAAGATATTATTTTACAAAATTTACAAGACTTGAGTCCCGGTTGTTCGTCTCTGGGAGGCATTGCTTTCACTTTTAAAATCGATCCTTTTACTACTCTACTTCGTTTAAAGACGCATGTCGGTTTCGAATCTCCTAACTAAAGCTTCACCACTTCTGTTATTAACTCAGATCACATGCGCATGCGTCAAATAAATTATGAAGGTGAATGTGTGAGTTTCTGTGCGCATGATTCTAGTGAGGTGGTGACTATTTATGGAGACAGCGTCTATTGTTAGATTTTCAATATCCTCAGGAAACGACATGCTGGTGCGTAATGGATAGACAGTTAAAGAGCAGGCACTTAAATCACGCAAATACGATAATTATTAAGCTCGTGATGATTCCAAACACATAAAGATATATATATATATATATATATATATATATATATATATATATATATATATATATATGCATTTTCATTCATTCGTTGGGGAGTTGTTTGCATAAGGAATCTAGAGGAAAGCTTGTCCATAAATGCTTAAAAAATAAACCTAGCTACCAGAAAATGATTGCATACAAGAATCAATGGGGGGATTTCACAAGCATCATTGGGGGAGAAGTAAGACTACGCTGTTAAGCAATAATAAAAGCAATAAAATTTTGAAGAGAATGAATTAAGTCAAAAAGAATAAAAGGGCATTCAGGGGTGGTCTTCGATGGCCTTGGAATGGTCGGGAGGAGAATGAGGGGCGGCCAATGTAGCTTAGGCCGACCCTTGGAGAGAGGCAAGGTTGATCCAGTATCCCGACATGACGTCCTCCATGATGGTGGTGAGCTTGTGGAGGTGGAGTAGCTAGCTAAGTGAAGGTGGGCGTGTATGGAGCTAATGAAGTGAGTGGTGCCAATGGAAGCCAAGGATGTGAATGGGTGCACTTGGCCGCCCATGGGGTCCTTTTATAGACCCAATGGCTTCTCTCTAGAGAGGTGGGGAACTCTCTAGAGAGAGTCCAAGAGTGGCCGGCCACATGAGGGTGGAGGTGGTCTTTGAGATCCAAAAATTGTGGATCTCAATTTGAATTCCTCCTGGTTGCTAAATATGGCAACCAAGAGGTGGCGCCATCTCAAGAGAGCTATATAAAATTCTAGAGAAGTGTGTGTGTGTGTGTGTGTGGTCGTGCTCTATGTGGCTAGGTGGCTTAGGATAGGTCCTATGGGGTTTGTGTAGGTGTAGGTCTTGATTTTAGGGTTACAAACCCTAATTGCTAAGGTGAAAATGCAATTAAACTTAACCTAAGTTTAATTGAATGAGTGTGACCCTAATTGAGGGTGACATAACTCAATCAGGTTGGGTTTAGGTCAATTGGACTCTCACTAAGTTCAATTGAACTTGTGTGGGTTGAGATCTCAGCTCAATTGGACTCAATGAGTACAATTGACTTAGGTGTAATTGACTTGATCTAAGTCAATTGGGTTTGGTGAGGACCTAATTAGGTCCTTAGGTAGGTCTAGAGGTGATATACTATGGTTAGGACACCTTAATGTAGGTTCCTATGGGGTTGGGATTAGGTCTAGGGAGCTAGAGATCCAAGATCAAGACTTGAATCTCAAAACAGGGACTAGAGACCAGTATCAGATGTCCAATAATTGGATCAGATGACTTATACTAAAAAATCAGAAGTCCAGACTTCAGTTTTGGACGTCCAATTTCAGTCAAAGGGAAATCAAGGTTCTGTTTTGGGTACTCTGTAGAAATTGGACGTCTGACAAAGTGTCTGGATGTACAATAACACTGCAGAAGTGGGTTTAAGGTGTGCGGGAGATGGCTAAGGGTCCTGGACGTCCTATAACTTTTCTGGACATCCAGATAAGGGTTGGAACTAGGGTTTTAAGGCTTCCTAGGGTGTTGTGACCTAATCTAAGGGTGGTTAAGGCTTGGAGAAGTCTCTAGGCTATCCTAGGTCTAGGATGGACCTAAGCTCTTCATATTTTACTGCTTTATTCCTACTTAATAGAATAGCAAACTTTTAACCCCCTTACATTATTGTTCCTATATCTAAACTAAGCCTTCTGCTCCAGCTCTGCTACAACTCCCGTTATTCCTGATCCAGCTTCAGATCCAGCTCCTGATCAGCTTATTCCCTACAATCGACATAATGCACTTAATTAGCACATTATAACATTATTTTATGCATAGCTAAAGGAAAGCAGTAAAGATGCTGATAATGCGTATGCATGCATGAATAACCCTAACTTATGCTAAGTTCTAGCCTAATCTAAGTCAATTACGACCTATGATTGTTGCGCAATCACCCACACATTCGCACATAGTGTGCCCTAGGCACGCTTGCACAGACACTGCCACTCCTTGCCAACACTACCAACACCTTCGCTGTGGTCTAGCGACCCTCTCTAAACATTTTGGCGTGGCCGCGTGGCCGATCTTGTGATTTCAGATTCGTCGCCCCTCCGCCATTGACGAAGAAGCTTGGAGCAAGCTTGCTGCAGCTCCAGGCCTTCGATTGTAGTCAAAGGACCTTGCAGTAGCTGCAATTGACAACTCAACCTCTGCGGGTGCACGCAAAAGGAAGGTGGGACATTTAGTCCCACCTCGAAAGTGGAAGACCGCTCGCACCAGCATAAGAGGAAAAAGTGAGATAGCCATGTCGCCTTAGATCCATGCGGTGAGGTCCCACTCACCCGACCCAGTCTCATCCACGATTTTGCCCCACGGACCTGGCCTGACCTGACCCAACTATACACCTCGCCCACGACCGCATGCCGGTGGGCCTAGTCCTGGGTATGCACCCGACCCAATTACCCGATTGTCTATGTGGCTCTGGGAGAGTGTATCCTAAGAGAGAAAGTGAGGAGAGTTGCGCGCGGGTAGGGATAGGTTTTGCAACAGGTTCTTCAGGCCAACACTTAGCCATAGCTAGAAGGAGGAAGAAGCGAAAGCTGAAGAAAAAGAGAAGAAGGCAAAAGGTTGAAGAAGGAGAAGGCCAAAGCTGAAGGCCAGAGGCAGGAGCTGAAGAAGAATAAGAAGAAGAAGGAAGGAGAAGACAGAGGTAGAAGGCAAAGGAAGAAGAAGAGTAGAAGCCAAAGCACAAGGAGAGAAACTAAGAAGAGAAAGAGAAGAATCGTGAAGACAAAAGCAAAGGATATCAGAATAGAATCCAAAGAAGAAGAAGAAGGAAGGACAAGACAGAGAAGAGAAAGAAAAGAGATCAAACACTTTAAGTTGTCTGATTAAAGAATCAAATGATAGATTCTAGTCTCATTGCATATTTATATATTGAATCATTTGGTGATATTATAGGAGCATTTGGTGATCTACATCGCCATTTTACTCCCATATTTTTGCACTCTGATACTGCTATTATTGCAATTTCTTTCAGTTTAAACTGTGATCTTGATTTCTAAATACCAATTTGCTCTCTGTGTTCGACCTCGGAAATTCTTTCAAGTAATAAAATTATATATGTTTTGAACGCTATTTCAGCTATACTACAACATAATACTTTTTAAGCATCGATTCGGCGCTCTCAACTTGAACCTTATAGGCCATAAGGCTTCCGATAAGATCATCCAGTTTCAAGGTAGACAGATCTTTTGACTCTTGTATGGCTATAGTCTTCATCTCCCAATCACTGGTGAGTGATTGGAGAATATTCCTCACCAAGACTTCATTCTTGATCTCCTAATATAGATTCCTTAGGGAGTTTATGATGTCTCTTTAATTGGTTCTCCCTTTTTCATCCTAAAAGGCTCATAATTTTGCGTTAGTAAATTTACTCTAGTTTCCTTTACCTTAGATGTCCCCTCGTGGGTGACTTCAAGGATGCTATAGATTTGGTAGGTTGTCTTGCAAGCAGAAATGTGGTTGAATTCTGTTCTAGAGAGCACGAAGAAGGTTTCATTCATGGGTTTTGCATTATTTGTTGCCATCTTCTTTTGATCTGGTGTCACTGCCACTCCCTCCTTGATTCCAGGACATGTGTACTTGGAGCCAATGACATCCCACACCTCGAAATCCATCAACTCTAGGAAGATCTACATCCTGGTCTTCCAGCATCTGTTTGTTCCATCAAAGAGAGGAGGTCGAACTGTTGATTTCCCCTTAGCATATGTGTCAAGAGATGACTTAACATCTTCTGGACAACCAAGCTCTGATACCAAGTGAGGGTTTGCCTGTGGATCGAACGTATACTAGAGGGGAGGGATGAATAGTATCACCTTTTTCAAATAGTAAAAGGTAAAAATGAATTTGCAACAAAGTCAAGCACAAGTTACACCTAGATTTTGAGTGGAAACCCAAATCAGGTGAAAACCACTACCTAAGCCTCTCAGCTTAGGATTTTCCTAATTAGTTAAGGCTAGTCAATCCACTATCATACCACTTGAACGAGGGTGGCACGACCTCTTACAAAACACTTCTCTTTCTACCCTGAAGAGAAGAATAATAAAAACAACATGGATATTCCCAACACCTCCAGATCCGTTAATTAAAACAACAATATTGAAGAACAACAAATATATCTATGGAACCTTAATAAAAAACCAAACCAGAATTTCAGCAGAGATTCGAAACGACGTGCTTTGAATGACGTGAATAGCAAAGCATAGAAACACTTGAAAGAAGCATGAGAAGCTCTGATCTTTTTGTGGGTACTTCCATTGAAAGTTAATTTTCCAAAAGAGTTGCATATGACCTCTATTTATACTAAAAAGTTGGCCTAAAAAGGAAGTCAAATTGGTCAATCAATTAAGATATATTGGTCAATCAAGAAGCTATTTGGTCGATTATTTAAGTTATTTGATCGATCACTAATTGGTCAATTAATTAGCTTGGTTGGTCGATCAAAAGGATTTTAATCAACTTCCTAAAATGGGTTGGTTTGATTGATTAACTAAGTTGGTTAGTCGATCAATCAATTTTGGTCGATCAAGAGAAAGAATTGGTCGACCAAAAACCCTAAACACTAATTTCAAAAGAAGCGTGAAATTCGTTTGAGTTTTATTTTTGACATTCCTTACAACAATATCCTAGACTCAAACAAAAGTAAAAGACATAAATCAGCAACCATTTGAACTTGATCCAAGAGAGATGCTTTGATCCGAGATGGTTCTGAAATATTAGTATAGCAGTAAACATAATTTTGGTGCATCAAAACAGAGGTGCTTGCACATTTATCCTGAAACAACAACTCAATGCAAATGTTAAATAACAAGTGTTTTGTTATCATCAAAATTAACGATTGTGGTGCCCTCGAACCAAGAACACCCACTACAAAGACATTCAAAAATTGATCCCAACCTCGACCTGCCACCAAAATCAATTTCTATTCTAACTCACCCCTCTCTGATCCAGTTGCTTATGATTCACCACCATGCTTTGACAGGGAATCGGACATTGATCCAAATGATAACCACATTCCATCCCCCTCTGATCCGACCAATAGGGTTCCTACATCCTTCACAGATCCATTATCATTTGAGGATCCCTACTTTGATCAGGTTGAGCCGATTCAGCCAAATCCTAGATTTATATTTCAATATCTTTTTGTGCCAAAAATCATCTGGTGGGCTCCACACTTATTGATTCATATCCATTGACCCACTAGACTGATTTGGTTTGGTCTGCATCATCAGCCTATTGATCTGAACAAGCACTTGGTTGGACCAACCAAACTACTCATCAAGGTGCTTGTTCTACAAAATTCCTCCAATCTGATCACCCTTTCTCCTTGACCACCTTTTGCTCAACTGAAGGCATTAAATTTAGCGCTTAACGGGAGGCAACCCATCATTCCAAAAACCTGAGACCCTCCTGATTCATCTTTGAGCTACATGCCTACGGCACTTTACGGTTCAACTTTAGAATAGCTGACTCCACCTTTGTTACTTCTATTAGATCCTGAAACCATTTGCAATAGTCATCCCGACCCATTCACCCACCCTTTGGCCCTATTCTATTCCTTGAACCAAGCTGAATTCATACCACCTGGTTTACAATGAAGACATTGCAAAACTTAGGCATGGGGTTATTAAAGTGCAGAACAAATGGGAAATTCAATTCTCTGAGGGGTTCTCACAAAAAAATATACATATTAAAAAAAAAGAGGAGAAAAGGGGATGAAATTTTTGTGAAATGAATGAGAAAAATCTTTTTGCAGGAGGAAAAGAGGAGGAAATACAACGAATGTCAAAGGAACAAAATTAAAAGAAAAAATTGATATCTTAGCAATTGATTATGGGATCTACTTATGTTTTAGACAAATCAAAACAAGGATTAAGTCCTAAAGTGCTAGAGATGAGGAGATTAGTAAGATTACTGATCTTAGGCCTCTTGGGCCTATTTTAGGGCTTAATCACTCACGTATTTGTTAAGATCCAGATTAATCCTCAAGAGGTTAAGGAAAGTGCAAGGCTGATGTATTAAGTCTAAGGATTATGAATTATTCGGCCCCATCGCCTGCCCTTTTGTTTGCGAGACTTGGTAACCTAGGCACCCAAAATTCACACACCGGTCAAGTTTAGTGCACTTAATGAAGAAATAATGCCAAAAGTGTCAGTTTTGAAAAAGGTTTTCCCAATGCTCAAAGATACAAGTTGATTGGGCGAGTTCAAGGCACAGAGAGGTGGAATGAAAAACACTCCCCTTGATATGTTATTACACATCTTCAAGCATATCTAAATATTTAAATATCCTAGGAGACATGCCCCGATAGGATATTTAGATACCTGTTCCCGATGCAGACAGGTTGATCTCCTCAATGCTTGTCTCCTAGGATATCTAAATATCCTACCAGGGGCATGTAAGCACCTTGTGCTAGTTCAGGTGCCATGGGAGAGATTATCTTGAAATGTCGATTGCCAAAGCCTAAATTTAGCTACAGAATGGCATGTGTAGCACAATCCCGAAGTGTCAAATGACAAGGTTCTGGGGTCTCCATGGCCAGTGCTAACCCAAAGAATCAAAAGTAGGGATCCTTCGAGGATTGACAGTAGGGACAAGGAATCTGATACAGACCGTGCTCAGGGCCAATCTGATGTTGGATTTAGGGGAATAAAAAAGAAAAGAGAGAAAGCTCTCAAAATGAAAAAATGCATTGGCAAACTAAACTTGGACTTGCTAGAAATACGCACGGGTGCTTTAACTTCTTGGGTCAATGAACCTCCAGGTAGTTTTTACGAGCATTAGAAACCTTCGCGATAGACCCAAGGCTGAAGATGGTAAGGTCTGGATCTTGGCTGGTACTTAAGTATCTCTAGGCTCATTGCGAATTGAGACCTGATCCTCTTTTATATAAACCTCCCCATCTTCCAGTGTCTTCCTCAGTCTGGTCTAAGCCCAAGATACCTCTTCCCTTCTTCCTCTGGCCAGCTCCAACCATGAATCGAGTGGCCCTCTCACCTCTCCTCTTCCATGCATCCAATGGTCAAATTGGATGCACCATCTTCTTCCTCATCTTCTTCTAATGGCAGTTGGCCAAAGCTCCATCCGCTTTGACCCATTCTTCGTTGTGCCCATCTCGCCAGACAATTCACCTTCTTCGTGATCGCTCATCACACCGGCACAGTTTCCACCCCCTTTCAACCCATAAACTAGGTCAATCTTTTCCTTTCTCTCAGACTTTATTAATCCCCTTATTCCCTCAATTTAACTAGCATACCACCATCTCCTGGCTGTCTTTGCCACGACCGGCATGAGCTCTGGCAAGCTTCGCCCAGCCAAAACACACGACCAAACTCACTACCTCCACCACCGCTACCTTCCTTACACTCCAAGGACCAAAATCCCCATGTTTATTGGGAGCTTTGGTCACTAGAAACCTTGGCTAACCAACCCACTTCATCGTCATCCCCTCGGACCTCAACCAACCTATGTGCACTCTCAATCACCACGCCAACACCACTATTGAACTCGCTTTCCTCCAGTGACTCTACTGAACATTCTAATTGGGGCAATAAGCCTGTATTCTCATCTATAGGCCCATCATCGTCTTCCCTGTTACTATCAGCCACCGTCCGACTACCATCATCTCCGCTACCACCTCAAGCAACTGCAGCCTAACCTGAAGAAGCTTCCTGCATCTTCAATTGAGCAACAAAGCCTCAGTAACAACTCCAATTCCTCGAAGGTCTTCCCTGCTGTAGAGTGAAGAAGAGAAAGGGAAGAGAGGGACATTTAGTCCTACCTCGTTCGCTACAAAATGCACGTAGCACATAAATTGATTTGCTAACACCGCCTACTTGACTTAGCACACAGAGGGGTGACATCCCTCCCTTACACCCTCTCTCACACCACGCTCTCCAACCACTGCCAGTAAGCCCGGTCCCTAAGCCTGGATCCGATTACCCAACACTGTGCCCACCCGTTTACCCGGTTAAGAAAGGAAGAGAAAGCTGAGGAGGGTGTGGAGTGGTTTTGCCTTAGGTTGCATGCACTATTCATCTTCAGCATTCATGCCTACACATGTCTAACACTTAGTTGTTTATGAGTTGCTTTGGATGCTATTGAGGTGATTGCGTAGCAATCATAGGTCCTAATATACTTGAATTAAGTTAGATCCTAGCTTAACTTAGGTATTCTGCACGTGGAGCCATCGTAGTCACCCAGCGTCACCGCCTCAACCTCTGAAGGCATCTCCCTATGCACTATTGGCCATTGGATCATCATCCGATGGCCACAACAAGCCCACATTGACTGCTCCCTCATGCATCATCTAAGGAGGATCATCCTCAACTGTTGGATCTCCATCCAATGGCTGAGGGCAGCTGCCAATGGATGTGGAAATGCGACAAAGTGCACCCTTAGTGCATTGGCTCATGTGCTCAACCACAAAGTGAGGATGCCAGTTCGAAACGCAATCCACACAAAATCAGCGAAGATACGCACCCGGATGAATTCAAAGTGTTGGATCATCGATCGATGGTGCAGATGCGGAGGCGTGGCATGCTCGTAGGCGTCAGATGGGCACGTTCGTGATGACTTGCAACTGAACATGCACATGCACGGGTTTGAAATTCAAAGGGAGTGCGGATGAGGCGCTTAAGTTGTCCGATCGCAAGATCGGATGGCTGAGGATTGAGCGCGATGAAAGTGTGTATGGTTGAAGACGTGTTGGCAATGTAGGTAAGCACGAGCGATAGCCGTCAGATGAGGATCTGAGGGCGGGGAGCGTGCCACGTGTTAGCCAGAGAGCACATCCGAGCATTGGAGGTATTTTGGAAGGCCTTTTGAAGCGCGATTTGATCTGTTGATCTCTTGATCGATGGATCTGATCAATATAAGGTTGTTGCACGAGTTGGAGGGCTCAAATGCCCACTTTACCCCTCAATGAAGCTATAAAAAGAGCTCCAAGGCTCCCAGTTGATAAACAACTCTCTTAAGACCCTCTCCAGCTCTCTAGATCTTCTTCTCCAACTCTCTTCCTCTAATGCACCCACCAAGCCATCATGGTGCACCACTGCTGCTCTCCCCAACCCCTCCAGAAGGCCACCATGGATCACCCGTGGTGCCCTTATTCTATTAGATTAGATAGTGATTCTGCTCATGTTCTAGTTTATTTTTGCAACTCTATTAGTCATAACTCTTGTTTTATTTGTCACTTCATGATCAACCAGCTTACTTGATTTGCTTTATATATATATTAGTTTGCAAGTAGTAGCAAGAAATTCTAATTCAGTTTATGAAATCAGAAGCATTTTCTACCTCCTTGAGTTTGACTAGGACTTACCTCTTGCTAAAATTATATTTGTTTCAGCGTATTTCACTCTATACTATGATGTAATCATTCTTTTAATGCTATCTATGTCTCAAACAAATTGGCGCTGTTGCTAGAGAGACACGATAATTTTTTATTTCATATCTGATTTATTATATTTGTTTTGTGTACAGGAATTAAGCAAGGATCTACGTACACATCGAGCATAGGTGAAGATTATCAGGTGCACACATTCATCTTGGTAGAATTTTAGATTTGATTAGGATAGGATTTATTTGAAAAAAAATCAAATTAGGGATTGTTAGTTAGATAAGACTTGCTTTGCCTTAAAAAAAAATTTTGCTATTTTTAGAAACTCGGCCAGAAACTGAATGTGATTTTAAAAATTCAATTGTCGTATTTTTAATGGTCCAAAAATTTTGAAATTTAGGCAGGAACTATATTTTCAAACATTCTTTCTAATGCTACCATTCTCAAAAAGAAGTTCAATTTGTGGAATTTTTAAAAATTCATGAAGTACACAGGGGTCAGATAGACTGAAAACTGAATTTTTATGAACTTCAAAAATCAATTTGACCAACTCACAAATCTGATTGACTCAAGACTAGTGCGGTTTAAAATATAATAAAATTAGTTTTCATTCTCATATTTTTCCTAGATTTTGGGATCATATTTGATACTATTTCCATCAGAGAAACAAAAATGGGGTCAAAATCTTAGGTCTGACCCCCTATTAGTTAAAAATTCATAAATATTTATTGAAAATAGTAAAAATTATGAAAAGATACTCTCTGAAAAGATTTTTGAAAATGGAATCTTCCTATTAATTTTAAAATCATTTGGATTCCAACTTCACTTGAGCATACATGTTTAACTAATGGTCAACTTTTTGCAAAACCATAGAAGTGCATGAGCCTTAAGGACCACATTAGACTAGCCTGGACTTAGTTGAGGCCAATGATTAGTCGATGAGTCAAGTCACCTTGTGGACTGCTCACCACCTACTAAATTTAAGAAAAAGGTTAAAAATCACAAGAACATATCTAATAACTTGCATTTGTCTTGAAACTATTGGGTGATTTCAACCTCTTTTGCCAAACCTGGTGACTAGGCCTGTGAGGTAATGTCAAATGATCATGGCTAAGGGATACACAGGAACCGGAGGTGAAAGTTGAAGAAAGAACCTTCCTCTTATTCCCCTCATAACCATACTGGTCAGGTTAGCTTAAGATGCGGGGATTATCTTCAGTCTGTTTCTCGATGAATTTCTTCAATAATTCAAACTTGAACAAAAAATCTGGTCATTTGATCTTAAGGACCAATTTGATTAACAAGGCCTTAGCTTTGTTTGGCTTGACTACACCAACACTTTGTGTTGGTGTATAAAAGGAAGAAGGTCATTAAGACCTAGACTTGTGGGACCTTGGGAACCAAACCCGAGGCGGCAAAGGCGACTCTCACCTGATCCTTCTTCCCAACCCTCTTCCTCTTGATTAGATGAGATGGTTAATCCCAATCCTGGAGTTGGTCAGGGCCCTAAGAATCAAGAACCAATGGCTCATTCGGAAGCTAGGGTCAAGGAGTTTGAGCAAAGATAGGAGCAGAGCATTGACAGGATCCTCATGATGCTAAACAGGATGCAGCATCCACAATGCAGAGAACAACTGCAGGACTTCTACGATCCAGCAGCGATGATTATAACACGTTAGGTTTGGATTCCCATAGGCAGAGACTCATTCAAGTTAAATCCAAACATCATAAGTCTAGTTTAGACTCACTTCCATGGAAACTCGAATGAGGATCCCTTCCAGCACATCGAAGATCTAAGTCAAATTACAAAGTCAATTCAACCTAAAAATGTAGATATCGGAATTGTTCTCATGAAACTTTTTCCTTTCTCTCTCAAGGATAAAGCTTCTTATTAGTACAAGACCATAATGAGGCCAATTGGAACCTGGGTGGAATTATGTCGCAAATTCCTCCAAAAGTTCTTCTCGATTGGTCGAACAAATGCAATGAGGCATGCATTCACGACCTTCTCCCAAGGCCCAGGATAGAAACTGCATGACTCCTGGGATAGATTCCACGATCTTCTCAGGAAATGGCCGCACCATGGTGTACCCATATGGCACCTTGCACAAGTCTTTTACCATGGGCTAGATGACACTCATCGGTACTTGGTCGATGCATCTAGTGGCGGGAATTTCCTCATGAAGGATGGGAACAACGCATTCGAATTGTTCGAATCCTTAGCAGAGAACTTGATGAATGCCACCTCAACAAACCAATTCCAATGACCTAGACAGTAATGAGTTAGTGTCCACGAAGCTCATGTCGAATTTACCTGAGCTCATATGGACATTATCACCAATAAGTTGGACAAGGTGTATCTGCTCAATAGGAATCTTGACAAATTAATGCAAGCAAAATCTGGGTTTTCTAGTAGTATGGCTGCACCACACTCTTCTCTTGCATCCTGAGCCCCTCCTGCTCATGAACATCTTTTCACTTGGGATGCTTCCTCTCCATCTCAGTGGGATCCTATGTATTAGAAACCCATGAATAATTTGGATTTGGCATCATACATTCAGGGCTAGGCACCACATGACAATTTGAGGGTGTATTATTTTGATGAATTTATGTCTGAGACATCCACGGCGTACGAAGATGTCATTGCTATCTAAGGTTACGGGCGTAATAACCTGTATGTCAAGATGTACAACCCTGGTTGATGCCAGCATCCTAACTTCTCCTGGTCTGGTAACTCATAGAGGGCAAATCAAGATCCGCACTACTAGACCAGACAATATAGGAATAAGCAAAACACATACTTGAGGTAGCAGCCATTCCCATCTCAGTAGCAAACACGCTCTACTTATTAGCCACTGCATCAAGCTACCAATCACCCCCCAAGGCAAGTTGACCCTCTCGAGGCATTGAGAGATGAAATGGAGTCTATGCATCAATTGAATTATGACAACTTGAAATTCATGAAAACGATGGTGGATTAGATTCAAAACATTCAGAATATGTAGAACCAGCTGCTACAAGAGCATAGAATGTAGGGAACCTTGCCCTCCCAACCTATCCCTAACCCAAGATATGTACAGAACCAAGGCGCCCCACTTAGGTTCAAGGCAACATAGGGATAGGCACATGAAATATTACAAGTACCTCCTGTACCTCCTGGTTATATTGCAGGCCAGCCAGCCTTATCATCAAATCCCACCCATTCTGCCCCTTCTACTCCTCCCCCACCTCATAGACAGTATGCCGATGCAAATGTTGTTATGTTGAGGAGTGGAAAAGCTAGAAAGCACCCACCATGTAGCCAAGAGGATCATGATACTTCTCAGGCTAACTTTTCTTCCTATTCTATCCCTTCAAAGGAGCAGCCTAAGGAAAAGGAACCAATCACTGAGATCACCAACATCCCTTTACCCTTCCCTGGAACCTTAACTCATGAACCTAAAGGAAAGATAAAAGGAATCAAAAGCAATGAGGACTTAAAGGAAATCTTCAAAGATGTTCACATTAAGGTTCCCCTCCTTGATGCCATTAATCACATCCCCACTGTAGTTAAATTCTTTAAGGAATATTGTACACCCAAGCGACAATTGAGGAAAAGTAATAAGGTGGTATTTTCCAAGGAGACTAATGTAGTCATTCTATCTAACCTACCACCTAAAAAGAAAGACCCAGGAGCCCCACTCATTCCCTATCAGCTATAGGATGCTCCTTTCGACTGGGCCTTGCTTGATTTGGGTTCAGCCATTAATTTAGCCACTACTGCTGTTTTTGACCACTTCCAATTTAGGGAGCTAAAACCCACCTCAGTCAATATCAATTGATTGACAGATGAGTAAAAATGCCTCGAGGTGTGGTAGAGAATGTCATTGTGAAAATCCATGGGCTTTGCATCCCAGCAGATTTCTTCATCTTGGATACGAATATTCCTCCTACTCTCTGTGATGCACCTATTATTTTAAGCCGTCCATTTTCAGTGACTACCCAAGCTAGCATTAACTATGCATCTGAGTGTATGGAGATCACCATAGGGAATGAGAAACTTAAATTGGATATTTTTAGGGCAAACAAGAACCCATATTGCAACTTTATCGAGGAGGACTCAGATGATGATGAACCTGAACACTATGGTAACATAGAACTTCTTGGTAAAGTAACTCCACACATAGCTTCTGTTGGGCTCATTGATTTGAACACTGTGGTGGACACTGATTACCCGAGGACAATTAGTGAGACACATGATTCTGGGAGATCCGGAGTGGAATTGCCTAAAACCCTCATGACAAGCTTAGATGATAAATACATTAATTTACATGAGAATCATACATCCATCGGGGTGATTTTGAGCTATTAAAGAATCCAATCGAAGTTGAGGAAGAATCTACTAAAAACTCCATTTCTGATTGTAAGGAAAATCTAAAAAATCTTGAGCCTTTTTTGGATTTGGAGTTAGACGAATCTATCACATCTTTGCTCTTGGATATCGAGGATTTCACAGAAGCCACAGAGCACAAAATGAAATAACTTGAGGCTTTATTGAATCTGGACTCTTATTCCTCACACCTCAAGGAAAATGAATTGCCTCCCAGTACATTTGATGATTCGCACCACGACCAGAATTTGGGCAACCCGTACGAGAATTCTAATCAACCCAGAGAGGAGAATGATTTGGGCAAGTATAGAGCTACTAGGATAGAGCACCGCATCTTATTCAACACACCCACTCCGCAACCACTAGAAACCAGATCCACTCACGAAATGGTTCTTTATACCATTTCAGATTACACCACTCGGGTCCCTTCTTTTATTTTCCACCACTTTCAGGACCCATATGATTTGTCTCCTACTCCTGACTCCTTATCCATCTCATCTGCATTACTTATACACCACTCTTCAATCCTACCACTTGCTATCTATCACCTTGGCACCCATTTTTATTCCTCTTGTAGCACCTAGCTACAACCAATTCCAAGCCTTGATATTTTATTCTGTCAACCTTATGGGCTTGGTATTCATGGGTAGCTACTCTACATTTTTGGCCCATGGATGATGATGGAACTCCAAGTGCTTACCATCTTGACTCTATCTCTTGCAGTTATTGATCCATCTGAGGGAGTTTCGCCCAGCTGGAGGTTGATAGATGCCAATTTATCATCATTTTGATGCATTAAAACAAACCTAGCTCTTAGGATTTTGCTATGACAATGGGTTTTTGGGCTGCATTTAGGCATCAATTAGGTTAGGCATGCATTGCACTTTTTATTATCTTTTTAATGTGTTTTCGTGAGTGTTAGGGATATACAGATTATCAAAACTCCAAAACCCTAGCACTCAGGAAGGCAACTGGTGAAGAAGAAGCTCAGACTAGCTGTAACTCAGCTTGATCCAACTCACCATGGTTGGATTCCAGCTTACTTGAACTAGGGTTAGCTCATCTTAGGTCCATTCATCTCATTTTAGCTAAATGGAAGCTCAACAGGGCTCATCTTTGCTCACCCTAACTCAAGTCAGCTCAGATCCAGCTCAACTTAGCTGAATCTAGCTCATCTCAGCTCCTATTAGTTCACAGGGAGCTCTAGCTAGCTCAGCTAAGTTGACTAGAGTTCACCTCAGCTCAGGACCAGCTACATCCAACTTCACTCAACTCTAGCCAGCTGAAGATGACTTCATCTTAGCTTAGGAAGCTCAAGTCTAGCTCCCGGGGACTCATCTTAGCTCAACTTAGTTGACTTAAGCTATCTTAGCTACCTAAAATAGCCAGGTCCTCCCCAGGAGCATTAAACCCAGCTCACCTCAGCTCCTTCCAGCAGAAGCCAGCTTGCTTTAGCTTGGCTTAGTAGCTAGCAAAGAACTAGCAAGCTAAGCCAGCTAAGGTAGCTCCTTGCAGCTCTCTTCAGCAGCCACCAGCTCCAGTGCAGCTCAAGACGACTATCTCCAGCTCTTCTCCCTGAAAACCCTAGCTCCAAATGCCTCCAACCCTACTCCCTACTAGCTAAGCTGCTTAGCTTAGCTAGTCCACCTCCATGACACCAAAACCTACTACCCTACTACCTAAGCTCTAGCAAAAAGACCACCTACTCCTACTTTATTTTGGTGCCAACTATCCCTTCCATCACCACCCTACATCTACCATCAAAACCCATCTCCAACCTCCATTTTTTCCCTCCAAAATCAATACCTTCTAGAAGGTATTTTTGGAGGGAAAACCAAGGCACCTCTTCATTTCCCTCCCATTTTTCCCTCCAAAAATATCCAAGAACCCCTTCATTTCCCTCCAAAAAAACACCATAGCCACCCCTTTCCCATCCTATAAATACCCTACCCTACCACCACATAATTCCCATCCTCCATTAGTGTTTAATTCCACCTAAAACCACCTACACCCTACTACCAAGAGAAGAAGGGAGGAAGAAGATTAAGGGGGCACATCACCCGCCCTTTGGTGCCTTCTTCCTTCCCACTCTTTTCTTATGTCATGCCAAGGAGGAGGAGCACTCCACCACTAGGAGGACAGCCAGGCATTGGAGGAGAAAGGGTGGTGCATGCCCACCCTTGGAGGAAAGAATTGAGGTGGAGAGCATCCACCTTAGAGGAGCATTCAAGGAAGGAGAAGAAGGAGACCTTCTTTTCAAGCCAAGGAGTAGCTAGGCTTGGAGCAAGAGGACTCCCTTCTTCACCAGATTCTATAAGAGGATTTGTGTTTTTTTTATTGCTTTTATATTTTCCATTTTAAGTAGAAGCATTCCTCTACATGTTTTTGTAAAACATAAATTCTACTAAATCAATTTGCCTTCTTCTCATTTTCTATTGCAATTGCTTTATCTTTGTTCTAGCACTTTTTCACTTCCACTTCCTAATTACTCTTGGCCTCCATGTGCCTAGAGTGAGCTTAGGGGGGGTCATAGTTGTCACTTAGATTTTAGCTTAGTGATTGTAGGTGTTTGTTACTTTTCCGTCAACAATTCACATTTTGCCTTCATTATTTCAAAACATAAAAATTATATATTTAAAATACCAAAAAGAAAGATTGAGTTTCCTTTAAAAGCAAGAGATTTGAATTGCAAACTTGCCTCCTTGGATGACCCTAGATACCCCACTATCTAGGTTTATAAATTTAAGAGTTGATTGGTTTTGCACGTTACGACGTATTTTACAAACTGCGTAAAATTTGTTATTAGAGGCATTAAGCACAGCATAGCATTTAGACTTAGCATTTAGGCACAGCATTTAGGCATAGCATTTAGACTTAGCACTTATACATATATACATATCCTTTATACATAGCATATTTCATTCAGGCATATTATGCAGATTGTGATTACCATTGTAGTGTTGGCATGAGCTAAACGACAAATTAGGAGCAACTCCAGGTGATTTCTACCCACTTACGCCCTATCTTATTTCATTTTCTCTTAGTCATGCATGAGGACATGTAAGAACTTAGGCATAGGGGGGTAGTACATATAAACTAAAAAATTTTCTTCCAACAACTTAGGAAATAGATCTTTTTATCAAGAGGTTTTATTATGGATTTATTCGTTAGTTAATTCCCAAACTTAGAATCCAGTACAATTTCACACTTGCACGTAGAATTTACAATGGATCCACTATAAAGATCAATAGACATCTCTAGTTTGTCAAGAAGAAGCATTGCTTCTTCTCCTGAACCTTTGGACAATAATCAGGGAGTCAGGCAAACCATCTTCTAATAGATCCACCAAACATGTGTGAGGTGAAAGTAGAGAGTCTATTGGTGCACTAACACTAGTGTGAGGAATCATAATTTATGGATAATTGGATAATGATACTTGGAGTTAGGCATAGTTTTCGCTCTCGGTTCTTGCGTACAAATTTTTTGTGAAAATCCTTGTGAGAGCCACCAAATAAGGCAAATACACAGAGAGTGAGTTCTGATAAAACTAAGACTAAGGTGGATGGTCATGACTGTCCTTTACAGAATCCTTGGCTGAAGGAGGGTACTAATGTCAAGGTCGAAAATATGTCATCCTATCCATTCCTGTCCCGGTGCTGAGAATAGGAACTTCCACCAAATAAGCCACCCGATATCCTCTTAAACATCCCCAATCCCAAATAATGCCTCGTGAATAAAAGTACATATGTTATATTGTGTTGTGTTAGTAGATATGGCGTTATATTAGTAGATATGGATATGAAGAAGAAAAGAAAAAAAGAAAAAAGAAGTATATAGAAAAAAATAAAAAAAAAAATTCCCATATTGAGAAGTGTAAGTTATGTTTAAGTTTAGTCAAGCACATTGAGGCAACAACACCTATTACCCTCATGATCCATCAAATACAGCCTTGATCTACTTTTCTTGTATGTTTGACCGCTTGAATACAGGCTGAGGGATTCTTACTTAGTTATAGGATTATCATAATATAATTGAAGTATAATGCCATGAGAGACCACTAAACATATTTACAAATTTGGTGAGATGTGAGCTCAAGAAGGAAAAGGAAGGAAAAGAAAACGAAAGGAAAAAGAGAAAAGAATGAGTACAAAGGATGTAAGAGAGCATAGTTTTCCATCCTTTCTCTAAGTTGATTTATTTGATAGTCTGAAAATCTAGATTCTAAAATACTAGTCTCTATGTAGCAACAAAGGAGAGTGAGCTACCAAATACAAATCCATTTAACTCAGACATCTACCTAAGCCAAAAAGCTGGGGTTAAAAACTAGAGGTTATTCTATGTCCTCGAGAGAAGAGGTTGCCTATCCCAATAGAATTTTACTAATTAAGGGTCAAGCACAAGCTTTAGATGTGTATCAAATTTTCACTTGGATCCAATGCATAGGCTAGAATACTATACTTTCATGATTATCTGGATTCTAAATTTTTGGATGATGACAAAAGAAACAAATCTCTTGTCAAACTCTTGGTAGAAGGCATTTAGTCTTGCACTTGCTAGGGACTAGCAAGATTTAGGCATGGGGGTATGATTTCATAGCAATCATACATCCTAATGTACCTGAATTAAGTTAGATCCTAGCTTAACTTAGGCATTCTACATACATACGCAGCATACTTTGCATCATAGTTGATTTATTAGTTTTATAAATAATAATGTCATATTATGTTCTAATTGAGAGCTATTAACAATCACACGAAATTCGAGCCTACGAATGACCGATCCAACCATATGGATTTGCTCAGAATGACGTTAGGAGTCCAATGCCTCTGAGATCGCATCGATCAGGCTTCCAAAGCATCCTATGGAGTCCACAAAAGAATAATGGCTAAGAGGCAAATAGGTGGAAATCCAGACCTCAAATGTGAAATCCAACCACATAGGTGGATCCAGATCAACAATCATAGTCCAACGATGCAAAAATCATTTCAATCGGAGACCTACAACACCGTCTACAAAGAAAAGAAGATGGATGGCCATGATAGCACCACGTGGCGCCATCGTAGCAACCTGACGTGTGCTTGTGCGTGTGTATTAAGAAGTGTCGTTATAGTCACACTTGCAATGCCGGTTTTAAAGTAAAGAAACGGAGGTGAGTCCGAGTGTCGGTCTCAGGGAGGCGTGAAAATCGGATTTTGCTTATCACTTGTTGTCACGGAAAGCATGGAGTTTTGCTTGTGAAAGGTGCGATTTGAAAAGCGAGAGGGAGAGAGATAGAGAGAGAGAGGGAGATATTAGGGTTAGAGTTGTTTGTTGCTTGATCATGCAACTTAAATAGGAATTAAAGTAAACAACTGAACAGTAAGTAACTTCATTAATCATGCAGCTTTAGTTCACAGATTACAACATTAGATACATGCTTAAACATAAGTAAAGGAAAGCTTAAAAGAGAGGAAGAGAGAGAGAGAGAGGAGGGAGAGCGACGAGGCAGCCACGGCGGTGGAGAAGGCTCCGTCTGCAGCTTGTCGTCTCCGGTGATTACAAGAGGGCCTAAAGCTAGCTAAGAGGGGGGTAGAGTAGTTGCAAGGGAAGTGAATGCCATGAATGAGTGGTTGGACGGGGTTTAAATAGGGAGAAATGCTTTCTAAAAGAAGAAGGGGCTTTAGCGACATCCGAGACATCGCTAAAACCCTTCCAAAAGCATCAGTGAAGCCCTCCAGCCCGCCGGTCACACGCCCGTGCCATTCTTCGTGCCTGATCTACGGCCGCTACGTGAGTGCTGCCTGATCAAAGATCGGACGGCTGAGATCTTCCCTTGGGCAAGCTCGGATCGCGCCTCGAGCGCGAGTGTGTGCAGGCGCCATCGCCCGACGCACGCGCGTGCGTGGGTGCTCGCTGTCTGAGGGTGCATCGTGTGGCACGATCTCGGCCGCCTGCTGCTGATCGGGCGACAAAATTTTGCCGCGCGCTCCTTCATCTTCAATTCTTCGCACCGCGCGGCTCGAACCTGTGTCGCGTGCGTGCAGGCGTACGCGCTAACCGTTGCACCACGCCGCTGCTTTGCCATGGCGACTGCAGGCGGGCACGCGATTCTTGGCCATCCGATCGAAGATCGACGGTCGAGATTTTCCCTCAGCTGGAGGAGGATGCAGAGTGCGGTGAGCGGGGGTGACGTGGCGCAACGAGGGCTGTTGATCATAAGATCAACGGTCAGAACTTCTTGGGCCCATTGTAGGAGCTCCAGATGTCGAATTTGGCCGATCTTGAGTCCGTTGGACTCCGTTCGTCGTTCTGAATCCATCAGTGTGGTCTGAGTGCTCATCTGAGGCTTGCTTTGACAAGTGCTTACACAAATGGCCATTAATATAGTTTTATAAGCAATCTTGGTATATGATGCATTCAATGCTCCCATTCTACTTATGTTGTGCCTTTTATTTTTAAGATGGGCCCTATTTAAAAGAATTATCACCCCCATGTGCAGTGTTATCATGCCCCCATGCTTACTCCTTGCTAGTCCCTAGCCAGGTTTATTCTAGCCTTTATTTTCTTTCAGAATTTAAGAAGTAATTGCTTAGACACTTCGTCACTTGTCAATAGGAGGAAATATACCAAGATCTTAATCTACAAAGACTAAGCAACGGCCGGGTGTCTGCCAAAATACGAATCGCTCGAATCCTTGCTTTAATGTATTTAAATATACATATGTATATGTATATATATATATTTTTAGAATTTTTTTCGGAATTCAGCGTGGGTTGGTAACTTTTTATGGCTACCCAACCCACCCAAAACTTGGTCAAAACCCAAAGTGCTAAGCATTTTGGTGTGAAGATTGTGATAGACTCACTTAACGGTAATTCAAACAGACTTCGGGTTTCTACGCCCCTAGGTGATCGGAAGAGGAAATATATTTGCCTGAAGGTGTATTTGTTCAATTGGTAGCTTTCTCCCTACGTTTGTTTTAATTGGGGTCAACACAAGGATTTTTCCAATGTATATCTCCCCGGCTTGTACTACTTCCCTGCTTCTTCCTTAAGTGTTTTGGTTCTTTTTATGCAATTATTGAGCTGGGCTCTGGACAACCGACCAATGGGTTGTTACCCACGATCACTTACCAGCCATACTCATGCGGTGAAGTGTGGTTTATTTTCTTTTCTTCTCCTTTTTTTTTTCGTAGGTGGCTTCCCTGATCTCAAATGTAGCTAGAGGCAATGAAGAAGAAATGGTCTCGTGGCTGGGTTCTGGACAACCTATCAATGGGCTATTACCCACGACAACTTGCCAACCATACCACCCTAGAGAGTTCATTAGCTACCCAATTTCTATCAAAATCTCCGAGGAGTGAGTCTGCGTAAAAATGTGTGCAGATGCTTAGACTCAAAGTTTTTCTGAGTTAGAGGGTGAGTTGATAAGTCGTATACTTATCACCTTTTTAGCAGGTGGATTAGAATAACTTAAGGTTGCAAGGATTCGAAGCTAAATCCATATTTTAACGGACACCAGGGTTGATTAAGCCTGACGGCCTGAAAAGTCTAAGTGTTTAAGTTCTTTCTGTATTATTTCCCACTATTAATAAGTTTCTAATGCCTAAGTTTTCTTCCTAAATTCAATTTTTTTTTATTCAGACTAATTAAATGAAATCAGGATTTTGAAATTTACCACCCCCCCATGCTTAAGTTGGACAATGTCCTCATTGGCAAATACATGGATGCATAAGGGTTCAAAAAGATAGTACCTGAGTGACGTAAAATATCGAATCAGTCTGAATCCTCTGGGTTGCCTCCTAGGAAGCGCTGAGTTTAATGCCTCTAGTTGGGCGGTGCTTTGTGTCATCCCTCAACGAGGGTGACACTCTCCTTTGGGGCAACTTGGGCAAGGAAATGTTTCAATCTTTGACCATTAATTGTAAAAGTGTGCCCGGTGTTAGGATCAGCGATTTCAACCGCCCAATTAGAGTAAGGCTTAACCACCCGAAATGGTCCTGTCCATTTGGACCTAAATTTCCCCGTGAAGAGTTTTAGGCGGCCGTCAAACAACCAGACTTGCTGGTTAGGCTCAAAGGTTTTTCTATGAATGAGTTGGTCGTGGATGACCTTTATTTTCTCCTTATACAGTCGACTATTGTCAAAGGCGTCCCAATGAATTTCTTCGAGCTCAGATAATTGGAGCATCCTCTGTGCACCGGCTAACTGGGAATCCATGTTACATTACTTGACAGCCCAGTAAGCCCGGTGTTCCAATTCGACAAGAAGATGGCAGGCTTTGCCAAAGACTAGGCGATAAGGCGACATGCCTATCGGGGTCTTGAAAGCAGTCCAGTATGCCCATAGGGAATCATCAAGTCGTGTGGACCAGTCTTTCCTGTCAGGTCTCACAGTCTTCTGTAAAATGTTCTTGATTTGTCTATTTGAGACCTCGGTCTGCCCATTTGTTTGTGGATGATACAGGGTAGCAATGCGGTTTACCGCGTATTTTCTAAGTAGGGCACGGAATTGGGAATGGATGAAATGACTTCCACCATCACTGATCATGGCCTTGG
Organism: Thalassia testudinum; assembly: GCA_037157565.1. Taxonomy (NCBI): domain Eukaryota; kingdom Viridiplantae; phylum Streptophyta; class Magnoliopsida; order Alismatales; family Hydrocharitaceae; genus Thalassia; species Thalassia testudinum. The sequence goes on from JAZHRO010000073.1 coordinate 28,901,350, forward strand.
GTATTCCAAACCAGGAAAAGATGTTCTGCTTAACAAAGTCCATGATAGTCCTGTGATCGCATCAGCGGGTGGCGACAGCTTCAATCCATTTGGAAACATAGTCTACTGAGACTAGGATGTACTCAAAGCCGTTGGATGGTGGAAAGGGGCCCATAAAATTGATACCCAAACGTCGAAGATTTCAACAATCAAAATGGGCTGGAGGGGCATCATATCTTTCTTCGTCATGGTCCCCAGTGTTTGGCAGCGTGAGCAAGTCTTGGAAAAGATGTGTGCATCCTTAAATAGGGACAGCCAGTAAAATCCAGACTGCAGAACCTTTGCAGCCATTTTCTTTCCAGAGAAGTGGCCACCACAAGCCTGGTCATGACAGAAGGAAAGCACACTCTGAACTTCGTTCTCGAGGATACACCTCCTGATGATCTGGTCAGCACAGAGGAGAAACAACATGGGATCATCCCAGAAATAGTGCTTGGCCTCAGCCAAGAACTTGTCCCGTTGCTGTCTGGTCCAGCTGTGCGGGGTTTGTCCTACAACTAGGTAGTTGACATAGTTAGCATACCATGGCATTCTGTTGTCTTGCACAGCCAGAATGTGTTCATCAGGGAAGGCATCAGATAGAGGTAGGGAGGGTCCAATGTGGTTTGGATGAAGTCTAGACAAATGGTCAGCCACCACATTCTTCGATCCGGCCTTGTCTTGGATTTCCGGGTCAAATTCCTACAAAAGCAGGATCCATCTGATGAGCCTGGGCTTTGCGTCCTTCTTGGCCAACAGGTGCCGGATGGCTTAATGATCAGTGTAAATAGTCACGTGGGATCCAAGCAAGTACGATCGAAACTTTTCAAGTCCAAAGACTATAGCGAGCAACTCTTTTTCTGTAACCGTATAATTTCGTTGGGCCTCGTCCAACGTTTTGCTTGCGTAATAGATCACCACAGGCTTCTTGTCTTGCCTTTGTCCCAGGACAGCGCCTATGGCAAAATTCGATGCATCACACATAATCTCAAAGTCCTAGGACCAGTCTGGGGGTTGAAGTACAGGTGCGGTGGAGACTAAGTCTCGGAGGGTGTGATAAGCCTGGATGCAATCAGAAGACATGTGGAATATGGCATCGTTGGCTAGAAGGTTGGTCAAGGGTTTGGAAAGCTTGGAAAAGTCTTTAATGAACCTTCAGTAGAAGCCAACATGTCCTAGGAATGAGTCAATCTGTTAGACCGAGCTAGCTGGAGGAAGTTTGGAAATTAAATCAACCTTAGCCCTGTCTACTTCGATGCCCCTATGCGATATGATGTGACCGAGGATAATTCATTCTTGAACCATAAAATGGCTCTTTTCCCAACTTAACACCAGATTAACCTCGATACATCATTTCAGGATTTTCTCCAAGTTTCTCAGACAATGGTCGAATGAATTCTCGAATACAGAGAAATCATCCATAAAGACCTCTAAGTAGTCATCCACCATTTCTGAAAAAATGGCTAGCATGCAACGTTGGAAGGTCGCAGGTGCATTGCATAACCCGAACAGCATCCGATGGAATGCAAACGTGCCGTACGGGCAAGTGAATGTGGTCTTTTCTTGATCCTCCAGAGCAATTGCGACTTGGTTATATCCTGAATATCCATCCACGAAGCAAAAATACTTCTGCCCTGCCAATCTTTCAAGGATTTGGTCAATGAATGGCAAGGGGAAATGATCCTTCTTAGTGGCTTCATTGAGCTTCCTATAATCCATACACACGTGCCATGAGGTGGTGATGCGGGTGGGGATGGATTCGCCATGATCATTGGTGACAACGGTGAGCCCAGCTTTCTTGGGAACCACTTGAGTGGGGCTCACCCAGGGACTATCAGAGATATGATAGATGATGTTGGCGTCAAGCCACTTGATAATTTCTTTCTTAACGACCTCCCGCATGTTCGGGTTTAAACGTCTCTGCATCTAACAGGAGGGTCATGCCCCATCTTCCAGGTAAATCTTATGGGTGCAATAGGTGGGGCAAATTCCTCTTAAGTCAGAAATGGTCCAACCAATGGTGGCCCGATGTTCTGAAAGGGTCGCAGTCAACCTAAGTTCCTGATCCTTAGTTAGATGAGAATTAATAATCACCGGGAAGGTCTAGTCAGGTCCCAGGAAGACATACTTGAGTATCTCGGGCAATGGCTTAAGTTCAGGTGCAGGTGGAACCATAGTTGATGGAAAAGGAAAGGGTGGGAGTTGATCAACATCGATCTCCTCAAATGGTGTTGTATGATGGCACTCAGCCATACAGAGGTCCACGGGTAATGATGGTGACGGGTCAGAACAATCATTACGGGTTTGGTGGTCTGATATAGAACTAAGGGTGAGGCATTCCTCAATCAGAGTTTCCATAGGATCATGTTCCTCAACGCAGTCACAATCAAAAGACTTTGTCGCCTGGAAGATATCCAATTGCATTTTCCTGTCCCCGAAGACAATTTCCATACATCCCATGTCACAATCAATGTTTGCCTTAGCCGTAGCTAAGAAAGGTTTGCCTAAGATTATGGGTGCATTCTGTAATTTTTCAGGGACTTCCATGTCGAGCACCAAAAAGTCGACTGGGAAATAGAAGTCCTTGACCCGTACAATCACGTCCTCGACAACCCCCTTCGGGGTTTTCATTGATCTATCAGCTAGCTGGATGGTGACAGGGGTTGGTGTCAACTTTCCGAAACCAAATTGGCGGTACAGGTTTGTTGGAATCAGATTGATAGAAGCACCTAAGTCCAGGAGCGCTCTATCAAATGTCATGTCCCCGATATTGCAGGAAATCAGGGGTGCTCCTGGGTCAGTTCGCTTGAGCGGAAGGTTGCTTGATATTATAGAACTTGCTTGTTCGGAGAGCACAACCTTCCTAGGTGCTTGAGGTCTTGCCTTACGTTTGGGTGTACAGGCATCCTTTAAAAACTTGGCGTAAGCTGGGATGTGTTTGACAACTTCAAGGAGTAGAATATTAATCTGTACTTGCTTAAAGATCTCCAAAAGCTCCTCAGTTTCCACAACATTCTTTTTTTTCTTGATTGTTTCTAAGGCCTCAGGGTAGGGTGTCTAAATGTGGATCGGGTCTATTTCTGGGTCCTTGGTTGGTGCCTCTTCTGAGTCGGGTATTTTAGCAGGTGAAGTCTCGGGGAGAGTCGGCCATTTAGGGTCCTAGGTTTTGGTGCCGCTTCTCAAGGTCACTGCATTCGTAGAGGCATTGGGGCCATGGGTTGATCCTTAAGAAGACGAGGATAAAGAAGCATAAAACCCAGGGGGTGTTTGCGGGGCTGGCTGGACCATGTGAGCCTGCCTGGGGTTGCCTTGGAACCCTTGCAAATTGGGTCCTCTGTTAATTATGTTTCGCGGGTTCGGTTGTGGCTGGGAAGGTAGGGATCCTTGTTGTTTACAGTCCAAGAGTTGGCTTAACTGGCCCTTTACCAAGGCCATTTCCTCTCGATGTTTCTGGTTCATGTCAGCCATCATCTTTATTAGGGTGTCCATTTGGTTTTGTGGGGGAGGGGTCGCCCTATTCTGATTATATTGGGGTCTAACTGGTAGTCCTTGCTGATAGGGGGGCAAGTGTGGCTGCTGGTTTGGCCTAGGCTAGTTTTGGAGTTGCGGTGGTTTCTGGTTTGTCGAACCAAAATTGGGGTGGTTACGCCAGCCAGTGTTGTAAGTGTTGGAGAAAGGGTCAGGTTTCTCATAACCTTGGACAACTTGCACATCTTCAAGGATAGCCGATGTTGATGGAGAGGGAAGAGAGTAATCAAGGGTTGAGGGAGCAAAGGTCCCTCCCTGGAACGTGGTCAAGGGTTGTTCCAGGTTCAGTTGGGTTAAGGGCCGGACCAGGTCAACATTATGTGCTCCCTTTGATAGGAAGAAGGTTTGTAAGGGGTTCCTGGTCTGGTTTAGTAGCTCATCAATCTTTTTGTCCACTAATTCCACTCGATCTAGTTTCTTGGCAATGATGTCCATGTCAACCATTCCAGAATTTGCTTGTACCTCATAAATCCCACCACGGGGTTGACTGAACCTGTTGAACTGGATCATGGAGGCATTGTTGAGCGAATTCTCGCTCATGAACTCAAAGAGCTCAAGCACGCTCTCCTCATCCTTGTTTAGGAAGGTTCCCTTGCATGAGGCATCGACGAACTTCCGTAGGTTGCTGTCCAGACCATGGTAGAAAATCTAGGCCAATTGCCACCTTGGTACTTCGGGGTGTGGGCATTTCCTTAAGAGTTCATTGAATCTTTCCCATGGCTCATGGAACTGTTCCCCACCCTAGGGTGTAAAGGTAGTAATATCTCTTCTGAGGGCATTGGTCTTTCCTATGGGGAAGAATTTCTTTAAAAATGCATCCTTCAGTTCTTCCCAGGTGGTGATGGGTCTACCTAGGGTTCTAAGCCAATGAGAAGCCTTGTCTCTTAATGAGAAGGGAAACATCTTGATTAGAACAATGTCAAGGCTAATGTTCCTAGGTTTCACAGTTCGTGCTATGGGGTCGAGATCCTCTAGGTGCTGAAAGGGGTCCTCATTTGAGCTTCCATGAAAGTGGCTTTGGATTAAACTTAAGACATTCGGTTTCAGCTCAAAATCATCTCCCCCTTCGGGGATCCTAAGGTGTGGCTCAACTCTAATAGCGGAGGGATTATAGAAATCGCGGAGGGGCCTCGGCTGATCTTGAAATGGTGGTATATCAAGTGGTGGTTTCCCTTGTATGCCTTGGAAAGGTGGTGGTGGTTGTTCTTGTGGGTTCTGTAACCGTTGTATGGCTTGCATGATGGTGTGGATTTGTTGTTGCTGAAGCCGGTGGTTTGCATTAATTTGGGCTTGGATGATGGCCATTGCGTCTGGTGGGGGTTGATCCTCAGCCTCATCTACCCTAGGTTCCGCCATGTTCTTAACAGAATCACATCGCCTAGATTCCTGCCCAAAAACACACAACTCGGGATGTAGTGAGAGTCTCCCGTGCATACACTAGAGAAGAACAGGAGGGGATGCGGAGGGTGACAGATGTGAGAAATGTGTTTCAATCAAGCACACAAGCCGAGTCCTTATGGTGTATTCCTTAGGAGACCTAGAAATCTCACAAAGGGTGATTAAGTCTGTAAGCACTGGACTCCCCTTCCCAAGGCTAATCTGGCCAGGTTGATTACGAGGGGATTGCAGGGAAGGTTCTTCCTTTGGCTTGCGCCTCCGGTTCCTTAGACCCCACAACCGTGGTCGTTTGACACTGCCTTGCAGCCTAGTCACCAGATTCTACCAAGGGAATGAAGGCCAAGTGCCCAGTGAACAAAATCTCTCCTTTCGAGACTTAACTTAGTCCTGCCTAGGGCATGTCTACTCAGTTTTATAGGGCTAGGATAGTGCTTGTGCTAGGGTTATGTGATGAGGCGCTTATTGGGGTGGTGCCTCTTAATTTTCTACTTTCAAGGTGTGTGCTTTTATCAAAACATGGTTTTCAAGCAAGGATTTTTAAGATGTGGTGTCTTTTAGTGTTTCATCCTTACTTTAGTGCTTTTTAGGGTTGATGTGTCTTAATATTTTCAAACAAGTTTCAGTGGGCACGTCAAGTTCTACACATAATTCGGTGAAAGTAGATTTCCTTTTATTCTATAGAGACTCTAAAACCCTAATGTACTCATCCTAATGATCATGCAGCTTCTATTAGATGAGTCAATTTTAGGGTTGAGTGGTGCAGCCCAGGTCAACTCACAGTGGCTTCGCAAACACCACTCAAAAAAGAGAAAAGAACACTCCAAGAATTTATTCAGAATGTTAGAGTGTACATTTTTTTGTGGGGTGATGTGTTAAGGATGTGGGTCAAGCAATCATACACCACCCCAATTTTTTTTTCAATTTTTACACTTTTTTTTTTAGTCTTTCATGCAAGCAAACAATTATAAGTGAAGAATTACTCATTATCGGTCCTCGTTGCACCTACTCCCTTGTTACTGTTGTGGGATGCGTTGTTTGCCGTCCAAGCATCGAATTCCTACAACCATCAAGTAGAAAGGAAAATAGGGCATTAGACGATGTGAGAATGGATGTCGAATGGAAGTGACAACAAATCCATTACCTCCTCGGCAACGACGCCAAAAAACTGACGTGTTCTCGTGCGTGTGTGTTAAGAAGTGTCATTATAGTCGCACTTGCAACGCCGATTTTAAAGTAAAGAAACGGAGGTGAGTCCGAGTGTCGGTCTCAGGGAGGCGTGAAAACTGGATTTTGCTTATCACTTGTTGTCATGGAAAGCATGGAGTTTTGCTTGCGAAAGGTGCGTTTTGAAAAGAGAGAGGGAGAGAGATAGAGAGAGAGGGAGACGTTAGGGTTAGAGTTGTTTCTTGCTTGATCATGCAACTTAAACAGGAATTAAAGTAAACAACTGAATGGAAAGTAACTTCATTAATCATGCAGCTTTAGTTCACAGATTACAACATTAGATACATGCTTAAACATAAGTAAAGGAAAGCTTAAAAGAGAGGAAGAGAGAGAGAGAGAGGAGGGAGAGCGGCGAGGCAGCCACGGCGGTGGGGAAGGCTCCGTCTGCGGCTCGTCGTCTCCGGCGATTACAAGAGGGCCTAAAGCTAGCTAAGAGGGGGTAGAGTAGTTGTAAGGGAAGTGAATGCCTTGAATGAGTGGTTGGAGGTGGTTTAAATAGGGAAAAGGGCTTTCTAAAAGAAGAAGGGGCTTTAGCGACATCCAGGACAACGCTAAAACCCTTCCAAAAGCGTCAGTGAAGCCCTCCAGCCCGCCGGTCACACCCCCACCCCGTTCTTCTTCGCGCCTGATCCACGGCCGCTGCGTGAGAGCCGTCCGATCAAAGATCGGACGACTGAGATCTTCCCTTGGGCTATCTCAGATCGCGCCTCGGGCGTGCGTGTGTGCAGGCTTCGTCACCCAGCGTGCGCACGCGTGTGGGCGCTCTCTGTCAGAGGGCGCGCCTCATGGTGCGATCTCAGCCGCCTACTGCTGATCAGGTGGCCCAATTTCGCCACGCGCTGCTTTGTCTTAAATTCTTCACACCACGCAGCTCGAACCCACGTCGAGTGCGTGCAGGCGTGCACGCTAACCGTTGCGCCACGCCCGCTGCTTTGTCGCGGCGGCCGCGAGCGGGCGCGTGGTTCTCGTTCGATCGGACGACCGAGATTTGATCTTAGCTAGAGGAGGACGCGATGTGCAGTGAGCCAGGGAGACGTGGCACAACGAGGGCTGTTGATCATCAGGTCAACGGTCAAAACTTCTTGGGCCCATTGTAGGAGCTCCGGATGTCAGATTTGGTCGATCTTGAGTCCGTTGGACTCCATTCGTCGTTCTGAATCCATCCGTGTGGTCTGATTTCTCATCTGAGGCCTGCTTTGACAAGTGCTTACACAAATGGCCATTAATATAGTTTTATAAGCAATCTTGGTATATGATGCATGCAATGCTCCCATTCTACTTATGTTGTGCCTTTTATTCTTAAGATGAGCCCTATTTAACAGAATTATCACCCCCATGTGTAGTGTTATCACAACCCAACGTCACCACCCCAACCTCTGAAGGCACCTCCTCGTGCGTTGTTGGTCATTGGATCATCATTCAACGACCACAATTAACCCACGTTGACCGCTCCCTCGAGCCTCATTTAAGGAGGATTATCCTCAACCGTTGGATCTCCATCCAATAACTGAGGGTAGCCACGCATGGGTTTGGAAATGCGACAAAGCACACCCTTAACGCATTGGCTCACATGCTCAACCACAAAGTGAGGATGCTGGTTCGAAATGCAAACTGTGCAAAATCAGCGAAGGTGCACGCGGGGATGAATTCAGAGCATTGGATCATCGACCGACAGTGCAGATGTGGAGGCGTGGCACGCTGGCAAGTGTCGAATGGGTACTCATGCTATGATGCGCAACCGAACTCGCGTGTGCACACATTTGAAATTCTAAGGCAGTGTGGCTAAGGCACTTAAGCTATCCAATCGTGAGATCGGATGGCTAAGGATTGAGTGCGATGAAAGTGCGTGCGGTTGAAGATGCGTTGGCAGTGCAGGCGAGCATGAGTGACAGTCGTCAGATGAAGATCCGAGGGTGGGGAGCATGCCACATGTCAGCCAGAGAGCACATCCAAGCATTGGAGGAATTTTGGAAGACCTTTTGAAGCGTGATCTGATCCGTGGATATCCCGATCGACGGATCTGATCAATGTGATGTTGTTGCATGAGTTGGAGGGCTCAAATGCCCACTTTGCACCTCAATGACGCTGTAAAAATAGCCCTAGGGCCCCCAATTGAATAACAACTCTCTTGAGACCCTCTCCAACTCACTAGATCTTCTTCTCCCTCTCTCTCCCTCTGAAGCACCCACCAAGCCACCTTGGTGCATCATTGCTACTCTCCCCAACCTCTCCAAAAGGCCACCATAGACCACCCATGGTGCCCTTATTTTGTTAGATTAGATAGTGATTTCGTTCATGTTCTAGTTTATTTCTGCAACTCTAGTAGTTGTAAACTCTAGTTTTATTTGGCAGTTCATGATCAACTAGCTTACTTGATTTGCTTTATATATATATTAGTTTGCAAGTAGTAGCTTGCAATTCTAATTCAGTTTATGAAATTAGAAGCATTTTCTACCTCCCTAAGTTCGACCAGGACCCACTTCCCGTTAAAATTATATTTATTTCGACATATTTCATGCTATACTACAACATAATCATTCTTTTAACACATCTACACCTCGAACATGAGGCTTTGATGATTTAAGGCATCTATAGTGCATTACCGACATTTGATCTTGAGTCACTATGGAAATATTTGAGGTTAGATCTAATAAGTATCTGACATGGATATTGAGAATAAGTGGTTCAAGACTGCAGTTGAGAAATTGAATTGGTTAATTACATTAGGATATATTTTGAATGCGGGAATTAAGTGGTGATTCGAATCACCATTTTAATGGTTTATTATTCTTTTTATCCCATTATTTCCTAAGATATAATTGCTACTGTTAAATATCATTTTAAACATATTTTTATTATTCATTGAATATCCTATTGAGATTGATTATTGTGCTCAATTGTTTTTTGAGATTAGTGTGTGAATTCCACATTTGCACCCAGCGAACGACCATGAACTCATATCGGTTTCTGAGCTTATAAATTTAAATGTTGTTATGATTTTCGTCACTATACTACGATGTGATCTTTTATTAAATACGACAACTTTCGACGGTACAACATCTTGGCACCGCTACCGAGGATAAAAACTCGATAGTGTGCCAACAAACAAAAATTCACTATTCAACATTGATCCAAGTCAAACGACTCAATTGCACGCACCTTGGCTGTGTAGTGGATTAGAGGCATCCGCAGTTTAGAACCTGTGCCTCTTTGCTACGAATAGTGCATGTGACCAATATGCTAAGCCGTTGGATTATCAAATGAAGGAAGATAATGGTGCAAGGTCTGGGTCGTCTGATGTTGATCCGACGGCCAATGTTGCATTGGACATAGGCAATGAGATGAGATGATGCTACGCTAAGATCTAATCTCAACCATTGGTTGATGATCCAACGGCTAAGATTTAATGTGACGATCACCTTATACTTGTGAAAAGGTGGGCATGGATGCATCTCCACCATTGGATTAGAATCCAACAATTGGGATCGATAAGGTGTGGATGACGGGAGGGCCTGCAGGCATTGAGGGCAACTTTGGGCTACTGGGATGGTGTTGAGAGGTAGTCATCGTAGTTTAGATAAAATGACATCGTAGTATACTGATAAAAATTGAATCAAAATTTAAATTTATAGTACTCGAAATATGTGAGTTTCGAGGTCTTTCGCAGGGAGAAAAATTGGAATCCAATCCACAATTGAATAATAGAAATGAGAACAATAATCAACAATCACAAATTTTGATATATGGAATGAATAATCATTCTAAAATATACTTAAGAAATAATCAGATTGTATCTCAAAAGTAAAATAATAAAAAGATGATAAAGAGCCAAAAAGTGGTAGTTGAAACCACCAATTTACTCTCAACACTTAGCTCAATTTCCAACTCAAGATCAACCTCTCAAAGGGCATTAGTAGCCTCAATTAATCATTTAATTCAATCCCAACTGACAATCTTAATTGATTAATTCCTTTAGACATCCCAGTTAAGCCTCAGATGGCTTAAAGGTCAAGCCACAACATTCACAAATTTTCCTATGTAGGCACATTCCCCTAGAGCAAAACCCTCCCCACCACCTCTCTAAAAACTCTCCTCTTTCTCTCTCCAGACTTAATCGGGTAATAGGGAAATCGGACCAGGCCCTCATGCATGTGGGCATGGGTGAGGAGTGCACAAGCGTGTGTAGAGGGGACCCGAACCCGTCTTCTAGGCGAATAGCTTACACACAAAACTCAATAAATATGCATTTTTGATTTAGGTTTCTCTGATGTGGGACTATGATTGGTCCCCTTCTTCAAGTGCCCTACTGGTGTGAAGCTTCAAGGAATTGGGGCTATTGCTACTACTTCTTCAATTGGCACTGCAAGTGCCTTCACTAGGTCAAGTCGCAGCTCTTGGAGGTGGAAATGAGGGCAGTGGATGGCGGATGATGATGGCAAATAGCAGCAATGAAGTCAATGACAGCAAGAACCTAATCACCAAAATATATGGCTAGATGCCCTAATTAAAAGGTTTGTTAGGATCATCGTGTGGCGTGGAGTGTGGTGGTGGAGTTTGTCATGTTTGGAGCATCGTGGTGGCCGGATAGTGATGGTGAGGGTAGATGATGGTGGGTGTGTTTGATGGAGTGAAAGAATGATCAAAGCCCCAAATTTCTGTGGGGCTTTTGATCAGTGGGTCATGGCAGAGGTTGTGGAGGTGTGATGTAAACACATTTACACTACTTAAGATGTCTATTTATGCATGTTCTTAACATAGGATAGCATTGCATGCTATAAATATTGCATAACATGCATCATCTTGCATTTAGAGTAGTTTGAATAAAATAGAGGTTAATTGTCTCCTTTTATGCGCTTAGACAGGGCAAACTTTTTATCGAGGCCTCGGATCGAAGATCCAACCGTAAAGATGTGATCAAGGCAATAATTGGAGTTCAACAACTCCAAGATCGCCCTAATCAGTCATCTGTAGCATCAGATAGTGATCGGGGAACCTTAGAAGATCAAGGGCCAAGATGGTGTAAATCTACACTTCAAACGACAAATCCGACCACACGGATGGATTCGAGTCGAAGATCGCAGCCTAACGACACAAAAATCAAGTCAATCTGACACCCATGCCACCATCTACAACATCCAGAAGATGGACGCGCAAGATGGTGCCACGTGTCACCATCTCAACCGTCCAACCGGCCCCCAGCACCGCCGCACCTTCTCTTCTTCAATCAGAGCATCGCTTCTCCGCCGTTGGATCAAGATCCAATGGCTGTGGATGCAGCGCCCTGAATTCATCCGCGTGACCATCCATGCTCTGCAGCGTAGTGGGTGAGGGAGTTATCGCAAGCAGCGGACGTGAGTTCGAGCTGCAGCGAGCAGGCAAAGGGCGCGGGCAAGCGGGCGCGGGTGTGCGTCAAATCTTGATCGGGCGGCCATCCGCGCTCAATAGTGTCAACGCACTATCGCATGCTCTCGCCTCACGCGGCATCGCATGCATTGGGGCGGGCGAAGGCGCGATCTGGGCCGTCCGATCGTTGTGGACGGCTGAACGTGCGGCGAGTGTTAGACGCGAGCATACGAGCTGGCGCGCGCATCCAACACCCACTACGCCCACTTTGGGGCTTTAGCAACGGTTTTATCTGTTACTAAAGACCCCTTATTTAATGTTTTAAAAATGTAATGACTAATTTGCCCCCACTCCTTGCAACTATAAAAGGAGACCCCCTCCACACGAAATTCTCATCCCTTCCTTCTCTTCTCTACCTCTCCAAAGCTCAAGAGAAGCTTGTCCACACCCGGGATGCTCCTCGCGAGATAAAGTCCAAATTTTTGTCCCCATTCGGAAGTGGATCCCGCGATGACGACGACGTGCTGCTCCGTTCCCGTTCTTCTGCTCTGTCCTCCTTCTTCCAGGCATCGTCCCGTCCAGCTCGTCCTCCAAGCGATCGTCGAGGGGGATAACTTCTTTCTCCCATTCTTCTTTACAGCTTTTCTAGTGTAGAATTTTCCTGCTTTCTAGTGTAGCCAATTTCCTGCTTTCTAGTGTAATTCTTATTTGGTTTGATTGTATAAACATTTTGAAATATTGAATGCATGTTTTCTCTCCTCTCTCTCTCTTTCTCTCTCTCTCTTCCTTTTAGTCTGATAGCTTCATTGTAATTATATCACCTCGCTTTTCAAGAAAAATTCTAAAAAATATAATTGCGAATATAGATGGAAGTAGCCTCCCTGTGTTCGACCCGAAATTTCAATTTTGGTATAAATTTTATTTGTTGAACAGGAATTCTTTGCTTTCAAGCTACAACGACAAGGTTTTAAAACCAAACACGTTAGCATAGCAATTCTAACGTTCAACATTTTGGCGTCGTTGCCGGGGAGGCGACGCTCTTTGATTTCTCTTCGCGTTTTCTAACTTACAAATCATTTACCACACTTCTCTCCTTTCCTATTGTGATTGCAGGTACTCTTTTAAGACGAGCAAACTCGGTAGATTGGAGTAAAGGGCTGTGAAAGGTTTTGTAAGTTATCCCCCACCTCCCACCCATTAGATTTCATTTCACCACATAATAACACAAACATCAATCAACCTAGGTGTTCTTATAAACTCTAAGGTTAGATTGTTTGTTATTTGACATCCATACTCACCCCAACCCCCACATTAAAAAGAAAAATTAAAAAAAAATCTCACAGAGGTACACAACCTTATCTGATTTTCAAACTCAACCGGTAAACCGATCGTTGGAGCCGGTACACACATTCAAACACATAATTGAGTAGAAATCAGATTAGGTAATCACTTGTGTGCCTAATTAAGTGGTGCAACAGGCCAATTGTTTGAGTTGATTGGGCAGCACCACTTCAATTAAAATCAACTCATCAAGTAGCTGCCACTTAGGTTCAACTCTTAGGGATTTACCAGACACTCCACATTCTTTTTAAGCTTTAAAGGAAAATATCTTCACCTGTGCTTTCAAAACCTGGTGTGCCAATAGAACTTGTTTGAAAACACCTAAAGTTGAATCCTAAAAGCTACTAAGCAAGATTTGAACTCTAAAATTCACCACATCAAAAACAATCTTGCATGAAAACCACTGGTTGTGCACGCACACACAAATCAATCAATCATTAAGGGCACAACCCATATAAAGGGCCCATCACATTCCAAAGCACATTCAAACCTAGCCCTAAATAAAATAGAGTAGACGTTGGCCTTAAGGATTGGACTCGCTCTTCAGAGCCCAAAACGAGATTATTTTCGATTAGTCTGTTTCAACTATTCAATCTGATGTCTAGCTAGGGGATCAGAATCAAACGATCGCAGCTGGGGGGTACACTAGGAACAGAAGGCGCAAGCCGAAGGAAGAACCTTCTCCCCAGTCCCTCCTTCTAACTGGTTGGATTGAACAGACAGAAGTAGATCAAATAGTTTCTTTATCTCAAGAATGGTTTTGGGAGTCTGTAGGTCTGTAGGCTAACCCAATTAAGGACAAGTTTCGATTGTTTGTATTGTAGGGCGCCTTTCTTCCTCCCATTTCTCATGAATACTTCCACATATTACATGCATTCCCGCTCTTTCCCTCCTATTTTGAATTATCCTCAACATGACGATTATCTCGACTCATACTGTCATCAACCATCAATTAGTTGGGATAACTCAGATTGGGGATACAATTCTAGACCTCCGTGTTTAGGGTCTAACCCTGAACACTTTGATTGAGATTTCTATCCTTCTCAAAGCCACATCAATTATAGATCGTCATCCTTTCATGAACAACCTAATACGATCTACAATCAAGAAGGATACACTGATTCTTATCCATCTTCTGATTACACTACCTTTAGGTCATCACCACCTTTTAAACAATCTGAAATGACCTATTATCAAGAAGGGTATAATGAACCTCAATTCGTTAATTCCCCTGCATTGACCCCAAACCCGCCCAACCCTGAACCAACTCATTTGGTTCAGGGTAATCAGGTTCAAGATAAGGTTTTGGCTAACTTGAGGAATATCATTCAATCTTTAGAAGTTCAGCCGATACCTTGCATTGAGAAATTGGAGCCCTTGATTGAAATGATTGATGATTTGAACAAGTCTTTGTTGGATTGGCTCCAAGATGTTAAGGATAAGAACCCGGATGAGTTTCTACTTGGGAAATTAGCGAAATTGAGGATGAGATTCGTGGTTGCTTTGATTCAATCATGGGATGATTCCCAGGATGAACCCTCTTTAGGAAAGCAAATGACAGAACCTGCTCAGGCACCTGTTGGGGGGGACACGTGTTACAAGGCTAATCAGATCGAATTAAAGCAACCAATTAAGGATGATTTGATTTCTTCACCTAAATCCCTGAGCTGGGGTATGAGGAAACGTATGTCTCCATGGATCAGAAAGTGACAGATGATTTTGGGACATGCATTGATACAGATCCTGATTTCTTTGATGGTGAAGATTCAAGTTGCAAAGTCTCACACGAGTTTTCAAAACATGATTTTTGTGAGATGATTGGGCCTGAGGAATCTAATAGATCATTTGATAGCCCAATAATTGAGGAAACTGATCTTATTAAGGAACACATTACAGATCCAGAATCGCATTTTCTGGAGGATTCAATTCAATCCCTGATTGTCAGTTACACCCTGTTGAGCTTATTGATGATTCTATTTTTGAGATAATTAGACCCAAGTCAATTTTGATTCTGCCACATCATTTAGACTTGGAGATTTCAAATGGGGTGATTAATATACAAGAGGTCCTAGAATTTGACATGCTGAATGAGGAGGATAGGAGCTGGGAAGTTCTGATTTGGGAAGTTAACTTTGGAGGAAATAGAAGATTTAGTCGAAGGGTGCCTATTAAGCTGAAACCATCAAACCAGGACCCTTACGACATTTGTTTTGAGGATGTCAAACCCAAGCACACATTTAATGATTATCCTTTTGAGCTTAATTTTCCTGTAACCCGACTTTTTGGTCTTGGGTTGCATCCTCATAAATCACAGGCCCGACCCAGCTTGCATTCTGATTTTAGGTTTTGGGTAATTTTTATCCAAAACCTAAGATATTCTCGATTATGGGGGATGGGTCTGCACCACAATCTGGTCCACATCTATAGACATCTACTGACAGGTCAGAGGATTCTTATGTTTATTCTGATTCTGACCGGCACTTGTGAATTCTTCATTTCTCTTCTTTGTATAGTGTGCCTAGCTGAAGGCACTAAACTCAGCACATATACAGTTCTTTTTAGTTTTCATTTCGGAGCAGACCTGACATTCACGCAATTCAGGTACTTTCTATGCTTTTCCACTCTGTTTTATGTCTTTTTAATACAATGAGGACATTGCATTAGATAGGCATGGGGGGTGGATATTCATCTATAAATTCATTCATCAGCTTCGTAGATTTGTTTTATTTTCTTTTATTAAAAAAAAAGAAAAAAAATTTTGAAATTAGGAAAGAGAACTTGGGTTTAAGAAAATTTTCAATCTTAGGAAATACTACATTATGATTTGAACACAAAGACCCTTCAGGTCTTTGGACTTAATCATCTCGTGTATCCACTAAAATGTGGATTTGTTTTTCGAGTTCTCGCCAACCTGAATTTTATTTTAATTGGAGTAAATAAGTTTGGGTGATAAGTACACGACTTATTAACCCGCCCTCTGATTTGAGGGAATTTTGAGTTTCTAGCATCTACACACTATCTTGCCACTGACTTGTTGTTCGGCGATTTTAACGGAAATTGGGTAGCTAATGAACCTTCTAGGGTGATATGGCTGGCAAGTTATCGTGGGTAACAGCCCATAGGTAGGTTGTCCAGAGCCCAATCACTGGACCTTTCTCTTTTTCCTGCCCTTAGGTAAATCTTAGACCAGGGAAGCCACCTACTTAAAAAAGAAAAAAGAAATCAGAAATCAAAAAGAAAAGGAGAATAGAAAAAAAGAAATAAGCTACACTTCGTTGCACGAGTATGGCTGGCAAGTTGTCGGTGGTAACAGCTCATTAACCGGTTGTCCAGAACCCAGCTCAGTAAATGCACTAAAAAATTCCCAAAACACTTAGGAAGAAGCAGAGAAGTAGAATAAATCAGGCAGATATACACTGGATTTACCCTTGTGTTGACCCTGTTAAAAATAAAATAAAAGTAGGGAGAAAGCTACCGGTTCTAAAGATACACCTTTAGGTAGAATTCTTTTTTTGGTCACCTAGAGGCGTAGAAATCCGAAGTCCATTTTAATTTCCGGTCAACGAGTCTATCACATTCACAATAAGATGCTTAAAACTTAGGGTTCTCATCAAATCTTGGGTGAGTTGAATGGCGGTAGAAAGCCACTCTTAAACCCTAAAATTTGAAAATCCAAAAAAAAATTAGAAAAGAGGAAAAAGTGAAAAAGAAATTTTTCTTTGAATAACACGAGGGCTTGAGGCGGTCTGTATTTTGGCAGATACTCGGGTACTATTGTGTCTTTGAAAGTTCAGATCCTAAGTAGACAATTTCTTAATGATTGAAAATAACCATGCCCAAATAATCCAACCTAATTCTTTAATAAATAACATATAGTTTTTGCGAGGGAATACCAAAAGATAGGAATGGGGGTATGATGTAAACACATTTATACTACTTAAGATGTCTATTTATGCATGTTCTTAAGCATAGGATTGCATTGCATGCTATAAATATTGCATAACATGCATCATCTTGCATTTAGAGTAGTTTGAATAAAATGGAGGTTAATTGTCTCCTTTTATGTGCTTGGACAGGGCAAACTGTTTATCGGGGCCTCGGATCAAAGATCCAATCGTACAGATGTGATCAGGGTGACGATTGGAGTTCAACGACTCCAAGATAACCCTAATCAAGCATCTGTAGCATCAGATAGTGACCAGGGAACCCTAGAAGATCAAGGGCCAAGATGGTGCAAATCCATACTTCAAATGACAAATCTGACCGCATGGATGGGTTCGCGTCGACGATCGCAGCCTAACGATGCAAAAATCAAGTCAATCCGACACCTGTGGCACCATCTACAACATCCAGAAAATGGACGGCCAAGATGGCACCACGTGGCACCATCTCAGCCGTCCAACTGGCCCCCAGCACTATCGCACCTTCTCTTCTTCAATCAGAGCACCACTTCTCCCCCGTTGGATCAAGATCCAACGACTGTGGATGCGGCGCCCTGAATTCATCCACGCAACCATCCGCGCTCTGCAGCGCAGTGGACGAGGGAGTTATCGCGAGCAGCAGACGCGAGTTCAAGCCGCAGCAAGCAGGCCAAGGGCGCGGGCGAGCGGGCACGGGCATGCATTAGATCTTGATCAGGCAGCCGTCTGCACTCAATAGCGTCGACGCGCTATCGCACGCCCGCGCCTCACGCGGCATCGCACGCGTTGGGGTTGGCACGTAGTGAGGCGGGCGAAGGCACAATCTGGGCCGTTTGATCTCGCGATCGGATGGCTATGGATGGCTAAACGTGCGTCGAGCATTAGGTGCGAGCATACAAGCGGGCGCGCGCGTCTAACACCCACTACGCCCACATTGGGGCTTTAGCGATGGTTTTATCAGTCACTAAAGACCCCTTATTTAATGTTTTAAAGATGTAATGACTAATTTGCCCCCACTCCTTGCAACTATAAAAGGAGACCCCCTCCACACGAAATTATCATCCCTTCCTTCTCTTCTCTGCCTCTCCAAAGCTCAAGAGAAGCTTGTCCCACACCCGGGATGCTCCTCGTGAGATAAAGTCCAAATTTTCGTCCCCATTTGAAAGTGGATCCCGCGACGACGACGACGTGCTGCTCCATTCCCGTTCTTCTGCTCCGTCCTCCTTTGTCCAGGCATCGTCCCGTCCGACTCGTCCTCCAAGCGATCGTCGAGGAGGATAACTTCTCTCTCCCATTCTTCTTTACAGCTTTTCTAGTGTAGAATTTTCCTAGTTTCTAGTGGAGCCGATTTCTTGCTTTCTAGTGTAATTCTTATTTGGTTTGATTGTATAAACATTTTGAAATATTGAATGCATGCTTTCTCTCTCTCTTTCTCTCTCTCTCTTCCTTTTAGTTTGATAGCTTCATTGTAATTATATCACCTCGCTTTTCAAGAAAAATTCTAAAAAATATAATTGCGAATATAGATCGACGTAGCCTCCCTGTGTTCGACCCGGAATTTCAATTTCGGTATAAATTTTATTTGTTGAACATGAATTCTTCGCTTTCAAGCTACAACAACAAGGTTTTAAAACCAAACACGTTAGTGTAGCAATTCGAACATTCAACAAGGTGATCACGTGGTGTTGGTGGAATGTGGTAGCTGTGCAAGCTCGCTGGAGCTTCACCAGCTGTGGAGAAGAAGATGAGGGACAGGGAGAGTTTAAGGCCTAAACTAAGTCCTAAGTGGCCTAAACTAACCTAGGGGAAGAGAGGGAGATAGAGACCTACTCTATTGTAAGAAAGGGGGAAGATTCCATAGCGGCTTTCTTCGTCAGGAAGACAAACTCTCCGGTGGCGAGAAGCGGTGACGACATAGGGGGAGATAGCCCTGGCTTTGATACACCAGGCACAGTCAAATGCGAGGAGGAGTTTGGGGTACCCAATTTGATGGTTGGTTGGCTGGACGGAGGATAACGAGGAATGTCATCAGAGGCGTTGGAGATTGTGGCCGGAGAGGAGGAAGGTGGGAATCCAGCCTAGAATCGACTAAGAAACTCAAAGGAAGATGCTAGGCCTTAAATAGAAGAGGTTGAGTCCGTCAATTGTGAGGAAATCATGAGATTTCCTCATGATTTTGCAAATGAATCCCACTGAAAATGTGGTATTCGTTGGCAGCAATGGGTCGATTTTGGGTCTTGTGAGATGGCTCAATGTGTAGGGGATCTTCTTGGGAGTAATCTCCCCATGTTTGGAGAGATTTGAGTGGGAAACAAGCGAGAAATCATCACTCGAAGTTCGTGTGTTTGGGTTTTAGATTCTTCTTAGATGCCAATGGCGGCAGGAACCTGTTCGCGAGAGAGATGAGAAAGTTAGGGGCATTTCTATAATAAAAAGTCAAAGATGAGGGCCTAAATGAAAAGAATAGACATCTGGGGACTTAAAATGCAAACTAGGTCAAGATGGACTCTGATTGAGCATAAATTTTAGTGTTAACCTAATTTGGACCCAAGGAATCCAATGGTGAACTTGGATTTGGGTTTTGAGCACTTATGAGTAGGTAAATTGTACAAGAGCCCAAATTAGGCCAAATTTCTATCTGAGTTTCTGTTCTTAGTTCAAATGGGTTTAGATGGTCAAAGTGAAGATACTAAATCTCTTAGAATATTTTTCAATGAATTTTAGGAGGTTTTTATTTAATATATATTGACCAGAACCCTTTCAATTTGACTGTGGTTGATAATTAGGGTTTTTAGTACTATTTTAGTTCTTGAAATGCGTGAAACCCTAATTCAGTCAATGTGAGCCCACTTCCTAGATATTTAACTTCATTGACCTTGACTTAATCCCTTGATTAATATGAATTAATGGTGAGATGGTAAAATAGCATAATTAACCTCATTTTCTTATCTTTTCATATCAGTTCGATATGGAATTATGATTTTTAGATAATCATTTAAGAGCATTTATCACTGGATTTCCACTAATTATTGTTAGTTATGATGAATGATGGTGTTACATCAAATGGTGCCACGTGGTACCATTCTGGCCGTCCATGTTCTTTTTTGGCTTGTAGGTGACGCTACGGATGTCGGATTGGGTCGATTTTCGCGTTGTTGGGCTGCAATCGTCGACCTAATCCTATCCATACGATCATATTTGTTGTTTGAAGCTAAAATTCATGTCACCGTGTTCCCTAGCCATTAAGATGGGAGAATTAGCATACAATTTATACAATCTACTCTAAATGCATGATGTTGCTATTATGCATTATTTACACTACCAGAAATAGCTAACTAGCCTAAGAACATGCATAAATAGTCATTTTATTATGAATAATTGTGTTGACATCACACCCCCATACCTACCTTTTGCTAGTCCTTAGCAAAAATAAACTAAATGCTATTTATAAATAGAATTAAGATCGGATTACTTAAGCACTTGTTATTTATCAACAATAAGAAATTTCTATTAAAGACCTAAACTACAAAGACTCAGTAGCACCTGGGTGTCTACCTAAATACAGTCGCCCAAGTCCTTGCCTTATTCCTTACAAAAGTAAATACTCCTTTTTTTCTTTTCTTTTTTATTTCAATTTTTTTTTTTTGAGTTTAGAGTTTTGGGGCAGCTTCTACGGCTACCTAACCCACCCAAGACTCAAAAAGACTCTAAGTTCTAAGCATCTTATTATGAAAAGGTGATAAACTCACTAAACAGCAATTAGAACAGACTTCAGGTTTCTACAACCCTATGTGACCCTTAATAAAAAATTCTACTGAAAGGCGTATCTATTTGACCAGTAGCTTTCTCCCTACTTTTATTTTTGCAGGGTCAACGCAAGGGCAAACCCAATGTATATCTCCTTGGATTATTCTACTTCCCTGCTTCTCCCTAGGTTTAGGGATTATTTGTGCATTTTGTGAGTTAGGCTCTGGACAAATGGCAATGGGGGGTTACCTATGGTAATTTGCCAGCCATACTCATGTGGTGAAGTCTGGCTTATGTTTTTTTTCTCCTTTTTCTATTTTCTTTTTTTCCCTTTTCTTTCTGAGTTTTTTCTTTCCTTTTTCTTTTTCTGAGTAGGTGGCTTCCCTGATCTAAGATATACCTAAAGACAACAGTCAAAGAGAATGGGTCATGTGGTTGGGCTCTGGATACCAAACCATGTGGGGATATTCACAACAACATGCTAGCCATACCACCTTAGAAAGTCATTAGATACCTAATTTCTATAAAAATTGCCGAGAAGTGAGTCAGTGCAAATAGTGTGCAAATGCATAGACTATAAGCCCCCTCAAATCAGAGAGTGGGTTGACAAGTCGCATGCTTATGTGCCAAACTTATTTATCCAATTAAAATAAACATAGAGTGGTGAGGACACGAGAGACAGGTCCACACTTTAGTGGACACCTAGGCTAATTAAGCCCAAAGACTTGAAGAGTCTAAGTGTTTAGGTTCTATCGTATTGTTTCCTAAAGTTAAAAAACTACTATTACCTAATTCTCTTTTCCTAATTCTTAATTTTTTTAAAATAAATAGAATAAATAAAAGTAACTTACGAAATTGATAAAATAATTCAGAAATGAATATCCACCCCCACATGCCTAGGTGATGTAATGTCATTGTAAAAATAAAGGCATGAAAAGGAGAGGATTAGACAAGATATCACCTGAATTTCAATGATAGATTGATCAGTTCCAAGACAAAAATAGACTATACAAGTACTAAGTTTGTTGCCTTCAGCTAAGCATAATTCTCAAATATTAATTATATATATTGAGATTGCAAGAGTACAATTTCCAGGCCCCAAGAAATGGGTCCCAGAGGGTAGGAGTGGGCTTGCCAAAGAGATGATCAATGAAAGTGGCAAGCTGATGGTGCAAGGAGAGCTTGAATGGTATCCAATAGGAGTTTTGTTGAATCAGTACAAAGGAGGTTTGGGTGGGTGTAGGATTTGAGCAATGGTTGGGCGAAAAAGGACAATGAGGTTTTTTTGAGGTGTTTGGGGTTTGTAATATAGTCATGTGTGTGTACTCTAGAATGCTTATGTTCATAATTAAACCAAGCTTCTTAAGAGTTTCTCCTTGAATTTCAATTTCATCCTCAATATTGGGTTCTTGTTCCAACCATTCTGATCTTCATGTTTTCAACCCACAATTTGAACCTTAAATTGTAAAAATTCAGGACAAGGATCTTGCTGGGTTTTTAATTGATCAAGTGAATCTTCCAATAAGATTTCAGTTTCAAGAATATTTTCCTTGTAAGTAAAATCCTCATCTAGGTGTACCACAGTTGGTTTCCTATCATTACTATCCTCAATTATTCCTACAACCTCATGATTTTCTTCTTGAGTTTGGCTTCAGTTAGCCATTAGGGTGTTCTCTAAAGTGTGTATGGCTAGTAATGCACTTTCGTTGAGTTTAAAATATGCATCGTAGTATAGTCAACAAAAGCGAGTCAACATTTAAATTTGTAATCTCAAATGTGACTCCGAGATCATCTCAGGGAGTAAATAATGGCAATTAACCACTAATTGATTGAATATAAAATGAGCACAATAATATGAAATGAAATAGAATCTACAATGAATATCAATCATAATCGATAAAAATGAATTCTCAATCTCCAAAAATAAAGGAAGTGTAAGGGCAAAAACTTCATTTTCCTTCAACTAAACCCAAGGCCCTTAACACTTAGCCTTTTTCACACCCATCAAACATTCAACACTTAGCCATTAGTTGTCTTAAGGTGAGTGCAATATTCGCCCAAAGCTAATCATAGAGCAAGCCTAAAACTTGATTTGATCTACATGCAAATCGAGGCAAAATTAGCCCTTTCCTCTGGGCCCAACACTAAAGCCCCTCCCTCTAATTAGATTCGAATCCAGCCCAAACCTGCCCGGGCATGTATGGGCAGGTGAGGGCACGTGTGTGAGGCATGAGATGGCTATGGACCTGACCCCCTAGTACTGAGCATAGCTTAAGGGAACAAAATCCCTTATGAAGTCAATTCCAATTTGTCTTTTTACGATGTGGGACTAAAGGGTCCCTCCTCTTCTTCATTCTTCTTCTTGCAGTGTAAATGCAAGGGTCATAAATTGGTTGTCAATTAGCCATGGGGTTGGAAACCCATGGCTAAGGTTTGTTCCTTAGTTGATTTCGCATGGAGAGGTGCTACTTCTTAGCCAATGGTTCACTGGAGGAAGTGCTCTATATCAGAGAAGATGACCCACGATCAATGACACCTGCATGCATGTAGCATAGGTCCTCAATCCCAATTAAAACTATAAAAAGCTCAGGCTCTACTCGCTAGTGCAAAGCCCTAACAAACTTGTGCGTGATAAGGTGTGTACGTGGCCGTCAGTGAAGCTTCAAAGAATCTCCACCGACGGCAATGGTGGAGTGTGTAGGCATTAATGTTGTGCTAAATTGACTTAGGCAAAAGGTTTATGGAGGTGAGGAGATCTTTTTTCCCAAATCAATTTAGTCAGAGCAAGGCAAGGGAGGTGAGATGATGAGGGTGGTGGTCACAACAGTGGTTGGCGTGGGAGGAGTGGATGAATGGAGCCCAAGATCTCCCTAAACTAATTGGGGATAGGAGTAAAAGCCCTAGATTAATTACTCTTATAAATGATGGGGTGGGTGTCACCAGTGTTGCCGCCAGTGAGGAAGAAGGGGAAGATTGATTAGAGCTGAAGAAGGATCGAGGAGGAGGAGCCCAAACTTCATGTGAAGTTCCATAGACGAAAAAGGAAGCAAAGTCCTCTACCTATTGTATGTGGCAGACAACGAGGAAGAGGAAGCTCCGAGGTGTGGTAGAGGTCGGCCATCATGAAAGAAGAAGAGAGGGAGTTTGGCCAATTCACGCATACCCCAGCCTCGTAGAAGTTAGGACCTATACATAGGAGAAGAGTACGAGTCAAATGACCCAAAATATGTGCATTTAGCTTGTAATTTGGCATGTTCTCGAGCTTGCAAAATTGGAGCTCACCGAAGATTTTATCCAAGATCGACCTCAAGGAGAGGTTCAAACGATGTGGTATGATCTCTAGATCAATCTCACCAAATTTGGAGAGATTTAGTCTTGATTTGATCCTCCAATTTGAGGATCAAATCTCGTTGGTGATGGGTTCTCATTTTACTAGACTTTCCCCCTTTGGCTTGAGGAAGAAGACTATGGGAAGGACCTTTTTGCAATGAAAACATCAAATGTAGGGCATTTATGTAATATTCAGAGAGAATTGGGATACAATTCAAACTAGGTAAAGACAAACTTCGATTGGGCTCAAAAGTTGGGGTTAACCTAATCTAGACCCAAGGAATCTAATGGTGACCTTAGATTTGGGTTTTAACATAGTTTGGCTGGGTAATTTACACTAAGCCCAAAACAAAGCAAATTTTTGCCTCTTTTTAGTCAAAATGGGTTCCTTTGGTCATAGTGAATGTTCCAAACCTCTTAGAATATTTTTCAATGATTTTTAGAAGGTTTAGATTACATTTATTTATACTAGAACCTGCTTAATTGAAGTGAGTCTATAATTAGGGTTTTTATTATTAAAATAATCTTGAAATAGTAGAAAACCTATTTTAGTTAGTTCGAGCCTACTTGTTGGGAATTTAAGTTAATTTGAAGATCGATTAACCCCTAGTTTCTTCTGCATTTGAGATTATTTGTTAAAACAATAGAATTAACGAGATTTCCCATCTTCTTCTCGCATTAGACTTAGAATAGAATTATGATCTCTTGATAAATATTAGGGAGCATTTATCACTGCAATTAGACTAAATTACGCTAGTTATAACAGATGATGGTGCTACCATCATACTCGCATGCCTAACTTTTGCTAGTCCCTAGTAAAATCCTATGGAGCAGACTTGCTCTTTAGAACGGATTTAACCATCAGCATGCCTTATCGTTGCATCCCTCTAAAGATTAGATTGAAATACCAACTCTAGGCCTCAAGATGTTCAAGTACCAACCATGATACAGACCTAACCATCCTCAGCCTTAGGTCCACAACGAATGTTTAAGACCCCAGAATTTGCCCAAAGGTTCGTTGACCCCAACAGTTATACCTGTGTTTTTTCTCATGTAGATCCTTGTCTTCAACCCTAAAGTAAGACCATAAGTTTGTTTGAATTCATAAAAGGAAAACACTTATACTTCTTTCTATTTTTAAAAAGCAATAACTAAAAAGAGGATTTCTTAAAATTGGTGTCATTTTGAATTGCAGAATTGTGTGTGGGTTTTTACCAATATCGTTTATTGCATGCTATTGCGTACACAATGCAATCACTTAGAGTCACACGAGTCTATATTTTCTACCTCTCCTATTTTCATCTCTTAGGGCCTTAGTCAAAGATTAACAAATCTGTCTCACTACTAGAGCCCTGGAGAGCTTGTAGTGAGCGGCCTCATTCCTAAACCTTAGACTTTTGAGCTTGTAGGATACGCACTTTCATAGACACGTACGTATGTTTGTACTGATATATTACTTGTTTGTATCTTTACATATTTTACGCATATCCTAGGTCATCTTTTCCTTTTGAAAAGAAGAAAACCCACCTTGTTTTCTGTATTGTGGGTTTTTCTTGCTGTTGTTTTACCACAGTGGTGTGAGTGTGCCTTTGCAAATTTGTGCTACTTATGAACGGGAGGCGATCACTTAGATTGCCCCTCCACTGACAGATCTACCCAGATCTGCTGCATCTAAGCAGCCCTCTATCCTAACTTCTTATTCTACATTTTTTATAGTTGATTCTATGGATCAATTGTAGAATCCTGATATCCCTGCTTCTTCTTCTGGCCAGGGGGAGATGCCGCCTTTTGATATCCATGGGGCACTCCTGAGCTAGAATCTCTAGATGTTCGATCAAAACTATCAAATCAATCTATTGATGACTGCTCTTCAAAATCTCCAGGCTCATCGAACTGAGGCGGGTCTTGGTTTTGCACCTCATCCTCAACATAATGCTTTACTCAGAGACTACTATAATCCATCCAATGCCCAGGTAGAGCCAAATGTTAGGATTCCCGTAGTGGAAAATGATCCTAAACTCAATTCAAATATCATAAGTGTAATCCCGCACTTTCATGGACATGTATCCAAGGATCCATTCCAACATATTGAAGATCTTAAGAATTTATCTTAATCTTTGGGTCTACAAAATTAGAATTGGGAAATCCTACTCATCAATATGTACTCCTTCAGCGTAAAAGACAAGGCTACCTATTGGTATCACACCATTGCCTAACTTATCAACTCTTGGACTGAACTCAAATCCACATTTCTGAAGAAATTCTTTCCTATAGGCCGCACCAATGCCCTTAGGCAATCCATCATGACCTTTACTCAAAACCAAGGTGAACCAATTCATGAAGCATGGGAGTGCTTTCATGAATTGCAAAGGAAATGCCCACAACACGATATCCCTCATTGGCAATTAATGCATATCTATTACTATGGGTTGTAAGAGGGCGCTCGCAATCGGGTAGACACCTCTTATGGAGGTAACTTTCTGAATCATGATGAAGAATCCACCTCAGAATTGTTCAAAGAGATGGTGGAAAACTCGATTCACAATACATCAATGTCGCAATTCACACAAGGGAATCCACACTAAAACCCGCATCAAAACTCACATCAAAAGGGCATATATGAAGTGGAAAGCTGTCCAGTTCAAGGGACTTAGAGATTATCACAGAAAAATTGGACAAGGTCAACAATGTAGCGAAGCATCTGGATGAGGTCCGAACCACAATTAAGAACCTTACACCCCTTCTCACTATGTAGAATCTCACGCGTTTACCTATTTCACAAATTTTTGAGGGGAGGGAATTTGTGAATAATCTGGATTTACGAGATCTTTCTGCCTTGGGTTTTTACCATACCTCTTTTCTAACCCTAGGAGGGACCTTTGTCCCATCTTTCCCACCTTTTTCCCCACTTCCTTCTGTAGCGAGAAACACAATGAATCAATATAATCTTTACGCCACCAAGGAGAATGATTCTAAATCTACCACATCCTAGGTATTAGGGCCAAATTCACATAGTAAATTAGGTTGTTGAGTCAAATCAGAACCCACCCTCTGCACCTCCCAAAAATGAGTTACTAAACCCGCATCAGCAACCAACGTTGTACCAAAATGATCCACCTATCCTTCAAAATTAGAATTAATTTGTTGCTGAGCCTTTGATTTGATTTTAACTCACTTCTTTCTTTTTGCCTCATCCTTTAATCTCTTTACCTCAATCCAAATCAAATCCATCTTCCATGAAATCAACTCATATCTTCTCAAGATCGTCATGTGATTTTGATTGTGGTTTTGCTAGTTCTTTTTAGGCAAAATCAAGGCAAGGTTATCTTTGACTCTTTGTATTTCGGGTGGTTATTCTGTTTTTGAGTTTATTCTTCCTTGACACTCTTGTTTTTTTTACCATATCTATTTTGTTAAGGGAGTATTTTTTACTTGGTTTACGCCTAACTAAAGGCATAAAACTTAGCACATGTTTATGTTAGAACCTTGTTCCACATCTTGTTTTGGTGTTAACAAAATTGTTATGAATTAATTTTGCCATGAAGTGTTTTTCAGATTTAAGTGAAGGAACAAGGCAAATAGGAAATGATGGAGGCATGATGGTGAGAAGAAAAAGATCATGTCATGGAGGAGGCAAGATGACAAGGATGATTCGAGGAGAAGAAGATCATCTTCGACCTTTAGTTTTTTAGTTTAGGTTTTTTTTATTTATAGAATGTATGCCTCTTAACAAAGGAATATAACTTAGATCGTAAAAATAATTAGAGATAAATTAGGGTTAATATTGTGATCATTTTCAAATAATGTAATTGATTAAATCTCTTAAAAAAAGGTACTTGTTAACCCACAAGTACCGGTACTAAAGTTTAGTACCGATACATGTGAGTTACAGGTTTGGGCTTTTTTCATAAAAACAAACCTATACCCTATGATTATCGATACTCATGATCAGTACCGGTATTGGAGGTAACGAGTACCGATACTAATGATCAGTACCGGTACAAGTGGGTTACAGATTTGTGTTAAGAGTTTGAAACCCAAATCTGGAAGCAACGAGTACTAGTACCCGTACTTTAGTACCAGTACCAACTAGCCGTTGGCTCAAAATAGAATGGCTGGAATATTTATTTTGTCAATGTGAACATTAGGAATTAAATCCCAACGTCTAGTAGACAAGTATCCTAGGTCCTAAACTCTATAAAATGATTCTAGGACTCTTTGTTTGCACACAAGAGATATTAGAAATACAAGGGAAATTCCTAAAGCTATATTTCATAATTTTCCACCATATATTCAAGAGAAGGAATAGTTTGTTTCTCTCAATCTCTCTACGGATTTTCAAGCATATCAATGTGATTTCTTCATGCATTGTCAAGGCATTCATGCTCATTCTAGGCTCTCAAATCGATAACATTATATTTACATTTGTTGAGAGGCTTGTTGTAAGATCTTTCTTTCTTACACCTGTATTTCATTTGTTCTTGAGCATTTGCTCATTGGCTTGTAACAAACCCATTTTTGTACTTGGGTTGAGGTAACCCATTAATTACCTCGGTCAGTAAATTGATTTCCTCGGGGTTGAGGGAATCGGGTTAAAAACCCTAAGCTAGGAGGCTTAGGTAGTGAAGTACCCAAGGAAGGGGAACCACTATACATAGTGTGCCTATTTTTGTGGTTTGATTGATTGTGCAAATTTTCTTGTTATTACTGATTTTGTGTTTGAGTTTTTGTGCACATAGCCATATATTCCTCTATTTAGATCCTACAGTTTATAGATGTTTCCTATTTTTCCCATCTTTGTCTACCTCTACACTTGAGTCTATACTTTATTTGATCACTTCCTTCTATTCTACAATTCACTTAGTCCAACAGACCCCTCTAACTTTTGTCAGAATAGAAATTGTTTGTGAAAAGATTTGTTGATCTCCTCTACACGACTCCTTCCATCACCCTATACTAAGTGAATTATAGAGTCTTTTTCACCCTTCTTTACAATGAGGACATTGTAAAATTTTAGCTTAGGAGTGTGAAGTGAATCTTTAATACTTTAAATGTATTGATAGCCAAAATAAAAGAAACACGAGAAAAGTGCAAACTACCTAAAAAAATTTTAAAATTTTGAAAAATACATAAAAATTTGAAAATTTCATAAATAATAAAAATATAAAAAAATAAAAATATCAAAAATATTTTCCTAAGAGGGATTAAATTCACTTTCATAAGAAGAATTAAACGAGAGATTAACAAGGACCTTATTTAAATATTTATAATTGAAAGCTAAATTCCTTAAGGTTAGAAATAAAAATATATACATGTATATTGTAAATATTGTAAATAAAAAGAGCATTGAATTGAAAAATGAGAGAGAGAGGAAGAGAGAGTGATCGACGTTGGGTGGTAGGCGGCGGCGAAGTGGAGGCATCTAGGGTTGAAGAAGGGGGTGAGTGGAAGACATGGAGGTTGAGGAACTGGAGGAGAAGGGAGCAGGTCTGGCAGGAGAGGGCTGGTAGGATGACCGATAACTATCCAAGAAGGCCTTGGAGAAGAATGAACAACAATGTCTTGTGTTTCAAATGTCGACAAAGGGGGCAATTGGCAGCGATCTGCGGAAACCCTTTGATCTGCTTGGCGTGCAGGGGCGAAGGGCACAAATGCAATTCTTGCCATAGGAGGAAGCTGCTGCATACAAAGATGGCCTTTTCCCGCCCTGGCTGGGTAGTGAAGAAGGATTCCCGACTGCCACCGCCGCCGGCATTTGGCAGGCATTCAATTGAAGTGGAGATCCCGATATCTAAAGAGATCTCTTCTGCAGAGATCATGTTGAGGGGCTCTCTGATTGGCGAGATTATGGCAGGAAAACCATCGATAGAAAGGTTTCAAGATCTGGTATGTTCCCTAAATCCTCTGTCTGTGGGCTGGAAGGTGGCTATGTTATCTCAGTCTCATTTTCTAGTATATGGTTTGGGCATGATGGATGTTGAGAGACTGAGATTTTGATCGAACTCTTTTGAAGAAATTAATGTGATCTGGAGAATGGTGTCCCCCTTTGATGGGGCTCTCCCTGATCGGCCTCCTCAAAGAGTGGGTTCTAGGAGGGTTCTTCTTGAGATTAGTGGACTACCATTGCATCTTAGATCTAAGGGAGTTGTTACTAAGATGGTTGCAGGCTTTGCTTCCATCTGTGAAGGGTCTGAAGTCATGATTCAATAAGGGGATATCCGATCACCTAGAATTGAGGCTGATGTATTCAATGCTGGCTTGATTCCGGATAGGGTTACGATATGATGTGGGGGTTCCTCATGGCTTATTCGCCTAACAGTGGCTGGACAAGTGTCTAGGCAGTTAGAACAAGGGCAGGTTAAGACGTCTGGGGCCAACACTGAGGAGATGCAACAGGAAGAAAGGGTGGGCCACACTTCACCAGATGAAGCCCCTGAATCCAAAAAGAGGAAGGACTGCCACCAGGACTATGCAGAAAAGGACTTGATGCATATGGAAGATGTTAATGCATTAGGAGGTTGATGTCAAGCATTGGTAGCCAAAGAGGATGGTTATATGGAGGTTGCTAATGCTTCTAAGAAAGAATCAGAGGTCCTTAGCAGCAAAGAGGAGGGGAGGATAGGAATGGAACTGGTACTCAGCAATGATAGCAGAGCTCTCAAAGAGGTGAATCAGGTGCAGTTCACAATTCCTTCTGATCTGAAATATGGTAGCGGATCCAATCATAAAAGAGGTGTGGATAGATCCCCTTATATGCTTAGAAGGAGAAGGATGAGAACTTGACCCCTATTGTGGAGCAACCCATTGCAAACTCGATCATGGTTGAGTATGTGGGCTATTTGGCTCAAGGGGATCAATCTGGAAAGGAATGAGAGTGTTGACTTGGAATGTGCGTGGGCTGCGCAATAAGATGAGAAGGACTTCCTTGTGTAGATATCTTTCTGAGTGGGAGATTGATTGTGCTCTCATCCAAGAGACACATGTGGAGGTGGAGAATGGTCAGCAATGGGATTGTTTTAAGCAATCTGGATGTACTAATGTTGTGGTAAAGGGTGCATCTAGAAGGTATGGCAGAATGGCTATTTGGTGGAGAAAGTCTTGTCTTTTGGTAATTGAAGTCATTCATGATAGGCACATGCTTACTTGCAAATGCCAATCTCCCAAAGGAGATATGGAATGGTATGTGTCATGCATTTATGGCCCTTGTGTGGCTACAGACAGGGCTAGTCTTTCGGAGGAACTTTCTGCAATGCATCAAAGGGTGCAGGAGGTCCCTTGGCTTATAGGGGGTGACTTTAATTGTCATCTCTCAAGTGATGACAGACCTGGTGGGAGGTTGGACAGTTCTATGGCAGGCTTTCAAATGACTGTGCAGAATCTGGGAGTGACAGAATATCCTGTTAGTGGAGTTGAGTTAACTTGGAGAAATTGTAGTGGACAATCATCTAGGTTGGACAGATTCTTTGGCAGTCCTAGCTTGTTGGAGAGGCATCAATTATCAGTTGTTATGAGCCTTGATAGGCCTTTCTCTGATCACACTCCACTAGTTTGGACAGTGGGACGAACTCTGACATTGGATCTTATTTCAAACTCAAGGGATCTTGGTTTAGGGAGGAGGGGTCTGTGCAAATGGTGTCTCAGTGGTGGCAGAACAAGGCAGTGCAAGGATCTACCACATAGCAGTTGGCTGCAAAGTTGACAGGCTTGCATGACATGTTGAAATAATATGGATAGGCAGTGGCACTGATCAGAGAACAAAGGAGGAGGGAGGCACTGGCAGTGATCAAAGAATTGGATCTGAAGGAGTGCAGGCAGTCTTTGAATCCCCATGAGTTGCAGCAAAGATAGCAGATGCAGTCAGTAGTGGGGGAGGAGGATCTGAAAAGAGAAGTGGACTGGCATGAAAGATCAAGACAGCTATGGCTCAAAGAGGGTGATGCAAACACAAAGTTCTTTCATCTTGCGGCCAATGCTAGGAGAAGATTCAATCTTATATCATCAATTAAAGTAGATGAGAGAACTATTAATTCTGTTAACGAAATCAGAAGTGAAGCAGGCAAATATTTCAAAGAATTGGCCAAGGCTACACCAAAGGGCTCTTAGAGGATGGCATCGGTGGATTTCCCAAGTGTCAGTAGGGATCAGAGAGACATGTTAGTTACTCCTATATCTGAATAGGAAGTATTGAAAGCAATTAAAGACTTAAATAATGAAGGGGCCCTTGGTCCGGATGGGATTCAAGTTTTCTTTTACAAAGAACTGTAGAGTGTTGTCAAAATGGATGTAATAAAGGTTATTCATGAATTTGAACTGGGCAACTCTGGTTTTGAGAGATTGAATAAATCCTATCTATCCCTGCTTCCAAAAAAATCAAGTGCGGAGAAGTTTTCTGATTATAGACCCATTGCACTATCTAATTCTATTTACCTTATTATCAGTAAGATTATAGCCAATAGAATGCGAGAGGTATTGAAGGACTTGATAATGCCGGTCCAATCTGCATTTCTTCTTGGGAGATCGCTACAGGAGTCCTTCATTACGGCGCAGGAGATGGTAATGGGATGGCACAGGCGAAAGACTAAGGCCATTTTATGGAAAGTAGACTTCTCCAAGGCTTATGATTCAGTCTCCTGGTCGTATCTGTGGGAAATCCTTAAAAGGAGGAAATTTCCACCTTAGTTGATACAGTGGGTGAAGACATGCATCACGACAGCCTCCTTTTCCTCATTGATAAATGGGAAACCATGCCGAAGTTGGATTCAGCCCCAATGTGGAGTTAGGCAAGGATGTCCACTTGCCCCTCTGATTTTTAATCTTGCAGTGGATACACTGGCAGGATATGTATGCAAACTGGCAGCGGATGGATTTATAAGGGGATATTCAATGTCTAATAATAGGGCGTTAGCTCACATCCTCCAATATGCAGATGACACTGTTCTTTTTTGTGGAAGGGGGAAGAGGGAAGTGCAAGTGCTTTTTCATATGGTTAAGATTTTTGGTGAGATTTCTGGTCGTAGACTTAATGGAAACAAATCTTCCCTGGTCTATTTTGGGATGAATGGAATGACCCAGAATGACATCTCTACCACTTTGGGTACGCCTGTGGTCTCATTGCCTATCAAATATCTGGGATTGCCTCTGAAATGCACTAAAATGAGGAAAGCAGATTGGTCCTTCCTATATGAAAAGGTGGCTACGAAATTGGAGAGTCGGAGTAGTCGATACCTATCAAAAGGGGGGAAGTATATATTACTAAATTCTGTCATTACATCGATTCCAGTTTTTTTCTTCCCTGCTCTCAAAGCCTCGAAGTAAATTTGGAAAAAACTTGATGTGATGTGCAAAAGATTCTTCTGGAAATGGGCCTCTCACCAAGGGGCTTTTCTTCAACCTTTAAAATGGGATTCAATTTGCAAGACAAAAAAGATTGGTGGCATGGGTGTTAGATCCCTCAAGGAATTTAATGATGCTTTGCTGTTGAAGTGAGCCGTTCGACTGCTACAGAGGGGAAAAAAATGTGGACAGAAATAGTTCAAGATAGCTATGGGGCTGCCAATGATGAGAAGAACCGCCTAAACTCCCATAAACCATCTCCATTTTGGTCTTCGGTGGTGCGTGCCTTGAGGGATAATTAGTTTTTGTTCAAATCCGTACTAGGTGATGGGAAAAGCTTCAAATTCTAGCTGGAGAATTGGGTACCTGGGGGGGTGATTAAAGACAGGTACCCCCTTGTTGTGCCTTTGGATAAAAATGCTATGGTTTCTGATTATTGGGATGTGGAGTCTGAGCAGTGGTCTTTGAATAATGCTATGTGGAATAATCATGAAACAAGAACACGAGCAGAGAATGACCGCCTCATGCAAGAACTTGCTGCCTTCAAACCCACGCCTCATGAATATGACACATATAAGTGGGAGGGTAAGTTTTCTTTAGCGGCTACCTATGACAAGTTGATTAACTCTTCCAGGATGGCGGAACTTGATGAGGAGGGGAAAAAGTTATGGAAATTAAAAATACCTATGAAGTTACAAATTTTTTTGTGGCTCTGTAGAAGGGACGGTCTGATTACTGGAGATCTGAGGCACAGGAGAATGGGAACTCCCACTCAGTTTTGCCACTTATGTGGGATGCATAATGATTCCAACACTCATATTTTTTCTTCGTGTGTGATCACAGATTATATCTGGAGGA
Source organism: Thalassia testudinum (assembly GCA_037157565.1). Lineage (NCBI taxonomy): Eukaryota > Viridiplantae > Streptophyta > Magnoliopsida > Alismatales > Hydrocharitaceae > Thalassia > Thalassia testudinum. Next base: position 28,935,390 of record JAZHRO010000073.1, read on the forward strand.
AAGTGTGTAATGATTCTCTTCCCACATGGGAGAATCTATAGTGTTTTCTTATGGATGGGAATAAGCCATGTTTACCTATGGTGGCTGTGTTATGGTCTGTATGGAGGGCTAGAAATGAGTGTGTTTTTCAGGAGACTCCAGTGAATGTGGATAAGATTGTAAATTGCTATTGGAGTCTCATACAGCAATGGGGTTCGAATATGTAATTGTGTTCATCTTTTATTAATAAAAGCTCTCCTGGTTTGCTATCGGTGACTCGATAGCATTCCTTTCCTTCTCAAAAAAAAAAAGAGCATTGAATCCCTACTTTGGGCTTCCTTTTGAATATCTTTTCAAAACACATATTTGTTTACAACTTTTGAATGGGGTTTTTCTTGAGCTTAGAGTCTGAAACCCGAAGATGTTCTGTTTTTTCCTACTCTTCATTCTAAAACAAAGTAACTAAGATGTCATTAATCCTTATACAAGACTTAAATTTTGGAACTAAATTGTAACTTTCTTGGTCAATAAGACTAGGTTATGTCCTTTTGACTTTTGAATGTCTATTTTTATCACCAAGTTGAGTAAAGAGACTAGATACTTAGAGCTAATCAGGTAAAGAGGTTAGTAGAATCCTTAACCAAAAGGTCTAATGGGCTATAATTAGCTTAATCAATTGAGAATGTTCGGCTAGACTTGGCGTTGTGTCTTGATAGATCCTGCAAGTTGATACTAATGGTTTAAGGGACTAGAAAGTGAAAGGCTTTGTTGTCCTCTCTAGTTTACAAGCTAAGTAACATAAGTGTACACACTTCAGACACATTAGAATTATTTTATGGGCATTTTAGACCGCGAAAACACAGGTCAAGAGATCGATTCTAAATCCTCTTTAGTCCAAGGATTTCCGTGGGGTGACTCTTGAAAGGTTGAAGGATGTGCTACTCACCTAAAAAAAAGACTTGGAGATTTTACTATTAGTAAGAAAATGAGTATTGATAAAAAATTATAGACACCCTGCAGTTAAGCCTCTCGCTACAAATGGATGCTTATGCAATTTTTATCCAGCATATAAAGCATCTCGCTACAAATGAATGCTACCCCTTCCTCCACCAATAAAAACACCTCAATACAAATGGGTGTTTTAACCTATAGAAAATGGATTAGAGAAATATGGAGATAAAAACTAGGAATAAGAGACCTAGTGGTCCACCGAGGAAATATACACCTAGAGTGTTGACCTTGGGATAAAAATAGGTGAGGAGGAAGCAACCAAATCTTAGTAAGGCCAAGCCAAAGGCTTGAATTGGAATAGCCTGGATTGGGATCTTGATGTCTTGAGATCTGGATTTTTGTAACTTCAGATGACTGTAAGGCGAGTCTATTTCACTTGCATGGACATTTTAACTTCATAGCTACTAAACCTTGATTAGGCAATGAATCATGAGAAATCAAGTTTTCGAGACTAGTAGTTAAGGCCTAAAGGAGTCCATCCTTGATGTTGTGGACTAGTTGGTTTAGGGATTTTGTTTTCTTTCTGAACTTGGTTAATAAAGGGTGTTTAACTAATTTACAAAAGTTTAAGATGGTTAAAATTAGAATTCAGGAGCTTAAAGACTGGCCTGTGCCTATTATTTTTTTAAGTTAGAATTTAATTTCCAGTCTTTGAGTCTTGTTACATTATCCATCTTGACTTCTTTGATTTTTACAATTTAGACTGGATATAGAGAATAAACGGGTTTTTGATGTTTTGATTTGGAATAAATTCCCGTCAAGAATCTAATTTTATGAATACTTGTTTCCTAGGGATATTTAGGGTTTTGAGTCCTCGATAAGAAGATTCCTGCAAATGCTCTTTTTTATTTATGGATATTTATTTAAAACAAAAAATACAAAAATATAAAATCTTAAAAATATATTCTAATCTATTCATTCCTCTACTATAAAATTATTTAATCACCCTGGCATTTAAATCCTCATATTTTTGGTTAATTTTTCTGCGTACTAGTGAAACTTTGTCTTGGGGATATGATGAGAGACTGATCATGGCTTCTAATTATCATTAATTAGCTAGTTTCCCTAGCTAATTATCAAGAAATAACATAAATATAGGGTTAACTATAATATAAGGGCAAAATAGTAAGGACCAATAAAATATGCCAAAATAACATAATTAAGGTTTAATTAATGTTAATATAAGTTTAATTAGTAAATAGGATTCAAATCAATATTATTTAGCTATATAAAGTATTTAATATAAGTTATACTAATTAATGAACTAAGTTATTAATTAACTTAACTACTTTAGTTAGCCACTTTGATAAATATAAATAAATGAGAAAAAATATAATTTCAAGGCATAAATATTTTATTTACATCATTTATAATCATATATAAAAAGTTGAAGAATAAATAAATTAAAATAAGTCCAAAAACTCCCTATTTACATTTATGCCCTTAATTATCATTTCAATTGAATCCTTTTATAATAATTAGCTCCTTCACTATTTGCATTTATGTCCTTGTGTACACTCCTTCAACCTCTTCTTGCTAGACGGCTATTGAGCTCCGGTAACCACACTCTCCGATCACAGCCTATTCGACGTCATCCCACCTTTAGATCTTACATCCAACCTTCGCTTACCTTCCACATTTCATCCATCGATCCAGATCTCCCTGTAATCCTATTTTTCCTGGGTGACTAAGCTCACCTACATCGAAGATGACGTCGGTGGTTCCTACATACCTAAATGAGAATTCGTCCAGATACATCCCCCAAAATGTCATCATAACCTATAAATAGCTCCCCATACATCCAATCTCGAATAGCAACCCCCTTCCTACTTCTAAAATTGAGGTTATTCAGTAGGCTTTCATCCGAGCTTTGGCATCTGTTGAAACGTTTTTTTCGAATCGCTACGCTTACATGTTTGGTTTTGAAAAACCTATCGTTGTAGTTCGAAAGCGAAGAATTCGTGTTCAACAAATAAAATTTATACCGAAATTAAAATTCCGGGTCGAACACAGGGAGGCGGCCGTTTTATTTAAAAACTACGCGTTTCTTTTTATTTGTCACAGAATAATTCAATTTTAAAACTATCTAATTATTTACAATAAATAGAAGAGAGAGAGAGAGTAAGAGAGAAAGAGAATATTACACAGAGAAATCAAAATGAGATGTAGAATAAACAAGGAATTTTCATTGAAGAGATTGTTCATTACAACTAGAAAGCATAAAACAATTACACTAGAAAGTGATAAATTTACTCTAGAAAGCATTAAAAGAATGGAGGGAGAAATGTCCTCCTCGACAATTGCTTGGAGGATGAGCAGATTAATCTAGAAAGTAGTAACTCTATACTAGAAAGCAGTAAAAAGAATAGGGAGAGAGAAATCCTCCTCGACGGTTGCTTGGAGGACAAGCCGGACGGGATGACTCCTGGACGAAGGAGAATGAAGCAGGACGAAGGAGGACGAAGCAGAAGAACGGGAATGGAGTAGCACGCCGTCGTCTTCGCGGGATCCACTTCCAAAGGGGAACGAAAATTGGACTTTATCTTGCAAGAAGCATCCCGGGTGTGGGACAAGCTTCTTTTGAGCTTTGGAGGGGTAGAGAGGAGAAAGAAGGGATGAGAATTTCGTATGGAGGGGGTCTCCTTTTATAGTTGCAAGGAGTGGGGGCAAAATGGACATTACAACTTCAAAATAGTAAATAAGGGGTCTTTAGTGACGGATAAATCCATCACTAAAGCTCCCTTCGTGGGCGACGTGAGCGGCTCGTGCGCGCCCGTTCGGCTGCTCGCGCGCGCAACGCCCGCGCACGTCCATTGATTTTCAGCCGTCCGATCGCGAGATCGGACGGCTTAAAATGCGTCCGCGCCAGCTGCGTTGCGCGCCCCCCGCGCGTCTGATTGCGCGTCCGATTGCGCGTCTAATCGCGCGTTGACGCTATTGGACGCGCGGGGCAGTCCGATCTCCATCTGACGCTCCATGCGCCTCAATTGATCGTGCCCTCCAGCCCCTCGCCGCGGATCGAACCCGCGCCCCGTGCTCGCGATAGCGCACTGGACCACTACTCTATGGGGCGCAGATGGTCGAGCAGGCGCTTTTAAATGCGAGCACCCATAGCCGTTGGATTAAGATCCAACGGCGGAGAGCGATCGGGCGCGGGGCCTTCATAAGATGAAGCGATCTCTTGGGCGGCTGAGATGGCGCCACGTGGCGCTATCTTGGCCATCCATCTTCTGGAAGTTGTAGATGGTGCCACGGATGTCGGATTGACTCGATTTTTGTGTCGTTGGGTTGCGATCGTCGATACGAATTCATCCGTGCAGTCGGATTTATCATCTGAAGTAGGGATTTACACCATCCTGGCCCTTGATCTTCTAGGATTCCCAGGTCACTATCTGATGCTACGGATGCCTGATTAGGGCAATCTTGGAGTCGTTGAACTCCAATCATCGCCCTGATCGCATCCATATGGTTGGATCTTTGATCCAAGGTCCTGGTAAAATATTTGCCCTGTCCAAGCACATAAAAGGAGACAATTAACCTCCATTTTATTCAAACTATTCTAAATGCAAGATGATGCATGTAATGCAATATTTATATCATGAAATGCAATCCTATGCTTAAGAACATGCATAAATAGACATCTTAAGTAGTGTAAATGTGTTTACATCATTACCCCATGCCTATCTTTTGCTAGTCCCTAGCAAAAACTATATGCTATTTATAAAAGAATTAGGTTAGATTATTTGGATTGAGTTATTTTTCAATCATTAAGAAATTGTCTACTTAGGAACTGAATTTTCAAACACACAACAGTGCCCGAGTATCAGCCAAAATGCAGACCGCTTCAAGCCCTCGCCTTATTAAAAGAAAAATTTCTTTTTCTCTTTTTCTCTTCTAATTTTTTTTTATTTTCAAATTTTCAGGTTTAAGAGTGGCTTTCTACGGCCATTCAACTCACCCAAAATTTGATGAGAACCCTAAGCTTTAAGCATCTTATTGTGATTGTGATAGACTCGTTGACCGGCAATTAGAATGGACTTCGGATTTCTACGCCTCTAGGTGACCTAACCAAAATTCTACCTAAAAGTGTATCTTTACAACCGGTAGCTTTCTCCCTACTTTTATTTTTTTTTTTACGGGGTCAATACAAGGGTGAATCCAGTATATATCTCCCCGGTTTATTCTACTTCTCCGCTTCTTCCTAAGTGTTTTGGGAATTTTTAGTGCATTTTCTGAGCTGGGTTTTGGACAACCGGTCGATGAGCTGTTACCACCGACAACTTGCCAGCCATACTCATGCGGCGAAGTGTGGCTTATTTCTTTTTGTTCTTTTCTCCCTTTTTTTTTTTTAAATAGGTGGCTTCCCTGGTCTAAGATTTACCTAAGGGCAGGAAAAAGAGAAAGGTCCAGTGACTGGGCTCTGGACAACCTACCTATGGGCTGTTACCCACGATAACTTGCTAGCCATATCACCCTAGAAAGTTCATTAGCTACCCAATTTCCGTTAAAATCGCAAATAATGAGTCAGTGCAAAGAAAGTGTGTAGATGCTTAAGACTTAAAATTCCCTCAAATCAGATGGCAGGTTGATAAGTCGTGTACTTATCACCCAAACTTATTTACTCCAATTACGAAAGAATTAAGATGGTGAGGACTCAAAAACAAATTCGCATTTTAGTGGATACACAGGCTAATTAAGTCCAAAGACCTGAGGGGTCTTTGTGTTCAGATCCTAAGGTAAAATTTCTTAGGATTGAAAATTTTCTTAAACCCAAATTCTCTTTCCTAATTCCAAATTTTTTTTTTTTTTAAAAAGAAAATAAAACAAATCTACGGAGCTGACGAATGAATTCAGAGATGAATATCCACCCCCCCATGCCTATCTAATGCAATGTCCTCATTGTATTAAAAAGACATAAAACAGAGTGGAAAAGCGTAGAAAGCAACTGAATTGCGTGAATGTCAGGTCCGCTCCGAGATGAAAACTAAGAAAAACTGTATATGTGCTGAGTTTAGTGCCTTCAGCTAGTCACACAATACAAGGAAAAGAAATGAAGAATTCACAAGTGCAGGTCCAGTGACTAGGCTCTGGACCTTTCTTTTTAAGTAGGTGGCTTCCCTAGTCTAAGATTTACCTAAAGGCAGCAAACTAAGAAAGGTCTAGTGACTGGGCTCTGGACAACCTACCTATGGGCTGTTACCCACAATAACTTGCCAGCCATATCACCCTAGAAGGTTCATTAGCTACCCAATTTCCGTTTGAATCTCCGAACAACGAGTCAGTGCAAAGAAAGTGTGTAGATGCTTAAAACTCAAAATTCGCTCAAATCAGAGGGCGGGTTGATAAGTCGTGTACTTATCACCCAAACTTATTTATTCCAATTATAATAGAATTAAGATGGCGAGGACTCAAAAACAAATCCACATTTTAGTGGATACACAGGCTAATTAAGTCCAAAGACCTGAGGGGTCTTTGTGTTCAGATCCTAATGTAAAATTTCTTAGGATTAAAAAGTCCTAATGTCCAACTAATCCTTCCTAATTTTTTTTTTCATTTTTTTTAAATAAGAAGAGAGACAATTTACATGGATTTCACAAGGCTAACCAAATAATTTAAGAATGAATCCACCCCCCCATGCCTAGATGATGCAATGTCCTCATTGAAAAAGAGACATGAAAGAAAGGGTAGAATATGAAAGATGTCACCTGGATATGAAGCTCGTATCAGCCTTGTGTCATATGTACAATTGCTGAGTTTAATGCCGTCAGCTAGGCGAAGTCCAGCCAAAGAAGTCACAGAATGGCTAGAGCAACAGAGTTTGAGACGGGTTCTGGAAGATTACGGTCAACAACAGGCTTCAAACGTTGACCGTTGACTTTAAAGGTGTTACCCGTCTTTGGGTCAGAAATCTAAACGGCACCATTAGGAAAAATCTGATCAATTATGAATGGGCCATTCCACTTAGATCTAAGTTTACCAGGAAAGAGTTTAAGTTTAGAATCAAATAACCAGACCTTCTGGTTTGGCTCGAAGCTCTTGCAGGAAATCAATTGATCATGTAGAGCTTTGGTCCGAGCCTTGTAGATCTTGGCATTCTCATAAGCATCATTTCTAAGCTCCTCCAACTCAGATAGTTGGAGTTTCCTGGTCTTTCCAGCTAGATTCAAATCTAAATTGCATTGTTTGATTGCCCAGAATGCCCTATGTTCAATCTCTAAGGGTAGATGGCATGCCTTTCCATACACCAAACGGAATGGAGACATGTCGATGGGCGTTTTATACGCCGTACGGTAGGCCCAAAGAGCATCCTCAAGCTTTTGAGTCCAATCCTTACGATCAGGCCTAACCATTTTTTGCAGAATGTTCTTGATCTCTCGATTGGAGATCTCAGCTTGTCCATTCGTTTGGGGATGGTAAGGTGTGGAAATTCGATGATTAACCCCGTATTTGGCCAATAAATTTCGGAATTGGGCATTAGTAAAATGAGTGCCACCATCACTGATGATAGCCCTCGGAATCTCGAACATACTAAAGATATTTTTCTTGACAAAATTGATCACCACCTTGTGGTCATTGGTTCGGGTGGGAATTGCCTCAATCCATTTGGACACATAATCAACAATAACAAGAATGTACTGATGTCCAAATGAAGGGATAAAGGGTCCCATGAAATCGATGCCCCAAACATCGAAAATTTCTACAAGAAGAATAGGGTTTAGGGGCATCATGTCTCTCTTAGTTATGTTCCCGAGTGACTGACATCGAGAACATGACCTTGAGAAGTCCTGGGCATCCTTGAATAAAGATGGCCAATAGAAGCCAGATTGCAAGATTTTTGCAACCGTCTTTCTTCTGGAGAAATGTCCACCACACTCAGATGCATGGCAGAACTCGAGTATACTGTTGAATTCATTCTCCGGTATGCATCGGCGAATAATCTGATCAGAGCCCATGCGATACAGTTCAGGGTCCTCCCAAAAGTAGTATTTGGCCTCAGATTTAAGTCTATCTCGTTGTTGCTTGGTTCAATCCTGGGGTTTTTGACCAACGGCCAAATAGTTAACAATGTCAGCAAACCATGGGGTGTGGACACCTAAAACTGTAAGAATGGTTTCGTCTGGAAAAGTGTCAGTAATCGGAATGTCCGGACAAGAAGAATCATCTCGGAGTCTCGAAAAATGATCCGCTACCACATTTTGCACCCCGGCTTTATCCTTGATTTCAAGATCAAATTCTTGAAGAAGAAGAATCCAACGAATAAGCCGGGGTTTAGCATCCTCTTTAGCCAAGAGATGTCTCAAGGCCGAGTGGTCGGTATGAACAATAACATGAGACCCCAAGAGATAAGCCCTGAATTTTTCCAACGCAAATACTACAGCTAGTAATTCCTTTTCAGTAACAGTGTAATTCCTCTGGGCTTCATCTAGAGTTTTACTAGCGTAGTAAATGACAGAGGGCTTTCAGTCAATTTTCTGACCCAGGACAGCCCCGACCACGTAATTAGAAGCGTCGGTCATGATCTCAAATGGGGCTGTCCAAATTGGTGGTTGTAAAATTGGAGCACAGGTGACTGCCATTTTCAGAAAATGAAATGCCTTTCGGCATGATTCGTCAAAAACAAACGGCATTTCTTTGGTAAGAAGATTGCTCAAAGGACGAGCAACCTTCAAGAAATCCTTGATGAATCTTCTATAAAATCCCACATGGCCTAAAAATGATCTGATTTGTTTAACAGATGTGGGAGGAGGAAGTTTAGCGATAGCATCAACCTTAGCTTTGTCTACTTCAATTCCCCGTTCAGAGATTACATGACCCAAAACGATGCCTTCTTGGGTCATGAAATGACTCTTTTCCCAGCTAAGGACCAGTCGTGTCTTGATACATCGCTTAAGAATCATTTCTAAATTAGGCAAACAAGAGTCAAATGATTCTCCGAAAATAGAGAAATCATCCATGAAGACTTCCATAAACTCTCCCACCATGTCAGAAAATATGGCTAGCATACACCTTTGAAAAGTCGCAGGTGCTTTGCATAACCCAAAAGGCATCCTACGAAAAGCAAAGGTTCCATAGGGACAGATGAAAGTAGTTTCTTCCTGATCCTCGGGATGGATAGGAACTTGGTTATATCCCGAGTAGCCATCAAGAAAACAGAAGTACTTCTGCCCAGCTAATTTTTCCAAGATTTGATCAATGAAGGGCAGGGGAAAATGATCCTTTTTAGTGGCTGTGTTCAGCTTCCTGTAATCAATACAAACTCTCCAAGAGGAAGCTGAATGAATTGTGACAGATTCACCTCTCTCATTAGTCACAACAGTAATCCCGACTTTCTTTTGAACAATCTGAACGGGACTTACCCAGGGACTGTCAGAGATTGGATAAATAATTCCTGCATCGAGCCACTTGATGATTTCCTTTCTAACCACTTCTCGCATATTTGGATTCAATCTCCTCTGCATCTGGCGAGAAGGGCAGGATCCATCTTCCAAAAATATTCTATGATTATAGTAAGATGGCTCAATCCCCCTAAGGTCATGAATGGTCCAACCAATTGCCTCCTTATGTTCCTTTAGGACCGTAATCAATTTAATCTCTTGCTCCTTTGTCAATTTAGCACTAATAATCATAGGGAGCGTATTCTGCGGTCCTAAAAATTGATATTTTAAATTCACGGGCAATGGTTTCAATTCAAGCTGGGGTGGGGTAATGATTGATGGTAGGGTAGATGCTGAAGATTCAACAAGAGGAAGAGGTTTTGAGTGAACAAAATCAGTAACCTCTTCCGAAGATGTCAGGTTAGAGGGTTGTGAGTCAAATTTATCAACCAAAGAGGAACTTTCAATTGAAGAAACTGTCAAACAAGTTTCAATATTAACATAGTCCTCATCAAGTTCCTCAATAAATCCACTATCCTCAAATTTGTTGATCGCCTTAAAAATATCCAATTTCATTCATTGGTCCCCAAAGGCGATTTCCATGCTATCGCTTTCACAATTAATGTTGGCCTTTGCGGTAGCCAGGAACGGACACCCCAGAATGATGGGCGTGTTCCTCAGATTATCTGGTACATCCATGTCAAGGACAAGGAAATCTACAGGAAAATAGAAATCCTTGACCTTAACTATAACATCTTCAATAACGCCTCGCGGGTTTGTGACCGAACGGTCTGCTAACTGTAGCGTTACTGAAGTTGGCCGAAGTTCACCTAACCCAAACTTCTCATAAAGAGAAGTCGAAATTAGGTTGATGGATGCACCGAGATCCAAAAGTGATCTATCAAATGTATAATCTCCGATAACGCAAGAAATCAAAGGAGCACCCGGATCTCTCTTTTCCTGAGGGAGGTAGTGCAGGATAACAGAGCTAGCCTGCTCGGAGAGTACCACCTTCCTCGGAACAGATTCTCTCGACTTACACTTTTGTGTACATAATTCCTTTAAAAATTTTGCGTAAGTTGGTATGTGCTTGATAGCGTCAAGGAGCGGAATATTGATCTCAACATTCTTAAATAAATTCAAAAGCTCCTCATTATTATCAACAGACTTCTTCTTCTTTACTTTGGCTAAGGCTTCAGGAAAAGGAACATGAGTCAGATCTTTGGAATCAGGTTCCCGAGCCTTGATTTCTCCTCTAGAATTCTCCTCGCTCTCCTCAAATTCTTCAGGATTCAAAAGATCTGAATAGTGTGGTTGTGGATCCTGAGTCTTCTTACCACTCCTCAAAGTGACAGAATTTGCAGAAGCGTAAGAATTTGGGTCTTAGGGAGGGTTAGGAAAGATTGGAGGGGCTTGATTGACCATGAATTGTTGATTAGCAGAAGAAGAAGACGAGGAACCCTGCTCAACCACCTAGGCATGTGCGTGCGGGTCCCTCTAATTTCCGTACCCTTGGGCTTGATTGCCCGAATTTATAATGTTTCGCGGGTTGGGTACGGGTTGGGATGGTAGAGATCTGGGTTGACGAGAGTTAGCAATGAGCCCGGATTGCAAGTTGTCCAGCAAGTTTTTCATTTGCTGCATAAGCTGGAGCATAGATCCTTGCATCTCTACCATTTGACGGTTCAAATCAGCTTGCCCTGCGGGTTGACGGGCATTCCAAGCTGGCTGATTGACTTGATTCGGAGGCAACTGAGTATATACTTGACCCTGACCCATTGGTCGTTGCGGACCGTAGTTGCTGGGTCGGAATTGGGTCTGTTGCCCCGGATTTTTCCAAGAGAAGTTAGGGTGGTTTCTCCAACCTGGATTATAGGCATTCGAGTAGGGGTTAGATCTAACATTCTCTTGTACAGCATAGACATCCTCAAAGGGTGAGGATGGAGAGAAAGAAAGGGAAGGATCATAAAAACTGGGATCAAAGGCCCCAGTTGGGAACCCATGGGGTTCCGAAAAATGCTGACTCATAGGTTGAGTCGCATCAAGTTGATTCACGAACTCCTGTCCAGAAGGAGCTCGTGAGGAATGAAATCCTGAATTTTGGGATTGAGTGGATTGAGAGTTGTTCATAGAATTGCCAGCCATCCACTCTTCCATTCTTTTAGCAACCAAGTCCACCTTATCAAGTTTATTACAAATCAATTCCATATCAAACGAATGAGAGTCATGGACTTCATTGACATTTGATCTGGGTTACTGGGACCGGTTAAAAGTATCCATGAAGGCATGATTAATTGAATTCTCACTCATTTCCTCAAATAAATCATGTGCACTATCTGCATCTTTATTGAGGAAATTTCCTCCGCAAGAAGCATCCACATGGTTTCTGAGTTGCTCATTCAACCCATGATAGAAGATCTGCACGAGTTGCCATTTCGGCACCTCGTGGTGTGGACACCTCCGCAATAAGTCCTGGAATCGCTCCCAGGCCACATGAAACTGCTCCCCCGGCCGCTGGGTAAAGGTAGTGATTTCCCGTCTCAAAGCATTGGTACGACCGACTGGGAAGAATTTCTTCAGAAAGGCCGATTTCAACTCATTCCAAGTTGTAATTGGTCTTCCTATTGTCCTATACCAATGCGTGGCTTTATCCCTAAGAGAGTGGGGGAAGAGCCTCATGATCATTTGCTCCTCGTTAACGTTTCGAGCCTTGGTGGTCTGGACCAAAGTGGTCAAATCTTCCAAATGCTGAAATGGATCTTCGGAGCCAAGCCCATGATAATGTTTAATCAGGCTTAACACCTGGGGCTTGATTTCTACGTCACCGGCTGGAATCTGGACGCCGGGACGTTCCCCGTAATTTGAAGGATCATAAAAATGCTTCAAGGGCTGAGCGCCCTACATTCTCTGGAACCATTCCTGCATTCTCTGCATTTGTTCCAGCTACCTTCGAAATTCCTCCTGTGGATTTTCAAGCAGAGGAGGCTGTTGTTCGGCCATGGGATCAAATTGACCAAAATCTAACTTGTGCCTCCTAGAATGTTCTAACGGTCCTTCCAATCAGGGATTCAATGACCGTCTTCCCAGCATAAACTAGGAGAAGGTCGGAAGGACTGGGGATATGGACCCTGCAGCAAAACAAAACAAGGCTGTCCTTAAGTGGGATAGCCTAAGGATCTACTGACTCCCAAAACTAGCCTTAAGACTGTAAGTGATTTACTCTACTTGCGTCTGTTTAATCCAACCAGTTAGAAGGAGGGACTGGGGAGAAGGTTCTTCCTTTGGCTTTCGCCTCCGGTTCCTAGTGTACCCCCCAGCCACGATCGTTTGACTCTACTCCCCTAGCTAGACATCAGATTAATCAATACAAGTAGGTTAATCAAAAATAATCTCAAACTAGGCCCTGAAGAGCGAATCAAACCTTAAGGCCAACGCCTACTTAATTTTATTAAGGCCTGGGATTGTGGTGCTTATGGAATGTGATGGGCCCTTACAATGGGTTGTGCCCTTAATGATTGATTAAGATTTGTGTAAGTGCGTGCACAACCAGGGTTTTCAAGCAAGATTATTGATAATGTGTGAATTTTAGTGTTCAAATCTTGCTTAAGTAGCTTTTAAGGTTTCAAATTAGGTGAATTGCAATCAAGTTTCTAGCAAACCAAGTTGTAAAACATGGGTGAAGATTGTTTTCCTTTAAAATCAGAAAGAAAGTGGAGTGCCTGGAATATACCTAGATTGAAAACCCTAAGGAGGAGCTACTTGATGAGTTAGTTTTAAAATAAAGTGGTGCGGCCCAAACAACTGGCCACAAATGCACCACTAAGTTAGGCACTCAAAGATGATTAACCTAGAATGATTTCTACTCTGTTATGTGTTGCTTTGTGTGTATCGGTTCCACAGATCAGAACCTGGTTGAGTAGAAAACAAATCAAGTTGATCAAGTGCCTTGAATGTGGGTGTGTGTTGTGTGTTTGTTGAAAATTACCCCACAAGATTATCTTTTTGTTATTTCTTTTTTTCATGGATGAGGGTGGAATGAATGTGAGTGAAAATCCAAACAACCAAACTATTCCTAGGATTTATGAAAACACTTAGGTTAATTGGGATTTGGATTTAATGTGGCGAATGAAATCTATAGAGGGGGAAAGAATGGGGGAGCACTTACAGTTGTCTTCAACTGCACTTTACTCCAGTCTATTGCTTGTTGATTCCTTGATGGAGGTCTCTGCAAAACAATAGACATAAGAGAAAGCTAGTTAGAAAACAAATAAAGTGCAAGAAATGCGAAGAAAAGATCGAAAATCGTTGCCTCCCCGGCAACGGCGCCAAAATGTTGAAATGTTTTTTTCGAATCGCTACACTTACGTGTTTGGTTTTGAAAAACCTGTCGTTGTAGTTTGAAAGCGAAGAATTCGTGTTCAACAAATAAAATTTATACCGAAATTAAAATTCCGAGTCGAACACAGGGAGGCAGACGTTTGATTTAAAAACTACGTGTTTATTTTTATTTGTCACAGAATAATTCAATTTTAAAACTATCTAATTATTTACAATAAATAGAAGAGAGAGAGAGAGTAAGAGAGAAAGAGAATATTACACAGAGAAATCAAAATGAGATGTAGAATAAACAAGGAATTTTCATTGAAGAGATTGTTCATTACAACTAGAAAGCATAAAACAATTACTCTAGAAAGCATTAAAAGAATGGAGGGAGAAATGTCCTCCTCGACGATTGCTTGGAGGACGAGCAGATTAATCTAGAAAGCAGTAACTCTATACTAGAAAGCAGTAAAAAGAATAGGGAGAGAGAAATCCTCCTCGACGGTTGCTTGGAGGACAAGCCGGACGGGATGACCCCGGGACGAAGGAGATCGAAGCAGGACGAAGGAGGACGAAGCAGAAGAACGGGAACGGAGCAGCAAGCCGTCGTCGTCGTGGGATCCACTTCCGAAGGGGAACGAAAATTGGACTTTATCTTGCAAGAAGCATCCCGGGTGTGGGACAAGCTTCTTTTGAGCTTTGGAGGGGTGGAGAGGAGAAAGAAGGGATGAGAATTTCGTATGGAGGGGGTCTCCTTTTATAGTTGCAAGGAGTGGGGGCAAAATGGACATTACAACTTCAAAATAGTAAATGAGGGGTCTTTAGTGACGGATAAATCCGTCACTAAAGCTCCCTTCGTGGGCGACGTGGGCGGCTCGTGCGCGCCCGCTCGGCTGCTCGTGTGCGCAACGCCCGCGCACGTCTATTGATTTTCAGCCGTCCGATCGCGAGATCGGACGGCTTAAAATGCGTCCGCGCTCGCTACGTTGCACGCCCCCCGCATGTCTGATTGTGCGTCCAATCGCGCGTCGACGCTATCGGGTGCGCGGGGCCATCCGATCTCCATCTGACGCTCCACGGGCCTCAATTGATCGCGCCCTCTAACCCCTCGCCGCGGATCGAACCCGCGCCCCGCGCTCGCGATGGCGCACTTGACCACTACGCTATGGGGCGCGGATGGTCGAGCGGGCGCTTTTAAATACGAGCGCCCACAGCCATTGGATTAAGATCCAACGGCGGAGAGTCATCGGGCGTGGGGCCTTCACAAGATGAAGTGGCCGCTTGGGCAGCTGAGATGGCGCCACGTGGCGTTATCTTGGTCGTCCATCTTCTGGAAGTTGTAGATGGTGCCACGGATGTCGGATTGACTCGATTTTTGTGTCGTTGGGCTGCGATCATCGATCCGAATTCATCCGTGCGGTCGGATTTATCATCTGAAGTGGGGATTTACACCATCCTGGCCCTTGATCTTCTAGGGTTCCCGGGTCACTATCTGATGCTACGGATGCCTGATTAGGGTGATCTTGGAGTCGTTGAACTCCAATCATCGCCCTGATCACATCCATATGGTTGGATCTTTGATCCGAGGCCCTGCTAAAATATTTGCCCTGTCCAAGCACATAAAAGGAGACAATTAACCTCCATTTTATTCAAACTATTCTAAATGCAAGATGATGCATGTAATGCAATATTTATATCATGAAATGCAATCCTATGCTTAAGAACATGCCTAAATAGACATCTTAAGTAGTGTAAATGTGTTTACATCAGCATCTTCTTCCTCCATTTCTTAAGTGCTACTACCGAGGAGCGTTGCCTCCCTTACCCCCTCTTCCTCTCCTTCTTCCTGCCAGCGGCGTTGGAGGGCGCCATAGCTCTGGAATCCTATGCTTCAATCGGTCGGAGTGGCTCCTCTCACCAAACATTGATTTCGATCTCATTCTCACCCTACCAATGGTGAGATCCCTCACCTCCTTCATTAGGTAAGTAGTTTAGCATCTTAAGAGTTGTTTCTAGTTAGGAATTAGGCAACTAATCATACGATTAGTTGTAATTAAATGAATTCCCCTTCTTCTTCTCCTTCTCCAGAGAGCTCAATTCCGACCTCGTTGGACTTCATTTCACACCTCCGATCACCTGATCACCTTTCTCACCATCTCACAATCCTTCTCCACTTCTTTCCCTTTGATTTTATCACCTAGTCACTCCTAAACCATGTCACACACACCTAAGCACCTCCACTGTCTATGGCGGAGGTCTCAGAAGCAATCCACCTTTAAATCAAGGTCCATCACTTCACCTCATCAGGACCTTGTTGATGCCTATAATTTCATCTATAATCACCTATATGTAAAATGCCTAAAATACGCTCAACCTCTTGAGCTCATTATTAATGGCGGTTCAAGAGGAGTTTGTTCACTAATTCACTCATCGTAAAGCATCACCGTAGATTCATGATCAATTCCCTCACTAGATTGAGTGAGAAACTAATTCTTGAGTTCATTCAAACTCAAGATGTTCTATTAAAGTATTTCTTTATAAATCCATATGTCTGATCATCAATTGGAGCAATTGACTCATTCTTAAGGTTCTTTGCAACCTCAAGAACCTTTTAAGACCTTTCTTGTTGAGTTTCATGGTGATTTGATCTTTGATTATGAGTTTTAGTCTTCACTGAAGCTCCAGCATGCTCCAACAACTTCGATCATGAGCTATAGAGCTTGGAACTCCTTGAGAAGCTCTAAATCTTCTCTCCTTGTTGCTAGGATCAAATTTCAATGATTAGACCAGTGTTTTATGTTGATATCTCTAGGTTGGACTTCATCTTCTCCAACTCCAGCGGAGTTGGAGAAACGTGTTCCTTGAGGATTAGGCGTCGAAAATAGATCAAAAATCTTGAGAAGACCTTGTAGAACCTATTCTAGGCATCAATCAAACTTGAAAGCCTTTAGATTGTTCTGACGATCGACATGCCGTCTGAGCTCTGGCGGCAAGTATTGGAACTATGTTCCACATCTTATTTTGTTGTTAACAAAATTATGTCAGATTAATGTTTGCAATTGAGTGACATTTCAGATTTTGATGGAGATTGTAGGAGATTTAGGACAAATAGAGAAATATGAGAAGAAGGCATTGATGATGATGATGGAATATCTTTAAAACAAATCCAATATTTCAAGTTGTTAATTAAAATAGAATAGTTATCCTTTTATCTTAAAATGTATGCCTCCCAACAAAGAAATAAGAATTAGATCGGAAAAATCATATAGAGATAAATTACGATAAAACATTACAATCATTCGTTTTCTTTCAAAGAACATATTCTTCAAAAGATCATTCTTTAATGTTTAAATTCTTTGCAAAAATAGACTAATAATCAAATTGAGTTCATGTTTGAAAAGGTGCTTGTTAACCCACAAGTACCAGTACTAAAGTTTAGTACTGATAAATGTGAGTTACAAGTTTGGGTCTTTTCAAAGAAACAAACTTGTACCTCATGAGTATCGATACACACCACTAGCATCGATACTGGAGGCAACGAGTACTGGTACTCATGATTAGTACCAGTACCAATGGGTTAAAGATTTGTGTTAAGTATTTAAAACTCAAATCTAGAAGCAACGAGTACTGGTATCAACTATCTGTTGGGTCAAATCTGAATGGCTAAAAAATTGATTTTGACAATATGAACATTGGGATTTAAACCCAACGTCTACTAGAAGAATTCCTATGATCCCAACTCTATAAATATACCCTTGGATCCTTGATTGCACCGCAAAAATACACCTGCAATTGTGCCGTCTTGTGCTATTTCCTAGCATTATCAGTGCATATTAGGTTTCCATAGTCGCATTTATAAAAATACATGCATGCATGCATTTAATTGAGAGGGGAGGAGTGAATAAAATGGCCTCGCAATTTACATTTTCTTCAAGTGCTGCTTCGCAAAATTCCCATCTTTATTTTTATTTCTATTTGATTTTTAAATCTTCCCCGCGGCTGCAAAGCATGGCAGCTTCCTCCTCGCACCATTCCCTACTCAGCTTGACTTGCACAGCCACTCCCTTCTGAGCCCCATGCAGAGCCATGCACAGCCAGGGCATGGCTATGCATGCTTTCTTCTATAAAAGCAGGGCGGCTTCTTCCTTTGCAAAGGGCCTGGTCCTCCACGCCAAAATCACAACACAGTAGCTCTTCTCCAGGCCACCGTCCCCTTCCCTCTTCCTCCATACGCAGGACCTCCTCCTCAGAGGAGCCGCTCTGCAGGTAAGAGTCATCACTGTGGTGCACACCCACCACCGTGAGACCACCACCGCCTAGCTCATCAAACAGCCGATGGGTGTGGTGGCCTTCTTTTCCCTATCTCACGTCCAAGCCACTCAGCCATTGGAGCGAGAGCTTCAAGCTTTGAAGCTATCAAGCTCCGCACAGCAGCAGCATGTCCACCCACACCCCTCTTCCACGCACGCAACTCTGCACGCAAGCAGCAGGTCACCCTCGCCCTCCACTGCGCACACCAGCAGCCCTCTCCGCGCGCCCTGTTGCAAAACGCTCTCCGCAAGCCAGCAGCCAACGCAGCTTCTCCAGCACGCACCAGTCGCTCCAGACCTCCCCGCTCTCACGACACCGGGCGTACCCGGTCGCGCGGCTCGGCCATGCACTGTAGCCACTGTTCACGCCAGTCTGCGGAACACTGTGGCTACAGTGCGGTGACCAGTAAGTTTCTCACTTAACCGGTCACCCGGCTTACCACTACCGTTGTTCGCCCAAGCACGCGTTCAGCCCCGTGCCCGCTCCAGCACCCGTCCGGGCGTCTGCGTGCGCCCGCGTCTCCCGCACTCGCCCGCTCCCTTCGCCCGCGTACACCTCTCCACGCAGAGCTGTGCGTTGGGGTCTTCTCTCCATGCCCAATCCCCCTAGCGCGCTCCTCTCTGCACGCATACGCTCCTGCGCGTGCGTGCGTGGACTCCAAACGGCGCTTGGAAGACTCAGACACCTTAACCACGCCACTCCAGCTCTCTCACTCTCTCTCTCTCTCTCTCACAGCACTCTCTCACTCTCTTTACCGACACTTACACAGTTACACTCACACTTTCATATACACACACACCTATACACTATTATATACATATATATATATACACATAGACATATATATATTGATATATATACATATATTAATATACATATATATATATACACGTATACATATATATATTAATATACATATACATATATATACTTATATCTATATATATAGTAGTATTTACATAACTAAGTATTAGTATACATACATATATATATACATATATTAGTTCTTATATAACTATGTATTAGTCTATATACATACATACATATATATATCTATAATTATATATATATATATACACATACTTACTTATATACATATACTTATATACACACACACACATATATATATATACATATATCTATATATATATATTACCTATATAACTAAGCATAAGTATAGATATATATATATATATATATACAAATATACATATATACATATCTATCTATACATATACTTATATATAAATATATATATACATATATACATACACATATATATATATACATATATAACTACATATATATACCCATATATTTATAACCATATATATATATATATATACATATAGATATATTTACATATATACATATATATTTTTTCACATTACTTACCATACGTGGTATCGCGGGAATATCTGCACCAGTTGCTGATATTCCCCAATACACACATACAAAAAGCGTGGTCACACACATCTTCCGCCATCCACCTTACACTCCACGCAGCACCTCATCCTGTTGGTTGCGTCTTTCTAGACGACGACCGACTCGACACCGTGCTACACTCCATCTCCGCCTCCACCCCCACCCCTTTACACATATATAGTATATACATATATATCTATACTGTATTTACTTCTATTTCTCTTGCATGCCCATAAAAAGATAAAAAAAATATATAAAAGGGAAAAGATAATCTTTGACTTGCATGTACTCCGTCTTGTAAATAGCAAGACCCGTTTTGGAACCCTGATTTTGGCTCAAAACCAAGAACCTAATTTTGAGGGTGTGCCTCAAGGACCAAGATTATCAGAAAAAAATCTTAAATAGAAAAATACCAAAAACAGAATAAACGAACGGAAGAGATTCGTTGTAGGAAAGGCGTAGAAACTTGACTTGTAACCCCACTTCCCTGAGTTTGACCATGGGCTTAAAAGTGACCAAGATAAAATCAAGTAGGCCAGGTTAAAAATTTTGTAAAGAGATGGTTAGGTCCAATTTAGGTTAACCACTATACACACTTCAACGATAAAATCACCATATTAACACACCTATCCGGGCCCGACCACCAATCCTTAGTATGCACATAAGAAATACAAGAGAAAATTCTAGAGCTAGATTTCCATATTTCCACCTAATTTCTCAAGAAAGAAAAAAGAAGCTCATCATCCACACTCTCTCTACATCCTTGCAAGCTCAAAGACATGTTCTTAAAGCTATCCACAGGCAATTATGAAGCAACTCACGTCTTCCCTAAGCTCTCAAATCCTTATAGTCTTTTTAATTATTGTTCGAGGCTTAGGTGATTTATTGTAATTAAGATTTTATCTTTCTTACACCAGTTCTTATATTGTATTGAGCTTGTTGCTCGTTGGACTGGAATAACCTATGTCTTGTACTTGAGTTGAGGTAACCTGTTAGTTACCTCGGTTAGTAAATTGGTTCCCTCGAGGTTAAGGGAATCAGGTTAAAAATCCCAACTTGTCAGGCTTAGGTAGTGGAGTGCCCAAGTGAGTGGGGAACCACTATATATCATGTGTTCATCTTTGTGGTTTGATTGTGCAAGTATTTTTTATTACTAATATCCTCTTCTAGTGTGTTTATGCATGTAGATTTAAGATCCTATAGCAAGGTCTGAAAGCATGTGTAGAATGCTCAAAACACTATTTTGACATGTGCTACAAATTCCTCAGGATGAATTTAGTCAATTTAGGTATCTAATTTCATCTGAGGACCTTTAGAATTAAAAGTCAATATTTTGAGCTTTAAAGGTCAACTCTGGTCAATTTTGAGGATTTACGATTCATATTTTAGATTCAATGGGTTATTTGAGTTCCTGAAAGTGTTTTGAGTCATTTGGAGCTAATTAGGGTGATTTTTATTGAGATTTTAGATGAACTTCAACTTCTAAGCAATTTGGGTTCAATCTGGAACCCAAAGTCATTCAATAGCTTTTGTTGAGATTTAGCTCCAAATCTAGCCTAGATTAATCACTTTCAATCTTTAGAACTAATCCAAATCAAGTTTTGAAGAAAATATCTATCTGATAGGCTATATCAACTCTAAAGTCAGAGTTCTAAGGTTCACATTCGAAGCTCTGAAGCTTCTGAGCTTCTTAAGCATTCTTCTATCTCCAATTCATCATAAATCCATGCAAAATGGTCTCTTGCACATTTTTGGATCCTCAATGGAGAGGATTATTCCGATCTTTAAGTCATTTGACCTGAATTCCACTTCTATAGCACATAAGTAACCATGGCGAGCAATCCATGTTCATAGTTTGATTTCACAGATCAAATGTGATCCATTCTCCAAATTGAGACCATCAATCATTAGAGGAAGTCAAGAGCTTTCGATCGAGCTTTTGAGAGCTCAATTTGGTTGTGTGTGCTGCAAGAAATCATCATATGAAGCTTGATCTGGAACTAGCGTTGTGTAAAGGAGGAAGGGCTATGTTTGTCCCACATCGTGGAATGGTGGACGTCAGCATACTTATATAAGGAATCACGTGCAAGGTCTAGCAAGTAGTCCGCGTAGGGCACATCTTATTGCATATGGGTGTGTGTGCACATACATGTAAGCATGCCTATGGGCACGTGTGTGGGCTGGGAACCCTATGAGCAGTTGTGTGGGCCTAGTTGAGCCCAAATCTATACAAAAATATAAACCTAAATGAACTAGGGCCTGATTTGAGAAGTGGTCGATCCGGCCCAGCAATGGGCTATAGATTCTATGCAAGAACCGGGTCCACCCATTGAACATTAATTTTTGTTAAATGTGAGAGAAGGAATGGGCTTAAAAATCGACTAAGTGTTGATATATAGAGGAGGCTGAAGGTTGTGAAGGGAAATGGTAAAAGAGAAATGATTAGTGTTGATGAAATATAAAGACAAAGGACATTTGTAGTTAGTTAATCATTTTGATTTTTGCTCTTAATTGTAATAACAATTGTTGTAATTCATTTCTTGTCTTTAATTGTAATATCATTTTGATGTACATTTTCTCTCATAATGGAATAATTGCCAAGTTTAATGTTCAATTTTTTATATAAGCTATTGTTCATATGCTTAACATATTATAGTAATATGTAATTAATCCTCTAATGAAGTATACTAGTTAAGTTAAGTAATAGTATAATAGCCTATGGTATATAAGTATAACTTATTAGTTAAGTATTAGTATATAGTTAGTAAATAACAATAGTTTGTAAGTAATTAACGTAAGTAGTTAATTCATTAGGTAACTTAGAATAAAAATGGTGAATAAATAACTTAATAAGCCTCCTACTGAACGACTTGAACTCAACCAGTTAAAAAGAAAAACTCAAATGTTAGGTTAACTAGCCTCTTTACTATAATTAATAATGACAAATAAATTAAGTGTGTTAACCTAAGAATCTACTTTACACGACTAATTAAGACTAATAACCTTAATTAATTGTGTTAAGAAATGCATGACCAAGACCCCTAAACCTAATTGGGTATAGGAGTAAAAGCCCTAGATTAATTGTTCTAATAGACGATTGGGAGGGGGTCACCGATGTGGCTGCTGGCGAGGAAGAAGGGGAAGGTTAATCAGAGCCGAGGGAGGAGGAGGAGCCCAAGCTTCGCGGGAAGCTCCATAAATGCATGAGGAAGCAAAACCCTCTTCCTATTATACATGGCAGAGGGTGAGGAAGGGGGAAGAGGAAGCTCCAAGGTGTGGCAAAGGTCATCCATTGTGGAAAAAGAGAGGGAATTTGGCCAATTTGCACACACCCAGGTCTCAAAGAAGTTAGCACCTATATATAGGAGAAGAGTGTGACTCAAAGGAGCCAAAATATGCACATTTACCTTGCGATTTGGCATGTTGTTGAGCTCAAAAATTTGGAGCTCACTAGAGATGATTCCAACCAAGATCGACCTTAAGGAGACATTTAAACGTTGTGGCATAATCTCTAGATCAATCAAGATTCGATCTTGATTTGATCCTCCAATTTAAGGATCAAATCTCATCGGTGATGGGTTCTCGTTCTACTGGACTTTCCTCCTTTGGCTCGAGGAAGAAGATGGTGGCAATGAAAACATCAAATGTAAGGGCATTTATGTAATATTCAGAGAGAACTA
Source organism: Thalassia testudinum (assembly GCA_037157565.1). Lineage (NCBI taxonomy): Eukaryota > Viridiplantae > Streptophyta > Magnoliopsida > Alismatales > Hydrocharitaceae > Thalassia > Thalassia testudinum. The sequence goes on from JAZHRO010000073.1 coordinate 28,958,491, forward strand.
GGTTAGACTGCAAACTAGGTCAAGGTGAACTCCGATTGGGCTCATAATTTAAGCTACCCTAATTTGGACCCAAGGAATCTAGTGGTGACCTTAGATTTGGGTTTTGAAGTAGTTTGGATGGGTAATTTACACTAAATCCTAAAACAAAGCAAATTTCTGCTTAAGTCTCTGTTTCTAGTTAAAATGGGTTCCTTTGGTCAAAGTGAAGGTTCCAAACCTCATAGAATATTTTCAATGATTTTTAGGAGGTTTAGATTACATTTATTTCTACCAAAACCTACTTAACTGAAGTGAGGTTGTAATTAGGGTTTTTACTATTAAAATAATCTTCAAATTGCAGAAAACCCTATTTTAGTCGGTTCGAGACTACTTGGGAATTTAAGTTCATTTGACCATCGATTAACCCCTCGTTTATTCTGCATTCGTTATTATTCATTAAAATAATAGAATTAATGAGATTTCCTGTCTTCTTCTCACATTAGACTCAGAATAGATTTATGATCTTCTGTTGAATATTAAGGAGCATTTATCACTGAAATTAAGCTAAATTAGGCTTGTTATCATAGTTGGTGCTACCATCATACTCCCATGCTTAACCTTTGTTACCCCCTAGGAAAATCCTATGGAACAGACCAACTCTCTAGATCGTATTTTATTGTCAAGATACCTTATCGTGCCACCTCTCTAGAGATTAGATTGAAATGCCAACTTTAGGCCTAAATGTACAGAAGTACTAGACAAGATACGAACCTGACCAGCCTCAACCTTAGGTCTGCAACGACGGTTTCTAAGGCCTCAGATAAGACCAGAGGTTCATTGACCTCAGCTGTTATGCAAGGTCCAAGTTCAACTTCCCAATGTATTTTTAGAAGAGAGAGATATCTTTAAGAATTCTTTTTCTTTTTCAAATTTTTTTTAGATTACCCTAAATCCAACATCGGATTGGCCCTTAACATGGTCTGTATCAGATTCCTCATCCCTATCTTCAATCCTCGATGGGTCCCTGGCAATCGATGCTTTGGGATAGCATCGCCAATAGCAACCCCCAAAATCCTAGCATTCAACACTTTCTAATAGTGCCATCCATGGCATTCTATAGCTAAATCCAGGCCCTATCAATAGACAATTCGTGATAATGCCGCACATGGCACCTAAATAAGCACAAGGCACTTACATGCCCTCAGTAGGATATTTAGATTTCCTAGGAGACAAGTGTTGGGGAGATGATATGTTATGACGTGTCCTCAAGGGGAGTATTTACTTCTGTCTACGGTAGGAACTCATCAACTCAACTTGTGTTTTCAAGCCAGTCTTAAGTCAAATTTTCGAGAAATCATTCTTTTTTTAGAAAACAACACTTTATGGCATTATTCTTCATTAAGCTCACTGAACTAGACTGGTGTGTGAATTTTGGGTGCCTATGTTACCAAGTCCTGCAAACCAATGGGCAAACAATGAGGCTAAATAATCCCTAAGCCTTAGATTTAATACATTAGCTTCGCAACTCCCTCAACCTCTTGAGGAATAGCCTAGATGTTAACAAATACGTGTGTTTAAGCCCAAAACAGGCCTAAGAGGCCTAAAGTCGGTATCCCTCACTTATTTCCTTTTCTTTAGCACTTCAGGACTTAATTCATCATCCAATCCAACCTAAAACTTAGGTATGTTCCACACTCAACTATTAAGATAAACATGATTTTCTTTTGCTCCTTTTTTCTCTATTTTTCTCCTCTTTTTCCTCAAAATAAATTTGCAATTCAACTCAAAAATTTCCCTCCCCTTTCATTCTCTTTCCTTTTTTTATACGAGAACCCCTCAAAAGAATTGAATTTCATGTCATTTTGCACTTTAATACCCTCTATGCCTATGTTTTGCAATGCCCTCATTGCAAACCAGGTGGGTTTGAATTTAACTTAGTTTGTATTTTAGAACAGGTTCAAACGGGTGGGTGATCAGGTTGCGATGATTGTTGTGAATGATTTCAAGCTCCAATATGAGTATCAGAGGTGGAGTCAGTTGCTGTAAGGTACGAACCCTAAAGTGCAATAGGAATTCAGCTCGAAGATTGGTAAGAAGGGTCTCAAGTTTTCAACAGACGGGTTTCTTCCCATTAAGTGCCAAGTTTAATGCCATCAGTTGAGCGCAATGCAACTCATGGTGAATGGAGATCAAAAGATTCAGTAGCCAGATTCGAGTCGGTAAGCTCGAGGAATGGTTTTAGTCTTTGACCATTCACTAATGGTACCACCATCATTCATCATAACTAACTTAAATTAATCAGAATCAAGTGTTAAATGCTCCTAAATATTCATCAGAAGATCATAACTCTATTCTGAAGTGCATTTGAGAAGAAGATAGGAAAATGGGTTAATTCTATTATTTTAACATCTCATCATTAATGTAAAATAACTACATGATTAATCATGAGTTAATCAAAGGTCAAATGAACTTAAAAGATTAAGAAGTGGGCTCATAATAACTTAATCAGGGTTTTATGCATTTTGAAGATCATATTAGTATAAAAAAACCCTAATTATCAACCTCACTCAAATTAAAAGGGTTATAGTTGAAATAAATTCAATATAAACCTCCTAAAATCATTGAAAAATATTTTAAGACATTTAGTACCTTCACTTTGACTATTGGAACCCATTTTGACCAAAAATAGAGATTCAGATGAGAATTTGCCTTGATTTGGACTTATGTGTAATTTATCCATTCAAACATAGTTAAAACCCAAATATAAGTTTACCGTTAGATTCCTTGGATCCAAATTAGGTTGACCTCAAAATTTAGGCCCAATCAGAGTCCCTCTTTGCATTTTAGTCCAAAACTCTATTTATTGCACAAGTGCCCTTAATTTTCGATTTCCATTGCAAACAGACCCCCACCTTCCTTCTTCCTCTTCAATTCCTAAATCAACAACAGCGTCAAACCAAAATAAACCAACATTAACTAAGGATTTCTCCTTGATTTCTCAATCAAATCCCCCAAATTTGAAGGGATTGATTAGCAGGAGATCCCCTTTCAATTCGACCAAGTCTCAGATCCGATGTTGAAGGGGAAAGCTCGGTGAGCTTGTAAAATTTAGAATTTTACAGTTTCCAATTTCATGAGAAGCTTAACTAATTCTTCCAATTTGAGGGTAATTCCTAGCTCTATATAAGTTCTCCTACCTCCTGTGCAAATCAGTCGAGTTTGGCCGTGATTCCACCCTTTTCTTCAAGTCCGGCCACCTTCATCCTAGGCTTCGGTGAACCCCTCTGCCCTCCCTCTTCTGCACGTGATCTCAATCAATAAACACCACCATCATAGTCCTCTTCTCCTCATGACCATGGCTGACTAAAGCACGGTCCTCTTCAGCCCCTTCCTCCTCATCGTTGGACTCACTGGACGCATCATCTTCCTCGCATCTAGTCGGCCAACGTCGGATGTAACTCTCCTCCTTTAGTCCACTAGATTAGGTCATTCTCTCTCCCTTAATCCCTAACTTAGTCTTAGGTCATTAAATATAGATTTAAAGCCCTATTCAACTCTAATTCCCCCTCATCTTTTTCGTGTCTTGGGAAGCTCTGACGAGCTTCATCAAGTCACCACACGCCATAAACCACAACACCATCCACACCAAAATACTCCTCACATCTCATAGGTCAAATGCCCTCAACCTATTGACAGCTTTAACCTATGACACTCTCAGATGGACACACCCATTCACCACCACCAACATCACCTACATCCGGCCACTTCGAAGCACCATTCACCAAACCAACACTGCCACCATACTCCACTCCTCATGGCGATACTTGTGAGCATTTTAATTTGGTACCAAAGCCCATACTTCTTGTGCTGGGTTTTCACCGGCGATCATGTCATCTCTACTGTCGTCCAACCAGCTCCGACCGTCAAACACCACCATATCACCACCACACGATGCAGGCAAGCACCACGAAGCCCTCTGGGCCTTCAATTTGGAGAATAAGCTCCAGTAGCACCTTAATTAATCAAGAGCTTCACACTACAACTTGTGAAGGAGGAGTGAATCCATAGTCCCATGTCTTGCAAATTTGATTTTCATTTTTTAATATAGTGAATCGTGCACAGTAGCCTCTCGCCTAGTACACGGGGGGTCGGGTCCCCCATGCATGAGCCTTGCACATGCTTGCACACTCGCCTACACCATGCGAGTGTAGGCCCCCTCTATGCACTGAACCAGGTCTAGAATTAAAGCGGGTCTAAGATAAGAGAGAGAAGTTGTGCTGAGAGAGAGGGGGGTTTTTGCATCAAAGAGAGTTGGACTGAAAGTTGACTCGTCTATGGCTCTTGTGAGAATCTGATACTTGAGGTTAAATTGAGAAATAAACTAAGTGTTGAAGAGCTTCCTTGGTGGTCTCAAACTACCATTTTTGCTTCGTATATCTCTCTCTCTTCATTACTTTTGTCCATTGAATCTGATACACATTTTACTATTCATTGAATATATTTTTCATATATCTTGAATTTTGTTGAATATTGGATTAGTGTTTGATTTGTGATCTTTTGCTCCCTGCGAACAACCTCGAAAACTCACATTTTTCGAACTTATAAATTTTATGTGTTGATTCGATTTTTGTTACTATATTACAATGCCTATTTTTCTAAACGATAGAAATCCACTGTCAACATTCACTACAAAAGGGTCTAAGTCTTTGCTAAGTTCACTGATTTCGACAGCTCCATTTCCAAGGATCCTCTGGACTAAAAAAGGTATGTTCTATTTTGATCTCAGTTTTCCTGGGAAGAGCTTGAGTCAGGCATCAAAGAGAAGCACTTTCTTACCAAGATAGAAAGATTTTCATGAGATGTGCTTGTCATGAAAGGCCTTTATCTACTCCTTGTAGATACACGAGTTCTCATACGCGTCATTGTGTAGTTCATTGATCTCTCTCATTTGCAAATGGTGGTGGATTCTAACCTCCCTAAGATCTAGATTGCACTTCCATACTGCCCAATAGGCCTTATGCTCCATCTCTATAGGAAGCTGACATGCCTTCTCGTAAATGAGTTTGAATGGAGGCATTCCTAGCTGGGTTTTATGGGCTATCCTATAGGCCCATAACGCTTCTGGAAGTCGGGTCAACCAGTCCTTTCTGTCAGGCCAAACAGTGACCTGAAGAATTTTCTTAGTCTCTTGATTAGAGAGCTCAGCCAGTCCATTAGTTTGTGGGTGATATGGAGTTTAAATACGATGCGACACCCCATACTTCTTCATTAGGGCCTGGAAGTGCACATTCACAAAGTGGGTCCCTCCGTCAAAGATGATTGTGCACGAGACACCAAATCGAAAGAAGATATGCTCATGAATAAATTTGATTATAGCTTTATGATCATTGGTTCGAGTCAGAACGACTTCATTCCATTTGGACACGTAGTCCACAACCATAAGGATGTATTCGAAATCGTTTGAATTCAGAAAGGGACCCATAAAATCAATCTCTTAAATGTCGAAAATCTCACACACGAGAATTGGGTTCAAGGGCATCATATCATGGTGGTTCATGTTGTGTAAGGTCATGCAATGAGCGCATGCCCTATGATAATTGTGTGCATCCTTGAAGAGTGTGAGCCAATAGAAACCACATTGGAGGGCTTTCGCTGCAGTTTTGTGGTTGAAGAAATGGCCACCATAGGCCTGGTCATGGCAAAATGATAATATATCATTAACCTCAGAGTTAGGAACGCATCTCCAAATGATTTGATCAGAACTGATGTGAAAGAGAAGGATCTTCCTAGATAGTACTTGGCATCTGAAATCAATTTGTCTTTCTTGGCTTTTAGCCAATCAGACGGGATCTAATTCAATGCCAAGTAATTGACAATATTGGCATACAAGGGATCTAATTCAATGCCAAGTAATTGACGATATTAGCATACAAGGTGATTGCAAAGCAATCATGCAACCTAAACCACCTTAATTAAGTTAGATTTTAGCATAACTTAGGAACAATGCATGCATAAGTGTCATAATTCGCATAATAGCTAGTTTGTTAGCTGCAAAATAATATTGTCATTTTATGCACTAAAAGAGAGATGAAATTAATTGCAGATGATTCAAGGTCGTGAATGACAGATCATACCATACAGATCTCATCAGGACGACGATGGGAGTCAAACTCTTCTGAAATCATTGTGATCAGACAACCATAGCATCTTGTACAACCCATAAAAGAACAAATGCCATGTAACAAGATGAAAGAGATCCAAGCCTCAGATGAAAGATCTGACCACACGAATGGATCTAGATCAACGATCGTAGTCCAACGACACAAAATCAGCCCAATCGGAGACCTACATCAGTAGTTACAAATAAGAGAAGATGGATGACCACGATGGCATGCGTTGGATGACGATCCAACGGTCCTCGTTTCTTTCTTCAAAGGTTGGGCGTGCGGGAAGGATGGCCATGATGGTGCCACATGGCGACATCGCAACCACCCTTGCCATACACCCAACCTCTGAAGGAAGAAATGAGGACTGTTGGATTGTCATCCAACGACCTCAAAGAAGCCATGTCGCCTGCCTCACCATGCTTCAACAACAGGAAGGTTACTCTCAGCCATTGGATTTCCATCCAATGGCAGAGAGCAGCCAAGAACCGAAGAAGAAACCTGCCCATCCGCGACCTCAGTGCAATGGAGAGCGTGCTCAACTGCAAGCGCGAGGCACAGCTATGAGACACTCAACAGTAAAATTAAGAAGCCAGTGGGATCATGTGCGATTAGCCGTTGGATGATGATCAGAGGGTGTTGATACGGCCACGTGGCGTGATAAGAGGCCTTCGCGGCTACATGGGAGAACGAACACACGCACTACGGGTGATCACACATGCTCTCTTCACTTAAGGTGGTGAGGGCGAGATTCTAATCTATCAGATCAAGAGATCAGATGACTGAGGATTAATGGCATGTGATTTGAATGTACGGGCGTGCATGAGGGGAGAGAAAAGCATAGCGGTGTTGGAGTGGGTGAGTTGGACCGTATGATGGAGATCGAAGGCATGAGAGGCCACCACGTGTCAAGCCCTGATTAAATCCGAGCGTAGAAGGCGCAAATAAGGGTGTTTTGAGGCCAAATCAGAGCTGTTGATCTCCCAATTGATGGATCTGATTGTCCTAGAGTTGTTGCATGATTTTAAGGGCTAAAACACCCTCTTTGCTCCTCGTTAGAGCTATAAAAGAAGACCAAGGCACCCCGATTGAACATCTCTTCCACCATAACTCCTCCCAGATACAACTCCAGCCTCTCTCCCTCTCTGCAACTCTTCTCTGGCATTTGTCCTAGTGCTCTGGATTTGAATTGCTATTGCACTTCACACTAGAATCCCACAAGCGGCATCATCATCTGCTATCTCTCTATATCTCTCTCTCACTGTATTTCTCTATCTCTCTTTAGCACAGTAATTCCAGTTTAAAAATTGTCTCCAAATAGCAATAAAGTTCTGATTTTCTGGATATCTGATGTTTATATATACATATATAAATATATAAATATTTGTTTATAGTAACTTTCTGAAGAGCTTTCACATAAAATCATGTTTTGCCTCCTTGCAAATGACTCAGTACTCACCAAAATCTTTATAAATATTATTTATTTCATCGTGATTCGCAACTACAACGATACATCTTTTAACACGTCTCGCGGTCAAACAAGTTGGTGTCGTTGCCGGGGAGGCAATGGAAATTTTTAAAAGATTTTCCTATAAAGTGCTTATTTAAAATTTCTAACATGTTCTATTTTTGTTGATTTTGTGTGTGCAAGAAGCAAGGAAATCCGAAAAGAATGCAACGATGAAAAAATTGTAGGATCTTAATCTCAAGTAAGTACTCATCGCTTAGATTAGTCTAGATTTCGAAAGAAAAAAAAAATCCAAAAAAAAATTAGGTGTTTTGCTTGAACCATAGGATTAGTTTGCACTTGTTTGCTTTTTGAAAAAAAAAATCTCTTGGTGAATTTCAGGCTGAAACAAACTCTTATCTTAACAAATTAATTCTCAAAATTCCACAAGTCCAAAAATTCTAACAATTTTACTGGATGTGGGGTTTCAAGTCAGGAACAACATATCCGACTTATACATAAATCTGAGTTATAGAAAAATTTTAAGAATTCGTACACTAAACTATTATTAATTTGATTACTGTTCCTGATTTTTCAGAGTTCAAAATATCATAGTAATTTTTATACAACTCAGATTGACTTGAAATTTATGGCATTGAATTTCTATTGAAATAAAAAATTTAGGAAAAATATGAAGAAAATATTTCTTGCTCAATTGTATGCACGGATTACTCAATCATTGATTGGGGTTCAAAACAAACTACAAAACCCCCATTACAATTTAAATCTGAAAAAAATAGGAAATGTGCATTAAAATTCCTGAAAAAATATTTTCTGAGTGTCTAGTTAGTGGTGCAATAGGATCAATTGATTGCATTGCTTGGGTCGTGCCACTTCCCTGAATTTGGACTTAAAAAGACCATCTAACACTATCTGCACTTAGGATTTCACATTAAGGGTAGAGCACACCTGCATTTCCATTCATAAAGGAAATCTATCAAACAATTGGGATTTACAAAACTCTTATGTTCCTCATCAAAACCCTTGATTGAAGATATTAACTCAATTGAATCCTAAAACTAGCTAATACAAGCATTTGAACCTTAAAATTCACTTCATCATAAAAAATTTCTTGTGAATCCTTTGCCTAAGCACTCACACATTTGAAAATCAAACTTAAAGGCAACACCCCCCTAACGCCCATCATATTCCAAAAGCACATCAAGCCTAAGACTAAAACTGAATAGATGTGCTCTAGGCAGGACTAATATTCTTCAAGACTTGAAATTAGATTGGGCTAAGGTCAAGGCCTTGTCTACTTGGACCCACTGGTGACAAGAAAGGTTGGTGCAGGAATCACATTAACCCTTAGTGGCGTCCCGTCATGTGGGGTGTCCTAGGGGGTCCCACCTTTCTGGGCAGCCAAGTAATTTAAGGGTTGACTTAACCTAGCTGTATTTTGGGGAACTAGGATTAGGTCTATTTAGGGTTTGCCCTCTAAGGATTAGTTTGATTGCATGTATTGAAAGGATGGGGTATTCTCTCATCTATCTTCTCCCTCTCATCTATGGAAATTCTTCTAGTGCATGCAAGGTAGAAGATCTCTACATCCTAATTTGCTACCACCTTTAGAAAGAATTCCTTAGAGAAGACCTATTTGTCTAGAATTTGAATCTGAACCCTCTGCAATGGCTAGTCACCACGAGGAAGATGAGATTGAAGAGGAGGAACAAAATTTGGATCCAATGACTCTTTTACAAAGGTAGATCACTATGCAAGGCTGGCATCATGATAGACAAATAGAGGTCATAGTGCAGGGCATTACTAGACTCCAAAATGAAAGAGTAGACCGACCTCTCTGTGAGTTTTACAATCCTCCTAAAGCTCAACCTGAAACTTTTTATTAGGGTACCTCAGGATGGGAAAGATTTTAAACTCAAACCACAGATCATCAATCTGATTCCCCACTTCCATGGCTGCAAATCTGATGACCCCTTCCACCACCTTGAAGAACTTCTACACATAGGAAGGACCTTTAGCCCTAGGAACTTGAATGAAGGTACCTTAATGATGAAAATGTTCTCATTTTCCTTAAAAGATAAAGCTGTTCATTGGTTGAGGACTATTAGTAGACCAATCCTAACATGGGAAGATTTATGAAGCACATTCCGAAAAAAATTCTTTCCCATAGGAAAAACTAATGCCCTTAGATGTGTTATTACAACCTTTAAGCAGAATCCTGGGGAACAACTACATGAGGCTTGGGAGAGATTTAATGATTTGGCTAGGAAATGCCTCATCATGGGATTCCGAAGTGGTACTTGGCCCAAATTTTCTATTACGGGTTAAGTGACAATTTGATTAATTTTGTTGATGCAGCATGTAGGGGCAATTTCCTAAGCAGAGATGCTGAGGGAGCCTTTCAATTATTTGAGAGTATGAGTGAAAATTCCCTCAACAATGCCTCAATGTCTCCCTTTAACAGAGCAAATCAACCAAGGAGAGGAGTTTATGAAGTTAAGGATAATTTGAACTCGGTTGATTTAGAGTTAATTGTACAACGATTAGACAAGGTGGAACTCATGGGAAAGAACGTAGAGAGTTTAGATAAGAAACTGGACAACCTTCTAAAGGATGGGAGTTCCTTAGATACACATTCTTGAATAAATCCTATGCCTACCCAAGGATTTCCTATGTTAACCCACACCCAACTCCCCAACCCTCCCGGTTAGGAAATGGTGCACAATCTTAATGACCTGACCATGGCTCCAGCTACGAGCCAACTCTACTTGGACCCATCTCTTTCTGGGTACAAAGGAGGGACCTTGATGCCCTCGAATGCTGAACTAGGCATCCTGATGCCTAGTTATCCTGAGGATGTGAATGCACTCCAGGGTTACACTAGAAATGATCCCTATTCAAACACTTACAACCCTGGATGGTGGAACCATCCTAACTTTGCTTGGTTAAGTTAGAAACCCGCCAGGGTACTAGGTTGACTAAGCCAAACACTTATGGGCAACCTAATAGGTACACACAACCACGCACATATCAGCCACAACCTACTTAGGAAAACCAACCCTCTGATCTGAGTCTGGTCCACAAGGAAATGTAAGAAATGAATCTAAGACATAAGGAAGAAATAAATCAATTGAGCACAGAATTGATGGGATGACTAGACCAGCTAGTTGATGCTAGACAACATGGGATACTACCATCCCAACTCGTCCCCAACCCAAGGAACTTCAATAGGGTTAACCAGGATAGCACACGGGAGCAACAGGCACATATAGTTCAACCTGCTCCCTTGCACCCACCTAGTTTTGTTAACCCCAACCCAACTCAGGCTCAACCTATCTTACCAAACCCACCTTACCCTTGTAACCCTAATGCTTATGCTTGTGCTGTCACTTTGAGAAGTGGGAAACAAATCAAAGATCCTTATCCTTGTACATTGAAATCTTACCAAGATCTTGAGGAGCCTAAATCTGACCTAGGAGACCAAGCTAATCTAGAAAACAAGACTCAGGATTTGAATACTCATGATTTCTCTCAAGCACCTTTTCTTGAAGCCTTGAACAAATCCAGGGAAAAGAAAACCAATCAATCTAAGGAGTGGCTTGAGATATTAATGCAAGTCCAAGTAAATATACCACTCCTTGAAGCAATTGAAAACATCCCAACCTGTGTGAAATTTTTGAAGGAATTGTGTACACCAAAATGGCAGGCCAAATCATAAAAAAGGGCCACAGTTTCTGAACAAGCCAATGCCATCATCTTAAACAAGCTCTCTCCTAAAAGGAAAGATCCAGGGACCCCCTTAATTTCATGTGAGATAGATTGTTTTGTCTTGGATCAAGCCTTGCTGGACCTTGGTGCCTCCATCAATCTAATTCCCACATAATTATATGAAGAGTTGGATTTAGGTCCCTTGCAACACATTGAGGTTACCCTTCAGCTTGCTGATAGGTCAACCAAGATTTCAAAGGGACTCTTACAAAATGTGATTAAAAAAGTGAGGGATTTTGAGTACCCTATGGACTTTCTTGTTTTTGATATGGAGGCATTAGAAAACTTGAACTACACCCCGATAATCTTAGGAAGACCTTTCTTGGCCACAGCCAAGGCCCTAATCAATTGTAAGACAGGGATTATGCAAATCACTTCTGGAAGGAAAACTTGTCAGCTCGATATCTTTAAAGCTTCCCAAAAGAATAAGGTGAATTGTGGTTCCATCGAGGTTGCAGGAACAATCGAAGAAGTTTTGGAATTTCATACTAAGGATGATCCAAATCTTCCCCAATCTCAAGATCAACACAAGAGGCAAGAAAGTGATGTACTTGAGGATGATTCTGATCTACCACCACCCATAGAAAATAAAATTGAAAAAAACATTAGTGATATTGAGAAACTCTTGGGAGTATCTTATGATGAATTATATGATAACATAAAAATCCTTAATACATCCACCCTGAGATTCAAGAACTATTGAACTTTGAGGGGGTTCAAGAAATTGGACAATCAAAGGACATTGATAAACACGCATGAATTCATGATAAAATGCTTATTTATGATGGTTCCTAGGCCTAGCATTGCATTTCATAGTATAAATATTGCATAACATTCATTGCATTACATTTAGGATAGTTTGTGTATTCTGTATATTAATTCTGGCATTTTATGTGGATAGGAGGTAGTACGACACCTTTATGGGCTTCAGATGAAGAATCCAACATTACGGATGGATCCGGAGCAACGATCGCAATCCGTCAGTCCAAAAATTACTCCAATCAAAGCTCCATAGCACCTTCTACAAGAAGAGGATGGACGACCCAAATGGCGTCACGTGGGCCATCCAGGCTGCCCTACATGAGCCGCAGCCCCCCCAACCTCACCGCAAGCAATGATCCCAGCAGTTGGATCTCAATCCAATGGCTGTGAAGCACCCAACCTCACCTGGCTTCCTTCAAAGCTCTACAAGGAAGATCCATGATCGTTGGATCTTCATCCAACGGTCGAGGCCACAGCTACACCAACACCTCCACGTGACCAACCAGTGCCTATGGCCAAGTGGTAGTGCGCCTGCTCTGCAAAGGAAGGACGTGAGTTCGAGCTTCAATGCATTGCAACTGCCTCAACGCCAGAAGGAATTGAACCGCTCAATCTTGATCTAGTGGTCAGGATTGCACAAGCCAAATCAGAAGCCGCTCGACGACGCACCAACCACGCCAGATCTGACGCGTGCCATTTGGGGCGCTCATTTAAGTCATCCACACACGCTCTCTGCTGTCTGATCGGTGAGAGGCACGATGCGCACGATCTTCAGATTTTATGAGGGCGCGATCAAGATTGGACAATGGAGATGCATCCTTGCCAGTGAGCGTGAGATTCAAATGATAGCGAGCGCACGCGATCTCCTCACAATCCCAGCCATTCGCTCATGATCCAATGACTGACTCTCTCCCTACACTGTGCCAGCTGCAGCGATTCCACCTCACGCCAATGGAGGCGAGTGAAGGCTCTAAAAACACTCCCGATGCGTCTTTAGAGATGTTTTAAATGTTGTTGAAGAGCCATGCATGCAAAACACATCCCTTCCACCACTATATAAACCCCATGACCCTCTCCCTTCCTAGCCATCTCTACCTTTGCTATTCCCACCTAGTCTTGGCTCTAGAAGCCCATCAAAGCTCCTAAGAGCCCATTTCGAAGCTCCAAAGGTCCCCTACTAGTGTAGTGACCCCTACCCCTCCCATTCTTCATCATCTCTTCTTTCTTCTCCTCACCATCTCCAAGGTTCTGGAGAGAGCTTGTCCCAAGCCTGGGAAGCTCCTCTAGAGTAGAATCAAATATTTTCCTGCCTTTTATCCCCATTCATGGAGCATCCCACGGCCGTCCTCTTACCTCCTTTGCGAAGAAGATCCTCATTGCAACGACGTCCTGCCCTGTCCTACTTCATCACCACCTTCATTCGGGCACTGTCAAAGCCACCATCCTCCAAGTGACCGTCGAGGGGGACTCCTCTCATCTCCATCTATCTTTATAGCTTTCTAGTATAGTTTTTACGCTTTCATAGCTGCAGAAAACATTTGTTCATCAATATATTGATATTTTCTCTCTCTCTACATTATTTTTGCAAGTTGATTAGTTAGATAATGTTTTCATTGATCTGATCTCTTGCTTGATAAAAACACAAAAAAAATTATAAAAGATAAAAATGACGAAAAGAAATAAAAGCAAAATGCGGATTTCATAAAACCAAATGTTCGCCTCCCTGTGTTCAACTCGAGACTCCCTTTCGAGTTTCAGTTATAGATATTAACTGATCGATATATTTTCTTGAGAATCGAACTACGATGATGGGTTTTCCATACTCAAACCTTTTCCTGATGAATCTTTACCTGCGTCATTTTGGCGCCATTGTTTGGGAGGCAATGCTCTTTAGTTCTTTCCATGTTTCTCCACATTACTTAAATATTTTTCTAACCTATCTTTCTTCTTCGATTCACTGTCTTCCAGGAACCCGATTGAAAAGCTGATGGCGATAGATTGGAGTAAAGTGTGGGTAGAGATTTCTGTAAGTTTCCCCTATCACCCCCACCCTAGATTTCATTTCGCAACCTTAATAATCAAGACCTAATCTACTTGGGAGTTTTCACGAACCATAGGATAGAAATTGTTTGTCACGTCACATCACCTCACCCTTCCACGTAAATTAAAAATACAAAAAAAAAATTCTTCTCTTCTTGGGATTAACTTAAAAGAGACACACTTAACACCCATAATTTTTAATCCTAAGGAGCACAATCATTCTAATTCTACCACCTAACCCAAGATCTGACCTGTGGACCCGGTACACTTGAACGTAACACACAAATATGTGAGCAGAAAATTTGAATAGGTTAAACATTTTGTGTGCCTTAATCAAGTGGTGCAACAGGCCAATTGATTGAGCTATTTGGGTCACACCACTTAAGATAAAAGTGATTCATCAAGTAGCTTGCCACTTAGGGCTGATTTTTAGGGCTGAACTAGGCACTCCACATTTTTTTTTGATTTCTAAATGAATATATCATTACCAGTGTTTTCAAAACTTGGAGTGTTCTACTGAACCTTGATTTAACCAACCTAAAAATTAAACCCTAAAAGCTACTAAACAAGGTCAAACCCTAAAAGACACATCATCAAATAACCTTATTTCCGAATCTTGGTTGTGCACTCACACACATTTGAATTGATCATTAACGGCACAACCCAACTAAAGGACCCATCACATTCCAAGAGCACAATCATCCTAAGCCTAATTAAAACTGAGTATACATTGGCCTTAAGGATTGATTCGCTCTTCGGGGCTTAGATTGAGATTATTTTCGAGTAATCTGCTTCTACTAGTCCATTTGATGTCTAACTAGGGGAGTAGTGCCAAACGACTGTGGTTGGGGGATATCAAAGGAATCGGAGGTGCAAGCTAGAGGAAGAACCTTCTCCCTAGCCTCTCCTTTTAACTGGTTGGATTGACTGAATAAAAGTAGAGTAAATCATTTATAATCTTAAGATGGATTCTGAGAGTTTGTAGATCTTTAGGCTACCCAACCTAAGGACAGGCTTGCATTTTTGTGCTACAGGGTTCCATCTTTTCCCTGTCCTTCTAACTTCCTTCCAGTGTATGCTAGGAGGGAGGTCATTGAACCCTCATTTGGAAAGACTTTTAGATCTTTCCCAAAGGTGGAGGTTAAGCTATAGCTAAGCAGATCCCATGGCAGATCAACAATCACCTCCCCCACCCTCGAACCAGCAAGAGCAGATTCAGAGGCAGTTGGAAGAACTGTAGTAGAAGTAGCAATGGTTCCAATGAATGAATGGTCGAGGTGCTCAGCCCTTGAAGGATTTCTATGATCCTTCAAACTATGGGGAACATCCCAGCATCATGATTCCTGTTGGAGATGTAGAAATCAAGCCCCAAGCCTGAAGTTTGATTAAGCATTTTCATGGGCTTGGCTCGGAGGACCCATTCTAGCACTTGGAGGATTTGACGACTTTGGTTTAGACCACCAAAGCTAGGAATGTGAATGAAGAGCAGATGATTATGATGCTCTTTCCCCACTCTCTTACGAATAAGGATGCACATTGGTATCGGACCATTGGAAGGCCAATAGAAACATGGGCTGCTCTTAAGTCATCTTTCCTAAAGAAATTCTTCCCAATTGGATGGACCAATGCCTTGCGATGAGAGATTACCACTTTCACCTAGCAGTCGGGGGAACCATTTCATGGTTCCTGGGAGCAATTCCAAGATCTTTTAAGTGTCCACACCATGAGGTGTCGAAATGGCAACTCGTGCAGATATTCTAACACGAGTTGGTCGAACAACTCCGTAATCATGTGGATGCCTCTTACAGAGGTAATTTCCTCAACAGGGATGCTAATAGCGCATATGACCTGTTTCAGGAAATGAGTGAGAATTCTATAAATCATGCCTCCATTGATACCATTAACCTATCCCAACAGCCCAGGTCAAATGCTAATGAGATCCAAAATTCTCATTCATTTGACATGGAATTGATTTGCAACAAACCGGATAAGGTGGACTTGGTTGCAAAAAGGATGGAAGAGTGGATGGATGGAAACTCAAGAAACACTTCTTGACCTACTCAATCCAAAATGCGATATTCCATTCTTCACGAGCTTCCACGAGGTGGGAGTTCGTCAACCAACTCGAATCGGCTCAACCTATGAGCCAGGATTTCTCGGAACCTTATGGGTTCCGAACTAGGGCCTTTGATCCTAGTTTTTCTGATCCTTCTTTCTCCCCATCCTCTCCCTATGAGGATGTATATGTGATACAGGAGAATGCTAGGTCCAACACGCATTCCAACAATTATAACCTGGGTTGGAGGAACCACCCTAACTTCTCCTGGAAAAGTCAGGGGCAATAGACCCAAACACGACCCAGCAACTATGCATATCAAAGACCTATGGGTCAGGGTCAAGTATACACCTAGTTGACCCTGAGACCGGTTACTTAGACACCTTAGAATGCCCAACAATCTATAGGGCAGGTTGATTTAAACTGGTAGATGGTAGAAATGCAAGGGCCCATGATTTAGCTTATGTAGCAAATGAAGACATCATTGGACAACTTGCAATGCAGGTTTATTGCTAACACCCAACAACCTGGTTCTCTACCATCCCAACCCGTACCCAACCCATGCAATGTGTAAAATCAGGGCAATAGAGCCCAAGGGTATGTAAATCAAAGAGACCCACACGCAAATGCTCAAGTGGTTGAGTAGGGTCCCTCCTCCAAGGCCCTCCAATCTTTCCTAACCTACCTCAAGACCCAAACCCGTATGCCTCTCCAAACTCTGTCACCTTGAGGAGTGGGAAGCAGACCCAGGACCCCGAATTACCTTATAAAAACCTAGTCCCCGAGGAGGTCGAGGGAGAGAAGGAGGAGATTGAAGAAGACAACAAGGCCCAGGGACCTAAAATTGAGGACACCACCTACATCCTGTTACCTGAAGCCTTATTGAAAATCAAGAAGAAGAAAACCCTTAATAGCAATGAGGAGCTCCTGAATTTATTCAAGAGTCTAGAGATCAATATCCCATTCCTCGATGCTATTAAGCACATCCTGGCTTACGCTAAATTCATGAAAGATCTATGTACCCAAAAGCATAAGCCAAAAGAACCCACCCAGAGGAAGGTGATTCTCTCTGAGCAGGTGAGTTCTGTCATCCTACACCACCTTCCTCAGAAGAAGAGAGATCCAGGTGCCCCCTTGATTTCATGCGTCATTGGAGATTACACTTTTGATAGGGCACTATTGGATCTAGGTGCATCCATCAACCTAATCCCGACCTCTATTTATGAAACATTTAGGTTGGGTGAACTTAGGCCAACCTCAGTAACGCTACAGTTAGCGGACCATTCAGTCACCACACCGAACGACATTATTGAGGACATTATTTTTAAGGTCAAGGACTTCCATTTTCCTGTAGATTTCTTGGTCTTGGACATGGATGTACCTGAAGACTTGAGGAACATGCCCATCATTCTGGGGCATCCGTTCCAAGCTACTGCCAAGGCCAACAAAAATTGTGAGAGCAGTAGTATGGAGATCGCCTTTGGGGATAGGAAGTTGACTCTTGATATTTTCAAGGTGATAAAAGGATTTGAGGATTGTGGATTCAATGAGGAGCTCGAGGATCACGATTTTAATGTTGAGACTTGTATGACGATCAATGTACTCGATGACTCCACTAGCTTTAGTAAACCCAACCCACAACCCTCTGTGGCTGACTCACCACACCAGGAAGAGGTTGTTGATTTTGTTCATTCCCAACCTCTTCCACTAGACCATCCTGATGAATCTTCATCAGCATTCTCCTTACCCTCTATACTAAACCCACCTTAGCTGGAATTGAAACCATTACCGAAAAGCTAGTTCTTAGGACCTAAGAATACGCTCCCTGTGATTATTATTGCTGATTTGCCTAAGGAGAAAGAATTAAGATTGATTAAGGTCCTTAAGAATAATAAAGAGGAAATTGGTTGGACCATCCACAACCTTAGGGGAATCAAGCCATCTTACTGTAATCATCGTATTTTCATGGAAGATGGATCATGCCCTTCTCGTAAAATGCAAAGGAGACTAAACCTGAATATGAGAGGAGTGGTCACAAAGGAGATAATAAAGTAGCTCGATGCCGGCATTATTTACCCGATTTCAGATAGTCTATGGGTTAGCCCCATTCAGATTGTACCCAAAAAGGTGGGAATAACCGTTATAACTAACAAGAAAGGAGAATCCTTTACCACCCATTCAACTTCTTCCTGGAGTGCTTGTATTGACTATAGGAAGCTGAACATAGCCACCAAAAAGGATCATTTCCCATTGACATTCATTGATCAAATCCAAGAAAGGTTAGCTGGGTAAAAGTACTTTTACTTCTTGGACAGTTATTTGGGATATAACCAAGTCCCTATCCATCTTGAAGACCAGGAAAAGACAGCATTCACATGTTCCTATAAAACCTTTGCATTCCATAGAATGTCGTTCAGGCTTTGCAATGCACCCTCAACTTTTCAAAGGTGCATGCTGGCCATCTTTTTAGACATGGTGGGAGATTGTCTTGAGGTGTTCATGGATGATTTCTCCATTTTCGAAGATTCCTTCGAGTCATGCCAAGATAACTTGGAATTGATCCTTAAGAGATGCATCAAGACACGGCTGGTCCTTTGCTGGGAAAAGAGCCACTTTATGACTCAAGAAGGCATTGTCCTGGGTCATGTGGTCTCTAATCAGAGTATTGAGGCTGATAAGGCTAAGGTGGATGCTATCTCTAAACTCCCTCCACCCACATCTGTGAAATAGATCCGATCATTCCTTGGTCATGTGGGTTTTTATTGAAGATTTATCAAGGACTTCTCGAAGGTTGCTTTACCCTTGAGTAACCTTCTGGCCAAAGACATGCCATTAGTGTTTGATGAATCGTGCCATAAGGCATTTGATTTATTGAAAACGACAGTCACCTATGCCCCAATGTTGCAACCACTGATCTGGACAGCCCCATTTGAGATCATGGCTAACGCATCTAATTATGTCATCGGGGCTGATTTGGGTCAAAAAGTGGATAAGAAGCCCTCTGTGACCTACTTCGCTAGCAAGACTCTGGATAAGGCCCAGAGGAACTACATCGTTACTGAAAAGGAGTTGCTAGCCGAAATCTTCACCTTAGAAAAATTCAGGGCTTATCTTTTAGGTTCTCACATTATCATTTACACTGACCACTTAACCTTGAAACATCTCTAGCAAAAATGGATGCCAAGCCCCAGCTTATTCGCTTGTTCTGTTACTTCAAGAATTTGACCTTGAAATTAGGGGAAAAGATGAGGCACAAAATGTAGTGGCGAATCACTTGTCGAGAATCCTAATTGATTCTCCTCATCTAGATATCCCTATCTTTGAAACTTTTCTGGATGGGACTATCCTTACAGTCTTGGGTATCCAAACCCCTTGGTTTGCGGATATCATCAATTATTTGGCCATTGGTCAAATCCCACAGGATCAAACCAAACAACATTGGGACAAACTTATGTCCGAGGCCAAATACTACTTTTAGGACAATCCCAAGCTGTACCATATCGGCACTGACCAAATTATTCATCAATGCATCTCAGAAAATGAGTTCCATAGTATACTTGAGCTCTGCCAAGCTTCTACATGTGATAGCCACTTTTCCGGGAAAAAGACGGCGGAAAAAATTTTGCAATCCAGATTCTATTGGCCATCGTTATTTAAGGATGCCCAGGAATTCTCAAGGGCGTGTGCTAATTCTAGACACTTAAGAACATGGCCAAAAGAGACATGATGCCCCTAAACCCAATACTTCTTGTCAAAATTTTTGATACTTGGGGCATCAATTTCATGGGACCCTTCCCTCCTTATTTGGATACCAGTATATTTTGGTTGGTGTTGATTATGTGTCCAAATGAATTGAGGCAATTCCCACCCAGACCAATGACCATAAGTTGGTCATCGATATTGTGAAGAGAATATCTTCAATCGGTGATTGACTAGTAATCATAGGCCCTAATTCTCCTGAATTAAGGTAGAACCTAGCTTAACATGGGCATTCTGCATGCATACTCATTGTACTTTACATCTTAGATGATTTATATGTTTTATGCATAATAATGTGCTATTTGAGAGGTATTAATAATTACAAGTAATCCATGGCTGCAGATGACTGATCCAACCTTATGGATCTATTTGGAATGATGACGAGAGTCCAACACTTCCAAGAGCGCATCAATAAAACTTCCGTAGCACCCTAGGGAGTGCATAGAAGTAGGAGCCAAGGGGAAAATTGAAGAATATATAGACCTTAGATGACAAATCCAACCGCACGGATGGATCTAGATCAATGTTCACAGTCCAACGGCACAGAAATCAACTTAATCGGAAGCCTACGCCATTAGATACAAGGAGAAGAAGATGGATAGCCACGATGCCATCATGAGGTGCCATCGTAGCTGCCCCTCATCGCACCCCAATCTGGGAAGGAGAGCTGTGGGCCGTTGGACCATCATCTAACAGTCGTGATGCAGCCACGTCGCCTGCTTCCAGCCGCCTCATCAGGCAAGGGAGAGATCTCGACCGTTGGATTCCCATCCAACAGTCGAGGGTGGCTGCACAGGATTTGTAAAGCACGACAATCCACACACTAAATGCAACAAAGAGCATGCTTAATAGACAGCGCAAGATGTAGGTTCGAAGTGCGATTGGGAGTCGGGTGCCCACAGACGAAATTCCACTGTCAGATCTTCATCGGGTGGATTAGCGACGAACATGTGGCGAGCGCAGGAGCGTCAGATGCAGACGCACGCGATGACGTGCACCTTAGGAATCAGTGGGCATTGCGCAAGCTTTTTAAGCCATCCGATCGAGAGATTGGATGGCTGAGAAGCTTTAGGAGTTGAGGAGCTGATCAAAGGGTAGCGCAGGCATGAATCTGAATTGTTCGATCTTATGATCGGACGGTCGATGATCAGGCGTGTTTCGAAGGTGAGCAGCGAAGTGAGGAACGCAGCGAGTGAGTAAGGAAGCAGCTGAGCCACCCGATATTGATCGAACACTCCAACGGCTGCCACATGGTAGCATCAGATCAAACCATGGATGAAAGAAGGATTTAGAAGGCTTAATTAGGACCATTGATCTCCCGATCAGCGGATCTGATTAATCTGAAGCCTTTGCACGGGATTAAAGGCTCAAATACTCTAAATGCCCTTCACAAAAGCTGTATAAAGAGGCCTAAGGGCCACCCTTGAAAGGCATTCTCTTAGGTTTTCTTCTTCTTCCTCCTTCTACAACTTCTCTCTCCTCTTCTTCTTCTACCCGTCTTCTCCGCCTCCGTCTCTGCACCTCCGTATAAAGCGTCTGTTAGGCCACCCCGATGGATCATTACTGCTCTTCCCAACCTCTCCAACAAGCCACCACAAACCACACGTGGTGCCCTCGTTCTGTTACATAAATAGTTTATGTTTATGTCAGAATTTGTTTAGTTAGATGTATGCATTCATGTTCAAAATCTTTGATTGATATATATACTATGATATTGTGTCTATACTATTTAGTAATCATATTGAGGACGAACGCATGAAATCAAAAGTTCTTCCTGCCTCCCTGTGATTGACCGGGACTCACCAAGTTCTGTTAATTTCTTTGCTCAAGACGTATTTTGTGCTATACAACAACATGCTAATTTTCTATGCGATCTATGCCTCGAACAAATTGGCACTGTTGCCAAGGAGTCACGGTGACTTTTGATTTTATCTCTAATACAGTATTTTTGTGTGCAGGTACAACGACACGAAGCAACAAACGAGGAAAAGCCAGCGCTGCAAAAATCAGGTGCACACATTCTTATTAGAAAATCAGGCAGAAAATAAGTGTCATCTTTAAAATTCAATAGTCATGTTTTTGACGCTCCAAAAATCTTAATATTTGGATTGAAACTAGATCTTCAAATTATCTTTCGAACACGACCTTTCAAAAAAATAAATTCCTTTTGTGGAATTTTTGAAAATTCGTGGAGTACATACAGGTCAGACCACATGAAAATAGAACTTTATGAACTTTAGAAATCAATTTTGACCAACATACAAATCAGATTTACTCACAATTTGTGGGTTTTGAAAGATAATCAAATTAGCTTTCAATATCATATTTTTACAAAATTTTTAGAGCATATTTGATATTGATTCTAATAAAAAAACCAACAGGGGATCTAAAACCCAATTTGACCCTTGGTTTATTAAACATTTATAACTAATTGCTGGAAATAGTAAAAATTTTAAAAAAATACTCTTTAAAAAGCTTATTGAAAAAGGAATCTTCTTACTAAGTTTCAAATCATTTGGATTCCATATTACCTTAGAGTATACATTTGAATTATGGCCCTCAATTTGGAAAAGAACTTGGAAGTGCATGAGCCAATAGGACCACATGGACTAACTTGGACTCCAACGAGCCCAAGAATTAATCATTGAGGTGAGTCACCTTGTGGACTACCCACCATCAACTAAATTGAAGAAACATGTTAAAAATTCACGAAAATATATCAAATAACCTACATTTGGATTGAAACTACTGAGTAGTTCCAACCTCTCCTGCAAAGCCTAGTGTCTAAGCCTGCGGGGTAGCATCAAATGACTGCGGCTGTGGGGTAATGGAATTGGAGGCGTAAGCCAAAGGAAGAACCTTCCTCGTAATCCGCTCGTAACCAAATTGGCCAGGTTAGCTTGAGAGGTGGGAATTCCTTGCAGTTGGCCTCTCAGCGAATTTTTTAAGAACACAAACTTAAACGAAAAATCTGATCATCTAATCTAAAGGACCACTCTGATTAACAAGGCCTTTGCCTTGTTCAGGTTGACTGCACCAACTCGTTGAATTGGTGTATGCAAGGAAGAAGGTCATTAGGATCTAAACTTGTGGGACCTTGGGAGCCGAACCCAAGGTGGCAAAGGTGATTCTTGCCTGACCTCTTTTTTCAACCTTCTTCCACTCGATTAGCTAAAGTGGCTAATCTCGGTCCTCGGGTTCATTAGGACCTTGAGAATCAGGACCTAATGGCTCATCTGGAAGCCAAGGTTGAGGAAACAGAATAGAAATACAAACAGAGCATCGATCGGATTCTCACAACACTTGGCAGAATGTAGCATCCACTACGCAGAGAACAACTGCGGGACTTCTACAATCCGGCGACAACAATTATTACACCTCAGGTCTGGATTCCCGCAAGCAAAGACACCTTCAAGTTGAAGCCGAATATCATAAGTCTCATTCAGACTCATTTCCATGGAAACTCAAATGAGGATCCCTTCCAGTACATCGAAGATCTGAGTCAGATTGCAAAGTCAGTTCAACCTAAAAATGTAGATATCAGAATTGTTCTCATGAAGCTTTTTCCTTTTTCTCTTAAGGATAAAGCTGCTTATTGGTTCAAGACTATTAGGAGGCCAATTGGAGCCTGGGAGGAATTACGTCGCGAATTCCTCCAAAAGTTCTTCCTAATCGGTCGAACAAATGCTATGAGGCACGCGATCACAACTTTTGCCTAAGGCCATGGAGAGAAGCTACATGACGCCTGGGATAGATTCCACGATCTTCTCAGGAAATGCCCACACCATGGTGCACCCAAATGGAACCTCGCTCAAGTATTTTACCATGGGTTGGATGACACACATCGGTACTTGGCCAATGCATCTAGCGGTGGGAATTTCCTCGCGAAGGATGAGAGCAGTGCATTTGAACTGTTCGAGTCCTTAGCAGAGAACTCAATGAATGCCGCCTCAATGAACCAGTTCCAACAACCTGGATAGCAATGAGTCAGTGTCCATGAAGCTCAAGCTGAGTCTACTCGAGCTGACATGGACATTATCACCAAAAAGCTGGACGAGGTGGATCTGCTCAATAAGAAGCTCGATGAGTTAATGTGAGCGAGATCTGGATCATCTGGCAGCACTGCTCCATCTTACTCCTCTCAAGCATCCAGAGCCCCCTCTGCTCATACATATCCGTTCACTCAAGATGTTTTCTCTCCATCTCCACAGGATCCTACGTACCGGGAACCCGTGAATAATGTGGATCTAGCACCGTACAACCAAGGTTACTCACCAGATGACAATGCAAGTGTGTATTCTTTTGATGAATTTACATCTGAGACATCTTCGGCCTACGAAGATGTCAATGCTATTCAGTGTTATGAGCGTAACAACTCGTATTCTGAAATGTATAACCCTGGTTGGCACCAGCATCCCAATTTCTCCCAGTCTGGTAACCCACAACGACCAAATCAAGCTCCACACTACCAAACCAGGAAATACGGGAATGCGTAGAACATGTATCCTAGGTAGTAGCCATTCCCGTCTCAGTAGCAACAGACATGCTCTATCTATCAGCCGCTACACCAAGCTGCCATCTACCCTCCAAAGCGGGCCGACCCTTTGGAGTCTCTGAAGGAGGAATTACAGGCATCAATTAGGAAATCTACTCATGACAACCTGTAAATAATGAAGGCAATGGCTGACCAAATACAGAGCATACAGAACACGCAAAACCAAATGATGCAGGAGCATAGATCACGGGGAGCTTTGCCCTCCCAACCTGTACCAAGCACAAGATATGTGCAGAATCAGGGTGCCCCACCTAGATTCCAAGCACCACAGGGGCAGGCACATGCTGTTCTAAAAGCACCTCCTACACCACCTGGTTTTGGGCTCGATCAGCCACCTCTGTTATCAAACCCTGTGTATCCAAACCAACCCGCTCCTCTACCCCTTCATGGACAGCACGCCGATGCAAAAGCTGTCACCTTAAGGAGTGGGAAGACTACACAGGACCTGCTACCTAGGCAAGCTGGTAATGATTTTTCCTTCATTCTACCACAAGATGGCTCACAACTCTCTTCCTTTCACAAGCCATCTTCATTAGATAAAGGAAAGAAGTCCCTAGACCCTGAAATTTTCATTCCTTTTCCCATGGCTATAACGCGAGATTCAACATGGAAAAAGGACATGTGAAATTTTTAGGACCTGAAATCTATGTTCAAGGAAGTTCACATTCAGGTCCCTCTCCTTGAAGCAATAGATCACATCCCTATTGTTGCTTGGTTCTTCAAGGACTACTGTACTCTGAAGCGACAGCAGATAATCGGACGATAGGCGGTATTATCTGACGAAGCCAACATGGTTATTTTAGCCGACTTACCACCAAAAAAGAAGGACCCAGGCACACTACTGATTTCCTAGTTTTTGCAGGACTCACCTTTTGATAGGGCCCTTCTTGACTTGGGATCGTCCATCAACCTAACTCCCACTGCAGTATTTGATCGATTTCGATTTGGGGAGTTAAAGCCCACCTCGATTACCAAACAGTTGGCTAACCAATCAGTGAAAATGCTGAGGGGGTGGTTGAAAATGTGATCGTAAAAGTCCAAGGATTCTACTTTCCAATGGACTTTTTTGTTCTTGATATGGAGGTTCCTCCTAATCTCCGTGATGCACAGATTATTCTAGGTCGCCCATTTTTGGCAACCACCTGCGCAAACATTGACTGTGCATCAGGATGCATGGAGATTACCCTAGGAAACGAAAAGCTTAGACTGGACATTTTCAGGGAATCAAAGAACTTTGATTGCGATTTAACCGAGGAGGATAGTGAAGATGAAGATTCAGCTTTCTGTGGGAACATCGGGCTCCTCTACAGCGACCCAATGGCTCATTCACCTTCACTATCAGGGGTCTTAGATTGAGATCTGCATAGGGCTGAGACTAAGGACATACACATTTCATCCCATGGATCTAGTTGTCATGGGTGTTCATCTACTCCTAACACCCCTGATCCTGACTATCCTATCCAATCTAGCACTGACATGTTAAGATAGGATTACAAGACCACTGCAGGCGGATTCTCCACTAGTTAGGATCAGTAGATTTCCACTATTGTTTCCTATCCTCCCCTGCATAAACCCTCTCCCCACCCTTCACTACTAAAGTAACAGCCCTTACCTGATTCACTCAAGTATGTGTTTCTAGAAGAAAGTGAGACATATCTCATGATTATCAATGCTCACTTGACTTCGGATCAGGAACACCAGTTGATCTTCATTCTGCAAGCACATAGGGATGCTATCGAGTGGGGCATTGGTGATCTCCACGAGATTTGCCCCTCGTATTGCACTCACCATATCTACACTGATGAAGGGGTGAGACCATCGAGACAACCTTAGAGGCACCTAAATCCAAATATGTTGGAGGTTGTCAAGGAGATAATTAAATGGCTGGACGCGAACATTATCTATCCAATTTCTGATAGCCAGTGGGTGAGTCCCATTTAGATTGTGCCCAAAAAGGTGAGACTCATCGTGATCAAAAATGAATTGGGCGAATCCATCCTGATCCGCACCACGACTTCTTGGCGTGTCTGCATTGATTACAGGAAGCCAGTCTCGACCACCAAAATGGATCATTTTCCTTTACCCTTTATTGATCATATTCTAGAACGGTTGGCTAGGCATAGCTTCTTCTGCTTTCTGGATGGATACTCTAGGTACAATCAAGTAGCAATCAACCCGAAAGGCCAAGACAAGACAACTTTTACATGTCCCTTCGGAACGTTCGCTTTTAAGCGAATGCCTATTGGCCACTGCAATGTACCAACTACTTTTTAGCGATGCATGATGGCCATCTTTTCAGACATGATCAGGGATTGTGTAGAAGTGTTCATGGACAACTTCTCCGTGTTTGGAGACAATTTTTCGTCTTGTCTTGATAACCTCACAAAGATCCTGAGGAGATGTATAGAGGTTAACCTAGTACTTTCTTGGGAAAAAAGCCATTTTATGGTGAGGGATGGCATCGTACTAGGTCACAAGATCTCTTTTAATGGACTCAACATCGACCGAGCTAAGTCAGAAATCATTCCGCGATTACCTCCACCTAGCTCTGTCAGGCAAATCAGATCATTCTTAGGGCATGTTGGATTTTATCGAAGATTCATTCAAGAATTCTCGGAAATTGCTAGTCCATTAACGAATCTTCTAGTAACCGACACACCCTTTGATTTCGACTCCTCGTGTCTCAGCATTTTCGAGACCTTGCAAAGCATTGTTTCAAGTGCACCTATTCTCCAACCTCCAAACTGGTCTCTCGACTTTGAGATGATGTGTGATGCCTCCGACTTCATTGTCGGAGCCATTCCTTGCCAGAGTCGGGAGCACCAACCATTTGTAATATACTACACTAGCAAAACATTGAATGAGGCTCAATGTAACTATACTGTCACGAAGAAAGAATTTCTAGCTGTGGTATTCGGGTTGGAGAAATTCAGGTCATACTTACTCAGGTCAAAAGTTATCATCTACACTGACCATTCCACCCTCCGGCATTTGTTGGCAAAGAGGGACACCAACTCCACTGATAAGTCCACTTTTGTGGATCATTATTTGGCCTAAGTACTCTTTAATTAGTTGTCCTTAATTTTTAATTAAGTAGGAGTTAAATGGCAATTCACCTTAGTCTGCATTTAATTTTATGCACTAATTTTACATTTAATAGCATATGATATGATCTATTTGATGAATGCAGGCTAGGTATGAGAGTCAGACATCCATTTTCGATTCTATAAGACATCCTGAATTGAGTTTGGATGTCTGATGAGCAGCGATAGTAGTACTATCAACTTTTAAGACATCCAAAACTTATTCTGGACATCTGATGATGTTCAAACTGTAGCTGCCTTTCCTCCGCCAACTGTGCCTCATCTCTTCAACCACCCCAACCACTCACGATCTTCGCTAAGTGGCTGGAGAAATCGGCAGTCGAAGAAAAACAAACCAAGGACGTTTAAAATGAAAGCTGGCATCTTCTTCAGGGATATCTTCCATTTCCTCAGGCGGGGGACTTCTTCTTCTTCTCCACCGTGAAGGGGGCACGCACCCTGTGGCTGGAGAGTCAATGTGAACCCCTGACGTACACTGTGGCCGAAAGCGTACGCACCACACTCGCCATTCTCCAGAACCATAGATCACCCCCTCCTCGCACACCACCTACAGCCGCATGACCAGCGCACCTCCCACGTGCCTTCCACGTGCTATTCGCACGTAGGCTGCGCTTCCGCTCCTCACGCACCACGCACCAACCCTTCACCCTTGCACACTCACGAACAACTATTCATCTTCTTCTTCCTCACATCAGTCATGCAGTGAAGGAACCCAAACTTGCAGCCACCTCCTTGCTTCATACGGCCATTACAAGCACCCAAACTCATCGTCAACCTCGCCATTCTCCTCGTCTCATGCCCCCGACCTCCGTACATCCACCAACCACCCTCCACGAAGAGCGCAAGCTCCACTTGCTATCACCGACGACCGATGTCCTCCGGCCACCTCTCGATGCCTTGACACCATCATTGCGAAGCCTGCATCCCAGCCGCCCTCCACTGCACACCGCAGGACCACCCGCACCCCACCATGCACGTAAGGAAGAAAGAGGAGAAATCCTCTATTTTCTCTCATATTTCTATTTATGCCTTATGCCATTGCAAATTCTACTATTTACTTATTTATTGAATTAATATATTACGATAGATTGCATGGACATCCCTATGATTTATTCGAATTACATATAGTTGCATTTATCTCATAAATGATAGCTTAGGGGATATTGGTTATGGGGAACAACTTCTGTTTTGATTAAGATTGACGATGCTTGTCAGTACCAAGATCATGATTGACATATTTCCATGATGGTGATTTTGTATGTGCTCACCTATATTCTTGATTAATTACATAAATAATGACTTATGTTGAAAAAGAATTGCACGAATTAGCATGCACACTGATTGCATAGCAATCATGGGTCCTAATCAACCTAAATAATGTCTAAACCTAGCTTAATTTGTGTATATTGCACTCATATCTTGCATATCATGCATTGCATCAGCCTATTTAGAAAAAGATGAGATATCCTGCTAGTTAATGATTTTTATTGCTATTTGCAGATAATAAAGTGATCCAGGATGCAGGAGATAGCAGAATAAAGCAATAAAGGAAGAAGACTGATCCAAATAAGAGGAGTGAGGAGGATAATCTTATCCCTACCCTTAGAAACCCTAGGATAGCCTTCCTAAACCCAAAATGACCTCCATTAGGACACCTTAACCTCAAAACCCAAACATGGATAGCACTATCCATGTTCTTATCCACCCTATCCCTCTCCCAAACACTTAGGAACCAAAACCCACCTCAGGAAACCTAAAACCCACTCTAGAAAACCTAAAATCCACTCTCCAACAACTTTTAAGACGTCCAAACATCTGGCTGGACGTCTGATTCCTGCCAAATAACAATCCAGGAAGGCAGAACTCATACTGACACAGAATTGGATGCCTAATTTAATGTCCAGCTATCCAATTTTGTAATATAAGACGTTTGACCACTATTCTGGACATTTGATACTGCTCTCTGGTTCTTGATTTTGGTGTTGGAAGCCCTAGCTTGCCTATTTTGACCTAGGAACCCCACTAGACACCCTAAGAAACCTAATTAGAGACCTCCCAAGCCTAGTCCACTATCCATAGCCTTTCTTATCCTATCCCTAACCCAATTGAACCACCCCATACCTAATTGGGTGCATCTACAGTCGATTGGGTGCACCTGAGCCTAATTAGATCCACCCAGGATCTAATTGACCCATACCTATTAGGGTTACCCTAGCCTAATCACATGCACACATCCATTTAGACTTGATCGAGACCTAATTACAATCACTCCTATCCAATTAGACTTTCTTAAGCCTAATTAGGTCCACACCCACTTAATCTAGATTGACCCAACCTATTTAGCACCTAATCCTACCAAAACCCACAACCTAGCTCTACGAAAAACACACACCCACACACACCTTCCTATTTTACCCCTACCAAACCCAAGCACAGTCTCCTGGAAACCCTAAAACTTGTGTCAAACCTAGATCCTAAAAATGTGGCATTAGCTAATTTTGGAGCCACCAAAAGTGGCAACAAAATGGAGCCTTCCATAAGGGCAAAGACAGAGCCACGAAATTTGATCTATTCTCTCCACTCTCTCAACTTGCGACCACACCTCCTCCCCTCCCTCTCAAGGCTGTCCTCCTCCTCTAAGGCCCCCTCCATGGCATCTTCATGTGGGCGGCAAGAAGAAGGGGAGCACTAGGGTGCAACACCCTCTTCTCCTCTCTTCACTTGGGCATGTCCTTTCTTCTCCATAGAGAGGATGCCCCCTCTCTTTCTTCCTCTTCTTAGACGGCCATAGAGAAGACCCCCCCCTCAAGGTCTTCTCAAGGACGGCCATTGGTAGAGAAAGGGTGCAACATCCTCCTCTCTTTAGTGGACGGCCAAGAAGGCTTCCCCTTGGCCTCTCTTGGTTGATCTCTTTCTTTAGTTTAGCTTTGTTTCCATGTATTCAGATTTAATAGTGACTTAATTTTTTATGCATGATACTCTTATCTAATGGTTTTATATGTATGCTATTATCTTCACAGCTTACAACTTTGATGCATGCTTATTAGTGTAGTTAAGAGCGTCCCATTTAGGTTTGTCACACCATGCACAGCCACCATGGCCCCATTTAGATCCATGCAATCACTTAGGTTTTCGCTAGCACATCTAGATCTAGGTTTCATTTCGCTTTCAAAATAAAAATCAAAAACACAAAAAGAGCGCAAAATACAAAAAGATCAAAAATATTAGGTTAGATTATATTTAGGGTAGAAAAGTCGATCCAATTCTCAACTCTTTTTCACGCCTCCTGAGGAGAACGACTGGGACTCAAGTTCTAAAAAGAATAGAAATCTATGTAAGTTTCGTTATTATAAATATTTTTGTCAAGGGGATTTCGCGACTATACTACGATTTCCGACGATTTCAAAATGCACGATTTTCGCCCTTTGTCACACACCCATTAATTTTCCTGAATAATTGAGGCACCACTCACTAGTGCAGTAGGCTAATTCCTCCTTGTGGAGACAACCTAACTATCTTTGTGGTTAGATTTTGAGTAATAAATATTTTTGAAAAGCAATTTTCTACCACGCAACGAAATACAACGACCTGACATTTTATGTTAAAATTATTATCGAACACGAAGATATCTCTTTCAAATGGCACCGTTGCCGGGGTGGAAATAAGCCTATTAATTTTTTCGGGAAATTTATATTATTTTCATGCTACTAATGAAGCTTTTCTAAATTGCTGACCTTGTTTCTTCTTGCATTGCAAAAATGAACGAACGTGATTAGAGCACATGACAAAGGGGGCATTTTTGGTGGACTTTAATGTGACCTAGAGGGTAGCAAGAGGAGCATGTGGGCCTTGATCCAACGTGTGTGGAAGGAGGATTGGTGACTGGAGATCTGATTAGACTTAGGTCAGGCTAGATAAACCTTAGACATTTAATTTTTGTCTTGTGGACCCTTGTTGCGTATTTTTGGGAGCATGTTCCCATTTTATTTCGATTATAGGATTATTCGAATTGTTTGAACTACATGTTGGTTAGTTAGCTAGATTAGGTTTATTTGCCTATTATTATTTTAAAAAAATATATTCAAACTGCCAGCTAGAAGCTGCATATCTATAGGACGACCATCTACGATTGAATGAGCAGCATCTAGCTTTTCTTTTTGCATTGCAAACATCCTGCATTGAAGAGAGCTGGAGTAAGGTACATCTTTTCTTATGCATCAGTTATTTGCACACGCATTACATTTGGACATAATTAAAAAAGTCCATTTAAGCTGATTTGAAAATATTAATCAAGTAGTCACATTACTTCTTGAAAAGAAAGCAAAATATACAGGAAGTGTTTGAATAACTTGACTGCGATTTTCAAAAGAAAAATCACTTTTCACGGTGTGATGCATACTTCCTGCACTGAGCATGCACTATAGGCAATACATTAGGACTTGGACCCTTAAGGTTGTAGGCATCGATCTCTTTATCGGTGCAAACCCTCCTATCTCACTTTGTGATGGTAGTATTAACTTTTGCCTGAGTGACTTGATACTTTGAGGGGAACACCCTTTAAAGGAATTCAAGGGTAGTTAAGAGGCATCGCTAATGCAATGCCTCAAAGGAAGAGTCCACCTTACTTGCATCCCTAGGTTCCATCCTTAGAGTACCATTTTACTTGAGCATTAGAGAATATCATCGCAAAAAGTGTACATCTTTAGGGCACTCAAAGGTCAATTTAGGGTGCGTAATTGCTTGACAACTTGATTGATCACCCAAAAAAAACTAAAAGTAACCTCAACATTTTTAACAGTCATTGACCAGAAATTTCAAGTGCCTCATTTCTCTTATACCACTTACATGGGAACGGAGAAACACTACCTTGACTATATTTGGCTAAGCTGAAGAGTTGGAAGAGAACTTAAAGAACTTTAAATTAATAAAAGACCTCTTGCCCTATGTCTGATTAGTGTATGCATGATAGAGCTTGATGGGAACACCATCATGAGCCATAACTGGCTCATTTTGACCCAATTAAGTCAATAAATGCTCCTACATAACCGTTAGAGAGTCACAAGTCATTGCATAATCATTCTGAAGGAAAAATAAGAAACTAGGGTTAAAATTGTAATTTTACCAACTCATCATGAATGCAGTATAACCACAGGTTTTCTCAGGGGTTGAATGAAGGTCAATTGGTCTTAGAAAGATAACAAGTGGGATAAGATAGACAGAAAAGGGTTTGCACGTATTCTGAGAATTAAATGACTTTTAAAACCCTAAAATAGACCTTAATTAACTAAGGTTCTGATCAGGATAAAATTCACCTAAACCCTCTAAAATTCATATAAAAATATTCTCTAGGGTTTATAACTTTCAATTTGACCATCAGAATCCGTTTTGACCCAAAACAGAACCACAGACAGACATTTGCCCTAATTTGGGTTTTTGCATAAATTATCGAATCAAACATTCTTAAAACCAAAATCCAACTTCACCATTGGATTCCTTAAGTCCAAATTAAGTTTGTATCAAAATTTGGACTGAAGATGAATTTTTCTTGACCTAGTTTGCAAATTGGTCCCGTCTAATTTCATTTCTACCCTTAACTTTCAAAATCCATTCAAATAGACCCCTAACTTTGTTGTCGTTCTCACAAATAGGTTCTTGCTGCCACTAAACCTATTCCTACTTGCTCTGGCGACCTTAAAAAGGAAAGAACTCCCTGATTTCTTGACGAATCCCTTTCAAAATTGAAAGGGAAGTTCGTCAAGAAATTCCCTTCCTTTTGGACCCAATCCTAAACCCTAAAACCTACCCAATCTCTCATGAGAACACATGAGAGATTTGGGTATCAAGAAACTTCCAACTCCAGTGAGCTTTCCAAACTTGCGAAGCAAGCTTCCCAAGCTCTAACCAACCTTTGATGACCTATAAAAGACTCCCCAGATCACAACAAACTCCCTAAGCTTGAATTCGGCTAGAGATTCCCTCTAATTCCTCTTCCCTCCTCCAGCCGATTTGCTCTTCAAGCTCCGGCGACCTTCCCTACCTTCTGATGAACACACATAAATTCATGATAAATTTCTTATTTTTGATAGTTCCTAGGCTTAGCATTGCATATCATGTTATAAATATTGCATAACATCCATTGCATGGCATTTAGGATAGTTGTATATTTTATATATTAATTCCTCCATTTTATATGGCAGGGGGGCAATGCGACATCCATACGGGTTTCGGATGGAAAATCCGACCATACGGATGGATCCGAGGTGACGATCGCAGTTCGGCATCGCGGGAATCATCTTGATCTGAGCACCATTGCACCCGCTACAAGAAGAAGAAGGACGGCCCAGATGGCGCCACATGGCACCATCTAGGCCACCCAACATCGGCCAGTAGCACCGCCCAACTCCTTCTTCATCCACGCCCTTCAATCCTAGCCGTTGGATCAAGATCCAACGGTTGGGAAGCAAACGCACCAAGCCACTCCACACGACACAAGGGAAGGATTGCCGTAATGGTGGGAGCACTTGTTTGCAAAGGAGGGGTGCGGGTTCGAATCCCCGTAGGCCCTCCAATTCGTAATTGGGCAGCCGCATGGAGCGGCAACGGCAGCGCCAGCTCAAGGCAGTGCACGCGCGCACGTGCACACCAATGCATAGCAAGCGCACACACAGTAGGGCGTGCGTGGTCAGCGTGCGTGATGAGCGAGGCAGTGCGGCGTGGGCGCAAGGGTGGTTGGCGCCAGCTTTCAACGACAGCTGGGCTGACCTTCAGCGACACTTACAGCCGTTGCTATTTCATTGCAAGCCAACTGTTGAACGTTGGGTTGCTACACTAACGTGTTTGATTTTGAAAAACCTGTCATCGTAGTATGAAAGCAAAGAACTCGTATTCAACAAATAAAATTTATACCGGAATGAAAATCCCAGGTCGAACTCAAGGAGGCTACGTCAATCTATATTCGCAATTATATTTTTTTTAGAATTTTTCAGGAAAAGTAAGGCGATGTAATTACAATGAAGCCATAATAATAATCAGACTAAACAAAAGGGGGAGAGAGAGAGAGAGAAAACATGCATTCAATAATTCAAAAATGTTCATACAATAAAACCAAATAAGAATTACACTAGATAGCGGGAAATTAGCTACACTAGAAAGCAGGAAAGTTCTACACTAGAAAGTTGTAAAGAAGAATGGGAGAGAGAAGTTATCCTCCTCGATGATTACTTGGAGGACGAGCCAGACGAGACGTCGCCTAGATGAAGGAGGATGGAGTAGGAAGAAGGAGATAGAGGTAGGAGGAACGAGAACAGAGCAGCACATAGTCGCCGTCGTGGGATCCGCTTCCGAAATGAGAGCGAAAATTTGACTTTATCTCGCGAGGAGCATCCCGGGTGTGGGACAAGCTTCTCTTGAGCTTTGGAGAGGCAGAGAAGAGAAGGAAGGGATGAGAATTTCGTATGGAGGGGGTCTCCTTTTATAGTTGGAAGGAGTGGGGGCAATTTGGTCATTACAATTCTAAAAACATTAAATCAGGGGTCTTTAGTAACGGATAAAACTGTCGCTAAAGCCCCATCATGGGAGTAGTAGGTGCTGCTCGCGCGTGGCTGCTCGCCTCCTTACGCGTAACGCATGCACACACCCAGTTGATCTCATTCGTCCAATCGCGAGATCGGATGGCTTAAATCGTGCTACCGCCTGCCTCCTTTGCGCGCCCACCCCCGTGCGATTCCGCGTGAGGAGCGGCATCCAATAACGCGTGGGTGCTATCGAGCGCCTGCAGCCGCTCGATCGTGATCGAGCGGTCGCGGAGCCCACTTTCTCGCACCTCAAATGTCGCTCGCGCAGACTCGAACACGCGCCACCTGCTCACGATAAGGCATTCGCCCGCTGCGCTGCGTCGTCAAGATGGTCGCACGGATGAATTCAGGCGAGTGCATCTACAGCCATTGGATGCGCATCCAACAGCGAAGAAGCGATGCTCTGATTGAAGAAGAGAAAGTGCGGTGGGTGCGTCAGCCGGTTGGGCGGCTGAGATGGCGCCATATGGTGCCATCTAAGCCGTCCATCTTCTGGATGATGTTGATGGTGCTGCAGTTGTCGGATTGAGTCGATTTTTGCGTCGTTAGGCTGCGATCATCGATCCGAATCCATCCGTGTGGTTGGATTTGTCATTTGAAGTGAAGATTCACACCATCTTGGCCCTTGATCTTCTAGGGTTCCCCGATCTCTATCTGATGCTACAGATGCCTGATTAGGGTGATCTTGGAGTCGTTGAACTCCAACCATCGCCCTGATCACATTTGTACGGTTGGATCTTCGATCCGAGGCCCCAATAAAAAGTTTGCCCTATCCATGAACATAAAAGGAAACAATTAACCTCCATTTTATTCAAACTACTCTAAATGCAAGATGATGCATGTTATGTAATATTTATAGTCTGCAATGCAATCCTATGCTTAAGAACATGCATAAATAGACATCTTAAGTAGTGTAAATATGTTTACATCATTCCCCCATGCCTATCTTTTTCTAGTCCCTAGCAGAAACTATATGCTATTTATAAAAGAATCAGGTTGGATTATTTAGGCTTGAGTTATTTTCAATCACTAAGAAAATGTCTACTTAGGATCTAAACTTTCAAAGACATAACAGTGCCCGAGTATCTGCCAAAATGCAGACCGCCCCAAGCCCTCGCCTTATTCAAAGAAAATTTTATTTTTCTCTTTTTCTTCTTTTCTAATTTTTTTGGATTTTCAAGTTTTAGGGTTTAAGAGTGGCTTTCTACGGCCATTCAACTCACCCAAGATTTGATGAGAACCCTAAGTTCTAAGCATCTTATTGTGAATGTGATAGACTCGTTGATCAGCAATTAAAACGGACTTCTGATTTCTACGCCTCTAGGTGATCTAAAAAAGAATTCTACCTAAAGGTGTATCTTTACAATCGGTAGCTTTCTCCCTACTTTTATTTTTTTATGGGGTCAACACAAGGGTGAATCCAGTGTATATCTCCTCAGTTTATTCTACTTTTCCGCTTCTTCCTAAGTGTTTTGGGAATTTTCAGTGCATTTATTAAGCTGGGTTCTGGGCAACCGGTCGATGAGTTGTTACTACCGACAACTTGCCAGCCATACTCATGCAGTGAATTGTGGCTAATTTCTTTTTTTCTTTTCTCCTTTTCTATTTTACTTTTTTTTTTTTAAGTAGGTGGCTTCCCTGGTCTAAGATTTACCTAAAGGTAGCAAAAAGCGAAAGCTCCAGTGACTGGGCTCTAGACAACCTACCTATGGGTTGTTACCCATGATAACTTGCCAGCCATATCACCCTAAAAGGTTCATTAGCTACCCAATTTTTGTTAGAATCGTCGAACAACGAGTTAGTGACAAGATAGTGTGCAGATGCTTAAAACTCAAAATTTCCTCAAATCAGATGGTGGGTTGATAAGTCGTGTACTTATCACCCAAACTTATTTACTCCAATTAAAATAAAATTCAGGTTGGCAAGGACTCGAAAAACAAATCCACATTTTAATGGATACACGGGCTGATTAAGTCCAAAGACCTGAAGGGTCTTTGTGTTCAAATCATAATATAGTATTTCCTACGATTGAAAATTTTCTTAAACCCAAGTTCTCTTTCCTAATTCCAAATTTTTTTTTTTAATAAAAGAAAATAAAACAAATCTACAGAGCTGACGAATAAATTCAAAGATGAATATCCACCCCCAATGCCTATCTAATGCAATGTCCTCATTGTATTAAAAAGACATAAAATAGAGTGGAATAGAATAGAAAGCACCTGAATGGCATGAATGTCGGGTCTGCTCCGAGATAGAAACTAAAAGGAACTGTATACGTGCTGAATTTAGTGCCTTCAGCTAGGCACACTAAACAAAGAAGAGAAATGAAGAATTCACAAGTGCAAGTCAGAATCAGAATAAACAAAAGAAATCTCTGACCTGTCAGTAGAGGTCCACAAATGCGGACCAGATTGTGGTGCAGACCCATACCCCATAATCGAGAATATCTCAGGTTTTGGATAAAAATTACCCAAAACCTAAAATCAGTTTGGAAGCGAGGTCGGGCCTACGATTTATGAGGATGCAACCTAAGACCAAAGAGTCGGGTTACAGAGATATCAAAAGGATAATCAATGAATGTGTGCTTAGGTTGAACACCCTCAGAACAAATGTCGTAAGGGTCCTGGTTTGATGGTTTTAGCTTAATAGGAAGCCTTCGACTCAGTCTTCTACTTCCTCCGGAACTTGCTTCCCAAATCAAAATTTCCTGGCTCCTATCCTCCTCATTCAGTATGTCAAATTCTAGGACCTCTAGCATGTTAATCACCCCATCTGAAATCTCCAAGTCTAAATTATGTGGCTGAATCAGAATTGACTTGGGTCTAATTATCTCAGAAACAAAATCATCGATAAGCTCAATGGTGTGTAACTGACAATCAGGGCATTAAATTGAATCCTCCAGAAAATGTGATTCTGGATCCGTAATGTGAGCCCCAATAAGATCAGTTTCCTTAATTATTGGGCTATCAAATGATCTATTAGATTCCTCAGGCCCAATCATCTCACAGAAATCATATTCTGTAAACTCGTGTGAGACTTTGCAATTCGAATCTTCACCATTAGAATCAAAGAAATAGAAATCCGTATTAATGTATGTCTCAAAATCATCCATCACTTTCTGATCCATGGAGACACACATTTCCTCGTACCTCGGCTCAGGGATCTCGGGTGAAGAAATCAGATCTTCCTTAATTGGTTGCTCTAATTCAACCTGGTCAGCCTTGTAACATGTGTCTCCCCCAACAAGTGCCTGAACGGGTTCTGACATTGGTTTTCCTGAAGGGAGTTCATCCTGGGAATCATCCCACGACTGAACTAAAGCAACCACAAATCTCATCCTCAATTTTGCTAACTTCCCAAGTAAAAACTCACTTGGGTTCTTATCCTTAACATCCTGGAGCCAGTCCAACAAATACTTGTTCAAATCATCAATCATTTCAATCAGGGGCTCCAATCTCTCAATGCAAGATATTGGCTGAACTTCTAAAGATTGTATGATATTCTTCAAGTTAGCCAGAACCTTATGTTGAACCTGGTTACCCTGAACTAAATGAGTTGGTTCAGGGTTGGGCAGGTTTGGGATCAGTGCAGAGGAGTTAACGAATTGAGATTCGTTAAACCCTTCCTGATAATAGGTCATTTCAGATTGTTCAAAAGGTGGTGATGACCTAAAGGCAGTGTAATCAGAGGATGGGTAAGGATCAGTGTCTCCTTACTGATTGTAGATCGTATTAGGTTGTTCATGAAAGGATGATGATCTATAATCGATGTAGCTCTGAGAAGGATAGAAATCACAATCAAAATGTTCAGGGTTAGACCCTAAACACGGAGGTCCAGAACTGTAACCCCAATCTGAGTTATCCCAACTAACTGATGGTTGATTACAGTACGAGTTGGGATAATCGTCATGTTGAAATAATTCAAAACAGGAGGGAAAGGGCAGGAATGCATGTAATATGTGGAAGGATTCATGAGAGATGGGAGGAAGGAAGGTGCCCTACAATACAAACAATCAAACATGTCCTTAAGTGGGCTAGCCTAAAGACCTACAGACTCCCAAAACCCGTCTTGAGATAAAGGAGTGATTTGATCTACTTCTGTCTATTCAATCCAACCAGTTAGAAGGAGGGACTCGGGAGAAGGTTCTTCCTTCGGCTTACACCTCTGGTTCCTAGTGTACCCCCCATCCGCGATCGTTTGATTCTGCTCCCCTAGCTGGACATCAGATTGAACAGTAGAAACAAACTAATCGAAAATAATCTCGTTTTGGGCTCTAAAGAGTGAGTCGAATCTTTAAGGCCAACGTCTACTCCATTTTATTTAGTGCTAGGTTTGAATGTGCTTTGGAATGTGATGGGCCTTTTATATGGGTTGTGCCCTTAATGATTGATTGATTTGTGTGTGCGTGTATAACTAGTGGCTTTCAAGTAAGATTATTTTTTGATGTGGTGAATTTTAGAGTTCAAATCTTGCTTAGTAGCTTTTAGGATTCAATTTTAGGTGTTTTCAAACAAGTTTTGTTAGCACACCAGGTTTTGAAAGCACGGGTGCAGATGTTTTCCTTTAAAACTTAAAAAGAATATGGAGTGCCTGGTAAATCCCTAATAGTTGAACCTAAATGGCAGCTACTTGATGAGTTGATTTTAATTGAAGTGGTGCGGCCCAATCAACTCAAACAATTGGCCTGTTGCACCACTTAATTAGTCACACAAGTGATTACCTAATCTGATTTCTACTCAATTATGTGTTTGGATGTGTGTACCGGCTCCAAAGATTGGTTTACCGGTTGAGTTTAAAAATCAAATGAGGTTGTGTACCTCTGTGAGATTTCATTTTCTTTTTAAATATGGAGGTTGGGGTGAGTATGGGTGTCAAACAACAAACAATATAACCTTAGAGTTTATAAGAATACCTAGGTTGATTGATGTTGTGTTATTATGTGGTGAAATGAAATCTAATGGGTTGGAGGTGGGGGATAACTTACAAACCCTTCCACAGCACTTTACTCCAATCTACCGCTTTTGCTCATCTCAAAAGAGTACCTACAATTACAATAAAAAAGGAGAGAAGTGAGGTAAATGATTTGTAAATTAGAAAACGTGAAGAAAAAAAAAAATCAAAGAGCGTCGCCTCCCCGGCAACAGCGCCAAAATGTTGAATGTCGGGTTGCTACGCTAACGTGTTTGGTTTTGAAAAACCTGTCATCGTAGTATGAAAGCAAAGAACTCGTGTTCAACAAATAAAATTTATACTAGAATGAAAATCCCAGGTCGAACTCAGGGAGGCTATGTCGATCTATATTCATAATTATATTTTTTTTAGAATTTTTCAGGAAAAGAAAGGCGATGTAATTACAATGAAGCCATAATAATAATCAGGCTAAACAAAAGGGAGAGAGAGAGAGAAAACATGCATTCAATAATTCAAAATGTTCATACAATAAAACCAAATAAGAATTACACTAGAAAGCGGGAAATCAGCTACACTAGAAAGCAGGAAAGTTCTACACTAGAAAGCTGTAAAGAAGAATGAGAGAGAGAAGTTATCCTCCTCGATGATTACTTGGAGGACAAGCCGGACGAGACGATGCCTAAACGAAGGAGGACGGAGTAGGAAGAAGGAGATAGAGGTAGGAGGAACAAGAATGGAGCAGCACGTCATCGTTGTCGCGGGATCCGCTTCCGAAATGAGAGAGAAAATTTGACTTTATCTCGCGAGGAGCATCCCGGGTGTGGGACAAGCTTCTCTTGAGCTTTGGAGAGGTAGAGAAGAGAAGGAAGGGATGAGAATTTCGTATGGAGGGG
Source organism: Thalassia testudinum (assembly GCA_037157565.1). Taxonomy (NCBI): domain Eukaryota; kingdom Viridiplantae; phylum Streptophyta; class Magnoliopsida; order Alismatales; family Hydrocharitaceae; genus Thalassia; species Thalassia testudinum. The sequence goes on from JAZHRO010000073.1 coordinate 28,999,524, forward strand.
GTCTCCTTTTATAGTTGGAAGGAGTGGGGGCAATTTGGTCATTACAATTCTAAAAACATTAAATCAGGGCTCTTTAGTAACGGATAAAACCGTCGCTAAAGCCCCATCGTGGGCGTAGTAGGTGCTGCCCGCGTGCGGCAGCTCGCCTTTTCACGCATAATGCATGCACACGTCCAACTGATCTCAGCCATCTAGTCGCGAGATCGGATGGCTTAAATTGCACTATCGCCCGCCTCCTTTGCGCGCCCGTAGCCGCTCGATCGCGATCGAGTGGTCACGGAGCCCGCTCACCCGTGCCTCAAATGTCGCTCACGAAGACTCGAACGCGTGCCGCCTGCTCGCGATAAGGCGTTTGCCTGCTTCGCTGCGTCGTCGAGATGGTCGCGCGGATGAATTCAGGCGCGCGCATCCACAGTCATTGGATGTGCATCCAACGGAGGAGAAGTGGCACTCTGATTGAAGAAGAGAAAGTGCAGTGGGTGCGTCGGCCAGTTGGGTGGCTGAGATGGCGCCACATGACACCATCTGAGCCGTCCATCTTCTAGATGATGTAAATGGTGCCACGGTTGTCGGATTGAGTTGATTTTCATGCCATTAGGCTGCGATCGTCGATCTGAATCGATCCGTGCGGTCGGATTTGTCGTTTGAAGTGTAGATTCACACCATCTTGGCCATCGATCTTCTTGGATTCCCCGATCTCTATCTGATGCTACAGATGCCTGATTAGGGTGATCTTGGAGTCGTTGAACTCCAATTATCGCCCTGATCACATCTGTACGGTTGGATCTTCGATCTGAGGCCTCGATAAAAAGTTTGCCCTGTCCATGAACATAAAAGGAGATAATTAACCTCCATTTTATTCAAACTACTCTAAATGCAAGATGATGCATGTTATGCAATATTTATAGTATGCAATGCAATCCTATGCTTAAGAACATGCATAAATAGACATCTTAAGTAGTGTAAACATGTTTACAACACCAGCAGAGCCAGCTATGGGTGTGGGTGGAGGTGAGCTGTCTATAGCAACGTTTCCAGCGACGGTCTGGTGGCGACGGTCTGGAAGTCGCTAAAGGTCCTTTAATCCATTTTTAGCCTCTTCTCCTCCACTATAAAAGGACCTACACCCCCTCCCTTCCAAGCCATCTCTACCTACTCTACTCCCACCTACTCCCAAGCTCTAGCAAGCCTACCAATGCTCCATTAGAGCTTGTTCTCAAGCTCCCAAGGTGCCTATTAGTGTAGCGAACCTCTGCCCCACCAAATACTCCTCCAACTTCCCATCTCCCTTCATAGGTCACCTTGGAGCCTTCCTCCCACCTCCATTCCGGTAGTAGATCAACTCCATCTTCTCACCTCCATTCTGGAGCTACACCGAAGCTTTCCTCAACCCGACGTCCTCCAGCATCTCACCTCCATCGTCTCGCTCCTCACCTCCTTAATCTGAGCTTTCGCCAGGTGCCGTCGTCTCACCGAACAGTCGATTCGGGAGATTTCCTCTCACCTCCCTCTCTTTTTATGCTTTCATAGTAGATTGTAATAGACATTAGATTGATATATATACCATTTTCATTCCACATCTCTATCTTGTGATTCATTTGCTTGTCTTTTATTTCAAAAAAATAAAAAAATAACAAAACCCTAAAATACCAAAAAGAAACGAATCGAAGCGCGATTTTCAATAAAGTAAACGTCGCCTCCCTATGTTTGACCTGGGACTCCCTTGAAGTTTCGGTATAAATTTTATTTGATCGACGTGTTTTCCAACTACGATAACAGGTGACTTGTAACCTCAATTTCTAACACACGAAACACGCACGACCATTTTGGCGCCGTTGCTGGGGAGGCAACAAAATTTACTTTATTGTTTATTGTGCTTCTTTGCATTTACATAGGACTAACACTACTTGTCTTTGATCTACTGTCTTGCAGGTACCCTAGCATGTAGATCCAAGTGCGGTAGATCGGAGTAAAGTGCGGGTAGAGTACTCTGTAAGTGTCCCCCAGTTTCCCCCCCACTAGTTCATTTTGCCACAATCATAACCAAGACCTAATCAAGTTAGGTGTTTGCATAAACCCTAGGATAGACTTTGTTTGTCTTGTTTGCCACCTTTACTCATCTCACCCACATCTTATATAAAAAAAAAACAAAAAGATATTTATGTGGGACAAATCAATTTACACACTCTATACACCCACATTTGAGGCACATAATCAGACTTGATTTTTTATCTACTCAACTGGGCTTTCGACCTGTGGACCCAGTACACGAATTCAACACATAAAAGAGTAGAAATCATATTAGGTTAACCATCTTTTTGTGTGCCTTAATCAGTGGTGCATTTGAGCCAATTGAGTGAATTATTTGGGCCACACCACCTAATCTAAAAGAGGTTCATTTTCTAGCTGCCCCATAGGATTCAATAATTAGGTCAAGCCAGGCACTCCATATTTTTCTTGATTTCTAAAGGAAAATACTTGAACACGTGCTTTCAACATCAAACTTGGTTTTCCTCACAAAACTTGGTTGAAAACACCTAATATTTGAATCCTAAAAGCTATTAAGTAAGATTCAAACCCTAAAACTCACCTCATCATTAATAATCTTGCTTGAAAACCTCTTGGTTGTGCACATTCACATGTTCTCAAACAAACCATTAAGGGCACAACCCATTAAGGGCCCATCACATTCCAGAGCACTAATTTCCCAAGCCTAAGTAAAATCAATTAGATGTTGGCCCTAAGGATTCATTCGCTCATCGAGATCCAGATTGAGAATATCCACGATTAACCTGCTTATGCTAGTTAATCTGATGTCTAGCTAACGAAGTAGCGTCAAACGACCGCGGCTGGGGGGTACACTAGGAACCGAAGGCACAAGCCAAAGGAAGAACCTTCTCCCCAGTCCCTCCTTCTAGCTGGTTGGATTGCCTGGACATAAGTAGAGTAAATCATCCATAATCTTAGGACAGATTCTGAGAGTCTGCAGGCCTTTAGGCTACCTAACCTAAGGACAGGCTTGTATTTTTTGTGCTGCAGGGTCCCTTCTCTTCCTCGTCCTTCCAACTTCCTTCCAGTGTATGCTTGGAAGGAGGTCATTGAACCCTTGTTTGGAAGGACCTTTAGACCATTCCTGGAGGCGGAGGTTGAGCTTTAGACAAGTAGATCCCATGGCTGATCAACAACAACCTCCCCCACCTCCGAACCAGCAGGAGCTGATTCAGAGGTAGTTGGAGGAATTGTAGCAAATGCAGCAATGGTTCCAACAAATGAATGGTCAAGGCACTCGGCCCTTGAAGGATTTTTATGATCCTTCAAATTATGAGGATCATCCCAGCTTTGTGATCCCCGCTGGAGATGTTAAGATCAAGCCCCAGGTCTTGAGTCCAATTAAACACTTTCACGGGCTTGGCTTAGATGACCCATTCCAACATTTGCAAGACCTGATCACTCTGGTTTAGACTACCAAATCGAGGAGTGTGGATGAAGAACAGATGCTCTTGAGGTTTTTCTTCCATTCACTCAGGGATAAGGCCGCACATTGGTATCGTACCATTGGAAGACCGATTACTACTTGGATAGCTTTGAAATCGGCCTTCCTGAAGAAATTCTTCCCAATTGGGCGAACCAATGCATTGCGACGGGCAATTACCACTTTTGCCTAGCGGCAGGGGGAACCGTTTCATGAGGCCTGGGAGAGATTCCAGGATTTGTTGTGGAAGTGTCCACACCATGAGGTGCCTAAATGGCAGCTTGTGCAGATTTTTTATCATGGGTTGAATGATCAACTCCATAATCATGTGGACGCTTCTTGCGGAGGCAATTTCCTCAACAAGGACGCAGATAGCACGTATGATTTGTTTGAGGAAATGAGCAAAAATTCTTTAAACCATGCCTTCATGGAAACCTTCAACCGATCCCAACAAATTAGATCAAATGCCAATGAGGTCCAAGATTCTCATAAATTTGATATGGAATTGATCTGCAATAGATTAGATAAGATGGATTTGGTTACTAAACGAATGGAAGAGTGGATGTCCAAAAACTCTAAGTTTTCTAGATCCGCTCAATCCCAGGGATCGGGATTCCATTCTTCGCAAACTCCTATGGGACGGGAGTTTGTGAACTAACTAGAGACGGCTCGACCTTCGAGCCAACTCTTCTCGGAACCTTATGTGTTCCAAACTGGGGCCTTTGATCTCGATCTTTCTGATCCTTCTTCATCCTCATCTGATGAGGATGTTCATGCTGTGCAAGAGAATTTTAGGTCCAACCCTTATTCAAATTCCTACAATTCTGGTTGGAAAAATCATCCTAACTTATCTTGAAAAGATCAAGGGCAGCAGACCCAATATCGACCCAACAACTATGTACCACAAAAACCAATGGGTCAAGGTCATGTACATACTCAGTTGCCCCTGAATCAGGTTAATCAGCCCATGTGGAATGCTCAACAACCGTCGAGCAGGCTGACTTGAACCTGAAAATGGTAGAAATGCAAGGGTCAATGCTTCAGCTCATGCAATAGATGAAAACTTCGCTGGACACCTTGCAATCTGGACTTAGTACAAACAATCGACAGCCCAGATCTCTACCATCACATTCTGTACCAAACCCAAGGAATGTTCAGAACTGAGGCGCTGGTCCTCAAGGGTTTGGTAATGATGGGGAGTCGCATGCTCAAGCTCATGCTATCTATCAGGCTACCCCAGCCCCTCCCGGAGCTAACCAAGTTCCTACCATAATCAACCGGGAGCCTCCTGTTTTGCCCAACCCTCCCCAAGGCACTAACCAATAGCATTTTGCCACGGCAAACACCATCACCTTGAGGAGTGGTAGTAAACGCAAGGGACCTACCCAAACCCATGTCAACCCCATTAGGCCCCGTAGCAAGAATTCCAAACTCCCAACTAAGAATGTGATCAACAAAACATCAGGGTCTGATTCGAGAGTATGTTGTCGTTATATGGGCAAACAGAAAAAGTCGGAGGAGAAATTGGAGGAAAGGATGTCCTCACTTCAAGTTTCAAATTAACAATCATTTTACTCCTCGTGGCTATCGGATCAATCCCTACATATGCCATAGGTTTACTGAATGCATATAAAGAAAGGTGTAGAGCAAAATCTGAAATAATAGGAGAGTAGTTTTGTCCGATAACACAAGCACATTGATCATAAACAAGCTACCTCCTAAGAAGTAGGACTCGGGAGCCCCGCTGATTTCCTACACAATAGGAAATGTTACTTCTGACCAGGCCCTCCTCGACTTAGGTGCTTCCATTAATGTGATCCCCACCTCACTGCACATGGAATTGGGTCTAGGCTACCTAAAACACACTGACATAACCTTGCAGTTAGCCGATAGATCCATTACAAAACCAAGGGGTATTTTGGAGGATGTTTTAGTCGAGGTTAATGATTTACATTACCTTTCTGATTTCATGGTCCTGGACATGGAAGCCCCAAAACAGCCCAACCACACCCCGATTATTTTGGGAAGACCTTTCCTGGCTACTGCCAAGGCGAGGATTGATTATGAATCGGGAAACATAGAAATGGCCTCAGGGGATAAGACAAATCGATTCAATATTTTCGAGGTCTCAAAGAAGAATAAAACTAAGTGTGGTTCGATGGGGGAGCTTGGTAGAATTGAGGAAGTAATGGCTATACTTACCTTAGACAACCTTTAATGGCCAACTCAACCCAAACTCCGAAAGAAGATCACACAGTTGCTGAAATAATTGAGGACAAAGAAAAAATGCGACCAATTGTAGCAACACGGGATGAGGAAGATATACATGAAATCAAAAAATTGTTGGATGATTCACGTGATCAAGATAAATTCCAACAATATCCTTATCCTGAATGCTTAGAGTTTGAGGTCCAACTTGTGGGTGGGAATTCTGAGGATCAGGATGGTTGGTTTAAGAACCTAAAGTGTGAGGATGAAATTGAACATTGGGGAAGAACTCTTCAAACATTAGGTATCCTAGAGTACCCACAAATCCCCAGCACATCACAAAACCCTCATCGTCCTTTTTCACCCAACCACTGCATAAATTCTATACCCAACTACACTTCCTCTGTAATAAATCAACAAAACTCCTGTTGGAGACCATTTGGGCTCTCCCTGCACCACCAGCTTACCACTTTCGTTGTTCATCTCTTTGGTAAGCCCATTTTCACTCTCTAGGACCCATACCTGGGGGCCTAGAAATTGTGTTGTTGTGGCCTCAATGTTTAGTTATTATTGATTGAGAACCTCGCCTAGCTAAAGGCACTAAACTTAGCACATGTAAAGACTGTTCCAAGCTGACCTGAGTCTCACAGAAACCAGGTGCTATTCTTCCACTTCCACTCTCTTGCATGCTTTTATTTTTTTTTCACAATGAGGACATTGCAAGAGCTAAGCATGGGGGGGTGGACATATTTTATAACCATTTTTCCAGCTATAACAGTGATTTCCTGTTATTCGATTCTTGTTTAAAAAAAAGAAAAAAAATATAATAAAATAAATGAAATGAAAATTTGAAAAAAAAAATTAGAATCAGGAGACGAGAACTTAGGCATTAGGAGTTGTAAACTTTAGGAATTGATTCTTTCAGACCTGAATACTTAGACTCTTCAGCTCTTCGGGCTTAATTAGCCCGGGTGTCCACTCGAATGTGGATTTAGTCTCGAGTCCTTATCAATTAAAATTTATTTTAATTTGGTAAATAATTTGGGATGATAAGTATGCGACTTATCAACCTGCCCTCTGATTTGTGGGGACTTTAAGCCTAAGCATCTATACACATCATTTTGCACTGACTCACTTTCCGGTGGTTTTTACGGAAATTGGGTAGCTAATGGATCGACTTGGGTGGTATGACTAGCAAGTTGTCAGTGGTAACAGCTCATCGGCCGATTATCCAGAGCCTAGCCACAAGACCATTTTCGTTGTACTGCCTTTAGGTAAATCTTAGATCAGGGAAGCCACCTACTTAAAAAAAAAAGAAACGCTAAAAAAAAAAAGAAAAAAAGGAGAAAAAAAATAAATAAAACCACACTTCATCGCACGAGTATGGCTGGCAAGTTGTCGGTGGTAACAACTCATCGGCCGGTTGTCCAGAACCTAGCTCACAAAAAAATGCACAATAATTCCCAAAACACTTAAGGAAGAAGCGGGGAAGCAGAATAAATTGGGGAGATATACACTAGATTCACCCTTGTGTTGACCCCATAAATAAAAGTAGGGAGAAAGCTACGAATCGTAAAGATAAACCTTTAGGCAAGGTCACCTAGGGTCGTAGAAACCCGAAGTCCATCTTAACGGTTGTTTTGTGAGTCTATCACTTTTTCACAAAGATGCTTGGTGTTTATCGCGCTCGATCGGGTTTTAAAAGATAATACGTTGTAATATAGCCGACAAAGCGTTCAAATAAATAGAGAATTTTATTACTTGAAAAACTAGAGTATCCGAGGTCGAACATAGGGAGCAATCTCAGTACTTTTAAAACTAAGGAATACAACTTTTAAATGAAGAACAATTGATTCAAAGAGAGTTATAAAAAGAATTGCTAAAAGATAACAGGATTAGACATCTGATTTCTATATCAGACGTCTTAAATGCAACTATTCTTCTTCCTATTTTGATTCTGCCATGGCCTTCTCTGATTTTTGCTTGCTCTTCTCTCTTCTACCTTCTTCTTCTTCGTAGGTTCCTTCTTCTTTTCTTCTAATCTACAGGTCCTCTTCTTCCTTGAACTTCTCTTTCCTATGAAATCTTCTCCTTCCTTGGTCTTCTTCCTTCTCTCTACAGTCCTTTCTTCTTCTCTCATCTCTTCTTCGCTCAGCCTCTTCTTCTGCTTCTTTCTCTCCTTGCAGCTAAGTCTCTCAACGCTCAGCTTGCCTGCACAGAGAGGTGGAAGAAAAACCTACCCTGTCCCTCTACCCGCGCGTCTCTCACTCTCTCTATAATTCACTCAAGAACGCTCTAACAGAGCCACGGGTAATCGGGTCGGATTTCGCACCCGGGACCAGGCGCACCGGTAGGTGGGTGATGCGCGAGGAGTGCTCAGGTTGGGTCGGGTCGGAGCCCACCAGATCCGCGAGGTGAAACTGCGGACGAGGAGAGCGTGGGATAAGGTGAGGGACCTCACCCCTGTGCGTTCGGAGGCAACGAGGCAATATCACAAAAATAATTTAAAGTATACCTGCGCTTCGTGTTTTGCCGATGTGGGACTATTAGTTCTGCCCCGCTCCCGCGCGCACCCGCAGAGCCTTCGTGCAATCGCCACAGCTGCAGACGTTGCTGCGCTCCTTGCTGGACTTAGATGCTTCGCACTACTGTCCCGAATATGCTGCACCTGAAGATTGGAGAACCTGACACCTGGAGCTACTGAAGCTTGGAGCTGCTCCAACCGTCAATGGCGGCAGGGGCTGAAATCCTGTCAAACACAAAACAAGCCTCTCGGCTTAATCAGACCAGCTGGGCACCTTCGCCGTGGCACGGCGAAGGTCGTGCACGGTGAAGCAGGTCGTGGGATGGCCTAGGCGTGCGTGCCTAGGTCGTCCTGTGACCGGAAGTGTGGGGGTGTTCGGGGGGCTATGGTGGAGGCGTAGAGGGATGGTGGATGGGCGGAGATTGTTCCTTGTGGTGAGGCAGAGCTTATGAGACGATTGGTGAGCCGTGTGGAGGGGCGGAATGATGGGGGCAGCTCGTCGGAGGTCGGTCTATGACGTGGAAGATGAGGGTGGTCAGGCAATGTCGTGGGGCAATTAAATGAAATAAAAGGGGGAAAAGAGAGAGGGGAAGATGGAGAAGGTATCTGGAGTGTTCTAGAAGGGAGGGAGGCAGGGGATTGGACGGCGCGTAACTGCTATCGTCGGAGAAGAAGAACCCTGAGGGAGGGAGCGACGACGAGGATGAGGTCAGGGGAACGCACGCTTGGTACTGTGCGACGTGGGAGGAAGAGGCAAAGGGGACTCTGCTGCTGGTATGGCAGCAGAGCGACAAGAAGGAGGGGAGGAGGTCGCCAGAGCTTGCGGGTTTCTTGGCCGGAGATGGAAGAGGGGAAAATTTGGGGGAATCTCCGCCAAAACAAGTCTGAAGATCAGCGGCCGGGTTTGGGGATCCTTTTATAGGTGCTGGCCGAACTTTCTAGTGTGCGGAGGGCTGTGCAATTATCTCCGATGGTTTGCCGGAGAAGGAAAGAGGGTGGATACCCAAATCCCTCATGCGTTCGCATGAGAGATTGGGTTCACACTAGAGATCGTGATTGGCCTTAGATGGAAGGGAATTCCTCAGAGAATCTCCCTTCCATTTCTGGGAGGGGATCACTGAGGAATCAGAGAGTATTCCCTCTCTAAACCTCGCCGGAGGTCGACTCTGCCATAACAATGGCAGCAGGACCTGATTGCAAAGATGGCGAGGAAATTAGGGGGCTCTCTGCAAGGATTTTCAAAAGATAGGGACCAAATTGTGATTTGGGTGTACTAAATTGCAAAGTAGGTCAAGATGACCTCCCCTTAGGTCCAAATTTTGGTACAAACCTAATTTGGACCTAAGGAATCCAATGGTGAAGTTGGATTTTAGGTTTGACCTCGTTTGACTGGACATTTTACTTAAAAACCCAAATTAGGTTAATTTAATAGCTAGGACCCTAATCCAGGTCAAACTAGGTTCCAAAGGCCAAATTAAGTGTTCTAAATCCTAGAGGGTATTTTTCCATGATTTTTAGAGGGTTTAATTTATTCTTATTCTGACAGGAACCTCATTAATTTAAGCGGGTCTATTTTAGGGTTACCAAATGTCATTTAATTCCTAAATTGCACATGAACCCATTTCTGATTGACTCAACCCACTTTTAATCTTATTTAGACCATTTGACCTATGTTTTTCCTGTGAGAAATCCTGTTTATGCACTGCAATGGTAAAATTACAGTTTTAACCTTTAATTCATGTTTTCTTCTCAGAGCACTTATTCCTTCATTTAGGCCTTCTTCTAGGTTATGTCGGAGCTTTTATCTTCTTTATTGGGTCAAAATGAGCTAGTTATGGCTCATGATGAGGCTCTCATCACTTAGACTTAGAGTCCTTTTCGAGTCTTAGGCGGGTCGGGTAGCCGCAAAAAGTTATCCCGTAACTCTCAAACTCCAAAAGCACAAAAAAAATTAGAAAAGAAAAAAAAATTATCTTCTCAAATAATGTGAGGGCTCGGACGGTCTGCATTCTGGCAGGCACCCGGGCATTGTTGAGTTTTTGTAATTAGGTCTTGGGGATGAAATTTTCTAAAGCAATCAATCAATTTTGCCTAATTACTCGAACCCTGATTCTACATTTATACATAGCATTTAGGTTAATTTTGCTAGGGACTAGCAAAAAGTAAGCATGGGGATATGATGAAGACACATAAATTCATGATAAATTGCTTATTTTTGATAGTTCCTAGGCTTAGCATTACATATCATTGTTATAAATATTGCATAACATCCATTGCATGGCATTTAGGATAGTTGTTATTTTATGTATTAATTCCTCATTTTATATTGCCAGGGGGAAATGCGACATCCATACGGGTTTCGGATGGAAAATCCGACCGTACGGATGGATCCGAAGCGACAATCGCAGTTTGGCATCGCAGGAATCATCTTGATCTGAGCACCGTAGCACCCTCTACAAGAAGAAGAAGATGGATGGCCCAGATGGTGCCATGTGGTGCCATCCAGGCCACCCAACACTGGCCAGCAGCACCGCCCAACTCCTTCATCCGCACCCTTCAATCCTAGCCGTTGGATCAAGATCCAATGACTGGGAAGCGGATGCACCAAGCCACTCCACACGACACAAGGGAAAGATTGCTGCAATGGTGGGAGTGCTGGTTTGCAAAGGAGGGGCACGGGTTTGAATCCCCGCAGCCCCTCCAATTTGCAATTGGCCAGACGCATGGAGTGGCAGCGGCAGCACCAGCGCAAGGTAGCACACGCACGCCAGTGCATAGCACACGCGCACACAATAGGGCCCACGCGGTCAGCGCGCATGATGAGCGGGGCAGCACGGCACGGGTGTAAGGGTGGTTGGCGCCAGCTTTCAGCGACAGCTGGGCTGACCTACAATGATGCTTATAGCTGTCGCTATTTCATTGCAAGCCAGTAGATCCAACTATGGGCGTGGGTGGAGGTGAGTTGTCTACATCAACGTTTCCAGCGACAGACTGGAGATTGCTAAAGGTCCTTTATCCATTTTTAGCCTCTTCTCCTCCTCTATAAAAGGACCTACACCCCCTCCCTTCCAAGCCATCTCTACCTACTCTACTCCCACCTACTCCCAAGCTCTAGCAAGCCTACCAATGCTCCATTAGAGCTTGTTCTCAAGCTCCCAAGGTGCCTATTAGTGTAGCGAACCTCTGCCCCACCAAATACTCCTCCAACTTCCCATCTCCCTTCATAGGTCACCTTGGAGCCATCCTCCCACCTCCATTCCGATAGTAGATCAACTCTGTCTTCTCACCTCCATTCTAGAGCTACGTCGAAGCTTTCCTCAACCCGACGTCCTCCAGCATCTCACTTCCGTTGTCTCGCTCCTCACCTCCTTTATCCGACCTTCCACCAGGCACCGTCATCTCACCGAACAGTCGATTCGGGAGATTTCCTCTCACCTCCCTCTCTTTTTATGCTTTCATAGTAGATTGTAATAGACATTGGATTGATATATATACCATTTTCATTCCACATCTCTATCTTGTGATTCATTTGCTTGTCTTTTATTTCAAAAACACAAAAAAAAAACAAAATCCTAAAATACCAAAAAGAAACGAATCGAAGTGTGGCTTTCAATAAAGTAAACGTCACCTCCCTGTGTTCGACCCAGGACTCCCTTGGAGTTTCGATATAAATTTTATTTGATCGACGTGTTTTGCAACTACAACGAAAGGTTACTTGTAACCTTAATTTATAACATGCGAAACACGCACAACCACCTTCCCTCATCATCTGACCACAATGCCAGTGGCAGACTCTTCCTCATTGTCTTCTCCTACATTGTGCAGCACCCACCGGCGCTCCCGCCCCCCTTCATCCTCGCTGGTCACCTCCCTCTGAGCATCGTCATCTCCAGTGCCGATCTCACCTCACCCGACGCCAACTCCGCTCCCCTTCATCTGCCTCCTTTCCTAAATAACTCCTTGGCTTCCCCTCTTCATTTTCACACCCTCACCACTTCATTTCGACCACCGACACGCCCCCCGCAACTCCATCTTCCACCTCATCGGCAGATCTCCAGTGAGCTCTAGAGGCTTCCACACTTGCCCAATCGTAACTCTTCCACGCTCCTCACCATCGCCTCGACTCACCGACCAAAACCCCTTAAGTAATTGAGGGGATTGGCCTCTTTATCACCCCCTCAACACACACACTCTCACACACAAGCTGTGAGGTCGACAGACCTCCACAACCACTCACACGCGACTCCACGACCTCAGTTGCATTCCCTAATGTCTAGCGAAGCTCCTGAACTGTTCTAATGTGGCCACGAGGCCTTATTTCTTGTTTCAGGTGAGCCAGCCTCCTCCACCATTGCCGCAACAGTAGGGAGCTTGCTTGAAGCTCTCATCACGCCTGCAGGTTCCAAGCGCCGATCCTAAGCACTACGGATTACCTCCAGAAGTATCCTTGCGCAATCAACTGAAGCCTTTGACCAATCCTCTGCACCAATTCTACGAAGGAAGCTATCGTTGTGGCTGTGTGAAGGAAGGAGGGTGGGATAGTCCCACCTCAAAAGCGACAAAGCCCCTGCGCCCGCATAAATTGTAAAAGTGTTGGTGGCTATTTGCCTACAAACTCGAGGTGAGGTCCCTCTCACCCACACATGCCTCGTCCGTGATCTCTACCCATGGACCTGGCCTGACCCGTTTACCTGCCTAGCCAAGTGCTCCTCAGCTACTACTTCACTGCAGGCAGCCCTGGACCTGGGTGCACATGTACCCGATTACCTGATATCCTGTTGAAGGCCCTGGGAGGGTGGAGCCTAAAAGAGAGAAAGAAGGAGAGACTACGCGGGGGTAGGGGAGGGTTTTGCTACTGAATCCATTGGCTGACACTTAGCTAATCTGAGAAGTTCCCCTCCCTTGTGAGAAGAAGAAGGAGAAGGAAGCAGAAGGAAGAAGAAGAGAAGAAGGAGCCGCAGCAGAGAAAAAGAATAAGAGGCTGAGAGAAGAAAAAGGAGGCAGTGCACTATAGCATCAGACATTTAAGTCATTTGATCCCACTTTAAGAAATCTGATTTAAGTTTCTAAAGCTATAATTAACTCTGATATTGTGTTTCTACTTGCTATTACCGTATAAGGGTAATTGGTGATTTAAATCACCATTTTACCCTCTTCATTTTGCACATTGATCATTGATTTTTATATCATTCCTCCTTAAACTTTTACTTATATATTGTGTTCAATTATGAATTGTGATCTTGAGCTTTAAATTCCATATTGCTCCCTGTGTTCGACCTCGGAATCTTTTTCGAGTAATAAAATTTATTTGTTTAAACACTATTTTGGCTATACTGCAATGCGACATTCTTAAAACATCGATCTAGCATTTGAATAGAGCTCTCTAAGAAGTTTTTGTTTTTAATCTATCTAAGTCTTAAGAGAGTTAAACCATTTAATTGAAAGAAATGGACTATCCTTACTCCTATCATTTTAACTAGGATCCCATCCCCGAGCATACCCATCCTTTGATGGGTACATTGACAATTCATGGGATCATTTATATTCCTATCTTGGGAGTACTGGCCCGATAGCTCCCACTTTTGAGCAGAGCCTAGGAGTAGGATTTTCCAACCCTAGAATCCCCATTACCATACAAACACCCAACCCTCCCACCCTTCATGATTTTCCTTATCGAGGTTGGACCGATAACCCTAGGCAACTAGAGCTTGAGATTGACTATCCTCCCCAATCTGATAGTAGTAGCCTCTCCTCTTTTCTGATAGAAATGCAAAAACAACAAAAAGAAATGATGGAGTCTATGGGAGAGATGTTGAGGAATAGTCAACAATTAAACAAAGAAATTAGACAACTTAGCTACTCTCTTACTGGTGATTTTGATCCCTACCCGTATAACTGTGATCATGAAAATAATTCTGAGGAAACCAATGACAATAGGGATCCCGTTTTGAGTAGCTATCACTTAGACTCTCCCCATGAGACACGGCCACAAGAGGAGAATTGACTGGTCGATCTTTAACTTTTAAGTCGTTTGTAGTTTAATGTGGTGGAAATATCGACTAATCAATTTTTAACAAGAAATAACCACTCGCAGAGGAGCGGGTCGTATCCACAGGAAGGCAATAACGTATTAAAATTCGCGCCACTTAAAAATATTTGTTCGTAGTCAATTTGGACAAGAACCAAGCCAAGATTGCCTTTAGATTAAGGTTTAAGCAAGAAACAATGCTGAAATGGCAATTATGAGAAACTATAGGATATTTTCCGCAATGCAGAGTCAATAAAATATGATTAAAATTTGGAAATGGCAGAAAGTGTAAATTTTAATTGACGGTTTCCTGTAGCAAAATAGGGGAATTTTTCCCCGTTGTCTTGCGTGACGAGGAGCCGATGACCGGGTGCAGGAAGCTCGAAGGAGGTCCCTTGGACCAAGAGCTTCGAATCGGTGGTGGCGGCGAGTCGCGCGGCAGCCGGAGGTGGCCGGACGAGCTTCGACGGAGGTGCTGCAGCCGGTGACCTTGCGCGGCTGTTGGCGTTGAAAGTTCCCTACTAGGAGGGGTGACGTAATAAAATGCGGAAATAAACAATATCACAAAATAAACAAACACACAAAGTACACAAAGAATTTTTAGGTGGAAACCCAAACCGGGTGAAAACCACCACCTAACCCTCTCGAGTTAGGATTTTCCGATCAACCTAGTTGATCAAATCCACTAACCGAATCACTTTAAAACGAGGGTGATTCAACCTCAGTACAACCACGCTACAAGTATGAGGGTAGCGTTCCTCAACCCCTTCTCTCCACGAGAAGGATTTTGTCCCACGATGGAGACGGGAATTCGCAAAGCGAATACCCAACCAAAAGACAAAGATAAGATAAACAACAAACCTATAGAGCCAACAAAGTAATAAACCTAAGCTTCTATAGGAATTAGGAAACTCCCCTTTGCAAGGAGTGCGTCGATGATGATGCGGGTGCGTGAGCCACGCAACGGCGCAATGTCGCTCTCGTGAACAACGGCGGGAGAGCGGGTGCGCGAAGGTTTGATGCTCTCAAGATGTAGAACTTGAGCTTAGAGAGCAAGAGCTTCTTGGACACAAGAGTGTGAGAGTGTATTACAAGGTGTCTCTTGGTGTGTATCTTGTGTCTCTAAGTGTATATCTTGTGTTGCAAAGGTTCCCCTCTATTTATAGAGGCCTTAGGAAGGCTTTGGAAGGCTTAGGAAAGGTTCTATAGCCGTTGGGAACAAAGCCCAAGAGAATCAGGCCGAAATCAGGACAATGATTGTTCTGACAGGCTTATCAGACGTCTAATTCTAGCATCAGACGTCTGGAAGTTCACTTTAAGACGTCTGATTCCAAGGTCAGACGTCTGATTTTGGACGGGTCTCTCCCTGACTTGGATCAGATCTAAACAGGGTTTTTACGCAAGTCCATCAGACGACATACAGGACGGTGGGAATTGATTTCCAAACGTTGCAACGGCTAGAAAATCTCTGAGAAGAGATTTTGGGTCAGCCGAGGCAAAACGGTCATTTATCAGACGTCTGGAAAAGCCTAAGGACGTCTGATAAGGCTTTAACGGTCATAATCTTGAGTATATGCTAAGCCAGCCAACGGTCCACTAATTGGACGTCTGGAAAAGTCATCAGACGTCTCCTAAGACGTTTGGTCTAAGGTCTGGACGTCTGATTTCATCAGACAGAACCAACTATGTCCAGCCTAACAGTTATCAGACGTCTGAAACAACAGTCAGACGTCTTAAAATACTTTATCAGACGTCTGATTTGGGAATTAGACATCTGGAAGTGCTGTTTGAACCCTATATTGGTTTTCTAAGTATTCTACAGAAAACCTAAGTATCCTAGGGTTGTGCCGGTGTTCCTAGGACTACTGTTAGGGTTCTTTGAGGCTCTTTAACATGAAATATCTAAGGAAATAAAGAGCAACAAAAGAAACGAAAAATACAACAAGTACAAAAGAAGGAAATCTATCCTATTCTTCATTTCCTTCCATCTTCAATCTGTCGCTCCACGTGAACCTCCTCTGTTTTCCGTCAAGCTCCTCCAATCCGTCCTGGATGCGAGCTCGAACTCCGTCTAAACACGTTCACATTTGCAATTGACCTGAAATCTAGGACTCAAATTGCAAATGTTAAATAACACGTGTTTTATTATCATCAAAACAAATGATCGTGGTCCTCTAGCACCAACAGGCGTGAGATCTGCTCGCGCGTTGCTGCTGCGGGGGTGGCTGCTGCTACTGGCGTGGGCGCTGCTGCGGCTGGCATGGGCACGGGAGCGCAGGCGTGGTGAGCGCTCGACTGCAGGCGCGGGGAAGAGGGTCCTGCTGGTGGCAGTTCTGCAGGTGCGGGAGAAGGGTGCTGCAGGCTGGTGAGCGCGATCTAGAGGTTCGGCAGGCGCGGGTGCGGTTGCGGTTTGAGTTCTGCAGGCGCGGTTGCTGCTGCAAGCACGGGAGGTGGGCGCTGCAGGCTGAGGAGGGCGTGGAGATGGCGAAGGCTGATGGTGGGCGCGGTTGCGCTGGAGGCTGGTGGGTGGCGCTGCAGGCGTGGGTGCGCACGGATGAAGGTGCAGGCATGGGGGTGATGGTGCCGGCGTGAACGGTGAGATGGGCGGATGTGGTTGTGCGAGTGCGGGTGGAGTTCAGACGGGTACGCAGGTGGGTGATCGCAGGTGAGCGGGTAGCTTCAGACGTCCGGGAAATTTTCCGAACGTCTTAAGTGAATGAGAAGGTGATTGCAGTGACGGTGGTTGCGGCGGTGGTGGTTGGTGACGACGGCGAGGGAGTTGCACGCTAAGGTGCTCACGGTAATGCGGGCGAGCTCCGGATGGCGGTGTGGCCTGTCACACCACACGCCCACGGTGGTGGAGACTCGCCGCCACGGTAGAGGCCGACAGTATGGAGTGGAAGAGAGAAGTTCTCTCTGCATAGTGGTGGGTCGGTGGCGGAGGCCCCTTGAGCTCGGCTGCCTCCCTCCTCCTTTTGTAGTGGCCTGCACAAGTTTGAAATCAGCAGCCCGACCAGATCCACCACATCCGCTCCCCCTTGAATGGCTTCTTCACTGCAGCAGCCGGGCATTGGAGCGGCAGCCAGCCGTTCTGAAAGAAGAAGAATAAAGAAAATAATGTTAAAATATTAGGGTTATTTATGTATAGACCCTCAACTTCTATGTTAATGAAAACAATGTACCTAATTGGTTATCTAATTAGATGAATGCTATTCTAAGCTAATTCTAAATGCACTTAAGATATGAATGCAATGTATGGATTATGTAATTAGATTAAAACTATAAATTAATCTATTTACATCCTAATTTATATTAAATAAATGTTAGAATTAACCTAATGTGTAGGCACTTAAATACTTAAATAGCCCACAACTATGGGCTAATCAAATACCCCCATGCCTAATTTTTGCTAGTCCCTAGCAAAATTAAGCGAAACCTAGCACTCTAAGTAGACTAGTCAACTCACTTAGTCTTCCTTCAGAAGCATATTAAGTTCAGGCTCTAGACCCAAGGTTCCTAAGTAGTTGCTAAGTTACATACTAGGTCGGCTAAAGACAAGTTGCAGGCACAAGTTTCCCTGATTTCTGACTCTACCCTAAAGTTTACTGATCCCTGAGATTAAAGCATCCGTGCCTGTGTATTGGTCTGAGTTATTTGAGTTAAAGGTTTTATATATATATATATATATACTTTTTTTTTTCTTCTAAGTCTAACCTCAGATCAGCTATCAACACGATCTATGTCGGATTCATTGTCCCCATTACCATACCTCGAAGGGTGCCTGGCTTTCGATGCTTCAAGATAGCACCGCCCATAACGACCCCAAGAACTCCTGGCAATCGACACTTCGAGATAGTATCGCCCATGGATTTCTTAAGAGAATTCAGGCCTATGGCGATCGGCACTTCGAGATAGGGCCACCCATGGTACCTGAACAGCGCAATGCACTTACATGCCCCCAGTAGGATGGATATCCTAAGAGACAAGTGCCGAGGAGGTAATATGTTATCATCGCATCCTCAAGGTGAGTATATACTCCACCTCTCCTGCGACGGGAACTCTTCCAATCAAAATGTGTTTTCAAGCCTCTCTTAAGTCAAAACTAAGATAACCAAATCTCTTTTCAGAAAGACAGAAATTAAGTTGATTACCAGACCAAGTGTGTGAAATTTGGATGCCTGGGTTACAAGGACCCGTAAACCAAAAGGTAGAATAAGACTCCAGGTACTACCCCACCTTCTAACTCAAACCCTAGCTTCCCTTCCTCAACCTCTCGAGGAATGGTCCGCAACTTAACTCCTACATAAGTTTTTAAGTCCACAAAGGACCCTAAAGGTCTAACACTAGTAGCTCATTTAGCTTCTAAAGTTTGACCCTAGAATTAACTTAGTCTACCCTAGAGTTCTGATTTGCTTAAGACTGCAAGATCTAGCCAGTTAAGCTCAAAACCCTTTTTTTTTCTTTTTTTTTTATATATGTACAAATGTATGCAATTATGATATGTATATCCCCAAGTACACCCCCCATGCCTAAAATTTGCAATGTCCTCATTGCATAGAAGGATATTACCTAGGTTAGAGCTGGGCTGAATAGCCAAAGAACCTGCAAATTAGGTTCAAGAATTGCAGAAATAGGCCCTAAAAATGAGCAAAGCAATGTTGGCCTAGAAAATAAGTAACCTAGGATGTTGGCGAGCTGATGATGAATCCCGATAGCAAATGCTCGCCCAACTAAAATGGGAATGAAATCTTCCCAGGTCACCAGAAGAGGTTCTAAAGGATAAACAGGTAAAACAACCTCCAAAGGGGTAGGGGGAGGATAATATGGATCCTCCAAAAGGTATGGGGAAGGAATGGTACAGAGATAAACCCCCAGGGTAATGGATTGACTAAAGAAATCATCTATCCATACCCGATACTCCATTACAGAAAATATTGGTCTGTTAAGCCCCCTAGTCAGAACAAAAATGAGCAATTCTCTAAGGCAAGGATCGTCTAGGGTGTCCAAGTTACGAGGTTGTGGGATGGCCATAAGATCTAGGTTGGGTTTAATCAGCTTGGTGTCCATCCCAAACACTCTTTCTAAATCCTCAATTTCATCCCTAGCATTCCTTGCACCATCACGTGGATCTTCCTGCTCTTCATCAGGAGTCACAATTTCGCTTTCAGATATAAGTGAATCAGAGGGTGACTTCGAAGTGAATTAAGGCAGGTTGGAAGCAACAGATCTAGGGATTATCCTATCAATGTCATCCCCGGGTTTTTGTTCTTTACTCAAATCTTCCCCGGAGTCTATATGTGAATCCACATAAATCTTAGAAATTACTTCCAAATTTTCCATCATTTTATCATGAGGAGAAATATCATCAATGGGTGTGCTAAGGAAACCTAATTTGGTCAAATTTGTGACATCCTCAAGGGCTAACTCTTCAAATAAGACATAATCACCCTTAGTGTCACTCCAAATCTTGAATGTAGGTTCCTCATATAATTCGTCCTCCCCCTCATCACACAATTCATCATGTACTCGAGGTCTAGAATCATTTAATATCTCAGCAGATCCCCTAGGGTGCTCTATCTGAGGTAAATGGTTTACACTGGTAACATCAGACTCCTCAGATAGGTCAATTTCTTTAGGGTTAGGTTCCTTAAGGGTGGGTTTGAGTTCCATATCGTGATCAAAAGGGAGGGTAGGATTAACAACTTGACTTTGACCCACTTCATCAAATGTCACGAAAATACTATCATCTGGGTCGAGGTCTTCCAATGGTACCATCATTCCCTTCTTTTGACTCCAATATAATTCAGGTGGATACTCAACCTTATCATCATCTTCCTCGGGTTGCCACCTTTCTTCATCCAATGCATAGCTACTGTCATGTGTATTTTCCTCCCACGTAAAGTGTAGATCGCTCAAGGAATTGTTATCTAATGGGGAGGTTTCAAAATCGATCCTTGAAAAGTAGCTATTCTCCCTGGAATTTCCCTCCAACTTAAAGTGTAGCTCTTCCACGGGAGATGCATCTATTGTAGAGGGGTGTACGTCATCCTCAATGGGGTAGATTGGGTGGCTAATTTCATCTCTTTCTTGTTGGCCTGCTCTCAAAGATTCTCCTAACAATTCACTCATTTCGTTTTGTATTTTCAGTATTTCCATCTTCAAAGAGGAGAGGTCATTTCTATCATGAGAGAAGTCAGGCTCAGGCTCATAGTACCCAAGAGTGTTTGTCCAACCATAATACTTTTTCAGGGAGGGTGGGTTGGGTATTTCTTTGGTATGTGGGATATTGGGCAAAGCAAATCTCGCTCCTGAGTTCTGCTCACTAATTTGGGGCTTAACTAGGCCAATACTCCTATAAGAGGAGTAAAACGGATCCCAATGATTTTCATTATGTCCATCAAGGAATGGACCATCTCGGCGTCTGGGATCGAAGGATGCAGAGTGGGGGTGAGGGTGTGGGCAAGATGTGAAAGTATAAAAATCAATGTGGTCCATTCTAACTCACACTTCAATCAGAATTCCCCAAGCAAGACACAATTCAAAAAGGACCTTTTAGGTCTTTCCCAATTTAGGCTTTTGATTTTAAGTCAGATTGCAGGTGACAATACAATTTGTTCAGTCAATTTACGTGCCTATTGCCAACCTATGGTTCGCCTAAGAAGACCTAGTTGGAGCTTAGGTGTTCTTCCCTAAATCTCAAATGGTCAAGTAAATCCAAAGACGGAAGATTGAGGGATGCAAGTAGGCCTAAGCCTTCCTTTGAAGCTGTGCTTTCGCGGTGCTCCTCAACTACCCCCAAAAATCCGTGATAGGGTATCCCCCTCTTGGATTTACAAAACCTTTGATCTCAAGTTTCGAACACTTCAGAATCCAACGAAAGGAGGGCTCTTGTCCTAGTATTTCCAAACCTAAGGAGTGTCTAGAAGCGTGCCGTGGTGCAAGTGAAATAAGTGTGCATACACCATAAAAGATTTTGAACTTTGAATCGCACGCCAAGTTTGAAAATCAAATCCTTGGTTTTTAAAATATCCTTCCTTGAATTAGTCCTTTTTCTAAAAAAATGTGACCACTTGTTAGATTTATTCAGTACAGATTAGGTGGTCTTCGCATTAAATCCCAAATGCAATGCGTGATCAAAAATAGGATGCAAAGTAAGAGAATGCGTACCTTGCCTCCAGCGATCTTCGATGCAAAAATGCACACAATGCAGAAAAGAAAATCTAGAGGCTGCTCATACAGACCTAAATGGTTCATCCTAGGAAAGGCAGCTTCTAGCAAGCAGCTCATTTTTTTCTTTTTCTATTTTTTTTAGAACTACTTATGCACAAGCAAATAAAAGAAATAATAAAAAAAATAAACCTAAATCTAAAGAAAAGGGAACAGGCTCCCAAAAATTACCCAACACAGGTCCAAAACAAAATCGGGGAACAAACCCCTCAAAATTTGCCCCAGAACAAGGGTTTCAAACTAACTGTAATGAAAAATTAAGTCTACAATCTTAATTCTATTCTAATTAAACTAATGACTAAATGGTGTCCGTCGCATCCTCGTCCTTCTCCTCCGTTTAAAAATGGCTCGCCCAATTCTCATCTGGCGACGTCAAGGGTCGCCTCTCACACTGGCTGATTCTTGCACAAATTTTCTCGCACAGAAAAGAAAATAATGAATGGTCAAATCTCTATGCAATTGACAAATAATCAAAACAAAATTAGGCGAAATTATTGCGTCTGTTGCCTCCCCGGCAACGGCGCCATTTGACTGGTCGATCTTTCGCTTTTAAGTCGTTTGTAGTTTAATGTGGTGGAAAAATCGACTAATCAATTTTTAACAAGAAATAACCACTCGCAGAGGAGCGGGTCGTATCCACAAGGAGGAAATAACGTATTAAAATTCGCGCCACTTAAAAATGTTTTTTCGTAGTCAATTTGGACAAGAACCAAGCCAAGATTGCCTTTAGATTAAGGTTTAAGCAAGAAACAATGCTGAAATGGCAATTATGAGAAACTATAGGATATTTTCTGCAATGCAGAGTCAATAAAATATGATTAAAATTTGGCAATGGCAGAAAATGTAAATTTTAATTGACGGTTTCCTGTAGCAAAACAGGGGAATTTTTCCCCGTTGTCTTGCGCGACGAGGAGCCGATGACCGGGCGCGGGAAGCTCGGAGGAGGTCCCTTGGACCAAGAGCTTCGAATCGGTGGTGGTGGCGAGTCACGCGGCGGCCGGAGGTGGCCGGACAAGCTCCGGCGGAGGTGCTGCAGCCGGTGACCTTGCGTGGCTGTTGGCGTGAGATCTGCTCGCGCGTTGCTGCTGCGGGGGTGGCTGCTGCTGCTGGCGTGGGCGCTGGTGCGACTGGCGTGGGCACGGGAGCGCAGGCGTGGTGAGCGCTGGACTGCAGGCGCGGGGAAGAGGACGCTGCTAGTGGCGGTTCTGCAGGCGCGGGAGAAGGGTGCTGCAGGCTGGTGAGCGTGGTCTGGAGGTTCGGCAAGTACGGTTGCGGTTTGAGTTCTGCAGGCGCGGTTGCTGCTGCAGGCGCGGTTGCTGCTGCAGGCGCGGGAGGTGGGCGCTGCAGGCTGAGGAGGGCGTGCGTGATCTGGAGGGCGTGGAGATGGCGAAGGCTGATGGTGGGCGCGGTTGCGCTGGAGGCTGGTGGGTGGCGCTGCAGGCGTGGGTGCGCACGGATGAAGGTGCAGGCACGGGGGTGGTGGTGCAGGCGTGAACGGTGAGATGGGCGGATGTGGTTGTGCGGGTGTGGGTGGAGTTCAGACGGGTATGCAGGCGGGTGATCGCAGGTGAGCGGGTAGCTTCAGACGTCCGGGAAATTTTCCGGACGTCTTAAGTGAATGAGAAGGTGATTGCAGTGACGGTGGTTGCGGCGGTGGTGGTTGGTGACGACGGTGAGGGAGTTGCACGCTAAGGTGCTCACGGTAATGCAGGCGAGCTCCGGATGGCGGTGTGGCCTGTCACATCACACGCCCACGGTGGTGGAGACTCGCTGCCACGGTAGAGGCCGACAGTATGGAGTGGAAGAGAGAAGTTCTCTCTGCACAGTGGTGGGTCGGTGGCGGAGGCCCCTTGAGCTCGGCTGCCTCCCTCCTCCTTTTGTAGTGGCCTGCACAAGTTTGAATTCAGCAGCCCGACCAAATCCACCACATCCACTCCCCCTTGAATGGCTTCTTCACTGCAGCAGCCGGGCGTTGGAGCGGTAGCCAGCCATTCTGAAAGAAGAATAAAGAAAATAATGTTAAAATAATAGGGTTATTTATGTACAGACCTCAACTTCTATGTTAATGAAAATAATGTACCTAATTGGTTATCTAATTAGATGAATGCTATTCTAAGCTAATTCTAAATGCACTTAAGATATGAATGCAATGTATGGATTATGTAATTAGATTAAAACTATAAATTAATCTATTTACATCCTAATTTATACTAAATAAATGTTAGAATTAACCTAATGTGTAGGCACTTAAATACTTAAATAGCCCACAACTATGGGCTAATCAAGAGTGATCCTACTAATTATCCACCCAAGCTATATTGGAGTCAAAAGAAAGGGAAGATGGTACCTCTTGAGGACCTTGACCCTAATGACAGTATTTTCCTTACCCTTGATAACCCTGGTCAAGGTCATATTGTTCATATCACTTCCCCAACTAATTATTTGGTGGAATCCCATTCTTCCCTTAGTGATCCTAATCCTAACCCTCCACTTAGGAAATCAACACCTACCATTCAGCATTCTGAGGATTTAAATGCACCCAATGAAGGTGACCCTAAGGGAATGGAGGACGAATTGGATCAATTTTTGGTCTTAAGGATATAAAGAGTCTATTTTAGAGGATGAGGATGACCCAATGGAGGAACCCAGACTGAGAATCTAGAGTGAATCACAGGGGGATTATGTGTTATTAGAGGACTTACACCCTGAGGATATAAATAATCTGGTGAAATCCGGACTCCCTACTTTTGATTTTGAGAGTCATCCTCTGCAAAACCAGGAGTTGATATTGGAGGAGGACGTACACAATAGTGCGAAGCCTAAGAGAGACTCTTGGGGACAATACACAGCAATTGAGGATTTATGCCCTGAGAAGAACAAAGAATTGAGTGATGCAGGCTTACTACAAAATATTAAGACTGATCCTCCTTCAGAAATAATTGAGGATACTGATCCAACTCCTCTCTTTACTGGTGAATCACATATACACCTCGACAAAAACTCAAGTGAACCAAAAGAATCCGGGGATGAAATTAATAATAATGATTCTGTTGCTTCAACCCTACCATCAAAGGAATTTAATTTGGAGTCCACCATTGATTCACATATATTGGAAGGTGAAAATATGACTCCGATCATTAATGATAGGCAGGGTGACGTGAATTTTTTTGCGATAATTGTTAGCGAGAATACACAAGTTGAATCGTTGTTGGAATTGGACTCGACACCGACTAAGCCCTCATTGGACTTAATCATTACCTTCCAACACCACAAACAACCCTTACACTCCCTAACCAATCCTTGGCTCAGATCTCTGCTCATATACGTTCTTTCTGGGAAGAATATCAGGCCTGTACATCCTCGAGTGGAATGGTGAGTTTGGATTGATGCCTGTACTTTCACTCTCTCCATTCAAGTGTTTGAAATTATTATGTTTATATCCTTTAAAACCCTTCCTGCTTTGGAGGACCCCTGTTATCCTCGACTTATTCCATTTCGGGAGGTCCCTTTTCATGTTCCTTTTGTTATTCCTAGACCTCCCTAGGTAGCCTACGAGGTTCTCTGTTTTCATGTCTTCTGACGAGCCTTTGGTATCACCCTGCATCATCAGCTCGCCAACATCCGTGGCTAACTATTTCTAGGCCCACGCTATTATGCATATTTTTAGGGCCTAGCTCCTTCTGTTTGGAACCAGACTTATAGGTTCTCTATAAGTCTGGTTGCCGATAGAAAATGCAGCGCTTGTTGGGAGGCAACCCAGCATTCAGAATAACACCATCATCAGGTGATTTCCTTCCTTTCTCCCCCTATTTTAATTTTCCAAAGAGGACATTGTAGGATTTAGGCATGGGGGGGTGCATTTTACATTTTAGAAAGTATTCATGCATTTAGGTTATGTGCATTAGCATAAAAAAAAATTTCTTGAGCTGAATTGGTTAGTCCCTAGCAAAACATCTTTGTCACGGAGGTATCATTGAAGATTTTCTTCTTAAATTGTTTCTTAAGTTTAGAATCCAGTACAGTTACTTAACTTGCACGTAGACTAGGTAATGGATCCTTGAAGAAAATCAATAAGCATTTTTAGTCTACTGAACCCTTAGATAGTTAATAGGGAATCAGGCATACTATCTTTTATTAGATCCACCTCATATTTGTGAGAAGAAAGTAGAGAGACTACTGGTGCACTAAGTCTAGTGCAAGAACTCTTAAGTTCTAGACAATTAGATGAGGATACCTCAGAGTTAGGCATAGTTTTCGCTCTCTGTTCCTGTGTGCAAACATTGTGTGAATTCTTGAGAGTCACCAAATAAGGCAGATACACAGAGATTGATAGAGTCCTCAGCTAAAGGAGGGTAGTAATGTCAAAGGTCAGAAATACGATTGTCCTATCCATCTTTTCCTGGTGTCGAGAGTAGGCACTTCCACCAAATAAGCCACACAATATTCTCTTGACTATCAACATTCCTAATAGTGCCTCATAAATAAAAGTATGCGTCGTGTTGTGCTTAATAGTTGAAAAAAAAAACAAAAAGAAAAAGGAAGAAACATTTATATTTAGAAAAATATGAAAAAAAAGAGAAAAAAAAGAGAGAAAAGAAAAAGAAAAGAGTTCAAGTTTGTAGTTGTATCTTCGTATCATTTTTATTATGTGACGATGTTTCTGAGGCAACAAAAACACCTGTTGCGATCCACCAAATATGACCCATACCTACCTTTCAGTATTTTTGATCGTCCGAATACTGGCTGAGGACTTTTAACTTAGTTGTAGGGTTATAAAACTTTACTTGAAGTGTGAAAGCCATGTGAGGCCACCAAAAAGTGAGTACATTTACAAAATCTGGTGAGATTTGTGAATCTCAGAAAGAAAAGAAGGAAAAGAGTGAGCACAAACGAACATCAAGAGAGCACAATGTTCAGCCTCTCTCTGGGTTGACTCATTTGATAGTCTAGAGAGTTAGAGTCAGCAGTACTAGATTGTAGGTAGCACCAGATGAGTGTAAGCCACCAAATATAAATCCATTCAACGCAATATCTCCTACCTAAGCCAAAAAGCCAGGGTCAAACTATAGATTATTTTTTGCATTATCCCCAAGGGAAGTAGTTGCCTATCCTAATAAAATGTTTACCAAAGATTAAGCACGAACTTTAAATATAAGTTGGCTTTTCACTTGGATCCATTACCTAAGCTACTATCACTTCCCTTTAGTCTGTATCTCTAAATTTTTGGAATAAGGGAAGAAGAAATCTTTTGGTTACTTTCATTTGTTTTTCACTTTTGCTTGAAACTAGCAAATCCTAGGCATGGGGCATTTGATAAGTCCACTTTTGTGGATCATTATTTGGCCTAAGTACTCCTTAATTAGTTGTCCTTATTTATTAATTGAGTAGGAGTTAAATGTCAATTCACCTTAGTCTGCATTTAATTTTATGCGCTAATTTTATATTTAATAGCATATGATATGATCTATTTGATGAATGTAGGCTAGGTACGAGAGTCAGACATCCATTTTTGCTTCTATAAGACATCCTGAAATGAGTTTGGACGTTTGATGAGTAGGGATCGTAGTACAATCAACTTTTAAGGCATCCAGAACTTATTCTAGAATTTGATGATGTTCAAACTATAACCACCTTTCCTCCGCCAACTGTGCCTCATCTCTTCAACCACCCCAACCACTCACGATCTTCGTTGAGTAGTTGGAGAAATCAGCTGTCAAAGAAAAACAAACCAGGGACGTTTAAAATGAAAGTCAACATCTTCTTCAGGGATATCTTCCCATTCCCCAGGCGGGGGACTTCTTCATCCTCTCCACCGTGAAGGGGGCACGCACCCTATGGCTGGAGCATGCACCGTGAACCCTTGATGTACACTGTGGCCGAAAGCATATGCACCACACTTGCTGTTCTCCAGAACCATAGATCACCCCCTCCTCACGTACCGCCTACAGTCGCGTGACCAGCACACCTCCCACTCATCTTCCACACGCTGCCTGCATGCAAGCTACGCTTCTGCTCCTCACGCACCATGCACCAACCCTCGCCCTTGCGCACCCACAAACAACTGTTCATCTTCTTCCTCCTCGCATCGGTCATGCAATGAAGGAACCCAAAGTTGCAGCTACCTCCTCGCTTCATACGGCCATTACAAGCACCCAAGCTCATCGTCAACCTCGCCATTCTCCTCGTCTTATGCCCCCGACCTCTGTACATC
Organism: Thalassia testudinum; assembly: GCA_037157565.1. Taxonomy (NCBI): domain Eukaryota; kingdom Viridiplantae; phylum Streptophyta; class Magnoliopsida; order Alismatales; family Hydrocharitaceae; genus Thalassia; species Thalassia testudinum. The sequence goes on from JAZHRO010000073.1 coordinate 29,027,194, forward strand.
CACCAACTTCCCTCCACGGGGAGTGCAAGCTCCACCTGCTATCACCGACAACCGATGTCATCCTCACTGGCCGGCCAACTCCGGCCTCCTCTCAATGCCCCGACACAGTTATCGTGAAGCCTGCATCCCTATCGCCCTCCACCGCGCATCGCAGGACCACCTGCACCCTATGATGAACACGATGAAGAAAGAGGAGAAATCCTCTATTTTCTCTCGTATTTCTATTTATGCCTTATGCCATTGCAAATTCTACTATTTATTTATTTATTGAATTAATATATTACAAAAGATTTGCATGGATATCCCTCTTATTTATTCGAATTACATATAGTTGCATTTATCTCATAAATGTTAGCATAGGGGATATTGATTATGGGGAACAAGTTATGTTTTGATTAAGATTGATGGTGCTTGTCAGTACCAAGATCATGATTGACATATTTCCATGATGGTGATTTTGTATGTGCGCACCTATATTCTTGATTAATTACATAAATAATGACTTATGTTGAAAAAGAATTGCACGAATTAGCATGCACACCCATTAAGTTTCCCGAATAATTGAGGCACCACTCACTAGTGCAGTAGGCTAATTCCTCCTACCGGAGATGACCTAACTATCTTTGTGGTTAGATTTTGAGTAATAAATATTTTTGAAAAGTGATTTTCTACCATGCAACGAAATACAACGACACGACATTTTATGTTAAAATTGTTATCAGAAATGAAGATCGCTCTTTCACCTGCCTTATCAGATTATCCTTCTTTTGTAGGAGTTTGATGTTGAAATCAGTGACAAAGTCGGAGCACAAAATGTTGTGGCGGATCACTTGTCTTGTCTAGACCCAGATTATATTCCGTACTCCCTACCGATATCAGACCGATTTCTGGATGTGTCTCTGTTGTCTATCAACTCTGTTGAGTTTCCTTAGTACGCTGATATAGCGAACTATCTCATCGTAAGCAGGCTACCTATGGGGTTATCCAAGGATCAAAAACTCAAATTTATATCAGAGGCTAAATTCTATTTTTGGGATGACCCACTGCTCTATCGCATTGGGGTTGATCAGATCATCCATAGATGCATCCCTGATTCAGAAATCTCTAGTGTGCTATCCTTCTACCACAATGATGCTTATGGGGGTCACTTCTCGGGTCGAAAGACCGCTGTAAAGATTTTGCAATCGGGATTTTTCTGGCCAACCATTTTCAAAGATACAAACAAGTTTGCCATGTGCTGTAAGCGATGCCAGGTGGTCAGTTCTATGACCCGGAGAGACATGATGCCTCTCCAATCCATTCTTATCGTAGAAGTGTTCGATGTCTAGGGCATCGACTTTATGGGCCCCTTCTCGAACTCGCATGGCATTGAGTACAAACTCCTCTCAGTAGACTATGTCTCAAAGGGAGTAGAAGCTATCCCGGCAAGACGAGCCGATCAAAAGACTATTATATCCTTCATTCGGGAATTCATTTTTGCGAGATTCGAAGTTCCCCGTGCCCTAATAAGCGATGGGGGAAGTTACTTCATCCATGACCATTTCAGGTCATTATTGAAGAAATACGGGGTGCAACATCGCATTGCTACCCCGTATCACCCACAAACCAATGGGTAGGCTGAAGTATCAAACAGTCAAATCAAGCCTATCCTTCAAAAGATGGTTAGACCTGATAGGAAGGATTGGTCCGATCGGTTGATTGATGCACTACGGGCATATTGGACTGCGTACAAGGCCCCGCTTTGAATGTTGCCATATCGCATGGTGTATGGAAAGGCCAGTCACCTTCCTATGGAGGTAGAGCACCGTGCCTTTTCGGCAATGCAGAAGTGTAATTTTAACCTCAAGGCCAGAGGTTATGAAAGGAAGCTCCTGCTCAAAGATTTAGAGGAGATTAGGCGGGAATCTTACAAAAATGCAAAAATATACAAAGACAAGACAAAGGCACGGTTGTTTAACTCCCGACTCAAATTCTTTGAGGGAAACCTCAAGTCCAAGTGGACTGGGCCATTTCTAGTGGTCCACCCGTATCCCAAGAAGGTGGTCCAAATTAGAGACCCAAAATCTAGGCATGTTTTTACTATTAATGGCCAGCGCCTCAAACCATTCTTTGCCCAAGAACATCCTCCTGCGGACAAAATGATACATCTTCTTGAGGACGTGTGACTGATGAGTTGCCCAGTTGGAGGCATTAAACTCAGCACATATACATATATACATACCATATATACATAGCATATTTTATTTTCGCATATTGTTTTGCATATTGTTTTGCATATTGTGTATGGCATTGCAGTGATGGCATGAGCTAAACGACAACTCAGAAGCAGTTCAGGTGATTTTTATCCACATAAACCCTGGCTTATTTCTTTTATTCATGCATGAGGACATGCAAACACTTATGCATGGGGGGTATCCCATAAAAACTAAAAATTTTCTACCAACAAGTGGGGGATTAGATTATTTTATCAAGAAGTTTCACTAAAGATTTATTCTTTAGTAGATTCCTAAGCTTAGAATCCAGTATAACCTCACAATTGCATGTAGAATTTGCAATGGATCCACTATGAAAACCGGTAGACATCTCTAGTTTGTCGAGAAGAAGCACTGCTTCTTCTCCTGAACCCTTGGATAGCAATCAGGGAGTCAGGTGAACCATCTTCTAGTAGATCCACCAAAACATACGTGAGATAAGATTAGAGAGTCTACTGGTGCTCTAAGGCTAGTGTAAGGAATCTTTAATCTTTAATAATTGAATAGTACTTGGAGTTGGACATAGCTTTCGCTCTCAGTTCTTGAGTACTAATTTTGTGAGAAATTTCGTACGAGAGCCACCAAATAAGGCAAAAACACAGAGAGTAGGTTCTGATAAAACTAGGACTGAGGTGGATGGTCACGACGGTCCTTTACGAAATCCTCGACTAAAGGAGGGTACTGATGTCAAGGTCAAAAGTACATCGTCCTATCCGTTCGCTACCCGGTACTGAGAGTAGGCCCTTCCACCAAATAAGCCACCCGAGATCCTCTTGGTCATCCCCAAAAATCCCAAATAATGCTTGATGAATAAAAGTATGTATGTCGTGATGCATTATTACATTATGTCAAATTGGTAATGGCATTGTGCCAATAGATATATATATTGATAAAAAAGAAAAGAAGAAGAAGAAAAAAGCATACAAAAGAGGCATTTGCTTGAAAAAAAAAAGTGTTATGTTAAGAAGTTTGAGTTATGTAAATCAAAGTGTTTTAAGGCAAAAACACCTACCATCCCCACAAACCACCAAATACAGCCTTAACTTATTTTTTTGTATTTCTGATCCCCTGAATATGGGTTGAGGAGTCTGATTTAGTCATAGGGTTATTAGAACCTAATTAAAGTGTAATGCCATGCAAGACCACCAAATACAGTTGCAAATCTGGTAAGATGTGAGCTCAGGAAGAAAAAGAAAAAGAAAAAGAGAGAGAGAAAGAGAGAAAAGAAAACATACAAAAGATTAAAGAGAGCACAATTTTCCAGCCTTTCTCTAAGTTAATTTATTCAATAATCTAGAAATCTAGATTCTAAAATACTAGCCTCTATGTAGCACCAGAAGAGAGTGAGCCACCAAATACAAATCCAGTTAACTCAGACATCTGCTACCTAAGCCAAAAGCTGGGCTAAAATTAGAGAATAGTTTACATCCCCGAGAGAAGAGGTTTTCCGATCCCAACATGTTTTTACTAGGGGTAAGTACAAGCTTTAAATGTATATCAACTATTTGCTTGGATCCATTGCAGAAGCTACAACATTACATATTCATGGTTATCTGGATACTAAATTTTAGGATGAAACAAAAAGAAATAAACCTTTAGTTAAACTCTTGTCAAAATGCATTTAGTATTGCACTTGTTAGGGACTAGCAAGATTTAGGCATCGGGATACGATTGAGTAGCAATCTTAGGCCCTAATTCGCCTGAATTAAGGTATAACCTAGCTTAACATGGGCATTCTACATGCATACACATCATACTTTGCATCTTAGATGATTTATATGTTTTGTACATAATAATGTGTTATTTAAGAGGTATAAATAATTGCAAGCAATCCAGGGTTGCAGATGATCGATCCAACCTTATGAATCTATTTAGAATGACGACGGGAGTCCAACGCTTCCAAGAGCGCATCAATCAGACTCCCGTAGCACCCTAGGGAGTCCGTAGAAGAAGTAGGAGCCAAGGGGAAATTTGAAGAATATCCGGACCTCATATGACATATCCAACCGCACGGATGGATTCGGATTGATGTTTGTAGTCCAATGGCATAGAAATCAACTTAATCGGAGGACTACATCATCAGATACAAGGAGAAGAAGATGGATGGCCACGATGGTGCCATCGCAGCCACCCCTCATTGTGCCCCAATCTGGGAAGGATCCAACGGCCACGATGTAGCCACGTCACCCACTTCAAGCTGCCTCATCAAGCAAGGGAGAGATCTAGACTGTTGGATTCCCATCCAACAGCCGAGGGTGGCTGCAAAGGATTTGGAAAGTGTGACAATCCATGTGCATAACGTAGTGGAGAGCGCACTTAACAGACAGCTCAAGACACGAGTTCAAAGCGTGATAGGAAGTCGGGCAGCCGCAAATGAAATTCCATCACCAAATCTTCATCGGGTGGATCAGTGGCAAATGCGTGGCGGGCGCAAGAGCGTCAGATGAGGAGACATGCGACGACTCGCACCTTAGGACTCAATGGGTGCTGTGCAGGCTTTTTAAGTCGTCCGATGGAGAGATCGAACAAATGAGAAGCTTTAGGAGTTGAGGCGCTAATCAAAGGGCAGCGCAAGCATGAATCTGAACCATTCGATCTTATGATCAGACTGTCGACGATCAAAAGGGTTTCAAAGGCGAGCAGCGAAGCAAGGAATGCAGCCTGCAAGCGAGGATGCAGTTGAGCTGCCCAATCTTGATCCAACGCTCCAACGGCTGCCATGTGGCAGCACTAGATCCAACCGTGGATGAAAGAAGGATTTGGAAGGCTAAATCAAGACCGTTGATCTCCCGATCAATGGATCTGAATAATCTAAAGCCTTTGCATGGGATTAAGGGCTCAAATACCCTAAATGCCCTTCACAAAAGCTATAAAAAGAGGCCTAAGGGCCCACTTTGAAATGCATTCTCTTAGTTTTTCTTTTTCCTCCTTCTACAACTTCTCTCTCTTCTTCTTCCAGTCTTCTCCACCTCCATCTCTGCACCCCGTCTGAAGCATCCGTTGGGCCACCGCGACAGATCGTTGCTGCTCTTCCCAACATCTCCAAAAGGCCACCACGAACCATCCATGGTGCCCTTGTTCATCACCATTCTTTGAACAACACGAGATGACCTACTATCAGGGAGGAACCCAAGAACCTCGACATCTTGACTCCCCTAGATTTAACCCAAACCCACACAAACCTGAATCGAACTAGTTGGTTCAGGTGAACCAGATCCACGATAGGGTGTTGGCTAACTTGAGGAACACCATCCAATCTTTAGAAGCTCAACCAACACCATGCACTGAAACACTGGAGCCTATGATCAAAATGATTGATGAACTTAACAGTTCTCTATTGGATTTGCTCCAAAGTGTTAAGGACAGGGACCTCGGTGAGTTTCTTCTTGGGAAATTGTCCAGGTTAAGGATGAAATTTTTGGTTGCACTAGTCAAATCTTGGGATAATTCTCAAGATGAACCCCCTTCAGGAGAGCCAATGTTTGAACCCGAATGTTTGAACCCGCTCAGGCGCCTATCGGGAGCGATACATTTTCTGAGATCAGGGATGACCAAGTTGGGCTAGAGCAACCATTTGAGGATGAACCGATTGATTCACCTGAGATCCCCAAGTCAAGAAATGAAGAAAATTATGTCTCCTTGGATCATGAAATGATTTATGATTTTGTGACATATATAAATGAGGATCATCAATTCTTTGACTCTAAGGGTGAAGAAACTTTAGGTGAAGTCTCACTTGAACATAAGGAAAATGATTTTAGTGAGACAAATGGGCATGAGGAATCTGATGAACCATTTGATAGCCCGTTCATTGAAGATTTGGATTCAGTTGGGGTTAACTCGGAGGATCCAAATCTTGATGATTCAATCAGTGACCCCAGTCCTCATCTGCACCTCGAAGAGCTGACTTCTAAGATCTTTGTGCCCAAGTCAATCTTGATTCAGCCATGATTTCTGGACTTGGGAGAATCATATGGGGTGAATAATATGCTAGAGGTCCCGAAGCCTGAGTCCTTGATGTTGGAGGATAGAATTGTTGAAATAAAAATTTGGGAGGCTAATTCTGAGGGAAGTTTTATTTTGGATCTGAGGATACCTATTGACCTAAAACCACCTACTTTCTACCAGGACCCCTACGATATCTTTCACGTGCAACCCAAGCTTGAAATAACTGATTATTTTTCTGTGCAAGATGTTAAGTGGACAACCACACCTATTGAACCATCTTTACCTGTTGTCCGACACTTTGGTCTTGGGTTGCACACCACTAAACCGTAGGCCTGACCCCACAAACGCAACAACCTTCAGTTCTGGGTGATTTTCATCTAGAACTTGAGAACCACTCGACCCTGGGGCATGGGTCTGCACCATAATCTAGTCCACGTTTGTGGACATATTCTGTTGGTAGGTTTGAGGATCAATATTTTTATTTTGATTCTGACCCGCACTTGTGAATTCTCAATTTCTTCTTTGTATGCCTAGCTGAAGGCATTAAACTTAGCACATGTGTATACACTCTTCTCTCTGTGGAGCTGACTGGATTTTCACGACACTTAGGTGATGTTTTATTTACTTCGCCCTTTTCATGTCTTTATTTCTACAATGAGGACATTGCATCATTTAGGCATGGGGGGGTGGATAATCAATTCCTGAAATCATTATGTTAACTCCATAGAATTTCTTTTAGTTTTTTATAAAATTAAAAAAGAAAAAATTTGAAAATTTGAGAAAAGATAAAAAAAAGAAATTAGGAAAGAGAACTTAGGCATTTGGAAGTTATTAACTTTAGGAAATGATACGAGAGAACCTAAACACTTAGACTCTTCAAGTCTTCGAGCTTAATTAGCCCGGGTGTCCACTAAAATGCAGAATTAGTCTCAAGTCCTCACCAATTAAAATTCATTTTAATTTGGTAAATAATTTGAGATGATAAGTATGAGACTTATCAACACACCCTCTGATTTGGAAGGACTTTTAGCCTAAGCATCTAGACACATTTTTTTTGCACTGATTCACTTTTCAGCGGTTTTTACGAAAATTGGGTAGCAAATGGACCGACTTGGGTGATATGGCTGGCAAGTTGTCGGTGGTAATAGCTCATCGGCCGGTTGTCCAGAGCCCAGCCACAAGACCATTTTCATTGTACTACCTTTAGGTAAATCTTAGATCGGGGAAGCCACCTACTTAGAAAAAAAAATTAAAAGAAACACTCAAAAAGAAAAGAAAAAAAAATAAAATAGGAGAAAATAAAAAAAAAATAAAACCACACTTCACCGCATGAGTATGGCTAGCAAGTTGTTGATGGTAACAGCTCATCGGCCGGTTGTCCAGAACCTAGCTCACAAAAAAAAAATACACAATAATTCTCAAAACACTTAGGGAAGAAGTGGGGAAGTAGAATAAACTGAGGAGATATACACTGGGTTCGCTCTTGTGTTGACCCCATAAATAAAAGAAGTAGGGAGAAAGCTACCGATCGTAAAAATAAACCTTTAGGCAAGGTCACCTAAGGTCGTAGAAACCCGAAGTCTGTCTTAACGGCCGTTTTGTAAGTCTATCACTTTTTCACAAAAATGCTTAGTACTTAGAGTCCTTTTCGAGCCTTGGGCGGGTCGTGTAGCCATAAAAAGTTATCCCGGAACTCTCAAACTCCAAAAGTACAAAAAAATTAGAAAAAAAGAAAAATAATAAAAAAATGTATCTTCCTTTTTCAAATAAGGTGAGGAGTTGGGCGGTTTGCATTCTGGCAGGCACCCGGGTACTGTTGAGTTCGTAGTTTAGGACCTTAGTTGAAATTTTCTATTATTAAAAAATGACTTAGGCCTAAGCAATCTAATCCTAATTCTACGCTTATACATAGCATATAGTTTAATTTTGCTAGGGACTAGCAAAAGATAGGTATGGGGGTATGATGTGAACACATTTATTGAAATAATGCCTATTCATGCATGTTCCTAGGCTTAGATTTGCATTTCATGTTATAAATATTGCAAAGCATGCATTATTCTGCATTTAGAGTAGTTGTATAAAATTTGGGTTAATTGCATCCTTTTGTGGTTAGGAGAGAATAATATTTATTTTGGAGCCTTAGATTGACGATCCGACCATATGAATCTGACCAAGACGACGATCCGAGTCCAATGCCTCCGAAATCACCTCGATCGGAGTCTCGTAGCACCATATGCAATCCGAGGAAGATAAAAGACCAAGGGACTAAGAGACATAATTCGGAGCTTCAAATGACAAATCCAACCACGTTGATGGATTCAGGTCGACGATCGCAGCCTAACAGCGTGAAAATCGACTCAATCCGACCTCTATAGTAGCCCCTACAACAAGAAGAAGATAGACGGCCCAGACTACGCCACGTGGCATAGACCAGGCCCCCCAACGCATGCACACGGCACCGCACGAGCGCAGCACCACCGCGTGGGCGCGTGCTCGCACGCGGTAAGGCGGGGGAACAGTGCCAGCTATGCGTGAGCTGGACCTACAGCGACCCATGAGCTGGACTTACAACAACGTTTACAACCGTCGCTAATTCTTCACGCACCAGCAAAGCCAGCTTTGGGCGTGAGCGAGCATGAGCTACCTATAGCGACACTTCCAACGATGATCTGAATGTCACTAATGGTCCCATACCTATTTTTGCCTCTTCTCCTCCACTATAAAAGGAACCACACCCCCTCCCTTCCAAGCCATCTCTACCTACTCTACTCCTACCTACTCCCAAGCTCTAGCAAGCCTACCAACGCTCCATTAGAGCTTGTTCTCAAGCTCCCAAGGCGCCTATTAGTATAACGAACCTCTGCCCTACCAAATATTCCTTCAACTTCCCATCTCCCTTCATAGGTCGCCTTGCAGCCATCCTCCCACCTCCATTCCGATAGCAGATCATCTCCGTCTTCTCACCTCCATTTCGGAGCCATGCCGAAGCTTTCCTCAACACGACGTCCTCCTACATCTCACCTCCATCGTCCCACTCCTCACCTCCTTCATCTGAGCTTCTGCAAGGTGCCATCGTCTCACCGAACAGCTGATTCGGGAGATTTCCTCTCACCTCCCTCTCTTTTTATGCTTTTATAGTTCATTGTAATCGACATTAAATTGATATATATATCATATTTGTTCCATTTCTATCTTGTGATTCACTCTACTTGTCTTTTATTTCAAAAACACAAAAAAATATCAAAACCCTAAAATACCAAAAAGAAACAAAATGAAGCACGATTTTCACGTAAAGTAAACATTGCCTCCCTGTGTTCGACCCGGGACTCTCTTGGAGTTTCGGTATAAATTTTATCTGATCGGCGTGTTTTGCGACTACGATGACGGGTTACTTGTATCCCTGATTTATAACATGCGAGCTCACCCGACCAGTTGTCCAGAACCCAACTCACAAAAATGCACAAATAATTCCCAAAACACTTAGGGAAGAAGCGGGGAAGTAGATTAAATTGGGAGATATACATCAGGTTCACCCTTGTGTGGATCCCATAAAAAAATAAAAAGAAAGGTAGGGAAAAAGCTACCGAACGAAAAGATAAACCTTTAGGCAGAAACTCTTAAGATCACCTAGGGTCGTAGAAACTTGAAGTCCATTTGAGCAGCCACTCAGTGAGTCTATCACTTTTTCACAAGATGCATAGCACTTAAAGTCCTTTTCAAGTCTTACGCAGGCCAGGTAGCCATAAAAGGTTATCCTGAAACTGCCAAACTCCAAAAGTCAAAAAAAATTAGAAAAGAAGAAAAAGCAAGAAAAAAAATGTATCTTCCCTTTCCAAATACGGCAAGGACTTGGGCGATTTGAATTCTAGCAGATACCTAGGCACTATCAAGTTTTTGTAACCAGGACTTGGGTTGAAATTTTTTAAAGCAACCAACAAATCTCCCCTAAGTAATCACACTCTGATTATACTTTTACACATAGCATATAGGTTAATTTTGCTAGGGACTAGCAAAAGTAAGCATGGGGGTATGATAAACACGCATGAATTCATGATAAAATGCTTATCTATGATAGTTCCTATGACTACCATTGCATTTCATAGTATAAATATTGCATAACATTCTTTGCATTGCATTTAGGATAGTTTGTGTATTCTGTATATTAATTCTGACATTTTATGTGGCCAGGAGGCAGTGTGACATATTTACGGGCTTCAGATGAAGAATCCAACTGTACGGATGGATCCGGAGTGACAATCGCAATCCATCAGCATAAAAATCACTCCAATCAAAGCTCCGTAGCACCTTCTGCAGAGAATGGATAACCCAGATGGTGCCACGTGGCGCCATCCAGGTGACCCTACATGAGCTGCAGCCTCCCCAACCTCATCGCAAGGAATGAGATCCAATGGCTGGGAAGCACCCAACCTCACCCGGCCTCCTTCAAAGCTCTACAAGGAAGATCCACGACCTTTGGATCTTCATCCAATGGTCAAGACTGCAGCTACACCAACACCTCTATGCGACCAACTAGCGCCTATGGCCAAGTGGTAGTGCACCCGCTCCGTAAAAGGAGGATGCGAGTTCGAGCATCAATGCGCCACAACCACCTCAGTGCCAGTAGGAATTGGACCACTCAATCTTGATCGAGCGGTTAGGATTTCGTATGCCAGATCAGATGTCACTCGACAACGCGCCAACACACGCTAGATCTAATATGTGCCATCTAGGGCACTAATTTAAGTCCATCACACGTGCACTCTATCGTTTGATCGTGGAGAGGTGCGATGCGCACTATCTACAGATTTTGCGAGGGCATGATCCACGCATGCTCCTCAGCCACACGATCATGATTGGACGGTGAACATGCATCCTTGCCAGCGAGTGCGAGATTCAAATGACAGTGAGCATGCGTGAACTCCCTACGATCCCAGCCATCCTCTCATGATCTAATGGCTGATGCTCACCCCACATTGTGCCAGCTGCAGCAGCTCTACCTCACGCCAGTAGAGGCGAGTGAAGGCTCTAGCAACACCCCCGATGTGTCTTCAGCGACGTTTTAACTATAATTGAACACCCATGTGCGCAAAACAATCCCTTCCTCCTCTATATAAACCCCATGACCCTTTCCCTTCCAAGCCATCTTTACCTTTGCTATTCCCACCTAGTCTAGAGCTCTACAAGCCCATCAAAGCTCCCAAGAGCTCATTCCCAAGCTCCAAAGGTCCCCTACTAGTGCAGCGACCCCTACCCCTCCCATTATTCATCATCTCTTCCTTTCTTCTCCTCACCACCTCCAAGGCTCTAGAGAGAGATTGTCCCAAGGTTGGGATGCTCCTCTAGAGTAGAATAAAATATTTTCCTACCTCTCATCCCCATTCATGGAGCATCCCACGGCCATCCTCTCACCTCCTTCAGGAAGAAGATCCTCGTCGCAACGACATCCTGCCCCATCCTCCTTCATTCGTCATTGTTCTCCCTTGTCCCACTCCTCACCACCTTCATCTGGGCACCGTCAGAGCAAGCCACCCTCGAAGCGACCGTCGAGGGGGACTCTTCTCATCTCCATCTATCTTTACTGCTTTCTAGTATAGTTTTTCTACTTTCATAGTTGTAGAAAACATTTGTTCATCAATATGTTGATATTTTCTCTCTCTGCATTATTTTTGCAAGTAGATTATTAAGATAATGTTTTCATCGATCAGATCTCTTGCTTGATAAAAACACAAAAGAAATTATAAAAGATAAAAATGACAAAAAGAAATAAAAGCAAAATGCAGATTTCATAAAAGCAAACGTTCGCCTCCCTGTGTTTGACCCGGGACTCCCTTTCAAGTTTCAATTATAAATATTATCTGATCAATGGATTTTCCTGCGAATCGAACTATGACAAAGGGATTTCCAAACTCAAACCTTTTCATGATGAATCTCCACCCGCATCAGGCATGAAATAGGTAAAGGAACAAACAACCTTAGAAAAAGAAGCTTAAATCATGATGGACTGGGGAAGAACTTATACTCCAACTGGTTCAAATGGATGGCTTGAATCTGAGGAAGAAATGACTTTTGATGAGGAAGAAGTAATTTCTGATGAGGATTTTGACAAATTTAGCACAACTCTACATTTGTCCTCATACGACCCAAAGCCTAGAGAATTCATGATTTATGACATCAACTACCATTATAAGGATCTTTATGATTCTGATTCAGAACTAGATTTAAACCATAATTAAGATTTCAATCCAAACCCTCTACCACCTCTTCTTGAATTATAGAACTGGATTAATGAACAGGATCTGCTTCATGAACCTTATCTATCTGACCTTATTGTCTATCTCAAATCAGACAAACTCTTCAGGGTAGGACTACATCATCACTTGGTCCACATTTGTGGATCACTAATTCTTGGACCAAACGATCATATCTTTATTCTAATTCTAAATCTCTTACTGATAGTAATTACTCCTCTTGACCCATAATATTGAATTACATATTTCTTTTGGGTTTAGTTCCAGCAAGTGACGTTAAACTTAGCACTAGCTAGGAGGCAACCTAGTATTCCTTACAGGTAGTTTTGCATTTTCTCTATCCAAGCTTACTTGGAATAACAAGCTTAGTCAGGAGATGTCATGTCTCCTTGCTTGTTACTTTTTGATTTTCCTGCATACATTTCGATGAGGACATTATAATGACTAGGCATGGCGGGGTGGACATTGCATGTCTTATTTTTTTGTTAGAAAAAAAAATTGCTTTCATGCATAACGAATTCTTATCAAAAAGGTTTTATTAGGGATTTATTCTTAAGTCAATTCCTAAACTTAGAATCTAGTACAATTTCACACTTACACATAGAATTTGCAATGGATCCTCTATGAAGACGGATAGACATCTTTAGTTTGTCGAGAAGAAGCAATGCTTCTTCTCCTGAGCCCTTAGACAGTAATTAGGGAGCCAGGCAAACTATATTCTAGCAGATCCACCAAACAAGTGTGAGGTGAGAGTTGAAAGTCTACTGGTGCTCTAAGGCTAGTATGAGGAATCTTAAATTCTAAATAATTAGATAATGATACTCGGAGTTAGGCATAGTTTTTCGCTCTCGATTTCTGCGTATAAATTCTTAGTGAGAATCTTTTGATAGCCACTGAATAAGGCAAATACACAGAGAGTAGATTTTGATAAAACTAAGATAGAGGTGGATGGTCACAACTGTTCTTTATGGAATCCTCGGCTGACGGAGGGTATTAGTGTTAAGGTCAGAAATACATTGTCCTATCCATTCCTTTCCCGGTGACAAGAGTAGGGACTTTCGCCAAATAAGCCACCCGATATCCTCTTGAACATCCCCAATCCTGCATAATGCCTCATAAATAAAAGTTCGTATGCTATACTGCATTACGTTAGTAGATATATGGTTGTAAAAAAAAAAGGAAGAGAAAGAGAAAAAAAGAGAGAAAAGAAAAAAAAAATATAGAAACAAAAAGAGGAAGAAAAAGAAAAAGAAAAGAAAAAAATATACATGCATAGAAAAAAAATTTTAGAAAAAGAAAAGAGCAGAAAGAATAAATGAGTTTTAGTTTAGAATTTGTTTCAAGTATATTGAGGCAACAACACTTACCACCCTTACGATCCACCAAATATAGCCTTGACATACTTTGTTGTATTTCTGGCTGCCTAAATACTGGCTGAGGTATTCTGACTTACTTATAGGGTCGTCAGAGTCTAATTAAAGTGTTAATGCCAGGAGAGACCATCAAATATACTAATAAATCTGATGAGATTGCGAGCTCAAAAAAAGAAAAGAGAAGAAAGAAGAAAAAGAAAGAGAAAGAAAGAGAATAGAGAGCACAGTTTCTCTGCTACTCTTTGAGTTGATTTATTTAATAGTCTGGAAATCTATGTTCTAAAGTATTACTCTATATATAGCACCAAATGAGTATGAGCCACAAAATACAAATCTACTAGACTCAAAGTATCTTCTACCTAAGCCAAAAGCTGGGGCTAAATTTACAGATTACTTTATAACCTCGAGGGAAGAAGTCTGCCTATCCCAATAGAATTTTACTAAGGGACGACTACGAGCTTTATATGTGGATTGACTTTTCACTCGGATTGGTTGCATAAGCTACAATAATACACTTTCCTGACTGCCTGGATTTCTAAAGTCTTGGATGAAAACAAAAGAAATAAATCTTTAATCGTACTCTTGATAAGAAATCTGTCATATAGGATCACTTTTCATTTAGTCGTGCATTTGCTAAGGACTAGCAAGATTTAGGCATGGGAGTGTGATTGCACAGCAACCTAAACCACCTAAATTAAGTTATATTCCAGCATAACTTAAGAACAATGGCTGCAAAAGTATTGTAAGTCGCATAATAGTTAGTTTGTTAGCTGCATAATTAATATTGTCATTTTATGAACTAAAAGGGAGATGAAATTAATTACAGATGATTCAAGGCTGTGAATGACATATCAGAGCATACTGATCTGATTAGGACAACGATGGGAGTCCAATGCTTCCGAAACCATCTTGATCAGATAACCATAGCATCTTGTGCAACCCATAAAAGAATAGAGGCCACGGAGCAAGATGACAGAGATCCAAGCCTCATATGAAAGATCTGACCACACGGATGGATCCAGATCAATGATTGCAGTCTAACAGCGCAAAAATCAACCTGATCAAAGGCCTACATCATCAATTACAAATAAGAGAAGATGGATGAACAAGATGGTGCCATTTGGCACCATCGCAGCCACCCTTGCCGCACACCCAACCTCTGAAGGAAGAAATGAGGACCATTGGATCATCATCCAATGTCCATAAAGAAGCCACGTCACCCACCTCACCGCGCTTCAACAACAACAAGATTACTCTCAGCCGTTGGATTTCCATCCAACGGTCGAGAGCAGCCAAACACCGAAGAAGAAACTCGCCCATCCGCAACGTCAGTGCAACGGAGAGTGTACTCAATGCAAGAGTGAGGCACAGGTACCAGACGTGCTCAGTGCTAAAATTGGGAAGCTGATGGGAGCACATGCGATTAGCCGTTGGATGGTGATCAGAGGGTGCTAATACGGCCTCGTGGCATGACCAGAGGCCTCTGCAGCTGCACGCGATAACAGATGCTTGTGCTACGAGCGATCTCATGCACTCTCTTCAACAAAGGTGGTGCAGACGAGATTCAAAGTCGTTCTATCGAGAGATCGGATGGCTGAGGATTAAGGGCATGCGATTTGAATGTGCGAGCACATAAGAGGAGAGAGAAAAGTGCAGCGGCATTGGTGCAGTAGTGCTAGACTGTCCGATGGTGATCCAATGCACTAGAGGCAGCCACGTGTCAGGCCCAGATTAAATCCAATTGTAGAAGGTGCAAATGAGGGTGTTTTGAGGCCAAATCAAAGTCGTTGATCTCCCGATCGATGGATCTGATTGGCCAAGAGTTGTTGCACGATTTTAAGGGCTAAAATGCCCTCTTTTCCCCTCATCAAAGCTATAAAAGAAGACTAGGGCCTGGTCAGGCATGATTCGCATGTTAGAAATCGGGGTTACAAATAACCCGTCATCGTAGTTACAAAACACATCGATCATATAAAATTTATACCAAAACTCCAAGGGAGTCCCAGGTCGAACACAGGGAGGCGACGTTTACTTTAATTCAAAACTGCGCTTCGTTTCGTTTCTTTTTGGTATTTTAGGGTTTTGTTATTTTTTTGTATCTGTAAGAAGAAAACAAGCAAACGAATCACAAGATAGAGATTGAATGCAAATGGTATAGATATCACTTCAATGTCTATTACAATATACTATGAAAGCATAAAAAGAGAGGGGGGTGAGACGAAATCTCCCAAATTGGCTGTTTAGCGAGATGATAGCGCCTGACGGAAGCTCGAACGAAGGAGGTGAGGAGCAGGACAACGGAGGTGAGATGCAGGAGGAGGCGGGTTGAGGGAAGCTTCTACATGGCTCCGAAATGGAGGTGAGTAGATGGAGATGATCTGCTACCAGAATGGAGGTGGGAGGACGGCTCCAAGGCGACCTATGAATGGGGATGGGAAGTTGGAAGAATATTTGGTGGGGCAGAGGTTTGCTACACTAATAGGTGCCTTGGGAGCTTGAGAACAAGCTATAATGGAGCGTTGGTAGGCTTGCTAGAGCTTAGGAGTAGGTGGGAGTAGAGCAGGTAGAGATGGCTTGGAAGGGAGGGGGTGTAGGTCCTTTTATAGTGGAGGAGAAGAGGCAAAAATAGGTATGGGATCATTAGTGACATCCAGGCCGTCGCTAGAAGCATCGCTGTAGGTAACTCACAGCCACTCACACCCATAGCTGGCTTTGCTGGTGCACAAAGAATTAGCGATGGCTGCAAGCATCGCTGTAAGTCCAACTCATGCGTCGTTGTAGGTCCAACTCACGCATAGCTGGCGCTGGGCTTCCCCACCTTTACTGCATGCGCGCACCCACACGCTGGCACTGCGCTGTGCGGTTGTGCGCCTGCGCGCGCACGTGTGCACCGGCATTGCTGCGCACGTGCAGTGGCTCGTGCGTGCACTGGGCGACCTGGGCTATGCCACGTGGAGCAATCTGGGTTGTTCATCTTCTTCTTGTTGTAGGGGCTGCTACAGAGGTTGGATTGAGTCAATTTTCACGCTGTTAGGCTGCAATTGTTGACTCGAATCCATCTGCATGGTTGGATTTGTCATTTGAAGCTCCGAATTATGTCTCCTAGTCCCTTGGTCATTGATCTTCCTCGGACTACATATGGTGCTATGGGACTCCGATCGAGGAAATTTCAAAGGCATTGGACTCCGATTGTCGTCTTGATCAGATCCGTATAGTCGGATCATCAATCAAAGGCTCTGAAATAAATATCCTTCTCTCTTAACCACAAAAAGGATGCAATTAACCTAAATTGCATACAACTACTCTAAATGCAGAATGATGTATGCTATGCAATATTTATAACATGAAATGCAAATCTAAGCCTAGGAACATGCATGAATAGGCATTTTACCCTCAATAAATGTGTTTACATCATACCCTCATGCCTATCATTTGCTAGTCCCTAGCAAAATTAAACTATATTCTATGTATAAAGGCAGAATTAGGATTAGATCGCTTAGGCCTAAGTTGTTTATTAACAATAGAAAATTTCAACTAAGGTCTTAAACTACGAAAACTCAACAGTACCCGGGTGCTTGCCAGAATGTAGACCGCCCAAGTCCTCGCCTTATTTGAAAAGGGAAATTACATTTTTTTTATTGTTTTTCTTCTTTTCTAACTTTTTTGTACTTTTGGGGTTTAAGAGTTCCAGGATAACTTTTTATGGCTACTCGACCCGCCCAAGACTTAAAAAGGACTCTAAGTGCTAACCATCTTGTGAAAATAGTGAAAGTCTCACTAGATGGTCGTTAAAATGGACTTTGAGTTTCTACGACCCTAGGTGACCTTGCCTAGAGGTTTGTCTTTTCGATGGGTAGCTTTCTCCCTGCTTCTTTTATTTATGGGGTCGACACACAGGTGAACCCAATGTATATCTCTCAAGTTTATTCTACTTTTCCGCTTCTTCCCTAGGTGATTTGGGAATTATTGTGCATTTTTTTGTGAGCTAGGTTCTGGACAACTGGCTGATGAGCTATTACCACCGACAACTTGCCAGCCATACTCATGCGGTGAAGTGTGATTTTATTTATTTTTTTATTTTCTCCATTTTCTATTTTTATTTTCTCTATATTTTCTTTTTTTTTAAGTTGGTGGCTTTCCTGATCCAAGATCTACCTAAAGGCAGTACAATGAAAATGGTCTTGTGGCTAGGCTCTGGACAACCGGCCGATGAGCTATTACCACCGACAACTTGCCAGCCATACCACCCAAGTTGATTCATTAGCTACCCAATTTTTGTGAAAACCATCGGAAAGTGAGTCAGTGCAAAAAATGTGTGTAGATACTTAGGCTTAAAGTCCCCCCAAATAAGAGGGCGGGTTGATAAGTCGCATACTTATTATCCTAATTTATTAGCCAAATTAAAAATGAATTTGAATTGGCGAGGACTTGAGACTAAGTACACATTCGAGTGGACACCCAGGCTAATTAAGCCCGAACACCTGAAGAGTCTAATTGTTTAGGTCCTCTCGTATCATTTCCTAACATTAATAACTTCCAAATGCCTAAGTTCCCTTTTCCTAATTTCTTTCTTTTTATATCTTTTTCAAATTTTCATTTTTTTTAAAGAAACTAAAAAAGATTCTACGGAGTTAACATAATGATTTCAGGAATTGATTATCCACTCCCCCATGCCTAAATGATGCAATGTCCTCATTGTAAAAATAAAGACATGAAAAGGATGGAGTAAACAGTATATCACCTGAGTGTCGTGAAAATTTAGTCAGCTCCGCAGAGAGAATAGTGTATACACACGTGCTAAGTTTAATGCCTTCAGCTATGCATAACATACATATAAAGAAGAAATTGAGAATTTACAAGTGCGGGTTAGAATCAAAATCAAAAGGTTGATCCTAAAACCCATCTGCAGAAGATGTCCACAGATGTGGACTAGTTTATGGTGCAGACCCATGCCCTAAGGTCGAGTGGTTCTAAGGTTCTGGATGAAAATCTCCCAGAACCGAAGGTTGTTGTGTTTGCGGGGCCGGACCTACGGTTTAGGGATGTGCAACCCAAGGCCAAAGTGTCGGACAATGGGTAAAGATGGTTCAATAGGTGCGGTTGTCCACTTAACATCTAGCTCAAAAAAATAATCAATTATTAAAGGCTTGGTTCGCACGTGAAATATATCGTAAGGGTTCATATAGAAGATAGGTGGTTTCAGGTCAACAGGAACCCTTAAATCCAAAGTCAAAGTTCCCTCAGAATTAGCCTCCCAAATTTTTATTTCCAACTTCCTATCCTCTGAAATCAATGTTTCTGGGACCTCCAAATCGTTGTACACCCCATCTAAAGTACCCAAGTCCAACAATTGTGGTTGAATCAGGATTGACTTGGGTTTGGTGATCTCAAAAAATATCATCATTCAATTCTTTAGGGTGTGTTTGAGGAATGGGGCTACTGATTGAATCATCAAGATTCGAATCATCCAAGTTAGATCCAACATGATCATAATCTTCTATGATCGGGCAATCAAATAGTTCTTCATACTCCTTGAGCCCGATTGTCTCACTAGAATCCTCTTCCTTAAGTTCAAATGACACTTCAAAAGATTCTTCACCCTCAGAATCAAAGAATCCATGATCCTCATTTATATATGTCTCAAAATTGATTGTCATTTCCTGGTTCAAAGAGACATATTTTTCCTCGCTCCCTGGCTCGGGGATCTCGGGTGAATCAATCGGTTCATCCTCAATGGGTTGCTCTAGCCCAATCTGGTCATCCCCAATTTCAAAAAATGTACTACCCCCGACAGGCGCCTAAGCGGGTTCTGACATTGGCTCTCCTGAAGGGGGTTCATCTTGAGAATCATCCCAAGATTTGACTAGGGCAACCATAAATTTCATCCTCAACCTCGATAATTTCCTAAGAAGAAACTCACCCAGGTCCCTATCCCTAACACTTTGGAGAAAATCCAATAGAGAACTATTAAGTTCATCAATCATTTTGATCATAGGCTCTAGTGCTTCAGTGCATGGTGTTGACTGAGCTTCTAAAGATTGTATAGTGTTCCTCAAATTATCCAACACCTTATCCTCGATCTAGTTCACCTAAACCGACTGGCTCAATTCAGGTTTGGGTGGGCTCAGGTTAAATCTGAGTCAAGATGTCGAGGTTCTCGGGTCCCTCCTTGATAGTAGGTCATTTCAGATTGTTTAAAGAATGGTGGTGACCTATATTCAGTGGAGTACTCAGGACGGTAGGTGTTATAATCATCAAATCCTTCCTGATTGTAGATCGAGTTGGTTTAATCATCAAAAGATCGAGATCTATAATCATTGCAGCTCTGGGAAGGATAGTAATCATAGTCTTGTTGTCCAGGGTTAGGCCCTGGACACTAAGGTCCGGATTCATATCCCCAATCAAAGTCATCCCAGCTAGTGGATGGATAATTACAAGTTAAGTCGGGATATCAATCATCTTTGGGGTAAGTGGTGGTAGGAGGATAGAATGTGAAATGTGTGTAGGACGTGGAAGGGTACATGGTGAAGTAAGGAGGGAAATCAGAAGAGAAAGGAGCCCTGCAATAAGAAAATACAAGTCTATCCTTAGGTTGGGTAGCCTAAAGGTCTACAGACTCTCAGTATTCATCCTAAGATTATGGATGATTTACTCTAATGTCCAAGCAATCCAACCAGTTAGAAGGAGGGACTGGGAGAGGGTTCTTCCTTTGGCTTGCACCTCCAGTTCCTAGTGTACCCCCCAACCGTGGTCGTTTGACGCTACTCCCCTAGAAAGACATTAGATTGACTAGTATAAGTAGGTTAATCGTGAACAATCTCAATCAGGATCCCGACGAGCGAACCAGTCCTTAGGGCCAACGTCTAATCAATTTTAGCTAGGCTTGGGACAATAGTGCTTTAGGAATGTGATGGGACCTTTAGATGGGTTGTGCCCTTAATGATCAGTTAAAATGTGTGTGCGTGCACAACCAGGGTTCTCAAACAAGGTTATTCGATGATGTGTCTTTTAGGATTTAACCTTGTTTAGTAGCTTTTAGGGTTTAATTCTTAGGTTGGTTCAATCAAGGTTTAGTAGAACACTCCAAGTCTTGAAAGCACGGGTGATGATATGTTCCTTTAAAAATCAAAAATAATGTGGAGTGCCTGGTTCAGCCCAAAGAATCAACCCTAAGTGGCAAGCTACTTGATGGATCTATTTTAGTTTGAGTGGTGCGACCCAAACAGCTCAATCAATTGGCCTATTGCACCGCATAGTTAAGGCACACAAGAATTCTTAACCTATTTAGATTTCTACTCACTTATGTATATTTAGTTGAAGTGTATCGGGTCCACAGGTCAGATCCCGGTTAAGTGGTAGAATCAAAGTGATTGTGTGCCTTAGGATAAGAAGTTGTGGGTGTTAAGTGTGTAGCTTTCAGAAAATCCCACAATCATATAACATTTTTATTTTATTTTATTTTTTATTTATGTGGATGGCGAGGTGAGTGGAGGTGGCAAACAAATAGCCAAATCTATCCTACGGTTTATAAAATGTAGCTAAGTTGATTTGGGTTTGAGTTATTAGGTTATGGAATGAAAACTAAGGTGGGGGTGGTACAAAACACTCTATCCGCACTTTACTCTGGTCTACCGCACTTGGATCCCCATGTTAGGGTACTAGCAAGACAGTAGATCAAAGACAAGTAGGGTTAGTGCTATGTAAACGCAAAGAAATGTAATAAACAATAAAGTAAATTCTATTTCCTCCCCGGCAACGGCGCCAAAATGGTCGGGCGTGATTCGTGTGTTAGAAATAAGGGTTACAAGTAACCCGTCATCGTAGTTGTAAAACACGTCGATCAAATAAAATTTATACCGAAACTCCAAAGGAGTATCGGGTCGAACACAAGGAGGCGACGTTTACGATAATTAAAAACTGTGCTTCGTTTCTTTCTGGTATTTTAGGGTTTTGCCATTTTTTTGTATTTTTGTAAGAAGAAAACAAGCAAACGAATCACAAGATAGAGATGGAACGTAAATGGTATAGATATCACTTCAATGTCTATTACAATCTACTATGAAAGCATAAAAAGAGAGGGGAGTGAGAGGAAATCTCCCGAATCGACTGTTCCGCGAGATGACGGTGACTGGTAGAAGCTCGGACGAAGGAGGTGAGTAGTGGGACGACGGAGGTGAGATGTAGGAGGAGGTCAGGTTGAGGAAAGCTTCTGCATGGCTCTGAAATGGAGGTGAGTAGACGGAGATGATCAGCTACCGAAATAGAGGTGGGAGGACAGCTCCAAGGCGACCTTTGAATGGGGATGGGAAGTTGGAAGAATATTTGGTGGGACAGAGGTTTGTAACACTAATAGGTGCCTTGGGAGCTTGAGAACATGCTTTAATGGGGCGTTGGTTGGCTTGCTAAAGCTTGGGAGTAGGTGGGAGTAGAGTAGGTAGAGATGACTTGGAAGGGAAGGGGTGTAGGTCCTTTTATAGTGGAGAAGAGGCAAAAATAGGTATGGGACCATTAGTGACATCCAGATCGTCGCCGGAAGCGTCGCTGTAGGCAGCTTATGCCCACTCAAGCCCGCTCACGCCCATAGCTAGCTTTGCTAGTGCACGAAGAATTAGCAATGGTTGTAAGTGTCACTGTAAGTCCAATTCATGGGTCGCTGTAGGTCTAGCTCACGAATAGCTGGCGCCGTGCTTCCCCATCTTTGCCGCGCGCGCCCGCCCACGTGCTGGCGCTGCTCTGTGCGCATGAGTGCCTACGTGGGAGCGTGTGTGCGGTGGCGCATCTGTGCACTGGGTGGCTTGGGCTGCGTCACATGGCACAGTCTAGTCCGTCCATCTTCTTGTTGTAGGGGCTGCTACAGAGGTCGGATTGAGTCGATTTTCATGCCGTTAGGCTACGATCGTCGACCCGCATCCATCAACACGATTGGATTTGTCATTTGAAGCTCTGAATTATGTCTCCTAGTCCCTTGCTATTGATCTCCCTCGGATTACATATGGTGCTACGGGACTCCGATCGAGGCAATTTCAAAGGCGTTGGACTCTGATCGTCATCTTGATCAGATATGTACGGTCGAATCGTCAATCCGAGGCTCCGAAATAAATATTCTTCTCTCCTAACAACAAAAAGGACACAATTAACCTAAATTATATACTACTCTAAATGTAGAATAATGCATGTTATGCAATATTTACAACATGAAATGCAAATCTAAGCCTAGGAACATGCATGAATAGGCATTTTACCCTCAACAAATGTGTTTACATCAGGGCCCCCCTGTTGAACATCTCTTCCACCATAAATCCTACCAGATACAACTCCAGCCTTTCTCCTCTCTACAACTCTTCTCTAGCATTCGTCCCAGTGCTTTGGATCTAAAGTGTTGCCACACTTCATACAAGAATCCCACAAGCGACGTCGTCATTTGCTATCTCTCTATCTCTCTCTCTCTATTTCTCTATCTTTCTTTATCATTGTGATTCTAGTTTAAAAACTATCTCCAAATAGCAATAAAGTTCTAATTTTTTGGATATCTGATGTCTATATATACATATATAAATATATAAATATTTGTTTAGAATGACTTTCTGAAGAGCTTTCACATAAAATCGTGTTTTGCCTCCTTAGGAATGACTCGATACTCACTAAAATCTTAATAAATATTATTTGTTTCATTGTGATTCGAAACTACAATGATATAGCATCTTTTAATGCGTCTTGTGGCCGAACACCAAGGAAGTCCAGCCTGAATGCTCAGAAGATGCTTGTCTAGAAAATGCTCAGTAATATATCTGCAGGGGTGAATTATCGAATGACGATGGGATAAATGGTTAGCAACAACGTTTTGTTTTCTTGTCGTATCATGAATTTCAAGGTCGAACTCTTGCAAGAGTAAGATCCATTGAATCAACCTCGACTTCACCTCTTTATTCATGATTAAGTGTCTCACAGCAGTGTAATCTAAGTAAATAATGACATGGGAACCTGATAAGAGAATATTTCTCATGATAAATATTCTGAAGTCATTGCATTGCAGAAAATTCGCTATCAAATAATTTACCAAAACTCTGATGAGTCCCAGGTCGAACACAGAGAGGCTACGTCGATTTCAGAAAATCCACAGTTATTATTTTTTTGTATTTCCTATATCAGAGGTTGAATCAAAATATTTCTAGCTATGCTATTCTACTTACAAAATAGAGAGAGAGAGATAGAGAATAAGAGAGAGAGAAAATTTACTTTTATAACTAAGCAAATGTTTATTACAAACTACTTTCTACAAAACTAATGTTGGAAATTAAAATCTAAACTAGAAAGCAGTAAAAAGATAGGGGAAGTGAAAGTATCCTCCTCGATGATTGCTTGGAGAACAAGTCAGCTGAACGACTCTTGGAGGAAGAAGAACGTAGATGGAGGAAGGAGGATGAAACTAGAAGAATCGAGGATAAGGCAGGACGTCATTGTTGCGGGATCCGCTTCCGGAATGCAGGCAAGAAGGTAGCTGGTGAGAGCTCTGTGAACAGGATGAGAAGTGGGGAAAATATGTTTTTAACTTTAGAGGAGCTTCCAATAGCTTAAGAGCATTACAGCGATCTTGAGAACTTGTGTTCTTAGATCTTAGGAGATGTGAGAAGAGACTGGATGAAGAAATGTGTAAGGGGGTAGGATATTTATAGGTGAAGAAATGGGGGAAAAAGGGTAATTTCAAGGACTTTATAATTAATATTAGGCCTTTAGTGACACATGCAACCGTTACTGATGCCAGATGTTATTGATGGCACGTATGGCTTATGAGCCATCAGATCAAGGTCGGACGGCTCTGATCCAATCTCGCCTACTTCAATTATTGGGCACGCTTCATCAAATCACTGTGACTACGTTGCCTCATCAAGGTCGCCTAATGGGGATCAGCTGACCCAGAGCAACTCACGTCTGTGCATCAGCGTATGCATTAGTAAGTCATCTCGTGCATGTTGTGTGCCTTCCATCTGTGAGGCCACGTGGTCATGTCTTGACCTCTTGATGAAGATCCGGTGACTCTATTTTGATGCTTGATGAAGATCCGACGCTGGGAATTTGAGAGGCAAGTGGGGTCTCGAACGTACGCCAACTTCTCCTGTATGACCTTGTCCACTGCGCTGCACGTGTGGGTTGTCAAAAAGATGCACCAAAGTTCATTCGCTCGTAGCCGTTGGATGAAGATCCAACGGCCATCATCACACGATGAGAGCTCCATTGAAGATATGTGAAGGCATGCCTAGAATGCGTCTCAGCCATTGGATTGAAATCCAACAGTTGAGATTTGATGAAGCATGGATGAAGGGATGCTGCAGATGGCCTTGGGTGGCTTGGATGATGCCAGGTGGCATCATCTGGGCTATTCATCTTCTATTGCTTGTAAGTGGTGCCATGAATGTCGGATTAAGTCAATTTTCACGCCATTAGGCTGCGATCGTTGATCCGAACCCATCCGTGCAATTGGATTTGTTGTCTAAAGTTTGAATTTTCAACACCTTGCCCCTTGGCCTTTGATTTTCCTTGGACTGCGTATGATGCTTTGGAAGTCCAATCAAGATGGTTTCAAAGACATTGGGCTCCCATCGTCGTCCTAATTATATCCGTATGATTGCATCTTCAATCCTAAGCACATAATATATCGCCTTATCTGCTAGCCACAAAAAGAGGTGAATTAATACATAATTTACAGAAATTATTCTAAATACAGAATGATGCATGTTATGCAATATGTATAATGCATGATGCTTCTATGAACCTAAGAACATGCATAAATAGGCAAATTAACATGGATACATGTAGATTTATCACACCCCCATGCCTATCTTTCGCTAATCCCTAGCAAGATTAAACTAAATGCTATGTATAAACATAATTAGGATCAAATCACTTAAGCAACAGTTATTGTTCAATAATAAAAAATTTCTACTAAAGACCTAAACTACAAAGACTCAATAGTGCCCAGGTGCCGACTAAAATGCAGATCGCCCAAGCCCTCACCTTATTCAAAAGTAAATACATTTTCTTTTTCTAATTTTTTTGGATTTTTGAGTTTAGAGTTTCAGGATAGATTTCTACGACTACCCAACCCACCCAAGACTCGAAAAGAACTCTAACTGCTATGCATCTTATTGTGAAAATGTGGTAGACTCACTAATCGGCAATTTGAATGAACTTCAGGTTTCTACAACCCTAGGTGACCCTTAAAAAAAATTCTACCTATAGGTTTATCTTTTCGATCAGTGGCTTTCTCCCTACTTTTATTTTTTTTTATGGGATCAACACAAGGGCGAACCTAGTGTATATCTCCCTGGCTTATTCTACTTCCCTACTTCTTCCTATGTGTTTAGGAACGATTTGTACATTTTTGTGGGTTGGGTTCTGGACAATCGAACAATGGGGGGTTACCTATGGTACTTGCCAACCATACTCGTGCGGTGAAGTGCGACTTATTTATTTTTTCTTCTTTTCTTTTATTTTTCTTTTCCTTTTGGGTAATTTTCTCCTTTTTTTTTATGCAGGTGGCTTCCCTAATCTAAGATTTACCTAAATGTAACAGTCAAAGAGAATGGACGTGTGGCTGGGCTTTGGACAATCAGCCAATGGGTGGTTACCCATGATAACTTGTCAGTCATACCACCTTAGAAAGTTCATTAGTTACCTAATTTTCATTAAAATTGTCGAAAAGTGAGTCAATGCAAATAGTGTGCAAATGCTTAGACTATAAGTCCCCTCAAATTAGAGGGCAAGTTAATAAGCCATATATTTATCACCCCAACTTATTAAGAAATTAGAATGAATTAAAAATGGCGAGGACTCAAGAAACAAGTCCACATTTTAGTGGACACCTGACCTGATTAAGCTCGAAGACCTAAAGAGTTTAAGTGTTCAGGTCCTATTGTATTATTTCCTAAGGTTAAAAAATTCTAATGCATAGGTTCTCTTTTCATAATTTTTTTTTTTGATGAATAAATGGAAAATATGAAAAATTTACAAGAAATCTACAGAGCTAACAATATAATTCTGAAATGAATCCACCCCCCCATGCCTAGCATATGTGATGTCCTCATTGTAAGTAAAAGTCATGATAAAGGGTACAATAGGCAAAATATCACCTGCATTCCATGATGCTCTAGTCAACTCTGAGATAGACTATACAACTGTTGAGTTTAGTGCCATCGGCTAGGCATGGACTGGCCAAAGAAGTAGATTAAGGTCAAATCAACCATGTATGAGATAGGTTCTGGAATAATACGGTCAACATAAGGTTTGATACGTTGTCCGTTGACCTTAAAAGAATTACCCATCTTTGGGTTAGAGATTTCAATGGCTCCATTTGGGAATATCTGATCAATAATGAACGGGTCGTTCCATTTGGACCTAAGCTTGCCAGGAAAGAGCTTAAGTCAAGAATCAAAGAGCTAGACCTTCTTGTTCGGCTCAAAGCTTTTGCATGAAATCATCTGATCGTGAAGAGCTTTGGTCCTTGCCTTATAGATCCTGGCATTCTCATAGGCGTCATGTCTAAGCTCCTCCAACTCAAATAGTTGGAGTTTCCTAGTCTTTCCAAGTTAGCCAAGGTCAAAATTGAATTTCTTAATTGCCCAGAATTCCTAATGTTCAATTTCCACGTGTAAATGCATGTCTTGCCATACACCAGACGGAACGATGACATGTCGATAGGCATCTTATACGCAGTACAGTAGGCCCAAAGAGCATCATCAAACTTTTGGGTCCATTCTTTCTGATAGGTCCACTTTAGTAGACTAAATTAGAGCCTAAGTATATTATTATTGGAATAAGAGATTAATTTAAAGCATGTATGATATTGAAAAAATATGTAAGCTTTAGAATTATCATTTTATGCATTATTTGCATTAATATTTATATGAAGGGGCTAATTACTCATTTTGGAGGCAGGGGCATTTTAAGAAGTACAATTGTAAATAACATCACATTAAATCTCAATTTGAAATATCATAGTAACATTAGGATTTTTTCTAGAAAAAATAGCAAGGGAATCAATTTTAGAGCTTGCATCCGTATGTGTCTCTCAATCAAATCATCGATTGCATTTCCTTTTTTTTGCCTCAAATCTCTCTCTCTCTCTCTCATTCTCGTATTCTTTTCTTTTTCCTTATATAACAGGACAAGAGGATGGTTGGGGAGATCATCCATCATCTTCTCCATGAAAGGAGAATCGACTCAACTCCACCTTTATTTCCTTCCCCACTCACCCAACAAAGCATCCACCACCGCGAGCCTCCATCCACACCACGACTACATTCAACAACTGCAAGTTCCATGAGACTGCATGCCCCATCATGGTCAGAGGTGACAGCTTTCACGTCGCCACTGCACTCCAACCTTAACACCTCGACCCTGAGCTTCTTCCTTGACGTCGACCTCTCCACTACCTGTACCATCACCACGCATACGCACACGCACACCGACGACCCACTGCTATCATCTCCCTCTCCCTTGCAGACCACACAGGAGCGGGAGGACAAGTTAAGCCATCCAGGATGACTTCTAGATGTCCATGAAGGAAGACCTCCCCCTCCACCTTCAATTCCCTATCTCTACTCTCTCTACTCGAGCACATGCACCCGACCGCCTTCGATCATCTTCATCCTCCTCACCACACTGACCACAGTAGCCCAACTCTGAGTAGCCCCTGTGAACATCCATTGCTGCAGCAGCAGCAACCTCTTCCTCTCCCTCGACAGTAGCGCCAGCAACCACCGTCGAAAACACCCTCGTCTCCTTGGCCTTTTCCCTGGCAAATAGACGAGTGGCCGACCCACCTGATCAGCTCCCCACTGCGACCTCCACCTTTGTGCTCTCATTGCCACCACACCTCTCACAGCAGCAGTAAACCCAACACCAGCTCCCTCTCCATGCACCACCACCAGCAGACCACTTCCAACCCCTTGTAGGATCTGTAATGCACAAGCACACTAAAAGGGGGGATGAATAGTGTGGAAGATAAAAATTTGCAGGAATAACAAACCACAAAAACACACAAGATATATAGTGGTTCCCCTCACTTGGGTACTCCACTACCTAAGTCTCTCAACTTTGGATTTTTAACCCGATTCCCTCAACCCAGAGGGAATCAATTTACTAATGTCCTGAGGTAATTAACGGGTTACCTCAACCCAATTACAAGATATCAAAAATAAATAAAGATACAGGTGTAAGCAAGATGCAAATAAAAGCTTACAACAAATTCCTAAATCTCCAACAAGTATATTGTTTAATAAGAGTATATAAATTAATCTAATGAGAACACTAAGGCGTAAACAAACGATTGAACAATGAAGAACACGATCGCCTTTGATGACTTGTTGCAAATGGAGAGAGACCTTGAGAAGAATGCAACAAATCAAGCTCCTTTGCAGCTAGAAAAATTGAGAATTGGAGGTGTAGGCAAGGATAGTATTTTGGCTTCTTAGTTGTGTGCAAAAGACACTCAAAGAGTGATTATATAAGCCACTAAACACCTCTCCTACCAATACTAGCCATTAGGGGCAATTTGGGATGATTAGAGATAGGTTTAATTGCAAAATAGCTGTTCAGACTGGTCACAACAGTTAGTTGGTACCGGTACTATACTTTTGGTACCGGTACCGAATACCAACAATCAGCCCAACTAAGTCATTAGGTACCGATACTCATGATGAGTACCGGTACTTGTGACTCACAGATTTAGGTCCTGTGAATTACTTGTATCGGTACTCATGATGAGTATTAGTACTTATGACTCACAAATTTGGGTCTTGTGACCTACATGTACCGGTACTCATGATGAGTACTGGTACTTATAAGGTTCAGGAACTACATCAATCTACAAGCTATGAGCACCTTGTGCCGGTACTCATGATGAGTACCGGTACTTGTTGTTCATAGTTTAGGACTAAAAACCCAAACATGTGCCAAGTTCCAAGAATGAATTTAAGTCAATTTTTAGAGTTATCCCATCTACTCTATACTACTTTATTTTGAAAGAATCAAATTTGAGTTTTGAAATGAATGAATGAACGATATTTTGAACCTTAATTATCTCTACTTTGATTTTAACTCCTAAATTATGTTTTACTTGTTAGGAGACATATAAAGACTCTAAAATACAATGAATACAGCAAAAACTATAATCTTCTTCCTTCATATGCTATTTTGTCTCTTCAATGATATCTTGTTGCTTGCATCCATAGATTCTTTTGTCCTGTAATACTTCATAAACACATTAGATTTTAAAATGATTTTGTTAACACCAAAACATAGAAGAGAGGTGGAACTAGGTTCCAACATCGCTAGTCCCCTTCTCTCTAGTGGCCATCTCCAGTCGTCTCTCTCTGAGTCACCACTACCATTGCGATAGCCTCGTCCCAACGCATCTCTACCAGAAGCCACCCATGCTGCTGTCAACTCCACGCACTCATACAACAAGGGAGAGAAGTTCCCCTATTTTGCTATAGTAACAGGGGGTATTACTTTTTATATTGCATGCCATTGAGAGGGATTTTTAGATGGATTTAATGGTTAAAATATTAGCTAAATTGTGGAATGCTCCCTCTCCTTTTCTCTATTTCTCATGTTCTTTTTCTTTCAACCCCTTTTGTTGTCTTTTCTTTTCATTACTGTGGACAATGAATTTCCTATGATTTCTGCAAGCATTATATAACTATGAATTTGTTAGTGTTTACGCCTCCCTGTGGATTCGACTTCGTTATTGTGGTTCAATCTCGAATATTAATTACTTTTTATCGACTGATTATTTTCCACAACGATTGATGCTACCACAATGCATATTATTTTCTTGAAGCAAAATTCTCTTGATCAAATGGTGCTATTGCCGAGGAGGCAATAGATGCAATAGTTTCACCTGATTTTATTTCTAATCTATTTTTAGGAGCACATTGATCTGACTATTGGCTATTTTTCTATGCGAGTAATCTGACAAGATGACTAGCACAGCTAAGCAACGACATCAACCTTGAGAAATGCCCACACACGTAGAGAGTACTCAAAGAGAAGGAGACTTGGATCCAACTTTCACAGGGGATTCTCCTTCGCCACAAAATTTATTTCATTTCAATCTTCTCGCCCTTGTAGCATCGGTGTTGATTTTCAAGGGTCTACCCCCACGTTCTTTAGCAACTAGGGTGAGTTATCTGTGGTTCTCTGCTTTCTTGCCCTAAAAGAAAAGGAGAAAAATATCAAGCTACCTATTTAAAAGTTGCATACACTTAGGTGCGTGTATTCAGGGGTGATTGAGCAGTACGTTAGATCTTATTTTACATTACATCCATTATCTGCACGAAGGTTGTTGGAGTCAGGTATACCTTTCTATCTTTACATCCAGCTCCTGTCATGCATTGCATTGGGATTAAATCCCAAGACCACAAAATTGATTGAAATGTAATTGATTAAATTGACCTAATTCAATGGTAGGCTAATTGAAATTGGGACTGTTATTTAGATTCAACCTTAAAATCAAAATCACATTTAATCTGATCAAAAGGAACTTTTGTGTGATTCTTCTCCAAAAACAAACTAATTTGCGATGTGATGCACACTTCTAGCACTGAGCACACACTCTAGGCACTGCACTAAGTCTCAATCCCTTAAAGCTTTAGGCACCAATCTCTTTATTGGTGCAGACCCTCCTATTTCACTTTGTGGTGATGATACTATCCTGTGACCAAGTGTGTTGATACTTCAAGGAGGGGGATGCCCCTTAAAGAAACAAAAGGGTAGTTAAGAGGCATCACATTTATATCACCTCAAAGGAAGGGTTCACCCTACTTGCATCCCTTAGTTTTGTCCTTGGAGAAACTTCTCACTAGAGCACTTAAGAGTATCATTAAAGAAAGGTATAGGTCCTAAGGCACTCGAAGGTTGGCTTAGGTCACATAACTACATGGAATAACTTGTTTGGCCATCTATATCAACCAATTTAAACTCAGCCCCCTCAAAACAGAGCTGGTCAGGATCTCAAGTAGTCACTTTCCTCTTATACCACTTACCTGGGAATGGAGGGACATCGCCTTAACCTTTTTCAACCTATCTGTTGAGTGGGGGTTTCACTTAATTGGCAAGAACTTGAATTGTGATTGGTAGATATTGTATGTTTGGTAGATGCACTCTTCAGGGTAGCCTAGTGTTTGATCTTGAGCCCAAGAGAATCCTTAGAAGAGCCCATCGTAGAGGAAAGAGAGAAGAGATGGCTGATCAAGGAGTAAATCAACAAAGGAACCTGAGGGACTACTTCATTCTGACCAACCAACCCCTTCAAGCACTGAAATGACTAGCAGGGGATAATCCATATGAGATCAAAAGTAGTACCATATCCTTGTTGCCCTCATTTTATGGTACTAATAGGGAGAACCCCTATCAACATTTATAGGAATTCACCTAGGTCTACTACATGGTGAAACTTCAGAACTTTACTGACGAAGCTCTGATGAGGACCCTCCTTTCCTTCTCCTTTAAAGACAAGGCAAAACACTATTATAACACCCTGGAAGCAAGGGTGAATGATTGTAACACCCTTAAGGGAGAATTCTTGAAGATATACTTTCGAATGAGTAAAACCAACCACTTAAGGAGGGAGATCATGGGTTTTACTCAATTAGATGAGGAATAATTCTACAAGACATGGGACACTTCAAACGATCTAATTTGATTATGTTCCTATCACCAAGTTCCCAAATGGAAATTGGTAGAGAGGTTTTATACTGGACTATCTGATAGGCATAGGCAAACAGTAGATGCTGCTTGTGCTAGAACCTTTCTTAGCAAAATGTAGGATGAGGCCTGGACATTATTTGAGTCACTAAGTGATAATTCTATCCACTTGACCTTAGCCTATCAGGATAGAAAACCTTCCATCCTCAAAAAGAAAGCAAAAGCTAGTGAAGCCTGGGCTACTCAGAATTTAGCCTTCCAAATACAATTGTTGAACCAGAACGTTGAAAGACTCATGTCAAACCCTAGTACATTCTTGCAATCATCTTCCCAAGTCTAGGCTTTTTCTGAATGCTCCATTTACCAAAGCACTCTTCACGCCACTATTGAGTGCCATTTGGCTAATCAATTCCCCAAATTAGTTCAAGCAGACCTAAATGCTATCTAAGGGTTTCATCCACCTCCCAGGAACAACCCTTTTGGAAGCACCTACAATCCTGGGTGGAGAAACCATCCCAATTTCTCATGGAAGTAAGGTGATACTTCCAACTCGGGGAATTTAAGAGCCCAACCTACCCATCCCTTTCAGGCACAACAATTCCAGCCTCCTTCTCAGCCCAACAATTCTAAGATGGATGACCTTAAGGCTATGATGAAGGCCATGCAAGAAAGCCAAAGTATGATCATTCAATCTTAGAATAAGGCAATCCAAGAAATGCAATCTCAAATTGTCCATCTTGTTGAGACTATTAGACAACATGATCCGGGGAGTTGCCCAGCTCATCTAAGGAGAATCCTAGGGGTAAAGGGCCCTTCATAAGAGAGCATGTTAAGGTTGTGACCACTCTAAGGAGTGGCAAAGCACTCTCCAAACCTAAACTCACTCCTACGGTCACCCCTCCTACCAACTCGACGTTCACTTACACATCCACCAAGGAAGAGCCACTCGGTCCCTCCTCACTTGAAATCACCCATCTGGAGGAGGTTGTCCCTGTTCCACCTCTGTCCCACCATGACAACCCCTCCAGCCAAAGGCCAAGAGTGCCCTTCCCTTAGCACTTATCCACCCCTAAGGCACCTTTCGCTGGCTCATCTAGAGCCAAAGACAGGTTGGAAGAAATAATGGAGACATTCAAGCAAGTTCACATTTACTTGCCTCTATTGTATGCTATCAAGCAAATCCCATCCTATGCTAAATTTCTAAAGGACCTATGCACGCAGAAAAGAAAATCAAGGAAATAGGTCCAGGCTAAGGATGTCCTGCCCGACCTAGTCAGCTCGGTCCTACAACAAGGTACACCCCCCAAAATGGACATAGATAGGAGCCCCATATATTTCTGTGGTCATTGGAGACCAACGTATCGATGAGGCTCTCCTTGATCTAGTAGCGAGGGTTAATATATTGCCAAGCTCGGTCTATGATCTACTAGGAGGAGAATTGAAGCCTAGTCCTGTTATCCTCTAAGTAGCTGATAGATCGCTGAAGACACCACGCGAGCTTTTAGAAGATGTCTTGGTGAGAGTGGAGGACTTCTTCCTTCCCATTGACATTTTGATATTGGATACTAACCAATTCAACATGCCCACCAGACTTTCAATTATCTTAGGGCATCCCTTTTTGGCTACAGCCAATGTGTCTATCAATTCCAAATCAGGGGCACTCAAGATGGGCTTTAGGAATAGGAAAATTTGACTGAATGTGTTTGATGCCTATAAACAACCCGAATTGGAAGATTGTTCCAAAATCGAGGTGATCGATGAAATTGTAAAGGAGATGACAGCTACTCTTTTGTGTGATGAACCCCTCCAAATGGTCATCTCTAAGGACCATACCTCAAATCTTGAAGAAGGAAAGGGAGATATGCCAGAATTAGAAGAGCTGTTGGGTGTCAAAGCCAAGTCCCTCTCCCCGCCATGGATAATCAAGGTAGATCCACTTCCAAAGGCAGGGACATCAAACATAATTCCCTCGATTCAGAAAGCTCTCGAATTGGAGCTTAAACCATTTCCAAAGACCCTCAAATATGTTTTCCTTGGGCCCAATGATACACACCCTGTCATCATCTCGACTGCTCTATCTGAGACGTAGGAGGGAGCATTGATTGAATGCCTAAGATTGCACAAGTAAGCCATTACATGGACTATAACAGACATCAAAGGGGTTGACTCAACTCTCTACATGCATCACGTTTACATGGATAACTCTATAAAACCCTTCCGAGATATGCAAAGATGGTTAAACCCCAACATGCAGGAAGTGATGAAGAAGGAAATCTTAAAATGGTTGGATGCAGGGATAATCTACCCCATTTCTGATAGTAAATGGGTCAGTCCTATTCAAGTGGTGTCCAAAAAGGTGGGATTCACAGTCGAGACCAAAGAAAAAGGGGAGAAAGTCACCATCCAACCCACAACAAGATGGAGGGTATGCATAGACTACCACCGTCTTAACATCGCTGCCCAAAAAGACCACTTCCCTCTGCCATTTATTGATCAGATACTAGGGAGATTTCTAGGGAATAAATACTTCTATTTTCTCGATGGATATTCTAGATTCAATCAAATTTCCATCTTTCCAGACGACCAGGAGCACACTATTTTCATGAGTCCTTATGTCACATTTGCCTTCCACTGGATGCTATTTGGACTATGTAATGCTCTGGGAACATTTCAGCAGTGTATGATGTCCATCTTTTTGGGCATGATTGACTAGTTTGTGGAGGTTTTCATGGATGAATTTTCCATATATGGTTCATCGTTTGACCACTGTCTCTCGCATTTAGAAAAAGTTTTCACCCGCTGTGAAGAGATAGGATTGGTGCTCAGTTGGGAGGAAAGCCATTTTTTGGTTCAGCAGGACATTTTTCTTGGGCAAGTAGTGTCCGAGAGAGGTTTAGTAGTAGATATGGCCAAGGTTGAGTCCATTTCAAAGCTTTCACCTCCTACCAATGTCAAGTAGATCTGATCATTCCTGGGCCATGCTAGCTTTTATAGGTGCTTCATTAAAGACTTTAGCATGATTTCTAGGCCACTTTGCGACTTACTGAAGGATACTGCCTTCATTTTTGATACAAAGTATGCTGAGGCCTTCCAAGTCTTGAAGGAGGCCCCCATAATTGTGCCTATCCTGCAAGAACCTAATTGGACCCTCCCATTTGAGTTGATGTGCAATGCCTCGAAGTTTGCTGTGGGAATGATCCTTACAGAGGGTTGATAAAAAGCCTCATGTGTTGTACTATGCTAGCAAGACCCTTACTGATCCATAGCAAAACTACACTATGATAGAAAAGGAACTTCTTATGGTAGTATTTACTCTGGAGAAGTTTAGCTCTTATCTTCTGGGATCTAAGGTTGTGGAGTATACTGATCATTTGGCCTTGAAGCATTTGCTCGTTAAGAAGGACACCAAACCAAGGCTGATTAGACAGATTCTATTACTACAATAGTTCAACCATGATGTTCATGACAAGAAAGAGGTCAAAAATGTAGTGGTTGATTATTGGACGGGATTTTCTATGCTAAGAATTTTGAGTTTAAAAACCCTGTTGTTGTAGTCGTGTAAAAATCTGTCAAACAGATAATTTAGCCGAAACTCAAGGTGAGTCCTTGGTCTAACATAGGGAGGCAAACGTTTGATAAAAAATGAAGTTGGAATTATAGTCACGAAGAAGATTAGCTGGTCGAATTAAATCTACGCTAGCTATCTACTTAAAGAATAATTAATAGAAGAGAGGAAAATAATAATACAAATAAAGAGAAAATAGAGAGAGAATAAACAAATATTTAATAACTGCGAAATCAGGTTCATTACATCTAATCACTACACTAGGAAGCAGGAAATCTATACTAGAAAGCAATAAAAGAGAAGGTGATGGGAAGTTATCCCCCTCAACGGTTTCTTGGAGGACGAGCTGCATTGACAAGGCACCTGGATGAGGGTGGTGAGATGCTGAATGAGGGAGAATAAAGATGGAGGAAGGAGGATAGAGCAGGGTGACATCGCAAGGGGATCCGCTTCCCGAATGGCATGAGAGGACAACTGTAGGATGCTCCATGAAGGGGGTGGGAAGATGGAAAAATTATTTTTATAACTCTAATGAAGCATCCCGAGTTTGGGACGAGCTCGTAGTGCTTTGGAGAGGGTGAAAGAAGAGAGAAAGGGATGTAGAAAATGAGTGGTAGGGATCCCCTTTTATAGTTGTAGAAATTAGGGGCAAAAAGGTCTTTTAAGGCTTTACACATTAACTGCTAGGGTCTTTAGTGATGGATATAAACGTCACTAAAGACCCATGTCGTTGAAGAATGCACGTATCCTCGTTTCTCTGCCTTCAGCCACTAAAATGCCTCATCTCATGCACTCATTCTCAGCCGTCCGATCGAGAGATCGGATGACTTAAACACACTCAAGCCTCTT
Organism: Thalassia testudinum; assembly: GCA_037157565.1. Lineage (NCBI taxonomy): Eukaryota > Viridiplantae > Streptophyta > Magnoliopsida > Alismatales > Hydrocharitaceae > Thalassia > Thalassia testudinum. The sequence goes on from JAZHRO010000073.1 coordinate 29,064,134, forward strand.
CATCTTCAGCACAACATGCACCTGTATCAGATTGTGCGCTTGTTCACCCGTGATCATGCGGATGCCTTGCGCTCTTCCATCTTGCGCTCGAGATGGTGCCACGTCACGCTCCCTCACCACCTGATTGCCATCGCATGGGTAAATTTTGCCCATGCCCGCATGCGTGCTGGATTTAAGGCGCTCAACATCTCGAACACACGCATCTACCTTCGTGAAGGGGACCTCGACCACTGCGCTACACCCCACTTTAAGTTGCGTTTACAAATTGACACTCGTGCACCCTTAGTGGTTGGATCTCGATCCAATGGTTGAGATCGCATCTTGATAGTGCCTTCAAAGTTGGAGTGGGAGGTTTGGTCGACATTGGGCTACTAGGATGGTGCCACATGGCATCATCCTGGCCGTCCATCTTCTCTAACTTGTAGATGGTTCCATGGATGTTGGATTGGATCGATTTTCACGCCATTGGGCTATGATCGTCGATCCAAACCCATCAGAGTGGTTGGATTTGTCGTCTGAGGTATGGATTTTACACCACCTAGCCTCTTGACCTCTGATCTTTCTCGGACTGTATCTGATATTACGAAGGTCCGATTGGGGCGATTTCAGAATCGTTGAACTCTAATCATTGTCCTAATCAGATCCGTATGCTTAGATCTTCAATCCAAGGCCCTGATGAATAGTGCTTTGTTCCTTAACTGTAAAAAGGAGAATTAACCTAAAATTTATACAATCTAACATAAATGCATGATGATGCATGTTATATAATATTTATAATGCATGATGCTTCTATGATACTAAGAACATGCATAAATAGGCGTTTTAGGCTACTCGGATGTATACACATCACACTCCCATGCCTATCTTTTGATAGTCCCCAGCAAAATCTATATGCTATTTATAAATAGAATTAGGATCAAATTACTTGGGCAATAGTTATTGTTCAACACTAGGAAATTTCTGCTAAGGACCTGAACTACAGAGACACAATAGCGCCCAAGTGTCTACCAAAATGCAAACCGCCCAAGCCCTTGCCTTATTCAAAAGCAAAAGGATCTTTTTCATTTTCTTCTTTTCTATTTTTTTTATTTTTGAATTTAAGATTTCGAGGCAACTTTCTACGGCTACCCAATTCACCCAAGACTAGAAGAAAACTCTAAGTATTAAGCATCTTTTATGTGAATGTGATAGACTAACTGATCGGTGATTAGAATAAAATTTGGGTTTCTACGCCCTTAGGTGACCTTGGAAAGGAATTCTGCCTAAAGGTATATCTATACGATTGGTAGCTTTCTCCTTACTTTTATTTTTATGGGGTCAACACAAGGGCAGATCCAGTATATATCTCCTCAGATTATTCTACTTCCCTACTTCTTCCTAAGTGTTTAGGAATTATACATGCATTTTATGAGCTAGGATCTGAACAACTGGCTGATGAGTTGTTACCACCGACAACTTGCCAACCATACTCGTGCGATGAAGTGTGGCTTATTTCTTTCTTCTTGTATTCTTTTCTATTTCTTTTTCTTTTCTTTTTGGATATTTTTTCTTTTTTGTTTGTTTGCTTCTAAGTAGGTGGCTTCCCTGATATAAGATTTACCTAAAGGCAATGGGAAGAGAATGGTTGTGTTGCTGGGCTCTGGACAACCTGCCAATGAGTCGTTACCACCAACTTGCCAGCCATATCACCCTAGAAGGTTCATTAGCTACCCAATTTTCATTAAAAATTGCAAAAAGTGAGTCAGTGTAAAGAGTGTGTAGATGCTTAAACTTACAGTCCCCTCAAATCAGAGGTCGGGTTGATAAGTCGTGTACTTATCACCCTAACTTATTTAACCAATTTGAATTGAATTTTCAAATGGCGAGGACTCAAGAAACAAATCCACATTTTAGTGGACATCTGAGTTGATTAAATCCAAAGACCTGAGAATCTAAGTGTTCAGGTCCTATTGTATTATTTCTTAAGGTTAAAAACTCTAATGCCCAAGTTCTCTTTTCCTAATTCAAATTTCTTTTTTCTTTTTATTTTCAAAAAATAAAAAGAAAATAAAAATAATCTATGGAGCTAACAAAATGATTCAGATAATGATATCCACCCTCCATGCCTATCTAATGCAATGTCCACATTGTATTAAAAAGACATCAAACAGAATAAAGTATAGTAGAAAGCACCTAAATTTTGTGATTACCCGGCCAGCTCTCAGATGAAAAGAGACTGTATATGTGCTAAATTTAGCACCTTCAACTAGGCACACTATACAAATAAAGAAGAAATAAAGAATTTACAGGTGCACGTCAAAATCAGAATAAAAAATCAATTTTTGGACCTACAAGGAGAAGATTTCCATAGATGTGTACTAGGTTAAGATGAAAACCCATGCCCCATGGCCGAGTGTATCTAAGGTTCTGGATAAAAATTACCCAAAACCTGAAATCAGTATGCAAGAGGGGTCAGACCTACGATATGTGAGGATGCAACCCAAGTCCAAAGAGTCGGATAATAGGAAAATCAAAAAGACAATCAATGAATTTTTACTTGGGTTGGACATCCTCTGAGTAGAAAATGTCATAAGGGTCCTGGTAAAAGGTTGGTGGTTTCAGGTATATAGGAACCCTTAGATTCAGACTTCTGCTTCCCCCATAATTGGCTTCCCATATCTTCATTTCCAAATTCTTATCCTCCACAATCAAGATTTTAGATTCCAGGACCTCTTGCATGTTAATCACTCCATCTAAAATTTTCAAGTCCAAGATTTGTGGCTGAATCAGAATTGACTTGGGTTTACTGATCTCAAAATCAAAACCATCTGTATGCTCAATGGGGTGTGATTAAGGATCAATTTCCTCAATTACTGGGCTATTAAGTGATTCATTGGATTCCTCAAGCCTAGTTGTCTCACTAAAATCATTTTCCTCATATTCAGGTGAGACTTCACATAAAGATTCTTCACCTTCAAAATCAAAGAATTCAGGATCCGCATTAATATACGTCTCAAAATCATCTATGATTTCCTGGTCCATGGAGACATACTTTTTCTCGTTCCCTTGCTCAGGGATCTTAGGTGAAAAAATCAATTCATTCTCAACTGGTTGCTCTAGACTAACCTAGTCAACCCCGATCTCGTAAAATGTGTCCCCCCAATAGGTGCCTGAGGGGATTCTGACATTGGCTCTCCTGCAAGGGATTCATCCTGAGAATCATCCCAAGATTGAACTAAAGCAACTACAAATCTCATCCTCAATTTTAACAATTTTCCAAGTAAAAACTCACCCGGGTCCTTATCCTTAACATCTTGGAGTCAATCCAACAAATATTTGTTAAGATCATCAATCATTTGAATCAGAGGCTCCAATTTTTTAGTGTACGGTGTTGGTTGAGCTTATAAAGATTGAATGATATTTCTCAAGTTAGCTAAGAACCTATCTTCGACTTGGTTCACCTAAAACAAATGGTGTGGTTCAGGGTTGTGTGCATTTAGGGTCAATCTAGGGGAGTCAAGGAATTGAGGTTCTTCGTGCCCTCCTAGATAATAGGTCATTTCTAATTGTTCATAATGTAAGCACCTGTATTTTGATACACCAAAATTATGTTTATTGCTAACTAACATTTCAGGACTATCTTGGATTAAAGCATCAAAGCATCTTTCAAGTCAAGATAGTTACCGGTGTGTGTCTTTTTATCTTTATTTGAATCTAGGACATTATTGTAAGGAACCTTAAATAAAACTCAAAAATGGATTTTTCACATATCTTTCTAAAACCAACCTTTTAGGGTTATTGATCAACCAAATTAGCATATTGATCGACCAAATCATCTTGATCGACCAAGCAACTTCATTAACCGATCAAATCAGCCCCATTTAGGAAGTTGAGACATATCCTTTTGATCGACCAACCAAGTTAATTGACCGATCAATCAGTGATCGACCAATTTAATTTCCTATTCAGACAAAACTTTTAGTATAAATAAAAGTCATACGCAACCCATTCTTTCATAACTTTCAAATAGAAATACCATTCAAAAATAGAGCTTCTCGTGCTTATTCCAAAGGCTTTCCCATCCCGTTCTTCATGTTCTTCAAAAGCACGATGCCTTAAACCTCTACGAAAAATCAGTTTGATCCTTTATTGAGGTTCCTTAGAAGTTTTTCTTATTATTCTATTTTGTTGTTTTGATTTATGGATTCCAAGCTTGTTGGGTAGATCTATGGTTATTTTTGCCTATCTTTAGGATAAAAAGGGAAGTGATTGTAAAAGGTTGTGTTACCCTCGTTCAAGTAGTACGCCTAGCAGATTGACTAGCTTGGACTAGTCCAAAAAATCCTAAGCTAGGAGGCTTAGGTAGTGGTTTTCACTTGGATTGGGTTTCCACTATAAATTAGGTGTACTCTGTGCATGAATCTTTAGTGCTTTATGTTTTAATCTGTGCATATATTTTAAAGCAATACTATTCACCCCTCCCCTCTAATATTTAGTTGCGATCCACAGGATATTTTTCTACTCACACTTGGTATTAAAGCCTACATATCTAGAAGATGTCAAAGTCATCTGTCGACACATATGTTAAGGGGTAATCTACTGTTCATCTTGCTCTCTTTGATGGGACGGACTATGGATACTAGAAGACTAGGATGAAAATCTTCCTAGAATCCATGGACTTTGAGGTATGGGATGTCATCGCATCTAAGTACACTCGTCCTGAAATCAAGGAAGGAGTGACGGTGACACCAGAAAAAAAAAGATGGTAACTCACAATGCCAAAGCTATGTATGCAATCTTCTATGGACTTTAGAGAGCAAAATTCAACCGCGACCCTGCTTGCAAGATAGCCTACAAGTTTTGGAGCATCCTCGAAGTCACCCATGAGGGGTCAACTAAGGTAAAAGAAACTCGAGCAAATTTACTAATGCAGAATTATGAGCCTTTCAGGATGAAGAAAGGCGAGTCAATCAAGGAGATGTTCATGAGGTTTATGGACATCATAAACTCTGTAAGAAGCCTAGATCAGGATATCAAAAATGAAGCCTTGGTAAGAAAGATATTTCGATCACTCACCAGTGATTGGAAAACCAAGACTATAGCCATACAGGAGTCAAAAGATATGTCTACCCTAAAACTAGATGATCTTATCAGAAGCCTTATGGCCTGTGAAGTTCAACTTCAGCACATGAAGGAACATGAAGATGAAGGAATAAAGAAGAAAGCTATAGCCCTTGAAGCCATTCAAGAACCTAAAAAAACTTCAAATGGAGAAGAAGAGGAAGATATAGCACTCCTTTCTAGAAAATTTAGGAAGTTCCTCAAGGATAAGAAGAATTGGAGGAAGAAGAAGGAAGAAACCAAGAATGATGCAGTCATCTGTTACAACTGCAAGAGAAAGGGACACATCAAGAAGGATTGTCCACTTCTCAGGAAGGAATCAGATGAGAAGAAGAAGCACTTTAGGAAAGACAGAAAGAAGAAAGCTTTTACTGCAACTTGGGATGAGTCAGACTTAAGTTCAGAGGAAGAAGAAACCTTGGAAGAAGAAGCTCTTCTTGGTCTTATGGCACTAGAAGATGAGGTAACCTCCTTTACCCAAGATGAATTATTAAAAGCATTTTCTGAGATGCATGATATAGCAAAATCATTAAAATTAGAAAACAAAAACCTAGCAAAAGCATTAGGTATTGAAAAAGCACAAAAAGAAGTACTTGAAAATTAAAACAAAGAGTTATCAACTAAGATCATTGCATTCAAATCACATATAAACAACTTAAAAGTAGATATAGACAAACTAAAAGAAAACTCTACTATTCTATTAAATGGCCTAACTAAATTCACAAATGGAAGTAGAAACTTGCATAAATTGTTAGGAACACAAACCCAAAGCACCACAAAATTTGGGCTAGGCTATATACCAAAAAATAACCATGAAGCATCTAGTTTTAGCCAGAACAAAGAGAAAGGTAGCTTGCCAAAGCAAGCAATGAGAGCTAACCACCATGGACCCAAACAAAAATGGGTACTAGAAAGTATTTTGCAATCTTGTTTTTGTAGATTATAAGTGAACTTTTCAACAAATCAATAGAACACTGATGCCATTCTATCAAACAAAGCCTCACAATCACAAACCAGTGACAAGACAGAGAAGAAAGAATGTGGATAATGGACAGTGGTTGTTCTAAGCACATGACTAGCGAGGAAGGCTATTCCTACAGCTCAATCGTCAGGAAGGTGGTACATCACATTTGGGAACAACCAGAAGGGTTGTATTATCGGTACTAGCCAAATTGGTAACTCTTCTACCTCTTTTGATAGCGTGCATTTAGTTAAAGGTTTGAAACATAATTTGTTAAGTATGAGCCAAATATGTGATAAAGGGAATAAAATTACATACACATCAAAAGGTTTTAAAATTCATAATAAAGAAACAAAACATATTATTCATGAAGGAAATAGACATAAAGACATTTACACTGTAAACTTCAAAAAATACGATAGTCTTGAATGTCTAATCGTATCTGACAAAGAAGCAATACTTTAGCATAAACGACTAGGTCATGTTCACATGGGCAACATTAGTAAACTTATGAAACATGAACTTGTCAAGGGTCTACCAAGGATCAACTTCAAGAAAAGCAAAGTTTGAGATTCTTGTCAAGTTGGTAAGCAAACCAAAATTCCTTTTAAACCAAAAAGGATGGTTAGCACTTCTCAACCCCTAGAGCTACTTCACTTACACTTGTTCGGAATAACCAAATCTGAAAGCCTAAGCAAGTGCAAATACTATTTAGTCATAATTGACGACTTCTCTAAAGTTACTTGGGTATCTTTCTTAAAAAGTAAGGACTTAACCATAGATTCCTTTAGCAAACTAGTTAGAAGATTACAGAATGAGAAAGGATCTGAGGTAATTAGGATCAAAAGTGATCATGGTGGAGAATTTGAAAATGAACCTTTTTCAAATTTTTGTGATCAATATGGAATCAAACATGAGTTTCCTTCCCTAAAGATACTTCTCAGAATGGTGTAGTTGAGAGGTTAAATAGGACTTTGCAACAGTGTGCCCGCACAATGCTGTGCGAGTCAAAACTGCCTTGATATTTTTGGGATGAGGCTGTAAACACTGCTTGCTATATTTAGAATAGAACCCCGATCCGACCAATCTTAAAGAAGACACCTTTTGCACTCTATCATGGAAGAACACCTAGAATTTCCCACTTCAAGATTTTCGGATGTCGATGCTTTATACTTAACACTAAAGATAATCTTAACATATACGATGCTAAAAGCTTAGAAGGGATTTTCTTAGGTTATTCAACCAGAAGTAAAGCTTATAGGATCTGTAATAAGAAGAACTCTATTGTTGAGGAAACCATGCATGTGTTATTTGATGAAACATTAGTTCAACCCAAATCTTTAACGATTGATGATGATGACCTAGTACATGATCCTTCAAACATTCCAGAAGAGAATATTTCTAATGAACTACACAAAGATATCACTTTTGTGAAAGATCATCCTAAAGAACTAGTAATAGGAGAATTATCAAAAGGAGTTCAAACCAGATCTTTCCTTAACACACTAGGCTTTACAGCCTTTATTTCTCAATTAGAACCTAAAAATGTTAAGGAAGCCTTCTCAGACAATTGTTGGATTATTGCTATGGAAGATGAGCTAAATCAATTTAAGAAAAATCAAGTATGGGAACTTATTTCAAAGCCTGAATCACAAACCATTATAGGAACCAAGTGGGTTTTTAGGAACAAACTTGATGAATTAGGAAATGTAGTTATAAATAAAGCTAGACTTGTGGCTCAAGGATACAATCAAGACGGAATAGATTTTGGTGAAACATATGCACCTATTGCTCGGCTAGAATTTATTAGAATGTTGCTAGCTTTTGCAGCCCATTTGGAATTCAAACTCTTCCAAATGGATGTCAAAAGTGCCTTTCTAAATGGATTCAACAAGGAGGAAGTCTTTATTAAACAACCTCCAGGTTTTGAATCCGAATCATCCAGAACACGTATACAAATTAAACATGGCATTATATGGTCTAAATCAAACCCCATGAGCTTATTATGATAGATTAAAAACATATTGATGAGTTTGTGTTTCGCGAATTAAAATCGGGGTTTGGAGAACCCGTCGTCGTAGCTCGCAAAATGCATCTATCAAATATAATTTATAATCGAAACTCCAAGGGAGTTCCGAGTCGATCATAGGGAGGCAATGTTTACTTTGGTTGAAATCCGCGTTTCATTTTGTTTCTTTTTGGTGTTTTGGGATTTTGTTATTTTTTTTCTTTTATTTTTATAGAAGAAGCAAGCAAGATAGATCACAATAGAGATGAAACAACTATGATATATCACACAAATGTTTATTACGATAATAAACATAAAAGAGATAGGGGTGAGAGGAAATCTCCGGAATCGGTTGTTCGGCGAGACGACGGTGCCTGGCGGAAGCTTGGATGAAGGAGGTGAGATGCAGGATGACTGAGGTTAGATGCAGGAGGAAGTCGGGTAAAGGAATGCTTTACCGAGGCTCTGGAATGGAGGTGAGGAGACGAAGGCGATCTTCTACCAGAATGGAGGTGGGAGGATGGCTCCAAGGCTTCTTATGAAGGTAGTGGGATGAAGGACGAATGTTTGGTGGGGCATAGGATCATTACACTAATAAGAGGCCTTTGGAGCTTGAGAATAAGCTCTAATGGAGCTTGAGAATAAGCTCTAATGGAGCTTTGGTAGGCTACTAGAGCATAGGAGTAGGTGGGAGTAGAGTAGGTAGAGATGAAGAGGAATGGGGGGTGTAGGGGTGTTTATATAGAGGAGGGAAAAAGAAGAAATTTGTGTAGAGGAAAGTAGTGACAGCTGCAAGTGTCACTAAAGACCCCTTGCAGCTGTCGCTGAAGATCGCGCCCCCACAGCTCATGCCCACAGCTGTCCTTGCCCCAACAAGCAATTAGTGATGGCTGTTAGCGTCACTAAAGATCCACCCAGGCTGTCGCTGAAGATCCGCACCAACCCTCACTCACACTGGTCCGTGCATTACGCACCCCTTGTTGCGCGCGCTTATATGCAGGCATTGCAGTGAGGGTGCTTGTACGCTGCGCCCTTGTGGACGCACGTGGCTATGCACTACACCCTTGTGCATGCGCGTGGCCGTGTGCTAATTGGCGAATTGGGGAGGTCGTGGGGATCGAACCCATGCCTCTCATTTGAAGAGCGGGCGCTTCACCGTTGTACCAGGGAGGTGGATTATCGCGAAGATGTCTTATGGGCATGCGGTGGAGAGATCTTCTCAGCTGTTGGATCTTGATCCAACGGTTGGGAATGGATATGAAGGTGATGAGGGGGTGCCTCCCAGTTGTTGTTGGCCAGTGTTGGGCGGCCTAGATGGCGCCACGTGGTTCCATCTGGGCCGTCCATCTTCTTTCAATTGCAAAGGGTGCCACGGTGCTTGGATCGATTTGATTTTTGCGATGTCGCACTGCAATTGTTGCTCCAGATCCATCCGTATGGTCGGATTTTTGATCTGATGCCTATAAGGATGTCGCATTGCCTCCATAGCCATTGATCTTCCTTGGATCGCATAAGGTGATACGGGATTCCGATTAGGATGATCTCAGATCTGTACATTCGAATCATCAATCCGAGGTCCTAAAATGAATCCCCTTCCCTCCTAGCCATAAAAATGATGTAATTAACCTAAATATACACGACTACTATAAATGCTGGATGATGCATGCTATGCAATATTTATAACATGAAATGCAAATCTAATCTTAGGAACATGCATGAATAGCCCCGTTGGGATAAGGTTGGACCACCTGATATGGTCTTGTCCACTTTGATCTCAGCTTCCCAGGGAAAAGTTTAAGTCTTGCATCAAAAAGCCAGACTTGCTGATTGGGCTCGAAGGTTTTCCTATGAAAGTGTCTATTGTGGATGACTTTCATCTTCTCTTTGTAAAGTCGACTGTTCTCATAAGCGTCCTAACAGATTTCCTCAATCTCAGAGAGTAGGAGTGTCCTTTGTGCTCTGGCCAACTGGGAATCCATATTGCACTACTTAACAGCCTAGTATGCCCGATGATCCAACTCGACCGGAAGGTGGCAAGCCTTGCCAAAGACCAATCGATAAGGCGACATACCTATTAGGGTCTTAAAAGTGGTCCTGTATGCCCAAAGGGCATCATCCAATCATGTGGACCAATCCTTCCGGTCAGGTCTCATAGTCTTTTGCAGAATATTCTTGATTTGCCTATTAGAGACCTCAGTTTGCCCATTTGTTTGCGGGTGATACAGGGTGGCAATGTGGTGAGTAACCTCGTATTTTCTAAAGCACGAAATTGGGCATGGATAAAGTAACTCCTACCATCACTGATCATTGCTTTCGGTATCCTAAATTGAAAGATGTTTTGCTTAACAATGCCCATGACAGCCTTATGGTCACATCTTCGAGTGGCTACGGCTTTGATCAATTTCGAGACATAGTCCACTGAGACTACTATGTACTCGAAGCCGTTGGATGGCGAGAAGGGACCCATAAAATCGATGCCACAGACATCAAAAATTTCGTCGATCAAATCGAGCTATAGGGGAATCATATCCTTTCTGGTCATAGTCCCTAATGTTTGGAACCAAGAGCAAGTCTTTGCAAAGTTGTGTGCATCCTTGAACAAGGATGGCCAGTAAAAACCAGACTGCAAAACTTTTGCAGTCGTGACAGAAGGATAGCACACTTTGGACCTCCTCTTTAGGAATACACCTCCTAATGATCTGGTCAGCACAAACTGTAAACAGCATAGGATCATCCCAAAAATAGTGCTTGGCTTCAGCCAAGAACTTATCCTGTTGCTGTCTGGACCAGCCATGCGGATTCTGACCAACCACCAAATAGTTGACTAAGTCTGCATACCAGGGTAGCCTCCTTCCTTACATGGTTAGAAGTTGTTAATCAGGGAAGGTGTCCGTTAAGGGTACTGAGGGTCCAAAGTGGTCCGAGTGAAGTCTGGACAAATGGTCAGCTACAACATTCTTGGGCTCGGCTTTGTCGCGTATTTCCAAGTTAAATTCCTGTAAGAGTAGGATACATCTGATGAGCCTAGGTTTAGCATCCTTTTTGGCCAACAAATGCCAAATAGCTGAGTGGTCGATGTAAACTGCCACGTGGGATCCTAGAAGGTATGATTTAAACTTTTCTAACCCAAAGACTTTGGTGACTAGTTCTTTTTTCTGTGACAGTGTAATTTCATTGAACCTCATCCAATGTTTTGCTCACATAGTAGATCACCATGGGTTTCTTCTCTCTTCTTTGTCCTAGGACCATGCTGACAGCAAAATCTAATGCATCGCACATTATCTCAAAGTCTTGGGACCATTTTGGGGGATGTCAAATAGGTGCAGTGGAGACTATTTCCCTAAGGGTGTTGTAGGCCTTGATGCAATCAGGTGTCATGTGAAAAAGGTCATCGTTGGCTAGAAGGTCAGTCAAGGGCTTAGAAAGTTTGGAAAAATCCTTAATGAATCTTCTATAGAAGCCAACATGTCCTAGGAAAGATCGGATTTACTTGACCAAGCTAGGGGGTGGAAGTTTGGAAATTAAATCAACCTTAGCTTGATCAACTTCGATGCCCCTATTCAAGATGATGTGACCAAGGACAATCCCTTCCTAAACCATGAAATGGCTCTTTTCCCAGCTTAAAACTAGGTTGACCTTGATACATCGCATCAAGATCTTTTCCAAGTTGCTAAGACAATGGTCGAATGAGTTCCTGAACATAGAGAAATCATCCATAAAGACCTCCAAGTATTCACCCGCCATCTCTGAAAAGATGGCTGGCATGCAACACTGAAAGGTAGCGGGTGCATTGCATAACCCGAATGGCATACGACGGAATGCGAACGTGCCATACGGGCAAGTAAATGTGGTCTTCTCTTGATCCTCTAGTGCAATAGCAACTTGGTTGTATCCTGAATATCCATTCAGGAAGTAAAAATATTTCTGCCCTGCAAATCGCTTAAGAATCTAGTCAATGAATGGTAGAGGAAAATGATCTTTCTTGGTGGCCTCATTAAGCTTCCTATAGTCGATGAACACTCACCATGCAGTAGCGGTGCAAGTGGGGATGGATTTGCCCTGGTCATTGGTGACCACAGTGAGCTCGACTTTCTTGGGTACCGCATGAGTGGGGCTCACCCAGGGGCTATCGGAAATTGGGTAAATGATGTCTGCGTCAAGCCACTTGATTATTTCTTTTTTAACGATCTGTCGCATATTCGAGTTCAATCATCTCTGCATCTAGCGAGAAGGTTGAGCCCCATCTTCCAAGTAGATCTTGTGAGTACAATAGGTAGGGCTAATTCCCCTTAAGTCAGAAATTGTCCACTCAATGGCTGCCCGATGTTTAGAGAGGGTTGCAGTCAACCTAAGTTCTTGATCCCTAGTTAAATGGGCATTGATAATCACAAGGAAGGTCTCGTCCGGTCCTAGGAAGACATACTTGAGATTATTGGGCAAAGGCTTTAGTTCGGGTGTAGGTGGGACAACATTTGATGGGTAAGAGAAAGGCGAGAGTTGATCAACTTCAATCTCCTCGAATGGAGGTTGCTGAAGGTAATCAACTCTACAAAGGTCAACCTCCATAGACTGGGATGGGTCAGGGTAGTTATCAACTGGTTGAGTCAGATGGTCTGCTAAAGAGCTAAGAGTGAGGCATTCTTCAACCAGAGGTTCCACGGGATCGTGCTCCTCAACCCAGCCACAATCAAAAGACTTAGGCGACCCTGAAGATATCCATTTGCATCTTCTTGTCTCCAAAGGCGATTTCCATGCATCCCGTGTCACAATCAATGTCCGCCTTAGCTGTAGCTAAGGGTCTACCCAGGATGATGGGTGTGCTTTGTAGCTATTCGGGGACTTCCATGTTGAGGACCAAAAAGTCGACCGGGAAGTAGAAGTCCTTGACCCGAACAATTACGTCCTTGACTACCCCCTTCGAGGTTTTCACGGATCTATCAGCCAATTGGATAGTCACAGGTGTTGGTTTCAACTCCCCTAAACCAAACTGGTGATAAAAGGTAGTCGGGATTAGGTTGATTGAGGTACCTAAGTCCAAGAGCGCTCTATTAAATGTCATGTCCCCGATATTAGAAGATATCAGGGGTGCTCTTGGGTCAGTTTGTTTGGGAGGCAGGCTGCTCAATATCACTGAACTAGCTTGTTCTGAGAGCACTACCTTCTTAGGTGCTTAGGTTCTCATCTTACACTTCGACGTGTAGACATCCTTCAAGAAATTAGCATAAGTTGGGATATGCTTGATTGCTTCAAGGAGAGGGATATTAATCTAAACTTGTTTGAAAATCTCTAATAACTCCTCATTCTCAGCTACATTTTTCTTTTTCTTCCTTTTCTCCAAGGCCTCAAAGTATGGTGTTTGGGTTTGAACTGGTTCAGTCTCCTGGCCCTTGGGTTCCTCCCGTTCATCCTCAGAATCAGGCATCTCAAGAAGTGAGGTCATGGGAGGGGTCAGCCATTTGGGATCCTGAGTTTTAGTGCTTCTTCTTATGGTAACCGCATTGGCTGAGGCATTGGGACCATGGGTAGATCCTTGAGAAGAAGAAGAGGAAGCACCAAACCCAGGGGGTGTTTGTGGGGCTTGCTGGATCATGTGGGCATGCCTAGGATTGTCTTGGAACCCTTGAGGATTGGGGCCTCTGTTGATCGCATTTCATGGGTTCGATTGTGACTGAGAAGAAAGGGACCCCTGTTGTTTGCAATCCAACAACTACCTCAATTGTCCCTTCACTAATGCCATTTCCTCCTGACGTTTCTGATTCATATCAGGCATCATTTTTATCAACGTGTCCATTTGGTTTTGTTAAGGAGGGGCCGCCCTATTCTAATTATAAGGTGGTCTAACCGATGGACCTTCCTGATAGGAGGGAGGGTTTGGCCTAGGTTGGTTCTAAAATTAGTTCAATTTTTGGTTTGTCTAGGCAAAATTCGGGTGATTACACCATCCAACATTGTAGGTGTTGGAGAAGGGGTCAGGTTTAGAGTAACCTTGGATGGCCTGGGCATCTTCAAGGATAGAAGGTGCCGAAGGGGAGGGGAGAGAGTAATCAAGGTTTGGAGCAAAGGTCCCTCCCTGGAACATGGTCAGGGGTTGTTCCAAGTTCAGTTGGTTCATTAGCTGCACCAAATCTACATTGTGAGCTCCCTTTGCTAGGGAGAGGGTCAGTAGTCAATTTTAGGTTTGGTTCAATAGCTCATCAATCTTTTTGTCTACCAACTCAACTCGATCCAACTTTTTGGCTATAATGTCCATGTCAACCACTCCAGAATTGGCTTGCACCTCATAAATCCCACCACAGGGTTGACTAGATTGATTAAATTGGGTCATGGAGGCATTGTTGAGTGAATTTTCGCTCATAGATTTAAAGAGGTCAAACGCGCTATCCTCATCTTTGTTCAAAAAGTTCCCTCCACATGAGGCGTCAACAAAGTTCCTAAGGTTCCCGTCCAGACCGTGGTAGAAGATCAGGGCCAATTGCCACCTTGGAACCTCATGGTGTAGGCATTTCCTCAACAATTGATTAAATCTTTCCCACGCCTCACAGAATTGTTCCCCACCTTGTAGTGTGAATGTGGTAATGGCTCTTCTGAGGGCATTGGTTTAACATATGGGAAAAAATTTCTTCGAGAATGCATGCCTTGGTTCCTCCCAGGTGGACATGGGTGTCCCTAAGGTTCTAAGCCAGTGAGATGCTTTGTCTTTTAGGGAGAAAGGGAACATCTCAATTAAAACAATATCCAAGTTGATGTTCCTTGGTTTCACAGTACGGGCGATCCGATCTAAGTCCTCTAGGTGTTGGAAGGGGTACTCATTTGAGCTCTCAAGAAAGTGTCTTTGAATTAAGCTCAGGACATTTGGTTTTAGCTCAAAATCATCTCCCCCTTTGGGGACCCTAAGATGTGGCTCGACCCGGATAGCAGACGGATCGTAAAAATCACAAAGAGGCCTTGGTTGGCCCTTGGGAGGTTCCAGTGGGTTAGGTGGGGGTTGCCCTTGCAGGTTTCACAATCGGTGTATGGCTTGCATGATGGTTTGGATTTGTTTTTGAATGATGGCCATAGCATTGGGTTGAGGTTGGTCCTCAATCTCATCAATTCCTGGGTCAACCATTTCCCTTGAAAAAACAAGCCTTCTCATGAGTTCCCTATCTAAACCAAACAGCTTAGGATGAACTGATCGTCTCCCATGCATACACTAGAGAAGAACGGGGAGGGATGTGGAGAATGACAGGTGCGAGAAGTGTGTGCACAAACAAGCAAGCAAGTCTAGTCCTTATAGTGTATTCCTTAGGTGACCTAGAAGCCTCAAAGGGAATGATCAAATCTGTAAGCACTTAACCTCCCTTCCCAATGTTAATCTGGCCAGGTTGATTATGAGGGGATTGAGGAGAAGGTTCTTCCTTTGGCTTACACCGTCGGTTCTGTAGACCCCACAACCATGGTCGTTGACACTTCCCCACAGCCTAGACACCAGATTTTACAAAGGGGATGATGGCCAAGTGCCTAACAAACCTAATCACACCTCCAAGACTTAGACTAGTCCTACCTAAGACACGTCTACTCCATCTTAATGAGGGGCTAGGTTACTGCCTGTGCTTAGGATATGTGATGAGGTGTTGTTTGGGGTTGTGCCTCTTAGTTAATTGATTTGAGCGTGTGTGTGCAATTAACAAAACATGGTTCTCAAACAAGGATTTTAGGATGTGGTGTCTTTTAATGATTTATCCTTGCTTTAATGCCTTTTAGGGTTAGAGTTCCTTAATGTTTTCAAATAATGTTCAAGTGGGCACACAAGGTTTTGCACACAATGGGTGAAAGTCGATTTCCTTTAGAATGATGTGGCCCTAGAAAAATAACCCTAGTGTATTCACCTTAGTGTTCATGCAGTTCTACCAAGTGAGTTGATTTTAATTATGGTGAGTGGTGTGGCCCAATTCAAATCACGGCGACTTCACAAACACCACTCAAAAGAAATAACACTCCAAAAAGATTATCTCTTCAAGAATGTTAGAGTGTTTTTTTTTTTGGTTGGGTGATGAGTTTGGAATGTGGGTCAAGTAGCCATTCACCACGCCAATTTTGAATTTACATTTTTTTTGTATTTTTTTAAGCAAGCAAACACTCAATGGGTGGAGTGATACTCACAAAAAGTCTTCACAGCACTTTACTCCGTATCTACCTTCTCGGTTCGCGCTCCTTTGTCACCCAAGCGTCAAGTTTCTGCAATCAACAAGTAGAGAGAGGCAAGCGAGTCAGAAAATGTGAGTAGTAATGCGAGATAAAAGCGACAAAAGAAATCCGTTGCCTCCCCAGCAACGGCACCAAAAACTGACGTGCACGGAATGCGTTGGTTTAATTATGTCACTGTAGCATGCATTTGCGACGTCGGTTTTAGTTTAAGATTTGGATTTGGTGAGTCCAAGCATTGAACACGTGGAGGTGTGAAATCAGATTAGTTTGTTACTTTAGATGTCAAAAGAATGTTTGGTTTGTTTGCTTGCGAGAAAACGAGAGCGAGAGAGAGAGAGAGTAGGGTTAGAGCTTGCATTTAAAACATTACAATCACTTTAAGGAGGTGTGAGCTATGATATAAGAAGCAACATCAACATATAGCATGCAATTAGAGTTTGTTTACAAATACAACAATATATGAAAGTTTAAAATAGTGCAACATAAAACTATAGTAAGAGAGAGTGCGAGAAGGAGGTGAGGCGACCACGGCGGTGGAGGGGGCCTCTATTGGTGGCTCGGCAACTCCAGGGTGGATATGGAGTTTTTGGTGGAGCTAGGAGAGGGCTAATATTGCATGGAGAGTGTGTGATAATTGAATGCCCCTTGAATGGGGTGGTTGAGGGGGTTTATATAG
This sequence comes from Thalassia testudinum, assembly GCA_037157565.1. Lineage (NCBI taxonomy): Eukaryota > Viridiplantae > Streptophyta > Magnoliopsida > Alismatales > Hydrocharitaceae > Thalassia > Thalassia testudinum. Next base: position 29,081,066 of record JAZHRO010000073.1, read on the forward strand.
TAGAAGAGGGCTTCCAAAAGAGGTAGGGGTGTTTAGCAATGTCTGGTACGTCGCTAAATCCCTTCCAAAAGTGTCGCTGAAGTCCTACTCCCACCAGTCCGTGTGCCCGTTTTTCTTCTTCTTAAGCCGCATCTACGCATCCTCAGCCATCGGATCTAAGGCGTGGATCGCCATCGAACGACTGAGGATGCGCCATGTTGCCTTATGGGCGAGAGCGTGGATGCTACCTTCACGCGATCCATGTGCTCGCAATAGAGGTCGCCCGATCGCGCATCAACAACTGGGATTGAGCATGACCAGATGCGTTGGATCGCGTGTCACATTCGATGAGCATGCGTCATCACCTGCATTTATCTTAGACACTCGAGATCGCACCACGTGCCTCCATCTAATACATCGCGCACCCATCAGCAGCTGAATATCAATTGCTCACGCGGACGCAGCCAGTATGAATCGAATGTGTACCATGCATTTATGCGGTGGGGCGCTGACCGCTGCGCTACCTCTGTGCTTTGTCTTGGTTATCGTAAATGCTCAGCCGTCCGATGGTGATCAAACGACCGAGATTGAATCTTGGCACGATGAAGAGCGCGTTGGCAAGGCCCGGTGGTTCTCAGCCATCTGATCATTGGATTAGACGGCTTATATCATCTCCTTGCGCTAAAATGGGGCCACTACAATGCGTGCACGGGAAGGATGGCGCCACGTGGCCGATTGTGGGCCGTTGATCATCAGATCAACGACCAGAACTTCTTGGTCTTGTTGGGGAAGCTTCAGATGTCGGATTTTAACGATTTCAAGTCCATTGAACTCCATTTGTCAATCTGAATCCATCCGTGCAGTCCAATTGCTCATTTGAGGCCTATTTTGACGTTAACTTGTATGCATGGCCATTATACATTGATTTACAAGCAATCTTAATTCGCAAAGCATGTAGTGCTCCTATACCAATTATGGTATGTTATTAGTGCACGTATATCCTCAAGATGATCCCTTGTTGATGGAATTATCATCATTGAATCCAGAGTTATCACAAAGCAACAAAAGTAAGATGCAAGAGGACACTGGGTAAAGGAATGCTTTACCGAAACTCCTGAATGGAGGTGAGGAGACGGAGGAGATCTTCTACAGGAATGGAGGTGGGAAGATGGGTCCAAGGCTTCTTATGAAGGTGGTGGGATGAAGGATGAATGTTTGGTGGGGCATAGGATCATTACACTAATAAGAGGCCTTTGGAGCTTGACAATAAGCTCTAATGAAGCTTTGGTAGGCTACTAGAGCTTAGGAGTAGGTAGGGGTAGAGTAGGTAGGGGTAGAGTAGGTAGAGATGAATAGGAATGGGGCGAGTAGGGGTGTTTATATAATGGAGGGAAGAAGAATTCGTGTAGAGGGCTGTAGTGATAGATGCAAGTGTCACTAAAGACCCCTTGCAGTTGTCGCTGAAGATCGTGCCCCCACCTCTCACGCCCGTTGTTGTCCTTACGCCTACAAGCAATTAGTGACGACTGTAAGCATCACTAAAGGTCCACCCAAGCTATCGCGGAAGATCTGCCCCAACCCTCGCTCACGCTGGCCCGTGCATCATGCACCAATTCTCACGCGCTAGTGCTGTGTTGCGGGTGGTTGTGCGTTGTGCCCTTATGCGCACACGCAGCTGTGCACTGTGCCCTTGTGCGCGCACTCGACCGTGCGCTAATTGGCGAATTAGGGTGGTCGCGGGGATCGAACCCGTGCCTCTCGTTTGAGGAGCGGGCGCTTTACCATTGCGCCAAGGAGGTGGATTGCCGCAAAGATGTCTTATGGGCATGCGGTAGAGAGATCTTCTCAACCATTGGATCCTGATCCAACAGCTGGGAATGGAGCTGAAGGTGATGAGGGGGTGCCTCCCAGTTGCTGCTAGCTGGTGTTGGGCGGCCTAGATGGCACCACATGGCACCATCAAGGCCATCCATCTTCTTTTTGTTGCAGAGGGTGCCACGGTGCTCGGATCAATTTGATTTCCATGCTGTCGGACTGCAATCGTCGCTCCAGATCCATCTGTACAGCTAGATTTTTCATCTAAAGCCCGTAAGGATGTCACATTGCCCCGTGGCCATTTATCTTCCTCAGATCGCATAAGGTGATATGGGATTCCAATTAGGATGATCTTGGAGGCGTTGGACTCCTATTGTCATCCTGATCAAATCCATACATTCAGATCGTCAATCTGAGGCCTTGAAATGAATCTCCTTCCTGGCCATAAAAAGGACGTAATTAACCTAAAGTATATACAACTACTCTAAATGCAGGATGATGCATGCTATGCAATATTGATAACATGAAATGCAAATCTAAGCTTAGGAACATGCATGAATAGGCATTTTATCTTCAATATTTGTGTCTACATGACATATCTAATTGACAATGAATTTAAAATTAGTCAAATAGATCCAACCCTATTAACTAAAAAGAGAGAAAATGATCTTTTAATAATACAAATATATGTTAATGATATTATTTTTGGTGCTACTAATGATCTATTATGCCAAGACTTTGCAAAGGTAATGCAGGATCAGTTTGAGATGAGCATGATGGGAGAACTTCGGTTCTTTCACAGACTTCAAATTAATCAGTTGTCTTATGGAATCTTCATATTTCAAACAAAATACATAGCAAAGATACTAGAGAAATTCTCGATGAACAAAGTCAATGGTAAAGAAACACCGATGACAGCTTCTACTCAAATGAAAACTGATGACATAGGTAAATCAGTAGATCAAAAACTATACAAAAGCATGATAGGATCTCTATTATATTTAATTGTAAGTAGACCTAACATTTTATTTTGTACTTGTTTGTGTGCTCGTTTTCAAGTAAACCCTAAAGAAACACATCTAAATGCTATTAAAAGAATACCTAGATATTAAAACAACACACAAGACTTAAGATTTTTTTATCTGAAGTTAGACACATTGGAATTATATTCCTTTTGTGATGCTGACTGTGTGGGTAGTTTCACAAACCATAAGAGTACTAGTGGAACTTGTCAATTTCTCGAAAATTCCCTAGTCTTTTGGTTCTCTAGAAAACAAAATACTGTATCACTATCCACAATTGAAGCGGAATATGTAGCAGCATCTTTAGCTTGTTCACAATTATTGTGGATGAAATAGACATTACAAGACTTTGGCTTACCTTATAAGAATAACAAAATTTTGTGTGACAATACATGTGCCATTAATCTATCCAAGAATCCATTACAATACTCTAGGACTAAACATATAGATGTTAGACACCACTTTCTTAGAGATTATGTCTTAAAAGGGGACATCAATTTAGAATTTGTTAGCACAGAAAATCAACTAGCTGATATATTCATAAAACTATTACCAAAAGAAAGGTTTGATCAAATTTGTTATTCACTAGGTTTATCTAGATTAAAAGAGCTTAATTAATTTTCCTAATAAATGTTTCTTTTACTGTTTTGATCGATCAAATTGCCAAAATTGATCGACCAACCTTTGATCGATCAAATAGTCCTGTTTGATCGACCAAAACATAAATTTGCCTGGAGGAAAATCTCCCCCCAAACCTTTGACTTTTGATCGATCAATCAAAATTTTTGATCGACTAATCCATTTGGGCAAGACTTTTCCCTCCAAACATTCAAACTCTGACCGACCAATTAACCTTTTTGATCGATCACTTTTCATTTTGATCGACCAAAAGCTCATTTTAATCGACCAAAACTGGAGGGTTCTCTTTTCGAAGATTGCAATCTTTTTTCCTCGTTTCACATTCTCAATCAACTTTTACCGATTCTAACCTGTGTGATTAGTTGCCTTAAGGGTATTTACCTATTTTACTAATCACGTTCTCTATAAAACACTTCATTTTTTACTCCAAACACCTATTTTTTTTTACTCTACCCTACTCATTTGGTCCCCACTCCACCAAAACACACCCGACCCCACTCCTCTCCACCGGCTGTGTGATCGACCAATGATCACCGCCTCCGACCACCTCGCGCACAAGCCTCCTCCATGCGTGGGTCACTGGTGCTTCGGTCCTCACGTGTGCATGCTCGCTTGTCGCCTCCTCACACCTCCGTGCTCGCACGACTTCGACATCCTCACACGCTCTCCATCCGGCCATCTTTTGATTGACCAACTTTGGTTCGATCTCGGTACATTCTAAACCTTGACTACATCCATTTCTTTCGATTTTTCTTGTGTTTACAATGTGCTTTGACTTACTCTTACATGTTGATCTTGTTTGTGTATTTTCTTGCGCAATCTTGTAGCATTGGTTCTCCATCCGGCCATCTTTTGATTGACCAACTTTGGTTCGATCTCGGTACATTCTAAACCTTGACTACATCCATTTCTTTCGATTTTTCTTGTGTTTACAATGTGCTTTGACTTACTCTTACATGTTGATCTTGTTTGTGTATTTTCTTGAGCAATCTTGTAGCATTGGTGAGTTTATCATCCGGTCAACCATTCTTTTTTCCGGTCTGAGGTCTTTTTGTCGACCAAATACCATGGTTGATCGACCAAAAGTCCGCTACATTTTTTATCGACCAGTCACTTTTGTTGATCAACCAACCATGATTTTTGCTCTTTACCATATGGCACCCAAACATGGACGCATCTCTTCTAGTAATCATGATGACACTTTTGATCATTTTTTCATTACCGAAGATGCTCGCGACCATTTTTCTTTTTTTGCAAAATTCTCTCTGCATGTCGGTAGACCTGTTGACTTCACTTATTCCAAGTCCATTTTCCCTGGGATCCACGAAAAAATTGCATACCATCAAATTTTGCGACTATTTGAGCGAAACTTTTATGCAGGTTCCAAGCATAGTCGCATTCCTAGTGTTGATCCCATGGCCTGTCATGTATTTTATGCCAATATCAATGACATAGGTGAAGGCTCCAAAATCGAGTTGACCTGGAACATCTACGGGATAGAGGTTATGGTCAATGCAGACGTTTTGACAGAGATTCTTGGCTATCCTCCTGTTGGACCTACTTTTCTTGAGTTGCATTAGCAGACTTAGTTCAACACCAACAAGGTGACCTTGCTCAGTCCCTCTCATTTTGATTTGGGCTATCCTGCCAAGTCACCCTACTTTAGACGTTTGCCTCATTTTCTAAATCGTGTCTTTTTGTGGAATTATATGTCCAAGTCCACATCTTTTGAGAGCTGCCCTGGCATTATGCTAATCACCCTCTATGCCTTTATGAAGAACAAAAGGTTCAATTGGAACCATTTGATTCTTCACCTCATGAGTAAGCCACCCAATACCTCCTTCCAGTTTAGGACACTTCTCTCTCATATCTTTCGCCACTTTAGTATGCCCATGGACATTAATCATAAACAGTTTATGACTCGTGTCTCCATATTCAATAAACTTACTTATACAAAGATGGAGCAAGCACAGGGAGCCCTTGGTGAGGATGCACCTCAAGACTAGCAATAGCAGGAGGAGGAGACAACAGTACCTCCTCCGTTCCCTCCCTATGAGCACTTCACTGTGACATGTCCTCCTTCATTGAGACCATCTCCATCCTTTTACGACCAGAACTGAAGCCTCTTATACCGACAGCTCTCAGGCAGGGAATTTGTGACTATTCAAGATGTGACAAGTGGCATATCTTTAATGATGCATTGGCAGAGAGAGATGGATTTGTTGATGATGTGCCATGGGCATCAGGTATCAGACTACTTGAATGCTCAGAGTCAGTTCTTGGATAGACTTGGAGAGTTCATCCATGACATTCAGCAGCAGCTTCACCAACCTCCTCGACCTCGCCGATCTACTACCATGCCTTCCTCCTTTGCAACACCTCCTCCTCCACCTACTACTTCGGCAGCAGCACCAACAGATCAACAGGTTACTCCACTATGCAGGACATCTAGGCAGCCTACACCCAGGTCATCAGCTAAGCGCCACCTTTGTTTTTGTCAGCCTGCATCTTCTGAGAGATCAAATTCACTGGACCTCGAGTTGGACACTGATCTTTAGAGCACTATGGATACCTTCATTGCATCATTAGATGATTAGTTTATCTTTTCTTAGTTATTGTTGACTGGCATGTATAACTTACTTTTTTCTCGGAACATTTTTATTCTATGCACTACTTATCTAGACTCTTTATTTATGCATGAAGATTATCTCTCTCAATTTTATGTTTCTCTTTAGCTCTCTTATATTTCATGATATTTATGATGCTTGAATTACATGTTTAAGGGGGAGTTAAATGTAAAATCAACAGCAACATGTTTTACTTTTTGCTGAAACAAAAAGGGGGAGATATTATACAAAAGCTATTTTTTCAATTTCATAATTATAATTTTGTTGTCATTAAAAAGGAGGAGAATGTAACCACCTCTGTCTTAATACACTAAAATTATGTTTATTGCTAGACTAACATTTCAGGACTATCTCAGATTAAAGGATCAAAGCGTCTTTCAAGTCATGTAAAGATAGTTGCTGATCTGTGTCTTTTTATCTTTATTTAAATCTAGGACATTATTGTAAGGAACCTCAAATAAAACTCAAAAATGGATTTTTCGCGTATCTTTTCAAGACCAACCTTTTAGGGTTATTGATCGACCAAATCACCATGATCGACCAACCAACTTCATTAACCGATCAAATCAACCCATTTTAGAAAGTTGAGAAATATCCTTTTGATCGACCAAAAAAGTTAATTGACCAATCAATCAGTGATCGACCAACCATCTTAATTGATCGACTAAATTGCCTTTTGATCGACTAATTAACCTTAATTGATCAACTAATTTAATTTTCAATTCAGGCAAAACTTTTAATATAAACAGAGGTCCTATGCAGTCGATTCTTTCATAACTTTCAAATAGAAATACCATTCAAAAATAAAGCTTCTCGTGCTTATTCCAAAGGCTTTCACACCCCATTTTTTACATTTTTCAAAAGCACGATGCCTCGAATCTCTGCGAAAAATCAGTTTGATCCTTTATTTAGGTTCCATAGAAGTTATTCTTGTTATTCTATTTTGTTGTTTCGATTTACGGATCCCAAGCTTGTCAGGATAAAAAGGGTTGTTGTTCTTGCTTCTCTTCAGGATAAAAAGGGAAGTGATTATAAGAGGTTGTGCCACCCTTGTTCAAGTGGTACCTCTAGTGGATTTACTAGCTTGGAATAGTTGGAAAAATGCTAAGTCAAGAGGCTTAGGTAGTGGTTTTCACTATAAATCAAGTGTACTCTGTGCATGAATCTTTGGTGTTTTATTTTTTAATCTATGCATATATTTTAAAGCAATACTATTCACCCCTCCCCTCTAGTAATTAGTGGTGATCCACAGGATATTCTCCTACTCACACATAAAGGGGTGGTGACCAATATGCAGTGTAATCTAGGGAAGGGTAAGAGTTGTAATCAGTATATCCTTCTTGAATGTAGATCAGGTTAAATTGATCATCAATGAGTGGATATCTATAATCGTTATAGCTTGGAGAAGGATAGAAATCACAATCATGGTGTTCAGGGTTAGATCATGAACACGGAGGTCCAGAACTGTATCCCCAACAGGATTATCCCAACTAGTAGATGGGTGAGAGTAAGTCTGGTTGGGATAATAATAAACTTATGAATAAGTAGCGGTAGGAGGATAAGAGTGGAAATGCAAGTAGGATGTGGAAGCATCTATGCCAAAGTGGGAGGAAGAAAGGTGCCCTGCAACACCAACAATGTTATTCGCTCTAAATCAGGTTTTTAAAATCAATGCTTGTAGTATAGGTTAAATCAGCGTGAAAAACAAATAACATTTATTACTCGAATAGAAGTCCGAGGTCAAACACGGGGAGCAATTGGCAAAATTTATTCTTAAGATTGCAATTCCACACAATATAAGCAGTTTATAATGAAATTCCAAGCAATAATGATATATGAATGAAAGCGTATGTCAATAGTGCAAAAAGAATGAGGTAAAATGGTGATTGGAATCACCAATTACCCCCCTCAAAATTATATCAAATATTTCAATAGTAACAATCAATCTAAAGCCATGTAGGATAAGTGATTTGAATCTCAGACGTCTACTTAGCCAATCAGATGGCTTAATCCACTCACTGCTATAGTGCCCTTCTGCTTCTTCTTCTTCTTTTCTACCTTCTTCTCCTTTAACTGTTGCTACCTCTCCCTCTTCTGTTTCTCTATTCTGTAGTTGCTCTTCTCTTCTTTCTCTTCACGCACAAGGGGGAAGGATTTCTTAAACGACTAAGTGTTAGCTGTTTGAACCGCAGAGCAAAGCCCTCCTTGCCCTCGTGCACTCTCTCTCTTTCTCTTTGGGTTTTCTCTTCTTAGCCTTCCCAAGGCCACAGCAGGTTATTAGATATTCGGGCAGAGCACGCCTGGGACTAGGCTCACCAGTAGTGGGTGGTGAGCAAGGAGTGCGCGAGTTAGGCAGGTTGGATCTGCGCCAAGCCCACAGGGGAATGAGTCACGGGCAAGGTGTAGGTGATGGGTGAGCAGGGACCTCACCACCTATGTCAGTTGAGGCGATAAGCCTGTAGGACAAAAATAATTTATGTTGCTGCAGGTGTCTGTCATCTTCCAAGGTGGGACTAATCCCACCCTTGTCTTCTGCATGCAGCTGCAACTGCTGTTTTGTTCAATTGTAGTCAAAGACCCAGTCAAAGGGCCAAATTGGTCCCTAGGATTTGATCCTGAAGACTCTCCGCTATGCCTGGGACTTCACCTAGGGCTTACAGGTGCTGGAGCAAGCTTCAAGCTTCGCTCGAAGCTGCGATAATGGCGGTTGAAGGAGAGAAGACCTGAAAATCAGAATACGGGCTCTCGACCTTGTTAAATAGGTTCAGAAGCTTCACCATAGGATGACGAGTACGGTGGTGGGTGCGGCATGTAGTAAAGGTGGTTGGTGAGGCATGTAGACCTCGCGAAGGGTAGACAGAGGAGCGTGAGTTCAGCAGAGGGTTTGGAAGAGCAATCAACCTATGTTAGGGCTTTTTCTCCTGAGGTCGAGGCGGAGGTGTAGAGCATGGAAGCGGCGGCGTAGGTGGTCTGTGGTGGTCGCTGGAGCTCGCCAGTGGTACATCGGCGAGGTGGAAGATGAAGTCATGGAGGGTGGTGCGGAAGTCGAAGAGAAGTGTTGGAGGTGTTGTCGTGACATGGAGAAGCTAAGCAGTAGATAGAGATAGGTAGCGAACAACAAGGATCAGAGTTGGCACCAGTTGTGGTATGGCCGACGCCGGAGACGAAAGTGACTTTGGTGGGGTTGGACAGCGAGGACGAAGGAGATAGGGATGTCGGTCGGCATTGCGCGACGCAGAGGAAGGTGAGGAAGGCAAATTCATTGCCGGTATTGTGCACATACGAGGAATGAGATCGGGAGGAATCACCGGAGCTCAAGGAGCCTTTTGGCCGGAAGAGGAAGGAGGAATATGGGCAGTTTCCAGCCAAAATGGAGTGTGGGATCTTCGATCTAATCTGGGGCATCTTTTATAGGCCTCTAGAGGGTGTTTTGGGCCTAGGAAGCAAGCTTCCCAAGCTAGGAAAGCCCGCTAGAGATAGAAATTCCAAGATACCCTAATCTCTCATGCATTTGCATGAGAGATTGGGAAGGTTTTAGAGCTTGGGATTTGGCTCAAAAATGAAGGGAATTCCTTGACGAACTTCCCTTTCAAATCTGAGAGGGATTCGTCAAGGAATCATGGAGAATATGCCATTTTAAAGTCGCTGGAGTTGTAGGATTAGGATTCATGGTAGCAGGGACCTTTTGGAAGAAAATGATGGTAAAGATAGGGTCCTTTGTGTAATAAATTCAAAAGTTAAGGACCCATGTGGAATAAAGGAAATCAGACTTGGACCAAAGTACAAACTAGGTTGAAACAATCTTAGATTGGACCCAAATTTGGGACAAACCTAATGTAGACCTAAGGAATCTAATGGTGAAGTTGGATTTTGGTTTTGACTTTGCATAATTACCCAAATTAGGGCAAAAGTCTATCTTAGAATCTGTTTTAGGTTAATATGGGTTCCAATGGTCAAATTGAAGGTGCCAAACCCTAGAGAATATTTTAATATGATTTTTATAGTGTTTAGGTGAATTTTATCCTGACCAAAACCTTGGTAAATTAAATAGATTTATTTTTAGGTTTTTACATGTCCATTAATTCCTGTAACGGATGAAAATGCCTTTCTGTCTATTCTAATCCACTTATTAGACTCTTAAGACCATTTGACCTTTGTTCCACCCCTGAGAGAGCCCGTGGTTATTCTATTTTTGTGATAGAATGGTAAATTTGCATAAATAACCCTATAATCTTATTTTCTTCTCAAATCAATGTTTTGTTCCCTTAAGACCTTCTGATGGATATGCAAGAAATTTTATTGACTTAATCAGATCAAACTGAGCTAGTTATGGCTCATGATGGTGTTCCCATCATACCCCCATGCCTAGATTTTACTAGTCCCTTAGCAAAATCTCATGGAATTAACATAAATTCTAGACCATGCCTTTTTATGCTTAGATTTCTACTGTGTGCTTTCTTTTGTAGATTAGGTCAGAATACTGATAGTAGGCCTAGAGGTACTCAAGTATCAACCAAGATTCAGACCTGACCTGCTCTAGCCTTAGTTCACTGTGAAGGTTTCTAAGGCCCACAGTAACTAACCTAAGGTTCATTGAACTCCGCGGTTAAAGCACCCATGCTTAAAACATGTTTAGTCCCGGTTAAATTTGTAGTGAACTTTTTTGTAAGAGAGAGACAGAAGATTTTTTTGTTTTAGAGAGTTTTCTCTCTTTTCTTTCTTTATTTCTAGCTTCGGATTGGCTTTACAACATGATCTGTATCGGATTCCTAGCTCCCACCATCAATCCTTGCAGGGTCCCTGGTAATCGATGCTTCGAGATAGCACCGCCCATGGCAACCCCCAGAACCCTGGCTTTCAAGATTTTGGGATAATCTCACCCATGGCATTCTATAGCTAAATCCAGACCCTAGCAATCGACATTTCATGATAATGCCGTCCATGGCACCTGAACTAGCACAAGGTGCTTACATGCCCCTGATAGGATATTTAGATATCCTAGGAGACAAGCACCGAGGAGACGATATGTTATTGTGCATCTTCGAGGGGAATTTCCCACCTCTCCACATCGGGAACTCTTCCAAATCAACTTGTGTTGATCAACTGCTCCTAATCTCGATAGCTTTTTCAGAACAAAATTAACGCATGTGCGTGATTTTGATAAATAAGTGCACTGAACCAAATTGTGTGTGGATTGGGGCTTTTAGGTTACCGAGTCCCACAAACCAGAGGTCAGTTAATGAGGCCAAATAATCCCTAAGCCTTAGACCTAATACTTAAGCTTCACATTTTCCCCAACCTCTTGAAGACTATCCAGATCTTAATGGATACGTGAATTTTTAAGCTTAAACACAAGCCCAAGAGTCCTAAGATCAGCATTCATATTAATCTCTTTTGACTCTTAGCACTTTTTATTTCTTTCTTTTGATTTGGTCTAGAACTAAGTAGATTCCTTAATCTTTTACTAATGACTATCTCTTTTTGTTTCAAACTGTACTCCTTTTTGACATTTATATCACCTCCCCTTTTCCTCCTCAAGAATTATATGCAATTTGATTTTTCATAATTTTCCTCCCTTCTCCATTTTTTTGTTCTTTTTCAAATTTTTGTCTTTTTGGTTTTTGGGAATATGTATATATATGTTTTTTGATGAAACCCTTTCTTGTGAAGTGATTCTCATAGCGTTTTGCACTTTAATACCCCCCATGCCTACGATTTGCAATGTCCTCATTGTAAATTAGGTGGGTTCAAATTTAGCTTAGATTATACATTAGAATAGGTTTTGGGTGGGTGGACGGGTCGAGGTGACTGTTGCAGATGATTTCAAGCTCTGGTATGGGTACCAAAGGTAGGGTCGACTGTTCCAATGGATGAACCCTAAATTGCAATTTGAGTTCAACATAAGATGTGTCAAGAAGGGTCTCAGGTTTTTCAACAAGATGACAGGTTGCCTCCCGTTAAGCGCTGAGTTTAACACCATCAGCTTGGAGCAATGAGCTCAGGGAGAATGGAGATCAAAAGATACCTCGGCCAGGTTCGTATCGGTGAGTTCAATGAACGACTTAAGTCGCTGGCCATTCACGATAAAAGGTTCAAAATCAAGGCTGGGTTGACTGATTTCAATGGCTCCATTTCCAAAAATCCATCAGATAAGATATGGTCCAATCCATTTTGATCTAACTTTTCCTGGGAACAATTTGAGTTTGGAATCAAAGAGTAGGACATTATGACCAGGGTGAAACATCTTTCTGGAAATGTACTTGCCGTGAAAGCCCTTAACTCGCTCTTTGTAAATTCACGAGTTCTCGTACACATCATTGCATAGTTCATCGATCTCGCTTATTTGAAGCTGTCTGTGGGTTCCTGCCTTAGAAAGGTCTAGATTACACTTCCGTATAGCCCAATAGGCTTTGTGCTCCAACTCAACGGGGAGGTGACATGCCTTCTCATACACCAATCTGAAAGGAGACATGACCAATTGGGTCTTGTGGGCGGACCTATAAGCCCACAAGGCTTCCGAAAGTCGGGATGACCAATCTTTCTTGTCAGGTCAAATAGTGACCTGAAGGACTTTCTTGATCTCCCGATTTGATAGCTCAGCTAAACCATTGGTTTGGGGATGATAAGAAGTAGAGATTCGATGTGACACCCCATACTTGGTCATCAGTGATCTGAACTGAGCATTCGTGAAATGGGTCCCTCCATCAGAGATAATGGCACATGGAATTCCGAACTAAGAAAAGATGTTCTGATGAATGAATTTGATTACCACCTTACGATCGTTGGTTCAGGTTGGGATGGCTTCGATCCATTTGGACATGTAGTCAATAGCGAGAAGAATGTACTCGAAGCTGTTCGAGATAGGGGAAGGGTCCCATGAAATCAATCCCCCAGATATCGAAGATTTCACATAAGAGAATCAGCTGTAAAGACATCATATCGCGGTGGCTCATGTTGCCTAAGGTCTGGCAACAAGTGCATGCCTTACAATGATTGTATGCATCCTTGAAAATCATGGGTCAATAAAAGCCGCACTGGAGGACTTTTGCTATGGTTTTATGTCCGGAGAAGTGTTCGCCGCAGGCCGGGTCATGGCAGGACAAAATGTCCTGAATTTTCGCTTTCGGGACACACCGTCTGATGAACTGATCAGCACCAATGTGGAATAGGTATGGGTCTTCTCAGATGTAGTACTTGGCATCGGAAAGCAATTTGTCTTTCTTGGCCTTCGGCCAATCAGACGGGATCTGATGTGACACTAAGTAGTTCACCAAATTAGCAAACCAAGGAAGTCCCGTACTAATAGTCAGGAGGTGCTAATCAGGAAAGTGTTCTGTGATGGGTCTGGAAGGGTCAATGATGTTAGAAGGATAAGTGGTCAACTACCACATTCTGCTTTCTCGCTTTATCACGAATCTCGAGATCAAATTCTTGCAACAGTAAGATCTAGCAGATTAGTCGAGGTTTCGCATCCTTCTTCAGAAGGAGGTGCCTCACTACAGTGTGATCCAAGCACATGATAACACGAGAACCCAAAAGATACGATCTGAATTTCTTTAGGGCAAATACTATGGCTAGCAACTCTTTCTCAATAATTGTGTAGTTACACTGAGCCTCGTCAAGTATCTTCCTAGCATAGTAGATGACCATGAGTTTCCCGTCTATTTTCTACCCAAGTACCGCACCCACAGCATAATCAGATGTATCGCACATGATCTCAAAGGGTTGAGACCAATCAGGGGACTGCAGGATAGGTGCTTGGGTAACTCGATCACGTAGGATCTCAAACGCATGAGTGCACTCCTCAGTAATTTCGAAGGGGACATCCTTTGAGAGAAGATTTGTTAGGGGGCACATGATTTTCGAGAAATTGGGAATGAATCAATGGTAAAAATCGATGTGCAATAGAAAGGATCGGATGTCCTTGATCGAGCTAGGCATAGGGAGTTTGGAAATCAGATTCACCTTGGCAATATCAAACTGGATGCCTTTTTCAGAGATGAGATGTCCCAGGACAATTCCCTCAGGTACCATGAAGTGGCTCTTTTCCCAGGAAAGAACCAAATTCACATCGATGCACTGCCTGAGGATTTGGACCAAGTGCAGAAGGCAATCATCAAAAGATTCTCCAAATACCGAGAAGTCATCCATCAAAACTTTAAGGTATTCACCTACCATATCTAAGAATATGGCAAGCATGCATCACTGAAAGGTAGCTGGTGCATTACAGAGACCGAAAGGCATCCTCCGGAATGCGTATGTCCTGAAGGGGTAGGTGAAGGTGGTCTTCTCTTGGTCCTCAGGATGGATTACAACCTGGTTATAATCGGAGTACCCATCCAAGAAGCAGAAGAATCGATTTCCCGCTAGTTTCTTGAGGATCTGATCAATGAACGGTAGTGGGAAATGATCCTTCTTCGTGGAGGTATTGAGTCTTTTATAATCAATGTAGACTCTCCATGAGTTCGCTATATGGGTCGATATGGTTTCTCTAGTTTCAGTCGTGATCACGGTGAGTCTTGCCTTCTTAGGCACAACTTGGATTGGACTCACCCACTGACTGTCAGATATTGGGTAGATGATCCATGCATCTAACCACTTGATGATCTCCTTTTTCACGACATCCTACAGATTTGGATTTAAGTGTCTCTGCATTTCACAGGATGGTCATGAGCCCTCTACGATATAGATGTGATGTGTACAATATGAGGGGCTGATGCCAGTCAGATCATCTAGAGTCCATCCAATGGCTCTCCGATGTTGCTGGAGGATAGTAATCAGGCGTGTTTCCTAATTAGGTGTCAGTTGGGAGTTGATAATCATAGGAAATGTCTGATTGGAACCCAAAAAGACATATTTGAGATGGTCAGGGAGGGGTTTCAATTCCATAATAGGATTATCAACAGCAACAGGTGGTTCTGGATGGGTGTCGAGCGCAAAGGAAGGAGCTATGGGTGTGTCTAGGTTAGGTTCAAGCTCCTCTAATTGCAAGTTTTCATCTTCTTGTGGTTGATCAGAAATATTCGGGTTTTCCTCGATACATAGGTCGTCAACCACAGCCTCGATATCGCAAATTTGTTCAATAACCCTGCAAGTAATTCCTTGTTGGGCCTTAAACATGTCGATCTTCAGTGTCTTGCTCCTAAATTTTAACTCAATTTGACCCTCCTTGCAATTAATATTGGCCCTAGCTGTGGCCAGAAAGGTTCTCCCTAATATGATCGATGTATTTTTCAAGTTCTCAGGAGCACCCTTGTCTAAGACGATGAAATCCACGGGAAACTAGAAATCATGTACCCTACCTATGACATCCTCGAGTATTCCTTTTGGTAACTTAATAGATCGATCGGCTAATTGCAAAGTCATCTCTGTCGATTTAAGCTCAGATTCCTCAAAGTGGTCTAGTAGGGATGTGGGTATCAAATTGATGGAAGCTCCTAGGCCCAATAAGGCTCAGTCAAATTGTATATCACCGATAGCATAAGAGATTAGAGGGGTGCCTAGGTCTTTTGCCTTAGGTGGGAGTTTGCTCAAAATGATGGAGCTGGCTTGCTCCGATAATACGATTGGGTTCCTACCTTTAGTTCGTGGCTTATGCTTGGGTGTATGCACATCTTTCAGGAATCGTGTGTAAGCCGGTACGTGGTGAATTGCATCCATCAAGGGGATGTTTATATGGACCTGCTCAAAGAGCTTGACCAGATCCTCCTCAGGTGCCTCGGGTTTGGTTGTCTTCTTTCCCTTGGTCAAGTTCTCAAGAAATGGAACCTTAGATGGTTCCTCTAGAATTGGCTCAGGCTCTTTAACAGGGATGGGTGTGTCCTAGATGACCAATCTAGGGTTAGGGTTTACAGCCTCAGTCATGTTGAGTCTAGGAAAGGGTGGGTCTTGCGTTACTTTGCCACTACGGATGGTGACGGAATTTAATCCTGCCTAATTTTGGTTTGGATTAGGCAAAATAGGTGTTTGCTGCTGAAATCCCGAGTATGAAGTTGAAGCATCCATCCCGTCAGGTGATGGAGTAGAAGGGGCCTGATAAACAAAGTGAGCTTGGCCCAGATTTGAGTTCATAATGCACCTCTGGTTCAACACGTTATTTGGGTTTGAAAGAGCCAGAGAGAGAAGTGCACCAGGCCGACGAGCACTTGCTAGCTGTGCCAATTGATTTCGTAACTCAGAGATCTCTTCTTTGTACTGTTTTTGCATGTCAACCAAGGTTAGGTGAATCAAAAATGTCTGATCTTCTTTAGGCAGTCCAGATGGGAAATTTTCATTGGGCCTTGGTTGAGTGGGTTGATATAGTCTCTGGTTTTGTGGTCGGGATAGGAGTTAGGATCTCAGATTCGAGTTATTTCCCGACCACGCAAAATTAGGATGATTCCACCATCTAGGGTTGTAGGTGTTGGGGAAAGGATTATTCTGGATGGCATGGAGATCCTCGCAGGTCTGAGGAGCTCCGAGATAATCAGGGTACGGGGGTTCAGAGTTCCCCCAACTGAGGAAAGCTAACCCGAAGTTGCCTCCGAGGCCATAATCCGATGAAGGTGGATATGCATCCATCCCCGGGGAGTGGTAGATGTTGTGCGTAGCCTCCCTTCCCATGGGTGGGTGCGCGTATGTGCTTTAAGGTGCAAAGGTGGATTTTTGTAGATGACAAGTGATGTCGTCCACCTTCTTCTCGATAATGGAGATCTTATCCAATTGACTGGCTACCAACTACAGATCAACGGATGTGGAAAGGCCTCGGGATTTGTGTACCCCATGATTATTTGTCAATGTGTCGGTGGACGTCTAGTCGTAAGCACCCAATGACTCATTATTCAGGGAGTTCTTGCACATGTTCTCAAGAATTTCCCAGATTGTGTCCTCATGTTGACCCATGATGCTACCCCCATAGGTTGCATTGACAAAGAGCTTGATGTCCTCATAGAGTCCGTGGTAAAAGGATTGGACTTGTTCCTACTTTGGAACTTCATGATGGGGGCACTTACGCATGAGATCTAGAAAGCAATCCCATGCTTCGTGTAGAGATTCTCCCGCTCCTTGGGAAAATTACGTGATTTGGTGCTGCATCATGTTTGTACAACCAATGGGGTAGAATTTTTGCAGGAAGGCAATTTGAAGTTCTCCCCATGTGTTGATCATTTGTTGTTGAGTTTGAAACTAGTGAGCAGCTATGTCAACTAGAGAGAATGAGAAAAGCTTTAAGAGTAATCTATCCTGATTCTGCACATCTACCCCAAAAGTGTGGGCCAGATGTTTTAGGCTTTTGATGTGCTGGAAAGGATCCTCGGAGTTCAAGCCATGAAATTTTGGGGTCATATGAAGCATGCTAGGCTTGAGATCCACCTCGAGTCCTCCCACAGGAATGTTGATTCGGGGTTCAATCTCCACCGTTGCGGGATTATATAGTGATCTCGCATTTGAGGACGCGGCGGTGGGTTGATGATGGCATTGATTCGATTTTGGAAATCATGGAATTGTTTCTCAATATTATGTTGATCTTCTTGGTGATCCATAGCTGATGAAGGGAAAGTAGGTTCTGAATCAGAGGATATGTCAATGTGATCAGGTTGTTGCATAAACACGGAAGTCGAGGCTCGACCTCAACGAGAGTGAATAGCTAATGGAGGCCTCAAAGATGGTCTTAAGGACCTCCTCCCAAACATGCACCAATGGAATGGATGAGGGATAGCAGGTGATGGACCCAATCAAGACACCCAAAAATTTTGGATGGCTATAAAGGTTCAGGGTAGATGATACCCCTTAGTCAGAAAGCCATCCACCTGAGAATTACCTGGGCAACCAGAGAGGGAGAGTCCCGCGAAGGCCTCTACACGGTAGAGCTCCCCCACAAGTTACAGGGTTTCCCCCACCCAACCTCTCTTGTCACTGAGGATCTAGATAGACCAGAATGGGGACTTGACCTCTTAAGTCTACTAGTTTTAAGTTAAGAGCAAAGGTGCTTATGATTTCACTTGAACTTTAAGATGTTTTTGTGCAAAGTGACCTAATTTGAAGATTGGTTGACCCAACAAGGTGGGTCAACTTCACCTATTTTGTCCTTTGAGAAATTTAGGTCCCTCTTTTAGTGTTCAAATGAAATTAGGAGCCTGATTTTAGGGTTTGCTTGAATAGATCAATTCAACCAAGGCTTAGGCACACATTGTTTAGGAAGGTTAATTCTTGATTAAGCAAGCATGTCTCTAAAATCCTAAACTGGAAACCTTAATTGGCTCTGATTGGTCCAATTTAATCTGTCCAATTGTGGTACCTAGGGCTTAAGCAAGAAGGTGATAGCCCTAGATACCTTAAAACTCTAAGTAGGTGTACAAATCAAGGTTGGGTGTTCTCTAATAAAAATGTATCAAACCAGGCAACTTGATGATCAATCTAAGAATAGAATGCTAGTAGCCCTAATTGATTTTTTCCATTTTTAGCTTTTTAGAATCAGGGGCTTAGAATAGGGTGGATGGAGTTTACCTACCTCTAGAGTAGCTGATGTACGGCTAATCTTCCTCCAATGAATCCCTGAAACAGATCACAGTCAAAAGAGATAGAGCAAGTTAGTACCAAATCAGATATTGCAATCCAAAGATCAAATTGCGCATTGCTCCCCGGCAACGGCGCCAAAATTTTATTCGCTCTGAATCGAGTTTTTAAAATCAATGTGTGTAGTATAGGTTGAATCAGCTTGAAAAATAAATAATATTTATTACTTGAATAGAAGTCCGAGGTCGAACACAAGGAGCAATTGGCAAAAATGATTCTCAAGATTGAAATTCCACACAATATAAGTAGTTTATAATAAAATTCCAAGCAATAATGATATACAAATGAAAGCGTATGTCAAATAGTGCAAAAAGAATGAGGTAAAATGGTGATTGGAATCACCAATTACCCCTAACAATTATATCAAATATTTCAATAGTAACAATCAATCTAAAGCCACGTAGGATAAGTGATTTGAATCTTAGATGTCTGCTCAACCAATCAGATGGCTTAACTCACTCGCTGCTACATTACCCTTCTGCTTCTTCTTCTTGTCTGCCTCCTTCTCCTTCTCTTGTGGTTTCCTCTCCCTCTTCCTCTTCCCTGTTCTGTAGCTGCTCTTCTCTTCTTTCTCTTCACACACAAGGGGGAAGGATTCCTTAAATGGCTAAGTGTCAGCCGTTTGAACCACAGATCAAAGCCCCCTGCCCTCGTGTGCTCTCTCTCATTCTCTCTCTGGGTTTTCTCTTCTTCGCCTTCCCATGGCCACAACGGATTATCGGATATTCGAGCGGAGCGCACCTACGACCAGGCTCACTGGTAGTGGGTGGTGAGCCAGGAGTGCGTGGGTTAGGCAGGTCAGATCTGCGCCAGGTCCACAGGGGAATGGGTCAAGGGCGAGGTGCAGGTGATGGGTAAGCGGGGACCTCACGCCCTGTGTCAGTTGAGACGATAAGCTTGTAGGACAAAAATAATTTATGCCGCTGTGGGTGTCTGTCAACTTCCAAGGTGGGACTAATCCCACCCTTGTCTTCTGCGTGCAGCTGCAGCTACTACTTCGTTCAATTGTAGTTAAAGACTCGATCAAAGGGCTAAATTGGTCCCTGGGTTGTGGTCCTAGAGACTCTCCGCTGCACTTAGGACTTTACCTAGGGCTTGCAGGTGCTAGAGAAAGCTTCAAGCTTCGCTCAAAGCTGTGGTAAAGGCGGTCGAAGGAGAAAAGACCTAAAAATCAAAGTACAGCCTATCGGCCTTATTAAATAGGTTCAGGAGCTTCGTCGTAGGGTAGTGAGTACGGTGGTTGGTGTGGCATGTCATGAAGGTGGTTGGTGAGGCCTGTCAACCTCGTGAAGGGTAGACGGAGGAGCGTGAGTTTGGCAAAGGGTTTGGAGGAGCAATCAACCTAACTAAGTTAGGTTTTTTGCTCCTGAGCTCGAGGTAGAGGTGTAGAGCGTGGAAGCGGTGGCGTAGGTGGTCTGTGGTGGCAGCTAGAGCTCATCGGTGGTACACCGACGAGGTGGAAGATGAAGTCATGAAGGGCAGTACGGAAGTCGAAGTGAAGTGTTGGAGGTGTTGTCGTGATGTGGAGAAGTTGAGGAGTCGATAGAGATAGGTAGCGGACGACGAGGATCAAAGTTGACGCCAGTTGCGGTATGGCCGACACCGGAGACGAAGGTAACTCCGGTGGGGTTGGACGGTGAGGACTGAGATAGGAACGTCGGCTGATATTGCGAACGGATGAGGAATGAGGTCGGGAGGAATCGCCGAAGCTCGAGGAGCCTTTCGACCGGAAGAGGAAGGAGGAATATGGGGAGTTTCCGACCAAATTCAAGCGTGGGATCTTCGGTCTGATCTGGGGCATCTTTTATAGGCCTCTGGAGGGTGTTTTGGGCTTGGGAAGCAAGCTTCCCAAGGTTGGAAAGCTCGCCAGAGATAGAAATTTCAAGATACCCTAATCTCTCATGTGTTCACATGAGAGATTGGGAAGGTTTTAGATCTTAGGATTTGGCTCAAAAGGAAAGGAATTCCTTGACGAACTTCCCTTTCAAATCTGAGAGGGATTCATCAAGGTATCAAGGAGAAATGCCATTTTAAGGTTGCCAAAGTTATAGGATTAGGATTCATGGTGGTAGGGACCTTTTTAAAGAAAATAATGGTAAAGATAGGGACCTTTATGTAATAAATTCAAAAGTTAAGGACCCATGTGGAATAAAGGAAATTAAACTTAGACCAAAGTGAAAACTAGGTTGAAACAATCTCAGATTGGCCCAAAATTTTGGCACAAACCTAATTTGGACCTAAAGAATCAAATGGTGAATTTGGATTTTGGTTTTGGCCTAGTTTGACTAGGTAATTTGCATAATTACCCAAATTAGGGCAAATGTCTATCTTAGAATCTGTTTTAGGTCAATATGGGTTCCACTGGTCAAATTGAAGGTTCCAAATCCTAGAGAATATTTTTATATGATTTTTAGAGGGTTTAGGTAAATTTCATCTTGACCAAAACCTTGATAAATTAAGCAGGTCTATTTTTAGGGTTTCAGATGTCCATTAATTCCTGTAACACATGAAAATCCCTTTCTGTCTGTTCTAACCCACTTATTAGACTCTTAAGACCATTTGACCTTTGTCCCACCCCTGAGAGAACCTGTAGTTATTTTATTTTTGTGATAGAATGGTAAATTTGCATAAATAACCCTGTAATCTTATTTTCTTCTTAAATCAATGTTTTGTGCCCTTAAGACCTTCTGATGGATATGTAGGAGCTTTTATTGACTTAATCAGATCAAAATGAGCTAGTTATGGCTCATGATGGTGTTCCCATCAAACAATCAAACTTGTCCTTAAGTGAGATAGCCTAATGGTCTACAGACTACCAGAACCTGTCTCGAGAAGAAATGAACGATTTGATCGACTTCTTTCCAGTCAATCCAATCAGTTAAAGGGAGGGATTGGGGAGAAGGTTCTTCCCTTGGTTTTCACCTCAGGTTCCTTTGATACCTCCCAACCATGATCGTTTGACTCTGCTCCCCTAGCTGGACATTAGATTGAACAATCAAAGCAAATTAATCAAAAATAATCTCGATCTAGGCCCCAAAGAGTGAGTCCAATCCTTAAGGCCAATGTCTACTTTATTTTAATTAGGCTTAGGTTTGAATGTAATTGGGAATGTGATGGGCCCTTTATCTAGGTTGTGCCCTTAAAGATCAATTTCAATGTGTGTGCATACACAACAAATGGTTTTCAAGCAAGATTATTTTTAGATGCAGTGAATTTTAGGATTCAAATCTTGCTTTAGTAGCTTTTAGGGTTTGAATTAAGGTGAATTCAATCAAGTTGAGGAGGGACACCAGGGTTTGAAAGCACAGGTGAAAATGTCTTCCCTTGAAATCAAAATAAAGTGGAGTGCCTGGTACTAACCTTAAACGTTAACCCTAATGAGCAAGCTACTTGATGAGTTATTTTTAAACGAAGTGGTGTAGCCCAAACAACTCAAACAATTGGCCTAATGCACCACTGAATCAGGCACACAAGTGGTTACCTAGTTTGATTTCTACTCAATTATGTGTTGATGAGTGTACCAGTTCCAAAGATCGGATTATCGATTAAGTATGAAGAATCAGAAGAGGTTGTGTACCTCTGTGAGCTTTTTAGATTTTTTTTTATAAACGAAGGATGAGGCGAGTGGAGGTGACAACCAAACAACTAGACTAAGTCTAGGATTTATGAGAACTCCTAGGTTAGTTAGGGTTTGTGTTATTAGGTGATGGAATGAAAACTAGCAGGTGGGAGGTGGGGTATACTTACAGAACCTTCATCTGCACTTTTCTCCAATCTAACAGCTCTAGCTTGCCTTGGAAAAGTACCTGCAATCACAGTAAGATCGAAGAAAAAGTGAGATAAAAGTTAATTAAGGTGAAAAATGTGGGAAATCAAAGAGTGCTGCCACCCAGGCAACGATGGCAAAATGTTGGAAGGGATTTTCTAAGTATTTTGAGTTTGAAAATCCTGTCATTGTAGTCGCATAAAAATCTGTCAAATAGGTAATTTAACCGAAACTCAAGGTGAGTCCCAGGTCGAACATGAGGAGGCGAACATTTGATCAAAAACAGCATTGGATTTATTATCACGAAGCATATTAACTGGTCAAATAAAATCTACGCTAGCTATCTACCTAAAGAATAATTAATAGAAGAGAGAAAAAGAATATTAAAAATAAAGAGAAAATAGGGAGAGAATAAATAAATATTTCATAACTGCAAAATCAGGTTCATTACATCTAATCACTACACTAGAAAGCAAGAAATTTATACTGGAAACGATAAAAGAGAAGTTGATGAGGAGTTATCCTTCTCAACGGCTGCTTGAAGGATGAGCTGCATCGACGGAGCGTCTGGGCGAGGGTGGTGAGATGCTGGACATGGGAGAATGGAGACGGAGGAAGGAGGGCGGAGCAGGGCGATGGTCAAGCGTGTTTCGCATGTTAAAAATCGAGGTTACAAGTAACCCATCGTTGTAGTTGCAAAACACGTCGATCAAATAAAATTTATACCGAAACTCCAAGGGAGTCCTGGGTCGAACACAAGGAGGCGACGTTTACTTTATTGAAAATCGTGCTTCGATTCGTTTCTTTTTGGTATTTTGTGGTTTTATTATTTTTTTTTGTATTTTTGAAATAAAAGACAAGTAGAATGAATCACAAGATAGATATGGAATAAATATGATATATATATCAATCCAATGTCGATTACAATGAACTATAAAAGCATAAAAGAGAGGAGGGTGAGAGGAAATCTCCCGAATCGGCTGTTCGGTGAGACGACGATGCCTGGCGGAAGCTCGGACGAAGGAGGTG
Organism: Thalassia testudinum; assembly: GCA_037157565.1. Lineage (NCBI taxonomy): Eukaryota > Viridiplantae > Streptophyta > Magnoliopsida > Alismatales > Hydrocharitaceae > Thalassia > Thalassia testudinum. Next base: position 29,104,495 of record JAZHRO010000073.1, read on the forward strand.
AGGAGCGAGACGATGGAGGTGAGATGCAGGAGGACGTCGTGTTGAGGAAAGCTTCGGCGTGGCTCCGGAATGGAGGTGAGAAGACGGAGGTGATCTGCTACCGAAATGGAGGTTTGAGGACAGCTCCAAGGTGACCTATGAAGGGAGATGGGAAGTTGGAGGAGTATTTGGTGGGGCAAAGGTTCGCTACACTAATAGGCACCTTGGGAGCTTGAGAACAAGCTTTAATGGAGCGTTGGTAGGCTTGCTAGATCTTGGGAGTAGGTGGGAGTAGAGTAGGTAGAGATATCTTGGAAGGGAGGGGGTGCAGGTCCTTTTATAGTGGAGGAGAAGAGGCTAAAAAAGGATAAAGGACCTTTAGTGACCTCCAGACCGTTGCTGCAAATGTTGTTGTAGATAGCTCTCCTCCACTCACACCCTTAGCTGGCTCTGTTGGCTTGCAATGAAATAGCGACAGCTGTAAGCGTCGTGTAGGTCAGCCCAGCTATCGCTGAAAGTTGGCACCAACCGCCCTTGCGCCCACGCCGCGCTGCCCCGCTCATCATGCACGCTGACGCATGCGCCCTACTGTGTGCACACTTGCTATGTGCTAGCGTGCGCGCTTGCCATGCGCTGTCGTGCACGTGCGCGCGCATGCTACCTTGAGTTGGCACTGCCACTCCATGCATCTGCCCAGTTATGAATTGGAAGGGTTGCGGGGATTCGAACTCGCGCCCCCCCCTTTGCAAACCAGCACTCCAACCATTGCGACAAACCTTCCCTTGTGTCATGTGGAGCGGCTTGGTGCAACCGCTTCCCAGCCGTTGGATCTTGATCCAACGGCTAGGATTGAAGGGTGCGGATGAAGGAGTTGAGCAGTGCTACTGGCCGGTGTTAGACTGCCTGGATGGCGCCATGTGGCACCATCTGGGACGTCAATCTTCTTCTTCTTGTAGAGGGTGCTATGGTGCTCAAATCGAGATGATACCCATGATGCCGAACTATGATCGTCGCTCCGGATCCATCCGTACGGTCGAATTTTCCATTCAAAACCCGTATGGATGTCGCATTGCCCCCTTGGCCATATAAAATGAAGGAATTAATATACAAAATATACAACTATCCTAAATGCCAAGCAATGGATGTTATGTAATATTTATAACATGATATGCAATGCTAAGCCTAGGAACTATAAAAAATAAGCAATTTATCATGAATTTATGTGTGTTCATCATACCTCCATGCTTACTTTTTGCTAGTCCCTAGCAAAATTAACCAAAATGCTATGTATAAAATTAGAATCAGGGTTCGAGTAATTAGGCAAAATTCATTGATTGCTTTAGAAAATCTCAACCCCAAGACCTAATTACAAAAACTCAACAGTGCCCTGATTCTTGCCAGAATGCAGACTGTCCAAGCCCTCACCTTATTTGAGAAGATAAATTTTTTTTTTCTTCCTTTCTATTTTTTTGGTACTTTTGGAGTTTAAGAGTTACAGGATAACTTTTTACGGCTACTCGACCCACCCAAGACTCGAAAAGTATTCTAAGTGCTAAGCATCTTGTGAAAAATAGTGAAAGACTCACTAGACGGCCGTTAAAATGGACTTCGGATTTCTACGACCCTAAGTGACCTTGCCTAAAGGTTTATCTTTACGATCAGTAGCTTTCTCCCTACTTTCTTTTATATGGGGTCAACACAAGGGTGAACCCAGTGTATATCTCCTCGGTTTATTCTACTTCCCTGCTTCTTCCCTAGGTGTTTTGGGAATTATTGTGCTTTTTTTTTTGTGAGCTGGGTTCCGGATAACTGGCCGATGAGCTGTTACCACCGACAACTTGCCAGCTATATTTGTGCAGTGAAGTGTGATTTTATTTGTTTTTTTTTTATTTTCTCCTTTCTTTTCTTTTTTTTTTTAAGTAGGTGGCTTTCCTGATCTAAGATTTACCTAAAGGCAGTACAATGAAAATGTTCTTGTGGCTGGGCTCTGGACAACTGGCCGATGAGCTATTACCACCAACAACGTGCCAGCCATAGCACCCAAGTCGGACCATTAGCTACCCAACTCAGGTTTAAGTGTGGCAGAAATTGAGTCAGTGTAAAAAAATGTTTGTAGATTTTTAGGCTTAAAGTCTCCCCAAATCAGAGGACGGGTTGATAAGTCACATACTTATCATCCTAAATTATTTACCAAATTAAAATAAATTTTAATTAGCGAGGGCTCAAGACTAAATCCACATTTGAGTGGACACCCGGGCTAATTAAGCCCGAAGACCTAAAGAGTCTAAGTATTCAGGTCTCAAAGAATCAATTCCTAAAGTTTACAACTCCTAATGCCTAAGTTCTCGTCTCCTAATTCTAATTTTTTTTATCTTTTCAAATTTTCATTTTTTTATTCATTATTTTTTTTATTTTTTTATTTTTTTAACAAGAATCAAATAACAGGAAATCACTGTTACAGCTGACAAAATGGTTATAAAATATGTCCACCCCCCCATGCTTAGCTATTACAATGTCCTCATTATGAAAAAAATGAAAGCATGCAGGAGAGTAGAAGTGGAAGAATAGCGCCTGGTTTCCATGAGACTCTGGTCAGCTTGGAACTGTCTTTACATGTGCTGAGTTTAGTGCCTTCAACTGGGCGATGATCAGCCCACGGTGGTTATGGCAAGGTAAGAGCAACCTTGTCCGAGACGGGTTCAGGGAGCACATGGTCAACAAAGGGTTTGGGACGCTGTCCATTGACCTTGAAAATATTACCCGTCTTTGGGTCAGAGATTTTGATGGCCTATTAGGGAAAATTCGCTCAATAACGAATGGGCCGCCCCACTTAAACCTGAGTTTACCGGGGAAAAGGTTCAATCAAGAATCGAAAATCCAGACCTTTTAGTTCGGCTCAAAGCTCTTACGTGAAATCATCTGGTCATGGAGAGCTTTGGTCCTTGCCTCATAGATTTTGGCATTTTCATAAGCATCATTTCGAAGCTCCTCCAACTTAGATAGTTGGAGTTTCCTGGTTTTCCCGACCAACTCAAGGTCCAAATTACATTTCTTGATGGCCCAAAATGCCCAGTGTTCAAGTTCTACGGGTAACTAACACGCCTTCCCAAACGCCAGACGGAATGGAGACATACCAATAGGTGTTTTGTACGCCGTATGGTAAGCCCAAAGAGCATCATCTAGCTTTTGGGTCCAGTCCTTCCTATCAGGCCTAACGATTTTCTGCAAAATGTTCTTGATCTCCCGATTGGAGACCTCAGCCTGTCCGTTCGTATGAGGGTGGTAAGGTGTGGAAATCTGATGGCTCACCGCGTATTTCCCCAATAATTTCTGAAATTGGGCATGATTGAAATGTGTGCCACCATCACTGATAATTACCCAGCAATCATAGGTCTTAATTGACCTAAATTAGGCTAGGACTTAGCATAAATTAAGGTAATTCATGCATGCATAAGCATTACCAGCACTTTTACTACTTTCTTTTAGCTATGCATAAAATAATGCTATAATGTACTAATTAGGTGCATTATGTCAATTGCAGGTAATAAGTTGATCAAAAGCTAGATCTGAAGATGGATCTAAAGCTGGATCTGAAGAATAAAGAATAACTGGTGTTGCAGCAGAGCTGGAGCGGAAAACCTAGATTAGATGTAGTAGATAATAATATAAGGGAGTTAAGGTATGCTATTCTATTAAGTAGGAATAAAGCAATAAATTGTGAACTTAGGTCCATCTTAGCCCTAGGATAGCCTAAAAGCCTCCCCAAGCCTTAGCCACCCTTAGATTAAGTCATCGCACCCTAGGAAACCTTAAAACCCTAATTCTAGCCTCTATCTAGATGTCCAGATGAGTTATAGGACGTCCAGAACCCTTAGCCAACTCCCGCACACCTTAAACCCACTTCTACAGTGTTATTGGACGTCTAGACACTTGGTCAGACGTCCAATTTCTGCAGAATGCCCAAGACAGAACCCAAAATCCCTCCTGACTCTGATTGGACATCCAGACAACAAGTCTGGACTTCTGATTTTTCACTATAAGACGTCTAACACTATTATTAGACGTCCATAACTGTCCTCCAGGCCCTGTTTTGATATTCAAGCCTTGATCTTTGATCTCTAGCTCCCTAAACCCAATTCTAACCCCCTAGGAACCTAAATTAAGGTGCCCTAACCCTACTACATCACCTCTAAACCTCCCTAAAGACCTAATTAGGTCCTCACTAAACCTAATTGACTTGGATCATGGTCAATCTCTTCAGTCTATTCAATTGGACTCATTGAGTCCAATTGAGCCCTGATCTCACCACACACTGTCCAATTGGACTCAGTGAGAGTCCAATTGACCTAGACCTAACTTAATTGAGTTATTTTACTCTCAATTAAGTTTTCACACACCCAATTAAACTTTTATTAAGTTTAATTGCTCTTTACCTTAGTGAATTAGGGTTTACAACCCTAATTTGAGACCTACCTTGACCTAAACCCACTAGAACCTAACCTAATCAACCTAGTCACCTAAGTTTCGACCCACACATACCCACACACCCACACACACCATCCACATGAAAATACCTAGCCTAGAGTTCTCTAGAACTCTCTACCATGTGTTGTTGCCTTGGTTGCTAAAATTAGCAACCAAGAGCCATTCAATTTTTAGATCCACATTTGGTGGATCTACAAACCAACATCCATCCTCTCTCTCTCTCACTCTCCCACGAGCTCCCACCATAGGCCTTTCTAGAGAATTCCATAATTCTCTAGAGAGCTTACCTTAGGTCTATAAAAAGACCTAAGGGGTGGCCATTTGCACCCATTCACTCTTGGCTCCATTTTAGCTTAGCTTCACTCCACCTCCACGAGTAGCTTCACTATGGCCACCACCATCTCCACTCCAAGATGTTGGATCACCTCCTCAACCTCTCTCCAAGGGCCGGCCTAAGCACCATTGGCCACCCCTCCTTCTCCTCTCAACCAAGTCAAAGGCCATCAGAGCCCACCTCTGAATGCCTTTAGTTCTGATAGATTAGATTGTAGTTCTTCGTAGATTTATTGCTTTTATTTACTGCTTAATAGTGTAGCTCTAAATTCTCCCCAAATGATGCATTCATAATCCCCCCTTAGATTCATGTATGCAATCATTTTCCGTTAGCTAGATTTATGTTTTCAAGCATTCCGCTACCGGTGCTCCGCAACTCTGTTATCATCATCTTTATATATATATATGTTGAAAATCACCATGTGCCTGATTATCATCTTTTGGTGTGATTAAAGTTGCATGTTTTCAATTTCTAATATTTTGTCAACAGTATGTCTTGCATCAATACGAACTTAGCATAAATCGACATGCGATTTTGAATAAGTAGAGTGAGCGAGATCGATTTCAAATCTGCATTTCCATAAACGCCTCCCAGAGATGAACGACCGGGACTCAAGTCTCATTATCTTAGAAATTATTTTTGTTGATCGTATTTCTCAACTGTACTACAACACATTTTTGATCAAATACGCACTCTACTATCCCAACAGTGCCTTAAATTGATTTTCTCTCTGTGCCTTATTGCCTCCTAACACGTAGGTGAGGTCCTCCTTACCCGCACTACCCAATCTGCCTAACTCGCTCCCACACCTCGGCTACTACCCATGCCGGTAGCCCTGGTCCCGAGTACGCGATCGTTGAAAGCCAAGCATCTGACTGGACATTGAGAAAGAGAAGAGGAAGAGAGCATGGGGTCAGGGGAGTTTTACTCTCACCGACACTTGTGTGACACTTAGTTGCGAGAAGGAAGATCGAGAAGGTAGAGCAGAGAAAGAAGAGAAGTGGAAGAAGAAGTACAATGCCCTCTTGGCACTGTAGTAGTGGACACTTAAGATTCTATCGTCTGATTACCTTGACAGGGAGTGCACTGTTCACTTGGTTTGAATAGTTGACTTTATTTGAATATTTGCTAATATTGTATAAGGGTAATTGGTGATTCAAATCACCATTTTACTCTATTATTTTTGCACATTGGTACTTGAATTCTTGATGCATCATTCTGAATTAAGTTTTGATTGAAATTATTCATATCTTTTGATTCAAATTGTGATCTTGAGATTTATTGCAATACTTGCTCCCCATGTTCGACCTCGAATTTCTTTCGAGCTATAAATTATATTTATTTTCGTGATTTATTGGTTATACTTCAACACAACTTTTAAAACACCAATTTATCGCACAAACATTTTGGCGCTATTGCTGAGGAGCAACGTGCAATTTGATCTCTTGATTGCGATTTCTGATTTGATACTAACTTGCTCCATCTATTTTGTTGAGATCTATGCAAGGGGAATTTAACCAAGGACTAAGATCAACCGCACAACAGCCACTCCAGGGGCAGGTAATCTCATTTTCCATCCTCATTAAGCCCCTGATTCTAAAAAGATAAAAAGAAGAAAATTAATTAGGGACAACTTGCTTTTCATTCTTAGAATCAATTCTCACAAGTTGCCTAATCTGATTCTTTTGCTAACAAACCCTAACCCTGATTTCTGCACCTACTTAGTGTTTAAGGCATCTAAGGCTATCACCTTCTTGCTTGACCCATAGGTACCACATTTGGAATCAATTAATTGGATCAATTAGAGCCAACTAAGGTTTCCATCCCAAGGTTTCAGAGACACATTTGCTTAAAAAGAAGAATCAACCTCTCAAAACAATGTGTGCTTAAGCCTTGATTGAATCTACCTAAGCAAGCAAACTCTAAAATCAGGCTCTAAATTTCACTTGAATCTTAAAAGTGGGACCTAATATTCTCAAAGGACAAACAGGTGAAGTTGACCCACCTTGTAGGGTCAACCAATCTTCAAATTAGGTCACCTTGCACAAAAGTATCTTAAAGTTCAAGTGGAATCATAAGCACCTTGCTCTAACTTAAAATCTGTAGACTTAAGAGGTCAAGTCACCATTTTGGTCTACTTGGACCCTCAGTGACAAGGAAGGTTGGGTGGGGGAAACCCTATAACTCGTAGGGATGCTCTACCATGTAGGGGTCTTTGCGGGACTCTCCCTTCCTGACTGCCCAGGTAATTCGTAGTGGACGACTTTCTGATCCAAGGGTATCATCCGCCCTGAACATCTGTAGTCATCCAAAAATCTTTGGGTGCCTCGATTGTGTCTGTTTGATATTCTATCTCTCATCTTCTCCATCGGTGCATGTTTGGGAGGAAGTCCTTAAGACCAACCTTGAAACCTCCATTAGCTATTCAATCCCATTGAGGCCAAGCCTCGACCTTCGTGTTTGTGCAACAACCCGATTAGACTGACATCTCCTCTGATTCTGTGCCTACCTCTCCCCCATCAACCATGGATCATCCAAAACGACCTAACTTTGAACCACAACTATTCTTTGATTTCAAAGATCAAATTAATGTCATCACCAACCCACCACCGCATGCTCAAATGCGAGATCACTATAATCCCGCAACGGTGGAGATCGAACCCCGAATCAACATTCCCGCAGGAGGACCTGAGGTGGAGCTCAAGCCTAGTATGCTTCACATGACTCCAAAGTTTCATGGCTTGAACTCCAAGGATCCTTTCCAGCACATCAAGAACTTTAAGCATCTGGCCCACACTTTCGGGGCAGATGTACAGAATTGTGACGGCCTACTCTTAAAACTCTTCTCCTTCTCTCTGGTCGACAAAGTCGCCCATTGGTTTCAAACTCAACCACACACAATCAACACATGGGGAGAACTCCAAACCACCTTCCTGCAAAAAGCCTACCCCATTGGTCGTACAAACACTATGCGGCACCAAATCACGCACTTCTCCCAAGGAGTGGGAGAATCTCTACACGAGGCATGGGATCATTTTCTGGTTCTCACGCGTAAATGCCCCCATCACGAAGTTCCAAAGTGGGAACAAGTCCAATCCTTTTACCATGGGCTCCGTGACGACATTAAGCTATTTGTCAATGCAACCTATGGTGGTAGCATCATGGGTCAACATGAGGACACGATCTGGGAGATTCTTGAAAACATGTGCGAGAACTCCTTGAACAATGAGTCATTAGGTGCGTACGATAGGATGTCCACCCACGCATTGACAAACAATCGGAGGGTACATGAATCCCGAGGCCTTCCACATTTGTTGATCTAGAATTGGTAGCCAGTCAGTTGGATAAGGTCTCCATCATCGAAAAGAAGGTGGATGACATCACTTATCATCTACACAAATCCACCTCCACACCTCAAAGCACATATGCGCACCGTCTGCAGGAAGGGAGGCTGCGCACAACATCTACGACTCCCCTGGGATGGATGCATATCCACCCCCGTATGATTATGGCTTTAAAGGCAACTCCAGGTCAGCCCACCACAGTTGGGGGAACTCTGAACCCCCGTACCCTGATTATCTCGGAACTCCTCAAACCTGCGAGGATCTCCACGCCGTCCAGAATAATCCTTTCTCCAACACTTACAACTTTGGATGGCGTAATCAACCTAACTTTTCATGGTTGGGAAATAACCCGAATCCGAGATCCCAATTCCAACCCCGACCACAAAACTAGCAATCATATCAACCCACTCAACCAAGGCCCAATCAAAATTTCCAATCTGGACGACCTAAGGAAGATCATATATCTTTGATTCTCCAAACCTTGGTTGACATGCAAAAACAACACAAAGAAGAGATCTCTGAACTGCAAAATCAATTGACCTAGCTGGCAAGTGCTTGCTAGCCTGGTGCACTTCCCTCACAACCTTTGCCTAATCCAAATAGTGTGCCAACCCAAAAACACATTGTAAACCAAATCCAGGGTCAAGCATGCTATACCCAACCTGGCCTAGCAACTCATACCTGTGTATTTTCTCCGTCCACCTCAGCTGAGCCAAGACACACCATGACTTACCCACTTCCACATCAACAGCAAGGATCGACTTTCTCCCCTCCATTACCCCACCATGATTGTGCTATGATCAATGTTATGAGAGGAGAACAGAAACACATCCCCAAAAATAGCCAATCCATTCCCTTATCCCAGGTCATATCCCACCTCCACACTAGAGGATTGTCCGAGCATGATATAACGGGACCTTTGAGGAATGCACAAGTCACTATCCCACTACTTGATATCCTTAATCCCAATCCTACCTCCCCTGAATTATCCAAAAAAGAGGTAGAAGAGCCAACACAAGGGAAGGTATTACTGTCTAAAATTATAAGTACCACAATCCAAAACAATTTACCTCCAAATAAATCTGATCCAGGCACCCCGCTAATCCCCTGCAAGATTGGTGACACAAACTTCAAGCAGGCTGTATTGGACCTTGGCACCTTAGTCAACCTCATCCCTACCACCCTATTTGAAAATTATGGATCAGACAGCTAAAACCCACCCATGTTACTTTCCAACTAGCTGATCGAACCCTGATCACACCGATTGGGATGGTAGAAGATGTGGCAATTAGAGTTAAAGATTTCAGCTACCTAACTGACTTCCTAATCCTCAACATGGATATGCTACAACAGATACAGAAGATGCCCATGATTTTAGGAAGACCATTCTTGGCTACTGCAGGAGCCATAATCAATTGTGAATCAAGGCATATGATGATTGCCTCAGGAGATCAACGTGCTAAGATTAATATTTTTGAGGCAACAAAAGGGAAATGCTCGATAGAACAACAAAGTTTTATTCAGGACCTTATGACCATATCCTTGGTAGGAAACCTAGAGCCAGAATTAGAAACTTTTCACATCTTAGATGATCCTGATTTGATCGAGCACAATGACAGAACTACAATAGAGGCTTTCACCTTTGATCTTGAAAGCATACCCTAGGAAATTAGGAAACATGATGACATACCAGATTCAAATCCTATGGACATAGAGACATTTCATTTTGAGGATCTCCAAGAAACAAGATTGGCAGATATTGAGAGTGACCTACACCTAGGGTATGAATCCTTTATAGAATTAGATTTAGACGATCCAAAAGGCACTCTCCAAGCATTCATTTTCAAGTGGGATGAGAATTATGGAGAGAAGTCGGTAGAGGAACCAATCTTCGAGTCATTTCTTGAAGAGACAATCTCACATTCAAATGAAAAAAATCAACATGACTCGTTGAGTATCAATTTAATACACAATAATGCACAAGAGGAACCACACATCTGGGATACTAGATCCTTCTCTATTAAGTCCTGGACCTATGACAAACCTATTTCAAAATCCCATGACCACTACACCTTCCGAATGATTCCTCCGCAAGATTTGAAGAAAGATCACCTAGAAACGAATCAACTTGATCCATATCAGAGACATCCTGGAATAACTCTTCACCATGCTTTAACACATATCTATGGCCATCAGATTCTCAACCATCAGATCACTAATACATCCAATCACATCTCCCTGAGCATATTGTGCCCGGTTGATGGCACTTAACGGGAGGCAACCCGTTATTTCCTTGAAAAAATTGAAACCCTTTTTGACACATTTCTTTGCTGAAATCATATTGCACTTTAGGGTTCGTCCATTAGAATAGCCGACTCCACCTCTGGTACTCGTACCAAAGCTTGAAATCGTCTGCAAAAGACATCCCGACCCATCCACCCACCCTTTGACCCTGTTCTAATGTACGATCTAAGCTGAATTCTAACCCACCTAATTTACAATGAGGATATTGCAAATCATAGGTAGGGGGGATTAAAGTGCAAAACGTCGTGAGAATCAATTCACAATAAGGGTCTTGCCAAAAGAAAAAAGGGTTGAAGAAAAAGGAGAGCCATTTTGAAAAGGAGGGAAGAAAATTTGAAAAGAAAAGAAAGGAGCAAAGAAAGAACTTGAGTCCCTTCAAAATAATATGGAACTTACCTAACTTCTAGGTTGGATCGAACGATGAATTAAGACTTGGAAGGCTAAAACTTAAGGGATTAGTGGCAAATACTGACAGTAGGCCACTTGGATCTGTATTGGATTTAAACATTCACGTACTTGTCAAGATTCAGATTAATCCTCAAGAGGTTGGGAAAAATGCAAAGCTTATGTATTATGTCTAAGGCTTAAGTATTAGGTCTAATCCTCAAACCCATTAACTTACCTCTGGTTTGCAGGACTTGGTGACTTAAGCACCCTAAATCACACAGTCTTGTTCAGTGTGCTTTAAAAGATGAAATCTTGCCAAAAGGCATTTAAATCTATTCTGAAAAAAGTCCTAAGATCTAGATCAGGAGCGACTCGAAAACACAAGTTGATTTGGACGAGTTCTCGATGCGGAGATACGGGAAATTCCCTTCAAAGATGCGCAATAACATATCATCTCCTCGGTGCTTGTCTCCTAGGATATCTAAATATCCTACTGGGGGTATGTAAGCACCTTGTGCTGATTTAGGTGCCATGGGCGGGATTATCCCAAAATGTCAATTGCAGGGCCTAAATTTAGCTACAAAACACCATGGGCGGCACTATCTCGAAGTGTCGAAAGCCAGGGTTCTGGGGGTTGCCATGGGCAATGCTATCTTAAAGCATCGAAAGCTAGGGACCCTGTGAGGATTGATGGTGGGAGCTAGGAATCCGATACAGACCATGTTGTAAAGCCAATCCAAAGCTAGAAATAAATAAGAAAAAGAGTGAAAACTCTCCAAAAAAATGCAAAAATTCTTCTGTCTCTCTCTTACAAAAATGCACTACAAACTGAACCAGGACTATCCATGTTTTAAGCACGGGTGCTTTAACCACAGAGTTCAATGAACCTTAGGTTAGTTCCTATGGCCTTAGAAACCTTCACGATAAACTAAGACTAAATCTGGTCAGGTCCAGATCTTGGTTGGTACTTGAGTACCTCTAGACTTATTGTTATCATTCTAACCTAATCAACAAAAGAAAGCACACATCAGAAATCTAAGCATAAAAAGGCATGGTCTAGAATTTGAGTTAAATCCATGAGATTTTGCTAAGGGACTAGCAAAAGTTAGGCATGGGGGTATGATAATAACGTCATCATCAGCCATATCTAGATTTAATTAGTTATAATCAAGGAATAAATGCTCCTACATGACATCAGAGGACCCTAATTCACTGCATAATCATTCTGAGAGAAATAAAGTAAAATAGGGGTAAAATTATAGTTTTAACAACATATATCAATTGCAGAACAATCATGAGATTTCTCAGGGGTTAATTAAAGGTCAAATGGTCTTAAATGTCTAACAAGTGGGTCCGTGCAGACAAAAATGAGTTTCGCATGTTTCGAGAATTAAATGACATCTGAAACCCTAAAAATAGATCCACTTAATCTACTGAGGTTTTGGTTAGAATAAAATTCACCTAAACCTTCTAAAAATCATAAAAACATATTCTCTATGGTTTGGTACCTTCAATTTGACCATCAGAATCCATTTTGACCTAAAACTGAGTCTCAAACAGACAGTTGCCCTAATTTGGATTTTTGCATAAATTATCCAGTCAAACTTGGTAAAAACCTAAATCTAACTTCACCATTGGATTCCTTGGGTCCACATTAGGTTTGTAACAAAATTTGAACCCAATCTGAGATCATCTTGACCTAGTTTGCAATTTGGTCCAATCTAAGTCTTTTCTCTCACACACATGCCCCTAACTTTCTAATTCCTTACAAATAGGCCCTATCTTTGTCATCACTATTTACAAATAGGTCCCTCCATCATTATCGCAAAGGAATCCTTCCCCGGAGACCTTTGATTGAAGAGAACTCCTTCTTTGATCAATGAATCCCTTCCAAAATTAGAAAGGAGATTCTTTGAGAAGTTCTCTTTCCAACAGATCAAGTTTCAATCTCCATCACCTTCCCAATCTCTCTTGCAAATGCATGACAGATTCAGGTATCTTATGAGTTTCCTTCTCCGATGAGCTTTCCAAAGCTTGATTCCCAAGATAAACCAGCTCCCTCGGGTCTATATAAGGATCCCCTTGGCCTGCCCATCCTCCCTATGCTCGAATGTGGTCAGAAAACCCTCAATTCCTCCCTCCTCTCTAGTCGAATAGCTCCTCGACATCTAGCGATCTTCTCTAACCTCTCTCGTCATCCGCCCGCAATACCGACGACAGATTCATCTTCCTCGTCTTCCTCCGCATAGTGTCGTACCCATCGATGCCTCTCCCTCAGTCGTCCTCGCCGTCCTACCCTCACTAGAGCAGTTCTCTTCCACGACGTCGGCCATACCATACCCGGCATCCTCCTTATCATTTTCGACCATTAGAGTAGGTAATTAGGTCTCTTTAGTTCTTTAGATGAATTTCCCTTATCAAAAACCCAAAAACAAACCCTCGACATCGTGAATCACCCTTATCTTCTCCATCTCCGACTGCTCCTCTGGCAAGGTGTCTCCGTCGCTACACCCCTCCATCCGCCTCGCCACTGAAAGAGCGGTCTTCATTTTCATTGAAAACTTTAACATAAAATGATATGTCGTTGTATTTAATCGCGTGGTAGAAAATCGCTTTTCAAAACATTTTAATTTTCAGAATCTAACCACGAATAGTTAGGTCATCTCCATAGGGAGGAATAAGCCTATTGAATAAGTGAATGGTGCCTTGTTTATTAGGGAATCTCAATGGGTATGCATGTTCCTTAGTGTAACTTGTTACCCTCATGAATTCTCATTCTAAGCAATTAATTAAAATTGTAGGGGTTTATATGCAAAATTACCTCAATATAATATTCCAATGATCTTGGTAATGATAATCAAGGTAAACTACCAATTTCCCATAAAACATTCCTTATTTGTAATGTGGCATGCTATTATCTCATTCATGAAATACTCACTTAGAAGCAATTTATCTAGAATAGAGGGATATGCATGCAAATTCACCATAATATATTATTCTGGTAAATAAATGAATAGGACACACACAATGGCATATGTTGTAATTATTAATTGAATGAAAAACAGAGCATTTGCTCTCTCTCTTGCTTGCATATGGGAAGGAGCGTCGGCGGGGCTGTTAACACGCGAGGGAGGTTGGCGAAGATGAGGCCGATCCGATGGAGGTTGCAGCGTCGACGGAGATGGCTGGAGGTGGCCGGCCGACGAATGAGAAGAGCGCCAGAGGAGGCACACCTGTGGGGCAGTGGAGGGGCTTGGTGCAGCTGTAGGGCATGCACGCAAGTGCAGGGGCAGGCGGTGGGGAGGGGGATACACCTGCCGACGCGGGTGGCGAGGGCGGAGTGGGCACTTGCAGGGGTGCAGGCGGGGCAGTGCATACAGGTGGTGGTGACAGGCAGAGCACTTGCGGACGCTGCAGAAGGGAGAATAGACGTGATGCGCCTGAACAGGCCTAATGGCGGGCGGAGCGGGGCAGCGCCTGCAGCGAAGGTCGTTGAAGGAGGGGGCGTGCTGCAGTGGCTGGAGAGGCATGGGCCTGGCAGGGCAAGGGGGCAGTGCACCTGAAGGCAGGTGCTGGTGGTAGGCAGAGCGCCTGCGGGCGCTGGAGAAGGGCGCGTGCTTGCGGGAGCGGGTGGCGAGGCAGAGCAGCTGCTAGCGCTGGAGAGGGGCACGCGCCTACGGGAGCGGGTGGCTAGGGCAGAGCGGGCGCCTGCACGGCTTGAGAGGACCGTTGGTTGGACGCAGGCGATGGCTCAGGCGCAGGCTTGAAGGGCGGTAAGGCTGGAAAGGGGTGTGCTCTTGTGTTGAGTATTGGTTGGAGGTATTGGAAGGCGGTGATGGTGGCTTCAGTGCAAACTTGGTTCACAAGGTCCACCCTCTCCACAGTGGAGAAGGTGGAGATAACTCTCCGCCAGCCGGAGGAAGAAGATCTCCCCCATCCAACTTTTCCCCACCTCTTTATCTCCTCTCCCTGAATTCGTGAGTTAAGGGATTTTCCAAATCCCTTTGCTATTTTTGGCCGGCGGCTGTTGAGGGAAGAGTTGCAGCTGGCTGGAGGATGGGGAAAAGATGGCGCCATTTGTTAGAAAGGGAAATTTACCCTCACCTCCTTGTTCTTTTCCCAATATTCTTCCTGCACATAAAAACATAAAATCATTACTTATAGAATGCTATAAAATTGATGTAAACTTAAATCATGATGCATGCAAACATTCTATAACTTAATGTAGTTATTAACAAACCTAAAAGGTAAGATTAAAGTTACTTAGGCGTAATATTAGTCCATTAAAATGGACTCATCAGCCACCACGCCTTACACCTCCGCCTCGCTCCCTGGAGCAAAAGCCCTAACTTAGTTAGGTTGATTGCCCCTCCTAACTACCCACCGAACAACCCACTGTTCTCCAACCTAATCCGCTTTCGCCATGCTCACCCACGACCTCTCAACACACCACCGCCACCAACGCCTTTGCCGCATCATCGCAATCCTACTAAGCTTCTCTAACAAGGCCGCAAGGTCATACTTTGCATTTCAGGTTGCCGACCATTGCCACCATTACCGAAGACCTTCAAGCGAGCTTTGAAGCTTGCTTCCCAACCAATAGCCCCAAGCAACATCTTCAGGTGCAGCGGAACTCATCCAGAAACATCCTTGGACCATCAATTGGGGGCGTTGACTACTCCCCCAAACCAATTGAACAGAAGCACCTGGCTGCTCACTGCGTGAAGAAGGTAGTGGGATTTAATCCCACCTCGGAAGCACAAGAACTGCTAGAGTGCCTTAAATTGATTTTCTCTTTGTGCCTTATCGCCTCCTAACTCGAGGGTGAGGTCCTCCTTACCCACACTGCCTGACCCGCCTAACCCGCTCCCACACCTCGGCTACTACCCACGTCGAAAGCCCCGGTCCCAGGTATGCGGATCCTTGAAACCCGATTACCTAAGCATCTGACCGAACATTGAGAAAAAGAAGAGGTAGAGAGAAAGAGAGAGCGCGAGGTCAGGGGGGTTTGCTCTCACCAGCACTTGTGCGACACTTAGTCGTGAGGAGAAGAAAGACCGCGAAGGCAGAGCAGAGAAAGAAGAGAAGAGGAAGAAGTACAGTGCCTCTTGGCACTGTAGCAGTGGACACTTAAGCGTCTAGTTGAAGATTCTGTCATCTGATTGCCTTGACAGGGAGTGCACTGTGGACTTGGTTTGAATAGTTGACATTATTTGAATATTTTCTATTATTGTATAAGGGTAATTGGTGATTCAAATCACAATTTTACTCTATTATTTTTGCACATTGGTACTTGAATTCTTGATGCATCATTCTGAATTAAGTTTTGATTGAAATTATTTATATCTTTTGATTCAAATTGTGATCTTGAGATTTATTGCAATACTTGCTCCCTGTGTTCGACCTCGGATTTCTTTCGAGCTATAAATTATATTTATTTTCGCGATTTATTGGCTATACTACAATGCAACGACTTTTAAAACACCGCTTTATCATGCAAACAATCGGGATTGGTGGACCCCTTTCTCCTACAAGCATCCTTCTTATGCCCCTACCCACCACAAGCTAGGCAGTGGATTGGGGCATTACAGTCCACGTCCATGTGGCCTCTTCTTCTACATCTGTAGCATATTGTCTCTGCACCACCTCTTCTCCTATCCCACCGCCCACCTTTCTCATCATAACCTCAGTGAGAAGTAGATGAGCGTCGAGCTTCTCTATCCCTCCGACGCCAGCTCTTGGATCTCCAAACCCTCCAGCCATCTTCCTCCACTCCTCTACCTCCATCACCACGCCGCCACATCCTAGGGTTTCCTCTCCCAAAGTTCCAAAGAGTTCTACTATTCCAATTAATCTGGGATTTCTGGTTTTATTTGAGATTGTTACTTTTACTCTAAGTTGTGACTACTTCAAAAAAATCATTTTTCAAAACCAACTCAATGGAAGGTAGGAGATCCTAGAACCCAGAATTAGTACCTTCCTTGGGTGCTGATGCCCAAGCTTCCACTTCACTGCCTTTCACATCCAATCCTATACCTCCTAAGCCTCAAACTCCCATCCATCACTCTGTTCATCTGGAGGATGACAATGATTCTGCACAATTTGAGGATTTTGAAGAACTTCCTCCACATCTCTTTACACATCATCCTTCACCACCACCACCAAACCATAGGTTCCAAACTCCTCCATATCCTAACTTTCCTAACCAACCACCACTGGAGAGGGGTCCTATGCCTAGTTTGCAACACCTATTTGAAACACACCTTCAAATGAATACCCTTACCCAACAGGTGTAATAGCTTACTCAAGCTATTAATTTTCTAGCGAACCCTCAACCTCAACCTAGAGCAGCCTAGGCACCTCAACCTTGTAGACATCAACTATGGGATTACTATAATCCCGCAATTGCACCTCCTATGCCTATGGTATGCTATCCCATTGGGGGTCGTGCTCCTAAATTGAAGCTAAACCTTATAGCAATTATTCCTCACTTCCATGGTCTTACTTCTAAGGACCCATTTCAACATTTAGAGGAGCTAAAAAATCTTGCTCAAACCTTGGGTCCGCAAGGTCATGATCAGCACACACTATTGATGAAAATGTTCTCCTTCTCACTCAAGGACAAGGTAGCTTTTTGGTTTAGAACTCTTACACAGACTACACCAATAGAAACCTAGGCTTCTTTAGAACATGAGTTCCTAAAGAAGTATTTTCCTGTAGGCCACACATACGCCTTGAGGCATGCCATCACCACTTTCACACAAAACTCAATAGAACAGATGCACGAGGCTTGGGAGAGAGTCCATAAGCTTCTAAGAAAATGTCCCCACCATGGTATCCCACGCTAACAACAGGTTCAGATCTTCTATCATGGGCTCCATGATGACGCAAGGAACTTTGTTGATGTCGCTTGTGGAGGCAATTTCCTATGTCGGGACGAGGACTCAGCTTTTGAGCTCTTCGAAGGCATGGCAAAAAATTCTATTAATAATGCTTCGATTAGTGTTTTTAATAGAAAGTCCTCTCATTCCCATTCACACACGGGGGTACATGAAGCCCAATCCAACAAAAGATTTATAGATTACGGCTAGTCAACTGGATAAGGTGGGCTTAATAGAGAAGAAAGTAGATGAAGTATGTAAATTCATGTCTAAACCTTCATCATCTTCTTCTTCTCAGTCACCTGCACCTCGTACTTCTCAGTTTCCCACAGGAAGGGAAACTGTGAACAATCTTTCTGTGACACAACCTGCATTACCAGACTCTACTTTTTCCTATCCTTCACCGGTTGGAGGAACTTTTGTTCCTCCTTACACTGACTTTCCTACACCTTCTGGAGCTTCGAAGGAGCTCCATGCCATTCACAATGACCCATATTCACAAAACTACAACCATGGATGGCGTAATCATCCAAATTTCTTGTGGTCGGGAAATTCACAGAGATCCACTTTTCAACAACCTTCTACACCACCACTTCACAACTCGATCTGAGCACCACCTCCACCACAACATGGGTATCCACCATGTGCCTACCAACAACCCCAACCTAACCCACCCAATACTCTCAACCTAGGCCTACACGAGATGATCAGTTGGGGACAATCATGAAAGCTCTTGCTGACATGCAACAACAGAATATTGCTATGTAGTAGAGACAGGACACAACATTAACTGAGATGAGAGCCCAGCTATCATACTTGACGAAATCTTATCAACCACATTCACTCCCATCTCAAGCACAACCCAGACCTCCTTTGGAAGGTCAATCACACTACATATCACAAACCTTGCACGAACCTAAGCTTTATACTGATCCTAATTCTTCCTATTCTGATCACATTTCTTATTCTAATCCACAACCACCTATTCTACTTGATCCTAATTCATTGTCTACGCCGCAATCTGATTTGAATGCCGTCACTACTAGGAGTAGTAGAAGCACAACTGATCCACCATTACTGACTTCTACATCTTTACCTGGACCTTCCATCCCCACTCCTACAACTGATTTACCTATACCTGACTCTTCTAAACCTCTGATTGATCCTCCTACTACCACTTTAGTACCTTTTCCAGAGGCCTTAGAAAAGAAGAGTGATGAAAAGAAGTCTTGTGTGGCACCTGAGGAGGATCTCCTCAAGCTCTTTGAGCAAGTCCATATAAACATCCCCTTGTTGGATGCAATTCGCCACATTCCATCTTACGCTAAGTTTTTGAAAGACCTATGCACACCTAAGCATAAGGCTAGAGTTCAAAAAGGGAGGGTCCTATAATTCTCTCAGAACAAGTGAGTTCCCTTATTTTAAACCTCCCTATTAAGAAGAAGACTTAGGAACCCCTCTTCTCTCTTGTATGATAGGAAACACCACATTTAACAGAGCCTTACTTGATCTAGGTGCTTCCATCAATCTTATCCCAACCTCCTTACTGATACATTTCGAGGTTGGCAATCTGAAGCCAACAGAGGTGTCCTTATAATTAGCTAATCGATCAGTTAAGACACCTCAAGGAGTGTTGGAAGATGTTATAGTGAGGATCAAGGACTTTTTATTTTCCTGTAGACTTTATAGTCCTCAACATATAAGTACCTGAGGATATCCAAAACACACTTATTCTAGGAAGACCTTTCTTGGCTACAGCCAAGGCAAATATTAATTGTGAGGAGGTCATTATAGAGTTGAAATTTGGAGAGCAGACAATGAAAATTGATATATTTCAGGCCCAAAGGGGACCATCATGTAGTTTAATTGAAGAAATCTATTCCTTGGATTCTCTAGATAAGTTGGTCGAGGACACATTGATTGATTCATGGTAGGTGTCGAATAGGTTGTGTTAATATGTTGAAATTGTCGTTGAAGTGAGTATAGTGGTTAACCTAAATCGAGTCTGACCATCTTTTACAAAATTTTGTTTACCTGGCCTACTTAATTTTATCTTGGTCACTTTTAGGCCCAAGGTCGATCTCAGGGAGGTGGGAATTAAAGGTGAATAAGTTTCTACGCCTTACCTAAAACGTATCTCTTCCGTGCGTTTATTATGTTTTTGGTTTTTTTCTATTTAAGATTTTTTTGCTGATAATTTTTTCCTTGAGGTACACCCTCAAAATCAGGTCCTTGGCTTTGAGCCAAATTGTTCTTGGCTTTGAGCCAACTTTGGGTTTCTAAAAAAACTGGTCCTGCTATTCGCAAGACCAAGTACCTGCAAGACAAGGATTATCTTTTCTCTTTTACTCTTTTTTTTTATCTTTTTAATAGCAGGAAATAAAAGAGAAATAAAAACAAGGTAGGTTGCTTGTAGAGAAATAAATACAGTCTATATATATATAGATATATAGATATATATATATTATATATATAGGGGTGGGGGTGGAAGTGGAAATGGCGTGTAGCACAGTGTCAAGTTGGTCCATGTCTAGTAAGATGCAACTAACAAGACGAAGTGCTACGTAGAGTGTAGGATAGATGTGTGGGAGTGTGTGCGGAGGCGCTTGTTTTACGTGGATATCGGGGAATATCAGCAACTGGTGCAGATATTCCCACGATATAATGCATGGTGGAGCAACTAGTGCAAGGGCATGTGGATACAGGTATGTGATGTGTATGTAAATATATATATAGATATATATATATAGGGTTATATAGTTATATATGTAGTTATGTATATATATACATATATACATATATATATATATACACATATACACATACATATATATATCTATTTATAAATATATACATATATATATATACTTACATATCTATATATATACATAACTACATATATACCTATATAACCCTATAAATATATATATTTACATACACATCACATACCTATATCCATACGCCCTTGCACTAGTCGCTCCACCACGCATTATATCGCGGGAATATCTGCACCAGTTGCTGATATTCCCTGATACCTGCGTAAAACAAGTGCCTTCGCACACACTCCCACACATCCATTCTACACTCTACGCAGCACTTCGTCTTGTTGGTTGCATCTTACTAGACGTGGACCAACTCGACATTGTGCTACACGTCATTTCCACTTCCACCCCCACCCCTATATATATAATATATATATATCTATATATATATAGACTGTATTAATTTCTCTACAAGCAACCTACCTTATTTTTATTTCTCTTTTGTTTCCTGCTATTAAAAAGATAAAAAAAAGAGTAAAAGAGAAAAGATAATCCTTGTCTTGCAGGTACTCGGTCTTGCGAATAGTAGGACCAGTTTTTTTGGAAACCCTAAGTTGGCTCGAAGCCAAGAACAATTTGGCTCGAAGCCAAGGACCTGACTTTGAGGGTGTACCTCAAGGACAAAATTATCAGCAAAAAAATCTTAAATAGAAAGAAAACCAAAAACATAATAAACGCACGGAAGAGATATGTTTTAGGTAAGGCGTAGAAACTTATTCACCTTTAATTTCCACCTCCCTGAGATCGACCCTGGGCCTAAAAGTGACCAAGATAAAATTAAGTAGGCCAGGTAAAAAAAATTTTGTAAAAGATGGTCAGACTCGATTTAGGTTAACCACTATACTCACTTCAATGACAATTTCACCATATTAACACAACCTATTTGAGACCTACCACCCGCCGTTGCTGGGGAGGTACACATTGAGGTAAGTTTCTACTCCATTCCTCTGATTTTCCCTTCTCACACCCTTCTCACAGGTGTTTTTGTTTGTTGGTGTGTAGGAAAACTAGTTGCAAGGAGGAGGCAAGTAGAGGAAGTCGAGGACGTAGGCAGATCCAAGGTGGGAATGAGAGCATGAAGTCGCCAGCGCCGCACTGGAGCTTCGCCCACGTTGCTGAAAAAGTAGGTCTCTCTCTCTTAGCAACTTAGGTTAACTTGTCACCTAAATAAATAAATAACCTAAAAACACTTCTTAGGATTTCTTGGGGCAAGTGGATTACAAATCACTTGCTTGATTGTTTGCCATCACCCCCACCGCCCTTGGATTTCCTGCCAAACTTCTCATAGCGAAGATCCAAGAATCTTGATTCTTGAATCTTTTATCGTTTGAAGTATTCTTTGAGGCAAGATTAAATAGATTGACTACCATCCCTCCTTGCCTCATTTATCCGCAATTCGGGATCACATTTTTGGTGGGGAGACTTGGAATTGAGTTGATTCCAACCCCACCATGACCTTTCACGTGCCTTAGATTTGATCCCGAATATTTCAACCTCAAAACTTTAATTTTCTTTACATTATCTTGTGGTTGAGCCTTGTGTGTGGAACATCATTTTGGTGATTGGGAGAACTTGAATTGAAGTGCTTTGGCTTCCTTTCACACTAACCTAAAATTGACTCGTGCATCCACACATAGAAATTTCCACCTAGGGAAGCCCATTGCATTTTGAGCATGCATTAACCAACTCACATTGAAGAAGGGTTTGTTGGGCATAGAAGAACTTGTATTTTCTCAAAACCTGGAGATTGGTTGAATTGGTAACTCACCAAAATCTTAAAATCCATACTACTTAAGGCTGAAATTCTAAAAATCATTCACCATCTAAAACTTCAATTCAAGGAGATTTTCCCGTTGCATGCTTGGTTTACACACTTTCTAAAATCAACGCACTTGGGCATTACCCATATACAACGCCCTTCACATTCCTGAAGCACTTAATCCTAAGCCTCTAATTAAAACTGGTAGCAACTTGACCCTTATTAAGGATTGGAGGTCTAACTACCTGCGTGTAGTGCCTACGTGCTGGTGCGGGTTCCTGCGTGCTATCGAGTGTCTAAGACTGGGGCAAACAGCCTTTCAATCTGGCCCGGTGGTTCCGCGGTGCTCGCATTTGGTTCCGTAGGTTGTGATAGTAGGTAACTTAGATCTTTAGGTCTAAGGGCACATTGTAGAGGTTAGGACTTTGATTGCCTTGATTTGTCATCAAGTGTACCTTTGCGATGTCATTTCTCTCATCCCCTTTTCCCTTCTTATCTCCCCAATTCTTCCTGCGGTAGTGCATGTTTGGGAGGAGGTCACAAAACCCTGAATTGTTTGAATTGTCTAATAACTCCAGAAGGAAAGAAACTGAATCGTCATCCTCCTCCACAAACATGGCTGCACACCCACCCCCAAATCCCGAGGGAGGAAACCACCCCCCCTCAAATCCCACCAGGTGGTGGAGCCATGGACCCCATAACCCACCTCCAAGCCCAAATGGAAATGTATAATGAACAGATTGAAGCCATTAGGGAAACCTTGGAGGAAATGTAGAATCCTCCCAAACGGGAGGAGCCTAGGTCTCTTAGCTCCTATCAAAATCCCACTGCTACAGAGACCATAGGACAAATTCGGGTCCCCATGGGCGGGGATGATTTTGAATTGAAACCCAATATAATTGGCCTGATTAACTTTCATTTCCATGGTCTTGCAAGTGAAGATCCTTTTCTCCATTTGGAGGACCTAACCCGATTGGCTGAAACGGTTAAACCAAGAAACATCGGGTTATAAATTGTCCCCATGAAAATGTTCCCGTTTTCATTGCAGGATAAAGCGTCGCAATGGTTACGCACACTTGGGAGAACCATCCATTCTTGGGAAGAGATGCGAACAGCATTTCTCAAGAAATTCTTCCCAATCGGGCGAACCAATGCGCTTCGCCATGCTATAACTTCCTTTACACAACAAAACGGCGAACAGTTTCATGAGGCTTGGGAGAGGTATAATGACCTCCTCCGGAAGTGTCCGCACCACGGTCTGCCTAAGTGGCATATAGCCCAGATTTTCTATTATGGGCTAAACGAGACTTTGAAGCAGATTGCAGACGCTTCCTGTAGAGGGAATTTCATGAATAAAGACGAGAATGGAGCATTCGAATTATTTGAAAACATGAGCGAAAACTCAATGAACAATGCCTCCATTGTCACCTTTAATCGTACCAGCCTACCCTGTAATGTTCACGAAGTTGACATGGGACCCTCCCATTCATCCACTGATCTTAACCTTATCGCATAAAAATTTGATGAGGTCTCTTTCGTGCACAAGAAGATGGACGAGCTTCTGGCCAATCCCGCCCATTCTATGGCAAACACCCCCACCTCACCACTTCGTCACAATCCCAATCCTTCCAACGCCAGGTTTGTCCCCAAAAACCCCGTGACATCTTCCTTACCGAGTGTCGCACCAAGCGATTTGGTAAGTCATGTGGATCTGGCTTCTGCAAGCCAGTATTTTGACATGGAGGACCAAGCCTCCGTGTGATCGGATGCATATTTACATGCGAACTCATCTTCTAGCTTAAAAGACGCTTGCGCCCTGAGGAACAACCCGTTCTCTGCTACTTATAACCTAGGGTGGCGAAATCATCCGAACTTCGCATGGTCCAATAACCCGCAGCGCCAAAACCCCGTGAGTGGGCCAATGCGACCATCCGCACCTGTCATCCCAAGGGCCCAGTCTAATCCTGTGGCGAATCCGCCATCGGGTCCTTGCATACTGCAAACAGAACACGCATCGAGTCCTCTTGATAAACTAATGTGAATGATGACGGAAATGTCTAAGCACCATGAAGAGAATATGACCACTCTTCAGCACCAATTGGCGCAGCAGAATGCTGAGATCAGTCAACTACGTATGGCGACTCGATCTCAGGGCACTCTTCCAGCCCAACCTGTTCCCAACCTACGAAATTTCGTACCCCGTGGTCTTCAACCACAGGTACGACCTTCTCAGGGACAGGTTCATCAGATTTTGCAAGTACCGAGCATTCCTCCAGGATTCCAGGCTAATCTTGCTACAGCACCTCACCCTTATGTCCCTATTGTGAACCCTCTTCCGGCTTATGATCCCACTGGACCCGCAACGTCCAATGCGATTACTACGAGGAGCGAAAAGCAAATCGTCGATCCGCCTCGACCTGATCCTGGCCCATCTTTTTCATCGCCCTTTCATTCGGGATGCGCACCGCATTCGTGAGAGGACGATACCCCCAAATTAGTGCCAGAATCGGTCCCATTCCCTAAGGCTCTACTGAGGGAGCCAAAAGGCAAGAAAAAGGATACGCAGGCCTTTGATAACCTACGTAATTTATTCAGGGATGTTGAAATCAAGGTACCCCTGTTAGAGGCTATCGACCACATACCTACTGTCACCCGATTTTTCAAAGACTACACTGCACCCAGGCGACAGTCAAAGAAAACAAAGAATCCAGTGGTTCTCTCGCCTCATTCGAGTTGTGCTATACTGTCAAATCTACCACCGAAGCAGAAAGATTCGAGCACATAGCTTATTTCTTGTAGCATCCAAGGCTGCAATTTTAACCATGCTCTGCTTGATCTAGGATCTTCCATCAATCTTATACCAACCATCATGTTTGAGAAATTCTCCTTAGGAAATTTGAAACCCACCCCTGTCATGTTACAGTTGGCAGATCGTTCTGTCAAAATACCAAAGGGTATGGTGGAAGACGTGGTGGTTAGGGTCAACAGTCTCTGTTTTCCTATTGACTTTCTTGTTTTGATATGGAAGTTCCTAGCTCACTTTCTGATTGTCCGATCATCCTTGGTCGACCTTTCTTGGCCACAGCTCGCGCCCATATCGACTACGAGTCGGGCTGTATTGAGATTGCCATTGGATCTGAGAAGCTCAAGCTTAACATCTTCAAGGCAGCCAATAACTTTGATTACAATTGCATCAAGGATGATACGTCTGACGAGGACATGGCCGTCAGCGCATGTATCAGACTAATAGAGACCTATTCTGACTGTTGTGGATTGCCTTTAAACACAGACGATTGCCTAACCAACACATATTGTGACATTCCCCCATCCCTCCCTTTTTCCGTACCTTCTCCTGACCAGACTTCTGATGAGGTTTTCTCCGCTTCCCATACCTTGTGGTCTGAGTCATATTCGGGCTACTCACCGCCGGTCCACACTCTTGAAGATCGGATTGCCCTTTCTTTCCTGCCACATCAGGCGGAATTGCAACTCCACACTGGGATCTTGAGCCCAAATACTGCTCACTGGGGCTATCCTTTTTTGGATCCATCTATCCAAGATGCCCCTCTTCTTGGCCAAACTGAGGGCCAACTTCTTCCTCCTGACTTGTTTTCTTCTGATTCGCTTGGGACACTCTCATCCCAAGGAATGCCTGATCTTTCACGATCCTCTCCAGAGCTGAAAGAGTTGCCTAATACGCTTAAGTATGTTTTCTTGGGACCAAATGAAATGCTCCCCGTAATCATTAGTTCAAAATTGACCAGGGAGCAAGAGTGCAAACTAACAAAGGTCCTTATGGAACACAAGGCAGCCATTGGATGGTCCTTATCAGACTTAACTAGCATTAGCCCCTCCTACTGCACTCACCGTATATATACGGAGGAGGAGGCTCGACCTTCCCGCGAGATGCAGCGACGACTCAACCCTAACATGCGGGAGGTCATTAAAAAGGAAATTACTAAGTGGCTAGATGCGGGTATAATCTACCCGATCAGCAATAGCCCCTGGGTGAGTCCAATTCACGTCGTACCCAAAAAGGCGAAACTCACCATCCGTGTCAATGACAGGAGCGAATCCATCCCTACACGCACTCCTACATCTTGGAGAGTGTGTGTAGATTATAGGAAACTTAATGCTGCAACTAAGAAAGATCACTTTCCGCTACCTTTTATTGACCAAATCCTGGAGCGGTTAGCGGGAAATAAATTTTTCTGTTTCCTAGATGGATTCTCTAGATATAACCAGGTGGCAATTGACCCCCGGGACCAAGAGAAAACCACCTTTACCTGTCCCTTCGGCACCTTTGCATTTAGAAGAATGCTGTTCGGACTTTGTAACGCGCCAGCAACTTTCCAGAAATGTATGTTGGCGACATTCCATGACATGGTGGGTGACTTTCTCGAGGTTTTCATGGATGACTTTTCAGTCTTTGGACCCTCTTTTGATGACTGTCTTGCCAACCTGACCCGTATCCTTCGGAGATGTATTGATGTGAATCTCGTGCTTTCCTGGGAAAAAAGCCATTTTATGGTACACGAGGGAATTGTTCTCGGGCATATCATCTCCGATAGGGGTATCGAGGTTGACAAAGATAAGCTTGATGTAATTGCTGATTTACTTGTGCTTGGCTCTGTCAAACAAATTTGCTCCTTCTTGGGACATGTCGGTTTCTATAGGAGATTCATCAAAGACTTCTCCAAGATTTCTAGACCTTTAACTCATCTCCTATCGACCAATGTACCCTTTGATATGGGCCACGACTGCATACAAGCATTCACGCAGCTACGTGAGGCTGTCACCAAGGCCCCTATTCTCCAGCTGCATGATTGGTCCCTCGACTTTGAACTCATGTGTGACGCTTCCGACCTTATAGTCGGAGCCATCCTGGGACAAAGATGCGATAGACACCCCTTCGCGATGTACTACGCCAGTAAGACGTTGGACGAGGCCCAGCGTAATTATAGAACCACTGAAAAAGAACTACTGGCGGTCATCTTTGGGCTAGAGAAACTCCTCTCTTACCTTCTGGGCTTGCATGTTATTGTATTCACTGACCACGTGGCCATTCGCCATCTCATGCACAAGAAGGATGCCAAGCCTAGACTGATTCGTTGGATCCTTCTGCTCCAAGAATTTAACATTGAGATCGCGACAAGGCTGGAGCCCAGAATGTTGTTGCCGATCATCTCTCGAGACTGGACCCTGACCACATTGGACTTACCCTGCCAATCAATGAGGTTTTTCCTGATGAGCAGCTTTTGGCAATTAATGTGGCAAGTGGACCTTGGTATGCCAACATTGCCAATTACCTTGCTTCTGGTTCCCTTCCACGTGGCTGGCCTAAAAACCAGCGCGAGCGTCTCATTGCAGAAGCAAAGTATTATTTCTGAGATAATCCACTACTTTTTTGAATAGGTGCTGACCAAATCATCCATCGCTGTATTCCTGATAGCGAATTCCCCAGTGTGCTATCCTTCTGCCATAATCAGGCCTGCAGAGGCCATTTCTTTGGGAGGAAAACTGTAGCCAAGGTGTTGCAATGCGGTTTCTTTTGGCCCTCCCTTCACCAGGATGCACACAATTATGCCAAACATTGCACTAGGTGCCAGTCGTTAGGGTCAATGTCATGTCATGACATGATGCCCTTGCAACCCATCCTAGCTGCTGAAATCTTCGACATATGGGAAATCGATTTCATGGGTCCCTTTCCTCCTTCCAACGGCTTCAAATACATCCTCGTGGCTGTTGATTACGTTTCAAAATGGATCGAAGCTATTCCCACGCGCCATGCTGACCATGTCATATCCACTTGATTTGTCAAAGACCACATTTTTGCACGCTTTAGGATCCCTCGAGCCATTATCTCGAATGTAGGAAGCCATTTTACCCATGCTTCTTTTTGGGCACTTTTGAGGAAATATGGAGTCCACCATCGTATCGCATCTCCATATCATCCTCTGACGAACGGCCAGGCTGAGGTGTCGAACCGACAAATCAAGCAAATTCTCCAGAAAACGGTTCGGCCTGACCGTAAGGATTGGTCCGACAAGCTGATTGATGCACTTTGGGCGTACCGGACCACCTTTAAGGCTCCCCTACGTATGTCTCCTTATAGAATCGTTTACGAGAAGCCTTGTAATTTGCCCTGTGGAGCTAGAGCACCGCGCTTATTGGGCGGTTCGCCAATGTAACCTCGACCTAGACCTGTGTGGTCGAGAAAGGAAACTCCAACTCCAAGAGCTGGAAGAGCTCCGTCGTGAAGCCTATGATTCTGCCTTAACTTTCAAGCAACTCACTAAGGCTTTTCACGATAGCCGAATTCGGCGAAAGGAATTTGAGCCATCTCAGCAAGTTTGGCTTTACAATGCCCGGCTCAAATTCTTTCCTAGGAAATTGAAGTCCAAATGGACTGGTCCCTTCTTGGTCTTGAGACCATTTCCCAACGGGGCCATTGAAATTGAAGATCCTAAATTTGGGCATAAATTTACGGTCAATGGGAAGCGTTTAAAACCTTTTCTTACTCATGAACCTGTTCCCGTTGGAGAAACTGTTGCCCTGCTGGAGGGTAACTAATTTCGTGCCTCATTCTGAGTCCAGCTGGGGACGTTAAATTCAGCGCTCATTAGGAGGCACCCCAGCATCACTCCCCCACTGTCACGTACACTTCACACCTTTTCACTTCACCACCCACCATCCACCCACCCTACCACCCTGCTATATACCTTGCACCTCAGCTTTCATTTACCCTACCCTGCATGCATATAAGGACATAGCATCGTTTGGCATGGGGGGGTGGATAGGCATCTATAGGATCTGGGTATTATATGGTATCATGTAGCTTCCATCCATCTGTAAATATGTACATAAAAAAAAAGGTGTTTAGTAATGATCTAAAGGCTGAAACAAAAATACAATAAGTGTTTATGGATATTCAACCACTGTTTTGAAGACTTTCCAGGCCACAGAAGCTTGATTCGCTTAGGCTCGGCTTAATTCACTTGAGCATTGACAAGATAGATCGGAATCTCTCCTAACTAAGGATGTATTCTTGTACCTAAGACATCAGTACAGGATCCGTTGGTTTGCTTCTACGCGAGAGCCTAAGTAATCTTGGTTCACACTACACATATCAAGAAAGACCAGGTGAATATAAGATCCAACCCTAGTGTTCATTAGGGAAGGTGGAGTCCTTACCTATGCACGTAGGTAGACTTTTTATCCCAAGGTTTAGTCTTGTGTCTAGGAGAAACTCTTTCCACCAAAAAGGAACTCTCCCACCAAAAGAAAAGTGTGCTCCTCCAAATAAAGTTGTAAGAGATATACTGACACTTGTTTCAAAAAAAAAAAATCTATGCAAATAAGTTAGTATATCTCGCAAATATCTATAAATTCTTCTCCCTAAAAGGGCTTTCAGGGCAAGTTACAAATACCCTGTTTCTACCATATATTCTTTGAGCCACAAATGTGATAAAATGGCAATTGAGTTTTCCGTCATCTTTTTAAGGGTCAATCTAAAGACACGAGCTGAAACTAAGACCAACCTTCACTTAAAGATTCGTGAAATCCTAGGCTTGAGTCTTAATGTTCATCTGGTCAGTCTTGATCCTTCACTATGCACAAGCCATAATCTCTTGAGCTCTCGAGTACGGCAAAAACCTTCTGAGTCTTGGAAATCATACTTAAGGTTTAAATATCAAGAGTCAAGGTTAGTTGAGAGATGGTCTATTTCACATAAGACTTAAAGTATTAGTAGTCTTCTCCGCAATTGGTTCTCACAATATCCAACAAATAAACACACCCATGTCGCCTCAGAAGAAAATCTTCAGCTTAAGATCATTTCTAAATACAATACAAAATGTTTTGCTAGGGACTAGCAAAAGATAAGCATGGGAGTATGATTGCATAGAAAAATACACCAATAAATATGCCATCTTGTGTTATTTCCTAGCACTGCCATTGCATCTTATGTAGCTATAGTTGCATTTGTAAAAAGACACATGCATGTATTTTTAAAGAGGGGAGGAGAATGCAAATAATTGGCCATTTAATTAACATCTTCTTCAAGTGCTGCCTTGCAATTTCACCTTCATTTCTTTATTTGCTTTGAAATCTTCTCCCTTGCGTGGCTGCAGGGCATGAGGCTTGCGCCTCTTCGCGCCATTCCTCTGCCAGCAACATGGCTGGGCAGGCGATGCCGACAGCATGGCTGTGGCAGGCTCCTATATGGTCGAACCCGTATAGGTTGTTAATATGATGATTTTATCGTTGAAATGTGTATAGCGGTTAACCTAAATCAGACCTAACCATCTCTTTACAAAATTTTTAACCTGGCCTACTTGATTTTATCTTGTCACTTTTAGGCCCAGGGTCGAACTCAGGGAAGTGGGGTTACAAGTCGAGTTTCTACGCCTTTCCTACAAAGGAGTCTCTTCCGTTCATTTATTGTGTTTTTGGTGTTTTTCTTATTTAGACTTTTTCTGGTAATCTTTGTCCTTGAGGCACACCCTCAAAATTGGGTTCTTGGCTTTGAGCCAAAACAGAGTTCCAAGACGGGTCTTGCTATTCGCAAGACGGAGTTCTTGCAAGTCAAAGATTATCTTTTCTCTTTTATATATTTTCTTTTGTCTTCTTACTATCAGGAAAGCGAAACAGAAATAAAGTAAATATAGTATATATATATATAGGTATATAATATGTATATAAAGGGGTGGGGGTGGAGGCAGAGATGGAGTGTAGCACGATGTCGAGTTGGTCGTCATCTAGAGAGACACCACCAACAGGACTAGGTGCCGCATGGAGCGTGGGATGGATGGTGGATGATGTATGCGACCACGCTTTTTGTACGCGTGTATCGGGGAATATCAACAACTGGTGTAGATATTCCCACGATACAGCGTATGGTAAATAATGTGAAAATATATATATATGTATATATGTAAATATATCTATATGTATATATATATGGTTATAAATATATAGGTATATATATATATGCAGATATATATGTATATATAAGTGTATATGTCTATATATATACATGTATGTATATATATATAACTAAGTGTATATATATATATATACATGTATGTATGTATATATAGTTATAGATATATATATGTATATATATATATATATATATATATATATATAATATATGTATATAGGTATATGTATCTAGATATGTATATATATGTATATATATATATAGTTGTATACATATATATATATATATATATATATATGTATGTATGTATGTATCTATACTTAGTTATATAGGTAATATATATATAGATATATGTATATGGGTATAGATATATGTATATATGTAAGTATATATGTATATTTATATAAGTATATGTATATATGTATATATGTATATATGTATGTATGTATACTAATACATAAGTATATAGATACTACTATATGTATGAATATAAGTATATATATATATATATCTATACATGTATATATATATGTATATAAATATATGTATATATATATATATTAATATATAAGTATACGTATATATATAGATATATATATGTTTATAATAGAGTTTATGTGTGCGTGGGTGTGTGGAAGTGTTGGTGTAGGTGTGTGTGTGCGTCAGTGTAAAGAGAGAGTGAGTGTTGTGAGTGTGGTGAGAGAGAGAGAGAGAAAGAGAGAGAGGAAAGAGCAGCCGCTCTGCTGGAGGTGAGGAAGGGCGTTTTAAGTCGTCTGCACATGAAGGCCATCGTCTGATGGCTTCCGCGTGCAGGGGCGTATTAGCACAGAGGAGAGCACCTGCGCCGACCAGTTGCGAGCGCGGAGAGCTTGCGACAGAGCACGCGGGGCTGGAGGGCGAGGGCGCCTGCAACTTGCGTGGAAGCTTGCAGGTGCCGCAGGGGGCGGGGAGGTGCTTGGTCGGCCGCTGCAGAGGAGTGCAGCGACTAATTGCGAGCGACAGTGCGTGCGACAGAGTGGAGAAAGCGAAGGCAGAGAGGGCTTGCAGGTGCGCGCGGAGGGCTGGGGCGCCTCCGCGTGCACCTGCAGGCGTGCGTAGAAGGAGCTGCTGCTGCTGCTTCAAGCTTCAGACCTTGAAGCTGCTCCAATGGCAGGAAGGTGCGGGAACGCAAAAAAAATGAAAACAGACCCACCACGCCCACCGGCTCTTTGAAGAGCTGGGCGGTGGTGGTCTCACTGTGGTGGTGTGCACCACAGTGA
This sequence comes from Thalassia testudinum, assembly GCA_037157565.1. NCBI lineage: Eukaryota > Viridiplantae > Streptophyta > Magnoliopsida > Alismatales > Hydrocharitaceae > Thalassia > Thalassia testudinum. The sequence goes on from JAZHRO010000073.1 coordinate 29,136,993, forward strand.
GGGTTCCTGCCTGCCGAGTATCTCCTTGGAGGAGGACCGGCGTATGGAGGGGAATGGAGAAGGTGGTGGCCTGGAGAAGAGAAGGTGTACTGCTGCATTTCTTTTTGGTTGCTGGGACCAGGCCTCCCTCCAAAGTCAGGAGCTACGGTCTTTAAATAGAAGAGGAAGGCATGGATGTGCATGGCTCATGTGGCTGTAGGGAATGGTTGGAATGGCTTGGCAGGGAATGGCAAGTTACAGGGAAGGGCTGCTGCAGCATGGCGCGAGGAGAAGATGCATGCAGCCGTAGGGAAAATTAAAAATCAAGTGGAAATAAAAATAGAGGTGGTGGATTTTTGCAAAGAGGCACTTGAGGAAAAAAGGTAAAATGCAAGGCCACTTATTTCATTCTTCTTTCCTCTCAATTAGGTGCATGTATACATGTATTTTTACAAATGCAACTACGGAATCCTAATATGCACAGGTAGTGCTAGGAAACACTAACAGTCACTTCCCTCTACCGTCAGGCCATCTTCCTCCCCTCTCCCTCTCCATACACAGTATCTCTTCTCCCTGAAGAGACACACTGCAAGTAGGAGAAGACCCACAGTGGTTCCACAACCTCCACTGTAAGTTCCACCACTGCCCAGCTCTTTCGTGAGCAGGTGGGCATGGTGGTTTCTCCTTCTTGATTCACTGTAGTTCGTTATTTCCACCATTGCTAGAGCTTCAAGTTCTGGAGCTCCAGTAGCAGCAATGCCGGTCCGCTGCTCCGCTAGCCACTGAGCACGCCCCTACAAGCCCTCTGTGAGCTCTTTCCATGCGCGCAAGCACCTTCCAGCATGCCCCTGCACGCAGAACCAGCTACAACCGGTCGCCCACTCCACGCAGCACTGTAGCTACTGTTCACGCCTCTCAGCGCGGAACTGTAGCTACAGTGCGGTGACCGGTTTGTTTCTCACTTATCCGGTCACCGCGCGCTCTCTCTCCTCACCCTCAACCCACTCCAGCCGGTCGCCAGTGTCTACGTCCATGCCTGCACTCGCCCGCATCCACATGTGCCCGCACCCACACTCGCCCGCGTCCACTCTCGCCCATAGCGTAGTGCGCTACGCTACACTCTCTCACCCGCACCCGCACTCATCTACACCTGCACGCCCCTTGCGCGCCTGCGTCCGTGTGCCCGCGCACCCAGACGATGCTCTCACCCGCCAGATGCCTTAAACTCTCTCTCTCTCTCTCACACTCCTCTCCAGTACACACACTCGTACGCACACTCACTTCGCGCAAGGGGCGCGTGTGGGCATGCAGGTGTAGATGAGTGCGGGCGCGGGCGAGAGAGTGTAGTGCAGCGCACTGCGCTACGGGCGAGAGTGGACACGGGCTAGTGCAGGCGTGGGCGCATGTGAATGCGAGCGAGTGCGGGTGCGGGAGCAAACGATGGCGACCGGCTGGAGCGAGTTGCGGGCGAGGAGAGAGAGCGCGCGGTGACCGAATAAGTGAGAAACAAATCGATCACCGCACTGTAGCTACAGTTTCACACTGAGAGGCGTGAATAGTAGCTATAGTGCCACACGGAGTGGGTGACCGGTTGCAGCCAGTTCTGCATGCAAGGGCGCACTGGAATGCACCTGCGCGCGCGGAAAGAGCTCGTGGAGGGCTTGCAAGGGCGTGCGCAGCGACTGGCGGAGCAGCGGATCAGCGTTGCTGCTGCTGGAGCTCCGGAGCTTGAAGCTCTGGCAATGGTGGAAATAGCGAACTGCAGTGAATCAAGAGGGAGAAACCACCACTCCCACCTGCTCACGAAAGAGCTGGGCAATGGTGGAACTCACAGTGGAGGTTGTGGAACCACTGTGGGTTTTCTCCTGCCTGTAGTGTGTCTCTTCTAGGAGAAGAGATACTACGTATGGAGAGGGAGAGGGGAGGAAGATGGCCTGACGATAGAGGGAAGTGACTGTTTGTGTGTGTGTGTTTTTCAGGCTCTCCCCTCGCAAGGAAGATAGCCAGGCTTTTTAAAGAAGAGGGAGCCTGCCACAGCCATGCTACCGGCATCGCCTGCCCAGCCATGTTGCTGGCAGAGGAATGGCGCGAAGAGGCGCAAGCCCCATGCCCTGCAGCCACGCGAGGGAGAAGATTTCAAAGCAAATAAAGAAATGAAGAAGGTGAAATTGTGAGGCAGCACTTGAAGAAGATGTTAATTAAATGGCCAATTATTTGCATTCTCCTCCCCTCTTTAAAAATTCACGCATGTGTCTTTTTACAAATGCAACTATAGCTACCTAAGATGCAATGGCAGTGCTAGGAAATAACACAAGATGGCATATTTATTGGTGTATTTTTGCTATGCAATCAATTCACACAACTTAGAACCTCAACACCCTTTGGCCTTTGACTTAACTCTCCCTGAGGCACCAACCTTAGAAACTGAGGACTTACACCAGCACTGAAAAGGAATTGTTAGTAGTAGTATTTGCACTGGAAAAATTTAGACCTTATCTTTTAGGTTCCCACATTATAGTCTACCCTGACCACACCGCAGTTCAACATCTTCTTGCCAAGAAGAACATGATATCTCATCTGATTAGATGGATCCTACTGTTGTAGGAGTTTGATTTAGAGATTCATGACAAGGCTGGGAAGCAGAATGTGGTAGCTGACCACTTATCCCGCCTTCCTTTTGAAGCGATATCTTCTTCACTTCCTGATGGTAACACCATCATGAGCCATAACTAGCTTTATTTAGTCATAATCAAGTAACAAATGCTCCTACATAGTCGCTTGAGATTCATAATTCCACTCAGATCCATTCTGAGAGAACATTAAATCAGGGCTAATTCTGCAGTTTTAACATCACATCATGAAATCAAAGTAACCACAGGGTTTGCCAAGGGTTAATCTAAGTTCAAATGAGCATTAAAGTCTAATAAGAGGGTCCACATAGACAGAAATAGGGTTTCATGCATTTCAAGAATCAAATTAGCACCCAAAACCTTAATTTCAGACCCTCTTAAATTATAGAGGTTTCGATTAGGATAAAATTCATCTAAACCTCCTAAAATTCATAAAAAATTATTCCTTGAAGTTTGGTATCTTTTATTTGACCATCTGAATCTATTTTAATCTTAAACAGAGTCACAAATAGATTTTTGCCCTAATTTAGGCTTCTACACAAATTACCCAATCAAACTTGGTCAAACTAAAATATGACTTCACCACTAGATTTCTTGGGTCCAAATTAGGTTTATACCAAAATTTGGGCCCAATTAGAATTCATCTTGACCTAGTTTGCAATCCAGTCCCTTAAAACTCTATTCTTCACATACCCTAGTTTTGAAATTCCTTGCATTTAGCCCCCCAAGTTTGTCATCTTTTTCACGAAAAGCCCCCTTCCACCATTAGTAGTGTGAACCCAAAGCATTGACCTTTAATCTAGGATTTCTCCCTAATTTCTAGACCAATCCCTTCCAAAATTGAAAGGGATGATCTTGAGGAAGTCCCCAATCATCTAAATCACATCTTGGACCTTGATTTGATCCACAGAGCTCGTGTGAACTCCTCAAGATCATGGATCTTCCTCCCTAAAAATCCAAGCTCCTTAAGCTTGTTTTATTGTCTAAAGCTTGCCCTGAGCTCTATAAAAGCTCCCTCATAGCGAGGCCTTGATCCTTAGATTGGTTTGGCCTCATTTCTTCACCAATTCTCTTTCTCTGGCTACTTCCATCGTAACTCTGGTGACATCACTTCCTCCGACTTCCTCACCCACTACCACATACTATAGGCACCGGGATCATCTTCCTCGCCTTCCACTGCTCCTCAATAGCCACAACAGGAGTTCCCAGACCCACCCCATCGTCGCCACTCCATCACCGAAAGTTTCTCCTTCCCAGGCACTAGCCAATCACATCCAGTGCCTCCCTTGCCCTTTTGTCCAACAATTTAGGCCTTAACCACTCCCTCTTATTCTCTTAAATCTCCTTATCTCTTTCTCTCCCCAATTCAACCAACACCCCCTCCATCTTCTTCCACTCTTGCCGAACTCCGGTGAGGCCTTCCACCCTCCGCAGACCTCTAAATGACCAACTATCACCTCCACAACCTCCACCTCATCTCCATGATCAAAACCCCACACTTAATTCCACCACACACCCATTAAAATACCCTATCGACCAACCCATCATCCGCACTACCTCCTCGACTTCGCCAGTCCACCACACACCCCCATACACCACATCACGACAACCACCGCACTCGTCGGACACTGGCGAAGATCTTGAGTTATTTTGATTGGGTCGTGAGGCCGTATTTTATTCTTCAGGTCTTTGCCAGAGCACCATTGTCGCCTTTGTCTTCCTCGACCATGTCCACTCATCTCTGACCGCCATCTAACCAATTGTAGCATGCAATCAAAGCGGTTGCAATTCTCGAAGCTTCCCATGCCTTGAACTGGGTGTTGCAGCAATAGCAGTAGCAGCAATAGATCAAGACTCCTGCAGTTGCACGCACATGAAGGTGCCCTAGTAATAGTCCCACATCGTGTGGGACAAACTCATAGCCAAGCATAAATTGATTTTGTGATCTTTGCTTACCACCCAAGTCACGAGGGATCGGGTCCCTCTCACATGAGCTCGTACACCTCGCTTACACTCACGCTCGGTGAGCCTGGTCCCCTTCCCGGATCCAATAACCCGCCTATATCCCCGATTACCCCAAAGTCTGAGAGAGAAGAGAAGAGGAGAGATCTGTGATGAGGAGGGGGAGGGTTTTTCTCTAAGATCCTTGGGTGCGTACTGAAGAGGAGGCTAACACTTAGCCTCTGAGTTGCCTTGTGTTATGCTTGAAGGCTTAAGGAAGGAGAAGGCTGTGCTTGAGAAAGGCCTTGAGAAAAGAGGAAGCCCTCTTGTTTGCATGTGAAGGCTTGAAGAAGAAAAGGCCTTAAGAAGCTTGGGCACCTTTGTGTGCCTTCTATTGGTGCTGTGCTTCTGATAAGGCATCTGATGCCTTATTATGTCGTCTAAGGCTTTGAGGTTGATTCTGCAACTACTGTTGGAACATTTAAGTACCTAAGTTATCTGATTGAGAATACTGCTGGATTACTTGAGTAATTTGAATATGAGATGCATGCTTAATTAGAGGGATCTAAATGGTGATCTAAATCACCATTTTTTAGGTTTCTTCTATTCTTTTTGTCTCTATACTTTCTGAGATACATTGGATTATATTTGATTATCAATCTGAAAAGTTTTATTTATTGCTTATCTGTTATTGTGCTTAATTTATGTGCTCATTTATTCGGAATGAAGATTAATGTGTGAATTCCACATTTGCTCCCTACGAACGACCTCGGACTCCAATTAGATTATGAGTTTATAAATTTAAGTGTTTGTGTGATTTTGTTGATTATACTACAATACATATATTTCTTAACACTCGACGAAAGCACTACAACATTTTGGCGTCGTTACTGGGGAGCAACAGGATATTCACCATTAGTCGTATCTTTCTTGATTTATTTGAGCACTAACTGGCCCTATCTACTTTACTTGAGATGTTGTGAGGTACATCACGAAGAGATCTTCCACACAATCAACCACTCCAGAGGTAGGTAAGATTTTTCTTCTTCCCTAATCAATCTCCTAAACATGGAAAAGAAAAAAGGAAACAAAATCAATTAGGATTCATATAACGTACTTTCTTAGTAATTATCATGCAAAGGAAAAGTTTCCTAATTTGCGAACTTAATTTGATATCTGATTGAAGTGAGATGATTTGTTTAGAGATTCCCTATCCTGAATTCCTGTACCTAATAGGGATTTAAGCTTAATTTGTAAACATCTTGGACTACTCACTTTCTTGTTTGAGTCTAAGGTGTATATTTGAGATTAAATTGGACTTGAAATAGAGCCAATCAGGGTTTCTACATTAGGGATTTTGACGTGTTAGTACACATTTTCCTGAATTAAAGGAAATTGATCTTCCCACATTTATGTACTACCCAAGCCCTTCTTTGAAAAGGTCTATTCAAGGAAAACCCTAAAAATCAGGCTCTAAATTCACTTGAATTCTAAAATTTTGGACCTAATAACCTGAGAGTCAATTCAGGGTGATTTTGGATCTTGGCCCAGATTTCATCCTCAATCCTTTACGACAGGTTAGGTGAAGTTGGTCTACTTTGTGAGCCAATCAACCTTTAAGTTAGGTCACAAATTGAATCAACCTCTAATAAAGTGAAATCCAAGGCATAAGTTAAGACTAAAATTGGTAGACTTAAGGTCTCAATTCACACATTCCGGTCTACTTGGAACCGCAGTGACAAGGAAGGTTGGGTAGGGGAAACCTTGTAACTCGTGGGGACGCTCTACTATGTAGGGGTCTTTGCAGGACTCTCCCTTCCTGGCTGCCCAAGTACTTCTTGGGTGTGTGGATTTTTGATTCAAAGGTATCATCCGCCTCGAAATAGCTTTAGTCATCCAAAAATCTTTGGGTGCCTTGATTGGGTTCAATTCATATCCAGTCCCTCATCAATTCTCTAGAGCACATACACAGGAAAGGTCCTTAGGTTGTTGACCTAAAGGCCTCATTAGAGTTGATCTTCTGTGGGATTTCTACTCTAATCTAATTGATTCAATTTGAACCTGAATTTAATTCTACATCTTTATTCACCCATTTGATTTGGAAATGCAACCTGATAATTTAGGAAGAATATTTAAGAAACCTGAATCCCAAATGAGCATGAAAGAAAAGATGATTAAGGCTACTCTTAGACATCATGATGAATATTACAAAACCTCATATCAATCTAGGCACATTCAAGTTAATATACCAATAACAACAACCCACATTATGAACCGTGCTGGAATGATATTTACACAAATGATACATGGTTCAACCCGGGATGAGCTTTTATTAGAATACAGTGAATTGTGGAGACTACACAATACTGAGTATATACAATGTTTGTCAAATCCACAACTTTGGGAAATACACCAAGGTCTCATGGAGAAACATAGGTATATGCTAAATACATTACAACACACCATTGATCAAAAATACCCATATCAACATTCAGAAATTGTTGAGACATCTTGGAGCAATATTAAGGATCAATATGATTTCCTAGAGCCCGAGTACAAAAATAGAGGTTGTTGTGAACTCGCAACCCAAATGGAATCAAATTCAAACTCTGAGATTGACATGCCTGATCTTGATATGTGTTGGGAGGATCCAATTGCAAGTGTTCCCAATTCTGAACCAACCTTAGAGAACTATGAAGCTGGTCCATCATGCCTTGATTTCCCAAACACCTGTAGTAAGCTTGAATTAGAACCTCTTGAGGATGTAATTCCCAAGCCTTATCCTATTAAGGTAATCCTCGAGAGTGATTCTGACATCCCAATAGAACCATGTCCAGATTCTAGTGACCTGATTCCTAACCCTGACCTAGAATCTAGATTTTGGGATGATCATGAGGCCCAATGTGATGAGATCAGATTTTGGATCTAAACTACGATTCTAGGCCCCTATTTGATGATTAGACCTCTCCAAACTCCTCAGAGACGCAAATTGATTTTTCGAAAGTCACACCAATTTATGATACAGAAATCAAGGAGTTGGAAGAGTTGGGATTTGATTGGTGATGAGAACCTCATCATGAGCCATAACTAGCTCATTTTGACCCAATACAAAGGATAAAAGCTCCTGCATATCTCAAGGAAAGGCTTAACTCAGAGAATTCTGAGTTTGAGAAGAAAACCAGTCATAAGGGGTAAAAGTGCAATTTTACCAGTATAAACTGCATGCAGGGTAATTCAGGGACCAAACACAGGTCAAAACAGCTTAATAAGAATAAAAGTGGGATGAGATGATCTAGCAAGGGCTACAGCACTTCCAAGGAACCAAATGATAATCTGTAACCCTAAAACAACCCACTTCAATTCACAAGGTTCGAGGCAAAGTAAAAATAGAATAAACCCTCTAAAATTCATAGAAAAATAATCTCTAGGGTTTAGAACCTTCAATTTGGCCTTTAGAACCCATTTTGACCTACATTAAGAACCATGCCCAATTAATAACTTAATTTGGGTTTTTGCGCAAATTGACCGGTCAAACAAGGTTTAATATGAAAATAAAATTCACCATCAGATTCCTTAGGTCCTAATTAGTCATGTATAAAAACTTGAGCCTAAGAAGAAACCTCCTTGACCGACTTCACACTTTGGTCCTCATATATTTACTCTTTGGCCCTCAACTTTTGAACCCTCGCATTTTGGCCCCTAACTCTCCTTCGTTCTTTGCAATCAGGTCCCTCCTGCAAAACCCTGCCAGCACCATGCTCCGGCGACCTTGCGCGGAGCATGGCGCCGCGCAGGGTGAGGTGAGGGACCTGGCAAGTAAACCGGGGGTGCCCTGCGTCGTCAGCCGTCGCAGGAGCACCCCCCTGGTCATTGTAGGCCACCATACCGGCCGTGCGAACGCACGGACGGTATGGGTTCGTGTTCCGACCATTCTCCGGCGAGGGAGACACGTCGTCTCCCTCCGCCTTCTTCCCTGTTTCATCCCTATAAATACCCCCCGCCGCTCCACCGACGAGGGCAGCCTGGATCTGACGGAGAAAATCCCCAACTGTCTTCTCTTCTTTCTCCGGCAGACGCTCACCAGCTCCGGCGGTTTCCTCCCCCTCCTCCTCTTCGCTCTGCCGTAATACCAGCAGCAGAGACCTCCTCCCCTGCTCTTCCTGCGCCACGCCGTACCCAGCTGGCGCCTCTCCAGCCCTCTGCTCGCCGCCGCCCCTCCCCCTGGGCATCTTCTTCTCCGGCGACAGTCGATACGACTGTCGCCCTGTCTCGGCCCCTTTCGTCTCCATAGCTAGGTCAGAACTCCTCCCCACCTCCCCCTCTTTCTTTTCCTCACTGTCTCTTAGTTGATTAAACCCTCGACCGCTCCTGTTCACCCTCACCCTCTCCGCCTCCGACCACCCTCCGGCGAGCCGCTCCCATCACCTCAGCGACCCACACGGCTCGCCGACCACCGCAGAACCTCCGCCTCCTCACCCTGATCCTCTTCCGCCCCTCCACTTCCCGCCAAACACCCTCTGCAGATCCACCGAACACACCCACTTCTTCGCTCACAGTTTGACCCAGGACGACCTGTTGGCTCCATCACGCCCCCTGCAGACCCCCTGACCACCTTCGCCGTGCCACGGCGAAGGTCCCCCGCCTGTCTGATTTGGCCGAGAGGCCGTTCTTCTGTGACCAGGTGACTCGCCCGCCGTCGCCATTACTGAGCAGGCAGAGCTCCTTCACCTGCAGGTGCAGGCACGCCTTCGCCCAGGTTCGACTCCCAGGTTGCGCGGGGAGTCTCCGCGAAACGTCCCAGGCTTGCAGATGGGGCGAAGGCCGCGCGTGAAGCCACAATCGCCCACTGCTCCCTCCGCGACGGGCGCTCAATTGGGGTGGGACATTTAGTCCCACCTCGGAACTTCTCGGAGGCGCGCGGACGCATAAAGGCAAAAAGTGCCTTATGCTGTCTGCCTCCTGACCACGGGGTGAGGTCCCTCTCACCCGACCCGGCCTCGTCCGTGACCACGCTCCGCGGACCTGGCCCGACCCGATTAAACCGACCTGCACTCCTCGCCCACCATCGCACGCCGGTGGGCCTGGACCCGGGCGTGACCCGAACCCGATTACCCGGTAGCTCTGGGAGAGCTTTCCCAAGAGTGGTTTCAGAGAGAAAGAGAGACGCGGGGGAGGGAGGGTAGAGTAGGTTTTGCCTCTTGACGAAAAACTCTGAAGTGTGCAGGCCAAAGAAGAAGAAGAAGACCCGCGGAAGAAGAAGTGCAGACGAAGAAGAAGGAGCTGCACTGTAGCAAAGGCATCGTTAAGTCGTCTAAGCACCGGGGCAGACGACGGAAGGTCAGCAGCCAGAGCAGGAAAGAAGACAGGCTGAAGAAGAAGGAAGAGCAACGGCTAAAGCAGAAGAAGAAGAAGAGAGGTCAAGGCAGAAAACCAAAGAAGAAGAAGAACAAGGAGCTCTGAAGAAAGAAGAACATCACCAACGGAAGAACAGCAGGAAGAAGAAGAAGAGCACCACCATTGCAAGAGAAGAATATCACCTCTGCAGAATAGAGAGAAAGAAGGAGATCTAAAGAAAGAGAGAAAGAAGAGCACCCCCCTCTGCAGAACAAAGAGAACAACAAATTCTCTCTCTCTCTTTATTTTTGTAAAAGAAACATGTATATCTCTAGAATACAACTTGCTCCCTGAGTTCGACCTCGGGAACTCTTTTATTTTCCGAGTAAAAAATTTTTATATTTGAAATGTTGGTAATAACCGGCTTTACTACAACGTTATAACAAACCCGGTGAAACCCGGCGTTTCACTTTGGCGCCGCTGCCGGGGAGTAACGGCTATTCTAGAGGTAAACTTTCCTGTATCTTTTAATTTCTGATAATCTCCTCTCTTTTGTGCAGCTACAGGAACTCAAGAAGACAAGCAACCACACGACAACCACTCCGAAGACAGGTAAATTTTTCCTCTCACTATTAACCCCTAAACTCTAAAGAGGAAGAAAAGAAAAGAACAAGCAATATAGGGCTAACCTGTCTTCCATACTTAGTAACCATAAAAAGTTGCATGTTTTCAACTCATCACTCCTGCACACTATTAAGGGTATTTAAGGGCTAACACATTCTTGCTTGAGCCCTAATTGCCCAACAAAGAGTTAAATGGACCAAGTAGAGCCAACATAAGGTCAAACATTAGGATTTCAGTAGAGACACACCCCTTAATCAAGAATTAAGGAAATCCAAAAGAGGTGTGCCCAAGCCATTGATTGAAAATAATTAACAAGAAAAATCCTAAAACAATTGGCTCTCTCTAAACACTTGAACCCTAAAAGACAGGACCTAAAAGCTCTTAAAGAAAACAATAGGTAAAGTTGACCCCTTGGGTCAACCAACCTTAAATTAGGTCACTCTTTGCACTTAAAAAGACTAAAGTTCAAGTGAAACCTTAAGCATCCTGATCTTAAAATTGGTAGACTTAAGAGGTCAAGATCCCCATTCTGGTCTACCTGGAACCGCAGTGACAAGAGAGGTCGGGTGGGGGAAACCCTGTAACCCGTGGGGACGCTCTACCGTGTAGGGGTCTTCGCGGGACTCTCCCTCTCTGGCTGCCCAGGTAATTCTCAGGTGGACGATCTTTCTGATCAAGGGGTCCATCTGCCCCGCACCTCTATAGTCACCCAACACATTTTTGGGTGTCTTGATTGGGTCCAGCACCTTCTAAACTTACCTCTCCCAACTGTGCATGTACGGAAGGAGGTCTCTAAGACCACCCTTAAGACCTCCATTAGAAATTCGCTCTCGTCAAGGCCAAGCCTCGACGCCCGTATTTGTGCAGCAACACCCTCACATTATTCTCTCTTCTGATTCAGAACCAAGTTCTTCTTCCTCCCCCATCATGGCTCAGCCAGTTGAGGAAGAAAATAATCTGGAACACCAGCTCCAGCGACTCAATGACCTTTTCCAAAACTTCGTGCACCCACCGCAGCGTCCTATGATGCGGGACCACTACAATCCTGCTGCGGTGGCCATTGAGCCTCGAGTCAGAATCCCGATTGGAGGACCTGATTCCGAACTAAAGCCCAACATGATTCATGCTATACCTAAATTCCATGGGCTTAATTCTGAAGATCCCTTCCAGCACATCAAACAGCTAAAGCATCTGGCCCACACTTTTGGATCAGATGCGCAAAATCGGGATATTCTTCTCATGAAGATGTTCTCCTTTTCTCTTATGGACAAGGCCGCCCATTGGTATCAAACTCAGACCCGGCCGATCAACACTTGGGAAGAACTTCAATCCGAGTTTTTGAAAAAGTTCTTTCCCGTTGGTCGGACCAACGCCTTGCGCCATCAGATTACACACTTCACCCAACAATCAGGAGAACCTCTCCATGAGGCATGGGATCGTTTTCAGGATCTCATGAGGAAGTGCCCCCATCACGGAGTTCCTAAATGGGAACAAGTCCAATCTTTTTACCAGGGACTCCGTGAGGACATCCGCCTTTTCGTCAATGCAACTTGCGGAGGAAACATCATGGGTCAACATGAAGACACCGTATGGGAGATTCTCGAAAACATGTGCGAGAACTCCATCAACAATGACTCCATGGGATTATTCGACAGGACGAATACCCGCGCAGCGACGAATCTTAAGGGAGCACATGAGACGCAGGGCCTGTCCGCATCAGTCGACCTGGAATTAATGGCCAGTCGATTGGACAAGGTCTCAATCATTGAAAAGAAGGTGGATGAGCTGACTCAGCACTTGCAGCGAGCCACCTCTGCGCGTAACTCCTTTGCACAACCTCCTTCCACACAGGAGACTGTGCAAAATATCCTCCACCGATCCTCCCCTGGGATGGATCCATATCCATCCCCATCTGATTCTTGGACTGGAAGATCATCCGATCCTTTCTACACCAGCCGGGGGAACTCCATTCCTCCTTTCCCTGATTCTCAGGAGGTTCCTCAGACCTGCGAGGACCTCAACGCCATCCAGAACGACCCATTCTCCAACACTTACAACCCTGGATGGCGAAACCATCCCAATTTTCAGTGGGCGGGAAATTCCCAAACCCAAAGACCACCTTTTCAGTCCCGCCCACAGCTCTCTCATCACTACCAGCCGCCTCAGCCTCGGCCCAACCCTACTTATCCATCAGGGCCAAATCAAGATCAAATGTCCTTAATCCTTCAGACTCTGGCTGACATTCAAAAATCGAATGCGGCCATTCAAAAACAGCACAAGGACGAGCTTACTGAAGTTAAAACTCAGCTGGCCCAGTTGGCAAATTCTCGCCAGCCAGGCACACTCCCTTCCCAACCTCTTCCTAACCCAAATAACGTGCCAACCCAGAAGCGCGTTATGAATCCAAATTTAGGCCACGCTCAATGGATTTATCAGGCCCCCACTGCTCCATCTCCAGACGAGATGGAAGCCTCTACTTCTCGTGCGGGATTTCAGCAGCAGCCACCCCTCCTACCAAATCCAAACCAAAATCAGGCCGGATTAAATTCTGTAACAACACGTAGTGGTAAGACAACTCAGGACCCGCATTATCCAAACCACTCCCAGCCTGATAACCATGACCCTAGGATAGTTATCCAAGGTACCGCTGTTCCAGACCCACAACCTGGACCTATCCTAGAAGAACCAACCAAGATCCCGTTTCCCGAGGCCCTGACCAAGGGAAAGAAGACCACCAAACCCGTGGCCCCCGAGGAGGACCTGGTCAAGCTCTTTGAGCAGGTCCACATAAACATCCCCTTGATGGATGCAATCCGCCACGTACCAGCTTACGCACGATTTCTAAAGAATATATGTACACCCCAGCGTAAGCCGCGAACCAAGGGAGGGAGCCCAATTGTTCTGTCAGAGCAAGCCAGCTCTGTAATCCTTAGTAGACTCCCACCCAAGGCAAAAGATCCTGGAACTCCCCTGATCTCCTGTAAGATAGGTGGTACCCAATTTGATAGAGCATTGTTAGACTTAGGTGCATCTATAAATCTGATACCCACATCCTTACTGGACCATCTAGAAGAATCTGAGCTGAAACCAACCGAGGTGACATTACAATTAGCAGATCGATCTATAAAGTCACCAAAAGGGATTCTCGAGGATGTTATCGTGAGAGTGCGGGATTTCTATTTTCCAGTGGACTTTATAGTCTTAGACATGGATGCACCTGAGAACCCTAGGGATACACCAATCATTCTAGGGAGACCTTTCTTGGCTACTGCTAGAGCCAACATCAGCTGTGAGGAGGGCCAAATAGAGCTTAAGTTTGGAGATCAAACACTGAAAATTGATATATTTAAGGCCCAACAAGGAATTAATTGCGGCGTCATCGAGCAAATTTGTGACATCAAGACTTTGGTTGATGAATCACACCTCCAGAATGACTTGAGTATGCCTCATCAACCACAAAAGGATCTTGACCCGCAAACAGAGGAGTCAAATCCAGATGTGAACAACCCAGTAACTCCCACCCTTGAACCTCACATCTATACTGAACCACCCGCTGCTGCTGAAAACCCCATCCTTGAACTGAAACCCCTTCCTGCTCATTTGAAATACATCTTTTTGGGTTCTAATCAGACCCTTCCTGTGATCATCAATTCCAACCTCAGTCCTGAACAGGAATCCCGTCTGATTGTTGTCCTCCAGCAACATCGCAGAGCCATCGGATGGACTCTCGATGATTTGACTGGAATAAGTCCCTCTTATTGTACTCATCATATCTATTCAGAAGAGGGCACACGACCTTCTCGTGAAATGCAGAGACGCTTAAACCCCAATCTGCAGGAGGTCGTGAAAAAGGAGATCATCAAGTGGTTAGATGCCGGGATCATCTACCCGATCTCCGATAGTCGTTGGGTGAGCCCAATTCAGGTCGTGCCTAAGAAGGCAGGACTCACCACTATAACGACTGAGACCGGAGAAATCATTCCTACCCAATTAGCCAACTCGTGGAGAGTCTGTATAGATTACCGTCGACTCAATTCCTCCACGAAGAAGGATCATTTCCCACTACCCTTCATTGATCAAATTCTCGAAAAATTAGCGGGAAATAGGTTCTTCTGCTTCCTTGACGGGTACTCCGGTTATAACCAGGTGGCAATCCATCCTGAGGACCAAGAAAAGACCACGTTCACCTGCCCCTTCGGAACGTACGCTTTCCGAAGGATGCCTTTCGGTCTTTGCAATGCACCCGCTACTTTTCAGCGATGCATGCTTGCCATATTCTCAGATATGGTAGGTGATTATCTGGAAGTCTTCATGGATGACTTTTCAGTTTTCGGAGCATCATTCGACGATTGCCTCCAACACTTGGTCCAGATACTCAGGCGGTGCATCGACGTGAATTTGGTTCTTTCCTGGGAAAAGAGCCATTTCATGGTGCCTGAGGGAATTGTCCTGGGACACTCAATTTCGGAGAAAGGTATCCAAGTGGATCGAGCTAAGGTTAATCTGATTTCTCACCTTCCTATGGCTAGCTCGATCAGGGACATCCGATCCTTTTTAGGGCATGTCGGTTTTTATCGACGATTTATCCCTGATTTTTCAAAAATCGCACGCCCCCTGACCACTCTTCTCTCCAAGGATGTTCCCTTCGAAATCTCCAAGGAATGCACTCAAGCATTTGAAATCCTGCGTGACCGAGTCACCCAAGCCCCGATCCTACAGTCCCCTGATTGGTCTCAACCCTTTGAGATCAGGGACATCCGATCCTTTTTAGGGCATGTCGGTTTTTATCGACGATTTATCCCTGATTTTTCAAAAATCGCACGCCCCCTGACCACTCTTCTCTCCAAGGATGTTCCCTTCGAAATCTCCAAGGAATGCACTCAAGCATTTGAAATCCTGCGTGACCGAGTCACCCAAGCCCCGATCCTACAGTCCCCTGATTGGTCTCAACCCTTTGAGATCATGTGTGATGCATCCGACTTCGCTGTAGGAGCGGTTTTGGGGCAGAAAAATGACAAGAAACCTGTGGTCATTTACTACGCCAGCAAAACACTCGATGAGGCTCAGCGTAACTATACAGTTACTGAGAAAGAGCTGCTAGCTGTAGTATTTGCCCTAGAGAAGTTCAGATCATACCTCCTGGGTTCCCATGTCATCATATACTCGGATCACACGGCTGTGAGGCATCTCCTTGCAAAGAAGGACGCGAAACCTCGATTGATCCGATGGATCTTGCTGTTGCAAGAATTTGACCTCGAGATTCGCGATAAAGCGGGAAAACAAAACGTGGTAGCTGATCACTTGTCCCGTCTTCCTTCTGAAATAATTGACCCCTCCGGACCCATCACGGAGCATTTTCCCGATGAGCACCTGCTGACTATTGGTACTAGCCTTCCATGGTTCGCTAATATTGTAAATTACTTGGCATCTCATCAGACCCCGTCCGATTGGCCGAAGGCCAAGAAAGACAAATTACGCTCCGATGCCAAGTATTACATTTGGGAAGACCCGTACCTCTTCCGCATAGGTGCCGATCAGATCATCCGGAGATGTGTCCCGGAAGGGGAAATCAACAATATCCTCTCTTTCTGCCATGACCAGGCATGCGGTGGCCATTTTGCCGGGCATAAAACCGCATCAAAAGTCCTCCAGTGCGGCTTTTACTGGCCCACACTGTTCAAAGACGCACACAGTCATTGCAAGGCATGCAGTCGTTGCCAGACTTTGGGCAACATGAGCCGTCGTGACATGATGCCTATGCAACCGATTCTAGTATGCGAAATCTTTGATGTTTGGGGGATTGATTTTATGGGCCCCTTTCCTGTTTCGGATGGTTTCGAATACATTCTATTGGCTGTGGACTACGTGTCCAAATGGATCGAAGCCATACCGACCCGAACCTGTGATCACAAAATCGTTCTTAAATTTATTCATCAACACATTTTCTCAAGGTTCGGGATTCCTCGTGCAATAATCTCTGATGGGGGGACCCATTTCACAAATGCTCAGTTTAGGTCACTGATGACCAAATACGGGGTGTCTCACCGAATCTCTACTCCTTACCACCCCCAAACTAATGGTCTAGCTGAGCTGTCTAATCGGGAGATCAAGAAAATCCTGCAAGTCACTGTTCGACCTGACAGGAAGGACTGGTCGTCCCGACTTCCGGAAGCATTGTGGGCCTATAGGACCGCCCACAAGACCCAATTGGGCATGTCTCCCTTTAGATTGGTGTACGGAAAGGCATGCCACCTTCCCGTCGAACTGGAGCATAAAGCCTATTGGGCAGTACGGAACTGTAATCTGGATCTTTCCAAGGCTGGGACCCACAGAAAACTCCAAATCAGCGAGATCGATGAATTACGCATAGACGCGTACGAGAACTCGCAAATCTACAAGGAGCGGGTTAAAGCCTTCCACGACAAACACATCTCGAGAAAGATCTTTCATCCTGGTCAGAAGGTCCTACTCTTTGATGCCCGACTCAAACTCTTCCCAGGAAAACTGAGATCTAAGTGGGTCGGACCATATTTGGTCCGACAGGTTTTTGGAAATGGAGCAATCGAAATCAGTCCACTCAGCCACGATTCTGAACCTTTCATCGTGAATGGTCAGAGACTCAAGCCGTTCATTGATGTAACTTCTACTGATTTGGCTGAGGCATCTTATATCCTCCGTTCCCCTTGAGCTTATTGCGCCCAGCCGATGGCGTAAAACTCAGCGCTTAACGGGAGGCAGCCCGTCATTCTCTTTGAAAACCTGAAACTTGTTCTGACACCTTTCAGCACTCGAAGTTCACCCTTATAGACAGCCGACCCCAACTCAGATGTTCGCATCTGAGATTTGAAATCGTCCGCAAAAAAAAAAAAAAAAAATTCAACCCGACCCATCCACTCACCCAAATTTCTGTCTTAAGGAATAAACTAAGACCCCCTAGGTTACAATGAGGACATTGCAAATCTTAGGCATGGGGGGGTAGGAAAGTGCAAAAACTTGTAAGAAAAGGTTTCAAACAAAAAATTCACATATGCCAAAAATACCATAAAAATTAAAAAATTTTTCGAAAAAGAATAAGAGGAAAAGAGGAGAAGGAAAATTTTGTGAAGGAGAAAAGAAACAAAATGAAAAAGGAGCACAAAATTATGAGAAAAAGTGATAGTCATTAGTAAGGAACTAAGGAATTAACCTAGGTTCTAGACCTCATTCAAGAAAATAACTGAAAAGTGCACAATGGGATTAGTAAGAATGCAAACCTTAGGCATTTTTGAATAGACTCTTAGTACCCATTAAGATCTGGACACTCCTCAAGAGGTTGAGGAAAATGAAAAGCTGAAGTATTAGGTCTAAGGCTTAGGGAGTATTCGGCCTCGTTAACTAATTTTTGGTTTACGGGACTCAGTAACCTAAGCACCCTAATCTCACACACAGCCTGGTTCAGTAAGCGTAAAAATCAGAATCACGTAGAAGCGTCGCAAAAATCTGAAAAGAACACCTAGAATAGGAGCGGCCGATCAACACAAGTTGATTTGGACGAGTTCCCAGCGCGGAGAGGCGGGAAATCCCCTCGAAGATGCGTAACAAAATATCATCTCCTCGGTGCTTGTCTCTTAGGATATTTACATATCCTACGGGGGGCATGTAAGCACTCTGCTGGTTCAGATTCCATGGATGGCATTATCTCGAAATGTCAATTGCCAGGGTCTGGATTCGGCCACGGAATACCATGGATGGGATTATCTCGAAATCTCAATAGCCAGGGTTCCGGGGGTTGCCATGGGCGGTGCTATCTCGAAGCATCGATCGCCAGGAACCCTTGAGGATTGATGATGGGAGCAAGGAATCTGATACAGACCGTGTTGAAAAGCCAATCCTAGGCTAGAACTAAAAAGAAAAAGAGAGAGAAAACTCTCCAAACAGAAAAACTTTCTATCTCTCTCTTACAAAACGCACTGCGAACTAAGCCAGGGCTAAAATCATTTCAAGCACGGGTGCTTTAACCACGAAGTCCAATAAACCTTAGGTTAGTTCTTGTGGGCCTTAAAAACCTTTGCTAAAAGACTGAGGCTAAGGCTAGACAGATTTGGATCTTGACTGGTACTAGAGTACCTTTTAGGCCTATGATCAGCATTCTAACCTAATCTATGAAGGCACTTATCTAAAACTATTGAAAACTTCATGGTCTAGAACAAGGGTTGAAACCTTAAGTTTTTGCTAAGGGACTAGCAAAAGCTAGGCATGGGGGTATGATGAGAACCTCATCATGAGCCATAACTAGCTCATTTTGACCCAATACAAAGGATAAAAGCTCCTGCATATCTCAAGGAAAGGCTTAACTCAGAGAATTCTGAGTTTGAGAAGAAAACCAGTCATAAGGGGTAAAAGTGCAATTTTACCAGTATAAACTGCATGCAGGGTAATTCAGGGACCAAACACAGGTCAAAACAGCTTAATAAGAATAAAAGTGGGATGAGATGATCTAGCAAGGGCTACAGCACTTCCAAGGAACCAAATGATAATCTGTAACCCTAAAACAATCCACTTCAATTCACAAGGTTCGAGGCAAAGTAAAAATAGAATAAACCCTCTAAAATTCATAGAAAAATAATCTCTAGGGTTTAGAACCTTCAATTTGGCCTTTAGAACCCATTTTGACCTACATTAAGAACCATGCCCAATTAATAACTTAATTTGGGTTTTTGCGCAAATTGACCGGTCAAACAAGGTTTAATATGAAAATAAAATTCACCATCAGATTCCTTAGGTCCTAATTAGTCATGTATAAAAACTTGAGCCTAAGAAGAAACCTCCTTGACCGATTTCACACTTTGGTCCTCATATATTTACTCTTTGGCCCTCAACTTTTGAACCCTCGCATTTTGGCCCCTAACTCTCCTTCGTTCTTTGCAATCAGGTCCCTCCTGCAAAACCCTGCCAGCACCATGCTCCGGCGACCTTGCGCGGAGCATGGCGCCGCGCAGGGTGAGGTGAGGGACCTGGCAAGTAAACCGGGGGTGCCCTGCGTCGTCAGCCGTCGCAGGAGCACCCCCTGGTCATTGTAGGCCACCATACCGGCCGTGCGAACGCACGGACGGTATGGGTTCGTGTTCCGACCATTCTCCGGCGAGGGAGACACGTCGTCTCCCTCCGCCTTCTTCCCTGTTTCATCCCTATAAATACCCCCCGCCGCTCCACCGACGAGGGCAGCCTGGATCTGACGGAGAAAATCCCCAACTGTCTTCTCTTCTTTCTCCGGCAGACGCTCACCAGCTCCGGCGGTTTCCTCCCCCTCCTCCTCTTCGCTCTGCCGTAATACCAGCAGCAGAGACCTCCTCCCCTGCTCTTCCTGCGCCACGCCGTACCCAGCTGGCGCCTCTCCAGCCCTCTGCTCGCCGCCGCCCCTCCCCCTGGGCATCTTCTTCTCCGGCGACAGTCGATACGACTGTCGCCCTGTCTCGGCCCCTTTCGTCTCCATAGCTAGGTCAGAACTCCTCCCCACCTCCCCCTCTTTCTTTTCCTCACTGTCTCTTAGTTGATTAAACCCTCGACCGCTCTTGTTCACCCTCACCCTCTCCGCCTCCGACCACCCTCCGGCGAGCCGCTCCCATCACCTCAGCGACCCACACGGCTCGCCGACCACCGCAGAACCTCCGCCTCCTCACCCTGATCCTCTTCCGCCCCTCCACTTCCCGCCAAACACCCTCTGCAGATCCACCGAACACACCCACTTCTTCGCTCACAGTTTGACCCAGGACGACCTGTTGGCTCCATCACGCCCCCTGCAGACCCCCTGACCACCTTCGCCGTGCCACGGCGAAGGTCCCCCGCCTGTCTGATTTGGCCGAGAGGCCGTTCTTCTGTGACCAGGTGACTCGCCCGCCGTCGCCATTACTGAGCAGGCAGAGCTCCTTCACCTGCAGGTGCAGGCACGCCTTCGCCCAGGTTCGACTCCCAGGTTGCGCGGGGAGTCTCCGCGAAACGTCCCAGGCTTGCAGATGGGGCGAAGGCCGCGCGTGAAGCCACAATCGCCCACTGCTCCCTCCGCGACGGGCGCTCAATTGGGGTGGGACATTTAGTCCCACCTCGGAACTTCTCGGAGGCGCGCGGACGCATAAAGGCAAAAAGTGCCTTATGCTGTCTGCCTCCTGACCACGGGGTGAGGTCCCTCTCACCCGACCCGGCCTCGTCCGTGACCACGCTCCGCGGACCTGGCCCGACCCGATTAAACCGACCTGCACTCCTCGCCCACCATCGCACGCCGGTGGGCCTGGACCCGGGCGTGACCCGAACCCGATTACCCGGTAGCTCTGGGAGAGCTTTCCCAAGAGTGGTTTCAGAGAGAAAGAGAGACGCGGGGGAGGGAGGGTAGAGTAGGTTTTGCCTCTTGACGAAAAACTCTGAAGTGTGCAGGCCAAAGAAGAAGAAGAAGACCCGCGGAAGAAGAAGTGCAGACGAAGAAGAAGGAGCTGCACTGTAGCAAAGGCATCGTTAAGTCGTCTAAGCACCGGGGCAGACGACGGAAGGTCAGCAGCCAGAGCAGGAAAGAAGACAGGCTGAAGAAGAAGGAAGAGCAACGGCTAAAGCAGAAGAAGAAGAAGAGAGGTCAAGGCAGAAAACCAAAGAAGAAGAAGAACAAGGAGCTCTTAAGAAAGAAGAACATCACCAACGGAAGAACAGCAGGAAGAAGAAGAAGAGCACCACCATTGCAAGAGAAGAATATCACCTCTGCAGAACAGAGAGAAAGAAGGAGATCTAAAGAAAGAGAGAAAGAAGAGCACCCCCCTCTGCAGAACAAAGAGAACAACAAATTCTCTCTCTCTCTTTATTTTTGTAAAAGAAACATGTATATCTCTAGAATACAACTTGCTCCCTGAGTTCGACCTCGGGAACTCTTTTATTTTCCGAGTAAAAAATTTTTATATTTGAAATGTTGGTAATAACCGGCTTTACTACAACGTTATAACAAACCCGGTAAAAACCGACGTTTCAATTGGGTCTACCCTAGAAGCCAAGAACCTAAGCCTATGCCAAATAAGAATACCTCTTTGAGCTTGGAAATTGAGATTAGGTTAGATCCAAGTCAGGTTGATGATTCTACGCATCATGATTCATTCTGTGGTGGAAACCCCGATCTCAAATCATGTTCATAAACTAATTTTTTGCAGATTCTCCGATGATTTCGAATCATACTCAGATTTCAGAGGACCTTCGTTTCTTGATGATTATTAGCCAATTTACGACCTCAACATCCATGATTCGTTCTTTGATTCTAATGCTGAGGCCAATGATTTGGACCTCAAAGAAGCCACACCTTCTGATACACATACAGAGCCTTCCAAAATCCAATCCCAACCTCAACCCACCACCGGAATCAACTTCTACTCTGATTCACCTCTCTCTGATTCGTTGCATGTGATTCTCCATCTTTTGATTGAGTTTCGGACATTGAGCAGACCATTAATCACTTCTTATCCTTTTTTGATCCTATCAATAGGGTTCCTACATCCTCTACAAATCCATTTTCTTTTGAGGATCCCTACTTTGATCAGGCTGAACTGATTCATCCAAACCCTAGATTCACATTTCCATATCTCTTTGAGACTCAAAGTATCTGGTGGGCTTCGCACTTACTAATTCACATCCATCTACCCACTAAACCGATTGGGTTTAAACTACATCATCAACTTGTTGATCTGAACAAGCACCTGATTAGACCAACCAGGCTACTTATCAAGGTGTTTATTCTATAAAATTTCTTTGATTTGACAACCCCTTCTCCTTGACCACCTTCTACTCGGTTGAAGGCATTGAATTTAGCACTTAACTGGAGGCAACCTGTTATTCCCAAAACTCGAGACCCTTCTAATTACCCTTTTGAACTACACTCCTACTGCACTTTTGAGTTCAACTTTAAAATAGCCAACTCTACCTTTCGTACTTGTATCAAAACTTGAAATCGTCTGCAATAGTCATCCCGACCCATTCACCCGCCCTTTTGACCCTGTTCTAAACTTTGAACCAAGATGATTTTGTACCCTCCTAGTTTACAATGAGGACATTGCAAAACTTATGCATGGGGGGGTGTTAAAGTGCAAACATATGGAAATTCAATTTTCTGAGGGGTTTTCACAAAAAAATACATATTCAAAAATGATTAATAAATTAAAAAAATGAAAAAGAGAAAAAAATGGAGAAAGGGGAGGAAATTTTGGGAATTGATTGCAAAATCCTTCTTGAGGAGGAAATGAAGAGGAAACATAGAATGTCAAAAAGGAGCAAAAATCAAAAACAAAAATGATAGTCATGGCAATTGATTATGGAATTTACTTAAGTTCTAAACCTAATCAAAAGAAAGACTAAATCCTAAAATGATAGAGATAAAGAGATTAGTATGAGTGTTGATCTTAGGTCTCTTGGGCTTGCTCTAGGATTTGAACATTCACGTATTCGTTAAGATTATAATTAGTCATCAAGAGGTTGAGGAAAGTTCAAAGCTGATGTAGTATATCTAAGACTTAGGGATTATTCGGCTCCGTTGTTTGCCCTTTGGTTTGCGCGACTTGGTAGCCTAAGCACCCAAAATCACACACTTAGTTTGTTCAATACGCTTAATAAAGAAAATCATGCCAAAAGTGTTCTGTTCTAAAAAATCATCTCGAAGATCTATCTTAGGAGTAGCTCGACAACACATGTTGATTGGATGAGTTCCCAGCATGAAGAGGTGGAAATTTTCCCTTGAAGATGCGTAATAACATATCGTCTCCTCGATGCTTGTCTCCTAGGATATTTAAATATCCTACTGGAGGCATGTAAGCACCTTGTGCTAGTTCAGGTGCCATGGGTAGGGTTATCCCCAAATGTCAATTTCTAGGGCCTGAATTTAGCTACGGAATGCCATGGGTGGGATTATCCCCAAATGTCAATTGCTAGAGCCTGAATTATCCTCAAATGTCAATTGCCAAGGCCTGAATTTAGCTACAGAATGCCATGGGTGGCACTATCCTGAAGTGTCGAAAGCCAGGATTTTGGGGGTTGCCATGGGAGGTGCTATCCTGAAGCATCGATTGCCAAGGACCCTTCGAGGATTGAAGGTGGTGACAAGGAATCCGATACAGATCGTGTTTAGGGCCAGTTCAAGGCTAGATTTAGGGAAAAATAAAAAGAGAAGAGAGAAAGCTCTCCAAATGAAAAATCCTTCAAAAGAGAGAAAACTCTCCAAATGAAAAATCCTTCTCTATCACTCTCTTACAAAAATGCACTGGTAAACTGAACCTAGACATGTTACATCTATGCACAGGTGCTTTAACCGCTAGGGTCAACAAACCTCTAAGCAGTTTTTGCAAGCATTAGAAACTTTAGCTGCAGACTCAGGCTGAAGCTGGTCAGGTCTAGATCTTGATTGATACTTCAGTACCTCTAGGCCTACTATTGGCATTCTGACCTAATTTCTAGAGAGTGGCACAAATCAGGCACCTGAACTTCAAAGCATGGTCTAGAGATCTTGTTCTTTCCATGAGATTTTGCTAAGGGACTAGCAAAAGTTAAGCATGGGATATGATGGTAACACTATCATGAGCCATAACTAGCTTTATTTAGTCGTAATCAAGTAACAAATGCTCCTACATAGTCACTTGAGAGTCATAATTCCACTCAAATCCATTTTGAGAGAAGAACATCAAATTAGGGTTAATTCTGCAGTTTTAACATCACATAATGATAGCAAAGTAACCATGGGATTTTTTAGTAATTAATCTAAGGTCAAATGAGCATTAAAGTCTAATAAGAGGGTCCACACTGACAGAAACGGGGTCTCACACGTTTCGAGAATCAAATCAGCACCTAAAATCCTAATTTCAGACCTGCTTAAATTACAGAGGTTCTGACTAGGATAAAATCATCTAAACCTCCTAAAATTTATATAAAAATATTCCTTGAGGTTTGGTATCTTTGATTTAATCATTTAAACCTATTTTGACCTTAAATAGAGTTATAAACAGATTTCTGCCCTAATTTAGGTTTTTACGCAAATTTTTCAATAAAACTTGGTCAAAACTAAAATATGACATCACCACTAGATTTATTGGGTCAAAATTAGGTATTTACCAAAATTTGGGTCTAATCATAATTCATCTTGACCTAGTTTGCAATCTAGTCCCTTAAAACTCTATTCTTCACATATAAACCCCTAACTTTTGAAATTCCTTGAATTTATCCCCCTAGGTTTTTCATCTTCATGAAAAGCCCCCTACCTCCATTAGCAATGTGAACCCAAAGCACCAACCTTCAATCTAGGATTTCTCCCTGATTTCTTGACCAATCCCTTCCAAAATTGGAAGGGATGATCTTGAGGAAGTCTCCAATCATCTAAATCACATCTTGAACCTTGATTTAATCCATAGAGCTCGTGCAAACTCCTCAAGATTAGGGATCTTCTTCCTTACAAATCTGAGCTCCTCAAGCTTGTTTCCTTAGCTAGAGCTTGCCTTGAGCTTTATAAAAGCTCCCCCATAACGAGGCCTTGATCCTTGAATGCGGGTCTTGAGTGCAGGCAGCTGGCGACAAGAAGGCGGCGTTTTACCTGCAAAGAAGAGAGAATAAAAATGAATAATAAAAAGATTGATTTATTTATGCACAAACCCTCACTAAAATGTTAATTCTAATTTATGTATATAATGCAACCTAAAAACTAATGCATGTTATTCTAATGCATGCTAAATAATTTATATATGAATGTAATGCATACAAGTATATATATAAACTAAATTATTTACATCTTAATACATGTTATGTATAAGTTAATATTACTCTAATGTCTATACATTTAAGTAACTAATTAGCCCACAAATATGGGCTCATCAAATGCCCTCATGCCTAGTTTTTGCTAGTCCTTAGCAAATTTAAGCAATAACCCAGCTCTCCAAGTGGACTAGCCAACCCAATCGGTCTTCCTTTAGAAACATGTTAAGTGCAAACTTTAGACCTAAGGTTCCCACATAGTTGCTAAGTTACAAACTAGGTCAGCTAAGGATGAGTTGCAGGCACAGGTTTCCCTGATTTCTAACTCTACCCTAGGGTTTATTGGTGATGAGTCCATTTTAATGGACTATTGTTACGCCTAAATAATTCAATTCTAACATTGTATGTTTGTTAATAATCACATTAGGTCATTAAATGATTGCATGTGTCATTATTTAAGTTTACATTTCTTCTTTTGCTTATTATGTAATTATATTTCATGCAGGTCCCGCAACAGCACACTCATCTTCACTTAATCTACTCCATCAGGCTAATAATCGGGAAGAAGAGGGAGGAGGATCAATTGTGGAAAAGAACAAGGGGGTGGAAAGATATTCCCCCCCCCCCAAATATCTCAACCTACAGCCATCCTCCTTCAACAGAACCCAACAAGTGCCAGCCATGTTTAGTAAGGGATTTTGAAAATCCCTTGACTCGCGCGGGGAGAGGAGATAAAAGAGATTCTGGCGAGAGAGAGAGTGCTTAGTCTTCTTCTTCTTTCCCCCTGTTGACGCGTTCTCGATCGTGATTTAACAATTAATTACGTCGTAGTATAGGTGATCAAGCGTTGTCAACAAATAAAAGTTTTATTACTCGGAAACCTAAGTATCCGAGGTCGAACACAGGGAGCAATTGGAATTTACTACTAATCTCAAGAATGTAATTGAACACTTAAATTACTCAAAGCTTAATTCAAATATAAATGCATGAGTTTGAAAATTAATTGTGGCAAAAAGAAGAATTTGGACGTCTGATCATGGGATCAGACGTCTTAAAAATGTGTTTCCCTTCTCTTATTTTTCTTCTTCTGATTTTCTTCCTTTCTTCTTATTTTCTTCTGTCTTCTTTACTCTGTAGTTTCTTTCTCTCTGCGAGTCTTCGTCTTCTTCCTTGGCTCTGCTTCCTTCCTTGGTTCTGTTTGCCTTCAGTTCCTCTTCTTCTTCTTCTTCTTTCTTCAGTTCTTCTCTTTTTCCTTCACCTCTTTCTTTCCTTCTCTTTTTCCTCTGCGAAGGCTTCCTTCTTCTTCTTCTCCTTAGCAGCTAAGTGTTGGCTTCTTCCTTCCTTCCTTCCCTGCACAACCACAGCAAAGCAAAACCTAACCCTCTACCCACACCCGCGCATCTCTCTCTCTATAAACCACTCTCAGGATGCTCTCCCAGAGTTGGGTAAACGGGTCGGATCGCACGCCCGTGTCCAGGTGCACCGGCGTGAGGGTGGTGCACGAGGAGTGCTCAGGGCAGTGTCGGGTTGGGTCACCAGATCTGCGTGGTGAACTCGCGGACGAGGTGCAGTGGTAAGGTGAGGGACCTCACCCCAAGTGCGTTCGGAGGCAACGAGCTGATATGACAAAATCAATATAAGCCACGCCAGTGCTTTGTAACTTCACGATGTGGGACTAATGGTTGCTGCCTTCGCTCGCGCGCCCGTAGGAGTCCATGCCTTCAATTCCCGCAACTGCAAGCTCTATGGCATCGCTCGCTAGACCCCTTGTCTTCGCAAGACCTGCCCAAGTTCGCAGCACCTGGAATCTTGCAGTCCTGAGGCCTGGAGCAAGCGTGGAGCTTCTTCAAGTTGCTGTCAATGGCAGCCGGAGCTTGAGATCTGTCAGACACAAAAAGAGCCTCGCATCTTAATCAAATCATCGGGGAACCTTCGTCGTGTCACAGTGAAGGTGAAACGCTAGGTGGCAGGCCGCGGGGCGGCCTAGGCGTGCGTGCCTAGGTCGCCCTATGGCCAGATGGATGGGTGTGTTCGGGGGACTGTTGGGTAGGTGTAGAGGGTCTATGGATGGGCGGAGGTTACTCAATGAGGTGAGACGGAGGTTATGCGATGGTTGGCGAGGCGTGTGGGGCTGCAGAGCGATGGGAGCGTCTCGTCGGAGGGTGGCTGGAGATGAGGAAGGTGGTGGTGAACAGCGACAGTCGAGGGATGTTTGATGAAATAGAATGAGGGAGATGAAAGAGGGGATAGAGGAGAATAGTTTTAACCTAACTAAAGGGACGAAGGGGACGAGGAGGCGGCCGGCAGTACCTGCTGTCGTCGGAGAAGAAGACGTCCAGTGGAGGAAGACGGCGGCGAGGACAGGGCTAGGGCAGCGCACGTGGGTGTTGCGCGACGCGGAGGAGGATGAGGAAGACGACTCTGCCACTGGTTTTATGGCAGAGTGAAGAGGAAGAGGAGGGGAGCTCACTGGAGCTCGCTGGACTCTTGGCTGGAGAAGAAGGAGATGAATTTGAGGTGGAATCCCGGCCAAGTCGAGCTGAGGAGGTGCGGCCGGAGTTAGGGTTTAATTTATAGGTGTTGGCTGTGCTTCTGGTGCATGGAGGGCACGCCTTTTGTCACCGACGTCTCACCGGAGATGGAAGGTGGTTAGATACCCAAATCTCTCATGCGTTCGCACGAGAGATTGGGTGCAAATCTGGGATCATGATCGGGCTCAGATAGAAGGGGATTCCTCAGAGAATCTCCCTTCCAATTCTGGAAGGAGATCTCTGAGGTATCTGAGAGTATTCCCTCTCTAATCCTCGCCAAAGTAGGATCTCTCCCCAATAATGGTGGAGGGACCTGATTGTAAGATTGGTGAGGAAGATAGGGGGGTCTATGTGATGGTTTTCAAAAGATAGGGACCAAAATGTTATTGGATGTACTAAATTGCAAAGTAGGTCAAGATGACCTCCCCTTAGGTCCAAATTTTGGGAAAAACCTAATTTGGACCTAAGGAATCCAATGGTGAAGTTGTATTTTAGGTTTGACCACGTTTGACTGGATATTTTGCGTAAAAACCCAAATTAAGTCAATTGATGAGCTAGGACCCTAATCTAGGTCAAACTAGGTTCCAAAGGCCAAATTGAATGTTATAAACCCTAGGGATATTTTTCCATGAATTTTAGAGGGTTTAATTGATTTTTATCCTGACCGAAACCTTGTTGAATTAAGCGGGTCTGTTTTAGGGTTACCAAATGTCATTTAATTCCTGGATTGCACATGAATCCATTTCTGATTGAATCAACCCACTTTTTATCTCATTTAGACCATTTGACCTATGTTTCTTCTCTGAGAAATCTCGTTTATGTACTGCAATGGTAAAATTGCAATTTTAACCTTTATTTCATGTTTTCTTCTCAGAACACTTATTCCTTCAATTAAGCCCTCTTCTAGGTTATGTAGGAGCTTTTATTCTCTTTATTAGGTCAAAATGAGCTAGTTATGGCTCATGATGAGGCTCTCATCACCCCCTAAGGGGATATCTCTTCTTCTCCACCTTCCCCACCGTGGAGAGGGCGGCATTATGGAACGAGCAAGCACTGTGCGCACCAACTTCCACCATCCTCTCCACTGCCACCATGCACCGCCAACCTCTCCAACACCGCGCAGCCCCAACCGAAGTGCGCGCCTCATCCTCCCACGCCAACCTGCCTCCACCGCACGCAAACAACCACCTGCCCGCACTTGCTCCCTCTGCAGGTGCTGCACCAACCCCCACCGCACGCAACACACCAGCGCCATCGCCCTCCACTGCCTGCCTTACGCACCCTGCAGGCGGTGCACCCACGCCACAGCAGTGCCAAACGATCTACAGGCATGCCCTTCCAACCTGCACCACACCGCACCATCCTCCCCAGTCTTGCAGGCGCCGCCTCACAACCAAGCGCGCATAGCAGGCACTATGATGCACCCCCCTCCGCGTGCTACCCTCACTACACCCGTGCACGCAAGAAGGCCACCCGCAGTGCAGCCGCCCACAGGTGCGCCCTTCCAACCCGTAGGCAGATCGCATGCAAGCAGATCGCCCACGCACATCCAAGCCCACAGGCCAGCACCCGCCCGCAAGCGCTCATGCCAGCGGCCAGTCCTACAGGCGCACACTAGCATGCGCATGCGTATGTGACCCCAACGCGCATCCGTGCGGGCTGCAGCAGTGGCACCATCCTCTCTACGCGCGGTGCTCCTCCTCCAACAGTGCCAATAGGCCGGCGGCTATTCTCCACCATCCGGCCGCCGCCGGCCACCTCCAGCCGCTGCATCACCACCATCGCGAAGCACATGTCGAGGCGCACCACCCCGTCGACTCTCGCCGCCAACCGTGCACGCCCGTCCGAGCAAGGAAGAGAGAGGGGAAATCCTCTATTTTCTCCTCAATTAATATTTACATTGAATGCCATTGCCATTAGATATTAATATTTTATTCAGGCTGCATTGCATTGATGAACTTATAGTTTCCTGAAATTATTTCACTTGTGTTATGTGCATCATTTAACTTTGAATTTCAAATCAGATTTGCATGCAAGTTGAATTTACATGATATGCCATTACACATGCAGCATATACATATTTTTGGAGCTTAATTCCTGACGTGAAAATTACATAAATAACCCTAAACTTTTAAGGAAATTGCAAGCTCCATTTAAAATAGCATATTCCTCGCATTAAAGTCGCGAAAGTGTCTGCAAATAGTATATTCCTCTACTCGTAAATTTATTGATCTATTCCTCCCTGTGGATGCGACATCTCTATTGTGGTTAAATTTGATATTTAATTTTGATTGAGAGATTTTCCACCACATAAAACACAACGACATATCATTCTATTGCTATCATAAATAAGCGATAATCTCTCCATCAATTGGTCCCAAAGATTAAAGCATACGTGCATGTACATTGGTCTGAGTTATTTGAGGTTGGTTTGATTGCCAACCTAGAAAGAGAGTAAGAAAAATATTTTTTTTGTTATATATATCTTTTTATTTGATTCCTCTAGATTTAACCTTGGATCTGCTATCAACACGATCTGTGTCGGATTCATTGTCCCCATCACCGAACCTCGAAGGGTGCTTGGCTTTCGATGCATTGAGATAGCACCACCTATAGCGACCCCAAGAACTCCTGGAAATCGACACTTTGAGATAGTATCGCCCATGGATTTCTTAAGCGAATTCAGGCCTGTGGCAATCGTCACTTCGAGATAGGGCCGCCCATGGTACCTGAACCGCACAATACACTTACATGCCCCTAGTAGGATGGATATCCTAAGAGACAAGCACTGAGGAGGTGACATGTTATCATCGCATCCTCAAGGTGACTATATACTCCACCTCTCCTATGGCAGGAACTCTTCCAATCAAATTATGCTTTCAAGCTTCTCCTAAGTCAAAACTAAGAGAACCTGATTTTCTTCAAGAAATGGATTAGGGTGATCACTATTTACACAAGACCAAGTGTGTGTGAATTGTGGATGCTTAGGTTACGAGGACCCGTAAACCAAAAGGTAGAAAAAGACACCAGGTACTATCCAGCCTTTAACTCAATCTTAGCTGTCCTTCCTCAACCTCTTGAGGAATGGTCCACAACTTAACTCCTACTTAAGTTTTCAAGTCCACAAAGGACCCTAAAGGTCTAAAGCTAGTAGCTCAACTTAGCTTTGTTGGAACCTTGTTCCACATCTTGTGCCAATTTTCTGTGGTTTGATTATTTGTGCAAATCTTTTTTGTATTATTAATATTTTGTTGAAGTATTTGTGTGCGTAGCCATATCCTATCTATTAGATCCTATCAAGCTTCTAAAGTCAGACACTTAGAGTTGACTTAGTCTAACCAAAGTTCTAGTCTTATGCCTAAGAATGCAGGGCCCAATCGGTTAAGCATAACAACTTTTTTTCTTTTTTAAATCAATGCAAATGTATGCAATGCAAAATGCTTTAACTAAATGCATGAATGCACTATATATAAATGCTATGTATATCCCCAAGTACACCCCCCCATACCTAAAATCTGCAATGTCCTCATTACATAGAAGGATATTACCTGGGTTTGGGCTGCCGTTATTTTGTTGGTAGCCAAGTAACCAAAGGATCTGCAAATCAGGTTCAAGGATTGTAGAAATAGGCCCTAAAAATGAGCAAAGTAATGCTGGCCTAGAAAACAGGTAACCTAGAATGTTGACGAGCTGATGATGAATCCCAATAGCAAATGCTTGCCCAACCAAGATGGGAATGAAATCTTCCCAGGTCACCAGAGGAGGTTCTAAAGGATAAACTGGCATAATAACATCCAAAGGGGTAAGAGGAGGATGACAAGGATCCTCCAAAAGAAATGGGGAAGGAATGGTGTAGAGATAAACCCCCAGGGTGATGGACTGACCATAGAAAGCATCAATCCATACCCGATACTCCATTACAAGAGATATTGGTCTGTTAAGCCCCCCAGTCAAAATAGTAGTATTCATGTCTTTAAGCCAAGGATCATCTAGGGTGTCCAAGTTTCGAGGTTGCGGGATGGTCATAAGATCTAGGTTGGGTTTAGTTGCCTCGATGTCCATCCTTAACAATCTTTCCAATTCCTCAATTTCATCCTTAGCATTCCTTGTATTATCACAAGTATCTACCTACACTTCATCAGTGATCATTTCAACGTATGGAGTCAACATTTCGCCTTCAAACATAGACAAATCAAAGGATGACTCCAAATCAAATGAAGATAGGTTGGAAGCAACAGATCTAGGGATTATCCTATCAATGTCATCCTCAGGTTCTTGTTCTTTACTCAAATCCTCCCCAGAGTCCATATGTGAATCCACATAAATCTCAGAAGTTGCTTCCATGTTTTCCATTATTTCGTGATGAGGAGAGATATCATCAATGGGTGTGCTAAGGAAACCTAATTTGGTCAAATTTGTGACATCCTTAGGGGCTAATTCTTCAAATAAGACATAATCACCCATAGTGTCACTCCAAATCTTGATTGTAGGTTCCTCATATAATTCATCCTTCTCCTCATCATATGATTCATCATATACCTGAGTTCTAGAATCATCTAAAATCTCAGCAAATCCCCTAAGGCACTCCATCTGGGATAAATGGTTTACACTGGTAACATCGGACTCCTTAGATAGGTGAATTTCTTCAGGGTTAGGTTCCATAAGGGTGGGCTTCAGTTTCATCTTGTGATTAGAAGGGAAGGCGGGATTAACAACTTGACCTTAACCCACTTCGTCAAATGTGACGAAAATACTATCATCTGGGTTGAGGTCTTCCAATGGTACCATCATTCCCTTCTTTTGACTCCAATATAATTCAGGTGGATACTCAACCTGATCATCAACTTCCTCGGGTTGCCACCTTTCTTCATCCAATGTATAGCTACTTTCATACATATCCTCCTCCCACTTAAGGCATGGATCTCTCAAGGAAGTATCATCTAACAGGGAGGTTTCAAAATTGATCCTTGAAAAGTAGCTATTTTCCCTTACATAATCCCCAAAATTCCCCAACTTTGGGTGTGGCTCTCTCATGGGAGATGCATCTAGCGTAGAGGGGTGCACATCATCCTCAATGGGGTAGATTGGGTGGCTAATTTCTTTTTCTTGTTGGCCCGCTCTTGAAGATTCTCTTAATAATTCAATCATTTCGTCTTGCATTTTCTGTATTTGCATCTTCAAGGATGAGAGGTCATCATTTCTATCAGGAGAGAAGTCAGGCTCAGGCTTATAGAACCTAGGAGTTTCTGTCCAACCATTATAATCATTCAGGGAGGGTGGGTTGGGTATTTCTATGGTGTGTGGGATATTGGGCAAGGCAAATCCCGCTCCTAAGTTCTGCTCACTGATTTGGGGCTTAACCAGGCCAATACTCCTATAGTAGGAGTAAAAAGGATCCCAATGATTATCATTGTCCATAAAAGGATGGACCATCTCGGTGTATGGGATCAAAGATTGCAGAGTGGGGGTAAGGGTATGGGCAAGATGTGAAAGGATGAAAGTCAACATGGTCCATTCTAACTCACACCACAATCAGATTCCTCCCAATATAAACACAAATCAGAGGACTTTTTAGGTCTTTAATCAGTTAGGCATTTGAGATTTAAGTCCACTTGTAGGTGATAAATCAATTTGTTCAATCAATTTACGCACCTATTATCGACCTACGGAATGCCTAAAAAGACCTAGTTGGAACTTAGGTGCTCTTCCCTAAAGCTCAAATGTTAAAGTACTCCAAGGATGGAAGATCGAGGGATGCAAGTAGGCCTAAGCCTTCCTTTGAAGCTTTGCTTTCGTGGTGCTTCTTAACTACACTCAAAAATTCGTGACAGGGTATCCCCCTCCTTGGAGTTACAAAACTTTTGAACTTAAGTTTCAAGCAGTTTGGTATCCAATGGTAGGAGAGTTCTTTCCTAGCAGCTCAAAACCTAGGAGTGTCTAATTGCATGCCTTAGTGCACAGTCATGCACGTGTGCATTCACCATAAAAGTTTGAATTTTTGAACCGTAGCATAATATCTCAAATCAACTCCTTAGGTTTTATATGCTCCTCTTTTAATTAGTCCTTTTTCAGAAAATGTGACCACTTGTTAAATCGTTTCAAGACAACTTATGTGGTCTTGGAATTAAGTCCAAATGTAAATGTGTGATCAAAATATGGATGCAAAGTAAGAGAATGCATACCTTTCTTCCAGCAATCAACAATGAGAGAATGCACGCAATGCAAAGAAATAAATCTAGAGGTTGCTCATACACACCTGAATGGTTCGTCCTAAGGGTAGGTAGCTTCTAGTAGGCAGCTCGTGTTTTTATTTTTTATTTTTTTTAGCTACATATGCACAATCAAGAAGAATAAAATCAATCCACAAAAAAAAAGCAAAAACCTAAATCTAAAGAAAGAGGGAACAGACTCCTGATGGTCGGCCTGGATAGGTTATTAATATGATATTTTTATCGTTGAAATGTGTATAGTGGTTAACCTAATTCAGACCTAACCATCTCTTTACAAAATTTTTAACCTGGCCTAATTGATTTTATCTTGTCACTTTTAAGCCCAGGGTCGAACTCAGGGAAGTGGGGTTCAAGTCGAGTTTCTACGTTTTCCTTAAAACGCGTCTCTTCCGTTCGTTTATTCTGTTTTTGGTATTTTTCTTATTTAGGTTTTTTTTCTGGTAATCCTTGTTCTTGAGGCACACCCTCAAAATTGTGTCCTTGGCTTTTAGCCAAAACAGAGTTTCAAAACACGTCTTGCTACTTGCAAGACGGGGGTACCTGCAAATCAAAGATTATCTTTTCACTTTTATACCTTTTTTTTATCTTTTTACTAAGGAAGCTATCAGATAGAAAGTAAATATAGTAGCTATAGATATATATTTATATGTAGTATATATATAAAGGGGCGGGGGTGGAGGTGACGATGGAGTGTAGCACTATGTCGAGTCAGCCGACGTCTAGAGAGACGCAACCAACACGACTAGGTGCCACGTGGAGTGTGGATGGAGGATGGATGATGTATGGGACCACGCTTTTTTGTACGCGTGTATCAGGGAATATCAGCAACTGGTGCAGATATCCCCGCGATACAGCGTATAATAAATAACGTGAAAATATATGTACATATGTATGTATATAAATGTATAAGTATATATGTATAGATATATATAGATATATATATATATATATATAGGTGTATATATATATATATATATGTATGTATATATGTATATAGCTATGTATATATGTATATAAGTATATATATATAATACTATATAGATATATATATATATATGTATATAGGTATATATGTATCTAGATATATATGTATATATATATGTGTATATGTATAAGTATATAGATATGTATATATATATATATGTATATGAGTATGTGTATATATATATATATATATATATATATATATATATATATATATATATATATATATTATATATGTATATGTATATATATATTATACTATATGTATGTATACATAACTATATAGATATACTATGTATATATAAGTATATATATATAGATATATGTATATGTATATATATATATATATATATATATATATGTATGTATATAAGTTACTATTAGTGTGTGAGTGTGTGTGTCGGTGAATGGGTGTGTGTGTGTTGCTGTAAGTGAAAAAAGAGAGAGAGAGAGAGAGAGAGAGATCGGCAGAGGGAGAGAATGCAGCCGCTCTGCAGGAGGCACGATACGTCGTCTGCAGATGGCGGCCGACGTCTGGAGGTCGCGGGCGCACGGGGGCGTACTCGCGCAGAGGAGATGAGGAGTCTGCGTCGACCTGCTGCGAGCACGGAGGCTCGCGACAGTGCGCGCGGGGCTCTGTGGGTGCTGGCAGGGAGGCGGGAAGGGGCCTGGCCGGCCGCTGCTGAGAAGCGCAGCGACCGGTTGCGGGCGCAGAGGCGGGCGACAGAGCAGACGAACGGAGGCGGGGAAGGCCTGCAGGCGCGCGCAGAGGGGCTGGGGCGCCTGCAGTTGCTCGCGGAGGCTGCGGGGGCCGCTGCTGCTGCTGCTTCAAGCTTCAGACCTTGAAGCGGCAGCCATGGCGGAAGTGCGGGAATGGGAAAAAAAATGAAAAAGAGAAGAGCCACCACGCCCACCGGCTCTTTGAAGAGCTGGGCGGTGGTGGTCTCACTGTGGTGGTGTGCACCACAGTGAGCTCCTGCCCGCCGGGTGTCTCCTCGAAGGAGGTCCGGCGTATGGAGGGGAGGACGGTGGTGGTGATGAGCTGAAGGTGGGTTTTTTTTCTTGCTGCCGCCAGCCCCTGAAGAAGAAGAACCCGTGGCTTCTTATAGAAGAAGAGAGCATGGTCATGCAGCATGCGGGGAATGGGAGGAATGGCAGCCGCAGGGAATGGCTTGGGCAGGGAGAGGGCGCGGGAAGTTGCAGCAGCGGGAAGGACGGCAGGGAGAGGCAGCGGAGAAGAAGTTGCAGCCATAGGGAGAAAAAATAGAAATCAAGAGGAAATAAAAATAGAGAAGGGAATTTTTGCAAATATGCACTCGAGGAAAAAAGTGAATTATGAAGTCATTTATTTCAATCTTCCCTCCTCTTAATTAAATGCATGAATGCAAGTATTTTTACAGATGCGACTATAGGATTATAATATACATAGTTAATGCTAGAAAATAGCATAAGAAGGCGTCCTTATAGGCGTGTTTTGAGGTGCAAACAACTCCCAAAAATTACCCAACATGGGCCTAAAACAAAATCGGGGAACAAACCCCTAAAAATGTACCCCAGAGTACAAGGGCGAGAAAACAAACAACTAAACTAAACCTAAAGAGTCTATTCTAAAATGCTAGATCAAAATTCTAAGACGAAGACTCCTCCTAGATGGTCCTCCGTGCATCTCTACACGTGTAGGGTCAAGGCCCACAAGCTCCTATGATATTCTCGGAGGTGGCCGCAAGGTCCACCAAGATGCAAAGCTCAGTCCCTCCTCCAAGTGGTGGAAACAAGCATTGCTAAGGCCGATGAGACAACTCGTATGTAATATACATATCTCACACCAAATCAGATAAAACAAGTTAAATATGCCTCAATTTAAATCAACATCAACAAATGAATAATTGCGAGTTAATTAAGCCTGTTGCCTCCCTGGCAACAGTGTCATTTGACGAGTCGATTTTCGCTTAACAAGATGATAGTTAAAATTATTTGTCATTGTATTTTTAAGTGGTGAAAAATTGACTAATCAAAATAATTGAAATAAACCACTCACAGGAGAGCGGGTCATATCCACATACATCATAAAATCTAGTGTCTTGCAAGATAATTAAATGCTAGTGTCTTGCTCTAAGCCATCCAATCATCACATACATCTTGAGAATAAGAGGAAGTTAAAGGGCATGCATGCAATGAGTGTAGAATAAATTAATGTCAAAAATATTTCAATAATGATCTTCAAACCAAAAATTCTCACCCAACTAATACCCCCCTTCCTGTAGCAAAATAGGGGAGGGTATCCTCTTGGCTGTGTGCCCACGTGGAGGGATCTCTGGAGACGAGACTCATCGGAGGAGTAGGGACGGTGGAGAGGGATGCTCCGGTGGTGGAACGGTGGCATGCAGTGGTCGGAGATGCTACTGGTGACGAGGAAGGTTGGTGGCAGTAGCGGCAGCTCCCGACGTGCACAGGCTATCGTGGACGGTTCTGAGGGTGTGGCTACCCTCGTGGGGTCGAGGAGAGGTGGATAGTGTCAACGGAATGGTGTTTCGTTGCCGGACGAGGCGGCTGCGCTTGAGGAAGGTGGTGTCAGTGATGGGTTCTTTACGGGGAAGAAGATGAACAGTGCTCCAGCATAAATTTACAATATTTTCCACATACACTGGGGTCTCCTAAAAAACACACTCATTTCTAGCCCTCCATAAGGCCCATAACACAGCCACCATATGTATATAAGGCTTATTCCCATCCACAAGACAGCGCCACAAATTCCCCCAAGTGGGTAAGGACTCGTTGCATACTCTCCTCCATACATAATCAGTGATCGCACATGAAGAAAAGATATGAATGCTAGAATCATTATGCATCCCACATAAATAACAAAGCTGGGTGGGGGTCCCCATCCTTCTGTGCTTCAGATCTCCAGTAATCATCCATCCCTCCTGCAGAGCCATAAGAAAATTTATAACTTTAGTGGTATTTTTAACTTCCATAGCTTTTTCCCCATTTCTTCATCTTCCGCCATCCTGGAGGACATTATTAATCTGTCATAAGTAATCGCAGTAGAAAAATTACCTTCCCATTTGTATGTGTCATATTCATGAGGCATGGGTTTGAAAGCAGCAAGCTCTTACATGAGACGTTCATTCTCTACACGAGTTCTTGTTTCATGATTATTCCACCCACCATTATTTAACAACCACTGCTCCGAAACCACGTCCCAATAATCGGCTACCATCGCATTTTTATTTGCAACAGTAGCATAAGCAAGGGGGAACCTGTCTTTAAACATCCCTCCATGTACCCAATTTTCCAACCAAAACTTAAAGCTTTTTCCATCACCTAAAACTGATTTGAAAAAATTCCAATTATCCTTCAGGGCGCGCACCACAGAAGACCAAAAGGGGGATGGTTTACGTGGGTTAAGACGATTTATCTCATCATTGGTACTCCCATAACTATCCTAGATAATTTCTATCCATATTTTTTTCCCCCTGCAGCAACCGAACAGCCCACTTCAATAATAACGGCTCATTGAATTCTTTAAGGGATTAACACCCATACCTCCCATCTTCTTTGGTTTGCAAATTGATTCCCACTTCAAGGGTTGAAAAAGGGCCCCTTGATGAGAGGCCCCTTTCCAAAAGAATCTTTTCCGCATCACCTCCAGCTTTTTCCAAATAGAGTTCGGAGCTCTAAGGACAGAGAAAAAGAAAACAGGAATAGAAGTGATAACAGAATTCAGTAATATATATCTCCCCCCTTTTGATAAGTATCTACTGCTCCAGCCCTCCAATTTCATAGCTACCTTTTCAAAGAGGAAAGACCAATCTGCTTTCTTCATCTTAGAACATTTCAATGGCAAACCCAGATATTTAATCGGCAATGGAACCACAGGTGTACCTAGAATGGTGGAGATCTCATTCTGTAACCCACTATTCATCCCAAAACAGACCAGGGAGGATTTACTTCCATTCAATCTGAGACCAGAAACCTCTCCAAAAATTTTTACCATATGTAACAGAGCCTACGCTTCTCTCTTCCCCCCTTCCATAAGAAAAACAATATCATCAGCATATTGAAGTATAGGGGATAGAGCCCTATGATTAGACATTGAATACCCCCTTATAAAATCATCCACAGCCAATTTGCAGGCAAATCTAGCCAAAGTATCCACCGCAAGGTTAAAAATCAGAGGGGTAATAGGGCAACCTTGCCTTACTCCACATTGGGGCTGAATCCAAGAGTGACACGATTTACCATTTATCAATGGGGAAAAAGAGGCTGTCGTAATGCACCTCTTCACCCATTGAATCAATAAGGGTGGAAATTTCCTCCTAAGAATCTCCCACAAGTATGACCAGGAGACTGAATCATAGGCTTTAGAAAAATCTACTTTCCATAAGAAAGTCTTGGATTTTCTCCTTCACCAACCCATAACAATCTCCTGCGCAACAATGAATGACTCTTGTAATAATCTCCCAGGAAGAAAAGCTGACTGAACAGGCATTATCAAGTCCTTTAAAACCTCCCGCAATCTGTTAGCAATAACCTTACTAATAATAAGGTAGATGGAATTAGATAGCGCCATGGGTCTATAATCAGAAAAACTTTCCGCACATGATTTCTTAGGCAACAGAAACA
Source organism: Thalassia testudinum (assembly GCA_037157565.1). Lineage (NCBI taxonomy): Eukaryota > Viridiplantae > Streptophyta > Magnoliopsida > Alismatales > Hydrocharitaceae > Thalassia > Thalassia testudinum. Next base: position 29,176,605 of record JAZHRO010000073.1, read on the forward strand.
AATAGGATTTGTTCAGCCTCTCAAATCCAGAGTTGCCCAATTCAAACTCATGAATAACCTTTAACACATCCACCTTAACAACATTCCATAGCTCTCTGTAAAAAACACCTGAAATCCATCCGGATCGGGAGCACCTTCATTGTTTAACTCTTTAATAGCTTTTAACACTTCTTGTTCAGAAATAGGGGTCACAAGCATGTCTCTCTGTTCATTAGTTACACAAGGGAAGTCCATTGCTACCATCCTCCAAGAACCTCTTGGAGTAGCCTTGGAAGTTTCTTTAAAAAATTTACTTGCTTCAGATCTGATCTCCTTAACAGAGGTAATATTTCTTTCTTCAACTTTAATAGATGAAATAAGGTTGAATCTCCTTCTAGCACTGGCCGCAAGATGGAAAAATTTGTGTTCCCATCACCCTCTTTAAGCCATAGCTGTCTGGGTTTTTCATGCCAATCCATTTCTGTTTTTAGATCTTCATCCCCCACAACTGCTTGCATCTGCTGCCTCAGCTGCTGCTCCTGTTGGTTCAAAGCCAGCCTGCACTCTTTCAGATCCAAATCCCTGATGACTGTCAAGGCTTCCCTCCTCTTCTGGTCTCTGATCAAATTCACAGTTTGCCCATATTCCTTCAACATATCATGTAGACCAGCCAATTTTGCAGCAAACTACTATGTGGCAGTGCCTTGAACATCCTTGCTTTGCCACCACTAAGAAACCATTTGCATGAAGCCTTCTTCCCTAAACCAAGATCTCTTGAGTTTGAAGTATGATCCCATGTCTGCATTCACCCCACTGTCCCAAACCAAAGGCGTGTGGTCAGAGAACGGCCTATCAAGGCTCAAAACAGCTAATAGTTGATATCTCTCTAACAAACTAGGACTACCAAAGAATCTGTCCAATTTGGAAATTTGTCCATTGCCATTCCTCCAACTATACTCCACACCACTGATGGGATATTCAATCAAGCCCATGTTCTGCACAGCCAATTGGAAGCCAGTTGTAGAACTGTCCACTCTCCCATCCGGGTTATCATCACCAGAAAGATAACAATTGAAATCACCCCCTAACAACCATGGGGTCTCTTGCACTCTTTGATGCATTGAATAGAGTTCCTCCCACAAGCCAACTCTGTCTGCTGCTACTCAAGGACCATATATGCAAGATATAAACCATTCCATATCTCCTTGGGGAGATTGACATCTACAAGAAATTAAGAACCTATCACGAATAATTTCAGTTACTGAAATGGAAGATTTTCTCCACCAAAAAGCCAGTCCACCAGACCGACCAATATCACCCTTAGCCGCAATATCACTACGGCCAAATTGCTTAAAACAATCCCATCTTGACCATTCTCCCTCTCCAAGTGAGTCTCTTGTATAAGGGCACAGTCTATCTCCCACTCAGAGAGATATCTACACAATGAACCCTTCTTTGTTTGTTGCGTAGCCCACGCACATTCCAAGACAAAACTCTCATTCCTCATTAGAAAGATCCCCATTGGGCTTGCAGCCCACATATTCAACCATAATGGATTTAGCAATATTTTGCTCCTCAATAGCGGGCAAGGTCTCCTTCCTTCTTCTCAACATGTATGGAGATCTACCCACACCTCTTTTTTGATTGGAACCACTGCCATACTGCAAGTCAGCAGGAATAGCAAGCTGCATCTGGTCTGGCTCTTTAAGCATCAAATCCCTTCCTGTCCTACCCACTTCCATACTGCAATTCATCTCAGAATCTGCCATTGAAGTCTCAGCAACCTCCAGACAGTCGTCCTCTTTGACTATCATAGCTTGTCTGCTATCAGCAGCTGTAACAACATCTTCCATCTGATCTTCCTCAGCCATGACACAATGACAGTACTTCCTCTTTTTGGGTTCAAGAGCATCAGCAGGAGGAGTGCGTCCACATCTGTCACTCTGTTTTCTCTCCTCATTGTTGGTTCCAGGCTTCAGTTCTTCCTCAGACGACTTATCTTTACCACCTTCAACCTGCCTAGACACCTGTCCAAGAATAGCAAGCCTAAAAGCCAAGAAGTGCCCCCACATCTAATTGTGATCAAATTAGGAATTGAGCCAGCATTGGTAACTTCCACCTCGATTTTTAGAGACCTAATGTCCCCCTCTCCGATCAAAACTTCAGAACCATCATAGATTGATGCAAAACCTGCTAACATTTTAGAGACAACCCCCTTTAACCGCAAGTGCAGTGGCAGACGAAAGATCTCAAGGAGAATCCTCCTAGAAGTCACTCTTTGTGGAGGCCGCTCAGACAGAGCCCCATCAAATGGAGAGACCATTCTCCAAATCACAATGAAGTCTTCAAAAATACTTGAACGCAATCTCAATCGTTCCACATCCAGCATGCCCAAACCATACACCAAGAAGCGAGACTAGGATAACATGGCTACCTTCCAGCCTGCAAATAGAAGATCTAAGGAACATACCAGGTTCTGAAGCATTTCGATCGACGGCTTGCCTGCCATGATCTCTCCAATCAGAGCACCTCTCAGCGTGATCTCTGCAGTCGAGATCTCTTCCGAAGATGGGATCTCAACTTCAATTGTGTGCCTACCCAATGCCGGCGACAGCGGCAGATGAGTTTCATTCTTAACGCTCCAAACAGGATGCGAGACTGCCCTCTGTGATCTCAAAGGAATCCTCCTAGGGCACGACTCGCGCTTGTGTCCTTCACCCCTGCATTCCAAGCAGATCAGGGGGTTTTTACAAATCGCTGCCACATGCCGCCTTCGCCTGCATCTGAAGCAGAGAACCTCTCCATTCTTCCTCCTCCAGTTATGTCTTTGAGCATTTTCAGGCGACCTAAAGAACCTCTCCTGCCAGATTCGCTCCCTTCTCCTCCAAGCCCTCAATCTCCACGTCCTCCATTCACCTTCTGCTCCAGCCCTGGACGGCTCCGCCCCATTGCAGCCCTCCGCCCAGCGTCGATCGCCCTCCACTCGCCTTCTCCCCATTGCCGGGGTCTCCGTAAAGAAATGCATTTCTACCTAAGATGAGCTCTCTTGAGTTGCCATTCAACTCTTAATTGAACATATTAGAACATGATTTGACTCTTGATTTGAACTTCTGAGCTCAGAAATGTGTTCAATTAGCAATTGATCATTAATTTACATTTATGAATAGAATATTTATTACGCTGCAATCATAGGTCCTAATATACCTGAATTGAGTCAGATCCTAGCTTAACTTAGGCATTTTGCATACATGCACATCATACTTTACATCATAGTTGATTCATTAGTCCTGTAAATAATAATGTCATATTATGTTCTAATTGAGAAGTATTAACAATCGCAGGAAATTCAAAGCTGTGGATGATTGATCTAATCATTTGGATCTTCTCAAAATGACAAGAGTCCAACACCTCCGAGATCTCATCGATCAGACTCCTGTAGCATCCTATGGAATCCACACAAGAGCAAGGTCCAAGAGGCAAATAGGTGGAAATCTGGACCTCAAATGTCAAATTTAACAGCACAGATGGATCCAAATCAACAATCACAGTCGAATGATGCAAAAAACATTTCAATCAAAGACCTACAGCATCGTCTACAAAGAAGAGAAGATGGATGGCCACGACAGCAACACGTGGCACCATCACAGCCACCCAATGACACCGGCCAACCTCTAAAGGAAGTGCCCCTATGCATTGTGATCCATTGGATCATCATGCAACTGTCGCAACATGACCACGTCGCCGCTTCAAGCACTCCTCATCAAGGAAGATCAAGACTCAGCTGTTGGATCTTCATCCAATGGCTGAGAGCAGCTGTGCGAAGAAAGGAAAGTGTGACACAAACGTGCTTGTAGCATAGCGGTTCACGCACTGGTGCTAGAACAAGCAGTGAGTGATCGAGGCACCATTCGCAGAAAATCAAACGAGGTAGTGCACTAGATCCAATTGGAGCATCGGATCTCCATCAAGTGGAGATGGTGTGACTGCATGGCTCACTAGTGAGCATCGGATGAAGACGTGCACAATGATGAGCAACTGAACATGCGCATGGATGCATTTGAAATTCAAAGGCGGTGCAGGTGAGGCACTTAAGCTGTCGGATCGTGAGATCAGACGGCTGAGGATTGAGCACAATTTCAGCGCTTGCGATTGAAGAGTGCGAAAGCAGTGCGGGCGCGAAGTCAATGACGACTGCGCGATCGTGATCTAAAGGCTCAACCATGCCATGTGTCAACATCCTATGCAGTGCTAGCGTTGGAGACATTTTGGAAGGTCTTTTGAAACACGATCTTATCCGTTGATCTCCCGATCGATGTATCTAATCAATCTAAGGTTGTTGCGGGAGTTGGACTCAAATGCCCATCTTGCCCCTCTATGAAGCTATAAAAAGAGCCCCAGGGCCCTAAGTTGAAGAACCACTCTCTCCTGACCCTCTCCAACTCTCCAAATCTTCTCCGATTCTCTCCCTCTGAAGCACCTACCAAGCCACCTTGGTGCACCGCTGCTACTCTCCCCAACCTCTCCAGAAGGCCACCACGGACCACCCGTGGTGCCCTTATTCTGCTAGATTAGATAGTGATTTTATTCATGTTCTAGTTTATTTCTGCAACTTTGTTAGTCATACACTCTAGTTCTATTTGGCACTTCATGATCAACCAGCTTACTTGATTTGCTTTATATATATATATATATTAATTAGTTTGCAAGTGGTAGCATGCAATTCTAATTCAGTTTATGAAATCATAAGCGTTTTCTACCTCCCTGAATTCGACCAAGACTCACCTCTCGTTAAAATTATATTTATTTCGATGTATTTCACGCTATACTATGACGTAATCATTCTTTTAACGTGATCTACACTTTGAACAAATTGGCGCCGTTGTTGGGGAGGCACGACGATTTTTGATTTCATATCTAATTTAGTGTATTTCTTGTGTGTGCAGGAATGAAATAAGGATCTACATACACATCGAGCGCAGATGAAGATTATCAAGTGTACACATTCATTTTGGTAGAATTTTAAATTAGATTAGGATAGAAGTTATTTGAAAATAAAAATAAAAAAAAATTAGGATTTGTTAGGTAGTTTATGATTTTCTTTGCCTTAAAAGAAAAATTCTCTGGTATTTTTAGAAACTCAGCTAGAAACTGAACATGATTTTAAAAATTCAATTGCTGTGTTTTTAATGGTCCAAAATTCTTGAAATTCAGGTAGGAACTAGATTTTCAAACTATGTTTCCAACACCACCATTTCCAAAAAGAAATTCAATTTGTAGAATTTTTAAAAAATCATGGAGTCACAGAGGTCAGATATACTGAAATTGAATTTTTATGAACTTTAAAAATTGATTCTGACCAACTCACAAATATGATCGACCCAAGAATGATGGAAGTTTAAATATAATCAAATTATCTTTCATTTCCATATTTTTACAGAATTTGTGGATCACATTTGATACTATTTCCAAGAGAAAAACCAATATAGGGTCAAAATCTCATATCTGATCCTCTGTTAGGTAAAAATTCATCACTATTTATTGGAAATAGTAAAAATTCTGAAAAAAATACTCTCTGAAAATATTTTTGAAAAAGGAATCTTCATGCCAATTTTCAAATTATTTGGATTCCAACTCCACCTAAGCGTACATGTTTAACTAGTGGTCTACTATCTGCAAAAACATAGAAGTGCATGAGCCCTTAGGACCACATTAGACTAGCCTGGACTCAACCAAGGCTAGTGATTAGTTGGTGAGTCGATTCACCTTGTTGACTGCTCACCATATTTCAAATTGAAGAAAAAGGTTAAAAATCACAAAAACATATCAAATAACCTACATTTGTCTTGAAACTATTGGGTAATTTCAACCTCTTCTACCAAACCTGGTGATTAAGCTTGCGAGGTAGTGTCAAATGACTGCAGCTAAGGGGTACAAAGGAATCGGAGGCGAAAGTTGAAGGAAGAACCTTCCTCTTAGTCCCCTCGTACACAGACTAGCCAGGTTAGCTCAAGAGGCAGGAATTCCTTTCAGTCGATTTCTTAACGAATTTCTTTAATAATTTGAACCTAAACGAAAAATCTACTCATCTGATCTTAAGGACCAATTTGATTGCAAGGCCTTTGCCTTGTTCTACCACCCGTTCTTGTAACTATTGTAAGGTTACTAAAACCCTTATGGTGTCTTTTGACCCTCTTGATCATGGACCCATACTCTTTCTCATCTTACCATCATCAGGATTCTCCTCCCAACCCAACTATGATCCCAACTTCTTATGGGTGGGGGACTACTCCTCATTATTCCTATACACATGCTCCTCAGGCCCGGGATATACCCATCTCACCCTCTTAGACATCCACATAGATCTCACAACCCTTAAGAGACACTCTTCATGCAGGATCAGGATCTCGTCATGATCACTGATTATCTTGATCGGTCCCACCATAGCCAAGCTCCTACCCTTCACAAGAACTCCAGATTGTTGAACTGATCCAAATAGTCTAGGAAGAAAAGGAGGTCAGAAAAAGGGAATTTGAGGACTTGAGAAAAGCAATTCAGGATGAAAGACAAAGAACCCAAGACATCACCTCTGGGGGCCCTGAATTCAGTGAAAATGTGCCATAGGTGGAAAACGAGCCACTCAAGGTTGAGGATTTGGCTGCAACCTATAACTACACTGAACCCACCCACCACCCTTATGATTTTCCAGACCAAATCTATTATAACCCTCCATCTTCCTCGAAACTCGCATATGAGGCCACATCCACACAGATAATAACCAGGGAGTCGCCAATGGACTCCCAACTAATTATCAGACTGTAGCAAATGGTAGCTGATGTAGACACATTTAATTAGGTTAAAATGGCTATTCATGCATGTTCCTAGGCTTAGATTTGCATTTCATATTATAAATATTGCATAGCATGCATCATTCTACATTTAGAATAGTTGTGTATATTCTAGGTTAATTGCACCCTTTTAATGGCCAGGAGGGAAGGAGATTTATTTCAAGGCCTCAGATGGACGATTCGAATATATGAATTTGATCAAGATGATGATTAGAGTCCAACGCCTCTGGGATCATCCAGATCAGAATCCCGTAGCATCATATGAAGTCCGAAGAAGATCAACAGCCAAGGGCTAAGTGACATAATTTGGAGCATTAAATGACAAATCAAACCACGCGGATGGATTCGATTCGATGATCGTAGCCCAACAGCGCAAAAATTGACTCAATCCGACCTCTGTAGCAGCCCCTACAACAAAAAGAAGATGGACGGCCCAGATCGTGCCACGTGGTGCAACCTAGGCTGCCCATGTGCATGCACACAATAGCGTGGGCTCATGCGCCCGCACGGAGGCATGCATGCGTAGCAATACAACGAGCATGCATGGGCATGCATGTGAAGGTGCGAGGCATGCCAGTGCAGCAATGGGTGGGCGCGTGGGCTGGCTTCAGCGACATTTGTGGCAGATCTTCAGCGACGTTTATGACCGTCACTAAATGTCCTGTATACGAATTTGATTCTTTCCTCAACTATAAAAGGACCTCTACCCCTCCCATTTTTCTTCATCTCTTCCTTTCTTCCTCTCACCACCTCCAAGGCTCTAGAGAGAGCTTGTCCCAAGCCCGGGATTCTCCTCTAGAGTAGAAAACAAATATTTGTTCCCGCCTCTCATCCCCCTTCGTTGAGCATCTCGTGGTCATCTTCTCACCTCCCTTCGGGAAGAAGATCCTCGTTGCGACGCTGTCCTGCCCTACCCTCTGTCCTCGTTCGTCCCGCTCCTCACCACCTTCCTCCAGGGGACGTCAGAGTGAGTCATCCTTTACGCAACCGTCGAGGGGGATTTCTCTCACCTATCTCTATCTTTATTGCTTTCGTAGTATAGGTTTCCCACTTTCCTAGCTGTAATAAACATTTGATTATAAAAATACATGATTTTTTCTCTCTCTATCTCTGTCTCTCTCTGTTTATTTTGCAAGTAGATTAGCTAGAATTCATCAACCTAATCTCTTGCTTGCTAAAAATACCAAAAAAATTAGAAAAGATAAAAACAACAAAAACAAATACAAAGCGAAATGCGGATTTTCAAAACCAAACGTTTGCCTCCCCGTGTTCGACTCGGGACTCATTTTTCGAGTTTTAGTTATAAATTTTATCTAATTGACGAATTTTCTCGTGAATCGAACTACGATGACGGGTTTTCCAAACCCAAACCCTTTCCGCGTGAATCTCCAACTCATCATTTTGGTGCCATTGCCCAGGAGGCAACGCTCTTTGGTTTTTTCGTGTTTTCCTGCATTACTTACATACTTTTCTAACCTATCTTTCTTCTTTGATTTATTATCTTGCAGGAACCCGATCGAGGAGCTGAAGGCAGCAAATTGGAGTAAAGTACGAGTAGAGACATTTATAAGTTTTCCCCCACCACCCTCACCCTAGATTTCATTTCACCACACTAATAACTCAAACCCAAATCAACTTAGGTGTTTTTTATAAACCCTAGGACAGATCTAGTTGTTTGTTTGCCACCTCCACCCATCTCATCCCCTCATATATATAAAAAAAAATGCTCTTCTCTTGTGGGAGTTACTGAAAGTGACACACATTAAACACCCACAACTTTTGACTTGAGGCGCACCATTCCACTTTGATTCTACCACTTAACCGGGATCTGACCTATGGACCCAGTACACTTCAACTCAATACACATAAGTGAGTAGAAATTTGAATAGGTTAAACATCTGTGTGCCTTAACTAAGTGGTGCAATAGGCCAATTGATTGAGCTGTTTGGGCTGCACCACTGAAGATAAAAGTCATTCATCAGTAGCTTGCCACTTAGGGTTAATCTTTAGGGTTGAGCCAAGCACTCCACATTATTTTTTGATTTCTAAAGAAATATATCATCACCAGTGCTTTCAAAACTTGGAGTGTACTCTTGAACTTGATTGAATACACCTAAGATTAAGCCCTAAAAGCTACTAAACAAGGTTAAATCCTAAAAGACACATCATCAAATAACTTTGTTTGCAAACCCTGGTTGTGCACGCACACACATTTGAATTGATCATTAAGGGCACAACCCATCTAAAGGGCTCATCACATTCCAAGAGCACAATCATCCCAAGCCTAATTAAAATTGAGTAGACGTTGGCCTTAAGGATTGATTCGTTCTGCAGGGTTCAGACTGAGATTTTTTTCGATTAATCTGCTTCTACTAGTCCATCTGATGTCTAGCTAGGGGAGTAGCGTCAAATGACCGCGGTTGGGGGGTACACTAGGAACTGGAGGCGCAAGCCAAAGGAAGAACCTTCTCCCCAGCCCCTTCTTCTAACCAGTTGAATTGACCGGTTAAAAGTAGACCAAATCAATTATAATCTCAAGACGGGCCCTGGGAGTCTGTAGGTCTTTAGGCTAACCCACCTAAGGACAGGGTTGATTGCTTGTATTGGAGGGCTCCTTTCTCTCTTCTGATTTCCCTCCTATTCTACCATGTATCCTTCCACATCCTACAAGCATTTTCCATCCTACCCTCCTACCAACACTTATCCCCAAGATGATTACTATCCCAACTTGACTTATGACTACCCATCTCCTAGCCAGGAAACTTTGATTGTGGATATGAATCCAGACCTCAGTGTCTAGGGTCTAACCCTGAACAACAAGACTATGATTACTATCCTTCCTAGAGCTACAATGATTATAGATCTCCATCCTTTGATGATCAAACCAACCCGATCTACTATCAGGAAGAATATGTTGACTATAATGCCTACCCTCCCCAGTATTCCACTGAATATAGGTCACCACCATTCTTTGAACAACCTGAGATGACCTACTATCAGGGAGGAACCAGAGAACCTCAATATTTTGACTCCCCTACAATCAACCCAAACCCACCCAACCCTGAACTGAACCATTTGGTTCAGGTGAACCAAGCCTAAGACAGGGTGTTGGCTAACTTGAGGAACACCATCCAATCTTTAGAGGCTCAGCCAACACCATGCACTGAAGCATTGGAGCCTATGATAAAAATGATTGATGAGCTAAATAGCTCTTTATTGGATTTGCTCCAGCATGTTAGGGATAAGGGCCTGGGTAAGTTTCTACTTAGGAAATTGTCAAGGTTGAGGATGAAATTTGTGATTGCCCTAGTCCAATCTTGGGATGATTCTCAAGATGAACCCCCTTTAGGAGAGCCAATGTCTGAACCTACTCAGCCGCCTGTTAGGGGGATACATGTTCTGAGATCGAGAATGACCAGGCTGGGCTAGAGCAACCCATTGGAGATGAACTGAGTTTCTCACCCAAGATCCCAGAGCCAGGGTATGATGAAAAAGATGTCTCCATGGACCATGAAATGACATATGATTTTGAGACATATATAAATGAGGATCAAGAATTCTCTGATTCTGAGGGTGAGGAATCTCTGAGTGACATCTCACTTGCAGTTAAGGAAAATGATTTAGTGAGACAAACGGGCTTGAGGAGCATGATGAACCATTTCATAGCTCGATCATTGAAGATTGTGATCATGTTGGGGCTAACTTGGATGATCTAAATCCTAATGATTCAATCAGTAGCCCCATTCCTCAACCACACCCTAAAGAGCTGAATTATGATATTCTTGAGATCTCCAGACCCAAGTCAATCTTGATTGAGCCACAATTGTTTGACTTGGATATCTTTGATGGGGTGTACAATGATCATGAGGTCCCGGAAACATTGATTTTGGAGGATAGAAATGTGGAAATGAAAATCTGGGAAGCTACTTCTGAGGGAACTATGATTTTGGATCTAAGGGTTCCTGTTGACCTAAAACCACCTACTTTTTACCAAGACTCTTATAACACCTTTCATGTGCGACCCAAGCTTGGAATAACTGATTATTTTTCTGAGTTGAACGTTAAGTGGACATCTAAACCTAGTGAACCAAATCTACCTTTTGTCTGACACTTTAACCTTGCATTGCACACCACCAAACTGCAGACCCAGCCTCTGAAGCACAATAATCTTCGATTCTGGGTGATTTTTCATCCAGAACCTTAGAACTACTCTACCATGGGACATGGGTCTACACCATAATCTGGTCCACATCTGTGGACATCTTCTGCAAGCAGGCCTGAGGATTAATCTTTTGATTTTGATTCTGACCCACACTTGTGAATTCTCTATTTCTTCCTTATTTGTATTTTATGCCTAGCTAAAGGCATTAAACTTAGTGTGTGTGCATACTCTCTTCTCTTTGCGGAGCTGACTAGATTTTCATGAAATTCAGGTGATATTCTGTTTACTCCGCCCTTTTCATGTCTTTATTTTTACAATGAGGACATTGCATCATTTAGGCATGGGGGGGTGGATAATTAATTCCTGAAATCATTTTGTTAACTCCATAGAATTTCTTCTAGTTTCTTAAAAAAAATGAAAATTCAAAAAGAAAAAAAATTAGGAGAAGAGAACTTAGGCATTTGGAAGTTATTAACTTTAGGAAACGATACGATAGGACCTGAACACTTAGACTCTTCAGGTCTTCGGGCTTAATTAGTTCAGGTGTCTACTCGAATGTGGACTGTCTCGAGTCCTCGCCAAGTAATTTTACTTTAATTTGGTGAATAAATTGGGATGATAAGTACACGACTTATCAACCCGCCCTCTGATTTGAGGGGATTTTAAGTCTAAGCATCTACATGCTATTTGTATTGACTTAATTTCTAGCAATTTTTATGGAAATTGGGTAGCTAATGAACTATCTAGGGTGGTATGGTTGGCAAGTTATCGGTGGTAACAGCTCATCAGTCGGTTGTCCAAAGCTTAGCCACACGACCATTCTCTCATACTACCTTTAGGTAAATCTTAGATCAGGGAAGCCACCTTCTTAGGAAAAAGAAAAAGAGAAAAAAAAAGGTACCCAAAAAGAAAAAATAGAAAAAGGAGAAAATAAAAAAATAAAAAAAATAAAATCACACTTCACTGCACGAATATGGCTGGCAAGTTACCGTAAGTAATAGCTCATTGGCTAGTTGTCAGAGCCCAGCTCACAAAAATGTACAAATAATTTCCAAAATACTTACAGAAGAAGCGGGGAAGTAGAATAAATCGGGGGGATATATACTGGGTTCGCCCTTGTGTTGACCCCATAAAAAATAAAAAAAAGTAGGGAGAAAGCGACCGATTGGAAAGATAAACCTCTAGGTAGAAATCAGTAAGGTTACCTAGGGTCGTAGAAACTTGAAGTCTATTTTAACGACCACCTAGTGAGTCTATCACCCTTTCACAAGATGCTTAGCACTTAAAGTCCTTTTCAAGTCTTGGGTGGGTCGGTTAGCTGTAAAAAGTTATCTCGAAACTCTCAAACCCCAAAAGTCCAAAAACATTAGAAAAGAAGAAAAATAAAAAAATGTATCTTCCCTTTCCAAATAAGGCGAGGACTTGGGCAGTCTGCATTTTGGCAGACACTCGGGTACAGTTGAGTTTTTGTAGTTTAGAACCTTAGTTGAAATTTTCTATTGTTAATAAACGACTTAGGCCTAAGCGATCGAGTCCTAATTATGTCTTTATACATAGCATGTAGTTTAATTTTGCTATGGACTAGAAAAAGATAGGCATGGGGGTATGATCTAAACACATTTAATTATGTTAAAACGCTTATTCATGCATGTTCCTAGGCTTAGATTTGCATTTCATATTGTAAATATTGCATAGCATGCATCATTCTGCATTTAGAATAGTTGTGTATATTCTAGGTTAATAGCATCCTTTTTATGGCCAAGAGGGAAGGAGATTTATTTTGAGGCCTCAGATGGATGATCCGAATGTACAGATCTGATCAGGATGATGATCGGAGTCCAACGCCTCCGGGATCGTCCAGATCGGAATCCTGTAGCATCATATGAAGTTCATGGAAGATCATCGGCCAAGGGACTAGGTGATGTAATTTGGAGCTTCAAACAATAAATCCGACCGCACAGATGGATTTGGGTCGACGATTGCAACCCAACGGTGCGAAAATCGACTCAATCCAACCTCTGTAGCAGCCCCTATAATGAAAAGAAGATGAACGGCCTAGATCACGCCACGTGGCACAACCCAGGCCACCCATGTGCACGCACATGCCACCGCACGCGCATAGTAGCGCGGGCACATGCATGCGCAGAGGCATGCATGCACAGCATTGCAGCAAGCACGCATGGGCGGGCACGAGGAGGCGCATGACATGGGCACGCAGAGCGTGCGCCAGCGGAGCGGTGGGTGGGTGCGTAGGCTGTCTTCAGCGACATTTACAATGGATCTTCAGTGACATTTATGACCATCACTAAATGTCCTGTATAAGAATTTGATTCTTTCCTTCACTATAAAAGGGCCCCTAGCCCTCCCATTTTTCTTCATCTCTTCCTTTCTTCCTCTCACCACCTCCAAGGCTCTAGAGAGAGCTTGTCCCAAGCCCGGGATGCTCCTCTAGAGTAGAAAACAAATATTTGTTCCCACCTCTCATCCCCCTTCGTGGAGCATCCCGTGGCTGTCTTCTCACCTCCCTTCAGGAAGAAGATCGTCGTCGCAATGCTGTCCTACCCTGCTCTCCGTCCTCCGACTCCGTCCTCATTCGTCCCGCTCCTTACCACCTTCCTTCAGTCGACGTCAGAGCGAGTCATCCTCCAAGCAACCATTAAAGGGGATTTCTCTCACCTATCTCTATCTTTATTGCTTTCGTAGTATAGATTTCCCGCTTTCCTAGTTGCAATAAACATTTGATTATAAAAATACATGATTATTTCTCTCTCTATCTTTGTCTCTCTCTGTTTATTTTGCAAGTAGATTAGCTATAATTCATCAACTAGATCTCTTGCTTGCTATAAATACCAAAAAAATTAGAAAATATATAAACAACAAAACAAATAAAAAGCAAAATGCGGATTTTCAAAACCAAACGTTCACCTCCCCGTGTTCAACCCGGGACTCACTTTTCGAGTTTCGATTATAAATTTTATTTGATCGACGGATTTTCTCTCGAATCAAGCTACGACGACGGGTTTTCCAAACCCAAACCCTTTCCACGTGCAAATCCACCTTCATCAGTAGCAAAGTACATGGACACTGTTTCAAGATATTTACATCAAATCCAGATCACTACTGATCCGAGGTAGAGACAGACTTTGATTGCAACCGAAGAATCTTTGATAGAAGCCCTTAAAGAACTAGAATCCATGGCTAGGATGAATCAACAAACTCTCACACTTCAAGAGATACTCCTTTTGCAGTACTAAGTTCAAACTAGCCTAGAGGATTTTAGGGAACTTGAGAGTGCTTTTAGGGATTCTTTGAGTCACACACCCAAAGTAGATGATGTTGATGTCTCAATAAGTGATGTTGAAATGAAAGAAGAGATATCTGAGGTGATCAAGAGACACGAGCCTGGAATAACCCAAATAAGCTCATCTGAGAACCCCATTCAGGAAAGTAAGGAGAAAAGGGATGGTAACCCGAACATTAATCTACAACTATGGGAGACATCTGATGCAATCAAGGAAGAAAATCAACCTATGGATATAGATCTTGATGAAAGCCCTGAGATGCAAACCTTTCACTTTGAGAAATCGGAGAGTCGTGAGTCGAAATACAACTCCTTTATATTAAAGGATTCCCAAGGTGAGGATTCATAGGATGATTTAGATTTGGATTTCTCAAACAATCTGAGGGAATTAAAGCAAAGGTAGGTTGGATTCAATAAAACTCAAGAGATTTCTGCCTTGAACACCACTGATCAGGCACACCTAGGTAATTCGGAGATGATTTTTCATAGGAATTCAGATAATCATAGGTGCCTTGATGAATCTAGAGTTGACATGACAACTCCGACATCTTGTGATTCGTACTTTTCTCCTTTGACCTACCAATGTGATGAAGGAAATCCGAAGGTTGCATTCTCTACTCTTGATTTCCAATTATCGGAGGATACTACTGATGATTTATCAAGGGAAATAGAAAGACCTTTGAAAGTACAAAATGGTGAGCAACCTAACACTTTTGAAGGTGAAATACTGAGTACAAGGAATTGGGGACTCACTCATAATCCTAGTGAAACTAATGGATGGCTCAACTCAAAGACTGAGACAAATTCCAAGGAATCTAAGATTAGTACTGACAAGGAGGAGATAATTTCTAACAAGGATTTTGGTGAACTTCCAATTACACAAATACCTTCATACAACCTAGGGTCTAGAGGGAACTTGATTTTTGACGTTAATCACCATTATGAAGACCCTTATGATCCAGACTCTGATGCTGACTAGCATTTTGATTTTCATATCAATCCACTTCCTCGGCAATTGCTCATAGACTTTTGGAATGAAATCAATGAGCAGGATTGGTGTCATGACCTTCACTCCAATCTTCTTCCTTTTTTGTCCTTGTTCCACACTTTACTATTGAGAGACTCTTTGGAGTAGGGTTGCACCATCAACTGGTCCGCATGTGTGGACCACTGATTCTCGGAGCATACGAACACATCTTCCTTTTAATCTTGACCTGCACCTCTACAGTCATTGATCCATCTGATGGAGTTTCACCCAACTGGAGTCATTAAACTTAGCATAGCATTTAAACTCAGCATTTAGGCACAGCGTTTAGGCATAGCATTTAAAGTCAACACTTATAAATATATACATATCCTTTATACATAGCATATTTCATTCTAGCATATTATTATGCATATTGTGATTACCATTGTAGTGTTGGCATGAGCAGAATGACAAATCAGGAGCAGGTCCAGGTGATTTCTACCCACTTATGTCCTGTCTTATTTCATTTTCTCTTATTCATGCATGAGGACATGCAAGAACTTAGGTATGGGGGGGTGGTACATATAAATTGAAAAATTTTCTGCCAACACCTTAGGAAATAGATATTTTTATCAAGAGGTTTTGTTAGGGATTTATTCTTTAGTTGATTCTTGAACTTAGAATCTAGTACACTTTCACACTTGCACGTAGAATTTGCAATGGATCCACTGTGAAGATCGATAGACATCTCTAGTTTGTCGAGAAGAAGCATTGCTTCTTCTTCTAAACCCTTGGACAGTAATTAAGGAGTCAAGCAAACCATCTTCTAATAGATCCACTAAACATGTGTGAGGTTAAAATGGAGAGTCTACTGGTGCTCTAAGACTAGTGTGAGGAATCTTAATTTTTGGATAATTGGATAATGATACTAGGAGTTAGGCACAGTTTTCGCTCTCGATTCTTGCATACAAATTTTTTGTGAGAATCCTTGTAAGAGCCACCAAATAAGGCAAATACACAGAGAGCGGGTTCTGATAAAACTAAGACTAAGGTGGATGGTCATGACTGTCCTTTACGGAATCCTCAGCTGAAGGAGGGTACTAATGTCAAGGTCAGAAATACGTTGTCTTATCCATTCCCTTCCCAATGCCAAGAATAGGTACTTCCACCAAATAAGCCACCAATTTCCTCTTGAACATCCCCAATCCCAAATAGTGCCTCATGAATAAAAGTACGTATGCTATGTTGTGTTGTGTTAATAGATATGGCATTATGTTAGTAGATATGGATATGAACAAAAAAAAGAAAGAAAAAAAAGTATATAGAAAAAAAAATAAAAAGAAGAAAAAAAATTACCATGTTGAGAAGTGTGAGTTATGTCTAAGTTTAGTCAAGTACATTGAGGCAACAACACCTACCACCCTCACAAACCACTAAATACAGCATTGACCTACTTTTCCTGTATTTATGACCGCCTGAATAAGGGCTGAGGGATTTTGACTTAGTTATAGGGTTATCAGAATCTAAATGAAGTGTAATGCCATGAGAGACCACCAAACATATTTACAAATCTGGTGAGATGTGAGCTCAAGAAGAAAAAGAAAAGGAAAATAAAATAAAAGAAAAAGAAAGGAAAAAGAAAAAAGAGAAGAGTACAAAGGACTTAAGAGAGCATAGTTTTCCAGCCTCTCTCTAAGTTAAATTTATTTGATAATCTAGAAATCTAGATTCTGAAATACTAGTCTCTATGTAGCATCAGAGGAGAGTGAGCTACCAAATACAAATCCATTTAACTCAAACGTCTTCTACCTAAGTCAAAAATCTAGGGTTAAAACTAGAGGTTATTCTATATCCCTGAGAGAAGAGATTGCCTATCCCAATAGAATTTTACTAAGGGTCAAGCACAAGCTTTAGATGTGTATCTACTTTTTGCTTGGATCCGTTGCATAGGCTATAAACTACACTTTCATGATTATCTAGATTCTAAATTTCTGGATGAAGATAAAAAGAAATAAATCTCTAGTCAAACTCTTGGTAGAATGCATTTAGTCTTGCACTTGCTAGGGACTAGCAAGATTTAAGTATGAGGGTATGATTGCGCATCAATCATAGGTCCTAATATACCTGAATTAAGTCAGATACTAGCTTAACTTAGGCATTCTACATACATACACATCATACTTTGCATCATAGTTGATTCATTAGTCTTGTAAATAATAATGTCATATTATGTTCTAATTGAGAGGTATTAACAATCGCAAGAAATTTGGGGTTGTGGATGACCGATCCAATCATATGGATCTGCTCAGAACAATGATGAGAGTCTAACGCCTCTGAGATTGCATCGATCAGACTCCCGTAGCATCCTATGGAGTCTGTAGAAGAGCAAGGGCCAAGAGGTAAATAAGTGGAAATCTAGACCTTAGATGGATGGATTCGAATCAACGATCGCAGTCCAACGACGCAAAAATCATTTCGATCAGAGACCTACAGCACCGTCTACAAACAAGAGAAGATGGACGACCATGATGGTGCCATGTGGTGTCATCACAGTCAACCAACGACATCGCCCAACCTCTGAAGGAAGCACTCCCATGCATTATGGGCCATTGGATCATCATCCAACAGCCACAACATGACCACGTCGCCGCTCGAAGTATGCCTCATCAAGGAAGATCATGACTCAGCCGTTGGATCTTCATCCAATGGTTGATAACAACCGTGCGAAGAAAGGAAAGCATGACACAAATGTGCTTGTAGCGTAGCGGTTCACGCCCTGGTGCGAGAACGAGTGGCAAGCAATTGAGGCACGATTCGTGGAAAATCAAACGAGGCAGTGCGTTGGATCCAATTAGAGCGTCGGATCTCCATCAGACGGAGATGGTGCGACCGCGTGACATGCTGGCGAGCATTGAATGAAGATGCGCACGATGATGAGTAACCGAACACGCATGCACAAGCATTTGAAATTCAATGGTGGTGCAGGCGAGGTGCTTAAGCCATCCGATCATGAGATTGGGCAGCAGAGGATTGAGCGCGATTTCAGCGCTTACAGTTGAAGAGTGCGAAGGTGATGTGGGTGCGAAGCAAATGATGATCACGCGATCGTGATCTAAAGGCTCAGTGCATGCCATGTGTCAACATCCTGGGCGATGTAAGCATTGGAGGCATTTTGGAAGGTCTTTAAAAGCGCGATCTGATCCATTGATCTCCCAATCAACAAATTTGATCAGTCTGAGGTTGTTGCACGAGTTGGAGGACTCAAATGCCCATCTTACCCCTCTATGAAGCTATAAAAAGAGCCCCAGGGCCCCCAATTAAAGAACAACTCTCTCCAGACCCTCTCCAACTCTCTAGATCTTCTTCTCTGGCTCTCTCCCTCTGAAGCACCCACCAAGCCACCTTAGTGCACCGCTGCTGCTCTCCCCAACCTCTCTAGAAGGTCACCATGGACTACCCATGGTGCTCTTATTCTGTTAGATTAGATAGTGATTTTATTCATGTTCTAGTTTATTTCTGCAACTCAGTTAGTCATAAACTCTAGTTCTATTTGGCACTTCATGATTAACTAGCTTACTTGATTTACTTTATATATATATATATATATATATATATATATATATATATATATATATATATATATATATATATTAGTTTGCAAGTAGTAGCATGCAATTCTAATTCAGTTTATGGAATCAGAAGCATTTTCTGTCTCTCTGAGTTCGACCGAAACTCACCTCTCATTAAAATTATATTTGTTTTGATGTATTTCATGCTATACTACGACATAATCATTCTTTTAACGCGATCTGCCCTTTGAACAAATATCTCATTAATTTGACCTAATTATGCATTTTTAACATAAATTTGATGTTTTAGGTCTTTTTCCTTAATTCTTACACTTAACCCATTTATTATGTTAATTAGATAGTGTTTAACCTAGTTTCTAGCTTTACTTGGGCATTTTATCTATGATGAGCCACACCTCAACACAGCTAAGCTTGAGTAGTAGAGCTAAGTTGAGTTGGTCTCAACTTATTTGAAGCTGGGTTGAGCTCGTGAGAACTCTTGAGCTAGCTTAGCTACTAAGTTGACAGGAAGTAGTTAAACTAGAGGGAGTTCAGCTGCTATGAGCTAAGTGGAGTTGAGGAGAGTTTGAGTAGACCTAGAATGAACTCATGTCAACTAAATTGAGCTAGCTTGATCTCCTAATGAACTGATTAGAGCTAGGATGAGCTAGAATCAACCAAATTGAGCTAGATATGAGCTAAGTTGAGCTACCCTAAGCAATCATGAGCTGAATGGAGTTGGGGGGAGCTAAACTCAACCTAGTTGAGCTAGAATCCAACTATGATGAGCTAGGGTTTAGCTATAATGAGCTTCCTCTTCACCTTCTCCCTTCCTGAGTGTTAGGGTTTTAAGGATCTGGTTATCTGTTTATCCTTAACACTCAAACAAACATGTTAAAAATACAAAAAATATGTAATGTATGCCTATCCTAAGTGATGCCTAAATGCAGCCTGGAAACCTATTTGCAGAGATAAAATCCTAAAAGCTAGATCAGTTTTAGGGCATAAGAATGATGATAAACTGGTGTTGTCGCTTAAACTCTTCAGGTCTAGCAACTTAATTAATCTAGGTGTCCACTACGATGTGGATTTATTCTTGAATCCTTGCCATCTTAAAATAAACCTGAAAATACCAAAAAGTTGGGTGATGATAACATCATCATGAGCCATAAATAGCTTTAATTATTTAGGATGAATTGACAAATGCTCCTACATAATCGCCTGAGGGTCATAAGTCCATGCATATCCATTCTGAGAGGAATACATTAAATCAAGGTTAATTCTACAATTGTAACATCATATCATGAAAGTAGAGTAACCACGGGATTTCCCAAGAGTTAATATAAGGTTTAATGAGCATTAAAGTCTAATAAGAGGGTCCATGCAGATAGAAATAGGGTTTCACGCATTTTGAGAACTAATATAGCTCTCAAAACCCTAATTTCAGACCCGCTTGAATTACTGAGGTTCTGGTTAGGATAAAATTCATATAAACATTCTAAAATTTATATAAAAATATTCTATGATGTTTGGCATCCTTGAATTGACCATTGAAACCTATTTTGACCTTGAACAAAGTCTCAAACGGAATTCTACCCTAATTTGAATTTCTACGTAAATTGCCCAGTCAAACTTGGTCAAAACTGAAATCCAACTTTACCATCAGATTCTTTCGGTCTAAATTAGGTTTGTACCAAAATTTGGGCCCAATCAGAGTTCATCTTGGCCTAGTTTGCATTTTAGTCCAATCAGACTCTTCTCTCTCAATTAGCCCCTTAGCTTTCGAAATCCTTGCAAATTGGTCCGTAAGTTCTTCATCTTCTTCACAAAACAGTTCCTGCCACCATTAGAGGTCAATCGACCTCCAGGGTGGCTTTGACCACTCCTAATCCTACTCAAATCAACACCAAATCCCACCAAATTTGGTAAGATTGGTGTTCACATTGCGAGGAATCATCTGAAGGTAATTTGGAATCCCAAATTGCATCTGATTGCCCTAGCGAACCCACAAGATCAGTGGGTGTTTCTTGTGCCAAGAACAAGTCATTGTGGGCTTGTTTCCTTGTCTAAAGCTCAGCTGGAGCTCTATAAAAGCTTCCCCATTGCAAAACCTAATTCCTTACCTCAATTTTGACCATAATTTCTCATCAACTCTCCCTCTCTGACCCCCTCTACTGTAGCTCTGGCTATCCTCTCCTTCCAACCTCTTCGCCTACTGCATGTACCATAGGCAGCAAGTTCTCCCTTATCTTCCTCCGCTCCTCGCCAGCCACAACAGGAGCTCCCAGATCCCTTCATCGTCGCCACCCCTTCCCCGAGAGGATTCTCCTTCTCCGACGCCGGCCAATCACAGCCAACACCTCCCTCACCCTTTTGTCCAGTAAATTAGGTCTTATCCTCTCCCTCTTCTCCTCCTAAATATCCCTAACTATCCCCTCTCTATTTCGATCGACGACACACTCACTCCCTCATCATCTTCCTCCACTCCGACCGAGCTCCGGCGTGGCCTCCTCAACGCCACAAGCCACTACACACCACGCCATCGGTCCCATAAGCTCTCCCAAACCTCCACAAACAAAACCCCTGAAGAAATTGAGGGGATTGCCCATTCAAACGGCCCACCGAACACACCCACCTCCAAACTCCTTCTCCGACTTCACCACCTCTCCACATGCATGCAAACACCACACAACCACCGCCATCACCTTCACCATTACTTGGTGACCCTCCTAGACCATTTAACTGGGGCTTTTGAGCCCGTATGCATGTTTGCAATGTTCGACGAACCTTTGCTATCGCCGCCATCATCTTCACCCCTACCTGCAGTGCTCTGACGAGCTCAAGGCCTAAATCCACTTCCAGGTGACGCGGATTACGTCCCCGTATCTAGTTGCAGCTTCAATTGAAGAAGTGAAGCTTCCAGCAGCTGCAATCAAGCGATGATTCCTTAATTAACGCATGCAAAAAAGCTAACACTTTAGTGCCACATCATAAGGTGAAGGGAACCTGCAAGCATATAAAACAAATTTGTGTTCTCAGCTTATCTCCTAAAACACCAGGGGTTGGGTCCCTGCTCACTCGCTTACACACACCTCGCCTACAATCCACGCCCGTAGTTCTAGTCCCTGTTCACGACTCGATAACTTGACTATGTGCCCGATTATCCTTGGGTCTAAGAGAGAAGAGAGAAAGAGAGATATGTGAGAGTGGGGGTGGGTTTTGCTCTCTGAGGAAGATGCCCTTGTGCTAAAGAAGAGAGGCATATAGTTAGCCTCTAAAGAAGAAAGACCATGCTCTATGTTTGAGGAAGAAAAGGCTCTCTTCAGGAACCTTGCCCTTATGTGTGCCTTCTATGAGGCATTATTCTATTGATCTGTTAAGACATCTGACTAAGGATTATTCTGAGCACTATTGAGTTATTTAAGTACTAAGTTAACATTGATTAAATCAATTGAAGGTATTGTTGAATTATTAAAATAATTTGAGTGTGAGATATATGCTTCATTAAAATAAATAATTGATGATTCAAATCACCATTATTTTGTCTTGCTCTATTCTTTTTGTCTCATAATCTCTTGACTATCAACCTGATCAGTTTCATTCATTGAATATCTATTATTGCGATCAATTGATTGTGCTCATCTATTTTAAATGAAGATTAATGTGTGAATTCCATATTTACTCCCTATGAACAACATCAAACTCTATTTCCTGAATCTGAGCATATAAATTTAAATGATTTGAGTAATTTTGTCCTATACTACGACGCATTTCTTAAACAATGATGATTTTTCCCAAACATTGGGATGATAAGTACTTGGCTTATCAACCCACCCTCTACTTTGAAAGTCTTGAAAGTCTAAGCATCTATGCACAAATTGCACTGATTCATTGTTAGGAAGTTATCATGGGAGCTAGAGAACCATTAAACATATAGGAGTAGTATGGCTAGCAAGTTGTCATGGGTTTGACACCTCATATTAGTCAGTTGTCCAGAGCCCAGCTACTAGATATAATCTCTTTAACCATTGCCTTTCGGTACATCTTAGACTAAGGAAGCCACCTTCTAAGAGAAAAATTAGAAACGCCCAAAAAAAATGATATATGAAAAAATATATAGAGGAAAAAAATGATAGTTGAAAAAAAAAGAGAAAAATAAGAAAAAATAGTAAAAAAATTAGTATATATGAATAAGGGGAAAAAAGTAAATATAGCCACACTTGCTCGCAGGCATGACTGGCAAATTGTTATGGGTTTGATGCCCCATTGGCTATTTATCTAGAGCCCTACCCTCACTCTTTTACCACAAATAAGGCGAAGCGAGGAAGTAGAAATAAGCACACCTATGAAAAATCGGCAGGGAGAAGCTACATGGTCAAAAAGATAAACCTAAAGGTAGCACCTTTCCACTGGGTTATCTGGAGTTTAAGGCTATTTAGAATCCATTACAGCCACCTTCCAATAAGTCACACTTATACTAAATTGATGTTTATTACTTTCGAGTCTTTTGAATCTTGGGTGGATTGAGTAGCTGAAGGAAAGTTACCCCGAAACCCTACACAAAATCAAAGAAAAAAATTATTATGAGAGAAAAGATAGAAAGAAAGAAAAATAACAAATAAGGCAAGGAATTGAGGGTCTGTATTATGGTAGGCACCTAGGTACTGTTGAGTCTCTAAGAATGAAATCTCAAGTATTAGTTCTCAGGGCTAGTGACAACTGAATATCTGGAAGTCTAATTCTTGAATCAGTATGTTTCTAAATGAAGTCTAAAAGAAAAAGAAAAAAAATTAGAAAAAAAGAAAAAGGAAAAAAAAGGTCTTAATCAATCATGCATTTAATAGCTAGGGACTACTAATATTTAGACATGAGGGTATGATTGCACAGCAATCATAAAGCCTAATTTGACTAAACTAAGCTTTAACCTAGCATACATTTTGTGAATATTGCATTCATTACATGCATTGCATGAATAATTGCATTTGTATATCCTAAACTCTAATTCTACCATTTTATGGTCTCCTTAGTAATAATTCCAATTTATCTATGTAGGACCATAAACTTGGGGCAACATTGGGACCTAAATGATGCATTACATTCTGAGAACAAGGAGAACTAGCCAGAGGCTAAAGAAAGGAAGGTGGAGACAGGAGCATTCAATTCCAGGACAAACCCCAACTAACTAGACAAGCCCATGCAAGCCAATGTTCACGCCCAAATTAACCAACCCGTGCACCACACCATGCACACACCCATGCACCTCACACGCACACATACACATTTGCACATTCACATAAATTACTATTTCATATATACATATCACTTTCTATACACATTACACGGATGAATACTATTGGTGCACATTTATAATACCTATACGTATTTCCCCTATTTTTATTTACGTACATGTGGACCTAGTAGTAGTAATATATTGTATTATTTATATATTTTCTCTAGGCCCACATATTATTACACAACTAGTCCACCTACACAAGCTCAACACCATGCTAATTACCCTCCACATAACCTAATCCCTACTTAGCCCCCACGCCAACCTAAGCCACCACTAAACCCACCTAACTCAGCCCAACCTAAACCCCATGCCAACCCCTCTTCCTTATCCACCATTTAACCTACACCCTCATCTTAAGTTGTGCACCCACCTAGAACCTTCTACCATTTGGATGTATCCTTAAGTAGAGCCCTTAACCAACACCCTAGGCTCACCACACATAGTGCCATGACCTATAAAATAGACTCCCCATGGGCGCTAACCACCCCCCCGCCCCTCCTCCCACTCTCTCTACACACCACCATCTCCTCCACCATTATTCCCATGAGCTTCCACCTTGAGAGCACCCTCTCCAAGACCAATGGCTTCTCATGTGCCTCCTTGGTCTTGGTGCTCTAGGTGAAGAGGAAATAGGCTTCAAGCCAAGGATCTTCCTCACCTCCCAATAGGTCTAGTGCCCACATTGGAGAGGACACCTACTTCTCCATCCCATTCTCTTCTGTTTTGTTAGTAGTTTAGCTATTTTCATTACTTGCAATTTCAATAACTTACTTTTTACTTACTTAGTAGTATAGGTTTCATTTCCAATCAATTTCAATATTTGTTCTTTTTGCTTTCTTTACTTGCTTCAGTAGAATTAATCACACACACACTTTCCCATACACTAACACTCACATGCCCACTATCCCATTTCCATTTTCCCCATCACCACCATCACCACTCTACACACTCCACTTCACACCCACACACCACACCATTCCCAACACCTTCACCACACACGCCCACCATCACACACTCTCACAAGCACTCTAACTTACTCACTCACATGCACTCATTAACACCACCACCCATAAGACCATTTCCTAATCCCATTACCACCGTCATACTCATTAGCACCTTAGGTCCATGGCTGTCCCCTCTCCCTACCATAGAGGAAACTAAGTAGACTTCCTAGACAACATCACCTTGGAATAAACCCTAGTCACCCGTAAGTATAGAATCTTCATCTTCTTATCCCTATCCTTCACTATAGTTATTACCACCAACATTAGAACCAACGAACTCATCATCACCAATATCACTGAGCCCTTAAACCTCAACCACATTAGGGAGTTCGAGCACTTCATCCTTCATTAGATGGCCTATTACCTAATCCTCACTACCCCCATCATCACCACCACTAGAATCTTTGTCCCATCACCTACATGGATCTCATTCCTACAAGAAGCACCCCACCAAGCTAGTCACCCTTGTCATCTCCAGTTACCTGGTGAATGAGTGAAGAGTGTGTATTGTAAATACTTCTTTTCAAGCTTTGTATAAGTGGTTTACACCACCATTAGTGTAATGAATTCTCTTATGCAGTTTGAAGTAGTGTATCTTTCCTCTTTGTTGCAATAAAAGTTGGTTCAATCTTTGTCACTTTGTTAGCTAGGTCTTATTCAAAAGCCAAAAATAATTTCAAAATGGAAACGATAAAAACACTTCTCTTGCTTTTTAGTTGGTGTTTGTAAATACAATTCCCACTTTTCATTGCAACTTCGAAAAGCCAAAAAATATAAAAGAAAAAAAGATACAAAAAAGTAGTTAGGTACTTTCCCGCTTTGGTATTAAACAAAAATAAAAAAGTAAGCGTAGTAGTCTTAGGTTAGTTTCGATTTCGTAAGAAAAGAAAAAAAAAATGAAAACAACAAAAATCACAAAAATAGAATAAGGAACTCCACCAAGGCATTCAAGGCCCTGATTTCATTCTCACCTCTCTGTAGTTCAATTGGGATTCCCTTGATTTAATCTATCTTCAAGTTTCGTAATAAAAATTAGATGCACGAGTACTTAGGGCAACTTAATTAACTACAATGACAGGTTTTTGAGCTTGTAACTTCGCTAATCTACCGTAGTTCACATAGCCCTAGCTAGCGTTCTGCACTTGCTAACGAGATGTTTGATCAAATGATTAGATGACTTATGTGAAAACAAAGGTCGTTTGACAAGATGGTTGGACACTATTTATTGTGATCAAATTTTCTTGAACTTGGGTTTGGAGTGAGCTAGGACGTCTGGTCTAAATGTTGGTTGTCATATAGGATGTCTAATGATAAATGTTCATTATCTGATGTAAGAATCAATTTAGGATTTAAGGTCTAACACAAAATCTTTCTTGATTTAGGTTTCCAAGGTCCAGTGGGAAGCTATGTGTTTTTTGACAAGCGTATAGGATGTCTAATAGGCATATAGGATGTTTGATGTGGAGTCAGGTCATTTGATGAATCTATATGAACATTGGGATGCCACTTGTCATTACAAGAGACAATTGGTTTGATGGTCGATTGGCTTATTTAGTCTTTTAGGTCATCTGACACTAGTGTTGGATGTTGAAATGACCCTTTCCTAGAGTTGTTAATCATTTCTGGAACCCGTAGGGGTTTTCCTATAGTTTTTACCCCCTTATCTTTTGTTTCAAGGGTTTGTGAGGGGAGAGGGAAGTTGTAGGGACGTCCCCGCAATTTCCCCACCACCTCTCCTCACCGTACATGCCTAACTGGTCACACATGTTTCGCGTGTTAGAAATCGAGGTTACAAGTAACCTGTCGTCATAGTTGCAAAACACATCGATCAGATAAAATTTATACCAAAACTCCAAGGGAGTCCCCGGTCGAACATAAGAGGCGACGTTTACTTTAAGTGAAAACTGCACTTTGATTTGTTTCTTTTTGGTATTTTAGGGTTTTGTTATTTCTTTTGTGTTTTTGAAATAAAAGACAAGAAATCACAAGATAGAGATGGAATCAAATGTGATATATTGCATTAATGTCTATTACAATAATCTACGAAATCATAAAAAGAGAGGGGGGTGAGAGGAAATCTCTTGAATCGGCTGTTCAGCAAGACGACGACGCCTGGCAAAAGCTCAGACAAAGGAGGTGAGGAGCGGGATGACGGAGGTGAGATGTAGGAGGACATCGGATTGAGGAAAGCTTCAATGCAGCTTCGGAATGGAGGTGAGAAGACAGAGATGATCTGCTACAGGAATAGAGGTGGGAGGATGGCTCTAAGGCAACCTATGAATGGGGATGGGAAGTTGGAGGAGTATTTGGTGGGGCAGAGGTTTGATACACTAATAGGCACCTTGGGAGCTTGAGAACAAGCTCTAATGGAGCGTTGGTAGGCTTGCTAGAGCTTGGGAGTAGGTGGGAGTAGAATAGGTAGAGATGGCTTGGAAGGGAGGTGGCGTAGGTCCTTTTATAGTGGAGAAGAGGCAAAAATAGGTATGGGACCATTAGTGACATCCAGGCCGTCACTGGAAGCGTCGCTGTAGGTAGCTCATGCCCACTCACGTCCATAGCTGGCTTTACTGGCGTGCGGAGAATTAGCGACAGCTGTAAGCGTCGCTATAGGTCTAGCTCATGCGTTGTTGTAGCTGTGCTCCCCGCCTTTGCTGCACGTGTGCACCGACGCGCTAGTGCTACACTGTAAGCATGTGCGCCTACTCTCGCGGGCGCACACCCGCGCTGCTGCGCGTGTGCGGTGGTGCGTGCGTGCACTGGGTGGCCTGGGCTGCGCCACGTGGCGTAGTCTGGACCATCTATCTTCTTATTGTAAGGGCTACTACAGAGGTCAGATTGAGTCGATTTTTGCGTCGTTAGGTTGTGATCGTCGACCCGAATCCATCAGAATGGTCAGATTTGTCATTTGAAGCTCCGAATTATGTCTCATAGTCCTTTGGCCGTTGATCTTCCTCGGACTGCATATGGTGCTACGGGACTCCAATCGAGGCGATTTCAGAGGCATTGGACTCCGATGATCGTCTTGATAAGATCCGTACGATCGAATCGTCAATCTGAGGCTCTGAAGTAAATATTCTTCTCTCTTAACCACAAAAAGGATGCAATTAACCTAAATTATATACAACTACTCTAAATGTAGAATGATGCATGCTATGCAATATTTATAACATGAAATGCAAATCTAAGCCTAGGAACATGCATGAATAGGCATTTTATCCTCAATAAATGTGTTTACATCATAACCCCATGCCTATCTTTTGCTAATCCCTAGCAAAATTAAACTATATGCTATGTATAAAAGCAGAATTAAGGTTAGATCGCTTAGGCTTAAGTCGTTTATTAACAATAGAAAATTTCAACTAAGGTCCTAAACTACGAAAACTCAACAGTATCCAGGTTCTTGCCAGAATGTAGACTGCCCAAGTCCTCACCTTTTTTAAAAAGGGAAGATACTTTTTTTTTTTTATTATTTTTCTTCTTTTCTAATTTTTTTTGTACTTATGGAGTTTGAGAGTTCCGAGATAACTTTTTACGACTACCCGACCCGTCCAAGACTCGAAAAGGACTCTAAGTAGTAAGCATCTTTGTGAAAAAGTGATATACTCACAAAATGACCGTTAAGATGGACTTCAGGTTTCTACGACCCTAGGTGACCTTGCCTAAAGGTTTATCTTTACGATCGGTAGCTTTCTCCTTACTTCTTTTATTTATGGGGTCAACACAAGGGCGAACCAAGTGTATATCTCCCCGATTTATTCTACTCCCCCACTTCTTCCCTAAGTGTTTTGGGAATTATTGTGCTTTTTTTTTTTGTGAGCTGGGTTCTGGACAACCGGCCGATGAGCTGTTACCACCGACAACTTGCCAGCCATACTCATGCGGTGAAGTGTTGTTTTATTTATTTTTTTGTTTTCTCCTTTTTCTTTTTTTTTTCTTTTCTTTTTGAGTGTTTCTTTTTTTCTTCTTTTGTTTCTTTTTTTCTATGTAGGTAGCTTCCCTGATCTAAGATTTATCTAAAGGCAATACAACGAAAATGGTCTTGTGGCTGGGTTCTGGACAACCAGCCGATGAGCTATTACCACCGACAACTTGCCAGCCATACCACCCAAGTCGGCCATTAGCTACCCAATTTCCGTAAAAACTACCGAAAAGTAAGTTAGTGCGAATTGTGTGTAGATGCTTAGGCTTAAAGTCCCCTTAAATCAAAGGGTGGGTTGATAAGTCGCATACTTATCATCCCAATTTATTAGCCAAATTAAAAATGAATTTGAATTGGCGAGGACTCAAGACTAAGTCTACATTCGAGTGGACACCCGGGCTAATTAAGCCCAAAGACCTGAAGAGTCTAAGTGTTTAGGTCCTCTCGTATCATTTCCTAAAGTTAATAACTTTCAAATGCCTAAGTTCTCTTTTCCTAATTTCTTTCCTTTTATATCTGTTTTTCAATTTTTTTTAAAAATTTTATAAGAAACTAGAAGAAATTTTACGGAGTTAACATAATGATATCAGGAATTGATTATCCACCCCCCATGCCTAAATGATGCAATGTCCTCATTGTAAAAATAAAGATATGAAAAGGCAGAGTAAACAGAATATCACCTGAGTGTCGTGAAAATCCGATCAGCTCTGCAAAGAGAAGAGTGTATACACACGCGTTAAGTTTAATGCCTTCAGCTAGGCATAACATACATACAAAGAAGAAATTGAGATTTCACAAGTGCGAGTTAGAATCAAAATAAAAATATTGATCCTGAAACCACCAGTAGAAGATGTCCACAGACATGGACCAGATTATGGTGCTGACCCATGCCCCAGGGTCGAGTGGTTCACAGGTTCCGAAAGAAAATCACCCAGAACCGAAGGTTGTTAAGCTTACGGGGCCGAGCCTGCGATTTAGTGGTGTGCAACCCAAGACCAAAGTGTTGGACAACGGGTAAAGATGGTTCAATAGGTGCGGTTGTCCACTTAACATCTAGCTTAGAAAAATAATCAGTTATTCCAGGCTTGGGTCACACGTGAAAGATATCATAAGGGTCCGTATAAAAGATAGGTGGTTTCAGGTCAATAGGTACCCTTATATCCAAACTTGTTTTTCCCTCAAAATTAACCTCCCAAATTTTCATTTCAACATTCCTATCTTCCAACATCAAGTGCTCAGGTTCCAGGACCTCTAGCATATCGTTCACCCCATAAGATTCTCCCAAGTCCAGAAATCATGGTTGACTCAAGATTGACTTGGGTACAATGATTTCCAAATCAAAATCAATCCCTTTGGGGTGTGGTTGAGGAATGGGGCTATTGATTGAATCTTCTAGTAAATGGGGATTAGAATCCTCCAAGTTAGCCCCAACCGAATCCAATTCTTCAATAATTGGGCTATCAACTGGTTCGTCAGATTCCTCAAGCCCATTTGTCTCACTAAAATCCTCTTCCTTAAGTTCAAGTGAGACTTCACCAAAAGATTCTTCACCCTCAGAGTCAAAGAATCCATGATCCTCATATATATATGTCTCAAAATCATATGTCATTTCATGGTCCATGGAGACATATTTTTCGTCATTCCCTTGCTCTAGGATCTCGGGTGAGAAACTTGATTCATCCTCAAAGGGTTTCTCTAGCCCAACCTAGTCATCTCCAATCTCAGAATATGTATCCCCCCCAACAAGCACCTGAGCGAGTTCAGACATTGACTCTCCTAAAGGGGGTTCATCTTGAGAATCATCCCAAGATTTGACTAGGGCAACCACAAATTTCATCCTCAACGTTGATAATTTCCCAAGAAGAAACTCACCCAGGTCCCTATCCCTAACACTTTGGAGTAAATCCAATAGAAAACTATTAAGTTCATCAATCATTTTGATCATAGGCTCCAGTGCTTCAGTGCATGGTGTTGGATGAGCTTCAAACGATTTATAGTGTTCCTCAAATTAGCCAACACCCTATCTTGGAGCTGGTCCACCTAAATCGACTGGTTCGATTCAGGTTTGGGCGGGTTTGGGTTAAATCTAGGGGAGTCAAGATGTCGAGGTTCTTGGGTCCCTCCTTGAAAGTAGGTCATTCAAGGTTGTTCAAAGGATGGTGGTGACCTCTATTCAATGGAATACTGGGGAGAGTAGGTGTTATAATCATCACATCCTTCCTAATTGTAGATCGGGTTGGTCTGGTCATTAAAGGATGGAGATCTATAATCATTGTAGCTCTGGGAAGGATAGTAATCATAGTCTTGTTGTCCAGGGTTAGGCCCTAGACACTGAGTTTCGGATTCGTATCCCCAATCAAAGTTATCCCGGCTAGTGGATGGGTAATTACAAGTCAAGTTGGGATAGTAATCATCTTGGGGATAAGTGGTGGTAGGAGGATAGGATGTGAAATGTGTGTAGGATGTGGAAGGGTACATGATAGAAAAGGAGGGAAAATGGAGAAGAGAAAAGGTGCCCTACAATACAATCAACCAAACATGTCCTTATGTGGGTAGCCTAAAGACCTACAGACTCCTAGGACCTATCTTGAGATTATAAACTATTTGTTCTACTTTTATCCGATCAATCCAACCAGTTAGAAGGAGGGACTGAGGAGAAGGTTCTTCCTTTAGCTTACGCCTCCGGTTCCTAGTGTACCCCCCAGCCGCGGTCGTTTGATGCTACTCCCCTAGCTAGACATCAAATGGACCAGCAAAAGCAGATTAATCAAAAAAATCTTAGTCTGAGCCCCGAAGAGCGAATCAATCCTTAAGGCCAACGTCTACTCAATTTTAGTTAGGCTTGGGATGATCGTGCTCTTGGAATGTGATGGGCCCTTTAAATGGGTTGTGCCCTTAATGATCAGTTGAAATGTGTGTGCGTGCACAACTAGGGTTTGCAAACAAGGTTATTTGATGATGAGTCTTTTAGGGTTTAACCTTGTTTAGTAGCTTTTAGGGTTTAATTCTTAGGTTGGTTCAATCAAGATTTAGTAGAACACTTCAAGTTTTGAAAGCACGGGTGATGATATGTTCCTTTAAAAATCAAAAATAATGTGGAGTGCCTGGTTCAGCCCTAAGAATCAACCCTAAGTGGCAAGCTACTTGATGGATCAATTTTAGATTGAGTGGTGCAACCCAAACAGCTCAATCAATTGGCCTATTGCACCACTTAGTTAAGGCACACAAGAATGCTTAACCTATTCAAATTTCTACTCACTTATGTGTATTTAGTTGAAGTGTACTGGGTCCACAAGTCAGATCCTGATTAAGTGGTAGAATCAAAGTGATTGTGCACCTTAGGATAAGAAGTACTAGGTGTTAAGTGTGTACCTTTCAGAAAATCCCACAAATAGATAACACTTTTTTTTTTTATTTATGCGAATGGCGAGGTGAGTGGAGGTGGCAAACAAACAACCAAATCTATCCTAGGGTTTATAAAAAGCACCTAAGTTGATTTGGGTTTGAGTTATTAGGTTATGGAATGAAAACTAAGGTAGGGTTGGTGTGGGGGACACTTACAAAACACTCTACCCACACTTTACTCCGGTCTACCGCACTTGGATCTCCATGCTAGGGTACCTACAAGACAATAGATCACAGATAAGCAGGGTTAGTGTTATGTAAATGCAAAGAAGCGTAGAAAACAATAAAGTAAATTCTGTTGCCTCCCCGACAACGGTGCCAAAATGGTCGCACGTGTTTCACATGTTAGAAATCGGTGTTACAAGTAACCCATCGTCGTAGTTGCAAAACACGTCAATCAGATAAAATTTATACCAAAACTCTAAGAGAGTCTCGGGTCGAACACAGGGAGGCGACGTTTACTTTAAGTGAAAACTACGCTTTGATTTGTTTCTTTTTGGTATTTTAGGGTTTTGTTTTTTTTTTTGTGTTTTTGAAATAAAAGAGAAGCAATCACAAGATAGAGATGGAATCAAATGTGATGTATTACATTAATGTCTATTACAATAATCTACGAAATCATAAAAAGAGAGGGGGTGAGAGGAAATCTCTCGAATCGGCTATTCGGCGAGACAACGGTGCCTGGCGGAAGCTCGGACAAAGGAGGTGAGGAGCGGGACGACGGAGGTGAGATGCAGGAGGACGTTGAGTTGAGGAAAGCTTCGGTGCGGCTCCAGAATGGAGGTGAGAAGATGGAGATGATCTGCTACCGGAATGGAGGTGGGAGGACGGCTCCAAGGCAACCTATGAATGGGGATGGGAAGTTAGAGGAGTATTTGGTGGGGCAGAGGTTTGCTACACTAATAGACACCTTGGGAGCTTGAGAACAAGCTCTAATGGAGTGTTGGTAGGCTTGCTAGAGCTTGGGAGTAGGTGGGAGTAGAGTAGGTAGAGATGGCTTGGAAGGGAGGGGGTGTAGGTCCTTTTATAGTGGAGGAGAAGAGGCAAAAATAGGTATGGGACCATTAGTGACATCCAGGCCATCGTTGGAAGCATCGCTATAGGCAGCTCATGCCCGTTCTCGCCCACAGCTGGCTTTGCTAGCGCGTGGAGAATTAGCGACAACTGTAAGCGTCGCTGTAGGTCCAACTCATGCGTCGTTGTAGGCCATCTCATGCGCCGCTGTAGCTGCGCTCCCTGCCTTTGCAGCGCGCGTGCACCCACGCGCTAGTGCTGCGTTGTGCGCATGCGCTCGTGTGCGGTAGCACGTGCATGCGTTGGGTGACAAGCGTGGAAATCACAAATTATGTTATCGTCAAAAATCGTAGTATAGTCGCGAAATCCCCTTGAAAAAAATATTTATAATAATGAAACTCGCATAGATTTCTTTTCTTTTTAGAACTTGAGTCTCGGTCATTCGTCTCTAGGAGGCGTGAAAACAAGTTGAGATTTGGATCGGCTTAATCTAACCTAAATCTAATCTAACCTAGTATTTTTGTCATTTTGTGTTTTTGATCTTTATCTTGAAACACGAAATGAAAGCATGCATCAAAGTTGTAAGCCATGAAGATAATAGCATGCATATAAAGCCATTAGACAAGAGTATCATGCATCAAAAATTAAGTCACTATAAAATACGGATACATGGGAATAAAGCTAAACTAAAAAAAGGGATCAACCAAGAGACGCTAAGGAGAAGCCTCCTTGGCCGTCCACTAAAGAGAGGAGGATGGGTGTGTGAACCCAAGTGGAGAGAGGAGGGTGTTGCACCCTTTCTCTACCAATGGCTGTCCTCGAGAAGACCTTGAGGGGGGTCTTCTCTACGGCCGTCTAAGAAGAAAAGAAAATGGGGGCATGGATCCTCTATGGTCGAAGAAGAGGGCACACCCACAAGAAGAAAGGAGGTGTTGCATCCTTATGCTCTTCTTCTTGTTGCCACCCTTGAAGAAGCTTGGAGGAGAGCTTCTTCCTAGCCGTCCATGGAGGGAGCCTTGGAGGAGGAGGAGGAGGAGCTGTGGTCACAAGTTGAGAGAGGAAGAGAGTGAAGATGGTGCAATTTCGTGGCTCTTTCTTTGCCCTTATGGAAGGCTCCATTTGGTTGCCACTTTTGGTGGCTCCAAAATTAGCTAATGCCACATTTTTAGGATCTAGGTTTGACACAAGTTTTTAGGGTTTCCAAGAGAGTGTGCATGGGTTTGGTAGGGGTAGAATGGGAAGGGGTGTGTGTGTGTGGGTGTGTATTTTTCGTAGGACTAGGTTGTGGGTTTTGGTAGGATTAGGTGCTACATAGGTTGGGTCAATCTAGATCAAATGGGTGTGGACCTAATTAGGCTTAGGAAAGTCTAATTGGATAGGAGTGAACCTAATTAGGTCTAGGTCAAGTCTAATTGCATGTGTGCATGTGATTAGGCTAGGGTAACCCTAATAGGTATGAGTCAATTAGATCCTAGGTGGATCCAATTGGGCTCAAGTGCACCCAATCAACTGTAGATGCACCCAATTAGGTATGGGATGGTTTAATTGGGTTAGGGATAGGATAAGTAGGGCTATGGATAGTGGACTAGGCTTAAGAGGTCTCTAATTAGGTTTCCTAGGATGTCCGATGGGGTTCCTAGGTCAAAATAGGCAAGCTAAGGCTTCCAACAGCAAAATTAGGAACCGGACAGTAGTATCAGACGTCCAGGATAGTGGCCAGACATCTCATACTACAAAATTGGACGTCTGGACAATAAATTGGACGTCCAATTCTGTGTCAACATGAGTTTTGGCTTCTTGGATTATTATTGTGCAGAAATCAAACGTCCAGCCAGATGTCTAGACGTCCTAAAAGGTGCTGGAGAGTGGGTTTTAGGTTTTCTAAGGTGGGTTTTGGTTCCTAAGTGTTTGGGAGAGGGATAGGGTGGATACGAACATGGATAGTGCTATCCATGTTTGGGTTTTGAGGCTAAGGTGTCCTAATGGAGGTGATTTTGGGTTTGGGAAGGCTGTCCTAGGGTTTCTAAGGGTAGGGATAAGGCTATCCCCCTCACTCCTCTTATCTGGATCAGTCTTCTTCCTTTATTGCTTTATTCCACTATCTTCATCCTGGATTACTTTTTTACCTGCAAATAGTAATAAAAATCATTAAATAGCAAGATATCTCATCTTATTTTAAATAGACTGATGCAATGCATGATATGTAAGATATGAGTGCAATATCCACAAATTAAGCTAGGTTCAAATATTATTTAGGTTGATTAGGACCCATGATTACTGTGCAATCATACCCCCATGCCTAAACTTTGCTAGTCTCTAGCAAATGTAAGACTAAATTATTCACATAAGAGTACCTAAGGGATTGATTATTTTATAAGTGTATGCCTAGAGATTTTTCTCCTTTCTGTTTTCATCCTATGTTCTAGAAATCCAGACAAATGTGAAAGTGCAGCTACGTAGCTTTTGCAATGGATTCGAGTGAAAGACCTGATTCACTTCTAAAGCCTGTACTTGACCCCTAGTAAAATTCTAGTGGGATAGGCAGACTTCTTCCCCCAGGGTATTCAAGGTATTCTATGAATTCCACCCGGCTTTAAGCTTAGGTAGAGAATCTTAGAGGGAAAAGATTATATATTTGATAGCTCACACTCGACTGGTGCAACATAGAGATTAGTACTATAGAATCTAGATTCCCAAATTATTAAGTAACTCAACTCAGAGAAGATGAGAAGAACTATGCTCTCTTTTGGTTCCTTTGTATTCATTCTCTCTTTTTCTTTTTCTTTTTCTTTTTCTTTTCTTTCTTTTTCTTAGAGCTCACAATCTCACCAAATTCACACATATGACCTGTATTTGGTGGTCTCACTTAGCATTAACATTTTAATTGAGTTCTCATAACTCTAACACTAAGTCAGAATTCCTTAGCTAGTATTCGGGCAGTCAGAAACACAAGAAAGGTGGGTTAAGGCCATATTTATGGATCTCAAATTTATTTCATGGTATTGGCTTAATGCAACTAAAATAAACACTAAATATTCACAAACTCTTTTTCTACTCTTTTCTTCTCTTTTTCTTTTTCCTTTTTCTCATTTTCTCATTTTTTCATTCTCTTTTTTCTTCTTTTTTTTCATGTATAATTTTTCTAACTCAACACAATCTAGCAACACATTCATGAATTTTATTAAAGAGGCATTATTAGGGATTGGTGGTACTCAAGAGACATTGGGTGGCTTATTTGGTGGAACTACCTACTCACGACACCGGGAAAGATGGATAGGGTGGTGTATTTCTGACCTTGACATCAATACCCTCCTTCAACCGAGGATTTCGTAAAGAATTGTTGTAACCATTCACCTTAGCCTTAGTTTTATGAAAACTCGCTCTCTGCGTATTTGCCTTATTTGGTGGCTCTCAATATTTCACGCAAAAATGTATACGCAGGATCCGAGAGCGAAAACTATGCCCAATCTCTGAGTATCATTACCTAATTATCTAGGATTCTAGATTCCTTGCACTAATCTTAGAGCACCAGTATACTCTACTCTCATCTCACACTATTTGGTGGATTTTTTTGGAAGAAAATTTTCCTGACTCCCAAAACACTGTCCAAGAGTTTAGGAAAAGAAGCAATGCTTCTTCTCGACAAACTAAAGACATTTATCGGCCTTCACCGTGAATCCATTGCAAATTCTACGTGTGTGTGAAAAGTTGTACTGGATTCCAGATTATAGGAATCAACTAGAGGATAAAATTCCTAATGCATTCTCTTAATAAAATAATCTTATTCGTGGATGCACTATGTATATATGCTATAAACAAGTAACCTATTATATTCATACTTCATGAAATTTCCCTTTCGGGTTACATTCAGCATAACCCTAAATTTAGAACAAAAGGTGAGCGGGTGAGTCGGAAGTGGTTGTTGCAGACGATTTTTAGCTCCAATGAGAACATTGGAGGTGGAGTCGATTGTTCTCAATTTAAGGATCCTAAAGTGCAATTAGCATGATGTACGAAAGGTTTTTCCTAGGTGTTGGAAGAAAATTTTCAGTTTACAATTACTACCCCCCATGCCTACTTCCTTGCATGTCCTCATGCATGAATACAATAAAAATAAATTAAGACAGGGAGTAAATGGGTAGAATTCACCTGGAATGGCTCCTAAATTTTGTCGTTGCACTTATTCCAACACCTAAAATTGAATATGCAGGAAAATATGCCAAATAAAATATGTTATATATAAGTGCTGAGATTAATGCCTCCAGCTAGGCATACACACAAAAAGGATATACCAATACAGTATTGAGGATGGCGAGTAAAATGATAAGAATTTTGGTCTCATTCACCAACAGCAGACCGCAAATGTGGACCAGCTGTCCATGAATTCCAAGCCCAAATAATCGAAAAAATATGTAGATGGGGCTTGGGATTATCTGCAGCCAGATGCTACAGAAGAAAGACGGATAATTATGGGTGCCTGGAAGAAATGAATATGAAGGCATCCCGAAGAGGTGATGGAGAATGTGGGTGGTAGGGGTATGGTTGGAGTCATGTGGGGTAAAATCATATGGGTCTTGATAATGGTGATGAATGGAAGGCATGACCCAAGTAGTGTGGTCAGATTTGGAAATCAAGGTCCAGTGATCAGTCTCTGTCTCTACCAAAGATGTTTGGGTATCATCTTCTTCTTTTATCTCTTCAAAAATTTTCAATTCTAATTCCCAATTATCACATGATTCCTCAAAATTTTTAGCTTCCTCCGATAACTCATCATATGTTATCCCCAACAATCTTTCAATCTCTTGAATATCCTTTTCATAAGGGGATATTTCCTCCTAACTTAGATGAAATTGGTCATTAGATTTAGTAGTGAGTCCCTTTGTGAAAGTGGAATGGGATGAATCATTGATTGAGGAGTTGTTACAGTCCTTTTGATTTTGTTGCTCCGTGTATGAGATCATTTGAATTAATTCATCAATGTCTCCATGGGTATTCTCAAATACAACAAAATCATATTCAGGTCCCTTAATACTTGGTTCCTCAAAATGAAATCATTGGTACTCAGGCCCTAAATCAAGATGAAGATTCTCAAATAAATCTCCATTCTCAACTTCAATAGGATTATCAATATCATCCACCTCGGGTGTTTGATTAATAGAATCCTGCATGACCACCATCGAATTACAAATCGGTTGTGACACACCTGACCCAAATTCAAACGTTTCTAATTTTTGTTTCTCGTCCCAGATTCTATGAAGCTCTTTCCTTATATCATCATATTCTCTTGCACTAGCTTCTTTTATTTCATGTATCATTTTGATCAATTGAGTAATCTGGGATTCATTGCAAGGGGCAGGGGTTTGAATTGGGCTAGGTCGATCAAGATAGTCAACCATATTATCAATGATTTGATCTAGTATTGACGGTGACTTATGTGATCTAGTGGATTGTTGATTCGGGTCATGTGGTTCTACCCAGGTGTCAATTGCCATAGTTTCTTTCGAATTTCCCTCCAAATCACTTTCCGTATCATCCAGAAAATACCTTGACTTTGTTTTCTTAGCAGCTGCATAAATATCAAAGTGAATCTTCTCATTGCCGCTACTCATCTCCATACATCCTGAGTAATAATCAATCCGTGCATTGACTGTAGCCAAGAAAGGTCAAGCCAGAATGATGGGTGAATTACTTATCTTCTCCGGTATATCCATGTCCAAAACAATAAAATCAACTGGAAAGCTAAGACCTTGCACTTTAATAATCACATCCTAAACTACCCCCTTAGGTGTTTTGATGGAGCCATCTGCCATTCTAATGGTGACAGGTGTGTGGTGCAGATCTTCAAGTCTGGTGTGATCAAAAAGGACGGTAGGAATCAAGTTAATGGAAGACCCTAGATCCACAAGGGCTCTATTAAAGGTGAATCCCTTGATGGCACAAGATATGAAAGGTTTTCCAAGGTCAATCTTTTTGGGTGGTAGAGTGCCAGAAACAAATGCACTTATGTTAGCTGATAAAACCACTTCTTTAGGTGTGTAAGTCTTTTTCTTCTTTTGTGACTCTTTAAGGCCTCAAGAAAGGGTAAATAGGTCATATCAACTTCAGAAGCCTTTTTCTTCTTTTTGTCCCTAGAGTCTGAGTCAGAGCTGGATGTGGGTTTGGTCTTATGATTTTTGGTTGAGCCCGAATCAAATCGTTTGGGTGGGCCCTTAGCTTTTCTCTTCCTTTTAGAGGCCACAGATTTGGCCCCTGCACAATCGCATGTATGATAGATTGGAGGAGGGGTCGGAAGAATAGGTGGAGAATAGGAGTGAGAAGGCATTTACATCAGGGGATAAAATGATTCTTGAAGTCTCTTGATTTGATCCCCTTGAGATTTCACTTGATTTTCCAACTTAGTCAGCCTTTCTTCATTTTTCTTGTCAAAGTCCAACAAAATGTTCATGATATCTTCAAGGGTGGTTGCGGGTTGGGCTGGACTAGATGGTTGCCCTAAAGTGGATTGAGTGGAGTACTGGGCTAGCCTAGATTGATGTTCAGTCTGAGTCGGTCTCTGTGGTGGCCATGAAAGGCTAGGATTGTTTCTCCACTCAGGGTTATACGAATTTGGATATGAATCAATAGGTGTATCACCCTGAGTGGGGCTGACTATAGAGGGAGTTGATTGGGAACCTATTATGTGGTCCTGTACTTGTGATCCATTATTCAAATTCCCTAGTGATATCTCATCAGGTACAAGTGTATCAGAAATAGTGCATTCCTCAAGTGATCTACCCAAATCATGGATTAGGTCCAAAGGTGCCTTTTGGGTTAGCAGAGTCTAGGATGCCTCCCCATGGTAGCAAGAATCAGTAGACTAGCTAGTGGATCGAAAATATGGGTCACTAGACCCACTAGGCTGGTTGTTCCAACCCTCTTGTTCCTAGGAGGAGTGATAAGATTGAGATTGTGCCTGAGATCATCTAATTTGCTCCAAAAGCTTGGCACATTGATCTGTATAGTCCTTGTTATATTCTCGAAATTCAGCAACTATGGCTTTCAATTGGTTCTGATCTAAATAAGGGTCGGATCCATGAGGTTCAGGTTCTAAATAATCTAGGGGATAAGGATGATCATATCCCAGCTGGTTAGGATGAGTCTCCCAGCCAAGAGGACTCGAAATCATGGTTGGGTTGGGAGATGGAGGACCCTGAGGATCAAAAGAATGATATGGGTTCATGGATATTTGAGAAAAGATGCGGATAGAGATAAGAGATAGTCTTCCTTAAGAAGACACAACCAGTTACAGTGGCTGGTGGAATTAAGGCAAAGACCTAGCAAGAAAGATGAGAGAGCCCCAAATCAAGCAAACAAGCTAGCATTAAATTGTATACCCTAATTGGATCTAAACTTGGTATCCTGAGATGGAACTGGGTTAAACCAACCCTTAAATTAATTGGTTGGCCAGAAGGGTGGGACCCCCTAGGACATCCCGCACGGCAAGACACCACTAGAGGTTAACGCGGTTACCACACCGACCTTTCTTGTCACCAGTTGGTCCAAATAGGCAAGGCCTTGATTTTTACCCAATTAAATTTCATTTACCAAGTAATTTAGTCCTACCTAGGGCACGTCTACTTAGTTTTAGGCTTGGGCTTAGAGTGCTCTTAGAATGTGATTGGGCTATTGGGGGTGTTTCCCTTAAAATTTGATTTAGAGTGTGAAGTGTGCAGACAAAGGGTTTGCAATACAAGCTTTAATTGGTGTAGTGGCTTTTATGGTTCAAGTGCTTGTATTAATTTTTTTCTTTTAGGGTTTCCTTGTTTAAGTCAATTCAAACAAGGTTGTGGTGGAGCACGCAACAAGTTTTGCAAGTCCCTATTGTTATATGAATTTCCTTTAAGTATGGCATGCAAATGTGCTCTACCCTAGTGTGGAAACCCTAACATCAGATAGGTCTATATGATGCTTTTAAGTCCAATAAGGTAGAAGTGGTGCGACCTAATCAAGGAAAACAATGGTCCTAATACACCAC
Source organism: Thalassia testudinum (assembly GCA_037157565.1). Taxonomy (NCBI): domain Eukaryota; kingdom Viridiplantae; phylum Streptophyta; class Magnoliopsida; order Alismatales; family Hydrocharitaceae; genus Thalassia; species Thalassia testudinum. The sequence goes on from JAZHRO010000073.1 coordinate 29,218,077, forward strand.
TACTAAGTGAAATAGACCTAATTGGTTGCCTAAATTGAAATGTAGATCAATTTCAATTCTAGTGGGTAAGGGGAAGACAACAAATCACAGCAAATCCCTTCTCATGCAATCACACCCAAATCAGGCCCAAACAGGTTTGTTTTGGGCCTCTAAATTTAAACCCTAATGTGAATTACCTAGGGTTTGTGCTTCTTCTAAAATCTACAGTCAGAACTTAGTATGACTTGAAATCACTCCCCAAATCAGTAACTGAAAAAAAAATAACATGAAATTTGGTAGAGATCTTCCCTTTTCAATAAGTTTTTCAGGGAATATTTTTTTAAGATTTTTACTACTTCATGCAATTTTTCAAGATTTTTTTAGTGTTAGGAGGTCAAACAGGCCAGATAGACCCCCTGCGAGTCATTTAGTTTGAAATAGTATCAAGGAAATCCAAAAATACTTGAAAATTTATAGCAAAAACTAGCTTTTAGTGGCTTTCCAACCCCACAAATTTCAAAGAGATCTAATTTATGTAGAGGTCAAAACTAACGTTTAAAGTTATATAAAATTAGAGTGCAGACTGTTCTGACTCCCTTCCACTGTACGAATTTTTTAAATTCTTACAGTGTGAATTTTTCCAAATAAAAGGTGGCACTGGAAAGCTGGTTTGAATCCCAAGATTTTTGGACTCCTAATTTGACGGCAATAAATTTTTGAACATCAATATTTGCTAGAGGGATTTTGAAATCTGACCTTGGTGTGTTTAAATAGTTTTCAAGTTAAAATACAAACCAAAGAAAGAATTTTTTTTTTTAAATTCGACTCCAAAAATTTGAATTTGAATTTATATATATATATATATTGTGCTTTTTTTTCTAACCTAAGAAAGCAATGCACTAGAGGATGAAGAAAATACATGTGGTCTTCACCACGGGTCGATGTGTGTGTGGATCCTCATCATGACACCCTACAATAAATATAATAAAAATTTAAGCAAATCCAAATCTAAACTTGTGCGTTGCCTCCCCGACAACGGCGCCACTTGACAAGCGTGGAAATCATAAATTTTGAAATCGTCGGAAATCATAGTATAGTCGCAAAATCCCCTTGAGAAAAATATTTATAACAACGAAACTCGCATAGATTTCTTTTCTTTTTAGAACTTAAGTCTCGGTCGTTGTTGTGTAGTCGTAGAGCGCATTTTGATAGGAAAAGCGTCGTAGTATAGTGCACAATACGATCAAACAAAAATATTTATAAAAAGATAACGAGACTTTGAGTCCCGATCGTTCGTCTCTGGGAGGCGTTTGTTCAAATCTGAAATCGATCTTTTATCGCTGTACTTATTTAGAATCGCACACCGGTTTATGGTTATTATGTATTTAAGCACGACATGCTTAGTTCCAAGAATATTAGAAATTAAAAGCAGGCAACTTGAATCACACAAAATATATTGCAGTCAATAAGCTCATGGTGATTTTCAACATAGAGACATGTATATAAAAAAATATATCTTTCATTCATTCATTCAGGAGGATGTTTGCAACATGGAATTTAGAGGAAAGCTTGAAAAATGCAAATCTAGCTAACAGAAAATGATCGCATACAGGGATTTTGCATGCATTATTGGGGGAGAATAAGAGCTACACTACTAAGCAGTAAATGAAAACGGTAAAACTATGAAGAGCTAAGATACTAATCTAGCAGAAAAGAAGGGCATTTGGAGGTGGGCTTCGATGGCCTTTGAGTGGCTGAGAGGAGGAGGGGCGGCCAATGGTGCTTAGGCTGGCCCTTGGTGAGAGGTTGGAGAGATGATCCAGCATCCTGGCATGGAGATGGTGGTGGCCATGGTGAGCAACTCGTGGAGGTGGAGTGGAGGTGAATGTAGCTAACCTATATTGAAGTGAATGAAGCCAAGAGATGGATTAAGCCAAGAGTGGATGGGTGCAAATGGCTACCCCTTAGGTCTTTTTATAGACCTAAGGGAAGCTCTCTAGAGAATTATGGAATTCTCTAGAGAGGCCTATGATGGGAGCTCGTGGGAGAGTGAGAGAGAGAGGATGGATGGTGGTTTTTAGATCCACCAAATGTGGATCTAAAAATTGAATGGCTCTTGGTTGCTAAGTTTAGCAACCAAGGCAACAACACATGGTAGAGAGTTCTAGAGAACTCTAGGCTAGGTATTTTCGTGTGTGAAACGTCGGTTTTGTTTTGTTATAACGTTGTAGTAAAGCCAGTTATGACCAACACTTCAAATATAAATTTTTTTTACTCGGAAAATAAAAGAGTTCCCGAGGTCGAACTCAGGGAGCAAGTTGTATTCTAGAGATATACATGTTTCTTTTACAAAATAAAGACAGAGAGAGGGAAAGAATTTGTTGTTTTCTCTTTGTTCTGCAGAGGGGATGCTCTTCTTTCTCTCTTTCTTTAGATCTCTTTCTTTCTTTTTGTTCTGCAGAGGGGCTTCTTCCTACTGTTCCTGCTTTGGTGGTTTTCTTCTTTCTTCAGAGCTCCTTGTTCTTCTTCTTCGTTCTGCAGAGGTGATGCTCCTCTTCAGATCTCTTTCTTCTTCTTCCTTGGTTTCTGTCTTGACCTCTCTTCTTCTTTTTCTGCTTTGGCCGTTGCTCTTCTTTTCTTTCTTTCTTCAGCCTGCCTTCTTTCCTGCTCTGGCAGCTGACCTTCCGTCGTCTGACCCGGTGCTTCGACGACTTAACTATGCATTTGCTACAGTGCAGCTCCTTCTTCTTCCGCGGGTCTTCTTCTTCTTCGCCTGTGCCTGCACACTTCAGAGTTTTTTTTCGTCAGAGGCAAAACCTACTCTACCCCCCTCCCCCGCGTCTCTCGTTCTCTCTGAAACCACTCTTGGGAAAGCTCTCCCAGAGCTACCGGGTAACCGGGTTCGGATCAGGCCCGGGTCCAGGCCCACCGGCGTGCGGTGGTGGGCGAGGACTGCAGGTCGGTTTAATCGGGTCGGGCCAGGTCCGCGGAGCGTGGTCACGGACGAGGCCGGGTCGGGTGAGAGGGACCTCACCCCGTGGTCAGGAGGCAGACAGCATAAGGCACTTTTTGCCTTTATGCGTCCGCGCGCCTCCGAGAAGTTCCGAGGTGGGACTAAATGTCCCACCCCAATTGAGCGCCCGTCGCGGAGGGAGCAGTGGGCAATCGTGGCTTCACGCGCGGCCTTCGCCCCATCTGCGAGCCTGGGACGTTTCGCAGAGACTCCCCGCGCAACCTGGGAGTCGAACCTGGGCGAAGGCGTGCCTGCACCTGCAGGTGAAGGAGCTCTGCCTGCTCAGTAATGGCGACGGCGGGCGAGTCACCTGGTCACAGAAGAACGGCCTCTCGGCCAAATCAGACAGGCGGGGGACCTTCGCCGTGGCACGGCGAAGGTGGTCAGGGGGTCTGCAGGGGGCGTGATGGAGCCAACAGGTCGTCCTAGGTCAAACTGTGAGCGAAGAAGTGGGTGTGTTCGGTGGATCTGCAGAGGGCGTTTGGTGGGAAGTGGAGGGGCGGAAGAGGATCATGGTGAGGAGGCGGAGGTTCTGCGGTGGTCGGCGAGCCGTGTGGGTCGCTGAGGTGATGGGAGCGGCTCGCCGGAGGATGGCCGGAGGCGGAGAAGGTGAGGGTGAACAGGATCGGTCGAGGGTTTAATCAAATAAAAGACAGTGAGGAAAAGAAAGAGGGGGAGATGGGGAGGAGTTCTGACCTAGCTATGGAGACGAAAGGGGCCGAGACAGGGCGACAGTCGTATCGACTGTCGCCGGAGAAGAAGATGCCCAGGGGAAGGGGCGGCGGCGAGCAGAGGGCTGGAGAGGCGCCAGCTGGGTACGGCGTGGCGCAGGAAGAGCAGGGGAGGAGGTCTCTGCTGCTGGTATTGCGGCAGAGCGAAGAGGAGGAGGAGGAGGAACCGCCGGAGCTGGTGGGCGTCTGCCGGAGGGAGAGGAGAAGAAAGTTGGGGGTTTTCTCCGTCAGACCCGAGCTGGGAAGAACGGTGGAGCGACGGGGGGTATTTATAGGGATCAAACAGGGAGGAAGGCGGAGGGAGACGACGTGTCTCCCTCGCTGGAGGATGGCCGGAAGCAAGAACCCATACCGTCCGTGCGTTCGCACGGCCGGTATGGTGGGTTATAACGACCAGGGGGGTGTCCCTGCGACGGCTGACGACGCAGGGCACCCCCGGTTCACTTGCCAGGTCCCCCACCTCACCCTGCGCGGCGCCATGCTCCGCGCAAGGTCGCCGGAGCATGGCGCTGGCAGGTTTTGTAGGAGGGACCTGATTGCAAAGAACGAAGGAGAGTTAGGGGCCAAAATGCGAGGGTTCAAAAGTTGAGGGCCAAAGAGTAAATATATGAGGACCAAAGTGTAAAGTCGATCAAGGAGGTTTCTTCTTAGGCTCAAGTTTTTATACATGACTAATTAGGAGCTAAGGAATCTGATGGTGAATTTCATTTTCATATTAAACCTTGTTTGACCGGTCAATTTGCGCAAAAACCCAAATCAAGTTATTAATTGGGCGTGGTTCTCAATGTAGGTCAAAATGGGTTCTAAAGGCCAAATTGAAGGTTCTAAACCCTAGAGATTATTTTTCTATGAATTTTAGAGGGTTTATTCTATTTTTAATTTGCCTCGAACCTCGTGAATTGAAGTGGGTTGTTTTTAGGGTTACAGATTATCATTTAGTTTCTTGGAAGTGCTGTAGCCCTTGCTAGATCATCTCATCCCACTTTTATTCTTATTAAGCTGCTTTGACCTATGTTTGGGCCCTGAATTGCCCTGTATGCAGATTATACTGGTAAAATTGCATTTTTACCCCTTATGACTTGTTTTCTTCTCAAACTCAGAATTCTCTGAGTTAAGCCTTTCCTTGAGGTATGTAGGAGCTTTTATCCTTTGTATTAGGTCAAAATGAGCTAGTTATGGCTCATGATGAGGTTCTCATCATACCCCCATGCCTAGCTTTTGCTAGTCCCTTAGCAAAAACTTAAGGTTTCAACCCTTGTTCTAGACCATGAAGTTTTTAATAGTTTTAGATAAGTGCCTTTTTTATTTGAGCATAGATTAGGTTAGAATGCTGACCATAGGCCTAAAAGGTACTCTAGTACCAATCAAGATCCAAATCTGTCTAGCCTTAGCCTCAGTCTTTTAGCAAAGGTTTTTAAGGCCCACAAGAACTAACCTAAGGTTTATTGGACTTCGTGGTTAAAGCACCCGTGCTTGAAATGATTTTAGCCCTGGCTCAGTTCGCAGTGCGTTTTGTAAGAGAGAGATAGAAAATTTTTCTGTTTGGAGAGTTTTCTCTCTCTTTTTCTTTTTAGTTCTAGCCTAGGATTGGCTTTTCAACACGGTCTGTATCAGATTCCTTGCTCCCATCATCAATCCTCAAGGGTTCCTGGCGATCGATGCTTCGAGGTAGCACCGCCCATGGCAACCCCCGGAATCCTGGCTATTGAGATTTCGGGATAATCCCATCCATGGTATTCCGTGGCCGAATCCAGACCCTGGCAATTGACACTTCGAGATAATGCCATCCATGGAATCTGAACTAGCAGAGTGCTTACATGCCCCCAGTAGGATATGTAAATATCCTAAGAGACAAGCACCGAGGAGATGATATTTTGTTACGCATCTTCGAGGGGATTTCCCGCCTCTCTGCGCTGGGAACTCGTCCAAATCAACTTGTGTTGATCGGCCGCTCCTATTCTAGGTGTTCTTTTCAGATTTTTGCAACGCTTCTGCGTGATTCTGATTTTTACGCTTACTGAACCAGGCTGTGTGTGAGATTAGGGTGCTTAGGTTACTGAGTCCCGTAAACCAAAAATTAGTTAACGAGGCCGAATACTCCCTAAGCTTTAGACCTAATACTTCAGCTTTTCATTTTCCTCAACCTCTTGAGGAGTGTCCAGATCTTAATGGGTACTAAGAGTCTATTCAAGAATGCCTAAGGTTTGCGTTCTTTACTAATCTTATTGTGCACTTTTCTTGAATGAGGTCTAGAGCTTAGGTTAATTCCTTAGTTCCTTACTAATGACTATCACTTTTTCTCATAATTTTGTGCTCCTTTTTCATTTTGTTTCTTTTCTCCTTCACAAAATTTTCTTCTCCTCTTTTCCTCTTATTCTTTTTCGAAAAATTTTTTTAATTTTTATGGTGTTTTTCTCATATGTGAATTTTTTGTTTGAAACCTTTTCTTACAAGTTTTTGTACTTTCATACCCCCCCATGCCTAAGATTTGCAATGTCCTCATTGTAACCTAGGGGGTCCTAGTTCATTCCTTAAGACAGAAATTTGGGTGAGTGAATGGGTCGGGTTGAAATTTTTTTTTTTTTTTTTTTTTTTTTTTTTTTGCGGACGATTTCAAATCCCAGATGCAAACATCTGAGTTGGGGTCGGCTGTCTACAAGGGTGAACTTCGAGTGCTGAAAGGTGTCAGAACAAGTTTCAGGTTTTCAAAGAGAATGACGGGCTGCCTCCCGTTAAGCGCTGAGTTTTACGCCATCGGCTGGGCGCAATAAGCTCAAGGGGAAAGGAGGATATAAGATGCCTCAGCCAAATCAGTAGAAGTTACATCAATGAACGGCTTGAGTCTCTGACCGTTCACGATGAAAGGTTCAGAATCGTGGCTGAGTGGACTGATTTCGATTGCTCCATTTCCAAAAACCTGTCGGACCAAATATGGTCCGACCCACTTAGATTTCAGTTTTCCTGGGAAGAGTTTGAGTCGGGCATCGAAGAGTAGGACCTTTTGACCAGGATGAAAGATCTTTCTCGAGATGTGTTTGTCGTGGAAGGCTTTAACCCGCTCCTTGTAGATTTGCGAGTTCTCGTACGCGTCTATGCGTAATTCATCGATCTCGCTGATTTGGAGTTTTCTGTGGGTCCCAGCCTTGGAAAGATCTAGATTACAGTTCTGTACTGCCCAATAGGCTTTATGCTCCAGTTCGACGGGAAGGTGGCATGCCTTTCCGTACACCAATCTAAAGGGAGACATTCCCAACTGGGTCTTGTGGGCGGTCCTATAAGCCCACAATGCTTCCGGAAGTCGGGACGACCAGTCCTTCCTGTCAGGTCGAACAGTGACTTGCAGGATTTTCTTGATCTCCCGATTAGACAGCTCAGCTAGACCATTAGTTTGGGGGTGGTAAGGAGTAGAGATTCGGTGAGACACCCCGTATTTGGTCATCAGTGACCTAAACTGAGCATTTGTGAAATGGGTCCCCCCATCAGAGATTATTGCACGAGGAATCCCGAACCTTGAGAAAATGTGTTGATGAATGAATTTGAGAACGATTTTGTGATCACAGGTTCGGGTCGGTATGGCTTCGATCCATTTGGACACGTAGTCCACAGCCAACAGAATGTATTCGAAACCATCCGAAACAGGAAAGGGGCCCATAAAATCAATCCCCCAAACATCAAAGATTTCGCATACAAGAATCGGTTGCATAGGCATCATGTCGCGACGGCTCATGTTGCCCAAAGTCTGGCAACGACTGCATGCCTTGCAATGACTGTGTGCGTCTTTGAACAGTGTGGGCCAGTAAAAGCCGCACTGGAGGACTTTTGATGCGGTTTTATGCCCGGCAAAATGGCCACCGCATGCCTGGTCATGGCAGAAAGAGAGGATATTGTTGACTTCCCCTTCCGGGACACATCTCCGGATGATCTGATCGGCACCTATGCGGAAGAGGTACGGGTCTTCCCAAATGTAATACTTGGCATCGGAGCGTAATTTGTCTTTCTTGGCCTTCGGCCAATCGAACGGGGTCTGATGAGATGCCAAGTAATTTACAATATTAGCAAACCATGGAAGGCTAGTACCAATAGTCAGCAGGTGCTCATCGGGAAAATGCTCAGTGATGGGTCCGGAAGGGTCAATTATTTCAGAAGGAAGACGGGACAAGTGATCAGCTACCACGTTTTGTTTTCCCGTTTTATCGCGAATCTCAAGGTCAAATTCTTGCAACAGCAAGATCCATCGGATCAATCGAGGTTTCGCGTCCTTCTTTGCAAGGAGATGCCTCACAGCCGTGTGATCCGAGTATATGATGACATGGGAACCCAGAAGGTACGATCTGAACTTCTCTAGGGCAAATACTACAGCTAGCAGCTCTTTCTCAGTAACTGTATAGTTACGCTGAGCCTCATCGAGTGTTTTGCTGGCGTAGTAAATGACCACAGGTTTCTTGTCATTTTTCTGCCCCAAAACCGCTCCTACAGCGAAGTCGGATGCATCACACATGATCTCAAAGGGTTGAGACCAATCAGGGGACTGTAGGATCGGGGCTTGGGTGACTCGGTCACGCAGGATTTCAAATGCTTGAGTGCATTCCTTGGAGATTTCGAAGGGAACATCCTTAGAGAGAAGAGTGGTCAGGGGGCGTGCGATTTTTGAAAAATCAGGGATAAATCGTCGATAAAAACCGACATGCCCTAAAAAGGATCGGATGTCCCTGATCGAGCTAGGCATAGGAAGGTGAGAAATCAGATTAACCTTAGCTCGATCCACTTGGATACCTTTCTCCGAAATTGAGTGTCCCAGGACAATTCCCTCAGGCACCATGAAATGGCTCTTTTCCCAGGAAAGAACCAAATTCACGTCGATGCACCGCCTGAGTATCTGGACCAAGTGTTGGAGGCAATCGTCGAATGATGCTCCGAAAACTGAAAAGTCATCCATGAAGACTTCCAGATAATCACCTACCATATCTGAGAATATGGCAAGCATGCATCGCTGAAAAGTAGCGGGTGCATTGCAAAGACCGAAAGGCATCCTTCGGAAAGCGTATGTTCCGAAGGGGCAGGTGAACGTGGTCTTTTCTTGGTCCTCAGGATGGATTGCCACCTGGTTATAACCGGAGTACCCGTCAAGAAAGCAGAAGAACCTATTTCCCGCTAGTTTTTCGAGAATTTGATCAATGAAGGGTAGTGGGAAATGATCCTTCTTCGTGGAGGAATTGAGTCGACGGTAATCTATACAGACTCTCCACGAGTTGGCTAATCGGGTAGGAATGATTTCTCCGGTCTCAGTCGTTATAGTGGTGAGTCCTGCCTTCTTAGGCACGACCTGAATTGGGCTCACCCAACGACTATCGGAGATCGGGTAGATGATCCCGGCATCTAACCACTTGATGATCTCCTTTTTCACGACCTCCTGCAGATTGGGGTTTAAGCGTCTCTGCATTTCACGAGAAGGTCGTGTGCCCTCTTCTGAATAGATATGATGAGTATAATAAGAGGGACTTATTCCAGTCAAATCATCGAGAGTCCATCCAATGGCTCTTCGATGTTGCTGGAGGACAACAATCAGACTGGTTTCCTGTTCAGGACTGAGGTTGGAATTGATGATCACAGGAAGGGTCTGATTAGAACCCAAAAAGATGTATTTTAAGTGAGCAGGAAGGGGTTTCAGTTCGAGGATGGGGTTTTCAGCAGCAGCGGGTGGTTCAGTATAGATGTGAGGTTTAAGGGTGGGAGTTACTGGGTTGTTCATATCTGGATTCAACTCCTCTGTTTGCGGGTCAAGATCCTTCTGTGGTTGATGAGGCACAATCGAGTCACTCTGGAGGTGTGATTCATCAACCAAAGTCTTGATGTCACAAACTTGCTCGATGACGCCGCAATTAATTCCTTGTTGGGCCTTAAATATATCAATTTTCAGTGTTTGATCTCCAAACTTAAGCTCTATTTGGCCCTCCTCACAGCTGATGTTGGCTCTAGCAGTAGCCAAGAAAGGTCTCCCTAGAATGATTGGTGTCTCCCTAGGGTTCTCAGGTGCATCCATGTCTAAGACTATAAAGTCCACTGGAAAATAGAAATCCCGCACTCTCACGATAACATCCTCGAGAATCCCTTTTGGTGACTTTATAGATCGATCTGCTAATTGTAATGTCACCTCGGTTGGTTTCAGCTCAGATTCTTCTAGATGGTCCAGTAAGGATGTGGGTATCAGATTTATAGATGCACCCAAGTCTAACAATGCTCTATCAAATTGGGTACCACCTATCTCACAGGAGATCAGGGGAGTTCCAGGATCTTTTGCCTTGGGCGGGAGTCTACTAAGGATTACAGAGCTGGCTTGCTCTGACAGAACAATTGGGCTCCCTCCCTTGGTTCGCGGCTTACGCTGGGGTGTACATATATTCTTTAGAAATCGTGCGTAAGCTGGTACGTGGCGGATTGCATCCATCAAGGGGATGTTTATGTGGACCTGCTCAAAGAGCTTGACCAGGTCCTCCTCAGGGGCCACGGGTTTGGTGGTCTTCTTTCCCTTGGTCAGGGCCTCGGGAAACGGGATCTTGGTTGGTTCCTCTAGGATAGGTCCAGGTTGTGGATCTGGAACAGCGGTACCTTGGATAACTATCCTAGGGTCATGGTTATTAGGCTGGGAGTGGTTTTGATAATGCGGGTCTTGAGTTGTCTTACCACTACGTGTTGTTACAGAATTTAATCCGGCCTGATTTTGGTTTGGGTTTGGTAGGAGGGGTGGCTGCTGCTGAAATCCCGCACGAGAAGTTGAGGCATCCATCTCGTCTGGAGATGGAGCAGTGGGGGCCTGATAAATCCATTGAGCGTGGCCTAAATTTGGATTCATAACGCGCTTCTGGGTTGGCACGTTATTTGGGTTAGGAAGGGGTTGGGAAGGGAGTGTGCCTGGCTGGCGAGAATTTGCCAACTGGGCCAGCTGAGTTTTAACTTCAGTAAGCTCGTCCTTGTGCTGTTTTTGAATAGCCGCATTCATTTTTTGAATGTCAGCCAGAGTCTGAAGGATTAAGGACATTTGATCTTGATTTGGCCCTGATGGATAAGTAGGGTTGGGCCGAGGCTGAGGCGGCTGGTAGTGATGAGAGGGCTGTGGGCGGGACTGAAAAGGTGGTCTTTGGGTTTGGGAATTTCCCGCCCACTGAAAATTGGGATGGTTTCGCCATCCAGGGTTGTAAGTGTTGGAGAATGGGTCGTTCTGGATGGCGTTGAGGTCCTCGCAGGTCTGAGGAACCTCCTGAGAATCAGGGAAAGGAGGAATGGAGTTCCCCCGGCTGGTGAAGAAAGGATCGGACGATCTTCCAGTCCAAGAATCAGATGGGGATGGATATGGATCCATCCCAGGGGAGGATCGGTGGAGGATATTTTGCACAGTCTCCTGTGTGGAAGGAGGTTGTGCAAAGGAGTTACGCGCAGAGGTGGCTCGCTGCAAGTGCTGAGTCAGCTCATCCACCTTCTTTTCAATGATTGAGACCTTGTCCAATCGGCTGGCCATTAATTCCAGGTCGACTGATGCGGACAGGCCCTGCGTCTCATGTGCTCCCTTAAGATTCGTCGCTGCGCGGGTATTCGTCCTGTCGAATAGTCCCATGGAGTCATTGTTGATGGAGTTCTCGCACATGTTTTCGAGAATCTCCCATACGGTGTCTTCATGTTGACCCATGATGTTTCCTCCGCAAGTTGCATTGACGAAAAGGCGGATGTCCTCACGGAGTCCCTGGTAAAAAGATTGGACTTGTTCCCATTTAGGAACTCCGTGATGGGGGCACTTTCTCATGAGATCCTGAAAACGATCCCATGCCTCATGGAGAGGTTCTCCTGATTGTTGAGTGAAGTGTGTAATCTGATGGCGCAAGGCGTTGGTCCGACCAACGGGAAAGAACTTTTTCAAAAACTCGGATTGAAGTTCTTCCCAAGTGTTGATCGGCCGGGTCTGAGTTTGATACCAATGGGCGGCCTTGTCCATAAGAGAAAAGGAGAACATCTTCATGAGAAGAATATCCCGATTTTGCGCATCTGATCCAAAAGTGTGGGCCAGATGCTTTAGCTGTTTGATGTGCTGGAAGGGATCTTCAGAATTAAGCCCATGGAATTTAGGTATAGCATGAATCATGTTGGGCTTTAGTTCGGAATCAGGTCCTCCAATCGGGATTCTGACTCGAGGCTCAATGGCCACCGCAGCAGGATTGTAGTGGTCCCGCATCATAGGACGCTGTGGTGGGTGCACGAAGTTTTGGAAGAGGTCATTGAGTCGCTGGAGCTGGTGTTCCAGATTATTTTCTTCCTCAACTGGCTGAGCCATGATGGGGGAAGAAGAAGAACTTGGTTCTGAATCAGAAGAGAGAATAATGCGAGGGTGTTGCTGCACAAATACGGGCGTCAAGGCTTGGCCTTGACGAGAGCGAATTTCTAATGGAGGTCTTAAGGGTGGTCTTAGAGACCTCCTTCCGTACATGCACAGTTGGGAGAGGTAAGTTTAGAAGGTGCTGGACCCAATCAAGACACCCAAAAATGTGTTGGGTGACTATAGAGGTGCAGGGCAGATGGACCCCTTGATCAGAAAGATCATCCACCTGAGAATTACCTGGGCAGCCAGAGAGGGAGAGTCCCGCGAAGACCCCTACACGGTAGAGCGTCCCCACGGGTTACAGGGTTTCCCCCACCCGACCTCTCTTGTCACTGCGGTTCCAGGTAGACCAGAATGGGGATCTTGACCTCTTAAGTCTACCAATTTTAAGATCAGGGTGCTTAAGGTTTCACTTGAACTTTAGTCTTTTTAAGTGCAAAGAGTGACCTAATTTAAGGTTGGTTGACCCAAGGGGTCAACTTTACCTATTGTTTTCTTTAAGAGCTTTTAGGTCCTGTCTTTTAGGGTTCAAGTGTTTAGAGAGAGCCAATTGTTTTAGGATTTTTCTTGTTAATTATTTTCAATCAATGGCTTGGGCACACCTCTTTTGGATTTCCTCAATTCTTTGATTAAGGGGTGTGTCTGAAATCCTAATGTTTGACCTTATGTTGGCTCTACTTGGTCCATTTAACTCTTTGTTGGGCAATTAGGGCTCAAGCAAGAATGTGTTAGCCCTTAAATACCCTTAATAGTGTGCAGGAGTGATGAGTTGAAAACATGCAACTCTTTATGGTTACTAAGTATGGAAGGCAGGTTAGCCCTATATTGCTTGTTCTGTTTTTTTTCTTCCTCTTTAGAGTTTAGGGGTTAATAGTGAGAGGAAAATTTTACCTGTCTTCGGAGTGGTTGTCGTGTGGTTGCTTGTCTTCTTGAGTTCCTGTAGCTGCACAAAAGAGAGGAGATTATCAGAAATTAAAAGAAACAGGAATGTTTACCTCTAGAATAGCCGTTGCTCCCCGGCAACGGCGCCAAAATGAAACGTCGGTTTTGTTTTGTTATAACGTTGTAGTAAAGCCAGTTATGACCAACACTTCAAATATAAATTTTTTTTACTCGGAAAATAAAAGAGTTCCCGAGGTCGAACTCAGGGAGCAAGTTGTATTCTAGAGATATACATGTTTCTTTTACAAAATAAAGACAGAGAGAGGGAAAGAATTTGTTGTTTTCTCTTTGTTCTGCAGAGGGGATGCTCTTCTTTCTCTCTTTCTTTAGATCTCTTTCTTTCTTTTTGTTCTGCAGAGGGGCTTCTTCCTACTGTTCCTGCTTTGGTGGTTTTCTTCTTTCTTCAGAGCTCCTTGTTCTTCTTCTTCGTTCTGCAGAGGTGATGCTCCTCTTCAGATCTCTTTCTTCTTCTTCCTTGGTTTCTGTCTTGACCTCTCTTCTTCTTTTTCTGCTTTGGCCGTTGCTCTTCTTTTCTTTCTTTCTTCAGCCTGCCTTCTTTCCTGCTCTGGCAGCTGACCTTCCGTCGTCTGACCCGGTGCTTCGACGACTTAACTATGCATTTGCTACAGTGCAGCTCCTTCTTCTTCCGCGGGTCTTCTTCTTCTTCGCCTGTGCCTGCACACTTCAGAGTTTTTTTTCGTCAGAGGCAAAACCTACTCTACCCCCCTCCCCCGCGTCTCTCGTTCTCTCTGAAACCACTCTTGGGAAAGCTCTCCCAGAGCTACCGGGTAACCGGGTTCGGATCAGGCCCGGGTCCAGGCCCACCGGCGTGCGGTGGTGGGCGAGGAGTGCAGGTCGGTTTAATCGGGTCGGGCCAGGTCCGCGGAGCGTGGTCACGGACGAGGCCAGGTCGGGTGAGAGGGACCTCACCCCGTGGTCAGGAGGCAGACAGCATAAGGCACTTTTTGCCTTTATGCGTCCGCGCGCCTCCGAGAAGTTCCGAGGTGGGACTAAATGTCCCACCCCAATTGAGCGCCCGTCGCGGAGGGAGCAGTGGGCGATCGTGGCTTCACGCGCGGCCTTCGCCCCATCTGCGAGCCTGGGACGTTTCGCAGAGACTCCCCGCGCAACCTGGGAGTCGAACCTGGGCGAAGGCGTGCCTGCACCTGCAGGTGAAGGAGCTCTGCCTGCTCAGTAATGGCGACGGCGGGCGAGTCACCTGGTCACAGAAGAACGGCCTCTCGGCCAAATCAGACAGGCGGGGGACCTTCGCCGTGTGATGAGAACCTCATCATGAGCCATAACTAGCTCATTTTGACCCAATACAAAGGATAAAAGCTCCTACATATCTCAAGGAAAGGCGTAACTCAGAGAATTCTGAGTTTGAGAAGAAAACAAGTCATAAGGGGTAAAAGTGCAATTTTACCAGTATAATCTGCATACAGGGTAATTTAGGGACCAAACACAGGTCAAAACAGCTTAATAAGAATAAAAGTGGGATGAGATGATCTAGCAAGGGCTACAGCACTTCCAAGGAACCAAATGATAATCTGTAACCCTAAAATAACCCACTTCAATTCACAAGGTTCGAGGCAAAGTAAAAATAGAATAAACCCTCTAAAATTCATAGAAAAATAATCTCTAGGGTTTAGAACCTTCAATTTGGCCTTTAGAACCCATTTTGACCTACATTGAGAACCATGCCCAATTAATAACTTAATTTGGGTTTTTGCGCAAATTGACCGGTCAAACAAGGTTTAATATGAAAATAAAATTCACCATCAGATTCCTTAGGTCCTAATTAGTCATGTATAAAAACTTGAGCCTAAGAAGAAACCTCCTTGACCGACTTCACACTTTGGTCCTCATATATTTACTCTTTGGCCCTCAACTTTTGAACCCTCGCATTTTGGCCCCTAACTCTCCTTCGTTCTTTGCAATCAGGTCCCTCCTGCAAAACCCTGCCAGCACCATGCTCCGGCGACCTTGCGCGGAGCATGGCGCCGCGCAGGGTGAGGTGAGGGACCTGGCAAGTAAACCGGGGGTGCCCTGCGTCGTCAGCCGTCGCAGGAGCACCCCCCTGGTCATTGTAGGCCACCATACCGGCCGTGCGAACGCACGGACGGTATGGGTTCGTCTCCGACCATTCTCCGGCGAGGGAGACACGTCGTCTCCCTCCGCCTTCCTCCCTGTTTCATCCCTATAAATACCCCCCGCTGCTCCACCGACCAGGGCAGCTTGGATCTGACGGAGAAAACCCCCAACTTTCCTCTCCTCTCCCTCCGGCAGACGCCCACCAGCTCCGGCGGTTCTTCCTCCTCCTCCTCTTCGCTCTGCCGCAATACCAGCAGCAGAGACTTCTTCCCCTGCTCTTCCCGCGTCGCGCAATACCGGCGCGCGCTGCCTCTGCCCCGTCGTCACCGCCGTCCTCCCCCCCACTGGGCATCGTCTTCTCCGGCGACAGTCGTATGTTCCTCCCCCTTCGTCCCTGCAAGTAAGTTAGAACTACTCCCCTTCTTCTCCTCTTTCTTTCCCCGCTTTCAATTTAGTCAATTAAGCCCTCGACCGACTCTGACCACCTTCACCCCCTTCGCCTCCGACCACCCTCCGGCGAGCCGCTCCCATCACCTCAGCGACCCACACGGCTCGCCGACCACCGCAGGACCTCCGCCTCCTCACCCTGATCAACCTCCGCCCTGCCACTTCCCCCACATCACCCTCTGCAACCCCACCGAACAGACCCATCCTCCGACCCACAGTCCGACCTAGGGCAGCCCTCGCACGCCGCCCCGCGCCTCGCCACCACCCACACGAGCTTCGCCGCACCCTGGCGAAGCTCCTGGCACTCTCTGATTAGGCCGAGAGGCCGTTTTCTTCTGAACAGGCCACCCGACCTCCGCCGCCATTGACGCGCAGGAGGACCTGCTTCCACCTGCAGCTACAGGCGCGCCACGCTCAGCGCCAAGCCCAGATTCACTCTCAGGCCTTGCGAGGAGTTTTGGCAAAACACCAGGTTCGCAGCCGAGGAAGAAAACTCCGCGTGACGCTGCCATCTCCTGCTAAATTCTCCGCGACGGGCGCTCAATTGGGGTGGGACATTTAGTCCCACCTCGGAACTTCTCGGAGACGCGCGGACGCATAAAGGCAAAAAGTGCCTTATGCTGTCTGCCTCCTGACCACGGGGTGAGGTCCCTCTCACCCGACCCGGCCTCGTCCGTGACCACGCTCCGCGGACCTGGCCCGACCCGATTAGACCGACCTGCACTCCTCGCCCACCACCGCACGCCGGTGGGCCTGGACCCGGGCCTGACCCGAACCCGATTACCCGGTAGCTCTGGGAGAGCTGTCCCAAGAGTGGTTTCAGAGAGAAAGAGAGACGCGGGGGGGGGAGGGTAGAGTAGGTTTTGCCTCTTGACGAAAAACTCTGAAGTGTGCAGGCCAAAGAAGAAGAAGAAGACCAGCGGAAGAAGAAGTGCAGGCGAAGAAGAAGGAGCTGCACTGTAGCAAATGCTCAGTTAAGTCGTCGAAGCACCGGGCCAGACGACGGAATGTCAGCAGCCAGAGCAACACAGAAGGCAGGCTGAAGAAGAAGGAAGGGAGACTTAGTAGCCGAAGGCAGAAGCACCACGATTGCAGAAGAAGAAGAAGAGAGGTCAAGGCAGAAAACCAAAGAAGAAGAACAAGGAGCTCTGAAGAAAGAAGAACATCACCAACGGAAGAACAGCAGGAAGAAGAAGAAGAGCACCACCATTGCAAGAGAAGAATATCACCTGAACAGAGAGAAAGAAGGAGATCTAAAGAAAGAGAGAAAGAAGAGCACCCCCCTCTGCAGAACAAAGAGAACAACAAATTCTCTCTCTCTTTATTTTTGTAGAAGAAACATGTATATCTCTAGAATACAACTTGCTCCCTGAGTTCGACCTCGGGAACTCTTTTATTTTTCCGAGTAAAAAATTTTATTTGAAACGTTGGTAATAACCGGCTTTACTACAACGTTATAACAGAACCGACGTTCCACCGTGGCACGGCGAAGGTGGTCAGGGGGTCTGCAGGGGGCGTGATGGAGCCAACAGGTCGTCCTAGGTCAAACTGTGAGCGAAGAAGTGGGTGTGTTCGGTGGATCTGCAGAGGGCGTTTGGTGGGAAGTGGAGGGGCGGAAGAGGATCATGGTGAGGAGGCGGAGGTTCTGCGGTGGTCGGCGAGCCGTGTGGGTCGCTGAGGTGATGGGAGCGGCTCGCCGGAGGATGGCCGGAGGCGGAGAAGGTGAGGGTGAACAGGATCGGTCGAGGGTTTAATCAAATAAAAGACAGTGAGGAAAAGAAAGAGGGGGAGATGGGGAGGAGTTCTGACCTAGCTATGGAGACGAAAGGGGCCGAGACAGGGCGACAGTCGTATCGACTGTCGCCGGAGAAGAAGATGCCCAGGGGAAGGGGCGGCGGCGAGCAGAGGGCTGGAGAGGCGCCAGCTGGGTACGGCGTGGCGCAGGAAGAGCAGGGGAGGAGGTCTCTGCTGCTGGTATTGCGGCAGAGCGAAGAGGAGGAGGAGGAGGAACCGCCGGAGCTGGTGGGCGTCTGCCGGAGGGAGAGGAGAAGAAAGTTGGGGGTTTTCTCCGTCAGACCCGAGCTGGGAAGAACGGTGGAGCGACGGGGGGTATTTATAGGGATCAAACAGGGAGGAAGGCGGAGGGAGACGACGTGTCTCCCTCGCCGGAGGATGGCCGGAAGCAAGAACCCATACCGTCCGTGCGTTCGCACGGCCGGTATGGTGGGTTATAACGACCAGGGGGGTGTCCCTGCGACGGCTGACGACGCAGGGCACCCCCGGTTCACTTGCCAGGTCCCCACCTCACCCTGCGCGGCGCCATGCTCCGCGCAAGGTCGCCGGAGCATGGCGCTGGCAGGTTTTGCAGGAGGGACCTGATTGCAAAGAACGAAGGAGAGTTAGGGGCCAAAATGCGAGGGTTCAAAAGTTGAGGGCCAAAGAGTAAATATATGAGGACCAAAGTGTAAAGTCGATCAAGGAGGTTTCTTCTTAGGCTCAAGTTTTTATACATGACTAATTAGGAGCTAAGGAATCTGATGGTGAATTTCATTTTCATATTAAACCTTGTTTGACCGGTCAATTTGCGCAAAAACCCAAATCAAGTTATTAATTGGGCGTGGTTCTCAATGTAGGTCAAAATGGGTTCTAAAGGCCAAATTGAAGGTTCTAAACCCTAGAGATTATTTTTCTATGAATTTTAGAGGGTTTATTCTATTTTTACTTTGCCTCGAACCTCGTGAATTGAAGTGGGTTGTTTTTAGGGTTACAGATTATCATTTAGTTTCTTGGAAGTGCTGTAGCCCTTGCTAGATCATCTCATCCCACTTTTATTCTTATTAAGCTGCTTTGACCTATGTTTGGGCCCTGAATTGCCCTGTATGCAGATTATACTGGTAAAATTGCATTTTTACCCCTTATGACTTGTTTTCTTCTCAAACTCAGAATTCTCTGAGTTAAGCCTTTCCTTGAGGTATGTAGGAGCTTTTATCCTTTGTATTAGGTCAAAATGAGCTAGTTATGGCTCATGATGAGGTTCTCATCAGTGTGGATGGTGTGTGTGGGTGTGTGTGGGTCGAAACTTAGATGGCTAGGTTGATTAGGTTAGGTTCTAGTGGGTTTAGGTCAAGGTAGGTCTCAAATTAGGGTTGTAAACCCTAATTCACTAAGGTAAAGTGCAATTAAACTTAATACAAGTTTAATTGGGTGTGTGAAAACCTAATTGAGAGTAAAATAACTCAATTAAGTTTGGCATAGGTCAATTGGACTCTCACTAAGTCCAATTGGATAGTGTATGCTGAGATCAGGGTTCAATTGGACTCAATGAGTCCAATTGAATAGGATGATGGAATTGACTAAGATCCAAGTCAATTTAGTTTAGTGAGGAACTAATTAGGTTCTTAGGGAGGTCTATAGGTGATGTACTAGGATTAGGGCACCTTAATTTAGGTTCCTATGGGGTTGGAATTGGGTTTAGGGACCTAGAGATCCAAGATCAAGGCATGAATCTCAAAACAGGAATTGGAGAGCAGTTCCAGACGTCCAATAAAAGTGTCAGATGTCATATAGTGAAAAATTAGAAGTTCAGACTTGTTGTCTAGACGTCCAATCAAAGTCTGGAGGGATTTTGGGTTCTATTTTGGGTATTCTGCAGAAATTGGACGTCAGACCAAGTGTCTGGATGTCCAATAACACTGTAGAAGTGGGTTTAAGGTGTGTGGGAGTTGGCTAAGGGTTCTGGATGTCCTATAACTCATCTAGACATCCAGATAAAGGTTGGAATTAGGGTTTTAAGGTTTCCTAGGGTGCAGTGACCTAATCTAAGGGTGGCTAAGGCTTAGGAAGTCTCTAGGCTATCCTAAGGCTAGGATGGACCTAAGTTCTTCACATTTTACTACTTTATTCCTACTTAATAGAGTAGCATACCTTAACTCCCTTACATCATTATCCATTATATCTAATCTAAGTCTTCTGCTCCAGCTCTGCTACAACACCACTTATTCCTGATCCAGCTTCAGATCCAGTTTCAGATTCAGCTCCAAATCTAGCTTTTGATTAGCTTATTACCTGCAATTGACATAATGCACTTAATCATCACATTATAGCATTAGTTTATACATAGCTAAAAAAAAGCAGTAAAGATGCAGATAATGCTTATGC
Organism: Thalassia testudinum; assembly: GCA_037157565.1. NCBI lineage: Eukaryota > Viridiplantae > Streptophyta > Magnoliopsida > Alismatales > Hydrocharitaceae > Thalassia > Thalassia testudinum. The sequence goes on from JAZHRO010000073.1 coordinate 29,237,806, forward strand.
ATGCATGAATTACCCTAACTTATGCTAAGTCCTAGCCTAATTTAAGTCAATTAAGACCTATGATTGCTACGCAATCATACCCCCTTGCGTCAGTCTTGCTAGTCTCTAGCAAATGCAAGACTAAATTATTCACAACAAGGGTCCCTAAGGGATTGATTATTTTATCAAGTGTATGCCTAGAGATTTTTCTCCTTTTTGTTTTCGTCCTATGCTCTAGAAATCCAGACAATCGTGAAAGTGTAGTTACATAGCTTTTGCAACGAATTCGAGTGAAAGACTAATACACCTCTAAAGATTGTACTTGACCCCTAGTAAAATTCTAATAGGATAGGTGGACTTCTTCCCTCAGGCTATTCAAGATATTCTATGAATTTCACCCCAGCTTTAAGCTTGGGTAGAGAATCTTAGAGGGAAAAGATTGTATATTTGGTGGCTCACTTTCGACTGGTGCTACATAGAGATTAGTGCTACAGAATCTAGATTCCCAGATTACTAAGTAACTCAACTCAGAGAAAGACGAGAAAAACTATGCTTTCTTCTGGTTCCTTTGTATTCATTCTCTCTTTCTCTTTTTCTTTTCTTTCTTTTTCTTAGAGCTCACAATCTCACCAGATTCACACGTATGACCTGCATTTGGTGGTGTCACTTGGCATTAACACTTTAATTGAGTTTCCATAACCTTAACACTAAGTCAGAATTCCTCAGCCATTATTTGGGCAGTCAGAAACATAAAAAAATAGGTTAAGGCCATATTTGGTGGAAATCGAATTTATTTGGCGGTATTGCCTCAATGTAACTGAAATAAACACTCAATACTTTTTTTTTTCTTTGCTTTTTCTTCTTTTTCTAATTTTTTTCCCTTTTTCAGTTCTTTTTATTTATTTATTTATTTATTTTTTCAACATATACACAACTAGCACACATCCATGAACTTTATTGAGAAGGCATTATTAGGGATTGGTGATACTCAAGAGACATTGGGTGGCTTATTTGGTGGAAGTGCCTACTCATGGCACTAGGAGAGATGGATAGGATGGTGCATTTCTAACCTTGACATCAATACCCTCCTTCAGCCAAGGATTCCGTAAAGAATGGTCGTAACCATCCACCTTAGCCCTAGTTTTATGAAAACTCGCTCTCCGCGTATTTGCCTTATTTGGTGGCTCTCACAATTCACACAAAATCTATATGCAGAAATCGAGAGCAAAAACTATGCCTAATCTCAGAGTATCATCACCTAATTATCTAGGACTCCGGATTCCTTATACTAATCTTAGAGCACCAGTACACTCTACTCTCATCTCACACTATTTGGTGGATGTTTGGAGGAAACTCTGCTTGACTCCCAAAACACTGTCCAGGGGTTCAGGAAAAGAAGCACTGCTTCTTCTCGACAGACTAAAGACATTTATCAGCCTTCACCATGAATCCATTGCAAATTCTACATGTGTGAAAAAGTTGTACTAGATTCCAGATTATAGGAATCAACTAGAGGATAAAATCTCTAATGCATTCTCTTAATAAAATAATCTTATTCATGAGTGCAATATGTATATATGCTATAAATAAGTAACCTCGTATAATTTGTACTTTGTGAAATTCCCGTATCTGGTTACAATTAGCTTGACCCTAAATTTAGAATAAGAGGTGAGCGGGTGAGTCAAAAATGGCTGTTGTGGATGATTTCTAGCTCCAATGCGAGCATTGGAGGTGGAGTCGGTTGTTCTTTTATTTAGGATCCTAAAGTACGTTTGACATGCAGCTCCGAGGTTTTCCTAAGGGTTGGCATAAAAATTTTTCAGTTTTACTGTATCTACCCCCCCATGCCTAAGTTCTTGCATGTCCTCATGCATGAATATAAGAGAAAATAAATACAACAGGGAGAGAATGGGTAGAAATCACCTGTAATTGTTCTTGAAATTATATTCAGCAAGACCTATCCCCTACCGAGGATCCGGCGATGTCAGGCGGGCTCAGGGCGACAACAGGCGAAGTCAGGGCGATGACCGGTAGAATCAGGGAAGACGAAGGATGGACTACTTGGAGGTCGAGGGCATGGAGGTGAAAGGAGAGGAGAGACTCTGATATGCATGGTAAAAGGGTGATGGAGGCGAGGTGGACTGATAGAAGGGGCGCAAGGGAGAACGGCAGGATCGTGTGTTTTCGATGCCGGCGGCGAGGACATATGGTAGCTACTTGCCAATCTCCCATTGTGTGTTTAGAGTGTAGGGGATTTGGTCACAAGAGGGATTCGTGCAGAGGTCTTGGGGGGCAGCTGAAAGACCGTCTTTTCCCACGCTCTGGAATTTTGAATTCTAGGGCTTTGTAGACACCTCCACCGCCCCTATCCTTGCGCAGCTTTGGGGGGCATACGGTTGATGTGGAGGTACCTATGACAGAGAACATCAAAGTGGCAGAGTTGATATTGCGTGGAGCGCTGATCGAAGAGGTTATGACTGGGAGACCGACGCTGGAGAACTTGCGCAACCTGGTAAGCTCTCTTTCCCTTTCAACCAACTCCTGGCAGTCTGCCTTTTTATCACCTACACGATTTGTCCTATTTAGGCTGGGGATGATGGATGTTGAGAGGCTATGATTTCAAACGTCTTGCAATGATGGCCTAACGGTGATCTGGAGATTGGTTTCTCCCTTTGATGGAGCCCTGCCAGAGAGGCCACCCCAAAGAGTGGGTTCCAGATCGGGAAAACTTGAGATCAAGGGATTACCTTTGCATCTGAGGTCAAAGGAGGTCATGTCATCCATGATATCAGGGTTTGCCTCAATGGCAGAAGATACGATTGTTGGATTGCTGGAGGGCTATGGGCGCTCGTTGAATGTGATGGTCGATGTGTTTAAAGCTGGCTCAGTCCCTGACAGATTGATTCTAAGGTGTGGTGGGAGTTCATGGCTACTGCGACTGAGGTTCATGGTGGGTGATACTGTAGCAAAGCAAGATAAGTCATCTGAATCTGAAGCTGTTGAAGAGGCGGTTGCGCAGGACATGTGTAGGGCTCCATCTGAAGAATCCCCATCTATCAAAAAATGCAAGGACCATCATTTGGGGAAAAGGGGGGAGGTATTGCCTGAAGAGAAGGAGGAATCGGTTTGGGTGGAAGCATCAAGGCCAACATCTGTGGCGGTAGGGGATGAGTTGCCAAACGGTGAGGATGCTGAGGGACAAGGGGTTCAAGACACTCAGCTTGATTCCCTGAAGGATAAACAGGATCTGCAAGAGATGGAGGATCTTAAATTTGATGGTGGTTCTTGCGCTAAAACTGGTAAGGGCAGATCACCTTATAGCCTCAGACAGAGGAAATCAAATGCTGACCTATTGCTGGATGAAGACAAGATTGCAGAGGTTATGCAGGTATGCAAGTGTCAGAACCTCAGGGGAGAGGGATCTCGTGATGATAGATGAGAATCCTCACTTGGAATGTGCGTGGGTTGCGCGACAAAAGCCAGAGGGCTTCTCTGATGAGATATTTGAGAGAGTGGGGGATTGAATGTGCGATCATTCAAGAGACGCACATTGAGAATAACTTTGATAAACTATGGTATGCCTTGTTGGCTACATGGATGAATGAATGTGTGAAGGTTGATGCATAGGGTAGATCGGGGGGTATTGCTATTTGGTGGAGAAAGGTGTGGGCACAATGTCTGGAAGTTCACAAGGCCAGGCACATGTTGACTTGCAAATTCCAAATTCACTAGGGGCATGAATGTATCTGGGTTACTGGGGTATATGGTCCTTGTGTTGCATCTGCTAGGAAGGAGTTGTGGGAGGAATGGGCTACTGCGGCTGAACTGGTGCAGGGGGAAGCATGGTTGATAGGAGGTGACTTCAATTGTGTGCTAACAGGGCAGACAGGCCTATTGGTGACACAAACAGCTCAGCTATTGGCTTCCAGATGGTGGTTCAATCTTTGAACTGAGTGAGTACCCATCTTCTGATGTTGAATTTATTTGGCACAATGGTAATGGGCTGGTATCCAAAATGGACAGATTTTTTGGGAATGTGAACATCCTTGAAAGATTTCAGCTGTCGACTGTTAGTGGCTTGGACTGACCCTTCTCTGATCACACCCCTTTGGTTTGGGATAGTGGGGAAGAAATCCAAGTCGACTCATACTTCAAGTTTAGAAAATCATGGCTAAATGAACCAGGATTCTATCAAATGGTCAGCTCTTAGTGGCAAGCTAAATAGGTGGAGGGCTCTGCTACTGTCAGATTGGCATCCAAGCTAATTGCTTTGCGCACTGTCTTAAAAGAGTATGGCACTACTGTTAACATAGTAAGGCAGCAAAGGAGGATGGAGGCTTTGAGTAACATTCAGGAGCTGGATTCTAAGGAAGCAGCAGGCCCTTTTATCAGAGGAAGAACTTGCAGATAGGAAGATGTGGCAAGGTGTGATATTAGATGAAGATCTTAAACAGGAAATTGATTGGAGGGAGAGATCAAGATAATTATGGCTTAAGGAGGGAGATGCCAACACGAAATTCTTCCATCTTGCGGCTAGCTCTCGGTGGCGTGCAAATTTTATATCTTCTATTCTCAGAGATGGACACAGGATCTCCTCCATTCAGGAGATAAGATCAGAAGCCATCAAATATTATAGGGATGCCTCTCGAGCAATTAAGAGGGGGGAATGGAGAATGGCAGGAAATGATGCGCCTGGTGTGACAAGTGAATAGGCTTCTCAGCTGACAGCAACCAGCACTGAACATGAGACCCTGCAGGCAATTAAAGAGCTTAATATGGAAGGTTCCCCAGGCCCTAATGGGATACAAGTTTTCTTTTATAGAGAGATGTGGAATGTGGTGGGCAAGGAAGTGATGGAAGTCATTAGAGAGTTTGAGAAGGGAAATGCTGGTTTCGAAAAGATCAACAAGTCATATCTATTCTTACTACCTAAGTCATTGGGAGCAGAGAAGTTCTCAGACTTTAGGCCGATCTCACTATCAAATTCCATCTACCTTGTAATCAGCAAGATATTAGCTAACCGGTTAAGAACTGTTCTGCAGAGCCTAATCCATCCAGTGCAATTTGCATTTCTGCCCAATAGATCACTCTAAGAATCCTTCATTTTGGCTCAGGAAATGGTGAGTGGATGGCACAGAAGGAAGTCCAAGGCATTCATGTGGAAAGTTGATTTTCAAAAGGCATATGATTCGATCTCTTGGCAATATCTCTGGGAGGTATTTAAAAGGAGAGGATTTCCTCCTATATGGATCCAATGGATGAAACGTTGTATCACAACTGCCTCCTTTTCTCCACTAATCAATGGGAAGCCATGCGGTGTTTGGATTCAACCCCAGCGTGGGGTTAGACAAGGATGCCCTTTAGGCCCTCTGATCTTTAACCTTGCAGTGGATGGGCTTGCAAGGTATGCATGCAGATTGGCAGAGGTGGGGATACTCAGAGGGTATTCACTGTCCAACAGGAGAAACCTGGCCCCCATTTTGCAATATGCAGATGACACGGTCTTCTTTGTGGAGAGACCAAGCCTGCTACACATGCTCTGGGACTGTTGGTAAAGATCTTTGGGGATATTTCAGGCATGAAATTGAACAAGGAAAAGTCTACCGTGATATGTTTTGGCATGAATGAGCAGGAGCAGAAGGAGTTGGAGAATACATTGGGATCACCTCGAGCTAAACTACCAATGAGGTATCTAGGACTGCCATTGAGAGCTACAAAGTTGAAGAAAAATGATTGGAATGTCTTGTTTGATAAGGTCTCTAGCAAGTTGAAAGGCTGGAGTAGTAAATTCTTGTCTAAGGGTGGGAGATTAATCCTTCTTAACTCAGTCATAACATCCATCTCGGTCTTTTACTTTAGCATTTTTAAGGCCCTGAAGTCTATTTGGAAATGTTTGGATGTTATGAGGAAAAGATTCTTTTGGAATGGAGCTGGCCATGAGGGTGGTTTTATGCAGCCCATCAGATGGAATAAGATTTGCAGGCCAAATGAGACAAGTGGTATGGGGATTAAGGCGCTCAAGGAGTTCAATGAAGCCCTACTGATTAAATGGGCCATCAAGATTCTGGATTGCAAGGAGGATTTGGTGGCAGACTTAATCAGAGACAGTTATGGTGGATCTAATAGTGCTCTGCAGAGGCTACAACCAGTGAAACCTTCCCCTTTTTGGCAATCAGTTACCAATGCAATCAGCAACAATTGGCATCTGCTGCAGCCTAGACTCGGAGATGGCAGTGATTTCAGTCTGTGGAATGAGCATTGGTTGGGTCTGGGGATTCTGAAAGAGGCATATCCGAGGGCTTATGCTGCTGCTGTAGATAAGGAGGCTAAGGTCAGTAGTCTGTGGTCTGCTGCAGAGGGATGTTGGTAGCTGGAAGGACAGGAACAATGCAGATCTGGCACTCAATTATGGGAGGATAGGCAGAACTTGATGGCTGCACTACAGCAGGTGCGTCCTAGGTTGAATGTGGCTGATACTTATGGCTAGAATGGAGTATTTTCAGTGCAACAGGCCTATGAGAAGATCATCAGGTCAAACATTGAGATGGAGAGTGACCCAATTGACAGGAAAATATGGCTATTGAAAATCCCCTTGAAGGTTCAAATCTTCTTGTGGCTTTGCAGATGGGAAGGCCTGATCACTAGTGATCTTAGACACAGAAGAATGGGGACTACTTTGAATGCTTGTCATCTCTGTGGTTTACATACTGACAGTGCGTCTCATATTTTTTCCTCTTGCCTGGTCACAGACATGATTTGGAGGAAAATTTGCCTAGAACCTCTTCCCACCTGGGATTCCCTTTGGCAGAGGTTCGTTACTCCTGGATGGCTGTATAGGGGTATGGCTGCCATTCTGTGGTGTGTGTGGAGGGCGCAAAACGAAAAGTTTTTTCAAGAGAGACCGGTTAGATGTGAGAAAATTATAAATGAATGCTGGTCCTTCATACACAGTTGGGGATCATTTTTGTAATGTTTTGTTTGATCTGAAATATATTGCCCTTTAGATTGCTATCGTTTCACGATAGCTTTCCTCACTGTTTCAAAAAAAAAAGAAATTATATTCAGCATCGGCCAACCTGTCAGTATGCAATATGCAGAAAGAAAATATGCTATGTATAAAAATGGTTATGTAGAGATGATGGTGGAATGTGGGATAGATGCTATCTATACGTGCTGAGTTTAACGCCTCCAGCTGGGCAAGAATTCAATCACACATCCTCAATAAGATGAACAATCTTGTCAAGTGGAGAAGGTTCCTCGGCCAAAAATGGCTTGAGGTGCTGGCCATTTACCATAAATATATGCCCAGATTTTAGGTCCCTGATCTAGACTGCCCCATTAGGATATGGCTGAATCACAACATACGAGCCAGTCCACTTGGACTTGAGCTTCCCTGCGAACAGTTTTAATCGTGAATCGAACAACCAGACTTGCTAGAATGCTTTCCTCCGGATGTGGCGATCATGAAAGGCCTTGGTCTTGTCCTTGTATATTAATGCATTCTCGTAGGCCTCCCACCGGATCTCTTCTAACTCGCTGAGCTGGAGTTTCCGTTCTTGACCTCCTACATCGAGGTCAAGGTTACATTTTCGCACCGCCCAAAAGGCGCGGTGTTCCAGCTCTACAAGAAGGTGACAGGCCTTGCCATATACCATGCGATATGGTGACATTCTGAGTGGGGCCTTGTATGCGGTCCGATATGCCCAAAGTGCATCAACTAATTTGTCAGACCAGTCCTTCCTGTCTAGTCTAATCATCTTCTGAACAATCAGTTTGATCTGACGGTTAGACACTTCAGCCTGCCCATTGGTCTGCAGGTGATACGGGGTGGCTATATGGTGATGTACCCTGTATTTCTTTAATAATGACCTGAAATGGGCATGGATGAAGTGGCTTCCCCCGTCGCTGATCAGAGCGTGGGGTATTCCGAATCTCGCGAAGATGTACTGTCGTACGAAGGAAATGACGGTCTTATGATCAACCCGTCTCGCTAGGATGGCCTCAACCCACTTCGAGACAAAATCAACGGCTAGTAATATGTACTCAAAGGCATGCGAGTTCTGAAAAGGGCCCATAAAATCGATGCCCCAGACGTCGAATACTTCTACGACCATGATGGGCTGGAGTGGCATCATGTCTCTGCTGGTCATAGAACCAACCGATTGGCATTGTTTGCAGTGTTGGGCGTATTCATGTGTATCTCTGAAAATGGTTGGCCAAAAAAATCCCGACTGCAAAATTTTTGCAGCGATTTTCCATCCTGAGAAATGACCACCACAAGCATCATTGTGGCAAAAAGATAACACACTGGGGATCTCAGAATCTGAGATGCATCTTCGAATAATCTGATCCGCTCCAATGCAGAAGAGCAGTGGGTCATCCCAGAGGTAGAATTTGGTCTCTACAGTGAATTTGAGTTTCTGGTCCTTGGATAGGTTCATGGGAATCTTGCCTGCTGCCAGATAGTTCGCGATATCCGCGTACCAGGGGAACTCAACAGAGTGAACTGCCAAAAGGGATTCATCTAGAAATTGGTCGTGGATAGGCAGGGAATAAGGAGTGTGGGCTGGGTCCAGTCTGGATAGGTGATCTGCCACAACATTCTACTTTCCGATTTTGTCGCGGATTTCAATATCAAATTCTTACAATAGAGGGATCCATCTAATGAGCCGTGGTTTGGCATCCTTCTTTGCCAACAAATGCCGGAGGGCGGAGTGGTCAGTGAAGATGATGACTTTGGACCCTAATAGGTAAGATCCGAATTTCTCCAACTCGAATACTACTGCTAGTAGTTCTTTTTCGGTGACAGTATAATTACGCTGAGCCTCATTCAGCATCTTGCTAGCATAGCATATGACAAAGGGTTGTTTTTCCCGACATTGGCCTAAAACAGCACCAACGGCAAAGTCAGAAGCGTCACACATCATCTCCAAATCAAGTGACCAGTCGGGTGGTTGGAGAATCGGGGAATCAGAGATAGTGCTTCATAAAGTCTCGAAGGCGCTAAGACACAAGGTGTCAAATTCAAATGGGACATCAGCAACAAGGAGATTCGTCAAAGGTCGTGCAATTTTCGAGAAATCACGTATAAATCTTCAATAGAAGCTGACGTGACCCAAGAATGATCTGATCTGCCTGACCGAGCTAGGTAGCGGTAAGTGGGAAATAATCTCTGATTTAGCTCAATCGACCTCGAGTCCATTTTTAGAGATCATGTGCCCTAGTACTATGCCATCCCTCACCACGAAATGGCTTTTCTCCCAGGATAGTACTAGGTTTACCTCAATACACCATTTCAGGATCTTGGTGAGGTTATCAAGACAAGATGCAAAATCATCTCCGAAAATGGAGAATTCATCCATGAATACCTCCACATAGTCCCCAATCATGTCAGAGAAAATGGCCATCATACAACGCTAAAATGTTGCTGGTGCATTGCAGAGGACAAAGGGCATCCGCTTGAAAGCGAATGTTCCAAAGGGCCATGTGAATGTGATCTTGTCTTGATCTTCCAAGCTAATTGCTACTTGATTATACCTAGAGTATCCATCCAGAAAGCAAAAGAAACTGCGTCCGGCTAACCGTTCCAAAATCTGATCAATGAAAGGCAAAGGAAAGTGATCCTTCTAGGTAGCCATGTTCAGTCTCCTATAGTCGATGCAGACCCGCCAAGATGTCACAGTGCAGGTCGAGATGGATTCTCCCTTGTCGTTTTTCACAACGGTGAGTCCTGCTTTCTTGGGCACTATCTAGATCGAACTCACCCACTAGCTATCAGAGATTGGGTATACAATACTTGCATCTAGCCATTTGATGATCTCCTTCTTAACAACCTCTAGCATATTCGGGTTAAGCCGTCTTTGAGGTTGTCTCAAAGGTTTCACCCCCTCATTCGTGTAAATGTGATGAGTGCAATACGAGGGGCGAATACCGCGGAGATCAGCAATGCTCCACCCTATAGCAGCCCTATAGTCTTGTAGCATAGAAATCAATTGATGCTCATGTTCTTGGGTTAAGTGGGCATTAATAATGACTGGGTATGTCTCACTTTCTCCCAAGAACACATACTTAAGTGATTCAGGTAAGGGCTTCAATTCAATCACGGGTGGGTCAGAGTCAGAAATGGGAGTGGGAGGAGCAAACTCGAGGGTGGGAATCTGCCGATCCATATGTATGTGAATTCCCACTGATTCGCTTCCTGTGAGATAATCGATTGTGACTGCGTTAACAGGAAACCCGTTAGTCGTGGTCACGTCTTCCTCCAACAACAGGGGCAATTCAGTAGTGTGTGGATCAGGATAGCTAAATTCAGGGGTGCTGTAGTCAGAAGCACACCCTAAACAGTCAAATCCTCGGGGAGACATGTGCAGTGCAGTGGTCTTAGTCTCGTGTGGATCAAGGTCCAAGAACCCTGATAGTGCAGACGAATGAGACATTGGGTCATCACAAAGGAGCCCAATGTTACTACAGTATGCCGAATCTTCGTCTTCACCATCCTCCTCTATGCAATCACAGTCAAAATTCTTTGATGCCCTGAATATGTCAAGTTGAAGTCGCTCATTACCTAGGGCTATCTCCATACACCCGGATGCACAATAAATGTTCGCTTAGGCTATCGCTAGAAATGGATGACCCAAAATGATTGGTGCATCTCGAAGATTAGGAGGAACTTCCATATCGAGAACGAAAAAATCTGTGGGAAAGCTGAACCCACAGACTTTTATGATCACGTTCTCAACCACCCCCCTCGGTGTTTTTACTGATCTACCAACCAGCTGAATCATGATCGAGGTGGGCTTTAACTCCCCAAATCGAAATCGATCAAATACAGCAGTGGGAGTTAGGTTGATGGACAAACCCAGATCTAGAAGGGCCCGATCAAATGGAGAATCCTGCAAGAAGCAGGATATAAGTGGGGTACCAGGGTCTTTCTTTTTCGGCGGCAAGTCGGCTAGAATCACGGCGCTAGCCTCTTTTGACAGTACTGCCTATCGTCAAATTCTAGGCTATTGCTTCGGGGTACAATAGTCCTTGAAGAACCTAGCGATAGCAGGAATGTGATTGATTACCTCGAGGAGGGAGACCTGAATATGTACTTCCTTGAACATTACCTTCAGGTCCTCAAAATCTACCTTGGGACAAACATCCTCCCATTCTCTCCTGAGGGGACAAAATCTACCAAGGGATTGATTACCTTGGGAGGTCCTTTTTCCGTACTACATTTCATGTCAGAGCCTCAGGAAAAGGGACGGGAATCTCAGGGTCAAGTGGCCTCTTACCCTTATCTACCACAGGTGGCTCCTGAGATGAAGGAGTCGAACCCGCCTGCGACAAAGGGTGAGAAAAATTAGGACCCACCTACCTATGTGGTGGGTCGAATGTCTTCCTTCTGCTCCTCAAAGAGACAACATTTGCATCGACTTGCTATCCATGAGGTGGTGGGGGAGCGGAAGGGGCAGAGTGTGTGGGGTTCTGCAAAGGCAGCTAGCCTTGGGCATAACCAGGTGGTGCAGGAGGTTCCTGTAATATGGCGTGTGCCTGTCCCTGTGGTGCCTAAAACCTAGGTGGGGCGCCTTGGTTCTGCACATATCGAGGATTCGGAACTAGTTGGGAGTGCAAGGCTTCCTAAGTCCTATGCTCCTGTAATAGCTGGTTTTGCGTGTTCTGTATAGTCTGTATCTGGTCAGCCATCACCTTCATAATCTGTAAGCTATTCTGTGTAGATTTCCTCATCGATTCTTGCAGCTCCTCTTTCAGTGCCTCCAAAGGGTCAGCCCGCTTTGGAGGGTGACTGGCAGCTTGGTGCAACGGCTGGTATAATGAACGGGGCTGCTGCTGTTGAGACGGGAATGGCTGCTGGCTAGGGTACATGTTTTGTGCATTCTCGTATTGCCTGGTCAGGTAGTGTAGATCTTGATGTGGTCTTTGTGAATTGCCAAACCAGGAGAAGTTCGGATGCTGGCACCAACCAGATTATACGTCTCTGAATACGGGTTATTACACTTGTATCCTTGGATAGCACTGACGTCCTCGTAGGCCGAAGATGTCTGAGACATATATCCATCAAGGGGATACATATTATAATCTGCAGGTGGTGTGTAACCCTGGTTGTAAGGTGCCAGATATGGATTGTTTATGGGATCCTGATATGCAAGGTCTCGTAAATAAGGAGAAGATGCATCCCGAGTGAGTAGATTAACTCAAGCAGGAGGGGCTCGAGGTGCATAGGAGGGTCTTGAAGCGGCAGAGTTCAAGTCAGATTGACCCTAACTAATTTGGTTAATCATTTTCTCAATCAAGTTTATTCTATCCAATTGATTGACGATGATATCCATGTCGACTCGAATAGACTCGGTGTGAGCCTCATGAACACCAACCCACTGCTGACCAAGCCGCTAGAATTGGTTCATGGATGCGGCATTCATTGAATTCTCTGCCAAAGATTCGAACAACTCAAATGCACTGTTCTCGTCTTTCGCGAGAAAATTCCTGCCACTAGATGCATCGGCCAGATACCGATGTGTGTCATCCAACCCATGGTAAAAGATTTGAGCTAGGTGCCATCTGAGTATACCATGGTGCAGGCATTTCCGGAGAAGGTCGTGAAATCGGTCCCAGGCTTCATGCAACTTCTCCCCAACTCCTTGGGAGAAAGTCGTGATTGAGTGCCTCATCGCGTTTGTTCGACCGATTGGGAAGAACTTTTGCAGGAATTCACGTCATAATTCCGGTCAGGTTCCAATTGGCTTCCCAATGGTCTTGAACCAGTATGAAGCTTCGTCCCTTAGAGAGAATGGGAAAAGATTCATTAGAACAATCCCAAGATCAATGTTCCTAGGTCGAATCATTTCTGCAAGTCGACTCAGGTCCTCTAGGTGCTGGAACAAACCTTCGCTTGAGTTTCCATAGAAGTGAGTGCTGATCAAACCGATCACATTGGGCTTGAGCTCAAACGCGTCCCCACCTGCGAGAATCCTGACTAAAGGTGCAACAATTGGTGCGGCTGGATCATAGAAATCCCGCAGTTGTTCTCCTCGTGGTGCATGCCGCATCCTATAAAGAGCCGTCAAAATGCGGTCCATGCTCTGCCGATGCCACTCCTCAGATTCAACCACCCGGGCTTCCAGATGAGCCATCGGGTCCAGATTATTAATATCCTGACCCGATCTAGGTCCAGGTCCAGGATTAGCCATTGTGGCTATGGGAGTAGAAGAAGTGGGGGGAGAAGATGGTCCCGACGAGGTGACTCGCCTCCTTGGGAGTGGCTCCCAAGGTCCAACAAATTGAGGTCGAAGTGACCTTCCTTACATACACCACCCAACCCCTGGGTTAGTGTAGCCAAGCCAGACAAGGCTAAGGCCCTGTCAATCAGATGGTCCTTATTAATTAGATGAACAAATTTTTCGTTTTAGGTTCTAATTCCTGAAGAAAATTTGTCGTACAACCAATTGAAAGCGATTCCCACCTCTCGACTAACCCAGCCAAGAGGTTGAAAGCACCCAGTAGTATGACAACGAATTCAGGTTTATTTCGTGTTTTAGACTTGATTTTCAACCTGTTTTTCTTCAGTTGGGGTTTTTGGTGAGTGGCCCACAAGGTGACCAAGCTCACCGGCTAAGTACCAGACTTGACTAAGTCTATGTTAGCCCAAATGTGATCTCTAAATTGTAACCCTAAAGGTGTAACCTAGGGTTCATACAATTCTACGGTTTTGTTCCTTTGTTTTTTTTTCTTCTTCAGCAACCACAAAAATACAATTAGTTCTCTAACAACAATTAAAATCCAATTAACTTGAAATTTGACGAGTAGATTCCTTTTTCAATTATCTTTTCAGAGAATATTTTTTTATAATTTTTACTATCTCAACCAAATTTTTAGAGATTTTTCAATGTCAAGAGGTCAGATCTGGAATTTTGACCCATGGTCGAGTTTTTGCTTTGAAACAGTATCAAATGACTTTCAAAAATTCAGGAAAAATATGGAAAATAAATTCAATGAGATCAGCTTTTAAACCCCACTATTTTTAGTCAAAACAAATTCGTGGATTACTTGAAATTACTTTTTAAAATTTGAAAAATCTTGAATCTGGGTCAGTCTAACCTTACACTTCGTGAATTTTTAAAAATTTTATACTTAGAATTTTTTCAAAAGAATTGTGGCGCTTGAAAGATGTTTTGAAAATGAAGGTTTAGCCCGAATTTTAGTTTTTTTTGTTCACTAGTTTTTTGACAGTTGAATTTTGAAAATAGACTTTGAACCTTAGCTAAAAATCAGAGAATGGTGGAGAAGCTTTTAAAGAGTGTTTGAGTTTGAAATCCAAATTTTCCACAAAAAATGTTTTTTTTTTCAAAAACTTTTGCACATTTTTTTCTCTTCAAAAAAGATTTTTTTTTCAAAGGATTTTCAAAAATATATATATATTTTGCTTTTTCAAACTAACCTAGGATTCAAAAAAAAACCTAATCTAGATTTTTTTATTTTTTTTCTTTTTCATGAAAATGAATAAGTTTTTTTTTTCAAAAGAAACTGTTGAAAGCAAATCTAATCCTAAAGTTCAGAAGGAAACCTAGTCTAAGAGGAGATGTGCACCTAATTTCTTTTTTTTTTTCCACGCTCAATGTGTGCGCAGATCCCATTTTTCTTGTGCTATCCTATATATCCAAAAACAAAGTAGAAGAAGATTTGTCAATAGTAGTTTAAAAGATCGAAATCAGAAAAAATGACGTTGCCTCCCCAGCAACGGCTCCATTTGTTTACAATCGTAAAGTGCGTTTTGATTGGAAAAGCGTCGTAGTATAGTGTGCAATACGATCAAACAAAAATATTTATAAAAAGATAATGAGACTTTGAGTCCCAGTCGTTCGTCTCTGGGAGGCGTTTGTTCAAATCTGAAATTGATCTTTTATCGCTGTACTTATTTAGAATCGCGCACCGGTTTATGGTTATTATGTATTTAAGCACGACATGCTTAGTTCCAAGAATATCAGAAATTAAAAGCAGGCAACTTGAATCACACAAAATATATTGCAGTCAATAAGCTCATGGTGATTTTCAACATAGAGACATGTATATAAAAATATATATCTTTCATTCATTCATTCAGGAGGATGTTTGCAACATGGAATTTAGAGGAAAGCTTGAAAAACGCAAATCTAGCTAACAGAAAATGATCGCATACAGGGATTTTGCATGCATTATTGGGGGAGAATAAGAGCTACACTACTAAGCAGTAAATGAAAACAGTAAAACTATGAAGAGCTAAGCTACTAATCTAGCAGAAAAGAAGGGCATTTGGAGGTGGGCTTCTATGGCCTTTGAGTGGCTGAGAGGAGAAGGAGGGGCGGCCAATGGTGCTTAGGCTGGCCCTTGGAGAGAGGTTGGAGAGATGATCCAGCATCCTGGCATGGAGATGGTGGTGGCCATGGTGAGCAACTCGTGGAGGTGGAGTGGAGGTGAATGTAGCTAACCTATATTGAAGTGATGAAGCCAAGAGATGGATTAAGCCAAGAGTGGATGGGTGCAAATGGCCACCCCTTAGGTCTTTTTATAGACCTAAGGGAAGCTCTCTAGAGAATTATGGAATTCTCTAGAGAGGCCTATGGTGGGAGCTCATGGGAGAGTGAGAGAGAGAGGATGGATGGTGGTTTTTAGATCCACCAAATGTGGATCTAAAAATTGAATGGCTCTTGGTTGCTAATTTTAGCAACCAAGGCAACAACACATGGTAGAGAGTTCTAGAGAACTCTAGGCTAGGTATTTTCATGTGGATGGTGTGTGTGGGTGTGTGTGGGTCGAAACTTAGATGGCTAGGTTGATTAGGTTAGGTTCTAGTGGGTTTAGGTCAAGGTAGGTCTCAAATTAGGGTTGTAAGCCCTAATTCACTAAGGTAAAGTGCAATTAAACTTAATACAAGTTTAATTGGGTGTGTAAAAACTTAATTGAGAGTAAAATAACTCAATTAAGTCAGGTATAGGTCAATTGGACTCTCACTGAGTCCAATTGGATAGTGTGTTGAGATTAGGGCTCAATTGGACTCAATGAGTCCAATTGAATAGGCTGATGGAATTGACTAAGATCCAAGTCAATTAGGTTTAGTGAGGACCTAATTAGGTCCTTAGGGAGGTCTAGAGGTGATGTACTAGGATTAGGGCACCTTAATTTAGGTTCCTATGGGGTTGGAATTGGGTTTAGGGACCTAGAGATCCAAGATCAAGGCTTGAATCTCAAAACAAGAACTGGAGAGTAGTTCCAGACGTCCAATAAAAGTGTCAGACATCTTATAGTGAAAAATCAGAAGTCTAGACTTGTTGTATGGACGTCCAATCAGAGTCAAGAGGGATTTTGGGTTCTGTTTTGGGTATTCTGTAGAAATTGGACGTCTGACCAAGTGTCTGAACGTCCAATAACACTGCAGAAGCGGGTTTAAGGTGCGCAGGAGTTGGCTAAGGGTTTTGGACATCTATAACTCATCTGGACGTCTAGATAAAGGTTGGAATTAGGGTTTTAAGGTTTTCTAGGGTGCGGTGACCTAATCTAAGGGTGGCTAAGGCTTGGGGAAGTCTTTAGGCTATCCTAGGTCTAGGATGGACCTAAGTTCTTCGCATTTTACTGCTTTATTCCTACTTAATAGAGTAGCATACCTTAACTCCCTTACATCATTATTCACTATATCTAATCTAAGTCTTCTGCTCCAGCTCTACTGCAACACCCCTTATTCTTGATCCAGCTTCAGATCTAGCTCCAGATCTAGCTTCTGATCAGCTTATTGCCTGCAATTGACATAATGCACTTAATCAGCACATTATAGCATTATTTTATGCATAGCCAAAATAAAGCAGTAAAGATGTAGATAATGCTTATGCATGCATGAATTACCCTAACTTATGTTAAGTCCTAGCATAATTTAGGTTAATTATGACCTATGATTGCTGCGCAATCAGTCGTTCATCTTTGGGAGGCGTGAAAATAAGTCGAGATTTGCATCGGCTTAATCTAACCTAATATTTTTGTCTTTTTGTGTTTTTGATCTTTATTTTGAAACATGAAATGAAAGCATGCATCAAAGTTGTAAGCCATGAAGATAATAGCATGCATATAAAATCATTAGACAAGAGTATCATGCATAAAAAATTAAGTCACTATAAAATATGGATACATGGAAATAAAGCTACACCAAAAAAAGGGATCAACCAAGAGAGGCTAAGGAGAAGACTTCTTGGCCATCCACTAACGAGAGGAGGGTGGGTGTGTGCACCCAAGTGGAGAGAGGGTGTTGCACCCTTTCTCTACCAATGGCTGTCCTTGAGAAGACCTTGAGGGGGGTCTTCTCTATGGCCATCTAAGAAGAAAAGAAAATGGGGGCGTGGATCCTCTTTGGTGGAAGAAGAGGGCATGCCCACAAGAAGAAAGGAGAAGGTGTTGCATCCTTATGCTCTTCTTCTTGTTGCCACCCTTGAAGAAGCTTGGAGGAAAGCTTCTTCCTAGCCGTCCATGGAGGGAGCCTTGGAGGAGGAGGAGGAGGTGTGGTCGCAAGTTGAGAGAGGAAGAGAGTGAAGATGGTGCAATTTCGTGGCTCTTTCTTTGCCCTTAGGGAAGGCTCCTTTTGGTTGCCACTTTTGGTGGCTCCAAAATTAGCTAATGCCACATTTTTAGGATCTAGGTTTGACACAAGTTTTTAGGGTTTCTAAGAGAGTGTGCATGGGTTTGGTAGGGTTAGAATGGGAAGGGGTGTGTGTGTGTGTGGGTGTGTATTTTTCGTAGGATTAGGTTGTGGGTTTTGGTAGGATTAGGTGCTAAATAGGTTGGGTCAATCTAGATTAAGTGGGTGTGGACCTAATTAGGCTTAGGAAAGTCTAATTGGATAGGAGTGAACCTAATTAGGTCTAGGTCAAGTCTAATTGGATGTGTGCATGTGATTAAGCTAGGGTAACCCTAATAGGTATGAGTCAATTAGATCCTGGGTGGATCCAATTGGGCTCAGGTGCACCCAATCAACTGTAGATGCACCCAATTAGGTATGGGATGGTTTAATTGGGTTAGGGATAGGATAAGTAGGGCTATGGATAGTGGACTAGGCTTAGGAGGTCTCTAATTAGGTTTCCTAGGGTGTCCAGTGGGGTTCCTAGGTCAAAATTGGCAAGCTAGGGCTTCCAACACCAAAATCAGGAACTAGACAGCAGTATCAGACATCTAGGATAGTGGTCAGATGTCTTATACTACAAAATTGGACATCTGGGCAATAAATTAGACGTCCAATTCTGTGTCAGTATGAGTTTTGGCTTCCTGGATTGTTATTCTGCAGAAATCAGACGTCTAGCCAGATGTCTGGATGTCCTAAAAGGTGCTGGAGAGTGGGGTTTAGGTTTTCTAAGGTGGGTTTTGGTTCCTATGTGTTTGGGAGAGGGATAGGGTGGATACGAACATGGATAGTGATATACATGTTTGGGTTTTGAGGCTAAGGTGTCCTAATGGAGGTGGTTTTGGGTTTAAGAAGGCTATCTTAGGGTTTCTAAGGGTAGGGATAAGGCTGTCCCCCTCACTCCTCTTATCTGAATCAGTCTTTTTTCCACTATCTACATCCTAGATTACTTTATTGCCTGCAAATAGTAATAAAAATCATTAAATAGCAGGATATCTCATCTTATTCTAAATAGACCGATGCAATGCATGATATGCAAGATATGAGTCCAATATCCACAAATTAAGCTGGGTTCAAACATTATTTAGGTTGATTAGGATCCATGATTGCTGTGCAATCACTGGGCGCCCTGGGCTGTGCCACATGGCGCAATCTGGGCCTTCTATCTTCTTGTTGTAGGGGCGGCTACAGAGGTCGGATTGAGTTCGATTTTTGCATCGTTAGGAAGTGATTGTCGACTTGAATCCATTCGCGTGGTCGGATTTGTCATTTGAAGCTTTGAATTATGTCTCCTTGTCCCTTTGCCGTTGATCTTCCTCGGACTGCATATGGTACTACGAGACTTCGATCGAGGCATTTTCAGAGGCGTTGGACTCCGATCGTCGTCTTGATCAGATCCGTACGGTCGGATCATCAATCTGAGGCTCCAAGATAAATATCTTTCTCTCCTAACCACAAAAAGGATGCAATCAACCTAAATTATATACAACTACTCTAAATGCAGAATGATGCATGCTATGTAATATTTATAACATGAAATGCAAATCTAAGCCTAAGAACATGCATGAATAGGCATTTTACCCTCAATAAATGTGTTTACGTCGTCGACTCTCTCCCCCTCACCCCGCACGCCGCGCCTTTCCCCTCCCCTACGGCACCCTCACTTCCCCCTCTCAACCATTCCCTCCCCCATACCTCCTCCTCCTTTTAAACCCCCCTCGTCCCTCCTTCATCCTCCACACACCACAGACAAGAGAAGGAGAAGGAGAGCAGAGAGCCAGAGGGGCGTGTGTGGGAGGGGAGAGCTGCCGCTGCTGCGGTAGCAAGTTCTGCTGCAGTTACAACACGCGGAGAAGAACTCGCCAACAGTTCTACAGAATCATTTTTCCTCAGAATCAAATGTCTGCGAAGTACGCCAGACGCCTTGTCAAACGTCCTAAGGTAGTTCCGGATGTCTGATAGCGCATATTTTTGATTTATTTTTCCCTGCCAAAGTCCTGACCGAGTACGTGCATGTGTCAGAGGTTGGGAGGCACGTTGGCATGGCGACCAAGGCAGTTTCAGACATTCAGGATCATCGCTAGACGTCTGGAGGCAACCCCAGACGTCTGCACTGAGTCCTAGATGTCCGGGGAAGGCACCTTGAGTAAGGTCAGTTCCTGAGTAGGTTTAAGATGTCTGGGACTCTTCCCTGACGTCTTATTTTGGTCAAGGTGGTGTTTTTGGGGCCGTTCAGGGCTCAAACGGTGTCAAATTTCCGCAAATGAAACATCTCTAGTTTCCGCGTGAGTTTCCTTACGTAATGGTACTTTGTCTGTTTCTTTTCAAACATTTTTAACCCGTCGATCCTTGTCATAGGTCACCCGTCCGTCGAGCATACGGGACTTGCAGAGACATCGAGGGCTACTGCATGAGCCCCCATTCCACCCAGTTTCCCTGTTAGAGTGGTTCTTACACTAATTTCGAAATTAATAAAGTGCATGCATAAATTAGTTAAACCTAGGATGTGAGATGAACCCTAGGAAAAAGCAAACGCATGCCTTAGAGTACATCTATTCAATTGAACCCTAGGATATGACATGAACACTAGGGCTAGAGGAAATGCATGTGTAGGGAAATGAATGTGAATAAACCATGAGCTACCTGTACTACCTGAAATGGACCACAAACTCATACTATGATAAATATGGAAACTGAGCTGCCTGTTCTATAGATAACAAACTGGATAAGAAAAGTTCATGTGTGAACCCTATAGGGAATGTAGAATGAGACAAGAATACTGTAGTATGGAGAACTGGATGATCCTGAAACATGCCACCACGGGTGGCTGTTCAGACACAGTTTAAGGAGGTGAGCTGGCCTTGGTGTACGTAGTATCGAAGATAGCAACTATCCATTTTAGGGTAGAGGGGATCTTGCCGCCCCTTGGGTGGAGACCTAGGGTGGGTTTGGCCACTCTACGTCAACTCCTATTGGCCTTCACGTACGTAGTACCGAGGAGAGTTACTCAGTGTAGGAGGGAGCTAGCCACCCCAGGGGGCCTGGGGTTAAGACTGGCCACCCTACACCGACTCTTGTTAGGCCCACTGGGTAAACCGGGATAGTCGGACAAAGGTACGTGGACTGTGAGAGGCGAGACCCCTGTTCTGGAAGGGCAAGACCCTGTGCTGTTTCGTGTTGTACGCTTGGGAGTACCCACTAGGGGAAATGACTAACCACGTGCCAGTGTAGGGTAGCTACCCGTGTGCTTATCACGTGTGCTGTAGTCACTGCTACGTCGCGATCGTGACCTCGGGGTAGTAGCCCGGGTGTAGGACTACCACGGGGGACTCTCCCGGCCAGGAGAATGCCACATGTACATTCTGCATCGCGGGAAAACTACAAGCAACATGGTTCCGTTAGGGAACAGGAAGATTGAGAAATGTAATGGAACCAGATTAGAATACTCAGATCAGCAACACGTAATAAGATAATTGGAACAGGAAGATGATATTTTTAAGATGCTTGTTAAGCAACATAACATGTGTAACCACCACTCTACTCAGTGTTAGCTGACTCTAGATGTTATAACCTTGTACAAGTTAGGGATTTGAGTAGCCAGAGCCACCGGCTGCTGAGGGTGCTGGGCCTAGTCAAGCCCTGTTGTAGTTTCCTTCTACTAGTATTATAGTGAGTTTCTGTAGTTCATGTTATTTCAGTTATATTTTGATCATATTGTACTAGTTATATTATGATGGCCTGTAATCTTATGATAATTGTTATTCTCTTGCTTTATCGTCAGCTTTTATTTTTGCTGCTTAGTTACATTACTTGTGTGGTTGTAGAATGAATGTATATTCAGTTATTTCTTGCTAGACGACTGGGTCTTGGGGTTTGTCGAGGCGACCCGTTCTCGGGCTCTGTAGGGAGCCGGGAAAGGGTAGTGACAAGATGGTATCAGAGTAAGGTCGTCTCGAGGAATGAACTGAATGATCTGAAATAATCACGCTCGTTCATATAGCTAGAATAGCCATCACATCGTTTCATTTTGGTTGTCCCTTCCGAGTCTTACCTCTCCTTTGTAATCAAACAGTCACCGACAATTCCTTCTCCTCTTCGATCCCCGTGCAGGAGATGCCTCGTCCAGGAGCTCTTGAGGTGGGCCACGGACGTGGATGTGGTCGTGGGTGTGGTCGTAGGGGAGGGTGAGTGAGGGCCGAGGACGGGGTCGTTCCACCCCTCCTTCTAGGCATTCAGGCCCCGGACCTTGCGTAGCTGATCCGAGATCTCATACGAGAGGAGCTCCAGCAGCCTCCACCTCAACCGCCTTTTCCTAGGGATGCGGAGGGAGAGTCCTCTATGCGGTAGGCGAGCCGCCATGACATTGGACGAGCTAAAGGGGTAGGGGGTGATCCTCCACCACCCCTACCTTCTTCAGACACTGCGAGGCACGAGTCCTCTTTGCCTAGGGCTGCACCTGTCCCCCCGTTGCAGCTCCACCACGAGATTTTCAGCCAGTTCAGGAAGCTGAAGCCCCCTTCCTTTAGGAGGGAGGAGAGCCCGTCTGAGGCTGCGGACTGGCTAGAGCAGATGGAGAATATCTTCGACATGCTCCGTCCTCCTGCAGAGTGTTGCGTGGCCTTCACCACGTATCAGTTGGAGAGTGTAGCCCATAGGTGGTGGAGAGCGGTCAGAGGATAGGAGGAGGGAGAGCTGGCATGGGACCGATTTGTGGTGCTCTTCTGTGAATAGTACTTCCCACAGACCTGGCAGGATCAGAGGAGGTGGGAGTTCCACACTCTCCGTCAGGGGGCGATGAAGGTTAGCGCATACCGTATGCGTTTCCTGAAGCTGTCACGCTTCACCCCGATAGCTGCATCTACCGAGGAGGAGTGCCTGTGGAGGTTCACTGAGGGCTTCCAACCTACCATTAGGGGGTATGTAAAGCCCCTGAAGCTGCCTACCTTCTCCCGTGTGGTCGAGGCTGCCAGGACCTACGAGGAGACCAACCCGTCTATGCGAGATGTCAATGGGGGAGGATGGAAGAGGCCCTACTAGTAGGAGCACTCACAAGGTCGCCGGAAGAGGAGGCACACGGCACTAGCAGGGGAGCCATCCCATTTTGCAAGTACACCAGGGACCTTTGGGGGCCCTAAACAGGGACTTGCCGACTACAACAGACCCCCGCCTAGCCTCTAGCAGGGACAGTAGACTGAGGGAGGAGGCTGCATTCCCCTCTGCTACCAATGTGTCCAGCCGGGCCACTTACAGAGAGACTGCCCATCCAGGGTCAGAGCACAGCCAACGCTCCCAGCACTGAGCACTGGAGGCCGATCTGGAGGCCATTATTACCAGGCCCGAGGAGGAGGATAGCAGTCACGAGGAGGATACCGGCCAGCTACCTCTCGCCTGGCTTAGAGCATGGTTGCTTCTTCTACACCGAGGGTTGAGGGGCGTATTAACACCCTCACTCACGGAGATGCTAGAGTTTCAGGTTCCGTAGTGGCAGGTATGGTTACAGTTTCTAGCAGACTCGTTTACACACTTTTCGATTCCGGTGCCACATACTCATTTGTTTCTACGGATCTTGCTGTCAGCTAGGGCTCAAGCAGTGTCCTTTTAGATGAGCCATTCTTGATTAGTGGCCCAGGTGGACAAGTGTTCATCGCTGAGGAGGTTCTCACTGACTGCGAGGTCACAATAGGGGGACATGGTCTCCCGATTGACCTAATCATGATCCTGATGGAGGGTTTCAGGGTAATCCTAGGGATGAACTGGCTGGCTACTTACCATGCCCTAGTCGACTACTTTGGGAGGAAGATCGTTTTCTCCATACTGGAGTTACCTCCCTTTGAGTTCCACGGACAGCCAGTAGACGGAGGATTCAGGTGCATTTCCGCGCTTCAGGCTGCGAAGCTACTTTGCCAGAGGAACGAGGGCTTCCTCGCTTGTGTCGTGGTAGAGCCTAGCCCCATGGCCGATTTATAGAGTATTCTGGTAGTCTGTGAGTACCCTAACCTCTTTCCAGAGGAATTGCTAGGACTACCACCTAAGAGTGAGATCGAGTTTGAAATCTTGCTAGTACCGGGGACTAGCCCCATTTCTACTGCACCGTATCGGATGGCCCCGCTTGAGTTGCGAGAGCTCAAGCCACAGTTACAGGACCTGTTAGAGAAGGGCTTAATGAGGCCCAGTGTCTCCCCGTGGGGAGCCCCCGTTCTATTTGTGAAGAAGAAGGACGGTACCCTTTGGCTGTGCGTCAACTACAGACAGCTGAACTGGGTCACCGTCAAGAACAAGTACGCCCCTGCCTCGCATCGATGATCTCTTCGATTAGCTAAGAGATGCCACGGTATTTTCCAAGGTAGATTTGAGGTTGAAATAGCATCAGTTGAGGATCAGGGAGACCAACGTCTCCAAGACAACCTTCCGCATGCGATATGGTCACTACGAGTTCTTGGTTATGCCATTTGGGCTGACCAATGCCCCTGCCACTTTCATGGACCTAATGAACTGCGTCTTCCGGCCGTACCTAGATAAGTTTGTGGTGGTTTTTATTGACAACGTACTCGTCTACTCCCAGGATCAGACACAACATGGACAGCATCTCGGCATGGTCTTGGATACTTTGGGACGGCACAGGCTATATGCCAAATACAATAAGTGTGAGTTCTGGTTGGGATAGGTTTCCTTCTTGGGCCATGTGATCTTAAGAGATGGGCTAGCTGTGGATCTAGCCAAGGTTGAGGCCATACTCAGGTGGAAGAGGCCACGTATAGTGATGGAGATTTGCAGTTTCCTGGGGCTAGCTGGTTACTACAGGCAGTTTATTTAAGGGTTCTTGCATATCGCACTTCCTATGACTCAGTTGACCTAGAAGGATGTGCCCTTCACCTGAACTGACGAGTGTGAGTCTTGTTTCCAAGAGCTGAAGGAGAGGCTGACCTCCACTCCTATACTTACCATCCCAGATAGTAGTGGCAGATTTGTCATCTACATAGACGCCTTGTTGCAGGGATTAGGAGTGCGCTCATGCAGCAGGGTCATGTTGTCGCTTACGCTTCGTGGCAACTAAAGCCCCATGAGCATAACTACCCCACCCATGACTTGGAGCTGGCTGTAGTGGTCTTTGCACTGAAGACATGAAGGCATTACTTGTACAGAGAGATGTTCAAGATTTTCACTAACCATAAGAGCCTCAGATATCTATTTGATCAAAAGGAGCTCAACATGAAACAGAGACATTGGTTGGAGCTCCTGAAGGACTACGACTGCAGCATCTCCTACCATCCCGAGAAGGCCAATGTAGTGGCTGACACCTTGAGCCAGAAGGCGCCCACCCACTTGGCTTATTTATAGGCACGGAGTTGGAGACTCATGGAGGAGATGAGCAATTGGCGACAACAGGAGTCCCAGGGGTACTGCAGGGCAGTGACAGTAGCGAGACAGACACGACCAGAGCTGATAGATTGCATCATGGCTAGGCAGAGGACAGCTCCATACCTACAGACACTGCGATATCGGGTATTGACAGGGAGCCCAGTGGAGTTCTCGTTCACGGACAGAGTTCTACGTATGAGGGGACGCTTATGCGTTCCTAGAGATGAGGAGCTGTTGAGAGAGCTCTTGACTGAGGCACACAGATCCAAATTCACCATACATCCCGAGAACACGAAGATGTACCACGACCTACGACGTGATTTCTGGTGGAGGGGCATGAAGCGGGATGTTGGTCGTTTTGTTCAGCGATGCTTGATATGTCAGCAGGTGAAGGTTGAGCATCAGAGGCCTGTAGGGCTATTACAACCACTTCCCATGCTAGAATGGAAGTGGGAGAGTGTCACTATGGACCTAGTAGCAGGATTACCCATGACACAGCGAGGGCATGACGCAGTTTGGGTGATAGTGGACAGATTAATGAAGATGGCACGTTCTTGCCAATTCGAGTCACGTTTAGACCAGCACAGCTGAGGAGTGACGTGTGTTTGTGTGTGTGTGTTAAGGAGTGTCGTTATAGTCGTACTTGCAACGTTGATTTTAAAATAATTAAACAGAGGTGAGTCCGAGTGTCGGTCTCAGGGAGGCGTGAAAATCGGATTTTTACTTACCACTTGTTGTCACGGAAAGTGCGGAGTTTTGCTTGAGGAAGATGCAATTTTGAAAAGAGAGAGAGAGAGATAGAGAGAGAGAGAGAAGGTTTAGGGTTAGAAAGCTCTTTTTTTTGATCATGCACTTGAACAGAAATTAAAATGGCAATTGAACGGAAAATAACTTCATTAAACATGCACTTGTAGTTCATAACTTACAACATTAAATACATGCTTCAACAAAAGTAATAGAAAGCTTAAAAGAGAGAGAGAGAGTGTGTGTGTGTGTGGAGAGCGACGAGGCAGCCACGGCGGTGGAGGAGGCTCTGTCGGTGGCTCGTCGTCTCCAGCAATTACAAGAGTGCCTAAAGCTAGCTAAGAGAGGGGTGGAGCAGTTGCAAGGGGGAGTGAATGCCTTGAATGGTGGTTGGAGGGGGTTTAAATAGAGTTAAGGGCTTCCTAAAAGAAGAAGGGGCTTTAGAGACATCCAGAGCTTCTCTAAAACCACTCCCAAAAATGCCAGTGAAGCCCTCCAGCCGCCGGTCAGCCGCTCGCCTCGTTTCTTCTCTTCGCGCGATTCGTGGCTGTTGAACGAGAGCCATCCAATCTGAGAATCCTCCTCGGCTGCGTTGGGATCGCACCTCGGGCACGCGTGTGCGCGTGCGTCTCCGCCCGGCCTGCGCACGTGCGTGGATGCTCGTGAGCTGCGGTCGCGCCGCGTGGCAAGATCCCGGTCGCCCACTGCTGATTGGGCGGCCCAATTTCTCCACGCCCGTCGCCCATCTTCAATTCTCACTCCGCGCAGCTAGAACCTGTGTCGCATGGGTACGGGCGTGCACGCTCACCATTGCGCCACGCCCGCGCTTTGTCGCGGCGACCACGGGCGGGCGCGCGAGTCTCGGCTGTTCGATCGAAGATCGACGGCCGAGATTTGATCTCAGCTGGCTGAAGGCGTGGCAAGCGGTGGGGCGGGGCTGACGTGGCGCAATCTGGGCGGTTGATCGCCATATCAACGGTCAGAACTTCTTGGGCCCATTGTAGGAGCTTCGGATGTGGATTTGGCCGATCTTGAGTCCGTTGGACTCCGTTCGTCGTTTTGAATCCATCCATGTGGTTCGATTGCTCATCTGAGGCCTGCTTTGACAAATGCTTACACAAATGGCCATTAATGCAGTTTATAAGCAATCTTAGTACATGATGCATGCAATGCTCCTATTCTACTTATGTTGTACCTTTTATTCTAAAGATGGGTCATATTCAATATAATTATTACCCCCTTGTGTAGTGTTATCATACCCCCATGCTTACTCCTTGCTAGTCCCTAATAAGGTTTATTCTAGTCTTTATTTCCTTGCAGAATTCAAGAAGTAATTGCTTAGGAACTTCGTTACTTGTTGATGAGAACCTCATCATGAGCCATAACTAGCTCATTTTGACCTAATACAAAGGATAAAAGCTCCTACATAACTCAAGGAAAGGCTTAACTCAGAGAATTCTGAGTTTAAGGAGAAAACAAGTCATAAGGGGTAAAAATGCAATTTTACCAGTATAATCTGCATACAGGGTAATTCAGGGTCCAAACATAGGTCAAAGCAACTTAATAAGAATAAAAGTGGGATGAGATGATCTAGAAAGGGCTACAGCAATTCCAAGGAACTAAATGATAATCTGTAACCCTAAAACAACCCACTTCAATTCACGAGGTTCAAGGCAAAGTAAAAACAGAATAAACCCTCTAAAATTCATAGAAAAATAATCTCTAGGGTTTAGAACCTTCAATTTGGCCTTCAGAACCCATTTTGACCTACATTGAGAACCATGCCCAATTAATAACTTAATTTGGGTTTTCGCATAAATTGACCGGTCAAACAAGGTTTAATATAGAAATGAAATTCACCATCAGATTCCTTAGGTCCTAATTAGTCATGTATAAAAACTTGAGCCTAAGAAGAAACCTCCTTGACCAACTTTACACTTTGGTCCTCATATATTTACTTTTTGGCCCTCAACTTTTGAACCCTCGCATTTTGGCCCCTAACTCTCCTTCGTTCTTTGCGTTCAGGTCCCCCCTACAAAACCTGCTAGCACCATGCTCCGGCGACCTTGCGCGGAGCATGGCG
Source organism: Thalassia testudinum (assembly GCA_037157565.1). Taxonomy (NCBI): domain Eukaryota; kingdom Viridiplantae; phylum Streptophyta; class Magnoliopsida; order Alismatales; family Hydrocharitaceae; genus Thalassia; species Thalassia testudinum. The sequence goes on from JAZHRO010000073.1 coordinate 29,265,609, forward strand.
CCGCGCAGGGTGAGGGGGAGAGCCTGGCAAGTAAACCGGGGGTGCCCTGCGTCGTCAGCCGTCGCAGGGACACCCCCCTGGTCGCTGTAACCCGCCATACCGGCCGTGCGAACGCACGGACGGTATGGGTTTCCATCTCCGGCATCCTCCAGCGAGGGAGACACGTCGTCTCCCTCCGCCTTCCTCCCTGATTTGGTCCCTATAAATACCCCCGTCGCTCCACCGTTCTTCCCAACTCGGATCTGACGGAGAAAACCCCCAACTTTCCTCTCCTCTCACTCCGGCAGATGCCCACCAGCTCCGGCGGTTCCTCCTCCTCCTCCTCTTCGCTCTGCCGCAATACCAGCAGCAGGGACTTCTTCCCCTGCTCTTCTCGCGCCACGCCGTACCCAGCTGGCGCATCTCCGGTCCTCTGCTCGCCGCCGCCCCTTCCCCTGGGCATCTTCTTCTCCGGCGACAGTCGATACGACTGTCGCCCTGCTCCGGCCCCTTTCGTCTCCGTAGCTAGGTCAGAACTCCTCCCCATCTCCCCCTCTTTCTTTTCCTCACTGTCTTTTATTTGATTAAACCCTCGACCGCTCCTGTCCACCGTCACCCCCCTCGTCTCCGGCCATCCTCCGGCGAGCCGCTCCCATCACCCCAGCATCCCACACGACTCGCCGACCACCGCAGAACCTCCGCCTCCTCACTCTGATCAACCCCCGCCCTTCCACTTCCCCCACATCACCCTCTGCAACCCCACCGAACAAACCCATCCTCCGACCCACAGTCCGACCTAGGGCAGCCCTTCCACGCCGCCCCACGCCTCGCCACCACCCACACGAGCTTCGCCGCACTCTGGCGAAGCTCCCGGCACCTTCTGATTAGGCCGAGAGGCCGTTTTGCTGTGAACAGGTCACCCGACCTCCGCCGCCATTGGCGTGCAGAAGGAGCTGCTTCCGCCTGCAGCTGCAGGCGCGCCACGCCCAGATTCGACTCCCAGGCCTTGCGAGGCATTTCGACAAAACATCAGGCTCGCAGCTAAGGCGAAGGCTTCGCGTGAAGCCGCGATCGCCCGCTGCTTTCTCCACTGCTGGCGCTCAATTAGGGTGGGACATTTAGTCCCACCTCGGAAAAGTCTGAAGAGGCGCAGCGGTTTAAAGCGAAAAAGTGCTGGAGGCTTACTGCCTCAGCACACGGGGTGAGGTCCCCTTCACCCGCCCGGTTACCCGATCTCGTCCGCGCTCACGGCCCGCGGATCTGACCCGACCCGACTTAGACTGACCTGCACTCCTCGCCCACCACGCACGCCGGTGGGCCTGGACCTGGGCGCGACCCGTACCCGTTTACCCGGCAGCTCTGGGAGAGCTATCCTATGAGCGGATTCTGTGAGAGAGAGACGGAGGGGCGGGGGGGTAGAGTAGGTTTTGCCCCCTGACGTAAACTCTGAAGTGTGCAGGCACAGGTGAAGAAGAAGGACCGCGGAAGAAGAAGGAAGCTGAGGGAGACACTGTAGCAACAAGCGGTTTAAGTCGTCTGATTGGAAAATCAGACGACGTCCTGAAGGGAAAAGAAGAAAGAAGGAGAGACGACGTCCTGACAGGAAAAAGAAAAGAAGAAAGAAGGAGATCTGAAGAACAACAGAAGAAGGCGAGGCAGAGGAGAACACAGGGAAGAACTCAAAGAAGAAGAGCAGGAACAGCTGAAGAAAGAAGAAGAACATCACCACTGCAGAAGAAGAACATCACCACTGCAGATAAAGAAGAAGAGGATAACAAAAGATCTGAGACGAGGAGAAGCAAAGAGAAAAGAAGAAAAGACAACAAATTCTTTCTCTCTCTTTCTTTATTTTTTGTAAAAGAAACATGTATATCTCTAGAATACAACTTGCTCCCTGAGTTCGACCTCGGGAACTCTTTTATTTTCCGAGTAAAAAATTTATATATTTGAAATGATGGCAATAACTGGCTATACTACAACGCTATAACAATAAAACCCGGTTGCCGTCAGCGTTTCATTTTTTGGCGCCGCTGCCGGGGAGCAACGGCTATTCTAGAGGTAAACATTCCTGTTTCTTTTTAATTTCTGATAATCTCCTCTCTTTTGTGCAGAAAAAAACTACAGGAAATCAAGAAGACAAGCAACCACACGACAACCACTCCGAGGACAGGTAAATTTTTCCTCTCGCTATTAACCCCTAAACTCTAAAGAGGAAGAAAAGAAAAGAACAAGCAATATAGGGTAACCTGTCTTCCATACTTAGTAACCATAAAGAGTTGCATGTTTTCAGCTCATCACTCCTGCACACTATTAAGGGTATTTAAGGGCTAACACATTCTTGCTTGAGCCCTAATTACCCAACAAAGAGTTAAATGGACCAAGTAGAGCCAACATAAGGTCAAACATTAGGATTTCAGTAGAGACACACCCCTTAATCAAGAATTGAGGAAATCCAAAAGAGGTGTGCCCAAGCCATTGATTGAAAAGAAAAATCCTAAACAATTGGCTCTCTCTAAACACTTGAACCCTAAAACAAGGCCTAACTTCTCAAGGAAACCACTAGGTGAAGTTGACCCCTGGGGTCAACCAACCTTCAAACTAGGCCACTTTGTTCACAAAAACACCTAAAGTTCAAGTGAAAACCTAAGCACCTTGATCTTAACATAAAAAAAGGTAGACTTAAGAGGTCAAGATCCCCATTCTGGTCTACCTGGAACCGCAGTGACAAGAGAGGTTGGGTGGGGGAAACCCTGTAACCCGTGGGGACGCTCTACCGTGTAGGGGTCTTTTCGGGACTCTCCCTCTCTGGCTGCCCAGGTAATTCTCAGGTGGACGATCTTTCTGATCAAGGGGTCCATCTGCCCCGCACCTCTATAGTCACCCAACAAATTTTTGGGTGTCTTGATTGGGTCCAGCACCTGCTTATCTCATCCAGTCCTTCAGTATTTTTCAGGAGGTCCTTGAAACCTCCTATAGAAATTCACTCTCCCCGAGGCTAAGCCTCGGCTCCTTTGTTTTTGCAAAAATCATTCACACAGCCCTTCTTTCCTCTGATTCTGAACAAAATCCCCTTCTTCCATCTTGATTCAAACTTTGATTCCACCACCTGATCCAATTATGCAGCCTAATTACCTAGCAAGACTACCATTCAAAAAACCTGAATATATGAGATCCATGAAAGATAAGATGATTGAGGATGCCCTTAAAATCTATGAAATCAAACCCTCAACACCAGTAGAAAACATTCAGGTTGATGTCCTAACAACCACAGCTTTCATCATGAACTGTGCCCAAATCCTATTGACTGAAATTTCAAAAGGATCAACCTGAGATATGCTCATGACAGGATACATTAAGATAGACAAATTACACAAATCTGAATACCTTCAATGCTTGACAAATCCTGTACTTTGGGAACAAAACCAAGATGCTCTTGAAAAACGGGTAGAGATGATGAGACTTTTAGAAAAAACTATCAACCAAAAATACCCGTATACACCAGAAATAGAGGATGAGTCATCTTGGAACAGTACTAAAAATCAATCCAGTTTCCCAGACCTCGGGACTGAGGCACAAGGTGGTTGTCGACTCCCAACCCAAATAGAAGATAGCATTAAAATAGGTTGGGAAGTTGCAGGAGAACACAATGCTGAGCCAACCCTAGGCCATAAATCACCAAGCTTAGAACTCCAAGACTCCTGCAATAACAAGATTAGAATTGAACCTCTGGAGGGTATAAATTCCGCCCCTTGTTTTGATAAGGTAACCCTCGAAGGTTATTCGGACTTAGGTTCTAATAATTCTACCCACATCCTAAGCCTAGAACCTAGATCTGAAACTTATTGGGAAGATTATGAGGCCCCTTATGAGAAAGATCAAATTTTTACAGAATATGATTCCGGGCCTCTATTTGATGAATATCCCTCTCCAACATCCTCAGGAAATCTGATCGATTTTTCAGAAAACATGCCAATTTATGATACAGAAACTGAGGAGTTGGATGAGCAAGGTTTTAATGGGGTCTATCCTACCAGCTTAGAGCTTGAACAGAACATCTTTTTGAGCCCAGAAGTGACATATAGGCTAGAACCCAGTCAGGCTGCTGATTCCACATCTGATGATTTTTGCTGTGGTGGAATTCATGATCATTTTCGCCAACTCTCCGACAATTTCAGACCTGACTATAATTGCGGAGAGATTCCCCTTCCTGAACACGCCAGGCCTATCTACGACCTCAGTTCCCATGACTCTGACTCTGACTCTGAGGTCCTGACTCCCGAGATCACTAATAACACAGAATCACTCCTTTTCGATCCTCAGGAACCAAAAATAGAAAATGCCAAGAGTGATTACAACCAAGAATCCAAATTTTTTCTCGAAATCGATTCCTTTCATCCTACAGACACTCTTCCGGCATTTGATAGTTACCCAGAGGACTCTCTACAGAAAACCACCTATCATCTGTTTCTAGAAGAGCCCTCGTACACAATGGCCACCTCGTCCGCACACATAGAACGGATCAAAACCTCTCCCAAACCCCGACCCGCAACCGGACTCAATTTCTATTCAGATTCACCTCTCACCGAGCCGATTGCATTTCCACATCGGGTTTCGAACATTGATCAGACTACATACCATGCTCTATCATTCTCTGATCACCCCTGTAGGGTTTCCGCGTCATTCATTGATTATTCTACGGGTCCCTACTCTGACCAGGCTGATTCGACTCAGCCAAACCCTGCGTTTACACTTCCACATCCATCTGAGCTTCATAGTTTATGGTGGGTTCCACACCTTTTTATCCACATCTATCAACCCACCAGATTGATTGGGTTTGGGCTGCATCATCAGCCTGTTGATCTGAACAAGCACCTGGTTGGACCAACCAGGCTCTTAATCAAGGTGCTTGTCTTACAAAACTCTGCTGATTTGACCATCCCCTCTCCATCGCATTTCCCGCTTGGCTGAAGGCATCAAATTTAGCGCTCAACGGGAGGCAGCCCGTCATTCTCTTTGAAAACATGAAACTTGTTCTGACAGCTTTTTGCACTTGAAGTTCACACTTTAGGACAGCCGACTCCACCTCAGGTGCTTGCATCTGAGATTCATCAAAACAGCTATCCTAATGTATAACTTAGTTGAATAAAAACCCCTAGGTTACAATGAGGACATTGCAAATCTTAGGCATGGGGGGGTATGAAAGTGCAAAACTTGTAAGAAAAGGTTTCAAACAAAAAATTCACATATGCCAAAAACACCATAAAAATTAAAAATTTTTTCGAAAAAGAATAAGAGGAAAAGAGGAGAAGGAAATTTTGTGAAGGAGAAAAGAAACAAAATGAAAAAGGAGCACAAAATTATAAGAAAAGGTGATAGTCATTAGTAAGGAACTAAGGAATTAACCTAAGTTCTAGACCTCATTCAAGAAAATAACTGAAAAGTGCACAATGAGATTAGTAAGAATGCAAACCTTAGGCATTCTTGAATAGACTCTTAGTACCCATTAAGATCTGGACACTCCTCAAGAGGTTGAGGAAAATGAAAAGCTGAAGTATTAGGTCTAAGGCTTAGGGAGTATTTGGCCTCGTTAACTAATTTTTGGTTTACGGGACTCAGTAACCTAAGCACCCTAACCTCACACACAGCCTGGTTCAGTAAGCGTAAAAATCAGAATCACGCAGAAGCGTCGCAAAATTCTGAAAAGAACACCTAGAATAGGAGCGGCCGATCAACACAAGTTGATTTGGACGAGTTCCCAGCGCGGAGAGGCAGGAAATCCCCTCGAAGATGCGCAACAAAATATCATCTCCTCGGTGCTTGTCTCTTAGGATATTTACATATCCTACTGGGGGCATGTAAGCACTCTGCTGGTTCAGATTCCATGGATGGCATTATCTCGAAGTGTCAATTGCCAGGGTCTGGATTCGGCCACGGAACACCATGGATGGGATTATCTCGAAATCTCAATAGCCAGGGTTCCGGGGGTTGCCATGGGCGGTGCTATCTCGAAGCATCGATCGCCAGGAACCCTTGAGGATTAATGATGGGAGCAAGGAATCTGATACAGACCGTGTTGAAAAGCCAATCCTAGGCTAGAACTAAAAAGAAAAAGAGAGAGAAAACTCTCCAAACAGAAAAACTTTCTATCTCTCTCTTACAAAACGCACTGCGAACTGAGCCAGGGCTAAAATCATTTCAAGCACGGGTGCTTTAACCACAAAGTCCAATAAACCTTAGGTTAGTTCTTATGGACCTTAAAAACCTTTGCTAAAGACTGAGGCTAAGGCTAGACAGATTTGGATCTTGATTGGTATTAGAGTACCTTTTAGGCTTATGGTCAGCATTCTAACCTAATCTATGCTCAAATAAAAAGCACTTATCTAAAACTATTAAAAACTTCATGGTCTAGAACAAGGGTTGAAACCTTAAGTTTTTGCTAAGGGACTAGCAAAAGCTAGGCATGGGGGTATGATGAGAACCTCATCATGAGCCATAACTAGCTCATTTTGACCTAATACAAAGGATAAAAGCTCCTACATAACTCAAGGAAAGTCTTAACTCAGAGAATTCTGAGTTTAAGGAGAAAACAAGTCATAAGGGGTAAAAATGCAATTTTACCAGTATAATCTGCATACAGGGTAATTCAGGGTCCAAACATAGGTCAAAGCAACTTAATAAGAATAAAAGTGGGATGAGATGATCTAGAAAGGGCTACAGCAATTCCAAGGAACTAAATGATAATCTGTAACCCTAAAACAACCCACTTCAATTCACGAGGTTCAAGGCAAAGTAAAAACAGAATAAACCCTCTAAAATTCATAGAAAAATAATCTCTAGGGTTTAGAACCTTCAATTTGGCCTTCAGAACCCATTTTGACCTACATTGAGAACCATGCCCAATTAATAACTTAATTTGGGTTTTCGCATAAATTGACCGGTCAAACAAGGTTTAATATAGAAATGAAATTCACCATCAGATTCCTTAGGTCCTAATTAGTCATGTATAAAAACTTGAGCCTAAGAAGAAACCTCCTTGACCAACTTTACACTTTGGTCCTCATATATTTACTTTTTGGCCCTCAACTTTTGAACCCTCGCATTTTGGCCCCTAACTCTCCTTCGTTCTTTGCGTTCAGGTCCCCCCTGCAAAACCTGCCAGCACCATGCTCCGGCGACCTTGCGCGGAGCATGACGCCGAGCAGGGTGAGGGGGAGAGCCTGGCAAGTAAACCGGGGGTGCCCTGCGTCGTCAGCCGTCGCAGGGACACCCCCCTGGTCGCTGTAACCCGCCATACCGGCCGTGCGAACGCACGGACGGTATGGGTTTCCATCTCCGACGTCCTCCGGCGAGGGAGACACGTCGTCTCCCTCTACCTTCCTCCCTGATTCGGTCCCTATAAATACCCCCGTCGCTCCACCGTTCTTCCCAGCTCGGATCTGACGGAGAAAACCCCCAACTTTCCTCTCCTCTCACTCCGGCAGACGCCCACCAGCTCCGGCGGTTCCTCCTCCTCCTCCTCTTCGCTCTGCCGCAATACCAGCAGCAGGGACTTCTTCCCCTGCTCTTCTCGCGCCACGCCGTACCCAGCTGGCGCATCTCCGGTCCTCTGCTCGCCGCCGCCCCTTCCCCTGGGCATCTTCTTCTCCGGCGACAGTCGATACGACTGTCGCCCTGCTCCGGCCCCTTTCGTCTCCGTAGCTAGGTCAGAACTCCTCCCCATCTCCCCCTCTTTCTTTTCCTCACTGTCTTTTATTTGATTAAACCCTCGACCGCTCCTGTCCACCGTCACCCCCCTCGTCTCCGGCCATCCTCCGGCGAGCCGCTCCCATCACCCCAGCATCCCACACGACTCGCCGACCACCGCAGAACCTCCGCCTCCTCACTCTGATCAACCCCCGCCCTTCCACTTCCCCCACATCACCCTCTGCAACCCCACCGAACAAACCCATCCTCCGACCCACAGTCCGACCTAGGGCAGCCCTTCCACGCCGCCCCACGCCTCGCCACCACCCACACGAGCTTCGCCGCACTCTGGCGAAGCTCCCGGCACCTTCTGATTAGGCCGAGAGGCCGTTTTGCTGTGAACAGGTCACCCGACCTCCGCCGCCATTGGCGTGCAGAAGGAGCTGCTTCCGCCTGCAGCTGCAGGCGCGCCACGCCCAGATTCGACTCCCAGGCCTTGCGAGGCATTTCGACAAAACATCAGGCTCGCAGCTAAGGCGAAGGCTTCGCGTGAAGCCGCGATCGCCCGCTGCTTTCTCCACTGCTGGCGCTCAATTAGGGTGGGACATTTAGTCCCACCTCGGAAAAGTCTGAAGAGGCGCAGCGGTTTAAAGCGAAAAAGTGCTGGAGGCTTACTGCCTCAGCACACGGGGTGAGGTCCCCTTCACCCGCCCGGTTACCCGGTCTCGTCCGCGCTCACGGCCCGCGGATCTGACCCGACCCGACTTAGACTGACCTGCACTCCTCGCCCACCACGCACGCCGGTGGGCCTGGACCTGGGCGCGACCCGTACCCGTTTACCCGGCAGCTCTGGGAGAGCTATCCTATGAGCGGATTCTGTGAGAGAGAGACGGAGGGGCGGGGGGGTAGAGTAGGTTTTGCCCCCTGACGTAAACTCTGAAGTGTGCAGGCACAGGTGAAGAAGAAGGACCGCGGAAGAAGAAGGAAGCTGAGGGAGACACTGTAGCAACAAGCGGTTTAAGTCGTCTGATTGGAAAATCAGACGACGTCCTGAAGGGAAAAGAAGAAAGAAGGAGAGACGACGTCCTGACAGGAAAAAGAAAAGAAGAAAGAAGGAGATCTGAAGAACAACAGAAGAAGGCGAGGCAGAGGAGAACACAGGGAAGAACTCAAAGAAGAAGAGCAGGAACAGCTGAAGAAAGAAGAAGAACATCACCACTGCAGAAGAAGAACATCACCACTGCAGATAAAGAAGAAGAGGATAACAAAAGATATGAGACGAGGAGAAGCAAAGAGAAAAGAAGAAAAGACAACAAATTCTTTCTCTCTCTTTCTTTATTTTTTGTAAAAGAAACATGTATATCTCTAGAATACAACTTGCTCCCTGAGTTCGACCTCGGGAACTCTTTTATTTTCCGAGTAAAAAATTTATATATTTGAAATGATGGCAATAACTGGCTATACTACAACGCTATAACAATAAAACCCGGTTGCCGTCAGCGTTTCACTTGTCAATAAGAGGAAATATACGAAAATCTTAATCTACAAAGACTAAGCAGCGCCCTGGTGTCTGCCAAAATACAAATCGCCCGAATCCTTGCTTTAACGTATATATAACTATACATATGTATATGTATATATATATTTTTTAGAATTTTTTTCGGAATTCAGTGTGGGTTGGTAACTTTTTATGGCTACCCAACCCACCCAAAACTTGGTCAAAACCCTAAGTGCTAAGCATCTTGGTGTGAATGTTGTGATAGACTCACTTAATAGTAATTGAGACATACTTCAAGTTTCTACACCTCTAGGTGATCGAAAAAGGAAACAAATTTTCCTGAAGGTGTATTTGTTCGATTGGTAGCTTTCTCCCTACGTTTGTTTTAATTGGGGTCAACACAAGGATTTTTCCAGTGTATATCTCCTCGGCTTGTACTACTTCCCCGCTTCTTCCTTAGGTGTTTTGGTCTTTTTTGTGCAATTATTGAGCTGGGCTCTAGACAACCGACCAATGGGTTGTTACCCACGATCACTTGCCAGCCATACTTGTGCGGTGAAGTGTGGTTTATTTTCTTTTCTTCTTCTTCTTCTTCTTCTTCTTTTTTTTCGTAGGTGGTTTCCCTGATCTCAAATGTACATAGAGGCAACGAAAAAGAAATGGCCTGTGGCTGGGTTCTGGACAACCTGCCAATGGGCTGTTACCCACGACAACTTGCCAGCCATACCACCCTAGAGAGTTCATTAGCTACCCAATTTCTGTCAAAATCTCCGAGAAGTGAGTCTGTGCAAAAATGTGTGCAGATGCTTAGACTCAAAGTTTTCCTGAGTTAGAGGGTGAGTTGATAAGTCGTATACTTATTACCTTATTTAGTAGGTGGATTAGAATAGCTTAAGGTTGCAAGGATTCGCCGCTAAATTCATATTTTAACGGACACCAGGGCTGATTAAGTCTGAAGGCCTGAAAAGTCTAAGTGTTTAAGTTCTTTCTGTATTATTTTCCACTATTGACAAGTTTCTAATGCCCAAGTTTTCTTCCTAAATTCAATTTTTTTTTTTTAATTTATTCATTCAGACCGATTAATTGAACTCAGGATTATGCAATTTATCACCCCCCCATGCTTAAGTTGGACAATGTCCTCATTGGTAGATTCATGGATGCAGAAGGGTTCAAAAAGATAGAACCTGAGTGACGTAAACTACCAGATCAGTCTGAATCCTCTGGGTTGTCTCCCAGGAAGCGCTGAGTTTAACGCCTCCAGCTGGGCGGTGCTCAGTGTCAGCCCTCAATGAGGGTGACACTTTCCTTGGGGGGTACCTGGGCCAGGAAATGCTTCAATCTTTGACCATTAACTGTAAAAGTGTGCCTAGTGTTAAGATTAGCGATTTCAACCGCCCCATTAGAATAGGGCTTAACCACCTGAAATGGTCCTGTCCATTTGGACCTGAGTTTTCCTAGGAAGAGTTTCAGGCTTGCATCAAACAGCCAAACTTGCTGGTTAGGCTCAAAGGTTTTTCTATGAATGAGTCGGTCGTGGACGGCTTTCATTTTCTCCTTATACAGTCAACTATTGTCAAAGGCGTCCCGACGAATTTCTTCGAGCTCAGATAATTGAAGCGTCCTCTGCACACCGGCTAACTGGGGATCCATGTTACATTGCTTGACAGCCCAGTAAGCCCGGTGTTCCAATTCGAAAGGAAGATGGCAGGCCTTGCTAAAGACCAGGCGATAAGGCGACATGCCTATCGGGGTCTTGAAAGCGGTCCTGTATGCCCACAGGGCATCATCAAGTCGTGTGGACCAGTCTTTCCTGTCAGGTCTCACAGTCTTCTGTAAAATGTTCTTGATTTGTCTATTTGAGACCTCAGTCTGCCCATTTGTTTGTGGATGATACGGGGTGGCAATGCGGTGGTTTACCCCGTATTTTCTAAGTAGGGCACGGAATTGGGAATGGATAAAATGGCTTCCACCATCACTGATCATGGCCTTGGGTATTCCAAACCGGGAAAAGATGTTCTTCTTCACAAAGTCCATGACAGTCTTATGATCGCATCGTCGGGTGGCGACGGCTTCAATCCATTTGGAAACATAGTCTACCGAGACCAGGATGTACTCGAAGCCGTTGGATGTTGGAAAGGGGCCCATAAAATCGATATACCAAACGTCGAAGATTTCGACAATCAAAATGGGCTGAAGGGGCATCATATCTTTCTTGGTCATGGTCCCCAGTGCTTGGCAGCGTGAGCAAGTCTTGGCAAAGATGTGTGCATCCTTAAATAGGGACGGCCAGTAAAATCCAGACTACAAAACTTTTGCAGCTATTTTCTTTCCAGAGAAGTGGCTGCCACATGCTTGGTCATGACAAAAGGAAAGCACACTCTGAATTTCGCCTTCGGGGATACACCTCCTGATGATCTGATCAGCATAGAGGCGAAACAGCATGGGATCATCCCAGAAATAGTGCTTGGCCTCAGCCAAGAACCTGTCCCGTTGCTGTCTGGACCAGCTGTGCAGGGTTTGTCCTACAACCAGGTAATTGACGTAGTCAGCATACCATGGCATTTTCTTGTCTTGCACGGCTAGGATGTGTTCATCAGGGAAGGTATCAGATAGAGGTAGGGAGGGTCCAATGTGGTCTGGATGAAGTCTCGATAGGTGGTCAGCCACCACATTTTTCGATTCGGCCTTGTCTTGGATTTCCAGGTCAAATTCCTGCAACAGTAGGATCCATCTGATGAGCCTGGGTTTTGCGTCCTTTTTGGCCAACAGGTGCCGGATGGTTGAATGGTCAGTGTAAATAGTCACGTGGGATCCCAGCAAGTATGATCGGAATTTTTCAAGTCCAAAGACTACAGCGAGCAACTCTTTCTCTATGACCGTATAATTACGTTGGGCCTCGTCCAACGTTTTGCTCGCGTAGTAGATAACCACGGGCTTCTTGTCTTGCCTTTGTCCCAGGACAGCGCCTATGGCAAAATCTGATGCATCACACATAATCTCAAAGTCCTGGGACCAATCTGGGGGTTGAAGTACAGGTGCTGTGGAGACTAAGTCTCGAAGGGTGTGATAAGCTTGGATGCAATCATGAGACATGTGGAATATGGCGTTGTTGGCTAGAAGGTCGGTCAAGGGTTTGGAAAGCTTGGAAAAGTCTTTAATGAACCTTCGGTAGAAGCCAACATGTCCTAGGAAGGAGCGAATCTGCCAGACCGAACTAGGTGGAGGAAGTTTGGAAATTAAATCAACCTTAGCTCGATCTACCTCGATGCCCCTATGCGAAATGATGTGACCAAGGACAGTTCCTTCTTGAACCATAAAATGACTCTTTTCCCAACTTAACACCAAGTTAACCTCGATACATCGTTTCAAGATTTTCTCCAAGTTGCTCAAACAATGGTCGAATGAATTCCCGAACACAGAGAAATCATCCATAAAGACCTCTAAGTAATCACCCACCATTTCTGAAAAAATGGCTAGCATGCAACGCTGGAAGGTCGCAAGTGCGTTGCATAACCCGAACGACATTCGACGGAATGCAAACGTGCCATACGGGCAAGAGAATGTGATCTTTTCTTGATCTTCCGGAGCAATTGTGACTTGGTTATATCCTGAATATCCATCTAGGAAGCAAAAATACTTCTGCCCAGCCAATCTTTCAAGGATTTGGTCAATGAATGGCAAGGGGAAGTGGTCCTTCTTAGTGGCTTCGTTAAGCTTCCTATAATCAATACATACCCGCCATGCGGTGGTGGTGCGGGTGGGGATGGATTCGCCATGATCATTGGTGACAACGGTGAGCCCAGCCTTCTTTGGAACCACTTGAATGGGGCTCACCCAGGGCTATCGGAGATAGGGTAGATGATGTCGGCGTCAAGCCACTTGATAATTTCTTTTTTAATGACCTCCCGCATGTTTGGGTTTAAACGTCTCTGCATCTGGCGGGAAGGTCGGGCCCCGTCTTCTAGGTAAATCTTGTGGGTGCAATAGGTGGGGCTAATTCCTCTTAAATCTGAAATGGTCTAACTAATGGCGGCCCGATGTTCTAAAAGGGTTGCAGTCAACCTGAGTTCCTGATCCTTGGTTAGATGAGAATTAATAATCACGGGGAAGGTCTAGCTAGGTCCCAAGAAGACGTACTTGAGATTTTCGGGCAATGGTTTAAGTTCAGGTGCGGGTGGGACCACAGTGGATGGGAAGGGAAAGGGTGGGAGTTGATCAACATCGATCTCTTCAAATGGTGTCATGTGATGGTACTCAGCCTTACAGAGGTCCATGGGCATTGATGGTGACGGGTCAGAACAGTTACTTCGGGTTTGGTGGCCTGAGACAGAACTGAGGGTGAGGTATTCCTCGATTAAAGTTCCCATGAGATCATTTTCCTCAATGTAATCGCAATCAAAAGACTTTGTCTCCCGAAAGATATCCAATTGCATTTTCCTATTCCCGAAGGCGATTTCCATACATCCCGTGTCGCAATCAATGTTTGCTTTAGCCGTAGCTAAGAAAGGTTTGCCTAAGATTATGGGTGCATTCTGTAATTTGTCAGGGACTTCCATGTCGAGCACCAAAAAGTCAACCGAGAAATAGAAGTCATTGACCCGTACAATTACGTCCTCGACAACCCCCTTCGGGGTTTTCACTGATCTATCAGCCAGCTGGATGGTGATAGGGGTTGGTGTCAGCTCCCCAAAACCAAATTGGTGGTACAGGGTGGTTGGAATTAGGTTGATAGAAGCACCTAGGTCCAGGAGCACTCTATCAAACGTCATGTCCCCAATATTGCAGGAAATCAGGGGCGCTCCTAGGTCAGTTCGCTTGAGTGGAAGGTTGCTTGATATCACGGAACTTGCTTACTCAGAGAGTATAACCTTCCTAGGTGCTTGAGGTCTCGGCTTACGCTTGGGTGTACAGGCATCCTTTAAAAACTTGGTGTAAGCAGGGATGCGTTTGACGGCTTCTAGGAGTGGAATATTAATCTGTACTTGCTTAAAAATTTCCAACTGCTCCTTAGTTTCCACAGTATTCTTCTTTTTCTTGATTGTTTCCAAGGCCTCAGGGTAGGGTGTCTGAATGTGGATTGGTTCCATGTCTGGGTCCTTGGTTGGTGCCTCTTCTGAGTTGGGTATTTCAATAGGTAAAGTCTCGGGGAGAGTCGGCCATTTGGGATCCTGGGTTTTGGTGCTGCTTCTCAAGGTCACCGCATTCGCAGAGGCATTGGGGCCATGGGTTGATCCTTGAGAAGACGAAGACGAAGAAGCGCCAAACCCATGAGGTGTTTGCGGGGCTGGCTGGACCATGTGAGCCTGCCCGGGGTTGCTTTGGAACCCTTGCGAATTGGGGCCTCTGTTAATTATGTTTCGCGGGTTCGGTTGTGGTTGGGAAGGTAGGGATCCTTGTTATTTACAGTCCAAGAGTTGGCTTAACTGTCCCTTTACCAAGGCCATTTCCTCCTGATGTTTCTGGTTCATGTCAGCCATCATCTTTATTAGGGTATCCATTTGATTTTGTGGGGGAGGGACCGCCCTATTCTGATTATATTGAGGTCTAACAGGTGGTCCTTGCTGATAGGGAGCAAGTGTGGCTGCTGGTTTGGCCTAGGCTGGTTTTGGAATTGCGGTGGTTTCTGGTTTGTCCAACCAAAGTTGGGGTGGTTACGCCAGCCAGTGTTGTAAGTGTTGGAGAAAGGGTCAGGTTTCGCATAACCTTGGACAGCTTGCACATCTTCTAAGATAGCTGATGTTGATGAAGAGGGAAGGGAGTAATCAAGGGTCGAGGGAGTAAAGGTCCCTCCCTGGAACGTGGTCAGGGGTTGTTCCAGGTTCAGTTGGGTGAAGGGCTGGACTAGGTCAACATTATGTGCTCCCTTTGCTAGGGAGAAAGTATGCAAGGCGTTCCTGGTCTAGTTCAGTAGCTCATCAATCTTTTTGTCCACTAATTCCACTCGATTCAACTTTTTGGCAATGATGTCCATGTCAACCATTCCAGAATTTGCTTGTACCTCATAAATCCCGCCACGGGGTTGACTGGACCTATTAAACTGGTTCATGGAGGCATTGTTGAGCGAATTCTCGCTCATAGACTCAAAGTGCTCAAATGCGCTCTCCTCGTCTTTGTTCAGGAATTTTCCCCCTCATGAGGCATCGACGAAGTTCCGTAGGTTGCTGTCCAGACCGTGGTAGAAGATCTGGGCCAATTGCCACCTTGGAACTTCGTGGTGTGGGCATTTCCTCAAGAGTTCATTAAATCTTTCCCACGCCTCATGAAATTGTTCCCCACCCTGAAGTGTGAAGGTAGTGATAGCTCTTCTGAGGGCATTGGTCTTTCCTATGGGGAAGAATTTCTTTAAAAATGCATGCCTCAGTTTTTCCTAGGTGGTGATGGGTCTACCTAGGGTTCTAAGCCAATGAGAAGCCTTGTCTCTTAAGGAGAAGGGAAACATCTTGATTATAACAATGTCAAGGCTAATGTTCCTAGGTTTCACAGTTCGTGCTATGCGGTCGAGATCCTCTTGGTGCTGAAAGGGGTCCTCATTTGAGTTTCCATGAAAGTGGCTCTGAATCAAACTTAAGACATTCGGTTTTAGCTCGAAATCATCACCCCCCTCGGGGATCCTAAGGTGTGGCTCGACTCTAATAACAGAGGGATTATAGAAATCGTGGAGGGGCCTCGGTTGATCCTGAAATGGCGGTAAATCAAGTGGTGGTTGCCCTGGTATGTCGTGGAAAGGTGGTGGTGGTTGTTCTTGTGGGTTCTGTAACCGTTGTATGGCTTGCATGATGGTGTGGATTTTTTATTGCTGAAGCCGGTGGTTAGCATTGGTTTGAGCTTGGATGATGGCCATAGTGTCTGGTGGGGGTTGATCTTCAGCCTCATCTACCCTAGGTTCAGCCATGTTAACAGAATTACGTTGCCTAGATTCCTGCCCCAAAACACGCAACTCGAGATGCAGTGAGCGTCTCCCATGCATACACTAGAGAAGAACAGGAGGGGATGCGGAGGGCGACAAATGAGAGAAATGTGTTTCAATCAAGCACACAAGCCTAGTCCCTATGGTGTATTCCTTAGGAGACCTAGAAATCTCACAAAGGGTGATTAGGTCCATAAATACTGGACTCCCCTTCCCAAGGCTAATCTAGCCAGGTTGATTACGAGGGGATTGTAGGGAAGGTTCTTCCTTTGGCTTGCGCCTCCAATTCCGTAGACACCACAACCGCGGTCGTTTAACACTGCCCCGCAGCCTAGTCACCAGATTCTACCAAGGGAATGAAAGCCAAGTGCCTAGCGAACAAAACCTCGCCTTTTGAGACTTAACTCAGTCCTGCCTAGGGCACGTCTACTCAGTTTTAAAGGGTTAGGATAGTGCTTGTGCTTAGGGTTATGTGATGAGGCATTGATTGGGGTGGTGCCTCTTAATTTTCCACTTTCAAGGTGTGTGCTTTTAGCAAAACATGGTTTTCAAGCAAGGATTTGTTAAGATGTGGTGTCTTTTAGTGTTTCATCCTTACTTTTAGTACTTTTTAGGGTTGACGTGTCTTAATGTTTTCAACCAAGTTTCAGTGGGCACGTCAAGTTCTGCACACAATTCGATGAAAGTAGATTTCCTTTTTATTCTGTAGAGGCTCTAAAACCCTAGTGTACTCATCCTAATGATCATGCAGCTTCTATTAGATGAGTCAGTTTTAGGGTTGAGTGGTGAGGCCAAGGTCAACTCATGGTGGCTTCGCAAACACCACTCAAAAAAAAAAGAAAAGAACACTCCAAGAATTTATTTAGAATGTTAGAGTGTACATTTTTTTGTGGGGTGATGTGTTAAGGATGTGGGTCAAGCAATCATACACCACGCCAATTTTTTATCAGTTTTTATAATTTTTTTAGCTTTTTCACGCAAGCAAACAATGAGAGAGGGGTTACTCACTATCGGTCCACGTGGCGCCTACTCCCTTGCTATCGTAGTGGGATGCGTCGCTTTACCGTCCATGCGCTGAATTCCTGCAACCGTTAAGTAAAAAGGAAAATAGGGCATTAGACGATGTGAGAATGAAAGTGGAATGGAGGTGATAAAACAAATCCGTTGCCTTCCCGGCAACGGCACCAAAAACTGACGTGTGTTTGTGCGTGTGTGTTAAGGAGTGTCGTTATAGTTTCACTTGCAACGTCGGTTTTAAAATAATTAAACGGAGGTGAGTCCGAGTGTCGGTCTCAGGGAGGCGTAAAAATCGGATTTTTACTTACCACTTGTTGTCATAGAAAGTGCAGAGTTTTGCTTGCGGAAGATGCGATTTTGAAAAGCGAGAGAGAGAGATAGAGAGGAGGTTTAGGGTTAGAAAGCTCTTTGTTTTGATCATGCACTTGAACAAAAATTAAAATGGCAATTGAACGGAAAATAACTTCATTAAACATGCACTTGTAGTTCATAACTTACAACATTAAATACATGCTTCAACAAAAGTAATAGAAAGCTTAAAAGAGAGAGAGAGTGTGTGTGTGGAGAGCGACGAGGCAGCCACGGTGGTGGAGGAGGCTCCGTCGGTGGCTCGTCGTCTCTGACGATTATAAGAGTGCCTAAAGCTAGCTAAGAGAGGGGTGGAGTAGTTGCAAGGGGGAGTGAATGCCTTGAATGGTGGTTGGAGGGGGTTTAAATAGAGTTAAGGGCTTCCTAAAAGAAGAAGGGGCTTTAGCGACATCTAGAGCGTCGCTAAAACCACTCCCAAAAACATCGATGAAGCCCTCTAGCGGCCGATTAGCCACCCGCCTCGTTTCTTCTCTTCGTGCGATCCGTGGCTGTTGAACGAGAGCCGTCCGATCGAAGATCGGACGACTGAGAATCCTCCTCAGCTGCGTTGGGATCGCGCCTCGGGCGTGCGTGTGCGTGCACGTCTCCGCCCGGTGTGCGTGCGCGCATGGATGCTCGTGAGCTGCGGTCACGCCGCATTGCAGGATCCCGGCCGCCCGCTGCTGATTGGGCTGCCCAATTTCTCCGCGCCCGTCGCCCGTCTTCAATTCCCACTCCTCGCGGCTCGAACCTGCGTCGCGTGGGTGCGGGCGTGCGCGCTCACCGTTGTGGGCGCGCCCGCACTTTGTCGCGGCGACCGAGGGGCGGGCGCGCGAGTCTCGGCCATTCGATCGAAGATCGATGGCCGAGATTTGATCTCGGTTGGCTGAAGGCGCGGCGAGCGGTGGGGAGGGGCTGACGTGGCGCAATCTGGGCCGTTGATCTCCAGATCAATGGTTAGAACTTCTTGGGCCCATTGTAGGAGCTTCGGATGTCGGATTTGGCCGATCTTGAGTCCATTGGACTCCGTTCATCGTTCTGAATCCATCCATGCGGTCCGATTGCTCATCTGAGGCCTGCTTTGACAAATGCTTACACAAATGGCCATTAATGCAGTTTATAAGCAATCTTGGTACATGATGCATGCAATGCTCCTATTCTACTTATGTTGTGCCTTTTATTCTAAAGATGGGCCATATTCAACATAATTATCACCCCCTTGTTAGTGTTATCAAGGAGCGCTACATTTGAGACGTGGTGCACCTTCACGAGGTCCCTTACGAGATTATTTCAGATAGAGACACTCGTTTCACTTCCCAGTTTTGGGTAGAGTTTCAGCGGGCTCTGGGGACTCGTCTTAGGTTCAGTATGGCATATCACCCCCAGACTAACGGACAGTTAGACCGCACCATTCAGACCCTTGAGGACCTACGACGCGCTTGCGTACTAGACTGGAGAGGTTCCTGGGAGGAGCATTTGCCCCTGGCGGAATTTGCATACAACAACAGCTATCACTCAAGCATCGGCATGGCACTGTACGAGGCTTTGTACGGGAGGAGGTGTACTGCTCCCTTGAGCTGGGTTGAGGTGGGGACCAAGTGGGAGGTTGGTCCCAGGTTGATACGTCAAAGTTAGGAGGTGATAGAGCAGATCCATTGACGACTTCGTACCGTCAGGAGCAGGCAGAAGAGCTATGCTGATCTGAAGCGTAGAGAGGTACAATTCGAGGTTGGGGATCACGTCTTCCTCCGTGTTTCGCCCATGAAGGGCATACAGTGGTTTGGGGTGAGAGGGAAGCTTGCGCCAAGATTCATGGGGCCTTTTGAGGTCCTGAAGTGGGTATGACCCGTTGCTTATCGGCTTGCCCTTCCTCCCCAGCTTTCTGGAGTACATAACATGTTCCATGTATCCAACCTCCGGAAATACATTGCCAACACTAGCCATGTTCTGAGCCACAAGAGCATCGAGGTGGGAGACGACTTGACCTATCCCGAAAGGCTTGTACAAATACTAGATCGAGTCGTTCGGAGACTGAGACGGAAGGAAGACCCCTGGTGAAAGTCTTGTGGAGAAGCCAGCGGTACGAGGAGGCCACTTGGGAGCCTGAGGTGGCAATGCGAGCACAGTACCCCGAGCTTTTTGAGGGTACGTCATTCTGACCTACTTCTATCCTCTTTAAGTTTGTTATGCACCTTTATTTAATTTTCGCACCATAGTTAGCTCAAGTTTTGGGGATGAAACTTCCTTTAAGTTTGTTATGTTGAAATGACCCTTTCCTGGGGTCGTTAAGCATTTTCGGAACCCATAGGGGTTTTCCTATAGTTTTTACCCCCTTATCTTTTGTTTCGAGGGTTTGTGAGGGGAAGAGGGAAGTTGCAAGGACGTCCCCAAAATTTCCCCACCACCTCTCCTCACCGTACAAGCCCCACTCTCTCCCCCTCACCCTGCACACCGCACCTTTAACCTCCATTGTGGCACCCTCACTTCCCTCTCTCGACCATTCCCTCCCCCATACCTCCTCCTCCTTTTAAACCCCCTCATCCCTCCTCCATCTTCTGCACACTGCAGACAAGAGAAGGAGAAGGAGAGCAGAGAGCCAGAGGGGCGTGTGCGGGAGGGGAGAGCTGCCGCTGCTGCGGTGCAAGTTCTGCTGCAGTTGCACCAGCACGCAAAGAAGAACTCGCCAACGGTTCTGCGGAATCATTTTTTCACAGAATCAGACGTCTGCAAAGTACGCCAGATGTCTTGTCAAACGTCCTAAGGTAGTTCAAGATGTCTGATAGCACATATTTTCAATTTATTTTTCCCTGCCAAAGTCCTGACCAAGTACACGCATGTGTCAAAGGTTGGGAGGTGCATCGGCAAGGCGACCGAGGAAATTTCAGACATCCAGGATCATCTCCAGATGTATGGAGGCACCCCCAGACGTCTGCACTGAGTCCCAGACATCCAGGGAAGGCACCCCGAGCAAGGTCAGTCCCTGAGTATGTTTAAGACGTCTGGGACTCTTCCCAGACGTCTAATTTTGGTTAGGGTGGTGTTTTTGGGGCCGTTTAGGGCCCAAACGGTGTTGGATTTTCGCAAATTAAATGTCTCTAGTTTCCGCGCGAGTTTCTCTATGTAATGGTACTTTGTCTGTGTCTTTTCGAACACTTTTGACCCGTCGATCCTTGTCACAGGTCGCCCGTCGGTCAAGTATACAGGACCTGCGGAGACATCGGGGGCTACTGCATGAGCCCCCATTCCACCCAGTTTCCTTGGTAGAGTGGTTCTTAGTCTAATTTTGAAATTAATAAAGTGCATGCATAAATTAGTTGACCCTAGGATGTGAGATGAACCTTAGGAAAGAGTAAACGCATGCCTTAGAGTACATCTATTCAATTGAACCGTAAGATGTGACATGAACACTAGGGCTAGAGGAAATGCATGTGTGAGGAAATGAATGTGAATAAACCATGAGCTGCCTGTACTACCTGAAATGGACCACAAACTTGTACTATGATAAATATGGAAACTGAGCTGCCTATTTTGTAGGTAACAAATCGAATAAGAAAAGTTCATGTGTGAACCCTACGGGAAATGTAGAACGAGACAAGAATACTGTAGTACGGAGAACCGGATGATCCTGAAACATGTCGCCACGGGCGACTGTTTAGACGTAGTTTAGGGAGGTGAACTGGCCTTCGTGTACGTAGTACCGAAGAGAGCAACTATCCCTTTTAGGGTAGAGGAGAGCTTGCCGCCCCTTGGGTGGAGACTCGGGGTGGGTTTGGCCACTCTACGTTAACTCTTGTTGGCCCTTGTGTATGTAGTACAGAGGAGAGCTACTTAGTGTATGGGGGAGCTAGTTGCCCCAGGGGGCCCGGGATTAGGACTGGCCACCATACACCAACTTTTGTTAGGCCCACTGGGCAAACTGGGATAGTTGGAAGAGGGTACGCAAACTGTAAGGGGTGAGACCCCTATTCTGAGAGGGCAAGGCCCTGTGCTATTCCGTGTTGTATGTTTGGGCTCACCTGCTAGCGGAAATGATTAACCACGTGCTAGTGCGGGGTAGCTACCCATGCGCTTATCATGTGTGCCATAGTTACCGCTACGTCACGATTGTGACCTCGGGGTAGTAGACCGGGTGTAGGACTACTATGGGAGACTCTCTTAGCCAGGAGAGTGCCACGTGTACATTCTGCATCGTGGGAAAACTATAAGCAAGATCGTTCCCTTAGGGAATAGGAATATTGAGAAATGTAATGGAACCAGATTAGAATACTCAGATCAGCAACACGTAATAAGATAACTGGAATAGGAAGATGATATTTTTAAGATGCTTATTAAGTAACATAACATGTGTAACCACCACTCTACTCAACGTTAACTGACTCTAGATGTTATAACCTTATATAAGTCAGGGATTCGAGCAGCCAGAGCCACCGGCTGCTGAGGGCGCTCGGCCTAGTCGAGCCCCGTTGTAGTTTCCTTCTGCTAGTATTGTAATGAGTTTTTGTAGTTCATGTTATTTCAGTTATATTTCTATCACACTGTACTAGTTCTATTATGATGGCCTGTAATCTTATGATAATTGCTGTTCTCTTACTTTACTGTAAGCTTTTATTTTTGTTGCTTAGTTACATTACTTGTGTGGTTGTGGAATGAATGTATATTCGATTCTTTCTCGCTGGATGACTGGGTCTTGGGGTTCTTCGAGGCGACCCATTCTCGGGCTCTGTAAGGAGCTGGGAAAGGGCTGTGACAGATGTCTAATTGTGTAGACTATTTTTTGTTTTGGTTTCGATTTTGATTCTAAGTTTTACTTAAGTTGTAAGGTCTATGTAAGTATTTCTTAGGATTAGATCATCACACTTGGGCTCTTTTACAATGAAGTCTAAAACAAGAAAAACAAAATACATCATTTGAAAAAAAGATACAAAAACTAAAAATCTAATCTTTTAACTTTCTTTTTCTTCTTAGCCTTTAACTTAAAGTCACATTTAGACTTAGTCATCTTTCTTTTTTTGCTTTTTATTACTATTTCAATCCTTGTACCTAAAATGTTAGTTCTCTAAGAATAACATAAAATCTATATGTTATGTTATCATTAAAATTAAGTATATTATTACTTATTCATTAATAGTTTGGATTCATGGTTTTAACATGAGCCAATTTCTTTCTTCTTATTGATGCTTTATATGTTATATTTCTCGTTATGCATATATTATGTTTTATAATTATATATTGGACGATTGAGATTTTAGGTGAATAATAAAAAATTCGACTCAAGTTCCTATTAGGATAGAGATATGGGATGTGGAAGATGGAGTCATTTAGCGATAATTGGCATGTGAAACTTAGAAACATAGGAGCTTGAACACAAAAACCCCTTACCTTTAAGCCTAATTCCATTAACTTTGATAAAATATTAAATATAACGATACATGTATATTTTGAATAGACTTGACAAATTTTTAAGGGTATACACGTAATTAAAAATGACTTCAAAATTATCTATGTAAATCTTAGAAAAGAAAAAAAAGTTGTGTTAGCTTTGGGACCCAACGACTAGAAGCTGTCTTGTCACTGAAAATTCTTTTCTACATTCAAAAGTAGCCAAAGAGTAACTTCTAACGAATGCAATACATCTCTACTAAAAAAATATATATTTTGTAATTTTTTAATGATATCCTAAATTCTCACCTTTTTTTTATGATGAGATTTTCTTTTTCGAGGTGACCCTTAAAAATCATAAGCACTTAAATTTGACGATCTCTAAATAAATTTAGCATTGGACAAAATTCAAATCGACAACTACAATCCCCCAATAATAATAATAAGATAGGACCCTTCACAACTGAGCTGATGGAGGCTAAATTCTCACCTTTTACCGCCAACAGAACGGCCAGAGTGTATTCGGAAACAATGCCCAAAAGCGTGAGCGCTCCAACCCGAGATTTTATCGGATGACCGACAAGCCGAGGAGAATCCAATGGGAAAGTCAAAAGTGGAAGGCGGAATATGGACGTGGTCAGAGAAATAGCACACGCCTACGTGGAACCGACAGACAGGAAGGAGGGTGGGACGACGGAGGGCCACTTTCTGCTTTTCACTCCGTCATCCCCCGACCCTTCTAATTCTCATTCAGAAAATAAGGCAACAGCAACAACTGCTCCATACAAACATACACACCTTCACCCTTATTCAATTGGCTGAAGGCGGAAGTCGAGGATGGCGACGATGGAGAGCCTGATAGGGCTGGTGAACAGGATCCAGCGCGCCTGCACCGTCCTCGGAGACCATGCGGGCGGCAGCGACCTCCCCACCCTCTGGGAGGCACTCCCTTCCGTCGCCGTCGTCGGAGGACAGGTTTGCTTTTATTTTCTAACAAACATGCCTGTTTTGTGATATATTATGATAGATAGAAATTATATAATAATAATAATAATAATAATAATAATAATATCGATGGAATTCCTATTCCTCCTCCTCCTAAAAAATCACTTGATGGATTCCAGAGCTCCGGCAAGTCCTCTGTTCTGGAGAGCGTCGTGGGGAGAGACTTCCTCCCGCGGGGTTCGGGAATCGTGACGAGGAGGCCGCTGGTGCTGCAGCTGCATAAGTTGGATGACGGCCATCAGGACTACGCCGAGTTCCTTCACTTGCCAAGGAAGAAGCTCACCGATTTCTGTTCGTTCCTTCCCTTCTTTAATAATTAATAATTCTTCTTTCCTCTCCCTTCTTTTCCATTTTCCGGAGTTGCATTTACTTTTCCAAACCGTCTATTTCGTATGATTTTTTTAATTGAAGCAGTGGACTTTCGCCAAGGGTTGCTTGGAGTCTAAGTTTGCGGATATATAAAACAATAAGCCGGTCGCTTTGAGGTGTTTTTAATATTTGATCAGGAGGATTCCTAGATCCAGACGATTCTCATCTGTTTATTATTTCCTATAAGAGGCTTTATCCAGGAGTCTTAAATAATTGTCTTAGATGGATCGTAGTTCCTTTTTGTTTAATGTATGTGTGCGTGTGTGCATTTTCTTTTCTAATATCAACCTGAATTCTACTTTATCAGTTTGGTTAGCCTACATCGGAGTGATACAGACTAATAGGATGGTCTGCTTGTCCTGGGGATGGCAGGAGAATCCCCCATATCTGCACAGCTTAGAGAAGGATCAGCTGTTCTTGCTATGGACAGTCGAGCCCACTGTTAGGTTCATTTTGGCTAAGTCAGTACCTGGGTATTAGACCCAAAGGACATGTTGCATGAGAAGGGTAGATTTTGTTAGGTTTTGTCAAGATTTCCTTGTAATGTCAGTACGTGGAGTCCTGTCGTGTTTGTATCTAACGTCTATTTATGAACTTCCCCTTGAATGAATGGAAATCAAGCAAGAATCATATTCCTTCCAATTTTATCCCCATGTTCATCTTCCACCTTGTCTAGGTGAGTGGTAGCAGGTTTCCCTCCAGCTCGACCGTCCATCTACCGCCGATCGACCCCAAGAACGTTGGCTCGTAGGTCCACCTTGCCGCATTCTGTATCCGTACCTCGTGCCGTGGCGTGCGCATATCAAACTAGTATCAAAGCCAACGATCCTTGGAACTTGACGTCGACGATCATGATGGTTGAGGCATGGCTTGACCGTCTAGGGCGCTTGCAATAAATGCTTGCAAAGATACAAGATGACTGCAACAGAATGGGGGAGAGGTTCAAAATCAAGAGCTCTCGTGTCCCATCTCCGTTTCCATCATCACCACCACCCTCGACTTCCGCGACCACAGCCGTTCCCGTGGTGCTTCCCTGCGACGCCGACTCCCACGCCATCATCACCACCACCTTTTGGTCACCTCCGCAGCTATCGTTGCCACAGTCGCCGTGACCTCCACCCCCATCGCCACCAACGCTAGCACCTCCATCGCTTCCTCACCCTCACCTCATCCCTCTCCCTTTGGTCCCTTTCCCTCCTCGCCCTCGCTCCCCTCCTCTCCTCCCGCAGGGTCCTCGTCACCGGCGACCTCAATGACGAGGCCCTCCTCGCCGACCTCTTCCAGCTCGGCCGCCTCACCTATTCAGCACACCTCGTCGCGCAACCCAGTTCCGCTCTCGACGTCGTCACCGTCGACCACGGCGCCTGCGATGGCCCTCCAGGATGGTCGCTGCCGCCTTCAACTCCCACCTCCATGACCGCCTCGCCTCCCACGCCCTCTCCCACAGCTGCCAGATCCTCCTGTTGATCAGGTGTTCCCACCTGGCTACTACCACGGCCAACCTCTAGGCCCCCTGCACTCCGTCACCCTTCCCGACCTCCTCCACCGCTACCCCCACATCCTCCACTCTAGCGTCGCTGAGCTCCTCGACTTCAAGATCAAGGGCATTATGGGCACCTTTGTCGGCTGCCTTGTTGCCATCGGCGTCTCCGCCGACAGATTGACCGCGTCCTCATCGAGTAACCCGCGATCCTTGGTTTGCACATCGGCTTCGTCCTCAAACCTCGTCCCCGGGATTTTCGGACATCGAGGGTGATGACTTTTTCAAAGGGGGAATGAGTTGATACGGACCAATAGGATGGTCTGCTTGTCCTAGGGATGGCAGGAGGAGATCTACGGAGAATCCCCCATATCTGCATAGCCTCGAGAAGGATCAGCTGATCTTGCTATGGATTGTCGAGCCCACCGTTAGGTTCATTTTGGCTAAGTCAATACCTGGGTATTAGACCCAAAGGACGTGTTGCATGAGAAGGGTATATTTTGTTGGGTTTTGTCAAGATTTCCTTGTAATGTTAGTACATGGAGTCCTGTTGTGTTTGTAGCCAATGTCTATTTATGAACTTCCCCTTGAATGAATGGAAATCAAGCAAGAATCATATTCCTTCAATTTTATCCCCATGTTCATCTTCCACCTTGTCTAAGGGAGTGGTAGCAGGTTTCCCTCTCGCTTGACTATCCGTCTACCACCGATCGGCCCCATGAATGCCGGCTCATAGGTCCACCTTGCTATGTTCCGTATCTGTACACCGTGCCGTGGCGTGCACGTATCATAGAGTGCAAGGTTTTTTAGGTGCTAAAAAATGAGGCTGTTGTTTGATGTGCAAGATGAGGCTCAGAGAATCCTACTCATACTAGGATTCAAGATAGATAGAATGCAAGTCAAGAAAACAAATAAGGCTTACTATTCTCCTATTCCTAATAATCTCTCCCATGCCCTAAATTCCTCATGATTATCATCATCTTTGTTTATATCAATCAATCATCCATTGCTCCTCTTCATCGAGTCATCTCTTAAAGAAATGCACCCTTGCTAGGGTGCTTTCGCCATTGATCTTCATCTTCAACTCATCCCCTACAAATTAAGCTTACATTCCTCGCACCTTCTTTGTCTCGTTAACGTGACACTGAATATCTTGGATGATTAGAGATTGCATTTTTTTTTTCTTTAAATGGGAAAGGGTGGGTATCTTCTAGATAACTACCTAGCTTTATTAAAAGAAAATAGTTCACAAGTTAGAGATCATGTTGTTATCCTTGTCAAAAGCAAACTTCACTCCTTTGTACATACTCTTGTAGTAGAGATCTCAAAGATCTGCTCCTCTTGTCTTGTACTATTCAACTGAGAAACAATTAGAGCTCTATTTCGTGTCATGACCCTCCTGTCAAGCTTGCACACTCTATTACACATCTACCTTCCACGCATCACAAATCATGCTCCTTTATCCACTTTGTAACTTCCTCCTCGAGGGTGATTATTTGCCCCTTAAACTCGATAATCACTACTTAAATTAGGATCATTTTAACCATCAACATGAGCCAATGTTATTATTTAGAGTTTGCATTTCACATTGAATATGTGAAATCACACCAAACCAAGACTACGAACTTGTAGGCTTAGCAAACCATCATCCAGATTATGCAATCGCATCATGCTTGATATATGTTGTAATATGCCTTAGCTAAGCATGCATGATATGAAAATATCAAGTCTAGTCTCCATTGAGAAAGAAGCCCTTTCTAGTTTATTGGTTATTTTGTTTTCAATCTTGTTTACTCTATTTTCCTTTTCTTAAGGGCATATTGTAATTGTCCCTTAGCCTCTCGTTATGTATAGAGGTCTAGAGTTCTCCTTGAGGAATGTATGACTCATTTTTCTTCTTACATGGTATCAGAGTAATGATGCCCATTTTGTTTTTTCTCTACCAAAAAAAAAAACACAAACAAAACAACAAAACAAGAATAACAACCATTGAATCATCTCTGTTCTTCCTCGAATCTCTCCTCTGGCACCACCACCGGATTGCCAACCCTCTAGCAATTTATCAATGACACTCCAGCAATTGTCAGTTGATTGGTACTGGCCGGCATTAGTCTAGTTTGGCCACTTTTTTGTCCCTAATCTCAGCCCAGCCACTGAGATCTGGCCTTATGTGGTCGTGATTAGAATTGTATGGCCTTGTAGGACCTCAAGGAGACACCTTTACCATTGCTTAAACCTCTTTGGGTTGACTGTTGCCTCCCTCTACTTGTTGTTGGTTGTTTAGGGCCTTTAAAGGTCCTTTCTCTCATTGTTGGGTGTCGCTTGGTGGTCATTTCCCATGCCTTTTTCTTCAGCAAGATTCACATTGACTTTATAGGTGACACCCAACCTTAAAGATCTTCGATTTTTCGCTCGATAGACAATAGTTCTACTTATGAAGCATGTTTTATCATGTGAAGTATTCCCTCTTGTGATTAATCATCCAAATATGATGGTTTGGGGTAAATATTGGCACCTGAGAAGGAGTTAAAGGTGTAGAGACATCAATTTGGTAAAAACAAAGGTGATGGCCTTTACGATAGTCCATTCACCCGCTCTAGGAGACAGGGATCCAGGGGAGTGTATGAACCCCCCATTTGACTCGATTGTAGAGTCCAACAGATGCAATCATGTGTTATGGTCACAAACATTTCCTTGTGGTGTTGAGGAATGCAAAGATGAGTACATCCATGCCAAATTGGAGTCTAAGAAGAACTATTTATCTAATATGATTGTTTCTCGAGGAAAGAGGTAAAGGAGGTTTATTGTCTACTTGAGGATGTAGACGTGGTTGTGGTTGCCAGGGACACAGGGTTGAGTATCAGGGCATTGTTGCACCTAGGCTAGTGCATGAGACAGTTACTATTCCGTGGATTGAGTTTGGTACACTGATTTAGACACTTGACAAGTATAGAGCTTCCCAAGTAGGCATTACATGCTAGTCTTAAGCAGGGGACACAGACTAGTTAGTTGATTTAGGTCCATCCCAACACATACGTGGTGATATGAGATAATTCTATAGACTTGGACTACTTACATCAGGTGGAACCATATTGGTTGCTAATGGGTAGCATTCCCCTATCATGGGTCAAGGGGAAGTATATGGTGAGCATCACATATGGCTGGAGAATGTTCTTCTTGCTCTAGACTTTCCCTTGAACTTACTATCAATTAGTCAGATTATGACAGAGTTGAATTACAGAGCAATGTTTGATGTTATGTCACATTTCAGGACATATTGACAGGACGAGTTATTTACTGGAGGCGTGAGGAAGGTGGCATGATATTGCTAAAACTACGCGATTAAGTGGGAGGAAATGAGATAGTCTATTATTGAGCCCTACCTCTCCTTATATAATGGAGAGGTGGAAAATTTATGGTACATCACCAAGGCAAGAAATAAAATAACAAAAGACCCATACAAAATAGGTGCATATGCTAACACTCCCCCTCAAGTTGGAGTATAGACATCTTTCATGCTCATCTTGGATGCACACAAATCAAATAAATATCTGGCTACGGGTTTGGTAAAAATATTTGCAATTTGCTCCTTAGACATGACCGGTGTTGTATATAGCATCCCCTTCCGAATAACATCTCTGGTATAATGGTAATCAACCTCTACATGCTTCTCTTGTGAAATGTTGGGTTGTTGGCAATGAAGGTAGCTACTCTATTATCACACCGCATCTCCATTGTGTTAGAAAACTGGACCTCTAAATTAGTGAGTAGGGACTTGATCAACATCATCTCGGCAGTTGTCTAAGCCATGGCTCTATACTCAGACTCGACACTCGACCTAGCAACTGTGCCTTGTTTCTTGCTTCTCCATGTGATCAGATTCCCTGCCAAAAAGGTGTAGAACCCCGTAGTGGATTTTCGGTCCACATGACATTCAGTGTAGTCTGCATCAGAATAGCCAACCAAAATCATAGAAGGCCCCTTGGAGAAGAGAAGTCCTTTTCCAGGAGCCTTCTTGATGTATCTGAGCATTATCAATGCTACATCCTAGTGTTGTCGTGTTGGCTTGACCATGAACTGACCCAATCTCCCCACCGCAAAAGAGATATCAGGCCTCATAACAGTCAGACATAGCAGCTTGCCTACAAGCTGCCTCTATTGCCTACTGTCTACCAACTGTGCATCCTCATCATAAAGTGACATCTTGGGGTCCATAGGAATGTTGGTTGCCTTGACCTCAAGCATGCCCACCTCCTGCAGAATATCCAATGCATACCTCCTCTGGGACAGGACTATGCCCTTCCTACTCCGAGCAACCTCAATACGAAGAAAGTCGTAGAGCTCCTAAATCTTTCATGACAACTGCTCCGTTAGAAAGTGCTTGATCTCAGTGACACCTACACATCATCCCTTGTAACAATCAAGTCATCAACATATACGAGGAGTATCGCGGTACCTTGTCTAGTCCTAACAAAAAGAGAGAAATTAACCGTCGATCTCCTAAATTTAGCTGCCTTCACAACTTGAGACAACCTTTTGAACCACGCTCTGGGACTCTGCTTAAGGCCATAGATGGCCTTTTGCAGTTTGCACGCACGCTCCTTCTGAACCTTAAAGTTTAGTGGCTGCTGCATGCAAACTTCCTCTTGGAAATCATTGTAGAGGAATGCATTCTTCACGTTCAGTTGATGTAGGGGTCAATCAAGCTGGATTGCCATTGCTACCAACACCCGTATCGTAGGAAGTTTGGCAACTAGTGAGAAGGTATCAAAGAAGTCCACCTTATAGGTTTGGGTGAACCCATTTGCTACGAGGCGTGCTTTGTATCTAGTGATGCCTCCATTTGGGTTAAACTTCATTGTGAAAACGCATGACAACCAACAATCGTAGCTTCGTCTGGTTGTGGAGTAAGCTCCCAGGTCTCACGACCCCTAAGAGCAGCTATCTCGTCCTCCATGGCTGCCCGTCATCTCGGATCAAGTATGGCCTAACGGTGAGTTGCTGGGATGTGAGTAGTAGCCAACGCCTGGGTGAAGCCTGAAACCCGGGGCCTAGGTTGTCAGCAGCAAGTGTCCCAGCTGTCGGGTAAGTAGCACAAGTTCGTGGCCTCTTCCGAACAGCTATCGGAAGATCCAGATCATCACGTATCACATCATTTGCCCTATCTTTGTGACTAACACATGACAAACAAGCGTCAGTGTCTGAGGGACTCACCTGAGAATCTAATGGAGGTAAGGGAAGGGGCCCTTGAAAGGTAGTGTGAAGACGGGTATATGTCTGAAGCAGCTCAGTTAGGTATGGAAAGGGTAGCGTAGTAGATGGTGGTGGGACAGTAAGGATGGGAGTCTCTAGAAAACTCCCAAAGCAAATAAGTGTAAATGGCATGGGTGCCAAATCACCCTCAGAAGTAGCTCAGCTATAGACGTTGTAAAGAACGGTATCACCTCATGAATGGTAATAATTTGTCGAAACAAAGTGCTGAGAGGTAATTGGATCAAAATATCGATACTTCTTCTGAGTCCGAGTATACCTAAGAAAAACACACTTAATTGCTCTCGGTGCTAATTTATCCCGGTTCGGTCTTAAACAAATGGACAAAAGTAACACAATCAAAGGTTCGGGGGGTGGCATGAAATAGGGTCTATCGGGATACAAAACCTGCAAAGGAATCTGCTTTTGTAAAGCAGCGTTAGGCATCCGATTAATAATAAAACAAGCCGTCAAAACAGTGTCACTCCAGTAAAGAAAGGGGACCGAGTGGTGGATCGATAAGGTACGAGCAATATCAAGCAAGTGGTGGTGCTTCCCCTTAGTAACACCATTCTGCTGAGAGGTGTGAGGGCAAGTGGTCTCATGAATAATGCCACAATTGGAAAAGAAAGTACGCAATCGAGTTGTACAAAATTCTAAGGCATTATCTACTTGAAAATGCTTCACAAAACATGAATGCTGAGTTTTTACTTTTTTAACAAAATTTTCAACAATTTATCCTACATCGGACTTATTTTTCAAAAGAAATAGCCAAGAAAGATGGGAAAAATTATCCACTAACACCAAATAATATATGTTCCCAAGTCGATCAGGAATATGGTTAGGACCCCAAACATCTATGTCAACCAGATCAAACATAGCAATAGAGGAAACAAAAACAGACATGGCAAAACTAACCCTGTGGTGCTTGCCCAACTGGCAGGCATCACAGGTGAGAACAGTAGTGGAGGGTATGTGTGACAGAACTCATCTGAGACGATCAATAGGTAGGTGATCAAGGCGGTGATGCCACTTGAAAGGGGACCTAGTAGAACCAAGGCCCTGGGTAGTAGAAGTAGCAACAACAGTACGACTCAGACGGTATAACCCCCCATTCCTTACACCCTCTACCAATTGTCTTCCTAGTGGGCTTATCCTGCTAGACACGACAAGACGCATCAAATATAGCTTGGCAGTTTAGATCTCTGGTAATACCGCTAATAGACAACAAAGTCAATGGAAATTTAGGAACGTAGAAAACACCTGTCGGTTGCAAGGTATGAGATAGACATATCTCCTTTGCCAACAAGTGGTGAGTGTCTCCCATTTGCTACTTGTACAATCCTGGCTGGTGTAACTGGTGCTAACTGAGAAAAGTATCTCCTATCGCTACATAGGTGGTTGGACCCACCAGAGTTAATCAACCAATCGCCAAGAGATAAAAGAGACAACATACTAGTCGTAGGTGCCTCAGAAGAGGAGGCAATGGCTGCAGTGTCTGGAGGCTGAGAAGAGGATGCTTGGGCTAATTGGACAATTTGCTACTGCAGAGTCTCAATCTCTGTATTGAGAAAACTGACATCAGGACCTGAGAAGGCTCCATTAGTGACCTCGGTTGCCTGATTGGCCACAGGTGTCCTACCATGCTTTTGTCAGCATGTAGCCTCAGAGTGGCCCATCCTGCTACAGTAAGTACACGGAGACCGCGTACGTGTACCAGAAGAGCGTCCATGTCCATGACCATGACCACGTGCATGAAGGGGGCACCCTTGCCACGTCTAGGGATCGTAGCTAGTGCAGACGTCTGAGCACCAGAGTCAGGAGTAGAAGTGTGTACTACTCTGTTGAGTCTGCTATAGGCTTCCTCTAGAGTAAGAAGCTTAGGAGTGGTGAGGATATGATCTCTGGCTGCCGCGTACTCAGGTTCAAGGCCTGACAGGGAAAGGGAGACCGCCAGCTATCTCTGAAAGCTCCTTCAGGAGTCACAGGTATGCCTTAGTAGCTAGGAGTGATGCCTCTCAAGCATTCCCTTCAAGAGGGAGTAAAGTTGCGACAGCGTGCGTCCCTCCTGACGCAAGTGAAAGAGGTCATGAAAGTGTGTGGAGTTCTTGGTGTGTGAGTTTGACTCACACAAAGACTCCCACATCTCCTTCGCTGTTGAATAGTACATGATCTCATCCTCTATTCGGGGAATAACAGTCTGCATAATGCATGCATACACCATGGCGTTGTCTCAATTCCAGTTGGCATGTATGCTAGTCTTATCTGTAAGCTCTGGATTTGTAAGAATATGATCTTTCCTATGATCCCTGACGGTCATAAGGAAAATCTGGAACCACCGTGGGTAGTTGGTCTCATCTTGTTTGATGATGGGATTGAAAAATAAGTTTTTGAGTACCTCGGTGTCTGAGAGTTCAATGTCACCTCGGACTGATCGGGCTGATTTAAAGAAATCTTCGCAATTCACAAGCCTCAGTCAACCTTTCAATATCAAAGAAATAGCAGTAGATCTGAAATCATCTGGTTTCAGATCTGAATCTTCTTTGGAAAACCCCCTTGAATGGGTATTGGCCTAACCCAGATGCGGGGAAAACACCTGAGATGGTCCGAAGGGGACTTAAGGTTCTCTTACTGCAACTATAAGGGGAGCATCCCTAGAATAGGGCTACAAAATCCCCTCGCAACCTCTTGATAGCCGGCTCAGCCCCCTCCTGTTGACGCTGCAAGTTGTGAACCACTTATAGCACCGTCGCCACCTCTACTGGGGAGGAAGGACAGCCGATCACCCTTGCTGCCTCATGAGGGTGCGCTGTAGGGTGCATCGATGGTCTTCAGGAGTACGTCGAGGCTGTGATCGCTGGAGCACCGTTGAGAGACGCAGCGGGGAGGCTTGCCTGAGGTGGCGGTGCCGACGCAGAGGGAGAGCGAGAGGGGGGGTTTGGTGGTTAGGGTTTTGGAGGCCTTCGGGGTGGGATATCTAAAGCCTTGACATAGGATCGGTACTTTGATATCAAATTGGAGGAAATGAGATAGTCTATTATTGAGCCCTACCTCTCCTTATATATTGGAGAGGTGGAAAAGTTGCGGTACAACACCAAGGCAAGAAATAAAATAACAAAGGACCCTTCATACAAAATAGGTGCATATGTTAACTGATTAGAATATGAAATCGTTGCAGCGTGCAATAAAGTGATTAATTAAAATTTTTAATTTCGAACAAGGAGCCCTGGTCGAAACAAGGAGGCAGTCGTTAATCTTCAAAACCTTTCGTAGTTATTATAAACTAGAATAATAGTTAATATAAGATAGAGACAAGAATATCACAAGAATACTAATCTTTATTGCTATTTTCAAAATCTCTCACAAATAGAATTTACATTAGAGATTACAATAAGAATAAAAGTGCAAGAAGATTTTTTGTGAGAAACAAAAGCATAAGCATAAGAAGATAGAGCAAGGAAAGAGAGATGCAGAGCCGCTTGAAGGATGCTTGTGCGAAGCTTCTGATAGAGTAGCTTCAGATCCAAGGCGTCGGGAGGAAGATGAAGATCGGAGGAGGGTAGTGGGCGTGCACTAGGCTAGTTGGGCTACTAAATTATAGTAAGGCTGCTAAGACTAAGATGCTAATTCCTTCCTAAGGGTTGGAGGGTAGGTGTTTTTATAGATGTGCAGGATAAATAAGGGTTGTAGGATCTATATCTAAGGGTTAAGGAAGACTAACATCCTAAGGGATATGTGGACCCTTGGATAGTGATCCACTATCCAAGGGGGTGTGTGCAATGGTTGGTTGGCTGGCCATATAAGGTGTTTCTAGGAAGCTAGGTGGTTGACCACACGGTGGGTTTTAGGTCCTTAGGATAGGTATTGGATGGGTGAGATTAAATCTAAGAGGATATGTTCTTTTGTGCGTTTTTGGGAGGGGATTAGATCTAGGTTTTTAAAGAAAAGATAAGAGTCGACTAAGGTGTTTTAAAGGGAGCCCTAGGATTTAGTTTTGATGGTGGATAAGTAGGGTATAGGTGGCAGCTAAGGTGATGTGGATAAGATCTTTGATGGGTTTTTAGGGATGGGATAAGATCTAGGTTTTGGTTTTGGAAAAATAGGTAGGTTTAGGACAAGGTATTTTCGGTGAAAGGGTTTGTCCTAAAGGTTAAATGTAGGGAGAAATTAGGGAAGGACATGTGTCCTCTCTTGCCTTCATTTCTTCTTGTCTTCATTACTTGAATTCATGTCTTAATCTCCCTTGTAACTTCATAATTCAAGCTCCTAAGCAATAGCATCTTCTCCCAAACTTTATTTTGTAGTTCCTCATCTTATTCTTTAGGTTCTATTACCTGCATTATTCACAAAAGACTATAACTAGGAGATATTTATAAAATAGATACAAAGCTCAAATATGCATGCATGCTCTAAATGTAATATTTATAGACGTAATGCATGATTTTACTACGAAGCTATCCCTAGATTAAGCCAATTAGGGTAATAAATTAGGCTGTTATCATACCCCCATACCTATCTTTTATTAGTCTCTAGCAAAACTAACATGGAAAATCTACCAAAAAAAAAAGTGAAAATCAATACATGGGTTTTCATTTATTCTTGGAAAAACACTTTTGTTTTTGTATATATATATCTATCTTTTTTTAACATGCGTTGTTGCTAAGGACCAAACCAGATCGAATAAAAAATCCCAATAAAATATTTCACCAACGAAGGAAAATCACAGATAAATCCTTAACGACAAAGACTCAATAGTTTTAAGGTATCAACTCAAATATGAACCTCCTAGATCAAATCATGAATCTTATTAGCCATTAGACTTTGGTTGCGAGAGTAACTTTCTTTGACTAAGGTGACCCACCCAAGGTTCGAATTGAATGTGAGAAACAAGCATCTTATGTGTGATTTTTTTATGTGACTCGTTAAACGGACAACCAAGTTGATTCCTAGTATTTAATAAGACTTAGAATGTTTCTATGCTCTCTAGAACAACCTATCTTTGGTTAGGCCATAATATGATTTTGCAGCTTTCTTTTCATTACTTTTCTAACTCGGGGTCAACACACTAGGTGTATATCTCCCTAGCTAGAGCCTTAGGTCTGTTATTCCTAATTTTTTTCTCCGTATTTCTTTTTATTTTTTTCTATAAGATAAACACTCATTTGTAGCGAGGTGTTTTTATTATGGAATGGAAAGGGCAACATCCATATGTAGCGAGATACTATTATTTATTTGGTAGAATGGCATCCATTTGTAACGAGGTGCTTATTTGGTGGGGTATTTTCTCAAATATTTTTTTCTCATTTTTTCAAAGGTTAAATAAATAATTTTTTTATTCTCCAAATCATTTTTCTAGGTAAGTGGTTTTCCTTCATCCGTTCTAAATGCATCTCCTACAAACAAGAACAGTCCTAAGAGCTACAAACTCAACCAAATCCTTTGGATCTTTTACCCCTAAGGCTAACTCTTATTAACTACTAAGGACTTAACAAAATCATCCATAAGACGAGTCAGTGCATAGTGCAGGTGAAGATGATTGGAACTCAAAGACTATCAAAATTACAGGGTAGAAAGATAAGTCATTCACTTATCACCCTTTTGATTTGATACTTTTAGCTTTTTCATATTCTTTCAAAGGCCCGGGAAAAACAAATCCATACTTGGGTAAATCTTGAGAAAATTAAGTCTATAAAGACTTGAAGAGTCTAGGCGGAAAGACTTTATTTCGCATTTTCTAAGGTCAGTAAATTCTCAAAATTGAGAATTCTTGACTCTACCAAGCTTGAATCCTAAGAACAACCTCAAAAGCATTTTTTTCTTTTTTTTTCAAAACTTTGCTATTTTCATTTTATTTTTGAAAAATCAAAAGGTAGTTATCCAATTGATAACTATCCACAATTATTTCATTCCACAAAATTGAATTACATCTGAGTTTACAAAATAGATCTTTAGAGCTTCGCTTGGGCCGAAATGGATGAGAAAAAATTTTCGACGTAGGGTCTCTCCCCCCTAAAGAGCACCCCATTCCTTCCCAGCCAAACACCCCACAAGACTGCCATGATCTTTGCCCTATCCTTCTTGGATCTGTAGGAGATTTGCCTATCTTGGGCATTCCCTATGCGGAATGAAGACCAGAAACTAGTTGTCTTGATGGGCAATCCAGTCAATCCCTATCCTCTGCCACACCTGCACCACAAATGGACACTGGAAAAAGAGATGTTGAATATCTTCCTCTGCTCCTCTACAAAGGGGGCATCTCAAATCATCCATCTGGGCCTACCTCGCTCTCTATCGCTTCGTCATAATTCTCTCCCTCCTCACCAACCAAGCAAAAATCATTACCTTTAGCGGGCACTCCGCTTCCCAAAGTAGTCTACAGTCTCTCAAGAAATCGACATCTGGGTTGGCCACTCCGCAACTCAATCTGCGAAAGACCTTCACTACAGAGAATTCTCCTTCCTAGGAGTATGAGTCACCACCCTCCTCCGGCTCCCATCCTTCTAGCTCCTGCAGTAATCACTGGAGATCTTCACATCTCTGGTCAGAGAGGCCCCCCTGAAAGATTGGGCACTAGGCCCTGGTCCAGCAATCTCCCACTGAGGCCAATGGGTCCACCACACACCCAAAGAGGCAAGGATATCTGTCACTGAGAGTTGAGCCGACCCCCTGCCAGTCATCCAGCTAGAATCGGAAAACATCTCTCTCCCTTAGCGTGGGGAAAAAGAAAGCTCGCACCTTCCTCGCCACCGCCGCCAGTCCCCTAAGAAAGAAAGAGGCCCCGGGAGGAGGGGACTCCAAGGGTCCCCAAGAAAGGAAGGGCCCGTGGCAACTCTGCATGACGTTACCAAACAACCCTTGCTTACGACCTACTAGTCTGGTAATCCACTTCGCAAGGAGGCTAACATTCATCTTGTCCACCTCCCTAACCCGTAGGCCCCTCTCCTATACCGGCATACAGACCTCCCAAGTCACCAATCTCGCCCCCTTTCCTGCTGTCCCTATATTAGACTAGAAAAATTCTCTCATCAACCTGGATATTTTCTTCTGAACCTGTTGTGGTATCCTGAAAACAGAGAGGAAATATGATGGTATGGATGCCAGAGTAGCCTTCACCAGAATTAATCTCCCTCTTCTAGACAATAGTCTAGATGACCACCCCACCAACCTTTTTTTCATTCTCTCTAGCAAAGGGAGCCAATCTTGCAATCTAAGGCGTCGATCTGATAGTGGAAGGGCCAGGTACATTAGTGGCAAAGAGCCTACATCTGTCCTTAGCGCACCACCACCATCTTGTATGTATATATAACTTTTTTCACAGGAATACTAATAGGATTAGCTGACATGTAAGAATAAGACATGCAATGTCCACCCTCATGCCTATTCATTACAATGTCCTCATTGGAATGACTGTATAATAAAAATAATAAAAATGTAATAAGCAAGAGAAGGGGGTATCACGTAACTGAGCTTGTTGTTCCAGGTCAGCTTAGAAAAAGAATAAAGATAAAAGTGCCTGTATAGAATACTAGGTTCTCTTACATCCAGCGCTAAGTTTTACGTCATTAGTCGGACCAAAAGCCCAAAAATAAAGGAATGATCAAATTAATGGGTTGAATTAGGATTAGAGTTAAAATATGATCATTGGGGCTTAAAATCATGAGCCTGCAGATGCGGACTAGGTGATGGAGACCCATCCTTAAGGGACGGTGACTCTGCCAATGGTGCATCACGCATGCCCGAATCTTGTCATCCATAGTTTGTCAGGCATGCAGACGGGGGTTTAGTTTCGAAGGATGCAATCTGTATCCAGAATTTTGGGCACCATGGATGTAGGCTAAAT
Organism: Thalassia testudinum; assembly: GCA_037157565.1. Lineage (NCBI taxonomy): Eukaryota > Viridiplantae > Streptophyta > Magnoliopsida > Alismatales > Hydrocharitaceae > Thalassia > Thalassia testudinum. The sequence goes on from JAZHRO010000073.1 coordinate 29,304,364, forward strand.
AATCAGCTTGACGTCATTTGAAAATCTAATCAATAAAATTGTCAAAAATTAACTTGCATTCGGGTTGCAACAACTTGAAATCCACTAGGTCCTTCAGGGAATCCACAGTCTCATCATGGACCTTAAAGTCCAAAATTAGATTTCTTTCAAAGTAAAAATTCAACTCTCCATACCAAATCATGGTTTTCATGTTTGACTCCATATTATTGTGCTTCAAAATAATTTCTGTCTTCAACCTCTTCTAAATTAGAATCTGATTCCAAAGTTGTGGTAGAAGTAGAGCAAATGAAAATTTCATCATCCGAATCAGACTCGTCTTCGTCACTTTTGCCCTCTTCTAAACTTGGGATGGGGTCTTCAAGCAATTCAACATAAAAAATCTTACAATCAGATTCCCAAGCCCCATCTTTTGAAAATATCTTTGTAACGGAATCAATTCCAATAGAATATGGGTTAGATCCAGAGATGTCAATCCCAATTTTTAGATTTTGTGACTCAATCTCAATCATTTCAGTATCCTATTGTTTGTCAGCTTCCCCAAAATCATGATCCAAGGGTTTCAAATCATTGTCCAACTTTGGAGGGATGGGGAAATCAACCTTGGACTTAACCAGTTGAGGGAGATCTTGGTTGGTCCAATCAATCACCATAGGACCTTTCATTAATTCCAAGAATGAGGTTTTCTCAATTAAGGTTCTTTGGCCCTCATCTAATTGTTGGAATGCATCAATCGATTTTTGTTTACCCTCACTCAACTTTTGATTGTGTTGGTACATCTCTAATTAAAGTTTATAAATAGTTGATTAGGTTCTACCTTGGGTCAAATTTGGGTTGGACCTATTTGTTGATTTGAGTGGTCCAGGGTTCATAGGCTGGCTTTGGGTGTCCTGAGGATAGTAATTTCCAAGGTTTCTAACCTCACCCAAATCAGAATATCCATTATCTGAGTCATTATCTTTGTACCCAAATTGATTCTAGTCAATGATGGGCCTAAAAGAAGAGTCGACACAAGGAGGGTCATAATCAAGATTTGAATACCTAGGGTAAGGATCATATCCCTGGGTGGGTGGTGTGGGGTTATCCTAATAAGAGGGTGAAGTGGGTTGGGTGAAATTGGGATAATCAACATGGGGATTTTAGGAATATGATGGATATCCTAAGTATTGGGGTTCTAAGGCATATCCCCAACAAGGAAAAGGGTTATCCCAGGTAGACTGTGGATAAAGTCTACTTGGATTCGAGTAGGAATCATGTTGGGGATAGTTATGATAAGAGGTAAGATAAGCATTGAAATCCATGATTTAGAATAGAGGGAAGGGATGAGAAAAGAATTGAGAAGAGATAATTAGATTGACCCTTGACCAAAAAATTCAAGCAAGCAATTCTACCCTTAAAGGGTTGTATCTAGGGGACCTAATCCTAGCCTAAATAGGTGGATTGAATTTAGTCCTTAAATTTCCTGGCCACCCAGATCAGAGGGATCCCTTAGGAGAACCCGCATGGAAGACCCTCACTAAGGGTTGACCGGTTACCGCACCATTTGGTCTTGGTAGTGGTTGCCATAGGTAGATAAGGTCCTGACTTGAGTTCAACTTAGCCTAAATCTACTAGAATAATTAAATATAACCTAGTGGATGCATTTATTCTTTTTTGGGGTTAGGTAGAATGTGCTCAAGGAATGTGATGGGGCATTGTTTACTGGGTTAGTGCCCTTTAGAAATTGATTTGAAATGTATAGTGCATAAATAAAGGGGTTCACAATACAAGTTTAATTGATGTGGTATCTTTTAAGATTCAATGCTTGCATTAATGGATTTTAGGGTTTACTTAGTTAAATGAATTCAATTAAGGTTCTATTGAAGCACACAAGAATTTTTGCAAGTCCCAATTATTTGATAAATTCCCTTTAAGTATGAAAATGCAAGTGTGTTCTATCTTAATGTGAAAACTCTATGAATCAATAGCTTTAAATTATGAATGTTAAGTTCAACAAACTAAATGTGGTGCGACTCAATCAAAGTAATCACTGGTCTTAATGCACCAGTAACTAAAGCACTTAAAACTTTTTTTTCAGGATTTTTAATGCACGCTTGAAAACTTTTTAAGAATTAAATATGCACTGGGGTCTTCAGGTTTTTTTTGACACCCAATCAGTGATTTGATTTTCAGTGATATCGGAAATGCTCAAAATATTTTTTTTCGAAATTTTCCTTGATGCTTAATTAACATAGGAATCCAATGCCATAATTTTTAGATTAATCAGACTAATATAAAAATTCCTATGATTTTTGGACTGACGCAAATCAGGAAATAATATTAGAACGGATATTAGTGTAGTTCATGAATTTTTAAAAATTAAATATAAATCATATGAATGTGAAATTTGGATACAATCTTCCTGCCTTCAATACCTACATTCAGGAGTAATTTTATAATTTTTGGGTAAATAAAAATCTGGGAAATAATTTTTGAAAAACTCATTTGTTTGCAGTCTGAATTTCAAGGAGGTGGTTTTGTTGATTTCAAAGTGATAATATCCACCAAAAGAGTTTTTTTTAATAGAAAGTAAATAAGCAAAATCAAATTTTCTAACTTAGGGATCAAGCAAGGCACCTTTTTTTTTTTTGAATTTTTTTTATCTCAAAAGAAACCAAATCTAACTACGATAAATGCACTTACCTTGAGACGACTAAACCCATTTTTCTTTTGTTTGCCATGCTTTTCTACGGATTTTTGATACTTGCACACAAGCCAACAAATAAGAAGTGGATTAGTAATATAAAAATAAGTACGAAATTGAAAGGCTAAAAATAAATCCTTGCCTCTTCGGCAATGACATCAAATTGATATCGCTAAAACTACGTGATTAGAATATGAAATCATTGTAGCGCGTAATAAAGCGATCAATTAAAATTTTTAAATTTGAATTACAAGAAGCCTAGTCGAACACAAGGAGGTAGTCGTTAATCTTTAAAACCTGTCGTAGTTATTATAGACTAGAATAGCACTTAATATAATATCAATAGATAAAGACAAGAATATCACAACAATACTAATTTTTATTATTATTTTCAAAATATCTCACAAATAGAATCTATATAGGAGATTACAATAAGAATAAAAGCGTAAGAAGATAGAGGAAGGAAAGAGAGATGTAGAGCTGCTTAAGGGATGCTTGTCCGAAACTTCTAGCAGAGTACCTTCAGATCCAAGATGCCTGGAGGAAGATGAAGATCGGAGAGGGAGGGTGGTAGGTGTGCACTAGGCTAGGTAGGCTACTAAAATATACTAAGGCTACTAAGACTAAGATGCTAATTCCTTCCTAAGAGTTGGATGCTAGGTGCTTTTATAGATGTGTAGGATAAATAAGGGTTGTTGGATCTAGATCTAAGGGTTAAGGAATTCTAACATCCTAAGGGATATGTGGACCCTTGGATAGTGATCCAATGGGGTGTGTGTAATGGTTGGTTGGCCAGCCATATAAGGTGTTTCTAGGAAGCTAGGTGGCTGGCCACATGGTGGGTTTTAGGTCCTTATGATAGGTATTGGATGGGTGAGATTAAATTTAAGAGGATATGTTCTTTTATGCATTTTTGAGAGGGGATAAGATCTAGTTTTTTAGAGAAAAGATGAGGGTCGACTAGGGTGTTTTAAAGGGAGCCCTAGGATTTAGTTTTGATGGTGGATGGGTAGGTTTATAGGTAGCGGCTAAGGCGATGTGGATAAGATCTTTGGTGAGTTTTTAGGGGAGGGATAAGATCTAGGTTTTGGTTTTCTAAAAATAGATAGGTTTAGGATAAGGTATTTTTGGTGGAAGGGTTTATCCTAAAGGTTAAATTTAGGGAGAAATTAGGGAAGGACATGTGTCCTCTCTTGTCTTCATTTCTTCTTCTTGTCTTCATTACTTGAGCTCATGTCTTGATCTCCCTTGTAACTTCATAATTCAAGCTCCTAAGCAGTAGCATCTTCTCTTAAACTTTATTCTGTAGTTCCCCATCTTATTCTTTAGGTTCTATCACCTACATTATTCACAAAAGACTATAATTAGGAGATATTTATAAAATAGATACAAAGCTCAAATATGCATGCATGCTCTAAATGCAATATTTACAGACGTAATGCATGATTTTACTAAGAAGTTAATCCTAGATTAAGCCTATTATAGGAACCATATGCTAGTCATGCATCCCTTTCATCTAAAGTGTCCTGTACTTATTGATGGCACATCCAATTTGGCCATCTCCCTTTATCTAAACTTTGTTGGGTGATATCACAAATTCCACCAACCAGTACCTTTCAATGTAAAGCTTGCCAACTTGGTAAGCATGATAGGAGCTCCTTTCTAAGAACGCAACATCGAAGTTCTAAGATAATGTTCTAGTTACTTCATTTGAATATTTGGGGACTTTTGTCTTTTATTTTAAGGGGTGGGTATTTGGGGACTTAGTCGTGCTTTTGATCATTCGGGTTACAGGTTTTACCTTGTTATTGTGGATGCTTTTTTGTCACTTGGGTATTCGTTATGAAATATAAGTAGTGATTAATCAAGACCTTTTCGATGGAGATAAAAATCAATTTGAGACCAATGTCAAAAGCATTTGATTAGATAATGCCTTGAAATTTTGCACATGCTCCATGCCTTCTACCAGGAGCATGGGATAATCCATTGAGGTAGTTGCCTCTACATGTCACAACAAAATGGTGTGGTAGAGAGACATTACCGGCATATTTTGGAGGTAGCATGGACACTTTTGATCTAGAATAGCATGTCAATTCAATATTGGTGAGATGCAATGCTAACTACATGCTACCTCATTAATCGGATGTCATCTATGGTACTTGATGAGAAGTGTCATTTAGTTCTTTTTTCTTGATCGTAAACTTTTTGGGATTCCACCTTAGGTTTTTGGATGCGTTGCATTTATACATCTTCATGGTACCAATAGGGGCAAACTTGCAACTTGACCAAGGTATACTACCTCGACCCTTACTAGTTATGCAAGCAACTTAAGTGTTGTGTTATTTTTATGAGCATCATTATTATTTTCAAGGCATTCGAACAAAGCAAATGATGGGTGGGGGATTTGAGGAAGGTGAGTTATACTGTCAACTTGTTGACTATCTTTGCTAGAGTCACTTCTATTTCCTCTGACCCCCTCCCCCCTCCCTTGGCTTTACTAGTTGGGGCACCTATCCATCATTAAACTTTGCTAGATGTTTCCTGATTTTCTTATGTCCACCAGTTTTGACTGTGAAGCTTCTTAGTTGGGGAAACGTCACTGCACTTCGCTCGAGAGGTAGAGTCGTGTCTCCCTTTCAGTCAGTCCATTGTGATGTATAGGGTTCTTGTTTTGTTAAAACTGTCTTTGGTCATAGATATTTTATTTTTGTTGATGACTTCAGTTGTGTCTTTTAGGTTTTCTTGATAAAAGATAGGTATGAAATTCTTTATGTAATAAAGTTCTTTTATGAAGTTTAGAACTTTTATTCTATTAGTATCAAAATTTTTACTTTTGATAACCCTTGAGTTTCGATAGCATGCCTTATGCCAATTCTTTGAGGACAATGGTACCACCCACCAAAAATCATGTCCCTACACGTCTCAACAAAATGGGATTGTTGAGAGGAAACTGTGCTACCTTCTTGATATCTCTCATATGTTTGTGTCTATGAATGTTCCTATTAAGAAATAAATATAAGAGAAATAATAGCGGATAATAACATCAAAGCATAACAATGAAAACACTTGAGTTGACGTGGAAACCTTACTCATAAAGAGTGGGGATAAAACCATAAAAGAAGGCCCCTATGGGGTGAGATATTTCTGTATTCTCTTCTCAAGGATAAATTAAGGGATACATGGTCCTTTTTATAGGCAACCCAACACACACACAAACCCATATTACACAATGTTGGACTAAATAGCTATAACAATTCTTCATCTCTCAACACTCCCCTTCAAGTTGGAGTATGGAATGCTCAGCTTGTACAAAAGAAATCTCTCTACAAGGCAAAAAGACAACACTTTAAAGAGACTTCAATTGATGCTGCCATGTCATTGGCTTCCTTGCATCCTCCTTGTTCTTGCTTATAGGTAGGTGTAGGTTGGAGTCCAGAGATGAATCGCTGAAGCTGACTCTGGTGCCTGTGCCACCCATTTTAAAGACTCTAAAGAAGTACTCTCATGGAGACCAAGAGACTGGGCCTCTCCTACATAGAAACTCAAAGAAAGGGGCCCCTTCTTTGGAGACCGAGATAGTGGTCCTCTCATTTAGGGACCAAAAAATAGTGAGTCTCTCATGTGGGGGATCTCAAAGAAGTCTCGTATGGGTACACAAAGAAGGCTCGCACACTCCTTTCTCGTATACTCGTATGGGTGAAGAAACAAGGTAGAGAAGAGCTTTTCCTTTCTTCTCATTATCATCATTTTTTAATATTTTTCTCGTTTATTTTATTTATTTTCTTTCTTGCCCTTTCCTCTTGCAATACCAAGAGGCCTAAAATGAGCCCAAAAAGAAATAAACTAATGGTAAAGGAAAAAAGATATAAATGTACCAAAATATCGCATGGGTTCAAAAGAACCCAAAAGATACGAAACCAATCATGATGTTGTTCCTTCTTCGGCTCCATCCTCGCATCTACGAAAATGCGTGGAGGTGCATTTCCCTGCTGTTGAGTGCCACTATCAACGACAATGATCTTGCACCTTGATCCGATCTGATCTCTTGATTCTTGCGTTCACCTCTTCTCCTTCTCCGGCTACGACCATGCATGGAGTCTCTATTGGCTTCTTTGGCCCCTTCCTTTGCTTTGCCATTATTGTCGAGGCAATGCATTATGATGGCGTAGTCGGCAACTTCGAGATCGATATTGTGGGTCCTCACCATCATCGTTGATATGTCACCTTAATCTCCTCTCACCGCCTTCGACCCTAATTGGGGTTTCAATGGTGCTACCTGCACCTTGGATCGCCGTCGCCAAACCTGTAGGCTGACGCTCTGATATTGCACTGCTTCTTCTTTGACCTCGTGCAATCTCACGTGAGATATCAACGTAATGGCCACCACGACCAACATCAGGGCAATCAGGGCACTGCTCTCTTTATGTACTGCTTAAAGATATTAGGGTTCCAACCCTCTTTCTCCAACTTAATGGCACAAAATAGAGAAAGAACCCCAATACACAAGAATAATTGAACAAGAAAGACCCAAAAACGGCTTGCTTTGACACCATATTAAGAAATAAATATGAGCGGAATAATAACGGACAATAATATCAAAGCATAACAATAAGAACACTTAGGTTTACATGGAAACCCCATTCACTAAGAGCGGAGAGAAAACCACAGAAGAAGGCTCCTATGGGGTGAGATATTTCTGCATTCTCTTCTCAAGGATAAATTAGGGGATACATTGGCCTTTTTATAGGCAACCCAACACACGTAAACCCACATTACACAATGTGGGACTAAATAGCCGACAACTCTTCATCTCTCAATAGTTCCTAAACATTTTTGAGTTATTGTTGTACTTACTACTGCTTATCTCATAAATAGAGTCCCGTTGCTTGTTTTTCATGGGAAGATTCCTTTTAAGGTCTTCCATCCTCAATCAAACTTGTTTGCTTTGCATCTTTGGACCTTCAGGTGTGTTTTGTCCATAATTTCGATTGTCAAGAAAGCTATCTCCTTAGGCCACAAAGGAGGTGTTTCTAGGCTATTCTAGAACCAAGAAGGGGTATAGGTGTTACGATCCTACTTCACACTGATATATGGTGAGTGTTGATGTTACTTTCTTTGAGAGGGTGCAACACTTCTCTCATAAAGGAGTAGCTACTCAGTTCTCCTCAGGTCTACCATAGACAGGATTCTTCACTAAATATGCTTGTCCCTGTTCCTATTTCTATACCTATACCTGCTGATGATACTGTAGGTGATAGCCCACCAGACTCTCCTCTTGTTGCCACCTTTGCTCTAGATGATCCTCAACAAGATGATAGGCTAATTGCTCTGAGAAAATCGGTTAGATCTTGTACTTTACATCCTATCTCAATAATATACATCTACTTGGGTTCCTCTGTACAAACTTTCTCACAAGCTTTGTTGAGTACTATTGTCCTAAGAAACTATTTTTAGGTTGCACAAGATCTTAGGTGGAAGGAAGCCATGGATATTGTTGAGTTTGGCACGATCCGAAGTGTGGAGTCTAGTAGAGGTTGCAAGGACTCTTCCCCCATGTAAGAGAGAGAACAGGGAGGACGATAGCCTCCTCAAGGGGCCAACAATGGGAGAAGACTGGCCTGCAATGGCCGGCAGATCTGTTGGTGGCTGGCTGTTACTGTTCACTTCGAACAATATAGGTACTGTTTACGTGAACAGAGAGGAGAGAAAAGAGTTGGAGTTTTAGAGTTAATGGAAAGAATTAATTCATTGACTCAAAGAAATAACTTGGGAAGGCTCTATTCATAGAGAGTACATATCCCTACATAATAGGAAACTAATGCAAAATATCTCTCTAAAAACATAAAACATCAATCAGTAAAAACTACAAAAAACATCTTTCTAAAAATAGGAGACTTGCTTCCTAAGGTGGCACAAAATTGCCTCGAACCCTAAGGGTCGGCGGCTGCAAACTTCTGGCAGCTACTATTGCCACGTGGCTTGATGAGCCACGTGGTAGTGTCTACATGGCGTCTTCTCTGCGTCCTAACACTCCCCCTCAAGTCAGAGGTTGGGAGGCCGATGACTTGCTCTTCACGTGTGAGGCTATACGCCCCATCATTCTTCTTCTTTTCTTCTTCATTGAAAACTTGTATCTTTGATTTCGCCATCATCCTCTAAGATAATTTGAACTGGAAATGACTTTAGTTCTGATTGAGGGTTGGAAAAGACTTCGACCTTGAGTGGAGAATGATGAGGAAACTGGAAAGAACTTGGATTGGGGCCGGGAAGAACGTTGGCTTAGAGAATAATTGCCTGGAGTGTTATTGCTCTGGTACCATGTTGAGTTTAGCATAATTCGGAGCGTGGAGTCTAGCAGAGGTTGCAAGGACTGCTCTCCTACATGGGAGAGAGAACAGGGAGGATGATAGCCTCCTCAAAGGGCTAGCAGTGTGGCTACCAGTGGGAGAAGACTGGTTTGCAGTGGCCGGCAAATCTGTTGGTGGCTGGTTGTTACTGTTCACGTTGAATAGTATGGGTACTGTTCATGTGAATAGTAACATAGAGAGGAAAGAGTTGGAGTTTTGGAGTTGATGGAAAGAATTAATTCATTAACTCAAATAAATAACTTAGGAAGGCTCTCTATTTATAGAGACTACATATCCCTACATAATAGGAAACTGATCACTTAAAATCTTTCTAAAAATAGAAAACATCAATCACTAAAAACTACCAAAAACATCTTTCTAAAAATAGGAGACTTGCTCCCTAAGGGAGCATAAAATTGCCTCCAACCCTAAGGGTCGGCAGCTGCAAACTTCTGGCTGCTACTGTTGCCACGTGGCACCGCCACGTGCCCTAATGTGCCACATGGCAGTGTCCACATGGCATCTTCTCTGCATCCTAACAGATACAAAGATGGATGCTCTTGAGGGACAGGAGACATGGGACCTTGTACCTCGTCCCTCTGATGCTATGGTGGTTGACTATAAATTGGTGCATATGGTGAAATACGTCCCAGATAGTTGTGTTGATAGATTCTAGGCCAAATAGGTCGCTAGAACCTTCACACAAATCTACAGGGTGGATTAGTTTGAGACATCCTCTCCTGTCATGAGAGTAAGCTTTATCAGGATTATTTTATCTATAGCTATTAATTGTGATTGACCTCTGTTTTAGCTTGCTATCAAGAATGTCTCTCTATGGTGATTTGCATGAAGAGGTGTACATGTCACAACCTCTTGGCTATAAGGTTAAGGGGAAGTAAGTGTGCAAACTAAAGAAGGCAACATATGGCTTGAGGTAGAGCCCTCGAGCTTGGTTTAAGAGGCTTAATACTAAGGTAATGAATATTGGTTTTAGAGGTCTACATCAAATCATTCTATCTTCATTAGAAAGACCACAATTAGGACAATTGTTTTAGCATCCTATGTGGATGATATGATACTGACAGTCGATGATAGTTTAGGAATATAGGAAACGAAAACCTTCTCGCAGAAGAGCTTTGTGACAAAAGATTTGGGCAAGTTGAGATATTTTCTAGGCATTGAGGCTATCAGAGATGAACGAGGCTTAGTCTTATCTCAACGGAAGTACACCTTGGAAGTTTTTAAGGCAAGATTGTTGAGCATAAAACCGTCTTATATTGTAGTTGAGAATAGATGGAAGTTCAAAGATTCTGATGATCCCTTGTTCGAGGGCGTGAGCGATCAAAGAGCATAGTTGGAAAGTTATTATACCTCAACATGAAATGACTTGATATTAGTTTTTCAATTAGTAGAGTGACCCATTACATGGACAAACTGTGTTATAGTCACTGGTAGGATGTGTATCGCATTGTAGAGTATTTGAAGTAGTCTCTAAGAAAAGGCTTGTATTTTAGGAGAAAGAGGCATTTAGACTTGTGCTCTTATTCTAATGTTGATTATTGTTAGCATATGCACCTATTTTGTATGAGGGGTCTTTCGCTATTTTATTTCTTGTACTGGTATTGTACCACAACTTTTCCACCTCTCCATTATATAAGTAGAGGCAGGGCTTAATAATAGATCTATTTTATTTCCTCTAATTTGGTATCAGAGCAGTGGTCTTAAACTGAGACTCTAGGTATCCTACCAAAGGCCTCCAAACCCTAACCACTAAAACCCCCTCCCCTCTCTCTCTTTGCACCGGTGCACACATCTACAATGGGCCTCCCCACGGCCTAGCGATGTTGCAAGTAGCGGCGTAGTGCTTGGTGGAAAGGTGTGTACAGGTGACCAGCGGTGCTGCGGCGTGGCGAGGCGAGGCCAGTAATGGCCCTGTACGCACGCACGGCAGCGTATGACGGCTGTGAAGGGTTTGTAGTCTTGTTTTAGGGCTGCATTCCCTTGTAGTCATAGGGAGAGAGTTGTAAGTTCCCTTGGGGCCATCTCGAGTGCTTTCCCTCACACTTGTGGTAGGTTAACGTCCGTCCAAGGGGGCTTTCCAATGAAGATGCAGATCTGAAACTAGATAAGTTCAGATCTATCGATGTTTCTTTGATGTTGGAAGATTGATTGAGGTTCGTGGATTGCGAAGATGGCTTCTTCATATCAGCCCGATCAATCTGAGGTGACATCAAGCTCTCTTTCGGATACCAAGGTACTAAAAAATCCGTTCTTCAGTCTCATCATCAAACTGGATGTGACCAACTACCTGCGGTGGTCCCAAACTTTTCTTATGACCATCAGGGGTCATAGGGAAAGATCAGATTCTTACGGATCCGGAGTCTACAGATAAGATTGGCATACATGCCAACTGGAATAGAGACAACATCATGGTGTGTGCATGGCTTATGTAGACTGTCATTTCCTGGATAGAGGATGAGATCATGTACTATTCGATAGCGAAGATGTGAGTCTTTGCGTGAGTTACGCTCACATGCCAAGAACTCCGCACATGTTTTCCAGGTCTTTTATGACCTCTTTCACTTACATTAGGAGGGACGCATGCTGTTGTAGTATTACTCCCTCATGAAGGGAATGCTGGAGAGGCATCATTCCTACCCGCCGGGGTGTGCCTGCAACTCTTGGAGGAGTTTTTGGAGACAACTGGCTGTCTTTCTTTTCTTGTTAGGCCTTGGACCTGAGTATGTAGCAGCTAGATATCAAATCCTCACTGCTCCTGAGCTTGCTACTCTAAAGGAGGCCTACAATAGACTTATCAGAGTAGCAGTGCACACTTCTGCTCCTGACTTTGGTGCTCAGACATCCACACTGGTCGTGACCCTTGGATGTGGTAGGGGTGCTCTCCTTGCGCATGGTCGTGGACGTGGATGCTCTTCAGGGGCACGTGTTCGGTCTCCGTGCACCTACTGTGGTAGGATGGGCCACTCTCAGGCTACATGCTAGTAGAAGCATGGTAGGCCACTCGTGCCCAATCAGGCAGCCGAGGTCACTGATGGTGCCTCCTCTAGTACTGATGTCAAATCCCTCAGTACCGAGATTGAGGCTCTACGATAGTAGATCTCTCAGTTAGCCTAGACATCCCCTTCTCAACCTCCAGACAGTGCAACCATTGCCTTCTCTTCGAGGCACCTGCGACTGGTATGTCATCCCTTTTATCTCCTAACGATTGGTTGATTGACTCTGGTGCATCCAAGCACTTGTGTGATGACGGGGGATCTTTTTCTCAATTAGGACCAGTTACCTTAGCCAGAACTGTACAGGTAGCAGATGGGAGACACTCACCACTTATTGGCAAGGGAGATGTCTTTATCTTCGACCTTGCGACTAACAGATGTTTTCTATGTTCACGATTTTCCATTGACTTTGTTGTCTGTTAGCAGTATTACCAGAGATCTCAATTGCTGAGATATATTTGATGTTTCTTGTGTCTTGCATGACAATCTCACTAGGAAGATGATTGGTGGAGGGCGTGAGGAACGAGGGTATACTGTCTGAGTCGTACTGTTGTTGTTTCTGCTACCTAGGGCCTTAGTTCTGCTGGGTCCCCTCTCCATTGATCGTCTCAGATGAGTTTTGCAGCACATACCCTCCACTACTGCTCTCACCTATGATGCCTGTCAGCTAGGCAAGCACCACAGGGCTAGTTTTTTCACTTCCATTTCTGTTGCCTCTGTTGCTGTATTTGATTTGGTTCACATGGATGTTTGGGTTCCCAGTTGTATTCCTGATCGGCTTGGAAACATATATTATTTGGTATTAGTGGATGATTGTTCCTGTCTTTCCTGGTTTCTTTTGAAAAATAAGTCTGATGTGGGACATTGTTGAAAATTGTCAAAGAAATAAAAGCTAACAATTCATGTTTTGTGAAATGTTTACGGTCTGATAATGCCTTAGAATTTTGTACCACTTGGTTGCGTATTTTCTTTTTCAGTTGTGGCATTATTCATGAGACCACTTGCCCTTACACATTTAGCAGAATGGTGTTGTTGAGAGGAAGCACTGCCACTTGATGTTGCTTGTACCTTATTGATTCACCACTCGGTCCCTTCTCTTTATTGAGGTGATGCAGTTTTGACGGCTTATTTTTTTATCATTCGGATGCCTATTGCTGTTTTACACGAGTTGATTCCTTTACAGGTTATGTATCCCGATAGACTCCTATTTCACGTCACCCCTTAGACCTTTAGTTGTGTTGCTTTTGTCCATTTGTTGGGATCAGGTTGGGATAAATTAGCACCGAGAGCAGTTAAGTGCATTTTTCTTGGGTATATTCAGACTCAAAAGGGGTATCGGTGTTTTGATCCGATTACTTCTTAGCAATTTGTTTCGACAGATGTTACCTTTCATGAGACGATACCCTTCTTTTCCACGTCTGTAGCTGAGCTGCCTTCCGAGGGTGATTTGCACCCATGTCATTTACACCTATTTGCTTTAGGAGTTTTCTAGACTCTCGTTCCTACTGTTTCACTACCATTTATTACGCTACCCTTTCCACGTCTGACTGAGCCGCTTCAGACTTATACCCATCCTTACACTACCTTTCGGGGGCCCCTTCCCTCGCCTCCACCATTTAATTCTCAGGTGAGTCCTTTAGACACTGACGCTTGTTTGCCACGTGTTGATCATAGGGACAAGACAAATGATGTGACAAGTGATGATCTGGATCTTCCGATAGCTGTTTGGAAGAGGCCACGAACGTATGCTACTTACCCGACGGTTGGGACACTTGCTGCTGATAGCTTAGGCCACGGGTTTGCAGGCTTCACCCAGGCGTTGGCTGCTACTGACATCCTAGCGACTCATTGCGAGGCCATGCTTGATTCGAGATGGCAGACAACCATGGAGGACGAGATGGCTACTTTTAGGGGTCGTGGGACCTGGGAGCTCACTCCACTTCCAGACGGAGCTACGATTGTTGGCTGTTAATGGGTTTTCATAGTGAAGTTCAACCCAGATGGAGGCATCGCCATATATAAAGCACACCTCGTGGCAAAGGAGTTCACTCAAACCTATGGGGTGGACTTCTTTGACACCTTCTCACCAGTTGCCAAACTTCCTATAGTACGGGTGTTGGTAGCAGTGGCGGTCCAGCTTGATTGGTCCTTGCATTAGGTAAACGTGAAGAATGCATTTCTCTATGGTGATCTCCAAGAGGAAGTCTACATGCAGTAGCCTCCAGGCTTTGAGGTTCACGGGGAACGTGTGTGCAGATTGTGGAAGGCCATCTATTGCCTCAAGTAGAGCCTCAAAGCATGGTTCCAGAGGTTGTCTTAAGTTGTGGAGGCAGTTAGTTTCAAGAGATCGACGGTTGATTTCTCTCTTTTTGTCAATAGGACTGGATGAGGTACTGTGGTGCTTCTCGTATACGTTGATGACTTGATTGTTACAGGGGATGATGTGTAGGGTATCACTAAGATCAAGCACATTTTGGTGAAGCAGTTTATCATGAAAGATCTTGGGGCTCTACGATATTTTCTTTGTATTGAGGTTGCCTGGATCCGGAAGGACGTAGTCTTGTCCTAGAGGAGGTATGCATTGGATATTCTGTAGGAGGTAGGCATGCTTAGGGCCAGCCAACATTCCTATAGACCCCAAGATGCCACTTTATGATGAAGATGCATAGTTGGTGGATAGCAGGTAGTACAGGCAGCTTGTTGACAAGTTGCCATATCATGAGTTCTGATATCTCCTTTGCGGTGGGGAGATTTGAGTTAGTTCATGGTCAAGCCAACACGACAACACTAAGATGCAGCATTGATGGTACTCAGATACATTAAGAAGGCTCCTGGGAAAGGACTTCTCTTCTTCAAGGAGTCTTCTAAGACTTTAGTTGGCTACTTTGATGCTGACCATATTGGATGTCACGTGGATCGAAAATCCACTATGGGGTTCTGCACCTTTTTGGTAGGGAATATGATCTTAAGGAGGTGCAAGAAGCAAGGCACAGTTGCCAGGTCGAATGCAGAGTCTGAGTACAGGGCCATGGCTCAGATGACTACAGGGATGATGTGGATCAGGTCCCTACTCACTGATTTGGAGGTATAATTTTCTAACTTGATGGAGATGTGGTGTGATAACAGAGCAGCTACCTTCATTGCCAATAACCCTACATTTCATAAGAGAGCAAAGCATGTAGAGGTTGATTGCCATTATACCAGAAATATTATTTTGAAGGGGCTGCTACATACAACACCAGTCATGCTTGAGGAGCATATTGCAAATATTTTTACCAAGCCTTTGGCTAGGTATTTATTTGATTTGTGTGTATCTAAGCTGAGCATGATAGATATCTATGCTCCACCTTGAGGGGGAGTATTAGCATATGCACCTATTTTGTATGAGGGGTCTTTCGCAATTTTATTTCTTGTACGGGTGTTATACCACAACTTTTCCACCTCTTCATTATATAAGGAGGTAGGACTCAATAATAGATCTATCTCATTTTCTCCAATTATTATGCATGATCAATTGATGATAGAAAGTCCACCAGATATGCAGTTGTTCTGGGTGGAAATTGTCTCTTGGTGTACCAAGAAATAAACTATAGTTTCTCAATCCAGTGTAGAGGCAGAGTACAAGGGGATGGCCCATATTGCATGTGAAGTTATTTGGATAGTTTCCATCCTTGGTGATCTTGGTATACCAATCAGTGGACCAATGCTAATGTTTTTTACATATATAACTTCGAATACTGTCTCCCATGAGAGGACAAACATATTGGGGTGGATTACCATGTTATTCAAAGTGTTATTCTAGATTTGAAAATTACTGTCGATGTTTATATTGAGCTTCAGATTGTTGATATCTTTACCAAGGCCCTGTTGAAGAAGCATCACGTATTTTTATGCAACAAGTTAGGTTTGATTGATATCTATACTTCAACTTGAGGGGAAGTGTTATCCTTATTAGTCAAATTATTTTATGTTTTGTGGTTATTAGTTATTTTTGTTGGACTCTAATTTTTCCCCTCTCTATATTAAGAGGGGCCGGTGGTTCCCAGTAATGCAAGTCATTCAATTTTCTCTACGCTATGAAACTAATTCAAGCTTTGCCAATTGATAGTCCTCGCTTATGCAAGAACTAATCCAAAATGATTATCCCTAAAGTCATGACAACCAATGCCTACTCACTTCATATCTTTCCTACACATTTATGTGGATAATGCACTCTCCTAAACCAAAGATGTAAATCAAGTTGGCATGATACTTGCCATCTTACCATACGAGATGAGCTATGTTCTTGATGTTGTATTACATTGAAGACCAGTTTTCACAATGTGCTAATTTATTATTGTCTCCAATCAATCCTCTCAAAAAACAATTATTGTTGCTGTTGAGAGAATTGAGTTGTGGGTTTAGTATATTGGAAGATGTGAACTTCTTGTGTGAGTGATGGCTTATAAATAGGCATGTACTCCCTCAGTTATTCTTTGAGAAGAAATATAGAGAAAACACGTCTATAGGATGCTTCTTTTGTGATTTTCTTCCCGCTCCTCGTGAGTGGGGTTTCCACGTAAACCTAAGCATTCAATTGATTGTTTATTGCTTTGATTTATTGCTTCCATATTATCTAAATATTTCAACTTGGTACCAGAGCAATTTTTTCTTTGGCTTTGTTCTTAAGCGTTATCATTCTTGAGATCTATTTGTCTCCATATGGTCTTCAATTTCAAGAGATAAGGGGAAACCCAATCTCTTCATGCAAAAACGAAAGCAAGCCACTGATGATGGCTAGATGGGTGGCAGTCGTTAGCGTACAACTATGGTGTTGCCTCTCGAGATTGGAGGTAAGGGCTCTGGTGGTGCGAGGCATGGCCGCGAGGAGCTCTGGCTGAGCACCTCGATGGCAATGGTGATGTTGATCTGCTTGTGTTGATCTATGGATCTCGCTCGCGGATTCATCACCTACAGATTATGAGCATGACTGGATGATGGCGGTCGCGACAAAGAGAAGCCTGGTGGTATTCGACGGTGCAATAGTCTCAATGCAATATCACGTGGAGTAGGGCGATGTTGGTGGTGCCACTAGGGCTCACATGGGTGCTTAGTTGAAGAAGAGGCCGCTGGAGGCGGCCTCCGAGGAGAAGGTGGAGGAGACTCAGGCGGCAGAGACTGTGGCTATGATCTTCGTGAGGATCTCGGTCGAGATTGCTTGAGGAGACGAAGCAGAACCCTAGAGGTGGCTGGGAGTTCCTTATGCGGCGGTCGTCGTCATAAGCGGAGATGGAGATCAGGGATGGATGCTGATGCCGTGCAGGGAAGTGGTAGGTGATGATATGCAGACGCTGAGAGAGGATGAGCCGATTGTCGCCTTAGGAAGAGACGAGAAGGGGTGACGTGACCGAGTGCTCGCTGCTGAGGTGCTTTTCCAACACGAAGGACACGAGGAGGTGTATGAAGAAGATGGAGGTGCAGAGGTTCACTGTTATCGATGGAGCACAGGAGGCGAGGTCAAGTTGGTGGTCGTTGCGGAGATCTCGCGCGGGTGCATGGTGCAATCGCGGAAGTCTCGGGAGTTTGTTTAGGTTTTTTTTTGTGTTATGAAGCTTCGGTCTCACATTGGAAAGTAAAAAAAGGGGGGAAAAAAGGAAAAGAACAAGGATGGAAGAGTTTAAAAAAAACCAAGACAAAAAAAGAGAAAAAAGAAAAAAAAGGAGATAGAGAGAAAAATTGAGGAAAAAAATCATAAAAAAAATGAAGTTTATGTTTGAGAGAAGATGTGGAGAAGTCTTCTTTAGTTTTTTAGATTTTATTTTCTTCTCGTTGTTATTGTCTTCTCCCATAATAGTATGGGAGAAAGGGGGAGTGTGGGAGCTTGTTATAGTCACTCCTGTTTGGTAGTCCCTTTGTTGCAGTCCCAAGGCACGATAGCATCCTCTAGTAGTTGAGGTGACATCGGATACTGCTATAGACTTGTTTAGTAGCTGATCTTCACATGAGAAACCAAACTCTGGGAGGTTCAGTGTTTCGAGGTCTCCAGAAAGTGGGAGATCCATTTTCGACGTCCTCAGAGGAAGAGTCTAGTCGATTTCTATGTGGGAGATGCAGCTTCAAGGTCTTCAGAGGAAGACCCTTTTCAGGGATACTGAACAGGGAGTCATTAGCACCAGATCTTCAGAGCCAGCTACAATTCGTCCAGCAGCTACAGCTCGTGTTCCCGCCTACAAACAAGAACCAATCCAGAGTGTTGTTTGTTCTGCGTTGTAGAGTCGTTTTATTTGTGTTACAAGCTGAGCATTCCATGTTCTAACTTGAGGGGGAGTATAAGAGAATTGAGTTGTGGGTTTAATGTCACATTGGAAGACGTTGATTTCTTGTGTGTGTGATGGCCTATAAATAGGCATGCACTCCCTCAGTTATTCTTTGAGAAGAAATACAGAGAAAGCATGCCCATAAGATGCTTCTCCTGTGGTTTTCTCCCCGCTCCTCGTGAGTGGGGTTTTCACGTAAACCCAAATGTTCCATTGATTATTTATTACTTTGATTTATTGCTTCCGTATTATTTAAATATTTCGACTGTCGCCAATCAATGGTATCCTACAGTTCATGATGTTTACAATTTCATGCCATTTCAAGAGCTATGATGTGTTCTCTGTTTGCTGCCGAGCACTTTTTTGTTGTATTTGCTAAATGGCATTTCTAACTTGTGATTTCACTGGCAGCGGCTGTGCGTAGGGAAATTCAAGAAGAAACAGACAGGTTGACTGGAAAAACAAAGCAAATATCTCCTGTGCCTATTCATCTCAGTATCTATTCCCCACATGGTAGGAGAATTTTTAGAATTTATTTGTTCTTAATATTGTATGGTTTGTCACTGAATGTCTTCATCATTTCTGGCTATAATAAATTACTGGATATGGTTTACTAATTTAGTGCTTGTATCCGAAAAACATCATGTAATGAAACAGCTCTGTCAGGAGTCCCTATAATTACTTTAGTTTATTGAGCATGAAAATTAAAATTTTTTGTAGGAGTATGGTTCATTTTCAGCAGTTTATTTGCTCAGCAGCATCACTGTTTTCTGGTTTGGTGCAGTTGTTAACCTGACACTCATTGATCTTCCTGGCCTGACAAAGGTGGCCGTAGGTAGATTTCTCTCCCTTTAAAGGAGTGATTCATTTTTTTGTTTTCAAGATAGTAGGAAAGTTTTGTACTTTTGCTAATTCTTTTACTTGTGAAGAGGGTCAACCTGATAGTATCGTTCATGATATTGACACAATGGTGCGCTCATATGTTGAAAAGGTATCAAGACAACTTATAATTTCATTAACGTTAAGGCATACTTGGAGCAGATAAAGATTAGTTTACCGTCATATACTCTTCATCCCTTATCTGATCAATGATTTTGAAATTTCTTGTGAAATGAACAGCTTTTATTTTAGCTACTTTAAAATTTGTGGTAATTTCTATTACTTTTTTGGAAATGTTCTTAAAGTTGCATTCTTAATTTGTAGCCCAATTGCATCATCTTAGCAATATCTCCTGCCAATCAAGATATAGCAACTTCTGATGCCATCAAACTTGCTAGAGAAGTGGATCCATCTGGTATTGTCTTTGCTTAATTGTAGTTTATTTAATTATGCATAAAATAATTGTTTCTTCTTGTGAACTTATTCAACTTTAACAAGTTACTAGGTGAAAGAACTTTCGGGGTATTGACAAAGCTAGATCTGATGGATCGAGGAACCAATGCACTTGATGTAAGTCAGAATTTTTAAAATGTTAGTGACTGGTCTCAGAGTATCCATGTCTTTTATTTCACCTTTTAAAGAGTGATCGGAAGATTGATGGAGTCTGATGTCACACACCACCTTAGATAATTTTTGGAACCATGTTCGAGGATTTTGTTTTAGACCATAGATAGCTTTTCTAAGCCTACGTACACACTCCCCTAAACCTCAAATCAAGGGGGTTGCTGTATATAAACTTTCTCCTGCAAATCTCCATACAAAAAGGTATTTTTGACATTTAGCTGATATAAATCCCAATCATAATGAGCAGCAACAGATAAAGGTATACGAATAGTGGGTAGCCTAGCCATCGGGGAAAAAGTGTCAAAGAAATCTCCATATGTTTGAATAAATCATTTGGCAACTAAGCAGGCTTTGTACTGTGATATAGACCTGCCAGAATTATACTTGAGGATAAACACCCATCTGCATCCTACAACATGGGCTCTAGCAGGTAGGGAAATAATTTCCCAAGTGCCCCGAGACCGAAGAGTGGCCATCTCATCCTCTATAGCAATAGGAACGTGGAACCTTCCTAACAGCAATAGGAAAATTCATAGTAGGATCTGGACCAGAATCATCAGGTAGACCTATACAATCATCATAAGTAGGTGAAATGTTAGTATCCTCAACATGAACCTGTGTGCTTGGGGAGGGAGGTGGCATTGGGGAGGAGGGGGGGTTGTCTATATGAAACTGGAAATGTGTATACATTTGGTGGCTCACTGCATCTGGGTAATTCTAGCCGTGCATCAACAGGAGTAGGAGCGATCGGTATCTTCTATAACTGGACTGGAGGGATGGGCATGAGAACACACTCAGTGTCAGTAATGATCTCATGCCCTGCCATCGAGAAATAAGGAACCTCATGGATGGTAACATTAGCATTGACAAAATGATGAGTCTTAGCATCATAACATATGTATCTTTTTTGGGTGGAATTGTACCCCAAAAAGATATATTTCATAGCACAGGGTGCTAGCTTGTCATATCATGCCCTGAACCAAAAATGTGGACAAATGCAACACACCCAAATACCTTGGGTGGCACATGAAAGAGTTGTTCCAGATGAAAAATCTGCCATGGCACTTGGTCTTGTACAACTGAATTCGACGATCTATTAATCAACAGGCTGTAAGCACAACATCACCCTAAAATCTAGAAGGAACATTATGATAAATCAAAAGAGTGCGTGCCTCGGAGGGGGATGCCAATACGAAATTTTTTCATCTTGCAGCTAGCTCTCGGAGGCGGTTTAGCTTCATTTCCTCTATTCTTTGTGATGGACATAGGGTCACCTCTAATCAGGAGATTAAATATGAAGCCATCAGGTTTTTCAGAGAAGCGTCTAGGGCAACTAGGAGGGGGAAATGGAGAATGGCAGGAGACATTGGTCCCAGGGTGACAAGCGTACAAGTTGAGCAACTGACTGCACTAATTACAGAACAAGAAACCTTACAAGCAATCAGAGAACTAAATGCGGAAGGCTCCCCGGGCCCAGATGGAATACAAATTTTCTTTTACAAAGAGATGTGGAGTGTGGTGTGTAAGGAGGTGATGGATGTTATCAGAGAATTTGAGGTGGGTAATTCTGGTTTCGAGAGGATTAATAAGTCATATCTTTTCCTCTTGCCTAAATCAATGGGAGCTGAACAATTTTCAGATTTCAGGCCAATTGCCCTGTCGAACTCTATCTATCTTATCATCAGCAAGGTCTTGGCTAACAGGCTAAGAATTGTTCTACAAGACCTGATTCATCCGGTACAGGCTGCTTTCTTGCCCAACAGATCACTTCAGGAGTCCTTTATATTGGCTCAGGAAATGGTTAGTGGCTGGCACCGGAGGAAATCCAAGGCCTTCCTGTGGAAAGTGATTTCCAGAAAGCCTACGACTCGATTTCCTGGCCGTATCTTTGGGAGGTGTTTAGAAGAAGAGGCTTCCCCTCCATTTGGATTCAATGGATGAAACGCTGTATCACCACTGCTTCTTTCTCTCCTTTAATCAATGGGAAGCCATGTGGAGCTTGGATCCAGCCTCAACGCGGGGTTAGACAAGGGTGTCCCTTGGCCCCACTGGTTTTTAACCTTGCAGTTGATGGGCTTGCAAGGTACACTTGCAAATTGGCAAAGGTGGGTATAATTAAAGGGTACTCGTTATCAAACAGGAGACATATGGCCCCCATTTTACAATATGTAGATGACACTGTGTTCTTTGTGGAAGGGTCCAAGTCTGAGGCACATGCTTTGGAATTATTGGTGAAGATCTTCGGTGATATTTCAGGTCTATGTTTGAACAAAGACAAGTCTGCTTTGATCTGTTTTGGTATGAATGAACAGGAACAGACGGAATTGGAAGGTACTTTGGGCTCACCCCGTACTAAATTGCCTCTGAGATACCTTGGATTACCTTTAAGGGCTACAAAGCTGAAAAAATCAGACTGGACTATCCTGTTCGAGAAGGTGGCTGGAAAGCTGAAAGGGTGTAGTAAATTCCTATCTAAGGGTGGGAGACTGATTTTGCTCAACTCGGTTATCACTGCCATACAAGTCTTTTACTTCAGCATATTTAAAGCCCCTAAATGCATCTGGAAGAGATTGGACACTATGAGGAAGAGGTTTTTCTGGAAAGGAGCAGGGCACGAGGGTAGGTTCATGCAACCTATCAGATGGAGCACTATTTGCAGACCAAAGGAGGCTGGGGGGTTGGGAATTAAAGCTTTAAAAGAGTTCAATGAGGCCCTATTGCTGAAATGGGCCATCAGAATTTTGGATTGCAAGGAGGGGCTGATGGATGATCTGATCAGGGATAGCTATGGGGGATCCAATAGCTGTCTGCAAAGGCTTCAGCCGAAGAGGCCCTCACCCTTTTGGAGATCTGTGATTTCTACAGTCTCCTGCTACTGGCATCTGCTACAGCCTAAGCTTGGAGACGACAGATGCTTTAGCTTATGGAATGAGAGGTGGTCTGAATTGGGTCTGCTGAAAGAGACCTTCCCTAGGGTGTATGGGGCTGCTGCTGATGGAAATGCCACAGTTAGCAGTTTGTGGTCCATGGCTGAAGGCTGCTGGCAGTTGGAAAGGCTACAACAGTGCAGGCCAGGCACTCGACTATGGGAGAAGCAGAATCTGATGGAGAAACTGTAGCAGTTATATCCTATGACAGATGTGAAGGACACTGCTGGGAGGGGGTCTTCTCTGTGAAGCAGGCATATGAAAAAATTACTAGATCCAACAATGATGTGGAGTGGGATCCCTATCGACAAAAAGATTTGGCTTTTGAGAATCCTCTGAAGGTTCAGATTTTCCTGTGGCTTTGTAGACAGGAAGGGCTGATCACTGGCGATCTTAGGCACAGAAGAATGGGGATTGATCTGAATGCCTGCCCTCTTTATGGATGACACTCTGATAGTGCAACACACATCTCCTCTTGCTTGGTCACGGATAAAATCTGGAGGTTGGTGTGCTTAGAACCCCTTCCTCCCTGGGATACTATATGGCAGAGGTTCATCAATCCTGTTCGACCATTGGGGGCTATGGCAGCCGTTCTGTGGTGTGTGTGGATGCGAAATGATAAGCTGTTTCAGGGGAGACCGGTGAGATGTGAGAATGTTGTAAAGGAAGCTTGGTCTCTCACACATAGTTGGGCAACTTTTTTGTAATACTTTTTTGATATGCAATACAATACCCTCCGGATTGCTATCGGTTTACGATAGCAGTCCTCACTGTTTCAAAAAAAAAAAAAAGTGCGTGCCACATCCAATAAATATTTATCTCCTTTCAGCTATCCCATTTTGCTGGGAGGTATGGGGTCGCTAGTTGGGTGAACAACACCACAAGCACGATAAAAGGACTTCAATCACATAGTAAGAAATTCCTTTGCATTACCAAATCTAACAACTTTAATCATAGTAGAAAATGAATTCTTTATTTGAATAAGAAAAGATTCAATCACACCATCAACATTTGGATTCATTCTCAATAAAAATAACCAAGACATCCTGGAAAAATCATCAACAATCACCAAATAATATCTATGACCCAACCAGCCAGGTATACGGCTTGGCCCCTATATGTATCAAATCAAAGCAAGCAGAATAACTGATAGAAGAATGGGTAGAAAAAGTAGTCCTATAGTGTTTTCCAAGTTGGCATGCCTCACAAGTAATTTGAGTAGTAGGTGATATATGAGGAAGCAACTGCAAACGCTGAAAGGCAGACTGATTTCTACTCAAGTGCCTAGATGCACTTGAGTCAACCAACTAAGATGTCTCACCAATATGTGAACTCTAAATAGCACAACAAAAAATACTACCTGTGGAGGAAGCTAAGGGAGTAGTATCTGGTGTAACAGTATTGGACATCTCCTGACTCATCTGGGAGAACTTTTAAACCATGGCATCAAATTCAGCCCTCGTAACTGAGTCTGGTCATCAGAGGCAACACTCACCTGATTAGCTATGGGTGGACAGCCATATCTTGAAAGTTCCCTTCTAGGAGGGGTGACGTAAAAATATGCGGAAATAAAAATAAACAATATCACAAAATAGGCAATCACAAAATGTACACAAGTAATTTTTAGGTGGAAACCCAAATCGGGTAAAAACCACCACCTAACCCTCTCGAGTTAGGATTTTCCGATCAACCAAGTTGATCAAAATCCACTAAACGAATCACTTTGAACGAGGGTGATTCAACCTCAGTACAACCACGCTACAAGTACGAGGGTAGCGTTCCTCAACCCCTTCTCTCCACGAGAAGGATTTTGTCCCACGAAGGAGACGGGAATTCGCAAAGCGAATACCCAACCAAAAGACAAAGATAAAAGAAACAATAGTCCTATAGAGCCAACAAAGTAATTAAACCTAGCTTCTATAGGAAATAGAAAACTCCCCTTTGCAAGGAGTGCGTCGACGATGACGCGGTGCGTGTGCCACGCGATGGCGCTTCGTCGCTCTCGTTATCAACAGTGGGAGAGCGGGCGCGCGAAGGCTTGATGCTCTCGAGAGAATGAAGCTAGAGCTTGGAGAGCAAGGGCCTCAATTGGACACAAAAGAGTGGAACTAAGTTGCTTAGGTGTGTCTCTTGTTTCTCTTAGTGTGTATCTTGTGTGTTTTTGAGTTGCAAAGACTCCCCTCTATTTATAGAGGCCTTAGGAAGGCTTTGGAAGGCTTAGGAAGGGTTCTATAGCCGTTGGGAACAAAGTCCAAGTGAATCAGCCCGAAATCAGGAACAATCATTGTTCTGACAGGCTTATCAGACGTCTAATTATAGCATCAGACGTCTGGAAGTTCACTATAAGACGTCTGATTCAAAGGTCAGACGTCTGATTTTGGGCGGGTCTCTCTCTGACTTGGATCAGATCTAAACAGGGTTTTTGTGCAAGGCCATCAGACGACATGCAAGACGTCTGGCACTATGTCTGGACGTCTGGAAACCTACTTTTACTGTGGGAATTGATTTCCAAACGTTGGAACGGCTAGAAAATCTCTGAGAAGAGATTTTGGGTCAGCCGAGGCAAAACGGTCATTTATCAGACGTCTGGAAAGGCCTAAGGACGTCTGATAAGGCTCTAACGGTCATATTCTTGAGTGTCTGCTAAGCCAGCCAATGGTCCACTAATTTGACGTCTGGCAAATCCATCAGACGTCTTCTAAGACGTCTGGTATAAGGTCTGGACGTCTGATTTCATCAGACAGAACTAACTATGTCCAGCCTAACAGTTATCAGACGTCTGAAACAACAGTCAGACGTCTTAAAATACATTATCAGACGTCTGGAAAGTCTGTTTGAACCCTATATTGATTTTCTAAGTATTCTACAGAAAACCTAAGTATCCTAGGGTTGTGCCGGTGTTCCTAGGACTACTGTTAGGGTTCTTTGAGGCTCTTTAACATAATTTTCTAAGGAAAATAAAGAGCAAGAAAAATAAAGATAAAAGTACATGAAAGGATTAAAAAGAATCTATCCTATTCTTCTTGTTTTCTATCTTCAATCTGTCGCTCCACGCGAACCTCCTCTATTTTTCGTCAAGCTCCTCCAATCCGTCCTGGATGCGAGCTCGAGTTCCGTCTAAACACGTCTTCATTTGCAATTGACCTGAAATCTAGGACTCAAATTGCAAATGTTAAATAACACGTGTTTTGTTATCATCAAAACAAATGATCGTGGTGCTCTAGCACCAACAATCTCCCCCTTTTTGATGATGACAAAACCGTAAATAATAATGCATAAAAATCCTCCCCCTTTTTGACATTATCAAAAAGGTTTGATTGATTTTATATTTCCTATTACTCCCCCTTAAAACATGCTCTTCTATTTATTTTTAACAAAGGTAATGTTCTCCCCCTTTTTATAACAACAAGATAGCTATTATTTTTCTCCCCCTTACTAAAGGAAATTTAGCTAACTTGTATCTCCCCCTTAAAAATTGACAATAAGCTCATCATTTTTAACTCCCCCTATCTAAATGCTTATAAAAAGGATAGGGTTAAGAATTTTACCTCACCTACCATGGCCAATAAAATGGCCCGAATGGTGGTGGTGGATGCCACATCGGATGGGGCTCCCATCCGTAGCTTGGAGGCCGGGGCATCGGCGCCGGTCTCCAATCTGGTGGTCGACGTGCGGCGGGTCCGTCGTTTGTTCGCCGTCTCGTCGGTCTTCTTCTCCTCCTTGGTCTACTCATTGGTTCTCCCAACTTAAGTTGACCAGCCTTGAGCTTGTAGGTCCAGTCCTTTATGTTGTAGTCATCCCTGAACCCTACAAAACAAGATTCTAATTTTTTCTTTGGTATCCAAGTGGGCTTGGATCCGGATTTGTTAGCGGGTCTCCTTGATGGAGATCCTTTCTCAACCTTAGGGCTATAAGAATCATCTACTTTGTTGATTAGTTTGTTAGAGCTTTCCCTAAGACATGCAATTTCTCTTTCTATAGTATTTGTCTTAGTCTTTAAATCAGAAATTTCTATTTTTAGACTATCATTTTCCTCAATCAATTTATTATTTTCATTGATGAGGTCTTGATTTTCTAATAATAGGTTATTATCCTTAGGACTAGTTTCTATGTCCTTGAGTTGTTTTTCTAACCTATCATTTTCATTTCTAAGAAAACTAAGGTTCTTTTTAATGCCTTTATTTTCTACCCTAAGTGATTTACTAATCTCAAAAAGTTCATTAAATGCTTCTTGAAGATCGAGATTTACCTCGTTGTCTGAGTCGCTTTCGCTTTCGCTGTCGCTTCCTCTGGCCATGAAACCGAAGCAAGCGGTTTCTTCTTCTATGGTCTTCTCTTCTTCTTCTTCCTCCGAGCTAGAATCGTCCCAAGTGGCTTGGAACGCCTTCTTCTTAGATTTCTTCTCCTTTTCCTTCTTCTTCTCCTTTTTGAGAAGAGGGCATTCTGGTCGCAGATGCCCTTTCCCGTTGCAGTGGTAGCAACGTCTCGGGCTTTCCTTCTTCTCCTTTTTCTCTTTCTTTAATTCCCTACAAAACTTGGAAAAATTTAAGTAAAATTCTAAAGTCTTCGTCGTCGGAACTTACCTCGCTATCCGACGTGGCTCTAAAGGCGAGAGTCTTCTTTAGTTTAGGCTCCGGTGTATCCTTCTTCTTCTGCTTCAACTTAGTCTCGTAGGCCATCAGATTGCCTAGGAGATCTTCCATGTTGAGCTCCTCCATTTCATTCGCCTCTTCGATGGCGGTGACTTTCTGTTCCCATTCCGGTCCAAGGGAACGAAGAAGCTTCCCTTGAAGCTCCCCGTTGATGAAAGTCTTCCCTAAAGCTTTCAAGTTATTTACTATGAGAGTGAACCTAGTGTTCATCTCACTTAAAGTTTCGTTAGATTTCATAGAAAAAGCCTCAAATTCTTGTGAAAGTAAATTGAGTTTAGAAGTTTTTACCTTAGAGGTACCTTCATGAGTTACCTCGAGTGTGTGCCAGATCTCGTATGCGGTGGCGCATTGCGAGATTCTGTTGAACTCCTCCGGGCTGAGCGCGCAATACAACGCGTTCATTGTTTTCGCGTTGAGAGAGAGCTCCCGGATCTGCTGCTGCGAGTATCCTCCGGCGGGTTTCTCTGGGATGTCGAAGGGGGTCTCGCACCTGGCCCAGACTGTGAAGTCGGTGGCTTGAAGCCACGTCTTCATCCGCAACTTCCAGTAGGTGTAGTTGTTCCCATCAAAGTAGGGCGGACGGGTTGTGGACTGCCCCTCGGAAATCCTGCTTGTGGAACAGCTTCCCTCCATGTGATCTTTCCGCAGATGTTACTCCTGTCGGCGGAAAACCTGCTCTGATACCAATTGAAAGTTCCCTTCTAGGAGGGGGTGACGTAATAATTGCGGAAATAAATATAAACAATATCACAAAATAGGCAATCACAAAATGTACACAAGTAATTTTTAGGTGGAAACCCAAACCGGGTAAAAACCACCACCTAACCCTCTCGAGTTAGGATTTTCCGATCAACCTAGTTGATCAAATCCACTAACCGAATCACTTTGAACGAGGGTGATTCAACCTCAATACAACCACGCTACAAGTACGAGGGTAGCGTTCCTCAACCCCTTCTCTCCACGAGAAGGATTTTGTCCCACGAAGGAGACGGGAATTCGCAAAGCGAATACCCAACCAAAAGACAAAGATAAAAGAAACAATAGTCCTATAGAGCCAACAAAGTAATTAAACCTAGCTTCTATAGGAAATAGGAAACTCCCCTTTGCAAGGAGTGCGTCGATGATGACGCGGTGCGTGTGCCACGCGACGGCGCTACGTCGCTCTCGTTATCAACAGCGGGAGAGCGGGCGCGCGAAGGCTTGATGCTCTCAAGAGAATGAAACTAGAGCTTGGAGAGCAAGGGCCTCAATTGGACACAAAAGAGTGGAACTAAGTTGCTTAGGTGTGTCTCTTGTTTCTCTTAGTGTGTATCTTGTGTGTTTTTGAGTTGCAAAGACTCCCCTCTATTTATAGAGGCCTTAGGAAGGCTTTGGAAGGCTTAGGAAGGGTTCTATAGCCGTTGGGAACAAAGTCCAAGTGAATCAGCCCGAAATCAGGAACAATCATTGTTCTGACAGGCTTATCAGACGTCTAATTATAGCATCAGACGTCTGGAAGTTCACTATAAGACGTCTGATTCAAAGGTCAGACGTCTGATTTTGGGCGGGTCTCTCTCTGACTTGGATCAGATCTAAACAGGGTTTTTGTGCAAGGCCATCAGACGACATGCAAGACGTCTGGCACTATGTCTGGACGTCTGGAAACCTACTTTTACTGTGGGAATTGATTTCCAAACGTTGGAACGGCTAGAAAATCTCTGAGAAGAGATTTTGGGTCAGTCGAGGCAAAACGGTCATTTATCAGACGTCTGGAAAGGCCTAAGGACGTCTGATAAGGCTCTAACGGTCATATTCTTGAGTGTCTGCTAAGCCAGCCAATGGTCCACTAATTTGACGTCTGGCAAATCCATCAGACGTCTTCTAAGACGTCTGGTATAAGGTCTGGACGTCTGATTTCATCAGACAGAACTAACTATGTCCAGCCTAACAGTTATCAGACGTCTGAAACAACAGTCAGACGTCTTAAAATACATTATCAGACGTCTGGAAAGTCTGTTTGAACCCTATATTGATTTTCTAAGTATTCTACAGAAAACCTAAGTATCCTAGGGTTGTACCGGTGTTCCTAGGACTACTGTTAGGGTTCTTTGAGGCTCTTTAACATAATTTTCTAAGGAAAATAAAGAGCAAGAAAAATAAAGATAAAAGTACATGAAAGGATTAAAAAGAATCTATCCTATTCTTCTTGTCTTCTATCTTCAATCTGTCGCTCCACGCGAACCTCCTCTATTTTCCGTCAAGCTCCTCCAATCCGTCCTGGATGCGAGCTCGAGTTCCGTCTAAACACGTCTTCATTTGCAATTGACCTGAAATCTAGGACTCAAATTGCAAATGTTAAATAACACGTGTTTTGTTATCATCAAAACAAATGATCGTGGTGCTCTAGCACCAACATATCTGGCCTAGTATTTGTCTTTCATATGGCCAATCTTGCCACAAAACGTACATGTATGTGGTCTGCTAGCCTGACCACGTCCACGACCACATCCATTAGTGGAAGGTGTACCACGACCTCCACGTCCTCCAGATGCAACCAAGGCTGTCGTCTAACCAGTCGAAGCAATGGATTGTGGCTTGATCACAATTCTACTCAACCTGCTATAACCTCCTTCAAGGAGGGGAGATCAGAAAGAGCAAGAATCTAGCCACAAGCGCCCTCATACTCAGGTCTAAGTCCGCTGAGAAACTGCAAGGCTTCATACTTTTTCTTATACTCCCTCTGACTTGCACATGTGTAGATAGGCCATGCAGCAGTATACTTCTCAAGTAGTCCCTTGAGATCAGTATAATACTGCACAAGTGTATGGTCCTCCTGGCAAAGCCTCCTCAGATCATGATGAATCTGAAACACCCTGCTAAAGTTCTTCCCATGCGAATAGGTAGTGTGGAGTAAATCCCACATCTCATTTGTTGTCATGTGATACATAATGCTATCACCAATTCCAGGGGAGACGGTGTTCATGATCCATGACCTGACCATCGCATTATCTGTCTTTCATGATGCATACTTGCCAGTCTTGTTCTCTGGCTCAGATTCAAGGAGCAAATGCTCCTTGTCATGACCCTCCACGGTCATGAAAAAGGTTTGAAACCACCATGCATAGTTGGTCTCATCAAGCTTCACAATCGGTACAAAGAAAGGGTTCTTGTAGGACCCGGAATCTCTCGTGGTAATTGATGAGACCTTAGATTCTTGCGTGCTCATCGTGCCCATTGGAGATCAGGAAAACGAGTACTGACTGGTTCTGAACGACAAAAAATTCAGACTTCTTGTTTCTGAGAAATCATGTCAAGGTAGGGTTCTCTTCCTTGATTGAGGCAGATACACGTCAAACGTAGCAAGATCCCATAGCCCCTTGCGACTGGGCATTGGCACGCACTAGGGCTAAAGGGGACCCCTCGCAGCATCGCCCAAGGGAGCTCAGGGCCCTCCTTGCCGGCATCCTGGTGTAGCTGCTCCCCAGCGGTGGTGGCGTTGGGTGCTATGATTGCAGCGGGGTTAGGGACCCTTGGTAGGAATGCTAGGCATGCTCCTAGTCGCTACAGGTGATTGCCTGAGGTGCTTGCGACTGGCTGAGGTTGCTGGTGCCGTTGGCAGTGAGGTTGCTATTGCCCGTGGTTGTCGGTGATGAGGAGAGAGGAGAAGGGTTAAGGTGGAGTTAGGCGGCTTTGTGGGTGGGATACTGGAGCAACAGCGTAGGGTTGCGACTCTGATACCAAGTTAAGGGAATAGAATTGCTTAATCTTGAAAAGAAACCCTAACACCTTTTTTATAAGAGAGGTGGAAGGGAAAATATTAACAAAAGTCCACACAAAAATAAGAAATAACAATAAAACATGTGGGAGGCCTACAACAATCCCAAAAGCACTAAAACAACTGCAAAATGTGCTGACCTTTGTGTAGAACATCAATTTTATGTTTCCTTGTAAATATCTATTTTATTTAGACTTCACAAGGCTTTAACGTTTGTTGGTCATTTCACAAGTTGCTTATCATTTTAATAAGGTTCTTGAAGGACGATCCTATCGGTTGCTACACCCTTGGGTTGGAATTGTTAACCGCTCCCAGGCAGACATAAATAGGAATGTTGACATGATTGTTGCAAGAAGAAAAGAACAAGAATATTTTTCAAGCAGTCCTGATTATGGACACCTAGCTAGTAAAATGGGTTCAGAATATTTGGCAACGCTTCTCTCAAAGGTAAAGTCTCAGTATTTGCTGGTGAAAGGTCTGCTCCTTGTTCTTCTTGAAAACTTTATCTACCATTCTGTTGCAGCACCTAGAATCTGTAATTAGGGCAAGAATACCAAATATTACATCCTTAATCAACAAGACTATCGATGAGCTAGAAAAGGAGATGAACCAAGTTGGTAGACCGATTGCTGCTGATGCAGGAGTAAGGAAGCAAAATTTGCTCTTGTGAATTAATATTAATTTTTTTAATGTAAGTTGCTAATCTTGTTCTTTTTGGCAATATAGGCTCAACTCTATTCCATATTAGAGCTCTGTCGCATATTTGATCGCATATTCAAAGAACATCTAGATGGCGGGTAAAAATAATCTCCTCAATTCTTTGTCTTTTGCATGCAATTTTACGTGAAGAATTTTGAAGCTGATGCATTTTCTTGACGATTTTATCTCTTCCAATGCCTCTCTCTTGATTATTTTCTTCCCTTTATTGGTGCATTGGTTCTGAAAGGAAAAATCTCCTTTTGACTGCTAGTTCTCTTCTATATTATTAGAATTGTTTGGGTTGTTTTTGGCCAAATTACGAGAAATTTTTATGGTCTTTTACTGACTCTGCTATATTAATGCAGACGGTCTGGTGGTGATCGGATTTATTTTGTATTTGATAACCAATTGCCAGCTGCACTCAAAAAGCTTCCATTTGATAGGCATCTCTCGGTTGACAATGTAAAGAAAGTTGTTTCACAGGCTGATGGTTATCAGCCCCATCTGATTGCTCCTGAGCAAGGTTATCGTCGATTAATTGAAGGCGCTCTTGATTACTTCAGAGGCCCAGCAGAGGCATCAGTTGATGCAGTAAGTAAATTTGGAACTAGGGTCTAATCTTTATCACCTCCCAACACCCACACTCCTCTAGGGAAGAAGTTAGTCTCAATCCTTACTTTAGTTATTCCATGCATATTAGTTCCATTACAGGCAGACAAAAATAGTCATGATCCATATGTTAGAGTGATCTCTGTTATGTTAATTACCTTGGTGTTCTCAGGTCCATGGAGTTTTGCAGAACCTTGTGAGGGTATCAATTGGAGAGACTGAGGTAAGCATCTTGTAACCAAAAGATCAATGCATCACACTTGTTGAGTTTGTGTAACTTCAATTCAGAGTAATCAATTCCTAGGAACTGAAGAGATTTCCCACACTTCAAGCTGAATTAGCTGCTGCCTCATTTGAAGCCCTAGAAAAATTCCGTGAAGACGGTCGTAAGACAGCTATGCGATTGGTTGAAATGGAAAAGGCTTATCTGACAGTTGATTTTTTCCGAAGACTTCCACAAGAACCTAGTAAACCTGCAAATCCTAACAATTCTTCAAACCCTAATAACCCTGCAAATCCTGCTTACACCTCAAACCATCCAAGTTATCGGTATTCAGATCCTCACTTCAGGAGGATAGCATCCAATGTATCTGCATATATAATGATGGTCCTCGAGACACTAAAGAATACCATTCCCAAAGCTGTTGTTCATTGCCAAGTGAGAGAAGCCAAGTTGTTTTTGCTAAACCATTTCTACAATCAAATTGGGAGGAAAGCGGTATGCAAATATCCTTAATATATTCGTCATCACAAATTCTTAATTGTAAGTTACATGTGTAGCTTATTGTGTTTTTGTGACATAGGGAAAAGACTTAGCAAGGCTATTGGATGAGGATCCAGCATTGATGGAGCATCGTATACAATGTGCCAAGAGGCTTGAGTTGTACAAGAATGCCAAGGATGAAATTGATTCAGTTGCATGGGCAAGATAGACTTTGGTGAAGTCTAAACAACATCAAATTTGTTGCATAGAGTGAATAACGGAAACATAGAAGCTTGGTGGCCTCTTTTTGCATCAGCTTGCATCTACACACTGCCATTGTTGATTATGCTACAAGATACATTTTGTTACTCTTCCCTATTTCACCCATTTATTCTTTTCCCTTGATTCATTGTATATTGAAAGTTGGTTAGACTTTTTGCTACCCACCTACAAACTGCTATCCATTTTCCTTGTGTCCATTTTAGCCTCATTGCTTTATTTGAACATGTAGAAAAATAATCACAAGATAGTTGCATACATGGGATTTACATGGAAAACCCTTGTAACAAGAGGGAAAACAACACCAACAAACACTTCGCTAGCACCCACTAGCATCTACGGTTTATCTTCCCTAAACATCATCAAAGAGAAACAATGGGGTGTGTGTCCAATATAAAGACATCCAAGTCTAAATGGATCCGCACCCAAGATCCATTTATCCAGTTATAATTGAACACTCCCTCCAAGATGGGCATACAAATCAAATGTGCCTAGTTTGCTAATTATCTCGTTGAATTGGATAGAAACAAGTCCTTTCGTGAAGATATTTGCAACTTGATCACAATTTTTTATATATGGTAGACACAATGTCCTAGCATCAATCATCTCTTATATAAAATGTATGTTGAATTTAATGTGTTTTGTACAATTATGAAAGATGGGGTTATTAGCAAGGTTGATAGCTGGCTTGTTATCATAGTAGAGCTTCACGGTAGTACTTAGTTCAATGCCAATATTAGAAAGAAAAATCTTTACCCAAAGCATCTCTACAGCTTAAAGAGCGATAGCTCTGTATCCAACCTTTGCACTTTATCTAGCAACAGTTGGTCATTTCTTCTCTAAATAATGTTCCCTCTAACATATAAACAATACATGGTAGTAGATCGTTTGTTAAGAGAACATGCTTAGTTAGCATCAATGTAAGCTTTAATGTTAAGTTCCATATATATTGCTTAGGAAGTGAGGATTAATGGGAAGACATCAGTATTAAGCAAGGGGTGATTGGAAACAAGTTATGTTAACCAAGTGGATACACATGGGCCTTGTTTAAGTTGACTCAATGGGTTACAAGCTAAATACCACAAAGAGATCTTCTTCTATATATGATGGTATGATTAAAGGATGTATATTGAACCATTATTAAAAGAAGAGCTACAAAAAACATAATTGAGCAAGGTTCCTAAAGTTGTGCTGCATTCAGTTGGATAGGTCATGACATATTGACTATGCAATACACAAGTGAGGATGCGAGTGTGTATATAGCTTTGCATTTTTAACTAAAAATGCAAATAATTATTAAATATTTCTTCATTTTGATAGAATTTGTTTCATATATGCTAAATATATGGAAAATCAAAATTATATTAACATAAGATCAAAATGCATCGAATTGTTTGTTGATAGGGCTTTTCAGGAGATTAAAGTGTCTCGTTGTAGCAAAGTCTCCTAAATCGTTCTTCAACAAATATAATTTATAACTTGAATATCTAAAAGTAAAATTCGAGGTTGAACATAGGGAGCAAGTAGGAATTCACACACTAATCCTAATTAATGTATAAATGAGCACAAGGAATTAAGCCAAAAATAGTTATCAATGAATACTATCTACTTAAAATTGATCTTCAATGCAGAACATGAGTACATCAAGAGTTTAATGAAGTAAAAAGATGTCTAAGGAAAAATAATGGTGGTTTAAATCACCAATTATTAGTTTAGATACATATATATACTAATTACTCAATAATCTAAATAAATGAACAGTATCAACCACTTTAAATCCACGCAAGCTTAGTGTATAGTATACTATGTCAGAGGCAATCAGACGATGGAACACCCAATCAGACGGCTTAAACAACCCTTTTGCTATAGTGCATTTGCACTATTCATCTTCTCTTCTTTTTCTTCTTTTTTTTTTCCCTTTAGCTCCTCTTTTTCTTCTGAGTCCTTTCCTTCACAACACACAGGGAGCCAAGGCTTTTAATGACTAAGTGAGAGAGTGCACGCACCTTGAGGCACATGTACAGAGAGTAAAACCCTCCCCCACTTTCTCTCACAATTTCCTTCATCTTCCTCTCCCTACTTTCTCACATAATCTGGTTAACAGATTCGGGTACATGGACCAGGCTACCGACAGTGAAAGGTAGCCGAGGAGTGCGTATGGTTGAAGATGGGACCTCACCCCGTGTTCTGAGGCAAAGGGCCCAAAACACAAAATCAATTTATCTGTTAG
This sequence comes from Thalassia testudinum, assembly GCA_037157565.1. NCBI lineage: Eukaryota > Viridiplantae > Streptophyta > Magnoliopsida > Alismatales > Hydrocharitaceae > Thalassia > Thalassia testudinum. The sequence continues at coordinate 29,340,057 of JAZHRO010000073.1, forward strand.
TGCCGCCACTTCCCTTCATGAGGTGGGACTAAGTCCCACTCTCTTCTTCGTGCATTTGCAGCAGAGGAGGCTTCCTCAATTGGAGCAGCAGCAGGTGGTGGAACCTTCAATTGACCACCTGGGAGTGGTCCTGGGATGTTTCTGCGTAGCCTGGGGGTGTCACTTGGGGCGTACGCGACTTGGAGCTCGAAGAACAACGTCGGAGATAAGGCGCCGCGGTAGAGAATGGAGAGCACCTGAGAATCAAGAACACAGCCTCTCGGCCACATTAAACAAGCTCATAAGCATTGTCGGAAGTTGTAGATTGTGTCGGCGGTGTTTTCGTGATGGTTGGTGAAGCGTGGAGGTCGGACGACTCGGGGAAGGTGGTGTAGAGATGGTTCTTTCGGTGGATGGCTTGGGAGGTTGAGGGGCCTAATAAAGTTAGGGCTTTTGGTCGTGGGCGCATGGCGAAAGTTGTGAGGGTGTTGGTGACGTGGTTGGACGTGTGTAGTGAGCGAATGACCTCGCCAGAGAGGTGGTCGGAGCGGAGGAAGATGACAGTGAATGGTGTGTCGAGGGGTTGTTGTTGGGTTTTAAATAGAAGGCTAGAACCTAGGGAGAAAGAGGGACCTAACTAACCTACTCTAATTGGAAGAAAGGGACGGAGAGGCACCAACTTTGATTGGTCGACGTCGTGGAAGGTGAATACTTCGAAGAGGGAGACGGCGGCGAGAAAAGGGTTGGAGATGCCAGGGCTTTGGTTGGCCACTGTTGGAGGAAGATGAGGAAGATTGCTACATTCCAATTTGGCTGTTGGAGGTATGGATGAGAGAGATCGAGAGGGCCGTCGAAGCATAGGTCGAAGCCGGCCGTGGGAGTGAAAGAAGAGGGATTTGTGGCCTTAAACCTAGCTAAGGAGAACAGCCTTGCGACTTGGGTCCTTAAATAGTTTTAAGAGAGCTTTACCAAGCTTGGAGATCAAGATTGGAAGCTTTGAAGCTTCGTGAAATATGAGACCCACTCCAAATGATTCGCATGAGCTTTTGGATGGATTTGGAAGGTCATGAAGAGGTTCAAATGGAAGAGGATCTTGTCATGAGTCCTTCCATTTTTGGGAGAGATCTGCCAACGAATCAGAGAGAAATCTCTGATTGAAGGTCACCGGAGTAGGAGTTCCTCTGCGATAATGGTGGAGGGACTTGAATGCAAAGAAGATGAAAAACTTAGGGACCCATTTGTAAGGAATTCAAAAAGTTATGGGTGCGTATGTGATCAAAAGAGTCAGACTTGAATGAAATGCAAACTAGGTCAATATGAACTCTGATTAGGCTCAAATTTTGGTACAAACCTAATTTGAACCCAAGGAATCTGATGGTGAATTCGAATATAGGTTTTGATCAAATTTAACTGGATAATTTATACATAAACCCAAATTAGGGTAATTATCTGTCTGAGACTCTGTTTTAGGTCAAATTGTGTTTCAATGGTTAAAGAAAGCATAACAAACCTTATAGAATATTTTTATATGATTTTTAAAAGGTTTAGGTAAATTTTATCCTGACCGGAACCTCAATTACTTAAGTAGGTCTGTTTTTAAGGTTTTAGATGTCCATTAATTCTTGAAACATGCGAAAACCTGTTTTTGTTTGCACAGATCCACTTATTAGACATTTATCACCATTTGACCTTCATTTAATCCTTGGGAAATCCCATGATTTCTCTATAATTAGGATATTATGTTAAAACTGCATATTACCCCTATTTTCATGCATTTCTCTCAAAAAGGATATGCAATGAGTTATGGTCTTCTAGCAGTTATGTAGGAGCATTTATCAATTGATTATGACTAATTAAAGCTAGATATGGCTGATGGTGATGTTATCATCATTGCTTAATGGCTATAACACAAAGGATTGCTTAGACGGATATCCATTTACAAGATAGCTCTATCTCAAAGTTGGCAATATACATGGGTGAGTGTACCTTTAGTTGGACCCATTATGCAGTCTTAACCGCATATGAGACCACTTGGTTATAGTTGCTTTGAAGGCACAACATAGGCCTATTTAGAAACACACTTGGTCTATGTGGCCAACTTCCTAAACTATGCAGGCATTGAATCGCCTTATGTAGGCGATACTCCTTTTCTATTAAGGAGAAAAGGAGTTAATACAGCCTAGTAGGGATAAACAAATCACACAGACAACTATTCTACTCTCTTCTTACTAGTTCTCCGTCATTAAGTTTATTCTTACTTTCTTCTCCATTCCACCCGCATATAACTGGTCTTTTGGTAGCTCATAAGGGAAAGAAGAATAAGACAAAGCTTAAAGAGGCAAAAAAGCTAGAGATATCTTATGGTAGTTTACTAACAACATATTTTGGTCAATACCTGTATAAATCTATACTAGACATTGTTCACTTTGACGAATATATAAAAGTATATATGTATGTGATGGAGATACATATATTTGTCGTGCTTAGATAGGTGCCAATGTCAACTGTTTGATAGTGAGGAAAGATAAGTGCTTGGTGAGCTGAGGTAAGCAGGTCATCACATGATCTCTATTACGATCCAAGCCTCCACTCTAGTAGGAATTCAAACCAATTTCCTGCAACTTACGTAAGATCCATGGTTGTCCAACACAGAATCATAAAACATATCATTACATGGCAAACATAGTCACACATCATGCATTAAAGGAAAGAAATAAATGGAAAGCTGAAACAAGGTCTATGTAAGAAGAGTTCACGACCAACAGTTCACAGCTATCACTAAATAATAATGAACAAGTTATAGAAAAAAATGATATTAAAAAAAAAGAAAGGAAAGGAAACTAAAGTGAGGTAGCCCTTATAGACTAGCAACAATGCAAAGCTCCAACCAGTAGTGTCTCCTCTTACAGCCACAACCTAGTTGCTGCTCACTAAAACTTAATTATATAGGCCAAATAGAAATTGTCTGCAAAAGCTAAGTAGAGTAGGAAAACATTATAATAAACAAAATTAGAAGAGATATAGAAGAACAAGGAATGGGTACTGATTTCATTATGTCCTTTAATTATTCATTTATTACTCAATTGTTTAGTTATGAGTGCTCCTTTTTTGTCGATCAATATGTCAACACATATTCATGGGTTCATTATCACAAGGATGCAGCTGTAGGTTTCATTCCTTATAGAAGTGGGTTCTTTACTTTTATTTATCAAGCATATTAATGTCACAATTCATAATGCATAATTCTATGCAACCGCAACCATTCCATCTAGTCAATAGTTTAATCAATTTGGCATTATGCAATATTTGGTTGCCACATGTCACTAAGCATCAATTAGTTTCATCTATTAGTTGTCCCTTATTTATTAAAGTAATTCCCATGATTGATGCCAAAAATCAAATTATAATTCACCACATAATTACATATATAATGTTGCATAAATGAACATTCAATTAGGTTATTAGACATCATTTAACATGTCACCATTTTCTATCCAAGTTTAACCAATTACAAGCATCAACATTTGTTATTCAAGTACTTGAGTAAACATAAGCAATCTAGTAAAATTGGACTCTAATACTCAACAAAAGAATGGGGTTGAACACGTAATAATTAGGCCAATCACAATTGAATATTGCATTAGGATCATTAAAGCATAGCACGAGGTTAGGAATATTCTACCTAATGTCATTAAAAGTCAACTTAACTTCAAGGTATAGGTTAGAGGCTCCTTGTTATGTCCTAACCCCTCACCATAGTAGGAATCTGGATCAATATTTCCCAAAGATCCATAGTTGTGCAACGAATAATCGTAAAGCACATACATGCACAATATTATAGTTGCCTATCAAGCAAGTTGAAAAGAACTAGGTTTAATGTTGAAATAAAATCTAACTATCATAGGTCTAATAATCAGAGTTCATAAACATCACTAAACAAGAAAGAGTACAAGTACCAAAGAAAATACTACTAAAATAAAAATGGAAAGACAGGCACTAAGTTAAGACTAAGTGAGATAACCCTCATGGACCAGTTATGATGCAAAACTCAGACCAACACCATCCCATCCTGTAGTTGTGGCACCTTGCTACTAGTTACCAAGACTTGAATACAGAGTCTAAATAAAGAGTACTAGTAAATGTTGAGTAGAGTAGTTAAACTGTATACAATATAAATACTAAAGAAAATGTTGTTAGTTCAACTACTCATATAAAATATTTTGATGATTTTACAAAATGTAGAAAATGAAATAATAAATAAAGCGTAGCATATTGTTTTCTCTCTATAATAACATATTTGCAGGAATTCAAAAAGCTTTCCAAGACGGGAGATTAAAAGCGTGAAGACGAGTAGCAAAAGTATTAGGTCTTAGGCTTTTTTCATGTAAACTTTCAAAGGTTGTAATTTTCATCTTATTTGAGTCTAGAAATACTGTAAAGAGCCCCCAAACATAACCTATAAATAGCTAACTTAGGCTCTCTACACTTAGGATAAATTAGAAACAAAAAAACCCAACACTTATACTTTTATCAGACGTCCATTAAAAAGTCCAGACGTCTGATTTTCCATCATAAGACGTCTGACATGTGTATCAGACGTCTAATTTCAAATATTTCTGCCTTTGTTCATCTCCTCATAAACATCAGTCGAAGGACCTCACTTTCAGACGTCGATAACCGTTCACAGACGTCTGATCCTTTACCCAGACGTCCTCATACTAACCGTTAGACTTTTTATCGGCAAAAATAATTTCTAGACGTCTTGACACACTTACAGACGTCTGCCTTTGAACCGTTGGCCATGATTTTCTGTGCGTATCTGTCTATGGCCACATAATCTTTTGGCAGAAGCAGGAAGGAAGAGTATTTAGGTTTCCAGACGTCTGGTAATGTCCTCAGACGTCCATAACGACGTCTGATCCTCTAAACCTAGAACCCTGTTTGGATCCGATGATAACAGGAACGAATGTACCATTCATTAGACGTCCAGTAAAATAATCAGACGTCTTATGACATAATATCAGACGTCCTTCTTTTGATCCAATAGAGTCCGTTTAGGATATCTTGCAATATTAGACGACCATAGTAAAAATCAGACGTCCTGTAAGACGTCTGATATTAAAATTAGACGTCTGATGTTGCTGTCAGAATCATCATTGCCCTGATTTTGTGTGGATTTCGTCCTAAACTCTTGGGATTTGTCTCCAACGGCTAGAAGAGCTCTCCCAAGTGTTCTTGAAGGTTCCAAACTTGCCTATAAATAGACTACAACTCTTCTTTGGCAAAATACACCTCTTGAGATACAATTCCATTAGAAAAATCTCTTGCTCACTACTCTAAGCTCCATCTTGTCCTTGTGCTGTGCTAATACTCTGATAAAAGGGCAAATCCATACTCCCGGCTCGCTCCGTTCTACAAATCATCAGGGAGTTCTTTTCATGCTTACTAGATAAGAAAGCAACTAAATTATTGGGGTGCTCTATAGGTGTTATTTTTACTTGTTAATTTCTGTATTTTGGGTATCCGGCCTGTCGGGTCCCCGTCTCTTCATCTTGAAGAGAGAAACCTCCGTTTAGGGATCGGAGGTGGGAATTGTAATTGAGGTACACTACCCTCGTTTAAGTAGTGTGGTTAGTGAATTGATCACCTTGTGATCGAAAATCCTAAGTCAAGAGATTGGCTTAGGTGGTGGTTTTCACCCATCTTGGGTTTCCACCTAAAAATAATTGAGTATATTGTGTGATTGAATTTGTTGTATTACAATACAATATAATTTCACTATTCACCCCCCCTCTAGTGCAATTTCATTTGGTATCAGAGCAGGTTTTCCGCCTACAAGAGTAACATCCGCGGAAAGATCACATGGAGGGGAAGGCGATTTCCACAAGCAGATTGGAGGGGCAATCCACCACTCGACCACCACTCTTCGAAGGAACCAACTACACCTACTGGAAGCTGAGAATGAAGATGTGGCTTCAAGCCAACGATTTCTCCATTTGGGAGAAATGCGAATCCGCATACGTCATTCCCGAGAAACCAGAAACTGGTTACACAGTGGAGCAAATCCATCACCTTGGACTGAATGCCAAGGCAATGAACTCACTCTACTGCGCTCTCAGCTCGGAGGAATTCAACCGCATCAGCCAATGCGAAACCGCCCACGAGATCTGGAGAACCTTGGAGGTTACTCACGAAGGTACATCTAAAGTTAAATCCTCAAAGATAAACTTGCTATCACAGGAATTCGAAGCTTTCTCTATGAAGGAGAATGAAAGACTTGGGGACATGTACACCCGATTCACGTTAATCGTGAATAACCTCAAGTCTTTAGGAAAGACATTTATAAAGGGGGAGCTTCAAGGGAAGCTCCTTCGCTCCCTTGGACCTGAGTGGGAGCAAAAGGTAACGGCAATAGAAGAAGCCAACCAAGTAGAGGATCTAGACATGGAAAATCTACTTGGGAATCTCATGGCTTACGAATCAAAAATGGAGCAAAAGAAGAAATCAACCTCATCGGAGCCAAAGAAGAAGACCTTAGCCTTCAAAGCTACGTCGGATGATGAGGTAAGTACCGATGACGAAGAATTTGTTTTATTAGCTAAAAAGTTTAAAAAGTTTCTCAGAAATAGAAGAGAGATCAAGGGAAAGAAAAGAGAAGAAGATCCTCTAATTTGCTATAATTGCAAAAAGAGAGGTCACATAAGGAAAGATTGTCCCTTACTCAAAAGGGATGATGAGAAGAAACACAAGAAGCCTTCTGACTACAAGAAGATCTCCAAATCGAAAGGATTCAAGAAGAAGGCGTTTCAAGCAACATGGGATGACTCCACCTCCGAAGAAGAAGAGGAGGAGGAAACAAATGAAGAAACGGCATGCTTGGGACTAATGGCAACAAATGATGGTTCCGAGTCTGAATCTGAGGAACCTGAGGTAAACCCCTACTCTTTGGATGAATTACAAGATGCCTTTGATTCACTATATATAGATCTTAAGAAAACTAAAACCCAAAGCAAGGCTTTAAAAGAAGAAAAGTTAGAAAATAAGAGATTAATCAATGATCTTGAAGAAAAGAATCTAATTCTTACAAAAGAAACCACTGCTTTAAATATGCAAATAAAAAATCTAATGATTGAGAAAGAGTCATTAACAAATGATTTGTATACAGCAATGAGTGAACAAAAATTTTTAGATAGAGAAGAATTACTCGACAAAATCCATGTGCTTGAAAAATCAAACTCTTTTAAAAAGGATGAAAATGGCTTACTTAGAGTAGAAATTAGGGCATTAGAAGATAAACTAGATATAATGAAAATAGAGATAAATCATCTCAAAGAAAAGTCAAACCAACTTCTTGAGGACCTAGCTAAATTTACAAAGGGGAATGATAACTTGGACAAACTCATTGCCCATCAAAAACCTTCCTCAAGTAAATTTGGATTAGGCTTTTATGAGCCTAGTCAAAGTGAGCCAAAAAGGGACCCTCCTCTAAAGGAGAACACTAACAAATACGGATCCACTTTACAATGGATACCGAAAAGACAACTCTCACTTTGTTTTGTAGGGATGAAAGGACATCATAATGTCAAAAATTGGATATACAAAATGAAGGATGGACGACTCAAATTAGAAAGACCTATAGAAACACCAAGTCACAATCGAAGATCTTTTGTAGGAGGAAGAAGGTCTACAAGGAGGAAGACAAGGAAACCTCCACCACCAAGGAGGCCGATGGGTGATGGACTCCGGATGCTCCAAACATATGACAGGAGACAAGCACCTATTTTTGGACCTCCAACCTACGGATGGAGGAACAGTTACATTTGGCAACAACCACAAGGGTCATATTATTGGCCTTGGTAAAATAGGTAACCCTCTCTCTCCCATCTCAAATGTTTCTCTAGTTAAAGGTCTAAAACATAATCTTTTAAGTGTAAGTCAAATATGTGATAAGGGTTTTAAAGTAGTGTTTACTTCTAAAATGTTTGAAATTATGCATGCATTAACCAATGAAACCCTTCTTATGGGAACTAGATTTAAAGACATTTATGTTGTAGAATTTGATAAAAATGGCACTTATGAATGTCTTATAGCAAATGATGAGTTAAGTATATGGCATAAAAGACTAGGACATGTTCATATGAAGCTGGTTCAAAAATTAGCTAAACATGAACTAGTCCGAGGTCTTCCTAAAAGAAAATTTTTAAATGAGCTTGTTTGTGATTCATGTAAATTAGGTAAGATTATAAAATCTAGTTTTAAAAGCAAAGAAGTTATATCCACATCAAGACCTTTAGAACTACTTCACCTAGATCTATTTGGACCAACAAAATATGAGAGCCTCAGTGGATGCAAATATTGCCTTGTAATTGTAGATGATTTTTCGAGGTTTTCATGGGTCTCCTTCTTGAGATCTAAAGAAAGAGTGTTTTCTGTCTTTTCTATTTTTTGTAGGAAAATTCAAACTGAAAAAGGCTACCAAATCACTCGTATCCGTAGTGATCATGGGGGCGAGTTTGAAAATTCCTTGTTTGATGATTTTTGTCTAGAGCACGGTATTGCTCATGAGTTCTCTTTTCCTCGAACACCTCAACAAAATGGGGTGGTTGAGAGAAAGAACCGTACTCTTCAAGAATGTGCTCGAACATTGCTCATAGACTCGGGGTTACCGAAGTATTTTTGGGCTGAGGCGGTTAACACGGCTTGTTACGTGTTAAATCGCACCTTAATTCGATCCGGATTGCGAAAAACTTGTTTTGAACTATACTATGGGAAAATACCCAAAATTAGTTATTTTAAAGTTTTTGGATGTCGATGTTTTGTCTTGAATACCCGCTCTAATTTAGATAAATTTGATGCCAAAGGTGAAGAAGCCATCTTTATTGGTTACTCCTCACGTAGTAAGGCATATCGGGTTTTTAACAAGACCACATTAACAGTGGAGGAAACCCTTCATGTCTCCTTCGATGAATCTCCTCATTCCTCCATTGACCGAGTCAATATGGATGATGAAGATGATTCTACTATTGATGTGTCTAACATTCCAAACTCCAATATCCATAATCTTCCAAAAGATTGGATATATCAAAGGGATCATCCCGAAAGTCAAGTCATTGGAAGTGTTTCTGATGGCGTTAAAACCCGATCTCGTTTTAGTTGCACCTTTGGTCTCTCCGCCTTTGTATCTCAAGTTGAACCGAAGAGTGTCGAGGAAGCATGCTCCGAAGAAACTTGGATGATGGCCATGCAGGAGGAACTCAACCAATTCCAAAGGAATGAAGTTTGGGATCTAGTACCTAAGCCTGAAGGGCAAACGGTAATAGGTACCAAATGGGTATTCCGGAACAAGTTGAATGAATCCGGTATAGTTATTCGAAATAAGGCTCGGTTGGTAGCACAAGGGTACAACCAAGAAGAAGGAATTGATTTTGATGAGACCTACGCTCCCGTAGCTCGACTCGAATCAATTCGCATGCTTCTTGCTTATGCCGCCTTTCTTGGCTTTAAACTCTTTCAAATGGACGTTAAGAGCGCGTTTCTTAACGGATTCATTAAGGAGGAAGTTTTTGTAAAACAACCTCCTGGTTTTGAGTCTCATGATAAGCCTCATTTTGTCTACAAATTAAACAAGGCACTATATGGTCTAAAGCAAGCTCCTAGAGCTTGGTATGAAAGGCTCAAAGAGTACTTGTTAAATGCAAAATTCTCTATAGGGGAAGCTGATTCCACATTATTCATTAAAAGAAAAGGAAAAGACATTTTATTAGCTCAAATATATGTAGATGATATTATATTTGGTGCTACTAATGAATCTATGTGTAGAAAGTTTTCAGAAATTATGCAGGAAGAATTCGAAATGAGTTTGATGGGTGAACTCAAGTTTTTCTTGGGCTTGCAAATCACTCAGCTCGAGATTGGAACCTTTGTGTGTCAATCTAAATACACAAAGGAGATGTTGAAGAGATTTGATATGAACAAAAGTAAAGGGAAGAACACTCCTATGAGTGTCACAACTTCCTTAGACTTGGACGAATCAGGTACGCCCATAGATCAAAAGCTCTATCGTAGCATGATTGGATCTTTACTGTATTTAACTTCCAGTAGACCTGATATTTTGTTTAGTACCTGCTTATGCGCTAGGTTTCAATCAAATCCTAAACAATCACACCTAAATGCTGTAAAACGAATATTTAGATATCTAGTTGACACATCTGATTATGGCTTATTCTACCCTAGGAGTCCACAATTCAACTTAGTTACATATAGCGATGCGGACTACGCAGGTAGCCGCACTGATAGGAAAAGTACTAGTGGGACGTGCCAATTCTTAGGCGAATCACTAGTCTCTTGGTTCTCAAAGAAACAATCTAGTGTAGCTTTATCAACTACAGAAGCTGAATACATAGCCGCTGCACTAGCATGTTCCCAAGTACTTTGGATGAAAAGTACTTTGAAGGATTTTAACCTGATATTTAATAAGATAAAAATATTATGTGACAATACTAGTGCTATCAACCTCTCGAAAAATCCCGTACATCACTCTCGCACAAAACATATTGATGTTCGACATCACTTCCTAAGAGACAATGTACTTAAGGGAGAAATCGAAGTTGAATTTATTTGTACTGAACTGCAGTTAGCTGATATTTTCACTAAACCTTTGAATTATGATCGCTTTAATTATATACGTAGGAAACTAGGCATATGTAAGCTAAGTGATATTTGAAGAATTTAGTGTTTTAATGGAACCTCTTTTGTCATGAGCATAGATTGAACCTTGATTTCACTAAGCCTTCATTCAAACATCCAAATGCACACTCTGTCCAATATCAGACGTCTGATTAAATAATCAGACGTCTTATACATTAAAATCCGTCGTCTAAACATCTGGGACAGACGACGATTTTATATATAACAAAATAGTAATTTCAGACGTCTGGTACTCCACACAGACGTCTGAACTGTCGTCCAAATGTGTTGACAGACGTCTATCTCGGAGACAGAACATGTACTGCCTGTCGGACGTCTGAATATATGGCTAGACGTCGTATGAATCGTCTGGCAGGAAAAACGGACGACCCTGTAACTTTTAACGAAAATCCAATAAGGTCTGTCTGCAGAAATCGGACGTCTAATATTAAATTTAGACGTCTTCATTGCCGTCTGAGTAAGAAATCAGACGACAACCTGGAGAATAAATGTTTTTGCTGGGGAGGATTCCTGCAGAAATCAGACGTCTATATTAGAATTAGTCGTCTGATTATTCGTCTGATGAATAAAACAGACGTCTCCCTGAAATAGGCAAAAATTCCTCTGCCAAATCCCGACGTCTGACATCGTTGACAGACGTCTGATCGGGGAAAAATCTGCGCGTCGCGGCTTTTCTCTGGACGGTTTGAGATGCAAATCTCCCCAACTTCAGGGGGAGACTTGCTCGGTGACCTTGGGATATAAAATCCCCTTCGCAAAGGTCCCACTCTCCTGTCCAAAATCCCTACCCCACACGATCTGCGCGCCGCTCTCCCTCACACCCGACGGCCCACAGCAGCAGCTGGCGAAGTTCTGCTCGCAGCCAGACGACCGTCGCGCCTCTTCGACGACTGACGGAACTGCTGCTCCTCTGCGCACGTCGTCCCTGCCTCTCGACTGCGCATTTGGAGGCTTCCCTCCTCCCGTGGGTATACCCTCTCAACGCCTAGGGCATTTTCATGCTCCTTTTACCCACGGCCTTGTAGCATCTAGTTCACTTCTTGATTCACTTGACCTACATGTGCATTTCATTGTCAGCCCTAACCCTCGGTCAAGAAAACCTTCTTAGCCCTAGCTGCATCTTCCATGGCAAGGGTATTACCTCATGAGGATCAAGCCGACTTTTTAGTGGCTTGCATCCAAAGGTATATTGCCACAACTACATGGCAGGTTGTATTGCCTCAAGGCATACTGCCACATATTTTTTTCATGATGATTACAGTGTTTCAAACTATGTTTTGGGTGAATGTTGCTTGGTTGAATGGTTGTTTCTTTTTTGCAGGTATTCCATTCTCAACTCACCACTCTTTTCTCCTAAACCTAACCACCCATTCCACCAAATATGCCTCCCCGTAGGAAGCAAGTTGAGGGATCTTCCAGTTCCTCTTCCACTTATTTGGCAGATCAATTGCGGGGTGACATCGCTAGGCAGCGATTTCGTCGTTTCGCGAATGCCAAAGTTAAATGCCCTCGTTTTATTGTTTGGAATGACTTTGCCCATTTGAACCTTCGGGAACACTTCCAAACTCTCCATCTTTTCCAATATTTTGACCGTCAATTCCACTCCGGCATTGGAACTCTTGGTGTGTTCCCTGATCTTTGCCATCTCTTTTATGCCAACATCGTTGAGGACTACAGCAACGATGAACTTGAACTCCATACCCGCCTATTTGGTCGTGAAATACACATCACATCTGAAACTATCTCTGACCTTCTAGCCATCCCCAATGAGGGAAATGATTTCAATGACATACTGAGGCAATACGACCCTGAAATCATCAATCAAGAGTTAGTTCTCCCGGAAAAATATGCTGAAAACCTTGGCACTCTACCGTGCAAAAATCTCAAACCCCTTCCACGTCTACTCTCTCGCATTTTTGGGTGGGACCTCCTAAACAAATCAGGAGGCTTTGATTACATCTCACGCCAACACAAGGCTCTCCTTTTTGCGGCCGTTCGTCATATTCCTTTCAATTATTGCCGCCTCATTGTTCGCGTCATGAATGAGGACCATGGGGCATCACTTCCGTTTGGGTCTATTCTATCCAAAATCTTTTCATCCCATCGGATTTCCATAACTGACCAAGCTGTTGACAAGAAAATTGAGCCTTACAACCGGGCCACAGCCGCCAAGATGCATATACTTAGAGAACATCTTGAGCCCGCCGACGAACCCATGGAAGAAGAGCCCCTTCCACCCTTTCCAGACTTCCATGAACCACGGCCCCTTCAAATAGAAGCTCCCCGCTCGAGCTTTGATGAAGCATGGGATCCAGCCACAGATTCCCTCTCCTCCGGCATCTCCCTCCTGCTGCGTCGAACCGGCGAGATGTACACCTACATGGGAAGCATGCGCCGCGACATCGACGAACTTAGATCAGATGTTCAAAATTTGCAGATAGGACAAGGACCCGCTCGTCGCCGCCGCCGCCAAGATCAAGAAGAATAGTTTTAGTGCTTCTATTTTTCTGTCTTTTATTCTAAGTTTGTATTAAGAGGCCTTGACTCTCTACTTAATATTTTTGGGAACAAATAGCTAGTCCATGCTTAAATATTTCTATTCCTAATCAATTTTCCTTAATGCCTTGTCATCTTTTAAACATGCAATTTTATTCACGCACTCTACTTTGTAGATATTACTCTTGTAGTTTGGATTTTGACTCCTTTTCAACAACCCTTCATGATGATATTCAAAAAGGGGGAGAAGAATGTAGGTAAGAAATTAAGGAATAATAAATAGATAAAGGCTATCAAGTACAACCTTTAGGGGGAGGAAAGAGGAACCTACAGCTATATTTTGAAAATCATCAAAAAGGGGGAGATTGTTAGTTCAACTACTCATATAAAATATTTTGATGATTTTACAAAATGTAGAAAATGAAATAATAAATAAAGCGTAGCATATTGTTTTCTCTCTATAATAACATATTTGCAGGAATTCAAAAAGCTTTCCAAGACGGGAGATTAAAAGCGTGAAGACAAGTAGCAAAAGTATTAGGTCTTAGGCTTTTTTCATGTAAACTTTCAAAGGTTGTAATTTTCATCTTATTTGAGTCTAGAAATACTGTAAAGAGCCCCCAAACATAACCTATAAATAGCTAACTTAGGCTCTCTACACTTAGGATAAATTAGAAACAAAAAAACCCAACACTTATACTTTTATCAGACGTCCATTAAAAAGTCCAGACGTCTGATTTTCCATCATAAGACGTCTGACATGTGTATCAGACGTCTAATTTCAAATATTTCTGCCTTTGTTCATCTCCTCATAAACATCAGTCGAAGGACCTCACTTTCAGACGTCGATAACCGTTCACAGACGTCTGATCCTTTACCCAGACGTCCTCATACTAACCGTTAGACTTTTTATCGGCAAAAATAATTTCTAGACGTCTTGACACACTTACAGACGTCTGCCTTTGAACCGTTGGCCATGATTTTCTGTGCGTATCTGTCTATGGCCACATAATCTTTTGGCAGAAGCAGGAAGGAAGAGTATTTAGGTTTCCAGACGTCTGGTAATGTCCTCAGACGTCCATAACGACGTCTGATCCTCTAAACCTAGAACCCTGTTTGGATCCGATGATAACAGGAACGAATGTACCATTCATTAGACGTCCAGTAAAATAATCAGACGTCTTATGACATAATATCAGACGTCCTTCTTTTGATCCAATAGAGTCCGTTTAGGATATCCTGCAATATTAGACGACCATAGTAAAAATCAGACGTCCTGTAAGACGTCTGATATTAAAATTAGACGTCTGATGTTGCTGTCAGAATCATCATTGCCCTGATTTTGTGTGGATTTCGTCCTAAACTCTTGGGATTTGTCTCCAACGGCTAGAAGAGCTCTCCCAAGTGTTCTTGAAGGTTCCAAACTTGCCTATAAATAGACTACAACTCTTCTTTGGCAAAATACACCTCTTGAGATACAATTCCATTAGAAAAATCTCTTGCTCACTACTCTAAGCTCCATCTTGTCCTTGTGCTGTGCTAATACTCTGATAAAAGGGCAAATCCATACTCCCGGCTCGCTCCGTTCTACAAATCATCAGGGAGTTCTTTTCATGCTTACTAGATAAGAAAGCAACTAAATTATTGGGGTGCTCTATAGGTGTTATTTTTACTTGTTAATTTCTGTATTTTGGGTATCCGGCCTGTCGGGTCCCCGTCTCTTCATCTTGAAGAGAGAAACCTCCGTTTAGGGATCGGAGGTGGGAATTGTAATTGAGGTACACTACCCTCGTTTAAGTAGTGTGGTTAGTGAATTGATCACCTTGTGATCGAAAATCCTAAGTCAAGAGATTGGCTTAGGTGGTGGTTTTCACCCATCTTGGGTTTCCACCTAAAAATAATTGAGTATATTGTGTGATTGAATTTGTTGTATTACAATACAATATAATTTCACTATTCACCCCCCCTCTAGTGCAATTTCAAATGTAAAGAGGAAAAAAGCATGTATTTGAGTTTGGCATTGTTCTATTTAATTAGTCAAGTAGTAATCAATTGTTCAAGTATGTGCACCCTCACATTTTCAATCATAATTAACTCAAAATTAGTTCCTTGAAAGGTATGGGGAGATATTGTTGTGATATCCTAAGTAGAAAGATTAATATAAAACACCCACTTAGTAAGGGAAGTGCCTCTCACCAATCCCTACTGCGCAGTTAATCACACTGAAGTCTTAACCTAAGCTAAGTGGTGACTACGCACGTGTGTGATATGCATGTAGGCTGCTAATTTGCGCTGACACATGGACAATCCTCTCTACTATAGGGTATGGAAAGTGGTCCCTAAACATCTCATGTTAAGTGACACATACCTATTCCACCTAGCTACTCGATTGGCTAAATAACCTACTATTCGCACTCGAGATCGCTTTCAAAAATGTATGTTGTAGTATTTGAAATTGAGCAACACTTTAGAAAATTTTTATTGAACCAGAAAAGAATATGTATTTTGAAATTTGAGTCTAAGTCATCTTAGGGCGGCAACTTGGATCATCCTACTTTTCTGAATGTATTATTTTTTTGGTGTTTTGCTTTTTCTAATTTATTTTGGTCTTTTTCAACAATGACCAGAATATGGAACTAATCTAAACTACGAGATAAAGCATATAAAAATAGACATGGAAAGTAGATGAAAGCTTCTTTTAGTGGAATTGCAAAGATAGTTTTACAATAGGGATAAAAAAGAACATTAGAATAGGAGATGCTAAGACATAAAAATGAAGCCCAGAGACAGTCCTGTTGAACAAGCCGAAGATTGAAAGCGAGGATGAATGTGATGGACCACCAGAGGCTAGTAGCTGCAACCCTAGGGAAGGGAGACCTACGCCCAAGGAGAGGACACTAGGAGGGTGGATGACTAAGGTAGAGGAAAGCTTAATTAGGGATTGGTGGGGTGGGGGGGGTGCTTTTGGAATGCTGGGGCTTAGGTGTTTTTATAAAGGTGCCGGAAAAATGTAGGCCATAGGATTTTAGATCTAAGGTTATAGGTTTACCATCAAGCCAAGTGTGAAATGTACCCTTGGATATGCATCCAAGGGATGATATGGAAGAAAGGGGTGGTCGACCACTTAGCTTCTTTAAGAAGCTAAGTGTAGGTGGCCATGAAGGTGGGATTTAGGCCATTGAGTGTGGTCTAAACGGTAGGGATTAAGTCTTAGCTGGTAGGTTTTGGTTGAGGGCATTTCAGAATGGATATGTTCCTAGGTTTTGAAGTCCTAGAGAAGCTATCTAAGTGGGTAGCTAAGAGGATCAAGGGGGAACCTTAGATCTTGATGGGATGGTGGATAGAGAGGCATAGGTGGCTGGCCACTATGCTTAGTGGCTAAGCAAGCATGGCCGACCAAATATGTGGATATGATCTTCTATTGACTATTTTTGGTGGTGGGTTGTGGCCTTAGGATCAAGGATCAAGGGTGTAGGTTCCTAGGTGGTTTTCTAAGGATAGGATTAGGACATAGGTTTAGAGAAATTGGGTTGCCCTAAGGTAGGTTTTAGGAATTGGTTTGGATTGTGACGTGTGTCCTCCCTTGGGCTTCTCTTTATTTCTTCTAAACTCTTCTTATTTGGCTTCAAAGAGACTTCTCCTCCTCTAATAAAATTGTTCTCCATCATCTTGTCTTGTTCTACACCTATATTATTCACAAGAAATCTTAATTAGATGCAAATTAATTAGAAAATATATGCATGACCTGACTATGCACCTATGATTATAATGCAACATATGTATAACCTGTATGCATTAAACTAGCATAAAATAGGTAAGTTATCATCAATAATTATGCACTTATTATACCCCATGCCTATCTTTTGCTAGTCTCTAGGAAAATAGAAAACAAAAGTAAGCAAGGATTCGAGAATCGACTTTGACGTTAACTAGATTAAGAATGTTGATAAGAATTTTCACCAATTCAAAGGAAACTGTACACAAAAATCTTTATGGCAAAGAGTCAACAGCTCTAAAGTAGCAACTCAAATACGAACCATCTAAGTCTAATTAGAGATCTTTATTAGCTTCAAGACTTGGGTCTGGAGAGTAACTTTCTTTGACTAAGTCGACTCACCCAAGATTTGCATTGAATGCAAGAAACAAGCATCTTGTGTGTGATTTTTTTTATGTAACTCGTCAAATGGGCAACTAAGTTAATTCCTAGTATTCAATAAGGGTTAGAATATCTCTCTGCTCTACAAATCCAATTTTGGGATTGGCCCTACAAAGATTTGGCAGCTTTCTCCTCAATACTTTTCTACCTCGAGGTCAACACACTAGATGTATATCTCCCCAGTCAGACCTTTAGGTCTCTTGTTCTTAATTTTTTTTCTCCGTATTTTTTTCTTTTTCTATAGGATTAGCACCCATATGTAGCGAGGTGTTTTTATTTTGGAAATGGAAAGGGTAACATCCATATGTAGCAAGATACTATTATTTATTTGGTGGAATGACACCCATTTGTAATGAGATGCTTATTTGGTGGGGTATTTTCTCTTTTTTTTTCCTCCATCTCATTTTTTCAAAGGCTATATAAAAAAGCTTTTTTTCTTTTTTTTTTCCAAATCATTTTTGTAGGTGAGTGGCTCTCCTTCATCCATTCAAGAGTTGCAGTTAAACACAGATCCAAAAATTGAATGACGCAGGCTTGAGCATTCGACAATGGGGAGGCTCTCCCATTACAACATGCTAGCTATACCCACAAGGATCATTCAACCCTTAGACTAAACCTTATTAACCACTAAGGACCCAACAAAATCACTCAGGAGATGAGTCAGTGCACTATGCAAATGAAGATGCTTGGAACTCAAAGATTATCCAAACCAAAGGGTGGGAAGATAAGTCATTAACTTATCACTCTTTTGACTTAATACTTTTAGGTTTTCAAATCTTGTCAAAGACTCAAGATCTCGAGTCCATATTTCAGCAAATACTTGAGATGATTAAGTCGAAAAATCGACCTGAAGTGTCTAAATGAAAAGACTTTGTTTGTACATTTCTTAAGATTGGTAAATCATCAAGATAAAAAATTTTCAATCCTACATAGCTCAAACTCTAAAAACACCGATTTTTTCTTCTTTTTATTTTCTTTTTTTTTTCAAAACTACCTTTCAACAGAATCAATGAATAGAATAGAAATAAAAGTCTGGAGAGCAATATAGCTCAATTATAATTATCTACCTCCATTGCCTATTTCATGTAATGTCCTCAATGCATGCAATAAGTATAAGTGAAAATAGATATCACTTGATAGTTCACGGGTTCTTTAAGTTCAATCAGTTCTAGACCTGAAATCAAATTATAAAACAAATATATATAAGCTGACCTAATTTGTCGGGTTGCCTCCCAACAAGCGCTGAATTTTATGTCTACAACTAGACATAGTAAAGATTAAAATGATTCAATTAGGGTCACTTTCTGAATCAGAGGATTCGGGTGTTGATTTTCAATGTAGGGTTTGAGCCACTATCCATTAGTTGTAAAAGTATGCTTGATTTTGGATCTGAGATTTCTATAGCCCCATTATTAAAAGGTCGAGTCACAAGATATGGGCCAACCCACTTGGATCTGAGTTTTCCAGGAAATAGTCTAAGTTGGGCATCAAAAAGCCAAACTTTCTGATTAGGTTCAAATTGCTTCCTAGAGATATGCTTGCCATGAAAGCCTTAGTCATTTCCTTATAAATCCTTGAATTCACATAGGCCTCACTCCTAATTTCATCAAGTTTAATGAGTTGTAGCTTCCTTTGTTCACCAACTTTGGTTAGATTTAAATTGCATTGCTTAATGGCCCAATAGGCCTTATGCTTTAACTCAACAGGTAAATGACAAGATTTTCTATAGATTAGTCTATATGGGGACATGCCAATAGGGGTCTTGAGAGCAGTTCGATAAGCCCACAAAGCGTCATCCAATTTGGGTGACCACTCTTTTCTATCAGGTCGAACCATTTTCTGCAAGATATTCTTTATTTCTCTATTAGAGACTTTAGTCTACCCATTAGTTTAGGGGTGACAAGTGTTGGTGCTAGAACACCACGATTGTTTATTTTGATGATAACATAACACGTGTCTTTTAACATTTGCTTTTGAGTCCTAGTTTTTAGGTCAAATTGCAAATGAAGACAGGTGTTTAGACGGAGTTCGAGCTCACATCCATGGTGGATTGGAGGAGCTTAACAGAGGCGAAGGAGCTTCGCGAGGAGTGAAAGCTTGAAGAAGGAAGGATACGAAGGATAGGATAGATTTTCCTTCTATTGTACTTTATATTTTGTTTCTTTTGTTGCTCTTTATTTTATTTCTTAGATTCTTGTTAAAGAGCCTCAAAGTACCCTAACAGTAGTCTTAGGAACACTTGCACAAATCCTAGGATACTTAGGTTTTCTGTAGAGAACTTAGAAAATCAAAATAGGGTTTAAACAACCTTATCAGACATCCAATCTGGAAATCAGATGTCTGATAGTGACTTTTAAGACGTCTGACTATTTGATCAGATGTCCAAAACATCTAGGCTGGACTTAATAGGTTCTGTCTGTTAGAATCAGTCGTCCAGACCTTAGTCCAGACATCTTAGGAGACGTCTGATGCCTTTGCCAGACGTCCAATTAGTGGAACGTTGGCTGCCTACGTAAACACTGAGGAAAATGACCGTTATCCTTATATCAGATGTCCGTAGAGGACCCCATACGTCTGATATGTGACCGTTTTGCCTCGACTGACCTAAAATCCCTTTGAGAGATTTTCTAGCTGTTACCTTCCTTGGGAATCCATTTTTGCAAAACAAATAGGTTTCCAGACGTCTGGACCTAGTGCCAGATGTCCTATATGTCATCTGATGGATACACTAGAACCCTGTTTAGGTCTGATTCAAGTTAGGAAGGAAACCCGCTTAGAATCAGACGTCTGACTTAGTTCCTCAATGTCTTAAACAGGTTTTCCAGACGTCTGACTTAGTTCCTAGACGTCTTAAACAGGTTTTCCAGACGTCTGATGCCCGGACCAGACGTCTAATGACCCTATCAGAATCATGATTGATTTTGATTATGGCATGTTTTGCCTTGGGTGCAACCCCAATGGCTATGGGTGCCTTCTAAGGCCTTCTAAAGCCTTCCTAGGCCCTCTATAAATAGAGGAGGACCCTTTGGCTTGCAAATATACACCAAGCAACACACTTTCATATCAATTTATCTTTTGATCTTGAGAAGAAAGCTCTAGCTCTCCAAGCCTAGTTCTACATCCAGAGAGCTTCATCTAAGTTGTGCACCCACTCTCCCTCCACGTTTATGAGAGCGTTGTTGTGCCAAAGCGTGGTTCATGCACCTGCATCATCACGCCGACGCACTTCCAAGCAAAGGGAAGAATCTTTACCTATAGTAGATAGGTTCATCTTTGTTGGCTCTATAGGTTGTTTTGTAATATATCTTTGCTATTTGTGTTGGGTATTCGTATTGCAAATTCCAATCTTCTTCGTGAGACAAAATCCTTCTTATGAAAAGAAGGGATTTTGAGGTACACTCCCCTCGGTCTAAGTAGTGTTGTTGTAATTGAGGTTCAGTCACCTTTATTCAAGTGACTGGGTTTAGTGGATTTGATCGACTTTGTCGATCGAGAAATCCTAACTCGAGAGGGTTAGGTAGTGGTTTTCACCCGGTTTGGGTTTCCACCTAAAAATTACTTGTCTTGTGTGATTGCTTATTTTGTGAGATTGTTATCTTTTTATTCCGCATTTTTTATGTCACGCATATCTCACCCCCTCCAAGTAGGGAATTACAACAAGGAGTAGCAATTTGGTGCTGGAACTAATACTTGGTCAAAAGAGATCGGAATTGGGCATTGGTGGATGGGTTACACCATCACTGATGATTGCCTTGAGCATTTCGAATCTAGAAAAGATATTTTTTTTGACAAAAGAAATCATGATTTTATGGTCATTGGTCTGAGCTGAGATTGCCTCAATCCATTTAGAAACATAATCAACGGCAACCAAATATGTACTTAAATCCATTAGATGGTAGGAAAGGACCCATAAAGTCCATGCCCCAAACTTCAAATATTTCAACAATTAAAATTGGCAGAAGGAGCATCATATACCGTTTTGTTGTACTTCCTAACTTTTGACAATTATTACAAGCCTTAGCAAAATTATGAGCATCTTTGAATAATGTTGGCCAATAAAATCCACACTGTAAGACCTTTACGGCCATCTTTTTTCCTGGGAAATGACCTCCACATTCTAAGGTATGGTAGAATGTTAATATACTTGTATATTCCAATTCAAGCACACATCTTAGAATAATTTGATCAGCACAAAGCCTAAATAATAAAGGGTCTTTCCAGAAATAATATTTAGCCTTTGATAAAAATCTATATCTTTGTTGTTTATTCCAAAGATCTGGCATCTTCCCAGTGGCTAAATAGTTTACAAATCAGCATACCATGGAATCCCTTTTTGCTCCATTGCCAAAATCTACTCATTAGGAAAATTGTCTTTGATTGGGGGTTCAAGGATAGAGCTATCCAAGGGAAGTCTAGAGAGATGATCAACAACCACTTTTTTATGACCTAGCTTTATCTTTGATCTCTAGGTTGAACTCTTGAAGTAATAAAATCCATTTGATCAACTTAGGTTTTGTATCTTTCTTTACTAATAAATGTCTGAAGGTTGTATGATCTGAATGAACTATTGATGTGAGAAATATGCAATTTATAAAAGTGGATTTTTATCACTGTAACACATAAATCCCTATCGTCTTTCAAATTTGTAAAACCTAGATAGTGGAGTATCTAGGGTTGTCCAAGGAGGCAACTTTAGTCAACAAATCGATTCTCTCTCGCTCTCTCAAATCTCCAATCTTTTTGTATTTTTTTGGCCTTGCAATTTTTAGGGTTTTAGGAAATAATCAAGGTAATAGAATAGTGAAAGTAACTACACCTAAGTGACAAGAATGAAATCCCTCATTCTAAGCTCACCCTAGGCAAGTGCACCTAGGGTAATTCGAAAGATGAAGTGAAGTGCACAACGAAATCAAATGAAACACTTGAAATTAAAAACACACAAATTGAAAGGTGAACTTGGTTTTTGTATTGCTAAAACAACTAAAGTCATAAGTAGAAGAAAGCTTGTGATTACAAATGAAAGCAACTAGCTAATACAAAAAGGGTGAGATAAGAAGATAGAAAAATCCTCCAATTGAAGCTTGGAAGGGCTTTTGCTCCTATTTGCGCTAAATCATCAATGTTTAAGGAAATGCATGTGTAGTATAGTCAACAAAAATGCAAAACATTTAAATTTATAAAACTCAGATTCAGAAAGGAGTTAGAGGTCGTTTGCAGGGAGTAATTGTGCAATTTAGTTCACCAATCACAATTTAACAAGAAATATATAAGCAATTGAAATTAATAAAATGCTCAGAATGATATTTCAATAAGAACCATAAGAATAGTGCAAAAAGATCAGGTTAAAATGGTGATTTGAATCACCAAATTAACCCTCAATGTTAAACTCTTAATCTACTCAAATATTTGAACAGTAAACCACAATCAATAATTCATGTCAGACACCTAAATGTTTCAATAGTAACTAACAAAATCAAGCACCATGGGGGTCAGATGTCAACCAAAGGCTTCAGACGCCTTATTAAAAGAGGCACAACACCACAGAAGAAGCACATGGGCTTCTCTCCTTCAAGCCTCAGAAAAGGCATAGCAGCAACCATAAAGGCTCAAAGCCTTTCTCAAGAGCACAAGGCTCCCTTAAGAGCTTCAGGAGCTAAGGCATGACAGAGATCCCATAGAGGCTCAAAGGCCCTCTTTAGAGTTTCATTAAGTGTTGAGAGATGAGAGGGCTCAAATCCCAAGGCATCAAAACCCCCCCTCCTCCTCAGTTTTCTTCTTTCTTAGATCAAGTCAGACTAGGGAATCCGGGTAAACGGATCCATCGCCCATATTCGGGAGGCGTGAGTGCGGGCGAGGGCGTGGACATGCATGTGTGAAGCACGTGCATAGGTGCATGTGAGGGACCTCACCCTTGTGCTCTCAGAGGCGAACAGCTGAGCGTAGATTTTCCTTTTATGTGTTGTCAGGATTTTGTCCCACATGATGTGGGACTATCCTCCCTTTCTTTTTTTATCGTGAAGTTGCTTTGGTTGGATCAAGGAATTGGGGCAATAAGTGTAGTTGGTAGCTTCGATTGAGGGCCTGGACAATTGCAGCTGGGTGAGTTGGGGGTTGGAGAAGAGCAAACGAGGCTGGAGAATACGAAGGCAGCTGCAGAGCTCCGGCGAAGGTGCTCGTGGTGGTTTCATGGAGGTTGGAAGTCGATGGACCTCTATCGACGTCGGAGAGGTAGTGCTGCGGGGGATGTGTTCGACAGAGGGAGTGAGGGACCAATAAGCCCAACTAGGTTGGGGCTATTGGTCAGTGAAGAATGGCGAAAGGTGTAGGTGGTCGTGGCGTGCATTTTCATGTGGTGTAGCATTGGCATGGGCTCACCGTGGCGAAAGGTGTAGGTGGTCGTGGCGTGCATTTTCATGTGGTGTAGCATTGGCATGGGCTCACCGTGCCCTTACCGGAGGCGGAGAAGATGGAGTGGGTGAGGTTGGTTGGTCGGTCGAAATAGGGAGAGAAAGAGATAGGAAGATTCAGGAAGGAGAGAGGAAGAGAGAGAGAGACTTAGAGAGGGTGATAGTGGATGGAGGCATCTGGCTGTGATGGGCTAGAGCCGGAGAAGGTGATTGGTGGCGACCTTCCTCTATAGTTCTATTATTTCGTCGTAGTATAGTATAGAGAGAGGTGATTACCAGTTTAATACAATTTGTTACTCGGAAATAAAGAGTTCCCGAGGTCGAACTCAGGGAGCAAGTTGTATTCTAGAGATACAAGTTTCTTTTACAAAAAAAATAAAGAAAGAGAGAGAGAGAATTTGTTGGCTTCTTTCTTCTTCTCTTCTTTTCTCTTTGCTTATCTTCTTCTGCTTGGCTCTTCTGCTTTATCTGCAGCAGTAGTGATGCTCTTCTTCTTTCAGTTCTTGTTTCTGCTAGTCTCCTTCTTTTTCTTCTCCCTTGCGGTCCTGTTCTTCTTCTTCTTCTTTCTTTCTTCTTTTCCTTTCTTCAGATCTTCTTCTTCTCGTGCTCTTCTTCTTCTTTCAGTTCTTCCCTTGGCCTCTCTGTGTTCTCCTCTGCCTCGCCTTCCTTCTCCTTCTTTGCCTTCAGGACGTCGTCTGATTTTCCAATCAGACGACTTAAACCGCCGCTGCTACAGTGCTCCTCCTTCCTTCAGCTTTCGTCTTCTTCCACGGTTCTTCTTCACCTGTGCCTGCACACTTACACAGCTTGATCAGAGGGGGAAAAACCTAACTCTAACCTCCCCCGTATCTCTCTCTCACAGAAGCCGCTCTTAGGAAAGCTCTCCCAAAGCTGCCGGGTATTCGGGTACGGGTCGTGCCCGGGTCCAGGCCCACCGGTGTGCGTGGTGGGCGAGGAGTGCAGGTCAGGTTTAGTCGGGTCGGGCCAGGTCCGCGAGGCGTGGGCGCGGACGAGATCGGGTAACCGGGCGGGTGAAGGGGACCTCACCCCGTGTGCTGAGGCAATAAGCCTCCAGCACTTTTTCACTTTATACCGCTGCGCCGCTTCGGAGTCTTCCGAGGTGGGACTAAATGTCCCACCCCAATTTGGCGCCTGCGCGGAGGAAGCAGCTGGTAATCGCAGCTTTACGCGAGGCCTTCGCGCGAGGGCTTCGCCTCAACTGCAGCCTAACGCTTTGCCGAAATGCCCCCGCACAGCCTGGGAGCGTGACCTGGGCGCGGCGCACCTGGAACAGTAGGTCGAAGCAGCTCCTTCTGCACGGCAATGGCGGCGGAGGATGGGTGACCTGTTCACAGCAAAACGGCCTCTCGGCCTAATCAGAAGGTGCCGGGAGCTTCGCCAGAGTGCAGCGAAGCTCGTGCGGGTGGTGGCGAGGCGTGGGGCGGCGTGCAAGGGCTGCCCTAGGTAGGACTGTGGGTCGGACAGTGGGTGTGTTCGGTGGATTTGCAGAGGTCGGGTGGCGGGAATTGGAAGGGCGGAAATGGATCAGGGTGAGGAGGCGGAGATTATGTGCAGGTCGGCGAGCCGTGTGGGATGCTGGAGTGATGGGAGCGGCTCGCCGGAGGATGGCCGGAGGCGGAGAAGGTGAGGGTGATTAGGCGCGGTCGAGGGGTAATTAGATAAAAATAGCAGGGGGAAAAGAGAGAGAGAATAGAGGGAAGTAGTTCTAACCTAATTAAAGTGACGAAGGGGGCGAGGAGGCGGACGGCTGTACCTGTTGTCGCCGGAGAAGAAGGTGCCCAGTGGGGGAGGACGGCGGTGACGACGGGGCAGAGGCAACGCGCGCCGGTATTGCGCGACGCGGGAAGAGCAGGGGAAGAAGTCTCTACTGCTGGTATTGCGGCAGAGCGAAGAGGAGGAAGAGGAAGAACCGCCGGAGCTGGTGGGCGTCTGCCGGAGTGAGAAGAGAGGAAAGTTGGGGGTTTTCTCCGTCAGATCCGAGCTGCTCAGAACGGCGGAGCGACGGGGGTATTTATAGAGGCGGAATCAGAGAGGAGGGCGGAGGGAGACGACGTGTCTCCCTCGCCGGAGGACGCCAGAGATGCAAACCCATACCGTCCGTGCGTTCGCACGGCCGGTATGGTGGGTTGCAGCGACCAGGGGGGTGTTCCTATGACGGCTGACGACGTAGGGCACCCCCGGTTTACTTGCCAGACCCTCCCCCATACCCTGCGCGGCGCCATGCTACGCGCAAGGTCGCCGGAGCATGGTGCTGGTCAGGTTTTGGCAGGAGGGACCTGAATGCAAAGAACGAAGGAGAGTTAGGGGCATAAATGTGAGGGTTCAAAAGTTGAGGGCCAAAAAGTAAATATATGAGGACCAAAGTGTAAAGTTGGTCAATAAGGTTTCTTCTTAGGCTCAAGTTTTTATACATGACTAATTAGGACATAAGGAATATGATGGTGAATTTTATTTCTAGATTAAACCTTGTTTGACCGGTCAATTTACGTGAAAACCCGAATTAAGTTATTAATTGGGCATGGTTCTCAATGTAGGTCAAAATGGGTTCTGAAGGCCAAATTGAAGGTTCTAAACCCTAGAGATTATTTTTCTATGAATTTTAGAGGGTTTATTTTATTTTTACTTTGCCTCGAACCTCGTGAATTGAAGTGGGTTTGTTTTAAGGTTACAGATTATCATTTAGTTCCTTGGAATTGCTGTAGCCCTTGTCAAATCATCTCATCCCACTTTTATTCTTATTAGGTTGCTTTGACCTATGTTTGGACCCTGAATTACCCTGTATGCAGATTATACTGGTAAAATTGCATTTTTACCCCTTATGACTCGTTTTCTCCTTAAACTCAGAATTATCTGAGTTAAGCCTTTCCTTGAGTTATGTAGGAGCTTTTATCCTTTGTATTAGGTCAAAATGAGCTAGTTATGGCTCATGATGAGGTTCTCATCATACCCCCATGCCTAGCTTTTGCTAGTCCCTTAGCAAAAACTTAAGGTTTCAACCCTTGTTCTAGACCATGAAGTTCTTAATAGCTTTAGATAAGTGCTTTTTCATTTGAGCTTAGATTAGGTTAGAATGCTGACCATAGGCCTAAAAGGTACTCTAGTACCAATCAAGATCCAAATCTGTCTAGCCTTAGCCTCAGTCCTTAGCAAAGGTTTTTAAGGCCCACAAGAACTAACCTAAGGTTTAATGGACTTTGTGGTTAAAGCACCCGTGCTTGAAATGATTTTAGCCCTGGCTCAGTTCGCAGTGCGTTTTGTAAGAGAGAGATAGAAAGTTATTCTGTTTGGAGAGTTTTCTCTCTCTTTTTCTTTTTAGTTCTAGCCTAGGATTGGCTTTTCAACACGGTCTGTATCAGATTCCTTGCTCCCATCATCAATCCTCAAGGGTTCCTGGCGATCGATGCTTTGAGATAGCACCGCCCATGACAACCCCCGGAACCCTGGCTATTGAGATTTCGAGATAATCCCATCCATGGTGTTCCGTGGCTGAATCCAGATCCTGGCAATTGACACTTCGAGATAATGCCATCCATGGAATCTGAATCAGCAGAGTGCTTACATGCCCCCAGTAGGATATGTAAATATCCTAAGAGACAAGCACCGAGGAGATGATATTTTGTTACGCATCTTCGAGGGGATTTCCTGCCTCTCCGCGTTGGGAACTCGTCCAAATCAACTTGTGTTGATCGGCCGCTCCTATTCTAGGTGTTCTTTTCATAATTTTGCGACGCTTCTGCGTGATTTTGATTTTTACGCTTACTGAACCAGGCTGTGTGTGAGGTTAGGGTGCTTAGGTTACTAAGTCCCGTAAACCAAAAATTAGTTAACGAGGCCAAATACTTCCTAAGCCTTAGACCTAATACTTCAGCTTTTCATTTTCCTCAACCTCTTGAGGAGTGTCCAGATCTTAATGGGTACTAAGAGTCTATTCAAGAATGCCTAAGGTTTGCGTTCTTACTAATCTCATTATGCACTTTTCAGTTATTTTCTTGAATGAGGTCTAGAACTTAGGTTAATTCCTTAGTTTCTTACTAATGACTATCACCTTTTCTCATAATTTTGTGCTCCTTTTTCATTTTGTTTCTTTTCTCCTTCTCCTTCACAAAATTTCCTTCTCCTCTTTTCCTCTTATTCTTTTTCGAAAAATTTTTAATTTTTATGGTGTTTTTGGCATATGTGAATTTTTTTGTTTGAAACCTTTTCTTACAAGTTTTGCACTTTCATACCCCCCCATGCCTAAGATTTGCAATGTCCTCATTGTAACCTAGGGGTTTTTATTCAACTTAGTCATACATTAGGACAGATGTTTTGATGAGTGAATGGGTCGCGGTGGCTGTTGTGAACGATTTCTAATCTCAGATGCAAGCACCTGAGGTGGAGTCGGCTGTCCTAAAGTGTGAACTTCAAGTGCAAAAAGGTGTCAGAACAAGTTTTAGGTTTTCAAAGAGAATGACGAGCTGCCTCCCGTTGAGCGCTAAATTTGATGCCTTCAGCCAAGCGGGAAATGCGATGGAGAGGGGATGGTCAAATCAGCGGAGTTTTGTAAGACAAGCACCTTGATTAAGAGCCTGGTTGGTCCAACCAGGTGCTTGTTCAGATCAACAGGCTGATGATGCAGCCCAAACCCAATCAATCTGGTGGGTTGATAGATGTGGATAAAAAGGTGTGGAACCCACCATATACTGTGAAGCTCAGATAGATGTGGAAGTGTAAACGCAGGGTTTGGCTGAGTCGAATCAGCCTGGTCAGAGTAGGGATCCATAGAATAATCAATGAATGACGCGGAAACCCTACAGGGGTGGTCAGAGAATGATGGAGCATGATATGTAGTCTGATCAGTGTTCCAAACTCGATGTGGAAATGCAATCGGCTCGGTGAGAGGTGAATCTGAATAGAAATTGAGTCCGGTTGCGGGTCGGGGTTTGGAAGAGGTTTTGATCCGTTCTGTGTGTGCGGATGAGGTGGCCATTGTGTACGAGGGCTCTTCTAGAAACAGATGATAGGTGGTTTTCTGTAGAGAGTCCTCTGGGTAACTATCAAATGTCGGAAGAGTGTCTGTAGGATGAAAGAAATCGGATTCGAGAAAAAATTTGGATTCTTGGTTGCAATCACTCTTGCCATTTTCTGTTTTTGGTTCCTGAGGATCGAAAAGGAATGATTCTATGTTATCAGTGATCTCGGGAATCAGGGCCTCAGAGTCGGAGTCAGAGTCATGAGAACTGAGGTCGTAGATAGGCCTGGCTTGTTCAGGAAGGGGAATCTCTCCGCAATTATAGTCAGATTTGAAATTGTTGGAGAGTTGGCGAAAATGAGATTCATGATCATGAATTCCACCACAGCAAAAATTATCAGATGTGGAATCAGCAGCCTGACTGGGGTCTAGCCTATATGTCAATTCTGGGCTCGAAAAGGTATTCTGTCTAGGCTCAAGCTCCAAGCTGGTAGGATAGACCCAATTGAAATCCAACTCGTCCAACTCCTCAGTCTCTGTATCATAAATTGGCATGACTTTCGAAAAATCGATCAGATTTCCTAAAGATGTTGGAGAGGGATATTCATCAAATAGAGGCCCGGAATCATATTTTGTAAAAATTTGATCTTTCTCATAAGGGGCCTCATAATCTTCCCAATAAGTTTCAGATCTAGGTTCTAGGCTTAGGATGTGGGTAGAATTATTAGAACCTAAGTCCGAATAACCTTCGAGGGCCACCTTATCAAGATAAGGGGCGGAATTTATACCCTCAAAAGGTTCAGTTCTGATCTCATTATTGCAGGAGTTTTGGAATTCTAGGCTTGGTAATTCATGGTCTAAGTTTGGCTCATCATTGTGTTCTCCTGCAATATCCCAACCTAATTCAACATTGTCTTCTATCTGGGTTGGGATTTCACAACCACTTTGTGCCCCAGTCCCGAGATCTGGGAAACTGGATTGTTCCTTAATATTGTTCCAAGATGGTTCATCCTCTATTTCTGGTATATACGGGTATTTCTGGTTGATAATTTGCTCTACTGATTTCATCATTTCTACCCGTTTTATAAGGGCATCTTGGTGTTGTTCCCAAAGTACAGGATTTGTCAAGCATTGAAGGTATTCAGATTGGTGTAATTTTTCTATCTCAATGTATCCTGTCATGAGCATATCTCGGGTTGATCCTTTTGAAATTTCAGTCAATAGAATTTGGGCACAGTTTATGATGAAAGCTGTGGTTGTTGGGACATCAACCTGAATGTTTTCTATTGGTGTTGAGGGTTTATATTTGATTTCATAGAATTCAAGGGCATC
Organism: Thalassia testudinum; assembly: GCA_037157565.1. NCBI lineage: Eukaryota > Viridiplantae > Streptophyta > Magnoliopsida > Alismatales > Hydrocharitaceae > Thalassia > Thalassia testudinum. The sequence goes on from JAZHRO010000073.1 coordinate 29,370,106, forward strand.
CTCAATCATCTTATCTTTCATGGATCTCAGATATTCAGGTTTTTTACATGGTAGTCTTGCTAGGTGATTAGGCTGCATCTTCTAATCAGGTGGTGGAATCAAGATAGAATCAGAAGTTTGAATTAATGGAAGAAGGGGACTTTGTTCAGAATCAGAGGAAAGAGGGGCTATGTGAATGATTTCTGCAAAAACAAGGGAGCCGAGGCTTAGCCTCGGGGAGAGTGAATTTCTATAGGAGGTTTCAAGGACCTCCTGCAAAATACTGAAGGACTAGATGAGATAAGCAGGTGCTGGACCCAATCAAGACACCCAAAAATTGTTGGGTGACTATAGAGGTGCGGGGCAGATGGACCCCTTGATCAGAAAGATCGTCCACCTGAGAATTACCTGGGCAGCCAGAGAGGGAGAGTCCCGCGAAGACCCCTACACGGTAGAGCGTCCCCACGGGTTACAGGGTTTCCCCCACCCGACCTCTCTTGTCACTGTGGTTCCAGGTAGACCAGAATGGGGATCTTGACCTCTTAAGTCTACCAATTTTTATTTTAAGATCAGGGTGCTTAAGGTTTCACTTGAACTTTAGTCTTTTAAGTGCAAAGAGTGACCTAATTTAAGGTTGGTTGACCCAAGGGGTCAACTTTACCTCTTGTTTCCTTTGAGAGCTTTTAGGTCTTGTCTTTTTTTAGGGTTCAAGTGTTTAGAGAGCCAATTGTTTTAGGTTTCTCTGAATAAGTATGTTCAATCAATGGTTTAGGCACACTTCTTTTGGATTTTATCCATTCTTGATTTAAGTAGTGTGTCTCTAAAACCCTAATGTTGAATCTTAGGTTGGCTCTACTTGGTCCAGTTAGCTCTTTGTTGGGTAATTAGGGCTCAAGCAAGAATGTGTTAGCCCTTAAATACCCTTAATAGTGTGCAGGAGTAATGGGTTGGAAACATGCAACTTTTTATGGTTACTAAGTATGGAAGACAGGTTAGCCCTATATTGCTTGTTCTTTTCTTTTCTTCCTCTTTAGAGTTTAGGGGTTAATAGCGAGAGGAAAAAAAAAAAATTTACCTGTCCTCGGAGTGGTTGTCGTGCGGTTGCTTGTCTTCGTGATTTCCTGTAGCTGCACAAAAGAGAGGAGATTATCAGAAACTAAAAAGAAACAGGAATGTTTACCTCTAGAATAGCCGTTGCTCCCCGGCAACGGCGCCAAAAACTGGTGGCGACCTTCCTCTATAGTTCTATTATTTCGTCGTAGTATAGTATAGAGAGAGGTGATTACCAGTTTAATACAATTTGTTACTCGGAAATAAAGAGTTCCCGAGGTCGAACTCAGGGAGCAAGTTGTATTGTAGAGATACAAGTTTCTTTTACAAAAAAAATAAAGAAAGAGAGAGAGAGAATTTGTTTGCTTCTTTCTTCTTCTCTTCTTTTCTCTTTGCTTATCTTCTTCTGCTTGACTCTACTGCTTTATCTGCAGCAGTAGTGATGCTCTTCTTCTTCTTTCAGTTCTTGTTTCTGCTAGTCTCCTTCTTTTTCTTCTCCCTTGCGGTCCTGTTCTTCTTCTTCTTCTTCTTTCTTTCTTCTTTTCCTTTCTTCAGATCTTCTTCTTCTCGTGCTCTTCTTCTTCTTTCAGTTCTTCCCTTGGCCTCTCTGTGTTCTCCTCTGCCTCGCCTTCCTTCTCCTTCTTTGCCTTCAGGACGTCGTCTGATTTTCCAATCAGACGACTTAAACCGCCGCTGCTACAGTGCTCCTCCTTCCTTCAGCTTTCGTCTTCTTCCACGGTTCTTCTTCACCTGTGCCTGCACACTTACACAGCTTGATCAGAGGGGGCAAAACCTAACTCTAACCTCCCCCGCGTCTCTCTCTCACAGAAGCCGCTCTTAGGAAAGCTCTCCCAAAGCTGCCGGGTATTCGGGTACGGGTCGTGCCCGGGTCCAGGCCCATCGGTGTGCGTGGTGGGCGAGGAGTGCAGGTCAGGTTTAGTCGGGTCGGGCCAGGTCCGCGAGGCGTGGGCGCGGACGAGACCGGGTAACCGGGCGGGTGAAGGGGACCTCACCCCGTGTGCTGAGGCAATAAGCCTCCAGCACGTTTTCACTTTATACCGCTGCGCCGCTTCGGAGTCTTCCGAGGTGAGACTAAATGTCCCACCCCAATTTGGCGCCTGCGCGGAGGAAGCAGCTGGTAATCGCAGCTTTACGCGAGGCCTTCGCGCGAGGGCTTCGCCTCAACTGCAGCCTAACGCTTTGCCGAAATGCCCCCGCACAGCCTGGGAGCGTGACCTGGGCGCGGCGCACCTGGAACAGCAGGTCGAAGCAGCTCCTTCTGCACGGCAATGGCGGCGGAGGATGGGTGACCTGTTCACAGCAAAATGGCCTCTCGGCCTAATTAGAAGGTGCCGGGAGCTTCGCCAGAGTGCGGCGAAGCTCGTGCGGGTGGTGGCGAGGCGTGGGGCGACGTGCAAGGGCTGCCCTAGGTCGGACTGTGGGTCGGACAGTGGGTGTGTTCGGTGGATTTTCAGAGGTCGGGTGGCGGGAATTGGAAGGGCGGAAATGGATCAGGGTGAGGAGGCGGAGATTATGTGCAGGTCAGCGAGCCGTGTGGGATGCTGGAGTGATGGGAGCGGCTCGCCGGAGGATGGCCGGAGGCGGAGAAGGTGAGGGTGATTAGGCGCGGTCGAGGGGTAATTAGATAAAAATAGCAGGGGGAAAAGAGAGAGAGAATAAAGGGAAGTAGTTCTAACCTAACTAAAGTGACGAAGGGGGCGAGGAGGCGGACGGCTGTACCTGCTATCGCCGGAGAAGAAGGTGCCCAGTGGGGGAGGACGGCGGTGACGACGGGGCAGAGGCAGCGCGCGCCGGTATTGCGCGACGCGGGAAGAGCAGGGGAAGAAGTCTCTGCTGCTGGTATTGTAGCAGAGCGAAGAGGAGGAAGAGGAAGAACCGCCGGAGCTGTGGGCGTCAGCCGGAGTGAGAAGAGAGGAAAGTTGGGGGTTTTCTCCGTCAGATCCGAGCTGCTCAGAACGGCGGAGGGACGGGGGTGTTTATAGAGGCGGAATCAGAGAGGAGGGCGGAGGGAGACGACGTGTCTCCCTCGCCGGAGGACGCCGGAGATGGAAACCCATACCGTCCGTGCGTTCGCACGGCCGGTATGGTGGGTTGCAGCGACCAGGGGGGTGTTCCTGTGACGGCTGACGACGCAGGGCACCCCCGGTTTACTTGCCAGACCCTCCCCCTTACCCTCCGAGGCGCCATGCTCCGCGCAAGGTCGCCGGAGCATGGTGCTGGTCAGGTTTTGGCAGGAGGGACCTGAATGCAAAGAACGAAGGAGAGTTAGGGGTAGAAATGTGAGGGTTCAAAAGTTGAGGGCCAAAAAGTAAATATATGAGGACCAAAGTGTAAAGTTGGTCAAGAAGGTTTCTTCTTAGGCTCAAGTTTTTATACATGACTAATTAGGACCTAAGGAATATGATGGTGAATTTTATTTCTAGATTAAACCTTGTTTGACCGGTCAATTTACGCGAAAACCCGAATTAAGTTATTAATTGGGCATGGTTCTCAATGTAGGTCAAAATGGGTTCTGAAGGCCAAATTGAAGGTTCTAAACCCTAGAGATTATTTTTCTATGAATTTTAGAGGGTTTATTTTATTTTTACTTTGCCTCGAACCTCGTGAATTGAAGTGAGTTTGTTTTAAGGTTACAGATTATCATTTAGTTCCTTGGAATTGCTGTAGCCCTTGTCAAATCATCTCATCCCACTTTTATTCTTATTAGGTTGCTTTGACCTATGTTTGGACCCTGAATTACCCTGTATGCAGATTATACTGGTAAAATTGCATTTTTACCCCTTATGACTCGTTTTCTCCTTAAACTCAGAATTATCTGAGTTAAGCCTTTCCTTGAGTTATGTAGGAGCTTTTATCCTTTGTATTAGGTCAAAATGAGCTAGTTATGGCTCATGATGAGGTTCTCATCAGTGATGAAGTCTGGTGAGGTGGCAACGACGATGAAGAGGCGAAGAGCAGTCCCTCTTTGGTTGGGGAGACGCGGAAGAGGAGGAAGGCAAAAGGCCGTCCAATTTGGTGGTTGGACAGTTGGAAGAGGAGGTTGGAGAGGGTCGCTAGAGATGAGGTTGTGGGTGACCGGAGAAGGAAGAAGAGGGGATTTCTCGGTCAAAAACTCGCTAAGGAGCTTGGTTTCTTAAGAGGGTCCTATTTAAAGATCTCAGAAGGTGTTCCAAGCAAGGAAGGGAGCTTGGAGAGCTTGAAATCTCAAGGAAGAGGATCCCTGAATTCTCGAGCGTTCATATGAGCTTCCCAGAGTGAATCAAGCTCCAAGACCTGGTCTAATTGATAAAGGATCTCTCAAGGATTCTCTCTTCCAAATTTTGAAGGATTTGAGTGAGAATCGACCGAGAAAACCTCGCTCAAATCTCGATGAGGGTGCTCTCTTCACACTTATGGCGACAAGGACCCTTTTACAAAAATGACGATAAAGTTAAGGACGTGATTGCAAATATTTTAAAAGTTAGGGGCTTAATTGAGAGGAATAGTTTAAAAGGACTAAAATGCAAACTAGGTCAAAATGGAATCTGATTGGGCCCAAATTTTTGGTACAAACCTAATTTGTCCTCAAGGAATCTGATGGTTTAGTTGGATTTCAGTTTTGACCAAGTTTGATGGGGTAATTTGCGTAGAAACCCAAATTAGTGTAGAAATCTGTTTGTGACTCTATTTAAGGTCAAAATAGGTTCAAATGCTCAAATCACGGATACCAAACCTCAAGGAATATTTTTTTATGAATTTTAGGAGGTTTAGATGAAATTTATCCTGACTAGAACCTTTGTAATTTAAGCGGGTCTGAAATTAGGGTTTTAAGTGCTGTATTAGTTCTTGAAATGCATGAAATCCTATTTCTTTCTACATGGATCCACTTATTAGTCCTTTATGCTCATTTGACCTTTAGTTTGCCCTTGACAACCCCCTGGTTATTTTGTGTTCATGATATGCTGTTAAAATTATAGAATTAACCCTAGTTTTCTATTCTCTTCTCAAAACATAATGATGTGGAGTTATAACCCTCAGATGGTTATGTAGGAGCATTTATCTTTCAATCTTGAGTAAAAGTGGTCAGTTAGGGCCTCTGATGGTGTTCCCATCATACCTCAATGCCTAGCTTTTGCTAGTCTCTTAGCAAAAATCCTATGGATCGAACCAGGTCTCTAGGTCGTATGTAACCATCAAGATGCCTTACTAAGCTGCATCTTTAGAATTAGATCAGAATACCAATAATAGGCCTAGAGGTGCTCAAGTACCAGCCAAGATCCAAACCTGACCAACTTCAGCCTGAGTCTACCGCGAAGGTTTCTTAGGCCCACAAAAATTACCCAGAGGTTCGTTGACCCTAGCAGTTAAAGAACTCATGCATAGATGTAACATTTCTATGTTTAGTTTGCCAGTGCATTTTTGATAAGAGAGAGATAGAGAAGAAATTTTCATTTGGAGAGTTTTTTCTCTTTTTTTTTTATTTTTCCCTAAATCCAGCCTCAAATTGGCCCTAAACACGATCTGTATCGGATTCCTTGTCCTCACTATCAATCCTCGAAAGGTCCTTGGCTTTCGATGCTTCGGGATAGCACCGCCCATGGCAACTCCTAGAACCCTGACTTTCGACACCTTGGGATAGTGCCGTCCATGACATTCTGTAGCTAAATTCAGGCCCTGGCAATCGACATTTTGGGATAATCTCACCCATGGCACCTGAACCAGCATAAGGTGCTTACATGCCTCTGGTAGGATATTTAGATATCCTAGGAGACAAGCACGAAGGAGACGATATATTATTACGCATCTTCGAGGGGAATTTCCCACCTCTCCATGCTAGGAACTCATCCAATCAACTTGTGTTGTGAGTCACTCCTAAGTTAGATCTTTGAGACAATTCTTCAAAATAGAACACTTTTGGCATAATTTTCTTTATTAAGCGCACTAAACTAGACTTAGTGTGTGATTTTGGGTGCTTAGGTTATCAAGTCTCGCAAACCAAAGGGCAGGCAACGGGGCTGAATAATTCGTAAGCCTTACACTTACTACATCAGCCTCACACTTTCCTCAAACCTCTTGAGGACTAATCCGAATCTTAACAAATACGTGTGTGTTTAAATCCTGAAACAGGTTCAAGAGGCCTAAGGTTGATACTCGTCAATAATTTCCTAAGTTTTAGTCTTCCAAGTCTTAATTCATCATTTGATCCAACCTAGAAGTTAGGTAAGTTCCATACTCAATTTCAAGGAACTCTCTCATTTTTTCTTTTTGATTACTCCTTTTTCTTTCTTTTTCTTTTCTTCTCTTCTCTTTTTATTTAGATCAAATTGATCTCTCCTTTCCTCTTTTCTCCTTTCTTTTCTCTCTCTCTCTCTCTCTTTTTCGTTGAAACCCTTCCATGAATTGATTTTTACAGTGTTTTGCACTTTAATTCCCTCCCATGCTTAAGATTTGCAATGTCTTCATTGTAAATTAGGTCGGTTCGAGTTTAGTTTAGATCATACATTAAAATAGGTGGGTGGTGAATGGGTTGGAATGGCTATTGCGGACGATTGCTATCTCTGATACAAGTATCAAAGGTGGAGTCAGTTGTTCTAATGGATGAACCCTAAAGTGCAATATAATTTCAACAAAGCAATATGTCCCCAAAGGGTTTCAGGTTTTTCAAAGATGATGGGTTGTCTCCTGTTAAACGTTAATTTTATTGCTATCAACTGGGTGCAGTGAAGCTCAGAGAGAATGGAGCTCAAAAGATACTGCAGCCAAATTCGAGTCAGTGAGTCTCTGACTGTTCATGGCAAAAGATTCTAATTCATGGCTAAGTTCACTGATTTCGACTGCTCCATTTCCAAATACTCGTCTCACAGGGAATGGTCCAATCCATTTTGATTTGAGTTTTCCTAGGAAGAGCTTGAGTTTGGCATCGAAGAGTAATACTTTCTAACCAGGATGGAAAGATTTTCGTGAAATGTTCCTGTCATGAAAGACTTTCACCTGCTCTTTGTAGATTTGCAAGTTCTCATACGCTCATTGCATAGTTCCTTGATCTCGCTCAATTGCAACCAATGGTGGATTTCAACCTTCATAAGATCTAGATTGCACTTCTGTACTGCCCAGTGGTTTTTGTGGTCCATTTCCACGGGAAGGTGACATGCCTTCCTATGCACGAGTCTGAAGGGAGACATACCTAACTGGGTCTTATGGGCGATCCTATAGGCCCACAGGGCTTTCGAAAGGCGAGTAGACCAATCCTTTTTGTTAGGATGAACAGTGACTTGAAGGATCTTCTTGATCTCTCGATTTGACAGTTCAGCCAATCCATTAGTCTAGGGTTGATAAGGAGTCGAGATACGATGTGACACCCCGTACTTTTTCATCAAGGACTAGAAGTGCACATTTGTGAAATGAGACCCGCCATCTTTGATGATGGCTTTTGGAACCCCAAATCTGGAAAAGATCTCCTTAATGAACCGAAGAACAACTTTATGATCACTTGTTCTGGTGGGGATGGCTTCGATTCATTTTGAGACATAATCAACCGCGAGTAAGATGTACTCGAAGTCGTTAGATCTTAGAAAGGGTCCCATGAAATCAATTCCCATATGTCAAAGGTTTCGCACACGGTGATCGGATTCGAGGGCATCATGTTGCACAGGACCATGTTGCCGAGGGTCTGACAACGGGCACATGCCCTACAATACGATTATGCATCATTGAACATTGTGGGCCAAAAGAACCTGCATCGGAGGATCTTCACTGCAGTTTTATGCCCAGAGTAATGGTCACCGTAGTCCTGGTCATGATAGAATGAGATGACATCATTGACCTCATCATCGGGAATGCATCTCCAAATCACTTGGTCATTACCAATATGGAAAAGATACGGATCTTCCTAGACATAGTACTTGGCATCGGAAATCAGCTTGTCCCACTTGGAAGTTGCCTAATTTGGTGGGACTTTCCCCATAACCAAGTAGTTCACGATGTCGGCAAACTAAGGAAGTCTGTTAATGGCCAAGAGATGTTCATCTGGAAAGTGATCAGTAATAGGTCCGAATAGGTCAATGACCGAAGAAGGAAGGCGAGACAAATGGTCAGCTACCACATTTTGCTTTCCCGTCGTGTCATGAATTTCAAGATCGAATTCTTGCAATAGCAAGATCCAGCAGATTAATCTCGGCTTCGCATCCTTCTTCATGAGTAAGTGCCTAACTATAGTGTGATCCAAGTAAATGATGATATGAGAACCCAGGAGGCATGACCTGAATTTCTCCAGTACAAATACTATAGCTAGCAGCTCTTTCTCCATAATAGTGTAATTACGCTGAGCCTCATCCAATGTCTTGCTGGAGTAATATATGGCCACTGGTTTCCCATCAATTTTCTGACCCAGCACTGTTCCTACTGCGTAGTCAGACGCATCGCATATGATCTCGAAGGGTTGAGACTAGTTAGGATATTGCAGGATTGGTGCTTGGGTGACTCAGTCACGTAGGATCTCAAATGTGTGAATGCACTCACAAGATATCTCAAAAGTTGTGTCCTTCAAAAGGAGATTCGTCAAGGGGCGTGCGCTCTTAGAGAAATTAGGTATGAATCGATGATAAAATCCAACATGCCTCAGAAATGATCTGATGTCTTTGATTGAGTTAGGCATAGGTAGCTTGGAAATCAGATTCACCTTAACCCGGTTGACCTGGATACCTCTCTCAGAGATGAGGTGTCCAAGTACGATGCCTTCAAGAACCATGAAGTGACTCTTTTGCAAGGAAAGAACCAGGTTCACTTCAATGCATCTTTTAAGGATTTGGACCAAGTACAAGAAGCATTCATCAAAAGATTCACCAATACCGAGAAGTCGTCCATGAAGACCTCAAGGTAATTACCTACCATCTCAGAGAATATGGCTAGCATGCACTGCTGAAAGGTGGCAGGTTCATTACATAGCCTAAATGGCATCCTGTGGGATGCGTACGTATCGTAGGGGTAGGTAAAGGTGGTCTTTTCTTGATCCTCTGGATGAATTGCACCTGATTATATCCGGAGTACCCATCCAGGAAATAGAAAAATTGATTTCTCACCACTTTCTCAAGAATCTGGTTAATGAACGGAAGTGGGAAATGATCCTTCTTCATGAAGGCATTCAATTTCCAATAGTCTATGCAGACTCTCCACAAATTTGCAATGCAGGTCAGGATGGTCTCTCAAGATTCAATCATGATAATGGTAAGCCCTGCCTTTTTAGGCACCATTTGGATCGGGCTCACCCAGTGGCTATCAGAGATCGGGTAGATGATACCAGCATCTAAACACTTGATGATCTCTTTTTTCATGACCTCCTGCAGATTCGGATTGAGTTTTCTCTGCATCTCTCGAGATGGCAGTGAGCCCTCTTTAGTGTAGATACAATGTGTACAATATGAGGGACTAATACCAGTCAGATCATCGAGAGTCCATCTGATGGCTTTTCGATGCTGTTGGAGAATAGAAATCAGCTTTGTCTCTTGATCAGATGTGAGTCAGGAATTGATGATCACAGGAAACATTTGATTGGAACCCAAAAGCACATATTTCAGATTTTCTGGGAGAGGTTTCAACTCCATAACCAGGTTATTAGAAGTGGGTGGGGGTTCGGGGTGGGCCTTAGAAGATAAAGTGGGAGCTAAGGGTGAATCTGGATTAGCTCTGGGCTCCTCTATCTGTGGGTTAGAATTTTCTCGGGGTTGACGATAAGAGATAATCAGGTCTTCCTCTGCAAGCGGATCCTCAACCATAGAACTGATGTCACACACTTCCTCGATTACCCCATAGTTTATTCCTTTCTGGGCCTTAAAGATATCAATCTTTAGTGTCTGGTTCCCGAATTTCAATTCGATATGGCCCTCTTTGCAGTTGATATTTACTTTAGCTGTGGCTAGTAATGGTCTCCCTAAAATGATCGGTGCGTTCCTTAGATTTTCAGGAGTATCCATGTCTAATACAATGAAGTCCACTGGGAAATAGAAATCTCAGATCCATACTAGAACATCCTCGAGAATTCTTTTGGGTGACTTGATTGATCGGTCTGCTAACTGCAAGGTCACCTCAGTCAGTTTGAGCTCAATTTCCTCGAAATGATCCAGTAGGGATGTAGGTGTTAGGTTTATGGAAGCTCCTAAATCCAACAATGCTCGATCAAATTCTAAATCACCGATCTTATAGTAGATCAAAGGGGTGCCAGGATCTTTTGCTTTTTGTGGGAGTTTACTCAGGATGATCGAGTTGACTTACTCAGACAATACGATCGGACTCCTGTCTTTGCTTTGCGGCTTATGCTTTGGTGTACATAAATCCTTCAGAGATCTCATGTAAGCCGATATGTGGTGGATTGCATCCATCAAGGGGATGTTTATATGGACTTGGTCAAAGAGCTTGACTAGATCTTTCTTAAGTGCCACGGGTTTGGGTTTCCTCTTTCCATTGGTCAAGGCCTTAGGAAATGGAACCTCTGCAGGTTCTTCTAGGATTGATTCAGGTTATGGATCTAGGATAGGGGTGCCCTAGATAACCAACCTAGGGTTAGGCTTTGAACTGCTAGGTTGAGAGAAGCTCTGATAAGGTGGATCCTGAGTGAACTTGCCACTATGGGTGGTAATAGAATTAAGTCCCACCTGGTTTTGGTTCGGAGTCAGGAAAAGTGGTGGTTGCTGCTGATATCCCAAGTATGGGGGCTTGATAAACATAGTGAGCTTGGCCCTGATTTGGGTTCATAACGCGCCTCTGATTCGGCACGTTATTCGAATTTAGAGTTCCCCCAACTAGAGCAGGTAGTTCTAGAATTACCTCCAAAACCAAGATCAGACAAGGGTGGATACGAGTCCATCCCCTGGTGAGAGTGGTGATAAATGTTATGCATAGGCTCCCTACCAGAGGGCAGTTGCGCATACGTGCTCTGTTATGCTGAGGTGGCTTTCTGCAGATGTTGAGTCAATTCATCCACCTTCTTGATAACAGAGACCTTGTCTGGGCAACTGGCCATCAGTTCTAGATCGACGAATGCAGATAGGTCTTGAGTCTTGTGTGCCCCTCGCTTGTTTATAAATGCACGGGTAGTCGTTCGGTTGAACATACCCATAGATTCATTGTTTATGGAGTTCTCACACATATTCTCGAGAATCTCCCAAATGGTATCTTCATGCTAACCCATGATGTTGCTACCACAAGTTGCATTGACAAAGAGTTTAATATCCTCATGGAGTCTCTGGTAAAAAGACTAGACTTGTTCCCATTTAGGAACTCTGTAATGGGGGCATTTCCGCATAAGATCTAGAAAGCGATCCCATGCCTCATGAAGTGGTTCTCCCAGATTTTGCATAAAGTGTGTGATTTGGTGCCTCAAAGCATTTGCCCGACCAACTGGGAAAAATTTCCTCAGGAATTCAGATTGGAGTTCTGCCCAAGTGTTGATCGGACGGGTCAAAGTTTGGTACCAGTGGGCAACCTTGTCTATGAGGGAGAAGGAGAACATTTTCATGAGTAAGATATCTCGATTTTGAACAGGTGGCTCGAAGGTCTGGGCCATATGTTTCGACTATTGAATGTGCTAGAAAGGATCTTCAGAGATTAGCCCATGGAATTTGGGGATAGCATGGAGCATATTGGTCTTGAGTTCAGTATTAAGTCCTCCAGCCAGGATTTACACCATGGGTTCGATTACTACTGTAGCGGGATTGTAATGATCTCTCATCTAAGGACGCTGCGGTGGGTTCATGAATGCCTGAAATAGATCGTTGAGGCACTGTAGCTGATTCTGGAGATTGGGTTCTTCTTCTTGATTTTCCATGGATGTTGCTGAAGGATTTCTGGGCTCAAAAGTAGAAGAGTTGGAAGAGATATTAATCTGGTTGGATGGTAGCACAAACGGGTGAGTCGAGGCTTAGCCTTGACGAGGATGAACTACTAATGGAGGTCTCAAGGGTTGTCTTAAGGACCTCCTCCTGAACTTGCACTAATGAGCCAGATGAGGAACAGAATGTGTACTGGACATAATCGAGGCATCCAAAAATCTTTGGATGACTAAGGAGGTTCGAGGCGAATGATACCTCTTTATTAGAAAATCACTCACCCAAGAAATACTTGGGCAGCCAGGAAGGGAGAGTCCTGCAAAGACCCCTACATGGTAGAGTGTCCCCACGGGATACAGGGTTTCCCCCACCTGACCTTCCTTGTCACTGAGAATCCAAGTAGATCGGAATGAGCAACTTGACCCCTTAAGTCTACCAATTTTAGTCCTAAATTATGGTGCTTTGAATTTCACTTGAACTTTAGAATTGATTGTGATTTGTGACCTAATTTGAAGGTTGGTTAACCCACAAGGTGGGTCAACTTAACCTAACCTGCCCCAAAGTTTAGGATGAGTTGGGTAATGAACCCAAAATCACCCTGAGTGGTTTGCAAGCAAATTATTAAGTCCCAAGTTTTAAGGATTCAAGTGAATGTTAGAGCCTTCTTTTAGCGTCTTCTTGATTAGGTCAATTCAATCAAGGCTTAGGTGACACACAATGTGGGAAATCAATTCTCTTTTAACTCAGGCAAGTGTGTTTTCCTCAAAACCTAAAGTAGAAGGCCTAATTTGGCTCTTGTCCAGGTCCAATTCTTTCCAAATTGTGGTGCCTATGGCTCAATCAAGAAGGTGAATAGCCTTAAGCACCTTAAGTCCCTAGTAGGTGTAGAAATCTGGATGGGGATGTGTTGAACGTGTTTTTCGAATCGCTACGCTTACGTGTTTGGTTTTGGAAAACCTGTCGTTTAGTTCGAAAGCGAAGAATTCGTGTTCAACAAATAAAATTTATACTGAAAAGAATTCCGGGTAGAACACAGGGAGGCTATGTTGATCTATATTCGCAATTATATTTTTTTAGGATTTTCGATAAGCAAGGCGATATAATTACAATGGAGCTATCAGACTAAAAGAGAGAGAGAGAGAGAGAGAGAGAGAGAAAGAGTGAGAGAGAAAGAGAACTTGCATTCAATATTTCAATTGTTTATATAATCAAACTAAATAAAAGTTACACTAGAAAGCCGAAAATCAATTACACTATAAAGCAGGAAAATTCTACACTAGAAAAGCTGACTTGCATTCAATATTTCAATTGTTTATATAATCAAACTAAATAAAAGTTACACTAGAAAGCGGAAAATCAATTACACTATAAAGCAGGAAAATTCTACACTAGAAAAGCTGTAAATAAGAATGGGAGAGAGAAGTTATCCTCCTCGACGATTGCTTGGAGGACGAGTCGGATGGGACGACGCCTGGACGAAGGAGAACGAAGCAAGACGAAGGAGGACGAAGCAGAAGAATGGGAACGGAGCAGCACGCCGTCGTTGTTGCGGGATCCACTTCTGAAGGGGAACAAAAATTGGACTTTATCTCGCAAGAAGCATCCCGGGTGTGGGACAAGCTTCTTTTGAGCTTTAGAGGGGTAGAGAGGAGAAAGAAGGGATGATAATTTCGTATGGAGGGGGTCTCCTTTTATAGTTGCAAGGAGTGGGGGCAAAATGGACATTACAACTTCAAAATAGTAAATGAGGGGTCTTTAGTGATGGATAAATCCGTCACTAAAGCTCCCTTCGTGGGCGACGTGGGCGGCTCGTGCGCGCCCGCTCGGCTGCTCGCGGGTGCAACGCCCGCGCACATCCATTGATTTTCAGCCGTCCGATCGCGAGATCGGACGGCTTAAGATGCGTCCGCGCCCGCTGCGTTGCGCGCCCCCCGCGCGTCTGATTGCGCGTCCAATCGCGCGTCGGCGCTATCGGGCGCGCGCGGCCGTCCGATCTTCATCTGATGCTCCACGCGCCTCAATTGATCATGCCCTCCAGCCCCTCGCCGCGGATCGAACCCGCGCCCTACACTCGCGATAGCGTGCTCGACCACTGCGCTATGGGGCGCGGATGGTCGAGCGGGCTCTTTTAAATGCGAGCACCCACAGCCGTTGGATTAAGATCCAACGGCGGAGAGCGATCGGGCACGGGGCCTTCACAAGATGAAGCGGCCGCTTGGGCGGCTGAGATGGCGCCACGTGGTGCTATCTTGGCCGTCCATCTTCTGGAAGTTGTAGATGGTGCCACGGATGTCGGATTGACTCGATTTTTGTGTCGTTGGGTTGCGATCGTCGATCCGAATTCATCAGTGTGGTCAGATTTATCATCTGAAGTGGGGATTTACACCATCCTGGCCGTTGATCGTCTAGGGTTCCCGGGTCACTATCTGATGCTACGGATGCCTGATTAGGGCGATCTTGGAGCTGTTGAACTCCAATCATCGCCCTGATCACATCCATACGGTTGGATCTTTGATTCGAGGTCCTGATAAAATATTTACCCTGTCCAAGCACATAAAAGGAGACAATTAACCTCCATTTTATTCAAACTATTTTAAATGCAAGATGATGCATGTAATGCAATATTTATATCATGAAATGCAATCCTATGCTTAAGAACATGCATAATAGACATCTTAAGTAGTGTAAATGTGTTTACATCATACCCCCATGCCTATCTTCTGCTAGTCCCTAGCAAAAACTATATGCTATTTATAAAAGAATTAGGTTAGATTATTTGGACTTGAGTTATTTTTCAATCATTAAGAAATTGTCTACTTAGGAACTGAACTTTCAAAGACACAACAGTGCCCAGGTATCAGCCAAAATGCAGACCGCTTCAAGCCCTCGCCTTATTAAAAGAAAAATTTCTTTTTCTCTTTCTCTTTTCTAATTTTTTTTTTTGATTTTCAAATTTTCGTGTTTAAGAGTGGCTTTCTACGGCCATTCAACTCACCCAAAATTTGATGAGAATCCTAAGCTTTAAGTATCTTATTGTGATTGTGATGGACTCGTTGACCGGCAATTAGAACAGACTTCGGATTTCTACGCCTCTAAGTGACCTAACCAGAATTCTACCTAAAAGTGTATCTTTACAACCGGTAGCTTTCTCCCTACTTTTATTTTTTTTACGGGGTCAACACAACGGTGAATCCAGTGTATATCTCCCCGGTTTATTCTACTTCTCCGCTTCTTCCTATGTGTTTTGGGAATTTTTAGTGCATTTTCTGAGCTGGGTTCTGGACAACCGGTCGATGAGCTATTACCACCGACAACTTGCCAGCCATACTCGTGCGGCGAAGTGTGGCTTATTTCTTTTTGTTCTTTTCTCCCTTTTTTTTTTTTTAAATAGGTGGCTTCCCTGGTCTAAGATTTACTTAAGGGTAGGAAAAAGAGAAAGGTCCAGTGGCTGGGCTCTGGACAACCTACCTATGGGCTGTTACCCACGATAACTTGCCAGCCATATCACCCTAGAAGGTTCATTAGCTACCCAATTTTCGTTAAAATCGTCGAACAATGAGTAAGTGCAAAGAAAGTGTGTAGATGCTTAAGACTTAAAATTCCCTCAAATCAGAGGGCGGGTTGATAAGTCGTGTACTTATCACCCAAACTTATTTACTCCAATTACGAAAGAATTAAGATGGCGAGGACTCAAAAACAAATCCACATTTTAGTGGATACACAGGCTAATTAAGTCCAAAGACTTGAGGGGTCATTGTGTTCAGATCCTAATGTAAAATTTCTTAGGATTGAAAATTTCTTAAACCCAAATTCTCTTTCCTAATTCCGAAATTTTTTTTTTTTAAAGAAAATAAAACAAATCTGCGGAGCTGACGAATGAATTCAGAGATGAATATCCACCACCCCCATGCCTATTTAATGCAATGTCCTCATTGTAGTAAAAAGACATAAAACAGAGTGGAAAAGCGTAGAAAGCACCTAAATTGAGTGAATGTCAGGTCCGCTCCGAGATGAAAACTAAGAAAAACTGTATATGTGCTGAGTTTAGTGCCTTCAGCTAGGCACACAATACAAGTAAAAGAAATGAAGAATTCACAAGTGCAGGTCAGAATTAGAATGAACAGAAGAATCCTCTGACCTGTAAGCAGAGGTCCACAGATGTGGACCAGATTGTGGTGCAGACCCACACCCCATAATTGAGAATATCTTAGGTTCTGAATAAAAATTACCCAAAACCTAAAATCAGAATGTAAGCGGGATCGGGCCTGCGATTTCTGAGGATGCAACCCAAGACCAAAAAGTCGGGTTACAGAGAATTGAAGCTCAAAAGGATAATCGTTAAATGTGTGCTTGGGTTTGACATCCTCGAAACAAATGTCGTAAGGGTTCTGATTTGATGGTTTCAGCTTAAAAGGAACCCTTCGACTCAATTTTCTATTTCCTCCAAAATTGACTTCCCGAATCAGAACTTCCCAGCTCCTATTCTCCTCATTTAGCTTATCAAATTCCAGGTCCTCTTGTATATTCATCACCTCGTCTGGAATCTCCAAGTCTAAATGATGTGGCAGAATCAAAATTGACTTGGGTCTAATTATCTCAGAATTAGAATCATCAATAAGCTCAACAGGGTGTAACTGATAATCAGGGCATTGAATTGATTCCTCCAGAAAATGCGATTCTGGATCCGTAATGTGTGCCCTAATAAGATCAGTGTCCTCAGTATTGGGCTATCAAATGATCTATCAGATTCCTTAGGCCCAATCATCTCACAGAAATCGTGTTCAGAAAACTCGCGTGAGACTTCACAACTTGAATCTTCACCATCAGGATCCGTATCAATGTATGTCCCAAAATCATTTGTCACTTTCTGTTCCAAGGAGACATACGTTTCCTCGTAACCCAGCTTAAGGATCTCAGGTGAAGAAATCAGATCATCCTTAATTGGTTATTTTAATTCAATCTTGTCAGCCTCGTAACACGTGTCCCCCCCAACAGGTGCCTGAGCGAGTTCTGTCATTGGTTTTCCTGAAGAGGGTTCATCCTGGGAATTATTCCAAGATTGAATCAAAGCAACCACGAATGTCATCCTCAATTTCGTTAATTTCCCAAGTAGAAACTCACCCAGGTTCTTATCCTTAACATCCTAGAGCCAATCCAACAAAGACTTGTTTAAATCATCAATCATTTCAATCAGGGGCTCCAATCTCTCAATGCAAGGTATTGGCTGAACTTCTAAAGATTGAATGATATTCCTCAAGTTAGCCAGAACCTTATCTTGAACCTGGTTAACCTGAACCAAATGAGTTGGTTCAGGGTTGGGCGGGTTCGGGTTCAATGTAGGGGAATTAACGAATTGAGATTCGTTATACCCTTCCTGATAATAGGTCATTTCAGATTGTTGAAAAGATGGTGATGACCTAAAGGCAATGAAATCAGAGGATGGGTAAGGATCGGTGTATCCTTCTTGACTGTAGATCGTATTAGGTTGTGCATGAAAGGAAGACGATCTATAATCGATGTAGCTCTGAGAATGATAGAAATCAGAATCAAAGTGCTCAGGGTTAGACCCTAAACACGGGGGTCCGGAATTATATCCCCAATCCGAATTATCCCAACTAACTGATGGTTGATTACAATACGAGTTGGGATAATCGTCATGTTGAGGATAATTCACAACAGGAGGGAAAGAGCAGGAATGTGTGAAATATGTGGAAGGATTCATGAGACTCGGGAGGAAGAAAGGCGCCCTACAATACAAACAATCAAACCTGTCCTTAAATGGGTTAGCCTACAGACCTACAGACTCTCAAAACTCGTCTTGAGATAAAGGAACGATTTGATCTACTTCTGTCTGTTCAATCCAACCAGTTTGAAGGAGGGACTGGGGAGAAGGTTCTTCCTTCGGCTTGCGCCTCCTGTTCCTAGTGTACCCCCCAGCCGCGATCGTTTGACTCTGCTCCCCTAGTTAGACATCAGATTGAGCAGTAGAAACAGACTAATCGAAAATAATCTCGTTCTAGGTTCTGAAGAGCGAGTCCAATCCTTAAGGACAACGTCTACTCTGTTTTATTTAGGGCTAGGTTTGAATGTGCATTGGAATGTGATGGGCCCTTTAAATGGGTTGTGCCCTTAATGATTGATTGATTTGTGTGTGTGTGCATAACCAGTGGTTTTCAAGCAAGATTATTTTTGATGTGGTGAATTTTAAGGTTCAAATCTTGCTTAGTAGCTTTTAGGATTCAACTTTAGGTGTTTTCAAACAGGTTTCGTTGGCACACCAGGTTTTGCAAGCACAGGTGAAGATGTTTTCCTTTAAAGTTTAAAAAGAATGTGGGGTGCCTGGTGAATCCCTAAAAGTTGAACCTAATAGGCAGCTACTTGATGAGTTTATTTTATTTGAAGTGGTGCGGCCCAATCAACTCAAACAATTGGTCACAAATGCACCACTAGGTTAGGCACTCAAAAATGGTTAACCTAGAATAATTTCTACTCTGTTATATGTTGCTTTGTGTGTATCGGTTCCACAGATCAGAACTCGGTTGAGTAGAAACAAATCAATTTGGTTAAGTGCCTTTAAATGTGGGTGTACGTTGTGTATTTGTTGAAAATTGCCCCACGAAATTATCTTTTTATTTTTTTCTCTTTTTTTTTACATAAATGGAGGTGGAATGAATGTGAGTGAGAATCCAAACAACCAAACTATTCCTAGGATTTATGCAAACACCGAGGTTAATTGGGATTTGGATTTAATGTGGCGAATGAAATCTATGGAGGGGGAAAGAATGGGAGAGCACTGTTGGGTCAGCCCGGATAGGTTGTTAAAATGATGTTTTTATCGTTGAATTGTCTATAGTGGTTAACCTAATTCGGACCTAACCATCTATTTACAAAATCTTTAACCTGGCCTAATTGATTTTATCTTGTCACTTTTAGGCCCAGGGTCGAACTCAGGGAAGTGGGTTCAAGTCGAGTTTCTACGTTTTCCTTAAAACGTGTCTCTTCCGTTCGTTTATTATGTTTTTGGTGTTTTTCCTTATTTAGATTTTTTTCTGGTAATCCTTGTCCTTGAGGCACACCCTCAAAATTGTGTCCTTAGCTTTTAGCCAAAACAGAGTTCCAAAACAAGTCTTGCTACTCGCAAGACGGGGGTACCTGCAAATCAAAGATTATCTTTTCTCTTTTATATATTTTTTTTCTTTTTACTAAGAAGGAAGCTAACAGACAGAAAGTAAATATAGTATCTATAGATATATATGTATATATATGTATTATATATATAAAGGGGTGGGGGTGGAGGTGACGATGGAGTGTAGCACTATGTCGAGTCAGTCGACGTCTAGAGAGACGCAACCAACACGACTAGGTGCCGCGTGGAGTGTGGATGGAGGATGGATGATGAATGGGTCCACGCTTTTTGTACACGTGTATCGGGGAATATCAGCAACTGGTGCAGATATTCCCGCAATACCACGTATGGCAAATAACGTGAAAATATATATATGTGTATGTATATAAGTAAATATATCTATATATATATATATAAATGTATAGGTATATATGTATAGATATATATATAGATATATATATGTGTATATATATATATATAGGTGTATATGTATATATGTATATATGTATGTATATAGCTATATATGTATATATGTATATAAATATATGTATATATATATATCTATATATATATATATAATACTATATAGATGTATATATATATGTATATAAGTATATGTATCTAGATATATATGTATATATATAAGTAGATAGATATGTATATATATATATATATGTATATAAGTATGTGTATATATATATATAAGTATATGTGTAAGTATATATATATATATATTATATATATGTATGTATACATAACTATATAGATATACTATGTATATAAGCATATATATATATATATATATATGTATATATATATATATATATGTTACTATATATATGTATACGTATAGATATATATATGTTTATACTAGTGTTTATGTGTGTGTGGGTGTGTGGAAGTGTTGGTGAAGATGTGTGTGCGTTGGTGTAGTGTACTGAGAGTGAGTGAAAAAGAGAGAGAGAGAGAGAGAGAGCGGGAGAGAGAGAGAGAGCGGGTGGGAGTACTCGTGCCAGAGAGAGAGCTGGCGGGACTTGGAGAGAGAGCGGGCGATGGCACGAGTTAAGACGTTTGCTGGAGGCGGCGGACGTCTGGACGTCGCGTCATCTGGAGATGGCGACGGATGTCTGGACGTCGCGGGTGCAGGCGCGCCTTCGCGTGAGGATTCTGCAGGTCGGCGTGAAGGCGGAGAGAGGGCGATGGTGCGGGGAAGTGAATGCGGAGGAGGTCTGCAGGTGGTTGCGGAGGGGCGCGGGGGCTGGCATGGGATGGCGAGAGGGCCTGGCCGGCCGCTGCAGTGCGCCCAGCGGCCGGTCGTGGGTGCAAGGGCGGAGGCGACAGAACGGAGAACGGAGCGGAGGAGGCCCTGCAGGCGCGTGCGGAGGGCTGAGCGCCTACGGGGAAGGTCGCGGAAGAGGCGGGGGGTCCTGCTGCTGCTGCTGCTGGCTGCTGCTGTTGCGGCTTCAAGCTTCGGAGCTTGAAGCGGTGGCAATGGCGTGAAAGGAAAAAAATGAAACGAGGGAAGGCACCACGCCCACCGGCTCGTCGAAGAGCTGGGCGGTGGTGTTCCCACTGTGGTGGTGTGCACCACAGTGGGTACTCCTGCTCGCCGGGTGCCTCCTCGACGGAGGGTCGACGTATGGGAGGGGAAGACGGTGGAAGAGGTTGCTGCAGGTTTTTGTTTCATGCAGCAGCGTGTGTCTCGCGAGGAAGAAGCTGCAGCTTCTTATAGAGGAGGAGAGAGTGGCGTGCCGGCTGCAGCAGGGAGAGGGCGCGGGATTGGCAGCTGTAGGGAGTAGTGTTGGTAGGGAGAAATGATGTGGAGTAAATGCATGCAGCTGCTGCGGGAAGAGAGTTGCAACCACGGGAAGAGAAAAAAGAAAATCAAGAGGAGAAAATAAAAAAGATGTGGATTTTGCAATGAGGCACTTGAGGAAAAATGTAAATATGTAAGCCATTATTTTCAATCTTCTCTCCTTTTAATTAAATGCATGAATGCAAGTGTTTTTACAAATGCAACTATAGAATCCTAATATGCAACGTTAATGCTAGGAAATAGCATAAGAAGGCTTTATTGCAGGCGTATTTTGAGGTGCAAACAAGTACTTATAGTTGTCTTCAACTGCACTTTACTCCAATCTACCGCTTGTTGATTCCTTGATGGAGGTCTCTGCAAAACAATAGACACAAGAGAAAGCTAGTTAGAAAACAAATAAAGTGCAAGAAATGCGAAGAAAAGATCGGAAATCGTTGCCTCCCCGGCAACGGCGTCAAAATGTTGAACTGGTTTTTGCGAATCGATACGCTTACGTGTTTGGTTTTGGAAAACCTGCCGTTGTAGTTCGAAAGCGAAGAATTCGTGTTCAACAAATAAAATTTATACCGAAAAGAATTTCAGGTTGAACACTGGGAGGCTACGTTGATCTATATTCGCAATTATATTTTTTTTAGGATTTTCGATAAGCAAGGTGATATAATTACAATGGAGCTATCAGACTAAGAGAGAGAGAGAGAGAGAGAGAGAGAGAGAGAAAGAGAGAGAGAGAGAGAAAGAGAACTTGCATTCAATATTTCAATTGTTTATATAATCAAACTAAATAAAAGTTACACTAGAAAGTGGAAAATCAATTACACTATAAAGCAGGAAAATTCTACACTAGAAAGCTGTAAATAAGAATGGGAGAGAGATGTTATCCTCCTCGACGATTGCTTGGAGGGCGAGCCGGATGGGACGACGCCTGGACGAAGGAGAACGAAGCAAGATGATGCATGTAATGCAATATTTATATCATGAAATGCAATCCTATGCTTAAGAACATGCATAAATAGACATCTTAAGTAGTGTAAATGTGTTTACATCAGGGTGTCTAAATAAATCAAATAAGGTAACTCAAGTGATTAAGTCTAAGAAAGAATGTGAGTTGATCCTGATTGATTTTTCTTTTTCATTCCTTCCAGAAATAGGGGATTGAGAAGGAAACAAGATTACCTGCCCTTGGAGTGGCTGTCATGCAGCTGATCTTCTCGATGAGTATCTTGCACAACCACAATAAATTAGACAAAATAAGTTAGAATTAGATCATAATTGTAATTAGTGAAATGAAACTGTACGTTTCTCCTCGGCAACGACGCCAAAATATTTGCGTAAAATCATCGATGTTTAAGGAAATGCATGTGTAGTATAGTCAACGAAAATGCAAAATATTTAAATTTATAAAACTCAGATTCAGAAAGGAGTCTGAGGTCGTTCGCAAGGAGCAATTGTGCAATTTAATTCACTAATCACAATTTAACAAGAAATATATATGCAATTGAAATTAATAAAATTCTTAAAATGATATTTCAATAAGAACCATAAGAATAGTACAAAAAGATCGAGTTAAATGGTGATTTGAATCACCAAATTAACCCTTAATGTTAAGCTCTTAATCTACTCAAATATTTGAATAGTAAACCACAATCAATAATCCATGCCAGACACTTAAATGTTTCAATAGTAACCAGCATAATCAAGCACCAGTGGGGGTCAGCGTCAACCAAAGGCTTTAAACGCATTATTAGAAGAGGCACAACACCACAGAAGAAGCACATGGGCTTCTCTCCTTCAAGCCTCAGAAAAGGCATAGCAGCAACCATAAAGGCTCAAAGCCTTTCTCAAGAGCACAAGGCTCCCTTAAGAGCTTCAGGAGCTAAGGCACGACAGAGATCCCATAGAGGCTCAAAGGCCCTCTTTAGAGTTTCACTAAGTGTTGAGAGATGAGAGGGCTCAAATCCCAAGGCATCAAAACCCCCCCTCCTCCTCCTCAGTTGTCATCTTTCTTTGATCAGGTCAGACTTGGGTATCTAGGTAAACGGATCCATTGCCCAGACCTGCGAGGTGTGAGCTTGGGTGAGGACGTGGACAGGTGCGTGTGAAATGTGTGCGCAGGGACCTTACCCCTGTACTCTTGGAGGTGAATGATAGCGAAATACACGTGATTTGTAAAAGCGGGTTTTTAACGTCGTTGTAACACGCGAATTCGCATACACTTTTAAATTTATATCTTATATAGGGGAAGTATCTAGGGTCGTCCAAGGAAATCAAATGTTTTCAAAATTAATCCTCTTGCTTACAAATAGATCTCAACTTTCTTTTTGGTATTTTAAATATGTAATTTTTTTTTGTTTTGAAAAGACGAGGGCAAAATGCGAATTGTAGCGGAAAGTACTAACACCTATAATTGCTTAACTAAAACTTAAAAGATAGATATATCTTCTTCCTAAGCTCACTCTAGGAAAGTGGAGGCCTAGAGTAATTAGGAAGAAGAGGTGAAACAAGTGCTAGAACCAAAACAACAATTGCAATAGAAAGTAAAAGAAGGCAATTGATTAACTAGAATTTATGTTCTTTTTCCAAGACAAGTAGAGGAATGCTTCTACTAAAATAAAAAAAATCTAAAAGCAAGAAAAGAAACTCAAATCCTCTTGCAAAAATGGTGAAGAAGGGAGTCTTCTTGCTCCAAGCCTAGCTGCTCCTTGGCTTGAAAGGAGGGCCTCCTTCTTCTCCTTCCTTGAGGGCTCCTCCAAGGTGGAAGCTACCACCTTCAATGCTCTCCTCCAAGGGGTAGGCGTGCACCACCCTCAAAAGCTCCTCCAATGTGGCGTGTACCACCTTCAAGATCTCCTCCAAAGATCTTCCTTGCCTGGCTTCTCCTTTGGCTAGCGTGACTCAAGAGAGAAGGGAAGAGGGGAAGGCACCAAGGGGACAGAATATCCCCTTAATCTTCTTCTTCTTCTTCTCTCTTGGATGTGGGCTTCTAGGTGGAATATGAGAGTGAATTTGCTAGCCAAGGATGCCTTGAATGGTGGTGGGTAGTGGTTTTTTTATAGGGTAGGATGGGAGGTTAAGGTGCCTCTTGAAATGAAGGGCTAAGATGGAAGGATGGAGGTGGTTGGGGATCCTATGGCCAAGGGCATTTGGCGCCAACCCAAGGGGTGTTAAGGGTGTGGTTATTGTGGTGTTGGTGGCTTTTGGTGGTGGAGAGACACCACCATTTTGGCTCCAACCTAGGGTCCTCTAGAAGGGGGGTTAGGTGGATGGTGGAGATGGGTCTAAGGAGAGGTGTATGGTGGAGATGAAGGGAATTTTGGAGGGAAAAGTGGCACCATCAAGGGGGTGGTTAGGGTGGTTTTGGCACCACTTTTAGGTGTCTTTTGGAGGTGGTGAGTCGGCTAGGTTGGCTCCAAGTAGGTGGAGCTAGTAGGTGGAGTTGTTAGGTAGGGTTTTTGGGTGGTACAAGCCAAGGAAGTTGGAGCATAGCTAAGCTAAGCTAAGCTAAGCTAAGCTAGCTTAGCTAAAGGAGGAGTAGAGAAGGAGGTGTGGAGCTAGGGTTTGGAGGGAGGAGCTGAGGAGGAGAAGTCTGGAGCTGAAACTGGAGTTGGCTGCTGTTGAAGAGGCTAGCATGGAGCTACTCTAGCTGGCTTAGCTTGCTAATTCTTTGCTAGCTGCTAAGCCAAGCTAAAGTGAGCTAGCTTCTACCATAATGAGCTGAGGTGAGCTAGGTCTGGTGCTCCTGGGGAGGATCAAGCTGGTTGAGGCAGCTAAGGTAACTTAGCTCAACTGAGTTGAGCTAAGCTGAGTCCCTGGGAGCTGGACTTGAGTTTCCTGAGCTGGGATGAGTTCTTCTTCAGCTGGATGGAGTTGAGTGGAGTTGGATGTAGTTGGATCTGAGCTGGGGTGAACTCTCATCAACTCAGCTGAGCTAGCTAGAGCTCCCTGTGGACTAGTGGGAGCTGAGATGAGCTAGACTCAGCTAAGTTGAGCTGGACCTGAGCTGACTTGAGCTAGGGTGAGCTAAGATGAACTCTCTTGAGCTACCATTCAGCTGAGATTAGCTGAATGGAGCTGGGATGAGCTAACCCTAGTTCAAGTGAGCTAGGTTCCAGCTGTGGTGAGCTAGATCAAGCTGAGTTCCAGCTAGTCTGAGCTTCTCCTTCACCATTTGCCTTCTTGAGTGCTAGGGTTTTAGGGATCTGTATATCTGTTCATCCCTAACACTCACAAAAACATATCAAAAAGATAATAAAAAATGCAATGCATGCCTAACCTAATTTATGCCTAAATGCAGCCCAAAAACCCGTTTGCAGAGTAAAATCCTAAGAGTTAGGTTTGTTTTAATGCATAAGAATGATGATAAACTGGCATTTATCAGTGAACAACTGAGCACAGGTTTTCCTTTTATGTCTTAGGATTTTGTCCCACACGATGTGGAACTATCCTCCCTTGCTTTTTTTTCGTGTGAAGCTACTCTGGTTGGATTGAGGAATTGGGGCAGTAACTATAGTTGGTGTCTTCAATTTAGGGCCTGGACAACTGCAGCTGAAGGTTCCGCGTTGATTGTGGTCTACAGCTGGGTGAGTTAGGGGCTGGAGATGAATGGGGTCGGAGTAGACAAAGGCGATGACAAAGCTCCGGTGAACACTTGAAGAAGAAAATATGGCCTTGGGACCGAATTAAACACGTCTAAAAGCTTCATGAGAACTTGGCGAAGGTGCTTTTGGTGGTTTCATGGAGGTTGGAAGCTGGTGGACCTCTGTCACGGTTGGAGAGGTAGTGTAGCGGGGGATGTGTTCGACAGAGGGAGCGAGTCACCAATAAGCCCAACTAAGTTGGGGCTTTTGTTTAGTGAGGAATGACGAAGGTGTAGGTGGTCGTGGCATGCATTTTTGTGTGTGTAGCGTTGGCACGGGCTCACCAAAGCCCTTGCCGGAGGTAGAGAAGTAGTGGGTGAGGTTGGTTGGTCGGTCGAAATAGGGAGAGAAAGAAATAGGAAGATTCAGGAAGGAGAGAGGAAGAGAAAAAGAGACTTAGAGAGGGAGATAGTGGACAGAGGCGTCTGACTGTGATGGGTCGAAGCTGGAGAAGGTGATGAAGTTCGGTGAGGTGGTGGTGACGATGAAGAGGCAGAGGGCAATCCTTCTTTGGCCGGAGAGACACGAAAGAGGAGGAAGGCAAAGGGCCATCCAATTTGGTGGTTGGACAGTCGAATGATGAGGGCAGAGAAGGTCACCAGAGACGAGGTTGTGGGTGATCGAAGAAGGAAGAAGAGGGGATTTCTCGATCAAAAACTTGTTAAGGAGCTCGATTTCGCAAGAGGGTCCTATTTAAAGACCTCAGAAGGTGTTCCAAGCCAGGAAGGGAGCTTGGAGAGCTTGAAATCTCAGGGAATAGGATCCCTGAATTCTCGAGCATTTGCATGAGCTTCCCAGAGCGAATCAAGATCCAAGACGTGGTCCAATCGATAGAGGATTTCTCAAGGATTCTCCCTCCAATTTTGGGAGGATTTGACTTAGAATCAAGCGAGAAAACCTTGCTCGAATCACGGCGAAGGAGGTACGTTCACACTAATGGTGGTAGGGACCCTTTTGAAAAAATGACGATAAAGTTAGGGACCTTATTTTAAATAGTTTAAAAGTTAGGGGCTTAATTCAGAGGAACGAAGTTTAAAAGGACTAAAATGCAAAATAGGTCAAGATGGAATATGACTGGACGCAAATTTTGGACAAACCTAATTTGGTCCCAAGTAATTTGATGGTGAAGTCGGATTTCAGTTTTGACCAAGTTTGACTAGGCAATTTGCATAGAAACCCAAATTAGGGTAGAAATCTATCTGCGACTGTTTTAGGCCAAAATAGGTTCAAATGGTCAAATCAATGGTACCAAACCTCAAGGAATATTTTCTTATAATTTTAGTTAATTTATATGAATTTTGTCCTTACCAAAACCTCTGTAATTTAAACGGGTTTGAAATTAGGGTTGAGTGCTGTATTGGTTTTTGAAATGCGTGAAACCCCATTTTTGTTTGCATGGACCCACTTATTAGTCTTTAATACTCATTTGACCTTCAGTTTACCCTTGATAACCCCTTGATTATTCTGTGTTCATGACATGCTGTTGAAATTATAGAATTAACCCTAGTTTCTTATTCTTTTCTCAAAACAGAATGATGCGGAGTTGTAACCCTCAGATGGTTATGTAGGGGCATTTATCTTTCAATCTTGACTAAAAGTGGCCAATTAGTACCTATGATGGTGTTCCCATCAGCTTCAAACACATCTGCACTCATATTTGAGGAAGATCTTCCTTTGCTTCTCAACTTGATGGTGCTCCAAGCTACTCCTCTCTGTCTCCTACAAGGGTGGACGTCCACCACCTTCTCTCCTCTATGCCTGGCTATCTCCACTAGGGTTGCCCCTTGGCTTGGACCAAGGAAGAACGGAAGAAGTTAGCAAGGAGGCAAGGGATCCTTTTTAACCTTCTCTTTTCTCCTTCCTATGGCCAATTGTATGGTTTATATAGCTAGGAGATTAAAGCTAGCCAAGGATGGTTGGTATGTGGTGGTTAGTGGTGTATTTATAGGGTGGAATAGGGGGGTTGGCATGGAGTTAGATGGAGGGTTAGGATGGGTTCTTGGGATGGTGGTTAAGGGATCTAGGGCGTAGGAATGTTGTCACCAAAATAAGGGATGCTAAGGGTGGTGGTTATGGGTTGATGGCTATCCTTGGTGGTCGTCCATGGGTGGAAGGACACCACTAAGTTGGAACCAAAGTGGGGGTGTTCTAGAAGGGGATTTTGGAGGGAACAATCCAGGGTAGAGATGGTGTTTAGTGGTGGATGTAGGGTGGTGATCAAGGGGTATGTTGGCACCACAAGGAGAGATTCTAGAAGGGGGTTTTTGGTACCAAAATAGAGGTGGATTTTGGTGGTGGTTAAGGGGTGAATAGGTACCTAGGTTGGTGCCAAGTAGGAGGGGTTGTGAGTGGTGATTTTGGTTAGGGAAGGCGACGGTAGTGATGGAGCTAAGTAGGGGGGTCGACCATGGAGTAGAGGTAAGGTGGAGCTTAGCTAGTAGAGGAGTAGTGGAGGAGCTAGGGTTAAGTTGAGAAGGAGCAGTCTAGAGCTTGAATATCTGCATGGAGCTGAGCTGATGTTGAAGAAGAGGTGCTTGAGAGCTCAGCTGTCAGCTTAGGTACTAGTTCTTTGCTAGTTGCTAAGCTAAGTAGGATGAGCTAAGTTGTGCTAGACTCAACTAATATGGAGCTGAGATGAGCTGGCTTTGATTTGCTAGAAGACTTTCTTGCTAGCTAGCTTAGGTCTCAGAGCTAAGCTCAATTGAATTGAGCTAGGTTGAGTCTTCATGAGCTGACCTTAGCTGGTTGAGGACTCTTCAGTTGCCAAACTTAGCTAGTTGAGGACTAGTAGCTAACCTTAGTCAAGTAGAGCTGCCATGAGCTATGTGGAGCTAGAATGAGCTAGATTCAGTTGCACTGAGCTAGGTTGATGTGGAATCCAACTAAGGTGAGGTGGATTGAACTAAGATCTAGTTTGAATGGGTTCCATTTTCTTCCTTTTGATTGTCTACCTTTCACATTGCCAGGGTCTAGGTGATATTCACTATGTGATCATCTCTGTCAATGACATGAGGTGTATGAAAGCCAAAAATAAGGAAAAATAATGAAATGCATGCCTATTCTACAAAATGCCTAAATGCAGTCCCAAACTAGATTGCAATGTGAAAAACCTAAGAGCTAGATATGTTTTTAGGCATAAGAGTGATGATAAATTGGTGTTTATCAATTATCACGTAGGATCCAATTATATAAGAACTGAATTTCTCCAATCCAAAAACTATGGCTAGCAATTCTTTTTCAGTTGTGGTATAATTCTTTTGAGCCTCATCTAAAGTTTTGCTAATGTAGTAGATCACCACGCAGTTTCCATCAATCTTTTGTCTGAGGACAACCCCAAATGCATAATTTGATGCATCACACATTAATTAAAAAGGATAGGTCCAGTCTGGAGGTTGTAAGATTAGAGCTTAGGTGAAGCCTCCTTTAAGGATTAATAAGCTTGGATGCAGCCTTGATTGATATCAAAGGGGACATCCTTGTTTAATAAGTTAGTCAAGGGTCTAGAGATATTCGAGAAATCTTTAATAAATCGATGATAAAATCTAACATGACCTAGAAAAGATTGAATCTATCAAACTGAGCTAGGTGGAGGAAGATTAGAAATTGAATTGATCTTGTCTCGATTGACTTCTAAGCCTTTCTCAAAAACAATATGTCTAAGAACAATGCACTGTTGAACCATAAAGTGACTTTTTTCTCATCTTAGGACAGGGTTAACTTCAATGCATCGTATCAGAATTAATTCCAAATTTCTCAGATAATGATCAAATGAATCCTCAAATAATGAAAACTCATCCGTAAAAATTTCCAGATAATCATTAAGCATGTTTGAGAATTTTGCCATCATACACCTCTGGAAAGTTGCAAGTGCATTACAAAGTCCAAACAGCATTCTTCGAAACACAATGGTTCTGAAGGGGCAAGTAAAGGTTGTCTTCTCTTGGTCCTCTAGGCTGATTGCAACCTGATTATACCCAGAGTAACCATCCAAAAAAGAAAAAGAACCTCCTTCTAGCTAGTTTCTCCAAGATTTGGTCAATAAAAGGGAGAGGAAAGTGATTCCTTTTGGACACAGAGTTAAGGCGTCTATAATTAATACAGACCCGCCATGAAGTTGCGGTGCGGGTTGGAATAGATTCACCTTAATCAGTAGTTACAATAGTTAATCCTGCTTTTTTAGGTACAACTTGAACCAGGCTCATCCATGGGCTATTAAAGATAGGGTAAATGATGCCTGCATCAAGCCATTTAATTATCTCTTTCTTGACCACTTCTCGCATATTTGTATTCAGCCTTCATTGTAATTTGCGAGATGGTCTTGCACCCTCTTCCACATAAATCTTGTGAGTGCAATAAGTAGGACTAATTCCTTTCAAATCAAAGATAATCCACCCAATAGCTCGTCTATGATCTCGTAGGACTTGAGTTAATTTGATTTCTTGATCCTGAGTTAGTGTAGAATTGATGATGGATAAGTCTAATTTGATCTTAGATAAGCATACTTGAGATTCTCAGGTAGAGGTTTCAAGTCCAAAATAGGTGGAGTCAAATCAGAAGATGGCAAAGATGGTGATAAGGTTGCCTTAGGTAGTTGCTCCACTTGGTGCATAGATTCAGATTTAGAGTGAGGAGCTGGAGTCAAGTATAGCATACCTCTTTAAATCTAGGTTCCATTTCAATTAGCCTTTTTGGTTGAGTTAAGCATACTTCTAAAGGATCTTTTACCAAATGAATTGCCATACTTTCCTCAATATAATCTTGATCATCAAGCTTATCAATGGCACCACATTCATCAAAATTCTTTATTGCTTTAAATACATCTAGTTGCATTTTTCTATCTCCAAATGTCATTTCAACCTTTCTAGTTTCACAATCTATGTGTGCTTATGCAGTTGCTAGAAAGGGTTTGCCTAATATTATACGTGTGTTACTCAATTTCTTAGGAACCTCCATCTCACGGACGAGAAAATCTACCAGGAAATAAAAATCTTCAACTTCACAATCACGTCCTCAATGATCCCTTTTGGTGTAGTCAAGGTTCAATTTGCTAGTTGGAGAGTTACTAATGTAAACACATTTATATCACATAAATTATCTATTTATGCATGCTCTTAGGCGTATAGTTACATTATACATTATAAATATTGCATAACATACATCATTATGAGTTTAGATTTGGTTGTAGAAATTCTAGGTTAATTTTTCCTTTTTGTGGTCAGGAAATAGGGCAATATCATTTTAGGGCCTCGGATTGAAGATCCAACTGTACGGATTTGATCAGGGCGACGATCGAAATTAAACGACAGTGAAGTCGCCCCAATTAGACTTTCGTAGCATCAGATGCTGTCCGAGAAAGATCAGAGGTCGAGGGGCCTGGTGGTGTAAATTCATACTTTAGATGACAAATCCGACTACACGGATGGGTTCATATCGACGATTGCAGCTTAACGGAGTGAAAATCGATCCAATTCGACATCCGTGACACTACCTACGAGCATATGAAGATGGACAGCCAGGATGGTGCCACGTGGCACCATTCTAACCACCCAAATTGACCCTTGAACGCCCGCCATCTCTCTTTCTCCAAAGCTCTAAAGAAGTTTGTCCTAAACCCAGGATGCTCCTCTAGAGTTAAAATCAAAATTTTGTCTCCTTCTTACCCCATTCGTGGAGCTCCCGTGGTCGTCTTCTCACCCCTGTTCTGGAATTGAATCCCACGACAATGATGTCTTGCCTCACCCTCAGTTCTTCCCGCTTCATTCTCCATCTTCTGTCTCCGCTCTACTTCTTCCAAGCATTGCCCATTCCGGCTCGTCGTCCAAGCAGTTATCGAGGAGGATAATTTCTCACCTCCATTCTCTTTACTACTTTCTATATTAGATATACCGCTTTCTAGTTGTAATATTTCCACCTTTCTAGTTGTAAAAACATTAGCTCTGTTATAAAAAGTGTTTTGTTCTTTCTCTCTCTCTCTCTTCTAGTGTTAATATCGCAAGTAAAGTAGATTCATTGTGATTATCCCATCTTAAAACTAAAATTACAAAAAATAATATAATTGCAGATTGCGAATCAATGTTGCCTCCCTGTGTTCGACCTGGAATTTCTTTTGGGTTTCGATAAATGATGGGAACATAATCATGAGCCATAACTAGCTTAATTTGGTCTGATAAAGTTGATAAAAGCTCCTACATAACCATCAGAGGGTCATATAAGCATAATGTTCTGTTTTGAGAAGATAAGAAACCAAGGTTATTTCTGCAATTTTATCTGCATTTCATAAATACAAAATAGCCATGGGGAATTCCACGGGTTAAATAAAGGTAAAATGGTCATTATTGTCCAATAAGGGGGTTCATATAGACAGAAATGAATTTTCACGCATTTCCAGAATTAATGGACATTTGAAACCCTAAAAACAGACTTGCTTAATTAACTGAGGTTTTGGTCAGGATAAAATTCACCTAAACCCTCTAAAATTTATAGAAAAATATTTTATAGGGTTTGGTATTTTTGATTTGACCATCAATTTTGACCTGAAACAAAGTCACAGATAGAAAGTTACCCTAGTTTGAGCTTCTAGGTAATTTACCTAGTCAAACTTAGTTAAAACCTAAATCTGACTTCACCATCAGATTCCTTGGATCCAAATTAGGTTTGTACCAAAATTTAGGCCCAATCTGAGATTATTTCATCCTATATTGCATTTTGGTCCAAGTATGAATCTTATTCTCTCAAATAGCCCCTCAGCTTTTGAAATCTTTACAAAATACCCCCTAACTTCTTCATCTTCTTTGTAGATTAGTCCTTGCTACCATTGGAAGTCAAGTGACCTCCAGGCAAGCTTTGACCGAGTAGAATCCTACTCAAACTTTAATCAAATCCTACCAAATTTGGTGGGAGTGATGTTCACACCTAGGGAAACCTATTGGGATCAATCTCGATGCCTAACTCCCACTGATTCGTGCGTGCAAACCCTCAAAATTAGTGGGATTCTTCCTGAATCCCAATCAAGCTATGAAGCTTGTTTCCTGTTCTTCAAGCTCCCCTAAGCCCTATAAATGACCCCCGATGACATTCCTCACCTCCTTAGTGAGAAATAGAGCCAAAAACCCCTCTTCTTCCTCAGCCTCCTGCTAGCTCCACCTCGTTTCGGCAACTCTCCATCTCTGACCTCTTCGCTGACCGCCATGTACAATAGGTGGCCAGCTCTCCTTCCCCACGTCTTTCCGCACCTTGCAATACCGGCGAGGTGCTCTCTATCCCTCTGTCATCGTCGTTATCCTCATTTGGAGCACCTTCGTCTCCAGCGCTGGCCATACCAAACCCAGTGCCATCTCCACTCCCCTTCATTTGACTTCTACCTTAATCGATACTCCTTCAGCCATTAATCACCACAGTATCACTACCGCTCCAATTCGACCCTTCACGTGCCTCCATGCCTCCGTCTTCCACCTCGGCGGCATACCTTCGATGAGACCTAGCGACCACTACACACCTCCAATCCACCTGCCACCAAGTCAGCAAGTGTCGCCTCGCTCCCCTGATCAAAAGCCCTAATGAAATATGAGGCATTGATCTCTCGTTCACCTCACCAGAAAGCACCTCCTTTGCACCACTATCCTGAGGTCGTTAGACCTTTCTGCTCGACCTCTTGCCACTCCACGCACACCATCACACTTGCTGTTCCACGGTGGAGCTTCTGAACTATTCTGACATGGCCAAGAGACCTTTTTCTTATTTTCAAGTTGAAAGGGCTACACCGCCATTACTAAAGCTACTTCGAGAAAGCTGGAAGGGTGTTCTTGCTGCGTTCACTTTAGGCGTTCGCTCCAAGCGAAGCAGATTGGGCTCATGCATCTACCCAGGTGGTCAATTGGGAGCATTGACCATTTTAAGGACTCCAATTGAACAACACTTGCTAACTATTGTTGCACACGAAGGAGGGGGAGACTTTAGTCCCACCTTGAAAGTCACTGAAGCCCGAGCACACAATAAATTGTATTCGTGTCCCCGACCCCTCACCCAAGACACGGGGTTGGGTCCCCATGCACGCCCAGCACATGCCTCACTTGTGGTCACGCCATGTGGGTCTGGCCAGGATCTGGTTACCTGCCTATTTACCAGATTAGAGATTCGATTAAGCGGGTTTCTGACAGAGAAGAGAAGGAAAGAGAGAGAGGGGGGGTTTTGCCTTGCTCTCTAACCCTCTAACACTTGTAGAGAGGAGGCCTTTGCCTCTATGCGTGACTTGAGGAAGAGCTGAAGAAGTGAGAAGGAAGAGGAAGAGCTAAAGAAGAACGACTCTCTATAGAGCACTATAGTAGGCGACGTTTAAGTTGTCTGATTTGAGCATCCAACATCTGATTCCACCAATATGTGCTTCTGAGGCTATACTACTTACCCTACGTGGAATTATTTGGTTGATACTGTGCACTTATTTGGTATTATTGTATAAGGGTAATTTGTGATTTAAATCACCATTTTACCCTATTATTTTTACACATTGCTACTGATTCTCATATATATATAACATTCTTACATGGATTTTTCAATATAAATTGCTCATCTTTGTGGTTATATTGTGATATTGAGATTAATTGCAATATTTGCTTCCAGTGAACGATCTTGCACTTTAAAATTCAAGTATAAATTGTATTTGTTTTCGTGTGATTTCAACTATACTACGACGAAGTATTTTAAAACATTGATTTTGCACGATAAATAGTAAATTTATTTGTTGACAAATTTTCTCGCAAATTGCGCTACAACGACGGGTTTTCCAAACTCATTCTTTTTGCGATGATTTTCCGCCACAACATTTTGGCACTGTTGTCGGGAGGCAACGAATCTAAATTTCCTTTCTACATTTCCACACACTTATCTATTTTCTAACTCTTTTTTTTCTTCTCTATTCTTTTTAAGTACCTCGACAGGGAATCTTAAAGTGGTAGAAAGGAGTAAAGTGAAGTTGAAGACGATTTTAAGTGCTCCCCATTCTTCCCCCCTTCATAGAGTTCATTTCATAACCCTAATTCAAACCCTAATTAACCTAGGTGTTCTCATAAACCTTAGGATTAGTTTTGATTGTTTGATTTCCACCTCCACCCATCTCACCCTTCGTATATAAACAAAAAATTCTAAAAAAAACACAGAGGTACACAACCTCTTCTGATTTTCATAGTCAATCGGTCAATCGATCTTTGAAATTGGAACACACATCTAAATACATAATTAAGTAAAAATCAGATTGGGTAACTATTTGTGTGCCTAACTCAATGGTGCATCAAGGCCAGTTGTTTGAGTTGTTTGGGCCACACCACTTCATTTAAAAATAACTCATCAAGTAGCTTCCTTTTAGGGTTTACAATTTAGGTCACTACCAGGCACTCCACTTTATTCTTGATTTTAAAAGGAAAACATCTTCACCCGTGATTAAAAGATTTGGTTTGCCTCTGTTTGAACTCACCTAATTCTGAACCCTAAAAGCTACTTAAGTAAGATTTGAACGTTAAAATCCACTCATCCGAATAATCATACTTGAAAACCCTGGTTGTGCATGCACTCACCTGTGTTTAATCAATCATTAAGGACACAACCCATTCTAAGGGCCCACCACATTCCATTAGCACTACAATCCTAAGCCTAATATAAAATCAAGTAGATGTTGGCCTTAGGACTCAACTGTCTATTTCAAGATATTTTCTGAATTGTGGTGCGAATTTGTGATGTCTACTTTCTCCAGAAGGTGCTAAGTTGGGTGGCCGGACTATCAAATGACTTAAGCAGGTAGGGGTTTGGCATAATTAGTGGCCTTCGGGACACGCTCTCCTTGTCTCGCCATCCCAACTTAACCAGCTTCTGAATTAAGGACAATAAGAAATTTGTACTGTAGTTTGAATCTATCTTGGAGCTTAGGTCCTTAGGCTACCCAACTTAAGGACATGCTTATTTTGTTGTGCTGCAGGGTTCTTATTGATTAGCCCATAGTTGTGGGCTATTTAAGTATTTAAGTGCCTACACATTAGGTTAATTCTAACATTTATTTAGTATAAATTAGGATGTAAATAGATTAATTCATAGTTTTAATTTAATTACATAATCCATGCATTGCATTCATACTTTAAGTACATTTAGAATTAGTTTAGAATGGCATTTATCGAATTAGATAACCAATTAGGTATATTATTTTTATTAACATAAAAGTTGAGGGTCTGTATATAAATGGCCCTAATATTTTAACATTATTTTATTTTCTTCTTGCAGGAACGGCTGGCTGCCGCTCCAACGACGAACGGCTGGTGCAGTGAAGAACCCATTCAAGTAGGAGCAGATGTGATGGATCTGGTTGGGTGGATGATTTCAAATGTGTGCAGGTCACTACAAAAGGAGGGTGGCAGCCGAGCTCGTGAGGCCTCCGCCACCGACCCACCACTGTGCAGAGAGAACCTCTCTCTTCCACTCCACATTGCTGGCCTCTACTATGGTGACGAGTCTCCATCACCGTGGGCGTGTGGTGTGACAAGCCACACCGCCATCCGGAGCTTGCCTCATCACCGTGAGCACCTTAGCGTGTATCCTCCTCGCCATCATCGCCGACCACCATCACCGAGCTACTGATTCAGCCACCCTCTCAGTAACTTAAGACGTCTAGGGAATTTCCCAGACGTCTGAAGTTACCCGCTCACTTCACTGCACACGCCTGAAGTCGCCTGCAGACCCCTTCCCGCACCTGCAGAACCTTCAGGGCACCCACGTCCGTCAACCTTCAGCTCAAACGCGCCTCAACTCTCCAACAGCCACGCCTCCGCCCGCGCCTGCAGACCACCGCAACCATCTTCCACGCGCCTGCAGACCAACGCTTCACCACAACTGCAGACACCTTCGCCCGCATGCCCGCCACCAGCAGCAGCCACCCGCACACAGCTGCAGTCCAACCACGTACGCCCTCCTCAACCGCGCCCATCTCCGGTACCACAACTTTAGTACCAATACCAACTAGCCATTGTGCCTAATTAGAATGGCTATATTGCAATTTATGTTATTTCTAATCTTCCTAAATTGCCCCTAACGGCTAGTAATTGTAGGAGAGGTGTTCAGTGGCCTACATAAACACTCCTTAAGTATCATTTGCAAAAAATCGTCAAGCTAAAAATACTCTCTTTGCTTACACCTCCATTTCCCAATTTTCTAGTTGCAAAGGAGCTTGACTTGTTGCATTCTTCTCAAGGTTATTTTTCGCTTGCAGCAAATCTTCAAAGGCGATTATGCACTTCGTTGTTTAATCATTCGCTTTCAAATTAGTATTCTCGTTAGATTAATTCATACACTTTTAAGCAATATACTTGTTGGAGACTTAGGAACTATAGTTGTAAGCAATATCTTACTTATACCTATACTTTTGTTCATTTCTTTATCTTGTAATTGGGTTGAGGTAACCTGTTAATTACCTCAGATTATTAGTAAATTTATTCCCTCCAGGTTGAGGGAATCGGGTTAAAAATCCTAAGTCGGGAGACTTAGGTAGTGGAGTACCCGAGTGAGGGGAACCACTATATATTTCGTGTGCTTTTTGTGATTTGCATTGTCTTGCAATTTTTTTTTATACCACACTATTCATCCTCCCTTCTAGTGTGATTGTGCTCTGCAGATCCTACAGGTGGTATTAGAGTGGGAAGCGATAAGAAGTAATTTTTCTCTCTTGCAATGGCATCATCAGCCAAGCGCATTAAAGGTTAGTCATCCACACGTCCTCCCTACTTTGATGGGACAGACTTTGGATACTGGAAGAGGAGGATGCAAATCTTCCTCAAGGCCTTGGATGAAGACTCATGGACTCTCATTCAAGAGAAGTACAAGGATCCGGAGTCGCAGGAAGGAATTATTTGGACAGCGGATCAAAAGAAGATCATTGGGAATGCAAAGTCAATGAACGCGCTTTATTGTGAGTTATCAAGGGAGGAGTTCAACCATATCTCCGCGTGTGAGTTCGCGTATGAGATATGGAATACTCTTTAAGTCACATATGAAGGTACAAGCAAGGTAAAAGAAACACAAATCTCAATTCTAACCGAGAGTTATGAGTGTTTTAGGATGGAAAAAGGAGAAACAATCAAAGCGATGTACACGAGATTTGGAGATATTATTGATCCCATGAATAATTTGGGAGTGAACTTTATGGAAGAACAACTTGTAAGGAAGATTTTGAGATCCCTTTCAAGTGATTGGTCTCCAAAGTCCACGGTGATCCAAGAGGCGAAGGATTTATCAACTCTATCCTTGGATGATCTGATTGGAAGCCTCATGGCGTATGAGGTCCAATTGGAAAACATGAGGAAGAATGAATAGAGATCTGTGAGCAAGAAGAAGGAACTTGCTTATAAAGCCATGAAAGAGGATTCGGACTTCAATGATTCTGACTTTGATGAAGAAGAGGAGCTTGCTCTTCTAACAAGAAAATTTTGAAGATTCATCCAAAAATGAGGTAAGAGAGTCAATAAGTTTTCAAATGACATTGCTTGTTTTGAGTGCAAGAAAAAGGGACATGTATGAAAAGATTGCCTTATGATCAAGAAGAAGAAAGAAGAAAAGAAGGACAAAGAACTTGATCGGAAGAAGATCTCAAGAAAAGCATACAAAGCAACTTGGGATGACAGTGATTCCGACACAGAATTATCTTCCGAAGAATATGAAGAAACAGAAGTTGCACATCTTTGCTTAATGGTGAACAACAACGGATCTGATAATGAGGTAGATTCTGAAATTACTTTTGAAGAATTGTTACAATCTTTTGAAGATTTATATCATAAAGCTAGGATGATTAAAAAGGAAAATAAGGTCATGCGTTATAGTTATAAGACACTAGAAATAGAAAAATCTTGTTTAGAAATAGAATTAGAAATGTCAAAAGAAACTAACAATCAATTGCATGCAAAAATAATAGAATTAGAAGATATTTATGAACACTTTGAGGGAACTTTGAATAATCTAAAAATAACAACTACGTTGAATACAGAATTTTGTAATAATTTAAAAGCCAAGTTCAATAATAAAAAGAACACAAAATAAATCACATGCACCTAGACATGCATGGATTTATCAAAAGGTCAAAAATCCTAAGAATTATAGATCTAACACAAAGGTGATCTATAAACCTAAGGATTTGAAGGGTACTAACCATCAAGGACCCAAAAGAAAATGGGTACCTAAAATAGATTTGATAAACTATTTTGCAGGTCAAGAAGGATAAATGGATCCTAGACAGTGGGTGTTCCAAGCATATGATGGGACACTCAGACCTCTTTATCAAATGAACGAGAATAGAAGATGGAGGACACGTTAGGTTGGGCGACAACAAACGTTGTCGCATTATTGGTGATGGAACAATAGGTAATTCCTCTAAGCAGGTACGTAATGCTCTTTTAGTAGAAAACTTAAAACATAACCTACTTAGTGTTAGTCAAATATGTGATAATGGTTGTGATGTATTATTTATTAAAGTTGGCTTTAAAATATTAAAAGAGGGAACAAATATGATTTTAATTGAATGGTTTAGATATGAAAAAATCTATGCTCTTCATTTTTCATAAGAGAAATTTGTAAAATGTTTGCTTGCTTCCCATGTTGAACCTTTTGGGTGGAGGACCGACGGGGCGACCATGCTAGAGGGAGGCGACCATGGGGCGATTGGGGGAAGAATCTGGGACGACGAGGGCTGGGCTACATGGAGATCTAGGGCATGGAGGCGGAAGGAGAGGAGAAGATCCGATGCTACTGGAAAATGGGAGGCGGATATGAGGAAGATAGATAGAGGGAGTTCAGGGGGTAGCAGAAAGATCGTGTGCTTCCGGTGCTGGTGTTGGGGCCATATGGCGGCTGTATGTCGCTCTCCCATTGTGTGCCTTGCGTGCGGTGGTTACGGCCATAAGCAGGATTCATGTAAGGCAACTGATTGGCAGATGAAGGGCCGCTCGAATTTGTGCACTGGAGATTTGAATGTTATGGCACAGCCGGCACCACCGCCGCCCCCTCGTACCTATGGGGTCATACGGTCGACATTGAGGTTCCTATGACAGAGAACATAAGAGCGGCAGAGTTGATACTGAGAGGGGCACTGATCGGTGAGGTAATAATCGGTAATCCATCTTTAGAAAACCTGCATAAATTGGTAAGCTCTCTCTCCCTATCGACCAACTCCTGGCAAATCGCTTTTCTGTCACCCGCACGGTTGTGCTCTTCGGCTTGGGGATGATGGATGTCGAACATTTGTGTTTTCAATCAAGCTCTTTGAAGGTTTAACAGTGATATGGAGGTTAGTCTCTCCCTTTGATGGAGCCTTGCTAGAGAGGCCACCTCAGAGATTAAGATCCAGGTCAGGGAGACTTGAGATCAAATGTCTGCCACTACACCTAAGGTCAAGAGAGGTGGCAGCGACCATGATATCTGGATTTGCCCTAATGGTAGAAGATGCGGAAGTTGGGTTGATGGAAGGCGATGGACGGGTTCTGAGTGTGATGGTTGATGTCTTCAAATCAGGGTCGATCCTTGACAGACTGATTCTGAGATGTGGGGGTAGCTCTTGGCTATTGCTACTGAGATTCACTGTGGGTGACATTGCTGTGAAGAAGGGGCACGATAAGTCGTCTGATTTGCAAGCTGTTGAAGAGGTGAACTTACACGTCTTGTGCAGGCCTTCTCTTGATGAGTCTCCGATAACAAAAAAGCGCAAGGACCATCATCTGGGGGAAATGGGGGAGATGATGGTCAAGGAGCAGGTGGAGTTAGTCAGGAAGGAAGCAATGATGCCTGTGATTGAAGATGCAGGGGATCCACAATAAGGTGTTGACGACACTGAGATGCAGGTGTTAAAGGAGATTTCACCTAACTCTTTGAAGACCCAACAGAAGTTGCAAGAAGTGGAGGGTCTAAAATTTGGTATTGGATCTTGATGAGTCCATTCTAATGGACTATTGTTATGCCTAAGTAATTCTCTTTTAACATTGTATGTTTGTTAATATCTACATTAAGTTGTAGAATGATTGCATGCATCATTATTTAATTTTACATCTATTTTATCGCATTTTATAACATAGTATGTAATTAGTTTATGTTTCATGCAGGTCCCGCAACAGCGCACTCGTTACATCTTCTCAACTTAATCTATCCATCTAGCTAATAATCGAGAAGAAGAGGGAGGAGGATCAATGGGAAAAAGAACAGGGGGAGAAAAGATATTTTCCCCCACAAATCTCTCAACATACAGCCAGCCGCAACTCTCCCCTCAACGCCCGCCGACCAAAAATAGCAAAGGGATTTGGAAAATCCCTTAACTCACGCACGCGGGGAGAGAGGAGTTAAAAAGGAGGAGAAAGGAGAGAAAGGGCCAGATCTTCCCCCCTGTGGGGAACTGCTCTACCACGTGCACTGTGCACCAAGAACACTGCCCACCCGCACCAGCACCAAGCAACACGCTACCACTGCAGGAGTTTGCCTTCACCCGCAGGCGCATCCTCCCTTCCAGCGCCATCACCCCATTATGCCCTTCAACTGCACCAGCGCCCACCTTCGCACCCGCAGCGTTTCCCCCCTCTACAGACCCCCCTCGCCTCACCAGCCGCTCCATCCAGCGCTCCCTCCAACCATGCCTGAAGGCTTTGCACGCCTTCACCACTGCCAAGCCCGCACTCGCGGGCGCTGCATAGCAGCTCCGCTCACCCGCGCCCCTACCAAGCACCGCAGGCACCACACCAGCGCCCGCCTTCGCACTTGCAGCGTTTCCCCTCTTTGCAGACTGCCCTAGCCACCTGCAAGTGCTCTCTCCTTCTCCACTGCTCATCTCTAGCCGCGCTCGTAGGCGCGCGCTCTTCTGCAAGCACCTACCCGCACACCTGCAGGCGTCCAGTGCTCCCTCCAGCCGCACCGCAGGTGCTCTGCCAGCACCCTTCACTGAAGGCGCTGCACCGCCCTCGTCCACGTGCCCTCTTGCCACACCCGCAGGCACACGCCATCTGCAGCGTGCCCTCCCCTCTGCAGACTTGCCTCATCGCACCAGCACCGCCGCAGGCGTGCACCATCTGCAGCGTGCCCTTCACTGTAGGTGCTGCCCCACAGGTGCGCCTCCTCCATTGTTCTTCTCCTCCGTCGACTGGCCTCCTTCAGCCATCTCCGTCAATGCCGCAACCTCCATCAGATCGGCCTCGTCTTCGCCAACCTCCCTTGCGGTTAACAGCCCCGCTGGTTCTCTCTCTCTCGCGAGGAGGAGAGAGAGCAAATGCTTTGTTTTACATTCAATTAAAAATTACATCTAATGCCATTGCCACTAGAAATTAATTTTTGATTTATTATTATTTTATTATGGAAAAATTACGCTTGCACACTCATACTTTCTGATAATTGCACGTTATTGTTATTCACTTGTTTCAAGATTGGTTTTGGGATTAACATGTGCACTAATTTTCTCTAGTATATGTCAATTCAAAATTACATAAAAATCATCATATATTTATTGAAGATTTCAGTGAGGGAAAATTGCACATATACTCTTTTATTTTTGAGTTATTGTGAATCTTCTTTCCATCGCATTTTATGTCAGATTTGACTAGGGATTTCGCACTTAACCGAAAGAATACGAAATAATCGAGAGTTTATTGCATAATTGCCTCCCTGTGGACACGACCCGCTCTTCTATGAGTGGTTATTTTTATTGTTGATTAGTCAAATTTTCCACCACTTAAATACTACAACGCATAGCAGAAAATCGACTCGTCAGATCTAACACCAAATCTAGTAAGGACTGGTCACCCTATAGACTTAGACATAGGAAACCAAAGTCTGATTTGCTTTGGGATGAGAACACGGTAGCTGCGATTATGCAGGTCAGTAAATGTCAAAGCCCAAAGGTGGAGGGATCTCATGAAGGAAGATGAGAATCCTTACGTGGAATGTGTACGGGTTGCACGACAAAAGCCAGAGGGCTTCTTTGATGAGATACTTGAGAGAGTGGGAGATCGATTGTGCGATCATACAAGAGACTCATATTGAGAATGAGTCTGATAGAGTATGGAATGACATGATGGTTGCGGGGGCGAATGAATGTGTGATGCTTAATGCACATGGTAGGTCGGGGGCATCGTTATTTGGTGGAGAAGGGCTTGGGCACACATTTTGGATGTACACAAGGCTCAACATCTGATGACCTGCAAGTTCCAAACTCACCTGGGGCAAGATATTATCTGGATTATAGGTGTGTATGGCCCTTGTGCTGCATTTGTGAGACAGGAACTATGGGAGGATTGGGATGCAGCGGCTGAACTTGTGTAAGGGGAAGCTTGGCTGACAGGAGGAGATTTCAATTGTGTGCTGACAGGAACAGATAGGCCATATGGTGCTACAGACAGTTCATCTGTTGGTTTCAGTTGGTAGTTCAATCCCTTGGCTTGAATGAATATCCATCATCAGGAGTTGAGTTCACTTGGCATAATGGTAATGGCTTATTATCAAAGATTGATAGATTCTTTGGGAATGTTACTGTCCTTGATAGATTTCAGCTGTCAAGTGTTGTGGACTGAACCTCCCTTTCTCTGACAAAACTCCATTGGTCTGGGATAGTGGTGAAGAGATCCAAGCAGGCTCATACTTCAAGTTTAGAAAATCTTGGCTGAGAGAGCCTGGATTCTGTGAGATGGTTGGCTCATGCTAGCAGACCAAATAGGTGAAGGGCTCAGCTACTATCAAGTTTGCCTCCAAGCTAGTAGCTCTACGTACTATTTTGAAAGAATATGGAGCTACTGTGGTCACACTAAGGCAGCGAGGCATGTAGAGGCTTTGAACAACATTCAGATGCTGGATTCTAAGGAAGCAGTAGGCCCTTTATCTGATGAGGAGCTTGCAGACAGAAGAAAGTGGCAGGGTGTGGTAGTGGAGGAGGATTTCAAATAGGAGATTGATTGGAGGGAGAGGTCAAGACAGTTGTGGCTCAAGGAGGGAGATGCCAATGCAAAATTCTTTCACCTTGTTGCTAGCTCTCGGAGGCGAGTAAATTTTACCTCTTCCATTCTCAAAGATGGGCATAGACTGTCCTCTATGTAGGAAATAAGGACAGAGGCTATTAGGAACTACAGGGGGTCTTCACGGGCAACAAAGAGAGGGGAATGGAGGATGGCTATGAGTGATGCGTCTAGAGTTACAAGTGATCAGGCCTTTCAACTGACAGCTACTATCACTGAACAAAAAACTATGAATGCTATTAAAGATCTTAATATGTAAGGCTCCCCTAGACCAGATGGTATCCAAGTGTTCTTTTATAAAGAAATGTGGAGTGTGATTGGCAAGGAGGTGATGGAATTCATAAGAGAGTTTGAGAAGGGTAATGCAGGTTTCAATAATATCAATAAATCTTATCTTTTCTTGTTGCCAAAGATAATGGGAGCTGAGAAATTTTTAAACTTTAGATCGATTTCTTTGTCAAATTCCATTTATTTAGTGGTGAGTAAGATATTGGCAAATAGATTGAGAACTGTTCTACAAAGCTTGATCCATCATGTACAATCTGCCTTTCTACCCAACAGATCCCTTCAAGAATCTTTCATTATGGCCCACGAAATGGTGAGTGGATGGCACAGAAGGAAATGTAAGGCATTTATGTGGAAAGTGGACTT
This sequence comes from Thalassia testudinum, assembly GCA_037157565.1. Lineage (NCBI taxonomy): Eukaryota > Viridiplantae > Streptophyta > Magnoliopsida > Alismatales > Hydrocharitaceae > Thalassia > Thalassia testudinum. Next base: position 29,414,184 of record JAZHRO010000073.1, read on the forward strand.
CCAAAAGGCCTACGACTCGATTTCATGGCCATACATTTGGGAGGTTTTTAAAAGGACAGGTTCCCCCCCACCTGGATCCAGTGGATGAAGCGATGTATCACAACTGCTTCCTTCTCCCCGCTGATCAATGGGAAACCATGTGGTGCTTGGATTCAACCTCAATGTAAGGTTAGACAAGGATGCCCTCTAGCCCCCTTGATTTTTAATCTTGCAGTTGATGGGCTAGCAAGATATGCGTGTAAACTAACAGAGGCGGGTGTCATCAGAGGATATTCACTTTCCAACAGGAGGACTTTGGCTCCTATTTTACAATATGCAGACAACATGGTTTTTTTTGTGGAAGGGTCCACTCCTGTTGCCCATGTTTTAGGACATATGGTGAAGATTTTTGGAGACATCTCAGGTTTGAAATTGAATAGGGAAAAATCTACTTTGATATGTTTTGGCATGAATGATCAGGAACAGAACACACTAGTGGCTACATTGGGTACACCTCGGTCTAAGCTGCCACTTAAATATCTAGGGCTGCCATTACGATCTGCAAAAATGAAGAATGATTGGAATGTTCTTTTCGACAAGATTTCTGTCAAACTGGAAGGGTGGAGCAGAAAATTTCTGTCAAAGGGTGGGAGACTAATTCTCCTAAATTCAGTGATAACCTCTATCTCGATTTTTTATTTCAGCATCTTTAAAGCCCCGAAATCTATTTGGAAACGGTTAGACATAATGCAGAAGAAATTCTTTTGGAAAGGGGCTGGACATGAGGGGAAGTTCATGCAGCCTATGAAGTGGGAACAGATCTGTCGGCCAAAGGAAGTGGGTGGACTGGGGATTAAGGCACTTAAGGAATTTAATGAGGCCCTTCTGATCAAATGGGCGATCAAGATCTTTGAGGGCAAGGAAGAAATTTGGATAGATCTGATCAGAGATTGCTATGGTGGATCTAACAGCACACTGAAGAGGTTACATCCAATCAAACCATCCCCTTTTTGGAGATCGATCATCCTAGCAATTAAAACCAATTGGCATTTGATGCAGCCCAAGCTTGGAGATGGCCGTGACTTCAGTCTGTGGAATGAGCAATGGTCACCTATGGGGATTCTAAGAGATGCCTATCCAAGAGCACATACAGCAGTTGCAGATAAAGAAGCCCCTGTTAGTAACCTGTGGTCTGATTCAGGGAACTGCTGGAGGCTTGAAGGATCTAATTTCTGCAAAACAGGTACACGGCAGTGGGAGGATAGGCAGAATCTGCTATCTGCATTGCAGCAGATCTGTCCTAGACAGGGCGCGACTGATACATATGGTTGGAATGGGAGGTATACAGTGTAGCAGGCTTATGAAAAGATTATCAGATCAAACACAAATGTGGAGAGTGACCCGATTGATAAGAAAATATGGCTATTAAGGATTCCACTGAAAGTGCAAATTTTCCTATGGCTTTGCAGGAGGGAAGGCTTAATCACTGGTGACTTTAGACACAAAAGAATGGGGACAACATTAAATACCTGTTATCTCTGTGGTTTACACACTGACAGTGTGTCTCATATTTTTTCTTCATGTTTGGTCACAGACAAGTTATGGAGGAAAATATGTCAAGAACCTTTACCTACTTGGGAATCCCTTTGGCAGTGGTTTGCTACACCTGGATGACCATATAGGTGTATGGCCGCTACCCTGTGGTGTGTGTGGAGGGTGAGAAATGAAAAGTTATTTCAGGAGAGACCAGTCCGGTGTGAGCTAATTGTAAATGAGCGTTGGTCCCTCATACATAGATGGGGATCCAATATGTAACTATCCTTTGTGTTTTATTTGTTTAGTATGAAATAAAATGCCCTTCGGATTGCTATTGTTTCATGATAGTGATCGCGAAAATACGCGGTTTGTTAATTAGGCAATTTAGTGTCGTTGCAACACGTAAATCCGCTTTCACTTTTAAATTTGTAAGACCTAGATAGTGGGGTATCTAGGGTCATCCAAGGAGGCAATGTTGCAAAATTCAAGTCTCTTGCTTAGAAATAGAAATCACCTTTCTTTTTGGTCTTTTCAACTGTATCATTTTTTTAGGGTTTTGAAATAATGAGAGAAAAGACGAGTTGTTGGCGAAAAAGTAAATAACAACTATGATTACTAAGCTAACACCTAAGTGACAAGTAACTCTTCTTCCTAAGCTCACTCTAGGCACGTGGAGGCCTAGAGTAATTAGGGAGAGGGAGTGAAGAGTGCTAGAGTCACAACAATCAAAATGCAACTAAAAGAAATTGCAAAGAAGGAAACTAGATTAATGAGACAGTGTTTTACAGAAAAACCTAGTAGATGAAAGCTTCTACTACTAGAGAATTGCAATAAATAAAATCAAACATAAATCCTCTAGATAGATGGTGAAGAAGAGGGCTTCTTGCTCCAAGCTTGGTAGCTCTCGAGCTTGAAAAGAGTCCTCCAACTCTTTCCTTGCTATGCTCCACCAGGGTGATGTCCTCCAAAGCAAGCCCTAGGGGGGCATGCCCTAGGCTTTTCTCCAAGGGTGGAATCCACCCTAGATTCTTCTCCTTTGCCTGCCTGTCCTCCTTGAAGTAGAAAAGTCCTCCTCCTTGGCATGGCCCAAGTTGAAGAGAGTGGGGAGAAGAAGGCACCAAAGGGGCTGGTGATGTGCTCCTTTAATCTTCTTCTCTTCTCCTTCTTCTTGGCCGTAGGTGTAGGTGGTTATAGGTAGAAAAATACACTAATGGGGGATGAAGAAAATGTGGGAAGTTAGGTGGGTATATATAATGTAGGAAGGGGGGCATAGGTGGCTCTTGGAATGGATGGCTAGGATAGGATATGGGGGGTAGTTGGGGATCCTAGGGCTAAGGATAAGTGGTGCCACCTAAGGGGTGCTAAGGGGTGTGGTTAAGGCTTTGGTCCCTTTAGAATTGGCACCAAAATGGGCCTTCTAGAAGGCCATTAGGTGGTGCCACCTTAGGGTTCTAGAAGGGGGGTATGTGGATGGCTAGGATGGGTTATGTGGGTAGGTGTAGGGTAGATAAAGGGGCTGAAAGTTGGCGCCAAAAGGGGGGTGCTTAGGGTTAGTTTTGGTGCCAACTTTTGGTGTCTTTTGGTGGTTAGTTGAGGGGTAAAAGGTGGTGAAGAGGTGGCGCCAAAATGACTAGGATAGCTAGCTTAGGTAGGGCTTAAGTTGGTGGAGCTAGCTAGGTTTGAGTTGAAGGTGGTGGATAGCCAAGGAGCTGGTTGCTAGCTAAGCTAAGCTAAGCTAAGCTAGCTTAGCTAGCTATGGAGTAGAGGAGGAGGTATTGGAGCTAGGGTTTGAAGAGAGGAGCTGAGGAGAAGTCTGGAGCTGGAACTGGAGCTGGCAGCTGCTGAAAAGGCTGGCATGGAGCTACTCTAGCTGGCTTAGCTTGCTAGTTCTTTGCTAGCTGCTAAAGTGAGCTGGCTTCTACGATAATGAGTTGAGGTGAGCTGGGTTTGGTGCTCCCGGGGAGGATCAAGATGGTTGAGGTAGCTAAGGTGGCTTAACTCAACTAAGTTGAGCTAAGCTGAGTCCCCGAGAGCTGAACTTGAGCTTCCTGAGATGGGATGAGTTCTTCTTTAGCTGGATGGAGTTGAGTGGAGTTGGATGTATCTGGATCTGAGGTGGGGTGAACTCCAGTCAACTCAGCTGAGCTATCTAGAGCTCCCTGTGGACTTATGGGTGCTAAAATGAGCTAGACTCAACTAGGTTGAGCTGGATCTGAGCTGACTTGAGCTAGGGTAAGCTAAGATGAACTCTCTTGAGCTGCCATTCAGCTGAGATTAGCTAAATGTGCCTGGGATGAGCTAACCCTAGTTCAAGTGAGCTAGGTTCCAGCTGTAGTGAGCTGGATCAAGCTGAGTTCCAGCTAGTCTGAGCTCCTCCTTCACCATTTGCCTTCTTGAGTGTTAGGGTTTTAGGGATCTGTATATCTGTTCATCCCTAACACTCACAAAAACATATCAAAAAGACAATAAAAAATGCAATGCATGCTTAACCTAATTTATGCCTAAATGCAGCCCAAAAACCCATTTGCGGAGTAAAATCCTAAGAGCTAGATTTGTTTTAATGCATAAGAATGATGATAAACTGGCGTTTATCAGATAGGTTTCCTCACAGTTTCAAAAAAAGAAAAAGAGTTAGTAAGGGGCCTACCCAAACTAATTTATAAAAAGGATGCTTTGTGTAAATCTTGTGAACTCAGAAAAATGCACAAGGCTTCTTTCAAACCTAAAGATTTAGTTTCAACCACACGACCTTTAGAGTTGTTACATCTTGATCTATTTGGGCCAACATGATTTGAGAGCTTAAATGAATCAAAATTTTGCCTAGTTATCATCTTCTTGAAACATAAGGATGACTTATTTGATTCCTTCCCAAGTCTTGCTCAAAGACTTTTCAAAGAAAAATCATCATCAATTCTTAGACTTAGGACTGATCATGGGGGTGAATTTGAAAATGAAAAATTTTCAAGTTTTTGTGTCAATTCTGGCATAACCCATGAATTTTCATTTCCACGATCACCATCTCAAAATGGTGTTGTAGAGCACAAGAATCACACTACAAGAATGCACCCAAACTTTGCTCTTGGAGTCTGGCCTTCAAAAATATTTTTGGGCTGAAGCCATTAATATGACATGTTATGTTCTTAATAGAACTCTCTTAAGGCCTATTATTAAGAAAACTCCATATGAACTTTATTATGAGAAGTCTCCTAGAATTTTATATTTTAGGGTGTTTGGAAGTCAGTGTTATTTATTAAACACTTGTGATCGGCTTGATAAGTTTGATGCTAAAGGTGATGAAGGCATCTTTATTAGCTATTCAACAAAAACCAAAGCTTATCGAGTCTTTAATAAAAGGACTTTTGTTATAGAAGAAATTTTTGCATGTTTCATTTGATGAAACAAACTTAGGAGAACCTGAACCAAATCATTTAGATTCTGATGATGAAGAAACCCCCTTCATCGATGTATCAAAAATGGTTGATACACGAAATGTACATGATCTTCCAAAAGAATGGGTACACCATAAGGATCACCCTTAAGAACATATTATAGGTGATATTGAGGTGTAAAAACTTGATCTCATTTTAGAGATGATTTTATCCTTAATGCCTTTATTTCTCAACTTGAACCCAAGAAAGTTGATGAGGCATTAAATGATGAATCATGGGTTGTAGCTATGCAGGAGGAGCTACTCCAATTTACAAGGAACCATGTATGGGACTTGGTACCCGCTCTTGAGGGTAATTCCATCATTGGAACCAAGAGGGTGTTCCGAAATCAATTGGATGAATCTGGTTCAGTAATTAGGAATAAAGCCAGACTTGTAGCTCAAGGCTATAACCAACAGGAGGGTATTGACTTTGATGAGACATATGCTTTTGTTGCGTGCTTGGAGTCCATACAGATGCTACTTGCTTTTGCAAGTGAAAAGGATTTCAAGCTATATCAAATGGACATCAAGAGTGTTTTTCTTAATGGATATATTAAGGAAGAAGTTTATGTCCATCAGCATCCCAGGTTCGAGGACCCAGCACATCCAGAGCATGTATACAAGCTCAATAAGGCATTATATGGACTTAAACAAGATCTCAGGGCCTAGTATGATAGGCTTAGGACCTTCCTTCTCCAGCATGGATATAAAACTGGAGTTGTTGATTCAACTCTCTTAGTAAAAGAAGAAGGAAATGACATCCTACTGGTTCAAATATATGTCGACGATATTATATTTGGATCAACCAAGGAGTCCTTGTGTCAGCATTTTTGTGAGACCATGAAGACTGAGTTCGAAATGAGTATGATGGGTGAACTTAGATTCTTTTTAGGCCTCCAAATTCAACAATTAGACACAGGTATATACATTAGTCAAACTAAATATGTTCTTGAAATTCTCAAGAAGTTTGACTTTGAAAAGGTAAATGGAAAAGGAGACTCTAATTGCTTTATCTGCTTCTCTTGGTGAAGATTTATCTGGCAAGAGGCCAGATGAAAAGAAATACCGGGGTATGATAGGTTCACTACTATATCTTACAGCTTCTAGATCTGATATTCTTTTTGCTACATGTCTTTGTGCGAGATTCCAATCTAAACCCAAATAATCTCATTTTAATGCAGTAAAAAGAATATTTAGATACCTAAATAGCACAAGAGACCTTGGTCTTTTCTATCTTAAAGCATAAACCATAGATCTATTATCCTATAGTAATGCAGACTATGAAGGGAGTCAGACAGACCGAAGGAGCACCAGTGGCACATGTCATTTTATTGGAGAATCCTTGGTCTCATGGTTCTCTAAGAAATAGACTTGTGTTTCACTTTCTATGACTGAAGTAGAGCATATTGCTACTTTACTTGATTGCTCTCAGGTCATTTGGATGAGACAGACTTTGTCCAACTTTGGATTGATTTTTGCGTAATTCAAAATTTTATGTGATAATACAAGCGCAATAAATTTATCCAAAAATTCGATACATCATTCATGTACCAAACACATAGATGTTAGACATCATTTCCTTAGAGATAATGTGTGTCAAGGTTCCATTCAATTAGAATTTGTAGACACAGAAAATCAATTGGCAGACATCTTTACAAAACCTCTTGCAGTAGAGAGATTCTGCTTTATAAGAAGAAAGTTAGGACTTTGTACAATAAAATAAATTAAAAATTAACAAATTATTTGCTTAATAACTTGATTGCAATTATAAAATTCCTTGAGGGTCTAACTACAATTTACCCATTGTTGCTAAAAAGGGGGTAAACTATAATATTTCCATATAACTGGAAATATCAGGGTATTGTTTGCAATATGGTTGCTTAACTTAGGTTGTTGACTACATTATTTTTCAACACCTAAGTTGTTGATTGAAATATTTTTCTCAACCACTTAAGTGGTCATGTGACTAGCACATGACCCATCCCATATAAAAGAGGCCAAGTGCAAACACTTGCCTCATTTCAAACTTTGCAAACCCTAGTTCTCCTCTTAAGAGAAGCTCCAAGCCCTAGCAAAGAAGAAGAAGGATCACCTCCAAGCTTCTACTCTAGGTATATTCTTATCTCCTAAGTAGATCTTGATATTATGAGTCATTCTACATCTTGTCTTTATCTTTTTCTCAAGTCCATTCTTGCTGCTGCACTTGTTTCTCGTCGGGTACCAAATGGTACTGGTACCCCTCATCGGTACCGGTACTAGCTAGGTGCAGTAGTGCCTGCTTTAGCGAGCAGGTACCGGTACTGAATATGAGTACTGGTACTAGCTCGAATTTCTAGTTGGAACAGAAACCAACTAGTACCGGTAACAATCACCAGTACCGATACATGCAGGCTTAAGTGTGTTATATGCACACATGAAAGGAAATATTCTAAATTTCTAATTGTGTTTCCTACTTTATTTGGTTGCATGATTTCAGATGGCACCTAAATCTAAGAGTAAAGGAAAGGCACCTCAAGATGCATTTCATAAATTTTGCATCAATGAGGATGCTAAATTAAAGTTTGATTGGTATAAGGGTCTAAAGCTTCACCATTGTAGGCTAGTTGAGTGGAAAGACTTCTCTCTACAAATCTTTAATTTCACTACCCATCTTTCTGAACAAAAAGTCATGCATTTCTTTGATGAGTCATTTTTTGCCGATGTTCCTGGAGTATATCCTGATGTCAACTGGTTATTTTTTGCCAATCTCCAAGAATAAGAAAACCGAGGTCATCTTGTCCTAACAACAAATGTATAAAGTCAAAAAATCACCATCACACCAAAATTCTTATCAACCATCATTGAATGTCCAAATGAAGGTCATGTTGTTAACACTCTTAAGGAGCAATTTCCTACTTATAAAATCCATGAAACTCTCTTGCTCCCTAACTATCAGGAGAAAGCATTGGTTGCCTCGAACATGACCCTGTTTGCTCATGTTCTTTTTCGAATTTTAGCATGGAACTTAAGGGCTAAATATTTGAGATTCCACAAAATTTCTGTCGACATTTTACCCTTAATTTATGCTATTATCACAAGTTTTTTGGTAATCTGGAACACGATTTTCCTTCATTTTCTTAGACCCCATTACCGTGCTTCTACTTTACCATTGGATATCTTGGTATCTCACATTCTTCACAAAAATAAAATTAACTGCTCTAATTTTACTCCTCTTAGAAAAGTGATTTATTTTAAATGGTCCACTCTCTAAAAAATGGGAGTAAAACCCGCTAGAGAGGAATTCTCTAGTGATGATGAAGAAGTTGATCCAAATGCTCAATCTTCTTCTCATCCACTTCCTGAATCATCCTCCACTTTTGTTCCTATAGCCTGTCCATGTCCAGAAGTTGAAACACCTTGGGTAAATCTGTTTAATGTGTCTGGAATTGATCCCAATATGATTAATACTTTCAATTATATTGGTCAAAATTTAACCAATCTCAATTTTGCCTTCCGTCACATGGAACACAAGTTTCATGATCTTTCTCTTTCCATTAAGTCTTTCCATGTTGCTCATTCCACTCAACAACCTAAACAAAGGAAGAGGACTCAACCAAAAGTGCCTCAAGCATACAATGAAAGAAGGCAAAAGCACTCTCAAGACCCATCTCATGTTTCATCTCCAATGGCGGAAGAAGAACATGTTCTTCATGATGATGAAGAGGAAGAAGACAATGAAGATGAAGAAGAGGTTTCTTATGATGAGAGTAATGATGAAGATGCTGAAGATGAAGATGATGATGATGAAAATGATGAAGATGATGATAATGATGATAGTGATGATGAAGGACATGCTCAAAAGTCTACCAGAAAACGTCCTTGCAATTAGTTTTTTTTTAGTCTATATTTTCATGTATTGAACATTTCAACATGTTTTTTGCTTGGTTATTATGTCTTTTAATGATGTATGACTTTAATCTTGTTTATGTATGTCTTTTAATTATGTCTTTTCTTTTTATGATTGTTTTAATACAATATTGTTTCTTGCCTAATCATCGTCTGTGCATATTGATATATATTTTTTTTAGTTTGACAAAAAGGGGGGGGGGGTTTTACTCCTAGTGGAGTTTTTTGTATTTCTTCTCTTATGAGGTTTCTATTATTTTAAATATAGGTATTTCTATTATTTTTTCAACACCAAAAAGGGGGAGATTGTTGGAACCTAGTTCCACTTCTCTTTTATGTTTTGGTGTTAACAAAACTATTTTAAATCTACTGAGTTGTTGAAGTATTATTTTCAGGAAATAACAGGATCTAAGGATGGATGAAAGAAGTAACGATGGCATGAAGATTGAAAACTTTAGTTTTGTTTAGTTTGTTGTATCTTAGAACTTTTGTATGTCTCTTAACAAGAAAAAGTTAACTTAGGAGTTAAAATCAAAGTAGAGATAATTAGGGATCAAAATCACGTTCAATCTTTCATTTTGAAATTAAAGATCGACTCTTTGAAAATATTATCATATAGCTAAGATAGAATTTCCTTAAAATTTGGTTTAAACTTATAAAATAAGGTACTTGTAGCAAGTACTGGTACTAGTAATAAGTGTCGGTACATGCTAGGCATAGGTTTGAGCCTAAGTCGCAAACTGTGAACAACAAGTATCGGTACTCATCATGAGTATCGGTATTAAGTGTTCACAGCCTCATTACCTGTGAGTCACAAGTACCGGTACTAGTGATAAGTACCAGTACCAAGTGACTTTGTTGGTACTCAACAGAATGCACTGAGTACCAGTACTAATGATTAGTACCGGTACCCCAAGCATTGCTAGCCAGACTGTGAGTAGTTAGTATGGGTACCACAACTTCAGTACCGATACCAGCTAGCCATTGTGCCTAATTAGAATGGCTATGTTGCAAATTATGTTAATTCTAATCTTCCCAAATTGCCCCTAATGGCTAGTAATCGTAGGTGAGGTGTTTAGTGGCCTGTATAAACACTCCTTGAGTATCATTTGCAAAAAATCATCAAGCTAAAAATACTTACCATGCTTACACCTCCATTTCCCAATTTTCTAGTTGCAAAGGAGCTTGACTTGTTTCATTCTTCTCAAGGTTATTTTTCGCTTGCAACAAATCTTTAAAGGCGATTGTGCACATCTTTGTTTAATCATTCACTTTCAAATTAGTATTATCGGTAGATTAATTCATACACTTTTAAGCAATATACTTGTTGGAGACTTAGGAACTATAGTTGTAAGCTTTTTATATCTTGCTTATACCTGTACTTTTGTTCATTTCTTTATCTTGTAATTGGGTTGAGGTAACCCATTAATTACCTCAGATTATTAGTAAATTGATTCCCTCCGAGTAGAGGGAATTGGGTTAAAAATCCTAAGTCGGGAGACTTAGGTAGTGGAGTACCTAAGTGAGGGGAACCACTATATATTTCGTTTGCTTTTTATGGTTTGCTTTTTCTTGCAATTTTTCTATATACCACACTATTCATCCCCCCTTCTAGTGTACTTGTGCTCTACAGATCCTACAGAGGCGGTGCACACATATTCAATTGGATCGCCAGATGGGGATCGAGCGGCGTGGAAGCGAACACGTGGTGCACGAAGGGCGCTGGATAAGGCGGTGTGGCAAATGCGCGGATGAACATGCATGTTAACATGCTATTGTATGCGCATTTCAAAGGCAGTGTGACGTGCATTGTGAGTTGTCCGATCATGAGATCAGACGGCTGAAATCAAAAGCACAGGTGTGCGCGTTCGGAAGGGTGTGTGATCGAGATTAAATGGCTGAGCGTCTGCCACCTGTCGCCTTCTGGTGCAGTCCACGAGTTGAAGGCACGTAGGAGGTTATTTTGAGGTGCTATCTAATTTTTGATCTTCTAATTGACGGATCTGATCAATCCAAAGGTGTTGCATGGTATTGGGGGACAAAATACCTACTTTACGCCTCATTTTAGCTATAGAAAGAGCCCTAGAGCCCCCATCTGGGAGGCAACTTCCACCAGACACTTCTTTAGTCTCTTTCTCTCTCTGTAGCATTTCTTCGATCTTCTTCCTGGTGTTTTGGATCTAAAGTACTACTGTACTACACACAAGCATCCCTCAAGCAGCTCCACTCTTCATTTATTTCTCTCTTTTTCTCTACTCTTTGGCATACTTGTTTTAATTCCTAGTTTAAGAACTATTTTCAATTAGAAATAAAATTCTAATTCTATAAATATCTGGTGATGGGAACACCATCATGAGCCCTAACTAGCTCATTTGATCTAGAAAATAGGATAAAAGCTCCTACATAACCTAGAGAAGGGCCTAATTCAAGGAATAACTGTTTTGAGAAGAAAACATGAAACAAAGGGTAAAACTGCAATTTTACCATTACAGTACGTCAACGGGATTTCTCAGGGGCTAAACACAGGTCAAATGGTCTGAAGAAGATAAAAAGTGAGTTGGTTCAATCAGAAATGGGTTCATGTGCAATCTAAGAATTAAATGATATCTTGTAACTCTAAAACAGACTCACTTAATTCAACAAGGTTATGGTCTAGATAAAAATCAATTAAACCCTCTAAAATTCTTGGAAAAATATCCCCTAGAGTTTAGAACCTTCAATTTGTCCTTTGAAACCTATTTTGACCTAAATAGGGGTCCTAGATAATTATTTGCCCTAGATTGGGTTTTTGTGTAAAATATCTAGTAAAATGTGATAAAACCTAAAATCCAACTTCACCATTGGATTTCTTAGGTCAAAATTAGGTTTGTACAAAAATTTGGGCCTAAGGAGAGGTTACCTTGACCAACTTTGCAAAATAATCCACCCAATTACATTTTGACCCCTAGCTTTTGAAAACGATTACATAGACCCCCCTATCTTCCTCGTCACTCTTTGCAATTAGGTCCTGCCACCATTACAGCGGAGGAGTCCTACTCCGGTGAGAATTTGAGGAGGATTTCTCCGTGATTCCTCAGAGATCCCCACTCAGATTTGAAAGGGAGATTCTCTGAGGAATTCCCTATCATCTGAACGCAATCTCAAGATCTGATTCGCACCCAATCTCTCGTGCGAACGCTCGAGAGACATGGGTATCCTTCGCACATTCCTACTCCGGTGAGGATTCTTGCGCTTGGAAGCTTGTCTTCCAAGCACAAGAGCCTCTGCTAGTTCCTATAAAAGGACCCCTTGTCCCAGACGATCAGCTTCAGCTTGGCTTGGACGGAGAAAACCCTCCAATTTCTTCTCTTCTCCTCCAGCCAAGTGTCCAGCAGGCTTTGGTGACATCTCCTCCTCCTTCTCTTCGCTCTGCCACAATACCAATGGCAAAGCCTTCTTCACCTCCTTCCTCTACGTCACGCTGCACCAGCGCACGAGCCAAAAGCCTCCTCGTCGTCGCTGTTCTCCCTCCACTGGATTCTTCTTCTCCGGCAGTAGTAGATACGCGCCAGCCGCCCTCCATACCCTTTCATCCACTTAGTTAGGTTAACTCTCTTCCCTTTTCTCCTCTCTTCATTTCCCCCTTCTTTATTTTTACTTTCGACCCCTCGACGCTACAGACCACCACCATCGTCCTCATCTCTGGCAGACCACCGGCGAAGGCACAACCGTCGCTCCACTCATCCACACGCCTCGCCAACTACCTCAGAACCTCCGCCATCACCCACTGATCATCATTCGCCCCTTCACTGACCACCACATGCACCCTACACCCTCACCAAACACACACACTTTTACAGTCACAGTCTGACCTAGGCATGCACGCCTACACCGTTCTGTGCCACGCCACCCACCGCATCACCTTTGTCGTGACTCGGAGAAGCTACCCAAGTGCTCTGACAGGGCCACGAGGCCGTAGTTGTGAGTTGCAGGTCCGACCCCCTTTCCACCATTGGAGCACGAGCAAGCTTGCTCGCAAGCTCGCTCTAGGTCGCATCACTCTAGGAATTAGAGTCCCAGGTGCGTGGAAGCATTCCATGCCCCTTTCGCACCTAGCAATTGAAGGCTACATCGACTGTAGCTGCAGCAATTGCATGGGCATCCTTCCTACGCACACACGAAGAAGCTGGTGGGACTTTAGTCCCACCTTAGAAACGTTGGGCACAGGTGAGTGGTTTAAATTGAATTTGTGTTTTTACCTTGTTACCTTAAATCACGAGGTGAGGTCCCCTCGCCCACTCACCCACCTCATCCGTGGCCCACGCTCCACGGACCTGGCTGCCCGACCCGTTTACACAGCACTCTTCGTGCACCACCCATGCCGGTGCGCCTGGACCTGGGTGAGCGTGACCTGACTCGAATACCCGATTGGCTGGCTCTGGGAGAGTGAAGCCAAGAGAGAATAGAGAGAAGGTGAGGTTTTGCACTCGTGTGTAGGGTAAGGAAGGAGAAGGCACGGCTGAAGAAGAAAGGCAAAGAAGGCAGAAGCTAAGGAGGAAAAGCTAAGGAAGAAGCTGAGGAAGCTAAGGCAAGAAAGAAAAATAAAAGCAAAGGGCTGAAGGCAGAAGCTGAGGAAGCTAAAGAAGAAGGAAGAAGGAACACTGTAGTAGAGAAGGTGCGGCTGAAGAAAAGGCAAAGGCAGAAGCAAAGGTAGAGAAGAAGGAATAAGAAGGAAGGAGAAATCAAGGCAGAAGAAGAAGACAAAGAAGGAGAAAGGCACTGTTGCAAGAGACGTCAGAGAAAGAAGAAAGAGGAAAGCTAAAGAAGAAGAAGAGAAAGTTAGAGAAGGAAATCAAAGAATAGAAGAAGAAGAAGGAGAAATCAAGGAAGAAGAAAAGAAGACCAAAGTCAAAGAAGAAAAGAAAGAAGAGAAGCTAAGAAGGAAAAGGCAGAGAAGGAAAGAAGAACCAAGAAGGAAAAGAAAAGGAAGAGAAGAAGAATCACCTTTTTATCCAATTCTTCCCAATCTCTCTATTTTGCTACATTTTATAATTCATATACTCATGCATTATATTCTGAATTAGATTTTGAGTAACTTTAAGTGTTCAACTTACATTTATTGAGATTAGTGAATAAATTCCATTTGCTCCCTGTGTTCGACCTCGGACTCAACATTCGAGTAATAAAAATTCTTATTTGTTTACAAGGCGATTTCAACTTATACTACAGTGCAACATCATTTATCTTTTAAACACTGATATTGCCCTACGTAAACATTTTGGTGCCATTGTCGGGGAGCAACGCGCAATTTATCACTAATCTCTGCATTCTTTTTGATTATATTTGAACACTAACTTGCCCTATTTATTTTGCTGTGATTTTGCAAGGTATTTCATGAAGAAATCTCCCGTGCAAGTCAACCACTCCAGGGCAAGTAAATTCTCTTTTCTTCCCTAATCCACCTCCTAATCTTGGGAAGACAAAAAGGAAGTAATCAATTAGGAATCAATTGCCTTCTTTCTATAATAATCACCATCTTTAAGGCAAAAGTTTCCTGATTTTGCGAAAATTTTTCAAATCTTACTGAACTTGAAGTGATTTTTAAAGAGCCTACCCTAGAAATTCTTGTGCCTAGTAGAAATCACGCTTAATTCTAAATCTCCGTGGACTACACACTTCTTGTTTTGAAGTCCAAAGAGAACTTTTGTGAAAAGAAAAGAGGATTGGAAATAGAACCAAATTAGGGCTTTGATAGTAGGGTTTTTGAGTGCTAGGTCACACATGCTTGCATAAAAGGAAACAAACCCACCTGCATCAGTGTGCTACCCAGGCCCTTGATTGAAAAGATCTAAGCAAGAAAAACCCTAAAATTAAACCCTAAAATCACTCGAATCTTAAAAACCTTGGACCTAATATCCTGGGAGTCAAATCAGGGTGATTTCTAAGTCTTGACCTAGAATCATTCTGCCATCTTTAGGGCAGGTCAGGTGAAGTTGACCCCTTGGGTCAACCAACCTCCAAATTAATTCACAACACCAAAACATCTAAAGTTCAAGTGAAAACCCTAAAGCACCTTTGATCTTAAAAGTGGTAGACTTAAAAGGTCAAGGTCCCCAGTCTGGTCTACCTGGAATCTCAGTGACAAGAGAGGTCGGGTGTAGGAAACCTTGTAACCCGTGGGGACGCTCTACCGTGTAGGAGTCTATGCGGGACTCTCCCTCTCTGGCTGCCCAGGTAATTCTTAGGTGGATGACTTTTTCGATCCAGGGGTATCATCCACCCTGAACCTCCATAGTCATCCAAAACATCTTTGGGTGCCTTGATTGGGTCAAAAACACATCTAGTCCCTCATCCCCTCTCTTTAGAGCACACAAATAGAATTTAGGTGGGACTCACTATTCAGATCTATTTACTTCACAATTTGATTCTACATCTTGATCCAAACTCTGATTCTACATCTTGATTCCACCGTTTGATCCAAATATGCCGCGAAATTACTTAGGACTACCTTTCAAGAAACCTGAATCACAGAGATCCATGAGAGATAGGATGATTGAGGATGCCCTTGAATTCTATGAAATTGAATACAAAACCTCAACACCAATAGAAGGCATTCAGGTTAATGTACCAACAACCATAACCTTCATCATAAACTATGCCTAAGTATTATTGACTGAAGCCACAAAAGGATCAACCCGAGACATTCTCATAACAGGATACATTGAGATAGAAGAATTACACAATTTTGAATACCTTCAATGCATGACAAATCCTATACTATGGGAACAACACCAAGATGATCTTGAAAAATAGGAAGAGATGATGAGATTATTGAAACAAATTATCGATCAGAAATACCTGTACACACCCCAAATAGATGATGAACCATCTTGGAACAATATTGAGGATCAATACGATTTTTCAAATCTTGGGTTTGAGGCACAGAGTTGTTATGGATTCCCAACCTAGATAGAATACAACATGCCTGATATTGAAGAAGGTTGGGAAGTTCCAATTGCAGGAAAACATAATGTTGAGCCAACCTTAGACCATGGATCAGCATGCATAAGATTCCAAGACTCCTGCAATGATGAGATTAGAATGAACCTCTCGAGGGTGTAAATCCCGCCCCTTATTCTGATAAGGTGACCCTCGAAGGTTTTTCGGACCTAGATTCTAGTGATTTGACCCTCATCCTAAGCCTAGAATCTTGATCTGAAACTTATTAGGAAGATTACGAGACCCTGTATGAAGAAGATCAAATTTTTAATGAAGAGTATGATTTTTGGCCTCTATTTGATGAATATCCCTCTCCAACATCATCAGAGAATCAGATCAATTTTTCAGAAGTCACACCAATCTACGATATAGAAACCGAGGAGTTGGACAAGTGGGGTTTTGAATGGGTCATTCCCACAAGCCTAGAACTTGAGCCTAGACCAGATAAGAACACCTTTTTGAGCTCAGAATTGACATATAGGCTAGACCCCAACCAGGCTGCTGATCCACATCATGTGATTTATTCTATGGTGGAATTCACGATCTCGAATCTCATTCAGAACTTGATTTTCGCAATATCTCTGATGATTTCGAATCTGACCATGATTACGGAGAAAATCTGCTTCCTGAATACAACAAACCAATCTACGACCTCAGCTCTCATGATTCATTCTCCGACTCCGACTCTGAGGTCCTGGTTCCCAAGATCACTGGTTTAAGTTCAGGTTCTAGTGACATGGAATCATTTCTTTTCGATCCTCATGAATCAAAATCAGAAAATGCCGAGAGTGACTGCAACCCAGAATTCAAATCATTTCTCGATTCAGATTTCCAGTATCCTATCGACCCTCTTCAGGCATTCACTTTTGACTTTGAAAGATATTATGAGGACTCTCTACATGAAACCACTTGTAACTTCTTTCTAGAAGAGCTCTCATACACAATCCTCATTGAAGCCACCTCTTCCAAATATACAAAACCAATCAAAACCAGTTTGCAACCCCGACCCGCAACCAAACTCAATTTCTATTCTGATTCCCCTCTCACTGAGCTGTTTACAGATGATTCAACTCCACACATACATTGGGTATCAAACATTGATCAGATGAAAACCATGCTCCATCATTCTCTGATCACCCTTGTAGGGTTTCTGCGCCATTCACTGATTATTTCAAGGATCCTTACTCCGATCGAGCTGATTCGACTCAGCTAAACCTTGAATTTACACTTCCACATCCATCCGAGTTCTATTGCATATGGTGGGTTCCACATCTCTTGATCTACATCTATCAACCCACTAGACTGATTGGGTTTGGGTTGCATCATCAGCCTGTTGATCTGAACAAGCACCTAGTTGGACCAACCAGGCTCTTAATCAAGGTGATTGTTCAACAAAACTCTGCTGATTTGACCACTCCCTCTCCATACCATTTCCCACTCGGTTGAAGGCATTGAATTTAGCACTTAACGGGAGGCAACCCGTCATTCCAAAAAACCTGAGATCCATCTGATTATCCATATGTACTCCACGTCTACTGTGAAGGTTCTACCCTTGTACTAGGAGGGGTGAGATCAGCGTGACAAAAAAATGCGGAATTGAAAATATATAAAGCAATCTCACAAAAAATAAGCAATCACAAAATGTACACAGGTATTTTTAGGTGGAAACCCAAACCGGGTAAAAACCACCACCTAACCCTCTCGAGTTAGGATTTTCCGATCAACCTAGTTGATCAAATCCACTAACCGAATCACTTTGAACGAGGGTGATTCAACCTCAATACAACCACGCTACAAGTACGAGGGTAGCGTTCCTCAACCCCTTCTCTCCACGAGAAGGATTTTGTCCCACGAAGGAGACGGGAATTCGCAAAGCGAATACCCAACCAAAATACAAAGATAAAATAAACAACAGTCCTATAGAGCCAACAAAATTAAACCTAGCTTCTATAGGAAATAGGAAACTCCCCTTTGCAAGGAGTGCGTCGACGATGACGCGGTGCGTGTGCCACGCGATGGCGCTACGTCGCTCTCGTTATCAACAGCGGGAGAGCGGGCGCGCGAAGGCTTGATGCTCTCAAGAGAATGAAACTAGAGCTTGGAGAGCAAGGGCCTCAATTGGACATAAAAGAGTGGAACTAAGTTGCTTAGGTGTGTCTCTTATTTTTCTTAGTGTGTATCTTGTGTGTTTTTGTTTACAAAGGTTCCCCTCTATTTATAGAGGACTTAGGAAGGCTTTGGAAGGCTTGGAAAAGCTTCCATAGCCGTTGGGTGCAAAGCCCAGGAGAATCAGGCCGAAATCAGGACAATGATTACACTTCACAGGGTTATCAGACGTCTAACTCTGGCATCAGACGTCTGGAAGGCCACTTTAAGACGTCTGATTCCAAGGTCAGACGTCTGATTCTATGCGGGTTTCTCCCTGGCTTGAATCAGATCTAAACAGGGTTTTTGTACAAGTCCATCAGACGACATAGAGGACGTCTGGCACTAAGTCTGGACGTCTGGAAACCTACTTTTACCGTGGGAATTGATTTCCAAACGTTGCAACGGCTAGAAAATCTCTGAGAAGAGATTTTGGGTCAGCCGAGGCAAAACGGTCATTTATCAGACGTCTGTGAAGTCCTATGGACGTCTGATAAGGCTCTAACGGTCATATTCTTGAGTGTCTTCTAAGCCAGCCAACGGTCCACTAACTGGACGTCTGGCAAAGTCATCAGACGTCTCCTAAGACGTCTGGTATAAGGTCTGGACGTCTGAATTCATCAGACAGAAACTAACTATGTCCAGCCTAACAGTTATCAGACGTCTGAAACAACAGTCAGACGTCTTAAAATCCTTTATCAGACGTCTGATTCGTGAATTAGACGTCTGGAAAGTCAGTTTTAACCCTATATTGGTTTTCTAAGTGTTCTACAGAAAACCTACGTATCCTAGGGTTGTGCAGGTGTTCCTAGGACTACTGTTAGGGTTCTTTGAGGCTCTTTAACATAATGTCTAAGGAAAATAAAGAGCAAGAAAATAAATACAAGAGATACATGAAAGGATAAAAAAAGAATCTATCCTATTCTTCTTGTCTTCCATCTCCAATCTTTCGCTCCACGCGAACCTCCTCTATTTTCCGTCAAGCTCCTCCAATCCGTCCTGGATGCGAGCTTGAACTCCGTCTAAACACGTCCACATTTGCAATTGACCTGAAATCTAGGACTCGAATTGCAAATGTTAAATAACACGTGTTTTGTTATCATCAAAACAAATGATCGTGGTGCTCTAGCACCAACATACTGCACCTTGAGTTCAGCCTTAGACCAGTCGATCCCACCTCTGGCACATGTTCCAGAGCTTGAAATCATCTGCGTCAGTCATTTCTTGACCCATTCGCCCACCCGATATATCCTGTTCTAAGTCCCTGAACCCTATACTATTTCACACCCTCCGTTAACAATGAGAACATTGCAAAACTTAGGCATGGGGGGGTGGTAAAGTGCAAACATACAAAAACGAAGAAAAGTCAGAAAGATTCTCACAAAAAATTCACATATGTCAAAAATACCAAAAAAATAGAAATTTATGAAAAAGAACAAAAAAAAAATGGAGGGAAGAAAATTGTGAAGTCACATAAACATGAGGAGGAAAAGAGCAAAAAGACAAAAAGGATCACAAAATGAAAACGAAAAAGGAGATAGTCATTAGTAAGAGATTAAGGGATTAACCGAAGTTCTAGACCATATCAAGAAAAAAGAAAAAAGAATAGTGCTAATGAGACACAAAGAGAGATTAGTAGGAACGCTGATGTTAGGCCTTTTGGGCTAGACTCTTAGGCTTAAAAATTCAAGTATCCGCTAAGATCTGGATAATCCTTAAGAGGTTGGGGAAAATGCGAAGCTTAAGCATTAGGTATAAGGCTTAGGGAGTATTCGACCTCATTAACTGACCTTCAGTTTGCAGGACTCGGTAACCTAAGCACCCCAATCCACACACAGTCTGGTTTAGTGCGCATAACTATCAAAATCACGCAAAAGCGTTTAAATGTTCTGAAAAAAGTTTCCTAGATTAGGAGCGGCCGATCAACACAAGTTGATTTGGATGAGTTCCCGACACGGAGAGATGGGAAATTCCCCTTGAAGATGCGTAACAACATATCGTCTCCTTGGTGCTTGTCTCCTAGGATATTTACATATCCTACCTGGGGCATGTAAGCACCCCGCTGGTTCAGATGCCATGGGCGGCATTATCATGAAATGTCGATTCCCTGGGTCTAGATTTGGCCACGGAACGCCATGGGTGGGATTATCTCGAAATCTCAAAAGTTAGGGTTCTGGGGGTTGCCATGGGTGGTACTATCATGAAGCATCGATTACCAGGGACCTTTGAGGATTGATGATGGGGACGAGGAATCCGATACAGATCGTGTTGAGAAGCCAATCCAAAGCTAGAAATAAAAAGAAAAGAGAGAGAAAACTCTCCAAACAAATAAATCCTCTATCTCTCTCTTACAAAAATGCACTGCAAATTGAACCAAGGCTAAAATATGTCTCAAGCACGAGTGCTTTAACCACGGAGTCCAATGAACCTTAGGATAGTTCATACGGGCCTTAAAAACCTTCACGGAGGATCGAGGGTAGAGCTGGTCAGGTCCAGATCTTGGTTGGTACTTGAGTACCTTTAGGCCTACTGTCGGCATTCTGACCTAATCACAAAAGAAAAAGAAAAAAGCACTTATCATAATTGGTGAAAGAAACTCAAGGTCTAGAACAGAAGTTAAAACTCTGAAATTTTGCTAAGGGACTAGCAAAAGCTAGGCATGGGGGTATGATGGGAACACCATCATGAGCCCTAACTAGCTCATTTTGACCTAGAAAAGAGGACAAAAGCTCCTACATAACCTAGAGAAGGGCCTAATTCAAGGAATAACGGTTCTGAGAAGAAAATATGAAACAAAGGGTAAAACTGCAATTTTACCATTGCAGTACATCAACGGGATTTCTCAGGGGCTAAACACAGGTCAAATGGTCTAAAGAAGATAAAAAGTGAGTTGGTTCAATCAGAAATGGGTTCATGTGCAATCTATGAATTAAATGACATCTTGTAACCCTAAAACAGACTCACTTAATTCAACAAGGTTATGGTCTGGATAAAAATCAACTAAACCCTATAAAATTCATGGAAAAATATCCCCTAGAGTTTAAAATCTTCAATTTCTCCTTTGAAACCTATTTTTACCTAAATAGGGGTCCTCGCTAATTATTTGACCTAGATGGGGTTTTTGTGCAAAATGTCCAGTCAAACGTAATCAAACCTAAAATCCAACTTTACCATTGGATTCCTTAGGTCCAAATTAGGTTTGTCAAAAAATTTGGACCTAAGGAGAGGTCACCTTGACCTACTTTGCAAAACAGTCCACCTAATTACATTTTGTCCCCTAGTTTTCGAAAGCCATTGCGTAGACCCCCTATCTCCCTCACCACTCTTTGCAATTAGGTCCCTCCACCATTACAGCGGAGGAGTCCTACTCCGGCGAGGATTTGAGGATGATTTCTCCGTGATTCCTCAGAGATCCCCTCTCAAATTTGAAAGGGAGATTCTCTAAGGAATTCCCTATCATCCGAACGCAATCCCAAGATCTAATTTACGCCCAATTTCTCATGCAAATGCTCGAGAGACATGGGTATCCTTCACACATTCCTACTTCGGTGAGGATTCTTGCGCTTGGAAGCTTGTCTTCCAAGAGCAACAGCCTCTGCCAATGCCTATAAAAGGACCCCTTATCCCAAACGATCAGCTTTAGCTTGGCTTTGCCAGAGAAAACCCTCCAATTTCTTCTCTTCTCCTCTAGCCAAGTGTCTAGCAGGCTCCGACGACATCTCCGCCTTCTTCTCATCGCTCTGCCACAATACCAGTGGTAGAGCCGTTTTCACCTTCTTCTTCCGCGTCGTGCTGCACCAGCGCACACGCCAAAAGCCTCTTCGTTGTCGCCGTTCTCCCTCCACTGGACTCTTCTTCTCCGGCAGTGGCAGATACGTGCCAGTTGCCCTCCTTACCCTTTCGTCCACTTAGTTAGGTTAACTCTCTTCCCCTTTCTTCTGTCTTCATTTCCCCCTTCTTTATTTTTACTTTTGACCCCTCGATGCCGCAGACCATCACCATCGTCCTCATCTCCGGCAAACCACCGGCGAAGGCGCAACCATTGCTCCACTCATCCACACACCTCGCCACCTACCTCAGAACCTCCGCCATCACCCACTGATCGTCATCTGCCCCTTCACTGACCACCACATGCACCCTACACCCTCACCAAACACACACACTTTTTAGGTCACAGTCTGACCTAGGCACGCACGTTGAGGCCGTTCTGTGCCACGCCACCCACCGCATCACCTTCGCTGTGACACATCGAAGATACCTAAGTGCTCTGACAGGGCCGCAAGGCCATAATTGTGAGTTGCAGGTTTGACCCCCTTTCCGCCATTGGAGCACGAGCAAGCTTGCTTGCAATCTCGCTCCTGGTCTCATCACTCCAGGAATTAGAGTCCCAGGTGCGCGGAAGCATTCCACACCCCTTTCGCACCTAGAATCGAAGGTTACATCGATTGCAGTTGCAGCAATTGCACGGGCATCCTTCCTGCGCGCGTGAGAAGAAGCGGGTGAGACTTTAGTTCCACCTCGGAAACATTCGGCACAGGTGAGTGGTTTAAATTGAATTTGTGTTTTTACCTTGTCACCTCAGATCATGGGGTGAGGTCCCCTCGCCCACTCACCCGCCTCGTCCGCGACCCACGCTCCGCGGATCTGGTTGCCCGACCTGTTTACCCAGCACTCCTCGCACACCACCCACACCGGTGCTCCTGGACCCAGCTGCACGTGACCCAACCTGAATACTCGATTGGCTGGCTCTGGAAGAGCGAACCCAAGAGAGAATAGAGAGAGAGTGTATGTGGGGGAGCGTAGGGGTAGGTTTTGCACTCGTGTGTGCAGGGAAAGGAAGGAGATGGCACGACTGAAGAAGAAAGGCAGAGAAGGCAGAAGCTAAAGAGGAAAAGCTGAGGAAGATGCTGAGGAAGCTAAGGCAAGAAAGAAGAAGAAAAGCAAAGGGCTGAAGGCAGAAGCTGAGGAAGCTAAAGAAGAAGGAAGAAGAAACACTGTAGCAGAGAAGGTGCGGCTGAAGAAAAGGCAAAGGCAGAAGCAAAGGTAGAGAAGAAGGAATAAGGAGGAAGGAGAAATCAAGGCAGAAGAAGAAGACAAAGAAGGAGAAAGGCACTGTTGCAAGAGACATCAAAGAAAGAAGAAAGAGGAAAGCTAAAGAAGAAAAAGAGAAAGTCAGAGAAGGAAATCAAAGAACAGAAGAAGAAGAAGGAAGGATAAATCAAGGAAGAAGAAAAGATGAAGACCAAAGTCAAAGAAGAAAAGAAAGAAGAGAAGCTAAGAAGGAAAAGGTAGAGAAGGAAAGAAGAACCAAGAATGAAAAGAAAAGGAAGAGAAGAAGAATCACCTTTTTATCCAACTCTTCCCAATCTCTCTATTTTGCTACATTTTATAATTCATATACTCATGCATTATATTCTGAATTAGATTTTGAGTAACTTTAAGTGTTCAAATTACATTTATTGAGATTAGTGAATAAATTCCATTTGCTCCCTGTGTTCAACCTCAGACTCAACATTTGAGTAATAAAAATTCTTATTTGTTTACAAGGCGATTTCAACTTATACTACAATGCAACATCATTTATCTTTTAAACATCGATATTGCCCTGCATTAACATTTGGTCTCTCTTTTGATGCTTTCATTAGGTTAGATTAGTTAGTATGAAAATCGCTGAAAATCTCATTTGCCTCCCTGCGAACGACTCAGGACTCACCGATTTTGAATTATAAATTTATTTGTTTCGGCGTGATTCGCAACTATAATGATATAAATTTTTTTACGCGTTTCACGGTGAACACTGAGGAAGAAGGATTTAGGAAGAAGAAGGTGAAGGATTCGAATGTAAATAGGAAAATGACCTAATTGAAAGGAAAAGGCCTCGATTGATATGAAAGCTGGGGTCATAAATGCAAATTGTGGATTTAAGGGCTTATTTTAATTTACTTATTTTTTAACTTTTTCTATATAACAGTAGGTAATATAGATAACCTGTTTATTCCATGAAATTACATTTTTTCTTATTTTAGGTATATTCATTTAAGTACTTACATTATTAGATTAATTATTTACTATAATCTTAAGTTATATATATAAGGCTTAATATATAACTTAAGGGTTTTGATTTGAGTCCTATTAATTAATTAAACTCAAGTTACATCAATTAAGTCTTAATTTAGCTATTCTAATTTATTTTCAAGGTCTTAGCTATTTTGCCTTTATTATATAATTAACCCTATATTAATGTTATTCACTTGTAATTAATTAGGGAAACTAACTAATTAGGGTAAATTAGGAGCCATGATGAGTCTCATCATGACACAAACAATGAAATAGTGGCTTCTAAAACACCAATGGGTTAGGCACACAAAAAATATTTTTTTCTGATTTTTGGAGCCCTTTTTATATTTTTCCTAAATTTATTTGTGTACTGGGGTCTAAAAGTTCTTTAGCTAGTTTTTCCATTGAATTAGGTAGTGAAATGTGTCAAAAAATTCTCAATATTCTTTTAGAGCATGAAAACTTCACTAGAAATCCAATGCAAGTGATTTCAGTGAATTTGGATTTGTATAAAAATAAATAAAATTTAGACAATTTGCAAAAATAGTAGCAGTTAGGATTTTTGATAGGGGCTATTCTGCAAATTTTTTAATTTCTTCTACAAAGAGTTACGTTGCAAAAATTTCAGGGATGATTCCCCACTTAATAAGGAATGTACAATGGAAATTTTATGATTTTTGGAACT
Source organism: Thalassia testudinum (assembly GCA_037157565.1). Taxonomy (NCBI): domain Eukaryota; kingdom Viridiplantae; phylum Streptophyta; class Magnoliopsida; order Alismatales; family Hydrocharitaceae; genus Thalassia; species Thalassia testudinum. The sequence continues at coordinate 29,438,879 of JAZHRO010000073.1, forward strand.
TTGTATTAATAGGAATAATATTTTGAAAATTACATTCTTAGTTTGCCAAAATTTAGTGTGGTTTTAAGGTTAAAACTTGAAATCTTATCCACTCAGGATTTTTTTTTGTTTTATTGTTCTTTTTTTGATTTTTTTTTATAACTAACTAGAAAATGCCATCAAGTAAAGTTATACTAATCCTAATGTTCAAGAAACACCTAAGTGGACCAGGACTCTTTTTTTTTACTAAGCAAGCAACAAACAAGCAAACAAACAACTAATTTAGAAAGATGAAAAGTTTTCTCTCTCTATTTTTTTTGGCATGTGATCAGAGGATACTTGGTGATCTTCTTGGATGGTTTAGAGTTGCAATCAGCCACTCCGTCTTTCTTTCAATTTTCCTTGCGCATAGAAGATCAAAACAAGACAAATCAAATTAGTACGGATCACACCCACTAATGCGGATTTTACGCAATTTTATAAATGCGGGTTTTTGACGTTAAGATGTGTAAAATTGATCAACTCTTAAATTTATAATTCTTAGATAGTGGAGTATCTAGGGTCTTCCAAGGAGGTCAAATTGTTAGTCACAAAGATGGTTCTCTCTTTCGCCCCTTAAATCAACACATATATTTTTGTATTTTTTCATTTTGTTGTTTTTAGGGTTTTTAAAATAATTGGGTATTTAGAAGCGAAGATTAACTAAAGCTACGCCTATCAACTATTCATAAGTGATAAGAATAAATCATCTCTTCTAAGCTCACCCTAGGCAAGTGTGCCTAGGGTAATTAGAAGAGAAGAGTGTGCTCTACGACTATAAGAAGCAAGAAAAACACACTAAGCTAGAAAATAAGAAATTGGAAGGCAATTGAAAACTTTGTATTATTAGCAAGTAGAGTATAGTTAGAGGAATGCTTCTAAATAAGGAAATAGTAAACCACTAGCTAATACAAAGATAAAATAAAGGTTGAAGAGAAGATAATCCTTCGGTTGAAGCTTGGAATAATCTTCTCTCCAAGCTCGATAGCTTCCGTGCTTGAAAAAGATGTTCCTTTGCTCCTTCCTTCAATTGGTTCTCCTCCAAAGTACTCCTCCAAGGGTGGACATCCACCCTAGATTCCTCCTCAATGCCTGGCCATCCTCCTTGGATGAAGAGCTCCTCCTCCTTGGCGTGGCATAAGGGAGAGGAAGAGAGAGGAAGAAGGCACCAAGTGGGTGAGTAGGTTGCCCCCTTGATCTTCTTCTCTTCTTCTTCTCCTTTGGCCTTAGATGTAGGTAGTGTAGGTAGAAATTAAACTAAGGGAGAAGATGGGGATATGGTGGTGGTTAGATGGGGTATTAATAGGAGAGGTGAAGGGGGGTTGACGTGGATATTGTGGATAGCTAGGATGGGCTTTAGGAGGTGGTTGGTTGATCCTAAGGTAGGGGTAGGTTGGCACCAAGTGAAGGGGTTCATGGTTGGTAGTTATGGGTGGTTATCTTCCTTGGTGTCCTTTGAATTGGTGCCAAACAAAGGTTCTAGAAGGGGGGCTATTTGGCATGGAGTTGATGGAGGGTGGAGATGGCTTGGGTGATGATGTGTAGGGTAGGGATGTAAGAATAAGTTGGTGCTAAAAATAGGGTCTTAGAAGGGGTAGTTTGGCGCCAACTTTAGGCAACTCTTGGTGGTATTTGAGGGGTGAATGGGTGCTTTGTCTTGGCACCAAAAGGGAAGTGGGAATAGGTAGCTTAGGTGGATTAAGTTTAGGGTTATTTGGTGGAGCTTAGGTTAGGTGAGTTAGGGTTAGGTTTTGGTGCCATGGAGGTGGACTTGGCTAAGCTAAGCTAGTTTAGCTATTAGGTGAATGGAATAGGAGATAGAGGGAGCTAGGGCTTTGGATGTGAGGAGCTGGAAGATGATATATTGAGCTGCACTGGAGCTGATGTCTATTGAAGGGAGCTAAAGTGGAGCTCAGTAGCTAGCTTAGCATGTTAGTTCTTTGCTAGCAGCTAAGCCAAGCTAATCTGACCCGTCTTTCTTCTATTTTGAGCTAAGGTGTGCTAAGTCTGGTCTTCTTGGAGATTACCTAGCTAGCTGAAGTAGCTAGCTTAGGTCAAGTAGCTTAGCTCAACTAAGTTGGGCTAAGTTGAGTCTCTAGAAGCTAGACTTGAGCTATCCTAAGCTGGTTGATGACTTCTTTAGCTGATTAGGTCTAGCTAGTTGATGGTAGTAGCTAGTCCTAGTTAGGTTGAGCTTCTAGTGAATTGTTCTAAGCTGGAGGAGTTGGGATCAATTGTTATGACCTAGTTTGAGCTGCCATTCAGCTGGGGTGAGTTGAATGGAGCTAAGGTGAACTAGCTTGAGTTTCCATGTAGCCGAGATGAGCTGAATGGAGCTGAGGTGAACTAGCTTGAGTTTCCATGTAGCCGAGATGAGCTGAATGGAGCTAAGGATGAGTTGATCCAACTAGAAGGAGTTGGGATCCAGCTGCGATGAGTTGGATCTAGTTAATTGGTGCTTCTCCTTCATCTTCTGCCTTCCTGAGTGCCAAGGTATGTGGGATCCAACTTTCTGCCTATCTCTGGTTCTCAGATAAGCACATCAAAAATACAAATAAAATGCAATGCATGCCTAACCTAGATGAATGCCTAAATGCAGCTTGAAAACTCATTTGTGGAGTAAAAACCCTAAGGGCTAAATCTATTTTAAGGCATAAGAATGATGATAAACTGGCATTTATCACTCACCAATAATGAAAAGTGAGAGAATATGCACCGTGCCTCCCGACAATGATGCCAAAAAGTATTCGTAGTCAAGATCGCTTTCAAAAATGTATGTTGTAGTATTTGAAATCGAGCAACACTTTAGAAAATTTGTCACACAAAAGAATATGTATTTTGAAATCTGTGTTTGAGTCGTATCAAGGAGGCAACTTAGATTATCTCACTTTTTTGTATTTAGTATTTTTTTTGGTCATTCTCAATAATGACGAGAATATGGAACTAATCTAAACTATGAGATAAAGCATATAAAAATAGACATTGAAAGAAGATGATAGCTTCTTTTATTAAAATTGCTAAGATAGTTTTACAATAAAGATAAAAGAGAACATCAGAATAGGAGATGCTAAGAAATAAAAATGGAGCTTTGAGACAGAGCCCTGTTGGAGAAGCAGAAGACCGGAAGCGAGGACAGATCTGGTGGACCACTAGAGGCTGGTGGCTGTAGCCCTAGGCAAGGGAGACCTATGCCTGAGGACACTAGGAGGGTGGATGACTAAGGTAGAGGAAAGCTTAATTAGGGATTGAGTGGGGGAGGGCATTTGGAATGGTGGGGCTTAGGTGTTTTTACAGAGGTGTAGGAAAAATGTGGGCCATAGGATTTTACATCTAAGGTTATAGGTTTGCCATCAAGTCAAGTGTGAAATGTACCCTTGGATGATATGATATGGAAAAAAGGGGTGGTCGACCACTTAGCTTCTTCAAGAAGCTAAGTGTAGTTGGCCATGAAGGTGGGATTTGGGCCATTTGATGTGGTCTAGATGGTAGGGATTAAGTTGTAGGTGGCAGGTTTTGGTTGAGAGCATTTCAAAATGGATATGTTCTTAGGTTTTGAAGTCCTAGAGAAGCAATCTAAGTGGGTAGCTAAGAGGATCAAGGGGGACCCTTAGATCTTGATGGGATGGTGGATAGAGATGGATAGGTGGTTGGCCACTATGCTTAGTGGCTAAGCAAGCATGGCCGGCCAAATATGTGGATATGATCTTCTGTTTACTATTTTTGGTGGTGGGTTGTGGCCTTGGGATCAAGGATCAAGCGTGTAGATAGGATTAGGACATAGGTTCAGAGAAATTGGGTTGTCCTAAGGTAGGTTTTAGGAATTGGTTTGGAATGTGACATGTGTCCTCCCTTGCCTTTATTTAAGTCCTTGTCTTTATTTCTTCATCTCATCTTTATTTCTTCTAAACTCTTCTTATTTGGCTTCCAAGAGACTTCTTCTCCTCCAATAAAATTGTTCTCCATCATCTTGGCTTGTTCTACATCTACATTATTCACAAGAAATCTTAATTAGATGCAAATTAACTAGAAAATATATGCATGACCTAATTATGCACCTATGATTATAATGCAACATATGTCTAACCCATATTCACTAAACTACCATAAAGTAGGCAAGTTATCATCAATAATTATGCACTTATCACCTACGAAAAGAGTTGTAGAGAAATTAGCTCACTCCTTAAACTAGTCTCTAGCTGCAATAAATGGTGTAATAGGTAGGGGCCTTAACTTGTGGACATGAGATGAATCATTTAATTGTGTTCATGAATTTTCTATATTCCCATCTATTCATGCCAACATGATGCTATAGTTTGCTCGTTCACTACTATAAGGTATGCCTTGTGGTTTCAAGTACACAAGCATAAGGGTTCTTTAATTTCATTTATCAACAATATCAAAGACAAAATTTATGGCATTTAATGCCATCATAATCACAGTTTGTGTAAATGGTCTACGCTGTTTGCTTGCTATTCTGAATGCAAATGTGATTGAGAAAAATCATTTTCATCGTAGTAAATTCTGTACAGAAATTCTTAAACTTATATTTAGATTGAACTCATAAATATGAAGATCATAATTCAAAAACAGTGTTCGAGTCATTCGCAGGGAGGCAGTCAAAATCATTTTCTTTGCTAATGCTAAGAAACATATAAGTAGATTCAAATATGAGATTACTACTACTAGAATGCGACTAGAACTAATAACATGCAACTATTATAAATACTAATAAAAAGCATACAACTTAAAGGCAAGTTGAAAAGGAACTACTAGAACTTTTATTGCAGTAATAAGAGTTTGACACAAGTAGAAATAGTATTACAACTAGAGGAATGATTCTAACTACAACTAGAACTAGAATGAAAAACTGCAAAGTAAGGGCTTCGAAGGTGAAGTTCGGAGCGTCCGTGTAGATGTGGATGCAAAGGCTCACCTACAATCTCCAAGGGGAGAAGGAAGAAGTAGAGGACTAATTCTAGTTGGTGGATCTATTTGGAAGTGGAAAAGAATGATCGTAAGGGGGGTGGCTAGGGTGTTTATATAGATGTCAGGAAGGCTTGTGATTGGTTGATCCAAGTTGCCTTGGATCATTAAAATACAGGGCTAGGATTAAGATTCTAGGAATTAAGGGGTAGGATGAAGGAATAGGTGGATAGAATAGGTTAGTAGTTGTTGGAATTGATGGAGGGCTAGGATGGCTTTGAGTGGATGGTGCCGGGCTGTGGTTTTCTCAAATTTTTGGTCTCTTTTTGTTTCAAATTTCAAGTTATACATAAAAGAAAAGCTGTAGCACTCGAAACTAGTTTTCCAACGCAACTTGAATCACTCAATTTGGATTTAAAATGAGAAAGTTATGGCCAAAATACCAAAGTTGTTTCATGCTATTACGAATTTCGAGATTAAGTTTAGAATTAGGAATATGACTAGGTTGGGTAGAAAAGTAGAGTTGGTTTAGTCAATAATAGCTAGCCAATAAGGTTAGAAATTGAGGTGTAGTGTCTAGCCACTATATAGGGAAATTGGGCTAGTTCTAAGGGGTAATTGGGTTAGGACATAGGTCCACCGAACAAGGTTTAGCCCTCTTCCAAGTGAGCTCAGATCAGAAAATCCAATCAGCCTTACTTCGATCAACCTGAAATTTTCTATCTACATATATAAAAATAAACACAACAAGGTACCAGATACATGCTAATAGGGCGAATCGATGTTTAAATGATGTTGCATTGTAGTATAAGTGAAATCGCCTTGTAAATAGATAAGAATTTTATTACTCGAAAACCTAAGTATCTGAGGTCGAACACAGGGAGCAAATTGGTATTTAAAAACTAAGATCACAATCTCAATTTAATCAAATGTGATGTTCAACAATCAATAGAATGAGATTCAATGTATATGAAAGCTAAAGAGAAGAATAGGGATGTAAAAAGAAATAGAATGTTCTCTCTTCTTTCTTCTCTTCTCTCTGATGGCTTCTTTCTTCTTCTCTTTTCTTCCTTCTCTGATTTCTTCTTTCTTTCTCTATGACTTCTTTTCTCTTCTGTCTTCTTCTTCTGTGGCTCCTTCCTTCTTTCTTTTCTTTTTTTTCTTCTCTTGGTTTCTTTCTCTTTCTCTACCTTTGATTCTCTCTGCGGCTCCTTCCTTAGCTTCTAATTTTCTTCCTTCTCTTTTCTTCTTCACCAGTGCCTTCTTCTTCCTTCTTCTTTAGCTTCTACCTTCAAGTCCTTCTTCCTCAGCCTCTGCCTTCACAAGTCCTTTGCTTTTCCTGCCCTTAAGCTTTGGCTCTTCCTTCCTTCTTTTCTTCTTCCTTCCTTGCACACACGAGAGTGCAAAACCTACCCCTACCCTCCCCCATGTACGCCCTCTCTCTATTTCTCTTTTCACTCTCCCAGAGCCAGCCAATCGAGTATATGGGTCAGGTTACGCGCACCTAGGTCCAGGCACACCAGCGTGGGTGGTGCGCGAGGAGTGCAGGGTAAACAGGTTGGCTAGGTCCACGTAGGAGTGGGTCACGGACGAGCCAGGTGACGTGGGCGAGGGGACCTCACCCCATGTTCTGAGGTGAAGAGAAGGAAACACAAAATCAATTTATGCACGCACCTGTGCTGAGAATTTCCAAGGTAAGACTAAAGTCCCACCCACTTTTTTTGTATGCACACAGAAAGAATGTCCGTCCAATTGACGCAACTGCAGTCACTGAAGCCTTTGATTGCTAGGTGCGAAAGGTTCGTTGACTAATTCCGTGCACCTGGGACGCTTCAACCTGGAGCGGTGTGACCTGGAGCGAGCAAGCTTGCTCCTTCACACCTGCACCAATGGCGAAAAAGGGTTGGACTTGCACTTCACAGATACAACTTCGCGGCCCTGTCAAATTACTTGGGGAGCTTCGCCATGCCACAGCGAAGGTGAGGCGGGGGTTGGTGTGGTGCAAAATGGCCTAGGCGTGCGTGCCTAGGTCGGACTATGATCGTGGAAGTGCGTGTGTTCGGTGGGCACTTTGGGAGGTGTTGGCGGTCGATGGAGGTGCAGATGGTGATTAGTGAGTGATGGTAGAGGTTCTGAGGTAGGTGGCGAGGCGTGTGGATGGGTGGAGTGACAGTTTCGCCTCGCCGGTGGTCTACCGGAGATGAGGGAGACGGAGGTGGTTGGTGGCTGTCCAGGAGGGTTTTCTGAAATTAAGAGGGGGAAAATGAAAGGTAGGGAGAAAGGAACTTATTGAGGATAGTTGGACGAAAGGGGAAACGCGGAGGACGAGCGGCGCGTGTGTGTCCTTGACGGAGAAGAAGGCCTGAGGTGAGGAAGATGGCGACGATGAAGGGGTCGGAGAAGCGTGCGCATGTATGGAGGGATGCGGAGGAGTAAGGTGGAGAAGACTCTGCCACTGGTATGGTGGCAGAGCAATGAGAAGAGGGAGGAGGGATTGCCGGAGCTTGCAGGCTGTTGGCCAGAGATGAGGGAGGACGAATTTAGGGGGTATGAGCAGCCAAAACAAGCTTGAGAGATGCAGCAAGGACAGGGGGTCCTCTTATAGCTGCTGGTAGAGGTCCTTATGCTTGGAAGGCAAGCTTCCAAGCGCAAGAATCTATCTGGAGAAGGAAGGTGAGGATGATACCTATTTTTCTGGAGCATTCGCACGAGAGATAAGGTGCGAATCAGATCATGGGATTATGTTCAGACGATAGGGAATTCCTTAGAGAATCTCCCTTCCAAATCTAGGAGGAGATCTTTGAGGAATCGGGGAGAAATCCTCGTCAAATCCTCTTTGGAGTAGGACTCCGCTGTAATGGTGGAGGGACTTAAATGCAAAGAGTGGTGAGGAAGATAGGGGGATCTGCGCAAAGGTTTTCAAAAGCTAGGGGTCAAAATGTAATTGGGTGGACTATTTTGCAAAGTAGGTCAAGGTGACCTTCCCTTAGGTCCAAATTTTGGTACAAACCTAATTTGGACCTAAGGAATCCAATGGTGAAGTTGGATTTAAGGTTTGACCACATTTGATTAGATATTTTACATAAAAACCCAAATTAGGTTAAATAGTGAGCTAGGACCCCTATCTAGGTCAAAATAGGTTCCAAAGGCCAATTTGAAGGTTCTTAGCCCTAGGGGATATTTTTCCATGAATTTTAGAGGGTTTAGTTGATTTTTATCCTGACTAGAACCTTGTTGAATTAAGCAGGTTTGTTTTAGAGTTACAGAATGTCACTTAATTCTTAGATTGCACATGAACCCATTTTTGATTGAACCAACCCACTTTTTATCTTCTTCAGACCATTTGACCTATTTTTAGCCCTTGAGAAATCCCATTGATGTACTGCAGTGGTAAAATTATATTTTTACCCTTTGTTTCATATTTTCTTCTCAGAATAGTTCTTCCTTGAATTAGGCCATTCTCTAGGTTATGTAGGAGCTTTTGTTCTCTTTTCTAGGTCAAAATGAGCTAGTTAGGGCTCATGATGATGTTCTCATCATATCCCCTTGCCTAGCTTTTGCTAGTCCCTTAGCAAAATTTCAAGGTTTTAACTTCTATTCTAGACCATTAGTTTCTTTCATCAGTTATGATAAGTGTGTTTTCTTTTTCTTTTGACTAGGTTAGAATGCCGACAGTAGGCCTAGAGGTACTCAAGTACCAACCACGATCTGGCCTGAACAGCTTTAGCCTCAAACCTCCACGAAGGTTTTTAAGGCCTGACGGAACTATCCTAGGGTTCGTTGGATTCTGCAGTTAAAGCACCTGTGCTTGAGACATATTTTAGCCTTGGTTCAGTTTGCATTGTGTTTTTGTAAGAGAGAGATAGAGGATTTATTTGTTTGGAGAGTTTTCTCTCTCTTTTCTTTTTATTTCTAGCTTCAGATTAGCTTCTCAACATGGTCTGTATTGGATTCCTCATCCCCATCATCAATCCTCAAAGGTCCCTGGCATTTGATGCTTCATGATAGAATCACCCATGGCAACCCCCAGAACCCTAGTTTTCGAGATTTTGAGATAATTCTGCCCATGGTGTTCTGTGACCAAATCCAGACCCTGGCAATCGACATTCGTGATAATGCCGCCCATGGTATCTGAACCAACAGAGTGCTTACGTGCCCCCGGTAGGATATGTAAATATCCTAGGGGACAAGCACTGAGGAGACAATGTATTGTTACGCATCTTCGAGGGGAATTTCCTGCCTCTCTGCGTCGGGAACTCGTCCAAATCAACTTGTGTTGATCGGCCGCTCCTAATCTAGGCAACTTTTTTTTCAGAATACTTAAACGCTTTTGCATGATTTTGATAGTTATGCATACTGAACCAGACTGTGTGTGGATTGGGGTGCTTAGGTTACTGAGTCCCGCAAATCGAAGGTCAGTTAACGAGGCCGAATACCCCCTAAGCCTTAGACCTAATACTTAAGCTTCGCATTTTCCCCAACCTCTTGAGGATTATCCAGATCTTAGCGGTTACTTGAATTATTAAGCCTAAGAGTCTAGCCCAAAAGGCCTAAGGTTAGCATTCCTAATTTTTTTTTTTGTCTCGTTAGCACTTTTTCTCATTTTTCTCTTTTTTCTTGATGTGGTCTAGAACTCCAGTTAATCCCTTAATTTCTTACTAATGACTATTCTCTTTTTTTTCTTTTTCATTTTGTGCTCCTTTTTTTGTCATTTTGCTCTTTTTCCTCCTCATGTTTTGTATAGCCTCAAGAATTTTCTCTCCCCCCTCAGTTTTTTTGTTCTTTCTCAAGATTCTTTCTTTTTTTTTGTGTTTTTTGTGATATGTGATTTTTTGTTGAAACCTTTTCTTGATATGAGTTTTCATAAAGTTTTGCACTTTCATAGCCCCCCATGCCTACGATTTGCAATGTCCCTATTGTAAATTAGGTGGGTTCGAATTCAGCTTAGTTCATTCATTAGGATAGGTGTTCTGTGGGCGATCGGGTCGAGGTGACTGTTGTGAACGATTTCTAGACTCGGGTACGGGTACCTGAGGTGGAGTCGACTGTTCTAATGGATGAACCCTAAAGTGCAATATGAATTCAGCATAGAAATGTCAGGAAAGGTTTTGGGTTTTTCAAAGAATGATAGGTTGCCTCCCGTTAAGCGCTGAGTTTTACACCATCGGCTGGGCACAATAAGCTCAGGGAGAATGGACGATAAAGGATATCTCAGCCAAATCTGTATTGATCATGTCAATGAATGGTTTGAGTCTTTGACCGTTCACGATGAAGGGTTCAGAATCGTGGCTGAGTGGACTGATCTCAATGGATCCATTTCCAAAGATTCATCTGACTAAGTAGGGTCCGATCCATTTAGATCGTAGCTTTCCTGGGAATAACTTGAGTCTGGCATCAAAGAGTAGGACCTTTTGACCAGGATGAAAGATCTTTCTAGATATGTGCTTGTCGTGAAAGGCTTTAACCCTCTCTTTGTAAATTCACGAGTTCTCATACGTGTCATGGTAGAATTCATTGATCTCGCTCATTTGAAGCTTTCTATGGGTTCTAGCCTTAGAAAGATCTAAGTTGCAGTTCCATAATACCCAATAGGCTTTATGCTCCAATTCGACGGGGAGGTGACACGCCTTCCCATACACTAGTCTGAAGGGAGACATACCTAATTGGGTCTGGGATATCCTATAAGCCCACAAAGCTTCCGGAAGCTGGGATGACCAATCCTTCTTATCAGGTCGAACAGTTACCTGGAGGATTTTCTTGATCTCCCAGTTTGATAGCTCAGCTAGACCATTAGTTTAGGGGTGGTAAGGAGTAGAGATTCGGTGCGGCACCCCGTATTTGGTCATCAATGACCTGAACTGAGAGTTTGTGAAATGGGTCCCTCCATAGGAAATTATTGCACATGGAATCCCAAACCATGAGAAGATGTTTTGGTGAATGAACTTGATAACAACTTTGTGATCACTGGTTCATGTCGGAATGGCTTCGATCCACTTGGACACATAGTCAACAGTGAGTAAAATGTATTCGAAGCCGTTAGAGATAGGGAAGGGTCCCATAAAATCAATCCCCCAAATGTCGAACATTTCACATACCAGAATCGGCTGTAAAGGCATCATGTCTCGATGGCTCATGTTGCCCAAGGTCTGGCAACGGGTACATGCCTTATAGTGATTGTATGCATCCTTGAAAATTGTGGGCCAATAAAAGCCGCACTAGAGGACTTTTGATGCGATTTTGTGTCCTGAAAAATGTCCACCGCATTCCTGGTCGTGGTAGAAAGAGAGTATGTCTTTGATTTCTGCTTCCGCGACACATCATCGAATTATCTGATCAACACCAATGCAGAATAAATACGGGTCTTCCCAAAGGTAATACTTGGCATTTGAACACAATTTGTCCTTCTTATCCTTCGGCCAATCGGACGGGATCTGATGTGATGCCAAGTAGTTTACTATGTTAGCAAACCATGGAAGCCCTGTATCGATAGTCAAGAGGTGCTCATCAGGAAAATGTTCTGTGATGGGATTGGAAGGGTCAATGATCTCAGAAGGAAGGCAGGACAAGTGATCAGCTACCACGTTCTGTTTTCCTGCTTTGTCACGAATCTCGAGGTCAAATTCTTGCAACAGCAAGATCCAGCGGATTAATTGAGGTTTCACATCCTTCATTGCAAGGAGATGCCTCATAGCCGTGTGATCCGAGTAGATGATAACATGGGAACCCAGGAGGTAAGATCTGAATTTTTCTAGGGCAAATACTATGGATAACATCTCTTTCTTAGTAACCGTGTAGTCACGCTGAGCCTCATCAAGTGTTTTGCTAACGTAGTAAATGACTATGGGTTTCCCATCAATTTTCTGCCTCAAAACCACTCCTACAGCGAAGTCAGATGCGTTGCACATGATCTGAAAGGGCTGAGACCAATCAAGAGACTATAGGATCGGGGCTTGGGTAACTGGGTCACGAAGGATCTCAAATGCTTGTGTTTATTCCTCGGAGATTTTGAAAGGTACATCCTTGGAGAGAAGAGTAGTCAGGGGGCACGTGATTTTTGAAAAATTAGGGATAAATCGACGGTAAAAATTGACGTGCCCCAAAAAAGATCGAATGTCCTTGATCGAGCTAGGAATAGGTAGTTTGGAAATCAGATTAACCTTGGCTCGATTGACTTGGATGCCTTTCTTCGAAATCAAATGTCCCAGGACAATTCCCTCAGGCACCATGAAATGGCGCTTTTCCCAGGTGATGAGAACATCATCATGAACCCTAACTAGCACAATCTGACCTAGGTATGCAAGAAAAAGCTCCTACATAACTCAAAGAAAGGCTTAACTCAGAGAATTCTGAGTTTAAGAAGAAAACAAGTCATAAGGGGTAAAAATGCAATTTCATCAACACAATCTGCAAACAGGGTAACTGAGGGTCCAAACACAGGTCAAACTAACCTAATAAGAAGGAAAGTGGGATAATCTGATCCAACAAGGGCTACAGCAACTCCAGGGAATTAATGACATTCTGTAACCCTAAAACAAACCCACTTCAATTCACGTGGTTCAAGGTAGGGTAAAAATCAAATAAACCCTCTTAAATTCATATAAAAATAATCTCTAGGGTTTAGAACCTTCAATTTGGCCTTAGAAACCCATTTTGACCTACATTAAGAACCATGCCCAATTAATGATTTAATTTGGGTTTTTACGTAAATTGGCCAGTCAAACATGGTCTGGCCTAGAAACAAAATTCACCATTAAAATCCTTAGGTCCAACGTAGTCATGTATAAAAACTTTAGCCTAAGAAGAGACCTCCTTGACCGACTTTGTAATTTGGTCCTCATCATTTACTTTTTGACCCTCAACTTTTGAAACCCTTGCATTTTGGCCCCTAATTTCATCTTCATTCTTTGCATTTTGGTCCCTCCTGCAAGTCTTTGCGCAACACCATGCTCCGGTGACTTTGTGCGGAGCATGGTGCTGCGCAGGGTGAGGGAGGTGTCCTGCCAAGAGAATGCGGAGTTCCCTGCGATGTCTACTATCGCAGGGACTCGGCCATGCCACTTGACGACGCCCACACCTTCCGTGCGAATGCGCGGAAGGTATGGGTCTCGTCTCCAACCATACTCTGGCGAGGGACACACGTTGCCTCCCTGCGTCCGCCCCTCTGCCACCGCCTTTATAAAGACCAGCATCGCCAGTCGTTTCTTCGAGCTCGGTCTTGACGGAGAATCCCTCAACCCTTCCTCTCTCTCCACTCCGACAGGAACCCACCAGCTTCGGCGGCTCCTCCTCCTTCTCGTCACTCTGCTGCAATACCAGCAGCAGAGCCACCTTCGCCTGATCTCCCCGCGTCGCGCCACACCAAGCGCGCCTCCCTGGCCTCTTCCTCGCTGCCGCTCTCTCCCTCTGGGTATTTCTTCTCCGGCGACAGTCGATACAGCTTTCCACCTCTTTGGCCCCCTTCGTCCCTGCAAGTAGGTTACAATTACTCCCAATCTTCCCCTCTTTCTTTTCCCCACATTATTTCATTCAAATCGACCCTCGACTGACCCTGACCACCCTCATCTTCCCCACCTCCGGTCACTCTCCGGCGAGTCGTCCCCGTCATCCCACAACCCCATACAACTCGCCAACTGTCCCAAAAGCTCTACCTCACTTCACCAAACACCCTCCGCCCCTCCACTGCCACTCCACACCTCCACAGCACACCCCCGATCAAACCCACTTTTCTGGTTGCAGTCCAACCTAGGGCTGCCGCCATACACCTCCCTGCAACCTGCTGCACCCCGTACTACCTTCGTCATGCCACGGCGAAGGTTCCCCCGTGGTCTGATTAGGCCGAGAGGCCCTATTTGTGTTAGACAGACTTTTAGCCCCGACCACCATTGGCGACAACGCAAGGAGCTTCCAAGCGAGATCCAGGCCTCGAAGCGTCAGGACTTCAGCTGAGGCAAATTAGGGAGACTCGGGTGAAGGCAGGCAGCTGGTTTGCGAAGGGAGACGAGGACGCAGTTGCTGAGGCGAGGTCACGTCCTTCCTGCAGGCACGCGCGAGAAGGGACAAAGTTTAGTCCTACATCGTGAGTCTTCAAATCTCCGCACCACTTTAAGTTGTTTTTTTGTATACGGCTGGTTGCCTTCGAACACACCTGGGGTGAGGTCCCTCGCCCATCACCCGCCTCGTCCGCGGATTCATCTCGCGGACCTGGCGGATCCGACCCGACACTACCCTGCACTCCTCGCGCACCACCCACGCCGGTGCGCCTGGTCCCGGTTACACAACCCGACCCATTAACCTTGCTCTGGGAGAGCTTCCTATGAGCGGTTTACAGAGAGAGAGAGACGTGCGGGTAGAGGGAAGGGCTAGGTTTTGCTGTGCCCTGTGCAGGAACAGGGCGTGAAGGAGGCAGACTCAACACTTAGCCGCAGGAACTAGAAGAAGAGGAGAGGAAGAAGAAGGCTCGCCAAAGAAGAAAAGAAGAAGAAGCAGTGAAGGAAGAAAAGGAAGCACTGTAGCAGACCGCCGTTTAAGTCGTCTGACTGCGGTATCAGACGACGGATGAAGCTTCAGAGGAAATAAAGCAGAGAGGAGGAAGAAGAAAAGAGAAGGCTCCGCAACTAAAGAGAAAGAAAAGAGAAGAAGGAAGAAAGAAGCAGAAGAAGACTTCGCGCAGGAAAAGAGAAAGAAGAAGAAAAGAAATAGAAGACAAGCAGAAGAAGAATTGAAGGCAACAGGAAGAAGACCCGTAGAGACACTGCAGCTGAAGAAAAGCCAAAGAAGAGAAGAAGACAAGCAAAGAGAGAAAGAGGAGAAGAAGAAGCCAAAAACCGAAATCCATCTCTCCCTCTCTCTCTCTCTTATTTTTGTAATAAAGAAAACCCTGTACTTCTAGAATTCTAGTAGCTCCCTGAGTTCGACCTCAGGAAACCAAACTATTTCCAAGTAAATTTTGATAGTAACAACAACCGTAGCTGTCTTATTTTACACTATAACGACATTACTGTAATAAGCACTAAAACGAACAAAGATTAGCCGCGGTTGAAAAACCCGTTACCATTCTTGGCACTGTTGCCGGGGAGCAACGGCTATTCTAAAAGCTTTAAAATTCTTTTAAGCAATTGCTTAGCTTTTTCTCTCTCTTGTGTGCAGGTAAAGGGAAAGAATTGGAAGAGCAGCCACACAACAAACACTCCAACAAACAGGTAATCTTCATCAACCCTCTCTTAAACTCCCTTGAAATCTGAAAAGAAACAAAAAGAAGAATCAACTTAGGGCTACCTATGTTATACTTAGTAATTCCTCAAAGTTGCCTAAATTTTTCATTTCAACACATTTTAACTGTCCATCCAACTAAGGTAACTAGGGCTAAAACCTTCTTGATTGAGCCATAGATACTACATTTTTGAGGCAATTGAAATGGACCAACTAGAGCCAACTCAGGGATTGAAAAGCTAGTGTTTTTAGAGACACACTTTCTATTAACAAAGAAAAGATCTTCCCAAAAAGAGGTGTACCTAAACCTTGTTTGAAAAGATGTATACAAGAGGAACCCTAAGCAAATCAGACTCTTAAATCCATTTGAACCTTAAAAGAAAGGACCCAAAAGCTCTCAAAAGAAAAAAGAGGCGAAGTTGACCCCTTGGGTCAACCAACTTTAAAATTAGGTCACTTTCTCACTCAAAATACCTAAGAGTTCAAGTGGAACCTTAAGCACCCTGATCTTAAAGTAAAAGAGGTAGACTTAAGAGGTCAAGGTCCCCATTCTGGTCTACCTGGAACCGCAGTGACAAGAGAAGTCGGGTGGGGGAAACCCTGTAACCCGTGGGGACGCTCTACCATGTAGGGGTCTTCGCGGGACTCACCCTCTCTGGCTGCCCGGGTAATTCTCAGGTGGACGATCTTTTTGATCAAGGGGTCCATCTGCCTCGCACCTCTATAGTCACCCAACAATCTTTGGGTGTCTCGATTGGGTCCAGTACCTTCTAAACTCATCTATTCCAACAGTGCATGTACGGTAGGAGGTCCTTAAGACCACCCTTAAGACCTCCTTTAGAAATTCACTCTCGTCAAGGCCAAGCCTCGACGCCCGTGTTTGTGTAGCAACCCCACCGCATTATTCTCTCATCTGATTCAGAACCAAGCTCTTCTTCTTACCCCATCATGGCTCAGCTAGTTGAGGAAGAAAACAATCTGGAGCACCAGCTCCAGCGACTTAATGACCTCTTCCAAAACTTTGTGCACCCACCGCAGCGTCCTATGATGCGGGACCATTATAATCCTGCTGCAGTGGCCATTGAGCCTCGAGTCAGAATCCCGGTTGGAGGACCTGATTCCGAATTAAAGCCCAATATGATTCATGCTATACCAAAATTCCATGGGCTTAATTCCGAAGATCCCTTCTAGCACATCAAACAGTTGAAGCATCTGGCCCAAACTTTTGGGTCAGATGCACAAAATTGGGACATTCTTCTCATGAAGATGTTCTCCTTCTCTCTTATGGACAAGGTCGCTCATTGGTATCAAACTCAGACTCGGCCGATCAACACTTGGGAAGAACTTCAGTCCGAATTTTTGAAGAAGTTCTTTCCCATTGGTCGAACCAATGCTTTGCGCCATCAGATTACTCACTTTACTCAGCAAATGTGAGAACCTCTCCATGAGGCATGGGATCACTTTCAGGATCTCATGAGAAAGTGCCCCCATCATGGAGTTCCTAAATGGGAACAAGTCCAATCTTTTTACCAGGGACTCCGTGAAGACATCCGTCTTTTTGTCAATGCAACCTGCGGAGGAAATATCATGGGTCAACATGAGGACACTGTGTGGGAGATTCTCGAAAACATGTGCGAGAACTCCATCAACAATGACTCCATGGGATTATTCGACAGGACGAATTCCCGCGCATCGACGAACCTTAGGGGAGCACATGAGACGTAGGGCCTGTCCGCATCAGTCGACCTGGAATTAATGGCCAGTCGATTGGACAAGGTCTCAATCATTGAGAAGAAGGTGGATGAGCTGACTCAGCACTTGCAGCGAGCCACCTCTGCACGTAACTCCTTTGCACAGCCTCCTTCCACACAGGAGACTATGCAAAACATTCTCCACCGATCTTCCCCTGGGATGGATCCATATCCATCCCCATCTGATTCTCGGATCGGAGGGTCATCCGATCCTTTCTATACCAGCCCGAAGAATTCCATTCCCCCTTTCTCTGATTCTTTGGAGGTTCCTCAGACCTGCGAGGACCTCAACGCCATCCAGAACGACCCATTCTCCAACACCTACAACCCTGGATGGTGAAACCATCCCAATTTTCAGTGGGCGGGAAATACCCAAACCCAAACACCACCCTTTCAGTCCCGCCCATAGCCCCCTCATCCCTACCAGTCGCCTCAGCCTCAGCCCAACCCTACTTATCCATCAGGGCCAAATCAGGATCAAATGTCCCTTATCCTTCAGACTCTGGCTGACATTCGAAGAACGAATGCGGCTATCCAAAAACAACACAAGGACGAACTTACAGAGGTCTGAAATCAACTGGCCTAGTTGGCAAATTCTCTCCAGCCAGGCACACTTCCTTCCCAACCTCTTCCTAACGCGAATAACGTGCCAACTCAGCGGCGCGTATGAACCCAAACCCGGGCCAAGCCCACATGATTTACCAGGCCCACTCTGTTCGTTCACTCGATGGGATGGAGGCTTCCACTTCTTTTGCGGGCTATCAGCAGCAACCCATCTTACCCAATCCCAACCAAAACCAGGCAGGACTTAATTCTGTGACAACTCGTAGTGGTAAGGAAACCCAAGATCCACCTCATCCAAACCACTCCAAGCCTAGTAGTGATCCCAAGCCTAGGACAGTAATCCAGGATGTTCCTATCCCTATCCCAGATCAAAGACCTGGACCTATCCTAGAAGAACCAACCAAGGTTCCGTTTCCTGAGGCCTTGACCAAGGGAAAGAAGACTACCAAGCCCGTGGCACCTGAGGAGGACCTGGTCAAGCTCTTTGAGCAGGTCCACATAAGCATCCCCTTAATGGATGCAATCCGCCACGTACCGGCTTACGCACGATTCTTAAAGAATGTGTGTACACCCCAGCGTAAGCCGCGAACCAAGAATGGGAGTCCAATTGTACTGTCAGAGCAAGCTAGCTCTGTAATCCTAAGCTGACTCCCACCCAAGGCTAAAGATCCTGGTACTCCCCTGATTTCCTGCAAGATAGGTGATACCCAATTTGATAGAGCATTGCTAGATGTGGGTGCTTCCATAATTCTGATACCCACATCCTTACTTAGCCATCTAGAAGAATCTGAGCTAAAACCAACTGAGGTGACATTACAATTAGCAGATCGATCTATAAAGTCACCAAAAGGGATTCTCGAGGATGTTATTGTAAGAGTGCGAGATTTCTACTTTCCTGTAGACTTTATAGTCTTAGACATGGACTCACCTGAAAACCCTAAGGATACACCAATCATTCTAGGGAGACCTTTCTTAGCTACTGCTAGAGCCAACATCAGCTGTGAGGAGGGCCAAATAGAGCTCAAATTTGGAAATCAAACCCTGAAAATTGATATATTTAAGGCCCAACAAGGAATCAATTGCGGTGTCATCGAACAAATTTGTGACATTAGGGCTTTGGTTGATGAAACACCCTTTCAGAATGACCTGATTATACCTCATCAACTGCAGAAAGATCTTGACCCGCAAACAGAAGAGTCGAATCCAGAGTTAGATAAACCAATAACTCCTACCCTTGAACCTTACATCTATTCTAAACCACCCGCTGCTGCTGATAACCCCATCCTCGAACTGAAGCCCCTTCCTGATCACTTGAAATACATCTTTCTGGGTTCTAATCAGACCCTTCCTGTGATTATCAATTCCAAGCTCAAACCCGAATAGGAATCCTGTTTGATTACTGTTCTCCAGCAACATCGTAGAGCCATCGGATGGACTCTCGATGATCTGACTGGAATAAGTCCCTCTTATTGTACTCATCATATCTATTCAGAAGAGGGCGCACAACCTTCTCGTGAAATGCAGAGACGCTTGAACCCTAATCTGCAGGAGGTCATGAAAAAGGAGATCATCAAGTGGTTAGATTTGATGCCGGGATCATCTACCCAATCTCCGATAGTCGTTGGGTGAGCCCAATTCAAGTCGTGCCTAAAAAGGTAGGACTCACCACTATAACGACTGAAATCGGAGAAGTCATTCCTACCTGATTAGCCAACTCGTGGAGAGTCTGTATAGATTACCGACGACTCAATTCCTCCACGAAGAAGGATCATTTCCCACTACCTTTCATTGATCAGATTCTCGAAAAATTAGCGGGAAATCGATTCTTCTGCTTTCTTGACGGGTACTCCGGTTACAACCAGGTGGCAATCCATCCAGAGGACCAAGAAAAGACCACGTTCACCTGCCCCTTCGGAATGTACGCATTCCGAAGGATGCCTTTCTGTCTTTGCAATACACCCGCGACTTTTCAGCGGTGCATGCTTGCCATATTCTTAGATATGGAAGGTGACTATCTGGAAGTCTTCATGGATGACTTTTCAGTTTTTGGAGCATCATTTGACGATTGCCTCCAACACTTGGTCCAAATACTCAGGCGGTGCATCGATGTGAATTTGGTTCTTTCCTGGGAAAAGAGCCATTTCATGGTGCCTGAGGGAATTGTCCTGGGACACTTAATCTCGGAGAAAGGCATCCAAGTGGATCGAGCTAAGGTTGATCGAATCTCTCGCCTTCCTATGCCTAGCTCGATCAGGGACATCCATTCTTTTCTGGGGCACGTCGGTTTTTACCATTGTTTCATTCCTGATTTCTCGAAAATCGTGCGCCCCTTGACTACTCTTCTCTCTAAGGATGTACCCTTTAAAATCTTCAAGGAATGCACACTAGCCTTTGAAAACCTTCGTGACCGAGTCACCCAGGCACCTATCCTACAATCTCCTGACTGGTCTCGACCCTTTGAGATCATGTGCGATGCATCTGATTTCGCTGTAGGAGAGGTCCTGGGGTAGAAAGCTGACGGGAAACCCGTGGTCATCTACTACGCTAGCAAGACACTTGACGAGGCTCAGCGTAACTACACAGTTACGGAGAAAGAGCTACTAGCTATAGTATTTGCCCTTGAAAAATTTCTATCGTATCTCCTGGGTTCCCACATCATCATCTACTCGGATCACACAACTGTGAGGCATCTCCTTGCCAAGAAGGATGCGAAGCCCCGACTAATCCGATGGATCTTGCTGTTGCAAGAATTCGATCTCGAAATTCGCGACAAGGCGGGAAGATAGAATGTGGTAGCTGACCATTTGTCCCGCCTTCCTTCTGAGATTATCAACCCTTCTGGACCCATCATGGAACATTTTCCTGATGAGCACCTGCTGACTATTGGTACTAGCCTTCCATGGTTTGCTGATATAGTAAACTACTTGGCATCTCATCAGATCCCGTCTGATTGGCCGAAGGCCAAGAAAGACAAATTGCGCTCTGATGCCAAGTATTACATTTGGGAAGACCCGTACCTCTTCCGCATAGGTGCTGATCAAATCATCCGGAGATGTGTTCCGGAAGAAGTCAATAATATTCTCTCCTTCTGCCATGACCAGGCATGCGGTGGCCATTTCTCTGGGCATAAAATCGCATCAAAAGTCCTCTAGTGCATCTTTTACTGGCCCACACTGTTCAAAGATGCATACAGTCACTGCAAGGCATGCAGTCATTGCCAAACTTTGGGCAACATGAGCCATCGCGACATGAAGCCTTTGCAGCCGATTCTCGTATGCAAAATTTTGATGTTTGGGGGATTGATTTTATGGGCCCCTTTCCTGTTTTGGATGGTTTCGAATATATTCTGCTTGCTGTAGACTACGTGTCCAAATGGATCGAAGCCATACCGACCCGAACCTACGATCACAAAATCGTTCTCAAATTCATTCATCAAAACATTTTCTCAAGGTTCGGGATTCCTCGTGCTATAATCTTAGATGGGGGGACCCATTCACAAATGCTCAGTGTAGGTCACTGATGACCAAGTACGGGGTATCTCACCGAATCTCTACTCCTTATCACCCCCAAACTAATGGTCTAGCTGAGCTATCAAATCGGGAGATCAAGAAAATCCTGCAGGTCACTATTCGGCTTGACAGGAAGGACTGGTCGTCCCGACTTCCGGAAGCCTTGTGGGCCTATAGGACTGCCCACAAAACCCAATTAGGCATGTCTCCCTTTAGACTGGTGTATGGGAAGGCATGTCACCTTCCCGTCGAACTGGAGCATAAAGCCTATTGGGCAGTACGGAACTGTAATCTAGATCTTTTGAAGGCTGGAACCCACAGAAAGCTTCAAATCAGCGAGATTGATGAATTACGCCTGGACGCGTATGAGAACTCGCGAATCTACAAGGAGCGGGTTAAAGCCTTCCATGACAGGCATATCTTGAGAAAGATCTTTCAGCCTGGTCAGAAGGTCCTACTCTTTGATGCCCGACTCAAACTTTTCCCTGGAAAGTTGTGATCCAAGTGGGTCGGACCATACTTGGTCCGACAGGTTTTTGGAAATGGAGCCATCGAAATCAGTCCGCTCAGCCACGATTCCGAACCTTTCATCGTGAACGATCAGAGACTCAAGCCATTCATTGATGTAACTTCTACTGATTTGGCTGAATCATCTAATATCCTCCATTCCCCTTGAGCTTATTGTGCCCAGCCGATGGTGTAAAACTCAGCGCTTAATGGGAGGCAGCCCGTCATTTTCCTTGAAAACCTAAAACCTTTTTGACACCTTTGTGCACTTAAGGTTCACCCTTTAAGACAGCCGACTCCACCTCAGATGCTTGCATCTGGGATTAGAAATCGTTCGCAACAATCACCTCGACCCATTCACTCACCAAAATACCTATCCTAAGGAATGAACTAAGCTGAATAAAAACCCCTTAAGTCACAATGAGGACATTGCAAACCTTAGGCATGGGGGGGTATGAAAGTGCAAAACTTGTAAGAAAAGGTTTTAAATAAAAAAATTCACATATGCCAAAAACACCATAAAAATTAAAAAATTTTTTCGAAAAAGAATAAGAGAATAAGAGGAGAAAGGAAATTTTGTGAGAGAAGGAAAAGAAACAAAATGAAAAAGGAGCACAAAAATATGAGAAAAGAGTAATAGTCATTAGTAAGAAACTAAGGAATTGACCTAAGTTCTAGACCTCATTCAAGAAAAGAAATGAAAAGTGCATGATGGGATTAGTAAGAACGTAAACCTTAGGCATTCTTGGATAGACTCTTAGTACCCATTAAGATCTGGACACTCCTCAAGAGGTTGAGGAAAATGAAAAGCTTAAGTATTAGGTCCAAGGCTTAGGGAGTATTTGGCCTCATTAACTAACTTTTGGTTTACGGGACTCAGTAATCTAAGCACCCTAACCTTACACACAGCCTGGTTCAGTAAGCGTAAAAATCAAAATCACGCAGAAGCGTCGCAAAATTCTGAAAAGAACACCTAGAGTAGGAGCGGCCGATCAACACAAGTTGATTTAGACGAGTTCCCAGCGTGGAGAGGTGGGAAATTCCCCTCGAAGATGCGTAACAAAATATCATCTCCTCAGTGCTTGTCTCTTAGGATATTTACATATCCTACTGGGGGCATGTAAGCACTCTGCCGGTTCAGATTCCATGGATGGCATTATCGCGAAGTGTCAATTGCCAGGGTCTGGATTCGGCCATGGAACACCATGGATGGGATTATCTCGAAATCTCAATAGCCAGGGTTCCGGGGGTTACCATGGGCAGTGCTATCTTGAAGCATCGATTGCCAGGAACCCTTGAGGATTGATGATGGGAACAAAGAATCTGATACAGACCGTGTTGAAAAGCCAATCCTAAGCTAGAATTAAAAAGAAAAAGAGAGAAAACTCTCCAAACAGAAAAATCTTCTATCTCTCTCTTATAAAACACACTGCGAACTGAGCTAGGGCTAAAATCATTTCAAGCACGGGTGCTTTAACCACAAAGTCCAATAAACGTTAGGTTAGTTCTTGTGGGCCTTAAAAACCTTTGCTAATGACTAAGGCTGAGGTTAGACAGATCTGGATCTTGGTTGGTACTAGAGTACCTCTTAGGCCTATGGTCAGCATTCTGACCTAATCTAGGTTCAAATAACAAAAGCACTTATCTGAAACCATTAAGAACTTCATGGTCTAGAACAAAGGTTGAAACCTTAAGTTTTTGCTAAGGGACTAGCAAAAGCTAGGCATGGGGGTATGACGAGAACCTCATCATGAACCCTAAGTAGCACAATCTAACCTAGGTATGCAAGAAAAAGCTCCTACATAACTCAAAGAAAGGCTTAACTCAGAGAATTCTGAGTTTAAGAAGAAAATAAGTCATAAGGGGTAAAAATGTAATTTCACCAACACAATCTGCAAACAGGGTAACTCAGGGTCCAAACATAGGTCAAACTAACCTAATAAGAAGGAAAGTGGGATGATCTGATCCAACAAGGGCTACAACAACTCCAGGGAATTAAATGGCATTCTGTAACCCTAAAATAAACCCATTTCAATTCACGTGGTTCGAGGTAGGGTAAAAATCAACTAAGCCCTCTTAAATTCATAGAAAAATAATCTCTAGGGTTTAGAACCTTCAATTTGGCCTTAGAAACCCATTTTGACCTACATTAAGAACCATGCCCAATTAATGATTTAATTTGGGTTTTTACGTAAATTGGCTAGTCAAACATGGTCTGACCTAGAAAAAAAATTCACTATTAAAATCTTTAGGTCCAACTTAGTCACGTATAAAAACTTTAGCCTAAGAAGAGACCTCCTCGACTGACTTTGCAATTTGGTCCTCATCATTTACTTTTTGACCCTCAACTTTTGAAACCATTGCATTTTGGCCCCTAATTTCATCTTCATTCTTTGCATTTTGGTCCCTCCTGCAAGTCTCTGCACAGCACCATGCTCCGGCGACTTTGCGCGGAGCATGGCGCTGCGCAGGGTGAGGGGGGCGTCCTGCCAAGAGAACGCAAAGTTCCCTGCGATGTCTGCTATCGCATGGACTCGGCCATGCCACCTGACGAAGCCCACACCTTCCGTGCGAACGTGCGGAAGGTATGGGTCTCATCTCCGACCATACTCTGGCGAGGGACGCACGTCGCCTCCCTACGTCCGCCCCTCCGCCACCGCCTTTATAAAGACTAGCATCGCCAGCCGTTTCTCCGAGATCGGTCTTGACGGAGAATCCCTCAACCCTTCCTCTCTCTCCACTCCGACAGGAACCCACCAGCTCCGGCGGCTCCTCCTCCTCCTTATCGTCGCTCTGCTGCAATACCAGCAGCAGAGCCACCTTCGCCTGATCTCCCCGCGTCGTGCAGCACCAAGCACGCACTTCCCTGGCCTCTTCCTCGCCGCCGCTCTCTCCCTCTGGGTATTTCTTCTCCGGCGATAGTTGATACGGCTGTCTGCCACTCCGGCCCCTTAGTCCCTGCAAGTAGGTTACAATTACTCCCAATCTTCCCCTCTTTCTTTTCTCCACATTATTTCATTCAAATCGACCCTCGGCTGACCCTGACCACCCTCATCTTCCCCACACCCGGTCACTCTCCGGCGAGTCATCCCTGTCATCCCACAACCCCATACGACTCGCCAACTGTCCCAAAAGCTTCGCCTCACTTCACCAAACACCCTCCGCCCCTCCACTGCCACTCCACACCTCCACAGCACACCCCCGATCAAACCCACTTTTCCGGTTGCAGTCCGACCTAGGGCTGCTGCCATACACCGCCCCACGACCTGCTGCACCCCGCACTACCTTCGCCGTGCCATGATGAAGGTTCCCCCGTGGTCTGATTAGGCTGAGAGGACGTATTTGTGTTAGACAGACTTTTAGCCCTGGCCGCCATTGGCGACAACGCAAGGAGCTTCCAAGCGAGCTCCAGGCCTCGAAGCGTTAGGACTTCAGCTGAGGCGAATTAGGGAGACTCGGGCGAAGGCAGGCAGCTGGTTTGCGAAGGGAGATGAGGACACAGCTGCTGAGGCGAGGTCGCATCCTTCCTGTAGGCGCGCGCGAGAAGGGACAAAGTTTAATCCCACATCGTGAGTCTTCAAATCGCCACACCACTTTAAATTGTTTTTGTGTATACCGCTGGTTGCCTTCGAACGCACATGAGGTGAGGTCCCTCGTCCGCAGATTCATCTTGCGGACCTGGCGGATCCGACCCGACACTACCCTGCACTCCTCGCGCACCACCCACGCCGGTGCGCCTGGTCCCGGTTACGCAACCGGACCCGTTAACCCGACTCTGGGAGAGCTTCCTGTGAGCGGTTTATAGAGAGAGAGAGACGTGCGGGTAGAGGGAAGGGCTAGGTTTTGCTGTGCCCTCTGCAGGAACAGGGCGCGAAGGAGGCAGACCCAACACTTAGCCGCAGGAAGGAGAAGAAGAGGAGCGGAAGAAGAAGGCTCGCCAAAGAAGAAAAGAAGAAGAAGAAGTAGTGAAGGAAGAAAAGGAAGCACTGTAGCAGATCGCCGTTTAAGTCGTCTGACTGCGGTACCAGACGATGGATGAAGCTTCAGAGGAGATAAAGCAGAGAGGAAGAAGAAAAAAAGAGAAGGCTCCGCAACTAAAGAGAAAGAAAAGAGAAGAAGGAAGAAAGAAGCAGAAGAAGACTTCGCGCAGGAAAAGAGAAAGAAGAAGAAAAGAAATAGAAGACAAGCAGAAGAAGAATTGAAGGCAACAGGAAGAAGAAGACCCGTAGAGACATTGCAGCTGAAGAAAAGCCAAAGAAGAGAAGAAGAAGACAAGAAAAGAGAGAAAGAGGAGAAGAAGAAGCCAAAAACCGAAATCCATCTCTCCCTCTCTCTCTCTCTTATTTTTGTAATAAAGGAAACTCTGTACTTCTAGAATTCTAGTAGCTCCCTGAGTTTGACCTCGGGAAACCAAACTATTTCCGAGTAAATTTTGATAGTAACGACAACCGTAGCTGTCTTATTTTACACTATAACGACATTACTGTAATAAGCACTAAAACGAACAAAGATTAGCCGCGGTTGAAAAACCCATTACCACCAGGAAAGAACCATATTCACGTCAATGCATCGCCTGAGTATTTGGACCAAGTGCTGGAGGCAATCGTCAAATGATGCTCCAAATACTGAAAAGTCATCCATGAAGACTTCCAGATAATCACCTACCATATCTGGGAATATGGCAAGCATGCACTGTTGAAAAGTCACGGGCGCATTACAAAGACTGAATGGCATCCTTTGGAATGCGTACGTCCTAAAGGGGCAGGTGAAAATGGTCTTTTCTTGGTCCTCAGGATGGATTGCCACTTGGTTATAACCGGAGTACCCATTAAGAAAGCAGAAGAACCTATTTCCTGCTAGTTTCTCGAGGATCTGATCAATAAATGGTAGTGGGAAATGATCCTTCTTCGTGGAGGAATTGAGTCTTCTGTAATCAATGCAGACTCTCCACGAGTTAGCTATACGGGTTGGTATGACCTCTCCAGTTTCAGTCGTAATGATGGTGAATCCTGCCTTCTTAGGCACAACCTGGATTGGACTCACCCATTGATTGTTGGAGATCGAGTAGATGATCCCTACATGTAACCACTTAATGAACTCCTTTTTACGGCCTCCTGCAGATTAGGGTTCAAACGTCTCGACATTTCTCACGAAGGTCGTGCACCCTCTTCGGTGTAGATTCAATGTGTGCAATAAGAGGGCCTTATGCCAGTCAAGTCATCGAGAGTCCATCCAATGGCTCTACGATGTTGCTGGAGAACAGTAATCAGACGGGATTCTTGGTCAGGTGTGAGTCTGGAGTTGATAATCATAGGAAACGTTTGATTGGAACCCAAAAAGATGTACTTCAGATGATCAGGAAGGGGCTTGAGTTCCAGGATGGGATTATTAGTAGCAGCGGGTGGTTCAGGGTTTGTATCAAGAAAAGGGTAGGAGTTATGGGTGTATCTAGATCAGGTTCAGACTCCTCTGTTTGCAGGTTTTGATCTTCTGGTGGTTGATCGGAGATAATCAAGTTGTCCTCAATATGCAGTTCATCAACCACGGCTTTGATATCACATATTTGCTTTATAACCCCATAATTAATCCCTTGTTGGGCCTTAAAGTTGTCAATCTTTAGAGTTTGGTTTCCAAATTTTAATTCTATTTGGCCCTCCTCACAGTTTATGTTGGCCCTAGTAGTGGCCAGAAAATGTCTCCCTAGTATAATTAGTATTTCCCTTGGGTTCTCAGGTGCATCCATATCTAGAACTATAAAATCCACTGGGAAGTAGAAATCCTGTACCCTAACAGTGACATCCTCGAGTATTCCTTTAGGTGACTTGATGGATCGATCGACTAACTGCAATGTCACCTCTATTGGCTTAAGCTTGGACTCTTCAAGGTGGTCAAGGAGGGACTCTTCAAGGAGTTTACTCAAGATTACAGAGCTGACTTGCTCTGACAGTATGATCGGACTCCCATTGTTGGTTCGCGGCTTACGCTTGGGTGTACACACGTCTTTCAGAAATCGTGTGTAAGCCGATACGTGGTTGATTGCATCCATGAAGGGGATGTTTATCTGGACCTATTCAAAGAGCTTGACTAGATCCTCCTCAGGAGCCATGGGTTTGGTTATCCTCTTTCCCTTGGTCAAGGCCTCAGGAAATGGAACCTTGGTTGGTTCCTCTAGAATAGGTCCAGGTTCTTGATTTGGGATAGGGGTATCTTGGATAACTATCCTAGGGCTTGGGTTACGACCAGGCTTGGAGTGGTTTGGATAAGGTGGGTTTTGAGTTGCTTTACCACTATGGGTTGTTATGGAGTTTAATCTTGCCTGGTTTTGGTTTGGGGTTGGAAAAAATGGGTGGCTGCTGTTGAAATCCCACGTAAGATGTCGAAGCTTCCATCTCATCAGGTGATGGAACAGAAGGGGCTTGATAAATCATATGTGCATGGCCTGGATTTGGGTTCATAACGTGCCTCTGGGTCGGCACGTTATTTGGGTTCAGTAGAGGTTGCAAAGGAAGGGTGCCAGGTTGGCGGGAATTCGCCATCTGGGCGAGTTGATTGAGAACCTCTATGACCTTGTCCTTGTGCTGTTTCTGTATTGCCGCATTCATTTTCTGAATGTCAGCCAGTGTTTGAAGGATAAGAGTCATTTGATCTTGGTTTGGCCCAGATTGATAGGTGGGGTTGGGCCGAGGTTGAGGCGGCTGATATGGATGAGGAGCCTGTGGGAGGGGTTGATAAGGTGGTCATTGATTTTGAGAATTTCCCACCCACAGAAAGTTGGGAGTATTTCGCCATCCAGGGTTGTAGGTATTAGAGAATGGGTCATTCCGGATGGCGTTGAGGTCCTCGCATGTCTAAGGAGCCTTAGGAAAGTCAGAGTACGGGGGTTCAGAGTTCCCCCAACTAGAATAGAGTGTACTGGAGGTCTCTCCGGTCTGGGAGTCAGACGGGAGTGGATACGGGTCCATTCCCTGAGAAGATAGGTGATAGATGTTCTGCACAGTTTCCCTCGCAAGAGGTGGCTGTGCCAATGAGTTCTGCACAGAGGTGGCTTACTATAGATGTCGAGTCAGCTTGTCCACCTTCTTCTCTATGATAGAGACCTTATCCAATCGACTGGCCATTAGCTCCAAGTTGATGGATGTGGACAGGCCCTACATCTCATGTGCTCCCCTAAGATTCGTCGATGTGCGAGCATTCGTCCAGTCGAATAAGCCCATGGAGTCATTATTGATGGATTTATCACACATATTTTCGAGAATCTCCCACACCGTGTCCTCATGTTGACCCATGATGTTTCCTCCACAGGTTGCATTGATGAACAATCGAATGTCTTCACGGAGTCCTTGGTAAAAAGACTGGACTTGTTCCCATTTAGGAACTCCGTGATGGGGGCACTTTCACATGAGATCCAAGAATCGATCCCATGCCTCATGAAGAGGTTCTCCCGATTGTTGAGTGAAATGAGTGATCTGGTGGCGCAAGGCATTTGTCCGGCCAACGGGGAAGAACTTCTTCAAAAATTCAGACTGGAGTTCGACCCATGTGTTGATCTGATGAGTTTGAGTCTGGTACCAATGAGCAACCTTGTCCATGAGGAAGAAAGAAAACATCTTCATGAGTAGAATATCCTAGTTTTGTGCATTTGACCTGAAGGTCTGGGCTAGATTTTTGAGTTGCTTGATGTGCTGGAATGGATACTCGGAGTTAAGCCCATGGAATTTTGGTATGGCATGAATCATATTGGGCTTGAGTTCAGAATCAGGACCTCCAGCTAGGATTTTGACTCGAGGCTCAATTGCCACCGCAGCGGGATTATAGTGATCTTGCATCATAAGACGCTGCGGTGGGTTTACAAAGTTTTGGAATAGATCATTTAAGCGCTGAAGTTGGTGCTCAAGGTTGTTCTCTTCTTCAATGGGTTGTGCCATGATGGAAGAAGGAGAACTTGGTTCTAAATTAGAGGAGAGATCTATGTGGTGGGGTTGCTACACAAACACGGGTATCGAGGCTTGGCCTCGGCGAGAGTGGATTTCTAAAGGAGGTCTTAAGGATGGTCTTAAGGACCTCCTACCAAACATGCACTGAAGGATTTGATGAGATTAGAATGTGCTGGACCCAATCGAGACACCCAAAAAATGTTGGGTTACTATGGAGGTTCGGGCGGATGATACCCCTTAATCAGAAAGGCTGTCCACTTGAGAAATACCTGGGTAGCTAGAGAGGGAGAGTCCTGCAAAGACCCCTACACAGTAGAGCGTCCCCATGAGTTACAGGGTTTCCCCCACCCGACCTCTCTTGTCATTGAGATTCCAGGTAGACCAAAATGGGGACCTTGACCTCTTAAATCTACCTCTTTTAATTAAGATCAAGGTGCTTACGGTTCCACTTGAACTTTAGGTCTTTTGAGTGCGAAAGGTAACCTAATTTTAAGGTTGGTTGACCCAAAGGATCAACTTCACCTCTTTGTTCCTTTGAGAGCTTTTAGGTCCTTTCTTTTAGGGTTCAAGTGAATTAAGAGCTTGATTTTCTTAAGGTTTCTCTTGGATAAATCTCTTCAAACAAGGCTTAGACACACCTTTTGAAATTTTTGATTCTTTGCTTAAGAGAAGATGTGTCTCTAAA
Source organism: Thalassia testudinum (assembly GCA_037157565.1). Classification (NCBI taxonomy): domain Eukaryota; kingdom Viridiplantae; phylum Streptophyta; class Magnoliopsida; order Alismatales; family Hydrocharitaceae; genus Thalassia; species Thalassia testudinum. Next base: position 29,468,979 of record JAZHRO010000073.1, read on the forward strand.
ACCCTAGATTGAAATCCTTAAGTTGGCCCTATTTGGTCCAATTTAGTTGCCTCAAAGATGGTATCTAGGGCTCAATCAAGAAGGTGTTTGCCCTAGTTACCTTAAATGGATGTGCAATTCAAAAATGTGATGAAATAAAAATCAAGAAACTTTGGTGGACTACTAAATATGGAACAGGTAGCCCTATATTGATTTTTCATTGTTTTCCTTTTCAGATTTTGAGGGGATTAGGAGAAAGGGCTAATGAGAATTTACCTGGTCTTTGGTGTGGTTGTTGTGTGGTTGCTTTTTTTTTCCCCCTGAAACAATCACAGCAAAAGAAAGAGGGTAAGTTAGTACTAAATCAGAGGTTGTGATCAAAGTTTCTAAAATGCCCGTTGCTCCTCGGCAACGACACCAAAATGTTTAACGAGGCAAAATCGATGTTTAAATGATGTTGCGTTGTAGTATAAGTAAAATCGCCTTGTAAACAGATAAGAATTTTATTACTCGAAAGCCTAAGTATCCGAGGTCGAACACAGAGAGTAAATTGGTATTTAAAAACTACGATCACAATCTCAAATTAATCAAATGTGATGTTCAGTAATCAATAGAATGAGATTCAATGTATATGAAAGCTAAAGAGAAGAATAGGGATGTAAAAAGAAATAGAATGTTCTCTCTTCTTTCTTCTCTTCTCTCTGATGGCTTCTTCTTTCTTCTCTTTCCTTCCTTCTCTGATTTCTTCTTTCTTTCTCTGTGACTTCTTTTCTCTTCTGCCTTCTTCTTCTGCGACTCCTTCCTTCTCTTCTTTTCTTCTTTTTCTTTTCTTGGTTTCTTTCTCTTTCTCTGCCTTTGATTCTCTCTGCAGCTCCTTCCTTTGCTTCTGATTTTCTTCCTTCTTTTTTTCTTCAACAGTGACTTCTTCCTTCTTTTTCAGCCTCTGCCTTCAAGTCCTTCTTCTTCCTCAGCCTCTACCTTCACAAGTCCTTTGCTTTTCCTACCCTTAAGCTTTGGCTCTTCCTTCCTTAGCTTTTCCTTAGTGGCTTCCTTCCTTCTTTCCTTCCCTGCACACACGAGAGTGCAAAACCTACCCCTAGCCTCCCCTGCATATGCCCTCTCTCTATTTCTCTCTTCGCTCTCCCAGAGCCAACCAATCGGGTATACGGGTCGGGTTATGGGCACCTGGGTCCAGGCGCATCGGCATGGGTGGTGCGCGAGGAGTGCAGGGTAAACAGGTTGGCCAGGCCCATGTAGGCGTGGGCCGCGGACGAGGTGGGTGACGTGGGCAAGGGGACCTCACCCCATGTTCTGAGGCGAAGAGAAGGAAACACAAAATCAATTTATGCTATGCACCTGCGCTGAGAATTTTTGAGGTGGGACTAGTCCCACTCACTTTTTTTGCACGCTCGCAGGGAGAATGTCCATCCAATTGATGCAGCTGCAGTCGCTGAAGCCTTTGATTGCTAGGTGCAAAAGATTCGTGGACTAATTCCACTCACCTGGGATGTTTCAGCCTGGAGTAGTGCGACCTTGAGCGAGCAAGCTTGCTCCTTCACACCTGCTCCAATGGCGGAAAAGGGTTGGACCTGCACTTCATAGATACAGCGTCACGACCCTGTTAAATTACTTGGGGAGCTTCACTGTGTCACGGCGAAAGTGAGGCGAGGGTTGGTGTGGTGCAGAACGGCCTAGGCGTACGTGCCTAGGTTAGACTGTGACCATGGAAGTGAGTGTGTTCGGTGGGCACTTAGGGAGGTGTTGGTGATCGATGGAGGTGTGGGTGGTGATCAGTGAGTGATGGTGGAGGTTCTAAGGTAGGTGGCGAGGCATGTGGATGGGTGGAGGGACTGTTTCGCCTCGCTGGTGGTCTGCCAGAGATGAGGGAGACGGAGGTGGTTGGTGGCTGTCGAGGGGGGTTTTCTAAAATTAAGAGGGGGAAAATGAAAGGTAGGGAGAGAGGAACTTATTTAGGGTAGTTGGACGAAGGGGAAAAGGCGGAGGATGAGCAGCGTGTGTGTGCCGTTGTCGGAGAAGAAGGCCCTGAGGTGAGGAAGACGACGACGATGAAGGGGTCGGAGAAGTGCACGCAGGTATGGTGCGACGCAGAAGAGAAAGGTGGAGAAGACTCTGCCACTGGTATGGTGGCAGAGTGACAAGAAGAGGGAGGAGAGATCACCGGAGCTTGCAGGCTGTTGGCTGAAGATGAGGGAAGATGAATTTAGGGGGTATCAGCAGCCAAAACAAGCTTGAGAGATGCGGCAAGGACAGGGGGTCCTTTTATAGCTGCTGGCAGAGGTCCTTGTGTTTGGAAGGCAATCTTCCAAGCACAAGAATCTCGTTGGAGAAGGAAGGTGCGGATGATACCCATTTCTCTCGAGCGTTCGCACGAGAGATTGGGTGCGAATCATATCTTGGGATTATGTTCAGACGATAGGGAATTCCTTAGAGAATCTCCCTTCCAAATCTGGGGGGAGATCTCTGAGGAATCGGGGAGAAATCCTCGTCAAATCCTCGCCGGAGTAGGACTCCTCCGCTGTAATGGAAGAGGGACCTAAATGCAAAGAGTGGCGAGGAAGAAAGGGGGATCTACGCAAAGGTTTTCAAAAGCTAGGGGTCAAAATGTAATTGGGTGGACTATTTTGCAAAGTAGGTCAAGGTGACCTTCCCTAGGTCCAAATTTTGGTAAAAGCCTAATTTTGACCTAAGGAATCCAATGGTGAAGTTGGATTTTAGGTTTGACCATGTTTGACTGGATATTTTACACAAAAACCCAAATTAGGTCAAATAATGAGCTTGGACCCCTATCTAGGTCAAAATAGGTTCCAAAGGCCAATTTGAAGGTTCTAAGCCCTAGGGGATATTTTTCCATGAATTTTAGAGGATTTAGTTGATTTTTATATTGACCAAAACCTTATTGAATTAAGCAGGTTTGTTTTAGGGTTACAGAATGTTATTTAATTCTTAGATTGCATATGAATCCATTTCTGATTGAACCAACCCACTTTTTATCTTATTCAGACCATTTGACCTACGTTTAGCCCCTGAGAAATCCTGTTAATGTATTGCAATGATAAAATTACAGTTTTACTCTTTGTTTCACAGAATAGTTCTTCCTTGAATTAGGCCTTTCTCTAGGTTATGTAGGAGCTTTTGTTCTCTTTTCTAGTCAAAATGAGCTAGTTGGGGATCATGATGATGTTCTCATCAAATAATTGCAAGAAAAATTACACAAAATCCCAAAAGTATGAATTATTTACAAAATGACCTAAAATGCCTAATCTGACCTAACTAAATGCAATTTAACCAAAATTACCCTTAGACTAACATCAGTTAGGCATCAATTAACATAAATAAATATGGAAATATCACCTATGCCTTTGGCCACGAATCATATGCTTGATTGTTCCTTGCCATCTGAGCTGTATATGTGCGATGACCAACCGCCTCTTTTCCTCTCGTGTGAGTGAGAGCTATTGCCTCCCACTCTCTGTTTCCTTGCTAGTGTCAATGGTTGACATTGGCAGATGGCAATGATGTACATATAAGATCTAGCAATTTTTGTCCTACCTCATGTCAAAGGTGGACCCAGCAATCCTTATTTGGGCGGTGTGCAAGAGAGAGTGGACTTTCGTGAGAACCCATCTTCTCGAGTCATAGATACATTCATAAATCAACCATTGATAAGCACTAATCATTGGATCATCATGACATGACAACCACAAATACACAAAGCTTGCCACAATATAGTTTGCATTACTACAAAAGTATATAGTATGATAGTTGCAAAATTACAAAGAAAATGTTTTCTAAGGATGCTCAAGCACTCATCTTTTATAATTGTATTCTTTTATGTGTCATCCCTAGTCACATTTGAACTTTGTGCTTCTCATGGGCAAATAATTTTAGCAAAAGAGTGAGTAGGAAAACTCAATAGGAAAAATAAATAAAAAGGAAACATTGTAATTAATTACATATGATGCATATTTTTTTATTATCATTTGTATTTAATCATCCCTTGTAACTATAAGGAGATCTCAATGTAGTGTTTGGCTCATATTCCTTTAGGTCAGCTTGAATAGGGCCCATGTCCATCCACCTAGACAACAATACTTGCCTCCCACTACCCTTACCTTGTTGGATTTTATGTGCTCTTGGTCAGCCATCTAATTAATGTGAGGAGTTCTTTGATTTGATCTTTTCATCTGAATAAGAATTAGATTATTTTCAATACATGAATTGGGTCTCTTGACACAAATAGGGTGACGTACTTAGCTAAATTAAATAAACCCAATGTGTGTTGACTTGGAGATCTAAATGGTTTAGAAGATACGATAGCATATCATATCAAGAAACCATCATATTTGATTCTATCATTTGTTTCCAGTTTGAGTTGGGATGACAACCTTCTCTAGAGCCTATCACCTAATTGATGTTTTTGAATGAGGATTTAGAACTCTCACATGGGTTGGGTCAAGGATTTGACCTAATAAAATAGGAGATAAATAGAAATCCATCTCTAATGGTATTATGGAGAAGGCATATCCTTAGACCTGAGACAAATATGTGTCTCTATTGTTAAACACATGTATTTGGCAGATCAGGTAGATGCATTCACAATGGTGTTAATCTTAAGAAGTTGGTACATGTGGGAGGGACCAGATGACACATGATCTCTCAAATGGATCACACAAATTTATTATGTAGATATACGTAAAAGATCAGAGGAAAGAGCTTGCACTGAGTATATTGGGAAAGATCAATTCCATATGTGGTCGCAGAGTTCTAAACAAATTCAACTATGAAAGAGAAGATGATAGTCCTTTGAGAAAGAAGTTGGTTTTTGTTCTTATCTTAATGATACAAAGAGATGTTAGAAATAATATAATCCATGGAGAGATGATAGCTGTTTAATGGGATTAGACCTTAAGGTCAATATTATTGATTGATACATAATTTATATTGGTGACTTGTCTATTTTATGCAAAGTACCTAGTTAGTCTACTGCATATGGGTTGTAAATATTACATTATAGCCATGCACACATATTTAGGTCATATAGACATTTTATGTCCAATTAGCATCTAATTAAAGTCTTTTGAATAATGTAGGAGTGAGTGGTAAAGATTAAATATCTTGGAATAAAGCTAGGAAGCTAGTAAAGCTTGGAGTAATGAGGAATTAAAGACAAGAATGAAAGAAGAGAGACAAGAGGACATGCTTCATTTCCTAAACCATCCTACTCTTAGCCTCCTAAGACAACCTAAACAAACAAATAAACCTTGTCCATGGCCTATCTACTTTTAGAAAATCAAATCTTAACCCTACATTCCAGATCCTATGGCCAAAAACATTCTTCCAAAATATCTTATCCACTATGTCACAACACACAAAAAGAACTTATCTCTTCATATGGCTAGCTACACCAGATCTTATCCTTATCTATGGCTTACCATGTTACTTAATGCCTAAGTTAGGTGGCCGACCACCCTACCCCCTCCATCCACCACCAAATCCCAATTTAAGGGCCTCCATTAAATCCCTTATCCTCTCCTTAGGATTCTAGAAAAACTTAGATCTTGTCCCCTCCTTAAAGAGAACATAAAGATCATATTCTCTTAGAATTAATCCCAACCATCCAAACCTAGATCTAGGGCCACCCTTCCTACACCTTGGACGTCCACTATAGCTTCTCCAAGAAGCTAAAGTGGTCGGTCATCTGGTGTTACATGTAGCCTAATACTATAGACTATCAAACAAGTCAACCCAGAGAGAGTCTCAAAACTATGCTCCCTTTGAGTTCCTTTGCACTCACTCTCTCCCACTATCTTTTATTTTTTCTTTTTGAGCTTTTATTTAGAGAGTTCAAGATCTCACCAGGTTTTTAGAAGCACTCAATATTTGGTGGGTTCGCATGACAATTATAGTTCTGATAACCCTACAATTAAGTCAAAATCCTTCAGCTAGTATTTAGGTAGTTAGAAATACTAAAAAAGTAGGTAAGGATCATATTTGGTGGATTGCAACGGGTTTTATTTTTTGGCCTCAATGAAATGGACACAACGAAATTGACACAAGAACATGAATATAAACAATTTTTTTTTCTTTTTTTTTTTTGTAACTTTTTCTCTCTTTTTTTTCTATATATATTTTTTCTCTCTTTCGTTTTTGTTTTTCTTTTTTTCATAACTACCATCACAACACACACAGTACAAACTTTTATTTATGAGGCATTATTGGGAAATGATGATGCTCAAGGGGATATTGTGTGACTTATTTGGTGGAAATGTCTACTCTTGGCATTGGGAAGGGATGGATAGGACAAGCATACTTCTAACCTTTGGCACTAGTACCCTCTTTTAGCTGAGGATTCCGTGAAGGATGGTTGTAACCATCCACCATAGTCATAGTTTTATTAGAACTCAATCTTTGCGTGTCTTCCTTATTTCGTGGCTCTCAAGAATTCACATATAATGTTCGCACGTAGGAACTGAAAGCGAAAACTATGCCTAACTCTTTACCCTTAAACTAACAATAGTTAGGCATAAATTATGTAAATAAATATGAATATATCAATCGACCCCCCTTAGCCCTTTCTTAGCCCCCTTGGATCACCATCCAAGGACCTACATCCTGCAAGGGCTTGGATTTTTAATACGTTTAATTAGTTAATTAAAGTTCTAATTAGATGTTTAATGGTGGGTTATGGGCATTGGGAAGCCATTCCTCCTATCTTGCATATGAAGCCTCATTCTTGATTTAGCTTGTCAAGGAAGTCCAGTTCTTGTTTTGGCTTACGAAGGAAGCCATTCCTTTTTATCTTACATGAGAAGTTGATAATAGTCTAATCTATTACTTTAATTGGTTTAATCTAGGGCTAATTCCTTAGTAGAATCATGCATTAGGTTTATAAATATTGTATTTATAGCATGCATGCATATTTATGCTTTTTAAATAATTACCTTCTTATTCTAGTCTTTTTTGAATAATGTAGGTGATAGGTCTTAGAGAAGTTGGAAGGATTGAAGAATAAAGCTGGTTAGGAGCAGAAGTTATAGCTGATCTAGGAGCTGATTGAGGAAGATTGAAGACACAAGAATAGAGGAAAGAGAGGAATTAGGATAACCCTACCCTATCCTAGAAACCTTAGGATGACTTTATCTTAGTCCCTATCCCTGAACCAACTCAACCATAGATATTTGACCTCAAAAGCAAAAACATGGATAGCATTATCCATGAATCTATGCACCCTATCCAAAGTCCTATCATACTATCCATAACCCTAGTCTACTTATCCAATACCCTTTACCTAGCTTAGAAACCTATTTAGGTCCATACCATAGCCAATTGACTCAGTCCGAGTTAATTGGGTTAGCCATGTGTCAATTGGGTCCATTGGACCTGATTAGACTAACTCTAAGTTGAGTAGACTCATTTGAGTCTAATCAAACCCAACCTAAACCTATCAGACCAAGTCCTTACCCAATTGGGTGCACTTGAATTCAATTAAGTTCACCCAGAACCTAATTGAGCAATTACCAACCCATACAAGTTTAATTAGGTTCATTAGAACCTAATTAGACTCACCTATTACCTAATTAGAATAAGACTTAACCTATTTAGATGTTCCTTAACCCAATTACACACTCACACACACAATTAGACTAGGACTTACCTATGTGGACTCAATCCATTGGACTTAGGGCAAACCTAGCCTAATTAGGAACTCTTTTCTAGAACCTACACCTAACCTATAACAGAGTAATTTCAAAAACTCTAAACTTCTCCCATGGTGACCGGTCACATAAGAAGATTGTATCCACCTACATGGTTGACCACCAAGATCTTATCCCTTAAAACCTAGCTGCTCCACCTCCCCAAGCCCTCTATCCACCATCCAAACCTAATCCTGTGGCTCCTATTTGACACCCTTAGTTGACCCTTAGGAAGCTTCCCAAAGATCCAAAATCTATAACTTATCCTCTCCACTAAATCATCAACAATAAATAAATCCCTGGGCCTAATCTCCACCCTTAATCCTAGCATCTAAGGCCCTAAATCCCTATACATGATCGGCCACATATGGCTTCCTTAGGAATCCTTATGGTCGACCAACCTATGCACATACACACACCTTTAGATCATCATCCAAGGGTGAACCACTCCCTTGATTTGTTAGCCTACACCTAACCCTTAGATCTAGATCCTACAACCCTTATTAATCCTACACATATATAAAAAGACATAGCCTCCAACCTTGAGAAGACCAATTAGCCTCTTAGTAATCCTTAGCATAATCTAGCAGTACTTAGCCCTATAGGGCACGCCCACCATTCCTCTACCTCCATAGCTTCTTTGGTCCTCTCTTCTTCCTCTTGGCACCTTGGATCTGAAGCTTCGTCAGAAGCTTCCTCAAGCATCCCTCAAGTGGCTCCATTCTCTTCTTCCTCTCTTCTTTTATAGTTCTATTCTGATTGTAATCTTTGATTATAATTATATTTGTGAGACATTTTTGATAATAGAAATAAATTGCAGTATTCATTTAATATCTGTGTCTCCATTTACTGCTATTATTTGTGTATCTATTTGATAGTAATATAATACATTATCTGGTCTACTGCGAAAGGTATTAAATAGCAATTGCCTCTCTATGTTTGACCCGAACCCATTTTAGTTTAGTTATATAAATTTAATTGATCGCTTAAGTTATGTGCTACAACGATTCGATAATTTTAATTGTGTAGATTTAGCGAATCAATTTGGTGCCATTATCGAGGAGGCACAGATGTATTTATAGCCTTTTGATTCTACACTTATTTTTTGATTACTAATCCACTTTGCTTTGTATTTGTCGGCTTGTGTGTAGGTATCAAAAATGTGAAGAGAAGAGCAGCAAACAGAAGAAAAGCTAATTCAGTCATCTTAGGATAAGTGTATCTATCTTAGTTTATTTCGATATAAAAAAAATACAAAAAATAAAAAATTAGGTTATAAATATTCTTGTGCTTGTTTGCTTTCTATTAAAAAAAAGCTCTTTTTGGTGGGCATTATCTCTTGTAAATCAATAAAACCACCTCCTCTAAATTTAGACTGCAACAAATTTTGATTTTAAAAAATTATTTTATGAATTTATATATGTCCAAAAATGCTCCTCGACGTAGATAGTGAAGTCAGGAAGATTGTGTCCAAATTTCATACCTATTTGATTTATATTGAATTTTTGAAAAATTTGCGAACTACACTGCTATTAGATCAACTTTTTCTTCCTAATTTTGATATTAAAAAAATCATAGGAAGTTTTATACTACTTTGATTGACCTAAAATTTGCAGCATTAAATTCCTGTGGTAATTGAGAATCTTGCACAAATATGAAAAAATAGTTCGACCATTTTTGATTGCACGGGAAAATCTATTACAGATTGGGTGTCAAAATAGACTTGAAGACGTTGGTGCACTATTAAATCTGAAAAAAATATAAAACATGCATTAAAAAATTTGAAACTTTTTTTGTTGAGAACTTTAGTTAGTGGTGCATTAGGACCATTGATTTTCTTGATTGGGTCGCACCACATTTGGCCTATTAGACTTAAATTCCATCATTTAGCACTATCTGCTTTTAGTTGCATCTCCATACTCAAGGGAAATTTATCAAGCAATTAGGACTTACAAAACCTCTTGTATACCTCATTAGAACCATTGTTTGAATTTATTTAAAAAAGTGAACCCTAAAATTCACTAATACAAGCACTTGAACCTTAAAAACAACTACATTAAATAAGTTTGTATTGTGAACCCCTTTTGATTGGCATGCACACATATCGGAATTGAATTAATTGGGTACCCACCCCCATTACACCCATCATCTAATCCTGTGCACCTCAAATCCCAAGCCCTAATTAACTTGATAGACACGCCAACCAAGTTGGGTTTTATTTTCCAAACTGGAGCTATACCTAGTTGATTATAATAGAGGCCTTGTCTATTTGGACCAACTAGTGACAAGAAAGGTCGATATAAAAATCGTGTTAACCTCTAGTGGTTCCCACCATGTGGGGTGTCCTAAGGGGTCCCACCCTTCTGGCCAACCAAGTAATTCAAGGGTCTGATCATTTAGTTAGGGTTAGCGAAATTTGAACTAGGTCCAATAAGTGCAACCCTTTGGGGCTGGAATTTGATTGCTTGATTTATGCACACACTTTCTCTCATCTGTCTTCTCTCTCTCATCTATCAACTTTCTTATGGTGTATGAACAATAGAAGATCTCAGAATCCTATTTTGGTACCACCTCTAGAGAGAAATCCTAAGAGAAGACTTGATTTTTCTGAATCTAAATCTATTCCCACGGAAAGTCATCGTGAGGAAGAAATGATTGAGGAGCAAAACTTGGATCAAATTGCTAACCTCCAAATACAAATCAATAGGTAGGTCCAGCATGATGATCGTCAAATGCAAAACATTGTACAAGCCTTGAACCGAATCCAAAATGGGAGAGTAGACCAGCCTCTCAGAAATTTCTATAATCCTCCTAATGCCCAACTTGAACCTTTTGTTAGGGTACCCCCTAATGGAAATGATTTTAAACTCAAACCTCAAATCATTAATTTGATTCCCTATTTCAATGGCCACAACTATGATGATGCCTTCCACTACCTCAAATAACTTTTACATATAGGAAGAACCTTTGGCCTTAGGAACATGGATGAAGATACCCTGATGATGAAAATGTTCCCAATCTCTTTAAAAGTCAAAGTTGCTCAATGATTAAGGACTATAGGTAGACCTATCCAAACTTGGGAAGATTTGAGATGCACTTTCTTAAAAAAATTCTTTCCCATAGGAAAAACTAATGCTCTTAGATGTGCCATAACCACTTTTAACTAGAATCCTGGGGAACAAGTTCATGAGGCATGGGAGAGATTTAATGATCTTACTAGGAAATGCCCCCACCATGGTATTCCTAGGTGGCACTTGGCCCATATCTTCTATTATGGGTTGAGGGGTAATTTGAAAAAGTAAGGGTGCTGAGGGAGCCTTTGAATTGTTTGAAAATATAAGTGAAAATTCCCTCAACAATGACTCTATGTCCGCCTTTAGCAAAGCTAACCAGCCGAAAAGTGAGATATATGAAATATGTGATAATTCAAGTTCAACTAATTTAGAGATTTATTGCCAAACGACTGGATAAGGTGGAATTGGTGGGAAAGAACATGGAGAATTTGAATAAGAAGTTGGATAGATTAGATAATTTATTGAAAAGCTGGAACCCCTTAGATACAACCTCCTATTCAAATCCCATCATTACCCAACGGAGCTCTGCTTTACCTTGCACTCAACTCCCACCTCCTTTAGGTTAGGAATTAGTGCATAATATAAATGACCTGCCCATGGCTTAACCCTTGAGCTAACTGTACTTGAACCCTTCTATTTCTGGCCACTAAGGAGGGACCTTGATGCCCTCAAATCCTAAATTAGGCACCTTGATGCCTAATTACTCTTAGGATGCTAACAAGATCCAGGGTTACGGTGAAATGACCCGTACTCGAATACTTACAACCCTAATTGGTGTAACCATTCTAACTTTGCTTGTTCAAATAAGAAACCCTCCCAAGGTTCTAACCTAATTAGGCAAAATAACTGTGGGCAACCTAGTAGGTATACAAAACAACAACCTCACTAATACCAGCCTCAGCCTACCTAGGATGCCTAGCCTAATGATTTGAGTTTAGTCCTCAAGGAAATGAGAGAAATGAATTTAAGGCACAAAGAAGAGATGAATCAATTGAGGACTGAGTTAATAGGATGCCTAGACTAACTTGTAGATTCTAGACAACATGGGATGTTGCCCTCTTAACCCATCCCTAACCCTAGAAACTTCAATAGGGTTAACCAGAATCACACATGGGAGTAGCAGGCACATATAGCTCAACCCACTCCCTAATTCCCACCTAGCTTTGTCAGCCCAAATCTAAACCAGGTTCAACTTATTTTGCTAAACCCACCTCATGCTTCTAACCCTAATGCCTATGCCAATGCGATTACTTTGAGAAGTGGGAAATAAATCCAAGATCCTCATCCTTCTACTTTTAAATCTTACTAAGATCTTGTGGAACCTAAATCTGACTTGGGAGACCTAGTTGACCTAGAAACAAGGGTCATTACCCAAGTACTCGTGATTTAACTCAAGCGCCTTTTCCTAAAGCCTTGAATAAATCTAGGAAAAAGAAAAACATCCAATCTAAGGAGTGGCTTGATATATTTAAGCAAGTCCAGGTCAACATACCACTACTAGAAGCTCTTAAGAATATCCCGATTTGCACGAAATTTCTTAAGGAAATGTGCACACCAAAATGAAAAGCCAAATAATCTAAAAGGGTAGTTTTGTATAAACAAGTTAGTGCAATAATCCTTAGTAGACTACCTTAAAAACAAAAGTATCCAGGAGCCCCTTTAATTTCTTGTATAATTGGAGATACTACTTTTGATAGGGCTCTCTTAGATTTAGGTGCTTCCATTAATTTAATACCCATGGTGTTATATGAAAAATTCAAATTCGATGAATTAAAATCAACTAAGGTCACATTACAACTGACTGATCGATCTGTGACCACACCGCGGGGTATAATTGAGGATGTTATTGTCAAGGTCTGCGATTTTTATTTTCCCTTGGGTTTCTTAGTCCTTGAAATAAAAGTACTAGAACAATTGAATAATACACCTATAATTTTGGGAAGGCCATTTTTAGCTATTGCCAAAGCTAATATTAATTGTGAATATCGCATTATGGAAATTAAATTTGGGGATAAAAAAATGAATAATATTTTTAAGGCCACAAAACAATTTGAGGATTGTGGAATGATTGAGGATTATGATGATTTGGATCATAATGTTGAATATTGTATGAACATAGGAACTTCCCAATCCAATTCTCTAGGTTTTAACCCCCAACCAACCAAGAGGTTAGTCACCCTATCACTAACTTGATTACATGAACTCTTGAGGATGATCTTGATTCACCTTTGGACCCACCTTCTCAAGGACCTAAACCTAAGTTGAAATCTCTACCTGATTAGTTGAAGTAGGGAGAAAATATAGAATTCACACATTAATCATCATTCATAATCAACAGGCACAATAAATTGAGCACATTAACAGATATGCAATGAATACAACTTGTTAGATTATTATTCAATGTAATCCAATGGTCATGAGACAAAAAGAATAGAAAAAGATAAAATAATGATGATTTGAATCACCAATTATTCATCTTAATTAAGCATATACCCCATATTCAAATTATTCAAATAACCCAATAGTACCTTCAATCAATTAATCAATTAATTAGATTCCTCCTCTTCTCTGTTCGCCTCTACCACGACTCCAGTGAGCTCCTCAACTCTCCTTCGTCACCCTCTGCCATGTACAATAGGTAGAGGGAAGTCTTCCTCAACTTCATCCTCTCCTCGCCGGTCAAAGTAGGAGCTACCTCAACCCTTCTTCCTCGTCGCTTACCCCACCGGAGGCAACTTCGTTCTTGACGTTGGCCAATCACAGCTGGCACCAATTCCTCCCCTTTTGTCCATTAGAGTAAGTCTTCTCTCTCTCTCTTTCTCCCTAGATCAATCCTAACCCCTTAGATCCTCAATTTGACTGTTGTTCATCTCTCTTCCCCCCATCTTCTCCAACGTCGGCCGCACCTCCGACAAGGTCGCACACCCACCTCAAGCCACCAAACACCAGGCTACCACCACCAGAAGCTTCTTCACCGTCCTTTGACCAAAAGCCCTCTACCAATTAGAAGCTTCAACCACTCTTTCGCTCCTCCGAGAAACCCACCTCCGTTCGTTCTCTACGTCACCGACAACCCCCATCGACCACCAATCACCATGATGATTCCACCGTTGCACTCCACGACTCACAGAGATCGTCCTGAGCTGGTTTAATTAAAGCTTAAGGCTCGTGTTCATGGTTTTAGGTGTCACCATCGCCAGCCGTCTTCCTTGTCACCATCGTCCTCCCTCAAGTCATCATTGTCACTGGTTCTACCTCCAATCCATATGAGCACATCCTAGGAGTAGAGTTACACCTTCAATTGAGTGGAAATAAAGTAGCAACAGTAGCACTTGAAGGCCTATCTCCAGCAGCTGCGTGTGAAGGAAGGTGTAGCTTTTTAGTCCCACATCATGTAGGAAAGAGCTAATGACAGTAGATAAAACGTATTTGATGCCTTGACTCTTCACCTCAAGAGCATGGGGAGTGAGGTCCCCCATGCATGCCTTTATGCACGTGCCCTCTCCTACAATCATGCCTGTGGGCCTGGACTAGATTCGTTTACCAGTTACCTGGGTCCGACTTGATTTGAGAGATAGAAATCTAAGGAGGGAGGAGGGTTTTGTACTATGGCCTTGGGATTCGTGTCCCCTTCTCGTCGCTCAGTACTTAGCCATTCTCAGCTTTGAGTGGCCTTTGTGCCTCTCTACTGCTGTGCTGTGTTGCCTGAGGCTTTTGTTGAGGTGTGAGATAAGGCATCTGGGCCTTACACTATCGTCTGACTTGGTGCTTGATTGGTTCTTTTCATTGGTTAGTGTGAATACATCTGCTGACATGGAAATTGACATTACATGGTTGAGTTTACTGCTGATTTATTTGAGATATTGGCTACTGTTGTGTGAGTCCCATACCCTCATGCTTATCTTTTGCTAGTCTCTTAGCAAAACTAATTTTTACAAAATGGATTTTTGGGGAAAACTATCTTTTTTTACTTTTGAGAAGGAAATTATGGGACTTTGGTTGGTTAAAAGACGAGAGGCACATGATTCGTTAAAGATAAACATTGGGATTCATTTTTTGGATCAAAAAATTAGATGAATCGGGATCAATGTATCCTCCAAAAATTTACAAATTAACTCATTGTTAATTCAAATGACCTGAAACCATTTTACAGTTAGGATTTCTTTGGCTTTTGAATCTGATTCGCAACTTGCATGATCCTTTAAAACTCTCTGTACTTGTGAATGCTAACATTTATAAGGTTGTGTACTTGTTTAAAACTCTTTTTTCCCTCCATGCTTATTCTTAGCTTAATCCTATAATAGATGTGTCAGGATCATCATTCCCGTTACCAATCCTCGAGGGGGTTCTGGCACCAGCACTTCGAGATAGTACTATTCAGACACCACCCAGGAGCTCACAACACTAAAACACAATGCGGTGTAAAGGGGAACTTCCAAGCAAACTCAAGCTCTTGCTTTGATGCTACGGGTAGAGCACCATCCAAGACACTTGAGTTGCAAAATTGTGCCTTAATACTACATTTAAAGATATGAGATATAGATATAGAGCAGCGCCAAGGCGGTAACATGTTGACATCGTGTCCTCAAAGAAGGCATTTTCCTCCTTTTTGACAGTGGGAACTCAAACCAATGATCTGCTTCAGATTTCACTAAGGCCAAATAAGAGGTTTTTCTAATTTCTAAATGTTTTTTAGGTGTTGGCTTGTGTGTGAAATTTGACTCAAGAATTTTGCAAGAGATGCAAGTTTTTGGATCGGAAACTAAGCCAGGTAATTTCTAGGTCACAAAAGGAAAGCAAGTCACCTGAATCATCATGAGTTTAGGTGGAATTTAAAGAAGGATACTTGATCTAGTCTAAAGATAGACCTAGAAATTCTAATAGTTAGATCCGCATTCTTACCCTCAGTTTGTTAAAGATTAAATCCCATTGTGTCTTAAAATGAATCTTTCAACCTTGGTCCTGATTTCAAAATTTCCTCAAAAAGTTCTCAACATTTTTATTTCTATTTTTTGTTTTTTTTGAGAATGCATGCAGAAAATGAAACAACAAAATTTAATATTTTTGGATTTTGAAAATCCTGATTTGATCATCAAAATTGAAAAACACCTCCCCATGCTTAAGATATGGAATGTCCACAAGCAATAGGGAGGGAAAAGAGATTACCTTAGTGAAGGCGATCAAAATCTAGATAGTCAAAACCTCTGAAGTAAAGAAAAATGAAAAGTGGAAAAAATGATGGGTTACCTCCTATCCAGTGCTATCTTTTATGTCATTTAGTTAGGCATGAATTACATCAATGATCAGTAGAGGGTAAGTCAGTTAAATCAAGAGTGTCTGATGGGACATTCAGAGTGTTATCTAGATAAGGCTTTAAATGCTGGCCATTGACTTATAAAGTCGTATTTGTTTTAGGATCTGAAAGATTAACAGCGTCGTATGGATAAGTTTTAAGGACAATAAATGGGTCGGTCCATTTGGATTTGAGTTTTCCTGGAAAAATTTGTAATCTTGCATCGAAAATCCAAACTCTTTGATTGACATCAAAATTTTTCCGAACAATATATTTATCGTGAAATTTCTTTGTTCGATCTTTATAAATCTATGCATTTTCGTAAGAGAAATTTCACAATTCTTTCAATTCGATTAATTGTAATTTCCAGTGGGTATTGACTTCAGATAAATCCATGTTTAATTGTTTAACTGCCCAAAAAGCCCTCTGTTCAAGTTCTATCGAGAGATGGCATGCCTTTCCAAAAATTAGATGGAAGGGGACATGCCGAGAGGAGTTTTAAAAGTCATATGATAGGCCCATAAAGCATCGTCTAATTTATTGGACTAGTATTTACGATCAGGCCTAACCGTCCTTTGTAAAATATTTTTTGTCTTTGTTAGAAACTTCTGCCTGGCCATTCATTTGGGGGTGGTAGGGAGTAGAAATTTTATGATTAACCCTGTACTTGGATAAAAGGTGACGGAATTGGGAGTGAGTGAAATGTGATCCTCCATCACTAATAATGGCCTTAGGAATGCCGAATCTCGAAAAGATGTTTTGCTTGATAAATTCAACTACGACCTTGTGATCATTAGTGTGGGTGGGTATTGCTTCAATCCATTTTGATACATAGTCAACTGTGACTAGTATATATAAATACCCACAAGACTTGATGAATGGTCCCATGAAGTTGATGTTCCATACATCAAAAATTTCAACCTCTAAGATGGGATTTAGGAGCATTATATCCTTCCAAGTCATGTTGCCGATGCATTGGCAATGCTCACAGGAGCGAACAAAAGAGTGAATATCTTTGTGCAAGTTAGGCCAAAAGAATCCAGAAGTGAGGACCTTAGCTGCAGTTTTCTTGCCTGAAAAATGTTTGCCATAGGCCATGGAGTGACAGTGTGTCAGAATATCATGAATTTCTGAGTCGAGTATACACCGTCGGATGACCTGATCAGCACAAATGTGGAAAAGGTTGGGCTCCTCCCAAAAATAATATTTGATATCTACAAAGAACTTATCCCATTTGGTTTTTGGCCAGTCAGAGGGGATTCGTTTTGTTGCTAGATAGTTTGCAATAGGTGCAAACCAGGGAAGGGTATTGGCAGCTAAGATGGTCTCATTAGGAAATATATCAGAGGGGGTTAACATATCATTCGTCATGAGACGAGAGAGATGATCGACCATTACATTTTGTAACCTAGCCTTATCCTTGATTTCCAAGTTAAATCCCTGGAGCAGCAGGATCCAACGGATAAGGTGGGGTTTCGCATATTTTTTGTTCAGCAGATATTTAAGTGCTGAGTGCTTGGTGTAAACAGTGACATGTGACCCCAATAAATAACAGCAGAATTTTTTAGGGCAAAGACAATGGCCAGAAGTTCTTTTTCAATAACTGTGTAATTCTGTTGTGCATCATCAAGAGTTTTGCTGGTATAATAGATCACAATGGGCTTCTTGTCAATTCTTTGCCCTAGAACGGCCCCCACAGTAAAATCAGAGGCATCTGCCATTAACTCAAAGGGACAATTTAGGCAGGTCCCTGTAAAATTGGTGCCTCTATGACATCCTTCTTCAACTTATTGAAACTCTCTAGGCATTGGCCATTAAAGTTGAAAGGTTGGTATTTAGTAAGTAATTGACTTAAGGGCTTGGAGATTTGGGAAAAATTTTTAATGAAATGGTAGTAGAAACCCACATGCCTAAAAAAAGATCAGATCTATTTTACATTAGTGGGTGGTGGGAGCTTAGAAATAGTATCAATTTGAGCTCGATCTACCGCAATTCCCTTTTTGGAGATAACATGGCCCAGGACGATGCCTTCTTGTACCATGAAATGACTTTTTTCCTAACTGAGGACCAAGTTAACTTCTATGCATTTCTAGAGAGTCCTCTCAAGATTTCTAAGCCAAAGGTCGAAGGAGTCTCCAAAAATAGAGAAGTCATCCATAAAGACTTCAAGACCTTCACCTACCAGGTCCGAAGAAATTGCAAGCATACACCTTTGAAAAGTTGCAGGTGCATTGCAAAAACTGAAGGGCATCCTTCAAAAAGTGAAGGTTCTGAAGGGGCAGGTGAATGTAGTTTTGTCTTGATCCTCAGGATAGATTGCAACTTGATTAAAGCCGGAGTAACCATCAAGAAAATAGTAATAATCACGTCCGGCTAATCCCTCCAAGATCTGATCAATAAAAGGGAGCAGAAAATGGTCCTTCTTGGTGGCGGTGTTCAGTTTTCGATAATCAACACACACGTGCCAATAAGAAGTGATCCTAGTGGCTATATTTTTCCCATGTTCATTAGTGAGAATTGTTAGCCCAGCTTTTTTTGGAACAACTTGAGTGGGACTAACCCAGGAGCTATCAGAAATGGGGTAGATGATATCAGCATCAAGCCACCTTATAACCTTCTTTTTTACCACCTCCTGCATATTAGGGTTCAAGCACCTTTGTGGTTGGTAGGAGGGGCGAGAATTGTCCTCAAGATATATGCGATGGGTGCAATAGGATGGATTAATACCCTTAAGATCAGAAAGGGTCCAGCCAATAGCTTTTTTGTGTTTACTCAAAACTTAGAGATGTTTTCCCTCTTGTGCCCCAGTAAGTCCAGAATTGATAATAAGGGGCATGGTCTAGTTTGGTCTAAGGAAAACATATTTAAGGGAGTCGGGTAAGGATTTTAACTCAAGTTGGGGGCCCGACTCCGAGTTGATTTTTGTTTTTTGATCCGAGAAGTGAGGGGGAAGGAGTTAGATGAAGAGTCAGATGGAGAAGGTGTGGTTAGGGTGGCAAGGTGGGTTAAATCAAATTGTTCAGGAATCTTGTTAACTGCAAAGCAGGAACCTATGTGTGAAATTTACATTGTTTCCTCCACTAAATTTTCAATCTCAGAATCCAAGTCATCAAAGAAATATGGTTCCTGGAAATGCCTAAAAGCTTGGAAAATATCTAGGGTAATAGACTCACCACCGCACATGATTTTCATCTTTCCAGAATCGCAATCAATATTGGCCTTGGCAATGGCTAAGAATGGTCTTCCAAGAATTATAGGGGCATTTGTTAAAGCTCCTGGTACCTCTATATCCAGGACCAAAAAGTCTACAGCAAATGGATAGTTTTTGACCCAGACAATGAGATCCTCAACAATCTCGTTTGGTTTGATTGTAGATTGGTCTGCTAATTTAAGTGTTACATCAACAGGCTTTAATTCACCGATCTTAAATTCCTTAAAAACGACAGTGGGGATGAAATTAATTGACGCACCAAGATCTAGTGAGGTGCGAGCAAAAGAAGTGTCATTAATGACCACTTGAATTAGGGGGCGATTGGATCTTTTCTTTTTAGAGGTAGTTTGCTTTGCACAACTGAGCATATTGTCTCTGAGAGAATCACCTATTCTAGGTTTCTTGGCTGCCTTTTGGGGGTACACAAATCTTTTAGGAATTTTGCATAGGCAGGGATATATTTAATGACATCTAGGAGGGGGATATTTATTTCTACTTGCCTAAAAAGATCCATTAATTTCTTACCAGTGGGCTTGGATTTCTCTTTCTTAGTGTGTGAAGAATGAAGGGCTCGTGGAAAAGGTATGGGATTTTCCTATTTTGCAGTTTCAGGTTCTTGAACGGGGTTAGAGGAGGGGGAAGAATTGATCTGCTTCTCTTTGTAATGACTTTCTTTAGCAAGAAAAGGATCATGAGTAGTTTTCTCGTTCCTCAAAGTCACTGCCTTTGCAGTATGGTTGTTTCCAAGAGGAGGACAGGAGGCCTGATTTTGATTTAAACCCGATGGATGCTGGGGTATTGGGTAGATAGGTTGACTAAGATCTCCACCTTGATATTGATTTCGTTGATTGTTAGGGTTGGGCATGGGTTGGGATGGCAAGTTGCCAGCAGGTTTGTGACCAGGAGTAACCTTTACTTGATGTTGTAAATTGATGATCTTGCAGGTTACTTCAGTAATTTGAGTCTGCATTCCTTGTAGAGTCTTCATGACCTAGGTGTTGATATGTTCCTGGGATGGTCCAAGTTGATATGTGTTTTGCCCATAATTCCCAAATTTATTTTGTTTGGGAAATGGAACCTGATTTGGGGCTTTCCATGAGGGATTCGGGTTGTTCCTCCAATTTTGTTTGTAAGAATTGGAGAGATTTCTAAACTGCTACTGCATATTGAAATGTCCACATATCAATAGCTCAAAGACCTGAAGAGTCTTAGTATTCAGGTTCTATTGTATCATTTCCTAAAGTTAATAACTTCCAAAAGCCTAAGTTGTCTTCTCCTAATTCTATTTTCTTCTTTTTTGTCTTTTTGAATTTTCAATTTTTTTTTAAAAAAATAAAAGAAATTCTATAGAGCTAACGAAATAATTTCAGGATTAAGTATCCACCCCCATGCCTAAATGATGCAATGTCATTGTAAAAATAAAGACATGAAAAGGGCAGAATAACAGAATATTACCTGAATTTTGTGACAATTCGATCAGCTTCGCAGAGAACATGGAATATACACACGTGCTAAATTTTAATGCCTTCAGCTTGGCATAATATACATGCAAAGAAGAATTTGAGAATTCACAGGTGCAAGTCAGAATCAAAATCAAAAGATTAATCCTCAGACCCACCAGCAAAAGATGTCCACAGATGTGGACCAAGTTGTGGTGCAGACCCATGCCCCAGGTCAAGTAGTTCTTTGGTTTTGGATGAAAATCACCCAGAATCTGATATTATTATGATTGCGGGGCCGGGCCTGTGGTTTTGTAGTATGCAACCCAAGACCAAAGTGTCGGACAATGGGTAGAGATGGTTCAATAGGTTCGGATGTTCTTTTAGATTTCAACTTAAAAAGATAATCAATAATTCTAAGCTTGGGTTGCACGTGAAAGATATCATAAGGGTCCTGGTAGAAAGTAGGTGGTTTTAGGTCAATAGGTACCCTTAGATCCAAAATCGTAGTTTCCTCAGAAGTAGCTTCCCAGATTTTCATTTCCAAATTTCTATCCTCCAAAATCAATGTTTCTGGGACCTCATGATTGTTGTACACCCCATCAAAGATATCCAAGTCGAACAATTGTGGCTCAATCAGGATTGACTTGGGTCTGTTGATTTCAAGAATATCATAATTCAGCTCTTTAGGGTGTGGTTGAGGAATGGGGCTACTAATTGAATCATCAGGATTCTGATTGTCCAAGTTAGCCCCAACATGATCACAATCTTCAATGATCGGGCTATGAAATGGTTCTTCATGCTCCTCAAACCTGTTTGTTTCACTAAAATCATTTTCCTTAACTGCAAGTGAGATGTCACTCAAAGATTTCTCACCCTCAGAATCAAAGAATTCTTGATCCTCATTTATATATGTCTCAAAATCATATGTCATTTCATGGTCTATGGAGACATTTTTTGTCATACCCTGGCTCTGGGATCTCGAGTGAGAAACTCGGTTCATCTCCAATGGGTTGTTCTAGACTAACTTGGTCATTCCCAGTCTCAGAACATGTATCCCCTCAACAGGCACCTGAGCAGGTTCAGACATTGGCTCTCCTGGAGGGGGTTCATCTTGAGAATCATCTCAAGATTAGACTAGGGCAACCACAAATTTCATCCTCAACCTTGATAATTTCCCAAGTGGAAACTCACCCAGGCCTCTGTCCCTAACATTTTGGAGCAAATCCAATAGAGAACTATTAAGTTCACTAATCATTTTGATCATAGGCTCCAATGCTTTAGTGCATGGTGTTGGCTGGGCTTCTAAAGATTGTGTGGTGTTCCTTAAGTTAGCTAACACCCTGTCTTGGATTTGGTTCACCTAAACCAAATGGTTCGGTTCAAGTTAGCGTGGGTTTGAGTTAAATCTAGGGGAGTCAAGATATCAAGGTTCTCGGGTCCCTCCCTGATAGTAGGTCATTTCAGGTTGTTCAAAGAATGGTGGCGACCTATATTCAGTAGAATACTAGGGAGGGTAGTGTTATAATCAGCATATCCTTCATGGTTGTAGACCTGGTTAGGTTGATCATCAAAGGGTGGAGATCTATAATCATTGTAGCTCTGGGAAGGGTAGTAATTATAGTCTTGTTGTCTAGGGTTAGGCCCTGGACATTGAGGTCCAGATTCATATCCCCAATCAAAGTTATCTCGGCTAGTGGATAGGTAATTATAAGTCAGTCGAGATAGTAATCATCTTGGGTATAAATGGTGGTAGGAGGGTAGGATGGGAAATGAGTGTAGGATGTGGAAAGATACATGGTCGAATAGGAGGGGAAATCAGAAGAAAGAAAGGAACCCTGCAATATAAGCAATCAACCCTATCCTTAGGAGGGTTAGCCTAAAGACCTACAGACTCCTAGGACCCATCTTGAGATTGTAACCGATTTGGTCTACTTTTATCCAGTTAATCCAACCAGTTATAAGGAGGGTATGGGGAAAAGATTCTTCCTTTGGCTTGCGTCTCTAGTTCCTAGTGTACCCCCTAGTCGCGGTCGTTTGATGCTACTCCCCTAGCTCGACATCAGATAGACCAGTAGAAGCAGATTAATCAAAAAAATCTCAATCTGAGGCCTGAAGAGCGAATCAATCCTTAATGCCAATTTCTACTCAGTTTTAATTAGGCTTGGGATGATTGTGCTCTTGGAATGTGATGGGCCCTTTAGATGGGTTGTGCCCTTAATGAACAATTCAAATGTGTTGTGTGCACAACCAAGGTTTGCAAGCAATGTTATTTTATGATGTGTCTTTTAGGGTTTAACCTTATTTAGTAGCTATTAGGGTTTAATCTTAGGTGTATTCAATCAAGTTCAAGAAAACACTCCAAGTTCTGAAAGCACTGGTGATGATATATTCCTTTAGAAATTAAAAAATAAGGTGGAGTGCCTGGTTCAGCCTAAAGATTAACCCTAAGTGCAAGCTATTGATGAATGACTTTCATCTTCAGTGGACCAGCCCAAACAGTTCAATCAATTGGCCTGTTGCACCACTTAGTTAAGGAACACAGGTGTTTAACCTATTCAGATTTCTACTCACTTATGTGTATTGAGTTGAAGTGTACCGAGTTCACAGGTCAGATCTCAGTTAAGTGGTAGAATCAAAGTGTAATGGTGCGCCTTAAGTTGAAAGTTGTGGGTGTTTAATGTGTGTCATTTTCAATAAATCCCACAAGAGAAGAGTATTTTTTCTTTTATATATGCGAGGATGAGATGGGTGGAGGTGGCAAACAAACAACCAAATCTAACTTAGGGTTTATAAAAAGCACCTAAGTTGATTTGGGTTGGAGTTATTAGTGTGGTGAAATGAAATCTAGGGTGCGGGTGGTAGGGGAAAACTTACAAATGTCTCTACCCACACTTTACTCCAATCTACTACCTTCAGCTCTTCGACCGAGTTCCTGTAAGACAATAAATCGAAGAAGAAAGATAGGCTAGAAAAATATGTAACTAATGTGGGAAAACACAAAAAAACCAAAGAGCATTGCCTCCTCGGCAACAACACCAAAATGATAGCGGTGGATTCGCACGCGAAAAGGATTGGATTTTGGAAAACCCGTCGTTGTAGTTCGATTCGGGAGAAAATCCATTGATCAAATAAAATTTATAACTGAAACTCGAAAAGTGAGTCCGGGTCGAACACAGGGAGGCGAATGTTTTCTTTTGAAAGATACGTGTTTTGCTTTTATTTATTTTGTCATTTTTATCTTGTCTAATTTTTTTGGTATTTTTAGCAAGCAAGAGATTAGGTCGATGAATTCTTATCTAACTAATCTACTTACAAAATATAAGAGAGAGAGAAACAATCATGTATATCTCAACAAGTGTTTCTACAAGTATGAAAGTGGGAAAGACTACACTAGAAAGTAGTAAAGATAAATAGAGATGAGAAGAATCCCCCTCGACGGTCGCTTGGAGGACAACTCGCTCTGTCAGTGCTTGGATGAAGGTGGTGAGGAGTGGGATGAAGGAGAACGACGGTGGAGGAAGGAGGGTGGGACGGGATGTCATTGCGGTGAGTGTCTACTTCCCGAAGTAGGTGAGAAGATAGCCACAGGATGCTCCACGAATGGGGATGAGGGGTGGGAAAAATATTTGGTTTTCTACTCTAGAGGACCATCCCGAGCTTGGGACAAGCTCTCTCTAGAGCTGTGGAAATGGTAAGAGGAAGAAAGGAAGAGATGAAAAATGGGAGGGGTAGGGGTCCTTTTATAGTGGAGGAAAGAATCAAATTCATATACAAGACTTTTACTGACGGTCATAATGTCACTGAAGGTTCGCCACAAATGTCACTGAAGACAGCCCACGTGCCCACCAATCGCTGCATTGGCATGTGCTCCACGCATCCGTGTTGCATGTGCATGCACGCTACATAGATACCGCTGCCTCCACGCACGCCTATGCGCGCCCGCTGCGCTGCTGTGCATGCATGCTTCCGCGCGCACGTGTGCCTATGCTGCTGTGCGTGTGCAGTGGTGCGTGGATGCACATGGGCGGCCTGGGTTGTGCCACGTAGTGCGATCTAGGTCGTCCATCTTCTTTTCGTTGTAGGGGTTGCTACAAAGGTCAGATTGAATTGAGTTTCGCACCATTGGGCTGCGATCATCGACCCGAATCCATCTGCATGGTCGAATTTGTCATTTGAAGCTCTGAATTACGTCACCTTGTCCCTTGGCCATTGATCTTCCTCGGGCTGCATATGGTGCTACGGGACTCCAATCAAGGCGATTTTGGAGGCGTTGGACTGCGATCGTTGTCCTGATCAGATCCGTACGGTTGGATCGTCAATCCGAGGCCTCGAAATAAATCTCCTCTCCTGATCACAAAAAAGATGCAATTAACCTAAAATATACATAACTAGTCTAAATGCAGAATGATGCATGCTATGAAATATTTATAATATGGAATGCAAATCTAAGCCTAGAAACATGTATAAATAGGCATTTTAACCTAAATGGATATGTCTACATCAAAGCCCCAGTGAGAAATTAAATTTATGTGCAGTCGAGCCCTTTCACTTGTCGATGTGGGACTAAATCCCATTGCCTTATCTCGTGCAACTGCAGGTAGATCCTTCACTAATTGGAGCAACTACTGAGGGTAGAGTCTTCAGTTGAGGCCTTGGAATTGGTCCTGGAGAGATTCCGCGCAACCTGGGGATGTTGCTGATGAAGCACGCTGCTGGAAGATGGAACCCAAGGTCGAGTAGGAGACTGGTAATGGCGGCGTGACGGTGACAACCTGAAAAGCATGAAAACAGCCTCTTGGCCCAATTAAAGAAGCTCAGGAGTATCGCTGGTGGACAAGGAATGCGGTGGCGGTGGTTATGGGGTGAGGCGAGGCGTATAGTGGCCGGACAACCTTGGAGAAGGTCTGCGGAAGTGGGTGAGTTCGGTAGGGATCTTGGGTGGTCAATAGATGAAGTTTGGTCAGGGCTTTTGGTCATGAGGTGATGGAGGAGGTTTTGGAGGTAACGTGAGGGTGTTTGGTGGTGTGGCATAGCATGGCGAGCTCGTCGTAGGTTCGCTAGCGCGGAGAAAGATGATTGGGGAGTGAGGTGGATAGTGGTCGAAACAAGAGTTGAGGCAGAGAGAAATAAGGTAGAGAGGAAGAGGAAGCTAAGGACCTAACTAAGGGACTATGAGGAAGGAGATCCGCGTCGTATTTGATTGGCCGATGCTAGAGGGGACGAATTTTTGGCGAGGTGAACGGTGGCGAGGAGAGGGGAAGATGGCACTCACTATGACCGGCGAGGCGTGGAGGAAGGAGGTGAGGATGATGGACGGGCCAATTTGGCCGTTGGATGTCCCTAGGAAGACGAGGAAGAAGAGCCATCGGAGCTAGGTAGGAGAAGGGCCGGCGGTAGGGATTTGAAGAGGGTTTTAGCCCTAAACCTTGTTAAGGAGGTGAGGAATGCATCGTAGGTCCATTTATAGGCCCTATGGAGGAGTCTCAAGCTTGGAAACCAAGCTTGCAACCCCATGATTCTTGCACAAATAGGACATGCAAACTTTTGAAAGGATCGCATGAAGATTTGGGAACGAGTTAAGATTCGTGGATGGGCTCATTTGGAAGGGAATTCCTCAAGGAATCTCCCTTTCAATTTTTGGAGTGTTTGATTGAGAATCGAGCGAGAAATCCTTGCTCGAAACCCGACGGAGAAGTTGACTTTCCAAAAATGTCATAGGGACCTATTTGCAAAGAAGATGATGAAGTTAGGGGCATATGTGTAAGGATTTCAAAAGTTAGGGGCACATGTGTAAGAGAAAAGAGCCAGACAGGATTGAAATGTAAACTACGTCAAGGTGATCTCTGATTGGGCCTAAATTTTGGTACAAACCTAATTTAGACCCAAGAAATATGATGGTGAACTCGGATTTTGGTTTTGAACAAGTTTGGTTGGGTAATTTTTGCACAAACCTAAATTAGGGCAACTATCTGTCTAAGACTCTATTTTAGGTCAAAATAGGTTCTGATGGTCAAATCAAAGTACCAAACCTTATAGAATATTTTTCTGTGATGTTTAGAAGGTTTAGGTAAATTTTATCCTAATCGGAACCTCAGTTAATTAAGTGGGTCTATTTTTAGGGTTTCAGATGTCATTAAATTCTCGAAACGCACGAAAACCTGTTTCTGTCTGCATGAACCCACTTATTAGATATTTATGACCATTTGACCTTCAATTAACCTCTGGGAAATCTCATGATTGTTTTGAATTTAGGATATTCCATTAAAATTGTAGTTTTACCCTGTTTTCATGTTTATCTCTCAGAATGGATATGCAATGAATTATTGTCTTCTGGCAATTGTGTGGGAGCATTTATCTGTTGATTATGACTAAATAAAGCTAGATATGGCTGATGATGATGTTATCATTAGGTAGTTAGTGCAAATCTTCTATCATGGATTAGAAGATCAATTAAAGAGATTTGTGGATGCCTCATGTGGGGGTAATTTCCTTAATAAAGATGCCGAAAGTGCCTACCTCCTTTTTGAAGAAATGAGTGAAAACTCATTTAGTATGACTTCAATAGGCACTTTCGGTAGAACTCAAAACCCAAGGCATTGAGTCAATGAAATTGACTCTAAATCCACCTCTGTTCCAGTCACTGCGGATGATCTATATGTGGTAGCTCAACGACTGGATCAGATGCAAATACACTAGAAAAAAATGGAAGAAAAGCTCACTCACAAACAAGCTCCACACCTTAACTCTCAACACCTTAATTCTCCACACTTCAACTCTCCACACACTAACACTCCACAACTTCTCAGAAGAAAAAATTTGCACAACATTGATGCCACACCTGCTGGTCAGCAGTTTTCTGCTGATTTTACACAAGATTTGACTGGTAATTTTGATTATCTAAATCAGAATATTCTTGATCCCACCATGGAAAATTTTTATGCTCTCCAAGAACAATTTCGAAACCCCTCCAACACTTACCATCTAAATTGGAGGACCAACCCAAATCACTCTTGGAAAGCCTCGAACTCGATTTCGTTTCCCAAACAAAATCAATTTGGAAATTATGGGCAACTCGAATATCAACCTGGACCATCCCAAGAAGATATCAATACCCAGGTCATGAAGACTCTGCAAGGTATGCAGAATCAAATGGCGGAAGTAACCCGCATGATAAGTAACTTGCAACATCAAGTTAAGGTTACTTCGGATCATCGACTTGCTGAAAATTTACCTTCCCAACCCATGCTCAACCTGGATAATCAACGGAATCAATTCCAAGGTGGAAATATCAGTCAGCCCATTCACCCAGCACCTTAGCATCCCCCGGGTTTCAATAACAGTCAAACTTCCCATCCTCATCCTAGAAACAACTATATCGTAAATGCAATTACTTTGAGGAACGGGAAAACCACTCAAGACCTTCTGCTTGTTAAAGAAACCTGTTTTAATGAAAAATAGATCAACTCTTCTCCCTCTTCCTCTAACCTTGTTCAGGAACCTAATAATGCAAAATAGGAAAACCCTGTACCCTTTCCACAAGCCCTTCACTCTTCACACACCATGAAGAAGAAATCCAAGCCCACTAATAAGGAATTAATGGATCTTTTTGGCAAGTAGAAATTAATATCCCTTTCCTAGATGCCATAAAATATATCACTGCCTATGCCAAATTTCTAAAAGAGTTGTGTACTCCCAAAAGGCAGCCTCGAAACCTAGGAAAGGTGATCCTTCCAGAGACAGTTAGCTCAGTTGTGCAGAGCAAACTGCCTCCTAGGAAGAAAGATCCAGGTGCACCTCTGATTCAAGTTATCATTAATGATACTTCTTTTGATCACGCTTTACTAGATCTCGGTGCCTCAATTAATCTTATCCCCACAATTATTTTTAAGGAATTTAAGATCGACGAATTAAAGCCTGTTGAGGTTACTCTTAAATTAGCAGACCGATCTACAATTAAACCAAGGGGAATTGTTGAGGATGTCCTTGTCTGGGTCAAAAATTGTCTACTTCCAGTAGACTTTTTAGTCATGGACATAGAGGTACCGGAAGCTTTAAAGCTTGCCCCTATAATTCTTGGAAGACCATTCTTAGCCATCGCCTGCACCAATATTGATTGTGATTCTAGCAAGATGAAGATCATGTGTGGTAGTGAATCTGTTACCCTAGATATTTTCCAGGCTTCTAGGCGGTTCAAAGAACCTGATTTCTTTGATGACTCAGATTCAGAAATGGAAAATATTGTGGAGGAAACTATGTAGATTTCAAACTTGGGTTCTTGTTTTGCAATTAACACGGTTCCTGAACAATCCACTTCATCCCACCCTCCCACCCTAATCACACATTCTTCAGCTAACGGCTGTGCAAGCGTAGTGCCTCGTTTATTCAGGAATCTCAATGGCTGTGCACATTACTTAGTGCAACTCATTTTCTGACATAAATGCTTGTTTTAATCAATTAATCATGAATGTAGGTATTTATATGCAAAATTACAACAATATAATAATCTATTAAATAATAATCTTGGTAATGGTAACCCATGTAAATACTAATTTCCAAGAAAACATTCCTTATTTGCGATAATCAATGTGTCATGCTCTTATCTAATTCATGAGATACTCAACCAGAAGTAATTTATCAAGAATAGAGAGATATGCATGCAAATTCACCTTAATATATTAATTTGATAAATAAATGAATAGGAAAGCTTGCAATGGCATTTTTTGTAAATACTAATTGGATGGAAAACAAAGGTTTTTGCCTCTATGTGCGCACACGTGGGTTGATGGCGGCGTAAACCGCTTGTCGCAGAGGTGCATTGCGACGAGGGCTTTGAGATGGTGGTGACGAGGCGTCAAGAGGTGGCTGGAGTTGGCCGGCCGGTGGAGGAGAAGCTCGTTGGTGATGTGTTGTGCATGCGCGCGCGTGGACTGCTATGGTTTGTGTGGAGGCTTGGAAGGGGTTGGCGTGCTGCGTGGAGAATGGGTGGCTGGAGATGGTCGGACGACGAGGAGGTGGCTGCAAGCTTTGGGTTCTTCTTACGTGAAGAGTTGCAGAGGGTGTACGGAAAGGAAGAAGAGGAAGAAGAAGACAAAGAAGAAGTAGGGGCAGGGGTGGCTTTGGCTGCTGTGGTGGCGTGCATGTAGCGCGCGTGTGACTGTGGCGTAATGGTGGCTGGGGTGGCATTGCGCACGCACGAGGATGGTGGTGCGATAGCGCACGTGCAAGGGTGTGCAAGGGAACGGTGGTGGAGAATGTGAAGAAGAAGAAAACGAAGAGGAAGGAGAAGATGGATGGCTGAGGGGGGTTATGTGTGGTAGTGTTGTGGCTACGCACTATCACCGTGCAACCAGCGAGAGGGAGAAAGAGTAGAGGTGCAACACGCCTAGGCCACGGTGCTCGTTGGGTCCACAGTGCACGTAGTGTCCATGGTGGAGAAGGAAGGAGATCCCCGTCAGGGGGTGAAGATGGTCGATCCCATGAATGCCGGTCTGCCTTCTTTTAAAAATAATCTTTGTCTATTTCCTTCAGCAATAAGCTTCTCTAACCACTCGCGAAGATCGCGAGTGGTTGGAACAAAAGGATAAGTCTGGTGGTGACACATCAGACGTTTGACCAACACTCCAGACATCTTAACAAATGTAGAAGCAGGAGTTGTGATGGCGATTTCCAGATGTCTTATAGACGCAAAAGTGGACATCTGAATTCTTCCACTTAGCCTACATTCATCAAATCAATTATGTTACCATATCATATGTTATTAAGTGTAAAATTGATGCATAAAATTATATGTAGACTAACATGAATTTCCATATAACTCCTAATTAATTAACAAATAAGAATAACTAATTAGGGAGTATTTAGACTGAATAATGATCCACTAAAGTGGACTTATCAAATGTCCCCATGTCTAAGTTTTGCTAGTCCTAGCAAAAAGTAAAAAACAATGGAAGTAACCAAGAGTTTTCTCCTTTCCTTATTCCAAAAATTTGAAGATCTATACAACTGTGAAGTGATAGTAGCCTAGGCAACAGATCCAAGTGAAAAGCCAACTCACATTGGAAGTTCGTACTTCACCCTTGATAAAATTTTATTCGAATAGGCAACTTCTTCCCTCAGGAATAAAGAAAAATAATCTGTAGTTTGACCCCGGCGTTTTGGCTTAGGTGGGTGATACTGAGTCAAATGGATTTATATTTGGCGGTTCACACTCATCTGGTGCTACATATAGTCTAGTACTGCAGACTCTAGATTTGTAGACTATTAAACAAGTCAACCTAGAGATAAGCTAAAAACTGTGCTCTCTTTGCGTTCCCTTACGCTCACTCACTTTCTCTTTTCTTTTTCTTTCTCTTCTTTCTTTTCTGAGATCACATATCTTACCAGATTTTGTAAATATACTCAATATTTGGGGCCTCACATGGCATTCACCCTTTAATTAATGTCCTAATAACCCTACAACAAAGTTAGAAAGTTAGAGGACCTCACCAGTATTCGGGCGATCAGAAATACTGAAAAGTAGGTATGGGTCATATTTGGTGGATCGTTGCCTCAAGAACATTGACACATAATGAAAAAAGACACGAAGATAAAACTATAAACTTTAACGCTCTCTTATTTTTTGTATATGTATAAAATTTTCTTTTTCTTCTATATATTTCTTTTCTTCTTTCTCTAACTCTCTCTTCTTTTCTCTCTTGTATTTTTTTTTTTGCATATATAACTCCCACACAACAAGACGTAGACTTTTATTCATGAGGCATTATTAGGGATGATGCTGGTCAAGAGGATATTGTGTGGCTTATTTGGTGGAAGTTCCTACTCTCGGCACCGAGAAGGAATGGATAGGACAAGCGTATTTCTGACCTGTGACACTATTACCCTCCTTCAGCCAAGGACTCTATGGAGGACGGTCCTAACTATCCACCATAGTCATAGTTTTATTGAGACTTAATCTCTGTGTAGTTGCCTTATTTGGTGACTCTAAGGAATTTACACAATGTACGCATATAGGAACAGAGAGTGAAAACTATGCCTAACTCTGAGGTATTATCATCTTATTATCCAAAACTTAAGAGTCCTTGCACTAGACTTAGTGCACCAGTAGTCTCTTTACTGCTCCTCACAAATATTAGGTGGATTTAATAGAAGATAGTATGCCTGACTCCCTATTAATTGTCCAAGGGTTTAGCAGACTAAAAATGCTTATTGATTTTCTACAAAGATCCATTACCTAGTCTATGTGTAAGTGAAGTAAATGTACTAGATTCTAAACTTAAGAAATAATTTAAGAAGAAAATATTTAATGACACCTCCTTGATAAAACTTTTATGCTAGGGACTTAACCAATTTAGCTCAAGAAAATAAAATATATATTTTTAATGCACCAAACCTAAATGCATGAATACTGCTTAAAAATGTAAAATGCACCCCCCCATGCCCAAATCCTACAATGTCCTCATTGTAAAATTAAAACAGGGGGAGGAAGGAAGGAAATCACATGATGATGGTGTTATTCTGAACGCTGGGTTGCCTCCCAACAAGCGCTGCATTTTTTATTGGTAGCCAGACTTATAGGGAACCTATAAGTCTGGTTCCAGACAGAAATAGCTAGGCGCTAAGAAATGCATAACAGTGAGGGCCTAAAAAATAAGTAGCCACAGATGTTGGTGAGTTGATGATGCAATGTTATCCCAAATGCTCACCAGAAGACATGAAAGCAGAGAACCTCCTAGACTACCTGGGGAGGTATAGGAATAACAAAAGGAACATGAGAAGGGACCTCCCGAAATTGAATAGGAGGATAACAAGGATCCTCCCAAGCAGGAAGGGTTTTAAAAGATATAAACATAATAATTTCAAACCCTTGAATGGCAAGACTAAAAGTATAAGCATCAACCCACACTCTCCATTCTACTTGAGGTTGTACTGGCCTGATATGCTTCTAAGAAAGAATGTATGTGAGCATAGACCTGAGCCAAGGATCGGTTAGGGAGTGTAAGGATTGTTTGTGGTGTTGGGTGGTAATGGTTAAGCCCAAGGAGGGCTTACTTTGTGTCAAGCCCAACAATTCAGATTCCATATTATTGTCCCTAACAGTTGTAGAAAAATTGACCTCACCCTACCTATCATTAATGATCGGAGTCATATTTTTACCTTCCAGTATATGTGAATCAATGGTGGACTCTAAATCAAATTCCTTTGATGGCAGGGTTGAAGCAACATAATCTTTTTCATTAATTTCTTCCCCAAATTCTTTTGGTTCACTCAAGTTTTTGTTGGGGTGTATATGTGATTCACTAGTAAAGAAAAGAGTTGCTTCAGTATCCTCAATTATTTCTAAAGGAGGATCAGTCTTAATGTTTTGGCGTAAGCCTATATCACTCAATTCTTTATTCTTATCGAGGCATAAATCCTCAATTGATGTGTATTGTCCCTGAGAGTCTCTCTTAGGCTTCTCAATATTGTGTTTGTCCTCCTCCAATATCAACTTCTACTTTTATGGAGGATGACTCTCAAAATCAAAAGAAGGGAGGAATCCAGATTTCACTAGATTATTTATATCCTTAGGGGGTAAGTCCTCGAATAACACATAATCCCCCTGTGATTCACTCCAAACTCTAAGGCCGAGTTCCTCTATCAGGTTATCATCATCCTCTAAAATAGACTCTTTGTATCCCTGAGACCAAAATTGATCCAATTCATCCTCCATTCCCTTAGGGTCATCTCCATTGGGTGCATTTAAATCCTTAGAATGTTGAATGATAGGTATTGATTCCCTAAGTGGAGGGTCAGGATTAGGCTCAGTAAGGGTAGAATGGGGTTCCACCACATGATTAATAGGAGAAGTGACATGAATAATACGACCTTGACCTGGGTTATCATGGGTAAGGAAAATACTGTCATCAGGGTCAAGGTCCTCAAGAGGTACCATCTTCCCTTTCGTTTGACTCCAATATAGCTCAGGTGGTGATAAACACGCATAAATTCATTGTAAAATGCTTATTTACGATAGTTCCTAGGCCTAGAATTGCATATCATGATATAAATATTGCATAAACATCCATTGCATTGCATTTAGGATAGTTGTATATTATGTACATTAATTCCATCTTTTTACATGGCTGTGAAGCAATGTGACATCTTTATGGGGCTTCGAATGAAGAATCCAACCGTACAGATGGATTCAGAGCGTCGATCACAGTCCATCAATGTGAGAATCACCTCGATCAGAGCACTGTAGCACCCTCTACAAGAAGAAGACATATGACCCAGATGGTGCCACATGGCGCCATCCAGTCCACCCCACCTGAGCCATTGAATGATTTAGTAGTGCCTCGCACAAGGGCAAGTGCACTCTGTTCTCAGTCGTGCAATCCCGCATCCGATGGTCGTGGGTGCATAGCCTCAAATCCAGAAGCGTGACACAACACGACCCTCAGCGCAGCGGTGGCGCCTCAGCTCGCAACACACGGGCGTGGGTTCGACTCTCCTAAGCTCCACCAATTAGCCGTAGATGAAAAGCTCCTCAAATTCGACTACCTGATCATGGATGAGCGGTAAAGATGAGGCTACGTGGATGCACAGCTGAGTGTGCATGCTGCATGCAGTCATCAACGTTCCTTGAGAATGTGCCATCTCACGCCCGCAATCAGGGGCGCTTGTTTAAGACGATCGGATGCGCTCTTGGCAGTTGGATCTTCTTGAAGGCACGATACGTGTGTGTTTGAATCCGTGAAGGTGCGAACTAAGGATGCATCCCAGCCGCATGATGATGGATCTAGCGGTGGAGATCTCTTCAAGCAGACAGCTGCGGGCGTGAGCAGTGGGTGCAGAATTTGCAGTGACAGAAAAGCAGGCCTTTAGTGACACTTGCAACTGTCATTAAATGTCTTACACAGTGCATGCGCTAGCTAAGGCATTGAAGAGGTGCGAATCTTTTGGCAACAGCTTGAGCGACCTTTAGTGATGCTTGTAGCTGTCGCTAAATGACTGTGTGCAGGATGCTTCTCCTCCCATCACAATATAAACACCCCTACACCCCCCATTCCTCTTCATCTCTACCTACGCTACTCCCACCTACTCCTAAGCTCTAGCAAGCCTACGAACGCTCTGTTAGAGCTTACTCTCAAGCTCTCAAGGCTCCTATTAGTGTAACAAAACTCTGCCCCACCAAATATTCCTCCATCTTCCCATCCCCATTCATAGGTCGCCTTGGAGCCATCCTCCCACCTCCATTCCGGTAGCAGATCATCTTCGCCTTCTCACCTCTATTTTGGAGCCATGCTGAAGCTTTCCTCTACCTGACGTCGTCTTGCATCTCACCTCCATCATCCTACTTCCCAACTACATCCGAGCTTCCGCCAGGAGCCATCGTCTCACCGAACAGCCGCTTCGGGGGATTTCTTCTCACCCCTTTCTCTTTTATGCTTTCATAGTTTATTGTAATTGACATTCATGCAATACATCATATT
The DNA here is from genome assembly GCA_037157565.1 of Thalassia testudinum. NCBI lineage: Eukaryota > Viridiplantae > Streptophyta > Magnoliopsida > Alismatales > Hydrocharitaceae > Thalassia > Thalassia testudinum. Next base: position 29,504,164 of record JAZHRO010000073.1, read on the forward strand.
TGATTCCATCTCTCTCTTGTGATTGATTGTCATTTTATTTCAAAAACAAAAAAATAACAAAACCCTAAAACACGAAAAAGAAACAAAACGAAGTGCGATTTTCAATTAAAGTAAACGTCGCCTCCTTGTGTTCAACCCGGGACTCCCTTAGAGTTTCGGTAAAATTATATTTGATTAAGAGTTTTGTGACTACGACGACGGGTTACTCGTAACCCCGATTTCAAACACGCGAAACTTGTTCGATCATTTTGACGCCGTTGCCTGGGAGGCAATGGAATTTACTTTATTACTTTCTGCTCTTCTTTGTATTTACATAGCACTAACCCCACTTATCTCTGATTTATTGTCTTGCAGGTACCCTAGCATGGAGATCCAAGTGCGGTAGACTAAAGTAAAGTGCAGGTAGAGTACTTTGTAAGTGTCCTCCACATTCCCCTCCATTAGTTTCATTTCGCCACACTCATAACTAAGACCTAATCTACTTAGGTGTTTGGATAAACCCTAGGATAGACTTTGTTTGTCTTGTTTGCCACCTTCACCCATCTCACCCACATTTTATAAAAAAATAAAATGATACTTTTTGTGGGACGAATCAATTTACACACTTTATACACCCACATCAGAGGCACATAACTTGACTTGATTTTCATCTACTGAACCGGGATTTCGACCTGTGGACCTGGTACACTAATTCAACACATAAAAGAGTAGAAATCGTATTAGGTTAATCGCCTTTTTGTGTGCCTTAATCGGTGGTGCATTTTAGCCGATTCATTGAATTGTCTAGGCTGCACCACTTAATCTAAAAGAGGTTCATTTTGTAGCTGCCCCATGGGATTCAATAACTAGGTTAAGCCAGGCACTCCATATTTTTCTTGATTTCTAAAGTAAAATACTTGAACATGTGCTTTTAAAAAAACTTGGTTTGCCATACAAAACTTTGTTGAAAACACTTAATATTTGAATCCTAAAGCTATTAAACAAGATTCGAACCCTAAAACTCACCTCATCATTAATAATCTTGCTTGAAAACTTCTTGGTTGTGCACATTCACACATTCTCAAACAAATCATTAAGGGAATAACCCATTAAGGGCCCATCACATTCCAGAAGCACCAATTTCCCAGGCCTAACAAAAATCAATTAGACATTGGCCCTAAGAATTCATTTGCTCGTCGGGATCCAGGTTGAGATTATTCACGATTAACCTACTTATTTTGGTCAATCAGATGTCTAGCTAGGGGAGTAGCGTCAAATGATCGTGGCTGGGGGTACATTAGGAATTGGAGGCGCAAGTCAAAGGAAGAACCTTCTCCCCAGTCCCTCCTCTTAACTGGTTGGATTGCCTAGATATAAGTAGAGTAAATCGTCCATAATCTTAGGACAGATTCTGAGAGTTTGCAGGCCTTTAGGCTACCCCATCTAAGGACAGGCTTGTAATCTTGTGCTGCAGGGTTCCCTCTCTTCCCCATCCTTCCGACTTCCTTCTAGTGTATGCTTGGAAGGAGGTCATTGGATCCTAGATTGGAAGGACCTTTAGACCATTCTAGGAGGCGGAGGTTGAGCTATAGCCAAGCAGATCCCATGGCTAATCAACAACCACCTCGCCCTCCCCCAAACCAGCAGGAGCTGATTCAGAGGCAGTTGGAAGAATTACAGCAGATGCAACAATAGTTACAACATATGCAAGGTCAGGGCGCTTGGCCCTTGAAGGATTTTTATGATCCTTCAAACTATGGGGAACGTTTCGGTGTCATGATCCCTGCCGGAGACATAGAAATCAAGCCCCAAGTCTTAAGCTTAATTAAGCATTTCCTTGGGCTTGGCTCAGAGGACCCATTCCAACACCTGGAGGATCTGACCACTTTGGTTCAGACCACCAGAGCAAGGAATGTGAATGAAGAGCAAATGATCATGAGGCTCTTCCCCCACTCTCTCAGGGATAAGGCCGCACATTGGTACCAGACCATCGGAAGGTCGATAGAAACTTGGGCTGCTCTTAAGTCGGCTTTCTTGAGGAAATTCTTCCCTATCGGATGGACTAATGCCTTGCGACGGGCAATTACCACTTTTGCCTAGCGGCCAAGGGAACCGTTTCATGGTGCCTGGGAGCAATTCCAGGAACTTTTGAGGAAGTGTCCACACCATGAGGTGCCAAAATGGCAACTCGTGTAGATTTTCTATCACGGGTTGGTTGAACAACTCCGTAATCACGTGGACGCCTCCTGCAGAGGCAATTTCCTCAATAGGGATGCAGATAGTGCATACGACCTATTTGAGGAATTGAGCAAGAACTCAATTAATCACGCCTCCATGGATGCATTCAACCGATCCCAACAAGCCAGGTCAAGTGCTAATGAGATCTAGGATTCTCATTCATTTGACATGGATTTGATTTGTAAAAAATTGGATAAAATGGACTTGGTTGCTAAGAGAATGGAAGAATGGATGTTTGGGAGTTTGGGAAACACTTCTACACCTACTCAATCCCTCAATTTAGGATTCCATTCCTCATGAGCTCCCACGGGGCGGGAGTTTGTGAACCAACTTGAATCGGCTCAACTATGAGCCAAGATTTCTCGAAACCTTATGGGTTCCAAACTAGGGCCTTTGATCCCTATTTTTCTTATCCTTCCTTCTCTCCATCCTCACCTTATGAGGATGCATACGCAATGTAGGAAAATGTTAGGTCCAACCCATATTCCAACAGTTATAACTCGGGTTGGAGGAACCACCCTAACTTTTCCTGGAAAAGTTAGGGGCAACAGACCCAAACATGACCAAGCAGCTATGCATCTCAAAGATCTATGGGTCAGGGTCAAGTATACACCCAGCTGCCCCTGAGACCGGTTACTCAGCCATCTTTGAATGCCAAACAATCTGCAAGGCAGGCTGATCTAAACTAGCAGATGGTAGAAATGCTAGGGTCCATGCTTCAGCTTATGCAGCAAATGAAGACTGATTAGCCCATATTTGTCAGCCATTTAAGTATCTAAATGTCTAGACATTAAGTTAATTTTAACATTTAGATAACATACATTAGGATGTAAAAAAATTAATTCATATTTTTAGCTTAAGTGAATAATTCATGCATTTAGAATTAACCTAGGGTTGCATACATTTAATTAGTTAATTAATTAGGTGTATTATTTTAATTAACATAGAAGTTAAGGAGTTATGTATATATAACCCTAATTATTTTGTTCTTTTATTCTTCTTTTCCTTTGCAGGTAACTCCTCCGTCTCTACCTCCTCATCCTGCGCATCACATTGATTCTACGATGTTTTGAATTTCAAATCTTTGTCGCCGTGGCTACAAAAGAGAAGGAAGAGCTGCCGTTGAGGGGGAGGTCTCCACCCCTTTGTTCCTCATTGTGCTCAGAGAACCTTGCTTCTCATCCATTCGTACCACCAGCCTCCCACTGCGGCAGTGCGATTCCATCACCGTGGGCATGTGGGGTGACAGCCCACACCGCCAAGAGTCCCTGCAAATTCCTCCTGCCTCACGCCATCACCCACTCCCGCACCTTCATTCTCAGCATCCACGCTTCAGCTCCCACGCTCCAGCACCCATACCCACACCTTCATTCTCAGCACCCACACCACTGTGTGCCATCTGCCCACCACTCGCCTTCACCAGCAGCTCCAGCGCACCCACCAGCAGCTGCATGCCTATGCGCTAGTGTGCCTGCCCACCGCGTGCCTTCACCAGCCTGCATGCCCACCCGCCTTTGCGCCTACAGAGCACCCTCCAGCAACGCTTTCAGCATGCCCTAGCACCCCCGCTTCAGCCCCTCCTCGCGCCTCCCTGCAACACCTACAGTTGGCGCTATCAAACCATGCTCGCGCGCCTCCACCCCAGTGCCAGCACGCCTGCTCACCCTTTCCTAAGCGCGCATCCTCCAGCCTTCTCTGCAGCGCCCCCATCGCTTGCGCACTGTGCCTCCTTGCACCTGCAGCATGCGCGGCCTCCAGCAGCAACTTCCACCGTCGCCACTTCTTTCCTCCAACAAGCCAGCTTCGACCACCATCCATTGAGCCACCACCAACATCAGGTGCGGATCGGAGAGGGCTACCTCTGGTCGCCAACTCGCCGTCCATCTCTCCTTCATCCGTGCACAAGCTCACCCGAAGCTAATCCCCTGTTTCAACCTCGATTAATAATTACATTTCATGCCATTGCCACGAAAATGAATTTTGATTTATGATTATTTTATTGTAGTGAATTTATGCCTTAATGCTCATGCTTTTAGATAGTTGTTAAACCTTATTATTCATCTCTATGTGCATTGAATTTAATTTTGAATGACATTTTCGTATGCATGCAAGTGAATAGTACATGGCATACCTTTACACATGAATAATTTTCTGATGTAAAAATTACATTCACACCCCTTGACTTGTCCATAAATTTAAGGTTTACTTTCAGAGCTACACAGGCATTGTTTGATCTAGCGAATAGTTTAGCGAACTTGATTTTGACCTAATTGCGAGTTTTGCCTCCTAGTGGACATGACTCGCTCTTCTGTGAGTGGTTTAATTTTAATTTTAATTATTTTGGTAAGCGATTTTCCACCAGTTCGATCCTACAACGACAAATCATCTTAATACATTATTCAAAAGCGAAAACTGACTTATCAAATGGTGCCATTTCCGGGGAGGCAACAGATGCAATAATTTCACTTGATTTTTATTTCTGATTATTTCTCATTACACAGTGATTTGACCATTTATTATTTTTTTCTATGCGAGGAATTTTAGAGAGGAATTTGAGCGAGGAATTTGAGAGAGGTGACAGGCACTTCTGGGAGAAGACGTCAACCTTGAGTGACGCCTACATGCGGGGAAGACGAAGGAGACCTGGATCCCGCCTCCATAGGAGATTCTTCATGTCATAAGTTTTAATTCTATTTTTTCGCCCTTGTAGTAATTGGGATTGATATTTGGGAGCCTATTCCATTTTCTTTAGAATTAGGTTTTTAATTTATTTTGTGGATTGTTTACCCTTAATTTGCTTGTGCATAAGTAGCTAAAAGAAAACTAAAAAAAAACACAAGCTACCTGCTAGAAGCTACCTGCCATTAGGTCGAATCATTTAGGACTGAATGAGCAGCATCTAATTCTTGTTTTGCATATTGCATGAAGAATGTTGGAATCAGGTATGCACTTCTAACTCTACATTTCTACCTGTCATGCAAATGCATTTGGATTAATTTCAAGTCCACCTAATTTGTATTGAATAGATCTAACAAGTGGTCACATATTTTCTGGAAAAAGGACTAATTAAAGGAGGGACATTAAAAATCAAGGACCTGATTTCCAAACATGGCGTGCGATTCAAAATTCAAAATCTTTTTGTGGTGTATGTACACTTATATCTCTTGCACCACAGCACGCATTTAGACACTCCTAAATCTTGGAACTACTAGGACAAGAACCCCCCTACCGTTGGATTCTGAAGTGTTCAGAACTTGAGATCAAAGGTTTTGTATATCTAAAGAGGGGGATACCCTGTCACGGATTTTTGGGGATAGTTGAGAAGCACTGCGAAAGCAAAACTTCAAAGGAAGGCTTAGGCCTACTTGCATCCCTCGATCTTCTGTCTTTGGATTTGCTCTACCATTTGAGATTTAGGGAAGAACACCTAAGCCCCAACTAGGTCTTTTTAGGCATTTCGATGGTTGACAATGGACGTGTAATTGATTGGGCAACTTGCTTTGTCACCTACAATTTGAACTAAAGTCAAATGCCTAAATTTGTAAAGATCGAACAAGTTCTTTTGAATTGTGTTTGTAGTGCATGCTTGGTAGGCGTTCTCTTAAGAGACAACTTGTGTTTGATCCTGAACCTGAAAGAATCTTAAGAAGAAACCTTCCAAGGGTTGAAATGGCCGGTCAAAGGAGCCTTAAGGAATATTTCATTCCAACCAATCAAGTTGGCCCTGCACTACGTAGACCTGAAGGGGACAATCCTTATGAGATCAAAAGTAGTACCATATCCTTGCTGCCCTCCTTTTATGCTACTGCTAGGGAAGACCCTCATAAGCATATAGAGGAATTCACCGAGGTCTGTTCCATGGTAAAGCTGCAAGGCATTACTGATGATGCTCAAATGAGGACCCTCTTTCCCTTCTCCTTTAAGGACAAAGGCAAGTATTGGTATCACACCCTTGATGATGTTAACACTTGGGATGCCCTGAAGAAGGAGTTTTTGAAGAAGTACTTCCCCATGAGCAAAACCAATCACTTTAGGAGGGAAATTATGAGTTTTGTTCAAAAGGATGGGGAAGCTTTCCATGATGCATGGGAGCGCTTTAATGACTTGCTGAGACTTTGCCCACATCACCAGGTGCCTAAGTGGCAACTAGTTGAAAGGTTCTACACCGGACTTAATGGTTCGCATAGGCAAACTGTGGATGCTGCCTATGCAGGAACCTTTCTATCTAAGACTGAGGTTGAAGCTTGGAACTTTTTTGATACTTTGAGTGAGAATTCTATTCACTTGATTTTTGCCTACATGGATAGAAAACCCACTCTCATGCAAAGAAAGTTGGAGGCGAATGAGGCAAGGGACACCCAGAATTTAGCCTATCAGATTCAATTATTGAATCAAAACATTGAAAGGCTTATGTCAAACCCGAGTCAATTCGTATCTAACATCTCCACATCCCAAGCTTCCAAATGCTCCATTTGCCAAGGCAATACACACGCCACTGTGGATTGCCACTTGGCCTCCCAATTCCCTGAGCTTGTATAAGTGGATCTGAATGCTGCTCAAGGGTTCCATCCTAGACCTCGTAATGACCCTTTTTCCAACACTTATAGTGAGGGATGGAGGAACCACCCAAACTTTTCACGTAGACAATGAAATGTCTCAAATTCAGGGAATTATAAACCATAATCCTTTTAAAACCATCAAATGAACCAACCTTAGACCTTTGCCCAATCTAAGACCTCTGGGATGGATGAATTGAAGACAATGTTGAGAACTATTCAAGAAAGTCAAAGTGCCATCATCCAATCTCATGACAAGTCTATACATGAGATGAAATCACAAATAGGACACCTTGTTGAGGCCATTAGATAGAGGGAAATTGGGAAGCTCCCCAATGTTGCTGAGGAGAATCCTAAAGGAAAAGGGATTGTCTTTAGGGAGCATGCACAGGCAGTGACTATTATGAGGAGTGGAAAAGAAATTTCCAAACCCGATGCTCCTATAGTCTCACCCCCTAAAAAACCATCCACCCCGACTTTCACCCCCACCGAAGAAGACTTGCCCAAATCTTCTCTGCTTGAAATCACCTCATCGGAAGAAGTTGGCCCCGTTCCACCCCTTAGTTGACATGACAACCCTTCCACCCAGAGATCGAGAGTGCCCTTTCCAGAGTGCTTATCCACCTCTGGGCAGACTTCTGCTGGCTCATCTGGAGCCAAAGATAAGATGGATGAGATCATGGAAACTTTCATGCAAGTGTAGATTAACCTGCCTTTGCTTGAAGCTATTAGGTAGATTCCATCTTATGCCCGCTTCTTAAAGGACCTGTGCACGAAAAAGCGGCAATCTAGGAAATAGGTCTAATCAAAAGTTGTCCTGCCTGATTCTGTTAGCTCAATTATTCAACATGGCATACCCCCAAAACTTAAAGACCCAGGAGCCCCGTACATCTCAGTGGTTATTGGTGACTTACAGATTGATGAAGCTCTACTTGATTTGGGTGAGGGGGTGAACATTCTTCCGAGCTATGTGTATGAACAACTTGGGGGAGGCAATCTGAAGCCTAGCCCTATAATCCTTCAAGTTGCAAATCGATCACTTAAGACATCGCAGGGAATTTTGGAAGATGTCCTCGTAAGAGTGGAGGATTTCTTCTTTCCCCTTGACTTCTTAGTTTTGGACACTGACCCTACCAACAAGCCAACCAAACACTCCATTTGGGTCGCCCCTTCTTTGGAACTTCGCATGCTAATCAATTGAAATACTGGGGCATTGAAAATGGGCTTTGGGAATAGGAAAATCTGACTTAATGTGTTTGATGCTTACAAACAAGTCTAACTTGAAGATTGTTCTCAAGTTGAGGTGATAGATGACCTGATTGAAGAGGCAACCCCTGCAATGTTATGTGATGACCCCCTTTAGCATGTCATGCTAAATGAGCATTCCCATTACTTGGAGGAATGTGAAGGGGATATACTTGAACTTGAGGAGTTGCTGGGTGTTTCTGCTGAGTCTCTTTCCCCATCATCTCTGCCCAAGGTAGATCTGCTACCTAAGATGGGGACATCTATTATGAAACCCTCAACCATACAAGCCCTCGACCTTGAGTTGAAACCCCTACCTGACACTCTCAAGTATGTCTTCCTAGGTGCCAATGATACGCTCCCAGTTATCATTTCGGCTGTGTTATCTGAGGCACAGAAGGGAGCCCTGATTGAATGCTTGTCTAGGCACAAGGAAGCTATTGCTTGGGGCATTGCTGACATTAAGTGTATAGACTTTACACTCTGCATGCACCACATTTATACTAATGATTCCATCAAGCCATTTAGGGACATGCAGAGACGTCTGAACCCTAATATGAGGGAGGTGGTTAAAAAGGAAATCCTGAAGTGGTTGGATGCTGGGATCATATATCCCATTGCAAATAGTAAATGGGTAAGTCCTATTCATGTGGTGCCAAAGAAGGTAGGCTTTACTGTGGAATTTAATGACCAAGGTGAACAAGTTGTCACTAGACCATCAACTAGATGGAGGGTCTGTATTGATTACCGCAGGCTGAACACCGCTACCCAGAAGGATCACTTTCCCTTGCCTTTTATTAATCAAATTCTCGAGAAATTGGTAGGGAGTAAGTACTATTACTTTCTCGATGGATATTCTAGGTACAACCAGGTTGCAGTCTTCCCTGATGACCAGGAGAAGACGACATTCACGAGTCCTTATGATACTTTTACATTCAGGCGTATGCCATTTGGATTATGTAATGCCCCTGCAACATTCCAGTAGTGTATGATGTCTATTTTTTTGGACATGATTGACGAGTGTGTTGAAGTGTTTATGGATGACTTCTCCATTTATGGCTCGTCTTTCGACCAGTGTCTCCTGCACCTAGAGAATGTGTTGAAGCAATGTAAGGAGACTGGTTTAGTCCTCAGCTGGGAGAAAAGTCATTTCATGGTACAAAAAGGAATTGTACTTGGGCATGTTGTGTTTGAGTGAGGTTTGGAAGTAGATAAAGCCAATATTGATTCTATTTCCAAACTCCCATTGCCCATGAATGTCAAATAGATTAGATCTTTTCTGGGCCATGCCGGCTTTTATAGGCGCTTTATTAAAAATTTTAGTAAAATTTCTAGGCCACTTTGTGACTTGTTGGCGAAGGAATCTTCCTTCAATTTTGATTCAAAGTGTGCCGAGGCCTTTCAAACTCTGAAGGAGGCCTTGATCTGTATGCCTATTCTCCGAGCTCCTGATTGGACACTTCCATATGAGCTGATGTGTGATGCTTTGGACTATGCAATGGGAGCAGTCCTTGGACAAAGGATTGAGGGAAGACCTCATGCACTGCATTATGTCAGCAAAACTTTAATCGAACCTCAGCAAGACTACACTGTCACTGAAAAGGAATTACTTGCTGTAGTTTTTGCTCTGGAGAAGTTTAGGTCTTATCTGCTTGGGTCTAAGGTGGTTATTTTCACTAATCATGCGGTAGTGAAACATCTCATTCCTAAGAAAGATTCTAAGCCACGTTTGATTAGGTGGATCCTACTCCTTCAAGAATTTGACTTGGAGATACATGAAAAGAAAGGAGTAGAAAATGTTGTGGCTGACCACCTGTCTCACCTTCCACTTAATGACTCTCTTTCCGGAGACATCCGCGAGACATTTCCCGATGAAACCCTGATGGCAGTAACACCAACTTTACCTTGGTATGCTGATACCGTAAATTACTTGGTCACTGGAGAAACTCCTGGCTCTTAGGATGAGCAAAAAAGAAAGAGATTCATTTCCCAAGCAAGATATTTTCATTGGGAAGAGCTTGAATTTTTTAGAATTGGATAAGACCAAGTATTGAGACGTTGTGTACCTGAAGAGGAACAACAAAGTGTGCTGAATTTTTTCCATGAACTTCATTGTAGAGGACACTTTGGTGCTAAGAAAACTGCTTTTAAGGTTCTCCAGTCTGGTTTTTGGTGGCCTTCATTATTTAAGGATTCTCATAATTTTGTTAAGGCCTGTATTAGATGTCAACGGATTGGAATGATTGGGAAGAGGAATGAAATGCCTCAACACCCTATTCAATTTGTTGAAATTTTTGATGTGTGGGGAATTGACTTTATGTCCCCCTTCCCTTCGTCTCATGGTTATGAATATATCTTGGTGGCAGTTGATTATGTCTCTAAATGGATGGAGGCCATTCCTACGTGCACAAATGATCACTTTGTGGTTTTGAAATTTGTGAAGGCCAATATCATATCTCGTTTCGGCTGCCCCAAGACCATTATAAGTGATAGGGGACCTCATTTTCGAAACCACCACTTCAATCGGCTAATCAGGAGTCTGGGAGTGACTCACAAGGTCTCTACCCCTCACCATCCTCAGACGAGTGGCCAGGTTGAAGTGTTAAATAGGGAGATAAAAAATATTTTAGAAAAGACTGTTAGACCTGATAGGAAAGACTGGTCCCAAAAGCTTGATGATGCTTTGTGGGAGTATCGAACGGCCTATAAGACCCCTTTAGGTACTTCTGCCTTTCGAATTGTGTATGGGAAAGTGTGCCATTTACCTGTTGAGTTGGAACATAGGGCACTTTGGGCTATTCGAAGTGTTAACATGGATTTAGAAAAGGCGGGTAAGGCACGACTTCTGGAATTAAGTGAGCTTGAGGAGTTGAGGAATGATGCTTATGACACCTCTCAAGCTTATAAAGAAAGGGCAAAGGTCTTGCATGATAAGTATATACTTCGAAAGACCTTTGAACCCAACCAACAAGTCTGGCTTTTCAATTCCAGACTTAAGCTTTTTCCTGGGAAGTTAAAATCTCGTTGGGATGGGCCTTGCATAATCACTAAAGTCTTTTCGCATGGAGCTGTGGAGATTAAAAGGCCTTCCTCTTCAGTAACTCCGTTTATCGTTAACGATCAACGGTTAAAACCATACATTACTTTGGATGGCCATCTGGTTGAGGAGGTCACTTTTGAGGAGCCTTAGCTCCTACCATTCTCCGCCTCAGGTAATATCTTCCTTGAACTATTTTTGTTTCCAATGAGGACATTGTTTGAACCAGGCATGGGGGAGAGGACCTGAGGCATTTGTTTATAGCATGTCTACATTTTGCATTCATTCATGCATATTGCATTAAAAAAAATAATAAAATAAATAAATAAATAAAAATATATATATATATATATAAATTTTTAACTTAACTAGCTAGGCCCTGCATTCTTAAGCAAATTAGAACTCTAGGTGAGACTAAGTTGATTCTAGGGTCGAACTTTAGAAGCTAAGAAATCTACTAGCTTTAGACCTTTAGGGTCCTTTGTGGACTTAAAAACTTAAGTAGGAGTTAAGTTGTGGACCATTCCTCAAGAGGTTGAGGAAGGAGAGCTAGGGATTGAGTTAAAAGGTGGGGTAGTACCTGGAGTCTTGTTCTACCTTTTTGTTTATGGGTCCTTGTAACCCAAGCATCCAAATTTCACACACTTGGTCTTGTGTAAGTAAGTGATCACCTTAATTCCTTTCTTAAAAGAAATTTGGTTCTCCTAGTTTTTACTTAGGAGAGGCTTGAAAACACAATTTGATTGAAAGAGTTCTTGTCACAGGAGAGGTGGAGTATATACTCACCTTGAGGATGTGATGATAATATATTACCTCCTCGGTGCTTGTCTCTTAGGATATCCATCATACTGGGGGCATGTAAGCGCATTGTGCGGTTCAGGTACCATGGGTGGCCCTATCTCGAAGTGCCGATTGCCACAGGCCTGAATTTACTTAAGAAATCCATGGGTGATGCTATCTCGAAGTGTCGATTGCCAGGAGTTCTTGGGGTCGCTATCGGTGATGCTATCTTGAAGCATCGAAAGCCAGGCACCCTTCGAGGTACGATGATGGGGACAATGAATTCGACACAGATCGTGTTGATATCTGATCCGAGGTTATACTTAGAGGAATCAAACAAAAAGATATATATATTATTAAATAACTTAGACCAATGCACATGCATGGATGCTTTAATCTTAGGGATCAATAAACTTTAGGGTAGAGTCAGAAATCAGGGAAACCTGTGCCTGCAATTCATCTTTAGCCGACCTAGTCTATAATTTAACAACTACTTGGGAACCTTAGGTCTAAAGTCTAAACTTAATATGTTTCTAAAGGAGGACTGATTGGGTTGGCTAGTTTACTTGGAGTGCTAGGTTTTGCTTGGATTTGATAAGGACTAGCAAAAACTAGGCATGGAGGTATTTGATTAGCCCATATTTGTGGGCTTGTTAAGCATCTAAATGTCTAGACATTAAGTTAATTTTAACATTTAGATAGCATACATTAGGATGTAAAAAAATTAATTCATATTTTTAGCTTAAGTGCATAATTCATGCATTTAGAATTAACCTAGGGTTGCATACATTTAATTAGCTAATTAATTAGGTGCACTATTTTAATTAACATAGAAATTAAGGAGTTATGTATAAATAATCCTAATTATTTTATTCTTTTATTCTTCTTCTCCTTTGTAGGTAACTCCTCTATCTCCACCTCCTCCTCCTATGCATCACATTGATTCTATGGTGTTTTGAATTTCAAATCTTTATGGCCATGGCTACAAAATAGAAGGAAGAGCTGCCGTTGAGGGGGAGGTCTCCACCCCTTTGTTCCTCATTGTGCTCAAAGAACCTTCTCATCCATTCATACCACCGGCCTCCCATTGCAGCAGTGTGACTCTATCATCGTGGGCGTGTGGGGTGACAGCCCACACCGCCAAGAGTCCTTGCAAATTCCTCCTACCTCACTCCATCACCCACGCCCACACCTTCATTCTCAGCATCCACGCTTCAGCTCCCATGCTCCAGCACCCACACCCACACCCACACCTTCATTCTCAGCACCCACACCACCGTGAGCCATCTGCCCACTGCACACCTTCACCAGAAGCTCCAGCGCACCCACCAGCACCTGCACGCCCGCGCGCTAGCGTGCCTGCCCACCGCGTGCCTTCACCAGCCAGCACACCCGCGCGCCTTTGCGCCTGTAGAGTGCCCTCCAACAGTGCCTTCAGTGTGCCCCAGTGCCCCCGCTTCAGCCCCTCCTCGTGCCTCCCTGCAGCACCTGCAGTCGGCACCATCACACCATGCCTGCGCGCCTCCACCCCAGCGCCAGCACACCCGCGCGCCCTTGCCTAAGCGCTCATCCTCCAGCCTTCCCTGCGGTGCCCCCAGCGCCCGCACACTATGCCTCCTTGCACCTGCAGCACGCGCAGCCTCCAGCAGCAACTTCCACCGCCACCACTTCTTTCCTCCGGTAGGCCAGCTCCGACCACCATCCATCGAGCCGCCACCACCATCAGGTGCAGATCGGAGAGGGCTACCTCTAGTCACCAACTCGCCATCCATCTCTCCTTCATCCGTGCACAAGCTCACCCCAAGCTAATCCCCTATTTCAACCTCAATTAATAATTACATTTCATGCCATTTCCACGAAAATTAATGTCGATTTATAATTATTTTATTGTGGTGAATTTATGCCTTAATGCTCATGCTTCTAGATAATTGTTAAACCTTGTTATTCATCTCTATGTGCTTTGAATTTAATTTTGAATGACATTTTCGCATGCATGCAAGTGAATAATACATGGCATACCTTTGCACATGAATAATTTTTTGACGTAAAAATTACATTCACACCCCTTGACTTGTCCAAAATTTAAGGTTTACTTTCAGAGCTACACATGCATTATTTGATCTGGTGAATAGTTTAGCGAACTTGATTTTGACCTAATTGAGAGTTTTGCCTCCCTGTGAACATGACCCGCTCTCTTGTGAGTGGTTTAATTTTAATTTTAATTATTTTTTTAAGCAGTTTTCCACCACTTTGATCCTACAACGACAAATCATCTTAATACATTATTCGAAAGCGAAAATCGACTTATCAAAGTCATCATTGGACAACTTGCAATCTAGGTTTATTGCTAACACTCGACAACTCAGATCTCTACCATCCCAACCCATACCTAACCTGCGCAATGTGCAAAATCAGGGCACTAGAGCCCAAGGGTACATAAATCAAAGGGACCTACACGCATATGCTCAGGTGGTTGAGAAGGGTCCCTCATCTTCTTCTTCTAGTTACATGACCAACCAAGGCCCTCCAATCCTCACTAACCCACCTCAAGACCCGAACCCTTATGCCTCTGCAAACTCTGTCACCTTGAGAAGTGGAAAGCAGACCCAGGATCTTGAATTACCTTCTAGAAGCCAAAACCCTAGGGAGATTGAGAGAAAGGAGGAGGAGATTAAAGAAGACAATAAGGCCCAGGGATCGGAAATTGAAGACGCTACCCACATCCCATTCCCTGAAGCCCTATTGAAAACCAAGAAGAAGAAGACCTTAGATAGCAACGAGGAGCTCCTGAATTTATTCAAGAGCGTAGAGATCAACATTCTTCTCCTCGACACTATTAAGCACATCCTGGCTTATGATAAATTTTTGAAAGAACTGTGTACCCAAAAGTGTAAGCCGAGAGAACCCACTACAAGGAAGGTGATTCTCTCTGAGCAGTCAAGTTCTATTATCCTACATCACCTTTCTCTAAAGAAGAAAGATCCAGGTGCCCCCTTGATCTCTTGTGTTATTGGGGAATACACTTTTGATAGGGCATTATTGGATTTAGGTTCACCTATCAACCTAATTCCGACTTCTATTTATGAGAGGTTTGGGTTGGGTGAACTCAGGACAACCTTAGTAACGCTACAATTAGCGGACCAGTCAGCCACCACACCAAGAGGCATTATTGAGGATGTAATTGTCAAGGTCAAGGAATGCTATTTTTCTATAGATTTCCTCATCCTTCACATGGATATACCTAATGATTTGAGGAACACGCCCATCATTCTAGGGCGTCTATTCCTAGCTACCGCTAAGGCCAACATAAACTATGAAAGCAATACTATGGAGATCGCCTTTGGGGGTAAGAAGCTAACTCGAGATATTTTCAAGGTGATAAGAGGATGTGAGGATTGTGGATTCATTGAGGAGCTCGAGGATCAGGATCTTGAGACTTGTATGACAATCAGTGCACTCGAGGAGTCCACCAACTTTAGCGAATCCAACCCACAACCCTCCATGGTTGACCTGCCACAACCTGAAGAGGTTGTTGATTTTGTTCATTCCCAGCCTCTTCCACTGGACCGTCTTGATGAATCTTCATCAGCATCCTCCCTACCTTCTCTATTGAACCCACCTCAGCTTAAACTGAAGCCATTGCTTAAAAATCTGAAATATGAGTTCCTAGGACCTAAAAATATGCACCCTGTGATTATTAGTGCTGATTTTTAAGGTCCTTAAGAACAACAAGGAGGAAATTGGTTGGACCATCCATGACCTTAGGGGGATCGAGCCATCTTATTGTAATCATTGTATTTTCATCGAAGATGGATCCCGCCCTTCTCACGAGATGAAAAGGAGACTAAACCCAAATATGAGAGAAGTGGTCAAGAAGGAGATAATTAAGTGGCTCGATGCTAGGATTATATACCCAATCTCAGATAGTTAGTGGGTTAGCCCCATTCAGATTGTACCCAAGAAGATGGGAATAACCATTTCAACTAACGAGAAAGGGGAAACCTTCACCACTCGTTCAGCTTCTGTTTAGAGAGTCTATATTGACTATAGGAAGCTGAACATAGCCACTAAAAAGGATCACTTTCCCTTGCCATTCATCGATCAAATCCTTGAAAGGTTAGCTGGGCAAAACTACTTTTGCTTCTTGGATGGTTATTCAGGATATAACCAAGTCCCTATCCATCCTGAAGACCAGGAAAAGATAACCTTCACATGTCCCTATGGAACCTTTGCATTCTGTAGAATGCCATTCAGGCTTTGCAATGCACCTGCAACTTTTCAAAGGTGCATGCTGGCCATCTTTTTTGACATGGTGGGAGATTGTCTTGAGGTGTTCATGGATGATTTCTCCATTTTCAGAGATTCTTTTGAGTCCTGCCTAGCTAACCTGGAATTGATCCTTCAGAGATGCATCAAGACACGGCTGGTCCTTAGCTGGGAAAATAGCCACTTTATGAGTTAGGAAGGCATTCTCCTGGGTCATGTGGTCTCTGGTCAAGGTATTGAGGTTGATAAAGCTAAGGTAGATGCTATCTTGAGACTTCCTCCACCCACATC
Organism: Thalassia testudinum; assembly: GCA_037157565.1. Taxonomy (NCBI): domain Eukaryota; kingdom Viridiplantae; phylum Streptophyta; class Magnoliopsida; order Alismatales; family Hydrocharitaceae; genus Thalassia; species Thalassia testudinum. The sequence continues at coordinate 29,520,556 of JAZHRO010000073.1, forward strand.
CATAAAATAGATCTGCTCTTTCCTTGGACATGTTGGATTTTATAGAAGATTCATTAAGAACTTCTCAAAGGTTGCTCGGCCCTTGAGTAACCTTCTGGCCAAAGATAGGCCGTTTGAGTTCAACAAATCATGTCACAAGGCATTTGATTTATTAAAAATGACAGTCACCTGTGCCCCGGTGTTGCAACCATCGGTCTGGACAACCCCATTTGAGATTATGGTTGACGCATCTGATTATACCATCAAAGTTGTCTTGGGTTAGAAGATTGAGAAAAAGCTCTCTGTGATCTATTACGCTAGTAAGACTTTAGACGAGGCCCAGAGGAACTACACCGTTATTGAAAAAGAATTGTTAGCTGTAGTTTTCGCTTTAGAAAAATTCAAGGCTTATCTTTTAGGTTCTCGTGTCATCATTTATACCGACCACTCGGCCTTGAAACATCTCTTGGCCAAAAAGGATGCCAAACCCTAGCTTATTTACTGGATTCTACTGCTTTAAGAATTTGATCTTGAAATCAGGGATAAAGTCAAGGCACAAAATGTAGTGGTAGATCACCTCTCGAGAATCCTAATTGATTCTCCTCATCTGGATGTCCCGATCTCTAATACTTTTCCAGATGTGACTATCCTTACAGTCTCGGGTATCCAAATCCCTTGGTTTGTGGATATCATCAATTATTTGGCCGTTGGTCAAATCCCCCAGGATTGGACTAAACAACAACGGGATGGACTTGTGTCTGAGGCCAAATATTATTTTTGGGATGATCTCGAGCTGTACCGCATTGGCGTAGACCAGATTATTCGTCGATGCCTCCCAGAAATTTAGTCCATAGCATACTTGAGTTCTGCCACACATCTGCATATGGTGGACACTTTTCTAGGAAAAAGACGGCAACAAAAATCTTACAATCTGGATTCTATTGGCCATCATTATTTAAGGACGCCCAGGAATTCTCAAAGTCATGCACCCGATGCCAAACACTTGGGAACATGGCTAAGAGAGATATGATGCCCTTGAACCCAATACTTTTCATCAAAATTTTCTACATTTGGGGCATCGACTTTATGGGACCCTTCCCTCCATTTGGACATTCTAGTCATTGTTAATTATGTGTCCAAATGGATTGAAGCAATTCCCACCCAGACCAACGACCACAATGTGGTCGTCGATTTTGTGAAGAAAAATATCTTCAATCGGTTCGAGGTTTCTCAGACAATTATTAGTGAAGGTGGCACACATTTCACTCATGCCCATTTTGGGAATTTACTGGGGAAATACGGGGTGAATCATAGGATTTCCACACCTTACCACCCCCTGACGAACGGACAGGCCGAGGTCTCTAATCGGGAGATCAAAAACATTTTGCAGAAAATCGTTAGGCCTGATAGGAAGGATTAGACCTAAAAGCTAGATGATGCCCTTTGGGCCTACCGTACAGCATATAAAATGCCTATTGGTGTGTCTCTGTTCCGTCTGGTATTTGGTAAGGCTTGTCACTTACCCATATAACTTGAACACTAGGCATTTTGGGCCATCAGGAAATGTAATTTTGACCTAGAGTTGGCCAGGAAAACTAGGAAACTTGAACTATTTGAGTTGGAGGAGCTTTGAAATGATGCTTATGAAAATGCCAGAATCTATAAGACAAGGACGAAAGCTCTCCATAACCAGATGATTTCACGTAAGAGCTTTGAGCCAAACCAGAAGGTCTGGCTTTTCGATTCTTGATTAAAGCTTTTCCCTAGCAAACTTACGTCTAAGTGGGATGGCTTGTTCATTATTGAGCGGATTTTCCCTAACGGGGCTATTGAAATCTCTCACCCAAAGACGAGTAATATCTTCAAGGTCAATAGTCAGCTTCTGAAACCCTTTATTGACCATATGCTCCCTGAACCCATCTTGAACAAGGTTGCTCTTACCTTACATTAACCACCGTGGGCCGATCATCGCCTAGCTGAAGGCACTAAACTCAGCACGTGTAAAGACTGTTCCGAGCTGACCAGAATCTCATGAAAACCAGGTGCTATTCTTCCATTTCTACTCTCCTACATGCTTTCATTTTTAACAATGAGGACATTGCATTAGCTAAGCATGGGGGGGTACATATTTCTTATGAATCTTTTTGTCAGTCGTAACAGTAATTTCCTATTTTACATCTTAAAAAAAAAAGAATTATGAGACGAGAACTTATGCATTAGGAGTTGCAAACTATAGGAATTGATACTTTGGGACCTGAATACTTAAACTTTTCAGGTCTTTGGGCTTAATTAGCCTGGGTGTCCACCCAAATGTGGACTTAGTCTCGAGTCCTCGCCAAATAATCTTATCTTAAATTGGTAAATAATTTGGGATGATAAGTATGCGACTTATCAACCTACCCTCTGATTTGAGGGGATTTTAAGTCTGAGCATCTACACACTTTTTGCACTGACTCACTTTTCAGAGGTTTTCTCGAAAATTGGGTAGCTAATGAACTATCTAGGGTGGTATGGCTGGCAAGTTGTCAGTGGTAACAACTCATCAGTCGGTTGTCTAGAGCCCAGCCACAAGACCATTTTTGTCGTACTACCTTTAGGTAAATCATAAATCAGGGAAACCACCTACTTAAAAAAAAGAAGAAAAAAAAAAATAGAGGAGAAAATAAAAGAAAGAAAATAATAAAGCCACACTTCACCTCACAAGTGTGGTTGGCAAGTGGTAGTGAGTAACAGCTCATTGGCTGGTTGTCCAGAGCCCAACTCATAAAAATGCACAATAATTCCTAAAACACTTAAGGAAGAAGCGGGGAAGTAGAATAAACCGGGGAGATATACACTAGATTCGCCCTTATCTTGACCCCATAAATAAAAGAAGTAGGGAGAAAGCTACCAATTGAAAAGATAAACCTTTAGGTAAAGTCACCTAGGGTCGTAGAAACTCGAAGTCTGTTTCAACAGCTGCCTAGTGAGTCTTTCACTATTTTCACATGATGCTTAGCACTTAGAGTCCTTTTCGAGTCTTGGGCAGGTTGGGTAGCTGTAAAAAGTTATCCCGACACTCTCAAGCTCCAAAAAATCGAAAAAAAATAAGAAAAGAAGAAAAAAAAAACAAAAACATTGTATCTTCCCTTTTGAAATAAGGCGAGGGCTTGGACGGTCTGCATTCTGGTAGACACCCGAGCACTGTTGAGTTTTTGTAATTAGGTCCTAGGGTTGGGATTTTCTAAAGTAATCGACGAATTTTGCCTAAATAATCGAATCCTAATTCTACTATTCTAAATAGCATCTAGGTTAATTTTGCTAGGGACTAGCAAAAAGTAAGCGCGGGGGTATGATAAACATGCATAAATACATCATAAAATGCTTATTTACCATAGTTCCTAGGCTTAGCATTTCATATCATGATATAAATATTGCATAAACATCCATTGCATTGCATTTAGGATAGTTGTATATTATGTACATTAATTCTATCTTTTTACATGGCCAGGAGGCAGTGCGACATCCTTATTGGCTTTAGATGAAGAATCTGATCGTACGGATGGATTCAGAGCATTGATCGCAGTCCGTCAGTGAGAGAATCACCCCGATTAGAGCTCTCTGTAACACGCTCTACAAGAAGAAGAGGATGGACAGCCCAGATGGTGCCACGTGGCACCATCCAGGCTGCCCCACCTGAGCCAACAAATTGTCAGCAGCACCCCGCACAAGGACAAGCATGCTTTGCTCTCAGCCGTGCGATACTGCATCCGACGGTCGTGGGCACGTAGCCTCAAATCTGGAAGCGTGACACAACACAACCCTCAGCGCAGCGGTGGGCGCCTCAGCTCGCAACGCACGGGCATGGGTTCAACTCTCCCAAGTGCCACCGATTAGCCACAGAAGTGAAGTGACTCAAATTCAACTGCCCGATCACGGGTGAGCAGTCAAGATGAGGCTACGTGGACGCACAACCGAGTGTGGATGCTGCACGTGACTGTCGATGCTCCTTGAGAACGTGCCATCTCACGCGTGTAATCAGGGGCACTCATTTAAGATGATCGGATGCTCTCTCGACCGTCAAATCTTCTTGAAGGCGCGATATGCATGTGTTTGAATCCACGAGGGCGTGAACTAAGGATGCTTCCCAGCCGCACGATGACGGATCTAATGGTGGAGATCTCTTCAAGCAGATAGTTGCGGATGTGAGCGGTGGACATGGAATTTACAACGATAGAAAAGTGGGCCTTTAGTGACACTTGCACCTGTCACTAAATGGCCTACACAGTGCGTGCGCCAGCCAAGGCATTGAAGAGGCGCGGATCTTTTGGCGACGGCTTGAGCGGCCTTTAGTGACGCCTGTAGCTGTCGCTGAATGACTGTGCTTGGGATGCTTCTCCTCCGATCACTATATAAACACCCCTGCACCCCCCATTTCTCTTCATCTCTACCTAGTCTACTCCAACCAACTCCTAAGTTCTAGCAAGCCTACCAATGCTCTATTAGAGCTTACTCTCAAGCTCCTCCAAGGCTCTAGAGAGAGCTTGTCCCAAGCCTGGGATGCTCCTCTAGAGTAGAAAACCAAATAGTTTTCCCTCCCCTCATCCACATTCATGGAGCATCCCATGGCCGTCCTGTCACCACCCTTTAGGAAGAAGATCCTCACCGCGACGTCGTCTTGCCCCATCCTTCGTTCTCTGACTCCATCCTCCTTCGTCCTGCTCCTTACCACCTTCCTCCAGGCGATGTTAGAGCAAGTCATCCTCCAAGCGACCGTCAAGGGAGATTTCTCTCACCACATTCTATCTTTTTATGCTTTCGAAGTGTAACAAACATTCGTTTATAAATAGATGAATGTTTCTCTCTCTTTCTCTCTCTCTTATATTGTTGCAAGTAGATTAGCTAGAAGTCATCGATCTGATCTCTTGGTTACTAAGAAAACCAAAAATATTAGAAAAGATAAAAACAGCCAAAAATAAATAAAAGTGAAATGCTTATTTTTCAAAACCAAACATTCACCTCCCTATGTTCGACCCAGGACTGACTTTTTGAGTTTCGGTTATAAATTTTATTTGATAGACGCATTTTGCGAGCTATGACGATGGGTCATCCAAACCCCGATTTTCATTCGCGAAACACGCCCTCATCATTTTGGTAAAAATGACCAAAAACAAATAAAAGTGAAACACACATTTTTCAAAACCAAATGTTCTCCTCCCCGTGTTCAACCTGGGACTTACTTTTTGAGTTTTAGTTATAAATTTTAGTTGATAGACGAGTTTTGCGAGCTACGATGACATGTCCTCCAAACCCTGATTTTAATTCGCGAAACACGCCCTCATCAGGTGGATAATCACTAGGATCATTCTCTAGTGGTCGTGTCTCATGGGGAGAGTCTAAGTGATAACTTCTCAAATGGGATCCCTATTGTCATTGGTTTCTCAGAATTATTTTCATGATCATGGTTGTACAGGTAGGGATCAGAATCACTAGTAATAGTGTAGCTAAGCTGTCTAATTTCCTTGTTCAATTGTTGGCTATTCCTCAACATCTCTCCCATAGACTCCATTTCATTTTTTTGTTTTTGCATTTCTATCATAAAAGATGATGGGAACACCATCATGATCCATAACTAGCTCAATTTGATTTGATTAAGTCAGTAAATGCTCCTACATAGCCGCCAGAGAACCATAATTTATTACATAACCATTCTAAGAGAAAGACAAGAAATCAGGGTTAAAACTGTAGTTTTACCATCATATCATGAATGACGTGCAACCATGGGTTTTCTCAGGGGGTAATTAAGGGTCAAATGGTCCTAAAAGGCTAACAAGCGGGTTAGAATAGACAAAAAAGGGTTTTCGCGTGTTTTAAGAATTAAATGACTTTTGAAACCTTAAAAATAGATTCGCTTAATTAATTGAGATTCTGGTTAGGATAAAATTCACCTAAACCCTCTAAAACTCATAGAAAAAAATTCTTTAGGGTTTGGAACCTTCAATTTGACCATTAGAAATCGTCTTGACCCAAAACAGAGTCTTAGACAGAGATTTGCCCTAATTTAGGTTTTTCATAAATTACCCAATCAAACATGGTCAAAACCAAAATCTAACTTCACCATTAGATTCCTTAGGTCCAAATTAGGTATGTACCAAAATTTGGACCCAATCTGAGATTGTCTTGACCTAGTTTGTAACTTGGTTCTATCTGATTACATTTACACCCTTAACTTTCAAAATATTTATAAAAAGGCCCCTAACTTTGTTATCATTTTCACAAATAGGTCCCTTCTACCATTAATCCTTTTCCTACAAACTCCAGTGACCTAAAATTGGCAAGATCTCCTTAATTCCTTGATGAACTCCTTTCAAATTTGAAAGGGAAGTTCGTCAAGGAATTCCCTTCCTTTTGAGCCAATTCCCACACCCCAAAGCCTTTCCAATCTCTCATGCGAACGCATGAGAGATTCAGGTATCAAAAAATCCCATCTCCGATGAAGCTTTCCAATCTTGGGAAGCTTGCTTCCCAAGCTCAAAACTCCCTCTAAAGGTCTATAAAAAGACCTCCAGATAAAGCCATTCTTCCCACTCACGAATTCGGCCTTGAACACCTCAAATTCCTCTCCTCTTTCTTGGCCGAATCACTCCTCGACATCCGGCGACCCTCCCTGCCTCCGTTCACAATTCCAACAGTGGAGCTATCTCCCCCATCTTCTTCTACATCGAGCCGTACCTGCTGATGCCTCCTTCGCCGTCTTCCTCACCGTTTCTTATCCATCGGAGTATCCTCCTTCTTTGGTGCTGGCCATACCATAGCCGGTGTCATCTCCTCTCCCCTTCGTCCGCCACTGCTCTCAACCGACGCCTCATCTTCCACATGTCATTTCCGTGCATTGTTAACTCTGATTCAACCGCCGACTCGCCCTAATGCCCTCTGTCTTCCACCTCGCTAGCGTACCTCCAGCAAGCCCTAGCAGCTTCCATAGACTGCCAACCCAGCCGCTTCCAAACTCCACACCTCTACCTCGACCTCAGGAGTAAAAGCCCTAACTTAGGATGATTGCCCCTCCGAACGCCTCGCTGAACAAACCTACATCTGGTCACCCTCCGCGAGGTTGACAGACCTCATCACTTACGTCCACGCCATGATGAACTCCTCAACAAGTTCGCCATGCTCCGGTGATCGTTCCTACATGTTTTGACGTGGTCGAAAGGCCTTATTTGTGATTTCAGGTACCAGCCCCCTTCTGCCATTAGAGTCGAGCTTCGAGTAAGCTTCAAGCTTGCTCCAGGGTGCCTTCACTCCAGGTTTTAGCTCCAAGATGCATGGACTCATTACACCCACATGCCCAGGTCTCCAATTGAGGGAGATACCCTCAGCAGCTGACCCAATTGAGGAAGAGTTCGACTGCAGTTGCATGTGAAGAGAAGGGGGACAACATAGTCCCACATCAGAAGTGGTAGAGCAGTTGAAGTCGCATAAGAGGACAAAGTAATAGAGGCTTATCGCCTTGAATCACTTGGGAGGTGAGGGCCCCCGCACCCTCACTTGGCCTCGTCTATGACACTGACCTCGCGGATCTGGCCTGATCTGATTACTCGCCTAAGCCTGTACACTCGGTTGCAACCCAAGCCCGCAGCCCTGGACCTAGGTGCACTCTAGGTCTGAATACCCGATAACCCGGTCTTGTTGGAGGATCTAGGAGAGCGTGACCCAAGGAGAGAAAGAGAGGAGAGTCTGCGTGGGGTGGAGGGGAGGGCTTTGCTCTCTGGGAAGTTGGCTAACACTTAGCCAAAAATCTGAAGACCCTTCCCCCTCTATGTGAAGGAGAGTAAGAAGAACAGAGAAAGAAAGAAATGGAAGAGAAAGCAGCAAAAGGAGAGGAAGAGAAGAAGAGCCGTAGTAGAAGAAGAGTAGAGAAAGAAGAAGAATAAGAATAGAGAAAAAAGAAGAAGAATCAGAGCACTGTAGAATCAGTTGTTTAAGATGTCTGATCCTACCATCAGATGGCTGACTTGAGTTTATTTCATATATAACTATAGTTTCATTTGATATTATTGTAGGGCGTAATTTTTGATTCAAATCGCCGTTTTACTCCATTCTTTTTGCAGTCTGACACTTGATATCATTGCCACATTAATTTGAATCAATTTCTGATTATAATTTCTTATCTCTATTGTTTTAAATTGCAATTTTGAGAAGTGAATTCCTACTTGCACCCAACGAACGACCTCAGACTTTTTCGAGTATAAATTTTATCTATTTTTCATGAGATTTCAGCTATACTGCAGCGCAACGATTTAAAACCTGATCTCGAGCGAGCAACATTTTGGCACCTTTGCCGGGAAGCAACGCGCAATTCAGATCTCTTGAGTGCAATATCAGATTTGGTACTAACTTGCTCCATCTCTTTTGATTGTGATCTGCTTAGGGACTCATTAAAGGAAGATCAGCCCGCACATCAGCCACTCCAGGGGTAGGTAAAACACAAATCTAAATTTCTTCTAGGCCCTTGATTATGAAAAGTTAAAAAAGGAAAAAAATCAATTAGGACTACTTGCATTATATTCTTAGATTAATCATCAAGTTGCCTGCTTTGATACATTCTATTTAGACAACATTCAAACCCTAATTTATGCACCTACTTGAAGCTTAAAGGTATCTAGGGCTATCACCTTCTTGTTTTAGCCCTAGGTACCACATTTGGACAAATTAAATTGGACCAAACAAGGGCCAATTAAGGATTCCAGTTTAGGGTTTTAGAGACACACTTGCTTAATCAAGAATTGATCTTTCCAAACAAGGTGTGCCTAAGCCTTGATTGAATTGATCTATTAAAGCAAAACCTTAAAATTAAGCTCTTAAATTCATTTGAACACTAAAAGAGGGAGCTAAATTTCTCAAAGGACAATACAGGTGAAGTTGACCGACCTTGTTAGGCTAACCAATCTTCAAATTAGGTCACTTTGCACAAAAACACCTTAAAAGCTCAAGTGAAATCATAAAGCACCCCTGCTCTTAATTAAAACTGGTTGACTTAAGAGGTCAAGCCCCATTTTGGTCTACCTGGATCATCAGTGACAAGAGAGGTCGGGTGGGGGAAACCCTGTAACTCGTGGGGGTGTTCTACCGTGTAGGGGTCTTTGCGGGACTCTCCCTCTCTGGCTGCCTAGGTAATTCATAGATGGACAGCTTTTTGACTAAGGGGTATCATCCGCCTCGAACCTCTATAGTCATCCAAAAATTTTTTTGGGTCTTGATTGGGTCCATCACATTCTACCTCTCATCTACTCCATCGGTGCATGTTTGGGAGGAGGTTCTTAAGAACATCCTTGAGGCCTCCATTAGATATTCACTCGCGTCGAGGTTGAGCCTCGACTTCCGTGTTTGTGCAACAACCTGATCACATTGACATATCCTCTGATTCAGAACCTACTTCCCCTTCATCAGCTATGGATCACCAAGAAGAACAACCTAATCTTGAGCAGCAATTCCTTGATGTCCAAAATCGAATCAATGCCATCATCAGCCCACCGCTGTGTCCTCAAATGCAAGATCACTATAATCCTGCAACAATGGAGATCGAACAATGAATCAACATTCCCGTGGGAGGACTCGAGGTAGATCTCAAGCCGAGCATGCTTCATATGACCCCAAAATTTCATGGCTTGAACTCCAAGGATCCTTTCCAGCACATCAAAAACCTTAAACATTTGTCCTACACCTTTGTGGTAGATGTACAAAATTGGAAGGGATTACTTCTAAAGCTCTTCTCATTCTCTCTAGCTGACAAAGCCACGCACTAGTTTTAGACTCAACCACACATGATCAACACATGGGGGGAACTTCAAAATGCCTTACTACAAAAATTTTGCCCCATTGGTCATACCAACACAATGCGACACCAAATCACTCACTACTCCCAAGGAGCAGGAGAATCTCTACACGAAGCATGGGATTGCTTTTTGGATCTCATGTGTAAGTGCCCCCATCACGGAGTTCCGAAGTTGGAACAAGTCTAGTCCTTTTACCACAGACTCCATGAAGATACCAAGCTCTTTGTCAATGCAACTTGTGGTGGTAGCATCATGGGTCAACATGAAGACACGATCTAGGAAATTCTCGAAAACATGTGTGAGAACTCCCTAAACAATGAGTCATTGGGTGCGTACGACCGAATGTCCACCCGTGCATTGGCAAATAATCGGGGGGTACAAAAATCCTGAGGCCTTTCCGCATCCGTTGATCTGGAGTTGGTAGCCAGTCAATTGGACAAGGTCTCCATTATTGAGAAAATGGTGGACGACATCACTCGTCATCTACACAAATCCACCTCTGCACCACAAAACACACACACGCACCTGTCCATGGGAAGGGAGACTACACACAACATCTACCACTCCCTGGGGATGGATGCATATTCACCTCCATCTGATTATGGCTTCGGAGGCAACTCTGGGTTAGCCCACCTTAGTTGGGGGAACTCTGAACCCCCGTACCCTGATTATCTCAGAGCTCCTCAGACCTGTGAGGATCTTCACATCATCTAGAATAATCCTTTCTCCAACACTTACAACTCTGGATAGCGTAATCATCCTAACTTTTCGTGGTCGGGTAATAACCTGAATCTAAGACCTCAATTCCAACCCCGACCACAGGCTCCGCGACCTTATCAGCCTACCCAACCAAGGCCCACTCAAAACTTCCAACTTGGACCACCTAAAGAACATCATACATCTCTAATTCTCTAGACCTTGGTTGACATGCAAAAACATCACAAAGAGGAGATCTCTGAGTTACGAAATCAACTGGCCCAGCTGGCAAGTGCTCGCTAGCTTGGTGCACTTCCTTCTCAGCCTCTTCCAAACCCAAATAATGTGCTGAACCAGAGATGCATTATGAACCCAAATCAGGGCAAAGTTCACTTTGTTTATCAGGCCCCTTCTGCCCCATCACCTGATGGGATGGATGCTTCAACTTCCTACTATGGATTTCAGCAGCAAACACCTATTTTTCCCAACCAAAATCAGAACCAGGAGGGATTGAATTATGTTACTACCCGTAGTGGCAAAGCAACACAAGACCCACCTTATCCAAGCCACTCTCAGCCTGGTAATACAAACCCTAACCCTAGATTGGTCATCCATGACACACCTGTCCTAGATCAAGAGCCTGAACCAATTCTAGAGGAACCATCTAAGGTTCCATTTCCCGAGGCCTTGACCAAGGGAAAGAGGATAGCCAAACCCATGGCACCTGAGGAGGACCTGGTTAAGCTCTTTGAGCAGGTCCATATAAACATCCCCTTGATGGATGCGATACGCCACGTATTGGCTTATGCACGATTTCTGAAAAGATGTGTGTACACCTAAGCGTAAGCTGCGAACCAAAGGTAGGAACCCGATCATGTTGTTAGAGCAAGCCAGCTCTGTCATTTGAGAAAACTCCCGCCTAAGGCAAAAGACCCAGGCACCCCTCTGATCTTTTGTGCAATTGGTGATATGTAATTTGACCGAGCTTTATTGGACTTAAGAGCCTCCATAAATTTGATACCTACATCCCTACTAGACTACTTCGAGGAATCTGAGCTTAAACTGACAAAAATGACTTTGCAGCTAACCGACCGATTTATTAAATCACCAAAAGGAATTCTCGAGGATGTCATAGTTAGGGTACATGATTTCTATTTTCCAGTGGATTTTATTGTGTTAAACATGGATGTTCCTGAGAATGTGAAGAATACACTAATCATATTAAGGAGACCCTTTCTGGCCACTGCTAGGGCCAATATCAATTGCGAGGAGGGACAAATTGAATTAAAATTTGGGAGAAAGACACTGAAGATCAACATCTTTAAGGCCCAACAAGGAATTAATTGCAGAGTTATAGAACAAATTTGCAATATTGAGGCTATGGTTGACGACCTATGTATCGAGGAAAACCCGACTATTTCTGGTCAACCACAAGAAGATCAAAACACGCAATTAGAGGAGTCTGAACCTAACCTAGCCACACCCATAGTCCCTTCCTTTGCTCTTGACACCAACCCTAAACCACCTACTGCTGCTGACAACCCAGTTACGGAATTAAAGCCTCTTCCCGATCATCTCAAATACGTCTTTTTAGGTTCCAATCAGATGTTTCCTGTGATTATCAACTCCTGACTCACACCTGATCAGGAAACATTCCTACTTTCTATTCTCCAGCAGCATCGAAGAGCCATTGGATGGACTCTCGATGATCTGACTGGCATCAGCTCTTCATACTGCACACATCACATCTACATTGAAGAGGGCTCATGACCATCCCGTGAAATGCAGAGATGCCTAAATCCAAATCTACAGGGTGTTGTGAAAAAGGAGATCATCAAGTGGTTAGATGCAGGGATCATCTACACGATCTCCAACAGTCGGTGGGTGAGCCCAATCCAGGTTGTGCCTAAGAAGGCAGGGCTCACCGTCATCACGACTGAAACCAGAGAAACCATACCGACCCGTATTGCAAACTTGTGGAGAGTCTACATTGATTACAGAAGACTAAATTCCTCCACGAAGAAGGATCATTTCCCACTACCATTCATTGATCAGATCCTCAAGAAACTAGTGGGAAATCGATTCTTTTGCTTTTTGGATGGGTACTCCAGTTATAACCAAGTCGCAATCCATCCCAAGGACCAAGAGAAGACCACCTTCACCTGCCCCTTCAGAACATACACATTTCTAAGGATGTCGTTCGGTCTCTGCAATGCACCTGCTACTTTTTAGCAGTGCATGCTTGCTATATTCTCAGATATGGTAGGTGAATATCTTGAAGTCTTCATGGATGACTTCTTGATATTTGGTGAATCATTTAATGATTGCCTCCTGCACTTGGTCCAAATCCTCAGGTGGTGCATCAACGTGAACTTGGTTCTTTCCTCGGAAAAGAGCCACTTCATGGTACCTAAGGGAATTGTCTAGGGACATCTCATCTCTGAAAAAGGCATCCAGGTTGATTGAGCCAAGGTGAATTTGATTTCTAAACTCCCTTTTCCTAGCTCGGTCAAAGACATCCGATCCTTTCTAGTGCACGTCGGTTTTTACCGTCGATTCATTCCCGATTTCTGGAAAATCATGTGCCCCCTGACTAATCTTCTATCTAAGGATGTCCCCTTTGAAATCTCCAAGGAATGCACTCAGGCATTTGAGATCCTTCATGATTGAGTTACCCAAGCACCTATCCTGCAGTCCCCTGATTGGTCACAATCCTTTAAGATCATGTGCCATGCATCTGATTATGCTGTAGGTGCGGTACTTGGACAGAAAATAGATAGGAAACCTGTGGTCATCTACTACGCTAGCAAGACACTTGATGAGGCTCAGCGTAACTATACAGTTACTGAGAAAGAGCTGCTAGCCGTAGTATTTGGCCTGGAAAAATTCATTTCATATCTTTTGGGTTCCCGTGTTATCATATACTCATATCACACTACAGTGAGGCACCTCCTTGCAAAGAAGGATGCGGAACCTTGACTATTCCGCTGGAGCTTGCTGTTGCAAGAATTTAATCTTGAGATTCGTGATAAAGAAGGAAAATAGAATGTGGTAGCTGACCACTTATCTTGCCTTCCTTCTTATAGTATCGACCCTTTCAGACCCATCACAGAATACTTTCCCGATGAGCACCTCCTGACTATTAGTTGGGACTTCCTTGGTTTGCGGATTTAGTGAACTACTTGGCATCACATCAGACCCCATCCCATTGGCCAAAATCCATGAAAGACAAATTGCTTTCTGATGTCAAGTACTACATCTGGGAAGACCCGTACCTCTTCTGCATTGGTGCTGATCAGATCATCAGCAGTGCATCCCGGAAGAGAAAATTCAGGATATTTTGTCCTTCTGCTAAGACCAGGCCTGCAGCGGACACTTTTCCGAACATAAAACCACATCAAAAGTTCTCCAGTGTGGCTTTTATTGGCCCATTATTTTCAAAGTCGCATACGATCATCGTAAGGCAAGCACTTGTTGCCAAACCTTGGGCAACATGAGCCACCGTGATATGATGCCTTTACAGCCGATTCTTGTATGCGAAATTTTCGACATCTGGGGGATTGATTTCATGGGACCCTTCCCTGTTTCGGATGGCTTCGAATACATTATTCTTGCTATTGACTACATGTCCAAATGGATTAAAACCATTCTGACTCAAATCAATGATCATAAGGTGGTAATCAAATTCATTCATCAGAACATCTTTTCTTGATTCGAGATTCCATGTGCCATTATCTCTGATGGAGGGACCCATTTCACAAATGCTCAGTTCAGATCACTGATGACCAAGTACGAGGTGTTGCACCGAATCTCTACTCCTTATCACCCCCAAACCAATGGTTTAGCTAAGTTATCGAATTAGGAGATTAAGAAAATCCTTCAGGTCACGGTCTGGCCTAACAGGAAAGATTGGTCCTCCTGACTTTCGGAAGCCTTATGGGCTTATAGGACCGCCCACAAAACCTAATTAGGGATGTCTCCTTTCAGATTAGTGTACGAGAAGGCATGTCATATCCCAGTCGAGTTGGAGCACAAAGCCTATTGGGCTATACGGAAGTGTAATCTAGATCTTTCTGAGGTAGGAACCCACGGAAAGCTTCAAATGAGTGAGATCAATGAATTGCACAATGATGCATATGGGAACTCGCGAATTTACAAAGAGCAAGTTAAGGCCTTTCACGACAAGCACATATCCAGAAAGATCTTTCACCTTGGTTAGAAAGTCCTACTCTTTGATGCCAAACTCAAACTGTTCCTAGGAAAACTCAGATCAAAATGGGTTGGATCATATCTTACCAGATGAATTTTTGGAAATGGAGCCATTGAAATCAGTCAACCCAGCCTTGATTCAGAACCCTTTGTCATGAACGGTCAGTGACTTAAGCTGTTCATTGAACTCACCAATACAAACAGGGTTGAGGTATCTTTTGATCTCCATTCTCCCTGAATTCATTGTGCCCGGCTGATGGCGTTAAACTCAGTGCTTAACGGGAGGCAACCAATCATTTTGAAAAACCCGAAACCCTTCTTGACGCATCTTTTGCTGAATTCATATTGCACTTTAGGGTTCATCCATTAGAATAGCTGACTCCACCTCTGGTACCCATAGCCAAGCTTGAAATTGTTCGCATCACTCACCCCGACCCGGCCACCCACCTAAAATTTGTTCTAAATGTACAATCTAAGATAAACTTGAACCCACGTAATTTATAATGAGGACATTGCAAAACATAGGCATGGGGGGTATTAAAGTGCAAAACGCTGTGAGAATCACTTCACAAGAAAGGGTTTCATAAAAAATGAATCACATATTCCAAAAACCAAAAAAATTGAAAACAAAAGAACAAAAATGGGAGAAGGAAGGAAATTTTGAAAAATTAATTGCATATCATTTTTTAGGAGAAAAAGGGGAGGTGATAAAAATGTCAAAAAAGGAGCACAATTTGAAAAGAAAAAGAGATAGCCATTAGTAAAAGATTAAGGAATTGACTTAGTTCTTGACCAAATCAAAAAGAAATAAAATGAAAGACAAAAGTACTAAGAGATAAAAGAGATTAGTTTGAATGTTGATCTTAGGCCTCTTGGGCTTTGATTCTAGGCTTAAAAATTCAAGTATCCGCTAAGATCTAGATAATCCTCAATAGGTTAAGGAAAATGCGAAGCTTAAGTATTAGGTCTAAGGCTTAGGGATTCTTCAGCCTCATTATCTGACCTCTGGTTTGCAGGACTCGATAACCTAAGCACCCCAATCCACACACAGTCTGGCTCAGCACGCTTAATTATCAAAATCACGCAAATGTGTTAAATCTGTTATGAAAAAGTTACCTAGATTAGGAGCGACTGATCAACATAAGTTAATTTGGACGAGTTCTCGGCGTGGAGAGGCAGGAATTCCCCTTGAAGATGCGCAATAACATATCGATTCATCGGTGCTTATCTCCTAGGATATCTAAATATCCTACTAGGGGCATGTAAGCACCTTATGCTGGTTCAGATGCCATGGGCGACATTATCATGAAATGTCAATTGTTAGGGTCTAAATTTAGCTACAGAACGCCATGGGTGTGATTATCTCCAAATCTCAAAAGCCAGGGTTCTGGGGGTTGCCATGGGCGGTGCTATCCCGAAGCATCGATTGCCAGAGACCCTGCGAGGATTGATGGTGGGAACTAGGAATCTGATGCAGACCGTGCTGTAAAGCTAATCCAAAGCTAGAAATAAAAAGAAAAGAGAGAGAAAACACTCCAAAAATAAAGAAAAAATTCCTCTATCTCTCTCTTACAAAAATGCACTGCGAATTGAACCTGGGCTAAAACATGTTACAAGCATAGGTGCTTTAACCGTAGAGTTCAATGAACCTTAGGTTAGTTCCTGTGGCCTTAGAAACCTTCGCAGCGGACTGCGGCTAGAGCTGATCAGGTTTGGATCTTGGTTGGTACTTGAGTACCTTTAGGCCTATTATCGACATTCTGGCCTAATCTACAAAAGAAAGCACCCATCAGAGTTCTGAGCATAAAAATGCATGTGGTCTAGAATTTGAGTTAAATTCCTTGAGATTTTGGTAAGGGACAAGCAAAAGATAGGCATGGGGGTATGATGGGAACACCATCATGAGCCATAACTAGCTCAATTTGATCTGATTAAGTTAGTAAATGCTCCTACATAACCGCCAGAGAACCATAATTCATTGCATAATCATTCTAAGAGAAAGACAAGAAACTAGGGTTAAAACTACAATTTTAATATTATATCATGAATGCAGTACAACCACGGGTTTTAGCAAGGGGTAATTAAGGGTCAAATGGTCCTAAAAGGTTAACAAGTTGGTTAGAATAGACAGAAAAGAGATTTCACGTGTTTTGAGAATTAAATGACTTTTGAAACCCTAAAAACAGACTTGCTAAATTAACTAAGGTTCTGGTCAGGAAAAAATTCACCTAAACCCTCTAAAATTCATAAAAAATATTCTCTAGGGTTTGTAACCTTCAATTTGACCATCAGAACCCGTCTTGACCCAAAATAGAGTCTCAGATAGACATTTACCCTAATTAAGGTTTTTACATAAATTACCCAATCAAACATAGTCAAAACCAAAATTGAACTTTACCATTGATTCCTTAGGTCCAAATTAGGTTTGTACCAAAATTTGGACCCAATCTGAGATTGTCTTGACCAAGTTTGCAACTTGGTCCTATATTATTATATTTATGCCCTTAACTTTCAAAATATTTACAAAAAAGCCCCTAACTTTGTAATCATTTTCACAAATAGGTCCCTACCACCATTAATCCTATTCCTACAAACTCTGGTGACCTAAAATTAGCAAGATCTCCTTGATTCCTTGACGAATCCCTTTTAAATTTAAAAAGGAAGTTCATCAAGGAATTCCCTTCCTTTTGAGCCAATTCCCACACTCCAAAACCTTTCCAATCTTTTATGCGAATGCATGATAGATTTAGGTATCGAAAATCCCATCTCTGGCAAAGCTTTCCAAGCTTGGGAAGCTTGCTTCCCAAGCTCAAAACTCCCTTTAAAGGCCTATAAAAAGACCTCTAGATATAACTGTTCTTCCCATACTCGAATTCAGCCTTGAACACCTCAAATTTGTCTCCTCTTCCTTGACCGAATCACTCCTTGATGTCCAGCGACCCTTTCTGCCACCTTTTTACCTTCGTTCGCAATACCAGTGGCGGAGCTATCTCCCCCATCTTCTTTTGTGTCAAGCCGTACCAGTCGACACCCCCTGCACCATCTTCCTCGTCGTTTCTTATCCGCTGGAGCACCCTCCTTCTCCAGTGCTGGCCATACCACAACCTGCGCCATCTCCTCTCCCCTTTGTTTGCCACTGCTCTCAACCGATGCCTCATCTTCCACTTGTCATTTCTGTGCATTCGCAACTTCGATTCAACTACTGACTCGCCCTAATGCCCTCTGTCTTCCACCTCGCCGGCATACCTCTGGCGAGCCGTAGCAGTTCCACACACCACCAACCCGGCTGCTTCCGCACTCCACACCTCCACCTCAACCTCAAGAGCAAAAGTCCTAACTTTGTTAGGACGATTGCCCCTCTGAATGCCTCACTGAACAAACCCACATCCAGCCACCCTCCACAAAGTCGACAGATCTCATCACTTATGCCCACGCCACGCCGAACTCCTCTGCAAGTTCACCATGCTCTAGTGATCGTTCCTGCACATTTTGATGAGGCCGAAAGGCCTTACTTGTGATTTCAGGTACCAGGCCCCCTCTGCCATTAGAGCCGATATTCGAGCAAGCTCCAAGCTTGCTCCAAGGTGCCTTCACTCCAGGTCTTAGCTCCAGGCTGTGCGGACTCGTTACATGCACATGCCAATGTCTCCAATTGAGAGAGATACCCTCCACAGCTGACCCAATTGAGGAAGAGTTCCACTGCAGCTGCATGCGAAGGGAAGGGGGCCAACATAGTCCCACATCGGAAGTGGCAAAGCAGTTGAAGTTGCATAAGAGGAAAAAGTGATAGAGGCTTATCGCCTCGAATCACTTGGGGGGTGAGGTTCCCCACACTCTCACTCGACCTCATCTGCAACACTGACCCTGTGGATCTAGTCTGCTCTGATTACTCGCCTAAGCCTGTACACTCCTCGGTTGTGTCCCACACCTGCAGCCCTAGACCCAAGTGCACTCTAGGTCCGAATACCCGATAACTCGATACTATTGGAGGCTCTGGGAGAGCGTGACCCAAGGAGAGAAAGAGAGGAGAGTCTACGTGGGGTAGAGGGGAGGGTTTTGCTCTCTAGGAAGTTGGCTAACACTTAGCAAAAAATCTGAAGACCCTTCCCCCTCTATGCGAAGGAGAGTAAGAAGAGTAGAGAAAGAAAGAAATGGAAGAGAGAGCAGCAAAAGGAGAGGAAGAGAAGAAGAGCCGCAGCAAAAGAAGACTAGAGAAAGAAGAAGAAGAACAAGATGAGAGAAAAAAGAAGAATCAGAGCATTGTAGAATCAGACGTTTAAGATGTCTGATCCTACCATCAGACGGCTGACTTGAGTTTATTTCATATATAACTATTTAGTTTCATTTGATGTTATTGTAGGGAGTAATTGGTGATTCAAATCACCATTTTACTCCATTCTTTTTGCAATCTAACACTTGATATAATTGCCACATTATTTTGAATCAATTTCTAATTATAATTTCTTATCTCTATTGTTTTAAATTGCAATTTTGAGAAGTGAATTCCTACTTGCTCCCAGCGAATGACCTCAAACTTTTTCAAGTATAAATTTTATCTGTTTTTCATGAGATTTCAACTATACTACAACGCAACGATTTAAAACTTGAACTCGAGCGAGCAACTAAAGAGGAGAGGCTACTACGATCAGATTGGCTAGTATAGTCAATCTCAAGCTCTAGTTGCCTAGGGGTATCGGTCCAACCTCAATAAGGAAAATCATGAAGGGTGGGAGGGTTGGGTGTTTGCATAGTAGTGGGGATTCCATGGGTGGAAAATCTTGCTCCTAGGCTCTGCTCAAAAGTGAGAGCTATCAGGACAGTACTCCCAGGATAGGAATATGATTGATCCCATGAATTGTCATTGTACCCATCAAAGGATGGATACGCTCAGGGCATGGGATCCTAGTTAAAAGATGGGAAGTATTGACTCTGATAATCTGAATTATGGGAGTAAGGGTGATCCATTTCTTTAAGCCAAACAGGTTTAACTCTCTTAGGATTTAGAAGAAATCAAAAAAAGCAGAAACTTCCTAGAGAGTTCTACCACTGTCAAAACAAATGCAAATACGGTGGGATCTATTTTTAGTAGATTCTAGGTCTTAGAATTAAGTGTTTAGTTGGTGGCCAAACAAGTTTTGCAAGAATTACACTTCCTAGGCCGACCTTTGTTGGTGCCTACAACCTACTCGCAAGGGATGGAAGTCTCGAATCGAGCCCACACACGAGGAACCCAAGTAACTTGGTGGATAGGCTTGTTGATTTCCGACTTACTTCCCTTGTGGTGCAAAAGAGGAGAGGTAGAAATTTATCTAGTGACCTTATGTGTGATGTGCACAGTGTCTCAGGTGTGCAACACACGTTCGCATTTTGAATTTTGAAATCTCGTAATCAAATCCCTTTGCATGAAATTTAAAGTCACTGATTTTAAGGTCCAACCTCTTAACAGTCCCAATTTCTTAAAGTGACCGATGACTTAATTAGATTCAAACACTTTGGTGGTCTTGAATTTAAGTCCAATGCAGATGCATGACAGGTAATTGATGCTTAAGAGAAGATGTACCTTACTCCAGCTTTCTTCGTGTAAGGATGTATGCGATGTAGAAATATAAGCTAGATGCTGCTCATTCAATCCTAAATGGTTGCCCTATTGATATGTAACTTCTAGCAAGCAGTTTGAATATTTTTTTTTTTATATTTTTTTAATAAGCAAACAAACCTAATCTAACTAACTAACTAACATGAAGTTCAAATAATTCAAATAAACCTATAATCTCAATAAAATGGGAATACGCTCCCGATAAGATCCTTTCGCATACAAGAGTGATAAGAAATAAAAAGCACTGGGAACACATTCCCAAAAATGCCTAACAAGGGTCCATAAGATAGAAACTAAATGTCTAATGTCCATTTAGCCTAATCTAAATCTAAAGGAGGCAAACAGGTATTCAGCGCCAATCCTCCTTCCTTGAACGTGGAATCAAGGCCCAAGTGCTCCTATTGCTACCCTCTAGGTGGCATCAAGGTCCACCAAAAATATCATCTTCGCCATGCATGCCCGTCGTGTTCGTCATTTGATTCGTGAAAACAAAGAGAACCAATGTCAATAATTCAGAAAAGCTTTTAAAATAGCATAAAAATAATATAAATTTCCCAAAAAAATTAATAGGTGTGTTTCCTCCCAGGCAATAGCGCCATTTAAAAGAGAAATCTTTGTTTTCGATAAAAATTTTAACATAAAATGACGTGTCGTTATAGTTCGTTGCTTGGTAGAAAATCGCTTTTCAAAACATTTAATTATTTAAAATCTAACCACAAAAATAGTTAGGTCATCTTCACAGGGAGGAATTAGCCTATTGGACTAGTGCATAGTGCTTCGTTTATTCAGGAATCTCAACGGGTGTGCACATTACTTAGTGCAACTCATTTTCTCACATAAATGCTTGTTTTAATCAATTAATCATGAATGTAGGTATTTATATGTAAAATTACCACAATATAATATTCTATTAAAAAATGATCTTGGTAATGGTAATCATTGTAAATACTGATTTCCAATAAAACATTCTTTATTTGCGATAATCAATGTGGCATGCTCTTATCTAATTCATAAGATACTCAACCAGAAGTAATTTATCAAGAATAGAGGGAAATTCATGCAAATTCACCTTAATATATTAATTTGGTAAATAAATGAATAGGAAAGCTTGCAATGGCATTTTTCGTAAATACTAATTGGATGGAAATAGAGGTTTTTGCCTCTCTCCTTCATGCGCACGTGTGGGTCGACAGCGACACAACTGCCTACGGCAGAGGTGTGTTGTGATGAGGGCTTCGAGATGGTAGTGACAGGGCATTGAGAGGTGGTCAGAGTTGGCCGACCGGTGGAGGAGAAGCTCGCTGGCGGCGAGTAGTGCATGCACGTGTGTGGACTATTGTGGTTCGCGTGGAGGCGTGGAAGCGGTTGGCGTACTGTATGGAGAACCCTGATGGTGTTGTAGTGGAGAATGGGTGGCCGGAGATGGCCAGTCGGCGAATAGATGGTTGCAAGCTTTGGGTTCTTCTTGCGTGAAGAGTTGCAGAGGGCATGTGGAAAGGACGAAGAGGAAGAAGAAGTAGGGGTGGGGGTGGGTTTGGATGCTGTGGTGGTGTGCGGGCAGCACGCGCACAGCTGTGGCATGATGGTGGCTGTGGTGGCGTTGCACGCACGCAAGGATGGTGGCGCGATGGCGCATGTGCAAGGGTGTGCAAGGGAACGATGGTGGAGAAGGTGAAGAAGGAGAAAATGAAGAGGAAGGAGAAGATGGATGGCTGAGGGGGGTTATGTGCAGTGGTGTTGTGGCTGCACGCTGTCACTGTGCAACTAACGAGAGGGAGAGATAGAAGAGGTGCAGCATGCCTAAACCATGGTGCTCGCAAGGTCCACGGTGCATGTAGTGTCCACGGTGGAGGAAGGAGATCCTCGTCAGGGGGCGAAGATGGCCGATCCCATGAATGCCAGTCTGCCTCCTTTTAAAAATATTCTTCATCTGTTTCCTTCTGCCGTAAGCTTCTCTAACCACTCGCGGAGATCGCGAGTGGTTGGAACAAAAGGATAAGTCTGGTGGTGACATAGCAGACATCTGACCAACACTCTAGACGTCTTAAAAAATGTAGAAGAGGAGTTTGTGATGGCGATTCCCAGACGTTCGACCTTGTCTCCTAGACGTCTTATAGACACAAAAATGGACGTCTGAACTCTTTCACCTAGCTTGCTTTCATCAAATCAATTATGTTACCTTATCATATGTTATTAAGTGTAAAATTGATGCATAAAATTATATGCAGACTAAGATGAATTGCCATATAACTCCTAATTAATTAACAAATAAGAATAACTAATTAGAGAGTACTTAGACTGAATAATGATCCACTAAGGTGGACTTATCACCTTTGCTTTTCGAAGGATGCCCTTTGGTCTCTACAATGCACCGATGACTTTTCAATGATATATGCTTGCGGTATTTTCAGATCTGGTTTGTGGATGTCCGGAAGTCTTTATGGATGACTTCTCTATTTTTGGAGATTCTTTTGACCTTTGTCTTCGGAATCTTGCCCTCCAAAAATGCATAGAAGTTAATCTCTTCCTTAGTTGGGAAAAAAGTCATTTCATGGTCCAAGAAGGTATTGTCTTGGGCCATGTTATTTCTAAAAAAGGAATTGTGGTAGATAGAGCAAAAATTGATGCCATCTCTAAGTTCCCACTGCCCACTACTATGAAATAGATCTGCTCTTTTTTAGGGCATGTGGGTTTCTACTACCGTTTCATTAAAAATTTTTCCCAAGTCTCCAAGCCCTTAAGTCAGTTACTCACTAAAGACTAGCCATTCAATTTTAATGCCAAATGCTTGGAGAGTTTCTCTAGGTTGAAGAAGGATGTTACAGAGGCACCAATTTCACAGTGACCTAACTGGAATTGTCCCTTTGAACTTATGATTGATGCCTCTGATTTTCTTGTGGGGGCCGTTCTAGGGCAAAGAATTAACAAGAAGCCCGTTGTGATCTATTATGCTAGCAAAACCCTTGATGACGTACAATGGAATTACATGGTTACTGAAGAACTTCTTGCCATTGTATTTTCCCTAGAAAAATTTCGATCTTATCGTTTGGGGTCACATGTCACTGTATATACCGACTACTCAGCACTCAAATATTTGCTGACAAAAAAAGAAGCGAAATCTTGCCTTATCCGTTGGATCTTGCTACTCTAGGAATTTGACCTGGAAATAAAGGATAAGGAAGGATCGCAAAATGTAGTGGCCGATGATCTCTCTCGTCTTATGACGAATGACATGATGACCCCCTTATTAATTCCCTAATGAAAGCATTTTAGCTACCAACACCTCCCTTGGTTTGCACCCATTGCAAACTATCTAGCAATAGAACGAATCCCCTCTGATTGGCCACAAACCGAAAGGGATAAGTTCTTTGCTAACATTAAATACTATGTTTGGGAGGAGCCCAACCTTTTCCGCATTTGTGCCGATCAGGTCATTAGACAATGTGTCTCTAATTTAGAAATCCATGATATTTTGACACACTGCCATTCAATGGCCTGTGGCAGACATTTTTCGGGCAAGAAAACTGCAGCTAAGATACTTAATTCTGGTTTCTTCTGGCCCAACCTGCACAAAGATGCTCATTCTTTCGTTCGATCTTGTGTGCATTGCCAAAACATCGTCAACATGACTCGGAAGGATATGATTCCCCTTAATCCAATCTTAGAGGTTGAAATTTTCGATGTATGGGGCATCAGCTACATGAGACTATTCATCAACTTTGGTGGGTATATATATATACTAGTCACAGTTGACTATGTATTTAAATGGATTGAAGCAATACCCACCCACACCAATGATCATCATGTAGTTGTCGAATTCATTAAGAAAAATATTTTCTCAAGATTTGGTATTCCGAAGGCCATTATCAGTGACGGAGGATCACACTTCACTCACAATTCTATCACCTTCTTTCTAAATATGGGGTTAATCACAAAATTTCTGCACCATATCATCCCCAAACAAATGGCCAAGTTGAAGTTTCTAATTGGGAAATCAACAATATTTTACAAAAGATGGTTAGGCCCAATCGTAAAGATTGGTTCACCAAGTTGGATGATGCTTTATGGGCCTACCGTACTACTTTCAAAACCCCGCTCGGCATGTCTCCATTCCGTCTGATTTTTGGGAAGGCATGTCATCTCCCGGTAGAACTTGAACATAGGGCTTTCTGGGCAATAATGCAATTAAATATCGATTTATCTGATGCTAGTATTCACAGAAAATTACAATTAACTAAATTGGAGGAATTACGTAACTTTTCTTATGAAAACATGTGGATTTATAAAGGCCGAACAAAGAAATTTCATGATAAACACATTGTTCAAAAGCATTTTGACGTCAATCAATGCATTTGACTCTTCGATGCAAGATTACGTATTTTTCCCGACAAGTTAAAATCAAAATGGAGTCGCCCCTTTATTGTCCTAAAAACATATCCTTGTGGCGCTGTTGATCTTTTTGATCCAA
Source organism: Thalassia testudinum (assembly GCA_037157565.1). Lineage (NCBI taxonomy): Eukaryota > Viridiplantae > Streptophyta > Magnoliopsida > Alismatales > Hydrocharitaceae > Thalassia > Thalassia testudinum. The sequence goes on from JAZHRO010000073.1 coordinate 29,545,319, forward strand.
AAACTAATACAAGTTTTCAAGTCAATGGCCAACATTTAAAATCCTATTTGGATCATGCCTCGAATCTTCCTTCAGAATCTTTTGATTTAACCGACCCGACCACAGCTGATCACTGATACACACTACGCCTAGTTGAATGGCATAAAAGATAGCACTGGATGGGAGGTAACCCATCATTTTTCCTACTTTCTTTTTCTTTCTGTTTTCTAGGTTTTGACTATCCTAAACCCGACTGCCTTTCACTAAGGTGATCCCTCTTTCCCTCTTAATGCATGAGGACATTGCATATCTTAAGCATGGGGGGATGTTTTTAAAATTTTGATGATCAATTTATAATTTTCAAAACCTAAAAACATGCATTTTTCTTTAGTCATTTTATTTTATTTTCTTGCATGCATACCCAAAAAAATAAAAATGTTGAAAACTTTTTGAGGAAAATTTTGAAATCGGGACTAAAGTTGAAAACTCACTTTTGGTACAATGAGATTTTATCTTTAACAAACTAGGGATAAGGATACTAATTTGATCATTAGAATTTTAGGGTCAATTTATAGACTAGATCAGATATCCTTCTCTAAAATTTTACTTGAACTCATGATAGTTCAGGTGACTTGATCCTCTTTTGTAATATGGAAAGTGCCTGGCTTAGTTTCTGATTCAAAAACTTGCATTTCATGTAAAACTTCCTATGTCAAATTTTACACACAAGCCAACAGCTAAAAACAACTAAAAATTAGAAAAACCCCCTTATTTGGCCTTAGTAAAAGTCTGAAGCAGATCATTGGTTTCAATTCCCACCATCGAGAAGGAGGAAAATGCCTCCTTTGAGGACGCGATGTCAACATGTTACCACCTCAGCGCTGCTCCATATCTATATTTCATATCTTTAGACGGAGCATTAAAGTGCATTTTTGCAGCTCAAGTGTCTTGGATGGTGCTCTACCTATACTGTCGAAGCAAGAGCTTGAGTTTGCTTGGAGCGCCCCTTTACATGGCATTGTGTTTTGGGGTTGTGAGCTCCTGGGTGGTGTCATGGACAGTGCTATCTCGAAGTACTGGCACCAGAGCCCCCTCGAGGATTGGTAATGGGAATGATGATCCCAACACATCTGTGGTAAGACTGAGCTAAAAATAAGCATGGGGGAGAGAAAAAAATGTTTTAAACAAAAAAAACCACGCCCTTAAAAATGTTGGCTTTTTAGAAGCATAGACACAAGGTTTTAAAGGTTATTGCAAGTTGCGAATTAGATTCAAGTTTTAGAAAAATCCTAAAAATAGAAAATTCAAGTCATCTGAATTAACAAGGAGTTAATCTATGAAGTTTTTTGGAGGATATGTTGATCCCATTCTTGTCTAGTTTTTGGATCCGAAAAATAAATTCCGATGTTTATCTTTAATAAATCCCGTATCTCTTGTGTTTAGATCAACCAAGGTCCCGTAATCTCTTTTTCATCAAAAGTTGAAAAAATTAGATTTCCCCAAAATTATATTTTGTGAAATTAAAGTTTTGCTAAGAGACTAGTAAAAGATAAGCATGGGGGGTGTGATGAACACTAGTTTATCATCATTCTTATGCATTAAAACAAACCTAGCTCTTAGGATTTTGCTCTGCAAATGGATTTTTGGGTTGTATTTTGGCATCAATTAGGTTAGGCATGCATTGCATTTTTTATTATGTTTTTAATATGTTTCTTGGAGTGTTAGGGGCAAACAGATTGATAGACCCCCAAAATCCTGGCACTCTTGAAGGCAACTAATGAAGAGGAAGCTCAATCAGGCTAGGACTCAGCTAATTACAGCTCATCATGGCTGGATACCAGCTCCCTTGGACTAGGGTTAGCTCCATTTAGCTCCATTCAACTCATCTTAGCTGAATGGTAGCTCAGGGCAGCTCATCTCAACTCAACCTAGCTTAAGCCAGCTCAGATCCAGCTCAACTTAGTTGAGTCTAGCTCATCTTAGCTCCCATCGGTTCACTGGGAGCTCTAGCTAGCTCAACTAAGTTGACAGGAGTCCATCTCAGCTCAGCCCCAGCTCATTCCAGCTCCACCCAGCTCATGGCAGTTGGACTCCATGCTAGCTAAGCTACTACTTGTCAACTAGTAGCTTAGCTAGCTCTAGAGTTCTCATCTGAGGTAGTTCCAACTTAACCTAGCACTAGCTAGGTTGAGTCCAGCTCAACTTAGCTCAACTACCCAAGCCTAGATACTAGCATAAGAACTAGGTAGCTTAGCTAAGTAGTTGAGCTCCCCATGAAGCTGCCTCATTAGATTCAGCTCTAAATGTAGCAACCACTAGCTCCAGATTTACTTTCTCCAGCTCCTCCTTCATGAAACCCTAGCTCCACCACCTCTACTCTACTAGGTCAGGTAGCTTAGCTAGCTTAGCTAAGCTCCCAACTAGCTCCACCTCCATGGCCATGCACCTTTTCTCCCTTAACCATAACTAACCCTAACCTAACCTAACCCATCCCCTTTTGGTGCCAACCCACACTAACTACCACCAATCACACCCCTTCATGTTGGCACCAAAAAACACCACATGCATCCCCTCATTTTGGCACTAACATGTGCCTAAATCCTAACCCTACACATCACCACTTAAAGCCATCCCTACCACCCACTTAACCCCTTCTAGAAACCCTCCTTTGGCACCAACCTTAAGTCGCCTTAACTACCCTAAACTACACCTTAGTTGGCGCCAAAATACACCACCCACACCCTCTCATTTTGGAGCCACATATATCTACCTTTAATCCCATAACCACCACCACATGGAGCCATCCTAACCCTTCCTAAAACCCACGCCACTTAACCCACATAAACCCTCCTATAGTTGGCACCAAAACACCTAACCACACCCCCACATACCCCTTAAGTTGGCACCAATGAAGCCTAGCCATCCATCTCCTAACTACCACCTTATGATCTAATCTTAGCCCTATAACACACTAATCTATCCCTTAACCCTACTGATGGGAGACTCATCATGATCTCTAATTAACTAGTCTTTCTAGTTAATTAGCTAAGGATATGAGTATATATGGGTTAATTATAAAATAAGGGATATATAGTGAAGGACCTTAAAATAAGTTAAAAATGATATTTTATCAGTCAATTAATATTATTAACAATTTAATTAATAATTGGACTTGAGATCATATTAATCATTCCTTTAATTAATAAGTTAATTAACTTAAGCATAATATATACCTAAGTATATAATAACTTAAGTAACTTTACCTAATTTAATAAATTAACCTAAAAGGGTCAAAAATGTAAATTCAAGGTTTAAACATAATAATTACCTTATTTATAATCATATATAAAACGTTGAAAAAGATCTAAGTTAAAATAAACCTTTAAAACCTGAGTTTACATTTAGGTCCTTATTATTCATTTCAATCGGGTCCTTAATTTTCATATAGGTCCTTAGGTTTCATCGCACAAAGGTCCCTATCTTCTTCTTCTTCTTCCTTCAGCCGGTTGGACGGCTGACGACAGAGGGTGTTTCCATCGCTCGATCACCGCACATCCGACATCATTCCACCTTCTCCAAGCTCTTGGAGCTTGTGCTCACCATTCCATTCTTATCCATCGGTCTGGATGATTCTTTAATCCTAATTTTAGGTGGGAGTTAACCTCACCATCGTCGGAGATGATGCCGGTGGTTAACCTCCCCTAGCTTCTCCTTCGTCCAGACACCGTCGCCCTCTTCATCACCGTAAACTATAAATAAACCCCACCCCCTCGATTTCTGTAAGTTGGCACCCTTCCCTCTTCTATCACTGAGTTGACCTAATAGGCTATTCATCTACAACTCTGACGATCTTCCACATCAATCTCCGACTTCCTCCATTCATCCTGATCAGCTTAGGAACTTCACCGAGGTCAGCCACGCCTCTAGACAAAGGCAACGACCAAGGAGATCCTCTGCTCCATCCAAATTCACCTGTCGGAGATCTTCCTCATACCCTCTGATTTCGTCCTCCATCATGAGTCATCGACGGAGTCCCTTTGACCCCTTCATCCAGGTAACAGTAGATAGGAGTAGTAGTCTAGGTAGTTAGTTAGTTAGTTTAGCTTAATGTCAAATTTCTGAGATCGTCTTCTTCGACTCCGGCGAGCTCCTTGAGCTAGCTGGAGCTCTTGTTTTGTCTTTTGAATTCGCAGATCACCTTCTTCTAACACTCATGACATTTCTAAATCATTTAAACATTAATTATATCACTGATTCACCTAAATCGTATACACCTTCAACAACTATTGTCACTGTCCATGGCAGCAGTAGCTGAGCTTAGATTCACATTCATCGAATCCTCCATCATCAACTCATCACTAAAGGATCCTAATTATCATCTTAATTTCATTAAATACTATACATAACTTAAAAACCTAATTCTATTTAAGCTCCTGAGCTCGCTGTCAATGGTGGCTCAGGAGTAGTTAAAACTTAAAATTAATTAAGTATTTATGATTGCAATTACATTTCGACTTGTCTCAACCACTTATTTGAGTGGGAGACCAAGTCCTGAGCCTCAACCACTAAAATCTATTAAACTTGAATTTCACTGATTAATCATTCATGTAACGAATTAATGATGAATTAAATGTGATTCTGAGGTTCCTTGCAACCTCAGGTTCCTTTTCAAATAAAAAATGGCAAAAATTCACCATTCAGAACGTAATTTGAATTTTTCTGGACTCACCGGAGCTTCGGCGAGCCAATTTTGAGCTTCAACCTATAGAATTTGTTGAGAAGCTCTAGAGTGACTTAATGTTGATCATCGATTTGTTTGATGATGTTTATTTGGGATTTTAACATCTGGAGCTGCACATTAGGTTTCATTTTCTCCAACTCCGATGAAGATGGAGAAGCCTGACAGAAGACCAAAAGCCACACTTGATGGGTCAAAAAGCTTCAGTGCAATGCACTGAAGCCATTCATGGCTTTAAATCACATCAACAACCTTTCAATTTCTCTGACGAACAAGGCACTCTTAGAGTTCAGGCAATGAGCCTGGAACCCTAGTTTTCAAGGCCAATTCATCTATTTAAGAAGTTGAATGATTTCCTGAGGTTGTTAGGATTCTATTCTAGGCTCCAATTACTTGTAAAAAGGCTTAAATTAGAAAGTAAATTTTTAAGTTTTTCAGTCAAACCTGAGAAGGAAATTCTGATTTTGTGCTCGATCTGAGAAATTGAGGAGTTAGAATTGTTTCTAAGATTTTGTTGAATGATTTTAGAGAGATTTTATTGAGCTCAGACTATGTAATTTGTTGGAATTAACAACCTACCAGTTTGGGTTGTTTTCAAACCCAAACTGATAGCAGTGACATTTGGATGAGATTTGATTTCAAATCCTGCTCAGATTAATTTGTAACAACCCTTAGAACTTGTTGAAATCAATTAGAAATGTTCTTAAGTGTCTGTTCACTTAATCAGAGTTGAAAATTTTATTCTCTGAAGCTTTCAGAGAAACTTGAGGCTTCTCTGCAATTTCAGAAGCTTTAAGAGCTTCAGGATCCACTTCTATAGATGCGGAATTACCTGTAAAGTTAGCTCAGACCTTTAGTTAAGCTAGAGAAGCCATTATGTTGACACAGTAAGCATAATCTCTATTTCCAGGCAGTTAAAACTTGTAGGAACCCCCTAACTTCGCCTTTCAAATCAAAGAGGAAAACATCCTCTAAACCTAAAATGGACCCTGTAATCATGTAGAGCCACCTTAGAGCTTTCCATCAAGCTTTGAATCGCTTGATTTGGAGCTCTAAGTTGGGAGAAATCTTCACTTGAAGTTGGGTTTGGAGGGAGAAAACAATGTCCCACATCGGAAGTTGTAGAGCGTGCGCCTTTGTATAAAAGGATTTTGTGTTTAATGCTCACCAGTCGTCAAGCGCTCAGCGCAAACTGAACCTCTGACCATTCTAAGCATAGTGTGTGTGTGTGTGTGCCAGCATGTGCGCTTGCGGGTGTGCGCCTGAGTGGGCGTATGTGCGATGTGGCCCTAGGAGGGCGAGGCTTGGGAGGCTGTTGGGTCGGTTCAGGTTGAGAAAGAAAAAAAAAATCAAAAATAAACTGTAATCAAATTAGGCGAGGACCGAGTAGGGTCGGTCCCACCCTCACAAAAGTGTTGTTTATCCTCGAAAGGACCTCGCCGCAAACCTTAAACCAATTTTTGGTTGAAGGAAAAACCTGGTTTAGGTGGAAGGAATGAAGGAAAGAAAGAGCTGAGGAGGCTAAATGTTGAAGGAGAAGCTAAGGGCTGAAGGAAGCAGGTGTTGGAGAAGCTAAGGAAAGGTAAAAGAAAACAAGGGAAAGAAAATAAGGGAGAAAGGAGAAGAGCAGACAGGCGCTAAGGAAAATGAAGAAGAAGAATAAGGGAGAAGAAGAAGGCAGGAAGAGAAGAGAAAGAAGAGAACAAAGAGCTCGGGAGAATAAGAGAGAAAGAGAAAAATAAATGTAAATAGAATAAAAAGAAAAAGATAAAAGAAGAAGCTAAAGAAGCGATAAAAGAAAGAAAGGAAGAAAGGCTGAAGAGAAAATAAGAGTTACTTTTGTTATATTTTTAATTTTTCCTGCTTTTAATTGTAATAAGGCATATGTTGAATGTATAAACTCTTATTTACCTTTAATCATTTGAAATAAATGTTGTAAATGAAATTTCATATGGGATTTTCCATGTTACTTCAAATTAAATCAATTTTGCAAAATTCATGTTCTAAAGCTAGCTTAGTTATACCTCCTATACTTGTAAGAAAAATAAAAGTTAATTAGTGAATTTAGAATGAATTATACCTCCCAGTGAATGACCTACACTCAACCAGTTAAAAAATTCTAAAATGTTAGGTTAATTCAACCCTATACTACTAAATGACATAATTTTGAATTAAACTAAGTGACTTTCCTCTACTCATAAATAAGTAAAATTAAGTTAATTAACTGAGTTGAGGTGAGAAACGACCATTTTAATGGCGCCGTTGCAGGGGTGGCAATCCCTTAATTCATTCAAATTTAGTTGGTTTAATGGTCTAATTAGGAGGTATTTGTAATTATATTTCTGTTTTTAATGATTTTTGTTCTAATTAGTTGTGTTTTGTTTTATTTTTATTTTGTTTTCTATCTTCTTTTCAGGTTTACCTTTGCGAGTGATCTCAGGAGAAGGCGAGATTTTGTTGCTATTTTTCTTTTTGTAAGTATTTCTAGTCTTAGCCTTTTGAATTGTTGCATTAAGAAAAATTAAAAAAATACAAAAATACATCCTAGCAGCAGCATATAATAGGCATACACTCTTAGGAGTGTATTTCCTGCTAGTATATTTTTGTGAATCTGACTCGGGAAATTTTCTTTACTGCTTTTCTTGCATCAGCGAGAAAACAAGAGAAAAACCACGTAGATCCTTATCTTTTGAGATTTAAAAAGACCACATATTTTGTTGGAAAAGACTTGAAAAGAGGCCATTGTATTTTAGTTGATATATTTTTGAAAGAAATTAACTAAAAAGAGGAAGTTAAAAATTGTGACTAAATCTGATTGCAGAATGCATGCGGGTTTTTCTATCGCAATCGTCTGTTGCATGCTATCGCGTACACAGCGCGATCGCTAGAGTCACATGAGTCTATTTTTCTATCTCTCCTCTTTGCACCTCTTAGGGCTTTGGTCGAAGATCAACAAGTCTGTCTCACTACTAGAGCCCCAGGGAGCCAGTAGTGAGCAGTCTCGATCCTATACCTTAGACCTTTGAGCCTTAAGGATACGCACGTGCGTAGACACAGCTTAGGATGCGTATTTTGATACTGTTATTCTATTTGTTTTCGTCAAATTACTTTTGCGTATCATCAAAACCCACGTCTTTACGCTGTTTTGCGGGTTTTTGTGCCGTTGTTTTTTGGTGGTGTGTGTGTGCACTTGCACTTTTTTTTTTGTTTTATGGATGGGAGGCAATCCTTGCATCCGCCTCTTGCACCATCTTTGACAGGTGATCCTAGGCCTATTGCAGATAAGCAACCAATGGTTTTCCCATCTGATCCATCTACTTCTATGGATCAGTTGCAGAATCAAAATCCCAAGATCCCTTCCTCTTCTGGTCAGGGGGAGATGCAGCCTTTTGATGTTCATGAGGCACTTTTGAACTAGAATCTTAGGATGCTTGAGCAGGCTAGACAAATTAATCTATTAATAGTAGCCTTAAATAATTTGCAGACTCTTCAAACCCATCCTCCACCTCAACCTGAGGTAGGTTTTGATATCCCTGATTTACCGATCAATCATCCAAGGCCTCTACTTAGAGATTACTACAACCCATCTAATGCACAAGTAGAGACTAATGTTAGGATACCTATTGGGGAAAATGATCCTGAATTAAAGCTGAATATCATTGGTCTAATCCCTCACTTTCATGGATTTGCATCCGAGGATCCACTCCAACATATAGAAGATCTAAAGAATTTATCTCAAACTCTTGGACCTCAAAATCAAAATACGGAAATCCTACTTATGAAAGTGTTCTCTTTTAGCCTTAAAGACAAAGCTGCTTATTGGTATAGAACTATTGCAAGACCAATCTCAACTTGGGCTGAACTCGAATCTGCTTTTCTAAAGAAATTCTTTCCAATTGGTTGAACTAATGCTTTAAGGCGAGCTATTACTACTTTCAATCAAAATCAAGGAGAACCAATTCATGATGCATGGGAACATTTTCATGAATTGCAAAGGAAATGCCTACATCATGACATCCCTTGTTGGCAACTCATGCACATCTTCTAATATGGTTTACAAGAGGGCATTCGCAATCTAGTCGATGCCGCTTGTGGAGGGAACTTCCTAAATCGCGATGTAGAATCTGCCTCAGAATTATTTGAAGGGATGGCGGAAAACTCGATCAACAATGCATCAATGTCGCAATTTACGCGGGGCGCAAACACGAATCATCAGAATCCTCACAAGGGCATTCACGAGATCGGTAACCCGTCCAGTTCAAAGGATTTAGAGATAATTGCAGAGAAACTAGACAAAGTCGATATCGTAGCAAAGCATCTCGACGAGGTCAGAAATACGATGAAGACTCTTACGCCTCTACTTGCTATGAAGCCCGCGCATCTACCTGTCTCGCAAATTCCCGCAGGGAGGGAATTTGTGAATAATCTGGATTCTAGAGATCCATCTTCCTTGGGTTTTCTATCTACTCCTTCACCAACTCAAGGAGGGACCTTTGTCCCACAATCTTACCCACCCTTTTCCCTACCCTTATCTTTTGCAGAAAACATGCCTTATCCTCTAGATTTAAATGCCATTCAGGGATACACACCAAGATCAAACCCATATTCGAATTCCTATAATCCTGGATGGTGTAATCACCCTAATTTCTCTTGGTCTAACCATACACAAAGACCATCATATTCGACTCAGACCAGGCAAAACCTGCCTACATTGTCTTTTCAGCAACACAATGCGAGGCCATTTTACGTGGGTTCGCAAAACCCTGTAGGGCCAAATAGAGATTCACAGTTAGACCAGATTTTAAAAGCTGTAACTGAGAGCCAGCGACAAAATGCTAAGGGTCTTGTTGAAGTCCAACGACAATGTTCGGAAGAATTGGCTGATCTTAGGGGTCAAATCACGCAGTTAGCTGAATCTCATCAGCTAGGGGCCTTTCCATCCCAGCCAATTCCAAACCCTAGGAATATCTAGCAAAGACAACACCCGGTAGTTCAAAATCCTAATCAGGGACATGTCCATCTTAATCAATTACCCCTGAATCCAAATCTAAATCCAAATCTAGATCCACCTATTTCTAATCGTGATTTTGAATATCCAAATCAACACCAATCAAATTTGAATCAACCGTTAATCAATAATCTATCTTTCCAAAGTACACAAGCATCTTCTTCTTCATCAGCTTCTCATGCAGGTATTAACTCTGTTACAACCTGCCGTGGAACTTCCACTAGGGATCCAGTTTATCCAAGGAACCTATCCCAAGACCCTAGTACATCTAGATCAACCCCTGTTTCTACACATGAAAGAGGTGTAGAACCCGATCCTGCAATTCCCGCTAATTCGCGAGATCAGGGAAATACCTCAGTAGTATAGGAAATCCACGTCCCATTCCCAGAAGCTTTGAAGAAGACTAGGAAACAAAAATAACCTATTACATTAGATGAAGATTTGATTAAGATTTTTGAACAGGTACACATTAATAACGCACTCCTAGATGCTATCAAACACATTCTGACTTACACAAGATTTCTTAAGGAATTGTGTACTCCTAAGCGTAAGCCGAAGAAAGGAAGCACTATTGTACTTTCAGAGCATGTGAGCTCTATTATTTCAAGTACGCTTCCTTTAAAAAAGAAAGACCTAGGATCTCCATTTATTTCCTGTATAATTGGTGGTTAGTGTTTTGATAGAGTTCTCCTAGATTTAGGAGCTTCTATTAACCTCATTCCTTTCTCTTTGGTAAAACACTTTAAAATAGAAAACCTTAAGTCTACCAATGTGACTTTAAAATTAGCTGATAGATCTATTAAGTCACATAAAGGAATGTTGGAGGATGTTATTGTGAGAGTTCGAGATTTTTACTTCCCTGTAGATTTTATTGTTCTTGCTATGGAAGTACCCGAATACATTAGCCACACCCCAATTATTTTAGGGAGACCCTTTTTGGCTACTGCAAAAGCCAACATTGATTTTGAATCAGCAAAGATAGAATTGAAATTTGGGGAGAAGACAATTAAGTTAGATATATTTAGAGGTCAAGTTATCATTCTTTTTATACAGAGTCACATTATCGCTCATTTTGGGGTATCTTATGCTATCATTTCTGACGAAGGTTCCCATTTTATTAATGCCCAGTTTATAACTTTACATAGAAAATATGGGGTTACACATCATATTTCTACACCTTGTCATCCCCAGACTAATGGGCAAACTGAGGTCTCTAATCGGGAACTCAAAAAGATCCTTCAAATGACAATCCGACCTGATAGGAAGGATTGGTCTTCCCAGTTAGATGAGGCTTTGTGGGCTTATAGAACTGCCCACAAAACACCAATAAGCATGTCACCATACAGACTTGTTTACGGGAAACCCTGTCATCTTCCTGTAGAAATTGAACACAAGGCATATTGGGCAATTAAAACCTGTAATTTAGACCTCGCGAAGGCTAGTGAAAATCGTAGGTTGCAGCTTAGAGAACTTGAGGAATTACATCATGATTCCTATGAGAGTTCAGAGCTGTGTAAGGAGAAACTTAAAGCCTTCCACGACAAATTCATTTCCTGCAAATCTTTTACACCTAGTCAGAAGGTGTTGTTATTTGATGCCCGTTTGAAGCTCTTTCCTAGTAAACTTAGGTCTAAATGGCAAGGGCCATTTATTGTACTCAGAGTCTTCGACAATGAAGCTGTCAAAATCACTGAACCCAACAAGGATCAACCCTTCAAAGTCAATGGTCAACGTTTAAAACCTTTCTTGGAATCACATCCTTTGGGTCTTGTTAGAGAATGTTACATGCTCCACTAGGATTTTTGTCTTACCATCTATCCACTATATCTGTACATAATTGTTTCCTATTTTTACTTTTTGATTTTCTTCTACACTTACTCTGATCTTTCACTTCATATTACACTGATTACCTTCATTTAGTTTGACTGACCACTCTGACCTTTGGTCAAACTTGAAATCATCTGCACAGAGATCTTTGATCTCCTCTATTCGACTCCTTCCATCACCCTATACTAAATGAAGTGTAATATCTTTTCACCCTTCTTACAATGAGGACATTGTAAAATCTTGGCTTGGGGGGGTGTTGAAGTGAAATTTTCACTTTAAGTGTGTGTAAATAAACAGAAAAATAAAAAAAACATAAAATTAAATATCCACAAAATTTTAAAAAATAGAAATTCCAAAAATGATAAAAATTTTAAAAATAAAAAAATTCATAAAAATTTGAAAATTTTTTAAATTCATAAAAATTAGAAAACCTTATAAACATAAAAATAAAAATATATAAATACAAAAAAAATCTGAAAAATGAAAATTCATAAAAATAATAAGAGGGGTATATTCATCTTTAATAAAGAAGAAAAGAAGAAAAAAAAAATATATTTATTATAATTAAGAAGCTTCATTTTCTTTTAGGTCAAAAACTAAAAACGTATATAGAATATATTTAGAGTATTTAAGAGCATTCAATTCTTAGATTTTTACTTAAACATTTTGTAAAAACACACTTTTGTTTTTAAAATTTTTAACAAGATTTTATTTGAATTAGGAATCTTTAAATCTTTTAAAGTTTTGTTTTTCTATTCTTACCATGAATTAAGAAACTAAGTGTATTAAGATTTAAACTTAAGTTTTGGGGTTAAATTATAACTTTCTAATCAATTAGATTAAGTAATCCTTTTTCTTTTTAAAATTTGATTTTATCAAAAAGTTAAGTAAAAAGGTCAGATATTCAGAGTTAATTAAATAGAGAGTTAGTAGAATTTCAGTTTACAAGTCTTACAGGCTAAAAATAAATAACTAGACTTGGTAAATTTGTCTTGACGGATCCTATAGGAGGAAACTAAGAATTTAAAGAACTTGAGAGTGAAGGGCTTTGTTGTCCAAGCTCTGGTTTGAGAGCTAAGTAACCTAAACATCTAAATTCACACACATAGAATTGTCTTGTTGGCATCTGAGATCACAAAAACACAGAGGTTAAGAGATCGGTTTTGAATCCTCTTTAGTCCAAGGATTTCCACGGGATGGTTCTTGAAAGGGTGAAGGATGTGCCACTCACCTAAAAAAAGGATTTGGAGAATTATGTTAGTAAGAAAAATGAGAAGGGGGGAATAAAAAAAAGAAAGAAGAGAAAAACAATAATAAAACAACCTGCAGTTAAGTGCCTTGTTACAAATGGGTGCTTATGCAGTTTTTCCATAATAAAATAAAGCATCTCAATACAAATGGATGCTACCCTTCCTTCCATCAAATAAAAAGAACACCTCGCTACAAATGGGTGTTCTAACTTATAGAAAAATTGAAAAAAATATGGAGATAAAAATATTAGGAAGAAGAGACCTAGTGGTCCATCGGGGAGATATACATAAAAAGTGTTGAACTCGAGATAGAAAACTAGTGAGGTGAAAGCAACCAAACCTGAGTAAGGCCAAGCCAAAGGCTTGAATTGGAATAATTGGGATTGGAAATTTATATCTTAAGATATGGATTTTTGCAACTTTGGATGCCTTTAGGACAATGCACTTCACTAAGCACAGATGTTTTAAAATCATAGCTATTGAACCTTGGTATTGAGTAGTGAAGCCTAAGAAATCAGGTTTTGAAGATTTTAAGTTGAGACCTAAAGGAGAAGAATTGATAGAATCCTAGGTCTAGAAGTTGTTTTTAGTCCTGTAGGCTAGGAAATTAGTGTTTTACTACTCTAATTTTGATTAATAATGAGTATCTGGTTAAGTTGCTTAAACTTATATTGATAAAAGTCAAATATCATAAACAAAGGATTAACTTAAATCTATTGAGTTTTTGAGTTAAAATTCAATTCCCAATTCTTAAGTTTTGTTTCCTTAAAACACTTTGTATTTTAATTTGAGTTAAGAATAGTTACATAGGAATAAGAGATTTTTGAGAATTCTAATTCTGAATAAAATTCTTGTTAACAACATTGTTTTAAGTGTGTTTTGAAAATGTTATAAGTATAAGTCTAAGTAAGAAAATTTTCAGAAGTGCTCTGTATATTAATCATTTAGATTAAACTTAAAATTTTTCTGACCTAAGCTTTCCTCTACATAGTTGTTATTTATATTGATTTAGAACCAAGTGCTTTAAATCATCATATCTTTAGTTAATTTTGCTAGGGACTAGAAAAACTTTGGCTTGGGGGTATGATGAGAGACTCATCATGATCTCTACTTACCCCTAATTAACTAGTCTTCCTAGTTAATTAGTTAAGGATATGAGTATATATGGGTTAATTATAAAATAAGGGATATATAGTGAAGGACCTTAAAATAAGTTAAAAATGATATTTTATCATTCAATTAATATTATTAACAATTTAATTAATAATTGGACTCGAGATCTTATTAATCAATCCTATAATTAATAAGTTAATTAACTTAAGCATAATATATACCTAAGTATATAATAACTTAAGTAACTTTACCTAATTTAATAAATTAACCTAAAAAGGTCAAAAATGTACATTCAAGGTTTAAACATAATAATTACCTTATTTATAATCAAATATAAAAAGTTGAGAAAGATCTAAGTTAAAATAAACCTTTAAAACCTGAGTTTACATTTAGGTCCTTATTATTCATTTCAATCAGGTCCTTAATTTTCATATAGGTCCTTATGTTTCATCACACAAAGGTCCCTATCTTCATCTTCTTCTTCTTCTTCTTACTTCAGCCGGTTGGACAGCTGACGACAGAGGGTGTTTCCACTGCTCGATCATCGCACATCCGACGTCGTTCCACCTTCTCCAAGCTCTTGGAGCATGTGCTCACCATTCCATTGTCATCCATCAGTCTAGATGATTCTTTAATCCTAATTTTAGGTGGGAGTTAACCTCACCATCATCGAAGATGGTGCCGGTGGTTAACCTCCCCTAGCTTCTCCATCGTCCAGACACCGCCACCCTCCTCATCACCGTCAACTATAAATAGACCCCCACCCCCTCGATTTCTGTAAGTTGGCTCCCTTCCCTCTTCTATCACTGAGCTGACCCAATAGGCTATTCGTCTACAACTCCGGTGATCTTCCACATCAATCTCCGACTTCCTCCATTCATCTTAATCAGCTTAGGAACTTCACCGAGGTCAGCCGCGTCTCTGGACAAAGGCGACGACCAAGGAGATCCTCTGCTCCATCCAAATTTGCCCACCGGAGATCTTCCTCATACCCTCTGATTTCGTCCTCCATCATGAGCCATCAACGGAGTCCCTTTGATCCCTTCGTCCAGGTAACAGTAGGTAGGAGTAGGAGTAGTAGTCTAGGTAGTTAGTTAGTTAGTTTAGCTTAATATCAGATTTCTGAGATCGTCTTCTTTGACTCCGGCGAGCTCCTTGAGCTTGTTGGAGCTCTTGTTTTGTCTTTTGAATTCGCAGATCACCTTCTTCTATCACTTATGACATTTCTAAATCATTTAAACATTAATTATATCACTGATTCACCTAAATCGTATACACCTTCAATAGCTATTGTCGCTGTCCATGGCAGCAGTAGCTGAGCTTAGATTCACATTCATCGAATCCTCCATCATCAACTCATCACTAAAGGATCCTAATTATCATCTTAATTTGATTAAATACTATACATAACTTAAAAACCTAATTCTATTTAAGCTCCTGAGCTCGTTGTCAATGGAGGCTCAGGAGTAGATAAAACTTAAAATTAATTAAGTAGTTATGATTGCAATTACATTTCGACTTGTCTCAACCACTTATTTAAGTGGGAGACCAAGTCCTGAGCCTCAACCACTAAAATCTATTAAACTTGAATTTCACTGATTAATCATTCATGCAACGAATTAATGATGAATTAAATGTGATTCTGAGGTTCCTTGCAACCTCAGGATCCTTTTCAAATCAAAAATGGCAAAAATTCACCATTTAGATCGTAATTTGAATTTTTCTGGACTCACCGAAGCTCCGGCGAGCCAATTTTGGGTTTCAGCCTATAGAATTTGTTGAGAAGTTCCAAATTGACTTGATGTTGATCATTGATTTGTTTGATGGTGTTTATTTGGGATTTTAACATCTGGAGCTGCACATTAGCTTTCATCTTCTCCAACTCCGGCAGAGTTGGAGAAGCCTAACAGAAGACCAAAAGCCAGACTTGATGGGTCTAAAAGCTTCAGTGCATTGCAATGAAGCCATTCATGACTTTAAATCACATCAACAACCTTTCAATTTCTCTAACGAACAAGGCACTTTTAGAGTTCAGGCGATGAGCCTGGAACCCTAGTTTTCAAGGCCAACTCATCTGTTTAAGAAGTTGAACGATTTCCTGAGGTTGTTAGGATTCTATTCTAGGCTCCAATTACTTGTAAAAAGGCTTAAATCAGAAAGTCAATTTTTAAGCTTTTCAGTCAAACCTGAGAAGGAAATTCTGATTCTAAACTCGATCTGAGGAATTGAGGAGTTAGAATTGTTTCTGAGATTTTGTTGAATGATTTTAGAGAGATTTTATTAAGCTCAGACTTGTTAATCTGTTGGAATTAAGAGCCTACAAATTTGGGTTATTTTCGAACCCAAACTGATGGCAGTGACATTTGGATGAGATTTGATTTCAAATCCTGCCCAGATTAATTTGTAACAACCCTTAGAACTTGTTGAAATCAATTAGAAATGTTCTTAAGTGTCTGTTCACTTAATTAGAGTTGAAAATTTTGTTCTCTTAAGCTTTCAGAGAAGCTTGAGGCTTCTCTGTGATTCCAGAAGCTTCAAGAGCTTCAGGAACCACTTCTTTAGATGTGAAATTACTTGCAGAGTTAGCTTAGACCTTTAGTTAAGCTAGAAAATCCATTCTGTAGACACAGTAAGAATAATCTCTATTTCCAGGCAGTTAAAACCTATAGGAACCCCCTAACTTCGCCTTTCAAATCAAAGAGGAAAACATCCTCTAAACCTAAAATTGACCCTATAATCTTGTAGAGTTGCCTTAGAGCTTTCCATCAAGCTTTGAATCACTTGATTTGGAGCTCTGAGTAGGGAGAAACCTTCACTTGAAGTTGGGTCTGGAGGGGGAAAACAATGTCCCACATCGGAAGTTGTAGAGCATGCGCCTTCGTATAAAGGATTTTGTGTTTAATGCTCACCAGTCGTCAAGCACTCAGAGCGAACTAAACCTCTGACCATTCTGAGCATAGTGTGTGTGTGTGCGGGTATGTGTGCTTGCAGGTGTGTGCCCGAGTGGGCGTATGTGCGATGTGGCCCTGGGAGGGCGAGTCCTGGGAGGCAGTTGGGCCGGTTCGGCTTGAGAAAGAAAAAAAAAACCACAAATAAATTTTAATCAAATTAGGCGAGGACCGAGTAGGGTCTGGTCCCACCCTCACAAGGGTGCTGTGTATCCTCGAAAGGACCTTGACGCAAACCTTAAACCAATTTTTGGTTGAAGGAAAAACCTGGTTCAGCTGGAAGGAATGAAGCAAAGAAAGTGCTGAGGAGGCTAAGTGTTGAAGGAGAAGCTAAGGGCTGAAGGAAGCAGGTGTTGGAGAAGTTAAGGAAAGGTAAAATAAAACAAGGGAAAGAAAACAAGGGAGAAAGGAGAAGAGCAGACAGGCGCTAAGGAAAGTGAAGAAGAAGAAGAAGGTAGGAAGAGAAGAGAAAGAAGAGAAGAAAGAAAGAGCTTGGGAGAATAAGAGAGAAAGAGAAAAATAAAAGTAAATAGAATAAAAGGAAAAAGATAAGAGAAGAAGAAGCTAAAGAAGAGATAAAATAAAGAGAGGAAGAAAGGCTGAAGAGAAAATAAGAGTTACTTTTGTTATATTTTTAATTTTTCCTGCTTTTAATTGTAATAAGGCATATGTTGAATGTATAAACTCTTATTTGCCTTTAATCATTTGAAATAAATGTTGTAAATGAAATTTCATATGGGATTTTCCATGTTACTTCAAATTAAATCAATTTTGCAAAATTCATGTTCTAAAACTAGCTTAGTTATACCTCCTATACTTGTAAGAAAAATAAAAGTTAATTAGTGAATTTAGAATGAATTATACCTCCCAGCGAATGACCTGCACTCAACCAGTTAAAAAATTCTAAAATGTTAGGTTAATTTGACCCTATACTACTAAATGACAAAATTTTGAGTTAACCTAAGTGACTTTTCTCTACTCATAATTTAGTAAAATTAACTTAATTAACCGAGTTAAGGTGAGAAACGACCACCTACCCTACATAGAGTTGGCGCGAACTCTTCCACCTACCATAACCACCACCTCATACACCTTTCTACCTCCACGCCAACCTTCATCCACCATCCATCAACCAACTTCCACATCCTAGCCTTCCATCACACCACCTTTCCTTTAACCCTAGTTAGCTACCCTTACCCCCTACCACTCCTATATATACTCATAACCACAACCATTAACATCCACCTTTGGTTGCATTATTTTCCTCTATATTCTACCCTATAGCTCACGGCCAAGAGATAAGGGGAAGAAGAAGATTAAGGGGACACTCTGTCTCCTTGGTGCCTTCCCCTATTCTCTTCTCTCTTGTGTCCACACCAGCCAAAGGAAAAAGCCAGGCAAGGAAGACCTTTGGAGGAGGTCTTGAGGGTGGTATACGCCTACCCTTGGAGGAGCTTTTGAGGTTGAAACCATCCACCTGTGGAGGAGCTAAGGCATGCCCCATCTAGGGCTTGCCAGGAGGAGGACATACCTTGAAGGAGCAATTCAAGGAGAAGGAGAAGGAGGAATCCTTTTCAACTAAGGGAGCAACCATAGTTGGAGCAAGGACCTTTCCTTCATCATCATCATCAAGAGGATATTGAGTTTTTATTTTGTTGTTTTTTTTTCTATTTAGTAGAAGCATTCCTCTACTTGTAAAACAATATCGTCCTTTAGTAAAATTTTACCTTAAATTTTTGTTGCATTTCTAGTTGTATCTTTTTATTTTTTCTTAGTGAGCACCCATTCTCTCTCTAATTACTTTAGGTCTTCATGTACCTAGAGTGAGCTTAGAAAGAGAACTTGCTTGTCATTTAGGTTTTAGTTTCAACAACTTAGGTGTAGTCGCCTTCTCACTTTAATTTTGCAATCGCTCCCGTTGTATCAAAAACCCAAAAAAATCTCATATTCCAAAAGTACAAAAAGAAAGGTGATTTCCAATTTCAAGTAGGAGATTTATAACTACAAAATTGCCTCCTTGGATGACCCTAGATACCCCACTATCTAGGTTTACAAATTTTAAAAGCGAAAGCAAATTTACGCTTGACAACGACACTAAATTGCTTAATTAACAAATCGCATATTTTCTCTATCATTAGGGTAAGGAGCTTGTTTTTGAGTGAGCTTTTCTTCCATTTCCTTCTGGTTTATTTGCATTTGATCCAGTCGTTGAGCTATCATGTGTAGATCATCCTGTGTGACTGGAACAAATGTGGATTCGGAGTCAATTTCATTGACTCCAAGTCTTGGGTTGTTGGTTCTACCAAAAGTGTCCATTGAAGCCATATTAAATTAGTTTTCACTCATTTCTTCAAAAAAGAGGTAGGCACTTTCGACATCTTTATTAAGGAAGTTGCCTCCACATGAAGCATCCACGAGTCTTTTTAATTGATCTTCTAATCCATGATAGAAGATCTACACTAACTGACATTGTGGAATTTCATGGTGGGGGCAACTTCTAAGTAATTCTTGAAATCTCTCCCAAGACTCATGGAGAGGTTCACCAAATTTTTGTTGAAAGGTCGTTATTGATCGACATAAAGTATTTGTATGACCTATTGGAAAGAATTTTTTAAGAAAAATGCTTTCTAATTGGGGCCAGGTGGTGATAGGATGCCCAACTATTCTAAACCAATGTGATGATTTATCTTTTAGTGAGAGAGGAAAAAGTCTCATGAGCCACACCTCTTCTTGCACATTGCGGGAACGGGTGGTTGAAGCGAGGACAGTTAGCTCCTCGAGGTGGCAAAAGGGGTCCTCTCTCGAAAGACCATGAAAATGTTTGATTTGGTTTAGAATGGCAGGTTTAATTTCAGAATCCCCTTGGGGTATAACAACTCTGGGCCTCTCTTCATAATTAGAAGGATCATAGAAATCCTTAAGAGGTACGAGAGGTTCCCCGAGTGGCTGACCTGATCTTTGGTTGGCTAGGTTTGTGACTATCCTAGCCAACTGCTGTTGGCTTTGTTGAAGTCAAACTAATTGGTCGACCATAAGAGAAAAGGGGTTTGTATTCAGAGGACCACCTGGCTGTTCAAGGTTTTGTTGTAGCTCCAAATGCGGGAGGTTAGGGATGGTAAAGTTAGCTTGCAGGTCAGCTAACGAGTTAAGTTCGGATTGGGAAGTGGAAGAAGAATTTTTTTACCTATTTTCCATGTTTTCCATGTTAAAATCAGAGGAAGATAAAGAAAATAAAGATCTTTTGGTGCATGGGGCAAAATCAAATGGTCCCTGAAGATGTGGATTTTGGGACCTTCGCCTGTGCATGCACATAATTGAAGAATGGGACGGGAGGAGAAGAGAGAGAGAGATGAGAGAAACTGTGCAAATCAAATAACCAAGCCTAATCTGTCTTAAAGTTGACTCCTTAATGAAACTTAAGACTTGGGAACCTGATAAAGAAGAAATTAATAAGTGAACCCACTTCCTTAAGATTACCCAACTAGACTAAAAGAGGTGGATTGAGCCCAAGTATGTTCTGGGAAAATACTAGGGGCTTCTGTAAACCCGCACCCTTCGTTTAACTTCCCTCTAAGTCTGTCGCCACGTTTTTAAAAGGAATTAGGAGCGCTTAATGATTCTTAGATACGGGATATCAAGCCTAGTTTTGGTGAAGTCCTTAAGTGGTCAAATGACTACTTGCTTTAATTTAGGCTTGGGTGTCTAATTGTGCATGGAATGTGGAGGGTTTTAATTGGGGTAATACCCTATTATTTTAATTTTTTTAGTCTGTGCAAATTGGAAGGAGTGATTCCAATGCCAATTCAAGTTATCGTAAAAAAGTTTTGTTGTATTTATACTTTTAGGATTTGATTTAGATTAATGTCTTTTTAGGGTTTTCTTTTGATGCATTCAAATAAGTTTGAGTTCCAAAATAAAGAAGAAATCAAGTTGTACAGGTGAAGGTAGATTTCCTTTATAATGTAAGACTAGAATAAATAAAGAGAAACCCATATTGAATTGAATCCTAAGCAAAAATTTTAATTATCAATGAATTATTTCAGGCTTTTCTCTTTAAGTAGTGGTCAAAATAAAGCAAACAGCACCACTACTGGAAGGCAAATCAAACAAGGATTCCAAAAAATAGTTTTTTGTGATTTTAGGAATTCTTTTACATTTTTTAAAGATTTTTCTTTATTCTTGTGTCAAAGTCTAGAAATAATACCTGAGGGTATTTTGGACTTTTCAGTACCATCACCGGCCACGAAAACTTTTTGTGATTTTGCATGTTGTGTAGAATTTCACAAGGGTTTCAGAAAGCTAAATTTCATAGAAATTGAGCAAATAGAAAAATTCCTAAAATTCGCGAATAGTAACAAAATAATGGTTCGCAAATTTTTAAACATCCTCTACAACTCCAAATACTTTGAAATTTGGAACAATTGTTCCTGACTTAATTTGAAATCTTTGGGTGAAATTTCAAGATTTTAGGAGGCCTGTGGTGTTAGGGAATTGATTTTTGAAATCCAAACTGAAGTCTGGACCCAAAAATCAGAACACTAACTCTTAAGGCAAAGTGGTGTTAAATGATTCAAACAAACAACCAATGATTTTTATAAATCACCACTTTTCCAAATTTAATTGTTCTTAATTTTGAAAGCCTGATTTAGTACTTTTTTTTATACTTTTAGGTTTAATTTGACAAGCAAGAATATAATAACCTCGAATCTGTTGGAAGAAAAGGGACTTTAAGCTTTTGCTTCCAAAATCCTACCTTCTTCCTGCAGTGTCTGCACACACAAGATGAAAGAATGAGAAGGGGATGAGATCTGCGTATCAAGCAAGAGAAATATGAAAATGCAAAGTCGTGCCTTCCCAGCAACGACACTAAAAAGTGATGTGAGAAAGGTGCGGTTTAAATTAGGGTTTTTATCGTTGTAACACGTATATCCGATCACTTTTAAAATTTTTAAAACCAAGTACTTGGGGAAGTATTCAGGTTGTCCCAAGGGAGGTAGGAATGCAGTTTAAATACTCTCGCTTGATATTGCGAAATCAACTTTCTTTTTGGGATTTTTAAATATAAGATTGTTTCGAAATTTTGAAATAAAGGGCAACAACGAAATGGTAAGCGAAAAAGGCTACACCTAATTGCTAAGCTAAAACCCAAGTGACAAGAATTTTCTCTTTCTAAGCTCACCCTGGGTACGTGAAGACCTAGAGTAATTAGAAAGAGGGTATGAGTGCACTTTGGTAAAAGCAAGAAAATGCGACAAAATTTAAAAGGAAAGCAACTTTGATTAAGGAGAAAAGTGTTTTATAAGAAGACAAGTAGAGGAATGCTTCTACTCTAAAAATGAAAATACAAACAAATAACACACGAATTCTCCTATGACGATGGTGAAGAGAAGAAGATTCTTGCTTTAAGTTCAGCTACTCCTGGGCTTGAAAAGAATCTCTCCAACTCCTTTGTAGTGCTCGTCCAGAGGTACTGCTTTCTCCTTAGCAGCCTTAGATGGGTGTGCCCTTGCTCCTTCAAGGGTGGAAGAATTCCACCCAAAAGAACTCCACCTAGGGTACGCGTGCACCACCCTCATGACCTCCTTCTGGATGTCCTGCCTGCCTTGTCCTCTGGCTAGCGTAGGCACAAGAGAGAAGGGAAGAGGGAAGGCACCAAGGGGACAGAGTGTCTAATAAACATTAGTTTATCACCATTCTTATGCCCTAAAACAATTTTAGCTCTTAGAGTTTTAGCTATGCAAGTGGATTTTCGGGCTACATTTAGATATTTAACTAGGATAGGCATGCATTGCATTATAGTTGTATTTTTAATGTGTTTACTTAAGTGTCAGGGATAAATAGAAAGTCAATTCCTGCATACCTTGTCACTCAGGAAGGCAGAAGATGAAGAAGAAGCTCATTTCAGCTGGATTACAACTAGATCCAGCTCATCCTAGCTGTGTCCCAGCTCATTCTAGCTCCATTCAGCTCATCTTAGCTGAATGGTAGATCTAGCTCCATTTAGCTCACCTTAGCTGGATGGTAGCTCAAATTAGCTCAAGACAGTTGATCCCAACTCCATTCTAGTTCCTCTAGCTCAGAATATTTCAATGGAAGCTCAACCTCACTAGGACTAGCTACTGCCATCAAGTTGCTAAAGATGACCTCAACCAGCTCAAGCTAGCTCAAGTCCAACTCCCAGAGACTTAACTCAACTCAACTTGGTTATGCTGAGCTACTTAACCTAATTTAGCTACTCCAACTAGCTAGGTAATCTTCAGGAAGACCAGACCTAGCTCATCTCAGCTCATTTCAGCAGAAGCTAGCTCATTTTAGCTTGGCTTAGCAGCTAGCAAAGAACTAGGAAGCTAAGCTAGCTAAGGTAGCTCCTTGTAGTTCTCTTCAGCAGCCACCACCTCCAGTGTAGTTCAAGGCAGCTCCTCTCCTCTAAACCCTAGCTCCCTTTGCCTCCTTTTCCACTCATCTATTAGCTAAGCTAGCTTAGCTAGTCGACCTCCATGGCACCAAACCTACTACCCTACTACCTAAGCTCCACCGAAAAGGCCACCTACTCCTACTTCATTTTGGTGCCAACTTTCCCTTCCATCACCACCCTACATCCACCTTCAAAATCCATCTCTACCCTCCATTTTTTCCCTCCAAAATCAACACCTTCTAGAAGATATTTTTGGAGGGAAAATCAAGGTACCTCTTCATTTCCCTCTCATTTTTCCCTCCAAAAATATTCAAGCACCCCTTCATTTCCCTCTAAAAAATACCATAACCACCCCCCTTCCGATCCTATATATACCCCACCTAACTACCACATTAACATCATCTTCTCCATTAGTTAGGTTCCACCATAGCCACCTACATCTTACGGCCAAGGAGAAGAGAAGAAGATCAAGGGGGGAACCACCTACCCCCTTAGTGCCTTCTTCCTCTCTCATTCTATCACTTGTGCCACGCCAATGGAGGAACTCTCTACATAAAGGGGACGGTTAGGAAAGAAGAGGGACAAGGTGGTTGACACCCACCTTGGAGGACTTCTTGGAAGAGAACCACTTCAAGAAGAAGCCAGGAAAACCCTTTTTAAGTGTGAGGCAACTACACTTGGAGCAAGGGCCATCTAGATTTAAACTAGAGGATTTCTTCTTCTTCTTCTTTATCTTTAAAATTCTTGTATTAGCTAGTTTGTTTCATGTAACAATCATTCCTCTACAATTCTTCTAGTTGCTAGTAATACAAGTTCATATTTGCCTTCCAAGTTCATGTTTTAATTTAGTGTGTTTTTCATCTCATATGGTTGTAGTGCACACCACACTCTCCTCTTCTAATTACCCTAGGTGCACTTGCCTAGCGTGAGCTTAGAAGAGAGGGTTTCATTCTTGTCACTTAGGTTTAGTGATAGGTAGTTCATCTTCGCATCAAATACTCGATTGTTTTCAAAACCATAAAATTAACAAAAATCAAATTCATAAAAAGACAAAGTGTGATTTGAAAGCGAGAGAGAGAATCAATTCATGTGATTATCAATTTGGCCTCCTTGGACGACCCTAGATATTCACCCTATCTAGGATTACAAATTTTAAAAGTTGATTGCAAATTTACGCATTGCAACAACACTATTTCATATTATTAACAAACCACATATTTCCTACATCAGTGTCCCCTTAATCTTCTTCTTCTCCTTCTCTTGGCTGTGAAGATGATGGAATGAAGGTGGAAATATGAGTGGATTAATGGAGCCAAAGGTGTCTTCTTTTGGTGGTAGGGTAGGTCTTTTTATAGGAGTGGTAGGGGGTAGCTGTAGTTAAGGGATGTATGGCTAAGATGCCTCATAGGGGGTGGTTAGGAGATCCTAGGGCTAAGACTAATGGTGCCAAAATGAAGGGGTATTTGATGGTTGGCACCATCTTTTGGTAGAAACTAGGGTTAAGGGCTGGTTGGGTGTGTTGTAAGGCTAGGATTGAGTTATATGGTGGTGGTTAGAAGATGGAGGGATGGGGTTTAATGGCAACACATGAGGGGGTGTGTTAGGTGGTGGTTTAAGTGTGGTTAGGTTGATGTTGGCGCCAACTCTAAGTTCTAGAAGTTGGCACCAAAAGGGAGGGCTATGATTTGGTCATAGGGTTAGGTGTAGGGATAGGATTATGGTAGATGTTGGCGCCAACTAGTAGGGATGTGGGTAGGGTATTTTGGCACCAACTTAAGGTGGTTAGGAGGTGGTTATGGTAGTGGAAAGGTTCTTATCTTTAGCACCAAGATGACATTCTAGAAGGGGGGTTAGCTGGATGGTGGAGATAGGTTTAAGGGAGATGGATGGTGGTGATGTGAAGGTGTTTTGGAGGGAAAAATTGGTGTCACTTTTTTGGTGGCTCTTGGAGGTGGTGGTGTGAAGGGGTGCATGGATGTGGTGTCAACTATAGGTGGAGTTAGGTAGCTAGCTTAGGTGGTGGACTTGGAGTAGAGTTAGGGTGGAATTAGGTTAGGATTTAGGTAAGTGGTGGACGGCCATGGAGTGTAGGGTTTAGGTGGACCTAAGCAAGCTAGCTTAGCAAGTAGGGTAGTAGTGGAGGGAGCTAAGGTTTAGGGAAGAAGAGCTGAAGAGAAACTATTTGGAGCTGCACTGGAGCTAGTGGCTGCTGAAGAGAACAACAAGGAGCTACCTTAGCTGGCTTAGCTTGCAAGTTCTTTGCTAGCTGCTAAGCCAAGCTAAAGTGAGCTGGCTTTTGCTGAATTATGCTAAGGTGAGTTGGGCCTGATCTTCCGAAGATAACCTAGCTAGCTGAAGTAGCTAGCTTAGGTTGAATGGATTAGCTCAACTAGGTTGAGCTGAGTGGAGTCTCTAGGAGTTGGACTTGAGTTGGCCTAAGCTAGTTGAGGTCATCTTCAGCTGACTTGAGTTGAGTGGAGTTGGAAATAGCTAGACCTAAGCTGAGGTGGACTCTTGTCAACTTAGTTGAGCTAGCTAGAGCTCCCAGTGAACTTAGATCTAAGAGGATCTGGACTCAACTAAGTTGAGTTGGATCTTAGCTGACTTGAGCTAGGTTGAGCTAAGTTAAGCTATGTTGAGCTGCCATCCAGCTAAGATGAGCTGAATAGAGCTTAAGAGAGCTAACCCAAACCCAAGTGAGCTGGTATCCAGCTATGATGAGCTGGATTTAGTTAAGTCCCAGCTGGATTGAGCTTCTTCTTCATCAGTTGCCTTCCTGAATGTTATGGTTTTTGGGGTCTGGCTATCTGATCATCCCTAACACTCAAGTAAATGTGTCAAAAACAACAAAAATAATGCAATGAATGCCTAACCTAAGTGATGCCTAAATGCAGCCCAGAAACCCATTTGTGAAGTTAAAATCCTAAGAGCTAGGTTTATTTTAGGGCATAAGAATGATGATAAACTGGCGTTATTGTTATGGACCCCCAACCCAAATGGAACCAGATTCGGATTATATGCAGAATGACATGCTTGATCAAAATGTGGGTTGGGTGGATCCATCTACAGGTGTTTCCGATTATGAGCCAGCCATAGGTAATTGTGAAACTAGTCCATCATGCCTAGATTTCCCAAACACCTATGAAGAATCAAACTCAGAACTTCTCAAGGATGTAACTCTCGCACCTTATCCTGTTAAGGTACTCCTCAAAAATGGTTCTGAGATCCCAATAGAACCAAGTCCAGATTCTAGTGACCCTATCCATACACCAAACCTAGAATCTAGATATGAGCCAATTTGGGATGATATGAGGCCCAATGTGTTGAGAATCAGAATTTAGATCTAAATTTTGATTTTGGGCTCATATTTGATGATTATACCTCTCCAGACTCCTTAGAAGAACGAATTGATTTCTTGGAAGTCACACCAATTTACGATACAGATTTAGAACAGTTGGAAGAATTGAGATTTGATTAGATCTACCCTTGGAACACTGAACCCAATTCTATGCCTAATAAGGACACCTCTTTGAGCTTGGAATTTGAGACTTGGTTAGGCCAAAGTCTGGTTGTTGATTCCATGCATTATGATTTATTCAGTGGTAGAAATCTTAATCTTAGATCAAGTTCAGAAGCTAATTGTCACAAATTTTCCAATGATTTTGAATCATACTTTGATTTTGGAGAACCTTTATTTCCAGATGACTACGAAGCAGCTCACGACCTCAACATTCATGACCCATTCTTTGATTATGATTCTGAGGTCCCTGATCCTAAGATCATTGATTCAAAATCATATTTCATTAAGTTGGAATCATTCTGTTATGATCTACAGGAATCAGAAACAGCTAGTGCAGACAGTTTCCACAATCCAGAGTTCGAATCTTGTACCAACATTGTTAATAGAATTGAGATCGATGTTTAAAATATTTGCATTGCAGTATAACCGAAATTGCTTTGAAAACAAATACAATTTTTATTACTTGAAAATGTTTCCAAGGTCGAACACAGGGTGCAAATGGAATTCACATACTAATCTCAGCAATTAATGCAACTTGAACATAAAATATTACTCAAAAACTAATTAGGAATGTAGAGCATATGAGTATATGAAGAGTAAAAAGAGTTGTAGACAAAATAATGGTGATTTGAATCACTAATTATAAGTCTAATACATAGAATAGTTATTCAAATTGACTAAAAAAAGGGAATAGGACTTCAGACGTCTGATTTTGCAATCAGACGTCTTAAATGTCTTGTGCTACAGTATTCTTCCTTCTTTCCTTCTTCTGATTTCTCTTCTTCCTTTGGCCTCTTCTCTTTTGCTTCTTCTTTCCTTAGCTTTCTCTATCTTCTCCTTCCTTCTTCTTCTTCTTCTTCTTCCTTCTTCTTCTCTTTCTCTGCCTTATGCCTTTGGCCTTCTCTTCTTCTTTGTCTACCTTTGCCTTTTCCTTCTTTGAGGTCCTTTTCTTTCTCTTCTCTTCTTCTTCCTGACCTCCTCTTCTTCCTCTAAATTGGCTAAGTGTTGGACCCAATCCTCTCATAGCAAAAACCCCCCTACCCCTACGCCACTCTCTTCTCTCTTTCTATTTCAGTCTCGCACTCCTAGAGCCTCAGCTGGTCGGGTAATTGAACCTAGCACATACCCAGGTTCAGGCTCATCGGTGTGTGTGGTGAGCGAGAAGTGAAGTCAGGCGGGTAGTTTGGTCGGCCATATCCACGTGGGTAGTGTCGTGGACGAGTCCGGTGAAGGGGGAGGAGGACCTCACCCTCTGTGCATGAAAGTGGCCCTTCGTTTTCGAGGTGGGACTAAATGTCCCACCTTCCTTTCACACACATAGCAGTAGGTGTGTGGCCAAATTAGTGAGGCTGCAGATGCACACGACTTCAATTGAGGGCCTGGAACCATGCGCGAGGTGATTTTGCGCATCCTGGGATTGAAGCTTGAGCATAGCAAGACTTGGGTGTAGCTTCAAGCTTGCTTTAAGCTCAGCAGCAATGGCAAACAAGGCTTGATACCTGATATCAAGAGAACGACCTTTCGGCCATGTCAAATTATTTAGGGAGAGTCGTCGGAGCGCGGAGGATGTGCTGGTAGTGGTGGCATGGCGTGGCAGTGTCTGTGAGTGCATGCCTAGGGCGTACTATGTGCGTGTGAGTGGGTGTGTTCGATGAGGTGTTTGGGTGGTCGATGGAGTGAATGGAGTGAGGGGAAGTGATCAGGGAAGTGTGGTGGAGGTCGTAGGGTGGTCGGCGAGGTGGATGGAGGTGCATAGTGACGGGAGCACCTTAACAGAGGAGTCATCAGAGGTGGAGGAGATGACGGTGTTCGGTGGTGTCGGTGGTCAATTTTGAGAAATAAAGAGAGGGGTAGAAAGTGTGAGGGAGAGGGGACCTAAGAGCCTACTCTAAGGGATGAAAAAGGAAAGGAATCCCATGCCGATATGGTTGCCGAACGTAGGGAAGATGAAACCTTCATAGAAGAGGTGGCGGCGAAGATGGGGTAGGAATGACATCGGCGGGTATTGCTCGATGCGGAGGATGGTGATGAAGATAACCACACCACTGGTATTGTGGTTGGGCGACGAAAGAGCTAGGGAGAAGCCGCCGGAGCTTGCGGAGGGTTGCAGCTGGATGGGAGAGAAAAATGGAGGGGATTCCAGCCCAATTTCAAGTTAAGGAGACGGTTGGACCATGGGGAGTCTTTAATAGGGATCTGAGAAAGTTTTGTGCTTGGAAGCCAAGATTCCAAGCAAGGAATGCTTCGTCGGAGATGGAAACTTCAAGTGACCCAAATCTCTCATGCGTTCGCATGAGAGATTGGGAAAGATTCAGGGCTCATCAATGGGTTCATATTGGAGGGAATTTCTCAAAGAATCTCCCTTTAAATTTTGGTGGGGATTCTCCAAGCAATCAAGGAGAAATCTCATTTCAATGCTTGCTAGAGTAGGATTCCTCTGCGATAATGGTAGAGGGACCTATTTGTGAAAGGACAAAGAAGTTATGGGGCTGATTGCAAGGGTTTTTGAAAGTTAGGGGTAGAAATGTAATCAGACAAGATCATTTTGCAAACTAGGTCAAGATGAGTTCTCCTTAGGTCTAAATTTTGGTAGAAACCTAATTTGGACCCAAGGAATCCAATGGTGAAGTTGGATTTTTGGTTTTGACTACGTTTGACTAGCTAATTTATGCAAAAACCCAAATTAGGGTAAATATCTATCAGAGACCCTATTTTAGGTCAAGATGGGTTCTAATGGCCAAATTGAAGGTACTAAACCCTAGAAAATATTTTTCTATGATTTTTAGAGGGTTGAAGGGAATTTTATTCTGACCAAAACCTTGGTTAATTAAGTGGGTCTATTTTTAGGGTTTCAAAAAGTCAGTTAATTCACAAAACACACATAAACCCTTTTTTGTCAAATCCAACCCACTTGTTATCTTATTAAGACCATTTGACCTTTATTTAGCCCTTGAGAAACCTGTGGTTGTACTGCATTGGTAAAATTACAATTTTAACCCTAGTTTCTTATTTTTCTCTCAGAATGGTTATGCAATGAATTATGACCTTCAGTTGGTTATGTAGGAGCATTTATTCACTTCATTGGGTCAAAATGAGCTAGTTAGGGCTCATGATGGTGTTCTCATCATACCCCCATGCCTAGCTTTTGCAAGTCCCTTAGCAAAATCTTAGGATTTTAACTTTGATTCTAGACCATGTAATCTTTTGATGCTTCAAACTGTTATGTGTGATTTCTTTTGTAGATTAGGTCAAAATGTCGATAGTAGGCCTAGAGGTACTCAAGTATCAACCAAGATCCGGACCTGACTAGCTCTAGCCTTAGTCTGTCGTGAAGGTTTTTAAGGCCCACAGGAACTATCCTAAGGTTCGTTGAACTCCGCGGTTAAAGCACTCGTGCTTGTAACATATTTTAGCCTTGGTTCAGTTTGTAGTGCGTTTTTGTCAGAGAGAGATAGAGGAATTTTCTTTTTGGAGAGTTTTCTCTCTCTTTTCTTTTTATTTCTAGTTTCAGATTGGCTTTACAACACGGTTTGTATCGGATTCCTAGTCCCCATCATCAATCCTCAAAGGGTCCCTGATAATCAATGCTTCAAGATAGCGCTGCCCATGGCAACCCCCAGAACCCTAGCTTTCAAGATTTTGAGATAATCTTGCCCATGGTGTTCTGTAGCTAAATTCTGACCCTGGCAATTGACATTTTGGGATAATGCTGCCCATGGCATCTGAACCAGCATAGGGTACTTACATGCCCCTGGTAGGATATGTAGATATCCTAGGAGATAAGTACCAAGGAGACGATATGTTATTGCACATCTTTGAGGGAAATTTCCTACCTCTCCACGCCAGGAACTTGTCCAAATCAACTTGTGTTGATCGGCCACTCCTAATCTAGGTGACTTTTTCAGAATAATTTAAACGCATTTGCGTGATTTTGATGCTTATGCGCACTGAACCAGGCTGTGTGTGGATTGGGGTGCTTAGGTTATCGAGTCCTGCAAACCAAAGGTTAGTTAAAGAGATCGAATACTCCCTAAGCCTTAGATCTAATACTTAAGCTTTGCATTTTCCTCAACCTCTTGAGGACTATCCAGATCTTAGCAGGTACTTGAATTTTTAAGCCTATGATCACAGCCCAAGAGGCCTAAAATCAGTGTTCCTACTAATCTCCTCTTTTTTTCATTAGCACTTTTTTCCTTTTCATTTTCTTTTGATATGGTCTAAAACTAAGTCAATTCCTTAATTTCTTACTAATGACTATCTCTTTTTCTTTTCTTTTCAACTTGTGCTTCGTTTTGGCATATTTAACTTCTCCCCTTTTTCTCCTTAAAATTTGTATGCCATCAAAATTTTCTCTCCTCTCATTTTTTTTGTTCTTTTTCAAGAATTTTTTATTTTTTTGGTGTTTCTAGAATATGTGCTTTTTTTGTAAGAGCCCTTTCGAATTTTGATTTTTTGTATGCTTGCACTTTGCCACCCCCCATGCCTAAGTTTTGCAATGTCCTCATTGTAAATGGAGGGTGTGAAACAATTTTGGGTTCAGGGATTTAGAATAGGATTATCAGGTGGGCGAATGGGTCGGGATGATTGTTGAGAATGATTTCAATCTCTGTCACGTGTGCTAGAGGTGGGATCGACTATTCTAAAACTGAACTCAGGGTGCAATAAACATGAAGTACAGAAAGATAATCAGAAGGATCTCAATTTTTGAAATGATAGGTTGCCTCCCACTAAGTGCTAAATTCAATGCCTTCAGCTGAGCGGGAAATGGTATGGAGATGGAGTGGTCAAATCAGATGAATTTTGCAGAACAAGCACCTTGATCAAAAGCCTGGTTGGTCTAACCAGGTGCTTATTCAGGTCAACAGGCTGATGATGTAGCCCAAACCCAATCAATCTGGTTGGTTGATAAAGGTAGATCAAGAGATGTGGAACCCACCATATATTGTGGAGCTCGGAATGATGTAGAAGTGTGAATCTAGGGTTTGGCTGAGTTGAATCAGCCTGATCAGAGCAGGGATCCTTAAATGAAAAAGAATCAGTGGAGGATGTAGGAACCCTACAAGAGTGATCAGAGAAGGATGGGGCATGTTTTGTAGTCTGATCGATGTCCAAAACCCGATAAAGATGTGGAGGCAAATCATCTGCAACTGGCTCATTAAGAGGAGAATTAGAATAGAAATTGAGTCCGATTGCAGGTCGGGGCTGAAAATGGGTTTGAATAGGTTCTGTATTTTGTAGAGGAGGTGGCATCAATAAGAATTGTGTATGAGGGCTCAAAAAAAGAATTAAAGGTGGGTTCATTTAGAGAGTTCTCATAGTAGCTAGCAAACTCAAAGGTAAATGCCTGAAGAGTGTTTATAGGATGAAGAAAATCTGAGTCAAGAAAAGATTCAAATTTTGGGTTATAGTCACTCTCGGCACTTTTTGGTTTTGATTCCCGAGGATTGAAAAGAAATGATTCCATCTCAATGGAACTTGAATTTAAATCAATGATCTCGAGATTAGGGACCTCAGAGTTAGAGTCAAAGAATGGATCATGTGAGCTGAGGTCATAGATTGGCTTGTAGTCGTCAGGAAATAATGGTTCTCCAAAATCAGTGTAAGATTTGAAATCGTTGGAGAAATTGCAAGAATCAAGTTTTGAATTTGGTTCGAGATCAAAGGTTCCACCACAGAATAAATCACAAGAAGTAGATTCAGCAACCTGACTTGGGTCTAGCCAATTTGTAGATTCCGAGCTTAAAAAGGTGTCCTTATTGGGTCTGGGCTCGGGTGTTTGGTTTGTAGGGAAGATCCAATCAAAACCCCACTCTTCCAACTCCTCGATTTCTGTATCATAGATTGGCGTGACTTTCGAAAAATCAATCTGTATCTCTGAGGATGTTGGAGAGGTACATTCATCAAATAAAGGCCCAAAATCATAATCCCAATTTAAACTTTGATTTTCATCATACGAGGCCTTGTAATCATCCGAAGAAGATTCAGATCAAGATTCTAAGCTAAGGATGTGGGTTGAATTACTAGAATCTAGGTCATAATTGCCTTCGGGGGTCACCTTATCAGAGTAAGGGACGGGATTTACATCCTCGATAGGTTTTGATTCAATCTCATTATTACAGAAGTCTAGGAATTCTATGCTTGGTGAACCAGGATTTTGGTTTTCTAGGGATGGCTCAAAATCGTGTTCTACAATTGGGACTTCCCAACCTATTTCATGATCAGGCATATCATATTCCATCTGGGTTGGGAATCTACAACAACCTTATGTCTCAAACCTGGGATTTGGGAAATCATGTTGATCTTCAATATTATTCCAAGATGTTTGATGAGTCCATTTTAATGGACTAATAGTAAGCCTAAGTAATTCTCTTTTAACAATTTAGGTTTGTTAATAACTACACTAAGTTATAGAATAATTATATGCATCATGATTTAATTCTATAACATTCTATGACTTAATGTGTAATGATTATGTTCTTTTTATTTGCAGGTAATAAAACCCAGAAAGAACAAGGGTGGGGGGATAATTTCCCCAACACATCCAGCCGCGATTCTTTCCCCCCACCTCCGCCAAACATTGGGGCAATCTTCTCCAATGCTTGCCGGTTGAAAATAGAAAGGGGATTTGGAAATCCCGAGATTGACTCACGTGAGGAGAGAGAGGAGTTAAAGAGAAGAGGTGGAGAGAAGAACGGGGATCATCTTCCCCCTGCGGGGAATGGCTCTCTCTTCTCCACTGTGGAGAGGGCGAGCACTGTGCCGCTCCTTCTCTACCTTAAGCAGTAGCACTGGGCGTCTCTCCCTACCGCGCGCCTTCACCAGCTGTAGGCAGCTCTCCATCTCTACCGCACAACACACACACCGCTCCACATCCATCCATGCCCGCAGGTACTCCCAACCGCGCGTCCACTGCAGGCGCACCTCCCCAGCAACGGCGCCATAATTTGATGGATCGACTTTTCACTTAGCGTTATAGTATTTAAGTGGTGGAAAAATAGTCTAATAAAAAATAATGAAAATAACCACTCGCAGAAGAGCGGGTCGTGTCCACAGGGAGGCAATGATGCAATCAATACTTAATTATTTAATGTTATTTCGGATAGTGCGAAATTTCTTTTCAAATTGGACTTAAAATGTGAAGGAAAGTAAGTTTGCAATAACCTAAAAAGTTAAGGGTGTAAGTGCAGTTTTCCCTCACAGAAATCCTCAATAAATTTAGGATGAATTAGTGCAATTTTCATGTGATGTGTACTAAAGACAATTAGTACTTAAATCAAGTCCAAAATCAATCTTTAAACTAGCCAATATTAATACCATGCAATTAGAAAGAACTGTGAGTGCTTGAATGCAATTCTGCCACAATATAATAATAATAGAAAAAATAAAATTGGTGGCAATGGCATTGAATGTAATTTTTAATTCTAACAAAAACAAAGCATTTTATCTCTCTCTTCCTCGCGAGAGAGAGAGAGCATCGGCTGGGCAGTTGCGAGGCTCAGGAGGACGGCGAGGACGAGGGCTCTCCAACGGTGGCAGCGGCGGTGGTGGAGGTGGCCGGAGCTCCGGCCTATTGGAGGAAGAGGGCGGCTGCTGCTGGAGGTGGAGCGCGTGGGCGGAGAGGGCGTGTGCCTGCAGGGAGATGGAAGGCGCTGGCGGGCGCGCGGTTGTGTGCGGGCAGGTAGAGGGAGCGCCTGCAGCAGGGGGCACTGGAGGATGGATGGGTTGATGGTGCGGGAAGGGGGGGCGCGCATCTACGGAGAGGGCGCTGGTTCTGAATTGCAAGGGCGCTGGAGGATGGATGGGTTGATGGCACGGGAAGGGGGGAGGCACGCGTCTGCGGAGAGGGCACTGGTTCTGAATTGCAAGGGGGTTGGAGCGGTGGGGAGCGCTGGATGGTGCACTATAGGCAGAGAGCGTGTGAGCACCTTCTGCAGGGTGGAGTGGCACGCGGTTGAGAGCGCCTGCGGGCGCGGTTGCGAAGGCGTGATGGTGCTCTGCAGGGAGGTGCGCCTGCAGTGGACGCACGGTTGGATGTGGAGCGGTGTGTGTGTGTTGTGCGATAGAGATGGAGAACTGCCTGCAGCTGGTGAAGGCACGTGGTAGGGAGAGAGGCTCGGTGCTACTGCTTGAGGTAGAGAAGGAGCAGCACAGTGCTCGCCCTCTCCACAGTGGAGAAGAGAGAGCCATTTCCCGCAGGGGGAAGATGATCCCCGTTCTTCTCTCCACCTCTTCTCTTTAACTCCTCTCTCTCGCCACGTTCGTCAATCCCGGGATTTCCAAATCCCCTTTCTGTTTTCAACCGGCGGGCATTGGAGAAGATTGCCCCAATGTCCGGCAGAGGTGGGGGGAAAGAATTGCGGCTGGATGTGTTGGGGAAATTATCCCCCCACCCTTGTTCTTTCTGGGTTTTATTACCTGCAAATAAAAAGAACATAATCATTACACATTAAGTCATAGAATGTTATAGAATTAAATCATGATGCATATAATTATTCTATAACTTAGTGTAGTTATTAACAAACCTAAATTGTTAAAAGAGAATTACTTAGGCTTACTATTAGTCCTTTAAAATGGACTCATCAAATACCCCCATGCCTAAGATTTGCTAGTCCCTAGCAAAAAATAGAAGTAATCAGAAGACTTCTTTTCTTATTTCAAAACTTTAGAAATCCAGACAAATATGAAGTGCTGATAGCCTAGGTAATAGATCCAAGTGAAAGAGACGATTCGCATTGGGAGTTCATACATTACCCTTGGCAAAAATTTCTATCGAGATAGGCAACTACTTCCCTCGGGGATAGAGCAGACGATAATCTGTAATTTGACCTCGGCGTTTGGCTTAGGTAGGAGATATCAAGTTGAATGAATTTGTATTTGGTGGCACACACTCAACTAGTGCTACATATAGTCTAGTACTGCAGACTCTAGCTCTCTAGACTATTAGACAAGTCAACTCTGAGAGAGGTTACATAATTGTGCTCTCCTGATGTTCCTAGGCACTCTCTTTTTTTTTCTTTCTTTCTGAGATCACGAATCTCGCCAGAATTAGAATTTATACTCACTATTTGGTGACCTCACATGGCATCCACACTTCAATTAAAGTCCTAATAACTCTACAACTAAGTTAGAGTCCTCAACCAGTATTCAGGCGATCAGAAATACTAGAAGGTAGGTATGGGTCATATTTGGTGGAACGCAATAGGTGTTCTGTTGCCTCAGAAACTTGGACCTTTTTTTTTTCGTAATATAACTATTTTTTCTTTTTCTTCTTTCAGTTTCTTCTTCATTTCTTTCTCTCTCTCTCTCTTTTCTTTTTTTTTTTAATTTAATTTTATTTCTTCTCGTTTTTGTTTCTTTTTCAATCAGCACAACACGATACAGACTTTTATTTACGAGCCATTATTAGGGATGATGACGGTCAAGAGGAAGTTGTGTGGCTTATTTGGTGGAAGTGCCTATTCTCGGCACCAGGAAAGAATGGATAGGACAGGCGTATTTCTGACCTTTGACACTATTACCCTCCTTCAGCTGAGGACTTTATCAAGGACGGTCGTAACCATCCACCATAGTTATAGTTTTATTAAGACTCAATCTCTGTGTATCTGCCTTATTTGGTGTCTCTCAGGGATTCACTCAAAGTATGCACCCAGGAACAGAGAGTGAAAACTACGCCTAACTCTAAAGTATCATCATCTAATTATCCAGAACTTAAGAGTCCTTGCACTAAACTTAGCGCACCAGTAATCTCTCTACTTCTTCTCACAAATATGAGGTGGATTTACTAGAAGATAGTATGCCTGACTCTCTATGAACTGTCCAAGGGTTCAGTAGACTACAAATGCTCATTGATTTTCCTCAAGGATCCATTACCACGTCTACATGCACGTGAAATAAATGTACTGGATTCTAAACTTAAGAAATAATTCAAGAAGAAAAACCTCCAATGACAAAAGTATTTTGCTAAGGACTAACCCATTCAGCTCATCATTTTTTTTTACTAACCTAAATGCATAAATATTTCCTAAAATGCAAATGCACTCCCCCATGCCTAAATCTTACAATGTCCCCATTGTAAAATTAAAACAGGAGGAGAAAGGAAAGAAATCACCTGATGACCACTGGGTTGCCTCCCAACAAGCGCTGCATTTTCTGTCAGCAGCCAGACTAAGAAGGAACCTATAAGTCTGGTTCCAAACAAACAAAGTTAGGTCCTAAAAATATGCGTAACAGTGTAGGCCTAGAAAACAGGTAACCACGGATGTTGGCGAGCTGATGATGCAATGTAATTCCAAATGCTCAGCAGAAGATATGAAAGCGAAAAACCTCGTTGGCTACCTTGGGAGGTCTAGGGATAATAAACGGAATATGAAAAGGGACCTCCCGAAACGGAATAGGTGGAGGATAATAAGGATCCTCCAGAGTAGGACGGGTTTTAAAAGATATACACATTATTAGTTCAAACCCTTGAATGGCGAGAGTAAAAGTACAAGCATCAATCCATACTTGCCATTCTACTCTAGGATGTACTGGCCTGATATAGTCTCCAAAAAGAATGTACATGAGCAGAGATCTGAGCTAAGGATCGATTAGGGAATATAAGGGTTGTTTGTAGTGTTGGAAGGTAATGGTTAAGTCCAATGAGGGCTTAGTAGGTGTTAGGTCCAATTCCAACAATGATTCGAATTGTGTACACTCCCTAGTA
The DNA here is from genome assembly GCA_037157565.1 of Thalassia testudinum. Classification (NCBI taxonomy): domain Eukaryota; kingdom Viridiplantae; phylum Streptophyta; class Magnoliopsida; order Alismatales; family Hydrocharitaceae; genus Thalassia; species Thalassia testudinum. The sequence continues at coordinate 29,582,819 of JAZHRO010000073.1, forward strand.
GTAGACAACTTCAAGTTATGCTGCCTAGCATTAATGATCGGAGTCATATTTGAATCAAGGGTAGACTCCAAATTACAACTTTCTAATGGCAAGGTCAAAATGTAAGAATCATTATCATTCAGCTCATCCCCAGATTCATTTGGTTCACTGAAATATTTGTCGTGGTGTATATGTGATTCATTAGGAGTTGGATCAGTATCCTCAATTATTTCTAAAAGAGGATCAGTCTTAATATTTTGGAGGAAGCCTATATCATTGAATTCGTTATTGTTCTTGGGGTATAAATCCTCAAATGACGTGTTTTGTCCCCGAGAGTCTCCCATAGACTTCTCATTTTGTTTGTCCTCCTCTAATATCATCTCCTGTTTTGATGGAGGATGACTCAAAACAAAGGAGGAATCTGGATTTAATCATATTATTTCTATTCTCTCGAGCTAAATCCTCAAATGATAAATAATTCTCCTGTGATTCACTCCAGATTTTCAGTCCAGGTTCCTCTGTTGGGGCATCCTCATCTTCTGAATTAGACTCTTCATATCCCTAAGACCAGAATTGATCATCCTCCATTCCCTTAGGGTCACCTTCATTAGGTACATTTGAATTCTCAGGATATTGAATGATAGGTGTTGATTCCCTAAGTAGAGGGTTAGGAGTAGGCTCACTAAGAGTAGAATGGGATTCCACCAAATAATCAAGAGGGGAAATGATAGGAACAATAATCTTCTCTTGCTTTTGACTCCAATATAGTTCAGGGGGATAATCACTATGATTGTTGTCCTCTAGTGGCCGTGTCTCATTGGGAGAGTCTAAGTGATCGCTACATGAAATTGCATCCCTATTGTCATTAAGTACCTCAGAATTATTTTCATGATCATGATCGGATGGGCAAGGATTAGGATTATTGGGAACCGTGTAGCTAAGTTGTCTTATTTCTTCATTTAATTGTTGACTATTCTTCAACATCTCTCCCATTGATTCCATTATTTCCTTTTGTTGTTTTTGCATTTCTATCATAAAAGAGGAGAGGCTACTATTATCAGGTTGGGGAGGATAGTCAATTTCAGGCTCTGGTTGACTAGGGGTATCGGTCCAACCTCGATACGGAAAATCATGAAGAGTGGGAGGGTTGGGTGTTTGCATGGAAGTAGGGATTTCAGGATTGGAAAATCCCGCTCCAAGGCTCTGCTCAAAAGTGGGAGGTATCAAGCCAGTACTCCCAGGGTAAGAATGAGAATGATCCCATGAATTATCAATGTACCCATCAAAGGATGGATACGCTCGGAGCATGGGATCCTGATTAAAAGATGGGAAGTATTGACTCTGATAATCTGAATGATAGGAGTAAGAATAATCCATTTCTTTAAGCAAAACAATTTTAACTCTCTTAGGCTTTAGCAAAATTCATAATATAAGCAGAAAAATTCCTAGAGAGTTCTATTGTCAAAGCAAACGCAAATTCAACGGGATCTGTTTTTAGTAGATTGTAGGTCTTAGAGTTATATGTTTAGATGGTGGCCAAACAAGTTTTGCAAAAATTACGCTTCTTAGGCCAACCTTCGTTGGTGCCTATAACCTACTCGAAAGGGATGGAAGTCTCGAATCGAGCCCACACATGAGGAACCGAAGTAACTTGGTGGATAGGCTTGTTGATTTCTAACTAACTTCCCTTGTGGTGCAAAAGAGGAGAGGTAGAAATTTATCTAGTGACCTTATGTGTGAGGTGCACAGTGTCTCAAGTGTGCAAGCATACGATCGTGTTTTGATTTTTTTTAAATTTCGCAAACAGGATCCTTTTGCACACAATTTTCAATCACAGATTTTAAAGTCCAACCTCTTAACAGTCCCAATTTGTTTAAAGTGACCACTGAATTAATTTGATTCACGCACTTTTGTGGTCTTAGATTTAGGTTCAATGCATATGCATGAAAAGTAATTAATGCTCAAGAGAAGACGTACCTTACTCCAGCTTTCTTCGTGTAGTGATGAATGCAGTGCAATAAAAAATAAACTAGATGCTGCTCATTCAGTCCTAGATGATCGTCCTATAGATATACAGCTTCTAGCAGGCAGTTCAATTTTTTTTCTTTTAAATAATAATAACAAACAGACCTAATCTAACTAACTAGCTGAAATGCAGTTTAAAATAATTCAAATAATCCTATAATCTAGGTAAATGGGAACATATTCCCAAAAATACCCAACAAGGGCCCCAAAAGACAGTAATTTAAATTCTAATGTCTATCTAACTAAATTTAACTAAGACCTACTGCCTAAATCAGAAATAGCCTTCTCCGTAAGCCTAAATGGGTGGGATTAAGGCCCACGTGTTCCTGTTATCGTCCTCCAGGTGGCGTCGAGGTCCACCAAAAATATCGTCTCCGCCGTGCGCGTTGTTCACGTTCAAAGTCGTCGCTTCACTACGCCTCGTCACCGTGTCAGATTCTGTGCAAAATAATAAAGATGATTAGATAATTTCGCAACTCGAAAGATTTAAAAACAATAAAGTAAATCTATTGCGTCTGTTGCCTTCCCGGCAACGGCACCAATTTGATGGATCGACTTTTCGCTTAGCATTATAGTATTTACGTGGTAGAAAAATTGACTAATAAAAAATAATGAAAATAACCACACGCAGAAGAGAGGGTCGTGTCCACAAGGAGGCAATGATGCAATCAATACTTAATTATTTAATGTTATTTCGAATAGTGTGAAATTCCTTTTCAAATTGGACTTAAAATGTGAAGGAAAGTAAGTTTGCAATAACCTAAAAAGTTAAGGGTGTAAGTGCAGTTTTCCCTCACATAAATCCTCAATAAATTTAGGATGAATTAGTGCAATTTTCATGTGATGTGTACTAAAGACAATTAGTACTTAAATCAAGTCCAAAATCAATCTTTAAACTAGCCAATATTAATACCATGCAATTAGAAAGAACTGTAAGTGCTTGAATGCAATTCTGCCACAATATAATAATAATAGAAAAAATAAAATCGGTGGCAATGGCATTGAATGTAATTTTTAATTCTAACAAAAACAGAGCATTTTCTCTCTCTCTTCCTCGCGAGAGAGAGAAGACCGGCTGGGCAGTTGCGAGGCTCAGGAGGATGGCAAGGATGGGGGCTCTCCGATGGTGGCAGCGGCGGTGGCGGAGGTGGCCAGAGCTGGCCGGCGGAGATTGCCGGAGCTCCGGCCTGTTGGAGGAAGAGGGCGGCTGCTGCTGGAGGTGGAACGCACGGGCGGAGAGGGTGTGCGCCTACAGGGAGATGGAAGGCGTTGGTGGGCGCGTGGTTATGTGCGGGCAGGTAGAGGGAGCGCCTGCAGTAGGGGGCACTGGAGGATGGATGGGTTGATGGCGTGGGAAGGGGGGGGGTGCGTCTGCGGAGAGGGCGTTGGTTCTGAATTGCAGGGGGCTGGAGCGGTGGGGCCCACTGGATGGTGCACTGCAGGCAGAGAGCACGTGAACGCCTTCTGCAAGGAGGAGTGGCGCGTGGTTGAGAGCGCTTGCGGTCGCGGCTGCGAAGGCGTGATGGCGCTCTGCAGGGAGGTGCGCCTGTAGTGGACGCGCGGTTGGGAGTACCTGCGGGCGCGGTAGGATGTGGAGCAGTGTGTGTGTGTTGTGCGGTAGAGATGGAGAACTGCCTGCAGCTAGTGAAGGCACGTGGTAGGGAGAGACGCTCGGTGCTACTGCTTGAGGTAGAGAAGGAGTGGCACAGTGCTCACCCTCTCCACTGTGGAGAAGAGAGAGTCGTTCCCCGCAGGAGGAAGATGATCCCTGTTCTTCTCTCCACCTCTTCTCTTTAACTCCTCTCTCTCCCCGCATGCGTCAATCCCGGGATTTCCAAATCCCCTTTCTGTTTTCAACCGGCGGGCATTGGAGAAGATTGCCCCAATGTCCGACGGAGGTGGGGGGAAAGAATCGCAGCTGGATGTGTTGGGGAAATTATCCCCCCACCCTTGTTCTTTCTAGGTTTTATTTCCTGCAAATAAAAAGAACATAATCATTACACATTAAGTCATAGAATGTTATAGAATTAAATCATGATGCATATAATTATTCTATAACTTAGTGTAGTTATTAACAAACCTAAATTGTTAAAAGAGAATTACTTAGGCTTACTATTAGTCCATTAAAATGGACTCATCAATGTTTTATTAACTGTTTGGGGTATGTATGGGTATTTTTCATCGATAACTTGTTTCAACAATTTCATCATTTCTTCCCATTTTTCAAGATCATCTTGGTGTTCTTCGCAAAGTGCAGAATGTGTCATGCATTGGAGATATTCAAAGTTATGCAATTTTTCTATCTCAATGTATCCTTTTGTGAGAATATCCCAGGTTGATCCCTTTGTTTCTTCTGTTAGTAATAATTGGGCACAGTTTACAATGAAGGTTGTTGTTGTTGATACATTAACCTAAATGTCTTCAATTGGTTTTGAGGTTTTGTAATAAATCTCATAAAATCTAAGGGCATCCTCAACCATTCTATCTTTCATGGATCTTTGAGATTCAGGTTTCTTCAATAGTTTTCCTAAGTAGCCAGGCTGCATTTTTGAATCAGATGGTGGAATCAAGATGTAGAATCAAAATTTAGGTTTAGAAAGTAGTGATTTGATCTGAATAGAGATTTCCAATGAAAATATGTGTGTGCTCTAAATAGAAGGGATGAGGGACTGGATGTGATATGGACTCAATTAAGGCACCCAAAGATTTTTGGATGACTATAGAGGTTCGAGGCAGATGATATCCCTGGATGAAAAAGTCATCCACTTGAGAATTACCTGGGCAGCCAGGAAGGGAGAGTCCCGCAAAGACCCTTATACGGTAGAGCGCCCTCATGGGTTACAGGATTTCCCCCACCCGACCTTCCTTGTCACTGAGGGTCCAGGTAGACCAGAATAGATAACTTGACCTCTTAAGTCTACCAATTTTATGTCCTAATTTGTGCCTTTGCTTTCAGTTGAATTAGCAATTGATTAGACTTGTGACCTAATTTGGAGGTTGGTTAGCTTACAATGTAGTCCAACTTTACCTAACTTGCCCTAAAGATGGCAGAATGAACTTCTAGGTCAAGACCTAGAAATCACCCTGTTTTGACTCCCAGGTTATTAGGTCCAAGGATTTTAGGGTTCAAGTGATTTTAGAGCCTGATTTCAGGGTTTTCCTTGATTAGATCTTTTCAATCAAGGGCATGAGTAGTACACAAAGGCAGGTGGGTTTGTTTCCTTTTATGCAGGCAAGTGTGAACTAGCACTCCAAAATCCTAAAAATTGAAACCCTAATTGGTTCTATTTCCAAGTCCAATTTGATCTTCAAAACTATTCTCCTTGGACTTCAAACAAGAATTACGTAGTCCAAGAAGATTAGAAATTAAGCGTGGTCCCTAATAGGCATAGGGAATTTAGGGTAGGATCTCTAAACAGAATCGCTTCAACTTCAATGAGATTTGAAAAAATTTCACAAATCAGGAAACTTGCCTTTTAAATGATAATTACTATGAAAAATAAGGCAAGTGATTCCTAATTGATTATTTCCTTTTTGTCTTCCCATGATTAGGAGGTTGATTAGGGAAGAATAGAGAAGTTACCAACCCTAGAGTGGTTGATTTGCGTGGAAGATCTCCTCATTAAGTACCTTGCAAAACCACAATAAAGCAAATAGAGCAAGTTAGTGCTCAAATATAATCAAATAAGGTAGAGAATAGTGGTGGATTGCGCGTTGCTCCCTAACAATGATAAAAAAATGTTAACGGAAGTTAGATCGATGTTTAAAATATTCGTGTTGCAATATAATCGAAATCTCTTTAAAAACAAATACAATTTTTATTACTTGAAAATGTTTCTGAGGTCGAACACAGGGAGCAAATGGAATTCACATACTAATCTCAGCAATTAATGCAACTTGAACACAAAATATTACTCAAAAACTAATTAGGAATGTAGAGCATATGAGTATATGAAGAATAAAAAGAGTTGTAGACAAAATAATGGTGATTTGAATCACTAATTATAAGTCTAATACATAGAATAGTTATTCAAATTGACTAAAAAAAAGGGAATAGGAATTTAGACGTCTGATTTTGCAATCAGACGTCTTAAATGTCTTGTGCTACAGTATTCTTCCTTCTTTCCTTCTCCTTATTTCTCTTCTTCCTTTGGCCTCTTCTCTTCTGCTTCTTCTTTCCTTAGCTTTCTCTATCTTCTCCTTCCTTCTTCTTCTTCTTCCTTCTTCTCTTTCTCTACCTTATGCCTTTGACCTTCTCTTCTTTCTCTGCCTTTGCCTTTTCCTTCTCTGAGGTCCTTCTCTTTCTCCTTGTCTTCTTCTTCTGCCTGACCTCCTCTTCTTCCTCTGAATTGGCTAAGTGTTGTAGCCAATCCTCTAATAGCAAAAACCCCCTACCCCCGCACCACTCTCTTCTCTATTTCTCTCTTTCTATTTCGGTCTCGCTCTCCTAGAGCCTCAGCTGGTCGGGTAATCGAACCTAATGCATACCCGGGTCCAGGCTCATTGGCGTGTGTGGTGAGCGAGGAGTGAAGTCAGGTAGGTAGTCGGGTCGACCAGGTCCGCGTGGGCAGTGCCGCGGATGAGTTCAGTGAAGGGGGTGGAGGACCTCACCCTCTGTGTTGGGGGCGAACAGCTACAGGCAATTATTCAATTTATGCGCATGAAAGCGCCCCTTCGTTTCCAAGGTGGGACTAAATGTCCCACCTTCCTTTCACGCACATAGCAGTAGGTGTGTGGCCAAATTAGTGAGGCTGCAAATGCACACGACTTCAATTGAGGGCCTGGAACCATGCGTGAGGTGATTTTGCGCGTCCTGGGATTGAAGCTTGAGCATAGCAAGACCTGGGTGTAGCTTCAAGCTTGCTTTAAGCTCAGCAGCAATGGCGGACAAGGCTTGATACCTGAAATCAAGAGAATGGCCTTTCAGCCACGTCAAATCATTCTGGGAGCATCACCGGAGCACGGTAGATGTGCTGGGAGTGGTGGCGTGGAGTGGCAGTGTCTGTGAGTGCGTGTCTAGGGTGTATTGTGTGTGTGTGAGTGGGTGTGTTTGGGTGGTCGATGGAGTGAATGGAGTGAGAGGAAGTGATCAGGGAAGTGAGGTGGAGATCGTAGGGTGGTCGGCGAAGTGGATGGAGGTGCGTAGCGACGGGAGCACCTTGCCAGAGGAGTTGTCGGAGGTGGAGATGATGATGTTCGGTGGTCGATTTTGAGAAATAAAGAGAGGGGGAGAAAGTGTGAGGGAGAGGGGACCTAAGAGCCTACTCTAAGGGATGAAAAGGGAAAGGAATCCCATGCCGATATGGTTGCCAGACGTGGGGAAGACGAAACCTCCATAGAAGAGGCGGTGGCGAAGATGGGGTAAGAATGACGTCGGTGGGTATTGCTCGACATGGAGGATGGTGATGAAGATAACCCCACCACTAGAATTGTGGTTGGGCAACAAAAAATCTAGGGAGAACTCGTTAGAGCTTGCGGAGGGTTGCGGCCAGAGGGGAGAGAGGAATGAAGGGGATTCTAGCCCAATTTCAAGCTGAGGAGATGGTTGGACCCTGGGGGTCTTTAAATAGGGATTTGAGAAGGTTTTGTGCTTGGAAGCCAAGCTTCCAAGCAAGGAATGCTTCGTCGGAGATGGAAACTTCAAGCGACCCAAATCTCTCATGCGTTCGCATAAGAGATTGAGAAAGATTTAGGGCTCATCAATGGGTTCATATTGGAGGGAATTTCTCAGAGAATCTCCCTTCCAATTTTGGAGGGGATTCTCCAAGAAATCAAGGAGAAATCTCCTTTCAATGTTTACCGGAGTAGGATTCCTTTGCGATAATGGTAGAGGGACCTATTTGTGAAAACGATGAAAAAGCTAGGGCTGATTGTAAGGGTTTTTGAAACTTAGGGGTAGAAATCTAATCAGACAGGACTTTTTGCAAACTAGGTCAAGATGAGTTCTCCTTAGGTCTAAATTTTGGTAGAAACCTAATTTTGACCCAAGAAATCCAATGTGAAGTTGGATTTTGGTTTTGATCACGTTTGACTAGGTAATTTATGCAGAAACCTAAATTAGGGTAAATATCTATCTGCGACCCCATTTTAGGTCAAGATTGGTTCTAATGGCCAAATTGAAGGTACTAAACCCTGAGAATATTTTTCTATGATTTTTAGAGGGTTTAAGTGAATTTTATCCTTACCAGAACCTTGATTAATTAAGTGGGTCTGTTTTTAGGGTTTCAAAAAGTCATTTAATTCACAGAACACACACAAACCCTTTTCTGTCAAATCCAACCCACTTGTTATCTTATTAATACCATTTGACCTTTATTTAGCCCTTGAGAAAGCCCGTGGTTGTACTGCATTGGTAAAATTGCGGTTTTAACCCTAGTTTCTTATTTTTCTCTCAGAATGGTTATGCAATGAGTTATGACCTTCAATTGGTTATATTTATTCACTTCATTGGGTTAAAATGAGCTAGTTAGGGTTCATGATGGTTTTCCCATCAGACATAGATTTCCATGATCCTGTAACCACTCTCCATACATTTACATTTGATTGGGATGAGCATCATGAAAATGACTCTCTAGATGAACCAATCTTCAAATCATTTCTTGAGGAGCCCATACCGCACCCAGATTTCAAAGCAGCCACGCCTACTACAAAGCCTTTCAGAAATCGATCCTAGCCCCGACCCGCCACAGAACTCAATTTCTACTCTGATTCACCTATCTCTGATCTGGGCACATATGATTCACTGCAATTAGATCATGAATTGGATACTGATCAGACCGACAACCACATCTTATCCTTCTCTGATCGCACTAGTAGGGTTCCTACATTATCCACATATCCATTAACATTTGAGGACCCCTACTTTGATTAGGCTAAGTCGATTTAGCCATACCCTAGATTCATATTTCCCCATCTTTTTTAGCCTCAAAGCATCTGGTGGACTCCACATTTATTGATTCCCATCCATCAATGCACCAGATTGATTGGGTTTAGTCTGCATCATCAACTTATTGATTTGAACAAGCACCTGGTTGGACCAACTAGACTACTCATCAAGGTGCTTGTTTTACAAAATTCTTCCAATTTGAGTCCCCGGGAGCTAGACTTGAGTTTCCTGAGCTGGGATGAATTCTTCTTCAACTGGTTAGAGTTGAGTGGAGCTAGATGTAGCTAGACCTGAGTTGGAGTGAACTCTAGTCAACTCAGCTGAGCTAGCTAAAGCTCCCTGTGGACTAGTGGGAGTTGAGATGAGCTAGACTCAGCTAAGTTGAGCTGCATCTGAGCTGACCTAAGCTAGGGTGAGCTAAGATGAGCTCTTATGAGCTGCCATTCAGCTGAGATGAGCTGAATGGAGTTAGGATGAGCTAATCCTAGTCCAAGTGAGCTAGATTCCAGATGTGGTGAGTTGGATCAAGCTGAGTTCCAGTTAGTCTAAGCTTCTTCTTCACCAGTTGCCTTCTTGAGTTCTAGGGTTTTAGGGATCTGTATATCTGTTCATCCCTAACACTCAAAAAAACACATTAAAAAGATAAGAAAAAATGCAATGCATGCCTAACCTAGTTAATGCCTAAATGCGGCACAAAAAGCCCATTTGCAGAGAAAAACCCTAAGAGGTAGGTTTGTTTTAATGCTTAATAATGATGATATTTATCACACATCACCCCTATGTCCCTATTGTGAACCCTCCTCCGCCTTATGATCCTACTGGTCCCTCGACTTTGAACTCATGTGTGACGCTTCCGACCTTGCAATCGGAGCCATCCTGGGACAAAGACACGATAGACACCCCTTCGTGGTGTACTATGCCAGTAAGATGTTGGACGAGGCCCAACGTAATTATATAACTACTGAGAAAGAACTACTGGCGGTCATCTTTGGGCTGGAGAAATTCCGCTGTTGCCCTTGCAACCCATCCTAGTTGTTGAAATCTTTGACATTTGGGGAATTGATTTCATGGGTCCCTTTCCTCCTTCCAACGGCTTTGAGTACATCCTCGTTGCTGTTGATTATGTTTCAAAATGGATCGAGGCTATTCCCACGTGCCATGCTGACCATGTCATATCTACTCGATTTGTCAGAAACCACATTTTTCCATGCTATGGGATCCCTCGAGCCATTATCGCTAATAGAGGAAGTCATTTCACCCATGCTTCTTTTCGAGCACTTCTGAGGAAATATGGAGTCCACCATCATATCGCATCTTCGTATCATCCTCAGACGAACGGCCAGGTTGAGGTGTTGAACCGAAAAATCAAGCAAATTCTCTAGAAAACGGTTCGGCCTGACCGCATGGATTGGTCCGACAAGCTGATTGACGCACTTTGGGTGTATCTGACCGCCTTCAACGCTCCCCTTGGTATGTCTCCTTATAGAATTTTTTACGGAAAGCCTTGTCATTTGCCCGTTGAGCTGGAGCACCACGCTTATTGGGCGATTCACCAATGTAAACTCGACCTAGACCTGTGTGGTTGAGAAAGGAAACTCCAACTCCAGGAGCTGGAAGAGCTCCATCGTGAAGCCTATGATTCAGCCTTAACTTTCAAACAACAAGTTGAAAGTTGTTTACATTGGCGAATTCGATGAAAGGAATTTAAGCCATCTCAGCAAGTTTGGCTTTACAATGCCCGACTCAAATTGTTTCCAGGGAAATTAAAGTCCAAATGGACTGGTCCCTACTTGGTCTCGAGACCATTTCCCAACGGGTCCGTTGAAATTGAAGATCCCAAATCTGGGCATAAATTTACGTTCAATGAGCAGCGGTTAAAACCCTATCTTACTAATGAACCTGCCCCCGTTGGTGAAACTGTTACCCTGTTGGAGGGTAATTGACTTCGTGCCTCATTTTGAGTCCAGCTGGGGATGTTAAATTCAGTGCTCGTTGGGAGGCACCCCAGCAACACTCCTCCATTATCGCCTACACATTTCACTTCACTTCACTTTGAACTTCTTCACTTTTCACTTCACCACCCACCATCCACCCACCCTACCACCCTACTGTATACCTCGCACCTCAGCTCTCGTACAATGATCCTTGGACCTTGCTTTACCCTGCATGCATATGAGGACATAGCATCATTTGGCATAGGGGGTGGATAGGCATCCATAGGATTTGGATATTATATGGGAATCATGCAGCTTCTACATCCATTATGCATATACATCTATAAATTTGTACATATCCTAATTCAAAAAAAAAAAAAGGTATTTAGTAATGATCTGAAAGCTGAAACAAAAATACAATAAGTGTTTATGGATATTCAACCACGTTTTGAAGACTTTCCAGGCCACAGAAGCTTGATTCGCTCAGGCTTGGCTTAATTCACTTGAGCATTGATAAGATAGATCAAAATCTCTCCTAATTAAGAATGTATTCTTGTACCTGAGTCACCAGTATAGGATTCACTTGGCTTAATTCACTCTCTCTCCTTGCTCACACCTGCTCCAGCCGGTCACCACCCACGCTCCCACATAGCACGTGTACTGCACTCACCCTCTTCTCATGCGCATTCACCTTCGCTTGTGCGCCCGCGCACCTGTGCCTCCAGACGATGCCTCTACATTGCAAGCATCTTAAACGGCTGCCTCCATCCCCTCCAGTGCGCACACACACACCCTGATACACACACACTCACAAACACTCACACCTACACACATACACTTACATATATATATACTCACACATCCTCACCCTTAAATATTTATACATACATAATTAAATATATATATATTTATATTTATATATATATTCCTATACATATATATATATACACACATCTATATAGTTATAGCTACTTATATAGATATATAAATATATACTTATATATCCACACACCCACATTCTCCCATACAAACCTCACATATACTACTCACATACCCATGCACTCACCCCTCCACCGTGCATCGTATCGTGGGAATATTCGCACCAGTTGCTGATATTCCCCGATACCCGCGCAAAGCAAGTGCTTCCACCCACACTCACACACATCCACTCTACGCTCCACGCGGCACTTAGTCTTATTGGTTGCATCTTGCTAGATGTGGACCAACTTGACATCATGCTACATCCCATCCACATCTCCATTTTTACCCCTATTTATATAACATCTTTATAAATATATATATTCTATATCTACTATATATATAGATATAGATATACTAAGCTAAGTATTTCTTTTCATTTCTTTTGTTGCATTCTATTTTGCTTTCAATTTGTCTTTTCTTCTTGCTACTAAAAAGACTAAAAAAGTATAAAACAGAAAAGATAAATCTTGATTTGCAGGCATACGGTCTCACGTGTGGCGAGACAAGATTTGTTGTATTTTGGCATATAGCCAAGGACCTATTTGAGGGTGTGCCTCAAGGACAAGTTTATCGGAAAAAAAACCTAAAAATCAAGAAAACCAAAAACATAATAAACTCAAGGAAGAGATACGTTTTAGAAAAGGTATAGGAACTTCGCAATCTCCTAATCCCCACCTCCCTGAGATCGACCCTAGGCCTAAAAGTGATCAAGTTAAAATCAAGTAGGCCAGGTTAAAAATTTTGTGAAAGTGGTGTAGACTCGATTTAGGTTAACTCACTATACTCATTTCGACATTAATATCACCATATTAATAAAGCCTATTCAAGTACTCATCATGCTTTTTCTGGCACCGTTGCCGGGGAAGCGCTATTTGAAGTAAGTTTCTACTCTCTTCCTTTGATTTTCTCTTCTCCCACCCTTCTCTTCATGGGTGTTTTGTTTGTTTGTGTGCATGTGTACTTGTTGCAAGGAGGAGACACGTAGAGGAGGTCGGAGACATGGGCAAATCCAAGGTGGGTGCGAGAGCATGAAATCACCGGCGCTGCAATTGGAGCTTCGCCCACGTTGTTGAGGAGGTAGGTGTCTTCCTCGTAGTAACTTAGTTCATCTTGTCACCTTGAAAGAAAAGAAAAAAAAAAATCTAAAAATTCCAAAAACCTAAAAATACTTCTTAGGAGTTTCTTTGGGCAAGTGGACTAAAGCCCACTTATTGATTGTTTGCTATCACCCCCACTGCCCCTTGATTTCCCACAAACTTCGCATAGTGAAAATCCAAGAATCATGATTCTTGCCTTTTTCGTAGTGTGAAGTCTTCTTAGAGGCAAGATAAAAATTGAGTGATTGCCATCCTTCCTTGCCTCATTTATTAGCATTTCGGGATCACATTTTTTTGGTGGGGAGTCTTGGAATTGAGTTGATTCCAACCCCATCAGGACTTTACATCTGCCTTAGATTTGATCCCGAATATTTCAACCCCAACATTTTCATTTTTACATCATTTTGGTGGTTGAGCCTTGTGTGGATAATCATTTTAGTGATTGGGAGCACTTGAATTGAGTGTATTGGCTCCCTCTCAGATTAAGCTAAAATTGACTCGTGCATCCACACCTAGAAATTTCCATCTAGGGAAGCCCATTGCATTTTTAGCATGCATTAACTAATTCACATTGAAGAAGGGTTTGCCGGGCATAGAAAATTTGTATTTCCTAAAAACCTGGAGATTGGTTGGATTGGTAATCCAGTGAAATCCTAAAATCCATACTACATAAGGTTGAAATTCTAAAAGCCATTCACCATCTAAAACTTCAATTCGGGGAGATTTCCCCGTTGCATGCTTGATTTACACACTCTTAAAATTAACGCACTTGGGCATTAGCCGTATACAGCGCCCTTCACATTCCTGGAGTACTTGATCCTAAGCCTCTAAATTAAAACTGGTAGCAACTTGACCCCTCTTAAGGATTGGAGGTCTACTTACCTACGTGTAGCGCCTACATGTTGGTGTGGGTTCTCGCATGCTATCGGGTGTCTAAGACTGAGGCAAACGGCCTTTCAATTTGGCCGGGTGGTTCCGCGGTGCTCTCATTTATTTCCGTAGGTTATGATAGTAGGTAACTTAGATCTTTTGGTCTAAGGGCACATTGTAGAGGTTATAGGAAATTGATTGTTTCGATTTGTCATCAAGCGTATCCTTACAGCATTTTTTCTCCCATCCCCTTTCCCTTCTCATCTCCCCAATTCTTCCTGCGGTAGTGCATGTTTGGGAGGAGGTCACAAAACCCTGAATTGTTTGAATTATCCTATAATTCTAGAAGGATAGAAAATGGTGAATCGTCATCCTCCTCCACAAACATGGCTGCACGCCCACCCCAAATCCTAAGGGAGGAAACCGCCCCCCTCCAATCCCACTAGGTGGTGGTGGAGCTGTAGACCCCATAACCCTCCTCCAAGCCCAAATGGCACTGTATAATGAACAAATCGAGGTCATAAGGGAAACATTGGACGAAATGAATCGCCCTCCCCTTGAAAGGGAGGAACCAAGGTCTCTTAGTTCTTATCAAAATCCCGCTGCTACAGAGACCATTGGGAAAATTCGTGTCCCCATGGGCGAGGACGATTTTGAATTAAAACCTAATGTCATTGGCCTAATTAACTTTCACTTCCATGGTCTTGCAAGTGAAGATCCCTTTCTTCATTTGGAAGACTTAACCTGATTAGCTAAAACTGTTAAACCAAGAAACATCGGGTTATCAATTGTCCTCATGAAAATGTTCCCATTTTCGTTGCGAGATAAAGCATTGCAGTGGTTGCGCACCCTTAGGAGAACCATCCACTCTTGCGAAGAGATGTGCACAACATTTCTCAAGAAATTCTTCCCAATCGGGAGAACCAATGCGCTTCGCTGGGCTATAACTTCGTTCGTGCAACAAAATGGTGAGCAATTTCATGAGGCTTGGTTGACGTATAATGACCTCCTAAGGAAGTGCCCGCACCATGGTCTTCCAAAGTGGCATATAGCCCAAATCTTCTATTATGGGCTAAATGAGACTTTGCGATAGATCACCGATGCTTCCTGCGAAGGGAACTTTATGAATAAAGATGAGAATGGAGCATTTGAATTATTTGAGAACATGAGTTAAAACTCAATGAACAATGCCTCCATTATCGCCTTTAATCGTACCAGCATGCCCTGCAATGTTCACGAAGTTGACAAGGGACCCTCCCATTCATCCATAGATCCTAACTTAATTGCACAAGCATTGGATGAAGTCTCCGTCATGCACAAGAACTTGGACAAGCTTCTAGCCAACCCCGCTCGCTCTTTGGCAAACACTTCCACTCCATCACTCCGTCACAACCTTAATCCTTCCAATACTAGGCTGATTCCCAAGAATCCTGTGAGACCATCCTTACTGAGTATTGCACCGAGTGATTTAGTAAGCAATGTGGACATGGCTTCTGCAAGCTAGTATTTTGACATGGAGGACCAAGCCTCTGTGTGCTCGGATGCATATACACATGCAGACTCATCTTCTGGCTTAGAAGACGCTTGTGCCCTGGGGAACAACCCATTCTCGGCTACTTATAACCCAGAGTGGCGAAATCATCCTAATTTTGCATGGTCCAGTAAGCCACAGTGCCAAAACCCTGTTAGTGGACCAATGCGACCATCTGCACCCGTCATTCTAAGCACCCAGTATAATCCTGTGGCAAATACGCCATCGGGTCCTTGTGCACCTCAAACAAAACACACATCAAGTCCTCTTGATAAATTGATGAGAATGATGATAGAAATGTCCAAGTGCCATAAAGAAAACATGACCTCTCTTCAGCACCAATTGGCACAACAGGGTGCTGAGATCAGTCAACTATGCATGATGACTCAATCTCAAGGCACTCTTCTAGCCCAGCCTATTCGTAACCCGCGAAATTTTGTACCCCGTGGTCAACAGCCACAGGTATGACCTTCTCAGGGGTAGGTTCATCAGATTCTGCAAGCTCCGAGCAGTCCACTGAGATTCCAGGCTAATCCCGCAACAGCACATTGATGTGAAATTTGGCGTGATTTGTAATTAGGGTTTTTAATGTCGCTGTAACATGTGAATTCGCATACGCTTTTAAAATTATATTCCTAGATAGGGGAGTATCTAGGGTCATCCAATGAGGCAAATTTGCAATTCAAATCTCTTACTTTAAAGGGAAACTTAATCTTTCTTTTTGGTATTTTAAATAAGTAATTTTTTTTCAGTTTTGAAATAATGAGGGCAAAATGCGAATTGTGATGAAAAAGTACTAACACCTATAATTACTAAGCTAAATCTTAAGAGATAAATATGTCTCCTCCCTAAGCTCACCCTAGACAAGTGGAGGCCTAGAGTAATTAGGAAGTGGAAGTGAAACAAGTGCTAGAACAAAGACAAACAATTGCAATAGAAATTAAAAAGAAGGCAAAAAAGATGATCTCTCTTGAGCCGCCATTTAGTTGAGATGAGCTAAATGGAGTTAGGCTGAGCTAACCCTAGTCCAAGTGAGCTAGATTCCAGCTGTGGTGAGCTGAATCAAGCTGAATTCTAGCTAGTTTGAGCTTCTTCTTCTCCAGTTGCCTTCTTGAGTGCTAAGGTTTTAGGGATCTGTATATCTATTCATCCTTAACACTCACAAAAACACATTAAAAAGACAAGAAAAAATGCAATGGATCCTAACCTAGTTAATGCCTAAATGCAGCCCAAAAAACCCATTTGCAGAGAAAAACCCTAAGAGCTAGGTTTGGTTAATGTCTAAGAATGATGATAAATTGGCATTTATCACACCCTCATGCTTATCTTTTGCTAGTCTCTTAGCAAAACTTTAATTTTCTTTTGGAAAATGGAATTTTTGGGAAATCTAATTTTTTTGACTTTTGAGGAGAAAAATATTAAGGGACCTTGGTTGATCTAAACACAGGAGGTATGGAATTTGTTATGGATAAACATCGGGATTTGTTTTTGGATCCAAAAATTTGACAAAACGGGATCAATATATCCTCCAGAAAATTCACAAATTAACCCCTTGTTAATTCAGATGACTTGAAATTTTCATTTTTAGGATTTTTCTGGCTCTTGAATCTGATTCACAACTTGCAATATCCTTTAAAACCCTGTGTCCATGATTGTGAAAAGCCAACATTTATAGGGGAGTGTTTTTTGGTTAATTTTTTTTTCTCCCCCATGCTTATTTTTAGCTTAGTCTTACAACAAATGTGTCGATATCATCATTCCTGTTACCAATCCTCGAGGGGGCTCTGGCACTAGTACTTTGGGATAGCACTATCCATGACACCACCCAGGAGCTCACAACCCCAAAACACAATGCAGTGTAAAGGGGCGCTCCAAGCAAACTCAAGCTCTTGCTCTGACACTATAGGTAGAGCACCGTCCAAGACACTTGAGTTGCTAAAATGCGCTTTAATGCTCCATCTAAAAATATGAAATATAAAAATGGAGCAACGTCGAGGCAGTAACATGTTGACATCGCGTCCTCAAAGGAGGCATTTTCCTCCTTCTCGGTGGTGGGAACTCAAACCAATGATCTGCTTCAGACTTTTACTAAGTCCAAAAATGGGAGTTTCTTTAATTTTTAGTTGTTTTTAAGTGTTGGCTTGTGTGTGAAAATTGACATAGGAAGTTCCTCAAGAAATGCGAGTTTTTGAATCAGAAACTAAGTCAAATACTTTCCACATTACGAAAGAGGATCAAGTCACCTGAACTATCATGAGTTCAGGTGGAGTTTTAGAGAAGGATATTTGATTTTGTCTAAAAATAGACCCTGAAATTTTAATGATCAGATCCACATCCTCATCCCTAGTTTGTTAAAGATTAAAACCCATTGTACCAAAAGTGAATTTTTCAACCTTAGTCCCAATTTCAAAGTTTTTCCTCAAAAAGTTTTCAACATTTTTTTTTTATATTTTTGGGTATGCAAGCAGGAAACTAAAATAACTAAAAAAATGTGTGTGTTTAGGTTTTGAAAATCCTAAATCGATCGACAAATTTTAAAAACACACCCCCATGCTTAAGATATGCAATGTCCTCATGCATTAAGAGGGAAAAGGGATCACCTTAATGAAGAATGGTCGGGTTTAGGATGGTCAAAACCTAGAAAAAGAAAAAAAAAAGAAAGCAGGAAAAATGATGGGTTACCTCCCATCCAGTGCTATCTTTTATGCCATTCAGCCGGGCATAGTTTGCACTAGTGATCAAAGGTGGCTGGCTCAGTGAAATTAAAAGATTCAGATGGAAGATTCGGCGTATGGTCAAAATAGGGCTTTAAACGTTGGCCGTTGACTTGAAATGTCATGTTAGTTTTAGGATCAAAAAGATCAATAGCGTCGTATGGATAAGTTTTATGGACAATAAAGGGGCCCGTCCATTTGGATTTTAATTTGCCAGGAAAAGACGTAATCTAGCATCAAAAAGCCAAACGTGTTGATTAACGTCAAAGTGTTTCCGAACAATGCATTTATCATGAAATTTCTTTGTTCGGTCTTTTTAAATCCTCGCATTTTCATAGGAAAAATTACGTAATTCTTCCAATTCAGTTAATTGCAATTTTCTATGGATACCGGCATCAGATAAATCCATGTTTAGTTGTTTTATTGCCCAAAAATCCCTATGTTCTAGTTCTACCAGGAGATGGCATGCCTTCCAAAAATTCAGACGGAAGGGAGACATGCCAAGTGGAGTTTTAAAAGCGATACCGTAGGCCCATAAAGCGTCGTCCAATTTGGTGGACCAATCTTTACGGTCGAGCCTAACCATCTTTTGTAAAATATTTTTAATTTCCTAGTTAGAAACTTCTGCCTAGCCATTTGTTTGGGGGTGATAAGGTGTGGAAATTTTATGATTAACCCCATATTTAGAAAGAAGGTGACGGAATTGTGAGAGTGAAATGTGAGCCTCCATCACTAATAATGGCTTTTGGAATGCTGAATCTTGAGAAAATATTTTTGTTAAGAAATTCGACAACCACATGGTGATCAATAGTGCGGGTGGGTATTGCTTCTATCCACTTTGAAACATAGTCAATTGCGACTAGTAAATATAAATATCCACTAGAGTTGATGAACGATCCCATGAGGTCGATGCCCTAAGCATAAAAAATTTCAACCTCTAAAATAGGATTAAGGGGCATCATATCCTTCCGAGTCATGTTGCCGATGCTCTGGCAACGCACACAGGACCGAACAAAGTCATGAGCATCTTTGTGCAAGCTAGGCCAATAGAATCCCGCATTAAGGATTTTAGCTGTAGTTTTCTTGCCCGAAAAATGTCTGCCACAGGCCATTCAGTGATAATGTGTCAAAATATCATGGATTTCAGAATCAGGTACACAACATCGAATGACTTGATCGGCACAAATGCGAAAAAGGTTAGGCTCCTCCCAAAAATAGTATTTAATATCAGCAAAGAACTTATCCCGTTTTGTTTTTGGTCAATCAGCGCGGATTGATTTTGTTGCTAAATAGTTTGCGATGGGCACAAACCAAGGGAGGGTAGTAGTAGCTAAAATGCTTTCATTGGGAAAATGATCAGGTAGGGTCATTATGTCATTCGTCATAAGACGAGAGAGATGGTTGGCCACTACATTATGCAATCCCGCCTTATCCTTGATTTCCAAGTCAAATTCCTGGAGCAGTAGAATCCAACGGTTAAGGCGGGGATTCGCATCTTTCTTTGTCAGCAAATTTTTAATTGCTGAGTGGTCGGTATATATAGTGACATGTGACCCCAAAAGATAAGATCTAAATTTTTCTAAGGCAAATACAATGGCAAGAAGTTCCTTTTCAGTAACCATGTAATTTCGTTGTGCATCATCAAGAGTTTTGCCAGCATAATAGATCACAACAGGCTTCTTGCCAATTCTTTGCCCTAGAACAGCCCCTATAGCAAAATCTAAGGCATCCATCATTAATTCAAAGGGACTAGTCCAATCAGGTCCTTGCAAAATTGGTGCCTCAGTAACCTCCTTCAACTTCAAAAAACTCTCCAGGCATTTATCATTAAAATCAAATGGTTGGTCTTTAGTAAGTAGCTGACTTAAGGGCTTGGAGATTTGGGAAAAATTTTCTATGAATCTATGGTAGAAACCAACATGACCCAAAAAGGATCTGATTTGTTTGATAGTGGTGGGCAGTGGGAGCTTAGATATAGCATCTATTTTTGCTTTATCTACCGCGATTCCTTGTTTTGAAATAACATGGCCTAAGACAATACCTTCCTGGACCATGAAATGACTTTTTTTCCAACTGAGGACCAGATTGACTTCTATGCATTTTTGGAGAGTTCTTTCAAGGTTCTTGAGACAATGGTCAAAAGAATCTCCAAAAATAGAGAAGTCATCCATAAAGACTTCTAAGCATTCACCTACCAGGTCTGAAAATATTGCAAGCATACACCTTTGAAAAGTCGCAGGTGCGTTGCAAAGACCGAAGGGCATCCTTCGGAAAGCAAAGGTTCTGAAGGGGCAGGTGATAGTTGTTTTGTCCTGGTCCTCAGGATGAACCGCTACCTAATTATAGCTGGAATAACCGTCCAGAAAATAGTGAAAATCCTATCCAGCTAAATGCTCCAAGATTTGATCACTAAAGAGGAGCAGAAAATGGTCCTTCTTGGTGGTGGTGATTAATTTTTTGTAATCAATACACACGCACCAAGAAGAGCCAGTTTGAGTGGCTATATTCTCCCCATTATCATTAGTGACAACTGTTAGTCCAACCTTTTTGGGCACAACTTGTGTTGGACTAACCCAGGAGCTATCAGAAATGGGGTAGATCATATTAGCACCAAGCCACTTAATAATCTCCTTTTTTACCACCTCCTGCATAATAGGGTTCAAGCACCTTTGTGGTTGGCAGGAGGGGCGAGAATCGTCCTCTAAATATATACGATGTGTACAATAAGACAGATGAATACCCTTAAGATCAGAAAGGGTCCAGCCAATAACTTTTCTATATTTACTCAAAATCTGGAGAAGTTTGTGCTCTTGTGCCCCAGTAAGTTCAGAATTTATAATCAGGGGTAGGGTTTGATTTGGACCCAGGAAAACATATTTAAGGGAGTCGGGCAAAGGTTTTAATTCCAATTGTGGGCCCAGCACCGAAAGAATTTCTACTTTGTGGGTTAGTGGTGAGGTGAGAGTGAAAGGGTCAGTTGGAGGGTTAGCTGAATGTGTAGTTAGGTGATGTGAAATACGCCTGATTTGCAAAGCGACTTTTTAATGTCGTTGTAACACGCAAATTCGCATACGCTTTTAAATTTGTAAGACCTAGATAGTGGGGTATCTAGGGTCATCCAAGGAGGCAATATGTTTGCAAAATTTAGGTATCTTGCTTGGAAATAGAAATCACCTTTCTTTCTGGTCTTTTTCAATATATCATTTTTAGGTTTTTGAAATTAAGGCAACATGCGAAATTGTTGGCGAGAAAGTGACTTACACTTAACTCAATACACTACTTCTAAAGTGGCAAGTAGATCCTCTCCCTAGGCTCACTCTATGCAAGTGGAGGCCTAGAATAATTAGGGAGAGGGAGTGAAGAATGCTAAAAACAAAGCAATTAAAAATGCAACTAAAGAAATTGCAAAGAAGGCAACTAGATTAATGAGAAAGTGTTTTACAGAAAAGCCTAGTAGATGAATGCTTCTACTACTAGAAAATTGCAATAAATAAAAGAAAACACAAATCCTCTAGATAGATGGTGAAGAAGAGGGCTTCTTGCTCCAATCTTGGTAGCTCCCGAGCTTGAAAAGAGTCCTCCAACTCCTTCCTTGCTATGCTCTGCCAAGGTGATGTCCTCCAAAGCAAGCCCTAAGGGGGCATGACCTAAGCTTTTCTCCAAGGGTGGACGTCCACCCAAGGTCATTCTCCTTTTCCTAGCCATCCTCCTTGAGATGGAAAGGTCCTCCTCCTTGTCATGGCCCAAGTTGAAGAGAGTGAGGAGAAGAAGGCACCAAAGGGGCTGGTGATGTGGCCCCTTAATCTTCTTCTCTACTCCTTCTCATTGGTTGTAGGTATAGGTGGATGTAGGTGGAATAATACACTAATGGAGGATGCTCCAAAATGGTGGTAGGTGGTGGGTTTTTATAGAGTAGGAAGGGGGCTAAGGTGACTTTTGGAATGGAGGGCTAAGATGGGAAGATGGGGGTGGTTGGGGATCCTATGGCTAAAGGCAATTGGCGCCAACCCAAGGGACACCTAGGGGGTGGTTATGGGTGGTGGCACCCCTTGAAGATGGTGCCAAAATGGCTTCTAGAAGGGGGGCTTAGGTGGTGCCAAGTAGGGTTCTAGAAGGAAGGGTAGGTGGGTGGCGGAGATGGGTTTAATGGGAGATGTGTGGTTGAGATGAAGGGGATTTTTGGAGGGAAAAGTAGTGACAACAAGGGGGTAGTTAGGGTGGTTTTGGTGCCACTTTTAGGTGTCTTTTGGGGGTGGTGGGTAGGCTAGGTTGGCGCCAAGTAGGTTTAGCTTATGTGGAGCTTAGGTGGAGCTAGTTGGTGGAGTGGTTAGGTAGGGTTTTTGGGTGGTACAAGCCAAGGAAGTTGGAGCATAGCTAGGCTAAGCTAAGCTAGCTTAGCTAATGGAGGAGTAGAGGAAGATGTGTTGTAGCTAGGGTTTGGAGGAAGGAGCTGGTTCTGAATAATCTGGAGCTGAAGTGGAGCAGGCAGCTGCTGAAGAGGTCAACATGGGGCAACTCTAGCTGGCTTAGCTTGCTAGTTCTTTGCTAGCTGCTAAGCCAAGATAAAGTAAGCTGGCTTATGTTGAATGGAGCTAAGGTGAGCTGGGTCTGGTGCTCCCGGGGAGGATTGAGCTGGTTGAGACAGCTAAGGTAACTTAGCTCAATTAGCTTGAGTTAAGCTGGGTCCCCAGGAGCTGGACTTGAGCTTCCTGAGCTGGGATGAGTTCTTCTTTAGTTGGCTGGAGTTGAGTGGAGTTGGATGTAGCTGGATCTGAGCTGGGGTGAACTCCGGTCAACTCAGCTGAGCTAGCTAGAGCTCCCTATGGACTTGTGGGAGCTAAAATGAGCTAGACTCAACTAAGTTGAGCTGGATCTGAGCTGACTTGAGCTAGGGTGAGCTAAGATGAACTCTCTTGAGCTGCCATTCAGCTGAGATTAGCTGAATGGAGCTGGGATGAGCTAACCCTAGTTCAAGTGAGCTAGGTTCCAACTGTGGTGAGCTGAATCAAGCTGAGTTCCAGCTAGTCTGAGCTCCTTCTTCACCAATTGCCTTCTTGAGTGCTAGGGTTTTAGGGATATGTATATCTGTTCATCCTTAACACTCATAAAACCATATTAAAACAACAAAAGAAAATGTAATGCGTGCCTAACCTAGTTAATGCCTAAATGTAGCCCAAAAACCCATTTGCAGAGTAAAATCCTAAGAGCTAGGTTTGTTTTAGTGCATAAGAATGATGATAAACTGGCATTTATCACACCCCCATGCTTATCTTTTCTTAGTCTCTTAGCAAAACTTCAATTTTTTTGGAAAACGGAATTTTTGGGAAATCTAATTTTTTTCTACTTTTGAGGAGAAAAAGATTAAGGGACCTTGCTTGATCTAAACATAGGAGGTACAGGATTTGTTAAGGATAAACATCAGGATTTATTTTTGGATCCAACCATTAGACAAAACGAGATCAATATATCCTCCAGAAAATTCGCAAATTAACCCCTTGTTAATTTAGATGACTTGAAATTTTTGTTTTTAGGATTTTTCTAGCTCATGATCTGATTCGCAACTTGTAAAATCCTTTAAAATCTTGTGTCCATGCCTGTGAAAAGCCAACATTTATATGGGTGTGTTAATTTATTTATTATTACTTTTTTTTTCTCCTGCATGCTTAATTTTAGCTTAGTCTTACAACAGATGTGTCAGGATCATCATTCCCATTACTAATCCTTGAGGAGGCTTTGGTGCCAGAACTTCGGGATAGCACTGTCCATGACACCACCCAGGAGCTCAAAACCCCAAAACACAATGCAGTGTAAAGGGGCGCTCCAAGCAAACTCAAGCTCTTGCTCTGACACTATAGGTAGAGCACCATCCAAGACACTTGAGCTGCTAAAATGCACTTTAATGCTCCATCTAAAGATATGAAATATAGATATGGAGCAGTGCCGAGGCGGTAACATGTTGACATCGCATCCTCAAAGGAGGCATTTTCCTCCTCAGCGGTGGGAACTCAAACCAATGATCTACTTCAGACTTTTACTAAGTCCAAACAAGGGAGTTTCTTCAAATTTTTAGTTATTTTTAAGTGTTGGCTTGTGTGTGAAAATTGACACAAGATGTTTCTCAAGACATGCAAGTTTTTGAATCAGAAACTAAGCCAAATACTTTCCACATTACAAATTAGGATCAAGTCACCTGAACTATCATGAGTTCAGGTGGAATTTTTAGAGAAGGATATCTGATCTAGTCTAAAATAGACTCTGAAATTATAATGATCAGATCCACATCCTCTTCCCTAGTTTGTTAAAGATTAAATCCCATTGTACTAAAAGTGAGTTTTTTCGACCTTAGTCCCGATTTCAAAAAAATTTTTCCTCAAAAAGTTTTCAACATTTTCATTTTTTTGGGTATGAAAGCAGGAAAATAAAATAACTAAAGAAAAATTCATGTTTTTAGGTTTTGAAAATCCTAAATCGATCGTTAAATTTAAAAGCACCCCCCCATGCTTAAGATATGCAATGTCCTCATGCATTAAGAGGGAAAAGGGATCACCTTAGTGAAGAACAGTCAGGTTTAGGATGATTAGAACTTGGAAAAAGAAGAAAAAAGGAAAGCAGGAAAAAAAATGATGGGTTGCCTCCCATCCAGTGCTATCTTTTATGCCATTTAGCCGAGCATAGTGTGCATTAGTGATTGAGGGTGGCTGGCTCAATAAAATTAAGAGATTCAGACGAAATTTTAGGCGTATGATCAAAATAGGGCTTTAAACGTTGGCTGTTGACTTGAAAGGTCGAATTTTTTTTGGATCAAAAAGATCAACAGCGCCGTATGGATATGTTTTATGGACAATAAAAGGGCCAATCCATTTTGGTTTTAATTTGCCAGGAAAAAATGTAATCTCGCATCGAAAAGCCAAACGTGTTGATTAACATCAAAGTGTTTCCGAAAAATATATTTATCGTGAAATATCTTTGTTCGGTCTTTATAAATCCTCGCGTTTTCATAAGAAAAATTACGTAATTCTTCCAATTCAGGTAATTGTAATTTTCTATGGATACTGGTGTCAGATAAATCCATATTGAGTTGTTTTATTTCCCAAAAAGCCCTATGTTCTAGCTCTACTAGGAGATGGCATGCCTTCCTAAAAATCAGGCAAAAGGGAGACATGCCGAGCGGGGTTTTAAAAGCGGTACGGTAGGCCCATAAAGCGTCATCCAATTTGGTGGACCAATCTTTACAGTCGGGCCTATCTTTTGTAAAATATTTTTAATTTCCCAGTTAGCGACTTCAGCCTGACCATTCGTTTGGGGGTGATAAGGTGTGGAAATTTTATGATTCACCCCATATTTAGAAAGAAGGTGACGGAATTGTGAGTGGGTGAAATGTGAGCCTTCATAAATGATAATAGCTTTTGGTATGCCGAATCTTGAGAAAATATTTTTCTTAAGAAATTCGACAACCACACAGTGATCACTAGTGCGGGTGGGTATTGCTTCTATCCATTTTGAAACATAGTCGACTGCAACTAATATATAGAAATACCCACTAGAGTTGACGAATGGTCCCATGAAGTCGATGCCCCAAACATCAAAAATTTCAACCTCTAAAATAGGATTAACGGGCATCATATCCTTCTGAGTCATGTTGCCGATGCTCTAGCAATGCACACAGGACCGAACAAAGTTATGAGCATCTTTGTGCAAGATGGGCCAATAAAATCTCGCATTAAGGATTTTAGCTGCAGTTTTCTTACCCGAAAAGTGTTCGCCACAGGCCATTGA
Organism: Thalassia testudinum; assembly: GCA_037157565.1. Taxonomy (NCBI): domain Eukaryota; kingdom Viridiplantae; phylum Streptophyta; class Magnoliopsida; order Alismatales; family Hydrocharitaceae; genus Thalassia; species Thalassia testudinum. The sequence continues at coordinate 29,608,612 of JAZHRO010000073.1, forward strand.
GTGACAATGTGTCAAAATATCATGGATTTCAGAATCGGGTACACATCGTCGAATGACCTGATCGGCACAAATGCGGAAAAGGTCGGGCTCCTCCCAAAAATAATATTTAATATCAGCAAAGAACTTATCCCATTTTGTTTTTGGCCAATTAGTGGGGATTCGTTCTGTTGCTAAGTAGTTTGCGATGGGCGCAAACCAAGGGAGGATTGTAGCAGCTAAAATGCTTTCATCGGGGAACTGATCTGGCAGGGTCATTATGTGATTTGTCATAAGATGAGAGAGATGGTCTGCCACTACATTGTGTGATCTCACCTTATCCTTGATTTCTAGGTCAAATTCCTGGAGCAGCAGAATCCAACGGATAAGGTGGGGTTTCGCATCTTTCTTTGTCAACAAATATTTAATTGCTGAGTGGTCGGTATATATAGTGACATGCGACCCCAACAGATAAGATCTAAATTTTTCTAAGGCAAATACAATGGCAAGAAGTTCTTTTTCAGTAACCGTGTAATTCCGTTGTGCATCATCAAGGGTTTTGCTAGCATAATAGATCACAACGGGCTTCTTGCCAATTCTTTGCCCTAGAACGGCCCCTACAACAAAATCTGAGGCATCTGTCATTAATTCAACAGGACTATTCCAATTAGGTCACTGCAATATTGGTGCCTCAGTAACCTCTTTCTTCAACCTGAAAAAACTCTCTAGGCACTAATCATTAAAATCAAATGGCTGGTCTTTAGTGAGAAGTTGACTTAAGGGCTTGGAGATTTGGGAAAAATTTTGTATGAATCTATGGTAGAAACCCACATGACCCAAAAGGGATCTGATCTGTTTGACAGTAGTGGGTGGTGGGAGCTTAGATATAGCAACTATTTTTGCTTTATCTACCGTGATTCCTTGTTTTGAAATAACATGGCCCAAGACAATACCTTCTTGGACCATGAAATGACTTTTTTCCCAACTGAGGACCAGATTAACTTCTATGCATTTTTAGAGAGTTCTTTCAAGGTTTTTGAGACAATGGTCAAAAGAATCTCCAAAAATAGAAAAGTCATCCATAAAGACTTCTAAACATTCACCTACCAGGTCTGAAAAAATTGCAAGCATGCACCTTTGAAAAGTCACAGGTGCATTGCAAAGACCGAAGGGCATCCTTCGGAAAGCAAATGTTCCAAAGGGGCAGGTGAAAGTTGTTTTGTCCTGGTCCTCAGGATGAATTGCTACCTGATTATAGCTGGAATAACCATCCAGAAAATAGTAAAAATCCCGTCCGGCTAACCGCTCCATGATTTGATCAATAAAGGGGAGCGGGAAATGGTCCTTCTTGGTGGTGGTGTTTAATTTTCGGTAATCAATACACACGCACCAAGAAGAAGCGGTTCGAGTGGCTACATTCTCCCCATTATCATTAGTGACAACTGTTAGTCCAGCCTTTTTGGGCGCAACTTGTGTTGGACTAACCCAGGAGCTGTTAGAAATGGGGTAGATGATATCAGCATTCAGCCACTTAATAATCTCCTTTTTTACCACCTCCTACATAATAGGGTTCAAGCACCTTTGTGGTTGGCGGGAGGGGCGAGAATCATCCTCTAAATATATATGATGCGTACAATAGGACGGGTGAATACCATTAAGATCAGAAAGGGTCCAGCCAATAGCTTTTTGATATTTACTCAAAACCTAGAGGAGTTTGTGCTCTTGTGCCCCAGTAAGTCCATAATTTATAATTAGGGGTAGGGTCTGATTGGGACCCAAGAAGACATATTTAAGGGAGTCGGGCAAAGGTTTTAATTCCAATTGTGGGCCCGGCTCCGAAAGAGTTTCTACTTTGTGGGTTAGTGGTGAGGTAAGAGTGAAAGGGTCAGCTGGAAGGTTAGCTAGATGTGTGGTTGGGGTGGAAGGGTGAGAAAAAGTGGATTGTTCAGGAACCGTATTGATAGCAAAATAGGAACCTAAATGGGAAATCTGCAAAGTTTCCACCATAATTTTTTCTATTTCTGAATCTGAATCATCAAAGAAATCTGGTTCTTGGAACTGCCTAGAAGCTTGAAAAATGTCTAGGGTTACATATTCACTGCCACAAATGATTTTCATCTTTCCAGAATCACAATCAATATTTGCGCGGTAGGTAGCTAAGAATGGTCTTCCAAGAATAATGGGGGCAAACTTTAGTGCTTCTAGTACCTCTATGTCTAGGACTAAAAAGTCTACTGCAAATAGACAATTTTTGACCCGGACAAGAACATCCTCAACAATTCCCCTTAGTTTAATTGTAGATCGGTCGACTAATTGGAGAGTAACCTCAACAGGCATTAATTCACTGATCATAAATTCTTCAAAAACAACTGTGGGGATAAGATTAATTGAGGCACCAAGATCCAACAAAGCGCGATCAAATGCGGTATCATTAATGATAACTTGAATTAGGCAGGCACTAGGATCTTTTCTCTTAAGAAGCAGTCGGCTCTGCACAACTGAGATGACTGTCTCTGGAAGGATCACCTTTCCTAAATTTCTGGGCTGCCTTTTTGGAGTGCATAAATCTTTTAGGAATTTAGCATAGGCAGGGATGTATTTAATGGCATCTAGGAGAGGGATATTAATTTCTACTTGCCCAAATAAATCCATTAATTCCTTCTCAGTGGGCTCGGATTTCTTCTTTTTCTTATTTGAAGAGTGGAGGGCTTGTGGAAATGGGGCAGGGTTTCCCTGTTTTGCATTAATTGGTTCCTGAACAATAGGAGGGGAAGAGTTAATCTGTGTTTCATTAAAGCAGGTTTCTTTAATAGGAAGGGGATTGTGAGTGGTTTTCCCATTCCTCAAGGTAACTGCATTTGCGGTCTGGTTGTTTCTAGGATGAGGACGGGAAGCCTGGCTGTTATTGAAACCCGGTGGATGCTGAGGTGCTGGTTGAATGGGTTGACTGGGATATCCACCTTGGAATTGATTCCTTTGATTATTTGGGTTGGGCATGTGTTGGGAAGGTAAATTCCCAATAGGTCGATGTTCAGGAGTAACCTTAACTTGGTGTTGCAAGTTGGTAATCATGCAGGTTACTTCTATCATTTGAGTCTGCATTCCTTGCACAGTTTTCATGACCTGATTATTAATATCATCCTGGGATGGTCTAGGTTGATACATAGGTTGCCCATAATTCCCAAAATAGTTTTGTTTGGGAAAAGGAATTGGGTTCGGGTTTTTCCAGGAGTGATTCGGGTTAGTCCTCCAGTTTTGATTGGAAGTGTTGGAGGGGTTTCTAAATTGCTCCTAGAGAGCATAAATATTTTCTGAGGTGGGATCAAAAATATTTTGATCAAAATTCCCAGTCAAATCTTGCGAGAAATCAGCCGGAAAGTGCTGGCTAGCAGATGTGGCATCAATGTTGTGTAGATTTTCTCTTCGGAGAATGTGTGGGGGGTTAGTGTGTGGAGAGTGAACGTGTGGAGCTGGTTTATTTATGAGCTTTTCTTCCATTTTCTTTTGGTGAATTTGCATCTGGTCCAGTCGTTGAGCTAACATATATAGATCATCTTGAGTGACTGGAACAAAGGTAGATTTGGAGTCAATTTCATGGACTCCGTGTCTGGGGTTTTGTGATCTGCCAAAAGTGTCCATTGAAGTCATGTTAAATGAGTTTTCACTCATTTCTTCAAAGAGGAGATAGGCACTTTCAATGTCTTTGTTAAGAAAATTGCCCCCACATGAGGCATCCACAATTCGTTTCAATTGATCTTCTAATCCATGATAGAAGATCTACACTAACTGCCATTGTGGAATTTCATGGTGGGGACAACTTCTTAGAAGTTCTTGAAATCTTTCCTAGACTTCATGGAGGGGTTCACCAATTTTCTGTTGAAAGGTCGTTATGGATCTTCTTAATGCATTCGTTCGATCGATCGAAATTTTTTTTTTAAGAAAAGCGCTTTTTAATTGGGGCCAGGTGGTAATAGGGCGCCCAACCATTCTAAACCAATGAGATGCTTTGTCTTTATGAGAGAGAGGAAAAAGTCTCATTAACCACACATCTTCCTGCACATTGTGGGAACGAGTGGTTTGAGCAAGGACAGTTAATTCCTCGAGATGACAAAAAGGGTCCTCTCTTGGAAGACCATGAAAATGTTTGATAAGATTTAGAATGGCTGGTTTGATCTCGAAATCCCCTTGTGGTATGACCACCCCTGGTCTTTTCTCATAATTGAAAGGATCATAGAAATCCTTAAGAGGAATGACAGGCTGTTGGCGGGGTGGTGGATTTTGTCCTTGATTAGCTAGGTTCGTGACAGTCCTAGCTAAATCTTCTTGATTTTGTTGTAGTCGAACCAAATGGTCGACCATTAATGCAAAGGGATTTGGATTTTGGGTTATAGTTGGAGGGCCACCTGGTCCTGCTGGTATTTCTAGTTGCTCCAAGTTAGGGAGGTGAGGGAGGGTGAAGTCAGCTTGTGGGTCGGCTGATGGGTTAGAAGTGGAAGCAGAATTTTTTTGACGGCTTCCTGGGTTTTCCATTTTTTTAGAAGTGGAGGGGGAAGAAAACAATGATTCTTTGCTGCGGGGGGTGAAATTAGATGGTCCCTTAAGGTGTGGTTTTTGGGACCGTCGCCTGTGCATGCACTATTTGGGAAGAATTGGAGGGGAGGAGAAGAGAAAGAGATGAGAGAAAGCGTGCAAGTCAAACAAACAAAGCTAGACCTAACTTAAATGCGACTCCCTAATAAGAAACCTAAGACTTGGTCTATGTAGGAAATAAGTAATCAATAGTGAATACCTGTTCTGTCAACAAATCTAGCCAAGTTGCTTAAGGGGAGGTTTGGGCCCAAACGTTTCCCAGGGAAAACCCCAGGCGCTTGTACAAACCCGAGCCTGGTCGTTTGACATGGCCCCTCAGCCTAAACACCAGATATAAATGACAGAATTGGTATTAACTAAAGAAAACTTAAGACTTAAATAGCAAGCCTAAGTTGATGAAACCTTAGGGGTCAAGTTGCTACAAGTTTTAGTTAGGTCTAGGATACTACAGTGCACACAGAATGTGGAGGGCGTTAATTAGGTTGTTGCCTTGTTATTTCAAAAAAGTTTTTTTGTGTGTGCAAGAATTGGAAAGCGGTTTCCAATGCAAATCAAGTTGTCACATAATTTTGTTGTATTTATGCCTTTTAGGATTCAATTTAGTTGAATGTGTTTTAGGGTTTCTCTTGTTAAATTTTCAAACAAGTTTGAAACTCCACAATCAAATGGAAAAACAAGTTGTATGGGTGATTGTATATTTCCTTTAAATTTTGGGACTAGAAAAAAGCAAGAAAGAAACCCAAATTGGAGTTGAATCCTAGTACAGAAAATGACTGCCAATGAATTTTTTTTTTTAGGCTTCCTGAATAGGTAGTGGTCTAAACAATGCAACCAACACCACTACCTTATGTGAAATCAAACAAGAATTCCAGAAATGATTTTTGTAAGATTTTAAGAATTTGTTTGATAATTGTTTTGAATTTTTAATTGTACTAGTGTCAAAGTCTAGAAATGATACCTGTGGGTATTTTGGAATTTTCGGTATTACCACTGACCTTAGAAAATTTTGGTGATTTTATATGATGTGTAAAATTTCACAAGAATTCCAGAAAGCTACATTTCGCAAAAATTAGATGAGTATAAAAATTCTAAAAATTCATGGACTGTAGCAAAATAGGGAGATCAGAGGGTGTGACCCCTCTGTAGTCCACGAATTTTTAAAAATTAAATGCAAAGCCAATTGATCTGAAATTTGGAACAGATGTTTCTAACTCAATTTGGAATCACTATATGAAATTTTATGATTTTAGGAGCCTGTGGTGTTAGGAATCGATTTTTCAAGTCCAGATAGAAATCTGGACCTGAAAAACAGAACACCAATACTTGCAATGGAGTGGTGTTAAAGAAACATTCAAGCAAACAATGGATTTTAAAATGCACCACTCTAGTTAATTAAGTTATTTAGGGTCCTGAAAGCCAAGTTTAGTGTATTTTGGTAGTTTTTTTAGGTTAAATGTGACAAGAAATGTGGAACCAACCTGAAATCCACGCGAAGAAAAGGAACTTTAAGCTTCTGCTTCTAAATTCCCACTTTCCCATTGTAATTCCTGCACACACGAAAGAAAGAAAGAGAAGGATGAGATCCACTTCAAGCAAGAGAAAACAAAATTAAGCAGAGTCATGCCTCCCCGGCAATGGCGCCAAAAAGTGATGCGAAATACGTGTGATTTGCAAAGCGGGTTTTTAATGTCATTGTAACACGTGAATTCGTATATGCTTTTAAATTTGTAAGACCTAGATAGTGGGGTATCTAGGGTCGTCCAAGGAGGCAATATGTTTGCAAAATTTATGTCTCTTGCTTGGAAATAGAATCACCTTTCTATTTAGTCTTTTTCAGTATATCATTTTTATGTTTTTGAAATTAAGGCAACATGCGAAATTGATGGTGAGAAAGTGACTTACACTTAACTCAATACACTACTTCTAAAGTGGCAAGTAGAGCCTCTCCCTAAGCTCACTCTATGCAAGTGGAGGCCTAGAATAATTAGGGAGAGGGAGTGAAGAATGCTAAAAACAAAGCAATTAAAAATGCAACTAAAGAAATTGCAAAGAAGGCAACTAGATTAATGAGAAAGTGTTTTACAGAAAAGCCTAGTAGATGAATGCTTCTACTACTAGAAAATTGCAATAAATAAAAGAAAACACAAATCCTCTAGATAGATGGTGAAGAAGAGGGCTTCTTGCTCCAATCTTGGTAGCTCCCGAGCTTGAAAAGAGTCCTCCAACTCCTTCCTTGCTATGCTCCGCCAAGGTGATGTCCTCCAAAGCAAGCCCTAAGGGGGCATGACCTAAGCTTTTCTCCAAGGGTGGACGTCCACCCAAGGTCATTCTCCTTTTCCTAGCCATCCTCCTTGAGATGGAAAGGTCCTCCTCCTTGTCATGGCCCAAGTTGAAGAGAGTGAGGAGAAGAAGGCACCAAAGGGGCTGGTGATGTGGCCCCTTAATCTTCTTCTCTACTCCTTCTCATTGGTTGTAGGTATAGGTGGATGTAGGTGGAATAATACACTAATGGAGGATGCTCCAAAATGGTGGTAGGTGGTGGGTTTTTATAGAGTAGGAAGGGGGCTAAGGTGACTTTTGGAATGGAGGGCTAAGATGGGAAGATGGGGGTGGTTGGGGATCCTATGGCTAAAGGCAATTGGCGCCAACCCAAGGGACACCTAGGGGTGGTTATGGGTGGTGGCACCCCTTGAAGTTGGCGCCAAAATTGCTTCTAGAAGGGGGGCTTAGGTGGTGCCAAGTAGGGTTCTAGAAGGAGGGGTAGGTGGGTGGCGGAGATGGGTTTAAGGGGAGATGTGTGGTGGAGATGAAGGGATTTTTGGGGGAAAAAGTAGCACCAACAAGGGGGTAGTTAGGGTGGTTTTGGTGCCACTTTTAGGTGTCTTTTGGAGGTGGTGGGTAGGCTAGGTTGGCACCAAGTAGGTCTAGCTTATGTGGAGCTTAGTTGGAGCTAGTTGGTGGAGTTGTTAGGTAGGGTTTTTGGGTGGTACAAGTCAAGGATGTTGGAGAGTCGCTAAGCTAAGCTAAGCTAGCTTAGCTAATGGAGGAGTAGAGGAGGATGTGTTGGAGCTAGGGTTTGGAGGAAGGAGCTGGTTCTGAAGAATCTAGAGATGAAGTGGAGCAAGCAGCTGCTGAAGAGGTCAACATGGGGCTACTCTAGCTAGCTACTAAGCCAAGCTAAAGTGAGCTAGCTTCTGTTGAATGGAGCTGAGGTGAGCTGGGTCTGGTGCTCCCAGGGAGGATTGAGCTGGTTGAGACAGCTAAGGTAACTTAGCTTAAATAGCTTGAGCTAAGCTGGGTCCCCGGGAGCTGGACTTGAGCTTCCTGAGCTGGGATGAGTTCTTCTTCAGCTAGCTGGAGTTGAGTGGAGGTGGATGTAGCTGGATCTGAGCTGTGGTGAACTCCAGTCAACTCAGCTGAGCTAGCTAGAGCTCCCTATGGACTTATGGGAGCTAAAATGAGCTAGACTCAACTAGGTTGTGTTGGATCTGAGCTGACTTGAGCTAGGGTGAGCTAAGATGAACTCTCTTGAGCTGCCATTCAGCTGAGATTAGCTGAATGGAGCTGGGATGAGCTAACCCTAGTTCAGGTGAGCTAGGTTCCAACTGTGGTGAGCAGGATCAAGCTGAGTTTCGGCTAGTCTGAGCTCCTTCTTCACCAATTGCCTTCTTGAGTGCTAGGATTTTAGGGATCTGTATAACTGTTCATCCCTAGCACTCACAAAAACACATTAAAACAACAAAAGAAAATGCAATGGATGCCTAACCTAGTTAATGCCTAAATTTATCACAAAAACCCATTTACGGAGTAAAATCCTAAGAGCTAGGTTTGTTTTAGTGCATAAGAATGATGATAAACTGGCGTTTATCATTAGGGTGGAAGGGTGAGAAGAAGTGGATAGTTCAAGAACCGTATTGAAGGCAAAGTAGGAACCTAAATAGGAAATCTGCAAAGTTTCCTCCACAATATTTTCTATTTCTGAATCTGAATCATCAAAGAAATTTGGTTCTTGGAACCGCCTAGAAGCTTGGAAAATGTCTAGGGTTACAGATGCATCGCCACACATGATCTTCATTTTTCCAGAATCACAATCAATATTTGCATGGGCGGTGGCTAAGAATGGTCTTCTAAGAATTATGGGGGCAAACTTTAGTGCTTTTGGTACCTCTATGTCCATGACTAAAAAGTCTACTGCAAATAGACAATTTTTGACTCAGACAAGGACATCCTCAACAATTCCCCTTGGTTTAATTGTAGATCGGTCGGCTAATTGAAGAGTAACCTCAACAAGCTTTAATTCACCGATTTTAAATTCCTCAAAAATAATTGCGGGGAAAAGATTAATTGAGGCACCAAGATCCAACAAGGAGTGATCAAAAGAAGTATCATTAATGATAACTTGAATCAGGGGGCCGCCGGGATCTTTTCTCTTAAGAGGCAGTCAACTCTGCACAACTGAGCTAACTGTCTCAGGAAGGATCACCTTTCCTAAATTTCAGAGTTGCCTTTTCGGAGTACACAAATCTTTTAGGAATTTTGCATAGGCAGGGATGTATTTTATGGCATCTAGGAGAGGGATATTAATTTCAACTTGCCCAAATAAATCCATTAATTCCTTTTTAGTAGGCTCGGATTTCTTCTTTTTCTTATTTGTTGAATAATGGAGGGCTTGTGGAAATGGTGCAGGGTTGCCATGTTTTGCATTAATAGGTTCCTGAACAATGTAAGAGGAAGATGGGGAAGAGTTGATCTGTGTTTTATTAAAACGAGTTTCTTTAATAGGTAGGGGATTGTGAGTGGTTTTCCCATTCCTCAAAGTAACTGCATTTGCAATCTGGTTGTTTCTAGGATGAGGACGGGAAGCCTGATTATCATTGAAACCCGATGGATGTTGAGGTGCTGGTTGTATGGGTTAACTAGGATATCCACCTTGGAATTGATTCCTTTTATTATTCGAGTTGGGCATGGGTTGGGAAGGTAAATTCCCAATAGGTCTATGATCAGGAGTAACCTTAACTTGGTGTTGCAAGTTGGTAATCATGTGGGTTACTTTTGTCATTTGATTCTGCATTCCTTGCACAGTTTTCATGACCTGATTGTTAATATCTTCCTGGGATGGTCCAGGTTGATACACAGGTTGCCCATAATTCCCAAAATAGTTTTGTTTGGGAAAAGGAATCAGGTTCAGGTTTTTCCAGGAGTGATTTGGGTTTGTCCTTCGATTTTGATTGAAAGTGTTGGAGGGGTTTCTAAATTACTCCTGGAGAGCATAAATATTTTCCGTGGTGGGATCAAAAATATTTTGATCAAAATTCCCAGTCAAATCCTGTAGGAAATCAGTTGGAAACTACTGACTAGCAGATGTGGCATCAATGTTGTGCAGATTTTCTCTTTGGAGAAGTTGTGGAGGGTTAGTGTGTGGAGAGTTAACGTGTGGAGCTTGTTTATTTGTGAGCTTTTCTTCCATTTTCTTTTGGTGAATTTGCATTTGGTCTAGTCGTTGAGCTAACATATATAGATCATCTTGAGTGACTGGAACAAAGGTGGATTTGGAGTCAATTTCATGGGCTCCATGTCTGGGGTTTTGTGTTCTACCAAAAGTGTCCATTGAAGTCATATTAAATGAGACTCATTTCTTCAAAGAGGAGATAGCACTTTCGGCATCCTTGTTAAGGAAATTGCCCTCACATGAGGCATCCATAAATCGCTTTAATTGATCTTCTAATCCATGATAGAAGATCTGCACTAACTGCCATTGTGGAATTTCATGGTGGGGACAACTTCTTAGAAGTTCTTGAAATCTTTCCCAGGCTTCATGGAGGGGTTCACCAATTTTTTATTGAAAGGTTGTTATGGATCTTCTTAAAGCATTAGTTCGACCGATCAGAAAATTTTTTTTGAGAAAACCGCTCTTTAATTGGGAACAAGGTGGTAATTGGGCGCCCAACCGTTCTAAACCAATGAGAAGCTTTGTCTTTAAGAGAGAGAGGAAAAAGTCTCATTAACCACATGTCTTCCTGCACATTGCGGGAACGAGTGGTTTGAGCGAAGACAGTTAATTCCTCGAGATGACAAAAAGGGTCCTCTCTTGGAAGACCATGAAAGTGTTTGATAAGGTTTAGAATGGTTGGTTTGATCTCGAAATCCCCTTGTGGTATGACCACCCTGGGTCTTTCCTCGTAATTGGAAGGATCATAGAAATCCTTAAGAGGAACGACATGCTGTTGGCGGGGTAGTGGATTTTGCCCTTGGTTAGCTAGATTCGTGACAGTCCTAACCAAATCTTCTTGATTTTGTTATAGTCGAACCAAATGGTCGACCATCAAGGAAAAGGGGTTTCGATTTTGAGTTAGAATTGGAGGGTCACCTAGCCCTGCAGGAATTTCTGGTTGCTCCAAATGAGGGAGGTGAGGGAGGGGGAAGTCATCTTGTGGGTCGGCTAACGGGTTAGAAGTGGAAGCAGAATTTTTGTGTCAGCTTCCTGGGTTTTCCATTTTCTTAGAAGAGGAGGGAGAAGAAAACAACAATTTTCTGTTGTGGGGGGCAAAATCAGATGGTTCCTCAAGATGTGGTTTTTGGGACTATCGCCCATGCATGCACTGTTTTGGAAGAATTGGAGGGGAGGAGAAGAGAGAGATGAGAGAAAGTGTGCAATTCAAACAACAAAGGCTAGACCTAACTTAAGTGTGACTCCCTAAAAATAAACCTAAGACTTGGTCTATGTAGGAAATAAGTAATCAATAGTGAATACCCGTTCTGTCAACAAATATAGCCAAGTTGCTTAAGGGGAGGTTTGGGCCCAAACATTTCCCAGAGAAAATCCCAGGTGCTTGTACAAACCCACGCCTGGTCGTTTGACACAGCCCCTCAGCCTGAACACCAGATATAGATGACAAAATTGGTATTAACTAGAGAAAACTTAAGTCCTATATAGCAAGCCTAAGTTGATAAAGCCTTAGGGGTCAAGTTGCTATGGATTTTAGTTAGGTCTAGGATATTATAGTGTACACGGAATGTGGAGGGCATTAATTTGGGTTATTGCCCTATTATTTCAATTTTTTTTGTGTGTGCAGGAATTGGAGAGTGGTTTCAATGCAAATCAAGTTGTCACACAATTGATGTATTCTTGTCTTTTAGGATTTGATTTAAATTAATGAGTTTTAGGGTTTCCTTCCTTAAGACTTTAGACAAGTTTTGAAGTTCCACAAACAAAAGGAAATCAAGTTGTATGGGTTGAGATCAATTTCCTTTTAGTGGTTTGTCTCTAAAAATGAAAAAGAAACCCTAGTTCGATTGATCCAAGGACAGAAATTTAACTACCAATGAGTTATTTTTAGGCTTTTTGTATTAAGTAGTGGTCTATACAATTCAAACAACACCACTACTTTGAAAAGAATCAAATAAGGATTCCATAAAATATTTTTGTAAGATTTTAGGAATTTGTTTGATATTTGTTGTGAATTTTTGTTTGTGCTAGTTTCCAAGTCCAAAAATGATACTTGTGAGTATTTTGGACTTTTTTACCACTCTTGGCCTCAGAAAATTTTGGTGATTTTATGCAAGATGTAGAATTTCACAAGGATTCTAGAAAGTTAAATTTCATAAAAATTGGATGAGTATAAAAACTCTAAAAACTCATGGACAGTAGCAAAATAGGAAGATTAGAAGGTGTGACCCCTCTTCAGTCCATGAATTTTTAAAAATTAAATGCACTGCCAATTGATTTGAAATTTGTAAAAGATGTTCCTAACTTAATTTAGAATCACTGTATGAAATTTTATAATTTTAGGAGACTTGTGGTGTTGGGAATTGATTTTTGAAGTCCAGACAGAAATCTTGACCCGAAAATCAGAACACCAACACTTGGATTGGAGTGGTGTTTAATGAAGCATACAGGCAATCAATGAATTTTAATGGACACCACTCCACTTAGTTAAGATGTTTGGGATCTTGAAAGCCAAGTTTAATATTTTTTTGGTAGTTTTAATTAACTATGTGACCAGAAAAGAGAACCAACCTGAATTTCACGGGAAGAAAAGGAACTTTGAGCTCTTGCTTCCAGATTGCTGCTTTCTTCCTGCAATGCATGCACACACAAGAGAGAAGAAAGAGAAGGGGATGAGATCACTTCAAGCAAGAGAAAAATGACTAATGCAAAGTTGTGACTCCCCGACAATGGTTCTCAAAAGTGATGCAAAATTTGGCATGATTTGTAATTAGCATTTTTAATGTCGCTGTAACACGTGAATTCGCATACGCTTTTAAATTTATATTCCTAGATAAGGGAGTATCTAGGGTCGCCCAAGGAGGCAAATTTACAATTCAAATCTCTTACTTTAAAAGGAAACTCAATCTTTCTTTTTGGCATTTTAAATATGTAATTTTTTTTCAGTTTTGAAATAATGAGGGCAAAATGGGAATTGTGACGAAAAAGTACTAGCACCTATAATTACCAAGCTAAAACTTAAGAGATAAATATGTCCCTTCCCTAAGCTCACTCTAGGCAAGTGGAGTCCTAGAGTAATTAGGAAGTGGAAGTGAAACAAGTGCTAGAACAAAGATAAACAATTACAATAGAAATTAAAAAGAAGGCAAATTAATTTAGTAGAATTTATGTTCTTTTACAAAGACATGTAGAGGAATGCTTCTACTAGAAATGGAGAATATAAAAGCAATAAAAGAAACACCAATCCTCTTGTAGAATCTGGTGAAGAAGGGAGTCTTCTTGCTCCAAGCCTAGCTGCTCCTTGGCTTGAAAAGAGGGTCTCCTTCTCCTTCCTTGAAAGCTCCTCCAAGGTGGATGCTCTCCACCTTAAGTCTTTCCTCCAAGGGTAGGCGTGCACCACCCTCAAGCTCTCCTCCAAGGTGGCATGGACCACCTTCAAGACCTCCTCCAAAGGACTTCCTTGCCTGGCTCCTCCTTTGGCTGGTGTGGGCACAAGAGAGAAGGGAAGAGGGGAAGGCACCAAGGGGATAGAATATCCCCTTAATCTTCTTCTTCTTCTTCTCTCTTCGACGTGGGCTTTAGGTAGAGTATGAAAGGAAATTTGCTAGCCAAGGTTGGGTTTTAAGGTGGTGGGTGTTGGTCTTTTTATAAGATAGGATGAGGGGGTTAAGGTGGCTCTTGAGATGGATATATAAGATGGGAGAATGGAGGTGGTTAGGTGATCCTAGGGCTAAGGACAGTTGGCACCAAGTAGGGGGGTGTGAAGGTGGTTGTTATGGTGGTGAAGGGCCACCTAAAGGTGGCGCCAATAAGGAGGGTAGTTAGGGTGGTTTTGGCACCACTTTATAGTGTCTTTTGGAGGTAGTGGGTAGGCTAGGTTGGTGCCAAGGTGAGGTGGAAGTAGGGTTAGCTTATGTGGAGCTTAGGTGGAGCTAGTTGGTGGAGTTGTTGGGTTGGGTTTTTAGGTGGTAAAAGCCAAGGGAGCTGGAGCTTAGCTAAGCTAAGTTAAGCTAAGATAGCTTATCTAATAATGGAGTAGAGGAGGAGGTGTCAGAGCTAGGATTTGAAGGGAGGAGCTGGATCTGAAGATCAGGATCTGAAGTGGATCTGGCAGCTACTGAAGAGGTCAACATAGGGCTACTCTAGCTAGCTTAGCTTGCTAGTTCTTTGCAGCTACTAAGCCAAGCTAAAGTGAGCTGGGTCGGGTGCTCCCGGGGAGGATTGAGCTAGTTGAGACAGCTAAGGTAGCTTAGCTCAACTAAGTTGAGCTAAGCTGAGTCCCCAGGAGCTAGACTTGAGCTTCTTGAGCTGGGATGAATTCTTCTTCAGCTGGCTGTAGTTGAGTGGAGCTAGATGTAGTTGGACTTGAGCTAGGGTGAACTCCAGTCAACTCAGCTGAGCTAGCTAAAGCTCCCTGTGGACTAGTGGGAGCTGAGATGAGCTAAACTCAGCTAAGTTGAGCTGCATCTGAGTTGACCTGAGCTAGGGTGAGCTAAGATGAGCTCTTATGAGCTGCCATTCAGCTGAGATGAGCTGAATGGAGTTAGGATTAGCTAACCCTAGTCCAAGTGAGTTATATTCCAGCTGTGGTGAGCTGGATCAAGCTGAGTTCTAGTTAGTCTGAGCTTCTTCTTCACCAGTTGCCTTCTTGAGTTCTAGGGTTTTAGGGATCTGTATATCTGTTCATCCCTAACACTCACAAAAACACATTAAAAAGATAATAAAAAATGCAATGGATGCCTAACCTAGTTAATGCCAAAATGCAGCCCAAAAAACCTGTTCGTAGAGAAAAACCCTAAGAGCTAGGTTTGTTTTAATGCCTAAGAATGATGATAAACTGGCATTTATCATACATCACCCTTATGTCCGAATTGTGAACCCTCCTCCACCTTATGATCCTATTGGTCCCTCGACTTTGAACTCATGTGTGACGCTTCTGACCTTGCAATCGGAGCCATCCTGGGACAAAGACACGATAGACACCCCTTCGTGGTGTACTACGCTAGCAAGATGTTGGACGAGGCCCAGCGTAATTATACGACTATTGAGAAAGAACTACTGGCGGTCATCTTTAGGCTGGAGAAATTTCACTCTTACCTTCTGGGCTCGCATGTTACTGTATTCACTGATCACGTGGCCATTCGTCATCTCATGCACAAAAAAGATGCCAAGCCTAGACTAATTCGTTGGATCCTTTTACTTCAAGAATTTGACCTTGAGATCCGTGAAAAGGTCGGAGCCTAGAATGTTGTTGCTGATCATCTCTCGAGGCAGGACCATGACCTCATTGGACTTACCCTCCCGATTAATGAGGCTTTTCCCGATGAGCACCTACTGTCAATTAATGTGGCAAGTTGACCTTGGTATGCCTACATTGCCAATTACCTTGCTTTTGGCTCCCTTCCATGTGGCTGGCCTAAAAACTAGCGCGAGCGTCTCATCGCAGAAGCAAAGTATTATTTATGGGATAATCCACTACTTTTTCTAGTAGGTGCTGACTAAATCATCCTCGCTGAATTCCTCACAGCGAATTCCCCTGTGTGCTATCCTTCTGTCATGCTCAGGCCTGCGAAGGCCATTTCTCTGGGAGGAAAACTACAGCCAAGGTGTTGTACTGTGGTTTCTTTTGGCCCTCCTGTTGAACGATTTTTTTTCTAATTGCTACGCTTATGTGTTTGGTTTTGGAAAACCTGTTATTGTAGTTCGAAAGCGAAGAATTCATGTTCAACAAATAAAATTTATACTGAAAGAATTCCGGGTGGAACACAGGGAGGCTACGTTGATCTATATTAGCAATTATATTTTTTTTAGGATTTTCGATAAGCAAGGCGATATAATTACAATGGAGCTATCAGACTAAAAGAAAGAGAGAGAGAGAGAGAAAGAGAACATGCATTCAATATTTCAATTGTTTATAAAAGTTACACTAGAATGCGGAAAATCAATTACACTATAAAGTAGAAAAATTCTACACTAGAAAAGCTGTAAATAAGAATGGGAGAGAGAAGTTATCCTCCTCGACGATTGCTTGGAGGACGAGCTGGACGGGACGACGCCTGGACGAAGGAGAACGAAGTAGGACGAAGGAGGACGAAGCAGAAGAACGGGAACGGAGCAGCACACCGTCATCGTCGCAGGATCCACTTCTGAAGGGGAACGAAAATTGGACTTTATCTCGCAAGAAGCATCCCGGGTGTGGGACAAGCTTCTTTTGAGCTTTGGAGGGGTAGAGAGGAGAAAGAAGGGATGAGAATTTCGTATGGAGGGGGTCTCCTTTTATAGTTGCAAGGAGTGGGGGCAAAATGGACATTACAACTTCAAAATAATAAAAGAGGGGTCTTTAGTGACGGATAAATCCGTCACTAAAGCCCTCAACGTGGGCGTCGTGGCCGGCTCGCGCGCGCCTCCTCGCCTGCTCGCGCACTCAACGGCTTGCGCACGTTCACTACTTTTTAGCCCTCCGATCGCGAGATCGGACGGCTTAAGATGCGTCCGCGCCCGCTGCGTTGCGTGCCCGCCCGCGCGTCTGATTGCGCATCCAATTGCACGTCCAATCGCGCGTCGACGCTGTCGGGCACGTGCGGCCGTCCAATCTCCATCTGACGCTCCACCCGCGCCCAATCGCCGTGCCTTCCAGCCCCTCTCCATGGCTCGAACCCGTGCCTCGCGCTCGCGATAGCGCGCTCGACCACTGCGCTATGGGGCGCGGATGGTCGAGCGGACGCTTTTAAATGCGAGCGCCCACAGCCGTTGGATTAAGATCCAACGGCGGAGAGCGATCGGGCGCGGGACCTTCACAAGATGAAGCAGCCATTTAGGCGGTTGGGATGGCACCACGTGCGCTATCTTGGCCGTCCATCTTCTGGAAGTTGTAGATGGTGCCACGGATGTCGGATTGACTCGATTTTTGTGTCGTTGGGCTGCGATCGACGATCCGAATTCATCCGTGCGGTTAGATTTGTCATCTAAAGTGCGGATTTTTACCATCCTGGCCCTTGATCTTCTAGGGTTCCCCGATCACTATCTGATGCTACGGATGCCTGATTAGGGCGATCTTGGAGTCGTTGAACTCCAATCGTCACCCTAATCACATCCATAGGTTGGATCTTTGATCCGAGGTCCCGACAAAATGTTTGCCCTGTCCAAGCACATAAAAGGAGACAATTAACCTCCATTTTACTCAAACTACTCTAAATGCAAGATGATGCATGTAATGCAATATTTATATCATGAAATGCAATCCTATGCTTAAGAACATGCATAAATAGACATTTTAAGTAGTGTAAATGTGTTTACATCACCTCCCTTCACTAGGATGCACACAATTATGCTAAACATTGCACTAGGTGCCAGTCGTTAGGATCAATGTCACGTCCTGAAATGATGCCCTTGCAAGCCATCCTAGCTATTGAAATCTTTGACATTTGGGGAATTGATTTCATGGGTCCCTTTCCTCCTTCCAACGGCTTTGAGTACATCCTCATTGCTATTGATTATGTTTCGAAATGGATCGAGGCTATTCCCATGTGCCATGCTGACCATGTCATATCTACTCAATTTGTCAAAGACCACATTTTTGCATGCTTTAGGATTCCTCAAGCCATTATCTCTGATGGAGGAAGTCATTTCACCCATGCTTCTTTTCGGGTACTTCTGAGGAAATATGGAGTCCACCATCGTATCGCATCTCCATATCATGCTTAGACGAACGGCCAGGCTGAGGTGTCGAACCGGAAAATCAAGCAAGTTCTCCAGAAAATGGTTCGGCCTGACCGCATGGATTGGTTCGACAAGCTGATTGACGCACTTTAGACGTATCAGACCACCTTCAAGGCTCCCCTTGGTATGTCTCCTTATAGAATTGTTTACGGGAAGCCTTATCATTTTCCTGTTGAGCTGGAGCACCACGCTTATTGGGTGGTCGCCAATGTAAACTCGACCCAGACCTGTGTGGTCGAGAAAGGAAACTCCAACTCCAGGAGCTAGAAGAGCTCCGTCGTGAAGCCTATGATTCTGCCTTAACTTTCAAACAACGCACTAAGGCCTTTCACGACAGCCGAATTCGGTGGAAGGAATTTGAGCCATCTCAGCAAGTTTGGCTTTACAATGCCCGGCTCAAATTCTTTCCAGGGAAATTAAAGTCCAAATGGACTGGTCCCTACTTGGTCTCGAGACCATTTCCCAATGGGGCCGTCAAAATTGAAGATCCCAAATCTGGGCATAAATTTACGATCAATGGGCAGCGGTTAAAACCCTATCTTACTAATGAACCTGCCCCCGTTGGTGAAACTGTTACCCTGTTGGAGGGTAATTGACTTCGTGCCTCATTTTGAGTCCAGCTGGGGATGTTAAATTCAACGCTCATTGGGAGGCACCCCAGAAACACTCCTCCACTATCGCCTACACAATTTCACTTCACTTCACTTCGCACTTCTTCACTTTTCACTTCACCACACACCATCCACCCACCCTACCACCCTACTGTATACCTCGCACCTCAACTCTCGTACAATGATCCTTAGACCTTGCTTTACCCTGCATGCATATGAGGACATAGCATCATTTGGCATGGGAGGGTGGATAGGCATCCATAGGATCTAAATATTATATGGGTATCATGCGGCTTCTACATCCATTATACATATACATCTATAAATTTATACATATCCTAATTCAAAAAAAAAAAAGGTATTTAACAATGATTTGAAAGCTGAAACAAAAATACAATAAGTGTTTATGGATATTCAACTACTGTTTTGAAGACTTTCCAGGCCACTGAAGCTTGATTCGCTCAGGCTTGGCTTAATTCACTTGAGCATTGATAAGATAGATCAAAATCTCTACCAATTAAGAATGTATTCTTGTACCTAAGTCACCAGTACAGGATTCGTTGGTTTGCCTCTACTTGAGAGCCTAAGTAATCTTGGTTCACATACACATATCAAGAAAGACCAGGTGAACATAAGATTCAACCCTAGTGTTCATTTGGGAAGGTGGAGTCCTTACCTGTGCACGTAGGTAGATTTTTATCCCAGTCTTTAGTCTTGTGTTTAGGAGAAACCTTTTCCACCAAAAAAGTACTCACCCACCAAATAAGTGTGCTCTTCCAAATAAAGCTGAAGGAGATATACTGACACCTGTTTCAAAAAAAAAAAAAAATCTCACTAGTAAGTCAGTATATCCTCCAAATATCTGTAAATTCTTCTCCCTAAAAGTTTTCAGGGCAAGTTACAAATACCCTATTCTACCATAAATTCTTTGAGCCACAAAAACAATAAAAGTGGGGTTGAGTTTTTCCATCATCTTTTTGAGGGTTAATCCGAATACATGAGCTGATGCTGAGACCAACCTGTACTTAAAAATTTGTGAAACCCTAGGCTTGAGCCTTAATGTTCACTTGGTCGGTCTTGATCCTTCACTATGCACAAACCATAAGCTCTTAGCTCTCGAGTAAGGCAAAACCCTCTGAGTCCTGGAAATCGTACTGAAGGCTTAAATATCAAGAGTCCAAGTTAGTCGAGAGATGGTCTATATCATGTAAGACTTGAAGTACTGGTAGTCTTCTCTGCAATTGGTTCTCACAATATCCAACGGATCAACACATTAATGTTGCTTCAGAAGAAGAAAAGGCTTCAGCTTAAGATCATTTCTAAACACAATACAAATGTTTTACTAGGGACTAGCAAAAGATAGGCATGGGGGTATGATTGCACAACAAGATACACCAATAAATATGCCATTTTGCGTTATTTCCTAGCATTACCCATGCATCTTATGTAGCCATACTTGCATTTGTAAATATACACCTGCATGCATTTATAAAGAGGGGAAGAGAGGGAGAATAAATGGCCATCCAATCCACTTCCATTATTAACATTTTCCTTGAGTGTGGCATTGCTATTTCACCATTTCATTTTTTTATTCCCAAGCGGCTGCAGGGCATGGTGTGCACTTCTCCTTGCCACTCCTCACTTCTCCTTGCCACTCCTCCTGCCAGTAGCATGGGGAGAGGCGTGCTCTCCCTCTATAAAAGACCTTGCACTCCCCTTGCTGTGGCGACCGGCATCCCACCTTCATACAGACCCATCACCACCCTCAAACAACACCTCACGCACCGCTAGCCACTCTCCTTGCCTCTCCCTCTCCATACACAGCTCCTCTTCTCACAAGTTGAGAAGAGGCACACCGTGTGCAAGAGAAAGCTCACAGTGGTCTCAGACCACCACTGTGAGTTCCACCACCACCCAGCTCCGTCGTGAGCAGGTGGGCGTGGTGGTTTCTTGCTTCATTTTTTATTTGCATTTTTATTTCCTTTTCATTTTGTTGCTATTCTTCTCCTCTGCCATTAATGCAGAGCTCCAAGCTTTGAAGCTCACGCCCTCCGTGCACCTCCAGCACATCCGTGCACCTCTAGCCGGTCACCGCCTGCCCAAGCAGACCACTCGGGGCTTCTTTCCACGTGCGTGGGCTCTCTACAGCACCGGTCATGCACCAAACCGCGTCCAGCCGATCGCCAGACCATGCACTTACTATAGCACGCGATCTACACGACACTGTAGCCACCAGCTCGTTTGTCACTTAGCCGA
The DNA here is from genome assembly GCA_037157565.1 of Thalassia testudinum. Lineage (NCBI taxonomy): Eukaryota > Viridiplantae > Streptophyta > Magnoliopsida > Alismatales > Hydrocharitaceae > Thalassia > Thalassia testudinum. The sequence goes on from JAZHRO010000073.1 coordinate 29,629,210, forward strand.
TGGCTACGTTGCTCTCTCTCCTCGCTCACACCCGCTCCAGCCGGTCACCACCCACGCTCCTACGAAGCGCATGTGCTGCACTCACCCTCTCCACGTGTGCATTCACCTTCGCCTATGCGCTCATGCACTTGTGCCTCCAGATGATGCCTCTACGCTACAGACATCTTAAACAGCTGCCTCCATCCCCTCCAGCGTGCACACACACACCCTGATACACTCACACTCACAAACACTCATACCTACACGCATACAGTTACATATATATATATATACTCACACACCCTCACCCTTAAATATTTATACATACGTAATTAAATAAATTATATATATATATTTATATATATATATATATTCCTATAGATATATATATATACACACATCTATATAGTTATAGCCACTTATATAGATATATACATATATACTTATATATCCACACACCCACATTCTCCCATACACACCTCGCATATACTACCCACATACCCATGCACTCACCCCTCCACCGCACATCGTATCGTGGGAATATTCGCATCAGTTGCTGATATTCCCCGATACCTACGCAAAGCAAGCGCTACCACCCACACTCACACACATCCACTCCATGCTCCACCCGGCACTTAGTCTTGTTGGTTGCATCTTGCTAGACATGGACCAACTTGATGTCGTGCTACATCCCATCCACATCTCCATTTTTACCCGTATTTATATAACATCTATATAAATATATATATATATATTCTATATCTACTACATATACAAATATAGATATACTAAGCTAAGTATTTCTTTTCATTTCTTTTGTTACATTCTATTTTGCTTTCAATTTGTCTTTTCTTCTTGCTACTAGAAAATCTAAAAAAGTATAAAACAGAAAAGATAAATCTTGATTTGCAGGCACACGGTCTCGTGTGTGGCAAGACAGGATTCGTTGTATTTTGGTGTATAGCCAAGGACCTATTTGAGGGTGTGCCTCAAGGAAAAGTTTATCGGAAAAAAAAAAACCTAAAAATCAAGAAAACCAAAAACATAATAAATGTAAGGAAGAGATACATTTTAGGAATGGCGTAGGAACTTCGCAATCTCCTAATCCCCACCTCCCTGAGATCGACCCTGGGCCTAAAAGTGATCAAGATAAAATCAAGTAGGCTAGGTTAAAAATTTTGTGAAACTAGTGTAGACTCAATTTAGGTTAACTCACTATACTCATTTCGACATTAATATCACCATATTAATAAAGCCTATTCGAGTTCACATCAGCACCCCATCCCTCCTCGCATCCCAACCACTTACGATTTTTGTCGAGTGGTTGGAGACGATATTGGCTGAAGAAACAAACGGAAGATGAGTTTAAAGGAAGAGGCACAGCCATCATGGAGGATCATCTTTTCCCCTGGTGGGGACCTCTTCTTCCAACTCCACCATGAAACAGGCCTACACCATGGACATGGCATACACCACAACAACATAGTGCACACCATGGACCTTTTCAAACTTCACCTCGCCAACTACACCCACCATGATCTTCACCTCCCTTAGCCACGAGGTGACAGTGCATGGCCTCGCACTACGTCCCCTATCTCCATGAGAAACACCACCATCACCTTCATCTCACCATAACTCTTCTCCCTGACCGCTCTCAACACAGACCCATGCACCACCACCCTTTCTTCCTCCTTTTCTCCATCTTCTCCATCGAAACCCATCACCACCTCTAGCTGCAACACCTCCAGCCTCTCCTTCCAATTGTCCCCTCCTCACTTGCCTTTTCTTCTTCTTCTTCATCCTCTCCTTCCAACCCCCCTGCAACTTCTCGAAGGAACCCAAACCCCATACCATCACCAACCGCCTCAACAACCACCAACGACGCCTAGCCACCTCAAGACCATGCCCTCGACCACCTGCCATCACCTTGAAACCACCTAAGGCATGCGCCATCCTCGCGAGCTTTCTCCTCGCGCACCACCAGCACTTGCCACCGACCACCTCAAGCACTCCACCACCTGCAGCTATCAACTTCGGCCACATTTGGCCGCCACGCCACCTCCGACGTGAAGCTCCCTTGCCAGCGCATCACCACGACCAGACAAACCATCGGCGGCACTTCCTCGTGTACACATGCGACCTTGAAACAAATCCCTTATTTTGCTACAGTAATAGCACCAATCAAAATTTACAAATAATGACATTGCCAACTACTATTCATTTATTTAAATACTATTATTTATTGAGGCAGATTTGCTGACAGGCCCTCGCATTCTTGTATTTTCTCTTAAGCTTCTCAATGAGACTTAGAGAATACTCTTATGATCAATAATTGAGTTACCATTTTATGTGAACATTCTTCGTAAAAGTATTTGTGAGTTCTACTGGCTTAAGCCTTCTTGTGGATACGATACTCTACATCAATGTGGTTTATTACATTAATTATTATTTTTTATTGAGAGATTTTCCACCGCATGAAATACATCGACACATCTTTTTATTGTAATCATCTTAATTAAGTGAGGATCCCTCTATCAATGATGCCCTTTGGGCATACAGGACTGCTTCTAAGACCCCTATCGGTGTGCCACCATATTGATTGATCTTTGGCAAAACTTGGCAACTTTTGGTCGAGCTTGAGCACCGGGCATATTGGGTTGTTAAACAATGTAATATGGATTCCCATATGGCCAGTACCCAAAGGAAACTTTAGCTTTCTGAGCTTGAAGAAATTCATTAGGACGCTTATGAGAATAATAGACTATACAAGGAAAAAGTGAAAGCAGTCCACAATTGGCATATTAATAGAAAAACTTTCGAGCCAAATCAACAAAGCTGGCTCTTTGATGCACACCTTAAAATTTTCCCCAGGTGGTTTTGATCCATGTGGATAGGACCCTATCGGGTGGTCAAACCATTTTCCAACGAGGCTGTTGAAATTGAAGATCCTAAGATCAGGCAAACATATTATTAAAATGTTTGGAATTATATTTTTGATAATGACAAATGTGCTATTTCCTTGGAAAGGACTAACATATTGTAGGTAGGATTTAAAGAAGTGGATCGAGGAAAAGGAAGGGAAAAAGAACTTCTTTCGTAGTTTATTTTATTTGTTTAGAATGTAATTAAGCCTTGAATTATCCTTAGGATATCTTTAGAATCTTCCTATCTATATCCTTATCCTTAAAATTGTGAAACTTAACTTCTGTTGGTCTTTCAAACGTCTAGTTGAGGTTGTTTTCGATACTTTAAATCTTGTTCTTCTCTCTTTCCCTCACAATAACTTGTAGGAAGCAAAAGAGTTCCAGACCTAGTAACCCACCTCTCAAAGAGGGAGAATTACCTAAGGTAATGGAACAATTTTGCCTAACCAGAAAGGCCTCCCAAAAACTTAATAATTTTGAGAAGTTTAAGGTTAGGTGTGGAAGGCCAATTATATGGGATGACTTTAAGGATTATCTTTCCTAGTTCTATTTCAAGCCCAAGGAATCCAACATTTCTTTGATGAAGATTTTTTTCATGGAGGTAAAATTCCTAGCATCTTTCTCGAGCTTGTACAATTGTCTTATGCCAATCTAGCGAATGACTCCACACCTACTACCTCTATCCTAAAATCTAGTGTATTGAACGTATCTTTTACTGTGACCAATGAAGTCATTTCTTCTATTGCTTGCACCATCGACTTAGGAGTTCATTGGCGGGACATTACAAAGAAGTAACCTTCTTCATGGTTACAAAAATGTTAGTTAAGGATGACATTTCTTTTGAAGGGATGAAACTGGAATCTTGTCATCTTAAGGTTGTGCCTCGCATTTTAGCTAGACTTGTCTCATGGAACTTACATAGGAAATCAAGATCCTTTGATCACATTTCTAGAGAGATTGCCTATATCCTATATGCTTTATTGAACCGCACCAAGATGAATTGGTGTGATTTAATTATGGACACATTATGTATCACACATTGTATGAACCGGCCTTTAGGTGCCTTTATTTCCAACATGCTTCTTCATTTCAACCTTGATTTGAAATGCCGATTTGTAGATGAATCCATTAAGAAGTTTGACTGCACTACTTTACTTCTTATGAGTCTTAAGAAAGGAATTGAAGAAGAACAAATAGAGGAAGAAGCTCCTCAGTCTCCACCTTCTAAATCTTCTCCTACTTCCTCATAAGTCCCTCTCATGCTTCCCGATCTTTCTACTCATTCCTTCTATTCCACTTCTTGGGAATACTCTTGGGAAAATGTGTAAGGAAATCAAGAGGTTGTTCAAAAAGCCTTGTTTGATGGTATGGACCTTCAATTGAATAGACAACATGAAGATCATGATTATCTAAGGAGCTTCACAAAGTAATATGCTTTGTAACTTTCTCGTCTTGAAGATCACATGAAGAATTTGGAGTCCACATACTCCAAAGGAAAAAAGAAAAGTTGATTTTGTCTTTAGATTCTTGCTTTGCACCAATTAGGAATCCACTTTCGATGTTTCTAAAAAACTAGTTATGTTCATCATGATTTCTTTATGCTTTGTTATCATCAACTCTCATGTGGTATGTTTGTCCGAACTTTTTGTATTTTTCATGTCAATTTGATTTCTATTTGAGAATGTCCTTGTCTTAAAGAATCTTATTTATTTTGGCTAATGCCCAAAAGGGGGAGACATGATTGATAAGAGCATCTAAGTTTTTTGATAGGGGGAGCATATAAATTTTTTTTATTTAGGGTGAGCATAATTTCTAGAGCATGTAAATATTTTGTCATTACAAAAAAGGGGGACATTATTGTTAAAATGTTTGGAATTATATTTTTGATGATGACAAATGAGCTATTTCCTTGGAAAGGACTAACATATTGCAGGTAGGATTTAAAGAAAAGGATCGAGGAAAAGGAAGGGCAAAAGAACTTCTTTCATAGTTTATTTTATTTGTTTAGAATGTAATTAAGCCTTGAATTATCTTTAGGATGTTTTTTGAATCTTCCTATCTATATCCTTATCCTTAAAATTGTGAACCTTAACTTCTGTTGATTTTTCAGATGTCTCATTTTATATTTAGACGTCTAAGTCTATTTTATAGGATGTTTGATATACTTCACCAGACGTCTAGGATCTTGTCTAGAGCTAAGATTCATATCTAGAATCCTCGACCACTGTCATGAAGGATTTCAGACTTCTGTGCTCCTATTCTGATGTCTAGTATAGTCTTTCAGATGCCTCCTCAAGCTTTTGATATCTCTTTAACTTTAAAAGATCAATGGTCATAATTTTTGTTGTCTTCTTGAGATGTCTGAAAATGACCAATGTTCACTTTCTATCCAACATTAAGATTGTTCGCAATAGATTATGTTCGTTACTTTTTGATTTTGGAATGTTGTAGGCCATTAGATATCTTTGCAATTATTCAGACGTCCAATTCTTCCTTTTAAGATGTCTACACTTTTTACCAGACGTCCAGTAAGACATCTGATCATATATCTTTAGATCCTTGTTTGGATCCAACCTCATTCTAGTAACGATCACTTTGACCATGAGGTTTTTCAGACGTCCATTTTTAATTTTAGATGTCTGAAACTATCTATTCAGATGTCTATCTTTTTGTTCAGTCATCCCTTTACTTGATCTTGTGAAATCCAATAACGACTACTTTTCCTTTGAAGCTTTTTTAGACGTCTTGGTTTATTGTCAGACATCTGAAATAGTCTTTTCAAACATCTGTCATGGTTTCTCGGACATCTAATACAGCCAGACTTTGAGTAAATGCAATGTAGCCATTCTTCCTTAATTTATTCCATTTCATTTCAAATTCCAATGACTACTTAGATGAAATCATACCCTATACACCTATATATACCCCCATAGGCAGCCTTAAGCATACACACAAAGAAAAATACATTCTACTCACTTGGAAAAAGCTTGTGATCTCATTTGTTCTCTCTTATGCTCCATTTGTGCTATTTCTTTCTTGTTCTTGAGAGAAAATCTTCTTCCTGCTGCTCATAGGTTTGATAAGGGAGTATTCTAATCATTTTATTTCATATTTCATTCAAGGCTTATAGGAATATCTTTTATTATTTTTGATAGTTTATTTGAGTACCTAGTATGTGGATTTCCCATTTCCCCTTAGTAGAGGGATAAAACTCTTCTTGGGGTTTGTCCAGGAAGAGGGGAATTGTAAAATTACTTGTTAGTAATTCCTACTTGGGTAGGGGCAAAATCCTAGATCAAGAGATTTAGGTAAAGGATTTTCCCGTAAGGGTTTCCTCTCTAAATACATGTGTTATTTGTTGTGATTGTTTGTGAATTTTTTATTGCACAATTCAACCCCCCCTTCTTATTCCACTAACAAAACATTCATGGTTAACGGACAAAGACTTAAACGTTTTCTTGCCTGGGTACCCCCGAATGAAATAGTAACCCTCATTGAGGGTTAAGTTAGAGCTCTGCCCAACTAAGGGCAATAAACTCAATGCTTTCTGGGAGGCAACCCAAAGGATTCAAGCTAGCCTGTTACAATTTGTTACTCACCTGATTTCTATCCTTACTCCCTCGCATGCATTTATTTTTCCATTGAGGACATTGTGCTAGATAGGCATGGGGGGGTGGTAATTTTTATTTTCTGAGCATGGATTGTCAGCTTGAATTAATTTTTGTTATTTAAAAAAAAATTGCAATAAAGATAAGAAGAGCTAGGAAATATGGGCACCAAAATTTACCTATCATAGGAAATAATACAGTTAGGATCTTTTCACTAGGACTCTTTAGGACAAGTGGTTAATTAGTCCTGATGTCCACTAAGATATAGACCCATTCCCCTAGTCCTTGCCAACTTAGTTTAATTGCAATAAAGTGAATAAATTGGGGTGATAAGTAGGTGACGTATCAACTGACCCTCTGATTTGGAACATTCTAGGCGTCTAAACATCTACACACATCATGCACTGACTCGTTGTACGGGAGACCATAACAGAAATTAAGGAGCCAATAAGCAGGCTAGTAGCAGTATGGCTGGCATGTTGTAGTGGGTAATCCCCCATTGCTAGATGTCCAGTGCCCAGCCATTGGACTAATTATCTCTCTTTGGCTACCACCTTTAACTATGTCTCAGATTAGGAAAGCCACCTACTTGAAAAAAATATAGAAAAAGTACCACAAAAAAGAAAAAAAATAAGGGAAAAAGAAAGAAATGGAGAAAAAAAAAAAAACTACACTTCACTGCACAGGTAAGTTGCCGTAGGTCACCCTCCATTGCCGATTATCTAGAGCCCAGCCTACGAAAAGAACGAATAAATCCCTAATTAAGGAGAAGAGAGGAAGTAGAAATAAAGACCCATGGGGGTATACACTTGGTTCACCTAGTGTTAACCAAAAAAAAAAATCATAGGTAGAAAGTTATCAGTCAAAGAGACAAACTTTTAGGTGGTAATAACTTCATCTTAGGGTCACCTAGAGCTTATGGATACTTGAGGTCCACTTTAGTTGCCTGTATAGCAAGTCAATGACATACACAATAAGATGCTAGCACTTTTTTGATCTTTTTGAGTCTTGGGTGGATTGGGTAGCTACAGAACACTACTCCAAACCCTGAACACAAAAAAGGATAAATAATATATATATGAATAAGCAAGGACTAGGGCTATCCGTATCTTGGTCGACATCATGATACTATTAAGTCTTAGTAGGTATCAAATTTCCTCTAGATGGTAAATAACTTTTCCTTGGCAATTGCTCCTTGGCTCTGAATTCTTTTTTTTAACCTTGTTAGGGACTAGAAAGGGCTGGGCATGGGGGTATGATGACTCTACAATTAGTAGAGTTAATTACATTATTTAGAGTCAATTTCGAGGGCCCATTGCACTTAAATGTGACAGTCTAGTGGGTCTAGAAGTAATGCATGCTTGTAGTATACTCTTTACATTAAGATTGTCTGGAATTAATGTTTAGTGGACAAGTTGTACAAGTGCATTTTGAAACAGATCTCAGATGAGCAACCGAGCTGCACAGATGAATTTAGGACTTAAATCGAAGTCCAATGCTCTGAAATCACCCCAATCCAACCTTCGTAGCTTCCATGATGTGTCAAAGAGGTTCTGGCCATTGATCTGATGATCAATGGCCCACGAGGTGCAACTTGTCGACCGCACAGCTAGCTATTGCCAGCCAGCAGCGTGCACCTAGTCTCTTCATTGCGTAGGGGTGCGCGATCACCACCGCTCAATCATCATCGGATGCACCTCACCTCGCCATGCCTCGCCTCAACGTTGATTGCATGATTAGAGATGAATGGCTAAGATTGCACCCCACCTTAAGTAGCGCAGTGGTAGTGTGCTCTTCCTTAATCGCAGAGATCATGGGTTTGAGCTGTGATCCACGACTCCTCAACACGTGAAGGTAAAATGATTTTTATGGTTTAAGAAGCATTTTCTACTATTATGCCTAAGTTATTTTTATCCATTCTAAGCTAGACTCTCACTTTGATTATCATATGCTTGCGATCATCACTATCTTTCATGCTTCGTTTTCTAATGTGTAGCTAGCAACCATACTCTATTTCAAATTTCTAACCTTACCCTCTCTCTCTCTACTTTTCATGAAAGCAAACGAAAGAAATAATCATGTGGCAATAAACTAAGTGGCCGAAAGATTTGATTTTATCGCCTCCTTGTATTCGACACTCAAACTCACCATCTTCTTATTTTAAAATTGATGTCATAATCGCATGCTACAACGTACAAATAACTTAACGCATTTTTTAATGTCACCTATCCTAGAAACCTTAGGATGACCTTATCCCGATACCTATCGTTGAACCAACTCTACCATAGATATTTCAACTCAAAAGCCAAAAACATTAATAGCATTATCCATGAACCTATCCACCCTATTCATACTCCTAGCCTACTATCCACAACCTGATGGTCAAGAAAATTCCTGTGAAGAAGAATAGTTAGGGTTTTCGAAAAGAGAAACCTGTGTCATCGTATTTTCGCATAAAAAGCCAACATATCAAATAATTTTAATTGAGACTGGATGAGTCCCGGGTTGAACACGTGGAGGCGAACGTTTGATGTAGGGAAATTTGCATTTGAGTTTACTTCTTTTTTGGTGTTTTGTGCTTTTATTATTTTTTTGGTATTTAAATATGATAGAAGATCAGGTTGAGAAATTATACCTAAGCTAGCTAATCTAGTTACAGAATATCAGAGAGAAGAGAGAGGGAGAGCTAATCTATATATCAAAATGGAAATAATATCTGTTACAAGCAAGATAATTACAAAAATTAAATATACTCTAGAAAGTGATAAAAAGAAGAGGAGAGAGAATCCCCCTTGACAGCTTTTTGAGGGATGACTCACGTTGATGTGATGCCTGAAAGAAGGTGGTAAGGAGTTGGAGGAGGGTGGACGAAGTCGGAGGATGAGGTGGGATAGCATCACAGCGAGGATCTGCTTCTGGAATGGAGGTGAGAGGACGGCCACGGGTGCTCCATGAATGGGGATGAGAGAGAGGGAATAAAATTCATTTTCTACTCTAATGGAGCATCCCAGGCTTGGGACTAGCTCTTAGAGCCTAGAGAAGGGTAGAGAGGTGAAGGAAGGGAAGAAAAGGAAGGGGGAAGGGTGTCGGGGTATTTATAGGGCTTAAGGAGGGCCATGGAAAATGATTTGCCACATCAAGCCATTCATTGCATGCACAAGGCACGCTTTCGTGAGTGGCGCATGGGTGCACAATGCAGCCTTCACTCGACCACCACATGCATAGTGCAAATGCTCGTGCACGCATAGTTGTTTCCACGCATGTAAAGCAAGGACGAACACTCATCATTGGATGATCATCGTGTTGCCGAGATATGCGCACTCGTGCCCCTCAAGATCGCTCCCTTGGCAGGTGTAATAACACATCATTACACTCGAGCTCATCCGTTGCACCGTGGGTCGCTTTCTCTAGCCTCTGATCGTCATCAGACGATTCTAGTTGCGTGCCTCACGCGCATGGAGTGTATACAGTGCCTACTTGAGAGACATGTCACGACGTCCACCATTCTATTGTGATCTAAGGGTCCTAATCAAAATTGGCTTGCGCTGGGGAGGAATGCTTAGTAGGGCTCAAATGCATGTCCTTTCTTTGAGAATGTAGCGTGCACGCCACTAGCTATCTTTGTCGATAATGGATCTCTTTCGTTGATGTGAGATCGAACGACCGTGGATGGACATAGATTTGACCCTTTGAGGAGTGAGGACAGGTGACGTGGCATTGTCTCAGCTGTTGGATGATGATCTAACGGTTGAGATTACACATTACGCATGCTTTAGAGGTTGAATAAGGGCTTTAGGGTGGCTTTGGGTGGCTTGGATGGTGCCACATGGCGCTATCCTAGCCGTCCATCTTTTTTTATCTTTTAGGTAGTGCTATGGATGTCGGATTGGGTCAATTTTCACATTGTTGAGCTACGATCGTCGACTTAAACCCATCCGTGCAGCCAAATTTATTGTGTGAGGCTTTAGATCATGTCACCTTGTGCCTTGGCCTTTGATCTTCTTTGGACTGCATATGAAGCTACGGAGGTCCGATCAGGGCGATTTCGGAGGCGTTGGACTTCAATCATTTCCCTGATTAGATCAGTACGGTTGGATCTTCAATCTGAGACCCATAAATGTGTCGCCCTTTCCCTTGACCATTAAAAGAAGTAAATTAATACACAATTTATATAATCTACCCTAAATGCATGATGATGCATGTTATGTGGTATTCACAATGCTAAATACAATTATAGGCCTAGGAACCTACATAAATAGGCATGTTAAGCCAGATACGTGTGTCTACATTACAACCCCATGCCTATCTTTTGCTAGTACTAGCAAAATTAAACTAAATGCTATTTATAAATCGAATTAGAATTTGATTACTAAGGCATGCATTTGTTGTTAATCAGCAATAAGAAATTTCAACTAAGGGCTTAGACTCCAAAAACTCAACAGTACCCAAGTGACTACCAAAATGCAGATAGCCCAAGTCCTCGCCATATTCCATACAAAAGCGAATACTTTTTTTTTTCTTTTTCTTCGTTTCTATTTTTTTTTATTTTTTTTGAGTTTAGAATTTCGGTGCAACTTTCTACGGCTACCTAACCCACCCAAGACTTGAAAGAACTTTAAATACTATGCATCTTTGTGTGTAAGAGTGGTTGACTCACGACACAATGAAATAAAACTGACCTTAGGTGTCTACAAACCCTAGGTGACCCTAAGCAAAAATTTTGCCTAAAGGTTTATTTTTCAGATCGGTAGCTTTCTCCTTACCTTATTTTTGTGGGGTCAACCCAAAGGCAAACCCAATGTGTATCTCCCTAATTTATTCTACTTCCTCTCTTCTCCCTAAGTTTCAGGATTATTTGTGCATTTTTGTGAGTCAGACTCTGGACAAATAGCAATGGGGGTTACCCACGGCAACTTGCTAGTCATACTTGTGTGGTTAAGTGTGGTTTATTTATTTTTTGCTTCTTTTTCTTTTTTTATCTTTTTCTTTTCTTTTTGGATATTTTTCTTTTTTCTTCCTTTTTTTCTTCTGAGTAGGTGGCTTCCTTGATCTAAGACTTACCTAAAGGCAATGACCAAAGAGATTAGGTCATGTGGTTGGGCTCTAGACACCCAGCTATGAGCTATTACTCACAACAATGTGCTAGCCATACCATCCTAGTACGCTTATTAGATATCTAATTTCCATTAAGATCACCTGAAAAGTGAGTTGGTGCAAATGGTGTGTAAATGCTTAGAATATAAGTCCCCTCAAATCAGAGGGAAGGTTGATAAGTAGTGTACTTATCATCCAAACTTATTTAACCAATTAAAATTGAATTAAAAATTGCGAGGACTCAAGAAAGAGGTCCACATTTTAGTGGACACCTAGGTCAATTAAGCCCGTAAACCTGAAGAGTCTAAGTGTTCAGGTCCTTTTATATTATTTTCTAAAGTTGAAAATTTTCTAATGCCTAAGTTCTCTTTTTCTAATCTTCAATTTTTTTTAACAAAGAGAAAAAAATAAATAGAATCTAGAGAGATAGAGTATACACAAGTGCTAAGTTTAGTGCCTTCAATTAGGCAGAGTGTACAAACAAATAGAAGAAATTAAGAATTGAGAACTATGGGTCAAGATTAGAATAAAAAGATTGACCTTTAGACCCACTAGTAGACTGTGCCCACAGATGTGGACCAGATTATGATGTTGACCCATGCCCGAAGGTTGGGCAGTGCTAAGGTTTTGAGTGTTAATTATCCAGAACCGAAGACCTTTAAGCTTATGGGGCCAAGTCTGTGGTTTGTGTTTGTGTAACCTAAGTCTAAACTGCTGAACAATAGGTAGGTCTAAATCAGTAGATGTGTTTGTCCTCTTACAGTTTAGTTAAAAAAGATAATCAATTATTTTGTACTTGGGTTGCACATCCTCAGAACTAAAAATATCATAAGGGTCCTAGTAGAAAGTCAAAGGTTTGAGGCAAATAGGAACCCTTATATCCACAATTTTGTTTCCCCCAGAATGAGCTTCCCATAATTTCATTTCCAGACTCTTATCCTCGAAAATTTGAGTTTCTGGGACCTCCAGATTATTAAGCACCCCATCTAAAATATCCAAGTCTAACAATTATGGCTAAATCAAAATTGACTTGGGTTCGGTGATTTCAAAAACAAATTCATCATTATTCCCTTTGAGGTGTGGTTGAGAAATGGGGCTATTGTTTAAATCATCCATAAAATCAGAATTTTGATCCTCTAAGTTAGCCCCAACTAAATCACAATCCTCAATTATAGGGCCCTTAATTGATTCATCATATTCCGTAGGCCCATATGTCTCACTAAAATCATTCTCCTTAACTTCAAGTGAGACTTCACTTAAAAATTCTTCACTCTCAGAATCAAAGAATTCCAGATCCTCGTTAATATGTCTCATAATCATTTGTTATTCCTTGGTCGACAGAGGCATATTTTTCTTCAGGTGAAAGAATCGGTACATCCTCAATTGATTGCTCTAAATCAACCTTGTCCTCCTAGGTCTCATAAAAGATGTCCCCCCTACAGGTGCTTAACAGGTCTTGACTCTAGCTCACCTGAAGGGGGTTCATCTTGGAAATCATCACAAGATTAGACTAAAGCAACCATGAATCTCATCCTTAATTTTGACAACCTCCCAAGTAGTAACTCACTCAGGTCCTTATCCTTAACAACATGGAGCCAATATAATAAAGACTTGTTAAGATCATCAATCATTTCAATCATGGGCTCTAATGCTTCAGTACAGGGTCTTGGCTAAGCTTCTAAAGATCAAATGGTGTTCCTCAAGTTAGCCAGCACCCTATCTTGGACCTAGTTCACCTGAGTCAAATAGTTCGGTTCAAGGTTGGGTGGATTTGGGTTTAGTCCATTATGGTCAAAAGATTGAGGTTCTTGGGGTCCTCCCTGATAGTGGCCATTTCAGGTTGATCATTAAAGGCAAGTGACCTATAAGAAGTGTAATCTTGGAAAGGGTATGGGTTATAATTATCATATCCTTCTTGACTGTAGATTATATCAGATTGTTCCAGGGAAGGCGGAGATCTATAATCTGTGTAGCTACGAAAAGGATAGTACTCATAGTCTTGGTGTCCAAGGTTAGGTCCTGAACACTGAGGTCCAAAACCATATCCCCAATCAGAGTTATCCCAACTAGTGGATAGGTGGTCATAGTTTGAGTCAGGATAATAATTATCTTGGGGATAAGTTGTGCTTAGAGGGTAGGAGTGGAAGTGTGTGTAAGAATTGGAAGAATACATGGAGATGTAGGGGTGAGGAATAGATAAGAGAAAGGTGCCTTGCAATACAAGTAATTCAAACCTATCCTTAGATTGGTAGCCTAAAGACCTACAGACTCCCAGAACCCATCTTGAGATTATAAACGATTTGGTTTACTTCTAACGGGTCAATCCAACCAAATTAGAGGGAGGAATTGGAGAGAAGGTTCTTCCTTTGGCTTGTGCCTCGAGTTCCTTTGATAGCCCCCAACTATTGTCGTTTGACGGTACTCCCCTAGTTAGACATCAGATGGATTGGTAGAAGTAAATTAATTGAGAACAATCTCAATTTGAGCCCCAAAGAGTGAGTCAATCCTTAAGGCCAACATCTACTCAATTTTAATTAGGCTTAGGTTTGAATGTGCTTTGGAATGTGATGGGCCCTTTTAATAGGTTGTGTCCTTAAAAATTGATTAATTTGTGTGTGCGTGCACAACCAAGGTTTTCAAATAATGTTATTTGATTATTTGTCTTTTAAGAATTAACCTTGTTTAGTAGCTTTTAGGGTTCGCTTGTTAGGTTTGATCAATCAAGTTTAGTGGAACACTCCAAGTTTTGAAAGCACAGATGTATGTATATTCTATTAAAATTGAAAAATAATGTGGAGTGCCTGATTCAGTCTTAACAATTGAGTCCTAAGGGGCACTTGATGAAGCAATTATATTAAGTAGTGCGGCCCAAACAACTCAGACAATTGGCCTTGTTGCACCACTGAGTTAAGGCACACAAAAATGTTTAACCTATTCAAATTTCTACTTATTTATGTGTGTGTTAAGTTAATGTGTATCGGATCCATAGGTCAAATTTCTGTTAAGTGGTATAATCAAGGTGATAGTGTGCCTTAGGTTTGCGAGTTTAAATGTGTCACTTTCAGATCTAATCCCACAATCACAGAAGAATAATAATTATTTTTTATATTTTTAATTTATGTGGGTGGGTGAGGTGGGTGGAGTGACAAACAAACAACCAAGATCTAACTTAGGGTTTATGCAAGCACCTAACTCGATTTGGGTTTGATTTATTACTGTGGCGAAATGACACTAGTGGGTGGGGGTGGGGGATAAAACTTACAGAGCCTTCGGCTACACTTTTCTCCGACCTATACTACTTTGGCTCACCTTGGGAGGGTACCTGCAATCACAAAAAGAACGAAGAAAAGTGAGTGAAAACTTAAGATGGAAAACACGAGTAAAATCAAATACCGTTGCCTCCCCGGCAACAACACAAAAATGATGGTCAAGAAAATTCGTACAAAGAAGAATAGTTAGGGTTTTCAGAAAGAGAAACCAATGTCATATTTTCTTAAAAAAATTTGACTTATCAAATAATTTTAACTAAGACTAGATGAGTCCTGGGTCGAACATGGGGAGGTGAACATTTGATTTAGAGAAATCCACATTTGAGTTTATTTCTTTTTGGTGTTCTGCGCTTTTATAATTTTTTTGGTATTTAAATAAGACAAAAGATTAGGTCAAGAAATTATATCTAAGCTAGTTAATCTACTTGCAGAATATCAGAGAGAAAAGAGAGAAAGAGAGAGGGAGAACTAATCTATATATCGAAAGGGATATATGTCTATTACAAGCTAGATAATTGCGAAAAATTAAATCTACTCTAGAAAGCAATAAAAAGAAGAAGAGGAGAGAGAATCCCCCTCGACGGCTGTTTGAGGGACACTTGCGTTGACGTGATGCCCAGAAGAAGGTTGTGAGGAGTTGGAGGAGGGAGGATGAAGTCGGAGGAGGGAGGACGAGGCAGGATGGCGTCGCAGAGAGGATTTGCTTTTGGTCGGGTTTTCTTACATCCAGCCCCAGAGAAAACCCTCCATGGAATGCTTTATAGGCTCCTCCCAATCTACTAACCAACCTTATGGTTAGTAGATTGGTCTCCTTCCTATAAAGCTAGCTAAAAGCCTCGATTGTTGGTTCAAATGGTATAGGATACCTAAACTCGATTTGAGATCGATTTTAGGCATCCTTTGACTGCCATCTCCTCTCTAGGAGATGGCACTAGTATCAGGAGATGGCTAGGTGAGGGTAAGGTCTATCTTTCTTATTAGAGTACAACCACTTCACCCCAAGGGGTGGTGGTTCACTATACCTATTAACCTCACCCTCCTATTGGTGCATGCTCGGGCATGCTAGTTGGCTCACTCATGCTACCCAGCTAGGGTAGCACTCACTCACCTATGTGAGTGGATGACCACGGGCGCTCCACGAATGGGAATGAGAGGGAGGGAATAAAATTTATTTTCTACTCTAATGGAGCATCCTGAGCTTGGGACTAAGACTTAGAGCTTTGGAGAGGGGTAGAAAGGTGAAGGAAGGGATGAAGAGGAAAGGGGAAGGGTGTAGGGGTATTTATAGGGCTTTAGTGGGGCCATGGCAAATGGTTTGCCACATCATACCATTAAATGTGCACACAAGGCATGCTTCTGCTCATGTGATAGTGCATCATCGCGCTTAAGCCCATCCGTCGTGCCACTTATCACCTTTGTCGCCCTCTGATCATCATCAAACGATGCTGGTTGTGTGCCTCATGCGCGCGGAGTGTATACAGTGCCTGCTCGAGTGACATGGCTCGATGTTCATCATTCGATTATGATCCAAGGGTCCTAATCAAAATTGGCTCTCAGTGGGGAGGAGTGCTTTGTCAGCTTGAATGCGCATCCTCTCTCTGAGAAAGCAGCGCACGCACCACTCGGCTACATCTACTGAGAATGGATCTCAATTGTCGATGTGAGATCAAATGGCAATGGATGCTCATGGATTTGACCCTTTGAGGAGTGAGGATGGGTGACATGGCGACGTCTCAGCTGCTGGATGATTGATCCAAGGGCTGAGATCGCACATTACGTGCGCTTTAGAGGCTGACCAGGGGCTTTAGGGTGTGCATTACGATGGCACCACTTTAGGGTGACCATGTGGTGCCATCCTGGTCGTTCACCTTCTTTGGCTTGTAGATGGTGCTACAAATGTCGTATTAGGTCAATTTTCACATCGTTGGATTGCGATCGTCGATCCAAACCCATCCGTGCAGTCGGATTTGTTCTTTGAGGCTCTGAATCGCGTCACCTTGCCTCTTGGCCTTTGATCTTCTTCGAACTGCATATGATGCTATGGAGGTTCGATTAGGGCGATTTTAGAGGCGTTGGACTTCGAATGTCTCCCTAATTAGATCCATATGATTGATTCTTCAATTTGAGGCCCATAAATGTGTCACCCTTTCCCCTGACCATTAAAAGAAGTAAATTAATATACAATTTATATAATCTACCCTAAATGCATGATGATGCATGTTATGCGGTATTCATAATGCTAAATGCAATTATACAACAAGGAACCTGCATAAATAAGCATGTTAAGCTAGATACATGTGTCTACATCATAACCCTAGTCCACTTATCAATACCCTTTCCTTAGCTTAGAAAACTATTTAGGTCCACACCATACCTAATTGACTTAATATGAGTAGATTGGGCTAGCCATGTGTCAATTGGGTCCATTAGACCTAATTGGACTAACTTTGAGTTGAGTAGACTCATTTGAATCAAATCAAACCCAACCTAAACCTATCAGACCGAGCCCTTACCCAATTGGGTGCACCTAAATTCAATTAGGTTCACGCATAACCTGATTGAGCAATTACCAACCCACAAAAGTTTAATTAGGTTCATTAGAACCTAATTAGACTAACATATTACCTAATTAGAATAAGCCTTAACCTACTTAGGTTTTCCATAACCCAATTACCCACTCACACACACAATTAGACTAGGACCTACTTATTTGGACTCAACCCATTAGACTTAGGGCCAACCTAGCCTAATTAGGAACCCTTTTCTAGAACCTACATGATAGGTCCACTTTAGTGGATTCAAATTATGCCTAAGAGCATTTAAATTGAAGTTGGGAATGGATTTCGAGAACGCATTACATTGAGAAATTAATAAGCTCATGATTTACGGTTCCTACATTTTCATGAACTTCGTATGCATACTGATACACTAATTACATATGTAGGAATAATGGAGAGACAAAATTGGGAATTAATTGACACCAAAATGATTAGGAAAGAAATTTATTTGCAAGGAAGTCAATCAAATATTTTTGTGGGAGAGCTATACATTATTATAATCTAGTTCTACTATTTTTTGCAAGCCTAATTTGGGAGAAAAATAATGGCTCTCATGTGTTGACCAAGTCAATTATTGCATGTTAATTCCTCTTATTTCCCCCCTCCCAAAATCTCTCTCTTGCCAACTAATCTCTACATTCTCCTCTCTCTCTCTCTCTTTCTCTGTAACAGGGAGTAGATGGACCACCGAAAGATCATCATCCCCCACGAGGGAGGAAACTCCCTCTCCATCTTGATCTTGTTCCTCCTAAGGAGGGAGAACCTTCTCTACACCATCTTCCTCCTTCCACCATCATGTGCCACCAAATGCGATGACCATTCACTGCCACGATTGCGAGCCACGTTCACAACCGTGCCATCCACAATCACATCCCACCACCATGGTATGAGGGGACAACTCTGACGCCACCACCGCATTCGCTACCTACCATGTCTTCGATGTCGCCACCGTGTCGCGCCTTAGCTACATCAACTCCCACGACCGCGCCGCCACCATCGACCCCCTCTCTCTCCCTTAACCTGCATGCACGTAGAACAGAGGGTGAGAACTTAAGCCGTCCAGGAGCCTCCTTGGACGTCCAGCACCGTGGTCTTTAATAGGTCCACTTTAGTAGGCAAAATTAGAGCCTAAGTACATGGTCAGTGAAATAAGAAATGAATTTACAATGTCCTTTATATTAACAAAATTATGTAAGAGAAAAACTCATCATTTCATGCATTACATAATTTTGTTTGGAATCCTTCTCAAATTAGAATGCCATTGGAATTATCACATTCACTACTTTCTATGTGAAGTACTTTTTCTAATGAGGATTAGTTGCTTTCACAAAAAGATCTTTGTTTGGAAGTCGTATGCAAAAGGAAGAAAAAAAGAAAGAAAAGAAAGAAAGAAGAAAAAGAGAAAGAGCGGGCTGTGGATTCTTTACTTGGAGGGGGTGAGATCAGCGTGACGTAAAAAATGCGGAATTGAAAAAATACCAATCTCACAAAATAGACAAACACATAATGTACACAATAATTTTTAGGTGGAAACCCAAACCGGGTGAAAACCACCACCTAACCCTCTCGAGTTAGGATTTTCCGATCAACCAAGTTGATCAAATCCACTAAACGAATCACTTTAAACGAGGGTGATTCAACCTCAATTACAACCATGCTACTTTATACGAGGGTAGCGTACCTCAAACCCCTTCTCTTCACAAGAAGGATTTTGTCCCACGAAGGAGACGGGAATTCGCAAAGCGAATACCCAACCAAATAACAAAGTAAAATAACAACAATCCTATAGAGCCGACAAAGTAATTTAAACCTAGCTTCTATAGGAATTAGGAAACTCCCCTTTGCAAGGAGTGCATCGAATCAATGACGCGGGTGCGTGAGCCACACGATGGCGCAACGTCGCTCTCGTGAACTACGGCGGGAGAGCGGGTGCGCGAAGGCTTGCTGCTCTCAAGATGTAGAGCTTGAGCTTGGAGAGCAAGAGCTTCTTTTTGGACACAAAAGAATGGAAATGCTTGTTCTTGGTGTGTCTAGGTGTATGTTTTTGTGCAAGAGGTTCCTCTCTATTTATAGAGGCCTTAGGAAGGCTTCGGAAGGCTTAGGAAAGGTTCCATAGCCGTTGGGAGCAAAGCCCAAGAGAATCAGGTCGAAATCAGGAATAATGATTGCACTGACAGGCTTATCAGATGTCTGATCCTGGCATCAGACGTCTGGAAGATCACTTTAAGACTTCTGGGAACAACATCAGACGTCTGATTTTATGTGGGTTTCTTCCTGACTTGGATCAGATCTAAACAGGGTTCTAGTGCAAGTCCATCAGACGACATATAGGACGTCTGGCACTATGTCTGGAAGTTTGGAAACATACTTTTTCGTGGGAATGGATTTCCAAGAGAGTGCAATGGCTAGAAAATCTCTGATAAGAGATTTTGGGTCAACCGAGGCAAAACAGTCATCTATCAGACATCTGGAAAGGCCTAAGGACGTCTGATAAGGCTCTAATGGTCATATCCTTGATTGTTTGTTAGGCCAGCCAACGGTCCACTATTTGGACGTCTGGCAAATTCATCAGACGTCTTCTAAGACGTCTAGACTAAGGTCTGAACGTCTGATTTCATCAGACAGAACTATCAAGTCCAGCCTAAATGTTTATCAGACGTCTGAATCAACAGTCAGACGTCTTAAAACACATTATCAGACATTTGATCTTGGAATTAGACGTCTGGAAATGCTGTTTGAACCCTATATTGGTTTTCTAAGTTCTCTACAGAAAACCTAAGTATCCTAGGGTTGTGCTAGTGTTCCTAGGACTACTGTTAGGGTACTTTGAGGCTCTTTAACATGAATCTAAGTAACAAAAATTAAGAGCAACAAAAGAAACGAAAAATACAACGAGTACAAGAGAAGGAAATCTATCATATTCTTCATCTCCTTCCTTCTTCAATATATCGCTCCTCTCGAATCTCCCCTGTTCTCCATCAAGCTCCTCCAATCCGTCCTGGATGCAAGCTCGAACTCCGCCTAATCACGTCTCCATTTGCAATTGACCTGAAATCTAAGACTCCAAGTGCAAATGTTAAATGACACGTGTTTTGTTATCATCAAAACAAATGATCGTGGTGCTCTAGCACCAACAATCTACCCCTTTTTGATGATGACAAAATCATAAATAATAATGCAAAACATCCTCCCCCTTTTTGACATTATCAAAAAGGTTTAATTGATTTTACATTTCCTATAACTCCCCCTTAAAACATGCTCTTCTATGAATTTCTTTTAAACAAGAGTAATGTCCTCCCTTTTTTGTAACAACAAGATAGCTATTATTTTTCTCCCCCTTTCTAAAGGAAATTTAGCTACCTTATATCTCCTAATTAAAAATTGACAATTAGCTTGTAATTTTTTGCTCCCCCTATCTAAATGCTTACGATAAAAGGATAGGGTAAAGGGTTTTACCTCACCTACCATGGCCAATAAAATGGCCCAAATGGTGGTGGTGGATGCCACATCGGATGGGGCTCCCATCCATAGCTTGGAGGCCCGAGCATCGGCGCCGGTCTCCAGTCTGGTGGTCGACGTGCGGCGGGTCCATCGTTTGTTCGCCATCTCGTCGGTCTTCTCGTTCTCCTCCTTGGTCTACTCCTTGGTTCTCCCAACTTGAGTTGACCAGCCTTGAGTTTGTAGGTCCAGTCTTTCGTGTTGTAGTTATCCCTGAAACCTACAAAACAAGATTCCAATTCTTTTTTCGGTATCCAAGTGGGCTTGGATCCGGATCTGTTAGCGGGTCTCCTTGATGGAGTTCCTTTCTCAATCTTAGGGCTATATAAATCATCTACTTTGTTGATTAATTTGTTAGAGTTTTCCCTAAGACATGCAATTTCTTTTTCTATAGTATGCATGTTAGTTCTTAAATCACAGATTTCTAACTTTAAACTATCATTTTCCTCAATCAATTTATTATTTTCATTGATGAGGTTATGATTTTCTAATAATAGGTTATCAATTTTAGGACTAGCTTCTATGTCCTTAAGTTATTTTTCTAACCTATCATTTTCATTTTTAAGAAATCTAAGGTTCTTTTTAATGCTTTTGTTTTCTATTCTTAATGATTTACTAACATCAAATAATTCATTAAAAGCATCTTGTAAATTGAAATTTACCTCGTTGTCGGAGTCACTTCCGCTTTCACTGTCGCTATTGCTTCCTCTGGCCATGAAACTAAAGCAAGCGGTTTCTTCTTCTTTTTCTTCTTCTTCCTCCTCCGAGCTCGAATCGTCCCAAGTGGCTTGGAATGCCTTCTTCTTAGATTTCTTCTCCTTTTCCTTCTTCTTCTCCTTTTTGAGAAGAGGGCACTCTGGTTGCAGATGCCCTTTCTCATTGCAGTGGTAGCAACGTCTAGGGCTCTCCTTCTTCTCCTTCTTCTTTGATTCCCTACACAACTTAGAAAACTTTTTAAGTAAAATTTTAATGTCTTCGTCGTTGGAACTTACCTCGCTATCCGACTCGGCTCTGAAGGCGAGAGTCTTCTTTGGTTTAGGCTCTGGTGTATCCTTCTTCTTCTGCTTCAACTTAGTCTCATAGGCCATTAGATTACCTAGGAGATCTTCCATGTTGAGCTCCTCTACTTCGTTCGCCTCTTCGATGGAGGTGACTTTCTGTTCCCACTCCAGTCCAAGGGAACGAAGAAGCTTCCCTTGAAGCTCCCCCTTGATGAAAGTCTTCCCTAAAGCTGTCAAGTTATTTATAATGAGAGTGAACCTAGTATCCATCTCACTTAAAGATTCGTTAGGTTTCATAGAAAAAGATTCAAATTCTTGAGAAAGTAAATTTATTTTAGAAGTTTTTATCTTAGAGGTACCTTCGTGAGTTACCTCAAGTGTGTGCCAAATCTCGTATGCGGTGGCGCATTGCAAGATTCTGTTGAACTCCTCCGAGCTGAGCGTGCAATACAATGCATTCATTGTTTTTGCATTAAGCGAGAGTTCCTGGATCTGCTGTTGCGAGTATCCTGCGGCGGGCTTTTCTGGAATGTCGAAGGGGGTCTCGCACCTAGCCTAAATCATGAAATCGGTGGCTTGAAGCCACGTCTTCATCCGCAGCTTCCAGTGAGTGTAGTTGCTCCCGTCGAAGAACGGCAGACGAGTTGTAGATTGGCCCTCGGAAATCCTACTCGTGGAACTGCTCCCCTCCATAGATCTTCGCCGGTGTGTAACGTCGATAATGCGAAACCTGCTCTGATACCAATTGTGGATTCTTTACTCGGAGGGGGTGAGATCAGCGTGACGTAAAAAATGCGGAATTGAAAAAATACCAATCTCACAAAATAGACAAACACACAATGTACACAATAACTTTTAGGTGGAAACCCAAACCGGGTGAAAACCACCACCTAACCCTCTCGAGTTAGGATTTTCCGATCAACCAAGTTGATCAAATCCACTAAACGAATCACTTTAAATGAGGGTGATTCAACCTCAATAACAACCATGCTACTTTATACGAGGGTAGCATACCTCAAGCCCCTTCTCTTCACGAGAAGGATTTTGTCCCACGAAGGAGACGAGAATTCGCAAAGCGAATACCCAACCAAATAACAAAGTAAAATAACAACAATCCTATAGAGCCAACAAAGTAATTTAAACCTAGCTTCTATAGGAATTAGGAAACTCCCCTTTGCAAGGAGTGCGTCGAATTGATGACGCAGGTGCGTGAGCCACGCGACGGCGCAACGTCGCTCTCGTGAACTACGGCGGGAGAGCAGGTGCGCGAAGGCTTGATGCTCTCAAGATGTAGAGCTTGAGCTTGGAGAGCAAGAGCTTCTTTTTGGACACAAAAGAATGGAAATGCTTGTTCTTGGTGTGTCTAGGTGTATGTTTTTGTGCAAGAGGTTCCTCTCTATTTATAGAGGCCTTAGGAAGGCTTTGGAAGGCTTAGGAAAGGTTCCATAGCCGTTGGGAGCAAAGCCCAAGAGAATCAGGTCGAAATCAGGAACAATGATTGCACTGACAGGCTTATCAGACGTCTGATCCTGGCATCAGACGTCTGGAAGATCACTTTAAGACGTCTGGGAACAATATCAGACGTCTGATTTTAGGCGGGTTTCTTCCTGACTTGGATCTGATCTAAACAGGGTTCTAGTGCAAGTCCATCAGACGACATACAGGACGTCTAGCACTATGTCTGGACGTCTGGAAATATACTTTTTCGTGGGAATGGATTTCCAAGAGAGTGCAACGGCTAGAAAATCTCTGATAAGAGATTTTGGGTCAGCCGAGGCAAAACGGTCATCTATCAGATGTCTGGAAAGGCCTAAGGACGTCTGATAAGGCTCTAACGGTCATATCCTTGATTGTTTGTTAGGCCAGCCAATGGTCCACTATTTGGACGTCTGGCAAATCCATCAGACGTCTTCTAAGATGTCTAGACTAAGGTCTGGACATCTGATTTCATCAGATAGAACTACCAAGTCCAGCCTAAATGTTTATCAGACGTCTGAATCAATAGTCAGACGTCTTAAAACACATTATCAGACGTTTGATCTTGGAATTAGACGTCTGGAAATGCTATTTGAACCCTATATTGGTTTTCTAAGTTCTCTACAAGAAACCTAAGTATCCTAGGGTTGTGCTGGTGTTCCTAGGACTACTGTTAGGGTACTTTGAGGCTCTTTAACATGAATCTAAGTAACAGAAATAAAGAGCAACAAAAGAAATGAAAAATACAACTAGTACAAGAGAAGGAAATCTATCCTATTCTTCATCTCCTTCCTTCTTCAATATATCGCTCCTCTCGAATCTCCTCTGTTCTCCATCAAGCTCCTCCAATCCGTCCTGGATGCGAGCTCGAACTCCGTCTAATCACGTCTCCATTTGCAATTGACCTGAAATCTAAGACTCCAAGTACAAATGTTAAATGACACGTGTTTTGTTATCATTAAAACAAATGATCGTGGTCCTCTAGCGCCAACAAGGGCAATCATCTGCCTTCCTCTTTTTCTCCTCCAATCTCTCTCTCCCTCACGAACATTCCCTCTCTGTCTGATTATTCCCCTTCCTTCTTTGACATTCTCTTTCTCATTCTCTGTTTTTGCCATTATGTTACAGGGACGACAGGAGGAGTGAGGGAGGGGGCCTGAGGAGGAGAATTCCTTCCTTGACACCTTCACCGTGTGCCTTTCACCACCGCGAGCCACCACCTCACCATGCAACCCCAACGTTCCCTCAACTGTGCCCCGATCGCCACTGCGAGCCACCACCAACACCATCACCATGTGCCAGCCACTTCGGTTAAGACGACCGGGAATGTTCTCAGACGTTTGAGACTCACTCCTCCGCCACTACGTTCACCTCTCTCCTCGACGCCGACAGCAGCAGACTCGCACACGAGCCTTACCGTGTGGCCACCCCCGTGCGCAGCCATGCCCTCTCGTGCAACCACTCATGCGTGGAACAGACCTTGCACATGGCCTTCCCCCTCGACTGCTCAAGCACAATGCCTACAAGCAGAAGCCCCACGCATGGCCTCTCCATCCCTTCAGCTGGTGCCCACAGCCAACGGTCGCGAAGCCACACCCTCGCGCAAAGCAGCCGACGTCGCCAGCCCGTGCACACGTCCGGCTTCCACTTCTTCTCCTTCCTCTTCTTCTTCTTCTCCAATAGAAGTAGAGGAACCCATCATCAACCACCGTACAACCACCTCCTCCTCGCCACCATAGTTGCATGCCCCTCCGACGGATAGCAGCCGGTGTTCCCACGTGACCCACGAGCCTACCAGCCACCTCCTCCTCTTCATCTTCTCCGTCAATAGGAAGGAGGAACCCAACATTAACGCCGATCCCCCTCCACGTAGCCACCTCTCCCGACCTCCATCCTCTGCATTGTAGACTCCATCGACCTCTCCTTGACACTGTGCACCCGACCAAGCCTTCAGCCACTCCATGAGCAACCTTCTTGACCCCGACAATAGCCCATCGCCGCCGCACCTCTTCCTCGTCGCTGGTGTTATCTTCGATCACCACAGGCCGCCGCACAACCACGGGAGTGATCCTCTCCTCTGACCCTACTCCTCCAACGAACCACGCCGCCAGCCGAAGCTCCTCGCGTGCGCACAGCCAAGGGAACTACCTCCCATGTTTTGCTACAGTGGGGGAGGCATTAGTTGGGTGTGGCCTTTTTGATTTGGAAATCACTATTGCATTATTTTTGACATTACTTTATTCTGTGCTCATTGCATGCATGCCCTTTAACTTCCTCTTATTCTCAAGATTTATGTGATGAATGGATGGCTTAGCACAAGACATGAGCATTTGACTATCTTGCAATCTATTTTTTTGGCTTGATTTTATGTGAAATTAATCAAGGGACTTATTGGTCCGTGCCTCCCTGTGATACGACCTGAAGTTGTGGTATAATTTCAATATATTTTTAGTAACTTTGATCGAGGGTTTTCCACCGCATTACATATTGCAATGACAAATTTATCTGATACATTTTTGCTGCAAGCGAAGAACTCCTGACCAAATGGCGTCGTTGCTGAGGAGGCAACAGATGCAATAATTTCACCTGATTTTTATTTTTGATTATTTCTCGTTGCACAGTGATCTGATCAGTTGCTATCTTTTCTGTGTGAGGAATTTAACGAGGTGACAGGCGCAACTGGGAGACAACATTGACCTTGAGCGACGTCCACACGGGGAAGACGCAGGAGACCTAGATCTTGCTTTCATAGGGGATTCTCCTTTGTCACAAGTTTTATTTCTATTTTCTCACCATTGAGTAATTGGGGCTAATTTTTGGGGGTCTGTCCCCACATTCTTTAGAGACTAGGGGCTATATTTTTGCTACTCACGTGATTCATTTTTTTGCATGCTTGCCTCTAAAACAAACATAATAAAATATCGAGCTGCCAGCTAGGAGTTGCATACCCTTTGGTGCGAGCATTTAGGGGTCATTGAGCAGCACATTAGATCTCATTGTTGCATTGTGAGCATATTTGCATGAAGATTGCTAGAGACAGGTACACCTTTCTAACTTTTGCATCCAGCTCCTATTCACGCATTTGCATTCGAGTTAAAATTGAAGACCACCAAGCTGATTGAAATTACCTAACCCAGTGGTCACCTATCTGCAATTGGGACTGATAATCAGATTTGACCTTAAAACCAAATCACACTTGATCTGATTCATAGGGACTTGTCTGCATTTTCAAAATAAAAATGATTTACGGTGTGATTCACACGTTCGGCACTAAGCATGCAGATTAGGCACCGCACTAAGGCTCGATCCCTTAAGGCTATAGGCACCGATCTCTTTATCGGTGTAGACCCTCCTATCTTGATTTGTGGTGGTGGTACTATCTTTTGACCAAGTGTTTTGATACTTCACCGAGGGGGACACTAGCGAAACGGTGGCAGCAACTAGCTTTTCTTAAGTCGTTGTAGTACAGATAGTTATTGCCATTATTTGCTAATATTTGTTACTCGGAAAATACAGTTCTCCCGAGGTCGAACTCAGGGAGCAAGTCGTATTCAAGAGATAAACATGTTTTATTACAAAAATAAAGAGAGAGAGAGAGATGAAAGTTTGGCTTCTTCTTCTTCTCTTCTTTCTTTCTCTGTCTTTGGCTTTTGTTCTTTCTGTTCTTCTTCTTCTTTTCTTGCTTCCTCTATTTCTTGGTTGGACGATCCTTTCTTTTTCTTCTTTTTATTTTCTTTGTTTCTTCTTTTCTTGCTTCAGATCTGCCTCCCGTGCTCTTCTTCTTCTTCTGCTTTCTGTTTCTTCCCCTGGCTGCTCCATCTCTCTTCTTTTCTTCTTCTTTGTCTTCTGATGTCTGCAGAGTCTTCACTTGGCTGCTCTGTGTTCCTCTCTTTCCTCTGCCTCGCCTTCCTTCTTCTTTGCCTTCACCTGTCTTCAGGACGTCGTCTGATTTGAAAATCAGACGACTTAAACCTCTTGTTGCTACAGTATCCCCCTGAGCTTCCTTCTTCTTCACCTGTGCCTGCACGCTCAAGAGTTCAGAGTCAGGGCAAAACCTACTCTACCCCTCTCCCCCGCTCGTCTCTTTCTCTCAAAGTTCGCTCTTAGGACAACTCTCCCAGAGCAACCGGGTAATCGGGTACGAATCGCGCCCGGGTCCAGGCCCACCGACGTGTGGTGGTGGGCGAGGAGTGCAGGTCGATTTAATCGGGTCGGGCCAGGTCCGCGGAGCGTGGTCACGGACGAGGCCGGGTCGGGTGAGAGGGACCTCACCCCGTGGTCAGGAGGCAGACAGCATAAGGCACTTTTTGCCTTTATACGTCCGCGCGCCTCTAAGAAGTTCCGAGGTGGGACTAAATGTCCCACACCAATTGAGCGCCTGTCGCGGAGGAGCAGTGGGCGATCGTGGCTTCACGTGTGGCCTTCACCCCAACTGCGAGCCTGGGACGTTTCGCGGAGACGCCCCGCGCAACCTGGGAGTCGAACCTGGGCGAAGGCGTGCGTGCACCTGCAGGCGAAGGAGCTCTGCCTGCTCAGTAATGGCGATGGCGGGCGAGTCACTTGGTCACAGAAGAACGGCCTCTTGGCCTAATCAGACAGGCGGGGGACCATCGCCGTGGCACGGCGAAGGTGGTCGGATGGTTTGCAGTGGGCGTGGTGGAGCCAACGGATCGCCCTAGGTCAAACTGCGGGCGGAGAAGTGGGTGTGTTTGGTGGATCTGCAGAGGGCGTTTGGTGGGAAGAGGAGGGGTGGAAGAGGATCAGGGTGACGAGGTGGAGGTTATGCACAGGTCGGCGAGCCGTGTGGGGTGCTGGAGCGATGGGAGCGGTTCGCCGGAGTTTGGCCGGAGGTGGAGAAGGTGAGGGTGATCGGTGGGAAATCGGGGCCGACAGTAAGGGTTTCAGTATGGAAAAGAAAGAGGGGAGGAGGAGGAGAAGTTCTACCTGCTAAGCTGGACGAGGGGGGGTTGGCATAGGCGACAGTCGTATCGACTGTCGCCGGAGAAGAAATTTCCCAGAGGAAGGGGCGGCGGCGAGGAAGGGACAGGAGAGGCGCCAGCTGGGTGCGGCGTGACGCGGAAGGATTGAGGGAAGGTAACCCTGCTGCTGGTAGTGCGGCAGGGCAGCGAGGAGGAGGAGGAGATGGCCGCTGGAGCAAGGGGGCGTCTGTCGGAGTGGGAAGGGAGGAATTTAGGGGGGTGTCTCCGTCAGATCCAAGCTGCGAAGAACGGCGGAGCGACGGGGGTATTTATAGGGGCGGAATCAGAGAGGAGGGCGGAGGGAGACGACGTGTCTCCCTCGCCGGAGGACGCCGGAGGAAGGAGACCCATACTGTCCGTGCGTTCGCACGGGCGGTATGGGCGGTCGTAGTACCCAGGGGGTGTCCCTGCGGTGGCTGACGACGCAGGGTACCCCCCATTGACTTGCCAGGGCCCCTCCCTCACCCTAGGCGGCGCCATGCTCCGCGCAAGGTCGCCGGAGCATGGTGCTGCGCAGGTTTTGCAGGAGGGACCTAAATGCAAAGAACGAAGGAGAGTTAGGGGCTAAAATGCGAGGGTTCAAAAGTTGAGGGCCAAAAAGTAAATATATGAGGACCAAAGTGTAAAGTTGGTCAAGAAGGTTTCTTCTTAGGCCCAAGTTTTTATGCATGTCTAATTAGGACCTAAGGATTCTGATGGTGAATTTTATTTCTAGCTTAAACCTTGTTTGACCAGTCAATTTACGCAAAAACCTAAATTAAGTTGTTAATTGGGCATGGTTCTCAATGTAGGTCAAAATGGGTTCCTAAGGCCAAATTGAAAGTCATAAACCCTATAGATTATTTTTATATGAATTTTAAAGGGTTTAGTTGATTTTTACCTTGCCTCGAACCACGTGAATTGAAGTAGGTTTGTTTTTAGGGTTACAGGCTGTCATTTAATTCTTTGGGGTTGCTGTAGCCCTTATTGAGTCATCTCATCCCACTTTTCTTCTTATTAGGTTGTTTTGACCTATGTTTATGCCCTGAGTTACCCTATTTTCAGATCGGATTGGTGAAATTGCATTTTTACCCCTCAGTTTATGTTTTCTTTGCAAACTCAGAATCTCTCTGAGCCAAGCCTTTCTAAGGTTATGTAGGAGCTTTTATTCTCTGTATTAGGTCAAAATGAGCTAGTTATGGCTCATGATGAGGTTCTCGTCATACCCCCATGCCTAGCTTTTGCTATTCCCTTAGCAAAAACTTAAGGTTTCAACCCTTGTTCTAGACCATGAAGTTCTTTAATAGCTTCAGATAAGTGCTTTTTCATTTAAACTTAGATTAGGTTAGAATGTTGACCATAGGCTTAAAAGGTACTCTAGTACCAATCAAGATCCAAATCTGTCTAGCCTCAGCCTCAGTCCTTAGCAAAGGTTTTTGAGACCCACAAGAACTAACCTAAGGTTTATTGGACTTTGTAGTTAAAGCACCTCGTGCTTGAAACGATTTTAGCCCTGGTTCAGTTCGCAGTGCGTTTTGTAAGAGAGAGAGGTAGAAAATTTTTCTATTTTTGGAGTTTTCTCTCTCTTTTTCTTTTTAATTCTAGCTTAGGATTGGCTTTTCAACACGGTCTGTATCAGATTCCTTGTCCCTATCATCAATCCTCAAGGGTTCCTGGCGATCGATGCTTCGAGATAGCACCGCCCACGGCAACCCCCAGAACCCTGGCTATTGAGATTTCGAGATAATCCCATCCATGGTGTTCCGTGGCCGCGTCCAGACCCTGGCAGTTGACACTTCGTGATAATGCCATCCATGGAATCTGAACCAGCAGGGTGCTTACATGCCCCCAGTAGGATATGTGAATATCCTAAGAGACAAGCACCGAGGAGATGATATTTTGTTACGCATCTTTGAGGGGATTTCCCGCCTCTCTGCGCTGGGAACTCGTCCAAATCAACTTGTGTTGATCGGCCGCTCCTACTCTAGGTGTACTTTTCAGAATTTTTTTGACGCTTCTGCGTGATTTTGATTTTTACGCTTGCTGAACCAGGCTGTGTGTGAGGTTAGGGTGCTTAGGTTGCTGAGTCCTGTAAACCAGAAGTTAGTTAGCGAGGTCAAATACTTCCTAAGCCTTGGGCCTAGTACTTAAGCTTTTCATTTTCCTCAACCTCTTGAGGATTGTCTAGATCTTAATGGGTACTAAGAGTCTATCAAGAATGCCTAAGGTTTGCGTTCTTACTAATCTTACCAAGCACTTTTCATTTCTTTTCTTGAAAAAATGGTCTAGAC
Organism: Thalassia testudinum; assembly: GCA_037157565.1. Taxonomy (NCBI): domain Eukaryota; kingdom Viridiplantae; phylum Streptophyta; class Magnoliopsida; order Alismatales; family Hydrocharitaceae; genus Thalassia; species Thalassia testudinum. The sequence goes on from JAZHRO010000073.1 coordinate 29,659,866, forward strand.
TAAGGTTAATTCCTTAACTTCTTACTAATGACTATTACTCTTTTCTTTCATCTTTTTGTGCTCCTTTTCATTTTGTTTCTTTTCCTTCTCCTCAAAATTTCCTTTCTCCTCTTATTCTTTTTATTTTGAAAAATTTTTAATTTTTACGGTGTTTTTGGAATATATGAATTTTTTGTTTAAAACCTTTTTTTTTCTACAAGTTTTGCACTTATACCCCCCCATGCCTAAAACTTGCAATGTCCTCATTGTGATTTAGGGGTTTTTATTTACTTAATTTATTCCTTAAGACAGATATTTTTGTGAGTGAATGGGTCGGGATGAATTCTGCGGACAATTTCTAATCTCAGATGCAAGCATCTGAGGTGGAGTCGGCGTCTTAAAGGGTGAACCTTAAGTGCACAATGGTGTCAGAAAAAAAAAAAAAAGGTTTTAGATTTTCAAGAAATGACGGGCTGCCTCCCGTTAAGCGCTGAGTTTTACGCCATCGGCTGGGCACAGTAAGTTCAAGGGGAATGGAGGATGAGGGATGACTCAGCCGAATCAGTAGAAGTCACATCAATGAACGGTTTGAGTCTCTGACCGTTCACGATGAAAGGTTCGGAATCATGGCTGAGTGGACTGATTTCAATGGCTCCATTTCCAAAAACCTGTCGGACTAAATACGGTCCGACCCACTTGGACCTCAGTTTTCCCAGGAAAAGTTTGAGTCGGGCATCAAAGAGTAGGACCTTTTGACCAGGATGAAAGATCTTTCTCGAGATGTGTTTATCGTGGAAGGCTTTAACCTGCTCCTTGTAGATTCGCAAGTTCTCGTACGCGTCTAGGCGTAATTCATCGATCTCGCTGATTTGGAGTTTTCTGTGGGTTCCAGCCTTGAAAAGATCTAGATTACAGTTCCGTACTGCCCAATAGGCTTTATGCTCCAGTTCTACGGGAAGGTGGCATGCCTTTCCGTACACCAGTCTAAAGGGAGACATGCCCAATTGGGTCTTATGGGCGGTCCTATAGGCCCACAATGCTTCCGGAAGTCGGGACGACCAGTCCTTCCTATCAGGCCGAACAGTGACTTGCAGGATTTTCTTGATCTCCCGATTTGATAGCTCAGCTAGACCATTTGTTTGGGGGTGGTAAGGAGTAGAGATTCGATGAGACACCCCAAATTTGGCCATCAGTGATCTAAACTGAGCATTTGTAAAATGGGTCCCCCCATCAGAGATAATAGCACGGGGAATCCCGAACCTTGAGAAAATGTTTTGATGTATGAACTTAAGAACAATCTTGTGATTACAGGTTCGGGTCGGTATGGCTTCGATCCATTTGGACACGTAGTCCACCGCAAGCAGAATGTACTCGAAACCATCCAAAATAGGAAAGGGGCCCATAAAATCAATCCCCCATACATCGAAGATTTCGCATACGAGAATCGGCTGCAAAGGCATCATGTCACGATGGTTCATGTTGCCCAAAGTCTGGCAACGACTGCATGCCTTGCAGTGACTGTATGCATCTTTGAAAAGTGTAGGCCAGTAGAAGCCACACTGGAGGACTTTGGATGCGGTTTTATGGCCTGAGAAATGGCCACCGCATGCCTGGTCATGGCAGAAAGATATGATATTGCTGATTTCCTCTTCCGGGATGCATCTCCGAATAATTTGATCAGCACCTATGCGGAAAAGGTACGGGTTTTCCCAAATGTAATACTTGGAATCAGAACGCAATTTGTCTTTCTTGGCCTTTGGCCAACCAGACAGTGTCTGATGAGATGCTAAGTAGTTTACTATATCAGCAAACCATGGAAGTCTAGTACCAACAGAAAGCAGGTGCTCATCAGGAAAATGTTCCGTGATGGGTCCGGAAGGGTTGATGATCTCAGAAGGAAGACGGGACAGATGGTCGGCTACCACATTCTGCCTTCCCGCCTTGTCGCGAATCTCAAGATCGAATTCTTGCAGCAGCAAGATCCAACAGATTAGTCAGGGCTTCGCGTCCTTCTTGGCAAGGAGATGCCTTACAGCCGTGTGATCCGAGTAGATGATGACATGGGAACCCAGAAGATACGATCGAAATTTTTCAAGGGCAAATACTACGGCTAGCAGCTCTTTCTCCGTAACTGTATAGTTACGCTGAGCCTCGTCAAGTGTCTTGCTAGCGTAGTAGATGACCACGGGTTTCCCGTCAGCTTTCTGCCCCAGGACCGCTGCTACAGCGAAGTCAGACGCATCGCACATGATCTCAAAGGGTTGAGACCAATTAGGGGATTGTAGGATAGGTGCCTGGGTGACTCGGTCACGCAGGTTTTCAAAGGCTAGCGTGCATTCCTTGGAGATTTCAAAAGGTACATCCTTAGAGAGAAGAGAAGTCAAGGGGCGTGTGATTTTCGAGAAATCTGGAATGAAACGGCTGTAAAAATCGACGTGCCCTAAAAAGGAACAGATGTCCCTGATCAAGCTAGGTACAGGAAGGAGAGAAATCAGATCAACCTTAGCTCGATCCACCTGGATGCCTTTTTCCGAAATTGAGTGTCCCAGGACAATTCCCTCAGGCACCATGAAATGGCTCTTTTCCCAGGAAAGAACCAAGTTCACCTCAATGCATCGCCTGAGTATCTGGACCAAGTGTTGGAGGCAATCATCAAAAGATTCTCCAAAGACTGAAAAGTCATCCATGAAGACTTCCAGGAAATCACCTACCATATCTGAGAATATGGCAAGCATGCATCGCTGAAAAGTAGCGGGTGCATTGCAATGACCGAAAGGCATCCTTCGGAAAGCATACGTTCCGAAGGGGCAGGTGAATGTGGTCTTTTCTTGGTCCTCAGGATGGATTGCCACCTGGTTATAACCGGAGTACCCGTCAAGAAAGCAGAAGAACCTATTTCCCTCTAGTTTCTCGAGAATTTGATCAATGAAGGGTAGTGGAAATGATCCTTCTTCGTGGATGAATTGAGTCGGTGGTAATCTATACAGACTCTCCACGCATTGGCTACTCGGGTAGGAATGATTTCTCCGGTTTCAGTCGTCATGGTGGTGAGTCCTACCTTCTTAGGCACAACCTGAATTGGGCTCACCCAACGACTATCGGAGATCGGGTAGATGATCCTGGCATCTAACCACTTAATGATCTCCTTTTTCACGACCTCCTGCATATTAGGGTTTAAATGTCTCTGCATTTCACGATAAGGTTGCACGCCCTCTTCTAAATAGATATGATGAGTACAATAAGAGGGGCTTATTCCAGTCAAATCATCGAGAGTCCACCCGATGGCTCTGCGATGTTGCTGGAGGACAGCAATCAAATGGGATTCCTATTCGGGATTGAGGTTGGAATTGATAATCACAGGAAGGGTCTGATTGGAACCCAAAAAGATGTATTTCAAGTGAGCAGGAAGAGGCTTTAACTCGAGGATAGGGTTATCAGCAGCAGCGGGTGGTTCAGTGTAGATGTGAGGTTCAAGGGTAGGAGTTACTGGGTTGTGTATGTCTGGATTCGACTCCTTTGTTTGCGGGTCAAGATCTTTCTGTGATTAATGAGGCATAATCGAGTCATTCTGGAAGTGTGATTCATCAACCAAAGTCCTGACGTCACAAATCTGTTCGATGACACCGCAATTAATTCCTTGTTGGGCCTTAAATATATCAATTTTTAAGGTTTGATCTCCAAATTTAAGCTCTATTTGGCCCTCCTCACAGCTGATGTTGGCTCTAGCAGTAGCCAAGAAAGGTCTCCCTAGAATGATTGGTGTATCCCTAGGGTTTTTAGGCGTGTCCATATCTAAGACTATAAAGTCCACTGGGAAATAGAAATCCCGCACTCTTATGATAACATCCTCGAGAATCCCTTTTGGTGACTTTATAGATCGATCTGCTAATTGTAATGTCACCTCGGTTGGTTTTAGCTCAGATTCTTCTAGATGGTCAAGTAAGGATGTGGGTATCAGGTTTATGGATGCACCTAAGTCTAGCAAAGCTCTATCAAATTGGGTAGCACCTATCTTGCAGGAGATCAGGGGAGTACCAGGATCTTTTGCCTTGGGTGGGAGTTTACTGAGGATTACAGAGCTGGCTTGCTCTGACAGAACAATTGGGCTCCCACCCTTGGTTCGCGGCTTACGCTGGGGTGTACACACATTCTTTAAAACTCGTACGTAAGCTGGTACATGGCGGATTGCATCCATCAAGGGGATCTTTATGTGGAACTGCTCAAAGAGCTTGACCAGGTCCTCCTCAGGTGCCACGGGCTTGGTGGCCTTCTCTCCCTTGGTCAAGGCCTCGGGAAATGGGATCTTGGTTGGTTCTTCTAGGATAGGTCCAGGTTGTGGATCTGGGACAGGGGTGGGGACGTCCTGGATTACTGTCCTAGGCTTGGGATCAATACCCGGCTTGGAGTGGTTCGGATGAGGTGGGTCCTGGGTTTCCTTACCACTACGGGTCGTTACGGAATTAAGTCCTGCCTGGTTTTGGTTGGGATTGGGTAAGATAGCTTGCTGCTGGTAACCTGCAAAAGAAGTGGAGGCCTCTATCCCGTCAGGTGAAGGAGCAGAGGGGGCCTGATAAATCATATAGGCATGGTCCGGGTTTGGGTTCATAACGCGCCGCTGGGTTGGCACGTTATTAGGATTAGGAAGAGGTTGGGAAGGAAGAGTACCTGGCTGGTGAGAGTTTGCCAACTGGGTCAATTAGTTTCGGACCTCTGTAAGTTCATCCTTGTGTTGTTTCTGAATAGCCGCATTCGTTCTTTGAATGTCAGCCAGGGTCTGAAGGATAAGGGACATTTGATCTTGATTTGGCCCAGATGGATAAGTAGGGTTGGGCCGAGGCTGAGGCGGCTGGTAAGGACGAGGAGGTTGTGGGCGGGGTTGGAAGGATGGTCTTTGGGTTTGGGAATTTCTCGCCCACTGAAAGTTAGGATGGTTACGCCATCCAGGATTATAGGTGTTGGAGAACGGGTCGTTCTGGATGGCATTGAGGTCCTCGTAGGTCTGAGGAACCTCCAGAGAGTTAGAGAAAGAGGCAATGGAATTTCCCTGGCAGGTGAAGAAGGAATCGGAGGGACCTCCGGGCAAAGATTCGGATGATGGGTCCATCCTAGGAGAAGATCGATGGAGAATGTTTTGCACAGTTTCCCTTGTGGAAGGAGGCTGTGCGAAAGGGTTATGCGCAGAGGTGGCTCGCTGTAGATGCTGAGTCAGCTCATCCACCTTCTTTTCGATAATCGAGACCTTGTCCAATCGACTGGCCATTAACTCCAAGTCGACTGATGCGGACAGGCCCTGCGTCTCGTGTGCTCCCCTGAGATTCGTCGCTGCGCGGGTATTCGTCCTGTCGAATAATCCCATGGAGTCATTGTTGATGGAGTTCTCGCACATGTTTTTGAGAATTTCCCACACGGTGTCTTCATGTTGACCCATGATATTTCCTCCGCAGGTTGCATTGACGAAAAGACGGATGTCCTCACGGAGTCCCTGGTAAAAAGATTGGACTTGTTCCCATTTAGGAACTTCGTGATGGGGGCACTTTCTCATGAGATCCTGAAAACGATCCCATGCCTCATGGAGAGGTTCCCCTGTTTGTTGGGTGAAGTGTGTAATCTGATGGCGCAAGGCGTTGGTCCGTCCAATAGGGAAGAACTTTTTCAGGAACTTGGACTGAAGTTCTTCCCAATTGTTGATCGGCCGGGTCTGAGTTTGGTACCAATGGGCGGCCTTGTCCATAAGAGAAAAGGAGAACATCTTCATGAGAAGAATATCCCGATTTTGTGCGTCTGACCCAAAAGTTTGGGCCAGATGCTTTAGCTGTTTGATGTGCTGGAAGGGATCTTCAGAATTAAGCCCATGGAATTTAGGTATAGCATGAGTCATATTGGGTTTCAATTCAGAATCAGGTCCTCCAATCGGGATTCTGACTCGAGGCTCGATGGCCACCGCAGTAGGATTATAATGGTCCCGCATCATGGGATGCTGCGGTGGGTGTACAAAGTTTTGGAAGAGGTCGTTGAGTCGCTGGAGCTGGTGCTCCAGATTGTTTTCTTCCTCAACTAGCTGAGCCATGATGGGGGAAGAAGAAGAACTTGGTTCTGAATCAGAAGAGAGAATAATGTGAGGGGGTTGCTACACAAACACGGGCGTCGAGGCTTGGCCTTGACGAGAGTGAATTTCTAAAGGCGGTCTTAAGGGTGGTCCTAAGGACCTCCTACCGTACATGCACTGTTGGAAGAGATGAGTTTAGAAGGTGCTGGACCCAATCAAGACACCCAAAAATGTGTTGGGTGACTATAGAGGTGCGGGGCAGATGGACCCCTTGATCAGAAAGATCGACCACCTGAGAATTACCTGGGCAGCCAGAGAGGGTGAGTCTCGCGAAGACCCCTACACGATAGAGCATCCCCACGGGTTACAGGGTTTCCCCCACCCGACCTCTCTTGTCACTGCGGTTCCAGGTAGACCAGAATGGGGATCTTGACCTCTTAAGTCTACCAATTTTAGTTCAAGAGCAAGATGCTTAGGGTTCCACTTGAACTTTAGTCTTTTAAGTGCAAAGAGTGACCAAATTTGAAGGTTAGTTGACCCAAATGGTCAACTTTACCTGCTAGTTTTGCTTATTAGGCCTTTGTCTTTTTAGGGATCAAGTGTTTAAAGAGCCAAACTTATTTTAGGGTTTCTTTGGATAGGTATTTTCAATCAATGGTTTAGGCACACTTCTTTTGGATTTTCTCCATTCTTGATTTAAGTAGTGTGTCTCTAAAACCCTAATGTTGAATCTTATGTTGGCTCTATTTGGTCCAGTTAGTTCTTTGTTGGGTAATTAGGGCTCAAGCAAGAATGTGTTAGCCCTTAAATACCCTTAATAGTGTGCAGGAATAATGGGTTGAAAACATGCAACTTTTTATGGTTTATTAAGTATAGAAGACAGGTTAGCCCTATATTGCTTGTTCTTTTCTTTTCTTCCTCTTTAGAGTTTAGGGGTTAATGGTGAGAGGAAAAAAAAATTACCTGTCCTCGAAGTGGTTGTCGTGCGGTTGCTTGTCTTCTTGATTTCCTGTAGCTGCACAAAAGAGAGGAGATTATTAGAACTAAAAAGAAACAGAAATGTTTACCTCTAGAATAGCCGTTGCTCCCCGGCAACGGCGCCAACTGGCGAAACGGTGGCAGCAACTAGCTTTTCTTAAGTCGTTGTAGTATAGATAGTTATTGCCATCATTTGCTAATATTTGTTACTCGGAAAATACAGTTCTCCCGAGGTCGAACTCAGGGAGCAAGTCGTATTCTAGAGATATACATGTTTTATTACAAAAATAAAGAGAGAGAGAGAGATGAAAGTTTGGCTTCTTCTTCTTCTCTTCTTTCTTTCTCTGTCTTTGGCTTTTGTTCTTTCTGTTCTTCTTCTTCTTCTTTTCTTGCTTCCTCTATTTCTTGGTTGGACGATCTTGTCTTTTTCTTCTTTTTATTTTCTTTGTTTCTTCTTTTCTTGCTTCAGATCTGCCTCCCGTGCTCTTCTTCTTCTGCTTTCTGTTTCTTCACCTGGCTGCTCCTTCTCTCTTCTTTTCTTCTTCTTTGTCTTCTGATGTCTGCAGAGTCTTCACTTGGCTGCTCTGTGTTCCTCTCTTTCCTCTGCCTCGCCTTCCTTCTTCTTTGCCTACACCTGTCTTCAGGACGTCGTCTGATTTGAAAATCAGACGACTTAAACCTCTTGTTGCTACAGTATCTCCCTGAGCTTCCTTCTTCTTCACCTGTGCCTGCACGCTCAAGAGTTCAGAGTCAGGGCAAAACCTACTCTACCCCTCTCCCCCGCGCGTCTCTTTCTCTCAAAGTTCGCTCTTAGGACAGCTCTCCCAGAGCAACCGGGTAATCGGGTACGAGTCGCGCCCGGGTCCAGGCCCACCGACGTGTGGTGGTGGGTGAGGAGTGCAGGTCGATTTAATCGAGTCGGGCCAGGTCCGCGGAGCGTGGTCACGGACGAGGCCGGGTCGGGTGAGAGGGACCTCACCCCGTGGTCAGGAGGCAGACAGCATAAGGCACTTTTTGCCTTTATGCGTCCGCGCGCCTCTGAGAAGTTCCGAGGTGGGACTAAATGTCCCACACCAATTGAGCGCCCGTCGCGGAGGGAGCAGTGGCCGATCGTGGCTTCATGCGTGGCCTTCGCCCCAACTGCGAGCCTGGGACGTTTCGCGGAGACGCCCCGTGCAACCTGGGATTCGAACCTGGGCGAAGGCATGCGTGCACCTGCAGGCGAAGGAGCTCTGCCTGCTCAGTAATGGCGACAGCGGGCGAGTCACCTGGTCACAGTAGAACGGCCTCTCGGCCTAATCAGACAGGCGGGGGACCTTCGCCGTGGCACGGCGAAGGTGGTCGGATGGTTTGCAGTGGGCATGGTGGAGCCAACGGATCGCCCTAGGTCAAACTGCGGGCGGAGAAGTGGGTGTGTTTGGTGGATCTGCAGAGGGCGTTTGGTGGGAAGAGGAGGGGTGGAAGAGAATCAAGGTGACGAGGTGGAGGTTATGCACAGGTCGGCGAGCCGTGTGGGGTGCTGGAGCGATGGGAGCAGTTCGCCGGAGTTTGGCCAGAGGTGGAGAAGGTGAGGGTGATCGGTGGGAAATCGGGGCTGACAGTAAGGGTTTCAGTATGGAAAAGAAAGAGGGGAGGAGGAGGAGAAGTTCTACTTGCTAAGCTGGACGAGGGGGGGTTGGCATAGGCGACAGTCGTATCGACTGTCGCCGGAGAAGAAATTTCCCAGAGGAAGGGGCGGCGGCGAGGAAGGGACAGGAGAGGCGCCAGCTGGGTGCGGCGTGACGCGGAAGGATTGAGGGAAGGTAACCCTGCTGCTGGTAGTGCAATAGGGCGACGAGGAGGAGGAGGAGATGGCCGCCGGAGCAAGGGGGCATCTGTCGGAGTGGGAAGGGAGGAATTTAAGGGGGTGTCTCCGTCAGATCCGAGCTGCGAAGTATGGCGGAGCGACGGGGGTATTTATAGGGGCGGAATCAGAGAGGAGGGCGGAGGGAGACGACGTGTCTCCCTCGCCGGAGGACGCCGGAGGAAGGAGACCCATACCGTCCGTGCGTTCGCACGGGCGGTATGGGCAGTCGCAGTACCCAAGGGGGTGTCCCTGCGGTGGCTGATGGCGCAGGGTACCCCCCATTGACTTGCCAGGGCCCCTCCCTCACCCTGCGCGGCGCCATGCTCCGCGCAAGGTCGCCGGAGCATGGTGCTGCGCAGGTTTTGCAGGAGGGACCTAAACGCAAAGAACGAAGGAGAGTTAGGGGCCAAAATGCGAGGGTTTAAAAGTTGAGGGCCAAAAAGTAAATATATGAGGACCAAAGTGTAAAGTTGGTCAAGAAGGTTTCTTCTTAGGCCCAAGTTTTTATGCATGTATAATTAGGACCTAAGGATTCTGATGGTGAATTTTATTTCTAGCTTAAACCTTGTTTTACCGGTCAATTTACGCAAAAATCCAAATTAAGTTGTTAATTGGGCATGGTTCTCAATGTAGGTCAAAATGGGTTCCTAAGGCCAAATTGAAAGTCCTAAACCCTATAGATTATTTTTATATGAATTTTAAAGGGTTTAGTTGATTTTTACCTTACCTCGAACCACGTGAATTGAAGTGGGTTTGTTTTTAGGGTTACAGGCTGTCATTTAATTCTTTGGGGTTGCTGTAGCCCTTATTGAGTCATCTCATCCCACTTTTCTTCTTATTAGGTTGTTTTGACCTATGTTTGGGTCCTGAGTTACCCTATTTTTAGGTCGGATTGGTGAAATTGCATTTTTACCCCTCAGTTTATATTTTCTTTGCAAACTCAGAATCTCTCTGAGCCAAGCCTTTCTAAGGTTATGTAGGAGCTTTTATTCTCTGTATTAGGTCAAAATGAGCTATTTATGGCTCATGATGAGGTTCTCATCAGACACCCCTTAAAGGAACAAAAGGGCAGTTAAGAGGTACTGCTTATGCATCACCTCAAAGGAAGGGTTCGCCCTACTTGCATCCCTTTGTTCGACCTTGGAGTAACTTCTCACTTGATCACCTGAGAGTATCATCTAAGCAAAGTATAGGTCTTAGGGCACTCGAAGGTTGAATAGGTCGCGTAATTGCAGTGAATAACTTGTTTGGCCATCTATATCAACCAATTCTACCTCAACAACAAAGCAGGTCAAGATCTTAAGTCATCACCCCTCTTATACCACTTACACGGGAATGGAGGGATAATGCCTTGACCTTTTGACCTATCTTTGGAGTGGAGGTTTAACTTACTCAATCAACAAGAACTTGAATTGTGATTGCGATTGTATGCTTGGTAGACGTTCTCTTAAGGGTAGTCTAGTGTTTGATCCTGAGCCCGAGAGAATCCTTAGGAGAGCCCGCCAAGGAGAGAAAAGAGAAGACATGGTTGATTAAGGAGCAAATCAACAAAGGACCCTGAGGGACTATTTTATTCCAACCAACCAACCTACTCAAGCATTGAGATGACCAACAGGGGATAATCCATATGAGATCAAGAGTAGTACCATATCTTTGTTGCCCTCCTTTTATGGTACTACTAGGGAGGACCCCTACTGGCATTTAGAGGAATTCATAGAGGTCTGCTCTACGGTGAAACTTCATAACTTTATTGATGAAGCTTTGATGAGAACCCTCTTCCCCTTCTCCCTTAAGGACAAGGCAAAACACTGGTATCACACCTTGGATTAAAGGGTGAATGATTGGAACACCCTTAAGGGAGAATTCTTGAGAAAAATACTTCCCGATGAGCAAAACCAACCACTTCAGGTGGGAAATCATGGGTTTTACTCAATTAGATGGGGAACAATTTCATGAGACTTGGGAGCGATTCAATGATCAGATTCGACTATGCCCCCACCATCAAGTACCTAAGTGGCAATTGGTAGAAAGGTTTTATACTGGACTATCTGATAGGCATAAGCAAATAGTGGATGCTGCTTGTGCCGAAACCTTTCTCACTAAAATGGAGGATGAGGCTTTGGATATTATTGAGTCACTGAGTGACAATTCTATCCACTTGATCTCAGCTTATCAAGATAGGAAACCATCCATCCTCCAAAGTAAAGCTGAAGCTAGTGAAGCTGGGGCGACTCAGAATTTGCCTTTTTAGATACAATTGTTGAATCACAACTTTGAAAGACTCAAGACTAACCCAAACACATTCCCACAAACTACTTCCCAAGTCCAGACTCTTTCTGAATGCTCCATTTGCCAAAGCACCCTTCACGCCACTATTGAGTGCCATTTGGCTAATCAATTCCCCGATTTAGTACAGGCAGACCTGAATGCTGCCCAAGGGTTTCATCCACATCCCAAAAATAATCCTTTTGAAAAAACTTACAATCTTGGATGGAGAAATCATCCCAATTTCTCATGGAAGCAAGGTGACGGTTCAAATTCGGGGAATATAAGAGCCCAACCCACCCAACCCTATCAGGTACAACAATCCCAGTCTCCTCAACCTAACAATTCTAAGATGGAAGATCTGAAAGCTATGATGAAGGCCATGCAAGAAAATCAAAGTATGATCATTCAATTTCAGAATAAGGCTATCCAAGAAATGCAATCTCAAATTAGCCATCTTGTTGAGGCTATTAGACAATGTGACCCTGGGAAATTGCCTAGCTCATTTGAGGAGAACCCAAGGGGTAAAGGGCCCTTCATAAGGGAGCATGCTAACGCTGTGACCATTTTGAGGAGTGGTAAGTAACTCTCCAAACCTGAACTCGCTCCTACGGTCACCCCTCCTACCACTCCAATTAGCACCTACACATCCACTGAGAAAGAACCATTCCACCCTTGCTTGAAATCACCCATCCGAAGGATGCTGTCCCCATTCCACCCTTGTCTCACCATGACAACCCCTCCACCCAGAGGCCAAGAGTTCCTTTTCCTGAGCGCTTATCCGCCCTTGAGGCATTTGCTGCTGGCTCATCTGGAGCCAAGGATAGGATGGATGAAATAATGGAGACATTCAAGCAAGTTCACATTAACTTGCCTCTTTTGGATGCTATCAAGCAAATACCATCCTATGCTAAATTTCTAAAGGACCTGTGCACCCATAAGAGGAAATCTAGGAAACAAGTCTAGGCTAAGGTCATTTTGCCCAACCTAGTCAGCTCGGTCCTACAACAAGGTACACCCCCTAAGATGGACCCAGGAGCCCCATATATTTCTGTGGTCATTGGAGACCAACGCATCGATGAGGCTCTCCTCGATCTGGGTGTGGGGGTTAATATACTGCCTAGCTATGTCTATGAGCTATTAGGAGGAGGTAATTTGAAGCCTAGTCCTGTAATCCTCCAAGTAGCTACTAGATCGCTGACGACACCACTTGGGCTCTTAGAAGATATCCTGGTGAGAGTAGAGGACTTCTTTTCCGTTGACTTTATGATATTGGACACTGATCCATCCAACATGCCCACCAAACCCTCAATTATCCTGGGGCATCCCTTTTTAGCTACAGCCAATGCATCAATCAATTGCAAATCAGGGGCACTCCAGATGGGCTTTGGAAATCAAAAAATCCAACTCAATGTGTTTGATGCCTATAAACAACCAAGATTAGAGGATTGTTCCCAAATCGAGGTGATTGATGAGATTATAGAGGAGATGACACTAGCTCTTTTGTGTGATGATCCTCTTCAAATGGTCATTTCTAAGGATCGTACCTCGAATTTTGGAGGGGAAAATCTACCTGAATTAGAAGAGTTGTTGGGTGTCAAAGCAAAGTCCCTCTCCCCACCATGGACAATCAAGGTAGATCCACTACCGGAGGCGGGGACATCCAACATAATTCTCTCGATTAAGAAAGCTCCCGACTTGGAGCTTAAAGCACTTCCCAAGACCCTCAAATATGTCTTCCTTGGGCCCAATGATACGCTCCCTGCCATCATCTCGACTGCTCTATCTGAGATGTAGGAGGGAGCACTAATTGAATGCCTAAAACAGCATAAGAAAGCTATTGCTTGGACTATAGCTGACATTAAAGGGGTTGACTCAACTCTCTGCATGCATCACATTTATACAGATGACTCTGTAAAACCTTTCAGAGATATGTAGAGGTGGTTAAATCCCAACATGCGGGAAGTGGTGAAAAAGGAAATTTTAAAATGGTTGGATGCAGGGATAATCTACCCCATTTCTGATAGTAAATGGGTCACTCTTATTCATGTGGTGCCCAAAAAGGCAAGATTCACAGTGGAGACTAATGAGAAAGGGGAGCAAGTCACCACCAGACCCACAACAAGATGGAGGGTATGCATCGATTACCACCCCCTAAACACCGCTACCCAGAAAGACCACTTTCCTCTGCCATTTATTGATCAGATACTGGAGAAATTGGCAGGGAATAAATACTTCTATTTTCTCGATGGATATTCTAGGTACAATCAGATTGCTGTCTTTCTGGACGACCAGGAGCACACTACTTTCATGAGTCCTTACGGCACATTTGCCTTCCGCCGAATGCCATTTGGACTATATAATGCTCCAAGAACATTTTAGCTGTGTATGATGTCCATCTTTTCGGACATGATTGATGAGTTCATTGAGGTTTTCATGGATGATTTCTCCCTATATGGCTCGTCATTTAACCACTGTCTCTCACATTTAGAAAAAGTTCTCACCCACTGTGAGGAGATAGGATTGGTGCTTAGCTAGGAGAAAAGCTATTTTATGGTTCAACACGGCATTATTCTTGGGCATGTAGTGTTCGAGCGAGGTTTAGAAGTGGACAAGGCCAAGGTTGAGTCCATTTCTAAGCTTCCACTGCCCACCAATGTCAAGCAGATTCGATCATTCCTGGGCCATGCTAGCTTTTATAGGCACTTCATTAAAAACTTTACCAAGATTTCTAGGCCACTTTGCGACCTACTGAAGAAGGATACTGCCTTCATTTTTTATGCAAAGTGTGCCAAGGCCTTCGAATTCTTGAAGGAGGCCCTCATAACTACGCTGATCCTACAAGCACATGATTGGACCCTCCCATTTGAGTTAATGTGTGATGCCTCTGATTTTGCTGTGAGTGCGGTCCTTGGTCAACGAGTTGATAAGAAGACTCATGTGCTATACTATGGAAGTAAGACTTTTACGGATCCATAGCAAAACTACACTGTGACGGAAAAAGAACTTCTTGTGGTATTATTTGCTTTGGAAAAGTTTAGGTCTTATCTTTTGGGATCCAAGGTTGTAGTTTATACTGATCACTCAGCCTTAGAACACTTGCTGGCGGAGAAGGACACCAAACCTAGGCTGATTCGTTGGATTCTATTATTACAAGAGTTCAACCTTGATATCCGTGACAAGAAAGGGGTCGAAAATGTTGTTGCAGATCATTTATCTAGGATCCTAGTTGAGGCTTCAACCCCGTCAGGAGACATTCATGACACCTTTCCTGACGAAACGGTAATGGTGGTACAACCATTGACACCATGGTTTGCTAATGTTGTCAACTACTTGGTCACTGGTGAAACCCCCAGTACGTGGAATAAGCATAAGCGAGATAGATTTCTTGCTAGCACCAAGTATTATCACTAGGAGGACCCTGAGCTCTTTAGAAAGGCCGTGATCAAGTCTTACGTAGATGTGTCCCGAAAGAGGAACAACAGAGTGTCTCAAATTTTTGCCACGCACTGCACTGTGGAGGACACTTTAGTGTTAAGAAAACTACGTATAAGGTTCTCCAGTCTAGTCTCTGGTGGTCTTCACTTTCAAAGACACATACACCTTTGTGGAGGCTTGTCTTTGTTGTCAACAAACTGTCACTATTGGCAAGAAAGATGAGATACCCCAATAACCTATTCTTTCGATCGAGATATTCGATGTCTGGGGCATAGATTTCATGGGTCCTTTCCCATCGTCTCATTGCTTTGAATATATCCGCGTGGCAGTTGATTATGTGTCAAAATGGATAGAAGCTATTTCGATAAGGACCAACAATCACTACGTGGTCCTGCCTTTCATTAAGGCCAATATCATTTCCAGATTTGGCTGCCCGAGGATGATCATTAGTGATGGGGGACCTCATTTCAGGAATGCACACTTCGCCCGTCTCCTCAAAAGTCATGGTGTCACCCACAAGGTGGCCACACCGTATCATCCGCAGATGAGAGGACATGTTGAAGTGTCAAATGGGGAGATCAAATGAATTCTGGAAAAAACTGTAAGGCCCAATAGGAAAGATTGGTCGAAGAAACTAGATGACGCTCTATGGGCTCACAAAATGGCTTATAAGACACCCTTGGGTATGTCTCCTGATTGCACAGCAATCATAGGTCTTAATTGTCCTAGATTAAGCTAGGACTTAGCATAAGTTAGGGTTATTCACGCATACATATGCATTGTCTGCATCCTTACTGCTTTCCTTTAGCTATGCATGAAATAATGTTATAATGTGCTGATTAAGTGCATTATGTCAATTGCAGGCAATAAGCTGATCAGGAGCTGGATCAGGAATAATAGGAGTTGTAGCAGAGCTGGAGCGGAAGGCCTAGTTTAGATGTAGGAATAATAATGTAAGGGGGTTAAAAGTTTGCTATTCTATTAAGTAGGAATAAAGTAGTAAAATGTGAAGAGCTTAGGTCCATCCTAGCCCTTGGATAGCCTAGAGACTTCTCCAAGCCTTAGCCACCCTTAGATTAGGTCACAACACCCTAGGAAGCCCTAAAACCTTAGTACAAACCCTTCTCTGGATGTCCAGATAAGTTTTAAGATGTCCAGGACCCTTAGCCAACTCCCGCATACTTCAAACCCACTTCTGCAGTGTTATTGGACGTCCAAACACTTTGTCAGACGTCCAATTTCTACAAAATACCCAAAACAGAACCCGAAATCCTTCCTGACTCTGATTGGATGTCCAGACAAGTCTGGAGTTCTGATTTTTGAGTATAAGACGTCTGATTCTATTATTAGATGTCTAATACTGCTCTCCAATTCCTGTTTTGAGATTTAAGCCTTGATCTTGGATCTCTAGGTCCCTAAACCCAATTCCAACCCCATAGGAACCTAAATTAAGGTACCCTAACCCTAGTACATCACCTCTAGACCTCCCTAAGGACCTAATTAGGTACTCACTAAACCTAATTGACTTGGATCTTAGTCAATTCCATCAGCCTATTCAATTGGACTCATTGAGTCCAATTGAGCCCTGATCTCAGCACACACTGTCCAATTGACTCAGTGAGAGTCCAATTGACCTAGACCAGACTTAATTGAGTTGTTTTACTCTCAATTAAGTTTCCACACACCCAATTAAACTTGTATTAAGTTTAATTGCACTTTACCTTAGTGAATTAGGGTTTATAACCCTAATTTGAGACCTACCTTGACCTAAACCCACTAGAACCCAACCTAATTAACCTAGCCACCTTTGTTTCAACCCACACACAGCCACACATACCATCCACATGAAAATATCTAGCCTAGAGTTCTCTAGAACTCTCTACCATGTGTGGTTGCCTTGGTTGCCAAAAATAGCAACCAAGAGCCATTCAATTTTTAGATCCACATTTGGTGGATCTAAAAACCACCATCCACCCTCTCTTTCTCACTCTCCCACGAGCTCCCACCATAGGCCTCTATAGAGAATTCCATAATTCTCTAGAGAGCTTCCCTTAGGTCTATAAAAAGACCCCTTGGGTGGCCATTTGCACCCATTCACTTCCTTGGCATCCATTCCACTTAGGCTAGCCAATTCCATCTCCACTCCACCTCCACGAGTTGAGCACCACCATGGAGGCCACCATCTCTACACCAAGAAGCTGGATCTGCTCCCCAACCTCTCTCCAAGGGCTGGCCTAAGTTCCATTGGCTGCCCCACCTTCTTCTCTCAACCACTAAAAGGCCATCGAGGACCACCCCTGAATGCCCTTCCATTCTACTAGATTTAGATTATGCTCTTCGTATATTTACTGCTTAGTAGTGTAGTATTACTTCTCCCCCAATGATGCATGCGAAATCCCCCCATCGATTCTTGTATGCGATCATTTTCTGGGAGCTAAATTTAATTTTCAAGCATTTATGTACAAGCTTTCCTCTAGATTCCTTGTGCAACAACTCCCTAATGAGTGAATGAAAACACATTTTTATATATATATATATATATCTCTATCTGTTTGAAATCACCATGAGCTTAATGATTGCTATTATCTTTTGCGTGATTAATGTTGCCTATTTCTAACTCTTAATATTCTTGCAACTAAGCATGTCATACCTAAATACGTAATAATCACGAACTGGCATGCGGTTCTAAACAAAGTAGAGTAAGATCACTTTCAAAAGTAAAAGCAATGCCTCCCAAAGATGAACGAACGGGACTCAAGTCTCGTTATCTTTAGAAATCAATTTTTGACGAACGTTTTTGTGCGACTATACCACGATTTCCAACGAATTTCAAATGTGCGAAAATGGGTTTCTGTCATCTCCCTTCGGTATAGTGTATGGCAATGCTTGCCATTTGCCTGTTGACATTGAGCATAGAGCTTATTGGGCTATTAAGAATGTCAACATGGATGTCGTAAATGCAGGCAAAGCATGCTTATTAGAACTAGCCAAGCTTAAAGAATTGAGGAATGAGGCCTATGAGACTGCTCAAGTTTATAAAGAGTGCACTAAGGTCGTTCACGATAAACACATCCTCCGCAAAACCTTTGAGCCCCACCAATGGGTCTGGCTTTTCAATTCTAGACTCAAGCTTTTCCCTGGGAAACTGAAGTCCCGTTGGGATGGGCCATACATTGTCACACAGGTGTTACAGCATGGTGCAGTTGACATCCAGAATCCCTCATCTGGTGAGACATTCAAGGTAAATGGCCAGTGCTTGAAACCTTATGTTACACTTTATGGCCAGTATTTGACACCTACAGATTGGTGGAACCTTAGCTCCAACTGCTGTCTACCTCAGGTTGTGTCTTTCCTTGCTTTTACTTTCTAATGCGGACATTGTCATATCTAGGCATGGGGGGTATAATCTGGGGTTGTTTACAGCATTTATACATATTCTGCATGCATAATTAGGACTTTAGTTTTGCATAAAAAAAATAGAAAGAGAAAGAAGAAAAAGATAGGCAAGGAAAAATTGTGTTAGTCTTAGCATGTGATTATGAAAGAGTCACCTAAGTTTCAGGCTGAATCGGATGATGAATTCAGTTCTAAAGTGCTAAAGAGAAGGAAATAAGTGAGGGATATTGACTTTAGGCCTTCTGGGTCCGTTCTAGGGCTTAAACACTCACGTATTTGTTAAGAGATGGACTATTCCTCAAGAGGTTGAGAGAGTTGTGAGGCCGATGTATTAAGTTTAAGGCTTAGGGAGTATTAGGCCCTATTGCCTGCCCTTTCGTTTGCGGAACTTGGTAACCTGAGCACCCAAAAATCACACACTGGTTTAGTTCAGTACGCATAACAAAGAATAATGCCAAAAAATTGTCTATTCTGAAACTGTGTTCCCGAAAAGTTGACTTAGGAGCGGCTTGAAGACACAAGCTGATTGGATGAGTTCCCGGCGTGGAGAGGAGGAATGTAAAATAAACCCCTTGAAGATGCGTTCTAACATATCGTCTCCTCGATGCTTGTCTCCTAGGATATCTAAATATCCTACTGGGGGCACGGAAGCATCTCGTGCTGGTTCAAATGCCATGGGCAGCATTATCCTGAAATGTCGATTGCTAGGGTTTGAATTTAGTTATAGAACACCACAGGTGACACTATCCTGAAGTGTCGAAAGTGAGGGTTTTGGGGGTTGCCATGGGTGGTGCTATCTCGAAGCATCAATGGCCAGAGACCCTACGAGGATTGATGGTGGGGACAAGGAATCTGATACAGATTATGTTTTGTGCCATTCCAATGTTGAGTCTAGGGGAATTTAAAAAGAAAGAGAGAAAACTCTCAAAATAATATTTCTCCCTCTCTCTCTTACTAAAAATGCATTGGCAAACTGAAACTAGCCTTGCTGCACATATGCATGGGTGCTTTAACCGTTGGGGTCAACGAACCTTTGGGCAGTTTTTGCAGGCCTAAGATTGAGGTTGGTCAGGTCCATATCTTGGCTGGTACTTGAGTACCTTTTGGCCTATAGTTGGTATTTCAATCTAATTTCTAGAGTATGGTACGATAAGGCATCCTGACGGTAAAATCTGGCCTAGAGACCTGGTCTGTTTCGTATGATTTTGCTCGGGACTAGCAAAACTTAGGCTTGGGGGTATTTGATAGGTCAACTTTAGTGGGCAAAATTAGAGCCTAAGTACATGGTCAGTGAAATAAGAAATGAATTTAGAATGTCCTTTATATTAACAAAATTATGTAAGAGAAAAAATCATCATTTCATGCATTACATAATTTTGTTAGGAATCCTTCTCAATTCTTTTTTTTGAAACTGAAATGAAAGCTATCGTATTACGATAGCAATCCAGAGGGCTTTTTATTCATTAATATGAAACGTAAGATAAGGATAATTACATATTAGATCCCCATCTATGTATGAGGGACTATCACTCATTTATAATTTGCACACAGCAAACTAGTCTCTCCTGAAATAATCTCTCATTTCTCACCCTCCATACACACTAAAGGGACACAACCATTCGCAAATGTAGTTTCCTAGGCATAGTAAAATTCTGCCATAATGTTTCCCATGATGGGAGTGGTTCTTGGCAAATTTTTCTCCAAATTGTATCCGAGACCAAGCATGAATAGAAAATGTGAGTTGGACTGTCAGAATGTAGTCCACAAAGGTGACATTCCTGCAGAGCTATCCCCATCCGCTTGTGTCTGAGACCCCCGTAATTAGACCTTCTTTTCTACATAGCCATAAAAAAATTTGCACCTTAAGAGGGATCTTCAGTAGCCACAGCTTCATTTCAATATGAGCTCTCCCCAAATCCCTGCCAGACATTAAGATTTTATTGTATGCACATTCGGTTGTGTAAATGCCATCCCAAGCATAAGTGTCTTCCACGCCAGACCTAGGATTGAAATTCTGTAGGTCTGAAAATAGGCATTGTCTTTCCTCCCACAGTCTAGTGCCTCCCTGCTAGTTTCAGATTCAATCAAATTCCAGTTGCCGCACCTCTCAGACTAGAATTTGCTAACCGAACAATCTTTGTCAACTGTAGCCACATATGCCCTTGGATATGTCTCTTTCAGGATGCCCAGCGGTGACCACTATTCCCTCCAGAAGTTAAAGTTCCTGCCATATCTAAGTACCGGTTGCATCAAGTGCCAGTTATTCTTGATGGCTTGAATGACCGATTTCTAGAATGGAGAGGGTTTAATAGGGGATAGTCTCTTTAGTGCACTGTTAGACTCTCCATAGTCGTCCTTAACAAGATCATCCCATAGCTTATCCTCACCACTAGGAATTTTAATCGCCCATTTAATCATAAGGGCATCATTAAACTCTTTAAGTGATTTAATCCCCAAACCTCCTTCCTCCTTGGGTAGACACAATTGATCCCATTTTAATGGTTGCATGAACCTCCCCTCATGCTGAGCCCCCTTCCAAAAGAACTTCTTTCGCAACAGATCCATACGCTTCCAAATGGACTTCGGAGTTTTAAAGAGAGAAAAAAAGAAGACCGGGATAGAGGTAATTACCAAATTTAACAACATCAGTCTTCCTCCCTTTGATAGGAATTTATTACTACATCCCTCCAGCTTAATGGACAGCTTGTCAAATAGCATATTCCAATCACTCTTCCTTAGTTTTGAGCTCCTCAATGGCAGTCCCAAATACCTAATTGGCAGTTTAGATCGGGGGTTCCCAATGTCGTAGAGAGTACTTCTTGCTTCTGCTCATTGAGGCCAAAGCATAACAAGGTGGATTTCTCCCTGTTTAGTTTCAGACCAGACATATCTCCAAATATCTTGACCATGTGTCCCAGTGCTCGAGCTGCAGTGGTTGTCCCCTCAACAAAAAATACTGTATCATCTGCATATTGTAATATAGGTGCCAAAGCTCTCCTATTGGATAAAGAATATCCTCTTAGAAGACCAACCTCAGAAAGTTTGTAGGCAAATCTCACAAGACCATCCACTACCAGATTAAAAACTAAATGAGCTAACAAGCAGCCTTGCCTAACACCACATTGTGGCTAAATCCAAGCCCCACATGGCTTCCCATTGATCAATGGAGAAAAAGAGGTAGTTGTAATGCACCACTTCATCCAATGAATCTAGAGAGGAGGGAAACCTCTTCTTTTGAACACCTCCCAAAGATAGTGCCAAGAGACAGAGTCATAGGCTTTTTGGAAGTCAACTTTCCACATAAAGGCTTTACATTTCCTTCTATGCCATCCACACACCATCTCTTAAGCCATAATAAATGATTCCTGGAGAGATCTATTGGGTAAAAAAGCTGACTGAACAGGATGGATCAGATTCTACAATACAAGCCTCAATCTCTTTGCTAAAATCTTGCTCACCACCAAGTAGATGGAGTTCGAAAGAGCGATTGGTCTGAAATCAATGAACTTTTCTGCACCTTGTATCTTTGGCAGTAGGAAGAGAAAGGATCTATTGATCTTATCAAAGCCAGAATTGCCCTTCTCAAATTCTTTGATCACCTCCATCACCTCATTGCCAAGCACACTCCACATTTCCTTATAAAAGAAGACTTGAAAGCCATCAGACCCAGGAGAGCCTTCATTGTTTAAGTCTTTTATGGTATCTATAGTTTCTTTCTCAGAGATGGGGACCATCAAACTAGAGGCCTGCTCAGCAGAGACCTTAGGATCATCACACGCTACTATCCTCCATATGCCTCTCTCAGCTGCCCTTGAAAAGTCCCTATAATATTTGATATTCTCCGCTCTAATTTCTTGCATGGAGGATAATCTTTGACCATCCTTAAGAATGGAAGAAATTATGTTTACCCATCTGCGAGAGCTAGCTGCGAGATGGAAAATTTTCATATTGGCATCCCCCTTCTTTAGCCAAAGTTGTCTTGATCATTCCCTCCAATCCA
The DNA here is from genome assembly GCA_037157565.1 of Thalassia testudinum. NCBI lineage: Eukaryota > Viridiplantae > Streptophyta > Magnoliopsida > Alismatales > Hydrocharitaceae > Thalassia > Thalassia testudinum. Next base: position 29,681,814 of record JAZHRO010000073.1, read on the forward strand.
TCTTCTGTTTTAAATCCTCCTCCACCACCACATCTTGCCACATTTTCCTAGCATTACTCTCAGCATCAGACAAGAGACCTGCTACCTCCTTAGCATCTAATGCTTGGATTTCATTCAGAGCTTCAAGACGTCATTACTACCTTAGATCTGATACCACAACCTATATTCCTTCAGCATTGTGCGTAAAGCAGTCAACTTAGAAGCAAGCCTGATAGTGGTTGAACCCTCCACCTATTTAGCCCTCCACCACATCTCAATCATCTCACAGAACCCAGGTTCTCTAAGCCAGGAATGTCTGAATTTGAAATATGATCCTGCATGTATTTGTTCCCTACTGTCCCAGACCAGGGGGGTGTGGTCTGAGAAGGGCCAGTCTAGCCCAGAGATAGTAGATAAGTGGAAACTGTCAAAAAGGGTGGCATTCCCAAAAAATCAATCAATCTTTGACTTAAGGCTGCTGCCATTCTTCCAAGTATACTGAGGTCTTGAAGATGGAAATTCGTTTAAACCAAGAGCTTGAACCACCAGCTGGAAACCAAGTGAAGCACTGTCCACTACACCATTTGGCCTATCACTCCTTGCCAAATGCAGTTGAAGTCCCCACCCACTAGCCATGCATCCCCTTGTATAAGCTCTGCAGCTGAAGTCCAGTCTTCCCATAGTTCATTTCTCATTGAAGCGATACATGGTCCATAAACACCAGTAATATATATATAACTCCTTGCCCCTGAGTTTGAAATTTACAGGTCATCAGGTGTTGAGCTCTATGCACCTCCAGTATCTGTAACCAAACCTTTTTCCACCAAAATGCTATGCCCCCAGATCTGCCATGTGCTTCCAGCATCACACAGTCTGCCAACCCCGCAAACTTCATTTCATTCCAAACCCTATCATCCTCCTTTTCAATGTGTGTTTCTTGTATAATCGCATAATCAATCTCCCATTCTCTCAAGTATCTCAAGAGAGAAGCCCTCCAGCTTTTGTCGTGCAACCCACACACATTCCATGTAAGGACTCTCATTGTCCTCACTGGGAATCCCCCCTCTTTGAATTCTGTACCATGCAAACTTGCATAATAGCTGCCACATCATTTTCATCAAGTTTCAAACCAGTGGTCTGTCACCTCTGTCTAAGCTTATAAGGTGAACTGCCCAAACTAGCGTTGGCCGTTGATCCAGTTCCAAATTTCAGATCTTTCAAAACCTGTAAATTGGAAGGCCCTTGCAAAGAATTATTCGAGATCTCTTTCAGGACTCGTACTTCAGCTATGTCATTAGACTGCTGAACTGCATCCACTACTTCAACCATGGTTGTTTCTACCTCAACCATGTCTGTCTCCACTGCAGCCGAAACCACCAATTCCTCCTTCTCCCCAAGGTGGTGGTCCTTACATTTCTTGGTCACCGGTATCTCTTCAGAAGACATCCTACCCATCAGATGTACATCTTTCTCCGCGTTATTAACCTGCACATAGGATGTCTTATCCTGGATCTTCTCATCAACCGTAACAACCACAGTAAAGCTTAAGATCAGTAGCCACGAGATCCCCCCACACCAGAGAATTAGCCTCTTTGGAATAGACCCTGCCTTGAATACATCCACCAAAACATTTAGAACCCATCCATTTCCCTCAACTAAACCTACCTCGACATCCTCAGCCAACATAGCAAATCCTGATATCATGGCCGCCACCACCTCTCTTGATCTTAGATGAAGTGGCAGACCTCTAATCGCCAATCTCCCCGATCTAGAGCCTACCCTCTGGGGTGGTCTCTCAGGCAGAGACCCATCGAAAGGGGAAACGAGTCTCCAACTCACCATCAACCCTTTGAAAGCACTCAATTGAAAGCATAGATGTTCCACATCCAACATCCCCAAGCTAAAAAGCACAAATCACATGGGGGTGAGCAGCACGATCTTCCAACTATCGGTCAACAGGGATAGAGTACTTACCAACTGTTGGAGCTTTTCCGGTGCGGGGCTACCAGTCATCACTTCTCCAATCAATGCCCCTCTCAGCACCAATTTAACTGTTTTGATATCCTCTGTCATAGGGATTTCAACATCAACAGTATGCCCTTCAAAGGTAGGATGAGACGGCGGTGTCGACGGCTGCGCTTTCATGTTCAGAACTCCAGGGTGCATAGTGGTCTTATCCCTCTTATACCCTCTGAAGACCACACAGGAGTCTTGCTTATGGCCATGCCAACCACAAGAGAGACATACCATAGGATTGTGGCACACCACCGCCATGTGTCCTCATCGTCGGCATCTGAAACAGAAAATCTCCCTACCACCCTAGGATCTACCCATGTTCGCCCTTCCCTTGCCCACCTCCATTCTGACATCCTCCGTGGATGCTCTTCTTCCTCTCCTTCTCCAAGCCCTAGATCTCCACATTGTCCAACCCGTTGCATCATGGCTTCTCCCTTTTGTTGCCCTAGAACCGCCTTCCATCGCCTCCTCTATTTCTCCAACATTTTTGACTTTTTTTCGGAATCCTTCTCAAATTAGAATTGCATTGGAATTATCACATTCACTACTTTCTATGTGAAGTATCTTTTCTAATGAGAATTAGTTGCTTTCACAAAAAATCTTTGTTGGGAAGTCGTATGCAAAAGGAAAAAAAAAAGAAAGAAAAGAAAGAAAGAAGAAGAAAAAGAGAAAGAGTGGACAATCGTCCGCCTTCCTCTTTTTTCTCCTCCAATCTCTCTCTCCTTCATGAACATTCCCACTCTGTCTGATTATTCCCCTTCCTTCTTTGACATTCTCTTTCTCATTCTCTATTTTTGCCCTTATATAACAGAGATGACAGGAGGAGTGAGGGAGGGGGCCCCGAGGAGGAGAATTCCTTCCTTGACACCTTCACCATGTGCCTTTCACCACCGCGAGCCACCAGCTCACCGTGCAACCCTGACGTTCCCTCAACTGTGCCTCGATCGCCACTGCGAGCCACCACCAACACCTTCACCATGTGCCAGCCACTTCGTTTAAGACGACCGGGAATGTTCTCAGATGTTTGAGACTCGCCCCACCGCCACTACGTTCACCTCTCTCCTCGACACCGACAGCAGCAGACTCGCATGCGAGCCTCAATGCACGGCCATGCCCGGGCGCAGCTACTCACGTGTGCAATAGGCCTTATGCATGGCCTTTCCCTTGATTGCACAAGCACAATGCCCGTGCGTAGAAGCCCCACGCAAGGCCTCTCCCTCCCTCCAACCGGCACTTACAGCCAACCGTTGCATAGCCACACCCTCGCACGAAGCAACCGGTGTTGCCAGCCCGTGCGCACATCCGGCTTCCAGTTCTTTTCCTTCTTCCTCTTCTTCTTCTCCAACAGAAGTAGAGGAACCCATCAGCAACCACCGTACAACCACCTCCTCCTTGCCACCATAGTCACACACCCCTCCCGCGGATAGCAGTCGGTGTTCCCGCGTGACCCGCGAGCTGATAGGCCACCTCCTTCTCTACTTCTTCTCTGTCAACAGGGAGGAGGAGCCCAACATTAATGTCGATCCTGCTCCACACAGCCACCTCTCCCAACCTCCATCCTCCGCACCGTAGACTCCATCGGCCTCACCTCCACGCTGCGCACCCGACCAAGCCCTCAGCCACTCCACGAGCGACCTTCTCGACTACGACAACAACCCACCGCCGTCGGACCTCTTCCTTGTCGCCGGTGGCATCTCCGATCACTGTAAGTCACCGCACCACCACTAGAGTGATCCTCTTCTCTTACCCTACTCCTCTGACGAACCACGCCGCCAGCTGCAGCTCCTCACGTACGCACAGCCAAGGGAATTGCCTCCCCTGTTTTGCTATAGCAGGGTAGGCATTTGTTGGGTGTGGCCTTTTGATTTGGAAATCACTATTGCATTATTTTTGACATTACTTCATTTCGTGCTCATTGCATGCATGCCCTTTAACTTCCTCTTATTCTCAAGATTTATGTGATGAATGGATGGCTTAGCACAAGACTTGAGCATTTGAGTACCTTGCTATCTAATTTTTTTGGCATGATTTTATGTGAAATTAATTAAGGGAATTATTGGTCCGTGCCTCCCTGTGATATGACTTGAAGTTGTGGTATAATTTTAGTATATTTTTAGTAACATTGATCGAGGGTTTTCCACCACATTACATATTGCAACAACAAATTTATCTGATACATTTTTGCTGCAAGAGAAAAACTCTCGACCAGTCTTCTTCTTTGTTTCGACCCTGCAACCCACAGGCCTCACGTAGCCACTAGCCACCACGTGCGGCCAGCCACCTCGGCTACCTCTTCACCCTCAAACACATCCACCGTGCATGGCCAGTGCGGCTGGCCCCCTCTATGCTCACCGGTGCCACTGCCTACCGTGCCACCAGCCCCGTTGTCCACAGCCATGTGTGCCCACAGCCAACAGTGACCCCTCGCACACTTACCTCCTAGCACATAACCTTTGCCCAAGCATGTGTCCATCATGTGCGTAAGCCACAGCACCCAAGCCCTTTGCCGGACTGACCCTCGCGTGCCGTTGGCCACCTCACTCGCCCACAGCAACAGTCCCAACTCTTCCTCTTCTTCTTCCTCTTCTTCTCCACCGACAGAGGAGAAAATGAACCCAACATCACCAAAATGAAGTCGACCACTTTGCCCATCGTTTGATGCTTTGTCACCTCCACCAGACTCGCCGCTCCCTCATGAGCACGGCTACACCCTCAGAATCGCCATTGATAGCCCTCGTCGGTGAACCACCTCCACCATTGGCGACGGCCTCCTCTCTGGTGATAGCCACCGGTCATTGTTCGTTGATCCACTACCACCATTAGGACCCCCTTGCTTAGGCTGGCCTTCACCGAAGTTCTTGCGGTTGGTCGCGATCCCCTCTTCTCAGGCAAGCACATGAATGACATGCTCTGTTTTTGGGCTAAATAGTTATTACATTAAATGTCATTGTCGATTCTTGATTTTTGAATTTTGATTATTTTAATGAGGTAACATTGTGGCAACACCCTCTTATTCTTTCACTATTATTCACCTCATGTTTATATCTTTTGATTGCATCAAATTGTGATTCTGATTTACATCCTAACCTGCATGCAAGTAAAATTTACATGGGATGCCACTACTCATGCACTATTTACATATTTGGAGCTTCGATTTCTTACGTGAAATTTACATAATCAGCCAGTGATTTCTCTATAAATTGGAGATTCACATTCAAAGTAGCATATCCATTGATTGATTTGATGAATATTTCTGCAAACATGATTGTTACTTATCTGTGATTTATTACGGTTGTTCCTCCCGATGGATACGATCTGACTCTTCATGGTTAGTTTTACTAATAAATATTTTTTGATCTGAGATTTTTACACCTTGCGATTTACTATGATGACACATCTGCTTAGCCTCATTTCTCAATATTTTCTGAAGCAAAATTTCCCTTGATCAAATGGCACTGTTGCCGAGGAGGCAACATATGCAATAGATTCACCTGATTATTTCTGATTATTCTGAGGTGTGCATTTATCTGACCATTCTTTATTTTTTTCTATGTGAGGAATCTGAGGAGACGACAGGCACAATAGAGCGATGACGTCGATCTTAAGAGACACCCACACACGCAGAGAGGACATGAAGAGAAGGGGACTTGGATCCTACTTTCACAGGGGATTCTCCTTCGTCATCGAGTTTATTTCATTTTAGTCTTCTCACCCTTGTAGCAATTGGGGCTAATTTTCGAGGATCTATCCCCACTTTCTTTAACAACTAGGGCTATTTCTCTGTGTGTGCGTGATTCAACTTCTACCTACTTGCTCTAAAAAGAAAAGACAAAAATATCGAGCTTCCTGTTTAGGAGTTGATAGCCTTAGGTGCACGAATTTTAGGGGTGATTGGACAGCATATTAGATCTCTTCCCTTGCATTGCATACATATCTGCACAGAGATTGCTGAGATAGGTATATCGTTCTATCTTTTCTCCAATTCCTGTTCATGTATTGCATGTGGATTAAATCTAAAGCCCACCAAATTGATTGCATTGACCTACTTCAGTGGCCACCTTACTGAAATTGGGACTGCTAATCAAATTTGACCTTAAAATCAAAATCACATTTTTTTTTATCAAAAGGGACTTGTGTGCGATTCTCCCTAAAAACAAACTGATTTGCAGTGTGATGCACACTTTTGTCACTGAGAGTTTAGACCAATTGCTCTTCTGAATTCGATCTACCTAATCATTAGCAAAGTGCTAGCTTACCGGTTGAAGGGAGTTTTGTCTGACTTAATTAGCCCAGTATAGCTAGCTTTCGTCCACAATAGATCGTTAGAATAATCCTTCATCATAGCATAGGAGATGGTGGCAGGGTGGTGAAGAAGAAAGAGTAAAGCCTACATGTGAAAGGTGGACTTCAGCAAAGCCTACGACTTAGTCGCGTGGTTTTACTTGTGGGAGATTTTTAGGAGAGGTGTCCCTGTACTTTGGGTTCAGTGGACGAAGAGGTGTATCGTGACCTCCTTTTCTCCATTAATTAATGGGAGGCCTTGTAGGGTGTGGATACAAGCAGAATGTGGAGTGAGACAAGGGTTCCCCCTGGCCCCTCTAATTTTTAATTTAGCGGTGGACACATTGGCTCATTCTTGTGTAGGTTGGCCAATGCAGGATTGGTGAAGGGTTACTCTATGTCAAGCTCAAGGTCATTGGCACCTATTTTGCAGTACGCTGATGACATGCTTTTCTTTATGGAAGGAGGGAGAGAAGAGGCAGAGATCTTATATGCTATGGTTAACTTTTTTGGGGAGATTTTAGGCCTCAGATTAAATGGTGTGAAATCATCTTTGGTTTGCTTTGGTATGGCAGTACAGGAGAGGGAAACAATTGCTTCCATCCTACATGCCCATGACCACTCTGCCAATAAGATACTTGGGTCTGCCCCTAAGAAGTGGTAAGCTGAAGAAGAGTGATTGGGCCATCCTGTTTGAGAAAGTATTGGCTAAATTGGAGAGTTGGAGCAGCAGATTGTTGCCCAAGAGGGGAAGACTAATTCTCCTCAACTCGGCCATCACCTCTATCCCCTTCTTCTTCTTCTCTATGTTTAGATCCCCAAAGGCAGTTTGGAAGAGGTTGGATATGATGAGGAAATGATTTTTTTGGAAAGGTGAGAAGGCAGATGGAAGATTGGTGCACCTGGTGAAGTGGCAAATGCTCTATAGGCCTCGATCACAGGGTGGGATGGGGATTTGATCCCTCAAAGAGTTTAACGATGCATTGCTACTGAAGTGGGCAGCGAAATTATCCATGAATGAAGGAAAAGTAAGGCCACAGCTAATCAAAGAAGCCCATGGTTCTTCGAATGTGTAGCTCTGGTCCACCTCTCCACAGCTCCCCTCCCCCTTTTGGCAGTTAGTGTGGAATGCTATGCGTGATAATTGGGCAGAATTCATTCTTGTTCTAGGTGATGGTAGGAGCTTCATGTTCTGGACTGATAGATGGTCAAGTTCGGCCAGCCTGAGCTAATCTTTCCTAGGGGCATTTGCAGCAGCTTCAAACAGCAGGGCCACGGTTAATGAATGTTGGGACGATGCTAGTGGCAGATGGAACTTAATAGGCACTGGAGTGCATGAGGGCAGGTGCACGCAGGCTTAGTAGGAGTGTTTATTGGCAGAACTTGAAGCGTTCCAACCAATGGGAGGGATGGATTGCTTTAGATGGAAACATGGTCTTTTCACCTCAGCTAAGGAATATAACAGTCTGATGGGTTGCTTGAACGTCGACCATTCGAGGGAGGATAGGGACTGCGCCAACATTTGGTCTTTGAAGATTCCATTGAAGATTAAGATTTTCTTATGGTTATGTAGGTGTGATGGCCTTATTACTGGTGATGTGAGATCTAGAAGGCTGGGTGTTCCTATCCAAAATTGCCCCTTGTGTGACTTCCCTTCAGATAGTTGGATGCATTTATTCTCATCTTGTCTGCTGATGGATCAAATTTGGAGAAGGGTATGTGGCGAAGCTCTCCCCACATGGGAAGACTTATGGAGAATACTCCTGACAAAAGGAGAGTGGCAAGTGAAGATGGCTAGAGTTATGTGGTGTGTGTGGCATGCTCGAAATGAGCGATTATTTAGAGGGAGCTTAATAAATGTTGGGAACATGTTTTGGGAGTGTTAGGGATTTGTAAAGGAGTGGAGTGATTCATTGTAATTCTTTTAAAGAATTTCAATAAAATGTTCCCAGTCTGCTATCGTCATTGACAGCATTCCTCGTCTCTTAAACAAACAATGACTCTCAAATGATTATGTAGGAGCTTTAATCAATCAAACTTGACTACATGTGGCTAGTCAGGGCATATGATGGTGTTCCCACCATAACCCCATGCCTAGCTTTTACTAGTCCCTAGCAAAATCCTATGGATCAAACCATATCTCTAAGCCAGATGTAACTATCAAGATGCTTTACTAAGTCGCATCTTTAGAAATCAGATTAAAATACCAACAATAGGCCTATGAGTACTCAAGTACCAGCCAAGTTCCATACCTAACTAGCTTCACCCTAGGTCTGCCACAACGGTTTCTAAGGCGTGCAAAAATTGCCCAGAGGTTCATTGACCCCAGCGGTTAAAGCACCCGTATGTAGACGTATCATGTCTAGGTTCAGTTTGTCGGTGTATTTTGATAAGGGAGAGATAGAGAAGGATTTTTCATTTTGAGAGCTTTCTCTCTTTTCTTTATATTTCCCTAAATCTAGCCTTAGATTGGCCCTAAACACGATCTGTATCGGATTCCTTGTCCCTACCATCAATCCTCAAAGGGTCCTTGCAATCAATGCTTCAGGATAACACCGCCAATGGCAACCCCCAGAACCCTAGCTTTCGACACTTTGAGATAGTGCCGCCCATGGTGTTCTATAGCTGAATTCAGGCCCTGGCAATCGACATTTCGAGATAATCCCACTTATGGCACCTGAACTAGCACAAAGTGCTTACATGTCCTCAGTAGGAAATTTAGATATCCTAGGAGACAAGCACCGAGGAGATGATATTTTATTGCGCATCTTCGAGGGGAATTTTCCACCTCTTCTCACCGAGAACTCATCCAATCAACTTGTGTTTTTGAGCTGCTCCTATGCTAGATCTTCGAGATAACTTTTCAAAATAGAACACTTTTGGCATTATTTCTTCATTAAGTGCACTAAACCATACTAGTGTGTGATTTTGGGCACTTAGGTTACCAAGTCCCATAAATCAAAGGGCAGGCAATGGGGCTAAATCATCCTAAGTCTTAGACTTAATACATCAGCCTCGCACTTTCCTTAACCTTTTGAGGACTAATCCGGATCTTAATGAATACGTGAGTGTTTAAGCCCCTGAAACAAGCACAAGAGGCCTAAGTTCAGTATTCATCACTAATCTCCAAAGTTTTAGCCTTCCAGGTCTTAATTCATCATCTGATTCATCCTAGAAGTTAGGTAAGTTCCATATTCAATCACAAGGGACTATCTATTTTTTTTTCTTTTTGTTTACTCCTTTCTTTTCTCTCCTTAATTATTTTCAATTTAGCTCTCATTGAATTCTCCTTTCCTCCTTTTTCCTTTTTTTTTAGTGAAACCCTTCCATGAATTGATTCTCATAGCATTTTGCCCTTTAATACCCCCTCATGAATAAGATTTGTAATGTCCTCATTATAAATTAAGTGGGTTCGAGTTTAATTTAGGTCATACATTAGAACAGGTTATTGGTGATGGGTCGAGGTGATTGTTGCTGACAATTTCAAGCTTTAATACAAGTATCAAAGGTGGAGTCGGTTGCTCTAACGGACGAACCCTAAAGTGTAATATGATTACAGTAAAAAAGATAAGTCAGAAGGGCCTTGAATTTTTTCTCAAAAAGATGGGTTGCCTCCCATTAAGCACTAAGTTTAATGCCATCAGCTGGGCGTAATGAAGCTTAGGGAGAATGGAGATCAAAATATACTGCAGCTAGATTCAAGTCGATAAGTTCTGCCCATTCATGACAAGTGGTTTTGAGTCGTGGCTGAGTTCGCTGATTTCAACAGCTCCATTTCCAAAGACTTGTCTCATAATGAATGGTCCAATCCATTTCAATCTGGGTTTTCCTAGGAAGAGCTTGAGTTTGGCATCAAAGAGTAATACTGTTTGACTAGGATGAAAAGTTTTCCACGAAATGTGCTTATCATGGAAGGCTTTGACCTGTTCTTTGTAGATTTGTGAGTTCTCGTACACATCATTGCGTAGTTCCTCGATCTCGCTCATTTGCAACAAATGGTGGATTTCAACCTTCATGAGATCTAGAATGAACTTCCGTACTGCTCAATAGGCTTTATGTTCCATTTCTACGGGGAGGTGACATGCCTTCCCGTACATGAGTCCAAAAGGAGACATTCTTAACTGGGTCTAATGGGTAGTCCTATAGGCCCACAAGGCTTCTGGAAGGTGGGTAGACCAGTCCTTTCTGTCAAGCCGAACAGTGACCTGAAGGATCTTCTTGATCTCCCTATTGGATAGTTCAGCCAATCCATTAATCTGGGGGTGATAAGGAGTCAAGATACGATACAACACCCCAAAATTTTTCATCAAGGACTGGAAGTGCACATCCGCGAAGTGTCTCCCCCATCAGAGATGATAGCATGTGGGACACGGAACCGAGAAAAGATGTGCTGAAGAATAAATTTGATTACAACCATGTGATCATTGGTTCAGGTCGAGGCAGCTTCGATCCATTTGGACAGGTAGTCCACATCAAGGAGAATGTACTCAAAATCATCAAAATTTGGGAAGGGAACCATGCAATCAATCCCCTAGATGTCAAAGATTTCATATACGAGAATTGGTTGTAAAGGCATCATGTCATGGTGGCTCATGTTGCCCAAGGTCTGGCAATGAGTGCATGCCTTATAATAATTGTGTGCATCTTTGAAAATCATGGGTCAATAGAAGCTGTACTGAACGATTTTTACTGTAGTTTTGTGTCTAGAGAAGTGACCACCACAGGCTTGGTCATGGTAGAAGGACAAAATGTCATTGATCGCTGACTTTGGAACACATCAACATCAATGAGGAATAGGTATGGGGCTTCCCAGACAAATTATTTGGCATCTGAAATCAATTTTTCTTTCTTGGCTTTTGGCCAATCAGACAGAATCTAGTGTGATGCCAAATAATTCACCATATTTGCACACCAAGGAAGTTCCGTACTAACTGTCAGGAGGTGCTCATCAGGAAAATGTTCCATGATGGGTCCAGAGCGGTTAATGCTAGAAGAAGGGAGGCGGGACAAATGGTCAGCCACCACATTCTGCTTTCTTGAATTATCTCGAATCTCAAGATCAAATTCTTGCAACAGCAAGATTCGATGGATTAATCTAGGCTTCGTGCCCTTCTTCGTAAGCAAGTGCCTCACTGCAGTGTGATTCGAGTAAATGATGACGTGGGAGCCTCAGAGGTATGATATGAATTTCTCCATACTAACAACTATGGCTAGCAGCTCTTTCTCCGTAATCATATAATTACGCTAAGCCTCATCCAGTGTCTTGTTGGCGTAATATATGACCACCGATTTCCCATCAATTTTCTGACCCAGCACCACTCCTACTACGTAGTTAGATGCATCGCACATGATCTCGAAGGGTTAAGACTAGTCAGAGGATTGCAGGATGGTGCTCGACTAACTCGGTCACGTAGGATCTCAAACATGTGAACACACTCACTCGTTATCTCAAATGGCTTGTCCTCGGAAAGGAGATTCGCCAAGGGGCGTGCAATCTTAGAAAAATCGAGTATGAATCAACAGTAAAATTCGACGTGACCCAGGAAAGATTTGATGTCTTTGACCGAGTTAGGCATAGGTAGTTTGGAAATCATATTCACCTTAGCTCGGTTGACCTGGATACCTCTCTCAGAAACAAGGTGTCCAAGTATGATGCCCTCAGGAACCATGAAGTGGCTCATTTCCCAGGAGAGAATCAGGTTCACTTCGATGCATCTTCTAAGGATCTGGACCAAATGCAGGAGGCAATCATCGAATGATTCATTGAATACCGGGAAGTCATCCATGAAGGCCTCAAGGTAATTACCTACCATATCGAAGAATATTGCCAGCATGCACCGCTGAAATGTGGCTTGTGCATTGCATAGCCCAAATGGCATCCTGCGAAATGCATATGTAGCATAGGGGCAGGTAAAGGTGGTCTTTTCCTAATCTTCGGGATGAATTGCCACCTGATTATATCTAGAGTACCCATCCAGGAAATAGAAAAATCGATTTCCTGCCAGTTTCTCGAGAATTTGATAAATGAACGGGAATGGGAAATGATATTTCTTCGTGGAGGAATTCAATCTCAGATAGTCTATGCAAATTCTCCATGAATTCGCAATACGAGTAGGGATGGTCTCTCTATATTTGGTTGTAATCACGGTGAGCCCTACCTTCTTAGGCACAACTTGGATCAGGCTCACCCAATGGCTGTGAGAGATTGGGTAGATGATACCAGCGTCTAACCACTTGATGATCTCTTTCTTCACAACCTCTTGAAGATTTGGATTTAGTCTTTGTTGCATCTCTTGAGATGGTCGTGAGCCCTCTTTAGTGCAGATACGATGTGTGCAACAAGAGGGGCTTATCAAAGTCAGATCATCTAAAGTCCATCCAATGGCTCTTTGATGCTGCTGGAGGATAGAAATCAGCTTCATTTCCTATCAGGTGTGAGTCGAGAATTGATGATCACAGGAAATGTTTGATTAGAACCCAAAAAGATATACTTTAGATGATATGGGAGGGGCTTCAATTCTAGTATCGGGTTATCAGTAGCGGGTGGGGGTTTAGGATGGTCCTCAGAAGATAAAGTAGGAGCTATGGGTAGATCTAGATCAGTTCTGGGCTCCTCTATCTGTGGGTCAAGATCTTCTCGAGGTTGACGATCGTGGATAATTGGTTTTCCTTTGTAATTAGATCCTCAACCACAAAACTAAAATCACACACCTCTTCAATTAACCCACAGTTTATTCCTTTCTAGGCCTTAAAGATATCAATCCTCAGAGTCTTGTTCCTAAATTTTAACTCGATCTAGCCCTCTTCAAAGTTGATATTTTCCCTAGCTGTGGCTAGGCACGATCTTCCTAAGATGTTTGGTGTGTTTCTTAGGTTTTCAGGAGTATCCATATCCAAGACGATGAAGTCCACCAAGAAATAGCAATCTCAGGTCCGAACTAGAACATCCTCGAGAACTCCTCTGGCTAACTTGATTGATCTATCTGCTAGCTGCAAGGTCACCTCAGTTGGTTTGAGCTCAGTTTCCTCAAAATGATCTAGTAGGGATGTAGGGATTAGGTTTATGGAGGCTCCTAGATCCAATAAAGCTCGATCAAATTCTAGGTCACCCATCTTACAGGAGATTAAAGGGGTGCCAAGATCATTTACTTTCTGTGGGAGTTTGCTCAAGATGATTGAACTGACTTGCTTAGACAATATGATTGGACTCCCATCTTCATTTTGTGGCTTACACTTCGGTGTACATAAATCCTTCAGAAATCCCACGTAGGTCGGCATGTGGTGTATCGCATCCACCAAGGGGATGTTCTTCTGGACTTGCTCAAAGAGCTTGACCAGATCTTCCTCAAGTGACACGAGTTTGGGTCTCGTCTTTCCTTTGGTCAAAGCCTCAGGAAATGGAACCTATGTAGGTTCCTCTAGGATTGGTTCAAGCTTTGGATTTGGGATAAGGGTGTCCTGCATAACCATCCTAGGGTTAGGCTCTAAACTACCTGCCTTAGGATAAGGTGGATTTTGAGTCGATTTGCCACTACAAGTGGTAACAGAATTAAGGCCTGCCTGGTTTTGGTTCGAAGTCGGAAAAATAGGTGGTTATTGCTGATATCCAGAATACGATATCGAAGCCTCCATCCCATTGGGTGATGGAGTAGAAGTTGCCTAATAAGCGTAGTGAACTTGGCCCTGATTCAAGTTCATAACGTGCCTCTAGTTCAACATGTTATTCGGGTTCAACAGAGGTTGAGACGAAACTACACTAGGTTGGTGAGAACCAACCATCTGTGCAAGCTGATTTCGAGCCTCTGTGATCTCGTCTTTGCGTTGTTTCTACATTGCCATATTGGTCTTTTCGATGTCAACTAGGGTTTGTAGAATCAAAGTCATGTGATCTTCCCTTGATGGCCCAAATTGGTAATTTGGGTTGGGCCTAAGCTGAGTGGGCTGATATAGGCGTGGCGCCTCTGGTCGAGGTTTGAATTGGGGTCTTGAGTTGTGATGATTTCCCGACCACGCAAAATTGGGATGACTACACCATCTAGGGTTGTAGGTATTAGAGAAGGGATCATTTTGGATGGCATGGAGATCGTTGCAGGTCTGAGGAACTCTAGAGAAGTCAAAATACAAGCGTTCAGAGTTCCCCTAACTAGAGTAGGCAGGTCTGGAGTTTCCTCCAAAACTTGGATCAGATGAGGGTGGATACATGTCCATCCCCTGGAGAGAGTGGTGGTAAATGTTATGCACAGCCTCCCTACCTGAGGGTGGTTGCGCATATATGTTTTGATGTGCAGCAGTGGCCTTGTGAAGATGTCGAGCCAATTCATCCACCTTTCTCTCAATAATAGAGACCTTATCGAAGCGACTAGCCACCAACTCCAAATCTACAAATAAGGATATTCCTCGAGTCTCGTGTGCCCCTCGCGTATTTGTCAATGCACAGGTTGTCCTCTGGTTGAACACACCCATGGATTCATTATTTATGGAGTTCTCACACATGTTCGCAAGAATCTCCCAAACTGTATCTTCATGTTGACGCATGATGTTCCTACCATAGGTTGCATTGACAAAGAGCTTGATATCCTGATAGAGTCCATGCTAAAAAGACTAGACCTGTTCCCACTTAGGAACTCCATGATGGGGGCATTTTCGCATGTGATCTAAAAGCAGTCCCATGCCTCATGAAGTGGTTCTCCTACAATCTGCGTGAAGTGAGTGATCTAGTACCTCAAAGCATTTGTCCAACCAACTGGGAAGAATTTCTTCATAAATTCAGTTTGGAGTTCCTCTCATGTGTTGATTGGATGGGTCAAAGTCTGATACCAGTGGGCAGCTTTATCCATGAGGGAGAAGGAAAACATCTTCATGAGCTGGATGTCCCGATTTTGAATAGCAAGCCCAAAGGTCTGGGCCAGATGTTTCAGCTGCTTGATGTGTTGGAAGCGATCTTTGGAGTTTGAGTCATGGAATTTGGGAATTGCACTGATCATATTCGGTTTGAGTTTAGCATCAGGCCCTCCAACTAGGATTTGTACTCTTGGTTCAATCGCCACTGCAGCGGGGTTGTAATGATCTCACATTTATGGCTATGGTGGAGGGTTTATGATTGTATGCACAAGATCCACAAGATGCTATGTTTGATTCTAGACATTATGTTCTTCTTCTTGGTTCCCCATGGACGTGGATGAAGGAGATCTGGGCTCAGAAGCAGATGAGTCAGAAGAGATGTCAATCTACTCGAGTGCTAGCACAAACAAATGGGTCGAGGCTTGGCCTCAACAAGAGTGAACTGCTAATGGATAGAATGTGTGATGTACCCAACCAAGGCACCCAAAAAAATCTTTGGATAACTAAGGAGGTTTGAGGAGGAGGATGATACCTCTAGATCAGAAAGTCACTCACCTGAGAATTATTTGGCCAGCTAGGAAGAGAGTGTCCCGCAAAGACCCCTACAAGGTAGACCATCCCCACAGGTTACAGGGTTTCCTCCACCTAACCTTCCTTGTCACTAAGAATCCAAGTAGATCGGAATTAACAAGCTTCCTCCTAAGTCTACCAATTTTATTCCTGAATATGTGCTTTGAATTTCACTTGAACTTTAGAATTGATTATGATTTGTGACCTAATTTGGAGGTTGGTAAACCCACAAAGTTGGTCAACTTCACCTAACTTGCCCTGAAGTTTAGGATGAGTTGGGTAAAGAACCCAAAATCATCTTGAGTGGTTTGAAAAAGGTTATTAAGTCTGAAATTTTAGTGATTCAAGTGATTGTTAAAGCCTTCTGTTAGGGTTTTCTTGATTATGTTAATTCAACCAAGGCTTAGGTAACACACGGTGTAGGAAATCAATTCTCTTTTAGATCAGGCAAGTGTGTTTTCCTAAAACCCTAAAATGGAAACCCTAATTTGGCTCTATTTTCCAGGTCCAATTCTTTCCAAAATTGGCACCTAGGGCTCAATCAAGAAGGTGAATAGCCCTAAGAACCTTAAGTCCCTAGTAGGTGCAAATATCAGGATGGAGATTTCTAATCAAATCAAACCAAATCAGGCAACTCAAGTGATTAATTCTATGAAATAATGTGAGTTGATCCTAATTTATTCTTGTTTTTAGTTTTTTCCAGAAATGAGGGACTTAAGAAGAAAGGAACGAAGTTACCTGCCCCTGGAGTGGCTATTGTGTGGTTGATTTTCTCCTGTGTACCTCGCACAATCACAACAGATCAGATAAAGCAAGTTAGTATCAAATTAGGATTGTAATTAGTGAATGAAATGCCCATTTCTCCCTGGCAATGGTGTGCAATGTTTATCGTGAAAATTGTCGTTTTAAAGTTTAGCGTCATAGTATAGGATAAAAATCGCGACAACACTTAAATTTATAAACTCAAAATCAATGTGAGTCCGTGATCGTTCGCAGGTAGAAAATTGGCAATTCAATCTACTAATCACAATATCAAGAAAGATATGCAAATATAATCAGAATAATGCTTAATGTAAATCAAAAGAATATTTCAATAAAATTAGGAAGCAGAGTGCAAAAAAGATGGGGTTAGAATGGTGGTTTGAACCACCAATTTAACCCTAATGTCTATGATCTCAATAGTAAATGCAATCCAATATCCACAGCAATATTAGAACCAACCAATTAGATGTCAGGTTAAAGGCTTAAATGCCTTAACCTGAAGCCTCAGTAGACAGCTATGGCACAACAGCAGCAGAGAGACAGAAGGGTCTCATAAGAGAATGGCACAAGGTCCTTGCTAGCCATAAATGGCTAAGTGTTGAGCAGGGGAGAAGGGGAGTGAATCCAAGCCTAGACCCTCATGGCGTGAACCACAGGCGAGGGCACGTGCGATGTAGTGTGCGAGCAAGACCTCACCCCGGTGCTCTAGGAGGCAACCGGCTAAGGGCACGTTTGACTTTTGTGAGCTGTGTCGAGTTTGCAATGGATGATGTAGGACTATATCATAGGCTTTCCCTTTTGCACAGCTGTAGAAGATCCTCTTGTCGAATTATAGCAGCTACAGGCGTAAGATGTTTTGATTGGGCACCTGGGACGCTTCAGGACCTGAAGCCGTGTCGAGTGGCGATCGCACTTCGATGAGGACCTGAAGAAGGAAATACAGCCTCACGACCTCATTAGAAATGCTCAAAAGCGTTGCTTGAGTGTGGCGAGTGTTGTTGTGGCGGTGGCATTCTATGTGGATGTGTGAGTAAGTGGCAACGTCTGAGAGGGTGAACGGAAGAGGTGGTGCTCAGCTCGGTGGCATGATGGAGTAATTAGTACACCAAATTGGGAGAGGACATTTGTAGGGGAGGTCAAGATGGAGCTTATGGATGTGGCGGCGTGTGGTTTCGTGTGTTGTGGTGTGTGCATGACTTCGCTGGAGCTTTGCCAGTGCTAGGGAAGATGGAGGTGGGGTGGTGCATTCGACGATCGAAAGGGATATCTAGGTATGTGGAAATGAAGAAGAAAGGGAGAGGAAGAGATCAAGAGAAGTTGGGAGTTGATACTAAGGAGATCGAGGCCAGCTGTGATGGGCCGACATCTGGGAGGACAAATGCTCTGTTGATGAGAACGACAAGGAGGAAAGGGCAAGAAGCTCTTGCTTGGTACGGCGAGGAGTGGAAGACGTTGAGGAGGAAGTTCTCTCTGCCTATTGTATGTGGTAGAGGGAAATTAAAGAAGAACTAGGAGATTGCACGAAGCTCGGTCGGAGTAGGCTAGGAAGGAGAAGAAGAAGGCTTCCTAGCCTCAAACCTCACTACGGAGGATGGTCTGGAGTTGGGGGTTCTTTTATAGGGCTCAAGATCAAGCTCTAAGCTTGGAAGGGGGCTTGGATTACTTGGGTTTTCAGGGAGAAAAATCCTTGAAAATCTCGAGTTCGATTGAGCTCTAGTGCCGGTTTAAGAGATTGGGAATCTTCTCAAGGATCTTCCCTCCAAGTTTGGAGGTGATTAGCTTTGATTCGAGGGAGAAAACCTCCCTCGAATCTCACTGAAGGTGTGTTCCCAGCACCAATGGTGGTAGGAACCTATGTGAATAAAATGATGAGAAGTTAGGGACCCATTTGCAAATAATTCAAAACCTGAGGGGGTAAATGTAAGAAATAAAGTCTTAAAGGGTTAAATTGCAAACTAGGTCAAGATGGATTTTAATTGGGCCCAATTTTTGGAATTAACTTAATTTGGACCCAAGGAATCTAATGGTAAGGTCAGATTTGAGTTTTGATCACGTTTGACTAGGCAATTTGCACAGAAGCCCAAATTAGGGCAAAATCCCGTCTGAGACATTATTCTAGGTCAACATGGGTTCAGATGGTCAAGCCAAGGGCACCAAGCCTTTTAGAATATTTTCTATGAATTTTAGGAGGTTTAAATAAATTTTATCTTGACTAGAACCTCTTTAATTTAAGTAGGTCTGAAATTAAGATTTTGGTGTGCTGTTTTGGTTCTCAGAATACGTGAAACCCTATTCTGTCTATGCGGACCTGCTTTTTGGACTTTAATGCTCATTTGACCTTTAATTAACCCTTAGGTGGCCCCGTGGTTAATCTGTGTCCATGAGGTGCTGTTAAAATTACAGAATTAACCTTGATTTCTCGTTCTTCTCTCAAATAAGAATAATGAAAAATTAGGATCCTTAGATGATTATGTAGGAGCTTTAATCAATCAAACCTGACTAAATGTCACTAGTTAGGGCCCATGTTCCCATCATTGCCTTACCCTCACCACCAAAAGCCCTAACCCTATTGGGTTGAACAACTGGCCTAGACCCCCACCGGACAGCCCATTAATTCCGTCGACCACCACGCCACTGTCCGGCCATGTCTGACCTTCATTCATCAAATTACTGCCACCATCATGTCCGACGTGCTCTAGCGATCCTTCTAAGCCTTCTTAATTGGGCCATGAGGTCGTATCTTGTGTTTCAGGTGTTCCTTGTCGGACCTCCACCTGTCGCCACCATGCTACGCCATCCGGCCACCATTGGCCTCGATTCCACGTCCAGCAGTAGCACATCACCACCAAAAAGCTTTTTGGTGCATTGATTGAATGAAGAAGCTACAGTAGCAGCTTCAATTGGGCGAGCTCATCAGCTGTAGGCGCACGAAGATGAACACACACTTTAATGCCACATTATGCTCTTTTGTTTTTGAAATGCATATATAATGCATTTTGTGTGATGCCTCATTGCCACAACACAAGGGGGTGAGGTCCCCTGACTCACTACTCACACCTCACTCATCACCCTATGCCAGCAGGCCTGGTCCCCGACTCAAATTCGATTACTCGTATACTCGACTCAATTAGAGAGAGAAGAATCTTGAGGAAGGTGGGGTGGGTTTTTCACTGTTCATCATCGGGATTCATGCCTAACACTTAGGGGAAATTTAGAGATTTGAGGGGCTGATGTGCCATGGAGACATCTAATCTTGGTTACACCAACTAATACATGATGGAAAGAGGAGGGGGAGCTAGGGTTTGGGAGGAGGACGATGGCAGGAGGGTATGGAGATCCAGGAGATGGCACTAGTGGGAAAGGATGGAGGAGGCTAGGGCAACCTCTCGTGCGACTCAAAGGGTGGGAGACACTTGGAGGAGGAGAGGTGGGAATGCAGAGATTGTTTTTGATGTAGAAGATAGGCGCATATGGTAGCTGTGTGCAGATCCTCGACACTTTGCCTTATATGTGGGGGTTGGGGCCACAAGAATGATGTTTATAGAAGGGTGGGTGAGACGGATCTGAATGGGAGAGAGTTGTCTTATGACCAAAGAGAGAAGGGGGACCTGATGCCCCCACCACCGGAGGGCTTGAGACAGATTTATGATGTGGAAATCCCTCAAACTAAGGACGTTCTGGTAGCGGCGATCGTGATACGGGGTGCCCTAATCGGCAACATTATGATGGGAATGTATTTACGCGAGCAAATTCAAAACCTGGTAAGATCCCTATCTTTATTGTCACAAAGGTGGAAACTAGCGTACTTGGGTGGATCTTGATTTTTGTTGTTTGACCTGGGCATGATGGATGTGGAAGGCCTTCTCTTTCGCATGAGTAAGTTTGACAGATTTCCTATTATGTGGAGACTTGTATCGTTGTTTGATAGGGTGTTGCAAGATTGTCCACCACAAAGGGCGGAGAATCGAAGGGGAATCATGGAGATCTAGGGTCTCCCTCTACACCTGCGGAGAAATGGTAGAGACTACAAAGGTGGGGTTATGTGAGGGCAATAGGAGGTCGATTAAGGTTGAGGTGAATGTGGTAAGGGGAGGCCTGATCCCAGACAAGACCATTCTCAGGTGCGGTGGGAGCTCATGGCTCCTTCAGATGATGTTGTCTTTCTTTCAAATTGAGGGGCAGAAATAGGAGGTGCGGAGGTCACCTGCAGAGGTAGCAGAGGTACAGGGTAGTAGCAGTGAATGGAGGCCTCTCAAGTTGGACCGACCTGAGTTTAGGAAGAGAAAAGAGCTTCATTTTACTGAAGTGCCAGAAGAGGAGATGAAGGGGATGGACCAAACAACGCATGGGGAAGCAATGATGCAAGATGTGATTGATGGGAGGGCACTGGTGGCTGTGAATTTGAGTCTTCAGGAGAAGGATGCTGGTTAGGGGGGTTCTACGTAGAAACCTGACCTCTTCTTCTTTGAGTCTCTAGAGGGCCTCTATTTTGGAGTGGGATCTTCTTCTAAGGGAAAAGTGGTGTGCTCACGAAACAAAATTAGGGGAAGGACTGTGGTGGTGGTTAGAAATTCAGTGAAAAGGATATAGAAGCTATCTTGAATGTTGAGAAGAGGACCTAGGGGAAACATGGGGTTAAATAATTTTGGTGAAGAAAATTACCACTTGGAATGTGTGTGGGCTGCGCGATGGGATGCAGAGGTCCTCCTCGGCTCAATACCTTTGCGAATGGGAGGTGGATTGTGCACTATTGTAGGTTACACATACTGAAGAAGGATGTAAATCAATGTGGCGATCACTACTCCAATATGGTCAGGTGGATGTCAGGGTAGTGGATTGATGGGAACACCATCATGAGCCATAAACTAGCTTAATTTGATCTGATTAAGTCTTTAAATGCTCCTACATAACCTTCAGAAGGTCATAATTCATTACATAGTCATTTTGAGAGAAAGATAAGAAACCAGGGTTAAAACTATAAATGCAGTACAACCACGGGTTTTCTTAGGGGTTAATTAAGGGTCAAATGGTCCTAAAAGGCTAACAAGTGAGTTAGAACAGACAGAAAAGGATTTTCGTGTGTTTTGAGAATTAGATGACTTATAAACCCTAAAATAGACCTACCTAATTAATTAAGGCTTTGTTCAGGATAAAATTAAACCCTCTAAAATTCATAGAAAAATATTCTCTAGGGTTTGGTACCTTCAAATTGACCATCAGAACCCGTCTTAACCCAAAATAGAGTCTCAGACAGACATTTGCCCTAATTTGGGTTTTTACATAAATTACCCAATCAAACGTGGTCAAAACCAAAATCCAACATCACCATTGGATTCCTTTGGTCCAAATTAGGTTTGTACCAAAATTTGGGCCAAATCTGAGATTGTCTTGACCTAGTTTGCAACTTGGTCCTTTCTTAACACGCAAATGCCCTTAACTTTCAAAATCCTTACAAAGAGGCCCCAAAATTTGTCATCATTTTCACAAATAGGTCCCTATCGCCATGAATCCTATTCCTACAAACTCCAGTGACCTAAAATTGGCAAGTTCTTCTTGATTCCTTGACGAATCCCTCTCAGATTTGAAAGGGAATAAGGAATTCCCTTCGTTTTAAGCCAATTCCCACACCCCAAAACCTTCACAATCTCTCATGTGAACGCATGAGAGATTTGGGTGTCCTAGAAAACTCCTATTTTGATGAGCATTCCTAGCTTGGAAGCTTGTCTTCCAAGCACAAATCAACCTCCTAAGCCCTATATAAGAATGCCCAGTTCAGGCCGAACTTCCCAATCTCGATTTCGACCGGATCTACCCTAAATTCTCCCCTCCTAATCCAGCCGAAAGGCTCCTCGAGCTCCAGTGATCCCCCCCTGACCTCCCTCGTCATCCGTCCGCAATACCAGTGGTGGATTCATCTTCCTCGTCTTCCTCCATGTCACACCATACCAGCGGGCATCTTTCCCTCCGTCTTCCTCGCCGTTTCCTTCTCACTAGAATCACCTTCATCTCCAGCGTTGGCCATATCGCAACCGATTTCGCTTCTGCCCCTCTTCATCTGCCAATCACCTAGATATGTTCCCTAGCTCCTCTACTTCCTTTACACACCAACCGCACTTCATTTCGACCGCTGTATCGCACTAACCATGTTCACCTTCCTTCGCTCCAACCAGACCCCCGGCGAGGCTCCCCGCTCATCCCACTACTCTAAACGCCTTGCTAACCACCTTATGACCTTCGCCACACCACCCTCTTCAAAACCCCCATCCTATTTCACTCGACATCTCCAAACCATTTGCCGAATAACCCACCTCCAGACCTTCATTTCCGCCTTCGCTAGCCACCTACGACCACCTTCGCAGCTTGCCACTGCCACCTGAAGGTTCCCTACTTGGAGGGGGTGAGATCAGTGTGACGTAAAAAATGCGGAATTGAAATATAAATAATCTCACAAATAAGCAATCACACGAGTACACAATTATTTTTAGGTGGAAACCCAAATCGGGTGAAAACCACCACCTAACCCTCTCGAGTTAGGATTTTCCGATCAACCAAGTTGATCAAAATCCACTAAACCGAATCACTTTAAACGAGGGTGATTCAACCTCAATACAACCACGCTACTTAAACGAGGGTAGCGTACCTCAACCCCTTCTCTCCACGAGAAGGATTTTGTCTCACGAAAGAGACGGGAATTCGCAAAGCGAATACCCAACCAAATAACAAAGATACAAGAAACAACAAGTCCTATAGAGCCAACAAAGTAATTATGAACCTAGCTTCTATAGGAATTAGGAAACTCCCTTTTGCAAGGAGTGCGTCGAGTTGATGACGTGGTGCGTGAGCCACGCGACGGTGCAACTTCGCTCTCGTGAACTACGGCGGGAGAGCGGGTGCGCAACAGCTTGATGCTCTCAAGAGAATGGAGCTTGAGCTTGGAGAGCAAGAGCTAGTTAGGACACAAGAGAGTGGAAAGTGTATTACAAAGTGTTTCTTGTGTATCTTGGTCTCTCTAGGTGTGTGTTTATGTTGCAAAGGTTCCCCTCTATTTATAGAGGCCTTAGGAAGGCTTTGGAAGGCTTAGGAAAGGTTCTATAGCCGTTGGGAACAAAGCCCAAGAGAATCAGCCCAAAATCAGGAACAATCATTATTCTGACAGGCTTATCAGGCGTCTAATTCTAGCATCAGACGTCCGGAAGTTCACTTTAAGACGTCTGATTTCAAGGTCAGATGTCTGATTTTGGGCGGGTCTCTTCCTGACTTGAATCAGATCTAAACAGGGTTTTTGTGCAAGTCCATCAGGCGACATATAGGACGTCTGGCACTATGTCTGGACGTCTGGAAACCTACTTTTACTGTGGGAATGGATTTTCCAAACGTTGCAACGGCTAGAAAATCTCTGAGAAGAGATTTTGGGTCAGCCGAGGCAAAACGGTCATTTATCAGACGTCTGGACAGTCCTAAGGACGTCTGATAAGGCTCTAACGGTCATAATCTTGAGTGTTTGCTAAGCCAGCCAACGGTCCACTAATTGGACGTCTGGCAAAGTCATCAGACGTCTCCTAAGACATCTGGTCTAAGGTCTGGGCGTCTGATTTCATCAGACAGAATACAAAGTCCAGCCTAATAGTTATCAGACGTCTGAATCAACAGTCAAACGTCTTAAAATATTTTATCAGACGTCTGATTTGGGAATTAGACGTCTGGAAACTCTGTTTGAACCCTATATTGGTTTTCTAAGTGTTCTACAGAAAACCTAAGTATCTTAGGGATGTGCTGGTGTTCCTAGGACTACTGTTAGGGTACTTTGAGGCTCTTTAACATGAATCTAAGTAACAAAAATAAAGAGCAACAGAAGAAACGAAAAATACAAGGAGTACAAGAGAAGGAAATCGATCCTATTCTTCATCTCCTTCCTTCTTCAATCTATCGCTCCTCGTGAATCTCCTCTGTTTTCCATCAAGCTCCTCCAATCCGTCCTGGATGCGAGCTCGAACTCCATCTAATCACGTATCCATTTGCGATTGACCTGAAATCTAGGACTCAAAGTGCAAATGTTAAATGACACGTGTTTTGTTATCATCAAAACAAATGATCATGGTGCTCTAGCACCAACACCACCCACACCCTCGCCGCATCCTTGTGAAGCTCTTGAACCTATTTAACTTGGCTGCAAGGCCATATTCTTATTTTCAGGTCTCCATTGCATCGACCGCCATTAGTGAAGCTTCGAGTGAAGTTCAAAGCTCGCTCCAGCATTTGCACGCCCCAGACGAAGCCCCAAGCGCAGCGGAACCTATCCAGGAGTGCAACCAAGGTGCCAATTTGGCTCTTTGACTAAGCCTTTGACCGCAATCACGTGAAGCAGCAGTGTAGCGCACGCAGAAGAAGGGAGTTGGGATTAGTCCCACCTCGGAAGTTGACAAGCGCTCACATCCACATAAATTGATTTTGTTGTGTAGGCTATTCACCTCCTAGCCACTGGGTGAGGTCCCATACACCCCACGCACCTCGCCCGTCACACTACTCACACGGGTCTGGTGCATCCGATTACCTGCCTAGCCACGCACTCCTCGGCTGCTACCCATTACAGGCAGCCTTGGTCCCGGGTGCACGTGTACCCAATAACTCGACTATCCTGACATTGGCCCTGGGAGGGTGGATCCTAGAGAGAGAAGAAGAGAGCACGGGGGAAAAGGGGGGGTTTTACTCTCAGAAATAACGATCGACACTTAGCCATTTAAAAGAACCTCCCCCTTGCATGTGAAGAAGGAAGAAGAGAGGAAGCTTGAGCAGTAGGGAGGCAAAGAAGAAAGAAAGAGTTCTGAAGAAGAAGAAAGGAGAAGAGAAGAGTAGCTGAGGAAGAAGTAGAGAAGAGAGAAGGAAGAGACCCTTGAGTCACTTGGAAGCACTGTAGCAACCAGCTGTTTAAGTCGCCTGACACAAGTCTTTGCCATTTGATTGCATACATTTGAGGCTTTATTGCCTTGATTGATACCGTTGATTTAGTTGCTATTATTGTGAGGAGTAATTGGTGATTCAGATCACTATTTTACTCCATTCCTTTTGTACATTGATACCTGACATTATTATTATTGCAATCTCTTATATCCTTGATTCAAATTGTGATCTTGAGTTTTAAATTGACATATTGTTCCCTGTGTTCGACCTCGAACTTTCATTCGAGTAATAAATATTATATGTTTTCACATTGATTTGATCTATACTGCAACACAATGATTTTAAAACCCGTCTCAGAGTGACTAACATTTTGGCACCGTTGCCGGGGAGCAACACGCAATTCAGATCTCTTGATTGCAATATCAGATTGAGTACTAACTTGCTACATCTCTTTTGATTGTGATCTGTTTTAGGGAATCATTAAAGGAAGATCAGCTACACATCATCCACTCTAGGGGCAGGTAAAACACAAATCCAAATTCCTTCTAAAGCCCCTGATTTTTAAAAACTAAAAAAGAAAACCAATTAGGGCTACTTGCATTATATTCTTAGCTTAATCATCAAGTTGCCTAATTTGATACATTCTATTTACACAACTTTCCAACCCTAATTTGTGCACCTCCTTGAAATTTAAGGTATTTAGGGCTATCACCTTCTTGTTTAAGCCCTAGGTACCACATTTGGATAAATTAAATTGGACCAAATCAAAGCCAATTAAGGATTCTAGTTTAGGTTTTTAGACACACTTGCTTAATCAAGAATTGATCTTTCCAAACAATGTGTGCCTAAGCCTTGATTGAATTGATCTATTTGAGCAAAACCCTAAAATCAGGCTCTTATATTCAGAACCTAAATTTCTCAAAAGGACAATACAGGTGAAGTTGACTCACCTTGTTGGGTTAGCCAATCTTCAAATTAGGTCACTTTGCACAAAAAACATCTTAAAAGTTCAAGTGAAATCATAAGCACCCTTACTCTTAATTAAAACTGGTAGACTTAAGAGGTCAAGTCCCCATTCTGGTCAACCTGGATCATCAATGACAAGAGAGTTCGGGTGGGGGAAACCCTGTAACTCATGGGGATGCTCTACTGTGCAGGGGTCTTTGTGGGACTATCCCTCTCTAGCTGCCCAGGTAATTCTCAGGTGGATGGCTTTCTGACTAAGGGGTATCATCCACCCCGAACCTATATAGTCATCCAAAATTTTTGGGTGTCTTGATTGAGCCCATCACATTCTTTCTCCCACCTAATCCATTAGTGCATGTTTGGGAGGAGGTCCTTAAGACCATCCTTGAGGCCTCCATTAGATATTCACTCTCGTCAAGGTCGAGCCTTGATTTCTGTGTTTGTGTAACAACCTGATCACATTGACATATACTCTGATTCAGAACCTATTTCCCCTTCATCAGCTATGGATCACCAAGAAGAACAACCTAATCTTAAGCAACAATTTCATGATTTCCAAAATCAAATCAATGCCATCATCAACCCACTGTCGCATCCTCAAATGCAAGATCACTATAATCCCACAGCAGTGGAAATAAAACCTTGGATCAACATTCCCGTGGGAGTACCCGAGGTAGATCTTAAGCCTAGCATGCTTCATATGACCCTAAAATTTTGTGGCTTGAACTCCGAGGATCCTTTCCATCACATCAAGAACATAAAACATCTAGCCCACACCTTTGGGGCAGATGTACAGAATCGAGACGGATTACTCTTAAAGCTCTTCTCATTCTCCTTGGCTGATAAATCTGCTCACTGGTTTCAGACTCAACCACACACGATCAACACATGGGGAGAACTTCAAATCGCCTTCCTGCAAAAATTCTACCCCATTGGTCGTACCAACACAATGCGGCACCAAATCACTTACTTCTCCCAAGGAGCGGGAGAATCCCTACACGAAGCATGGGACCACTTTTTGGATCTCATGCGTAAGTGCCCCCATCACAGAGTTCCAAAGTGGGAACAAGTCCAATCCTTTTACCACGGACTTCGTGAGGATATCAAGCTCTTTGTCAATGCAGCCTGTAGTGGTAGCATCATGGGTCAACATGAAAATACGATCTGGGAAATTCTCAAAAACATGTGTGAGAACACTCTAAATAATGAGTCATTGGGTGCGTACGATTGGACGCCCACCCGCGCAATGGCAAATAATCGAAGAGTACACGAATCCCGAGGCCTTTCCACATCCGTTGATCTGGAGTTAGTAGCTAGTCAATTAGACAAGGTCTCCATTATCAAGAAAAAGTTGGACGATATCACTCGTCATCTACACAAATCCACCTCTGCACCTCAAGGTACATATGCACACCCGCCCACGGGAAGGGAGGCTACGCATAACATCTACCACTCCCTAGGGATGGATGCATATCCACCTCCGTCTGATTAAGGCTTCGGAGGCAACTTCGGGTCAAGCCACCTCAATTGGCCAAACTCTGAACCCCCATACCCTGATTATCTCAGAGCTCCTCAGACCTGCAAGGATCTTCACGCCATCTAGAATAATGCTTTCTCCAACACTTACAACTCTGGATGGCGTAACCACCCTAACTTTTCGTGGTCAGGTAATAACCCAAATCTAAGACCTCAATTCCAACCCCAACCACAGACTCTGCGACCTTATCAGCCCACCCAACCAAGGCCCACTCAAAACTTCCAATTTGGACCACCTAAAGAAGATCATACATCTCTAATTCTCTAGACCTTGGTTCACATGCAAAAGCAACACAAAGAAGAGATCTCTGAGTTACAAAATCAACTGGCCTAGCTAGCAAGTGCTCGCCAGCCTGGTTGACTTCCCTCTCAGCCTCTTCCTAATCTGAATAACATTTCAAGCCAGAGGCGCATTATGAACCCAAGCTAGGGCCAAGCTCACTTTGTTTATCATGCCCTTTCTGCCCCATCACCTGAAGGGATGGATTCTTCAACTTCATACTCGGGATTTCAGCAGCAAACACCTATTTTGCCCAACCCAAACTAGAACTAGGCGAGATTGAATTCTGTGACTACCTGTAGTGGCAAAGCAACACAGGACCCACCTTATCCAAGCCACTCCCAACCTAGTAAGACAAACCCCAACCCTAGATTGGTCATCCAGGACACACCTGTCCTAGATCAAGAGCCTAAGCCGATTCTAGAGGAACCATCTAAGGTCCCATTTCCTGAGGCCTTGACCAAGGGAAAAAGGACAACCAAACCCATGGCACCTGAGGAGGACTTGGTTAAGCTCTTTGAGCAGGTTCATATAAACATCCCCTTGATGGATGCGATACGCCATGTACCGACTTACACACAATTTCTGAAAGACATGTGTACACCTAAGCTAAAGCTACGAACCAAAGGCGGGAACCCGATCGTACTGTCAGAGCAAGCCATCTTCAACATTTTGAGCAAACTCCCGCCTAAGGCAAAAGGCACAAGCACCCCTCTAATCTCCTGTGCAATCGGTGATATACAATTTGACTGAGCTTTATTAGACTTAGGAGCTTCCATAAATTTGATACCTATATCCCTACTAGACTACTTCGAGGAATCTGAGCTTAAACTGAAAGAAATGACTTTGCAGCTAGCTGACCAATCTATTAAGTCACCAAAAGGAATTCACAAGGATGTCATAGTTAGGGTACATGACTTTTATTTTCCAGTGGATTTCATTGTCTTAGACATGGACGCTCCTGAGAATGTGAAGAATACACCGATCATACTAGGGAGACCCTTTTTGGCCACTGCTAGGGCTAATATCAATTGTGAGGAGGGCCAAATTGAATTAAAATTTGGGAGCAAGACACTAAAGATCGACATCTTTAAGGCCCAACAAGGAATTAATTACAGAGTTATAGAATAGATTTGCAATATCGTTGCTGTGGTTGATGACTTATGTATCAAGGAAAACCTGATTATTTCTGATCAACCACAAGAAGATCACAACTTGCAGTTAGTGGAGTCTAAACCCAACCTAAACACACCCATAGCTCCTTCCTTTGCTCTCGACATCCACCCTGAACAACCTGCTGCTACTGACAATCCGGTTATGGAATTAAAGCCTCTTCCCGATCATCTCAAATACGTCCTTTTGGGTTCTAATCAGACGTTTCTTGTGATTATCAACTCCCGACTCACACCTGATCAGGAAACATGCCTGATTACTGTTCTCCAGTAGCATCAGAGAGCCATTGGATGGACTCTTGATGATCTGACTAGAATCAGCCCTTCATACTGTACACATCACATCTACACTGAAGAGGGCTCATGACCATCCGGCGAAATGCAGAGACGCCTAAATCCAAATCTACGGGATGTCGTGAAAAAAGAGATCATCAAGTGGTTAGATGCAGGGATCATCTACCCAATCTCCGATAGTCGGTGGGTGAGTCCAATCCATGTTGTGCCTAAGAAGGCAGGGTTCACCGTCATCACAACTGAAATTGGAGAAACCATACCGACCCTTATAGCGAACTCGTGGAGAGTCTGCATTGATTATAGAAGACTCAATTCCTCCATGAAGAAGGATCATTTCCCACTACCCTTCATTGATCAAATTCTAGAGAAACTAGCGAGAAATCAATTCTTATACCTTTTAGACGGGTACTCCAGTTATAATCAGGTCTCAATCCATCCCGAGGACCAAGAGAAGGCCACCTTCACCTACCCCTTTGGAACATACTCATTCTGAAGGATGTTGTTCGGTCTATGCAATGCACACGCTACTTTTCAGAGGTGCATGCTTGCCATATTCTCAAATATGGTAGGTGAATACCTTAAAGTCTTCATGGACGACTTCTCGGTATTTGGTGAATCAGTTGATGATTTCCTCCTGCACTTGGTCCAAAACCTCAGGCGATGCATCGACATGAACTTGGTTCTTTCCTGGGAAAAGAGACACTTCATGGTACCTGAGGGGATTGTCTTGGGACACCTCATCTTTGAAAAAGGCATCCAGGTTGATCGAGACAAGGTGAATTTGATTTCCAAACTCCCTATGCCTAGTTTGGTCAAAGACATCTGATCCTTTCTGGGGCATGTCGATTTTTACTGTCAATTCATTCCTGATTTTTCGAAATGCATGCCCCCTGACTAATCTTCTATCTAAGGATGTCCCTTTTGAAATCTCCAAGGATTGCATTCAGGCATTGAGATCCTGCGTGATCGTGTTTCCCAAGCACCTATTCTGCAGTCCCCTGATTGGTCTCAACCCTTTGAGATCATATGTGATGCATCTGATTATGCTATAGGAGCGATACTTGGGCAAAAAATAGATTGGAAACCCGTGGTCATCCACTACGCTAGTAAGACACTTGACGAGGCTCAGCGTAACTATACAGTTACTGAGAAAGCTGCTAGCCGTAGTATTTGCCCTGGAAAAATTTAGGTCATATCTTTTGGATTCCCATGTAATCATATACTTAGATCACAATATAGTAAGGCACCTCCTTTCGAAGAAGGATGTGAAACCTCGACTAATCTGCTGGATCTTGTTGTTGCAAGGATTTGACCTTGAGATTCATGATAAAGTCAGAAAGTAGAACGTGGTAGTTGACCACTTATCCTGCCTTCCTTCTGATTGTATCAACCCTTCCGAACCCATCACAAACATTTTCCCGGTAAGCACCTCCTGACTATTGGTACAGGACTTCCTTGGTTTGCTAATTTAGTGAACTACTTGGCATCACATCAGATCCTATCCAATTGGCCGAAGGCCAAGAAAGACAAATTGCTTTCTGATGCCAAGTACTACATTTGGGAAGATCCATACCTCTTCTACATTGGTGCTGATCAAATCATCGGACGGTGCATCCTGGAAGCGGAAATTCAAAATATTCTATCCTTCTGCCATGACCAGGCCTGCGGTGGACATTTTTCCAGACTCGCTCTGATGTTGCCCGGAGGAAGGTGGTGAGGAGTGGGACGAAGGAGGATGGAGTCGGAGGACGGAGGATGGGGCAGGATGGCGTCACAGTGAGGTTCTTCTTCCCGAAGGGTGGTGAGAGGACGACCACGGGATGCTCCATGAATGGGGATGAGGGGAGGGAAAACT
This sequence comes from Thalassia testudinum, assembly GCA_037157565.1. NCBI lineage: Eukaryota > Viridiplantae > Streptophyta > Magnoliopsida > Alismatales > Hydrocharitaceae > Thalassia > Thalassia testudinum. Next base: position 29,713,264 of record JAZHRO010000073.1, read on the forward strand.
ATTTGGTTTTACTCTAGAGGAGCATCCCGGGCTTGGGACAAGCTCTCTCTAGAGCCTTGGAGGTGGTGAGAGCAAGAAAGGAAGAGATGATTTGGAATGGTGGTGGGTAGGTCCTTTTATAGTGGAGGAACAAATTCGCATTTGGGTCATTACTGACATCCATAAACGTCGTTGCAGCTGTCGCTGAAGATCTACCCTTCATATCCTCTTGCTGGCATACGTAGACCATTAGTGATAGCTACAAGCATCACTAAAGGCACACATTGCTAAAGATCGGCTCTGCAGGTGCATGCATCACATGCCCATGCTCCTTGCGCCTTGCGTGTGCATGCGCTGGCATGCGCTGCTCTGCTGCTATGCGTGTGGACTGTGAGCGGTTACAGCTGTGCGCGGTGCATTGCGTGGGGCTGCGGCTGTGAGCGTGCACGACTGCTACTGGCCGGCGTTGGGATACCTAGATGGCGCAATGTGGTGCCACCTGGGCCTTCCATTCTTCTTTCTTTTGTAGAGGGTGCCACGGTGCTCAGATAGAGATGATTCCTGCGTTGCTAGACTGCGATCGTCGCTCCAGATCCATCCGTACAGTCAAATTTTCCATCTGAAACCATATGGGTGTCGCATTGCCCCCTGGCTGTTGATCTTCCTCGGACTTCGTACGATGCTACGGTTCTCCGATCTAGACGATTTCAGAGGCGTTAGACTCCGATTGTCGTCTTAATCAGATCCTTACGGTCCGATCATCCATCCGAAGCCTTGAAATAAGTCTTCTTCTCTCCTGACCATAAAAAGGACCTAATTAACCTAAAATATATACAACTACTCTAAATACGAAATGATGCATGTTATGCAATATTTATAACATGAAATGCAAATCTAAGCCTAGGAACATGAATGAATAGTCATTTTAGCCTAAATGGATGTGTCTATATCAGCGTTGCATATCATGATATAAATATTGTATAAACATCCATGGCATTGCATCTAGGATAGTTGTATATTATGTACATTAATTCCATCATTTTACATGGCCAGGAGGTAGTGAGACATCTTTACAGGCCTCGGATGAAGAATCCAACTGTACGGATGATTCAGAGCAACGATCGCAATCCGTCAACATGGGAATCGCCCAGATCTGAGCTCTATAGCACCGTTTGCATGAAGAAGAAGATGGACGGCCCAAATGGCACCACGTGGTGCCATCCAGGCCACCCCACCTGAGCCAAGGAGCCTCCAAGCCCACCGCAAGATCAGATCCCAGCTGTTAGATCTTAATCCAATGCTGAGCAGCCGCCCTCACCGCATGGGCACAACTCTTCTTTGCATCACATCCGTAGGCGTGGCACAGCGATGGGGGGAAGCGTTCTCAAAGAGTAGGCGCGAGATTGAGCCGCAATTCGTCGCACCCCGCTATAGTGTCAAATGTAATAGTGCTGCCCGATCCAAATCGAGCGGTCGAGGTTCCCCACGCGTGATCCAACGTCGCCCACCAACGCGAAGGTGCACGCCAGATCACACGCATGCCATCAAAGGCGTGCATTTAAGTCGCCTGCGTGTAGTGCCAACCATTCGATCTCCTCAATCGCGCATGGCGTGCGATTCAGATCAACGCGCATGCGATCTGCGGGTGCGTCTCGACCGTGCAATGTAGCATCAAACTGCGGCCAATGCATGCGCTAGTGATTCAAAATTCAAGCGCTGGCAGGCACACACTCTCTTCTCGCGATCTCAGCTATCCACGCCTGATCCAGCAATTGAAGATTGATGTGCCTTTAACAGTTGAGAGCGTGAGTGTTGGGTGCAGGCTTTACAACTACAGAAGGGTAGGCCTTTAGTGACACTTATAGTTGTCACTAAATGGCCTACGTAGTGCATGCGCCAGCCCAAGCAATGAAGAGGTGTGGATCTTTAGTGATGGCTCGAGTGGCCTTTAGTGACGATTATAGCTGTCACTGAATGCCTGTGCGCGACACTCTCTCCTTCCTTCCACTATATAAACACCCTTACACCCCCCATTCCTCTTCATCTCTACCTACTCTACTCCCACCTACTCCCAAGCTCTAGCAAGCCTACCAACACTCCATTAGAGCTTGTTCTCAAGCTCCCAAGGCTCCTATTTTGTAGCAAACCTCTGCCTCACCAAATATTTGTCCATCTTCCCATCCCCATTCATAGGTCACCTTGGAGCTATCCTCCCACCTCCATTCCGATAGTAGATCATCTCCATCTTCTCACCTCCATTCTGGAGCCATGCCGAAGCTTTCCTCTACCCGACGTCCTCCTGCATCTCACCTCCATCATCCCGCTCCTTACCTCCTTCGTTCGAGCTTCTGCCAGGCATTGTCGTCTCGCCAAATAGCCGATTTGGAAGATTTCCACTAACCCCCCTCTCTTTCTATGGTTTCATAGTTGAGTGTAATAGACATTGAAGTGATATCTATACCATATTTGTTCCAATTCTATTTTGTAATTCATTTGTTTGTCTTCTTCGTACAAAAATACAAAAAAAGATAACAAAACCCTAAAATACCAAAAAGAAACAAATCGAAGCATGGTTTTCAATTCAAGTAAATGCCGCCTCCCTAAGTTCGACCTGGGATTCCCTTGGAGTTTCGATATAAATTTTATCTGATCACGAGTTTTGCAACTACAACGACGGGTTACCTGTAACCCTGATTTCTAACTCGCAAAACACGTGCGATCATTTTGGCGCCGTTGCTAAGGAGGCAACGGAATTTACTTTATTGTTTGTTGCGCTTCTTTACATTTACATAGCACTAAGCCCACTTGTCTTTGATCTTCTTTCTTGCAGGTACCCTAGCATGGAGATCCAAGTGCGGTAGACCGGAGTAAAGTGTGGGTAGAGTACTCTGTAAGTGTCCCCCACATTCCCCCCCACTAGTTCATTTTGCCACACTCATAACCAAGACCTAATCTACTTAGGTGTTCGCATAAACCCTAGGATATAATTGTTTGTCTTGTTTGCCACCTTCATCCACCTCACCTCCGCATTTAAAAAAAAAAAAGAGATACTTTCTGTGGGACGAATCAATATATACACTCTATACACCCACATTTGAGGCACATAATCAGAATTGATTTTCATCTACTCAACCGGGCTTCCAACCTGTGGACCCGGTACACGAATTCAACACATAAAAGAGTAGAAATCATATTAGGTTAATCACCTTTTTGTGTGCCTTAATCGGTGGTGCATTTGAGCTGATTGATTGAATTGTTTGGGCCGCACCACCTAATCTAAAAGAGGTTCATTTTCTAGCTACCCCATAGGATTCAATAATTAGGTCAAGCTAGGCACTCCATATTTTTCTTTATTTCCAAAGGAAAATACTTGAACACGTGCTTTCAAAAACAAACTTGCTTTGCCTCACAAAATTTAGTTGAAAACACATAATATTTGAATCCTAAAAGCTATTAAGCAAGATTCAAGCCCTAAAACTCACCTCATCATTAATAATCTTGCTTGAAAACCTCTTGGTAGTGCACATTCACACATTCTCAAACAAATCATTAAGGGCATAACCCATTAAGGGCTCATCACATTCCAGAGCACCAATTTCCCAAGCCTAAATAAAATCAATTAGATGTTGGCCCTAAGGATTCATTCGCTCATCGGGATCCAGATTGAGATTATTCACGATTAACCTACTTATACTAGTCAATCTGATGTCTAGCTAGGGGAGTAACGTCAAATGACTGCAGCTAGGTGGTACACTAGGAATCGGAGGCGCAAGCCAAAGGAAGAACCTTCTCCCCAGTCTCTCCTTCTAACTGGTCGAATTGCCTGGACATAAGTAGAGTAAATCGTCCATAATCTTAGGATAGATTCTGAGAGTCAGTAGACCTTAGGCTACCCCATCTAAGGACAAGCTTGTATTCCTGTGCTGCAGGGTTCCCTCTTTCCCCCATCCTTTCGACTTCCTTCCAATGTATGCTTGGGAGGAGGTCATTGAACCCTAGATTGGAAGGACCTTTAGACCATTCTAGGAGGTAGAGCAACAACCACCACCCCGCCCCCAAACCAGCAAGAGCTGATTCAGAGGCAGTTAGAAGAATTGCAGCAGATGCAGCAATGGTTCCAATGTATGCATGGTCAGGGCACTCGACCCTTGAAGGACTTCTACGATCCTTCAAACTATGGGGAACGTTCTAGAGTCATGATTCCCATTAAAGACATAGAAATCAAGCCCTAAGTCTTAAGTTTGATTAAGCATTTCCATGGGTTTGGCTCGGAGGACTCATTCCAGCACCTGGAGGATCTGACCACTTTGGTTCAGACCACCAGAGCAAGGAATGTGAACGAAGAGGAAATGATCATGAAGCTTTTCCCCCACTCTCTCAGGGATAAGGCCACACGTTGGTACTAGACTATAGGAAGGCCGATTGAAACTTGGGCAACTCTTAAGTCATCTTTCTTGAAGAAATTCTTCCCTATCGGAAGGACCAATGCCTTGCAATGGGCGATTACCACATTCACCCAACGGCCGGGGGAACCGTTTCATGGTGCCTGGGAGCAATTCCAAGAACTTTTGAGGAAGTGTCCACACCACGAGGTGCCGAAATGGCAACTCATGCAGATTTTTCATCATGGGTTGGTTGAGCAACTCCATAATCACGTGGTCACCTCCTGTGGAGGCAATTTCCTCAACAGAGATGTAGATAGTGCATACGACCTGTTTGAGGAAATGAGCGAGAACTCAATTAATCATGCCTCCATGGATGCATTCAACCGGTCCCAACAACATAGGTCAAGTGCTAATGAGATCCAGGATTCTCATTCATTTGACATGGAATTAATTTGTAATAAACTAGATAAAATGGACTTGGCTACTAAGAAAATGGAAGAATGGATGTCTGGGAATTCAGGAAACACTTCTTTACCTACTCAATCCCAGAATTCGGGATTCCATTCCTCATGAGCTCCCACGGGGCAGGAATTTGTGAACCAACTTGATTTGGCTCAACCTATGGGCCAGGATTTCTCGGAACCTTATGGGTTACAAATGAGGGTCTTTGATTCCAATTTTTCTGATCCTTCCTTTTCTCCATCTTCATTTTATGAGGATGCATATGCAATGCAGTAGAATGTTAGGTTCAACTTGTATTCCAACACTTATAACTTGGGATGGAGGAACCACCCTAACTTCTCCTGGGAAAATCAGGGGCAACAGACCCAATCTCGACCCAACAACTATGCATATCAAAAACCTATGGGTCAGGGTCAAGTATACACCCAGTTGCCCCCGAGACCGATTACTCAGCCATCTTGGAATGCCCAATAATCCGTGGGGTAGGTTGATTTAAACCGGCAGATGGTGGAAATGCAAAGGTCCATTCTTCAGCTTATGCAACAAATGAAGACATCATTGGATAACTTGCAATCCAGGTTAATTGCTAACACCTGACAACCCAGATCTCTACCATCTCACCCTGTACCCAAGCTGTGCAATATGCAAAATCAGGGCAATAGTGCCCAAGGGTACGAGAATCAAAAGGAATCACATGCACATGCTCAGGTGGTTGAGTAGGGTCCCTCATCATCTTCTTGTTCTAGTTACATGACTAACCAGGGACCTCCAATCTTCACTAGCCCACCTCAAAACCCAAACCCATATGCCTCTACAAACGTTGTCACCTTGCGAAGTGGAAAGCAAACCTGGGGCCCTAAATTGCCCTCTAGATGCCAAAATCCTGGGGAGCTTGAGAGAGAAGAGGAGGAGATTGAAAATGACAATAAGGCCCAGGGACTGGAAATTGAAATTTCCTCCCATATCCCATTCCCTGAGGCCCTATTGAAAACCAAGAAGAAGAAAACCCTAGATAACAATGAGGAGGTTCTGGATTTATTCAAGAGTGTAGAGATCAATATTCTGCTCCTCGATGCTATTAAGCACATCCTAGCTTACGCTAAATTTTTGAAAGAACTATGTACCCAAAAGCGTAAACTGAGAGAACCCACTCCGAGGAAGGCGATTCTCTCTGAGTAGGAAAGTTCTGTGATCCTGCATCACCTTCCTCAAAATAAGAAAGATCCAGGAGCCCCCTTGATCTCATGCATTATTGGGGAATACACTTTTGATAGGGCACTATTGGATCTAAGTGCATCCATCAACTTAATCCCGACTTCTCTCTATGAGAGGTTTGGGTTAGGTGAACTCAGGCCAACCTCAATGATGAGAGCCTCATCATGAGCCATAACTAGCTCATTTTGACCTAATAAAGAGAATAAAAGCTCCTACATGACTTAGAAGAGGGCCAAATTGGAGGAATAAGTGTTTTGAGAAGAAAACATGAAATAAAGGTTAAAACTGTAATTTTACCATTGCAGTACATAAACTGAATTTTTCAGAGACAAAACATAGGTCAAATGGTCTAAATGAGATAAAAAGTGGGTTGATTCAATTAGAAATGGGTTCACGTGCAATCCAGGAATTAAATGACATCTGGTAACCCTAAAATAGACTCACTTAATTCAACAAGGTTATAGTCTAGATAAAAATCAAGTAAATCCTCTAAAAGTCATGGAAAAATATCCCCTAGGGTTTAGAACATTCAATTTGGCCTTTGGGACCTAGTTTGACCTAGATTACGGTCCTAGCTCATCAATTGACCTAATTTGGGTTTTTACGCAAAATGTCTAGTAAAACGTGGTCAAACCTAAAATCCAACTTCACCATTGGATTCTTTAGGTCAAAATTAGGTTTGTACCAAAATTTGGACATAAGGGGAGGTCATCTTGACCTACTTTGCAATTTAGTACACCCAATCACATTTTGGTCCCTATCTTTTGAAAACCATCACATAAACCCCCCTATCTTCCTCGCCAATCTTACAATCAGGTCCCTCCACCATTATTGGGGAGATAATCCTTCTCCGGAGAGGAAGGCAGAGGGGATACTCTCTGATCCCTCAGAGATCTCCCAGAATTGGAAGGGAGATTCTCTGAGGAATCCCCTTCCATCTGAGCCCGATCACAACCCCTAATTTGCACCCAATCTCTCGTGCGAACGCATGAGAGATTTGGGTATCTAACTACCTTCCATCTCCGGTGAGACGTCGGTGGCAGAAGGCGTGCCCTCCACGCACCAGAAGCACGGCCAGCACCTATAAATTAAACCCTAACTCCGGTCGTATCTCCTCAGCTTGACTTGGCGGGGATTCCACCTCAAATTCCACTTCTTATTCTCTTGCCAAGGGGTCCAGTGAGCTCCGGTGAGCCCCCCTCCTCTTCCTCGTCGCTCTTCCACAAAACCAGTGGCAGAGCCATTCTCCTCATCCTCCTCCGTGTCGCGCAACACCCGCGCGAGCTGCCCAAGCCCTGTCATCGCCGCCGTCTTCCCCCACAGGACATCTTCTTCTCCGACGACAGCAGGTACTGCTGGCCGTCTCCTCGTCCCTTTAGTTAGGTTAAAACTATTCTTCTCTATCCCCTCTTTCATCTCCCTCATTTTATTTCATCAAACATCCCTCGATCGTCGCTGTTCACCACCACCTTCCTCATCTCCGGCCACCCTCCGACGAGACGCTCCCTTCGCTCCGCAGCCCCACACGTCTCGCTGACCATCGCATAACCTCCGCCTCACCTCTCTGAATAACCTCCGCCTAGCCACAGTCCGTCTACGCCTCCACAACAGTCCCCCGAACACACCCATCCATCCGACCACAGAGTGACCTAGGCACGCACGCTTAGGCCGCCCTACGGCTTGCCACCTAGCGCTTCATCTTCGCTATGACACAGTGAGGTCCCTCGGTGATCTGATTAAGCCATGAGGCTCTTTTCGTGTCTGACAGGTTTCATGCCCCAGCCGCCATTAGCGGTGACTCAATGAAGCTTCTTTCTTGCTCCAGGTTGCAATTTGTCAGGGCTCCAGGTCCAACTAGCTTGGGGAAGTATTGCGAAGACTTCTGTTCTAGCAAGAGATGCTGCAAAGTCTACAGTAGTGGTAATTGAAGCACGGACTCTTGCGGGTGCACGTGAAATAGAGGTGGAACATTAGTCCCACATCGTTAAGTCACAAAGCGCTGGAGTGATTTATATTGTTTTTGTGATATGAGCTCGTTGCCTCCGAATGCACATGGGGTGAGGTCCCTCACCTATTCTCACCACCTCGTCCGTGATTTCACCACATGAATATGGCGACCCGACTCGACACTTCCCTGAGCTGTCCTCGCGCACCACCCTCACGTCGGTGCACCTGGACCTGGGCGCGCGATCCGACCCGTTTACCCAGCTCTGGGAGAGCATGCTGAAGAGTGGTTTACACAGAGAGAGAGAGATGCGGTTTTGCTTTGCTTTGGTTTGTGTAGGGAAGGAAGGAAGAAGGAAGAAGTGAAGCCAACACTTAGCTGCTAAGGAGAAGAAGCAGAAGGAAGGAAGCCTTTACAGAGGAAAAAGAGAAGGAAAGGAAGAGGCAAAGGAAAAAGAGAAGAGGAATTGAAGAAGAAAGAAGAAATAGATGAACTGAAGGCAAAGGAAAATACAACCAAGGAAGGAAGCAAGGAACCAGAGCCAAGGAAGAAGAAGAAGACCCGCAGAGAGAGAAACTACAGAGAAAAGAAGACAAAAGAAAATAGAAAGAAAGAAGCAAGGCACTGTAGAGAAGAAAGAAGAAGCACAAAAGAAGAAAGGAAGAAAATTAGAAGAAGAAGAACAAAAGAGGAGAAGACATCCTTTAAGACGTCTGATTCTATGATCAAATGTCTCTTTTTGCCATAATTACTTTTCAAACTCATGCATTTATATTTGAATTAAGTTTTGAGTAATTAAAGTGTTCAATTACATTCTTGAGATTAGTAATAAATTCCAATTGCTCCCTGTGTTCGACCTCGGATACTTAGGTTTTCAAGTAATAAACTTTTATTTGTTGACAATGCTTGATCACCTATACTACGACGTAACTAACTGTTAAAACACAATCGAGTACATGTCAACACATAGTAACGCTACAATTAATGAACCGATCGATCACCACACCGAGAGGCGTTATTGAGGATGTAAGTGTCAAGGTCAAGGATTTCTATTTTCCTATAGATTTCTTCGTCCTTGACATGGATGTACCTAATGATTTAAGGAACACGCCCATCATTCTGGGGCGTCCATTCCTAGCTACTGCCAAGGCCAACATAAACTGTGAAAGCGGTAGTATGGACATCACCTTTGGGGATAAGAAATTAACTCTAGATATTTTTAAGGCGATAAGAGGATTTGAGGATTGTGGATACATTGAGGAGCTCGAGGATCAGGATCTTGAGACTTGTATGATAATTAGTGCACTCGAGGACTCCACCAGCTTTAGTGAACCCAACCCACAACCCTCCATTGTAGACCTGCCACATTTTGAAGTGGTTGTTGATTTCTTTCATTCCCAGCCTCTTCCACTACATCGTCCTGATGAATCTTCATTAGCATCCTCCCTACCTTCTATTCTAAACTCACCCCAACTGGAATTAAAACCATTGCCCAAAAATTTGAAATATGAGTTCTTAGGACCTGTGAACACGCTCCCTGTGATTATTAGTGCTGATTTGACTAAGGAGCAAGAATGGAGGATAATTAAGGTCCTTAAGAACAACAAGGAGGCAATTGGTTGGACCATTTACGACCTTAGGGGGATTGAACCATCTTATTGTAATCACCGTATTTTCATGGAAGATGGATCCTGCCCTTCTCGCTAAATGCAAAGGAGACTAAACCCGAATATGTGAGAAGTGGTCAAGAACGAGATAATCAAGTGGCTCGATGCTAGGATTATTTACCAAATCTTGGATAGTCCGTGGGTTAGCCCCGTTCAGATTGTACCCAAGAAGGCGGGAATAACCATTACGACTAATGAGAAAGGCGAAACCTTCACCACTCATTCAGCTTCTGCTTGGAGAGTTTGTATTGACTATAGGAAGCTGAACACAACCACTAAAAAGGATCACTTTCCCTTGCCATTCATCGATCAAATCCTCGAAATGTTAGCTGGACAAAAATATTTTTGCTTCCTAGATGGTTATTCGGGATATAACCAAGTCCCTATCCATCCCGAAGACTGAGAAAAGACAAGTTTCACATGTCCCTATGGAACCTTTGCATTCCGTAGAATGCCATTCGAGCTTTGCAATGCACTTGCGACTTTTCAAAGGTGCATGCTGTCCATCTTTTCTGACATGGTGGGAGATTGTCTTGAGGTGTTCATGGATGATTTCTCCATTTTCGGAGATTCTTTTGGGTCTTTCCTGGCAAACTTGGAATTGATCCTCCAAAGATGCAACAAAACACGACTGGTCCTTAGCTGGGAAAAGAGCCACTTTATGACTCAAGAAGGCATTGTCCTGGGTCATGTGGTCTCTAGTAAGGGTATTGAAGTTGATAGAGCTAAGGTGGATGCTATCTCTAGACTTCCTCCACCCACATCTGTAAAATAGATCCGCTCTTTTCTTGGGCATGTGGGTTTTTACAAAAGATTCATTAAGGATTTCTCGAAGGTTGCTCGGCCCTTGAGTAACCTTCTGGCCAAAGACACACCGTCAAGTTTGAGGAATCATGTTGTAAGGCATTTGATTTATTGAAAACATCAGGCACTTGTGCCCCGATGTTGCAACCACCAGTCTGGATAGCCCCATTTGAGATTATGGCTAACGCATCTGATTATGCCGCCGGGGCTATCTTGGGTCAAAAGATTGAGAAAAAGCCCTCTGTGATTTACTACGCTAGCAAGACTCTGGATGAGGCCTAGAGGAATTACATCATTACTAAAAGGAATTGCTAGCTGTAGTTTCCGCTTTAGAAAAATTTAGGGCTTATCTGTTAGGTTCTCGTGTCATCATCTGTACTGACCACTCAGCCTTGAAGCATCTCTTGGCCAAAAAGGATGCGAAACCCCAGCTTATTTGCTGGATTCTACTACTTCAGGAGTTTGATCTTGAAATCCAGGATAAAGCTGAGGCACAAAATGTAGTGGCGGATCACCTCTCGAGAATCCTAATTGATTCTCCTCATTCAGATGTCCCGATCTCTGATACTTTTCCAGATGAGACTATCCTCACAATGTCGGGTATCTGAACCCATTGGTTTATGGATATTGTCAATTATTTGGCCGTTGGTCAAATCTCCCAGGATTGGACCAAACAACAACGAGATAGACTTGTGTCTAAGGTCAAATATTTTTTTTGAGACAATCCCGAGCTGTACCGCATCAGTGCAGACCAGATTATTTGTTGATGCATCCCAGAAATCAAGTTCCATAGCATACTTGAGTTCTACCACACATCTGCGTATGGTGGACACTTTTCCAGGAAACGGATGGCCATAAAAATTTTGCAATCCGAATTCTATTGGCCATCATTATTTAAGGATGCCCAGGAATTCTCAAAGTCATGCACCCGATGCTAGACACTCGAGAACATGGCCAAGAGAGATATGATGCCCCTGAACCCAATTATTCCTATCAAAATTTTTGACATTTGGGGCATCGACTTTATGGGACCCTTCCCTCCTTCATTTGGTTACTAGTATATTCTGGTCACTATTGATTACACGTCCAAGTGGATTGAGGCAATTCCCACCCAGACCAATGACCACATGGTGGTCATTGATTTTCTGAAGAGAAATATCTTCAGTCGGTTCGAGGTTCCTAGGGCAATTATCAGTGATGGTGGCACACATTTCACTCATGCCCAGTTTCAAAATCTATTAGGAAAATACGGGATGAATCATCGGATTTCCACACCTTACCACCCTCAGATGAACGGACAGGCCAAGGTCTCCAATCGGGAGATCAAGAACATTTTGCAGAAAATCATTAGGCCAGATAGGAAGGATTGGACCCAAAAGCTAGATGATGCCCTTTGGGCCTACCGTACGGTGTACAAAACGCCTATCTGTATGTCTCCGTTCCATCTGGTGTTTGGTAAGGTGTGTCACTTACTCATAGAACTTGAACACCGGGCATTTTGGGCCATCAAGAAATGTAATGTGGACCTCGAGTTGGCCAGGAAAACCAGGAAACTCCAACTATCTGAGTTGGAGGAGCTTCTAAATGATCCTTATGAAAATGCCAGAATCTATAAGGCAAGGACTAAAGCTCTCCATGACCAAATGATTTCATGTAAGAGCTTTGAGCCGAACTAGAAGGTCTGGCTTTTCGATTCTCGATTGAAGCTTTTCCTCGGTAAACTCAGGTCTAAGTGGGACGGCCCATTCGTTATTGAGAGGATTTTCCCTAATGGGGCCATCGAAATCTCTAACCCAAAGATGGGTAATATTTTAACGATCAATGGATAGCATCCCAAACCCTTTGTTGACCATGTGCTCCTTGAACCCATCTCGAACAAGGTTGCTCCTACCTTGCCTTAACCACCTTGGGCCGATCATCTCCCAGTTGAAGGCACTAAACTCAGCACATGTAAAGATGTTCCAAGTTGACCAGAGTCTCATGGAAATCAGGTGCTATTCTTCCACTTCTACTCTTTTGCATGCTTTCATTTTGAATAATGAGGACATTGAATTAGATAAGCATGAGGGGGTGGAAATATCTTATAATTGTTTTGTCAGTTGTAACAGTAATTTCCTACTTTTATTCTATTAAAAAACAAAAGAATTAGGAGATGAGAACTTAGGCATTAAGAGTTGCAAACTTTAGAAATTGATACTTTGAGACCTGAACACTTAGACTCTTCAGGTCTTCGAGCTTAATTAGCCCGGGTGTCCACTCAAATGTGGACTTAGTCTCGAGTCCTCGCCAATTAAAATTCACTTTTAATTTGGCTAATTATTTGGGATGATAAGTATGCGACTTATCAACCCACCCTCTGATTTGGGGGGACTTTAAGCCTAAGCATCTACACACATTTTTTGCACTGACTCACTTTTCGACGGTTTCTTTAGAAATTAGGTAGCTAATGAACTATCTAGGGTGGTATGGCTAGCAAGTTGTCGATGGTAACAGCTCATTGGCCAGTTGTCCAAAGCCTAGTCATAAGACCATTTTCATTGTATTGCCCTTAGGTAAATCTTAGATCAAGGAAACCATCTACTTAAAAAATAAATAAAAAGAAAAATAAAAAAATAGAAAAAGGAGAAAAAAATAAAAAATAAATAAAACCACACTTCACCGCATGAGTATGGCTGACAAGTTGTCAGTGGTAACAGCTCATTGATCGGTTGTCCAGAACCAAGCTCACAAAAAATGCACAATAACTCCCAAAACACTTAGGGAAGAAGTGGGGAAGTAGAATAAATCAGGGAGATATACACTGGGTTCGCCCTTGTGTTGATCCCAAAAATAAAAGTAGGGAGAAAGCTACCGATCAAAAAGACAAACCTCTAGGCAAAGTCACCTAGGGTAGTAGAAACTCGAAGTCTGTTTTAACGGTCGTCTAGTGAGTCTTTCATTATTTTCACAAGATGCTTTGCACTTAGATTCCTTTTCGAGTCTTGGGCGGGTCGGGTAGCCTTAAAAAGTTATCCCGAAACTCTCAAACTCCAAACGTACAAAAAAAATTAGAAAAGAAGAAAAATAAAAAAATGTATTTTCCCTTTTCAAATAAGGTGAGGGCTTGGACAGTCTGCATTCTGGTAGGCACCTAGGCACTGTTGAGTTTTTGTAATTAGGTCTTGAGGTTGAGATTTTCTAAAGCAATCAACAAATTTTGCCTAAATACTCGAATCCTGATTCTACTTTTATACATAGCATTTAGGTTCATTTTTGCTTGGGACGAGCAAAAAGTAAGCATGGGGGTATGAGAAGCACATATAAATTCATCATAAAATTCTTATTTATAATAGTTCCTAGGCATAACATTGCATATCATGATATAAATATTGCATAAGCATCCACTGCATTGCATCTAGGATAGTTCTATATTATGTACATTAAGTCCATCATTTTACATCGCCATGAGGCAATGTGACATCTTTACGGGCCTCTGATGAAGAATCCGACCGTACGGATGGATTTAGAGCAACGATCACAGTCCGTCAACGCGGGAATCGCCCAGCTTTGAGCTCTATAGCACCTTTCGTAAGAAGAAGAAGATGGACGACCCAGATGGCGCCACGTGGCACCATCCAGGCCACCCCACCTGAGCCAAGGAGACTCCAAGCCAGCCGTAAGATCAAATCCCAGCCGTTGGATCTCAATCCAACGGCTAAGCAGCTGCCCTCACCGCGTGGGCACAACTCTTCCTTGCATCACATCCGCAGGCGTGGCGTAGTAGGGGGAAGCATTCTCAAAGAGCAGCCCCGAGATTGAGCTGCAATTCATCGCGCTTTGCTACAGTGTCAGATGCAATAGCGCCACCCAATAGCAATCGAGCGGTCGAGGTTCCCCACGCATGATCCAACGTTGCCCGCCGACATGAAGGCGCACGCCATATCACATGCATGCCATCTGAGGCATGCATTTAAGTCGCCTGCGTGTAATGCCAGCCATCCGATCTCTTCAATCACGCGAGGCGCACAATTCAAATCAATGCGCACGCGATCTACTGGCACGTCTCGATGTACAATGCAGCATCCAACAACGGCCAGCGCACACGCCAGCGATTTAAAATTCAAATGCTGGTAGGTGCGCACTCTCCTCTCACAATCTCAACTGTTTGCACCTGATCCAATGGTTGAAGATTACCGCACCTTTAACAGCTATGAGTGTGAGTGCTAGGAGCGAGCTTTACAACGACTGAAGAGTGGGCCTTTAGTAACACTTAGCTGTCACTAAATGGCCTGCGTAGTGCGTACTCCAACCAAAGCAATGAAGAGGCACGGATCTTCAGCGATAGCTCAAGCGGCCTTTAGTGATGTTTATAGCTATCCTTGAATGCCTTTGCGCGGGACTCTCTCCTTCCTTCCACTATATAAACACCCCTACACCCCCCATTCCTCTTCATCTCTGCCTACTCTACTCCTACCTACTCGCAAGCCCTAGCAAACCTACCAACGCTCCATTAGATCTTGTTCTCAAGCTCCTAAGTCTCTTATTAGTGTAGCAAACCTCTACCTCACCAAATATTCATCCATCTTCCCATCCCCATTCATAGGTCACCTTGGAGCTATCCTCCCATCACCATTCCAATAGTAAATCATCTCCATCTTCTCACCTTCATTATGGAGCCACGCCAAAGCTTTCTTCTACTCGATGTCCTCCTTCATCTCACCTCCGTTGTCCCGCTCCTCACTCCTTCATCCGAGCTTCTACCAGGCACTGTTGTCTCGCCGAACAGCCAATTCAGGAGATTTCCTCTCACCCCCTCTCTTTCTATGCTTTCATAGTTGATTGTAATAGATATTGAAGTGATATCTATACCATATTTGTTCCATATCTATTTTGTGATTCATTTGTTTGTCTTCTTCGTACAAAAATACAAAAAAAACCCTAAATAGCAGAAAGAAACAAATCGAAGTGCAGTTTTCAATTAAAGTAAACGTCACCTCCCTGTGTTCGACCCGGGACTCCCTTGGAGTTTTGATATAAATTTTATCTGATCACGAGTTTTGCAACTACAATGATGGGTTACTTGTAACCCTGATTTCTAACTCACGAAACATGTGCAATCAATGCCTTTACAGCTGATTCTCGTATGCGAAATCTTCGACATCTAGGGGATTGATTTCATGGGACCCTTCCCTGTTTCGGATAGCTTCGAATACATTTTTCTCGCTGTTGACTACGCATCGAAATGGATCGAAGTCATTTTGACCCGAACCAACAATCATAAGGTGGTAATCAAATTCATTCATCAGAACATCTTTTCTCAATTCGGGATTCCACGTGCCATTATCTCCGATGGATTGACCCATTTCACGAATGCTCAGTTTAGATCACTGATGACCAAATATGGGGTGTCGCACCGAATCTCTACTCCTTATCACCCCCAAACCAACAGTCTAGCTGAGCTATCAAATCGGGAGATCAAGAAAATCCTTTAGGTCACTGTCCACCCTGACAGGAAAGATTGGTCGTCCCGACTTTTGGAAGCCTTGTGGGCCTATAGGACCACCCACAAAACCCAATTGGGCATGTCTCCTTTCAGATTGGTGTATGGGAAGGCATGCCACCTCCCCGTTGAGTTGGAGCACAAAGCTTATTAGGCTATACGGAAGTGTAATCTAGATCTTTCTAAGGCAGAAACCCATAGAAAGCTTCAAATGAGCGAGATCGATGAATTACGCAATGATGCGTATGAGAACTCGTGACTTTACAAAGAGTGGGTTAAGGCCTTTCACAACATGCACATATCCAGAAAGATCTTTCACCCTAGTCAGAAAGTCCTATTCTTTGATGACAAACTCAAATTGTTTCCAGGAAAACTCAGATCAAAATGGATTAAACCATATCTTATCAGGAGAATCTTTGGAAATGGAGCCGTTGAAATCAGTCAACCCAACCTTGATTCAGAACCCTTTGTCGTGAACAGTCAGTGACTTAAGTCATTCATTGAACTCATCGATACGAACATGGCTGAGGTATCTGTTGATCTCCATTCTCCCTGAGCTTATTGCGCCCGGCTAATGGCGTAAAACTTAGCACTTAACGGGAGGCAACTCGTCATTTTGAAAAAACTCGAAACCCTTCTTGACACATCTTTTGCTAAATTCATATTGCACTTTAGGGTTTGTCCATTAGAACAGCCAACTCCACCTCTAGTACCCGTACCTGAGCTTGAAATCATCCACAATAGTCACCCCGACCCATCCACCCACCCAAAACCTGTTCTAATGTACAATCTAAGCTAAACTTGAACCTACCTAATTTACAATGAGGACATTGCAAATCAAAGGTATTGGGGAGTATTAAAGTGCAAAATGCTGTAAGAATCACTTCACAAGAAAGGGTTTCATCAGAAAAAGCACATATTCCAAAAATAAAAAAAATAAATAAATAATTGAAAAAGAACAAAAATAGAAGGGAGGAAATTTTGAGTGAATTGGTTGCATATCATTTTTGAGAAAAAAAGGGGAGGAGATATAAATGTCAAAAAGGAGCACAATTTGAAAAGAAAATGAGATAGCCATTAGTAAAAGATTAAGGAATTGACTTAGTTTTAGACCAAATAAAAAAGAAAGAAAATGAAAGATAAAAAGTCCTAAGAAACAAAAGGAGATTAGTATGAACGCTGATCTTAGACCTCTTGGGCTATGATTCTAGGCTTAAAAATTCAAGTATTCGTTAAGATCTGAACAGTCCTCAAGAGGTTGGGGAAAATGCGAAGCTTAAGTATTAGGTCTAAGGCTTAGAGATTATTCGACCTCAATAACTGGCCTCCGATTTGCAAGACTCGGTAACCTAAACACCCTAATCCAGACACAGTCTAGTTCAGTGCACTTAATTATCAAAATCACACAAAGACATTAAATATATTCCGAAAAAGTTACCTAGATTAAGAGCAGCTGATCAACACAAGTTGATTTAGATGAGTTCCCAGCGCTGAAAGGTGGGAAATTCCCCTCGAAGATGTGCAATAACATATCATCTCCTCGGTACTTGTCTCCTAGGATATCTAAATATCCTACCAGGGGCATGTAAGCACCTTGTGCTTGTTCAGATGCCATGGGCGGCATTATCACGAAATGTCGATTGCCAGGGTCTGGATTTAGCT
Source organism: Thalassia testudinum (assembly GCA_037157565.1). Lineage (NCBI taxonomy): Eukaryota > Viridiplantae > Streptophyta > Magnoliopsida > Alismatales > Hydrocharitaceae > Thalassia > Thalassia testudinum. The sequence goes on from JAZHRO010000073.1 coordinate 29,730,862, forward strand.
ACAAAACACCATGGGTGGGATTATCTCAAAATCTTGAATGCTAGGATTTTGGGGGTTGCTATGGGTGATGCTATCTCGAAGCATCGATTGCTAGGGACCCTACGAGGATTGATGGTGGGAACTAAAAATCTGATATAGATCGTGTTGTAAAGCTAATCCGAAGCTAGAAATAAAAAGAAAAGAGAGAAAACTCTCCAAAAATAAAGAAAAAAAATCCTTTGTCTCTCTCTTACAAAAGCACACTACAAACTGAACCTAGGATAAAACATATTACAAGCACGGATGCTTTAACCATAGAGTTCAATGAACCTTAAGTTAATTCCTGGGGGCTTTAGAAACCTTCACAGTGGACTGAGGCTAGAGCTTGTCAGGTCCGGATCTTGGTTGGTACTTGTGTACCTCTAGACCTACTATCAGCATTCTGACCTAATCTACAAAAGAAAGCACACATCAAAGTTTTGAGCATGAAAAGACATGTGGTCTAGAATTTGAGTTAAATTCCTTGAAATTTTGTTAAGAGACTAGCAAAAGTTAGGCATGGAGGTATGATGGGAACACCATCATGAGCCATAAACTAGCTCAATTTGATCTGATTAAGTCTTTAAATGTTCCTATATAGCCTTCAGAAGGTTATAATTCATTGCATAGTCATTCTGAGAGAAAGGTAAGAAACCAGGGTTAAAACTATAATTTTACCATCATATCATGAATGCAGTACAACCACGGGTTTTCTCAAAGGTTAATTAAGGGTCAAATGGTCCTAAAAGGCTAACAAGTGGGTTAGAACAAACAGAAAAGGATTTTCACGTGTTTTGAGAATTAGATGACTTTTGAAACCTTAAAAATAGACCAGCTTAATTAACTGAGGTTCTGGTTAGAATAAAATTCACCTAAACACTCTAAAATTCATACAAAAATATTCTCTAGGGTTTGGTACATTCAAATTGACCATCAGAACCCATCTTGACCCAAAATAGAATCTGAGACAGACATTTGCCTAATTTGGGTTTTTGCATAAATTGCCTAGTTAAACGTGGTCAAAACCAAAATACAACTTCACCATTAGATTCCTTAGGTCCAAATTAGGTTTTTTCCAAAATTTGGGCCTAATCTGAGATTGTCTTGACCTAGTTTGCAACTTGGTCTTGTCAGATCACACATATGCCCTTAACTTTCAAAACCCTTACAAAAAGGCCCCTAACTTTGTCATCATTTTCACATATAGGTCCATACTGCCATGAATCCTATTCCTACAAACTCCAGCAACCTGAAATTGGCAAGTTCTCCTTGATTCCTTGACGAATCCCTCTCAGATTTGAAAGCGAAGTTCGTCAAGGAATTCCCTTCCTTTTGAGCCAATTCCCACACCCCAAAACCTTCCCTAATCTCTCATGCGAACGCATGAGAGATTTGGGTGTCCTAGAAAACTCCTATTCTGATGAGCATTCCTAGCTTGGAAGCTTGGCTTCCAAGCACAAATCGACCTACTAAGCCCTATATAAGAATGCCTAGATCAGCCTGAACTTCCCAAGCTTGATTTCAACCGGATCTACCCTAAATTCTTCCCTCCTAATCTGGTCGTAAGGCTCCTTTAGCTCCGACGATTCCCCCTGACCTCCCCCATCATCCGTCTGCAATACCAATAGCGGATTCATCTTCCTCCACGTCGTGCCATACCAGCGGGCATCTTTCCCTCTGTCTTCCTTGCCGTTTCCTTCTCACTGGAGTCACCTTCATCTCCGACATTAGCCATACCGCAATCGGCATCGCTTCTGCCCCCCCTCTTCATTCGCCAATCACCTAGATAAGTTCCCTAGATCCTCTGCTTCCTTTACATGCCAACTGCACTTCATTTTGACTACAGTATCATACTGACCACCTTTACCTTCCTCCGCTCTGACCAAACTCCAACGAGGCTCCCCGCTCATCCCACTACTCTAAATGCCTCTCCAACCACCTTACGACCTTCGTCATGCCACCCTCTTCAAAACCCCCATCCTATTTCACTCTATTATGCCTCCAAACCATTTACCAAACAACCCACCTCCAAACCTTCATTTCTGCCTTCGCCAGTCTCCTACAACCACCTTCGCAGCTTGCCACTGCCACCTACACCCTCACCGCATCCCAGTGAAGCTCCTGAACCTATTTAACTTGGTCGCAAGGCCATATTCTTGTTTTCAGGTCTTCATTACCTTGACCGCCATTAGTGAAGCTTCGAGCGAAGCTCGAAGCTTGCTCCAGCACCTGCAGGCCCCAAACGAAGCCCCAGGCGCAGCAGAACCTATCCAAGAGTGCAACGAAGGAGCCAATTTGGCTCTTTGACTGAGTCTTTGATCGCAATCGCGCGAAGCTACAGTGCAGCACACACAAAAGAAGGGAGGTGGGATTAGTCCAACCTTGAAAGTTGACAAGCGCCTGCGCCTGCATAAATTGATTTTGTTGTGTAGGTTATTCTCTTCCTAGCCACGGGGTGAGGTCCCATACACTCCACGCACCTTGACCGTGACATTGCTCACACCGGTCTGGTGCATCTGATTACCCACCTCGCCAAGCACTCCTTGGCTGCTACCCACTACAGGTAGCTCGGGTCCCAGGTGCATGTGTACCCGATAACCCGACTATCCTGACATTGGCCCTAGGAGGGTGGATCCTAAAGAGAGAAGAAGAGAGCGTGGGGGCAAAGGGGGGGGTTTTGCTCTTAGGAATAACGACTGACACTTAGTCATTTAAGAGAACCTCCCCCTTGTGTGTGAAGAAGGAAGAAGAAGAGAGGAAGCTTAAGTAGCAGAGAGGCAAAGAAGAAAGAAAGAGTTCTAAAGAAGAAGGAAGGAGAAGAGAAGGAGAGCAGCTGAGATAGAAGCAAAGAAGAGAGAAGGAAGAGACCCTTGAGTCCCTTGGAAGCACTATAGCAACCGGCTGTTTAAGCTGTTTGATACAAGCCTCTGCCGTCTGATTGCATACATTTGAGGATTTATTTCCTTGATTGACACTGTTGATTTAGTTGCTATTATTGTGAGGAGTAATTGATGATTTAAATCACCATTTTACTCCATTCTTTTTACACATTAATACTTGACATTAATATTATTGCAATCTCTTATATCTTTGATTCAAATTATGATCTTGAGTTTTAAATTTCCATATTGCTCCCTGTGTTCAACCTCGGACTTTCATTCGAGTAATAAATATTATATTTTTTCGCACTGATTTGATCTATACTGCAACGCAATGATTTTAAAACCCGTCTCAGAGTGACTAACATGGATGCGGAAGGAAGGTCAGGTGGTCTAGCTGTGTGGTGGAAGATCTCTAGATTGCAATTGAAAGAGGTTCGAAAGGGTCAGTATCAGATCTCCTGCAAGTTCAAATTGATTGGGGATGATCAGGACTTTCCTATTTCTTATGTTTATGGCCCATGTATTAAAAGTCTAGGAAGCCATGTGTGGTAGGAGCTGTGCCAAATGACAAGTAGGATAGAAGGATTACCATGGCTTGTGGGTAGAGACTTTCACTGCATTTTGTTAGAGAACGGCCAAGGGAATAGGAGGGTGGATTGAGCCTCTCTTGTGTTCTAGTTGGCTGTGTTTGAATTGGAATTAAGCGAATACCCATCAGCTGGGGCAGAATATACCTGGAGAAGTGGGAATGGGTTGGTATCAAAGTTAGATAGGTTCTTTGGAAATGTGGAAATGCTGGAGAGGTTCCAACTTTCTTTTGTAACAAGGATGGATCGACCCTTCTTAGACCATACCCCTTTGCTTTGGGATAGTGGGGAGGGTTCATACATAGGTGCATATTTCAAGTTCAGGAAGTCATGGATTAGGGAGGATGGGTTTAAAGAAATGATTAGCCGCTAGTGGGAGAATAATCAGGTTGAAGGCACTGCCACATCTCGGTTGGCAAATAAGTTGAGGGATCTAAGATTTATCTTGAAGGAGTATATGAAGACAGTTGAGACTGTGAGAAATCAGAGGAGGATGAGGCTTTGTCTAAGGTGCATCTGCTTGATGAAAAAGAGAATGGTGAACAATTGACTGATGAAGAGAAGGAGCAGAGAAAGCACTGGCAAGGGGTGATTCGGGCTGAGGATCTGGCATGAGAAGTTGATTGGAGAGAAAAATCAAGGTAGTTATGGTTGAAGGAGGATGACGCAAATACGAAGTATTTTCATATGGCAATGAGTTCTTGAACGAGGGTGAACTTGATTTCTTCTTTAAAGGATGGTGATCTGGTGTTAACTTCTCCTGATGACATTAAAAGGGAGGCAATCAAATATTTTAGGGAGTCACCAGATCAGCAGAGAGGGGAGGTTGGAGGCTAGTAGCATCAAACTTTTCCCATGTAGGGGATTTGGCAGCTGGACAGTTGACAGAGCCCATCTTAGATCAGGAAGTGGTGGAGGCTATGGCTGGTTTAAATGCTGAGGGATCTCTAGGACCGAATGGGTTTCAATTCTTTTTTTATAAAGAGTTTTGGCATGTGGTTAAAGGGGATGTTATGGATGTTATTAAAGAGTTCCAATGTGGTAATTCAGGTATGGAAAGAATAAATAAATCGTACCTCTTCTTATTGCCGAAGAAGAATGGGGCGGAGATATTGTATGATTTCAGACCTATTGCATTATTGAACTCGATCTATTTGATAATTAGTAAAGTTTTGGCTAATAGATTGAAAAGGGTCTTGTCAGACTTACTTCACCTAGTGTAATCGGCCTTCCTTCTCAATAGATCGCTACAGGAGTCCTTCATAGTGGAGCAGGAGATGGTGGCTGGGTGGCGTAGAAGTAAAGCGTACATGTGGAAGGTGGATTTTCGTAGAGCCTATGATTCAGTTGTGTGTCCTCACTTATGGGAGATTTTTAGGAGGGGATTTCCCTCGCGCTAGATATAATGGATGAAAAGGTGTGTTGTTATCTCATCCTTTTCACCTCTAATTAATGGGAAGCTGTGTGGGGTTTGAATACAATCTCATTGTGAAGTACTGATTAGCCCATAGTTGTGGGTTATTTAAGTATTTAAGTACCTACACATTAGGTTAATTCTAACATTTATTTAGCATAAATTAGGATGTAAATAGATTAATTCATAGTTTTAATTTAATTACATAATCCATACATTGCATTCATATCTTAAGTGCATTTAGAATTAGCTTAGAATAGCATTCATCTAATTAGACAACCAATTAGGTATATTGTTTTCATTAACATAGAAGTTGAGGGTCTGTATATAAATGACCCTAATATTTTAACATTATTTTCTTTACTCTTCTCCTTGCAGGAACGGCTGGCTACCGCTCCAACGTCGAACGGCCGCAGTGAAGGCCCATTCAAGGGGGAGTGGATGTGGTGGATCTGGTCAGGCGGCTGATTTCAAACTTGCGCAGGCCACTGCAAAAGGAGGAGGGAGGCAACCGAGCTCGGCAGGCCTCCGCCACTGATGTAAACACATTTACACTACTTAAAATGTCTATTTATGCATGTTCTTAAGCATAGGATTGCATTTCATGATATAAATATTGCATTACATGCATCATCTTGCATTTAGAGTAGTTTGAATAAAATGGAGGTTAATTATCTCCTTTTATGTGCTTGGACAGGGCAAATATTTTATCGGGGCCTCGGATCAAAGATCCAACCGTATGGATATGATCAGGGCGACGATTGGAGTTCAACGACTCCAAGATCGCCCTAATCAGGCATCCGTAGCATCAGATAGAGACCGGGGAACCCTAGAAGATCAAGGGCCAGGATGGCATAAATCCGCACTTCAGATGACAAATCCGACCACACTGATGAATTCGGATCGACGATCGCAGCCAAACGACACAAAAATCGAGTCAATCAGACATCCGTGGCACCATCTACAACTTCCAGAAAATGGACGGCCAAGATGGCGCCACGTGGCGCCATCTCAGCTGCCCAAACGGCCGCTGGCATTTTGTGAAGGCCCCCGCCCGATCGCTCTCCACCGTCAGATGGAGATCCAACGGCTGTGGCCGCCCGGCCCTTAAAACGTGCGCTCGACCATCCGCGCCCCGCAGCGCAGCGGTCGAGCGCGCTTACGCGAGCGCGGGGTGCGGGTTCGAGCCGCGGCGAGTGGATTGGAGACGCGGGTTATTGAGGCACGTGGAGCATCGGATGGAGATCGTGCGGTCGCGGGCGCCCGATAGCGCCGACGCGCGATTGGACGCCCCACGTAACGCGCGATCGCACGCGCAGGCGGGCGGGTTGCAGCGGGCGCGGACGCGATTTAAGTTGTCCGATCTCGCGATCGGACGGCTGAGACTTCGCGGACATGCGTAGGCGTTACGCACACGGGCAGCCGAGCAGGCGCGCGTGGGCGTGGCGGCGACGGCCACGTCGGGGCTTTAGTGACGGATTTATCCGTCACTAAAGACCCCTTATTTATTATTTTGAAGATGTAATGTCCATTTTGCCCCCACTCCTTGCAACTATGAAAGGAGACCCCCTCCATACGAAATTTTCATCCCTTCTTTCTCCTCTCTACCCCTCCAAAGCTCAAGAGAAGCTTGTCCCACACCCGGGATGCTTCTCGCGAGATAAAGTCCAATTTTCGTTCCCCTTCGGAAGTGGATCCCGCGACGACGATGGCGTGCTGCTTCGTTCCCGTTCTTCTGCTTCGTCCTCCTTCATCCCTCTTCGTTCTCCTTCGTCCAGGCGTCGTCCCGTCCGACTCGTCCTCCAAGCAACCGTCGAGGAGGATTTCTCTCTCCCTATTCTTTTTACCGCTTTGTAGTATAGATTTACTGCTTTCTAGATTAAGCTACTCATCCTCCAAGCAATCGTCGAGGAGGACATTTCTCTCTCCATTCTTTTAATGCTTTTTAGAGTAAATTTATCGCTTTCTATAGTAATTGTTTTATGCTTTCTAGTTGTAATGAACAATCTCTTCAATACAAAAATTCCTTGTTTATTCTACATCTCATTTTGATTTCTCTGTGTAATATTCTCTCTCTCTTACTCTCTCTCTCTCTCTTCTATTTATTGTAAATAATTAGATGGTTCTAAATTTAATTATTCTATAACAAATAAAAAGAAACGCGTAGTTTTTAAATCAAATGTCTGCCTCCCTGTGTTCGACCCGGAATTTTAATTTCGGTATAAATTTTATTTGTTGAACACGAATTCTTCGCTTTCGAACTACAACGACAGGTTTTCCAAAACCGAACACGTTAGCGTAGGTTCGTACACGTTCAACAGCCACCGACCCACCACTGTGCAGAGAGAACTTCTCTCTTCCACTCCACACTGCCGGCCTCTACTGTGGCGACGAGACTCCATCACCGTGGGCGTGTGGTGTGACAGGCCACACCACCATCCGGAGCTCGCTTCATCACCGTGAGCACCTTAGCGTGCATCTCCCTCGCCGTCGTCACCAACCACCACCTCCGCAACCACCGTCACTGTAATCACCTTCTCATTCACTTAAGACGTCCGGGAAATTTCCCGGACGTCTGAAGCTACCTGCTCACCTGCGATCACCCTCCTGCATACCCGTCTGAAGTCCACCTGCACCCGCACAACCACATCTGCCCATCTCACCGTTCACGCCCGCACCACCACCCCCGCGCCTGCGCCTTCATCCGTGCGCACCCACGCTTGCAACGCCACCCACCAGTCTCCAGCGCAACCGCGCCCACCATTAGCCTTCGCCATGTCCACGCCCTCCAGACCGCGCATGCCCTCCTCAGCCTGCAGCGCCCACCTCCTGCGCCTGCAGCAGCAACCGCGCCTGCAAAACTCAAACCGCAACCGCACCCGCGCCTGCCGAACCTCCAAACCGCGCCCACCAGTCTGCAGCGCCCTTCTCCCGCGCCTGCAGAACCGCCACCAGCAGCGCCCTCTTCCCCACGCCTACAGTCCAGTGCTCACCACACCTGCGCTCCCGTGCCCACGCCAGCAGCAGCAGCCACCCCCGCAGCAGCAGCGCGTGGCTAACTTCACGCCAACAGGCCACGCACGCTCACCGGCTGCAGCACCTCCGCCGGAGCTCTTCCGGCCACCTTCGGCCACCGCGCGACTCGCTGCCACCACCGATTCGAAGCCCTCGGTCTAAGGGACCTCCTTCGAGCTTCCCGCGCCCGGCCATCCGCTCCTCGTCGCGCAAGATAAAGGGGAAAAATTCTCCTGTTTTGCTATAGTAAACCATCAATTAGAAATTACATTTTCTGCCATTGTCACTTTTTAATGATATTTTATTTATTCTGCATTGCGGAAAATATCCTCTAGTTTCTCATAATTACCATTTCAGCATTATTTCTTGCTTAAACCTTAATCTAAAGGCAATCTTAGCTTGATTCTTGTCCAAACTAACTACGAACGAACGTTTTTAATTGGTGCGAATTTTAATACGTCATTACCTCCTTGTGGATACGATCCGCTCCTTTGCGAGTGGTTATTTCTTGTTAAATATTGATTAGTCGATTTTTCCACCACATTAAACTACAAACGACTTTAAAGCGAAAGATCGACTAGTCAAATGGCGCCGTTGCCGGGGAGGCAACAGACGCAATAATTTTGCCTAATTTTATTTTGATTATTTGTCAATTGCACAGAGATTTGACCATTTATTATTTTCTTTTCTGTGCGAGAAATTTTGTGCAAGAATCAGCCTGTGTCAGAGGCGACCCTTGACGTTGCCAAACGAGAAGTGGACGAGCAATTTTGAAAGGAGGAGAAGGACGAGGATGCGACGGACACCATTAAATTTAGTCGCTAGTTTAATTCGAATAGAATTAAGACTATAGACTTAATTTTTCATTGTAGCTAGCTTGAAACCCTTGTTCTGGGGCGTATTTTGAGGGGTTTGTTCCCCGATTTTGTTTTGGGCCCGTGTTGGGTAATTTTTGCGAGTCTGTTCCCTTTTCTTTAGATTTAGGTTTATTTTTTTTTATTATTATTATTACTTTTATTTTCTTGTGCATTAGTAGTTCTAAAAAAAAAAAAAAAATGAGCTGCCTGCTAGAAGCTGCCTGCCCTAGGATGAACCATTTAGGTCTGTATGAGCAGCCTCTAGATTTACTTTTCTGCATTGCGTGCATTCTTGCATCGTAGATCGTTGGAAGGAAGGTACGCATTCTCTTACTTTGCATCCCATTTTTGATCACGCATTGCATTTGGGATTTAATGCGAAGACCACCTAATTTGTACTGAATAAATCTAACAAGTGGTCACATTTTTTTAGAAAAAGGACTAATTAAAGGAAGGACATTTTAAAAACCAAGGATTTGATTTTCAAACTTGGCGTGTGATTCAAAGTTCAAAATCTTTTACGGTGTATGCACACTTATTTCACTTGCACCACGGCACGCTTCTAGACACTCCTTAGGTTTGGAAATACTAGGACAAGAGCCCTCCTTTCGTTGGATTCTGAAGTGTTCGAAACTTGAGATCAAAGGTTTTGTAAATCCAAAGAGGGGGATACCCTGTCACGGATTTTTGGGGGTAGTTGAGGAGCACCGCGAAAGCACAGCTTCAAAGGAAGGCTTCGGCCTACTTGCATCCCTCGATCTTCCGTCTTTGGATTTACTTGACCATTTGAGATTTAGGGAAGAATACCTAAGTTCCAACTAGGTCTTTTTAGGCATTTAGAAGGTTGACAATAGGCACGTAATTGATTGGGCAACTTGTTTTGTCACCTACAATTTGAACTAAATTCAAAGGCCTAAAATCTGTAAAGACCAAACAAGTCCGTTTAAATTGTGTTTGTAGTGCATGCTTGGTAGGCGTTCTCTTAGGAGACAACTTGTATTTGATCCTGAACCTGAAAGAATCCTAAGAAAAGACCTCCCAAGGGTAGAAATGGCCGGTCAAAGGAGCCTTAAGGAATATTTCATCCCAACCAACCAAGCTGGCCCAGCACTACGTAGACCTGGAGGGGACAATCCATATGAGATCAAAAGTAATTCCATATCCTTGCTACCCTCCTTCTATGGTACTACTAGGGAAGACCCTTGCAGGCATATCGAGGAATTCACCGAGGTCTGTTCCACGGTGAAGCTGCAGGGCGTTACTGATGATGCTCAAATGCGGACCCTCTTTCCCTTCTCCCTAAAGGACAAAGCCAAGTATTGGTATCACACCCTTGATAATATAAATACTTGGGATGCTTTGAAGAAGGAGTTTTTGAAGTACTTCCCCATGAGCAAAACAAATCACTTTAGGAGGGAAATTATGAGTTTTGCTCAAAAGGATGGGGAAGCATTCCATGATGCGTGGGAGCGCTTTAACGATTTGCTGAGACTTTGCCCACATCACCAGGTGCCTAAATGGCAACTAGTTGAAAGGTTCTACACCGGACTTAATGATTCGCATAGGCAAATTGTGGATGGTGCTTGTGCAGGAACCTTTCTATCTAAGACTAAGGATGAAGCTTGGAACTTAGTTGATACTTTGAGTGAGAATTCTATTCACTTGAATTCTGCCTACATGGATAGAAAGCCCACTCTCATGCAAAGAAAGTTGGAGGCGAATGAAGCAAGGGACACCCAGAATTTAGCCTATCAAATTCAATTACTGAATCAAAACATGGAACGGCTTATGTCGAACCCGAGTTCATTCGTACCTAACACCTCCACATCCCAAGCTTCCGAATGCGTAATTTGTCAAGGCAATACACACGCCACTGTGGATTGCCACTTGTTCTCCCAATTCCCTGAGCTTGTACAAGCAGATTTGAATGCCGCTCAAGGGTTCCGTCCAAGACCTCGTAATGATCCTTTCTCCAACACTTATAATGAGGGATGGAGGAACCACCCAAAGTTTTCATGGAGACAAGGAAATGTCTCAAATTCATGGAATTACAAACCACAATCCTTTCAAAACCATCAAATGAACCAACCTCAGACCTTTGCCCAACCTAAAACCTCTGAGATGGATGAATTGAAGGCGATGTTGAAAACTATGCAAGAAAGTCAAAGTGCCATCATCCAATCTCATGACAAGGCTATACATGAGATGAAATCACAAATTGGACACCTTGTTGAGGCCGTTAGACAGAGGGAGACTGGGAAGTTTCCCAGTGCTGCTGAGGAAAATCCTAAAGGAAAAGGGATTGTCTTTAGGGAGCATGCTCAGGCGATGACTATTTTGAGGAGTGGGAAAGAAATTTCCAAACTCGATGCTCCTATAGTCTCACCCCCTAAAAAACCATCCACCCCGACTTTCACCCCCACTGGAGAAGATTTGTCCAAATCTTCTCCACTTGAAATCACCTCACCGGAAGAAGTTGCCCCCGTTCCACCCCTTACTCAACATGACAACCCTTCCACCTAGAGATCGAGAGTGCCTTTTCCAGAGCGCTTATCCACCTCTGGGCAGACTTCTGCTGGCTCATCTGGAGCCAAAGATAAGATGGATGAGATTATGGAAACTTTCAAGCAAGTGCAGATTAACCTACCTTTGCTTGAAGCTATCAGGCAAATTCTGTCTTATGCCCGCTTCTTAAAGGACTTGTGCACGAAAAAGCGGCAATCTAGAAAACAAGTCCAATCTAAAGTTGTCCTGCCTGATTCTGTTAGCTCAATTGTTCAACATGGCACACCCCCGAAACTTAAGGACCCAAGAGCCCCATACATCTCTGTAGTTATTGGTGACTTACAAATTGATGAGGCTCTACTTGATCTGGGTGCGGGGGTGAACATCCTTCCGAGCTACGTGTATGAACAACTTGGGGGAGGCAATCTGAAGCCTAGCCCTGTAATCCTTCAAGTTGCTGATCGATCACTTAAGACACCATGGGGAATTTTGGAAGATGTCCTCGTAAGAGTGGAGGATTTCTTCTTTCCCGTTGACTTCTTAGTTTTGGACACTGACCCTACCAACAAGCCAACCAAACCCTCCTTCATTTTGGGCCGCCCCTTCCTTGCAACTTCCCATGCTTCAATTAATTGCAATACTGGGGCATTGAAAATGGGCTTTGGGAATAGGAAAATCTGGCTTAATGTGTTTGATGCTTACAAACAAGCTGGACTTGAGGATTGTTCTCAAGTTGAGGTGATAGATGACCTGATTGAAGAGGCAACTCCTGCAATGTTATGTGATGACCCCCTTCAGCATGTCATGCTAAATGAGCATTCCCATCTCTTGGAGGAATGTGAAGGGGATATACTAGAACTAGAGGAATTACTAGGAGTTTCTGCTGAGTCTCTTCCCCCATCATTTCCGCCGAAGGCAGATTTGCTACCTGAGATGGGGACATCTATTATGAAACCCTCAATCATACAAGCCCCCAACCTTGAGTTGAAACCCCTCCCTGACACTCTCAAGTATGTTTTCCTAGGTGCCAATGATACGCTCCCCGTTATCATTTCGACTGTGCTGTCTGAGGCACAGGAGGGAGCCTTGATTGAATGCCTGTCTAGGCACAAGGAAGCTATTGCTTGGAGCATTGCTGACATTAAGGGTATAGACTCTACACTCTGCATGCACCACATTTATACTGATGATTCCATCAAGCCTTTTAGGGACATGCAGAGATGTCTGAACCCTAATATGAGGGAGGTTGTAAAAAAGGAAATCCTGAAGTGGTTGGACGCTGGGATCATATATCCCATTGCTGATAGTAAATGGGTCAGTCCCAATCATGTGGTGCCAAAGAAGGCAGGCTTTACTGTGGAACTCAACGACCAAGGTGAACAAGTTGTCACTAGACCCTCAACTGGATGGAAGGTTTGTATTGATTACCGCAAGCTGAACACCGCTACCCAGAAGGATCACTTTCCTTTGCCTTTTATTGATCAAATTCTCGAAAAATTGGCAGGGAATAAGTATTATTGGTTTCTCGATGGATATTCTGGGTACAATCAGGTGGCAGTCTTTCCTGATGACCAGGAAAAGATGACATTCACGAGTCCTTACGGTACTTTTGCATTCAGGCGTATGCCGTTTGGATTATGTAATGCCCCTGCAACTTTCCAGCGGTGTATGATGTTTATCTTTTCGGACATGATTGACGAGTGTGTAGAAGTATTTATGGATGACTTCTCTATTTATGGCTCGTCTTTCGACCAGTGTCTCCTGCACCTGGAGAATGTGTTGAAACGATGTAAGGAGACTAGTTTAGTCCTCAGCTGGGAGAAAAGTCACTTCATGGTACAGAAAGGAATTGTACTTGGGCATGTTGTATCCGAGCAAGGTTTGGAAGTAGATAAAGCCAAGATTGATTCTATTTCCAAACTTCCATTGCCTACGAATGTCAAACAGATTAGATCCTTTCTGGGCCATGCTGGCTTTTACAGGGGCTTTATTAAAAATTTTAGTAAGATTTCTAGGCCACTTTGTGACTTATTGGCGAAGGAATCTTCCTTCAGTTTTGATTCAAAGTGTGCCGAGGCCTTTCAAACTCTAAAGGAGGCCTTGATCTCTGCGCCTGTTCTCCAAGCTCCTGATTGGACACTCCCATTTGAGCTTATGTGTGATGCTTCAGATTATGCAGTGGGAGCAGTTCTTGGACAAAGGGTTGAGGGAAGACCTCATGTGCTACATTATGCAAGCAAGACTTTAACTGAACCTCAGCAAAACTACACCGTCACTGAAAAAGAATTACTTGCTGTAGTTTTTGCTCTGGAGAAGTTTAGGTCTTATTTACTTGGGTCTAAGGTGGTTATTTTTACTGATCATGCAGCAGTGAAACATCTCATTGCTAAGAAAGATTCTAAGCCAAGTCTGATTAGGTGGATCTTACTCCTTCAAGAATTTGACTTGGAAATACGTGAAAAGAAAGGAGTAGAAAATGTTGTGGCTGACCACCTGTCTTGCCTTCCTCTTAATGACTCTATTTCTGAAGACATTCGTGAGACATTTCCCGATGAAACTCTGATGGTGGTAACATCAACTTTACCTTGGTATGCAGACATTGTAAATTACTTGGTCACTGGACAAACTCCTGGCTCTTGGGATGAGCAGAAAAGAAAGAGATTCATTTCTCAAGCAATATATTTTCATTGGGAAGAGCCAGAATTATTCAGAATTGGACAAGACCAAGTATTGAGACGTTGTGTGCCTGAAGAGGAACAACAAAGTGTCCTGACATTTTGCCATGAACTTCATTGTGGAGGACACTTTGGTGCTAAGAAAACTGCTTTTAAGGTTCTCCAGTCCGATTTTTGGTGGCCTTCCTTATTTAAGGATTCTCATAATTTTGTTAAGGCCTGTATTAGATGTCAACGGACTGGAACGATTGGGAAGAAGAATGAAATGCCTCAACATCCTATTCAACCTATTGAAATTTTTGATGTGTGGGGAATTGACTTTATGGGCCCCTTCCCGTCGTCCCATGGTTTTGAATATATCTTGGTGGCAGTTGATTATGTCTCTAAATGGATAGAGGCCATTCCTACGCGCACAAATGACCACTCTGTGGTTTTGAAATTTGTGAAGGCCAATATCATATCCCGTTTCGGCTGCCCTAAGACTATTATAAGTGATGGGGGACCACATTTCCGAAACCACCACTTCAATCAGTTAATTAAGAGTTTGGGAGTGACTCACAAGGTTGCTACCCCTTACCACCCTTAGACAAGTGGCCAGGTTGAAGTATCAAATAGGGAGATAAAAAATATTTTGGAAAAGACCGTTAAACCTGATAGGAAAGATTGGTCCCAAAAGCTCGATGATGCTTTGTGGGCTTATCGAACGACCTATAAGACCCCTTTGGGTACTTCTCCCTTTCGGATTGTGTATGAAAAAGCGTGCCATTTACCTGTTGAGTTAGAACATAAAGCACTTTGGGCTATTCGAAGTGTTAACATGGATTTAGAGAAGGCAGGTAAGGCACGATTTCTAGAATTAAGTGAGCTTGAGGAGCTGAGGAATGATGCTTATGACACCTCTCAAGCTTATAAAGAAAGAACTAAGGTCTTGCATGACAAGTTTATTCTTCGAAAGACCTTTGAACCCAACCAACAAGTCTGGCTTTTCAATTCCAAACTTAAGCTTTTTCCTGGGAAATTAAAATCTTGTTGGGATGGGCCTTACATAATCACCAAAGTATTCCCCCATGGAGCTGTGGAGATCAAAAATCCTTCCTCTTCAGCAACTCCCTTTATCGTCAACGGTCAACGATTAAAACCGTACATAACTTTAGATGGCCATCTGGTTGACGAAGTCACTCTTGAGGAGCCTTAGCTCCTACCTTTCTCCGCCTCTGGTAATATCTTCCTTTAGCTATTTTTTTTGTTTTCAATAAGGTCATTGTTTGAACCAGGCATGGGGGAGAGGACCTGAGGCATTTTGTTTATAGCATATAAAAAAAAAAAAGAAGAGAGAAAAAGAAAAAAAAAAAAAAGATTTTGAGCTTAACTTGCTATATCTTGCAGTCTTAAGCAAATCAGAACTCTAGGGTAGACTAAGTTAATTCTAGGGTCAAACTTTAGAAGCTAAATGAGCTACTAGCTTTAGACCTTTAGGTTCCTTTTTGGACTTAAAAACTTAAGTAGGAGTTAAGTTGCGGACCATTCCTCAAGAGGTTGAGGAAAGGAAGCTAGGGTTTGAGTTAAAAGGTGGGGTAGTACCTGGAGTCTTATTCTACCTTTTGGTTTACGGGTCCTTGTAACCCAGGCATCCAAATTTCACACACTTGGTCTGGTAATCAACTTAATTTCGGTCTTTCTGAAAAGAGATTTGGTTCTCTTAGTTTTGACTTAAGAGAGGCTTGAAAACACATTTTGATTGGAAGAGTTCCCGCCACAGGAGAGGTGGAGTATATACTCACCTTGAGGATGAGATGATAACATATTACCTACTCGGCACTTGTCTCTTAGGATATCCATTCTACTAGGGGCATGTAAGTGCATTGCGCGGTTCAGGTACCATGGGCGGCCCTATCTCGAAGTGCCGATTGCCATAGGACTGAATTCGCTTAAGAAATCCATGGGCGATACTATCTCGAAGTGTCGATTGCCAGGAGTTCTTGGGGTCGTTATGGGCAGTGCTATCTCGAAGCATCGAAAGCCAGGCACCCTTCGAGGTATGGTAATGGGGACAATGAATCCGACACAGACCGTGTTGATAGTTGATCTGAGGTTAGACTTAGAAGAATCAAAAAAAAAAAAAGTATATATATATATATATAAAATCCTTTAACTCAAATAACTCAGACCAATACACAGGCACGGATGCTTTAATCTCAGGGATCAATAAACTTTAGGGTAGAGTCAGAAATCAGGGAAACTTGTGCCTGCAACTTGTCTTTAGCCGACCTAGTCTGTAACTTAGCAACTACTTAGGAACCTTGGGTCTAGAGCCTGAACTTAATATGCTTCTGAAGGAAGACTAAGTGAGTTGACTAGTCTACTTAGAGTGCTAGGTTTCGCTTAATTTTGCTAGGGACTAGCAAAAACTAGGCATGGGGGTATTTGATTAGCCCATAGTTGTGGGTTATTTAAGTATTTAAGTGCCTACACATTAGGTTAATTCTAACATTTATTTAGCATAAATTAGGATGTAAATAGATTAATTCATAGTTTTAATTTAATTACATAATCCATACATTGCATTCATATCTTAAGTGCATTTAGAATTAGCTTAGAATAGCATTCATCTAATTAGACAACCAATTAGGTATATTGTTTTCATTAACATAGAAGTTGAGGGTCTGTATATAAATGACCCTAATATTTTAACATTATTTTCTTTACTCTTCTCCTTGCAGGAACGGCTGGCTGCCGCTCCAACATCGAACGGCCGCAGTGAAGACCCATTCAAGGGGGAGCGGATGTGGTGGATCTGGTCAGGCGGCTGATTTCAAACTTGTGCAGGCCACTGCAAAAGGAGGAGGGAGGCAGCCGAGCTCAGCAGGCCTCCGCCACCGACCCACCACTGTGCAGAGAGAACTTCTCTCTTCCACCCCACACTGCTGGCCTCTACTGTGGCGACGAGACTCCATCACCGTGGGCGTGTGGTGTGACAGGCCACACCGCCATCCAGAGCTCGCCGCATCACCGTGAGCACCTTAGCATGCATCTCCCTCGCCGTCGTCACCAACCACCACCGCCGCAACCACCGTCACTGCAATCACCTTCTCATTCACTTATGACGTCCGGGAAATTTGCCGGACGTCTGAAGCTACCCGCTCACCTGCGATCACCCGCCTGCGTACCCGTCTGAAGTCCACCCGCACCTGCACAACCACATCCGCCCAACTCACCGTTCACGCCCGCACCACCACCCTCACGCCTGCGCCTTCATCCGTGCGTGCCCACGCCTGCAGCGCCACCCACCAGCCTCCAACGCAACCGCGCCCACCATTAGCCTTCGCCATGTCCACGCCCTCCAGACCGCGCACGCCCTCCTCAGCCTGCAGCGCCCACCTCCTGCGCCTGCAGCAGCAACCGCGCCTGCAGAACTCAAACCACAACCGCACCCACGCCTGCCGAACCTCTAGACAGTGCCCACCAGCCTGCAGCGCCCTTCTCCCGCACCTGCAGAACCGCCACCAGCAGCGCCCTCTTCCCCGTGCCTGCAGTCCAGCGCTCACCACGCCTGCACTCCCGTGCCCACGCCAGCAGCAGCAGCCACCCCCGCAGCAGCAGCGTGCGGCAGACTTCACGCCAACAGGCCACGCACTCTCACCGGCTGCAGCACCTCTGCCAGAGCTCGTCCGGCCACCTCCGGCCGCCGCGCGACTCGCCGCCACCACCGATTCGAAGCCCTCGGTCTAAGGGACCTCCTCCGAGCTTCCCGCGCCCGGCCATCCGCTCCTCGTCGTGCAAGATAAAGGGGAAAAATTCCCCTGTTTTGCTACAGTAAACCATCAATTAGAAATTACATTTTCTGCCATTGTCACTTTTTAATGATATTTTATTTATTCTGCATTGCGGAAAATATCCTCTAGTTTCTCATAATTGCCATTTCAGTATTATTTCTTGCTTAAACCTTAATCTAAAGGCAATCTTAGCTTGATTCTTGTCTAAACTAACTATGAATGAATGTTTTTAATTGGTGCAAATTTTAATACGTCATTACCTCCCTGTGGATACGACCCGCTCCTCTGCGAGTGGTTATTTCTTGTTAAATATTGATTAGTCGATTTTTCCACCACATTAAACTACAAACGACTTTAAAGCGAAAGATCGACCAGTCAAGTATGACAAGGTTATCCTTTGGCTCCTTTAATCTTCAACCTAGCTGTGGACACTTTGGCTCAGTTTACTTGCAAATTATCCTGTGCAAGCATGGTGAGGGGATACTCGATGTCCATCTCTAGGGTGCTTGCACCAATTCTGCAATATGCTGATAATAGAGTGTTTTTTGTAGAAGGGGGGAGAAGTGAGGTGGAGACCCTTTTCACAATGGTAACTATATTCGGTGAGATCTCGAGGCTTAGGCTAAATGGCACGAAGTCATCCTTGATTTGCTTTGGTATGTGGTGGTCGGACCTGATTAGGTTGTTAATGTGGTGATTTTATTGTTAAAATGTGTATAGTGGTTAACCTAAATCGAGCCTAACCATCTCTTTACAAATTTTTTTAACCTGGCCTACTTGATTTTATCTTGGTCACTTTTAGGCCCAGGGTCGAACTCAGGGAATTAGGGTTACAAGTCAAGTTTCTACGCCTTTCCTACAATGAATCTCTTCCATTCGTTTATTGTGTTTTTGGTGTTTTTCTATTTAAGATTTTTTTTCTGATAATCTTGGTCCTTGAGGCACACCCTCAAACTAAGGTTCTTGGCTTTGAGCCAAAATAGGGTTCCAAAATGGGTCTTGCTATTCGCAAGGCGGAGTACCTGCAAGTCAAAGATTATCTTTTCTCTTTTATATATTTTTTCATCTTTTTATGGGCATGCAAGAGAAATAGAAATAAAGTAAATATAGTATAGATATATATTTATATACTATATATGTATAAAGGGGTGGGGGTGGAGGCAGAGATGGAGTGTAGCACGATGTCGAGTCGATCGTCGTCTAGAAAGATGTAACTGACAGGACGAGGTGCCGTGTAGAGTGTAAGGTGGATGGCGGAAGATGTGTGCCACCATGCTTTTTGTACACGTGTATCACGGAATATCAGCAACTGGTGCAGATATTCCCGCGATACCACGTATGGTAAGTAATGTGAAAATATATATATATATTTGTATATATGTAAATATATCTATATGTATATATATATATATATGGTTATAAATATATAGGTATATATATATATGTAGTTATATATGTATATATATATGTATGTATAAGTATATAGTAATATATGTATATATAGATATATGTGGCTAGAAATGTATATATGTATATATAGTTATATAGATATATATGTATATGTATAAGTAGGTGTGTATATATGTATATATATATATGTATCTATACTTATACTTAGTTATATAGGTAATAATATATATATAGATATATGTATATATATATATATGTATACTAATGCTTGGTTATACAAATACTACTATATATATAGATATAAGTATATATATATATATGTATGTATATAAATATATGTATATATATCAATATATATATATGTATACATATATATATATATGTATATAATAGTGTATAGGTGTGTGTGTGTATGAAAGTGTGAGTGTAAGTGTGTAAGTGTCGATAAAGAGACTGAGAGAGTGTTGTGAGAGAGAGAGAGAGAGAGAGCTACTGCACACTTCCCGCTGGAGTGAAGGAGGCAAGCGTTAAGACGTCTGAGGTAGCCAGGCGTCGTCTGATGGCTTCACGTGCGTGCAGGCGCGTATGCGCGCAGAGAGGCACGCTTTAGAGGGCGATGGTGTGGAGAGGACCGCAGTGCACAGCGCTGCGCGGAAGGGTTGGAGCGGGCGCTCGCAGGTGTACGCGGGCGAAGGGAGCGAGCGACGCGGGCAAGTGCAGGCGATGTGGGCACATGCAAACGTGCGGGCAGGCGCTGGAGCGGGCGCGTGGCTGAACGCACGTGCGGGCTGCGGCTGGTAGCGGCGCACCGGGTGACCGGATAAGTGAGAAGCTTTCTGGTCATCCCACTGTAGCCACAGTGTTCTGCAGACTGGCGTGAATAGTGGCTACTGTGTATGGTCGAGCCGCGCGACCGGGAGCGGGTGGTGCTGTGAGTACGGACAACTCAGGGCTGGTGCGCGTGAGGAAGGGTTGCATCGACCGGTTGCAGGCGCGGAGAAGTTCACGACAGAGCACGCTGAGAGGGAGGCAAGGGCACCTGTAGGCACGCGCGATGGCCTGCGCACTTGCTGCAGCCTTGCTGCTGCTGCCGCGGAGCTTCAGACCTTGAAGCCTGCGGCAATGGCGGAAGTGCTGGAAATGAAGACGTCAGGGAAGAGAAGACCACCACGCTGCTAGTGTACGCGGTGGAGCTGCTGCTGGTGTGCAGAGCTTGAGAGCTTCAAAGCGTGAAGCTCCCGCTCCAATGGCTGCAATGGCTTGAACTTGAAACAGGGAAAGAAGGCCACCATGCCCACTGGCTCCTTGATGAGCTGGGCGGTGGTGGTCTCACTGTGGTGGGTGTGCACCACAGTGGTGGACTCCTGCCTGCAGAGTGTCTCCTTTGAGGAGGAGGTCCTGCATATGGAGGGAGAGGGGAGGGGATGGTGGCCTGGAAGGAGAAGTTAGATTTTTGAAGTGGAGGACCAAGCTCTCTGCAAAGAAGGAGCTGAGCTCCTTTTAAAGAAGAGGAAAGCATGCGCAACCTCTCCCCGGCTGTGCATGCTCATGCATGGCTTGGCAGGGAGTGGCTTCATGCGGCTGCAAGGCTAGCAGGGAGAGGGGGAGCAGGACATGGCGCGAGGAAGAAGAGGTCCAAGCTTTGCAGCTGCGGGGAAGATTTTCAAGTCAAATAAAATTAAAAATAAAAAGATGGTGAATTTTTCTACGCATCACTTGAGGAAAAATGTAATTGCAAGGCCAATTTATTTCACTCTCCTCCCTCTCAATTTATTGCATGCATGCTTGTATATTCACAAATGTGACTATCCTAACTAATATGCACTGGTAATGCTAGGAAATAGCACAAGATGGCACAATTGTAGGTGTATTTTTCTGTGCAATCATACCCCCATGCCTATCTTTTGCTAGTCCCTAGCAAAACAGTAAAAGGGCGACATAGGTGTGTTTATCATTGGATATTGTGAGAACCAATTGCAGAGAAGACTACCAGTACTTTATGTCTTATGTGACATAGATCATCTCTCGACTAACCAGGACTCTTGATATTTAAACCTTAAGTACGATTTTCAGGACCCAGGAGGTTTTTGCCGTACTCTAGAGCTCAAGAGGTTATGGCTTGTGCTTAGTGAAGAGTCAAGACTGATCAGATGAACATTAAGACTCAAGCCCAGGGTTTCATGAATTTTGAAGTACAGGTTGGTCCCAGTTTCAGCTCGTGTTTTCAGATTGACCCTTAAAAGATGATGGAAAGCTCAACTCCCATTTTCTGACATTTCTTGTTCACAAGAAAACAGGGTATTTGCGACTTGCCCTGAAGAACTTTTTTTAGGTTAGAGACTTTACAGACATTTGCGAGATATACTGACTTATTTGCATCTTTTTTTTTTTTTGAAACACGTGTCAGTATATCTCTTACAACATTATTTGGAGGAGCACACTTTTCTTTTTTGGTGGGAGAGTTCTTTCTTGGTGGAAAGAGTCGCTCCTAAACACAAGACTAAAGCCTGGGATAAAAAGTCTACCTGCGCACACAGGTAAGGACTCCACCTTCCCTAATGAACAGTAGGGTTGGATCTTATGTTCATCTGGTCTTTCTTGATATGTGTAGTGTGAACCAAGTTTACTTAAGCTCTCAAGTAGAAGCAAACTAACGGATCCCGTACTGGTGTCTCAGGTACAAGAATACGTCCTTAGTTAGGAGAGATTCCGATCTATCATGTCAATGCTCAAGTGAATTAAGCCAAGCCTGAGCGAATCAAGCTTCTATGGCCTGGAAAGTCTTCAAAACAGAGGTTGAATATCCATAAACACTTATTGTATTTTTGTTTCAGCTTTCAGATCATTACTAAACACCATTTTTATTATATATATTTTTTTTCTTTTTCTTTTTCTTACATATTTATAAATAGGTGGAAACTGCATGATATCATAAAATACCCAGATCCTATGGATGCCTATCCACCCCCCAATGCCAAACGATGCTATGTCCTCATATGCATGTAGGGAAAGGTAGAGAAAGGACGAAAGATCGGGTAACGAGTGCTGAGTTGTAGTGTAAACAATAAGGTGGAAGGGTGGGTGGATGGTGGGTGGTGAAGTGAGCGTGACAGTGAAGTGAAAAGTGATGGTGGATGGTGAGAGGTCTGGCATTTCTTGAGACGAGAGTGTCCCAGGCAGATTGAAGCACCAGTTAGAAGGAAGAAATTGGCCCTCAGATTGGCCAAGAAGAGGGGCTTCTTGGATAGGTGGATCCAAAAGGGAATAGCCCCAGTGAGTAGGATGTGGGCTCAAGGTCCCAATGTGGAGTTGCAAATCTGCCTGATTTGGCGGGAAAGAAAGGGCAATTCGGTCTTCAAGGGTGTGGACCGGCGGTGAGTAGCCCAGATATGACTCGGACCATGAGGTATGGGAAGCAGAGAAAACCTCGTCAGAAGTCTGGTCAGGAGAAGGTACAGGAATAGGGAGGGATGTGTTGATCAGGCAGTCGTTAGTGTTTACAGGTAATCCGCAACAGTCAGAATAGGTCCCAATTAGTCCGATACCCACGCTGACGGCCATGTCCTCGTCAGACGTGTCATCCTCGATACAATAACAATCAAAGTTCTTGGCTGCCTTGAAGATGTTAAGCTTAATCGTTTTAGATCCAACAACAATCTCGATACATCCCGACTCGCAGTCGATAAGGGCACGGGCTGTGGCCAAGAAAGGTCGACCAAGGATGATCGGACAATCAGAAAGTGAGCTAGGAACTTCCATATCTAAAACAAGAAAGTCAATAGGAAAACAGAGACTGTTGACCATAACCACCACGTCTTCCACCACACCCTTAGGGATTTTGACAGAATGATCTGCCAACTGTAACGTGACAGGGGTGGGTTTCAGATTTCCCAAGGAAAATTTTTCGAGCATGATGGTCGATATGAGATTAATGGAAGATCCCAGATCAAGCAGGGCACGGTTAAAATTGCAGCCTTGGATGCTACAGGAAATCAGTGGTGTCCCCGGATCTTTCTACTTCGGTGGTAGGTTTGACAGTATAGCACAACTCGCATGAGGTGAGAGAACCACCGGATTTTTAGTTTTCTTTGACTGTCGCCTGGGTGTTGTGTAGTCTTTGAAAAATCGGGTGACAATAGGTATGTGGTTGATAGCCTCGAGCAGGGGTACCTTGATTTCTACATCCCTGAACAAATTACGCAGGTTATCAAAGGCCTACGTATCTTTCTTTTTGCCTTTTGGCTCCCTCAGTAGAGCCTCAAGGAATGGGACTGATTCTAGAACCAATTTGGGGGTATCGTCCTCTCGCGAATGCGACGCGCATCTCGAATGAGAGGGTGATGAAGAAGAAGATGGGTCAGGATCAGGTCGAGGCGGATCGATGGTTTGCTTACCACTCCTCGTAGTGATAGCATTGGACGATGTGGGTCCATTGGGATCATACAGTGGAGGAGGGTTCGCAATGGGGACATAAGAGTGCGGTGCTGCAGTGGGATTAGCCTGAAATCCCAGTGGAATGCTCGGAGCTTGAAGAATTTGATGTACCTACCCCTGAGAAGGTTGTACCTGTGGTTGAGAACCACAAGGTACGAAATTTCGTGGGTTTGGGACAGGTTGGGTGGGAAGAGTGCCCAGAGATCGAGTCGTCATGCGTAGTTGACTGATCTCAGCATTCTGCTGTGCCAATTGGTGCTGAAGAGAGGTCATGTTCTCTTCATGGCGCTTTGACATTTCTGTCATCATTCGCATCAATTTGTCAAGAGGAGTTGATGCGTGTTCGGTTTGCGGTACGCAAGGGCCTGATTGCGGATTCGCCATAGGATTAGACTAGGCCCTTGGGATGATGGGTGTGGATGGTCGCATTGGTCCACCCGCGAGGTTTTGGCGCTGTAGGTTGTTGGACCATGCAATGTTCGGATGATTATGCCACCCTGGGTTATAAGTGGCAGAGAACGGGTTGTTCCCCAGGGCGCAAGCATCTTCTATGCCAGAAGACGTGTCCGCATGTAAATACGCTTCCGAGCATACGAAGGCTTGGTCCTTCGTGTCAAAATACTGGCTCGCAGAAGCCAGTTCCACATGACTTACTGAGTCGCTCGATGTGACACTCGGTAAGGAAGGTCGTACGGGGTTTCTCAAGATAATCCTGGTGTTGGAAGAATTGGGATTGTGACGAAGTGGTGACGTGGGGGTGTTTGCCATAGAACAGGCGGGGTTGGCCAGAAGCTCGTCCAGCTTCTTGTGCAAGATGAAGACTTCATCCAGTTTTTGTGCGATAAGGATGAGATCAGTGGATGAATGGGAAGGTCCTGTGTCAACTTCGTGGACATTTCGGGGTAGGCTGGTACGATTAAAGGCGACAATGGAAGCATTGTTCATCGAGTTTCACTCATATTTTCAAATAATTCAAATTCTCCATTCTCATCTTTATTCATAAAATTCCCTCCGCAGGAAGCATCTACAATCTACTTCAAAGTCTCATTTAGCCCATAGTAGAAAATCTGGGCTATATGCCACTTAGGCATACCGTGGTGCGGACACTTCCTGAGGAGGTCATTATACCTCTCCCATTCCTCATGAAATTGTTTGCCATTTTGTTGCGTAAATAAAGTGATAGCTCGGCGAAGCGCATTGGTTCGCCCGATTGGGAAGAACTTCTTGAGAAACACTATTCGCATCTCTTCCCAAGAGTGGATGGTTCTCCCAAGGGTGCGTAACCACTGCGACGCTTTATCCCGTAATTAAAACAGGAACATTTTCATGAGGACAATAGGTAACCCGATATTTCTATGTTTAACAGTTTCAGCCAATCGGGTTAGGTCTTCCAAGTGGAGAAAAGGATCTTCACTTGCAAGACCATGGAAGTGAAAATTAATTAGGCCAATTATGTTCGGTTTCAGTTCAAAGTCGTCCCCGCCCATGGGGACCCGAATTTGTCCTATGGTCTCTGTAGCAGCGGGATTCTGATAAGAGCTAAGAGACCTAGGCTCCTCCCATTCAGGAGGGTTCTGCATTTCCTCCAATGTTTCCCGAATGGCTTCAATTTGCTCATTATACATTTCCATTTGGGCTTGGAGGAGGGTTATGGTATCTAAGGCTCCACCACCTGGTGGGTTCTGTGGGTGGTTTCCTCCCTTGGGATTTGGGGGTGGGTGTGTAGCCATGTTTGTGGAGGAGGAGGATGATTCGGCTTCTTTTCTAAAATTATTAGGCAATTCACACAGTTTAGGATTTTGTGACCTCCTCCCAAACATGCACTACCGCAGGAAGAATTGGGGAGATAAGAAGGGGAAAGGAGATGAGAGAAAGGACGACGTAAAGGTACACTTGATGACAAATCAGTACAATCAAATTCCTAACCTCTACAGTGTGCCCTTAAACCTAAAGATCTAAGTTACCTACTATCACGAACTACGGAACCGAATGCGAGCACCGCGGAACCACCGGGCCATATTGAAAGGCCATTTGCCCCAGTCTTAGACACCTGATAACACGTGGGAACCCTCACCAGCACGTAGATGCTACACGCAGGTAGTTAGACCTCCAATCCTTAGTAGGGGTCAAGTTACTGCCAATTTTAGTTAGAGGCTTAGGGTCAAGTGCTTTTGGACTGTGAAGGGCGTTGTTTACGGGTAATGCCCAAGTGATTGATTTTCAGAGTGTGTAAAACAAGCATGCAATGGGGAAATCTCCCCGAATTGAAGTTTTTAATTGGTGAATGGTTTTTAGAGTTCAGCCTTAAGTAGTATGAATTTTAGGATTTCGCTGAAATACCAATTCAACCAATCTCCGGGTTTTGCAAGAAAAAAAGTTTTGTTCTAAGCCCAACAAACCCTTCTTCAATATTAGTTGGTTAATGCATGCTAAAATGCACTGGGCTACCCTAAATGGAGATTTCTATGTGTGGATGCACGAATCAGTTTTAGATTTAGTGTGAAAGGGAGCCAAAGCACTTCATTTCAAGTGCTCCCAATCACCAGAAAGATTTCCACACAAGGCTCAACCAAAAGATAAAGAAAATCAATTTGTTGGGGTTGAAGTATTCGGGATCGAATCTTAGGCAAGTTGAAAAGTCGTGGTGGGGTTGGAATCAACTCAATTCCAAGTCTCCCCACCAGAAAGGTGATCCCGAATTGCAGGTAAATGAGCCAAAGAGGGGTGGCAATCAATATTTTATTTGCCTCAAAGAATACTTCACACGGTGAAAATTCAAGAATCAAGATTCTTGGATTTTCGCTATGCGAAGTAGGGCGGGAAATCCCAGAGTGGTGGGAATAAAGGCAATCAATCAAACAAGTGAATTTTAATCCACTTGTCCCAAGAGATCCCAAGAAGTTTTTCTAGTTTTTTAGTTTTTAGTTTTTTTTTTATTAAGGTTACAAGTTAACCTAGGTTGCTAATAAAGAAAGACTTACTTGTGCAGCAACGTGTGCGGAGCTCCAGTGTGGTGTCGACGTCTTCACACTCTTGTTCCCGCCTTGGATCTGCCCACATTCTCCGACTTCGTCTGCCTGTCTTCTCCTTGCAACAGGTTTACTTGCACACCAAAAACAGAGACACCTATGAAGAGAGAAGAGAAAAAATGAGAGGAATGGAATAGAAACTTACTTGAAGGCGCACTTCCCCGAAAATGGCGCCAGAAAAGGGATGGTGGTCAGACCCGGCTAGGTTGTTAATGTGGTGATTTTATCGTTGAAATGTGTATAGTGGTTAACCTAAATCGAGTCTAACCATCTCTTTACAAATTTTTTTAACCTGGCCTACTTGATTTTATCTTGGTCACTTTTAGGCCCAGGGTCAAACTCAGGGAAATGGGGTTACAAGTCAAGTTTCTACACCTTTCCTACAATGAATCTCTTCCGTTCGTTTATTGTGTTTTTGGTGTTTTTCTATTTAAGATTTTTTTTCTGATAATCTTGGTCCTTGAGGCATACCCTCAAAATTAGGTTCTTAGCTTTGAGCCAAAACAGGGTTCCAAAACGGGTCTTGCTATTCGCAAGGAGGAGTACCTGCAAGTCAAAGATTATCTTTTCTCTTTTATATATTTTTTTATCTTTTTATGGGCATGCAAGAGAAATAGAAATAAAGTAAATATAGTATAGATATATATGTATATACTATATATGCATAAATGGGTGGGGGTGGAGGCGGAGATGGAGTGTAGTACGGTGTCGAGTCGGTCGTCGTCTAGAAAGATGCAACCGACAGGACGAGGTGCTGTGTGGAGTGTAAGGTGGATGGTGGAAGATGTGTGCGACCATGCTTTTTGTACACGTGTATCGGGGAATATCAGCAACTGGTGTAGATATTCCTGCGATACCACATATGGTAAGTAATGTGAAAAAATATATATATATATGTATATATGTAAATATATCTATATGTATATATATATGGTTATAAATATATAGGTATATATATATGTAGTTATATATGTATATATATATGTGTATATATATATATGTAGATATATATATATATATATAAGTATATGTATAGATAGATATATGTCTATGTATATGTATGTATATATAACTATATAGATGTATATATATATGTATGTATAAGTATATAGTAATATATGTATATATAGATATATGTGGCTAGATATGTATATATATGTATATATATGTATGTATCTATACTTATACTTAGTTATATAGGTAATAATATATATATATAAGTATATAGACATATGTATATATATATATGTATACTAATACTTAGTTATATAAATACTACTATATATATAGATATGAGTATATATATATATGTATGTATATAAATATATGTATATATATCAATATATATATATGTATACGTATATATATATATATGTATGTATGTATATAATAGTGTATAGGTGTGTGTGTGTATGAAAGTGTGAGTGTAAGTGTCGGCAAAGAGAGTGAGAGAGTGTTGTGTGTGTGAGAGAGAGAGAGAGAGCTGCCGCGCACTTCCTGCTAGAGTGGAGGCGAGCGTTAAGACGTCTGAGGCAGCCAGGAGTCGTCTGATGGCTTCACGCATGCGTAGGCGCGTATGCGCGCAGAGAGGCACGCGCTAGAGGGCGATGGGTGTGGAGAGGACCGCAGCGCACAACGCTGCACGGAAGGGATGGAGCGGGAGCTCGCAGGCGCACGCGGGGGAAGGGAGCGGGTGACGCGGGTGGGTGCGGGCGGGTGCTGGAACGGGCGTGCGGCTGAACGCGCGCACTGGCTGCGGCTGGTAGTGGCGCTCCGGGTGACTGGATAAGTGAGAAGCTTTCCGGTCACCCCACTGTAGCCACAGTGTTCCACAGACTGGCGTGAACAGTGCCTACAGTGTATGGCCGAGCCGCGTGACCAGGAGTGGGCGGTGCTGTGGTGCGGACGGCTCGGGGCTGGCACGCGTGAGGAAGGGTTGCGCCGGCCGGTTACTGGCGCGGAGAAGTTCGCGATAGAGCGCGCGGAGAGGGAGGCAAGGGCGCCTGCAGGCATGCATGGTGGCCTGCTTGTGGGCACGTGGTGGCCTGCGCGCCTGCTGCCGCCTTGTTGCTACTACCGCGGAGCTTCAGACCTTGAAGCCTGCGGCAATGGCGGAAGTGCTGGAAATGAAGACGTCAGGGAAGAGAAGACCACCACGGTGGAGCTGCTGCTGGTGCGCGGAGCTTGAGAGCTTTAAAGCTTGAAGCTCCCGCTCCAATGGCTGCAATGGCTTGAACTTGAAACAGGGAAAGAAGGCCACCATGCCCACCGGCTCTTTGATGAGTTGGGCGGTGGTGGTCTCACTGTGGTGGGTGTGCACCACAGTGATGGACTCCTGCCTGCAGAGTGTCTCCTCTGAGGAGGAGGTCCTGCGTATGGAGGGAGAGGGGAGGGGACGGTGGCCTGGAAGGAGAAGTTGGATTTTTGAAGTGGAGGACTAGGCTCTTTGCAAAGAAGGAGCCGAGCTCCTTTTAAAGAAGAGGAAAGCATGCACAACCATGCCCTAGCTGTGCATGCTCATGCATGGCTTGGCAGGGAGTGGCTTCATGCAACTGCAGGGCTGGTAGGGAGAGGGGGAGCAGGACATGGTGCGAGGAAGAAGAGGTCCAAGCTTTGCAGCTGCGGGGAAGATTTTCAAGTCAAATAAAATTAAAAATAAAAAGATGGTGAATTTTGCAATGCAGCACTTGAGGAAAAATGTAATTGCGAGGCCAATTTATTTCACTCTCCTCCCTCTCAATTAAATGCATGCATGCATGTATATTCACAAATGTGACTATACCTAACTAATATGCACAGGTAATGCTAGGAAATAGCACAAGACGGCACAATTTCAGGTGTACTTTTGAGGTGCAATCAGTATGCGAGGTCAGGAGTGTGAAGCAATATCAGCCATCCTCTATACACCCATTGTGACACTGCCGATGAGGTACTTGGGTCTGCCTCTGAAAGATACTAAACTGAAGAAGAGTGACTGGGCCATTTTATTTGAAAAGGTGGCTGCTAAGATGGAATGCTAGAGTAGTCGATATTTATCTAAGAGTGGAAGACTGAATCTTCTAAATTCGGTAATCACCTCCATTCCGATTTTCTTTTTCTCTGTGTTCAGATCTCCAAAGGCTATCTGGAAAAGGTTGGATGTGATGAGGAAGCATTTCTTTTGGAAGGGGAGAAGGCTGAAGGCAGATTTTTGCATCCTCTAAAGTGGCAGAAGCTGTGTAGTCCTCACTCGTAGGGTGGGTTGGGTATTTGATCATTGAAGGAATTCAATGATACTCTTTTATTAAAGTGGGTAGTGAAGCTTTCTGAAGATGATGGGAAGGTCTGGTCACATTTAGTCAAAGAGTCATATGGTATCTCATAGGTGGAGCATGTGATATCTCCTCCTCAACATCCCTCCTCTTTCTAGAAATCAGCGTGGAGAGCAGTGCATGAGAATTGGACAAATTTTGGTCCTATTTTGGGGGATGGGTAGCTTTTTTCTTTCTAGACAAGTAGATGGTCAAGCTTGGGACTTCTTAGCGAGACATATCTAAGGGCCTTTTGATGAGACCACAATTGTGGGCTATGTAAATGCTTAAATGCCTAATTACTAAATTAATGTTTGCATGTACATAGCATACTTTAATATATAAATAGATTAGTTTATAAATAAGGGCTTGCATGCATATTCATTCATTCCATTGTAGTGACAAGCATTTCATGTATTATTTTAGATTATTTTTATAAATAACCCAATTTGTTTTTTTTATTTTCTCTAAATTCCTGCAAAATGCACGACTACCTTCCCAAGCTTCTCGTGACCTTCTCTCTCCCAGCAGTTCAGCCGTGCATCTCGCAACCTCACACCAACCTGGTGAGATTGTTGGAGACGATCTCGAGGGAGGAAACAAAACTTGAGAGAAGTTTAAAAAGAGGAGGATGGATGGGGGATGGAGGAGCCGCAAAGGTTGGTTGACACTGGGGCCAATCTCCACCATTGTGCACGAAGCTTTCACTGTGAAACATAAAGCTTTCACCGTGATGCTACCACGAACTCCTCGTCGATCAGCGATGCGGTGACAGCACACTGCGCCACCGTAGCAACCACCTGCGCACGCCCAGCACACCACGCACAACCCTTCCACGTCCCAACAGCCACCTATCCCTTTCTCCCTTCATCTCCTTCTTCTTCCTCGATCTTCAACCTCTGCACGCTGAAGGAACCCATCAACAACCACTGTGCAGCCACCTCCTCCTTGGCGTCAATGCCTCTGACACCACCATAGTAGCGCGTGACCTCCCACACACAGCCGCCGACGTCCCCGTGTGAGTCGTGCCACCTACAGTGGATCTCGACAGCGGCAACAACCCACCAACGTTGCACCTCTTCCTCATCGCTGGCGGCCTCTCCGACCACTGTGGGCTGCCGCACAACCACCGGAGTGATCCTCTCCTCCAACCCTACTCCTTCGACAAGCCACAGAGCTAACTGCAACTCCCTGTGTGCACCCGACCAAGAGAATCCCCTCCCCATGTTTTGCTACAGGAGGGGGGTATTAAGTTAAATGATGCATGGTTGAGGGAAGTGTTTTTTTATAATCATTTTACATTGGGATATTGTTTTAAAAATCCCTCTGCTTTCAAATAATTTGGGTGAATGCTCATTCTAGCCATCTTTTGACATCATTTGATGCTACAACTTATCTCCGAATCGATTTGCATCATTTAGACTCGTACAACATATTCGAATAATGTACTGCAAATATTGGTAATTTATTGGTTTATGCCTCTCCGTGGATACGACATGATCTTGTGGTTCAATGTTAACATATTTTTAGTAATTTTTGATTGGAGATTTTCCACCACATTACATATTGCGACAATAACTTTTTCTGATTATTTTTGCAAGAGAAATCTCTCCATCAAATGGTGCCATTTCCAGGGAGGCAATAGATGTAATAAATTCACTAAATTTATTTCTGATTATTCTGATTTGCGCATTTATCTGATCATTCTTTATTTTTTCTGTGAGAGGAATCTGATGAGGTGACAGGCGCAGCTGAGAGATGACGTCTACCTTGAGTGATGTCCACATGCATAGATAATCACAGGAACTTGTGGAACTTGATCGCACACATGTGGAGATGCGCAAAGGACCATCTAGGAGGTTTCTTCCTCTTAGACTTCTGATTTAGCATTTTAGAGTAGACTCTTTAGGTTTAGTCTAGTATTTGTTTTCTCGCCCTTGTACTCTAGGGCCAATTTTTGGGGGTGTCCCCAATTCTTTAGACTCTAGGTTTGTTTTTAGTTAGTTAGTTCTTTTGATTGCGCATTTATTATTATTAAAAAAAAAATCCAAATTTCGTGTTAGAAGCTGCATATCTTTAGGACGACCATCTAGGATTGCTTGAGAAGCATCTAGATTTTCTTACTGCATTGCATGCATTTCTTCATCGAAGAGTGCTGGAGCAAGGTATGTACTTCCTATCTTTTTGCATCAGTTATCTGCACACACATTGCATTTGGATATAATTAAAGAAGACCACTTGAGCTGACTTGAAAAGATTAATCAAGTGGTCACATTGCTTCTCGAAAAGAAAGTAAAATATACAGGAAGTGTTTGAATAACTTGATTGTAGTTTTCAAAAGAAAAATCACTTTTTGCGGTGTGATGCATAGTTTCTGCACTGAGCACGCACTATAGGTACTGCACTAAGACTTGGACCCTTAAGGCTATAGGCATTGATTTCTTTATCGATGCAAACCTCCTATCTCTCTTTGAAACGGTGGTATTAACTTTTGCCCGAGCGATTTGATACTCTAAGGAGGGGGACACCCTATAAAGGAATTCAAGGGTAGTTAAGAGGCACCGCTAATGCATCACCTCAAAGGAAGGGTTCGCCCTACTTGCATCCCTCGATTCCATCCTTGGAGTACCTTTTTACTTAAGCATCTGAGAATATCATTGTGGCAAAGTGTACGTCGCTTGGACTCTCGAAGGTCAATTTAGGGTGCGTAATTGATTGACAACTTGATTAGTCACCTGAAAGAACTAAAAGCAACCTCAACCTCCTTAATAGCCATTGACCAGGAATCTCAAGCGCCTCACTTCTCTTATACCACTTACATGGGAATGGAGAAATACTACCTTAACTCCATTTGGCCAGGCTAGTAAGGTTGGAAGAGGGCTTAAAGTGCTTTAACTTAACAAAAGACCTCTTGCCTTGTGTTTGCTTGGTATATGCTTGGTAGGTGCTCTCTTAGAAATAGTCTTCTTTTCAACCCTGAGCCTGAAGGAATTATTAGTAAAGATAACCTAGAAAGAAGAAAAATGGCTGAAAAAAGACCAGAAGACGAGATTAGGGTTGGTGAAAATCAGAGAACCTTGAGAGACTATTTCCTCCCTACAACCCACCAAGCCTTACCTATCCAAAGACCTAGAGTGGATAATCTATATGAAATCAAGAGCAGCACCATATCTTTGCTCCCCTCTTTCTATGGTACTGCTAGGAAGGATCCCTACAAGCATCTTGAGGAATTCACCGAGGTTTGTTCCATGGTGAAACTCCAGGGCTTTACTGATGAAGCCCTGATGAGAACTCTATTTCCATTCTCCCTTAAGGATAAAGCCATGCACTGGTATCATACCCTCGATGCAAGGGTAAATGATTGGGCCACCCTTAAGGGAGAATTCTTGAAAAAGTATTTTCCTATGAGTAAGACCAACCATTACAAAAGAGAGATTATGGGTTTTACACAACAAGAAGGGGAGCAATTTCATGAGACTTGGGAAGGTTTTAATGACCTTCTGAGGTTATGCCCCCACCATCAGGTGCCAAGATGGCAGTTGGTCGAAAGGTTATGTAACCTATTATCTGAAAGGCACAGGCAAACCATCGAAGCAGCCTGTGCAGGAACCTTCACGAGCAAAACTGAGGATGGAGCCTGGGCATTATTTGAAACATTAAGTGATAATTCCATACATATGTCCATTTCCTATCAAGAAAGAAAACCATCAATCTTGGAGAGGAAGATAGAGGCCCATGAAGCCAGGGCTACTCAGGATTTGGCTTACATATTCAATTGTTGAACAAAAACTTTGATAGGCTTTTAGCAAACCCTGGCATGAACCCGCAAGCAGCCTCTATCTTTCAGGCTTCAAGTGGATGCTCCATTTTCTAAAGCACAATGCACGCCACTGCGGAGTGCCATCAGGCAAATCAAATCCCTTAGTTGACTCAGGTAGACCTGAACGCGGCCCAAGGTTTCTACCCACCTCCTCACAATAACCCTTATTCCAATACCTATAATCCGGGGTGGCGGAACCATCCAAACTTCTCATGGAAGCAAGGTGATGCTTCTAACTCAGGGAATACAAGACCCCTACCTCCCCAACCCATATACCAGCCATCCTATGCAAACCCTCCTCAAAATAAGCCTTCTGAGATGGATGAACTTAAAGCCATGATGAAAGCAATGCAAGAGAATCAGAATATGGTCATCCAATCACAGAATAAGATGATTACTGATATGCAATTCCAAATTGGTCATCTTATGGAGGCAGTTAGGGAGAGGGATCCGAGGTAGTTGCCTAGCTCTTTTGAGGAGAACCCAAAGGGCAAGGGGGTCATATTTAGGGAGCATGCCAAGTTGTGATCGTCCTTAGGAGTGGAAAGAAAATTGACAAGCCTGATAGCACTCCTACGATCACCTCTCAGGATTCCCCTCCTACATTAGACCCGACTTCCATCTGCACCGAGGAAGAGCCACACTGCTCTCCCTCATTTGAAATCACCCACCCTGAGGATGTCATCATTCCACTACCCTTTTCCCGCCATGACAACCCCTCTACCCAAAAGCCGAGGGTGCCCTATCCATAGTGCCTATCTGCTCCCAGGGAATCTTCTGTTGGCTCGTCCAGGGCTAAGGATAGGACGGATGAAATTAAGGACACTTTGAGGCAAGTCCATATCAACTTGCCCTTGTTGGAAGCTATTAAACAGATCCTGTCTTATGCCAAGTTTCTAAAGGACTTGTACACCCAGAAACGTAGATCTAGGAGACAGGTCCAAGCCAAGGTCATCCTACCTGACCATGTTAACTCGGTGCTCCAACATGGAACACCCCCCAAAATGAAAGACCCAGAGGCCCCATATATTTCAGTGGTTATAGGTAACCAACACATTGACGAGGCTCTACTTGATATGGGCGTGGGGGTGAACATTTTACCGAGCTCTATCTACGACCTTTTGGTAGGAGGTAATTTAAAGACTAGTCCAATCGTCCTCCAGGTTGTAGACAGATCGCTTAAGACACCATGGGGATTACTGGAAGATGTCCTAGTGAGAGTGGAGGACTTCTTCCCTGTTGACTTTCTTGTGCTAGATACTAACCCATCTAATAAGCCCACCAAGTCCTCCATTATTCTGGGACGCTCCTTCCTGGCTACATCCAACGCCTCTATCAATTGTAGATCAAGGGCACTTAAAATGGGCTTTGGGAACAAAAAGATCTGGTTGAATGTTTTTGATACCTACAAGCAATCCGGACTGGAAGATTGCTCCCAGATTGAGGTAGTTGATAAAATCATTGAAGAGACTACTCCAGCACTCTTATGTAGAGATCCCCTTCAAAAGGTCATATCTAAGGACCATCCTCCGACTATTGAAGAAACTGAAGGAGATATACCTGAATTAGAAGAGTTACTGGGGGTAGACACAGTCTCTATCCCCTGGAACCGTGAAGGTAGATCCGCTACCTGAGGCAAGGACATCTCAACTTAAACCCTCAATCCAAAAGGCTCCTATGTTGGAGTTGAAACCCCTCCGAGCACATTGAAGTATGCTTTCCTTGGCTCTAATGACATGCTCCCCCTTATTATCTCATCTGCATTATCTGAATCGCAGGAGGGAGCTTTGCTTGAGTGTTTACAAAGGCATAAGGAAGCAATTGTTTGGTTGATAGCTAATATTAAGGGTGTTGATCACTCCCTTTGCATGCATCATATATACATGGATGAGTTCGTGAAACCCTTCTGAGACATGCAGAGAAGGCTCAACCCTAATATGTGGGAGGTTGTTAAAAAAGAGATTCTGAAATGGCTAGATGAAGGAATTATATATCCCATTTCAAATAGTAAATGGGTCAATCCTATACATATGGTGCCCAAAAAGGCAGGAATCACTATGAAAGAGAACGACCATGGAGAGTTGGTGACCACTAGACCCTCAACTGGTTGGAGGGTCTACATTGATTATCATCATTTGAACACGGCTACCCAAAAAGATCATTTCCCCTTACCGTTTATTGATCATATTTTGGAACGACTTGCAGGGAACAAGTACTTCTATTTCCTTGATGGGTGCTCTAGGTATAATCAAACAGCCGTCTTTCCTAACGATCAAAAGCGTACGACCTTCATGAGTCTGTATGGCACTTTTGCGTTCCGTCGAATGCCATTCGGGTTATGTAATGCTCCTGCCACTTTCCAATGTTGTATGATGGGTATCCTTTTGGATATAATCGACGAGTTTGTTGAGATTTTCATGGATAATTTCTTCATTTACGGCTCGTCATTTGACCTATGCCTTTCTCACCTTGATAAAGTCTTAACTCATTGCGAGGAGGCAAAGCTGGTGCTTAGCTGGGAGAAAAGCCACTTTATGGTCTAGTAGGGCATTGTGTTAGGGCATGTAGTTTCCGAGAGAGGACTAGAGGTGGATACGGAAAAAATTGATTCCATCTCTAAGCTTCCATCGCCCACCAATGTTCGTCAGGTTAGATCTTTCCTTGGCCATGCTAGGTTCTATAGGCACTTCATTAGAGATTTTAGTAAAATCTCTAAGCCACTCTACGACCTATTAGCGAAGGATGTTTCCTTCAATTTTGATGAAAGATGTGGCGAGGCTTTTCAAGTCTTGAAGAAAGCCCTTATTAGCACACCGATTCTCCAAGCACCAGATTGGACCCTCCCATTTGAGCTAATGTGCGATACTTCTGATTTCGCGGTGGGAGCGTTCTTAGGTCAAAGGGTTGATGGCAAACCTCATGTGTTGCATTATGCCAGCAAGACCCTTACAGATCCTTAGCAAAACTACATGGTCACTGAAAAGGAACTTTTTGCTGTAGTATTTGCTTTGGAAAAGTTTTGGTCCTATCTTTTGGGATCCAAGGTTGTGGTGTTCACTGATCATTTTGCCTCAAAGCATCTTCTTGCTAAAAAGGACATCAAACCTCTCTTAATTCGTTGGATTCTACTACTCTAGGAGTTTGACCCAGAAATTAAAGATAAGAAAGGAGTTGAGAATGTGGTAGCAGATCATCTGTCTAGGATCCCTATTGAGGCATCAACCTCTGTTGGCGATATCCAAGAGACTTTTCCTGATGAGTCTCTAATGGCCGTGGATGCCAAAACTCGATTCGTTGACATAGTGAACTATCTGGTCACAGGCATTACCCCCAGTACTTGGGACAAGCAGAAGCAAGACAGGTTTCTTGCTAACGCTAAATTCTATCACTGGGAGGAACTCGAGCTTTTTAGAATAGGCACTGACCAGCTTTTCCGCCGTTGTGTCCCTGACGAAGAACAAAGGAGTGTTCTAAGTTTCTGCCATGACCTCCATTGTGGAGGGCATTTTAGTGGAAAAAAGACTGCCCATAAGGTTCTTCAATCCAGCTTTTGGTGGCCCACATTATTCCGAGATGCACATACATATGTGAGTGCATGTCTATGTTGCCAGCAGACGGGAACCATCGGAAGAAGGGATGAGATGCCCAGCAACCTATTCTCCCCGTTGAGATCTTTGACATTTAGGGCATCGACTTAACATGGGTTCCTTTCCTATGTCCTTCGGATATGAGTACATCCTTGTGGCTATGGACTATGTATTGAAATGGATAGAAGCCATATCCACACGAACCAATGACCATTCCATGGTCTTGGATTTTGTTAAGGCTAATATCATTTCCCAATATGGGAGCCCAAGGATGATCATAAGTGATGGAGGACCTCACTTTAAGAATTTACACTTCACAAGACTACTAAAAAATTTGGGAGTTAGCCACTTGATAGCCACACCTTACCATCCCCAAATGAGTGCACAAGTTGAAGTGTCTAATAGGGAGATTAAATGAATTTTAGAAAAAACTGTCAGGCCTGACCGTAAGGATTGGTCTAAAAAACTAAATGATGCTCTTTGGGCCTACAGAATAGCCTACAAGACTCCCTTGGGCATGTCTCCTTTCCGTCTTGACTACGTAAAGGCATGCCACCTTCCCGTTGAAATCCAACACAAAGCCTATTGGGCAATTAAAAAGGTTAACGTAAATCTGGATAAAGAGGGAAAGGCACGAATGCTAGAGTTAAGTGAGCTTGAGGAGTGATGTAGACACATCTATTTAGGTTAAAATGCCTATTCATGCATGTTCCAAGGCTTAGATTTGCATTTCACATTATAAATATTGCATAGCATGATGCATCATTCTGCATTTAGAGTAGTTGTATATAATTTAGGTTAATTGCATCCTTTTTGTGGTCAAGAGAGAAGGATATTATTTTGGAGCCTTGGATTAACGATCCCACTGTACGAATCTAATCAAGACAATGATCGGAGCCCAACGCCTCTGTAATTGCCTCGATCAGAGTCCCATAGCACCATATGCAATCTAAGGAAGATCAACGGCCGAGGGACTAGGTGATGCAATCCAGAGTGTCAAACAACAAATCCGACTGCACAGATGGATTTGGGTCGACGATCGCAGAACAACGGCGCAAAAAATCGACTCAATCCGACCTCTATAGCATCCAATTCAAAGAAAAGAAGATGGACGGCCCAAATTGTGCCACGTGGCGCAACCCAGGCCGCCCATGCGCACGCACGTGCCACCGTACGCGCACAGCATTGCGGGTGCGCACGCGTGCGCGCACGCAAAGGCACCGGCACATATGACGCTTGCGTGCACGACATGGGCGCGCTGAGCACGTGCCAGCGCAGCGGCGAGTGGCCGCGTGGCTATCTTCAGCGACTTTTGAGGCGGATTTTCAGCGATGTTTATGACCATCACTAAATGTCCTGTATACGAATTTAATTCTTTCCTCCACTATAAAAGGACCCCTACCCCTCCCATTTTTCTTCATCTCTTCCTTTCTTCCTCTCACCACCTCAAGGCTGTAGAGAGAGCTTGTCCAAAGCCTGGGATGCTCCTCTAGAATAAAACCAAATAGTTTTCCCACCCCTCATCCCTATTCCCAGAGCATCCCGTGGCGGTCCTCTCACCACCCTTCAGGAAGAAGATCCTCGTCGCAACGCTGTCTTGCCTCATCCTCTGTCCTCCTGCTTCGTCCCCATTCGTCCTCACCACCTTCTTCCAAGCAACGTCAGAGCAAGTCGTCCTCTGAGCAACTGTCGAGGGGGATTTCTCTCACCCCATTCTATCTTTTTACACTTTTGTAGTGTAGATTTTTGCCGCTTTCGTAGTGTAACAAACAGTTCTTGATGAATAGATGATTGTTTCTCTCTCTCTCTCGCTCTCTCCCTCCCTCTCTAATATTTTTGCAAATAGATAAAGTTTTCATCAACCTAATCTCTTGCTTGTTAAAAATACCCAAAACATTAAAAAAGATAAAAATGACCAAAAAGAGATAAAAGTGAAGCGCAGATTTCATTAAACCAAACATTCACCTCCCATGTTCAGCTCGGGACTCCCTTGGTGTTTCGATATAAATCTTATTTGACCACAAGTTTTGCGAGCTATGACAACAGGTCCTCCAAACCTGATTTCAAACACGCGAAGCACACCTACGATCATTTTGGCACCATTGTCGGGGAGGTAATGCTCTTTGATTTTTTTTTCCCGTGTTTTTTTCCACCTTACCTAACTTTTATCACACTTTTTCTCTGATCTTACTGTGATTGCAAGTACTCTTCTGAGGTAGGCCAAAGCGGTTAGATCGAAGAAAAGTGCGGATGAAGGTTCTGTAAGTGTCCCCTACATCACCCCCACCTTAATTTCATTCCATAACCTAATAACTCAAACTCAAATCAACTTAGGTGCTTTTTATAAGCCCTAGGATAGATTTGGTTGTTTGTTTGCCACCTCCACTCACCTCACCATCCACGTAAATAAATAAAAAATAAAAAAAGAGTTATCTGATTGTGGGATTTTCTAAGAGAGACACACCTTAACACACACAACTCTCGACTTAAGGCGTACCACCCCACTTTGATTCTACCACTTAACCAGGATCTAACCTGTGGACCCGGTACACTTCAACTCAAAACAAATAAGTGAGTAGAAATCCGATTAGGCTAAGACATTGTGTGCCTTAATCTGTGGTGAGAATAGGCCAATTGATTGATTTGTTTGGGCCTCACCACTCAAATTAAAAGAGATTCATCAAGTAGCTTGCCACTTAGGGTTGGTTCTTAGGGCTGAACCAGGCACTCCACATTTTTTCTTTGATTTCTA
Source organism: Thalassia testudinum (assembly GCA_037157565.1). Taxonomy (NCBI): domain Eukaryota; kingdom Viridiplantae; phylum Streptophyta; class Magnoliopsida; order Alismatales; family Hydrocharitaceae; genus Thalassia; species Thalassia testudinum. Next base: position 29,770,910 of record JAZHRO010000073.1, read on the forward strand.
AAGGAATATATCATCACCAGTGCTTGCAAAACTTAGATTGTTCTCCTAAACTTGATTGAATATACCAAAGATTAAACCTTAAAAGCTACTAAACAAGGTTAAACCCTAAAAGACACATTATCAAATAACCTTGTTTGTAAACCCTGGTTGTGCATGCACACACATTTTAACTGATCATTAAGGGCACAACCCATCTAAAGGGCTCATCACATTCCAAGAGCATAATAATTCCAAGCCTAATTAAAATTGAGTAGACATTGGCCTTAAGGATTGATTCGCTCTTCGGGGCTCAGACTGAGATCTTTTTCGATTAATCTGCTTTTGCTGGTCCATCTGATGTCTAGCTAGGGGAGTAGCGTCAAACGACTGTGGCTGGGGGTTACACTAGGAACCGAAGGTAGAAGCCAAAGGAAGAACCTTCTCCCTAGTCCCTCCTAACTGGTTGGATTGACCGGATAAAAGTAGACTAAATCGTTTATAATCTCAAGACGGGTCCTGGGAGTTTGTAGGTCTTTAGGCTACCCACATAAGGATAGGGTTGATTGATTGTACTACAAGGCACATTTCTCTCTTCTGATTTCTCTCCTTACTTCACCATGTATCCTTCCACTTCTTACACGCATTTCCCATCCTATCCTTCTACCACCACTTATCCCCAAGATGATTACTATTTCAACTTGACTTGTAATTACCCATCCATTAGTCGGGATGACTTTGATTGGGGATACAAATCCAGACCTCAGTGTCTAGGGTCTAACCCTAGACAACAAGACTATGATTACTATCCTTCCCAAAGCTACAATGATTATAGATCTCCACCCTTTGATGATCAACCAAACTAGATCTACAACCATGAAGGATATGCTAATTATAACTTACCCTCCCCAGAATTATGCTGACTATAGGTCACCATCATTCTTTGAACAACCCGAGATGACCTACTATTGGGAGGAACCCGAGAACCTCAATATCTTGACTCCCCTAGAATGAACCCAAACCCACCCAACCCTAAACCAAACCAGTTGGTTTAGGTGAACCAGATCTAAGACAAGGTGTTGGCTAACTTAAGGAACACCATACAATCTTTAGAAGCCCAGCCAACACCATGCACTGAAGCATTGGAGCCTATAATAAAAATGATCGATGAGAGAAATAGCTCTTTATTGGATTTGCTACAAAGTGTTAGGGATAGGGACCTGGGTGAATTTCTTCTTGGGAAATTCTCGAGGTTGAGGATGAAATTTGTGGTTGCCTTAGTCAAATCTTGGGATGATTCTCAAGATGAACCCCCTTCAAGAGAGCCAATGTCTGAACCCGCTCAGGTGCCTATCGAGGGGGATACATTTTTTGAGACTAGGGATGACCAGGTTGGGCTAGAGCAATCCATTGAGGATGAACCGATTCATTCACCCGAGATCCCCAAGCTAAAAACTGAGGAAAAATGTCTCTTTGAACCAGGAAATGACAATCGATTTTGAGACATATATAAATGACGATTATGGATTCTTTGATTCTGAGGGTGAAGAATCTCTTAGTGAAGTCTCACTTGAGCATAAGGAAGATGATTTTAGTGAGACAAACGGGCTTGAGGAATCTGACGAACCATTTGATAGCCCAATTATTGAAGATTTGGATTCGGTTGGGGTTAACTTGGAGAATTTGAATCCTCATTTACTAGGAGATTCAATTAATAGCCCCATTCCTCAACCACACCCTAAAGGGATTGATTTTGATTTGGAAATCATCGTACCCAAGTCAATTCTGAGTCAGCCACGATTTCTAGACTTGGGTAAATCCTATGGGGTGAACGGTATGCTAGAGGTCCCGAAACCTAAGCACTTGATGTTAGAGGATAGGAATGTTGAAATGAAAGTTTGGGAGTTTATTTTGAGGGAAAAACATGTTTGGATGTAAGGGTTCCTATTGACCTAAAACCACCAACATTTTACTAGGACCCTTATGATATCATTCATGTGCAACCCAACCTTGAAATAACTGATTATTTTTCTAAGCTGAATGTGAAGTGGACATCTGAAACTAGTGAACCAGATCTACCTATTGTCCGCCACTTTGGTCTTGGGTTGCACACCACAAAATCGTAGGCCCAGCCCCGCAAACACGACAACCTTCAGTTCTGGGTGATTTTCATCCAGAACCTAAGAACCACTCGACCCTGGGGCATGGGTATGCACCATAATCTGGTCCACATTTGTGCACATCTTCTATTGGTGGGTTTGAGAATCAATATTTTTATTTTGATTTTGACCAGCACTTGTGAATTCTCAATTTCTTCCTTGTATGTATTTTATGCCTAGCTGAAGCCATTAAATTTAGCACGTGTTTATATTTCACCTTATCTACGGAGTTGATCGGATTTTTATGACACTCAGGTGATATCCTGTTTACTCCGCCCTTTTCATGCCTTTATTTTTACAATGAGGATATTGCATCATTTTGGCATGGGGGGTGGATACTTAATCCTAAAATCATTTTGTTAACTCCATAGAATTTCTTTTAGTTTCTTTAAAAAAAAATTAAAAATTCAAAAAGATAAAAAAAGAAGAATTGGGAGAAGAGAACCTAGGCATTTGGAAGCTATTAACTTTAGGAAATGATACAATAGGACCTGAATACTTAGACTCCTCGGGTCTTTGGGTTTAATTAACTCGGGTGTCCACTCAAATGTGGACTTAGTCTCGAGTCCTCGCCAAGTCAATCTTATTTTAATTCGATAAATAAATTGGGGTGATAAGTATACGACTTATCAACCTACCCTCTGATTTGAGGGGACTTTAAGCCTAAGCATCTACACACATTTCTTTTGCACTAACTCACATTTCGGCAGTTTCTTCAGAAATTGGGTAGCTAATGAATTATCTAGGGTGGTATGGCTGGCAAGTTGTCGGTGATAACAGCTCATCGACTAGTTGTCCAAAGCCTAGTCACAAGATCATTTTCATTGTACGGCCTTTAGGTAAATTTTAGATTAGGAAAGCCACCTACATTAAAAAAAAAGAGAAAAGAAAAAAAAAATAGAAAAAGGCAAGGAAAAAAAAATAAATAAAACCACACTTCACTGCACAAGTGATAACACTGCACATGGGGGTGATAATTATGTTAAATAGGGCCCATCTTAAGAATAAAAGGCACAACATAAGTAGAATGGGAGCATTGCATGCATCATATACCAAGATTGCTTATAAAACTGTATTAATGGCCATTTGTGTAAGCACTTGTCAAAGAAGGCCTCAGATGAGAAATCGGACCACACGGATGGATTCAAAACGACGAACGGAGTCCAACGGACTCAAGATCGGCCAAATTCGACATCCGGAGCTCCTACAATGGGCCCAAGAAGTTCTGACCGTTGATCTGATAATCAACGGCCCTCGTTGTGCCATGTCACCCCCGCTCATCGCTTGCCACTTCCTCCTTCAGCTGAGATCAAATCTCGGCTATCGATCTTCGATCGGAAGGTCGAGAACCGCATGCCCGCCTGCGGTCGCTGCGACAAAGCAGTGAGCATGGCCCAATGGTTAGTGCGCACGCCCGCACGCATGCGACGTGGGTTCGAGCCATGTGGTGCGAAGAATTAAAAACGAAGAAGCGCGCGGCGAAATTGGGCCGCTCGATCAGCAGCGAGCAGCCGAGATTGCACCACGCAGCGTGCCCTCAGACAGGGAGCGCCCACGCACATGCGCACACCGGGCGACGATGCCCGCGCACACGCGTGCCCGAGGCGCGATCCGAGCGCCCCCAAGGGAAGATCTCGACCGTTAGATCTTCGATCGGATGACTCTCACGTAGCAGCCACGGATCAAGCGCGAAGAAGAACGATGCGGGCGTGTGACCGGCAGGCTGGATGGCTTCACCGACGCTTTTGGAATGGTTTTAGCGACGTCCCGGATGTCGCTAAAGCACCTTCTTCTTTTAGAAAGCCCTTCTCCCTATTTAAACCCCCTCCAACCACTCATTCAAGGCATTCACTTCCCTTGCAACTACTCTACCCCTCTCTTAGCTAGCTTTAGGCCCTCTTGTAATCGTCGAAGATGACGAGCCACCGACGGAGCCTCCTCCACCGCTGTGGCTGCCTCACCGCTCTCCCCCTCTCTCTCTCTCTTCCTCTCTTTTAAGCTTTCCATTACTTATGTTTAAGCATGTATCTAATGTTGTAATTTGTGAACTAAAGCTGCATGATTAATGAAGTTACTTTTCGTTCAGTTGTTTACTTTAATTTTCATTTAAGTTGCATGATCAAGCAAGAAACAACTCTAACCCTAATCTCTCCCTCTCCCTCTCTATCTCTCTCTCGCCTTTCAACCGCACCTTTCGTAAGTAAAACTCCGCAATTTCCGTGACAACAAGTGATAAGAGAAATCGATTTTCACGCCTCCCTGAGACCGACACTCGGACTCACCTCCGTTTCCTTACTTTAAAACCGGCGTTGCAAGTGCGACTATAACGACACTTCTTAACACACACACACAAGCGCATGTCAGTTTTTGGTGCCGTTACCGGGGAGGCAACGGATTTGTTTTGTTACTTCCATTCCACATTCATTCTCACATCGTCTAATGCCTTGTTTTCCTTTTTACTTGATGGTTGCAAGAATTTGGCGCGTGGACGGCGAAGCGACGCATCCCACGACGATAACAAGGGAGTAGGCGCAACAAGGATCGATAGTGAGTAATTCTTCACTTATGATTGTTTGCTTGTGTGAAAAGCTAAAAAGTGTAAAAATTGAAAAAATTGGCGTGGTGTATGATTGCTTGACCCACATCCTTAACACATCACCCCACAAAAAATGTACACTCTAACATTCTAAATAAATTCTTGGAGTGTTCTTTTCTTTTTTTTTTGAGTGGTGTTTGCGAAGCCACCGTGAGTTGACCAGGGCCGCACCACTCAACCCTAAAACCGACTCATCTAATAGAAGCTGCATGATCATTAGGATGAGTACATTAGGGTTTTAGAGCCTCTACAGAATAAAAGGAAATCTACTTTCACCGAATTGTGTGTAGAACTTGACGTGCCTACTGAAACTTGTCTGAAAACATTAAGACACGTCAACCCTAAAAAGCACTAAAGTAAGGATGAAACACTAAAGGACACCACATCTTAAAAATCCTTGCTTGAAAACCATGTTTTGATAGAAGTACACACCTTGAAAGTGGAAAATTAAGAGGCACCACCCCAATCAACGCCTCATCACATAACCCTAGCACAAGCACTATCCTAGCCCTTTAAAACTAAGTAGACGTGCCCTAGGCAGGATTAAGTCTCGAAAGGTGAGGTTTTGTTCGCTAGGCACTTGGCTTTCATTCCCTTGGTAGAATCTGGTGACTAGGTTGCGGGGCAGTGTCAACGACCGTTGTTGTGGGGTCTACGGAACCGAAGGCGCAAGCCAAATGAAGAACCTTCCTCGCAATCCCCTCGTAATCAACCTGGCCAGATTAGCCTTGGGAAGGGGAGTCCAGTGCTTACGGACTTAATCACCCTTTGTGAGATTTCTAGGTCTCCTAAGGAATACACCATAAGGACTAGGCTTGTGTGCTTGATTAAAACACATTTCTCGCATCTGTCGCCCTCCGCATCCCCTCCTGTTCTTCTCTAGTGTATGCACGGGAGACGCTCACTGCATCCCAAGTTGTGTGTTTTGGGGCAGGAATCTAGGCGACATGATTCTTTTAGAAACATGGCTGAACCTAGGGTAGATGAGGCTGAGGATCAACCCCCACCAGACGCAATGGCCATCATCCAAGTCCAAATTAATGCAAACCACCGGCTTCAACAACAACAAATCCACACCATCATGCAGGCCATACAATGGTTACAGAACCCACAAGAACAACCACCACCACCTTTCCAAGGCGTACAAGAGCAACCACCACTCGATATACCACCATTTCAAGATCAACCGAGGCCCCTCCGCGATTTCTATAATCCCTCCGCTATTAGAGTCGAGCCACACCTTAGGATCCCCGAAGGGGGAGATGATTTTGAGCTGAAACCGAATGCCTTAAGTCTGATCCAGAACCACTTTCATGGAAGCTCAAATGAGGACCCCTTCCAGCATCTAGAGGATCTTGACCGCATAGCGCGAACTATGAAACCTAGGAACATTAGCCTTGACATTGTTCTAATCAAGATGTTTCCCTTCTCATTAAGAGACAAGGCTTCTCATTAGCTTAGAACCCTAGGTAGACCCATCACCACCTGGAAAGAACTGAGGCATGCATTTTTAAAGAAATTCTTCCCCATAAGAAAGACCAATGCCCTCAGAAGAGCTATCACTACCTTTACACTCCAGGGTGGGGAACAGTTTCATGAGGCGTGGGAAAGGTTTAATAAACTCTTGAGGAAATGCCCACACCATGAAGTACCAAGGTGGCAATTGGCCCAGATTTTCTACCATGGTCTGGACAGCAACCTACGAAACTTCGTCAATGCCTCATGCTGGTGGGACTTCCCAAACAAGGACGAGGAGAGCGTGTTTGAGCTCTTTGAGTCTATGAGCGAGAATTCACTCAACAATGCCTCCATGACCCAGTTCAACTGGTCCAGTCAACCCCGTGGTGGGATTTATGAGGTACAAGTAAATTCTGGAATGGTTGACATGGACATCATTGCCAAGAAACTAGTTCGAGTGGAATTGGTGGACAAAAAGATTGATGAGCTACTGAACCAGACCAGGAACCCCTTATAGAGTTTCTCCCTAGCAAAGGGAGCGCATAATGGTGACATGGTACAGCCCTTAACCCAACTAAACCTGGAACAACCCCTAACCACCTTCCAGGGAGGGACCTTTGCTCCCTCAACCCTTGATTACTCCCTTCCCTCTTCATCAACATCGGTTACCCTTGAAGATGTGCAAGCTGTCCAAGGTTATGCGAAATCGAACCCTTTCTCCAACACTTACAACACTGGCTGGCGTAACCACCCCAACTTTGGTTGGACAAACCAGAAACCATCGCAATTCCAAAACTAGCTCAGGCCAAACCAGCAGCCACACTTGCCCCCTATCAGCAAGGACCACCAGTTAGACCCCAATATAATCAGAATAGGGCGACTCCTCCCCCACAAAACCAAATGGACACCCTAATAAAGATGATGGCTGACATGAACCAGAAACATCAGGAGGAAATGGCCTTGGTAAAGGGACAGTTAAGCCAACTCTTGGACTGTAAACAACAAGGATCCCTACCTTCCCAGCCACAACCGAACCCATAAAACATAATTAACAGAGGCCCCAATTCGCAAGGGTTCCAAGGCAATCCCGGGCAAGCTCACATGGTCCAGCCAGCCCCACAAATACCCTGGGTTTGGTGCTTCTTCATCCTCACCTTCTCAAGGATCAACCCATGGCCCCAATGCCTCTGCAAATGCGGTAACTTTGAGAAGTGGCACCAAAACCTAGGATCCCAAATGGCCGACTCTCCCCGAGACTTCACCCGCTGAAATACTTGACTCAGAAGAGGCACCAACCAAGGACCCAGAAATAGAACCAATCCACATTCAGACACCCTACCCTGAGGCCTTGGAAACAATCAAGAAAAAGAAGAATGTTGTGGAGACTGAGGAGCTGTTGGAGATCTTTAAACAAGTACAGATTAATATTCCACTCCTTGAAGTCGTCAAGCACATCCCTGCTTATGCCAAGTTTTTAAAGGATGCCTGTACACCCAAGCGTAAGCCGAGACCTCAAGCACCTAGGAAGGTTGTGCTCTCTGAACAAGCAAGTTCCGTAATATCAAGCAACCTTCTGCTCAAGCGAACTGACCCAGGAGCGCCCTTGATTTCCTGCAATATTAGGGACATGACATTTGATAGAGCGCTCCTGGACTTAGGTGCTTCTATCAATCTGATTCCAACAACTCTGTACCACCAATTTGGTTTTGGAGAGTTGACACCAACCCCTGTCACCATCCAGCTGGCTGATAGATCAGTGAAAACCCCGAAGGGGGTTGTCGAGGATGTGATTGTACGAGTTAAGGACTTCTATTTCCCGGTCGACTTTTTGGTGCTCGACATGGAAGTCCCTGAAAAATTACAGAACGCACCCATAATCTTAGGCAGACCTTTCTTAGCTACGGCTAAGGCAAACATTGATTGTGACATGGGATGTATGAAAATCACCTTCGGGGATAGGAAAATGCAGTTGGATATCTTCCGGGCGACAAAGTCTTTTGATTGCGATTGCGTTGTGGAACATGATCCCGTGGAAACTCTAATCGAGGAATGCCTCACCCTTAGTTCTGTATCAAACCACCAAACCCGTAATGACTGTTCTGATCTGTCACCATCACTACCCGTGGACCTCTGTAAGGCTGAGTACCATCACACAACACCATTTGAGGAGATCGATGTTGATCAACTCCCGCCCTTTCCCTTTCCATCAACTGTGGTTCCACCCGCACCTGAACTTAAGCCATTGCCCGAGAATCTCAAGTTTGTCTTCCTGGGACCTAACCAGACCTTCCCAGTGATTATTAATTCTCATCTAACCAAGGATCAAGAACTCAGGTTGACTGTGACCCTTTCAGAACATCGGGCCGCCATTGGTTGAACCATTTCTGACTTAAGAGGAATTAGCCCCACCTATTGCACCCATAAGATTTACCTAGAAGACGGGGCACGACCCTCCCACCAGTTGCAGAGACGTTTAAACCCAAACATGCGGGAGGTCATTAAGAAAGAAATTATCAAATGGCTTGACGCCAACATCATCTATCCTATCTCCGATAGCCCCTGGGTGAGCCCCACTCAAGTGGTTTCAAAGAAAGTTGGGCTCACCATTGTCACCAATGATCATGGCGAATCCATCCCCACCCGCACCACCACCGCATGGTGGGTGTGTATTGATTATAGGAAGTTCAATGAAGCCACTAAGAAGGATCATTTCCCCTTGCCATTCATTGACCAAATCCTTGAAAGATTAGTAGGGCAGAAGTATTTTTGCTTCCTGGATGGATATTCAGGATATAACCAAGTCGCAATTGCTCTGGAGGATCAAGAAAAGACCACATTCACTTGCCCGTATGGTACATTTGCATTCCGTCGAATGCCGTTCAGGTTATGCAACGCACTATGACCTTCCAACATTGCATGCCAGCCATTTTTTCAGAAATGGTGGGTGAATACTTAGAGGTCTTTATGGATGATTTCTCTATATTCAGGAATTCATTCAACCATTGTCTGAGCAACTTGGAGAAAATCTTGAAATGATGTATCAAGGTTAATCTGGTGTTAAGTTGGGAAAAGAGCCATTTTATGGTTCAAGAAGGAATTGTCCTCGGTCACATTGTATCGCATAGGGGCGTCGAGGTAGATCAGGCTAAGGTTGATTTGATTTCCAAACTTCCTCCACCTAGCTCAGTCTGACAGATTCGCTCATTCCTAGGACATGTTGGCTTTTACTGAAGGTTCATTAAAGACTTTTCCAAGCTTTCCAAACCCTTGACCAACCTTCTAGCCAACGATGCCATATTCCACATGTCTTCTGATTGCATCCAGGCTTATCATACCCTCCGGGACTTAGTCTCCACCGCACCTATACTTCAACCCCTAGACTGGTCCCAAGACTTTGAGATTATGTGTGACGCATCAGATTTTTCCATAGGCACTGTCCTGGGACAAAGCCAAGATAAGAAGCCCGTGGTGATCTACTATGCGAGTGAAACGTTGGACGAGGCCCAACGAAATTATACGGTCATAGAGAAAGAGATGCTCACTGTAGTCTTTGGACTTGAAAAGTTCCGATCGTACTTGCTGGGATCCCACGTGATGATTTACACTGACCATTCAGCCATCCGGCACCTGTTGGACAAGAAGGACCCAAAGCCCAGGCTCATCAGATGGATCCTGCTTTTGCAGGAATTTGACCTGGAAATCCGAGACAAGGCCGGATCAAAGAATGTGGTGGCTGACCACTTGTCTAGACTTCATCCTGACCACATTGGACCCTCCCTAGCTCTATCTGACGCCTTCCCTGATGAACACATCCTGGCTATGCAAGACAAGAGAATGCCATGGTATGCTGACTACGTCAACTACCTGGTTGTAGGACAAACCCAGCACAGCTGGTCCAGACAGCAATGGGATAGGTTCTTGGCTAAGGCCAAGCACTATTTCTGGGATGATCATATGCTGTTTCACCTCTGTGCTGACTAGATCATCAGGAGGTGTATCCCCGAAGACGAAGTTCAGAGTGTGTTTTCCTTCTGTCATGACCAGGCTTGTGGTGGCCACTTCTCTGGAAAGAAAACAGCTGCAAAGGTTCTGCAGTTTGGATTTTACTGGCTGTCCCTATTTAAGGATGCACACAACTTTGCTAAAACTTGCTCACGCTGCCAAACGCTGGGGACCATGACCAAGAAAGATATGATGCCCCTCTGGCCCATTTTGGTTGTCGAAATCTTCGATGTTTGGGGTATCGATTTTATGGGTCCCTTTCCACCATCCAACGACTTCGAGTACACCTTAGTCTCGGTAGACTATGTTTCTAAATGGATTGAAGCCGTCGCCACCCGCCGATGCGATCACAGGACTGTCATGGACTTTGTTAAGCAGAACATCTTTTCCTGATTTGGAATACCCAAGGCCATGATCAGCGATGGTGGAAGCCATTTTATCCATTCCCAATTTCGTGCCCTACTTAGAAAATACGGGGTGAACCACCACATTGCTACCCCGTATCATCTGCAAACAAATGGGCAAACTGAGGTCTCAAATAGACAAATCAAGAACATTTTACAAAAGACTGTGAGACCTGACAGGAAAGACTAGTCCACATGACTTGATGATGCCCTGTGGGCATACAGGACCACTTTCAAGACCCCGATAGGCATGTCGCCTTATCACCTGGTCTTTGGCAAAGCCTGCCATCTTCCTATCGAATTGGAACACCGGGCTTACTGGGCTGTCAAGCAATGTAACATGGATTCCCAGGTAGCCGGTGCACAGAGGACACTCCAATTATCTGAGCTCGAAGAAATTCGTCAGGACACTTTTGAAAATAGTCGACTGTATAAGGAGAAAATGAAAGCCGTCCATGACCGACTCATTCATAGAAAAACCTTTGAGCCTAACCAGCAAGTCTGGCTGTTTGACGCCCGCATAAAACTCTTCCCGGGGAAACTCAAGTCCAAATGGACAGGACCATTTCAGGTGGTTAAGCCCTACTCTAATGGGGCGATTGAAATCGTTGATCCTAACACTAGGCACACTTTTATAGTTAATGGTCAAAGATTGAAGCACTTCCTAGCCTAAGTTCCCCCAAAGGAGAGTGTCACCCTCGTTGAGGGATGACATGGAGCACCACCCAGCTAGACGCGTTAAACTCAGTACTTCCTGGGAAGTAACCCAGAGGATTCAGACTGATCCGGTATTTTACATCACTCAGGTACTATCTTTTTGAACCCTTATGCATCCATGTACTTGCCAATGAGGACATTGTCCAACTTGAGCATGGGGGGGTGGTAAATTGCACAATCCTAAGCTCATTTAATGAGTCTGAATAAAATAAAATAATAAAAAAAAATTAAATTTAGGAAGAAAACTTAGGCATTAGAAACTTGTCAATAGTGGGAAATAATACAAAAAAAGAACTTAAACACTTAGACTTTTCAGGCCTTCAGGCTTAATCAGCCCTGGTATCCGTTAAAATATGGATTTAGCTTCGAATCCTTGCAACCTTAAGCTATTCTAATCAACCTGCTAAATAAGGTGATAAGTATATGACTTATCAACTCACCCTCTAACTCAGAAAAACTTTGAGTCTAAGCATCTGCACACATATTTGCACAGACTCACTCCTCGGAGATTTTGACAGAAATTGGGTAGCTAATGAACTCTCTAGGGTGGTATGGCTGGCAAGTTGTCATGGGTAATAGCCCATTGGTAGGTTGTCCAGAACCCAACCACAGGACCATTTCTTCTTCATTGCCTCTAGGTACATTTGAGATCAGGGAAGCCACCTACGGAAAAAAATAGAGAAGAAAAGAAAATAAACCACACTTCATCGCACGAGTATGGCTGGCAAGTGATCGTGGGTAACAGCCCATTGGTCGGTTATCCAGAGCCCAGCTCAATAACTGCACAAAAAGAACCAAAACACTTAAGGAAGAAGTAGGGAAGTAGTACAAGCTGGGGATATATACACTGGAAAAATTCTTGTGTTGACCCCAATTAAAACAAACATAGGGAGAAAGCTACCAATCGAACAAATACACCTTCAGGCAAATATATTTTCTCTTCCGATCACCTAGGGGAGTAGAAACTCGAAGTCTATTTGAATTACCATTAAGTGAGTCTATCACAATCTTCACACCAAGATGCTTAGCACTTAGGGTTTTGACCGAGTTTTGGGTGGGTTGGGTAGCCGTAAAAAGTTACCAACCCACACTGAATTCCGAAAAAATTCTAAAAGAAAAAAAATATATATATACATATACATATGTATAGTTATATACATTAAAGCAAGGATTCGGGCGATTCGTAGTTTGGCAGACACCCGGGCGCTGCTTAGTCTTTGTAGATTAAGATCTTGGTTATTTCCTCCTATTGACAAGTGACGAAGTGTCTAAGCAATTACTTCTTAAATTCTGAAAGAAAATAAAGGCTAGAATAAACCTTGCTAGGGACTAGTAAGGAGTAAGCATGGGGGTATGATAACACCGCACATGGGGGTGATAATTCTGTTAAATAGGGCCCATCTTAAGAATAAAAGGCACAACATAAGTAGAATGGGAGCATTGCATGCATCATATACCAAGATTGCTTATAAAACTGTATTAATGGCCATTTGTGTAAGCACTTGTCAAAGCAGGCCTCAGATGAGCAATCGGACCGCACGGATGGATTCAGAACGACGAACGGAGTCAAACAGACTCAAGATCGGCTAAATCCGACATCCGAAGCTCCTACAATGGGTCTAAGAAGTTTTGACCATTGATCTGATGATCAACGGCCCTCGTTGCGCCACGTCGCTTCCTCTCACCGCACGCCAGTTCCTCCTTCAGCTGAGATCAAATCTCGACCGTCGACCTTCAATCGGACTGCCGAGAACCGCACGCCTGCCCGAGGTCGTCGCGACAAAGCAGCGGGCATGGTACAACGGTTAGCACGCACGCCCGCACGCATGCGACGTGGGTTCGAGCCGAGTGGTGCAAAGAATTAAAGACGAAGAAGCGCGCGGTGAAATTAGGTCGCCCAATCAGTAGCAGGCGACCGAGATCACGCCACGCGACACATCCTCAGACAGCGACCACCCACGCACGAGCGCACGTCGGTGATCACGCCCACGCACAGGCGCACCCGAGGCGCGATCCGAGCACACCCAAGGGAAGATCTCAGCCGTCCGATCTTCGATAGGATGGCTCTCACGCAGTAGCCGCGGATCAGGTGTGAAGAAGAACAGCACGGGCGTGTGACCGGCAGGCTAGAGGGCTTCACCGATGCTTTTGGAATGGTTTTAGCAATGTCTCGGACGTCACTAAAGCCCCTTCTTCTTTTAGAAAGCCCTTCTCCCTATTTAAACCCCCTCCAACCACTCATTCAAGGCATTCACTTCCCTTGCAACTACTCTACCCCTCTCTTAGCTAGCTTTAGGCCCTCTTGTAATCGCTGGAGACGACGAGCCACCGACGGAGCCTCCTCCACCGCCGTGGCTGCCTCGCCGCTCTCCCCCCTCTCTCACTCTCTTCCTCTCTTTTAAGCTTTCCTTTACTTATGTTTAAGCATGTATCTAATGTTGTAATTTGTGAACTAAAGTTGCATGATTAATGAAGTTACTTTCCGTTCAGTTGTTTACTTTAATTTTTGTTTAAGTTGCACGATCAAGCAAGAAACAACTCTAACCCTAATCTCTCCCTCTCTCTCTCTCTCTCTATCTCTCTCTCACTTTTCAACCGCAACTTTCACAAGTAAAACTCCGCAATTTCCGTGACAAGTGATAAGAGAAATCCGATTTTCACTCCTCCCTGATACCTACACTTGGACTCACCTCTGTTTCCTTACTTTAAAACCAGCATTGCAAGTGTAACTATAACGACACTTCTTAACACACACGCACAAGCACACGTTAACAAGTATGGCTGGCAAGTTGTCGGTGATAATAACTTATCGGCCAGTTGTCAAGAACCCAACTCACGAAAATGCACAATAATTCCCAAAACACTTAGGGAAGAAGCGGAGAAGTAGAATAAACCAGGGAGATATACACTAGGTTCACCCTTGTGTTGACCCCATAAATAAAAGAAGTCGGGAGAAAGCTGCCGTTCGAAAAGATAAACCTCTAGGCAAGGTCACCTAGGGTCGTAAAAACCCGAGGTCCATTTTAACGGCCACCTAGTGAGTCTTTCACTATTTTCACAAGATGCTTAGCACTTAGAGTCCTTTTTGAGTCTTGAGCGGGTCGGGTAGCCATAAAAAGTTATCCCGGAACTCTCAAACTCCAAAAGTACAAAAAAAATTAGAAAAGAAGAAAAATAAAAAAATGTATCTTCCCTTTTCAAATAAGGCGAGGACTTAGGCAGTCTACATTCTGGCAGGCACCCAGGTACTGTTGAGTTTTCATTGTTTCGGACCTCAGTTGAAATTTTCTATTGTTAATAAACGACTTAGGCATAAGCGATATATCCTAATTTTGACTTTATACATAGCATGTAGCTTAATTTTGCTAGGGACTAGAAGAAGATAGGCATGGGGGTATGATGTAGACACATCTATTTAGGTTAAAATGCCTATTCATGCATGTTCCTAGGCTTAGATTTGCATTTCATGTTATAAATATTACATAGCATGCATCATTCTGCATTTAAAGTAGTTGTATATAATTTAGGTTAATTGCATCCTTTTTGTGGTCAGGAGAGAAGGATATTTATTTTGGAACCTTGGATTGACATTCGACCATACGAATCTGATCAAGACGACAATCGGAGTCCAATGCCTTCGAAATCTCCTCGATTGGAGTCCCGTAGCACCATATACAATCCAAGGAAGATCAATGGCCGAGGGAGTAGGTGGCACAATCCATAGCATCAAACGACAAATTCGACTACACGGATGGATTTGGGTCAACGAAAGCAGCCCAACGGCACGAAAATCGACTCAATCCGACCTCTATAGCATCCCCTACAAAGGAAAGAAGATGGATGACCCAGATTGTGCCACATGGCGCAACCCAAGCCCCAGATGTGCACGCTCGTGCCACCGCACATGCACAGCAGTGCGGGTGCACGCACATGCGCGGAGGTACGTATGCGCAAGCGCAGCGACAATCGCAGCAACGCAGAGTGCATGCGACACGGGCGCGTGGAGCGCATGCCAGCGCAGCGGTGGGTGGCCATGTGGGCTGTCTTCAACGATGTTTATGACCGTCACTAAATGTCTTGTATACAAATTTGATTCTTTCCACCACTATAAAAGGACCCCTACCCCTCCCATTTTTCTTCATCTCTTCCTTTCTTCCTCTCACCACCTCCAAGGCTCTAGAGAGAGCTTGTCTCAAGCTCAGGACGCTCCTCTAGAGTAAACCAAATAGTTTTCCCTCCCGTCATCCCCATTCGTGGAGCATCCCGCGGCCATCCTCTCACCACCCTTCGGGAAGAAGATCCTCGCCGTGATGCCATCCTGCCTCATCCTCCATCCTCCAGCTTCGTCCCCGTTCGTCCCGCTCCTCACCACCTTCTTCCAAGCGACATCAGAGCAAGTCGTCCTCCGAGCAACCGTCGAGGGGGATTTCTCTCACCCCATTCTATCTTTTTACACTTTTGTAATGTAGATTTTTCCCGCTTTCGTAGTGTAACAAACAGTTCTTGATGTATAGATGATTTTCTCTCTCTCTCTCTCTCTCTCTCTCTCTCTCTCTCTCTCTCTCTCCCTCTCCCTCTCATCTTATATTTTTGCAAGTAGATAAAGTTTTTATCGACCTAATCTCTTGCTTGTTAAAAATACCAAAAAAATTAGAAAAGATAAAAATGACCAAAAAGAAATAAAAGTGAAGCACGAATTTCATAAGACCAAACGTTCACCTCCATGTGTTCGACCCGGGACTCCCTTGGAGTTTCGATATAAGTTTTATTTGACCACGAGTTTTGCAATTGCGACGATGGGTTACTTATAACCCTAATTTCAAAATTGTAAAACCCATGCAATCAAGGGGCTCTGTAATGAAGCCTTGTTTGTTGAGCGAGATCAATGTTATAAACGTTGAGTCATAGTATAGGTTGAAATTACTTGTAAATAGATAAAATTTATGCTTGAAAGAAACCTGAGGTCGAACGCAAGGAGCAAATGGCAAATATGAATCTCAAGATCACAATTTCAATTAAATATATGAGCAATTGCAACCCGACACTTAATTAAAAATGATATAGAGATGAAGCTCAGTAATAAAGTGCAAAAGGAAGAGGATAAAACGGTGATTTGAATCACCAAATTACCTAACAATGTTAAGCTTTGCAAGTTACTCAAGTAACAGAATCGTATAAGCCAAGAAAATCTCAATTTAAGCAATATAACCAAGGTATCAGCAAATATCAGATGACAGAATAGGTGCTCAGATGCCTTAACCGATGCTCAATAGACAGTGATAGTGCAGTGGCGTGGTCGGAAACCTTTGGGCGAAGGCCATGAATGCGGGTGAAAGCGTGTGTGCTCGGTGGCATGATAGGGCAAGAAAACCCCTCAATTTCTTAAGGGGTTTTTCTCTCGAGGATGCGATGGAGCTTTTGGGATAGGTGGCGAGACTTATGGTGTGGTGTAGCGGATGGGGAGCCTCGTCGAAGTGGTTGCAGGAGGCGGAGAAGATGGAGATGGATATGAGTGATTGGCAGTTGTGTATGTGTTGTGAGTGTGGGAGAGAGAAGTAGAGGGAAGGAGGAAAATGTAGAGGGCCTTCGGAGTAGAGGAGATAGGCGGAGGGCTCCGATTGTGGCTAACCGGAGCCCGAGAAGACGGAGATGACGACGAAGCAGCGATGATGACTAAGGTAGAAGAACGCCCTCCCATTGACCTGGGAGGTGCTCGAGGACGAGGGGAAGAAGATAGGCTATCCAATTTGATGGTTGTACGGTCGGAAGAGGGGGATTGAAGGTGGTCACCGGAGCAAGATCTGAAGGAGGCTGGAGAGGGAAGAGTAGAGGGTTTCTCAAGCCAAGATTTGCTAAGAAGATGCGCAAGGCCATGAAAGTCCTTTTATAGGGCTCTAGATGGAGTTCCATGCTTGGAAACAAGCTTAGAAACAGAGCACCTCGTCGGCGTAGGATACCTATTCAATCAAATCGTTTGCATGAGGATTCTAGAGAGATTTAGAATCCCTAAATGGGCTCATTTGGAAGGAAATTACTTGACGAGTTTCCCTTTCAATTTTTAAAGGGATTCGTCAAGAAATCATGAAGATCTTGCCAAATTAAGATCGCTGGAGATTTAGGATTATGATTTCATGGTGGTAGAAACCTATTTGAAGGAGATGATAAAGTTGGGGACCTATCTGTAAAGGATTCAAAAGTTAGGGGCATGTGTGTGAGATAAAAGAGTCAGACAGGACCAAATTACAAGGGCCCAAATTTTGGTACAAACCTAATTTGGACCTAAGGAATTCAATGTTGAAGTTGGATTTTGGTTTTGACCTAGTTTGACTAGGTAATTTGCATAATTACCCAAATTAGGACAAATGTCTATCTAAGACTATTTTGGGTCAAGATGGGTTTTGATGGTCAAATTGAAGGTAACAAACCCTAAAGAATATTTGTCTATGAATTCTAGAGGATTTAGGTGAGTATTATGCTGACCAAAACCTCAGTTAATTAAGCAAGTCTGTTTTTATGTTTTTGAAAGTCATTTAATTCTTTCTTAAAACATGCGAAAATCCTTTTCTGTCTTGTTAGACTCTTACAAGCATTTGACCTTTAATTAACCCCTAAGAAAAACCCTGTGATTGTACTGCAATTGAGATATGCTGTTAAAACTGCAGTTTTACCCCTATTTTACTGTATTTCCCTCAGAATGAATTTGCAGTGAATTACATCTCTCTGGCAGTTATGAAGGAGCATTTAGTGATGGAATATGAATAAATAAAGCTAGATATGGCTGATGATGATGTTACCATCATACCCCCATGCCTAACTTTTGCTAGTCCCTTAGCAAAATCTTACGGAATTAACTCAAATTCTAGACCACGTGTTCAGATCTCTTATGTGTACTTTTTCTTGTAGATTAGGCCAAAATGCCAATAGTAGGCCTAGAGGTACTCAAGTACTAGCCAAGATTCGGACCAAGCCAGCTTTAGCCTCAGTCCACCGCGAAGGTTTCTAAGGCCCAAAAGAACTAACCTAAGGTTCTTTGAACTTTGTGGTTAAAGCACTCGTGCTTAAACATTTTTAGTCCTGGTTCGGTTTGCAGTGCATTTTTGTAAGAGAGTGACAGGAGACTTTTTTGTATTTTTGGAGAGTTTTCACTCTCTTTTCTCTCTTTATTTCTAGCTTTAGATTGGTTTTACAACACGGTCTATATCGGATTCCTAGCTTTCACCATCAATCATCGTAAGGTCCTTGGCTTTTGATGCTTCGAGATAGCACCGCCCATGGCAACCCCCAGAACCTTGGCTTTCGACACATCAGGATAGTGCCGCCCATGGCATTCTGTAGTTAAATTTAGGCCCTAGCAATCGACATTTCAGGATAATCCTGCCCATGGCACCTAAATCAGCATAAGGTGCTTACATGCCCCCAGTAGGATATTTAGATATCCTAGGAGACAAGCACCGAGGAGACAGTATTTTATTACACATCTTTGAGGTGAATTTCCTGCCTCTCCACATCGGGAACTCTTCTAAATCAACTTGTGTTGATAAGCCGCTCCTAATCTAATTAGCTTTTCATAATAGAATTAACGCATTTGCGTAATTTTGACAATTAAGCGCACTGAACCAGACTGTATGTGGATTAGGGTGGTTAGGTTATCGAGTCCAACAAACTAGAGGTTAGTTAATAAGGTCGAATATCCCTAAGCGTTAGACCTAATACTTAAGTTTCTCATTTTCCTCAACCTCTTGAGGATTATCCATATCTTAACGGATATGTGAATTTTTAAGCCTAAAACAAGCCCAAGAGGCCTAAGATCAGCACTCATACCAACCTTTTTGTCTCTTAGCACTTTTTGTCTTTTATTTCTTTCTTTTGATTTCGTCTAGAACTAAGTAGATTCCTTAATCTTTTACTATTGGCTATCTCTTTTTATTTCAAATTGTTGCTCCTTTTTGACATTTAAATCACCTCCCCTTTTCCTCCTCAAGAATGATATGCAATTTGATCTTTCAAAATTTTCTCTCTTCTCCATTTTTTATTCTTTTTCAATTTTTATTTTTTTATTTCTTGGAATATGTGTTTTTTTGTAAGAACTCTTCAGAACTATGAATTTTTGTGTGTTTGCACTTTAACGCCCCCCATGCCTAAGTTTTGCAATGTCCTCATTATAAACAGAGGGTAAGAAATAGTTTTGGGTTTAGGAATTAGAATAGCATTATCGAGTGGGCGAATGGTTCGGGATGACTGTTGTGGACAATTTCAAGCTCTGATATGAGTACCAAAGGTGGAGTCGGCTATTCTAATGGACGAACCCTAAAGTGTAATATGAGTTCAACACGAGATATGTCAAGAAGGGTTTCGGGTTTTTTCAAAAAGATGACGGGTTGCCTCCTATTAAGCACTGAGTTTAATGCCATCAGTCGGGCATAATATGCTCAGGGAGAATGGAGATCAAAAGAGATAGCAGCCAAGTTTGAGTTAGTGAGTTTGACGAACAGTTTGAGTCTTTGACCATTCATAACAAAAGGTTCAGAATCAAGGCTGAGTTCACTAATTTTGACTGCTCCATTTCCAAAGATTCGTCTCACCAAGAATGGTCCAATCCATTTTGATCAGAGTTTTCCTAGGAACAGTTTAAGCTTGGCATCAAAGAGTATAACTTTTTGACCAAGATGGAACAATTTTTGTACAAGGTGGCTATCATGGAAGGCGTTGACCCATTCTTTGTAGATACACGAGTTCTCATATGCATCATTGCATAATTCCTCGATCTTGCTCAATTGCAACCGACAGTGTATTCCAGCCTTCATCAGATTTAGATTGCACTTCCGTACTACCCAATAATCCTTATGCTACATCTCAATGAGAAGGTGACATGCCTTTCCGTACACTAATATGAAGGGAGACATGCCTAATTGGGTCTTGTGGGTGGTCCTATAGGCCCACAAGGCTTCTGGAAGATGAGTAGACCAATCCTTCCTACCAGGCCAAACAGTGACCTGAAGGATCTTCTTGATCTCTCGATTTGACAGTTCTGTCAGTCCATTAGTCTGGGGGTGGTAAGGAATCAAGATACGATGTGATACCCCATACATTTTCATCAGGGACTGGAAGTGCACATTGTTGAAATGAGACCTGCCATCGCTGATGATGGCCTTAGGAACCCTAAATCTGGTAAAGATTTTTCCTGGATAAATCAGAGGACAACTTTATAATCACTAGTTTTCATGAGGACGGCTTCGATCCATTTAAAAACATAATCAACAGTGAGTAGAATGTATTTGAAGCCGTTGGATCCGGGAAAGGGTCCCATGAAATTGATTCCCCAAATGTCAAAGATTTTGCACACAATAATCGAGTTTAAGGGTATCATATCTCGCGAGCCCATGTTGTTAAGGGTCTGACAATGAGCGCATGCCCTGCAATATGTCTGTGCATCTTTGAACAAATTGGGCCAAAAGAACCCACATTGGAGAATTTTCGCTGTGGTTTTACGCCCAGAGAAATGGCCACCATAGGTCTGGTCGTGACAGAATGAGATCACGTCATTGACCTCGTCGTCAGGAATGCATCTCCAGATCACCTGATCATTGCCATTGTGGAAGAGGTATGGTTCCTCCCAAATATAGTACTTGGCCTCAGAAATCAATTTGTCCCACCTAGAAGTTGCCCAATCTGGTGGGACTTTCCCTGTAACCAAGAGTTTACAATATCAGCAAACCAAGGGAGACTGTGAATGGCTAGCAGGAGCTCGTCTGGAAAATGCTCGGTGATCGAACCAGACGAGTCGATGTCTGAAGAAGGAAGATGAGACAAATGGTCAGCTACCATGTTCTGCTTTCCTGCCTTATCACAAATCTCGAGATCAAATTCTTGTAACAGCAAGATCCAGCGGATTAGTTGAGGTTTCACATCCTTCTTCGCAAGGAGGTGCCTCACTGTAGTGTGATCCAAGTATATGATAACACAGGAACCCAAAAGATACAATCTGAATTTTTCCAGGCCAAATACTATGGCTAATACTCTTTCTCAATAACTATGTAGTTACACTGAGCCTCGTCAAGTGTCTTGCTAATGTAGTAGATGACCATGGGTTTCCTATCTATTTTTGCCCAAGTACCGCACCCACAACATAATCAGATGCATCACACGTGATCTTAAAGGGTTGAGACCAATCAGAGGACTGCAGAATAGGTGCTTGGGTAACCCTATCATGTAGGATCTCAAACACTTGAGTGCACTCCTCTGTAATTTCAAAGGGGACATCCTTTGGGAGAAGATTAGTCAGGGGGCATGCGATTTTCAAAAAATAGGGAATGAATCGACGGTAAAAATTGACATGCCCCAGAAATGAACAGATGTCCTTGACTGAGCTAGGCATAGGGAGTTTGGAAATCAGATTCACCTTGGCTCGATCAACATGGATGCCTTTTTTAGAGATGAGATGTCCCAGGACAATTCCCTCGGTACCATGAAGTGGCTCTTTTCCCAGGAAAGAACCAAATTCACGTCGATGCACCGCTTGAGGATTTGGACCAACTGCAGGAGGCAATCATCAAAAGATTCTCCAAATACCGAGAAGTCATCCATGAAGACCTCAAGGTATTCACCTACCATATCTGAGAATATGGCAAGCATGCATCGCTGAAAAGTAGCGGGTGCATTGCAAAGACCGAATGGCATCCTTTGGAATGCGTACGTCCCGAAGGGGCAAGTGAAGGTAGTCTTCTCTTGGTCCTTAGGATGGATTGCAACCTGGTTATAACCGAAGTACCCATCAAAGAAGTAGAAGAATCGATTTCCCACTAGTTTCTCGAGGATCTAATCAATGAACGGTAGTGGGAAATATTCCTTCTTCGTTGAGGAATTGAGTCTTCTGTAATCAATGTAGACTCTCCACGAGTTCTCTATACGGGTCGGTATGGTTTCTTTGGTTTTAGTCATAATCACGATGAGTCCTGTCATTTTAGGCACAACCTAGATCGGACTCACCCACCGATTGTCGAAGATTGGGTAGATGATCCTTGCATCTAACCACTTGATGATCTCCTTTTTCACGACATCCTGCAGATTTGGATTTAGTCATCTCTGCATTTCACAGGATGGTCATGAGCCCTCTTCTGTATAGATGTGATATGTGCAATATGAGGGGCTGATGTCAATCAAATCATCGAGAGTCCATCCAATGGCTCTCCGATGCTACTGAAGGATAGTAATCAAGCATGTTTTCTGATCAGATGTGAGTCGGGAATTGATAATCACAGGAAATGTCTGATTAGAACCCAAAAAGACGTATTTGAGATGGTCAGGGAGGGGTTTCAATTCCGTAACTGTATTATCAGCAGCAACAGGTGGTTCAGGGTGGGTGTCAGGAGCAAAGGAAGGAGTTATGGGCATGTCTAGGTTAGGTTCAAGCTCCTCTAATTGTGGGTTTTGATCTTCTTGTGGTTGATCAGAAATACTCAGCTTTTCCTCGATACATAAGTCGTCAACCATGGCCTCGACATCGCAAATTTGTTCAATAACTCCACAATTAATTCCTTGTTGGGCCTTAAAGATGTTGATCTTTAGTGTCTTTCTCCCAAATTTAATTCAATTTGTTCCTCCTCACAATTAATATTGGCCCTAGCTGTGGCCAGAAAGGGTCTCCCTAATACGATCAATGTATTCTTCAAGTTCTCAGCAGCATCCATGTCTAAGACGATGAAATACATGGGAAAGTAAAGATCGTGTACCCTAACTATGACATCCTCGAGTACTCCTTTTAGTGACTTAATAGATCGATCAGTTAACTACAAAGTCATCTCAGTCGGTTTAAGTTCAGATTCCTCAAAGTGGTCTAGTATGGATGTATGTATCAAATTGATGGAAGATCCTAGGTCCAAAAGGGCTCTGTCAAACTCCAAATCACTGATCTTGCATGAAATCAGAGGGATACCAGGGTCCTTTGCCTTAGGCAGGAGCTTGCTTAAGATGATGGAGCTAGCTTGCTCCGATAGTACGATTAGGTTCCTACCTTTAGTTTGTGGCTTACGCTTGGGTGTACACACATCTTTCAGGAATCATGTGTAAACCGGTACGTGGCATATTGCATCCATCAAGGGGATGTTTATTTGGACCTACTCAAAGAACTTGACCAGGTGATCCTTAAGTGCCATGGGTTGGGGTTTCCTTTTTCCTTTGGTCAAGGCCTCTAGAAATGGAACCTCTGCAAGTTCCTCTAGAATGGGTCCAGGTTCTTGATCTGGGACAAGGGTATCCTGGATGACTATCCTAGGGTTTGGGTTTGCATTACTAGGCTGAGAGCAGCTTGGATAAGGTGGGTCCTGTGTTGCTTTGCCACTACGGGTAGTAACCGAATTTAGTCCTGCCTGGTTCTGGGTTGGTGTAGGCAAAAGAGGTGGTTGCTGCTGATAACCTACATATGATGTCGAAGCCTCCATCCCGTCAGGTGATGGAGTAGAAGGGGCTTGACAGACATAGTGAGCTTGGCCCTAAGTCAGGTTCATAACGCACCTCTGGTTTGACACGTTATTCGGGTTAGGCAGAGTTTGCGAAGGAAGTGCACCAGGTTGGTGGGGATTTGCCATTTGGGTCAGTTGATTGCAAACCTTTGTGATCTCATTTTTGCATAGCCGCATTCATTTTCTAAATGTCATCCAGAGTCTGAAGGATAAGAGTCATCTTATCTTCGTGAGTTGGCCCGGATTGATAAGTTGGGTTGGGCCAAGGCTGAGGCGGCTGATATAGATGAGAAGCTTGTGGTCAGGGCTGATATTGAGGTCTTTGATTTTGATTATTCCCTGACCATGTGAAATTAGGATGATTACGCCATCTAGGGTTGTAGGTGTTTGAGAATGGATCATGCTGGATGGTGTTGAGGTCCTCGCCGGTCTGAGGAGCCTCGGAAAAGTTAGAATACAAGGATTCAGAGTTCCCCCAACTAGAATAGTCGGGTCCAAAGTTTCCTCCGAACCTAGAATCAGACAGGGGTGGATACGGGTCCATCCCCTGAGAAGATCGATGGTAGATGTTATGCACAGTCTCCCTGCCAGAGGGCGGTTGCATGAAAGGGTTTTGCGCAGAGGTGGCTTGCTGCAGGTGTTGAGTCACTCATCTACCTTCTTTTCAATAATAGAGACCTTGTTCAGGCGACTGGCCATCAGCTGCAAGCCGATGGAAGAGGACAGGCCCTTCATCTCATGTGCTCCCCTTGGATTCGTCAATGCACAGGCATTCGTCCGATTGAACATGCCCATGGATTCATTATTGATGTAGTTCTCGCACATGTTCTCGAGAATCTCCCACACGGTGTCTTCATGTTGACCCATGATGTTTCCTCCATAGGTTGCATTGACGAATAATCGAATATCCTCACGGAGTCCCTGGTAAAATGATTGGACTTGTTCCCATTTAGGAACTTCATGGTGGGGGCACTTTTGCATGAGATCTAGAAAACGATCCCATGCCTCATGAAGTTGTTCTCCTGCTTGTTGCGTAAAATGCGTGATCTGGTGCCATTGAGCATTTGTTTGACCAGCAAGGAAGAACTTTTTCAGAAACTCAAATTTTAGTTCCACCCATGTGTTCATTGGATGCATTAGGGTTTGGTACCAGTGAGCAGCCTTGTCCATGAGTGAGAAGGAGAACATTTTCATGAGCAAGATATCCCAATTTTGAGCTTCTGACCCGAAGGTCTGGGCCAGATGCTTGAGTTGGTTGATATACTAGAAAGGATCCTCGGAATTACGCCCATGAAATTTGGGAATAGCATGAATCATGTTGGGATTGGGTTTAGTATCAGGACCTCTAGATGGGATTTGGACTCAAGGTTCGATCACCACTACAGCGGGATTGTAATGATCTCGCATCATAGGATGCTGCGGTGGGTTCATAAAGGCTTGGAATAGATCATTGAGTCACTGAAGCTAATTCTCAAGATTGTTTTCTTCTACTAGTTTCTCATGATGATGGATGAAGGAGAGCTAGGCTCAGATGAATCAGAAGCGATATCAATCTGGTTGGGTTGTTGCACAAACAGGGAGGTCGAGGCTTGGCCTCGATGGGAGTGAATAGCTAATTGGAGCCTCAAGGATGGTATTAGAGACCTCCTCCCGAACATGCACCGATGGATAAGATGAGCGATAGAATGTGATGGACTCAATCAAGACACCCAAAAAAACTTTGGATAACTATAGAGGTTTGGGGTGGATGATACCCCTAAGTCAGAAAAGTCATCCACCTGAGAATTACTTAGGCAGCCAGAGAGGGAGTCCAGTGAAGACCCCTACATGGTAGAGCACCCCCATAGGTTACAGGGTTTCCCCCACCCGACCTTTCCTGTCATTAAGGATCCAGGTAGATCAGAATGGGGACTTGACCTCTTAAGTCTACCAGTTTTAGATTAAGAGCATGGGTGCTTATGATTTCACTTGAACTTTAAGATGTTTTAGTGCAGGGTGACCTAATTTGAAGATTAGTTAACCCAACAAGGTGGGTCAACTTCACCTGTTTGTCCCTTGAGAAATTTAGGTCCCTCTTTTAGTGTTCAAGTGAAATTAAGAGCCTAATTTTAGGGTTTGCTTGAAGAGATAAATTCAACCAAGGCTTAGACACATACTATTTGGGAAGGTTAATTCTTGATTAAGCAAGTGTGTCTCTAAAACCCTAAAGTGGAAATCCTAATTGGCTCTGATTGGTCCAATTTAATTCATCCAAATATGGTACCTAGAGCTCAAGCAAGAAGGTGATAGCCCTAGATACCTTAAACCCTAAGTAGGTGCACAAATCAGGGTTTAGATGTTTTCTAAACAGAATGTATCAAATCAGGCAACTTGATGATTAATCTAAGAATGGATGCAAGTAGCCCTAATTGATTTCTTCACTTTTTTAGCTTTTTCAGAATCAGGGGCTTAGGAAAAATTGGATGGAGTTTACTTGCCCCTGGAGTGTTCTGATGTGCGGCTAATCTTTCTCCAATGAATCCCTAAAATAGATCATAATCAGAAGAGATAGAGTAAGTTAGTATCAAATCAAATATTGCAATCAAGAGATCAAAGTTGCACGTTGCTCCCCAGCAATGGCACCAAAATGTTTGTCGAGCGAGATCGATGTTATAAATGCTGTATCGTAGTATAGGTCGAAATCGCTTGAAAAAAGATAAAATTTATGATCGAAAGAAATTTGAGGTAAAACACAGGGAGCAAATGGCAAATATGAATCTCAAGATCACAATTTCAATCAAATATGTGAGCAATTGCAACCCAAAACTTAATTAAAAATGATATAGAGGTGAAACTCAGTAATAAAGTGCAAAAAGAAGAGGGTAAAATGGTAATTTGAATCACCAAATTACCCTACAATGTTAAGCTTTGTAAGTTACTCAAGTAATAGAATCATATAAGCCAAGCAAATCTCAATTTAACCAACAGAACCAAGGTATCAACAAATATCAAACGATAGAATAGGCACTCAGATGCCCTAACCGATGCTCAATAGACAGAGACAAAGGCCTCTTCCTTCCTTCTCTTCAAGCCTCAGGGAGAGGCATAAGCACAGTTGCTTCAGAGGTGAAGGCCTCTTAATCATCTAAGTGTAGAGAGGACATGAGGCAAAACCCCCCCTCTTCTTTCTCTTTTCTTCTCTTCCCCACTCAGAACCCCTCTCTAATCGGATCTGGGTATATGGTTCAGAGGCCAGACCCGCATGGTGTGGCCGTGAGCAAGAGCGTGTGTGGGCACGTGTGAGGGGACCTCACCCTATGTTACTGAGGCAATTAAGCTGAAGCGAAAAAACAATTTATGTTGTGCAGGTGAGCGATAACCGAGGTGGGACTATCCCACTCGCTTCCTTCATGTGAAGCTGCGGAGGAGACTTCCTCCCAATTGACGAGGACGCTGCAGTTAAGGCCTTCAATTGAGGTTCTGGAAGGAGTCTTGGGATGCATCCGCATCTCCTGATGCTGAGACCTGGAGCTGCAGACGAAGAACAAGCTTTGAAGCTTGCTTCAAAGAAGGTTATTCAATGGCAATGGAGGCCGACACTTGAAAATCACAAAAAGGGCCTCATGACCACATCAGAGGATTTCAAAAGTGTCGCCAAGTGACGATGAGTGCAGTGCAGGTGTTTAGGTGCGGTGGCATGTTCAGAAACCTTCGGGCGAAGGCTGTGAGTGCAGGTGAAAGCGTGTGCGCTCAGTGGCATGATAAGGCAAGCAAAACCCTCAATTTCTTGAGGGGTTTTTCTCGCGAGGATGAGATGGAGCTTTTGGGATAGGTGGCGAGACTTATGGTGTGGTGTAGTAGATGGAGAGCCTCACCGGAATGGTTGCCGGAGGCAAAGAAGATGAAGATGGATATGAGTGATTGGCAGTTGAATATGTGTTGTGAGTGTGGGAGAGAGAAGTAAAGGGAAGGAGGAAGACATAGAGGGCCTTAGGAGCGGAGGAGATAGGCGGAGGGATCCAGTTGTGGCTGACCGTAGCCAGAGAAAACGAAGATGACGGCGAAGCAGCGATGATGACTGAGGTAGAAGAATGCCCTCCCTTTGACCGGGGAGGTGCACGAGGACGAGGGGAAGAAGATAAGCCATCCAATTTGATGGTTGGATGGCCAGAAGAGGGGGATCGAAGGTGGTCACCGGAGCAAGATTTGAAGGAGGCCGGAGAGGAAGAGAAGAGGGTTTCTCAAGCCAAGATTTGCTGAGAAGATGCGCAAGGCCACGAAGGTCCTTTTATAGGGCTCTAGATGGAGTTCCAAGCTTGGAAATAAGCTTAGAAACTCTGAGCTCCTCGTCGACGTAGGATACCTACTCAATCAAATTGTTTGCACGAGGATTCTAGAGAGATTTTGGATCCCTGGATGTGCTCATTTGGAAGGCAATTACTTGACGAATTTCCCTTTCAATTTTGAGAGGGATTCGTCAGGAAATCACAGAGATCTTGCCAAATTAAGGTTGCTGGAGCTTTAGGATTAGGATTTCATGGCAATAGGGACCTATTTGAAGGAGAATATAAAGTTTGGGACCTATTTGTAAAGGATTCAAAAGTTAGGGGTATGTGTGTGAGATAAAAGAGTTAGATAGGACCAAATTGCAAACTAGGTTAACATGATCTTAGATTGGTCCTAAATTTTGGTACAAGCCTAATTTTGACCTAAGGAATTCAATGGTGAAGTTTGATTTTGGTTTGGACCTAGTTTGACTAGGTAATTTGCATAATTACCCAAATTAGGGCAAATGTTTATCAGAGATCTATTTTGGGTCAAGACGGGTTCTGATGGTCAAATTGAAGATACCAAACCCAAGAGAATATTTTTCTATGAATTTTAGAGGGTTTAGGAGAATCTTATCTTGACCAAAACCTCAGTTAATTAACCAGGTTTGTTTTTAGGGTTTCGGAAGTCATTTAATTCTCAAAACTTGCAAAATCCCTTTTCTGTCTGTATTAACCCACTTGTTAGACTTTTATGATCATTTGACCCTTAATTAACCCCTGAAAAAAATCATGTGATTATACTACATTTGAGATATGCTGTTAAAACTGTAGTTTTACCCCTGTTTTATTATATTTCCCTCATAATGGATTTGCAGTGAATTAGATCTCTCTGGCGGTTATGGAGGAGCATTTAGTGATGGAATATGACTAAATAAAGCTAGATATGGGTTATGATGACGTTATCATCAAGCCTATGAAATGTCTCAAGCTTACAAGCAGCGTACAAAGGTCTTCCATGATAAGCACATCATTAGAATGACCTTTGAACCCAACCAGTGGGTCTGGCTTTTCAATTCCAAACTTAAATTATTCCTAGGAAAGCTCAAGTCCTACTAGGATGGGCCATACATTGTTATCAATACCTTCCCTCATGGAGGTGTAGAAATTCGGAGCCCTGCTTCTGGTGCGACTTTAAGGTAAATGGCCAACAACTTAAATCTTATGTTACTCTTTCAGATGGCTAGGTTTTGGATGCACTTCAGCTTAAGGAGCCTTAGCTCCTCCCACTCTCCTCCTTAGGTGATATTCTTCTATGCCTTTATTTTTCCAATGAGGACATTGTCAGTCTTAGGCATGGGGGGATGTAACCTGAGGATGTATATAGTATTGTTGGACATACGAATTGCTACGCTAATGTGTTCGATTTTAAAAACCTGTCGTCGTAGTATGAAAGCAAAGAACTCGTGTTCAACAAATAAAATTTATACCGAAATTGAAATTCCAGGTCCAACACAGGGAGGTGGACGTTTGATTTAAAAACTACGCGTTTGATTTTATTTGTCACAAAGTAATTCAATTGATTAAAACTATCTAACTATTTACAATAAATAGAAGAGAGAGAGAGTAAGAGAGAGAGGATATTACAAACAAGAATCAAAACGAGATGTAGAATGAACAGGGAATTCATCATTAAAGAGATTGTTTGTTTCACTAATCATTACAACTAGAAAGCCGAAAATAATTACACTAGAAAGCAATAAATTTACTCTAGAAAGCATTAAAAAAATGGAGAGAGAAATATCCTCCTCGATGGTCGCTTGGAGGATGAGCAGAACTACTCTAAAAAGCAGTAAATCTATTCTAAAAAGTAGTAAAAAGAATGGAGAGAAATATCCTCCTCGATGGTCACTTGGAGGATGAGCCGGACGGGACGACGCCTGGACGAAGGAGGACAAAGCTGGACGAAGGAGGATAAAGCAGAAGAACGGGAATGGGGCAGCACGTCGTCGTCGTCGCGGGATCCACTTCCGAAGGGGGACGAAAATTTGACTTTATCTCGCTAGAAGCATCCCGGGTGTGGGGCAAGCTTCTCTTGAGCTGTGGAGAGGTAGAGAAGAGAAGGAAGGGATGAGAATTTCATGTGGACGGGGTCTCCTTTATTAGTTGCAAGGAGTGAGGGAAATTTGGTCATTTAAATCTCAAAACATTAAATAAGGGGTCTTTAGTGACGGATAAAATTATCGCTAAAGCCCCATCGTGGGCGTAGTGGGAGCTGCCTGCATGGCTGTTGGCCTTCACACGCGCTTAACGCTTGCACACGTTCGCTGAATCTCAGCCATCCGATTGCAACATCGGACGGCTTAAGATGTGCCTTCCCTGCTCCTCAACGCACGCCTGCCCACATGCGATGCCGCGTTACCGCCGCGCGTGCAATAACGCGTGGGTGCTATCGGGCACGCGCTGCCATTGGATCGGGACTTGACGCTCCACGTGCCTGCTCGCCCGCGTCTGATTTGAGGCTCGTAGGGGCTCGATCCCGCGCCAGCGCCTCGCGATAAGGCACTGGATTGCTGTGCTGCATCGTCCAAATGGTCGCGAGGACATTTTCAAGGCGTCACATTCACAGTCGTTGGATCTTTATCCAACAGCAGAGAAGCGGCACTCTGATTGAAGAAGAGAAGGTGCGGCGGTGCTGGGGGCCAGTTGGACGGCTGAGATGGCGCCACGTGGTGTCATCTTGGCCGTCCATCTTTTGGATGATGTAGATGGTGCCATGGTTGTCGGATTGAGTCGATTTTCACGCCGTTAGGCTACGATCGTCGATCTGAATCGGTCCGTGTGGTCGGATTTGTCATTTGAAGTGCGGATTTACACCATCTTGGCCCTTGATCTTCTAAGGTTCCCCGATCTCTATCTGATGCTACAGATGTCTGATTAGGGTGATCTTGGAGTCGTTAAACCCCAATCGTTGCTCTGATCATATCTGTATGGTTGGATCTTTGATCCGAGGCCCCGATAAAAAGTTTGCCCTGTCCAAGTACATAAAAGGAGACAATTAACCTCCATTTTATTCAAACTACTCTAAATGCAAGATGATGCATGTTATGCAATATTTATAGCATGCAATGCAATCCTATGCTTAAGAACATGCATAAATAGACATCTTAAGTAGTGTAAATGTGTTTACATCAAGTATTTATAAATATTTGCATGCATTTAGGATAGGTGCATTATCTAAAAAAAAAATCTCTTTTATTTTCTTGAGTTGAATTGGTTAGTCCCTAGCAGAAATTTTTTTTCAAGGAGGTGTCATTGAAATTTTCTTCTTAAATTGTTTCTTAAGTTTAGAATCTAGTACATTTACTTCACTTGCACGTAGACTTGGTAATGGATCTTTGAAGAAAACTAATAAGCATTTGTAGTCTGCTGAACCCTTGGGCAGTTAATAGGGAGTCAGGCATACTATCTTCTATTAGATCCATCTAATATTTATGAGAAGAAAGTTGAGAGACTACTAGTGCGCTAAGTCTAGTACAAGGACTCTTAAGTTCTAGATAATTAGATGATAATACCTCAGAGTTAGGCATACATTTCGCTCTTTGTGCCTATGTGCAAATAGTGTGTGAATTCCTAAGAGTCACCAAATAAGGCAGATACACAGAGAGTAAATCCTAATTAAACTGACTATGGTAGATGGTTACGACCGTCCTTTGTAGAGTCCTCGGCTAAAGGAGGGTAATAGTGTCAAAGGTCAGAAATATGATTATCCTTTCCATTCTTTCCCAGTGCCGAGGGTAGGCACTTCCATCAAATAAGCCACACAATATCCTCTTGACCATCATCATCCCTAATAATGCCTCTGAATAAAAGTCTACATCGTGTTGTGTTGCGTTATGAAAAAAAAAGGGGGAGAGAAGAAAAAAGAAGAAAAAAGGAAACATATATATAGATATAGAAAAAAAAGAAAAAAAAGAAGAAAAAAAAATGTTCGAGTTATAGCTGTCTTAGGTGTCAATCTTACCAGGTGTCCATATTATTGAGGCAACAAAAACACCCATTGCGATCCACCAAATATGACCCATAACTACTTTTTAGTATTTCTGATCGACCGAATACTGGCTGAGAAATTCTGACTTAGTTATAGGGTTATTAAGACTTTAATTGAAGTGTGAATGCCAGGTAAGGCCACCAAACACTAAGTAGATTTAGAAAATCTGGTGAGATTTGTGATCTCAGAAAGAAAAGAAAGAAAAGAGTGTGCGCAAAGGAACATCAAGGGAGCACAGTTTTGTTTAGCCTCTCTCTAGGTTGACTCATTTGATAGTCTAGAGATCTAGATTCTATAGTACTAGACTACATGTAGCACCTGATCAGTGTGAGCAACCAAATATAAATCCATTTAACTCTATATCTCCTACTTAGGCCAAAAAGCCGTGGTCAAATTATAAATTATTTTCTACTTTATCCCCGAGGGAAGAAGTTGCCTATCCTGGTAGAATTTTATCAAGGGTTAAGTACGAACTTCAAATGTAAGTTGGCTTTTCACTTGGATCCATTACCTAGGCTACTATCAGTTCACATTTATCTGAATCTCTGAATTTTTGGAATAAGGAAAGAAGAAATCTTTTGGTTACTTTCATTATTTTTTACCTTTGCTCAGTACTAACAAAAACTAGGCATGGGAGCATATGATGAGACCACAACTGTGGGCTAAGTAAATGCTTAAATGCCTAATTACTAAATTAATGTTTGCATGTACATAACATACTTTAATATATAAATAGATTAGTTTATAAATAAGGGCTTGCATGCATATTCATACATTCTATTATAGTGACATGTATTTCATGTATTATTTTAGATTATTTTTATAAATAACCCAATTTGTTTTTTTTTCTTTTCTCTAAATTCCTGCAGAATGCATGATTGCCTCCCCAAGCTTCTCGTGACCTTCTCTCTCCCCGTAATTCAGCTATGCATCTCGCAACCTCACAACAACCTGGTGAGATTGTTGGAGACTGATGTAAATACATTTATTGAGGGTAAAATGCCTATTCATGCATGTTTCTAGGCTTAGATTTGCATTTCATGTTATAAATATTGCATAGCATGCATCATTCTACATTTAGAGTAATTGTATATAATTTAGGTTAATTGTGCCCCTTTTGTGATTAAAAGAGAAGGATATTTATTTCAGAGCCTCGGATTGACGATCCGACTGTACAGATCTGATCAAGATGACAATCGGAGTCCAACGCCTTTGAAATTGCCTCGATCGGAGTCCCGTAGCACCATATGTAGTCTAAGGAAGATCAACGGCCAAGGGACTAGGAGACATAATTCGGAGTTTCAAATGATAAATCCAACCAAGCGGATGAATTCGGGTCGACGATCACAGCCTAATGGCGCAAAAATTGACTCAATCCGACCTCTCTAGTAGCCCCTACAACAAGAAGAAGATGGACGACCCAGACTATGCCACGTGGCGCAGCCTAGGTTGCCCAGCGCACGCACATGCCACCGCACGCACGCACGCAGGCGCGCATGAGCACAGCACATTCCCAGCGTGTGGGTGCACGTGTGCGAGGCAAAGGTGGGGAACTAGTGCCAATAACGCATGAGCTAGCCTACAGCGACACATGAGCTAGACCTACAGCGATGCTTATAGCCGTTGCTAATTCTTCACATGCTAGCAAAGCCAACTGTGGGCGTAAGCAAGCATGAGCTTCCTACAGCGACGCTTCCAGCGACGGTCTGGATGTCACTAATGGTCCCATACCTATTTTTGCCTCTTCTCCACTATAGAAGGACCTACACCCCCTCCCTTGCAAGCTATCTCTACCTACACTACTCCCACCTACTCCCAAGCTCTAGCAAGCCTACCAACTCTCTATTAGAGCTTGCCCTCAAGCTCCCAAGGAGCCTCTTAGTCTAGCGAACCTATGCCCCACCAAATACTCCTCCAACTTCCCATCCCCATTCATAGGTCACCTTGGAGCCATCCTCCCACCTCCATTCCGATAGCAGATCACCTCTGTCTTCTCACCTCCATTCCGGAGCCACGCTGTTGGGACTCGTAAAGCGCATTTTTGATAAGAAAAAGCATTGTATAGCGAGCAAAATGATCAACAAAAATATTTATGAAGATAACAAGACTTGGAATCCCGATCATTCATCTCTGGGAGGCATTTATGGAAATGTAGATTTGAAATTGATTTCTTTCGCTCTACTTGCTTAAAATCTCATACCGATTTATGGTGATTTACGTATTGATGTACGACATGCTAGCTGCCAGAAGATAGTAATTAAAACATGCAACTTCAATCACACCAAAAGATAATAACTAGGCACATGGTGATTTTCAACATATATATTTATATATATAAAAGATGATGATATCAAAGTTGCAGAGCATAGGTAGAGGAATGCTTGTATAAGGAAATGAAACTGGTCGCTACCAGAAAATGATTGCATACATGAATGTATGGGGGGATTTTGCATGCATCATTGGGGGAGATGTAAGGAATTACACTATTAAGCAGTAAATAAAGCATGTAAATCTAAGAAGAACTATAATCTAATCTAGCAGATATAAGGGCATTTGGAGGTGGCTCTAATGGCCTTTGAGTTGGTTGAGACGAGAAGGGGGGGCAGCTAATGGTGCTCAAGTCAGCCATTAGAGAGAGGTTGGAGAGGTGATCCAACATCTTGGTGTGGAGATGGTGGTGGCCATGGTGAAGCTACTCGTGAAGGTGGAGTGGAGGTGGAATGAAGCTAGCTAAAATGGAGCCAAGAGCGAATGGGTGCAAATGGCCACCCCTTAGGTCTTTTTATAGACCTAAGGGAGACTCTCTAGAGAAGTACGGAACTCTCTAGAGAGAGCTCCAAGAGCGGCCGGCCAAGGAGAGAGAAGGTGGTTTTTAGATCCACCATTTGTGGATCTACAATTTGAATGTCTCTTGGTTGCTAATTTTAGCAACCAAGAGTGGCGCCACCTTTGGAAGAACCTAGAACACTCTAGGTGGTGTGGGAGTGTGTGAATGGGTGTGTGTGTGTGTGTGTGTGTGTGGCCGTGCCCTATGTGGCTAAGTGATCTCGGTTAGGTCCTATGGGGTTTGGGTTAGTGTAGGCCTTAAATTAGGGTTGCAAACCCTAATTGCTAAGGGGGAAATGCAATTAACCTTAACACAAGCTTAATTGAATGAGTGTAAACCAAATTGAGAGTGAAATAACTCAATTAGGTTGGGCTTAGGTCAATTGGACTCTCACTGAGTCCAATTGGACTTGTATGGGTTGAAATCTATGCTCAATTGGACTCTATGAGTCTAATTGAATAGGCTAATGAGATTGACTATAATCTAAGTCAATTGGGCTTAGCGAGGACCTAATTGGATCCTTAGGGAGGTTTAGAGGTGATGTACTAGGGTTAGGGTATCTTAATTTAGGTTCCTAGGGGTTGGAATTAGGTTTAGGGAGCTAAGAACTCAAGATCAAGGCTTGAATTCCAAAATAGAAACTGGAGAGCAGTTCTAGACGTCCAATAAAAGTGTTAGACAACTTATAGTGAAAAATTAGAAGCCCAGACTTCAAGTCTAGATGTCTAACCAGAGTCAGGAAGGTTTCTAGGTTCTATCTTGGGTATTCTACAGAAATTAGACGTCTGACCAAG
The DNA here is from genome assembly GCA_037157565.1 of Thalassia testudinum. NCBI lineage: Eukaryota > Viridiplantae > Streptophyta > Magnoliopsida > Alismatales > Hydrocharitaceae > Thalassia > Thalassia testudinum. The sequence goes on from JAZHRO010000073.1 coordinate 29,806,599, forward strand.
TGTCTAGACGTCCAATAACACTGCAAAAGTGGGTTTAAGGTGTGCGGGAGTTGGCTAAGGGTTTTGGACGTCCTATAACTCATCTGGACGTCATGATAGAGGTTGGAATTAGGGTTTTAAGGTTTTCTAGGGTGTGGTGACCTAATCTAAGGGTGGCTAAGAATGGGACTCCCTTAGAGTTTCGGTATAAATTTTATCTGATCGACGTGCTTTGCAACTACGACGACGGGTTACTTGTAACCCCAATTTCTAACACGCGAAACACGCTCGACCATTTTGGCGCTGTTGCCGAGGAGGCAACAGAATTACTTTATTGTTTTCTACGCTTCTTTGCATTTACATTACACTAACCTTGCTTATCTCTGATCTATTGTCTTGCAGGTACCCTAGCAAGGAGATCCAAGTGCGATAGACCGGAGTAAAGTGCGGGTAGAGTGTTTTGTAAGTGTCCCCCACACCACTCCCACCTTAGTTTTCATTCCATAACCTAATAACTCAAACCCAAATCAAATTAGGTGCTTTTTGTAAACCCTAGGATAGATTTGGTTGTTTGTTTGCCACCTCCACTCACCTCGCCATCCACATAAATAAAAAAATAATAAAAAAAAGTGTTACCTGATTGTGGGATTTTCTAAAAGCTACACACTTAACACCCATAGCTTCTCACCCTAAGGCACACAATCACATCGATTCTACCACTTAATCAGGATCTGACCTGTGGACCTAGTACACATAATTCAACACACAAATAAGTGAGTAGAAATCTGAATAGGTCAAACATTTCTGTGCGCCTTAACTAACTGGTGCAATAGGCCAATTGATTGAGCTCTTTGGGTTGCACCACTCAATCTAAAACTGATCCATCAAGTAGCTTGCCACTTAAGGTTGATTCTTAGGGCTGAACCAGGCACTCCACATTATTTTTTATTTTTAAAGGAACATATCATCACCCATGCTTTCAAAACTTGGAGTGTTCTACTAAACCTTGATGTAACCAACCTAAGAATTAAACCCTAAAAGCTACTAAACAAGGTTAAATCCTAAAAGACACATCATCAAATAACCTTGTTTGTAAACCCTGGTTGTGCACGCACACACATTTTAACTGATCATTAAGGGCACAACCCATCTAAAGGGTCCATCACATTCCAAGAGCGCGATCATACCAAGCCTAACTAAAACTGAGTAGATGTTGGACTTAAGGATTGATTCGCTCTTCGAGGCTCAGACTGAGATTTTTTTTTATTAATATGCTTTTGCTAGTCCATCTAATGTCTAGCTAGGGGAGTAGCGTCAAACAACCGTGCCTAGGGGGTACACTGGGAACTGAAGGCGAAAGCCAAAGGAAGAACCTTCTCTTGTCCCTCCTTCTAACTGGTTGGATTGATCGGATTAAAGTAGACCAAATCGTTTATAATCTCAAGACGGGTCCTAGGAGCCTATAGGTCTTTAGGCTACCTACATAAGGATAGGTTTGGTTGATTATATTGCAGGGCACCTTTTCTCTTCTCCATTCTCCCTCCTCTTCTATCATGTACCCTTCCACATCCTACACACATTTCACATCCTATCCTCCTACCACCACTTATCCCCAAGATGATTACTATCCTGACTTGACTTGTAATTACCCATCCACTAGACGGGATGACCTTGATTGGGGATATGAATCTGGACCCCAGTGTCCAGGGCCTAACTCTAGACAACAAGACTATGATTACTATCATTCTCAGAGCTACAATGATTATAGATCTCCATCCTTTGATGATCAACCTAACCAAATCTACAACCATGAAGGATATGCTGATTATAACACTTACCCTCCCCAGAATTATGCTGAATATAGGCCACCATCCTTTGAACAACTTAGAACGAACTACTTTTAGGGAGGGACCTGAGAACCTTGACATCTTGACTCCCCTAGATTTAACCCAACCCGCCCAAACCTGAATCAAAGCAGTCGGCTCAGGTGAACCAGATCCAGGATAGGGTGTTGGCTAATTTAAGGAACACTATACAATTTATAGAGTCAACACCATGCACTGAAGCATTGGAGCCTATGATCAAAATGATTGATGAGCTTAATAGTTCTCTATTGGATTTGCACCAAAATGTTAGGGATAGGGACCTGGGTGAGTTTCTTCTTGGGAAATTATCAAGGATGAGGATGAAATTTGTGGTTGTCCTAGTCAAATCTTGGGATGATTCTCAAGATAAACCTGATAAACGCCAGTTTATCATCATTCTTATGCATTAAAACTAACCTAGCTCTTAGTATTTTACTCCGCAAATGGGTTTTTGGGCTGCATTTAGGCATAAATTAGGATAGGCATGCATTGCATTTTTTATTGTCGTTTTAATGTGTTTTTGTGAGTGTTAGGGATGTACAGATGCACAGATCCCTAAAACCCTAGCACTCAAGAAGACAAATGGTGAAGGAGAAGCCCAGACTAGCTGGAACCCAGCTTGATCCAGCTCACCACAGCTGAAACCTAGCTTACTTGAACTAGGGTTAGCTCATCCCAGCTCCATTTAGCTAATCGCAGCTGGATGGTAGCTCAAGAGAGTTCACCTTAGCTCACCCTAGCTCAAGTCAGCTCAGATCCAACTCAACTTAGCTGAGTCTAGCTCATCTCAGCTCCCACTAGTTCACAGGGAGCTCTAGCCAGCTCAGCTGAGTTGACAGGAGTTCACCTCAGCTTAGATCCAGCTCAACTTAGCTGAGTCTATCTCATCTCAGCTCCCACTAGTTCACAGGGAGCTCTAGCTAGCTCAGCTGAGTTGAAAGGAGTTCACCCCAGCTCAGATCCAGCTACATCCAGCTCCACTCAACTCCAGCCAGCTGAAGAAGAATTCATCTCAGCTCAGGAAGCTCAAGTCCAGCTCCCGGGGATTCAGCTTAGCTCAACTCAGTTGAGCTAAGCTACCTTAGCTGCCTCAACCAGCTTGATTCTCCCCGGGAGCACCAGACCTAGCTCACCTCAGCTCATTTTGGTAGAAGCTAGCTCACTTTAGCTTGGCTTAGCAACTAGCAAAGAACTAGCAAGCTAAGCCAGCTAGAGTAGCCCCATGCCAGCCTCTTCAGCAGCAGCCAGCTCCAGCTCCAGCTCCAGACTTCTCCTCCTCAGCTATTCTCCCTGAAAACCCTAGCTCCAAATGCCTCCAACTCTACTCCCTACTAGGTAAGCTAGCTAAGATATTTAACTTAGCTAGTCCACCTCCATGGCACCAAAACCTACTACCTTACTACCTAAGCTCCAGCAAAAAGACCACCTACTCCTACTTTATTTTGGTGCCAACTATCCCTTCCATCACCACCCTACATCCACCATCAAAACCCATCTCCACCCCCCATTTTTTTCCCTCCAAAATTGCCTTCTAGAAGGTATTTTTGGAGGGAAAACCAAGGCACCTCTTCATTTCCCTCCCATTTTTCCCTCCAAAAATAACCAAGCACCCCTTCATTTCCCTCCAAAAAAACATCACAACCACCCCCCTTCCCATCCTATAAATACCCTACCCTACCACCACATAATTCCCATCCTCCCTTAGTATATTTTCTACCTAAACCACCTATACCTACGGCCAAGAAGAAGGAGTAGAGAAGGAGATTAAAGGGGCACATCACCAGCTCTTTTGGTGCCTTCTTCTCCCCACTCTCTTCAACTTGGGCCACGCCAAGGAGGAGGACTCTTCCACTTCAAGGAGGACGGCTAGGCAAAGGAGAAGGACTTAGGGTGGACGTCCACCCTTGGAGAGAAACTTAGGGCACGCCCCCTTAGGGCTTGCCTTGGAGGTCATCACCTTGGCGGACTACTGCAAGGAAGGAGTTGAAGGATTCTTTTCAAGCTTGGGAGCCACCAACCTTGGAGCAAGAAGCCCTCTTCTTCACCATCTAATTAGAGGATTTGTGTTTTCTTTCTTTATTTCAATTTTCTAGTAGTAGAAGCATTCCTCTACTAGGCATTTTTGTTAAACACTTTTTCAATTATCTAGTTGCCTTCTTTGCATTTCTTGTTTTCATTTCTAGTTGCTTATTTTCAGCATTCTTCACTCCCTCTCCCTAATTATTCTAGGCCTCCACTTGCCTAGAGTGAGCTTAGGGAGAGGCTCTACTTGCCACTTTAGAAGTAGTTTATTTAATTCAAAGTGTAAACCCTTTTCCCGCCATCAGTTCGCATGTTGCCTTAGTTTAAAACAAAAAAAAAAATGATATATTGAAAAATACCAAAAAGAAAGTTGAGATTGTATTCCAAGCAAGAGAATCAATTTTGCAACCATATTGCCTCCTTGGACGACCTTAGATACTCCCTATCTAGGATTATAAATTTGAGAGTTGATCGGTTTTACGCGTTACAACGACGTATTTTAACAAACCGCGTGAAATCGCTATCACTTTTTGGCGCCGCTGCCGGGGAGGCACGGCTTTGCATTAATTAATTTTCTCTTGCTTGAAGTGGATCTCATCCCCTTCTCTTTCTTTCTTTTGTGTGTGCAGGAACTACAGCGAGAAGGCGGGAATTTGGAAGCGAGAGCTCAAAGATCCTTTTCTTCCCGTGAAATTCAGGTTGGTTCCTCTTTCTTGTCACATTTAGGCTAAAAAACTACCAAAATACACTAAAATTGGCTTTCAGGACCCTAAACACTTTAATTAAGTGGAGTGGTGCATTATAAAATCCATTGTTTGCATGTATGCTTCTTTAGCACCACTCCATTGCAAGTATTGGGGTTCTATTTTTCGGGTCCAGATTTCTATCCGGACTTTAAAAATCGATTCCTAACACCACAGGCCTCCTAAAATCATAAAATTTCATAGAGGTATTCCCAATTAAGTTAGGAACATCTGTTCCAAATTTCAGAACAATTGGATTTGTGTTTAATTTTTAAAAATCCGTGGACTGCAGAGGGGTCACACCCTCTAATCTTCCTGTTTTGTTATTGTCCACGAATTTTTAGAATTTTTATACTCATCCAATTTTTTTGAAATTTATCTTGCTAGAATCCCTGTGAAATTTTACACATCACATAAAATCACAAGAATTTTCTGAGGTCAGTGGTAATACTGAAAAGTCCACAATACCCACGGGTATCATTTCTGGACTTTGACACCAGTACAATTAAAAATTCAAAACAATTATTAAACAAATTCTTAAAATCTTACAAAAATCTTTTTTGGAATCCTTGTTTGATTTTCTTCAAATTAGTGGTGTTGTTTGACTTGTTTGGACCACTACTTAATTCAGAAAGCCAAAAATCAATTCACTAGTAGTAGTTTTCTGTCTTAGGGATAATTGGCTTAGGGTTTCTTTCTTTCTCTTTAGAGACTCAATTAAAAGGAAATATACAATCACCAATATAACTTGTCTTCCCTTTGATTGTGAGATTTCAAACTTGTTTGAAAATTTAAAGAGAAAAATCCTAAAACACATTTAATTAAATTAAATCCTAAAAGACAAAAATATAAAAAAAATTGTGTGACAACTTGATTTTCATTGGAGCCACTCTCCAATTCCTGCACACACACACAAAAATCTAAATAACAGGGCAACATCCCAATAAACGCCCTCCACATTCCGTGTGCACTATAGAATCCTAGACCTAATTAAAATTTGTAGCAACTTGACCCCTAAGGCTTTATCAACTTAGGCTTGCTATTTAGGTCTTAAGTTTTCTTTAGTTAGTACCAATTCTGTCATCTATATCTGGTGTTCAGGCTGAGGGGCCGTGTCAAACGACCAGGCGCGGGTTTGTACAAGCACCTGGGGTTTTCCCTAGGAAACGTTTGGGCCCAAACCTCCCCTTAAGCAACCTGGCTAGATTTGTTGATAGAACGGGTATTCACTATTGACTACTTATTTCCTATATAGACCAAGTCTTAGGTTATTATTAGGGAGTCACAATTAAGTTAGGTCTAGTTTTTGTTTGTTTGAATTGCACACTTTCTCTCATCTCTTTCTCTTCTCCTCCCCTCCCCGTTCTTCCATTTTATGCACGGGCGACGGTCTCAAAATCCGCACTTGGAAGGACCATTTGATTTCGCCCCCCACGTAAAAAGACCACTTTTTCTATCTTCTTCTCCTGAAAAAATGGAAACACAACAAAATAGGTCCACTGACCCTTCCACTTCCACCTCTAACTTTACCTCTAACCCCATCACTAACCCTTCTAACCCTTCCACCCAAAACCCACCCACCATTAACTTCCCACACTTGGAGCTCCCTAATCTTGAGTTGCTCCACACACAACATCAAGACCCCCTTCCTGATCTTTTAAAATTAATGGCCGATCAGATTAATAAATTAAATTCCAATCAACAAACATTGACTAGGAACATCCAAAACCTAGCCAATCCAAGGCCAAAACCGCCACCCCGTCAGCAGCCTGTTGTTCCTCTAAAAGATTTCTATGATCCATCTTATTATGAGGAACGACCAGGGGTGGTCATACCAGAAGGGGACTTTGAGATCAAGCCTGCGGTCCTGAACCTAATTAAACACTTTCATGGCCTTCCTAAGGAAGACCCTTTCAGCCACCTTGAAGAGCTAACTCTTCTTGCACAGACAACCCGTTCCCGAAATGTGCAAGAAGACATATGGCTGATGCGGCTTTTTCCATTATCTCTTAAAGATAAGGCCGCTTATTGGTTCAGGACCATTGGCCGACCCATTACAACATGGCCTCAACTCAAGAGTGCCTTCCTCAAGAAATTCTTTCCCATAGGTCGTACCAATTCCTTACGAAGATCTATTACGACCTTTCACCAAAAATCTGGTGAAACTTTCCATGATTCTTGGGAAAGATTTCAAGACCTTTTAAGAAGTTGCCCGCACCACGAGATTCCTTTATGGCAGCTCGTGCAAATCTTCTATCATGGATTAGAAGATCAAATCCGACAGTTTGTCGATGCCTCGTGTGGCGGAAACTTTTTAAATAAAGATGCAGAAAGTGCCTATGACCTGTTCGAAGAAATGAGTGAAAACTCATTTAATCAAGCTTCCATGAACACATTTTGCAGAACCCAAAACCCGCAGTTCGGTGTTCATGAAATAGGCACTCAATCTATCCCTGTCACCCAAGACGATCTTCAATTGATTGCTCAAAAACTCGACCAGATGCATATTAATCAAAAGAAAATTGAGGAAAGACTAGCCACTTCAACTCAAGCTCCACACTCACATCTAACCCAACCTAACTTTCCACAAAGAGAAAATTTGCACAATCTCAACACTACCCCTGCTGATTATTCTGAGGTTGCCTATGATTCACTGGGGAACTACAACTATCCAGATCTTAACCCCACTCAAAATATTTCTGCCATCCAGGAGCCCTTTAAAAATTCTTCCAATTGGAAAAATTACCCGAACTACTCCTGGAATAATCAAGTTTCCACCCAACCATATCATTTTAATGGGTATGGGTCGAATCCAAACTTCCATCCTGGGCCATCCCAACAAGATATCAATGCCCAGATGCTGCGAACCCTGCAGGATATGCAAACAAAAATGACGGAAGTAACCCGCAACATCACAAATCTGAACAATCAGATTGGGGTTACTCCCACGCAAAGACCTGTAGGACATCTTCCGTCCCAACCCATACCCAACCCTAATCACCAAGGAAACCATTATATGGGCAGAAATCCACATTATCCACATCAGCCTCCTAATCCACCACCTCAGCAGCCGATCAGGTTTCTGCAATCACAGGCCCCCCCACCTCCTCTAAATAATAATCCGACTGCACATGCAGTTACTTTGAGGAGTGGGAAAACCACCACTGACCCCCGGCCTTCACACGAACCTGGTAAGATACCTGTGCAAATTGACTCCCCACCTCCCCATCAGGAAGAAAAAGAAAAACAAAAATCGCAAGACAAGATTCCTGTCCCTTTCCCACAAGCTCTCTACCCCACCACCAACAAAAAAAAGAAATCTGAGCCCACTACAGAAGAACTCATGGAGCTATTTGGGCAAGTTCATATCAATATTCCTCTCCTAGATGCCATCAAATATATACCTGCCTATGCTAAATTTTTGAAGGATATTTGTACTCCTAAAAGGCAGGCTAAAAATCTAGGACAGGTGCATCTTTCAGAGACAGTAAGCTCTGTCATACAGAGTAAGCTGCCTCCTAAGATGAAAGATCCGGGGGCACCTTTAATTTCTGTAATTATTGATGACACTACATTTAATCGTGCCCTCCTTGATCTTGGTGCCTCAGTTAATATTATTCCCACGAGTTTATTCGAAGAATTTCAGATCGGTGAATTAAAACCCGTCGAGGTTACCCTGCAATTAGCCGACCGATCTACAATCAAACCTCATGGGATTATCGAGGATGTTTTAATCAAGGTCCAGAATTGTGTCTTCCCTGCAGACTTTCTGGTTCTTGACATTGAGGCACCTGAATCATTACTGGACTCCGCAATAATCCTTGGACGCCCCTTTTTGGCCACTGCAAAGGCAAATATCAATTGCCACACAGGCAAAATGGATATCAAATGTGCAGGCCAAACTATCACTTTAGATATTTTTAAATCCTCCAGGAGATTCCATGATGATAACTTCTTTGAGGATTCAGATACTGAAATTTCCAATATGGTGGAGGAGACAATGTTAATAGATACCCTTACCGACCATAATTTTTTTGAGGACTCTGATTCAGAATCAGTGGTCGGCGAAATCTGTGATCCGGAAACTTGTCTTGACCCCAAATTTATTCCTGATACCCCCCCTAACCCACCCACTATTCACGCACCTAACTTTTCCACACTAACTTCACCCAATCCTCACCATTCCTTCCCCGACCCCATTCTTATGGACCTGCCACCAACCCAGCCTGAGTTTGGCACCCAACCTAATTTAAACCCATGGCCAGACTCGGGCTACACTTATCATTTTCCATCCAACTTTGATCCCAATATTATTTCTAATCAATTTTCTAGGGATCTAAAAGAAGACACTTTTTTTGCGGGCATCCAAGTGTTCAATTATTTACATGATCTTACGTCTTCCGTGCATACCTTCACGCCCGGCTGAATGGCGTAAAAGATAGCACTAGATGCGAGGTAACCCATCATTTTTTCTTGCTTTCCCTTTTTTCTTCTTTTTCCAGGTTTTGTTCCTCCTAAACCCGACCGTTCTTCACTAAGGTGATCACTTTTCCCTCCTAATGCATGAGGACATGGCATATCTTAAGCATGGGGGGGTGTTTTTAAATTTTACGATCGATTTAGGATTTTCAAAACCTAAAAACATGCATTTTTGTTTAATTTATTTCCTACTTGCATACCAAAAAAAAAAATAATAATAAAAATGTTGAAAACTTTTTGAGGAAAAATTTTGAAATCGGGACTAAGGTCGAAAAATTCACTTTTGGTACAATGGGATTTAATCTTTAACAAACTAAGGATGAGGACATGGATCTGATCATTAGAATTCCAGGGTCTATTTTAGACTAGATCAGATATCCTTCTCTAAAATTCCACCTGAACTCATGATAGTTCAGGTGACTTGATCCTATTTTGTAATATGGAAAGTATTTGACTTAGTTTCTGATTCAAAAACTTACGAGTCTCAAGAAACTTCTTGTGTCAATTTTCACACACAAGTCAACACTTAAAAACAACTAAAAATTTGAAAAACTCCCTTGTTTGGATTTAGTAAAAGTCTGAAGCAGATCATTGGTTTGAGTTCCCATCGCCGAGAAGAGGGAAAATACCTTCTTTGAGGACGCGATGTCAACATGTTACCGCCTTGGCGCTGCTCTATATCTATATTTCATATCTTTAGACGGAGCATTAAAGTGCATTTCAGCAGCTCAAGTGTCTTGGACGGTGCTCTACCTATAGCGTCGGAGCAAGAGCTTGAGTTTGCTTGGAGCGCCCCTTTTCACCGCATCGTGTTTTGGGGTTGTGAGCTCCTGGGTGGTGTCATGGACAGTGCTATCCCGAAGTACTGGCGCCAGAGCCCCCTCGAGGAATGGTAACGGGAATGATGATCCTGACACATCTGTTGTAAGACTAAGCTAAAAATAAGCACGGGGGAGGAAAAGAAAAAAGAAAAAAAATAATAATAATAACACGTCCTTATAAATGTTGGCTTTTCACAAGCACAGACACAAGGTTTTAAAGGATTTTGCAAGTTGCGAATCATATTCATGAGCTAGAAAAATCCTAAAAACAAACATTTCAAGTCATCTGAATTAACAAGGGGTTAATTTGTGAATTTTCTAGAGGATATATTGATCCCATTCTATCTAATGGTTGAATCCAAAAACAAATCCCGATGTTGATCTTTAACAAATCCCGTACCTCCTGTGTTTTAATCTACCAAGGTCCCTTAATCTCTTTTTCTCCACAAAAGTCAAACAATTAGATTTCCCAAAAATTCTGTTTTCCAAAAAAATTAAAGTTTTGCTAAGAGACTAGCAAAAGATAAGCATGGGGGTGTGATAAACGCCAGTTTATCATCATTCTTATGCATTAAAACTAACCTAGCTCTTAGTATTTTACTCCGCAAATGGGTTTTTGGGCTGCATTTAGGCATAAATTAGGATAGGCATGCATTGCATTTTTTATTGTCGTTTTAATGTGTTTTTGTGAGTGTTAGGGATGTACAGATGCACAGATCCCTAAAACCCTAGCACTCAAGAAGGCAAATGGTGAAGGAGAAGCCCAGACTAGCTGGAACCCAGCTTGATCCAGCTCACCATAGCTGAAACCTAGCTTACTTGAACTAGGGTTAGCTCATCCCAGCTCCATTTAGCTAATCGCAGCTGGATGGTAGCTCAAGAGAGTTCACCTTAGCTCACCCTAGCTCAAGTCAGCTCAGATCCAACTCAACTTAGCTGAGTCTAGCTCATCTCAGCTCCCACTAGTTCACAGGGAGCTCTAGCTAGCTCAGCTGAGTTGACAGGAGTTCACCTCAGCTTAGATCCAGCTCAACTTAGCTGAGTCTATCTCATCTCAGCTCCCACTAGTTCACAGGGAGCTCTAGCTAGCTCAGCTGAGTTGAAAGGAGTTCACCCCAGCTCAGATCCAGCTACATCCAGCTCCACTCAACTCCAGCCAGCTGAAGAAGAATTCATCTCAGCTCAGGAAGCTCAAGTCCAGCTCCCGGGGATTCAGCTTAGCTCAACTCAGTTGAGCTAAGCTACCTTAGCTGCCTCAACCAGCTTGATTCTCCCCGGGAGCACCAGACCTAGCTCACCTCAGCTCATTTTGGTAGAAGCTAGCTCACTTTAGCTTGGCTTAGCAACTAGCAAAGAACTAGCAAGCTAAGCCAGCTAGAGTAGCCCCATGCCAGCCTCTTCAGTAGCAGCCAGCTCCAGCTCCAGCTCCAGACTTCTCCTCCTCAGCTCTTCTCCCTGAAAACCCTAGATCCAAATGCCTCCAACTCTACTCCCTACTAGCTAAGCTAGCTAAGATATTTAACTTAGCTAGTCCACCTCCATGGCACCAAAACCTACTACCTTACTACCTAAGCTCCAGCAAAAAGACCACCTACTCCTACTTTATTTTGGTGCCAACTATCCCTTCCATCACCACCCTACATCCACCATCAAAACCCATCTCCACCCCCCATTTTTTTCCCTCCAAAATTGCCTTCTAGAAGGTATTTTTGGAGGGAAAACCAAGGCACCTCTTCATTTCCCTCCCATTTTTCCCTCCAAAAATAACCAAGCACCCCTTCATTTCCCTCCAAAAAAACATCATAACCACCCCCCTTCCCATCCTATAAATACCCTACCCTACCACCACATAATTCCCATCCTCCCTTAGTATATTTTCTACCTAAACCACCTATACCTACGGCCAAGAAGAAGGAGTAGAGAAGGAGATTAAAGGGGCACATCACCAGCCCTTTTGGTGCCTTCTTCTCCCCACTCTCTTCAACTTGAGCCACGCCAAGGAGGAGGACTCTTCCACTTCAAGGAGGACGGCTAGGCAAAGGAGAAGGACTTAGGGTGGACGTCCACCCTTGGAGAGAAACTTAGGGCACGCCCCCTTAGGGCTTGCCTTGGAGGTCATCACCTTGGCGGACTACTGCAAGGAAGGAGTTGAAGGATTCTTTTCAAGCTTGGGAGCCACCAACCTTGGAGCAAGAAGCCCTCTTCTTCACCATCTAATTAGAGGATTTGTGTTTTCTTTCTTTATTTCAATTTTCTAGTAGTAGAAGCATTCCTCTACTAGGCATTTTTGTTAAACACTTTTTCAATTATCTAGTTGCCTTCTTTGCATTTCTTGTTTTCATTTCTAGTTGCTTATTTTCAGCATTCTTCACTCCCTCTCCCTAATTATTCTAGGCCTCCACTTTCCTAGAGTGAGCTTAGGGAGAGGCTCTACTTGCCACTTTAGAAGTAGTTTATTTAATTCAAAGTGTAAACCCTTTTCCCGCCATCAGTTCGCATGTTGCCTTAGTTTAAAACAAAAAAAAAAATGATATATTGAAAAATACCAAAAAGAAAGTTGAGATTGTATTCCAAGCAAGAGAATCAATTTTGCAACCATATTGCCTCCTTGGACGACCTTAGATACTCCCCTATCTAGGATTATAAATTTGAGAGTTGATCGGTTTTACGCGTTACAACGACGTATTTTAACAAACCGCGTGAAATCGCTATCAAAACCCCCTTCAGGAGAGCTAACGTCTGAACCCGCTCAGGTGCCTGTCGGGTGGGATACATTTTCTGAGACTGGGGATGACTAGGTTGGGATAAAGCAACCCATTGAGGATGAACCGATTGATTCACCCAAGATCCCCGAGCCAGGGAGCGAGGAAAAATATGTCCCTTTGAACCAGGAAATCACAATCGATTTTGAGACATATATAAATGAGGATCATGGATTCTTTGATTCTGAGGGTAAGGAATCTCTTAGTGAAGTCTCACTTAAGCATAAGGAAGATGATTTTAGTAAGACAAACAGGCTTGAGGAATTTGATGAACTGTTTGATAGCCCAATTTTTTAAAATTTGGATTCGGTTGGGGCTAACTTAGAGGATTCGAATCCTCATTTACTAGAAGATTCAATTAGTAGCCCCATTCCTCAACCACACCCTGAAGGGATTGATTTTGATTTGGAAATCATTGTACCCAAGTCAATTCTGAGTCAGCGACGATTTCTGGACTTGGGTAAATCATATGGGGTGAATGATATGTTAGAGGTCCCGAAGCCTGAGCACTTGATGTTGGAGGATAGAAATGTTGAAATAAAGATCTGGGAAGCTACTTATGAGGGAACTATGATTTTGGATCTAAGGGTACCTATTGACCTGAAACCACCTACTTTCTACCAGAACCCTTATGATATCCTTCCCGTGCAACCCAAGCTCGAAATAACTGATTATTTTTCTAAGCTGAATGTTAAGAGGACATTTGAACCTATTGAACCAACTCTACCCATTGTCCGACACTTTGCTCTTGGGTTACACACCACTAAACTGCAGGCCCGACCCCGCAAACACAACAACCTTTGGTTCTAGGTGATTTTCATCCAGAACCTGAGAACCACTCCACCATGGGGCATGGGTCTGCACCATAATCTGGTCCACGTTTGTGGACATATTTTGTTGGCAGGTTTGAGGATCAATATTTTTATTTTGATTCTGACCTACACTTGTGAATTCTCAATTTCTTCCTTGTATGTATTTTATGCCTAGCTGAAGGTATTAAATTTAGCACATGTGTATACATTCTTCTCTCTGCAGAGCTGACTGGTTTTTCACGACACTCAGGTGATATTCTATTTACTCCACCCTTTTCATGTCTTTATTTTTATAATGATAACATTGCATCATTTAGGCATGGGGGGGTGGATAAGCAATTCCTGAAATCATTATGTTAACTTCGTAAAATTTCTTTTAGTTTCTTATAAAATTAAGAAAAAATTGAAAATTTGAAAAAGATAAAAAAAAGAAATAAATTAGGAAAAGAGAACTTAGGCATTTGGAAGTTATTAACTTTAGGAAATGATACGAGAGGACCTAAACACTTAGACTCTTCAGCTCTTTGGGCTTAATTAGCCCGGGCGTCCACTCAAATGTGGACTTAGTATTGAGTCCTCGCCAATTCAAATTCATTTTTAATTTAGCTAATAAATTGGGATGGTAAGTATGCGACTTATCAACCTGCCCTCTGATTTAGGGGGACTTTAAGCCTAAGCATCTACACATTTTTTTGCACTGACTCACTTTTTGGTGGTTTCTTCAGAAATTAGGTAGTTAATGAACTATCTAGGGTGGTATGGCTGGCAAGTTGTTGGTGGTAATAGCTCATCGGCTAGTTGTCCAGAGCCCAGTCACAAGACCATTTTCATTGTACTTCCTTTAGGTAAATCTTAGATCAGGAAAGCCACCTACTTAAAAAAAGAAGAAAAGAAAAGAAAAGAACAGAAAATATAGAGAAAAAAAATAGAAAACAAATAAAACCACACTTCACCGCACGAGTATGGCTGGCAAGTTGTTGGTGGTAACAACTCATCGGTCGGTTGTCCAGAACCCAACTTCGAAAAAAATAAGCACAGTAATTCCTAAAACACTTAGTGAAGAAGCGGGGAAGTAGAATAAACTGGGGAGATATACACTGGGTTCGCCCTTGTGTTGACCCCATAAATAAAAGTAGGAAGAAAGCTACCAATCAAAAAGATAAACCTCTAAGCAAAGGTCACCTAGGGTCATAGAAACCCGAAGTCCGTTTTAACGGCCGTCTAGCGAGTCTTTCACTATTTCACAAGATGCTTAGCACTTAGAGTCCTTTTCGAGTCTTGGACGAGTCGGGTAGCCGTAAAAAGTTATCCTGGAACTTTCAAACTCCAAAAGTACAAAAAAATTAGAAAAGAAGAAAAATAATAAAAAAATGTATCTTCACTTTTCAAATAAGGCGAGGACTTTGGCGGTCTACATTCTGGCAGGCACCCGGGTACTGTTGAGTTTTCATAGTTAGAACCTTAGTTGAAGTTTTCTATTGTTAATAAATGACTTAAGCCTAAGTGATCTAATCCTAATTTTACTTTTATACATAGCATATAGTTTAATTTTGCTTGGGACTAGAAAAAGATAGGCATGGGAGTATGATGTAGACACATATTTGAGGGTAAAATGCCTATTCATGCATGTTCCTAGGCTTAGATTTGCATTTCATACTATAAATATTACATAGCATGCATCATTCTACATTTAGAGTAGTTGTATATAATTTGGGTTAATTGCATCCTTTTTGTGGTTAGGAGAGAAGGATATTTATTTCGGAGCCTCGGATTGACGATCCGACCATACGGATCTGATCAAGATGAAGATCGGAGTCCAACACCTCTGAAATTGCCTCGATCGGAGTCCCATAGCACCATATGCAGTCCAAGGGAGATCAATGGCCAACAGACTAGGAAACATAATTCAAAGCTTCAAATGACAAATCCGACTGTGCGGATGGATTCGGGTCGATGAACGCAGCCTAACGTAGAGAAAATCGACTTAATCCGACCTCTGTAGCAGCCCCTACAATAAGAAGAAGATGGACGGCCTAGACTGCGCCATGTGGCGTAGCCCAAGCCACCTAACGCACGCACGTGCCACCGCGCACGCACAGTAGCGTAGGTGTGTGCGCACGCATGTAGGTGCGCATGCACACAGTGCAGTGCTAGCACGTGGGCACAAGCACGCGCGGCAAAGGCAGGGAGCACGGCACCAGCGACGTTTGAGTTGGCCTACAACGACGCATGAGCTGGATCTATAGCGATGCTTACAGCTGTCGCTAATTCCTCGCACGCCAGCAAAGTCAGTTGTGGGCGTAAGCAGGCATGAGCTACCACAAAGATGCTTCCAGCGATGGCCTGGATGTCACTAATGGTCCCATACCTATTTTTGCCTCTTCTCCTCCACTATAAAAGGACCTACACCCCCTCCCTTCCAAGCCATCTCTACCTACTCTACTCCCACCTACTCCCAAGCTCTAGCAAGCCTACCAACGCTCTATTAGAGCTTGCTCTCAAGCTCCCAAGGTGCCTATTAGTCTAGCGAACCTCTGCCCCACCAAATACTCCTCTAACTTCCCATCCCCATTCATAGGTCGCCTTGGAGCCATCATCCTACCTCCATTCCGATAGCAAATCACCTCCATCTTCTCACCTCCATTCCGGAGCCACGCCGAAGCTTTCCTCTACCCAACATCCTCCTGCATCTCACCTCCGTTGTCCTACTCTTCACCTCCTTCGTCCGAGCTTCCACCAGGCACCGTTGTCTAGCCGAACAGTCGATTCGGGAGATTTCCTCTCACCCCCCTCTCTTTTTATGCTTTCATAGTTTATTGTAATCAACAATGGAGTGATATATACATCATATTTGTTCCATCTTTATCTTGTGACTCGTTTACTTGTTTTCTTCTTACAAAAATTCAAAAAAAATAACAAACCTAAAATACCAAAAAGAAACAAATCGAAGCGTGGTTTTGAATTAAAGTAAATGTCGCCTCCTTGTGTTCGACCTGGGACTCCCTTGGAGTTTTGGTGTAAATTTTATCTGATCGACGTGTTTTGCAACTACGATGACGGGTTACTTGTAACCCCGATTTCTAACAAGCGAAACACGCCTGACCATTTTGGCGTCGTTGCTGAGGAGGCAACAGAATTTACCTTATTATTTTTTGTGCTTCTTTGCATTTACATAACACTAACCTCGCTTATCTTTGATCTATTGTCTTGTAGGTACCCTAGCATGGAGATCCAAGTGCAGTAGACCGGAGACGATCTCAAGGGAGGAAATAGAACTTGAGAGGCATTTCAAAAGAAGAGGATTGGCGGGGGATGGAGGAGCTGTGAAGGTTGGTTGACACTGGAGCCAATCTCCACCACCGTGCACAAAGCTTTCACTGTGAAACATAAAGCTTGCACCATGATGCCACCACGAACTCCTCGTCGATCGACAGTGCGATGACAGCGCACTGCTCCACCATAGCAATCACCTGCGCATGCCTAGCACACCACGCGCAATCCTTCCATGCCCCAATAGCCACCTATCCCTTTTCCCTTCATCTCTTTCTTCTTCCTCCATCTTCAACCTCTGCACGTCGAAGGAACCCATCAATAACCACCATGCAGCCACCTCCTCCTCGGTGTCAACGCCTCTGTGATGCCACTACAGTAGCGCGCGACCTCCCACGGACAGCTGTCGACGTCCCCATGTGACTCGTGCCACCTGCAGTGGCTCTCGACAGCGGCAACTGCCCACCGTCGCCGCACCTCTTCCTCATTGTCGACAACATCTCCAACCACCATGGGCTGCCGCACCACCATCGGAGTGATCCTCTCCTCCAACCCTACTCCTCCAACAAGCCACGTAGCCAGCCGCGGCTCCCCATGTGCCCCCAACCAAGAGAATCCCCTCCCTTGTTTTGCTACAGGAGGGGGGGTATTAAGTTAAATGATGCAGGGTTGAGGGAAGTGCTTTTTTTTTATAATCATTTTACACTTGGATATTGTTTTGAAAACCCTTCTGCTTTCATATAATTTGGGTGAATGCTCATTCTAGCAATCTTTTGATATCACTTGATCCTACAACTTATCTCCGAATTGATTTTGCATCATTTAGACTCATACAACATATTCGAATAATCTACTG
The DNA here is from genome assembly GCA_037157565.1 of Thalassia testudinum. Taxonomy (NCBI): domain Eukaryota; kingdom Viridiplantae; phylum Streptophyta; class Magnoliopsida; order Alismatales; family Hydrocharitaceae; genus Thalassia; species Thalassia testudinum. The sequence goes on from JAZHRO010000073.1 coordinate 29,824,208, forward strand.
TAAATATTGGTAATTCATTGGTTTACACCTCTCCGTGGATACGACTTGATCTTGTGGTTCAATGTCAGCATATTTTTAGTAATTTTTATTGGAGATTTTCCACGACATTACATATTGTGATGATAACTTTTTCCGATTATTTCTACAAGAGAAATCTCTCCATTACCTTTGTTGTAGCTCTAGATAGTAGGGCTTCTGTTAATGATTGCTAGGATAGTGTGAACAGCAAGTGGGATATTGTAGGTGATAGGATGCATGTGGGAGGAAGGACCAGGATGAGTAGGAGTGTCTGCTAGCAAATCTTAAAGCCTTCCAGCTGGTGAGTGGTGTGGACAGTTTCAGGTGGAAGCATGGAATCTTCACTCCAATTAAGGTGTACAAGCAGCTGGTTGGGCATACGAATGTGTTGCGTTCTACTCCTCAACACAGTTAATTAAGTTAATTTTGCTTAATTAAGTGTAGAAGAAAGTAACTTAGGTTAACTTGAATTTGTGTCGGTTGAGTAGTATAGGGTCAAGTTAACCTAACATTTTAGATTTTATTACCTTTAACTGGTTGAGTCTAGGTCGTTCGCTGGGAGGTATATATTATTTAGAATTCACCAATCAATTCAAATCAACTCATAGGAGGTATAATTAAGTTAATTTTAACAACATGAATTTTGCCTAATGATTTAAATTTAAGAAATATGCAAAATTCCATAAGAAAACATATTTACACAAATGATCTTTAATAGCAAGTAAACATGTTAATTTTCAATTTATTTCAAAGGAATCAAGGCAATAGAGAGTTCTTCTAATTAAAACATGCCTTATTACATCATTAAAAGCAAAAAAAAAATTTAAATAATGCAAGAAAGTAAATCCTTTATTCTCTTTTCTTCAGCCTCTCTCTCTTTCTTCTTCATTTACCTCTCTTTCTTTCTCTCTCTTTCTTTTACTTATCTTTTTCTTCTTTCTTTTATTCTTTCCTTTTATATTTCTCGAGCTCTTCTCTTTTTCCTTTCTTCTTTTCTTTTCTACCTTCCTTCTCTCTTTAGTGCCTGCTCAGTCTTGCCTTTGCAAATTCTCCTATCTTCCTTTCCTTCTCTTCCTTTGCTCTTTCTTCTTCTTCCTTAGCCTTCTTTCTTTAGCACTTAGCCTTACCTTTCCTTCTTTCCTTCTAAACTTAGCCTTCAACTGAACCAGGTTTTTTTTTCTTTTTAACCAAAAATTGGGTCTATTAGTTGGCGGCTTGTACTTTTCGAGGATACGCACACCCTTTCCAGTGTGGGACCAGACCCTACTAGGTCCAAGCCTAATTTATTTATAGTTCGATTTATTTTCGGTTCAGAGTTTTGAGCCAAACTGGCTCACGCCTCCCAGGCCTCGCCCTCCCAGGGCCACACATCGGCACGCCACACAGGTGCACACTCGCAGGCACATACGCACCCACACACACACTCACACAAGATCAATTGAATGCTCATTTGGTAACTGTGCACCGAGTGCTGACGACTGAAGGGTGCAGTTTACAAATTCCTTTTATACTAAGGCGCCCGCTCATGACTTCTCGATGTGGGACTATCCTAACCCCTCCCAGAGCAAACTTTAGTTGATGATTTCTCCAAGCTCAGAGCTCCATTTCAAGCGAACAAAAGCTTGTTGGAAAGCTCTTGAGGTGCTCTACAAGATTGTAAAGTCAAGTTAATGTGAAAGGGAAGTTTTCCTCTTGTATTTGAAGGACGAATCTACAGGTTTTCTACGGTGAATAATGGCCTGGAAATGGTTTTTCTTATTCTAAGTCCTCAAACTGGACTTTCTCTCTCAGTTAATGTTCTAAATAGGTTATACAGGGAATTCCGTAGCTTCAGGTGTGGATATCAAGCTCTCAAGAGCTTCAGGAAGTGCACAAACGGTCAAGCTTCTCTGAAAGCTTCAGGAAGTTGAAAACAGATTTGAAAAAATCCTAACAGACATATAACGTCATGATTAATCAATCAAAATAGATTCTAGAGCTTGTTATCAACTATCAACTCATCTGGGTAGAATTTGCAATCAAATCTCATCCAAAATCTACTACCAAAAATTTAGGTTCAAAAACAACCCAAACTGGCAGTAATTGAAATCCAATCAAATTAACCATCAAAGATCATCCAATTCACTTTAAAATCATTCAAATAAATCTCAGAGTCAATTTAAACTCATCAATTAGTCAGATTGACTTCAGAATCAAAGCATCAAAGTCAGGTTTGCTATTAAGCCTCCATATTTGACTTTTTGATCTAAACCTTTTCAAATGGAATTAAAGCCTCAAATACCTTCTTTTCAACCTCAAGAACATGCTCAAACCCTTCAATAGGTGTTTGAACTTAGGATTTTAGGGTTTCAAGCTCATCGCCTGAGAGTCTGAAATGGTTTATTCGTCAGAACAACCAGGAGGTTGTTACAGTGATCTAAGGGTAGAAATGACTTCAGTGAACTGCACTGAAGCTTCTAGATCCTTTAATTGCGACTTAAGGCTTTTTGTCAGACTTCTCCAACTCTGTCGGAGTTGGAGAAGATGAACTCCTATCTACGACTCCAGTCATTCAAATCCCAAATAAATACTCTCAAATTAATCAATAATCATTGATTCATTGATCTGGAGTTTCTTTTTAAGTCCTACAGGCTGAAGAACACTTTTGACTCGTCGGAGCACGCCAGAGCTCCGGTGAGTCTAGAAAAAGTGAATTTTGTGCACAAAATGAGAAATTATGCCATTAGTGACTTGAAAAGGTTCCTGAGGTCACAAGGAACCTCAAGATCAAATTAATTTATTCATTTGCTCATTAGAATTAAGATTTATCAGTAAATTTGATTTAAATGAAGTCTGAGTAGGTTGAGTCTCAGGACTTGTTTTACCACTCAATTGAGTGGTCAAAACAAGTCAATAGGTATTTGCAATCATAAATATATAGTTAATTAAAGATTTCAACTACTCCTGAGCCACCATTGATGGTGAGCTCAAGAGCTTAATTAGATTTAGGTGTTTAAGTTATATGTGGTATTTACTCTTATTATTGCGATGATTAGGATCCTTTAGTGATGAATAGGTGATGGAGGACCCAATGGAGGTGGAGATAAGGTCAACTACTATTGCCATGGACAGCAGAAGTAGTCGGTGGAGGTGGAAATGGTTTAGGTGAATTAGTGATCAAATAAGTAATTAAATGTGATAGAAATGATTGTGGAAGATAGAGAAAGATGAACAGTGGTTTAAAAAGATGAAATTAATGCTTTGACAAGCTTAAGGAGCTCGTCGGAGTCGAGGAAGATGAAATTAAAATCCAACATTACAGCTAACTAACCTATCTAACTAACTAACTAAACTATCTCACTCCTACTCCTACTCCTAGCCTACTATTACCTGGATGAAGGGGTTAGAGGATCTCTGTCAACGGCTCATGACGGAGGAGGAAATCAGAGGGTTGTCGAAAGATCTCCTACGACTGTTGTGAGGTGAAGCAAAGGAGACTCCTTAGTTAGCGCTTGTGTTAAGAGATGCGACTAATCTAGGTGGAGTTCCAGAGCTGATAAAAGTAGATGGAGGAAGTTAGATGGTGTAGTGGAAGATTGTCGGAGTTGTGGAGTGAATAGCCTATTGGGTTGGCTACAGTGAAGAAGAGGGATGGGAGCCAACTTCATGGAAATCAGGGGGGTCAGGGGTATTTATAGTTGACGTCGACTAAGAAGGAGGTGGAATCTGGATGCGATTGTGGCTAGGAGGAGGATAACCACCAGCATCTTCTCCGATGCCGGTGAGGTTATCTCCAACCCTAAATTAGGATAAGGGTGTCATCTAGACCGGTGGATGAAAATGGGATGGTGAGTGCAAGCTCCAGGAGCTTGGAGAAGAAGAGATGACGTCGGATGGGTGGTGATCATGCGGTGGCTGCACCTTCAATCATCAATCGTCCAATCAGGTGAAGAGAAGAAGAAGAAGTTTGTGGGGAGTTTGCACCCACATGGGATGGCTTATGGAGAAACCTCCTGAGGAAGGGCAAGCCTCATGTAAAGATGGCTGGTGTTATGTGGAGTGTGTGGCATGCTCCTAATGAGCGATTGTTTAGAGGGGGCTCTATAAATGTGGGGAACATGTTTCGGGAGTGTTAAGGTTTTGTAGAGTGGAGTGAAATTATGTAATTGTTTTTTGTTGATTCATAAATAAAATGTTCCCAATCTATTATCGTCTTTGGTAGCACTCCTCATCTTTTCAAAAAAATGAAGAAAGGGCACATGAGAAAGGAATGCCCTCAACTGAAGGAGAATGACAAAAAGAAGGCTCAGAGGTTTCCCAAGCATGAAGGAATGAAGAAGGCTCTGCAAGTAACATGGGATGATAGAGACACTTCAAGCAAAGAAGCACTCTACAGTGTTATGGCGATCGAAGATGAGGTATCATCTTTTACTTTTGATGAATTAATAGAAGCATTTTATGAGCTGCATGATTTAGCTAAAGCAGTTAAAGTAGCTAATCAGAAATTAACTTATGGAATAGTGCTGAATCTCTAAATCAACAATTATCTCAAGAGATCACTACTCTTAAAGCTCATATTGACTCACTTTAGATAGAATTAGGAAAATTAAAACAAAAGTCTATTTTTCTTGTAAATGACCTAGCTAAATTCACTAAAGGAAGAACAAATCCAGAGAAACTATCCAACCCAAACCACTACAAAATTTGGGTTAGGATACACTGTTAATAATGATGATGAAGCATCCACTTCACAATTTGACACACAAATTCCCTCTAGTCTTAAGGTCAAGAATAGGTCCATGCCTAAACAAGCACCTGCTAACAAAACTAGCCCAAAAGAAAATGGGTACCAAAAAGACTCTTGGAATCTTGTTTTATAGGAAACTTTCAAGAGTTAGTAAAGTCCTCAGATTGGATCTATCAACAAAAAGTTAAACACCTTGTAGCTGTAAGTAGAAACCTTGGACCTCACAGACATAAACCAATGATAAGTCCAAGGAAAAGGAAGATGGGTTATGGACATCGGTTGTTCAAAGCACATAATAGGAGAAGAAGATCTGTTCCTCAACCTCAACTGCAAGGAAGGTGGTTCAATCACCTTTAGCAACAACCAAAAGGGCCATATTGCTGCTATTGGCTAAATTGGTAACTCCAAAACTTCTTTTGATAATGTTCATCTTGTTAGTGGCCTAAAACATAACTTTCTTAGTGTAAGTCAGATATGTGATAAAGGTTATACAGTCACTTCTACATCAAAAGGTTTTAAAATTAGGGATAAAAATTCAAAGGAAATCCATTTGATTGGAGACAGATTAAAAGACAACTACACTATTGACTTTGACAAATGCAATGATCTTAATTGCTTGGTTGCATCAAATGATGAGTCAATATTATGGCATCGTCGAATTAGTCATGTTCACATGAGAAATATAAACAAGCTTGTGAAACACGACTTAGTACAAGGTTTGCCTAAAATTTCCAATAGAAAGGAGAATCTCTGTTCATCCTGTGAATTAGGAAAACAACATAAAACTTCTTTCAAACCTAAAAACATGGTCAGTACTTCCAAGCCACTTGAGTTGATCCACTTAGATCTCTTCAGACCAACTAAGTTTGAAAGTCTAAATGGGTGCAAATATTGTCTTATCATGATTGATGACTTCTTCAGATTTACTTAGGTAATATTTTTAAAATCTAAAGATTCTACTTTCGAGGAATTTGGAAAATTAGCCAAGAGAATTCAAACTGAATATGGCCTATCCATCACTAGGATTAGGAGTTATCATGGAGGAGAATTTGAAAATAAAAAATTCCAAGGATTCTACTCTACTTTTGGGATAAAACAAGAATTTATTTTTCCTAGAGCAGCTCATCAAAATGGTGTTATAGAAATAAAGAATAGAACCCTACAAAAGTGTGCCTGCACTATACTGTACGAATCAAAGCTACCTCAGTATTTTTGGGGTGAGGTTATAAACACTGCTTGTTATATCCAAAATAGGGCCTCTATTAGACCTATCATTGAGAAAACGCCTTTTGAAATTTACTTTGATAGGACTCCTAAGATCTCTTACTTTAAAGTGTTTGGTTGCAAGTGTTTCATACTGAATACGAAGGAGAACCTGGATAAGTTTGATACAAAAAGTGAGGAAGGAATCTTTCTACGATACCCCTCTAGAAGTAAAGGCTATAGAGTCTTTAATAAGAAGAAATTGGTAGTTGAAGAGACTCTGCATGTGTCTTTTGATGAAGCAAATCATCTTGACAATGCATCAACCAAAGATGATCAACCTCTAGATGATCCTTCAAACATACCAAAGACACCATCTCTAGTGAACTTCCTAAAGATTTAACCTACACCAAAGACCATCCCAAAGACTTAGTGATTGGTGAAGTCACAAAGGGAATTCAAACCAGATCATCCTTTAACAACCTTGCACTTAGCGTGTTTGTATCCCAACTAGAACCAAAATTCATGAAAGAAGCATTCATTGATAATTTTTGGATTGCAGCTATGTAAGAAGAGTTGAATCAAATTGAAAGAAATGATGTTTGGAAATTAGTTCCTAAGCCAAAATCTCAACCTATTATCGAAACAAAGTGAGCCTTTCAAAATAAATTTGATGAATCAATAAAAGTTGTAAGAAACAAAGCTAAACTTGTGGCTTAAGGCTATAATCAGGAGGAAGGAATTGACTTTGACGAAACTTATGCTCTTGTAGCTAGACTAGAATCCATTAGAATGTTGCTAGCTTTTGCTGCTCATATGGGATTTAAACTATTCCAAATGGACATCAAAAGTGTATTTTCAATGGGTTTCTAAAAGAAGTCTATATGAATTTGAAAGTACTAGTAACCATGATCATGCTTTCAAATTTAATAGGGCTTTATATGGACTTAAACAAGCTCCTTGAGCTTGGTATGAAAGGCTAAGAAACTGCTTAATAGAAAATGACTTCAAAATTGGCTTAATTGATCCAACTTTATTTACTAAAAGAAAAGACAACCATTTAATTCTAATCCAAATTTATGTTGATGGCATAATATTTGGTGCTACTAACGGTCTTCTATGCCAAGAGTTTACGAAAGTCATGCAGGATCAATTTAAGATGAGCCTGATAGGAGAATTAAAGTTCTTCCTAGGGTTGTAGATGGATTAGCTGGATGATTGCTCAATAATCATAGGACCTAATCTACCTGAATTAAGTTAAATCCTAGCTTAACTTAGGAATAATGCATGCATGAGAAGCATATTTTACATCATAGTTGATTTGTTAGCTTTGTAATTAATAATGATATTTTATGTTCTAATTAAGAGGTAATAATAATTGTAGGTAATTTGGGGTTGCGGATGATAAATCTGACTGTACGAATTTGTTCAGGAGGACAGCTAGAGTCAAATGCTACCGAGATCGTCTTGATTGGATCCCTGTAGCATCTGATGAAGTCTGTGGAAGAGCAAAGGCCAAGAAGCAAGGTGATAAGTGATTTTGGCGCGTGATTTGAAATACGTCGTCGACTTTGTAGTATAGTTGTGCTAAATTTGTTAATAAAAAATATTTATTTCTTCAATGAAACTAGTGTAGATTTTCTCTTTTATAACTTGAGTCCCAATTGTTCATCTCTGTGAGGCATGAAAACAAGTTTGTTAAGATTTGTGATTCATTTATTAACAACCTAGATCTAACCTAATATATATATATATTGGTCATTTTGCTTTTGCAATTTTTTTGTGTTTTTTTTGTTATTTTTGAAAGCGAAACCTAATACGACACAACCTAAGTCTAAGTAAGTTAATGAAAACCTAATCTTACCTTAACTAATGAGTGTGTATTCACAATGATAAAGAAAAGCACATCACTAATTATTCAAAGAGAAACTAATCACTCATTAACTAACTATAAGAAATCACAAAAAAATACATAAAAAGAACTAGAACCAAGCAAATGCTAGGATCAACCAAGAGAGGCTATGAAGAAGCCTTCTTGGCTGCCCACTAACAAGAAGAATAGGGGCGTGTGCACCCAAGTAGAGAGGAGGGTGTTGCACCCTTTCTCTACCAATGGTTGTCCTTGAGAAGACCTTGAAGATGGTCTCCTTTATGGCCGTCTAGGAGAGGAGAAGAAGGTGGGGTGTGGACCCTCTATGGAGGAAGAAGAAGGCACTCCCACAAGAAGAAGAAAAGAGGAGGATGTTGATGAAGCCTTCTTCTTCTCCTTGCTTAGCCGTCCATGATGATGCTTGGAGGAGGAGAGTGGAAGGGAGGGTGTTGGTGGTCACAAGCTAAAGCTAGAAGGGAATAGAATAGAAAGTTAGGGAATGTATGACACCTTCTTATCTTGGCTTTTTATGGGAAGGTTCATTTTCTTGTCACCACTTTTGGTGTCTCCCAAAATAGGTAGTGCAACTTGGCCCTCCAAAAAATAGTAATTGCCACCTATTTAGGATCTAGATTTGACACAAGGTTTGTAGGCCTTCCTAGAATGGGTGTTCGTGGGTTTTCGGTTAAGGTTGGTGGCAACTAGTGGGTAGATTAGGAAGGTGTGTGTTTAGGAATGTGTGTGTATGTTTAAATTTCGTAGAGTGAACTATGTGGGTTTTGGTAAATCTAGGTCAGATCAGGATTATTAGATTTTCGCTATTGATTCCTCTCCTCCCATGAACGAATCTGATTCCCACCCACTCGTAATTAAGTTGAAGCCCTTACCTAATTCACTCAATTATGTGTTTTTGGGCGATAGTGAGACATACCAGTGATTATTAATGCTCACTTAACCCTAGAACAAGAGCATCAATTGATCTTTGTACTACAAGCACATAGGGCTGTTATTGGGTGGAGCATTACTGATCTCTGTGGGATTCGCCCCTCATATTGCACTCATCATATTTACACAGATGAGGGGGTGAAACCTTCTAGACAACCTCAGAGGTGACTAAATTCAAATATGCTGGAGGTTGTCAAGAAAGTGATCATTAAATGGCTGGATACAGGCATTGTTTATTCTATTTCAGATAGCCAGTGGGTGAGTCATATTCAAATTATGCCCAAGAAAGCTAGACTCACTATAATCAAGAATGATAAGGATGAATCCATCCTGACCCACACCACAACTTCGTGGTGATTTACATAGATTATAGGAAATTGAACACGGCTACCAAAAAGGATCATTTTCTTTACCATTTATAAATCAAATCTTAGAAAGGTTAGCCAGGTGCAATTTCTTTTATTTTCTGGATGGATACTTCGGGTATAATCAGGTTGCAATTAACTCAGAAGACCACGACAAGACAACTTTTATATGCCCCTTTGGAACATTCACTTTTAAGAAAATGCCCTTTGGCTTCTGTAACGCACTAGTGACATTTCAGCATTGTATGATGGCCATTTTCTCTAATATGATTGGGAACTATGTAGAAGTATTTATGGACAACTTCTCCATTTTCGGAGTTGATTTCTCATCTTGTCTTGATAACCTCACAAAGATCCTGAGGAGGAGCATAGAAGTTAACCTAGTACTTTCATGGAAAAAAAGCCATTTTATCGTGAAGGATGGCATTATACTAGGTCATAGGATTTCTTCTAACGGACTCAAGGTCAATCGAGCTAAATTCAAAATCATTTCTCGACTACGTCCACCTAGCTTGGCTAAGTAGATCAGATCATTCTTAGGTCATGTTAGATTTTACCGAAGATTCATTCGTGATTTCTAGAAAATCACCCAACCTTTGACGAATCTTCTGGTAGCCGATGTCCCATTTGACTTCGATTCCTCCTGTCTCAACACTTTCAAGACCTACGAGGTGTTGTGTCTAATTCACCGATTCTCCAACCACTTGACTGGTCTCTTAATTTTGAGATGATGTGTGATGCCTCTAGTTTTCTTTGTCAGAGCTATTCTAGGCCAATGTCGGGAGCACCATCCGTTTGTAATTTACTATGCTAGCAAGACGCTGATGAGGCTAAGTGTAATTATATAATTATTGAGAATGAACTGCTAGCAGTAGTATTCAGGTTGGAGAAGTTTAGATCTTACTTACTCAAGTCAAAAGTGATTATTTTCACTGATTATTCCGCCCTCCAGCATATGTTTGCAAAGAAGGATGCCAAACCTCATCTTATCAAATGGATCCTTCTTTTGCAGGAATTTGATGTCGAGATCCACGACAAAGTCGGAGATCATAATGTGGTGGCGGATCACCTATCTCGGCTAGACCCTAAACACATCCCCTTTTTCCCACCTATCTTAGATCAATTCTCAGATGAGTCTCTTTTGGCCATGAATTCTGTTGAGTTTCCCTGGTACGTAGATATTGCAAACTATCTTGTCGCAGGTAAGATTCCCACGAGGTTATCCAAGGACTAGATGATCAAATTCATTTTAGAAGCCAAATTTTATTCCTCGGATGACCGCTTGCTCTTTCGCATCGAGTTTGATCAAATCATCAAAAGGTGCATCCCTGACTTAGAAATTTCGAGTGTGTTATCTTTTTGGCACAATGATGCTTATGGTGGTCATTTTTCAGGCTGGAAAACCGTTGCAAAGATTTTGCAGTCAAGTTTTTTCTGGCCAGCTATTTTCAAAGATACACACGAATTTGCCAAATGTTGCAAGCGATGTCAGTCAGTCGATTCTATAACCCAGAGAGACATGACGCCTCTCCAACCTGTTATGGTCATAGAAGTGTTCAATGTTTGGGGCATCGACTTTATGAGCCCTTTCCTGAACTCGCATCACTTCGAGTACATACTTCTCGCAGTTGACTATGTCTCGAAGTGGGTTGAAGCCATCCTGGCAAGTCGGGCTAATCATAAGACCTTTATATCCTTTATTTGAGAATTTATTTTTATTTGATTCAAAGTTCCCCGCGCTCTGATTAGCGACGGGGGTAATCACTTCATTCATGCTCATTTTAGTTTTGTATTGAAGAAATATGGGGTACATCACCACATTGCCACTCTGTATCAACCATATACCAAAGGGCAGGTTGAAGTTTCTAACCATCAAATCAAGCTTATTCTTTAGAAGACAATTAGACTAGGAAGGAAGGATTGGTCAGATCGGTTGATCGATGCAATTTGGGCATATCAAACCTCATACAAGGCCCTACTAGGAATGTTTCCATACCGCATGGTGTATGAAAAGGCCTATCACCTTCCTGTCGTGTTGGAGCACCGTGCCTTTTGGGTGGTGTAGAAATGTAATTTTAACCTCGATGCAGGAGGTTATGAGAGGAAGCTCCATCTCAGTGAATTAGAAGAAATTCGGTGGGAAGCCTGTGAGAATGCAAAGATATACAAAGATATGACTAAGTCTTTTCATGACCACCACATCTGGAGGAAGGAATTCACGCCTAAGTAGCAGGTCTAGTTATTTGACTCTCGACTCAAATTCTTTGTAGGAAAGCTCAAGTCCAAGTGGATTGGCTTGTATCTTATGATCCACCCATATTCTAATGAGGCAGTCCAAATTATGGACACAAAATCTGGGCATGTTTCTATGGTAAATGGCCAGTGCCTCAAGCCATTTATGGCCTAGGAACCTCCTCCTACTGATGAAATTATTAATCTTATCGAGGACGTGTAATTGAATTTTCACCCAGCTAGAGGCATTAAATTCAGCACTTATACATATGTAGATATCTTCTATGCATAGCATATCTCATTTTTGCATATTCTTCTGCATATTGTGAATATCATGATTATGTTGGCATAGGCTGAATGATGAATCATGAGCAATTCCAGGTGACTTCTATTCACTTATACCTTGTCTTACTTTCTTCTCTTATTCATGCATGAGGACATGCAAGAACTTAAGTATGGGGGGGTAGTACATATAAATTGAAAAATTTATCTACCAACACCTTAGGAAATAGATTTTTATCAAGCGATTTTATTAACGATTTATTCTTTAGTTCATTCTTAAAATTAGAATCATGTACAATTTTACACTTGCATGTAGAATTTGTAATGGATCCACTCTGAAGACCAATATGCATCTTTAGTTTGTCAAGAAGTATTGATTCTTTTCCTAAACCTTTGGACAGTAATTAGAGAGTCAAGGAAACTATCTTCTAGTAGATCCACCAAACAATTGAGAGGTGAGAGCAAAGAGTTTACTGGTTCTCTAAGTCTAGTATAATGAATCTTAATTTCTGGATAATTGGATAATGATACTCAGAGTTAGGCATAGTTATGGGAATTTTTTAGAGTCATCAAATAAGGCAAATACACAGAGCGAGTTCTAATAAAACTAAGACTAAGGTGGATGGTTACAACTGTCCCTTACGGAATCTTCCACTGAAAGAGGATATTAATGTCAAGGTCATAAATATGTTGTCTCATCCATTCATTTCCCAATGCCGAGAATAGGCACTTCTACCAAATAAGCCACCCGATATCCTCTTGAATATCACCAATCCCGAATAATGCCTCGTGAATAAAACTGCGTATGTCATATTGTATTGCATTGTGTTGGTAGATATATATGTGAAAAAAAATTAAAAAATAAATTAAAAAAGAGGAAGAGAAAAATTTTGAAAAAAAGAGAGAAAAAGTGGAAAAGTCTAAAAAAAAAGTTGAGTTGTGGTTATTTCATTTTATGTCAACCACATTGAGGCAACAATACCTACTACCCTAACGATCCACCAAATATAGCCTTGACCTACTTTTCCTATATTTCTTACCCCCTGAATACTGGTTGAGGATTTCTGACTTAGTTATAGGATTATCAAAAATTAATTAAATTGTTAATGCCATTAGAGACCACCAAATATACTTACGAATCTGGTGAGATTGTGACCTCAAAAAGAAAAGAAAAAGAAAAGAAAAGAGAAAAAAAGAAGAGAGAGAGAATGAGTACAAAAGAACTAAAGAGAGCACAGTATCTCCACCTCCCTCTGAGTTGATTTATTTGATAATATGAAAATCTAGGTTCTGTAATACTAGTCTATATGTAACACCAAAGGAGTGTGAGTTACCAAATACAAACCCACTTGACTCAGACATCTTCTACCTAAGCCAAAAATCAGGGCTAAACTAGAGATTATTTTATACCCCCGAGAGAAGAAGTTTGCCTATCTCGATAGAGTTTTACTAAGGGTCAAGGACGAGCCTTAGATGTGGATTGACTTTTCGCTTGGATTCGTTGCATAGACTACAACACTACACTTTCACAATTATCTGAATTTCTAAATTTTTGGATGAAAACAAAAGAAATAGATCTCTAGTCAAACTCTTGATGAAATATAATTAGTCTTGCATTTGCTAGGTACTAGTAAGATTTAGGTATGGGGGTATGATTGGACAACAATCATAGGACCTAATCTACCTGAATTAAGTTAGATCCTAGCTTAGCATAGGAATAATGCTTGCATGAGCAGCATATTTTGCAACATGGTTGATTTTGTTAGCTTTGCAAATAATAATGCTACTTTATGTTCTAATTGCGAGGCAATAAAAATTGCAGGTAATTTGGGGCCGTAAATGATAAATCCAACCATACAAATATGTTCAGGATGATGACTGGAGTCAAATGTTTTCGAGATCATCTTGATCGGACTCCCGTAGCATCTTATGAAGTCCGTGAAAGAGCAAAGGCCAAGAAGCAAGGTGGCACAAATCCAAACCTCAAATACCAAATCTGATCGCATGAATGGATCTGGATCAATGACCGCAGTCCAACGATGTGAAAATCACCTCAATCAGAGCCCTACAGTGCCATCTACAAAAGCAAAAAAATGAAAGGTCAAGATGGTGCCACGTGGTGCCATCCTAATAAGTCCCACCCGACCGCACATTACGCACCATGTCGACTAGAATCTAGCTCTCTCCATAAAAAATGGCTTCATCTCAGCCGTTGGATTGTCATCCAATGGTTGAGAGCATGAGAGCGGGGAATTGAAACCACAACAATCAGTGTGCATAGCGCGTTGGTTAGTGTGCTTGAAGGCGAGCGGGTGGCGAGCAATCGAAGTGCACGGAGCTGAAATTAGAGGCGGTGGCATGCGCAGCTAAAACTCAGTAGTGCGAACTTGATCAAGTGGCATGGCGTAGAATGCATGGCACATAATCTTGCATCAGATTTGAGGTGGTGTGATAATGCGTGAGATGACGCATGGTTAGATTCGTTGCTGCACGCAGAGATCAGAGGCGGTGAGGTGCATGAGCCTGCCTAGGTGGTAGGTCCTGTGTTGCCTTCCTACTCCTTAATGTGATAGCCTTTGCATCAGCATACTATCCATGATGTGGCAGAGGAGTGGAAGGGGCAGAATAAGAGGGATTTTATCGTAAAGGTGGCTGACTCTGTCCATAACCAGGTGGTGTAGGAGGTGCTTGTAATATAGCATGTGTCTGTCCCGATGGTGCTTGGAACCTAGGCAGGGCACCCTGGTTCTGCACATATCTTATATTAGGGACAGGTTGGGAAGACAAGGCTCCTTGTGATCTATGCTCCTGCAGTAGATGATTATGTGTATTCTGTATGCTCTGTATCTAATCAGCCATAGCCTTCATAACTTGCAAACTATCATGACTTGATTTCCGCATTGACTCTTGCAATTCCTTTTTTAATGCCCCCAAAGGGTCGTCCTACATTAGAGGGTGATTGGCATCTTGGTACAACGGCTGATAAATAAAGTGTGATTGCTGCTGAGACGAGAATGTTTGGTGCCTCAGGTATGTGTTTTGCGCATTCCCGTATTGTCTGGTCTAGTAGTGTGGATCTTGATTTGGTCTCTGTGAGTAACTAGACCAGGAAAAGTTAGGATGCTGGTGCCAACCAGGATTATACGCCTTTGAATACGAGTTATTACGCTCGTAACCTTGGATAGCATTGACATCTTCATAGGCAAAAGATGTCTGAGATGCATATTCATCAAAGGAACACACACTAGAATCGTCATGGGGTGCGTAACTCTAATTGTATGGTGCCAAATCCAAACTATTCATGGGTTCCTGATATTCAGGATCTCGTGAGATGGAGAAGATACATACCAAGTGAGTAGATGTACTTGAGTAGGAGGGACTTGGGATGTGAAAGAAGAGTGGGATGCAGCTGAATTGCTAGGAAATCCAGGTCGAGCTTGAATCAATTTGTCGAGCTTCTTGTCAATCAAATCCAACTTATCCAGCTTCTTGGTGATAATGTCCATATCAGCTCGGGTAGATTCGATGTGAGCTTCATGGACACTAACTCATTGCTGT
Organism: Thalassia testudinum; assembly: GCA_037157565.1. Lineage (NCBI taxonomy): Eukaryota > Viridiplantae > Streptophyta > Magnoliopsida > Alismatales > Hydrocharitaceae > Thalassia > Thalassia testudinum. The sequence continues at coordinate 29,839,407 of JAZHRO010000073.1, forward strand.
CCAGGTTACTGGAATTGGTTCATAGATGCAGCATTCATTGAGTTCTTTGCTAAGGAATTGAACAGCTCAAATGTGTTGCTTTCATCCTTCGAAAGGAAATTCCTGCCGCTAGATGCTTCGGCCAGGTACCGATGTGTGTCATCCAACCCATGGTAAAAGATTTGAGCTAGGTGCCATTGGGCACACCATGGTGTGGGCATTTCCTGAGAAGATCATGAAATCTATCCCAAGTGTCAAGCAATTTCTCCCCTGATCCTTGTGAGAAAGTTGTAATTGCACACCTCATCGCATTTGTTCGACCAATCGAAAAGAACATTTGGAGGAATTCATGACGTAATTCCGCCCAGGTTCCAATCGACCTCCCGATGGTCTTGAACCAATAAGAAGCTTTATCCTTAACAGAGAATGGAAAAAGCTTCATGAGAATAATCCCCAAATCAACATTTCTGGGTCGAATCGATTCTGTGATTCAACTCAGATCCTTGATGTGCTGGAAGGGATCCTCATCTGAGTTTCCATGAAAATGAGTCTGAATCATACTTATTATGTTCGGCTTTAGCTCGAATGCGTCTCCTCCTGCAGGAATCTAGACTTGAGGTGCCAAAATCATAGCCGTCAGATCATAGAAGTCCAACAGTTGTTCTCTGCATGGTGGATGCTGCATCCTGTCCCGTGTGGTGAGAATCTTATCAATACTCTGCTCATATTTCTATTCTGATTCCTCAACCCTAGCTTCCAGAAAAGCCATTGGATCTAGATTTTCTGGTCCTTAACCAGGTCCAGGACCAGGATTAGCCATCTCAGCTAATCGAGAGGAAGAGTGGGGTTGGGAAGAAAAATCAGATGAAATGAAAAGTCGCCTTTGTCGCCTCGGGTTTGATTCCCAAGGTTCAACTAATTTAGGTCTTAAAGACCTCCTCCCTTGCATACACCAATAACAAGGGTTGGTGTAGCCAAGCCAAACAAGGCTAAGGCCTTGTTAATCAAATTGATCCTTTAGAATCATATGATCAGATATTTCGTTCAAGTTTAAATTGTTGAAGAAAATTCGCCGAGAAACCGACTGAAAATGATCCCCGCCTCTTAAGCTAACCCGACCAGTCTATTACGAGGGGACTAAGAGGAACATTCTTCCTTTGGCTTTTGCCTCTAGGTCCTTTGTACCCCTTAGATGTGGTTGTCTGACACTACCCTACAGGTTTGGTACCATGTTTGGCCAAAGAGGTTGAGACCACCCAGTAGTTAAAAGATGAATGCAGGTTAATTAATATAGTTTTACGATTTTTTTCTTAACCTTTTCTTTAGTTTGGGTGTGTGGTGAGTGGTCCACAAGGTGACTTGACTCACAAACTAATCACTATACTCAATTGAGTCCAGGCTAGTCCAATGCAGTCTCTAAATGTGACCCTAAAAGTTAAACCTAAGGTTCATGCAATTTGACTAGGCAGACTGCAGTTAGATTCAAAATATGCTCCAAGATATAATTGGAATCCAAATGAAGTAATAATTGGCAACAAGATTTCCTTTTCAATAAACTTTTCAAAAAATATTTTTTCAAAATTTTTACTTTTACAAATAAATAAATATGAATTTTTAAATAGCAAGGGTCAGATTTGAGATTTTGACCTTGTGTTAGTTTCTCTTTTTGAAACGGTATCAAATGTGATCAAAAAATTCAAGAAAAAAATGGGAATGAAAACTAACCTAATTATCTTTTAAACTCCAGTTTTTGGTCAATCAAATTCTTGTATTGTTTCGAATTGTCTTTTGAAGATCAGAAAAATCTAGATTTCAGTATGTCTGACCCCTGTGTACTCTGTGAATTTTTCAAAATCCACAAATTGTATTTTTTCATGGTAACAGTGATGTTGGAAAGGTAATTTGAAAATCTATTACCCACCCGAATCTCAAAATTTTTGGACCACTACAAACGTGGCAATTGATTTTTTCAAATCCATATCAAATTTATGGCCGAATTTCTAAAAATAGCTCAAATGATTTTCAATCCTATTTTTTTTCAAAGCAAAGAAAATCCTAACTACCTAAAAGATAAAATCCTAATTTTTTTTCAAATAACTCCTATCCTATTGTAAAATCAAACCCTAATTTAAAATCCTACTAGGATAATTGTGTGCACCTGATTTTCTTAACTTAGATTCGATGCATACACGGATCATTGTTTCATACCTACACACGAAAGAAAAATACACTAAATCAGATATTAAATCAAGAATCGCCGTGCCTCCCCAGCAACGACACCACTGGAAAATGGAATCTTTATCTCTCAGACGAAATACATAAAAGAAATTTGGAATGGACAAGATAAAAGGAAAAGATACACTAATGGCTACCACTACTCAACTCAAAGAAGATGAGTCAGGTAAGTGCGTAGATAAAAAATTATATAGAAGTATGATAGGATCCTTGCTTTACTTGACTGCTAGTAGACCTGACATACTCTTTAGCACCTGCCTATGTGCCAGATTTGAAGTAGATCCTAAAGAATCTCACCTAAATGCCTTAAAATGGATACTTGGTACCTACTTAACACTGTTGATCTTTGTCTGTTCTACCCCAAATCAGCCACTCTTGACTTACTTTCCTATTGTGATGCGGATCATGCTAGAATTCAAGTTGATCACAAGAGAACTAGTGGAACGTGTCAATTTCTCATAAATTCCCTAGTATCTTGGGTCAACAAGAAACAGAATAGTGTTTCCTTGTCCACACTAAAGTCGAGTACATTGCTACCTCTTTAGCATGTTCACAGATCTTGTGGATGAAACAAACACATAGAGATTTTGGACTAAACTATGAAAACACTAGGATTCTTTGTGATAATACTAATGCAATAAACTTGTCCAAAAGCCCCATTCAACACTCTAGGAAAAAATATATAGATATCAGACATCACTTCCTTAGAGATTATTCCCTAAAGAAGGAAATAGTCTTAGAATTCATTCAAACAAAGAAACAATTAGTTGATATTTTCACAAAACCTTTAGCAAAAGAAAGATTTATTCCTATAAGAAGAGACTTAGGCTTAAGAAGACTTGTTAAACTTTGATTGTTTATTGTTTTGTCTTGATAGACATTGGTTAATCAAATATATTGTGTTGATCGATCAAGTTTTGGGCAAGAATTTTCCCTCCACTGAAAATTCAATTTTCATCAATCAATCTCTCTTTTTGATCGACCAAAATTGAATTTAGTCGACCAATACATGCATTGATCAACCAAAGCTGGGCAGATTTGATTTTGTCGAGATTTTAGCTTGGTGATTCTAATCACTTGATTTGATCACTAATCACTACCAATCTTTGATTTCGATCTCTAATCACCTACTACCTTATTTGCTTTACCTATTCTCTATAAAAATAACTTTTTACCATCACTTTTTACCACTACATAACTTCATCAACCAAACCACTCAACGCTTCAACCAAAATCCAAGACCCCACACATAGTGGTCCCCTCTTGTTTAACGTGAAATCCTCGATGTTAAGATATGCGTCTAGTATAGGACGAAAATCATACAAAACACTTAAATTTATAAAACTCGAAAACAATGTGAGTCCGAGGTCATTCACAGGGAGCAAATATGAAGTTCACAATACTGATCGTATTTAGAAATAATGAGCACAATTAATTAAGCACAATAAAAGATAGTCAATGAATGATTTACTCAAAATGATATTCGATTATAAACAAGAGTATCTCAAGAAATTATTGTGATAAAAAGAAGAGAGAGAAACACTAAAATGGTGATTTAGATCACTAATGATATCCCTCAAGTTAAGCACATATCAAGCATTTAATTTCAAATCCATTTTGCTACAGTGATCGTGAATCACTGACTCAATTATCCACATTAGCAAAGTACCAGAGTTAATGACGGAGAGATTCTCGCTTATTTATGATAGCAATAGAATGATATGTCGTGTTTTATGTGATGGAAAATCTCTCAATCAAAACTAAATATCAAATTTAACCACAATAAAGATATCGCATCCACAGGGAGGAATAGACCAATAAATTCACTAGTAGAGGAATATACTATTGGCAGGCACTATCGCGACTTTAATGCGAGGAATATGCTATTTTAAATGGAGCTTGCAATTTCCTTGAAAGTTTAGGGTTATCTATGCAATTTTCACATCAAGAATTAAGCTCCAAAAATATGTATATGATTCATGTGTAATGGCATATCATGTAAATTCAACTTGCAAGCAAATTTGATTTGAAATTCAAAGTTAAATGATGCACATAACACAAATGAATTAATTTCAGGAAACTATAAGTGCATCAATGCAATGTGGCCTGAATAAAATATTAATATCTAAATGCCAATGGCATTCAATGTAAATATTAACTGAGGAGAAAACAGAGGATTTCTCCTCTCTCTTCCTCGTGTGGACGGCCGTGCATGGTTGGCGGCGAGAGTCGACGGGGTGGTACTCCTCGACGCGTGCTTTGCGATGGTGGTGACACGGCGGCTGGAGGTGGCCGGTGGTGGCCGGACGATGGAGAATAGCCGCTGGCCTATTGGCCCTGTCGGAGGAGGAGGCCCGCGTGTGGAGAGGATGGTGCCACTGCTGCAGCCCGCGCGGGTGCGCGCTGGCATCACACTCGCAAGGGCATGCTAGTGAGCGCCTGCAGGGCTGGCCGTTGGCATGAACGCCTACGGGCAAGTATTGCCTTGTGGACTTGGCCGCGCACGAGCGGTCTGCTTGCGTGCGGTCTGCCTGCAGGCTGGAAGGGCATACCTGTGGCTAACCACACTGCTGGCGGCCTTCTTGCGTAAGTGGGTGCAGTGAGGGTAGTACATGGAGGGGGGTGCGCCGCAGTGCCTCCTATGCATGCTTGGTTGTGAGGTGACACCTGCAGGACTGGGGAGGATGATGCGGTGTGGTGCAGGCTGGAAGGGCATGCCTATAGATCGTTTGGAACGGCTGTGGCATGGGTGCAGCGCCTGCATGGCACGTAAGGCAGGCGGTGGAGGGCAATGGCGCTAGTGTGCTACGCACGATGGGGGCTGGTGCAGCACCTGCAGAGGGCGCAAGTGCAGGCAAGCGGTTGTTTGGATGCGGCGGAGGCAGGCTAGCATGGGAGGATGAGGCACGCACTTGGGCTGCGGCTACGCAATGTTGGAGAAGTTGGCTGTGCGTGGTGGCAGTGGAGAGGACGGTGGAAGTTGGTGTGCATAGTGCTTGCTCGTTCCACAGTGCCCGCCCTCTCCACGGTGGGGAAGGCGGAGTCTTCTTCTTCTTTCCCCCACTTACAGGCGCTGGTGTGGCTATGCACAAGGGCACTTGCAAGGGTGCTTGGCTGCCTCTTGCGTGCGGTGGGTGGCTGGCAAGGGCTTGGTGAAGGCGCTGGTGGGTCTACGCAAGTGCAGGCGATGGAAGTTGTGAAGGTAGTGTATGCTTGGTTCCATAATGCCCACCCTCTCCACGGTTGGGTCCCCACCAGGGGGAGAAGAAGAAGCTAGCCTCTCTCTCCTAAGAACCTCTTTTATCCCCTCCCCCATCCACAAGTCAAGGGATTTTTAAATCCCTTACTAATTTTGGTCGGTGGCTGTTGGGGAGGTGTTGAGGCCGGCCGGAGGTTGAGGGAGGTGTTGAGGCGGCCGTTTGTTGGGGGAAATTTATTTCACCCCCGATTCTTTTCCAACATTATTCCTACAACAACAAAGCATAAAATAACTACATACTAAGTTATAGAATGCGATGGAATAGATGTAAACTTAAATAATGATGCATGCAAACATTCTATAACTTAATGTAGTTATAAACAAACCTAAAAGGTAAGAATAAAGTTAACTTAGGCATAACAACAATCCATTAAAATGGACTCATTAGTAACCTCAAATATAGCCATAGTACTCACAATTATATGTTGCACATGAGATTCAGACGCCTTAAGTATCAAGGCCTCAGAATAAGCACAGAGCCAAACAGAAAGGTGCACAAGGCAAAACGTTCTTCCTCAGAGGCTAAGTGTTAGCTCTTAAGCACACATCCCGAGGATTCAAACCTGAAGCAAAACCCTCCCCCCTCCTCCTCACAATTTCCCTTCTCTCCTTAGCTCGTAACTGGGCATAATCAGATCCATATTCAGGTAATCGGGTCATGAACAGTACCAGATCCAGGCTCACCGACAATGGTTGGTGAGCGAGGGTGCATGGCTAGTGCATGAGGGACACAATTCCCCTTGTACTGGGTGATAAGGCCATGTGATGTTTTCCTTTTATATCGTGCAGGCAGCTCATAGATAACGATGTGGGACTATCTTGTCTGCCTCCTTCACAGTCGCAACTGGGATGCTCTTGTCAATTGTTGCTACTGCTACTTTGTGTTCGCACAATTGAGGTTGTGGATGCCTTCAAGAGATGAAGTCGTAGTGTCTGGAAGTGAAGTTGGGAATAAGCTTGGTCGAAGCAAGGCGGATGAAGGTGGAAGTGATGATGGCGATGGTAGCGGCAACAGCGGCGAAACCTAAAAATTCACGAACACAGCCTCGAGGCCCAGTTAGATAAGCTCAGAAGCTTCGCCGTGAGTTGGGGAGTGCATTGGTGGTGGTCGTGTGTGGTTTCGTGGTCGATGGAGCTCAAGCGAAGGTGGTGAATGGCATTAATGGTGGGTTCCTTCTTCGGAGCTATTGGGTGAGTGTTGACCTAAATTTCATGAGGGGCTTTTATGAGGGTGTTGTGGCGATACTTTTGAAGGTGATGCTGGGTTGTTTGGTGGTCAGATGTGGTTAGGTGACCATGCTGGAGGCGTAGCTGGAGTCGGGAAAGACAGATGGGGAGAGGGTGATTTGTCGGTCAAACATAAGATCTAAAGAAAGGGGAATGAAATAGAAAGTGAGAGGAAGATAGGGAACCTAAGTTAGGGATGAACAAGGAAGGAATTACACCATCTTTAATTGGTCGGTTGCGGAGAAGGTGGATTCCTCCGGTGAGGGAGATGGCGATGAAGAAGGGGTCTAGGGAGCTCATGCTGGTATTGCGAGAAGAGGGTGAAGAAGGGAGGATGTTTCCCTCTGCCTATGTATGTGGGAGAGGGCGAAGATGGTGGTTGGATGAGATCATCGGAGCTACGGCAGAGGTGGCCGAAGATGAAGGATTTGAAGAATTTGAGGCCTTAACCGAGCTGAAAAGAATGACCATGTGAAGGGGAGCTTTTATAAAGCTCAAGTCCGAGCTCCAAATGAAGAAACAAGCTTGATTTGATTGGAAATTAGGTCACAAGGAACCCATGAATTTCATGGATTCGCTAGGGCAAATCAGCGTGAATTAGAAGCCATGATCTGCTTCAAATGATTCTTTTTAGTGTGTATATCAATCCCACCAATTTTGGTGAGATTTGGTGGTGCTTTGATGAGGTTTTGAGGTGGTCAAAGGTTGGTGCTGAGGTCGGTTGACCTCCAATGGCAGCAGGGTCCTATCTGTGAAGAATATGAGAAAGTAAGGGCCTTTCTACAAATAAATCGACAGTTAGGGGCTTGAATGAGAGGAATAGAGATTTAATGGATTGAAATGCAAACTAGGTCAAGATGGGCTTTGATTGAGCCTAAATTTTGGTACAAATCTAATTTGGACCCAAGGAATTTATTAGTGAAGTCAGATTGGAGTTTCTAACAATGTTTGACTAGGACATTTGCGTAGAAGCCCAAATTAGGGTAAAATTCTGTCTATGACTCTATTCAATGTCAAAATGGATTCAGATGGTCAAACCAAGAGTACGAAACCTCTCAAAATATTTTGTTGTAAATTTTAGGAGATTTATATGAATTTTATCTTGACCAAAACCTCTTCAATTCAAGCGGGTCTGAAATTAGGATTTTGGGTCCTAATTTAGTTCTTGAAATGCGTGAAATCTCATTTCTGTCTGTGTGGACCTACTCTTAGGTCTTTAATGCTTAATTGACCTTCAATTAACCCTTGGGAAATCCCATGGTAACTCTACATTCATAATGTGATGCTAAAACTGTAGAATTAACCTTGTTTTAATGTTTTCTTCTTAGAATGGATTTGCATGGAATTATAGGTCTCAGGAGATTATGTAGGAGCATTTATTTCTTGATTCTAACTAATTAAAGCTATTTATGGCTAATGATGGTGTTACCATCATACCCCCATACCTAACTTTTGCTAGTCCCTAGCAAGATCTCATGGAAAGTACTAGATTTCTAGACCATGCTTTTGACGTTAAGATGCCTGATTTAGGCAACTCTCTACAAATCAGATCAGAATACCAACAATAGGCTTAGAGGTACTCAAGTAGTAGTCAAGATACAAACTTCACCAGCTTCATCCTGGGTCAGCAGCGAAGGTTTCTAAGGCCCACAAAAAACTGCCTAGAGGTTAGTTGAACTTAATGGTTAAAGCACCTGTGCGTTAGACGTATTATGTCCAGGTTTAGTTTACCTGTTCATTTTGATAAGAGATAGAGAAGGATTTTTCATTTTGAGTGTTTTCTCTCTTTTCCTTTTATATTTCCCTAGATCTAGCCTTGAATTGTCCATAAACATGATCTACATCGGATTTCTTGTTCCAATCATCAATCTCGAAGGGTCCCAAGCTTTCGATGCTTCGGGATAGCACAGCCCATGGCAGTCCCCAGAACTTCTAGCTTTTGACACTTTGAGATAGTGCCACCCATGGCTTTTTGTATCTAAATTCAGGCCCTGGTAATCGACATTTCGGGATAATCCTGCCCATAACACCTGAACCAGCACAAGGTACTTACATGCCCCAGTAGGATATTTATATATCCTAAGAGATAAGCACCGAGGAGATGTTGTGTTATTACGCATCTTCGAGGGAAATTTACCACCTCTCCACACTAGGAACTCATCCAATCAACTTGTATCTTTGAGTTGCTCCTAAGCTAGATCTTCGAGATAGCTTTTCAAAAAAGAATACTTTTGGCATGATTTCTTTATTAAGCGCACTAAACCAAACTAGTGTGTGATTTTGGGTGCTTAGGTTACCAAGTCTCGCAAACCAAAGGGCAGGCAATGAGGCCAGATAATCCCTCAGCCTTAGACCTACTAATCAGCTTTGCAGTTTCCTCAACCTCTTGAGGATTAATCAGGATCTTAATGAATACTTAAGTGTTTAAGCCCTAGACTAGCCCAAGAGGCCTAAGATCAGCACTCTTACTAATCTCCTTGTCTCTAGCACTTTAGGACTTAATCTTTAGTTTTGATTTGGTCTAAAACTTAAGTAAATCCCAGAATCAATTGCTATGACTATCATTTTTCTCTTGATTTTTACTTCTTTTGACAATTTGAATTTCCTCATCGTTTCCTCCTCAAGAAAGATTTGTAATCAATTTTCAAAATTTCCTTCCCTTTCTTCATTTTTTTATGTATATATTTTTTGTGAGAACCCCTTAGAGAATTGAATTTCCATTTGTTTGCATTTTAAAACCCCCCATGCCTAAGTTTTGCAATGTCCTCGTTCTAAACTAGGAGGGTATGAATTCAGCTTGGTATAAAGATTAGAATAGGGTCAGAAGGGTGGGTGAACGGGTTGGGATGACTGTTGCGGATGATTTCTAGCTCTGATACAAGTATCAAAGGTGGAATTGTCTATTCTAAAGTTGAACTCAAAAGTGCAGTAGGAGTGTAGCTCAAAAGGATGATCAGAAGGGTCAATGGTTTTTGGAATGACCGGTTGCCACCCGTTAAGCACTAAATTCAATGCCTTCAGTCGAGCAGAAGGTGGTTAAGGAGAAAGGGTGGTCAAATTAGAGGATTTTTGTAGAACAAGCACCTTGATAAGTAGCCTGGTTGATCCAAGCAAGTGCTTATTTAGATCAACAGGCTGATGTCACAGATCAAACTCAATCAGTCTAGTGGGTTGATGGATGTGAGTCAACAGGTGTGGAGCCCACTAGATACTATGTGGCTCGAGAAAATATGGAAATGAGAATCGTGCGTTTGGCTAAATCAGCTCAACCGGATCAAAGTAGGGGTCCTCAAAAGTCAAAGGATCTATAGAGAATGTAGGAATCCTACTATTGAGATTAGAGAAGGATAAGTCGTGATTATCAATCTGATCAATGTCCGATTCCTGATCAAAAGATGGAGGTGAATCATATGCAACTGGATCAGAGAGAGGTGAACCAGAGTAGAAATTGATTCCGATGGCAGGTCGAGGTTGCGATCAGATTTTGGAAGGCTCTGGATCTATGATGGGAGGTGTGCTATATTGAGGTTCAAATCATCAGCCTCAGCATTAGAATCAAAGAATGGGTCATGGATGTTGAGGTCGTAAATTGGTTCATAATTGTTAGGAAACAATGGATCTCTGAAGTCAGAGTAGGATTTGAAATCATCGGAGAATCTGCGAAAATCAATTTCTAATCCTGATTCCAGATCGGGATTTCCACCACAGAATGAATCATGATGCATAGAATCAACAACCTGACTTGGATCTAACCCAATCTCAAATTCTGAGCTCAAAGAAGTATCCTTATTAGGCATAGGCTCGGGTTCCTGGCTCCTAGGATAGATCCAATTAAATCTCAACTCTTCCAACTCCTCTATTTCTGTATCATAAATCGGTATGACTTCCAATAGATCAATTTGTACCTCTTAGGAGTCTAGAGAGGTATAACCATCAAATATGGGCCCAGAATCATAGTTCAAATCCAAAATCTGATTCTCGTCACATTAGACCTCATGATCATCCCAAATAGGCTCGAATCTAGATTCTAGGTCAGGGTTAGGAATTGGGTCACTAGAATCTAGACTTGGATCTACTGGGATGTCAGAATTACTCTCGAGGATTACCTTAACAGGATAAGGTTCGGGAATTACATCCTTGAGAGGTTCTAATTCATGCTCATCACAGGTGTTTGGGAAATCAAGGTATGATGGACCAGCTTCATGGCTCTCTAAGGCTGGTTCAGAATCAAGAACACTTGCAACTAGATCCACCCAACCAACATCAAGATCAGGTATGTCATTTTGCACAAAATTTGAATCTGATTCCATTTGGGTTGGGGGCCCACAACAACCTCTATTTTCAAACCCGGGCTCTAGGAGAACATATTGATCCTCAATGTTGCTCCAAGATGTCTTAACAACTTCTAAGGGGATATATGGGTATTTTTTATTGATGGCTTCATACACCATATTCAGCAATTTTCCACGTTTCTCCTTGAATCCTTGGTGTTTTTCCAAAAGTAGGGGTTTTGACCAACATTGTAAATACTTGTTGCCATGTAATTTCCCCAATTCAATATATTCTAATAAGAGATCATCCTGGATTGAACCATGTATCATTTGTGCCAATATCATTGCAACATGATTCATAATGTGGGTTGTTATTTTTGACACATTAACCTAAATTTTGTTAAATGGATTCGAGGTTTCGTAATACTCATCATGATGTCTAAGAGCATCCTCAATCATCTTCTCTTTCATGCCCATTTGGGATTCAAGTTTCGTAAATATTCTTCCTAAATTGTCAAGTTGCATTTTCAAACCAGGTGGTGGATCAAGATGTAGAATCAAATTCAGGTTAGGATTGAATCGATTAGATCATATCAGAAATCCATAAGAAGATTAACTCTAATGGAGGCCTCTAGGTCAAAAACCTAGGGACCTTTCTTGTGTTTGTACCCTAGGGAATACATAAGGGACTGTATATGAATTGGACCCAATGAAAGCACCCAAAGATTTTTGGATGACTAAGGCTATTTCGAGGCAGATGATAGCTCTGAATAAAAAATCCACACTCGAGAATTACTTGGGCAACCAGGAAGGGAGAGCCCCGCAAAGATCCCTACACGGTAGAGCGTCCCCATGGGTTATAGGGTTTCCCCACCCGACCTTCCTTGTCACTGCGGTTCCACGTAGATCGGAATGTGCGAATTGAGACCTTAAGTCTATTGATTTTAGTCCTAATTTGAGCCTTGAATTTCACTTGATTAGAAATTGATTCAATTTGTGACCTAATTTGAAGGTTGATTAACCCACACAGTGGACCAACTTCACCTGACCTGCCCTAAAGATGAAGGATGAAATTTAGGTCAAGACCCAAAATCACCCTAAATTGACTCTCAAGTTACAGGTCCAAAATTTTAGGATTCAAGTGAATTTAGAGCTGATTTTAGGATTTACTTGAATATATCTTTTCAAACAAGGGCTTGTGTGGCACACAAATGCAGGGAAGTCAATTTCTTTTAATGCATGCACTTGTGTACTAACACTTCAGAACCCTAAAGTGGAAACCCTAATAAGCTCTATATCAAGTCCAATTTAATCTCAAATGTAACAACTTGGACACAAACAAGAAAGTAAGTAGTCCAAGATGCTTAGCAAATTAAGCGTAAATCCCTAATAGGTACAGAAAATCAGGATGGGGATCTGTAATCAAATCGTCTCAATCTTCAATCAGATATCAATTCACTTTTTGCCGATTAGGTAATTTTGCCTCTGAATGATAATTACTATAGAAATAAGGCAAGTGTATCCTAATTGTTTGTTTCCTTTTTCTCTTTCCCCAAATTAGGAGGTTGATTAAGGAAGACGAGAAATTTTACCTGCCCCTAGAGTGATTTATTGCACGGAAGATCTTCTCATGATATACCTCACAAGCTAACAAGAAAAACAAATAGGGCAGGCTAATAATTATTTCAATCAAATAAGATATGATTAGTGGTGAATTGCACGTTGCTCCCTAGCAATAGCGCCAAAATGTTTAACGCGAAATCATTAATGTTAAGATATGCATCGCAGTATAGGACAAAAATCGCACAAAATAATTAAATTTATAAAACTTGAAAATAATGTAAGTTCGAGGTCATTCGTAGGGAGCAAAAATGGAATTACAATACTAATAGTATTCAGGAATAATGAGCACAATTAATTAAGCACAAAGAAAGATAGTCAATGAATGATTTACTCAAAATGATATTCAATTATAAACAAGAGTATCTCAAGAAATCGTTGTGATAAAAAGAAGAGATAGAAACACTAAAATGGTGATTTAGATCACCAAGGATATCCCTCAAGTTAAGCACATATCAAGCATTCAATTTCAGATCAGTTTTGCTATAGTGATCATGAATCACTTACTCAATTATCCACATTAGCAAAGTTCCAGAGTTAACCTCAAATATAGCCATAGTACTCACAATTAGATGTCGCACATGAGGTTTAGACGCCTTAAGTATCAAGGCCTCAGAACAAGCACAGAGCCAAATAGCAAGGCACACAAGGGAAAACTTTCTTCCTCATAGGCTAAGTGTTAGCTCTTAAGCACACATCCTGAGGATTCAAACTTGAAGCAAAACCCTCCCCCCTCCTCACAATTTCCCTTCTCTACTTATCTCGTAACTGGGCATAATTGGATCTGTATTCAAGTAATTGGGTCATGAACAGTACCGGATCCAGGCTTACCGGCAATGGTTGGTGAGCAAGGGTGCGTGGCTAGTGCATAGGGGACACACACAATCCCCCATGTACTGGGTGATAAGGCCATGTGACGTTTTCCTTTTATACCACGCAGGTAGCTTGTAGGTAAACGATGTGGGACTATGTTGTCTGCCTCCTTCTTCACAGCTGTAGCGAGGATGTTGTTGTCAATTGCTACTGCTGCTGCTTTACGTTCGCTCAATTGAGGTTGCAGATGCCTTCAGGAGATGAAGTTGTAGCATTTGGAAGTGAAGCTAGGAAGAAGCATGTTTGGAGCAGGGTGGAGAGAGGTGGAAGTGATGATGGTGATGGCAGTGGCGGCAAAACCTGAAAATCCATGAACACAACCTTGCAGTCTAGTTAGATAAGCTTAGAAGCTTTTCCATGAGTTGAGGAGTGTGTTGGTGGTGGTCATGTGCGGTTTCGTGGTCAGTGGAGCTCAGGCAAACGTTGTGAATGGTGATAATGATGGGTTGCTTCACCGAAGCTAATGGGTGAGTGTTGAGCGAAATTTCGTGAGGGGTTTTTATGAGGGTGATGTGGCGATACTTTTAGTGGTGATGCGGGGTTCTTTAGTGGTCAGATGTGGTCAGGCAACCATGCTGGAGGCATAGCTAGAGTCGAGGAAGACGGAGGGGGAGAGGGTGATTTGTCAGTCGAACCTAAGTAAGAGAGGGGAATGAAGTAGAAAGGGAGAGGAAGATAGGGAACCTAGGTTAGGGACAAATGGGGAAAGAATTGCGTCGGCTTTGATTGGCCAGTCGTGGAGAAGGTGAATTCCTCTGGTGAGGTAGACAGTGAGGAAGATGGGGTCTGGGGAGCTCCTACTAGTATTGCAAGAAGCAGACAAAGAAGGGAGAATGTTTCCCTCTACCTATGGTATGTGGAAGAGGGCAAAGATGGAGGTTGGAGGAGATCGCTGGAGCTACGGTAGAAGTGGCAAGAGAAGAAGGATTTGGAGAATTTATGGCCTTGACTCAGCCGAAAGGAACGGCCATGCGAGGGGGAGCTTTTATAGAGCTGAAGTTCAAGCTCCAAATGAAGAAACAAGCTTGATTTGCTTGGAAATTAGGTCACAAGGAACCCATTAATTTTGTGGATTCACTAGGGCAAATCAGTGCGACTTGGAAGCCAAGATCTGGTTCAAATGATTCTTTGTAGTGTGAACATCAATCTCACCAATTTTGGTAAGATTTGGTGGTGCTTTGATGAGGCTTTGATGTGGTCAAAGGTCGGTGCTGAGGTCGGTTGACCTTAAATGGCAGTAGGGACCTATCTATGAAGAAGATGAGAAAGTAGGGGCCTTTCTGCAAATAAATCAAAAGTTATGGGCTTGATGAGAGGAACAGAGATTTAATGGATTGAAATGCAAACTAGGTTAAGATGAACTCTGGTTGGGCCCAAATTTTGGTAAAACCCCAATTTTGACCCACGGAATCTAATGGTGAAGTCGGATTTTAGTTTTTAACCATGTTTAACTGGTAAATTTGCATAGAAGCCCAAATTAGGGTTCATAAAATCCCATGTGTGACTCTATTTAGGTCAAAATTGGTTCATATGGTCAAACCAAGGGTACCAAACCTCTCAGAATATTTTTCTATGAATTTTAGGATGTTTAGATGAATTTTATACTGACCAGAACCTCTTCAATTCAAGAAGGTCTGAAAGTAAGGTTTTGGGTTTTGATTTAGTTCTCGAAATACGTGAAATCCTGTTTCTGTCTGTGCAGACATACTCTTAGGACTTTAATGCTCAATTAACCTTCAATTATCCCTAGGAAACCTCGTGGTTACTCTACATTCATGATGTGAAGTTAAAACTGTAGAATTAACCATTTTTTAATGTTTTCTTCTCATAATGGATTTGCATGTAATTACGGCTCTCAAGCAATTATGTAGGAGCATTTGTCTCTTGATTCTGACTAATTAAAGCTAGTTATGGCTAATGATGTATTACCATCACCTCTCCACCATCAACCACAACTTCTCTGACCAAAACACTGGCACCTTCTCCGACTAAACCTTTGTCGACCACCCACTGGCATCCTCTCTTCTTCGACGAGCCACCTCACCACCGCCCATCCGCCGGTCATCAAACCATCTCTGGCAACCGCTCCACTGTTCGATGACCCCACTGGCCATTTAACCTCCTCCTCCTCGCTGCCAACCAGATCGATCTCTATTGATTCTTGGTATATCCCATTTCTCTACTTATTTTCTATCAAACTTGACAGTTTGGTCTTGTTTTGATGAGTTTTTCTTATGATTTTCATGTTTTTCTGGCCACTATTCTTCGTGCTCTTCGTTGTTCTTCATCTCTTACTGTTTTTCTATTTTTTCAGTTTTTAATCTATCAATATGTTGTCCTTGATCGACCAAAAAATATTGTGTTCAATCTCCTAAAAACTGATTTTGATTGACCATGTACTGATTTTTGATGTACCAACCTATGATCGACCAACCCAAAAACCTGATCGACCAATATAAATCTGCAAACTTGACATGCTTCCTATCCATTATTTGATCGACCAAAAGTGATTAACTGATTGAGAAATTTACCCTTCTGATAGATCAATTACCTATTTTTAATCAACCAATTTGTGTTTTGATTGACCAACTTGACTTTTTTGATTGACCAAATTAAACTGCAGCAGACTTGCTACCATGGCCCTTACACAATCTCATCTCTCTACCTCCACCCCTAGAGATGACACCTTTGACTATTTCTTCATCAGTGATGAGGCATGTCACAACTTTTCTCTCTACTCCCGCTTCTTACCTCATGTCAGTCGACTTATCGACCTTGACTTTCAAGTGCATCTTCCCAGGTCTTAGAGACTAACTTACCTATCATAGGCTAGGTCACTTCCTCGATTGGATGTTCTATGCGGGTGCTAGGGGTAGTATCCGAGGTGTACACCCTATGGCTTATCACCTTTTCTACTCCAACCTTCGCAACATTGGTGAAGGTTTTGATATCCAGTTGACATCCAATGTCTATGGCATTGAGGTTCTTATCAATGTCGATGTTTTATTTGAGGTCGTTGATTGTCCTTCCTCTGTTCCTACCTACCTTGAGTTGCATCATGACATATCTTTTGAGGTCATTAGGGAGACATTGATGACCCCTGACTCTTTCAACTTGGGTAAGCCCACCAAGTCGTCATATTTTCGTCCTCTCTTGTGATTCCTCAACTGTGTATTTCTTTGAAACTTCATGCCCAAATCCACTTCTTTTAAGAGCTATCTAGGTCCCATGCTCACGGCTCTATATGCCTTTATGACCAATAAGGCATTTAAATGGAACCACTTCATCTCACCTTCATGGAGAGGAAACCAACGAGCATCTTCCCTTTTGGTACTCTTCTCTCCCATATCTTCCTACATTTTAATGTTCCCATGGACATTAATCATAAGCAATTCATCTCTCATGTTTCCTTTTTGGAGAGATTACCTACTCCAAAATGGAACAAGAGCATCAGGCCCATTAAGATCCTCTTCAGGTAGTAGCTTCCTCTTCTCAGCCTCCTCCTTCTCAGGTTGGTCCTTTCTCTGCTCCACCTCCTTACTCTCCATACCAGCATTTTGATGGTTACTACCCACCTCTTATTAGACCCTCTCCCTCGTTCTACAATGTGGAGTGGCCTTAGCTTGATAGGTAGTATACCAGACATGACAATTTAGGAATCTAAGGTGTGATAGACGACATCTCTCTAATGATGCATCACTAGAGAGAGATAGGATAGATGACGATGGAGCACGGCACTCAAGTTTCTATGTACCTGAGTAGGCAGGTGATTGCGTAGCAATCATAGGACTTAAATGACCTAAATTAAGTTAAAACTTAGCATAATTGTAGTGTAATGCAGGCATAAACATCGTACATTGTACCTTTCCTATTTTATTTAGATATACAAAAAATAATATTATAATGTACTGATTAGTGCATTATTTGAATTGTAGGCAATAAGAAGCTCAAGAGATGACCTGAAGCTGGATCTAAAGCAAGAAAGAAGCTAGAGCTATAGTAGAGCTGGAGCAGAAGCCCTGGAATAAAGAGGAAGAAATATTGTAGGGAGAGGTATACTACTCTACTAAGTAGAATTTTAATGTAGAGTTAAATTATGAAGAACATAGGACCTTTCCTAGCCTTAGGATAGCCCTAAAGACCCTCCTAAACCCTAGTCACCCTTAGATTAGGTCACTTCAGCCTAGGATACTTCAAAGCCATCATTCTAGCCCATATCTAGACGTCTAGATATGTTGCAAGACATCTAGAACCCTTAGACACAGACCGCAGTCCTAGAACCCAATTCTGCTAGAAAATTGGACGTCCAAACAAAGTGCCAGACGTCCAATTTCTGCAAAATTCTAGGACAGAACCTAAACTCCTCCCTGACTCAACTCTGGATGTCCAAACAAGAGTTCTAGACTACTGATTTTGAAGTAGAAGTCATCTGATTGTAAAATCAAACATCTAGAACCCTTTTCCAATCCTTGTTTTTGAAATCAAGCTTGGATCTTGATTTCCTAAGCCCCTAAACCCAAGTCTACACCCTAGGGAACCTAAATTAAGGTGCCCTAAGCTTAGTACACCACCCAAAGACCCTCCTAAGAACCTAATTAGGTTCTCACTAAGCCCAATTGACTTGGCTTAAGTCAACCACACTCATCTAGTCAATTGGACTCATAGAGTCCAATTGAGCTCAGATCTCAACCAACACAAGTCCAATTGGACTTAGTGAGAGTCTAATTGACTCAAGCCTAACCTAATTGGGTATCTTTTCTCTTAATTTGACATACATCTACTCAATTAAACTTGTGATAAGTTTAATTGCACATTCACTTTAGTATTAGGGTTTATAACCCTAAGTCTAGGAGCCTACCTAAACCCAATCACCTAGGCCTATAGGACTCGACCTAGACCACCTAACCACAACCACCTAGTCATGCACACACACCCACACGCACACATAGCCGCCCACTCTAGAGTTCTCTAGTGTCTTCAAAAGGTGGTGCCACTTTGAGTTGCCAAAAATAGCAACCAAAGGAGTCCACCAACCAATGCATGAAATGTGGATCTATGAAGACCCATTTCAAATGGGTTGGCCAGCCACAAGAGGGGATTCTCTAAAGAATTCTACACTTCTCTAGAGGGTCTCTCCCTCATTCTATTTAAGGGCACCATTGGATGGCCATGCACCCCATCTAGCCATCTAGCCATCTAGCTTTAGCTCCATTCCATGTGCACCTCCATCCACGAGTTCCATCACCATCACCAGTCCCACCTCCACATCCAAGGCTAGAGAAACTCTCCACCACCTTCTCAAGAGGCCGACCTACCCACCATTGGGCATCCCACTCTCTCCCTCCTACCACCTTAAGCTCCACAGGCCATTGTAGACCACCTCTAATGCCTTAAGTTCTCTTAGATAAGTTGTTCTTCGTAGTTTAATTTCCGCATTAATTTCTTGCTTAGTAGTGTAGTCATCCTCTACCTGAATGATGCATGCACAATCTTCTGTAGATACACATATGCATCCATTTTCTACTAGTTAGAATCATTGCTTTAATCATTCATGTACAAGCTTTCCTTGAAAGATGACTATAATGACAATACTGGTGAAGGAATGAAATCATCATTTTATCTATCTCTATTATGATCATGAGTTGCCTGATTTAATTTTCTATCACATTGCAACAAGATGTTGGTTCCTGAAAATATAAATGACCTTGCAATTGACGTCTTTTCTGTTAATAGCCATCACAAAGTTAGAATGGTGCGTACTAATACACATACGTTCACCTTTATTGTTTTCTTGACACATGCACACATAGTTAGGGTTAACAACGCGAATGGCGAGACTTACATTTGCAGGCTTGAAACCGGTGTACAATTTTAAGAAAGTAGTAAAAAGATCAAAAATTAATCTCTATTTCTAAATGCCTCTTTGAGATTGACTGGGACTCACCATCTCGTTACTTAAATTTTGTTGAGTCGTACATAGAGCTATACTATGATGCTTTTCCTATAAAATTCATGATTTACGAACCCACAACAGTAGGGTCATTTCTTGGATCAGCTTGGAGAGTAGATCCACATGCTCACTATCCATGACAAGAAACCCCCCTAAGGCCAATGTTCAGCAGCAGCAGCTCTTCTTCCTCCAAGTACTTTAGCACCCTCCTCCTTTAGACAGACACAACACACTAGTTCCTTAGTCCAACAGTCGTCCTGTGGATCTACTGACCTTTAGATCTCTCCGATTTTGGAACGTAGATGATACTTCTCCTCCACTGTAGGACTTAGCACCAACACACCTCCATTCTCTTTGGATGATTTTGATATCGATGTGGAGTTCCCATCGAATATAGAGATAGTCCTTAGCTTCTTTTAGATTTTATTACTTAGTTGGCATGTCCTATATTACATTTTATTTCTATCTTTGGTTTGTGAACTTCATTTCTATCTTGCTTTGTAGTACTTTTATTTGATTTTTGAGCACTGCAGTAGTTTTAGTTGAGATATCTTGCTCTACAAATCTTGTTGCTTGATTTACTTATTAAAAATGTGATATTTTATCAATTACATAGCAGTATGTCATGAATTGCATGAATATTTCAATAAGGGGGAGTATTACTTGTCGATTATATTGCTTAAAACTTTTTGTTAATAACGAAGGGGGAGAAAAATAAAAATTTGATAATGCATCATGCATACTTAATTATAATTTGTTATCATAAAAAAGGAGGAGAATGTTAATACCCATGTTTTGATATAACAAAATTATGTTTTTATTAAGGACTAACCATTATAGGTTAAGTCAAATTATAGCACGTATGCGTCCTCATCAACATTTGTCAAGTACATCATGGACAAAGAGGACTTGAACACTTTTCATCTTTATTGAGTCTAGAATAATGTACGAAACTTCAATAAGAAAACAAACGTAAGTTTTCATTTTTCGCAAAAATCATTCTCTTTTGAACCTATGTCAATTATACTATTGATCAACCAAAATTCCTTTTTGATCAACCAGACCTTGATCGACCAACTTCTTATTTTAATCGATCAAAGACCTCTAACAATCATATTCCTTTTTGATCGATTAACCCATTTGATTTAATTAATCAAAAGTATTCCAACGGTCGAATTTCTTTTGAAATCATAAAGTCGATCGGTATACCCTTTTAATCGATCAACATTAGATTGATCAATACTTTGTTTTAATTGACCAAATCTAGTTTTGATCGACTAAACATTTGTTTTGCTTAATCAAAGCCATGTTTTTAGAATTTCCAAAATAGGTCGAAAAGCACCTATAAATAGGACCTTCGACCCCCCTCTTCAAAACACACCTCAAGAGCTTTCAAAGAGAAAAACATGCATAATCTCTCTAGCACTTTCATGCCTCTATGCCTACAACTACTGCGATTCAAAGCACACTCCCTTGTGATTCAAGAAAGCTTGATTTGTTTTAATATTGATGAGGTTCCATAGGAAATATTATTATATTCTTTTATTCTCTTGTTCTTGGTTTAGAAATCCAAGTTGTATTGGAAGTCCCATTGTTCTTCTCTTGATCAGGTGTAAAAGAAGATGTTTGTAAGAGGTTGTGCCACCCTCGTTCAAGTGATGCATGATAATGGATTTGACTGGCGTTGACTAGTCAAGGAAATATTAAGTTGGGAGGCTTAGGTAGTGATTTTCACCCACAAGGGTTTCCACTCTAAAATCAGGTGTTATTTTTCTAGTTTGTGCTTATTCATTTTTTATCTGTGGTGAATGATTTTTTAAGTTTTATTTTAAATAGATATTACACTATCCACCCCCTAGTGAATACTTGATCCCTTAGGCTCTGCAAGCACTAATAGTTAGCCTACACCTAACCCTTAGATCTAGATCCTACTACCCTTAGTAATCCTACACATCTATAAAAAGAGCTACCCTCCAACCCTTAGAAAACCAATTAGCCTCTTACTAATCCATAGAATAATTTAGTGGTACCTAGCCTTATAAGGCACACCTACCATTCCTCTAGCTCCATAGCTTCTCCAATCCACTCTTCCTCTCGGTGCCATGGATCTGAAGATCTGTTAGAAGCTTCCTCAAGCATCCCTCAAGTGGCTCCGATCTCTTCTTCCTCTCTTCTTTTATAGTTCTATTCTGATTGTAATCTTTGATTAGAATTATATTTGTGAGACATGTTTTATAGTAGAAATAAATTATAGTATTCATTTAATATCTGTGTCTCCATTTACTACTATCATCTATGCATCTTTTTGATATTAATATAATACATTATCTGCTCTACCACAAAAGGTATTAAATAGCTATTGCCTCCCTATGTTAGACCCGGATCCCTTGTAGTTCAGTTATATAAATTTAATTGATCACTTAATTTGCACACTACAACAATTCAATAATTTTAATCGCATAGATTTAGTGAATTAAAAGCCACCACTCCTCCTCTTTCTTGCCCTCCAAGCCATCTCTCCAACATAAGCTTCCCCTCCAAGCCACTCTTCCCCTTCCTTTCCCTAGAAAAAGAGAAGACCCTCATTCCTTCTCCTAGAAGCTTGATGAGAGCCTTATCATGAGCCCTAACTAGCTCATTTTTCCCTAAGAAAGATAATAAGAGCTCCTACATAATCAAGAGAAGGGCTTAATTCAAGGAATAAGTGTTTTGAGAAGAAAATATGAAACAAAGGTTAAAACTACAATTTTACCATAGCAGTACATAAACAAGATTTCTCAGAGGCAAAACATAGGTCAAATGGTCTGAATAAGATAAAAAGTGGGTTGGTTCAATCAGAAATGGGTTCATGTGCAATCTAGGAATTAAATGACATTCTGTAACCCTAAAAAAGACCTGCTTAATTCAACAAGGTTATGGTCAGGATAAAAATCAAATAAACCCCCTAAAATTCATGGAAAAATATCCCTTAGGGTTTAGAACCTTCAAATTGGCCTTTGAAACCTATTTTGACCTAGATTGGGGTCCTAGCTCATTAATTGACCTAATTTGGGTTTTTGTGTAAAATATCTAGTCAAACATGGTCAAACCTAAAATCCAACTTCACCATTGGATTCCTTAGGTCCAAATTAGGTTTGTACCAAAATTTGGACCTAAGGGGAGGTCATCTTGACCTACTTTGCAAATTAGTACACCCAATTACATTTTGGTCCCTATCTTCTGAAACCCATCACACAGACCCCCTAACTTTCTCGCCACTCTTACAAACAGGTCCCTCCACCATTAATGGGGAGAAATCCTACTCCGGCAAGGAATGGAGGGGGAGTACTCTCTAATTCCTCAGAGATCTCCTCCTAGATTTGGAAGGGAGATTCTTTGAGGAATTCCCTTCCATCTGAGCTCGATCCTAATCTCTGATTTGCACCCAATCTCTCGTGTGAACGCACGAGAGATTTGGGTCTCTAACTAATTCCATCTCTGGTGAGGATTCGTGCACTTGGAAGCTTGTCTTCCAAGCACAAGAACCCCTGCCAGCATCTATAAAAGGATCCTCAACCCTGGCCACACCTCCTCAACTCGACTTGGCCAGAGATCCACCTCAATTTCTTCTTCTTCTCCTTCAGTCAAGTGGTCCAGCGAGCTCCGACGAGCCTCCCTCCTCTTTCTTATCACTCTACCACAATACCAGTGGTAGAGCTGTCCTCACCATCTTCCACATCATGCAACACCCACGCGAGCATCTCTAGCCTCGTCGTCGTTGCCGTCTCCCTCCACTGGATGCCGTCTTCTCCAGCGACAGCAGGTACTGCCAGCCGCCATCTCTCCCCTTTCATCCACTTAGTTAGGTTAGATTCACTCGTCTCTATCCCCTCTTCAATTCCCCTCAATTTATTTCACAAATTACCCCTCGACTGCCACTGTCCACCGCCATCTTCCCCATCTCCGACCAACCTCCGGCGAGACGCATCCGTCACTCCACACCTCCACACGTCTCACCACCAACCTCTTCACCTCCGCCACAGCCCACTGAACATCTTCCACCCATCCATCGACCACCTACACCACCCTAAACACCCCCTGACCTAACCCATAAGCCCGGCCACAGAGTGACCTAGGCACGCACGCCTTTGCCGCCCCGCGGCCTGCCACCTGCCGCCCCACCTTTGCCTTCGCATGGTGAAGCCTCTCATGTATTTTAATGGGGCTGCAAGGCCGTGATTGTGTGTGACAGATTTCACCACCTACCACCATTGATGCACACAGCGAGGAGGTTGCGAGCTTCATCCCAAGCTGCATGCTCCAGGTGTCAAGGTCCCAGAGGAAGCAGATGCATGTGCGAACTCAAATAGCAGGGCAATTGGTTTGGCAAGGCCTCCAGCTGCAGCAATTGGGAGAAGTCATCCACCTGCAGGTGCGCGCAAAAGTGGGTGGGACATTAGTCCCACCTTGTGAACGCAGGAGCGAGGCACGTGCGATATACTGAATTTGTGTTTTACTCTCTTCGCCTCGAGACACACATGGGGTGAGGTCCCTCACCTATCACGCCTTGTCCATGACATATCCCCCGCAGACCTGGCACCCGACCTGACTAACCTACCGAGCACTCCTCGTGCACCACACCCATGCCGGTGCACTTGGACCCAGGCACGCGACCTGACCCAATTACCCGGCTCAGCGAGAGCATACTGAAGAGTGATATATAGAGATAGAGAGATGCGAGGGTGGGTAGAGGGGTAGGTTTTGCTCTTTGGTGTTGTGTGTGCAGGGAAGAAGGAAAGAAGCCAAAGAGAAGAGGAAGTCAGAGGAGAGTTAAGGCTGAAGGAAGCTAAGGCAGAAGCCAAGGAAGTAGAAGAAGAAAGGTTGAAGCCAAGGGAAGCAGAGCTAAGGAAGGCTAAAGGAGGAAGAAGCAAGAAAGAAGAAGAAGACCTGCAGAGGAAGAAGGTGAAGTTGACACTTAGCTGCAAACAGCCAGAAGAGAAAAAGGGAAGACAAGGCTGAAGCCAAGTGAAGCAGAGCGCTAAGGAAGCAGAAGGAAGAAAGGCACTGTGCAAAGGAAGAAGTGAAGGAAGAAAGCAAATAAGAGAAGAAAGAAGAAGAAGAAGAAGAAGAGAAAGCTACAAGGAGAAGAATAGAAGGGCCATCATTTAAGACGTCTGATCTTATGATTAGACATCCAACTCTTTTATTTTTGCTATAAATTTAATTCATAAACTCTTGCATTTATATTGGATTAAGTTTTGAGTAATTCTAAGTGTTCAATTACATTATTGAGATTAGTGAATAAATTCCATTTGCTCCTTGTGTTCGACTTCGGATACTTAGGTTTTCGAGTAATAAATTTTTATTTGTTGACAACGCTTGGTCACCTATACTACGACGCAACTGACTATTGAAACACGACCAAGCGCTGCCAACATTTTGGCGCCGCTACCAGGGAGCAACGCACAATTTATCACTAATCTCTACATTCTTTTTACTATATTGAACACTAACTTGCCCTATTTATTTTATTGTGCTCTTGCAAGGTACTTCACGAGAAGATCCCTCCCGCAAGTCAACTACTCCAGGGCAGGTAATCTTTTTTTTCTTCCTTAAACCATCCATTAATCCTTGAAAGACAAAAGGAAGAAACCAACTTAGGAATCAATTGCCTTCTTTTTATAGTAATTACCATATTTAAGGCAAAGATCTGCTGATTTTGCGAAAATTTTTCAAAACTTATTAAAGAAGAGGCAATTTTTTTAGAGATTCTATCCCACAAAATTCCTGTGCCTAATAGAGATCACGCTTAATCTTTGCGGACAACACACTTCTTGTTTTTGAGTCCAAAGAGAATTTTTGTGAAAAAAGAGGATTGGAAATAGAACCAAATGAGGGTTTCTACAGTAGGGCTTTTGGAGTGTTAGTCGCACATGCCTGTATAAAAGGAAATGAACCCTCCCGCATCAATGTGTTACCCAAGCCCTTGATTGAAGAGATCTAAACAAGACAAACCCTAAAAAAAAAAATTGAGCTCTAAAATCACTTGAATCTTAAAATCTTGGACCTAATAAACTAGGAGTCAAATCAGGGTGATCTCTAGGTCCCAAGCCTAGAATCATTCTGCCCTCTTTAGGACAGGTCAAGTGAAGTTGACCCCTTGGGTCAACCAACCTCCAAATTAGGTCACAACATCAAAACATCTAAAGTTCAAGTGAGAACCCTAAAGCACCTTTGAAATAAAAGTGGTAGACTTAAGAGGTTAAGGTCCCCATTCTAGTCTACCTGGAATCTCAGTGACAAGAGAGGTCGGGTGGGGGAAATCCTGTAACCTGTGGGGACACTCTACCGAGTAGGGGTCTTTGCGGGACTCTCCCTCTCTAGCTGCCCAGGTAATTCTCAGGAGTATGATCTTCTGATCCAGGGGTATCATCCACCCCAAACCTCCATAGTCATCCAACATTTTTGGGTGTCTTGATTGGGTCAAAAACATCTCCAGTCCCTCATCTTTTCTCTTTAGTGCACACACATACATTTTCAGTGGGACTCTTTATTCAGATCTAATTGCTTCATAACTTGATTCTACATCTTGATTCAAACTTCGATTCTACATCTTGACTCCACCACCTAATCCAAATATGCAGCCAAACCACTTAGGACTACCATTCAAGAGACCTGAATATCAGAGATCCATGAGAGATAGGATGATTGAGGATGCCCTGAAATTCTATGAAAAAGAAGACAAAACCTCAACACCAGTAGAAAACATTCAGGTTGATGTCCCAACAACCACAACCTTTATCATAACTTATACCCAACTACTATTGGCAGAAGCCACAAAAGGATCAACCCAAGACTTGCTCATCATGGGATACATTGAGGTAGAAAATTTGCACAATCTTGAATACCTTCAATGCATGACAAATCCTATACTTTGGAAGCAACACCAAGATGATCTTGAAAAATGGGAAGAGATAATGAGATTATTAAAACAAATTGTCGACCAGAAATACCCGTATATGCCACAAACTAAGGATGAATCATCTTGGGACAACATCGAGGATCAATATGATCTTGGGTTTGAGGCACAAAATGGTTGTGGATTTCCAACCCAGATGGAGTATAATGTGCCTGATATTGAAGAAGGTTGGGAAGCTCCAATTGTAGAAAAACACAATGTTGAGCCCACTCTAGACCATGAATCGCCAGGCCTAGAATCCCAAAACTCCTGCAATAATGAGAGTAGAACTGAACCTCTCGAGGGTGTAAATTTCGTCCCTTATTCTGATAAGGTGACCCTCGAAGGTTATTCAGACTTAGATTCTAGTGATTCAACCCACATCCTAAGCCCAGAATCTAGATCTGAAACCTACTGGGAAGATTTCAAGGCCCCATATGAGGAAGATCAATTTTTCAATGAAGAATATGATTTTGGGCCTCTATTTGATGAATATCCCTCGTCAGCATCCTCAGAGGAACCAATCGATTTTTCGAAAGTCATGCCAATTTATGATACAAAAACTGAGGAGTTGGATGAGTGGGGTTTCAATTGGGTCTACCCTACCAGCTTAGAACCTGAGCCTCTACTAGATAAGGACACCTTTTTAAGCTTAGAGTTGACATCTAAGCTAGACCCCAGTTAGGCTGCTGAATCTACAGCATATGATTTATTCTATGGTGGAACTCATGATCTTGAATCTCATTCAGATTTTGATTTTTGCAAACTCTCCGACGATTTCGAATCTGACCCTAACATCGGAGAAAATATGCTTCCTGATTATAACAAGCCAATCTATGACCTCAGCTCACATGACTCATTCTCTAACTCTGATTTTGAAAGTTACTCTAAGGACTCTCTACATGAGACCACCTGTCATTCCTTTCTAGAAGAGCCCTCATACACAATTCTCATTGAAGCCACCTCTTCCGCACATACAGAACTTATCAAAACCCGTTCTCTACCTCGACCTGCAACCGAACTCAATTTATATTCTGATTCACCTCTCACTGAGCCGTTTGCAGATGATTCAACTCCACATCTATACTGGGCATTGAGTATCGATCAGACTGAGAAACATGATCCATCATTCTCTGATCACCCTTGTAGGGTTTCCACACCATGCACTGATTATTTTTCGGAACCCTACTCTGACCAGGCTGATTCGACTCAGCCTAAACTCGAGTTTTCATTTCCATATCCATCCAAGCCACATTGCATATGGTGGGTTCCGCATCTGTTGATCTACATCTATCAACCCACCAAACTGATTGGGTTTGGGCTGCATCATTATCCTGTTGATCTTAACAAGCACCTGGTTGGACCAACCAATCTCTTAATCAAGGTGCTTGTTTTACAAAATTCTGCTGATTTGACCACTCCCTCTCCACCCCATTTTCCATTCGGCTGAAGGCATTGAATTTAGCGCTTAACAGGAGGCAACCCGTCATTCCAAAAATAGAGACCCGTCTAATCATCTATCTGTACTCCACGTCCATTGCACCTTGAGTTTAGCCTTAGATAGTTGATCCCACCTCTGGTACACATACCAGAGCTTGAAATCGTCCGCATCAGTCATTTTTCGACCCGTTCACCCACTCGATGTATCCTGTTCTATGTCCCTGACCTCAACACTATTTCACACCCTCCGTTTACAATGGGACATTACAAAACTTAGGCATGGGGGGGTGATAAAGTGCATACATACAGAACCAAGAAAAAAGTCAGAAGGATTCTCACAAAAAAATTCACATATGTCAAAAACACAAAAAAAATTGAAAAATTATGAAAAAAAACAAAAAATGGAGGGAGGAAAATTTGTGAGCCACATAATTATAAGGAGAAAAAGAGCAAAAATGACAAAAAGGAGTACAAAATGAAAAAGAAAAAGAGATAGTCATTAGTAAGAAATTAAGGAATTAACCGAAGTTCTAGACCACATCAAGAAAAGAGAACAAAGTGCTAAGGAGACACAAAAGAGATTAGCAGGAACGTTGATCTTAGGCCTTTTGGGCTAGACTCTTAGGCTTAAAAATTCACATACTCGCTAAGATCTGGATAATCCTCAAGAGGTTGGGGAAAATGCAAAGCTTAAGTATTAGGTCTAAGGCTTAGGAAGTATTCAGCCTCGCTAACTGACCTTCGATTTGCGGGATTCGATAACCTAAGCACGCCAATCCACACATAGTCTGGTTCAGTGCGCATAAATATCAAAATCATGCAAAAGTGTCTTAATGCTCTGAAAAAGTCACCTAGATTAGGAGCAGCCGATCAACACAAGTTGATTTGGACGAGTTCCCGACACAGAGAGGCGAGAAATTCCCCTCGAAGACGCATAACAACATATCATCTCCTCGGTTCTCGTCTCTTAGGATATTTAAATATCCTACCAGGGGCATGTAAGCACTCTACTGGTTCAGATACCATGGGCGGCATTATCTCGAAATGTCGATTACTAGGGTCTAGATTCAGCCACGGAACACCATGGGCGGGATTATCTCAAAATATCGAAAGCCAGGGTTCTGGGGGTTGCCATACGCAGTGATATCACGAAGCATCGACTGCCAGGGACCCTTGAGGATTGATGATGGGGACGAGGAATCCGATACAGACCGTGTTGAGAAGCCAATCCGAAGCTAGAAATAAAAATAAAAGAGAGAGAAAACTATCCAAACAAATAAATCTTCTGTCTCTCTCTTACAAAAAATCCACGGTAAACTGAACCTAGGCTAAAAATGTCTTAAGCACGGGTGCTTTAACCAAGGAATCCAACAAACCCTAGGATAGTTTCTGCGGGCCTTAAAAACCTTTGCGGAAGACTGAGGCTAAAGCGGGTTAGGTCAGGATTTTGGTTGGTACTTGAGTACCTCTAGGCCTATTGTCGGCATTCTGACCTAATCACAAAAGAAAAAGAAAAGCACTTATCATAACTGGTGACAAACACTTAGGGTCATGAACAGAAGTTAAAACCTTGAAATTTTGCTAAGGGACTAGCAAAAGCTAGGCATGGGGGTATGATGAGAGCATCATCATGAGCCTTAACTAGCTCATTTTCACCTAAAAAAGAGAATAAGAGCTCCTACATAACCAAGAGAAGGGCTTAATTCAATGAATAAGTGTTCTGAGAAGAAAACATGAAATAAAGGTTAAAGCTACAATTTTACCATTGCAGTACATAAACGGGATTTCTCATAGGCAAAACATAGGTCAAATGGTCTGAATAAGATAAAAAGTGGGTTGGTTCAATCAGAAATGGGCTCATGTACAATCTAGGAACTAAATGACATTCTGTAACCCTGAAACAGACCCGCTTAATTCAATAAGGTTCTGGTCAAGATAAAAATCAAATAAACCCTCTAAATTCATGTAAAAATATCCCCTAGGGTTTAGAACATTCAAATTGGCCTTTGGAACCTATTTTGACCTAGATTGGGGTCCTAGCTCATCAATTGACCTAATTTGGGTTTTTGTGTAAAATGTCCAGTCAAACGTGATCAAACATAAAATCCAACTTCACCATTGGATTCCTTAGGTCTAAATCAGGTTTGTACCAAAATTTGTACCTAAAGGAAGGTCATCTTGACCTACTTTGCAAATTAGTACACCCAATTACATTTTGGTCCCTATCTTTTGAAACCCATTGCACAGACCCCCCTAACTTCCTCGCCACTCTTACAAACAGATCCCTCCGCCATTAATGGGGAGAAATCCTATTCTGGCGAGGAATGGAGGGGGAGTACTCTGATTTCTCAGAGATCTCCCAGATTTGGAAGGGAGATTCCCTAAGGAATTCCCTTCCATTTGAGCTCGATCCAAATCTCTGATTTGCACCTAATCTCTCGTCCAAACGCACAAGAGATTTGGTTCTCTAAATGCTTCCATCTCTAGCAAGGATCCGCGTGCTTGGAAGCTTGTCTTCCAAGCACAAGAACCCCTACCAGCATCTATAAAAGGATCCTCAACCCTGGCCGCACCTCCTCAGCTCGACTTGGCCAGAGATCCACCTCAATTTCTTCTTCTTCTCCTCCAATCAAGTGGTCCAGCGAGCTCCGGTGAGCCTCCCTCCTCTTTCTCATCGCTCTACCACAATACCAGTGGCAGAGCGGTCCTCACCATTTTCCTTCGCATCACGCAACACCTGCACTAGCATCTCTAGCCCTGTCGTCACCGCTGTCACCCTCCACTGGACGCTGTCTTCTTTGGTGACAGCAGGTACTGCCAACTGCCATCTCTCCCCCTTCGTCCACTTAGTTAGGTTAGAATCACTCATCTCTATCCCCTCTTCAATTACCCTCAATTTATTTCACAAATTACCCCTCGACTGCCACTGTCCACCGCCATCTTCCCCATCTCCAGCCAACCTCCAGCGAGACGTATCTGTCACTCCACACCTCCACACGTCTCGCCACCAACCTCTTCACCTCCACCACAGCCTACTAAACATCTTCCACCCATCCATCGACTGCCTACGCCACCCTAAACACCCCCCGACCTAACCCATAAGCTCGGCCACAGAGCAACCTAGGCACGCACGCCTAGGCCACCCCACGGCCTGCCACTTGCTGTCCCACCTTCGCCTTCACACGGCGAAGTTTCCCATGTATTTTAATGGGGCCTCAAGGCCACGATTGTGTGTGATAGATTTCACCACCTGTCACCATTAACGCACACAGTGAAGAGGTTGTGAGCTTCATCCCAGGCTGCACGCTCCAGGTGTCAGGGTTCCAGAGGAAGCAGATGCGTGCGCAAACTCAGATAGCAGGGCAATTGGTTTGGCGAGGCCTCTAGTTGCAGCAATTGGAAGAAGTCATCCACATATAGGTGCACGCAAAAGAGGGTGGGACATTAGTCCCACCTCTTGAACGTAGGAGTGAGGCACGTGCGATATATTGAATTTGTGTTTTACTCTCTTCGCCTCGAGACACACATGGGGTGAGGTCCCTTACCTATCACGCCTCGTCCGTGACATATCCCCCGCGGACCTAGCACTTGACCTGACTAGCCTACCAAGCACTCCTCGCGCACCACACCCACGCCAGTGCACCTGGCCCAGGCACACGACCCGACCCAATTACTCAACTCAGCGAGAGCGTACTGAAGAGTGATATACAGAGAGAAAGAGACGCAGGGGTGGGTAGAGGGGTAGGTTTTGCTCTTCGGTGTTGTGTGTGCAGGGAAGAAGGAAAGAAGACAAAGAGAAGAGGAAGTCAGAGGAGAGTTAAGGCTGAAGGAAGATAAGACAAATGCCAAGGAAGCAAAAGAAGAAAGGTTGAAGCCAAGGGAAGCAAAGTTAAGGAAGCCTAAAGGAAGAAGAAGCAAGAAAGAAGAAGATGACTTGCAGAGGAAGAAGGTGAAGCTGACACTTACCCACCGATAGCCAGAAGAGAAAAAGGGAAGACAAGGCTGAAGCCAAGGGAAGCAGAGCACTAAGGAAGGAAGCAGAAGGAAGAAAGGCACTGTGAAGAGGAAGAAGAGAAGGAAGAAAGCAAATAAGAGAAGAAAGAAGAAGAAGAAGAGAAAGCTACAAGGAGAAGAATAGAAGGGCAATCATTTAAGACGTCTGATCTTATGATTAGACGTCCAACTCTTTTATTTTTGCTATAAATTTAATTCATAAACTCTTGCATTTATATTGGATTAAGTTTTGAGTAATTCTAAGTGTTCAATTACATTATTGAGATTAGTGAATAAATTCCATTTGCTCCCTGTGTTCGACCTCGGATACTTAGGTTTTCGAGTAATAAATTCTTATTTGTTGTCAATGCTTGGTCACCTATACTACGATGTAACTGACTGTTAAAACACGATCAAGCACCGCCAACAAAGCTAAGCCAATCCTCCTCCTCATCTTGTGTTCATGTAAGAAAAGAGAGAAAAGGAGAGAGTGAGACACTCCTTTCTTCCTCTCCAAGCAACTTCACTCCACTCTCTACTGTTGGCCCGCCACCTCAATGATAACAGCTTAATCTATTACGCTAATGGGCTTAATCTAATGCTAATGTAGGTGATAGGTTTTAGAGAAATTTGAAGAACTGATGAATAAAGTTGGATAGGAGTAGAAGCTATAACTGAGCTAGGTGCCAACTGAAGAATAAAACTGAAATAAAGGAAGATTGAAGCCACAAGAGTAGAGAAGGAAAGAGGGGAATTAGGATAACACTACCTTATCCCAGAAAACTTAGGATGACCTTATCCTAGTACCCATCCATGAACCAGCTCAACCTTGGATATTTGAGCTCAAAAGCCAAAAACATGGATAGCATTATCCATGAACCTATCAACCTTATCCATAGTCCTATCTTACTATCCATAACCATAGTCCACTTATCCATTACCATATCCCTAGCCTAGAAACCTATTTAAGTCCATACCACACCTAATTGACTTAGTCTGAGTCATTTGGGTTAGCCACCAATCAATTAGGTCTAGTAGAACTTGATTAGACTAACCCTAAGATAATTAGACTCAATTGAACCTAATAAGAACCAACCTAAACATAGTAGACCTAGCTACATCTAAGCAAGTGCATCACTACCTAATTGGGTGCACCCAACTTCAATTGGGTTCAATTGGAACCTAACCAGATCAGACCAACCAAACCATGTCTAATTAGACTTAGTAAGTTTAATCAGATCTAACACCAACCTAATTAGCTACCCAAATACCTAAATAGACTAGAGCTTACTTAATTTAGACTCAACCTATTTACATATCCTTTCCAAGAAACTACCTAGCCACCTATTCTTAGAAACCCAACAAAAGAAATCCCCTCCTATCATTGCCCTACACACTAGATCTAAGGATCCCTATCTAACCAATCCTAGTCGGCCCATAGAACCAAATCTAGGCTGTCCAAAATAGTGATCCTAGGCACTCTAGGTCAACCAATAGGAAGCCACCCAGATTCCTATAAAAGGATCTAGCCTCCAACCCTTAGGAAACCAGTTAATCTTAGTTAATTAATATCCTAGTTTAGTAGTAACCTCCGTACTTAGTTCCACCGTAGTGCATGCCCACCACCATTATTTCTCCACCTTCTTCAAGCCTCTCCGATCTTCATCTTCTTCTCGATGCTCTGGATCTGAAGCTCTATTAGAAGCTTCACACAAGTATCCTCAAGTAGCTCTATTCTTCCTCTATTTCTTCTATGTTTTTATCATTGTTGTAGTCTTTGATATAGGTTCTACTTGTAAGACATTTTGATATTGGCAATAAAGATCAATATTCATTTGATATATGTGTCTCTATCACTATTATTTGCTACTCTACTGTATAATAACTGCAAAAGGTATTAAATAGCGACCGCCTCCCTGTGTTCAACTGGGACCCCTAGTAGTTCAGATATATAAATTTAATTTATCACTTAATTTACATGGTACAATAATTTGATATTTTTAATTACGTAGATTTAGCGAACATTAATTTGGCACTGTTGTCGGGGAGGCATGGATACATTTTTAGCCTTTCAATTTTGTACTTATTTTTAGATTACTAATCCACTTTGACTCTTGTTTGTCAGCTTGTGTGAAATTATCAAAAATCTATAGAAAAGCAAGATAATGGAAGAAAAGCGATTTAGTCATCTCAAGGTAAGTACTCTTATCTTAGATTAAGTTAGATTTTCTTTCAACATAAAAAAAAAACCCAAAAAAAAATTAGGTGCTTTGCTTGATCCCTAGATTAGAAAAATACTTATGCTTGTTTGCTTTCTATTTTTTAAAATAAAAAAAAATCTTTTTGGTGGACATTTTCCCTTGGAAATCATCAAAACCACCTCCTTGATATTTCGACTACCCAACTTCGATTTTCAAAAATTATTTTATGAATTTATATGCATTCAAAAATTCTAAAATTGCTGTTGGACGTAGGTATTGAAGTCAGGAAGATGTTGTCCAAATTTCATACCCATTGGACTTATATTGAATTTGTAAAAATTCTCTAATGGCACTACTATCAAATTTAATTATTCTTCCTGATTTTCGATATTCAAAAAATCGTAAGAATTTTTGTGCTACTTCAAGGGACTTGAAATTTATGACATTGGATTCCTGTGATAATTGAAAATCTTGGAAAATTCTTAGAAAAGTATTTTGAGTATGTTTGGTTGCACGGAAAACTCAATCACTAACTAGGTGTCAAAATAGACTTGAAGACCCCAGTGCACTATTAAATCTGAAAAAAATATAAAATGTGCATTAAAAATTCTAAAAAAACATTTTCTGAGTACCTTAGTTAGTGGTACATTAGGAGCATTAATTGCCTTGATTGGGTTGCACCACATTTGGCCTATTAGACATAAATTTCATCATTTAGCATTATCTGCTCTTAGAATTTCACATTAAGGTAGAACACGATTGCATCTCCATACTTAAAGGAAATTTATCAAACAATTGAGACCTGCAATACTGCTTGTGTGTCTCACTAGAATCATTGTTTGAATTCATTTAACCACGTGAACCCTAAAATACATTAATACAAGTGTTTAAAAGCAACCACATCAATTAAGCTTGTATTGCAAACCCCTTTTATTTGTACAATACACATTTCAAATCAATTTCTAAGGGGCATCAACCCATGAAACAATGCTCCATCACATTCCTTGAGAACATTCTACCAAACCCTAAAAGAGAGTAGATGTATCCACTAGGTTGGATTGAATTATTCTGGTACATTTAGGCTAGGTTGAACTCAAGTTAGTACCTTATCTACCAAGGGCAACCACTACCAAGATCGTATGGTGTAGTAACTACATCTACCTTTAGTGGGGGTCCATCGTGCAGATTCTCCTAAGGGGTCTCTCTGATTTGGGTGGCTAGGGAATTTAAGGACTGAGTTGACTCAATATACCTATTTGGGCTGGAATTAGGTCCCCTAGATACAAACCCCTAAGAGTAGAATTACTTGCTTCAATTTTTTGGTTAGGGGTCAATCTAATTCTCTATTCTCAATTCTTTTCCCATCCCTTCCCTCTGTTCTAAATCGTGGATTTTAATGTTTATTCTACCTCTTATCATAACTATTCCTAACATGATTCCTATTCAAAACTAAGTAGACATTATCCACAATTTACCTAGGATAACCACTTCCCTGGTTGAGGATATGCCTCAGAACCATAGTACCTAGGATATCCATCATATTCCCAAAATTACTTTGCCGATTATCCTAATTTCCCCCAACCCTCTCCACCTTCTTGTCGAGATAGCCCCACAACACCCACCCAGGAATATGATCCTTATCCTAGGTATTCAAATTTTTGTTATGAGTTGGATGAGGTTAGAAACATCAGAAATCATTATCCTCAACACAGGGTTATTAGATGATTTGTCGTCTTAGTAACAAAGTGGTGGAAAATCGCTTAACAAAATAATACAAATTAAAATTAAACCACTCGCAGAAGAGCAGGTCGTGTCCACAGGGAGGCAATGATGCAATAAAATCTTGATTATTTCATATTCTTTTAATCAAGTGCAAAATCCATAATCAAATTTGACATGAAATACAATGGAAAGAAGATGCACAGTAACTCAAAAATATAAGGGTAGATGTGCAATTTTTCCTCACTAAAATATTCAATAAATATGTGATAATTCTATTTAATTTCCAATTGACATGCATTAGAGAAAATTTATGCACATTTTAATCCAAAACCAATGTTAAAACATTTGAATAACAATAGCCACACAACTATCAGAAAGCATGAGTATGAAGTCACAATTTCACCATAATAAAATAATCATAAATTAAAATTGATTTTGGTGGCAATGGCATTCAAATGTAAATAGTAATTAACGTAAAAGCAGAGGATTTTACCTCTCTCCTCCTTGCGCATGGGAGAGAGGTTCA
The DNA here is from genome assembly GCA_037157565.1 of Thalassia testudinum. Taxonomy (NCBI): domain Eukaryota; kingdom Viridiplantae; phylum Streptophyta; class Magnoliopsida; order Alismatales; family Hydrocharitaceae; genus Thalassia; species Thalassia testudinum. The sequence continues at coordinate 29,875,640 of JAZHRO010000073.1, forward strand.
ATCGAGGCGCTACTCTTACAAGAGGTCAGTTGAAGCGAGGCCTTTGCAGTGGTGGCAGCAGTGCGTCGTGAGATGGCTGGAGCCAGCCTGCCAGAGGAGAGGAGTGGCAGCGGTGGAGGAGCCTACTGCTGTCGCGCATGCTGCAGGCACAAGGAGGGCAACGCGCGAGCACTACAGGCTCTACAGATGCATCAGCACGTGGGCACGTGGAGGCACGGGCTCTGCTGGACACATAGGGGCACGTGGGCGTGGTGGTGGCGCCGGATGTAGGTGCTGCAGGGAGGCACTGGAGATGGACGCGTGGAGGCACGGCTCTGCAGGCCGCAAGGGGTGTGTGGGCATGGGTGTTGGAGAGCGGGTTGTGGCGCGAAGATGTGAAGGCACGTGGAGCGCGTGCTGTGGACAAGCGAAGGTGCAGAAGTGCAGGGGTGCTGGAGGTTCTGGAGAAGGCAAGGAGGCATGGGCATGCTGGCTGGGCTGGAGGCGCTTGGTGGGTCTAATGGAGTGAGGGGAAGCTGCTGGCGCGTGCGCTGGCTAAGGTGAGGGCGAGCATGCGTAGGTGGCTGGTGCAGCAGTGATGAAGAGAGGGCGTGCGCTGGCTGAGTTGAGGGCGCGGTGGGCTGGATGAAGGTGAAGGCGCAGTGGGTAGATAGCGCGTGCGCTGAAGGTGGGTGTGCTGAAGGTTGGTGTGAGTTGCTGGCTGAGGTGAAGAGTTGCAGAGACTCTTTGGCGGTGTGGGCTGTCACCCCACACGCCCACAATAGTGAGTCCTTCTACCGCGGTGAGGCCGGTGGTATGGAATGGAAGAGTAGCAAGGTCCTCTAAACACAGTGAGGAGCAAAGGATGGTGGCCTCCCTCAACGGCAGCTCTCCCTCCTTTTGTAGCCACGGCCATGATTTCAAATTCAAAATGCCATAGCATGAATGTGATTCACAGGAGGAGGAGACATAGCCGGAGGAGTTACCTGTGCAAGGAGAAAAAGAATAAGAGAATAAAATAATTAGGGTTATTTATACATAACACCTTAACTTCTATGTTAGTTAAAATAGTGCATCTAATTAATTAACTAATTAAATGTATGTAACCCTAGGTTAATTCTAAATGCATGAATTATGTACTTAAGCTAAAAAATATGAATTAATTTATTTACATCCTAATGTATGCTACCTAAATATTAAAATTAATTTAATATCTAGACATTCAGATACTTAAATAGCCCACGAATATGGGCTAATCAAATACCCCCATGCCTAGTTTTTGCTAGTCCATAGCAAAGTCAAGCAAAACCTAGCACTCCAAGTAGACTAGTCAACCCAATCGATCTTCCTTTAGAAACATATTAAGTTCAGACTTTAGACTTAAGGTTCCCAAGTAGTTGTTAAGTTACAGACTAGGTCAGCTAATGACGAGTTGCAGACTCAAGTTTCCCTGATTTCTGACTCTACCCTAAGGTTTATTGATCCTTGAGATTAAAGCATCTGTGCATGTGCATTGGTCTGAGTTATTTGAGTTAAAGGAAAAAGGATTTTTTTTTTGAATAATATATATATATATTTTTGTTTGATTACTCTAAGTCTAACCTCGGATCAGCTATCAACACGGTCTATGTCAGATTCATTGTCCCCATCACCGTACCTCAAAGGGTGCCTGGCTTTCGATGCTTCAAGATAGCACCGCCCATAGCGACCCCAAGAACTCCTGGCAATCGACACTTCAAGATAGTATCGCCCATGGATTTCTAAAGCGAATTCAGGCTTGTGGCAATTGGCACTTCGAGATAGGGCCGCCCATGGTACCTGAACCGCACAATACGCTTACATGCCCCTAGTAGGATGGATATCCTAAGAGACAAGCATCGAGGAGGTAATATGTTATCATCGCATCCTCGAGGTGAGTATATACTCCTCTCCTGCGGCGGGAACTCTTCCAATCAAATTGTATTTTCAAGACTCTCCTAAGTCAAAACTAAGAGAACCAAATCTCTTTTAAGAAAGGAATTAAGTTGCTTACTTACTTACACCAGACCAAGTGTGTGAAATTTGGATGCTTGGGTTACAAGGACCCGTAAACCAAAAGGTAGAATAAGACTCCAGGTACCACCCTACCTTTTAACTCAACCCTAGCTTTCCTTCCTCAACCTCTTGAGGAATGGTCCGCAACTTAACTCCTACTTAAGTTTTTAAGTCCACAAAGGACCCTAAAGGTCTAAAGCTAGTAGCTCACATAGCTTCTAAAGTTCAATCCTAGAATCAACTTAGTCTAACATAGAGTTCTGATTTGCTTAAGAATGCAGGGCCTATCCAGTTAATCTCAATAATTACAAAATTTTTATTTATTTTATTATTGTTATTTTTTTTTAATGCAAATGTATGCAATGTAGAATGTTTTAATTAAATGCATGAATGCACTATACTATGTATATCCCCAAGTACACCCCCCCATGCCTAAAATCTGCAATGTCCTCATTGCAAAGAAAGATATTACTTAGGTCAGAGATGGGCTACCGTTCTTTTGTTAGTAGCCAAGTAGCCAAAGAACTTGCAAATCAGGTTCAAGGATCACAGAAATAGGCCCTAAAAATGAGTAAAGTAATGCCATCCTAGAAAATAGGCAACCTAGGATGTTGGCGAGCTGATGATGAATCCCGATAGCAAATGCTCGCCCAACCAGGATGGGAATAAAATCTTCCCAGGTCACCAGAAGAGGTTCTAAAGGATAAACTGGCATAACAACCTCCAAAGGGGTAGGGGGAGGATGATAAGGATCCTCCAAAAGGAATGGGGAAGGAATGGTGCAGAGATAAACCCCCAGGGCAATGGACTGACTAAAGAAATCATCAATCCATACTCGATCCTCCACTATAGGAAATATTGGTTTGTTAAGCCCCCCAGTCAAAACAAAAGTGAGCAAATCTTTAAGGCAAGGATCATCTAGGGTGTCCAAGTTTCAAGGTTGCGGGATGGCCGTAAGATCTAGGTTGGGTTTAATCAGCTTGGTGTCCATCCCTAACACTCTTTCCAAATCCTCTATTGCATCCCCAGCAATCCTTGCACTATCACCAGTATCTTCTTGCAGTTCATCAGGAGTCAAAATTTCGCCTTCAGACATAAGCGAATAAGAGGGTGACTTCGAAACAGATGAAGGCAGGTTGGAAGCAACAAATCTAGGGATTATCCTATCAATGTCATCCCCGGGTTCTTGTTCTTTACTCAAATCTTCCCCGGAGTCTAGATGTGAATCCACATAAATCTTAGAAGTTGCTTCCAAATTTTCCATCATTTCATCATGAGGAGAAATATCATCAATGGGTGTGCTAAGGAAACCTAATTTGGTCAAATTTGTGACATCCTCAGGGGCTAACTATTCAAATAAGACATAATCACCCTTAGTGTCACTCCAAATCTTAAATGTAGGTTCCTCATATAATTTGTCTTTCTCCTCCTCATATGATTCATCATATACCCAAGGTCTAGAATCATTTAATATCTTAGTAGATCCCCTAAGGTGCTCTATCTGAGGTAAATGGTTTACATTGGTAACATCGGACTCCTTAGATAGGTCAATTTCTTCAGGGTTAGGTTCCCTAAGGGTGGGCTTGAGTTCCATCTCGTGATCAGAAGGGAGGGCAGGATTAACAACTTGACTTCGTCCCACTTCATCAAATGTCATGAAAATACTATCATTTGGGTCGAGGTCATCCAATGGTACCATCATTCCCTTCTTTTGACTCCAATATAATTCAGGTGGATACTCAACCTTATCATCATCTTCCTCAGGTTGCCACCTTTCTTCATCCAATGCATAGCTACTTTCATATGTATCTTCCTCCCACTTAAGGCGTGGATCTCTCAAGGAAGTGTCATCTAATGGGGAGGTTTCAAAATCGATCCTCGAAAAGTAGCTATTCTCCCTTACATAATCCCAAAAATTTCCCTCCAACTTAAAGTGTAGCTCTCCCACGGGAGATGCATCAATTGTAGATGGGTGTACATCATCCTCAATGGGGTAGATTGGGTGGCTAATTTCATATCTTTCTTGTTGTCCTGCTCTCGAAGATTCTCTTAACAATTCAATCATTTCGTCTTGCATTTTCTGTATTTCCATCTTCAAGGAGGAGAGGTCATTTCTATCATGTGAGAAGTCAGGCTCAAGCTTATAGTACCTAGGAGTGTCCGTCCAACCATTATAATTATTCAGGGAGGGTGGGTTGGGTATTTCTATGGTGTGTGGGATATTGGGCAAAGCAAATACCGCTCCTAGGTTCTACTCACTGATTTGGGGCTTAACCAGGCCAATACTCCTATAATAGGAGTAAAACAGATCCCAATGATTGTCATTATGTCCATCAAAGGATGGACCATCTCGGCGTATGGGATCAAAGAGTGCAGAGTGGGGGTGAGGGTGTGGGCAAGATGTGAAAGGATGAAAATCCATGTGGTCCATTCTAACTCACACCTCAATCAGAATTCCCCAAGCAAAACACAATTCAAAAAGGACTTTTTAGGTCTTTCCCAATTTAGGATTTTGATTTAAGTCAGATTGCAGGTGACAATACAATTTGTTCAATCAATTTACGTGCTTATTGTCGACCTACGGCTCGCCTAAGAAGACCTAGTTAGAGCTTAGGTGTTCTTCCCTAAATCTCAAATGGTAGAGAAACTCCAAAGATGGAAGATCGAGGGATGCAAGTAGGCCAAAGTCTTCCTTTGAAGCTGTGCTTTCACGGTGCTTCTCAACTACCCCCAAAAATCTGTGACAAAGTATCCCCCTCTTTGGAGTTACAAAACCTTTGATCTCAAGTTCTAAACACTTTAGAATCCAACGATAGGAGGGCTCTTGTCTTAGTATTCCAAACCTAAGGAGTGTCTAAAAGCATGCCGTGGTGCAAGAGATATAAGTGTGCATACAACAAAAAAGATTTTGAATTTTGAATCGCACGCCAAGTTTGAAAATCAAATCCTTGGTTTTTAAAATGTCCCTCCTTTAATTAGTCCTTTTTCCAGAAAATATGTGACCACTTGTTAGATCTATTCAATACAGATTAGGTGGTCTTGAAATTAATCCAAAAGCATTTGTATGATAGGTAGAAATGCAAAGTTAGAAGTGCATACCTGATTCCAGCATTCTTCATGCAATATGCAAGACAAGAATTAGATCTAGATGCTGCTCATTCAGTCCTAAATGATACAACCTAGGGGCAGGCAGCTTTTAGCAAGTAGCTCATGTTTTTTTTTGTTTTAGTCTTTTTTTTTTAACTACTTATGCACAAGCAAATTAAAGGTAAACAATCCACAAAATAAATTAAAAACCTAAATCTAAAGAAAAGGGAACAGGCTCCCAAAAAATACCTAGCACGAGCCTAAAATAAAATCGGGGAACAAACCCCTCAACTGTACCCCAGAACAAGGGTTTCAAACCAAATGTGCAATGAAAAATTAAGTTTAAAGTCCTAATTCTACTCTAATAAAATCAGCGACTAAATGTGCAGAGATGATCATCGCATCCTTGTCCTTCCCCTCCTAGGAATCTGGTTCCTTGCAAGGTAGCTTGAACAATTTCTCCTCTGGCAACATCAAGGGTCGCCTCTCACGATGGCTAGTGTGATTGCGAGTCGTAGAATGTGTGTCACAGATCATTGCACTCGCATCAGAAAAAAAAAATTATAGTTAAATATGATTCAAAATTTAAACTAGTGTGAATGAATGCAATTTAATCAAGCATGTTGCCTCCCCGACAACGGCGCCATTTGATAAGATGGTTTTCGCTTTCGAATTATGTTATTAGATGATTTGTCGTTTTAGTAACAAAGTGGTGGAAAATCGCTTAACAAAATAATAAAAATTAAAATTAAACCACTCGCAGAAGAGCGGGTCGTGTCCACAGGGAGGCAATGATGCAATAAAACCTCGATTATTTTGTATTCTTTCAATCAAGTGTGAAATCCATAGTCAAATCTGACATGAAATGCGATGGAAAGAAGATGCATAATAACTCAAAAATATAAGGGTAGATGTGCAATTTTTCCTCACTGAAATATTCAATAAATATGTGATGATTCTATGTAATTTCCAATTGACATGCATTAGAGAAAATTTGTGCACATTTTAATCCAAAACCAATGTTAAAAACATGTAAATAACAATAGCCACACAATTATCAGAAAGCATGAGTATGAAGTCACAATTTCACCATAATAAAATAATCATAAATTAAATTTGATTTTGGTGGCAATGGCATTCAAATTTAAATAGTAATTAACGTAAAAGCAAAGGATTTTACCTCTCTCCTCCTTGCGCATGGGAGAGAGGTTCAATCGAGGAGCTACTCCTACAAGAGGTCGGCTGAAGTGAGGCCTTCGTGGTGGTGGCAGTGGTGCGTTGTGAGATGGCTAGAGCCAGCCTATCGGAGGAGAGGAGTGGCAGCGATGGAGGAGCCTGCTGCTGCCGCACGTGCTGCAGGCGCATGGAGGGTAGCGTGCGGGCACTGCAAGCTCTATAAATGCACGCGACGCGTCGGCGCGTGGAGGCGCAGGCTCTGCTGGACTCACAAGTGCGTGTAGGCATGGTTGTGGCACTGGCTGTAGGTGCTGCAGGGAGGCACTAGAGGTGGGCATGTGGAGGCGCTGCTCTGCAGGCCGCAAGGGGTGCACGGGCATGGGTGTTGGAGCGTAGGCTGTGGCGCGGGGATGTGAAGGCATGTGGATCGTCCACTATGGACGAGCAGAGGTGCGGAAGTGCAGGGGTGCTGGAGGTTCTGGAGAAGGCGAGGAGGCGCGGGTGTGCTGGTTGGGTTGGAGGCACGTGGTGGGTCTGATGGAGCGACGGGAAGCTGCTGGCGCGTGCGCTGGCTGAGGTGAGGGTCAGCGTGCGTAGGTGGCTGGTGCTGCAGTGATGAAGTGAGGGCGTGCGCTGGCTGAGTTGAGGGCGCGGTGGGCTGGATGAAGGTGAAGGCATGGTGGGCAAATAGAGCGTGCATTGAAGGTGGGTGTGCTGGAGGTTGGCGTGAGTTGCTGGCTGAGGTGAAGAGTTGCAGAGACTCTTTGGCGGTGTGGGCTGTCACCCCACATGCCCACGGTGGTGAGTCCTTCTGCTGCAGTGAGGCCGGTGGTATGGAATGGAAGAGGAGCAAGGTCCTCTAAACACAGTGAGGAGCAAAGAATGGCCTCCCTCAACAACAGCTCTCCCTCCTTTTGTAGCCACGACCATGATTTCAAATTCAAAATGCCGTAGCATGAATGTGATTCACAGGAGGAGGAGGCGGAGTCGGAGGAGTTACCTATGCAAGGAGAAAAATAATAAGAGAATAAAATAATTAGGATTATTTATACATAACACCTTAACTTCTATGTTAATTAAAATAGTGCATCTAATTAATTAACTAATTAAATGTTTGTAACCCTAGGTTAATTCTAAATGCATGAATTATGTACTTAAGCTAAAAAATATGAATTAATTTATTTACATCCTAATGTATGCTACCTAAATGTTAAATTTAATTTAATGTCTAGACATTTAGATACTTAAATAGCCCACGAATATGGGCTAATCAGAACTCTAGATCACTCAAGTCAACAAATAGGTCCAAACCAAATTTGACCCAAGGTGGAATCCAATCAACTATTTATAAACTTCAATTGGAGATGTACCAACACAATCAAAAGTTGATTGAGGATAAACAGAAATTGATTAATGCATTCCAAAAATTGGATGAGGAGGGCCAAACAACATTCATTGAGGAAACCCCATTCTTGGAATTAATGAAAGAAGGCCCTATCGTGATTGATTGGACTAACCTAGATTGCCCTCAACTAATTAAGTCCAAGGTTGATTTGCCCATCCCTCATAAGTTGGACAATGATTTGAAACTGTTGGATCATGATTTTGAGGTGGCTAGCAAACATCAGGATACTGAAATGATTGAGATTGAGTTACAAAATCTAAAAATTGGGTTTGATGTCTTTGGATCTAACCTAGATTCTATTGTAATTGGTTTCATTGTAGAGACATTTTCAAAGGATGGGGCTTGGAATCTGATTGTGAGATTTTTGATGTTGAATTGCTTGAAGACCCCATCCCAAGTTTAGAAGAAGGTAAAAGAGATGAATTCGAGTCTTATTTGAATGATGAGATTTTCATTTGCTCTACTTTTACTTCAACTTTGGAATCGGATTCTAATTTAGAAGAGGTTGAAGACAAATAAATCATTTTGAGGCCCAAGAATATGGAAGAATCAAACATGAAAACCATGATTTGGTGTGGAGGGTTGAATTTTTATTTTGAGAGAAATCTGATTTTTGACTTTAAGGTCCATGATGAGATTGTGGATTCCTTTAAGGACCAAGTGGATTTCAAGTCATTGTAACCCAAATGCAAGCTGATTTGTGACAATTTTATTGATTGGATTTTCAAAGGGCAGCAAGCTGATTGTTTAGCCTACATCTGTGGTGCCCAAAATTTTGGATTCAAGTTGCATCCTTTTAAATTGAACCCCCATCTTCATGCTCGATGAACTATGGACGACAAAATGTAATCATGCATGATCCACCATTTCCATAGTTACCGTCCTTTAGGGATGGGTCTAAACCACCACTTAGTCGCGTCTATGGGCACATGATTTTGAGCACTAATGATCATATCTTAACTCTAATCCTAACTCAACCCAATAATTTAATCATTCCTCTATTTTGGAGTTTTAGTCCGGCAAATAACGTAAAACTTAGTGCTGGTTGGGAGGCAACCTAGTATTCTATAGAGGTACTTAGATCTTTATTTATATAAGCTGACTTGAAACAACAAGCTTAGTTAGGTGATATCCCCTCTTCTTGCTTATTGCATTGTTATTTTTTTTCTGCATACATTTCAATGAGGACATTGTAATGAATGAATATGGGGGGTTGGACATTGCATTTCTTATTTTTATGTGTCAACTAGTCCCATCAGTATTCCTAGATATAGATAGCATTTTTTATTAAAAAAGGGGGCGTTTTTAAGGTTGTTCTCTGAATTCAAGCCAGGTAGAGTCAAGAATTCTCAATTTGAGAATTTAGTAACTGTAGGAAATGCAAAACAACGCCTAGACTCCTTAGGTCTTTTTAGACTTAATTTTCTCAAGTATTTACCTAAATTTGTATTGATTTTTTTGAGACTTTGAAATAAGTTCGAAAAAGCTAGAAGCATTAAGTCAAAGTGGTGATAAGTGAATGACTTATCATTCTACCCTTTGGTTTGGATAGTCTTTTAGTTCTAAGCATCTACATCTACACAAGTACATTGACTCATCTTCTGAGCAATTTTTGTTGAGTCCTTAGTGGTCAATAAGATTTAGTCTTAGGGCAAATAGATCTAAAGGACTTTGCCGTGTTTCTAGCTCTTAGGATTGTTCCTATTTGTAGGGGAATGCATTTAGAATAGATGGAGTCACTTGCCTAGAAAAATGATTTGGAAAAAGAAGATATTCGACCTTGAAAAGAAAATGAGGAGAAAAAAAAAAGAGAAAATACCCTACCAGATAAAGCATCTCGCTACAAATGGGTGCAATTTCACCAAACAAAAGCATCTCACTACATATGGATGCTACCCATTCCATTTCCAAAATAGAAACACCTTCCACTTTTCTGCCTTGGGGTAGAAAAGTGGTGAGGAGAAAGCTTCCAAATCCTTGTATGGCCTAACCAAAGACAGGATTGTCTCAAAGAGAGTATATAAATATTCTAAGTTTTATTGAATACTAAGAATCAACTTAGTTGTCCGTCTGACGAGTCACATATGTTCTATATACAAACACACTCAAATCCTACAACTAATTCAACCCACACTTAAAACTAAACCTAATCTCACTCAAGACACATTTCTTTTATTTATTTACAATAATTTTTGTATTTTTCTCATATTTACATACTGGGCAAAATGATGGCTTTATGTAGAATTGACAATGAACTCAAAGCCTTAAAATTCAATCTAAAGATCTTAAATGTGCTACAAAGGAATGATTCAACATGAAAGACTTCTAGCAAACTTTAGAGATTAGATTCAAACATAAAAATATGGTTTAAACATTAAGCTCTATCAGATTAAAGATTTGGACAGTTAATGGAAACACATTTGTTGACAATGAATCCATGACATGATTGAAAAATATTTACAAAGTCAATGTCAATCTTTGAATGCTTCTTTCTTGAAGATCTAACATGAAACCATAGTTTAAGACTGTATATGAAATTAAATGCATTCAAACATCTAAGCTTCATCTTCTAGTAGACCAAACAATCAATTCCAGTGTTACTACTATCCAATGCATCAGCAGGACAATCTAAATCTTCGCTCATGCATTCAAAGCTCTTTTTAAGCATTAGAGACATATAATTGTGTAATATTTACTATAGAACTTATTACAACTTAAGATCATTCAAAACACATTTAAAATCCATGCTTAGAATTCTTCCCAACATCTTGTTTAGTAAGCACTGTTAATACTGACACAAGCCTATCAGATCTGATTTAAAGCTTGAGATCTCATTAATCACATTCTCCATACTTCTAAAATCGTCATAAATCATCTCCAACCCTTGCTCAAGCATTAGAAATAGCCTCAGGCCTTCCAGATCAAACTGCAACCTGAGCCTTGAGGCCCAAAATCTTAGAACTAATTCAAATCACTCAAGAGCTAATCTCAAGTGTCTCAATAGATCTCTGAAAGATTTAAAACTCAATACAAATGAAATTGAAGGTTATAAAACTATTAAAAACCTTAGTTGATTCTCTCCTTTGCATTATAGATAGCGTAACACAAGAAATCAATTAGAGCATTAAAACCCTTGAAAAACCATTTCCAAACCTTCACTAAATCCTCTCAAACTTCATTCAATCTATGAAATGAAGATTAAAACAAAATAAGATTGAATAGAGTTGTTGCCCAGGTGGGTGTTTGATCTTGGCTTGCCTGAGTGATTTGATTACTCTATCAACCTGCACACCATTAGTTGATGCTTAAGATGATTAGGTGATACTATAGAAACACTTGAATCATTGCAAGAGCCTTAAATCTGTGCATCAGATTTTCATAGGCTCTAGCTATCAGTGAAACCAAAAAAAATAGTATTAAAGATAAAAATTAGGTGCGAGCTCATTTAATTATAAAAATCTAAATAGAACATCTCAAAATCATTGCACTACATCTAATTTGATCCTGAAAACTCAATTCACATAATTTACACTTATTAAAACCAAATTGAATCTCTGAACATTCAATCAAATATGAAAATCAAATCGCAGTAAATTATTTGAATCCAATCAATTCAAATCATTGGGAGGGTCTTTGTGAATTGTTGAATGAAATAAGACCCTCTGGTGAATTTGAGCACAACACAGATCTAAAAACTAGAGAGCTTCAAATTTAAGTATGCTTTAATGAAGGGGATGACCATTGGATTAAAATAGAGAAGAAAACATTGAGAAATGATCCTAAAGCGTAACGGAAGAGATCGATGAGCTAAGATGGATGGGTGAATTTTGTTTCTCTAATCTTAATTGATCAGATAGACTAATCAAGGAAAAACTAACACTAACTTTGATCTACTCCTAAACTAACATAACCAAGTGATGAATTATGATCTAAATTATTCTAAGAAAGCATATAAATCTAATTGGATGAAAGGGGGCCTCTAGGCTGCAGCTAGTCACTGCAATGATGAAATGGGGGAGAAGACCTCTAGTTGAAGAATGGGATCCCTAGATCCACAATAGGTTGCTATGGCGACAAAGAGAGAGGAGACACCACAACTGTCACCAGTGGTCAACGAAGGGGAATTGGAAGCAAGAGGGTTGGACGAAGGACCAGCTCAAGGGAAGGGAGCTGGTAGAGGAGCAAAGGAGCTAAGGGGAGGTGTTTATATTTGTGTAGGAGTCTTTTATGACCTAGAATCAGAGGTAGAAGGCCGTTAAGGAGGAACAGTCGAGATAGTAGCTAGGAAGTGCATCCATGATTAGGTTAAATGTGAGCCGCTGGATGTGATCTAGGTTTAGGTGCAAAGGTTTTGGCATTGGTGATTGCAGGTTGGGTGAAGATCGACCATAGATCAGATGGGGAGAAGAATGGATAGCTGTGGGCTCTCGTGTTCGTTGCATAAGGCAGGAGAGAGATGCAGGTCTATTAGTGCAATTGCACCTTTAGTCCTCAAGTGAAATAGTGTGAATTTTGTAGAGAAACCCATAAGTGGTAAGAATTACTTACATAGTAGTCCCTGAAAGCTTTCAAACAAGTCCCTAATGACTTTTGAGTAAATAAAAGGTGAATGCTTGAGGACCTAGTGTAATGCTATGATTTCAAGGTCCTAGTGATGTCAAAATGTAATGTAATTTTTATGGCATGTTAATTGAACATACTAGAATATAATTCAAACTTTAATTTGTCTATTCAACCTTAAATTGGTGTCCAATTGCCATTCAAAACATCCAAGTGTATTTTAGGTATAGAATATCTCCAAATTGACCTAATTATGCATTTTTAGTACAAATTGAGTGTTTTAGGTCTTTTTTCATAAATCCCACACTTAACCTATTTCTTGTGCTAATTGATAGTATTTTAACCTTGTTTCTAGCTTAACTTAGACATTTTAGCTATGATGAGCCACACGTCAACATGGAGCAATGAAGATAGCATCATCATGAGCCATAACTAGCTTTAATTAGTCAGGAGTAATTTATAAATGCTCCTACAAAATCACCTGAGAGCCATTATTCCTTGGATATCCTTTTTAAGAGAAGAACACTAAAGCAAAGTTAATTGTACAATTTTAATGTCACATCATAAAAGTACAGTAACCATGGGGTTTTCCAGGGGTTAATCTAAGGTCTAATGAGCATTGAAGTCTAATAAGAGGGTCCACACAGATTGAAACAGGGTTTGACGCATTTCGAGAACCAAGATAGCACTCGAAACCCTAATTTCAGACCCGCTTAAATTACAGAGGTTATGTTTAAGATAAAATTCATCTAAACCTTCTAAAATTCATATAAAAATATTTCCTTGAGGTTTGGTACCCTTAATTCGACCTTTAGAACCTATTTTGACCTTAAACAGAGTTACGAATAGAGTTCTGCCCTAATTTGAATTTTTACATAAATTACCCAGTCAAACTTGGTCAAAACTGAAATCCAACTTCATCATCAGATTTCTTGGGTCCAAATTAGGTTTGTATTAAAATTTGGATCCAATCAGAGTCCTTGACCTAGTTTGCATTTTAGTCTATTCAAACTCTATTTCTCTCAATTAAGCCCCTAGCTTTTGAATTCCTTGCATTCAGCCCCCTTATTTTGTAATCATATTTGCAAGCAAGTCCCTACCGCCATTGGAGGTCAACTGACCTCCAAGGAGTCTTTGATCGCACCTAAACCTACTCAAATCATCATCAAATCCCACCAAATTTGGTGGAACTGATGTTCATACTATGAGGAATCCATTAAGACGGATCTTGGGCTTTGATTTGCCCTAGGAAGGTCATGCGAATGCACGAGATTCTTGGGTCATTCTTGACTCCTAATGAAGCTCAATGAAGCTTCTTTCCTATTTAGAGGTTGCCCCAATCTCTATAAAAACTTCCCCTTTGCAAATTTGTGCTCTTTAGCTCGATTTTGGCCACAATTCTTCATCAATTCTCCGTCTCCAGCCACCTCCACCGTAGCTCCATCAACTCCTCTCTCTCTGGCCTCTTCGCGTGTTGCCACATGCCATAGGCAGCAGGTTCTTCCTCACCTTCCTTCTCTCCTTGCCAACCATAGCAGGAGTGCCCAAACCCCCTCGTCGTTGCTGCTCCTTCCACCAGAGGACTTCTCTTCTCCAGCACCCGCCAATCATAGCCGGCACCCTCCTATCCCTTTCATCCCTTAGTTTAGGTTGCAATCTATTCCTCTCCCTCTCCTAAATCTTCCTATCCCATTCTCTTTCTGTTTCGACTACCAACACAACCTTACACCCACCGTCTTCTACCACTTTGGCTGAGCTCCGACAAGGCCGCCCGCATGCTACACTGCACCAAACATCCTCATGGCACTCCCAAAAGCTCTGCCATCCCACGTCGATCAAAACCCCTCAGGAAATTGAGGGGACTGACCATCCAAATGTTCCACCGAACACGCCCTCCTCCACAGTCCTTCCACGAGGTCGCCAAGCCTCCACACACACTCCCACACCATTACGACTCTGCCATCACCTTATCCGTCCTCAGGTGAACCTCTAGAACTATTTTGACTCAACCATTAGGCCTTATTCTTTGTTTCAGGTGCACACCATCGCTCCGCCATCGCCCTCACCCTTGCCAACTTTACATGCAGTACTTCGACCACCATTCCACTTCAGAACACCTATAATCAACGCAAAACCAACTGGAGTGATCCTTCACAGAAGCAATTGAGACCAGTAGCTATAATCAAGCGATGTTCCCTCAGTTGATGCATGGGAAGAAAGAGGTAGGGCATAGTCCCACCTCGTTAGTTGAAAGACCCCTGCAGACGTATAAGTGGATTTTGTGAATCCACCCAGTTGCCCAAGAATACCGAAGGTTGGGTCCCCACTCACCCACTCACGCACACCTCACTCACCCTCACACCCGGTGAGCCTGGTCCCCTGCCTAGATTTGTTAACCCACGTACATGCCTGATTAACCTGGGTTTGACAGAGAAGAAAGAGGAGAGAGGATCTGAGAGAGAGGGGGTGGGTTTTGCTTTGAGGTGCCTTGCCATTGTGCTGAAGAGAGAAAAGCTCTCTATACTTAGCCTCTGTGTGAAGAAAAGCCTAAAGGCTTGAAGAGGCCATGTAATTGCGAAGACCTAAAGAAGAGAAGGCCTTGAAGGAAAAGCTTGAGCACCTGTGTGTGCCTTCTGTAAGGCTCTACTATGTTGTAAAGGTTAAGTCATTTGATACATATAGGCGATGTTTGACCTTTGATTCTGAGTACTGTTGGATTAATTAAGTATCTAAGTTAACGTTGATTAATTGATTGAATGTACTGTTTGGTTATTTGAATAATTTGAGTATGAGATATATGCTTAATTAAGATGAATAATTGGTGATTCAAATCATCATTATTTTGTCTTTCTCTATTCTTTTTGTCTCATGATCATTGGATTACATTGAATATTAATCTAACAAATTGTATTCATTGCGTATCTGTTATTGTGCTCAATTTATTAACTTATTGATTCTGAATGAAGATTAATGTGTGAGTTCCACATTTTCTCCCTGCGAAAGACCTCAGACTCCCTTTAGATTCTGAGTTTATAAATTTAAATGATTTGTTGTGCAATTTAGGAGTGTACTACAATGAATGCATATTTTAAACCTCCTCTTTCGCCTTGCAACATTTTGGCACCGTTGCCGAAGAGCAATGCACCATTAATCTTATCTTTCTTGATTTATCTGAGCACTAACTTACCCTGTTTGCTTTGTTTGTGACTTTGCGAGATACATCACGAAGAGATCTTCCACGTAATAAACCACTCCCAGGGCTGGTAAAATTTCTCTTCTTCCCTAATCAACCTCCTAATTTTGGGAAAGAGAAAAGGAAACAAATCAATTTGAGTTCATCTACCTTACTTTCTTAGTAATTATCATTAAAAGGCAAAAGTTTCCTGATTTACGAATTCAAAACAATATCTGATTGAAGTTGAGACGAGACAATTCATGTAGAGATCCCTACCTTGATTTCCTATACCTATTAGGGATTTGCACTTAAATTTTAAACATCTTGGATTACTCACCTTCTTGTTTGAGTCCAAGGTGTACATTTGAGATCAAATTGGACTTAGAATAGAGCCAATTAGGGTTTCTACTCTAGGGTTCTGAAGTGTTAGTTCACAATTGTTTGAATTAAAGGAAATTGATCTTCCCACATTTGTGTGCTACCCAAATCCTTGCCTGAAAATATCTAATCAGAAGAACCCTAAAATCAGGCTTTAAATTCAATTGAACTCTAAAATTTTGGACCTAATAACTTGAGAGTCAATTCAGGGTGATTTTTGGGTTTGAACTCAGATTTCATCCTCAATCTTCTAAGGCAGGTCTGGTAAAGTTGGTCTATTTTGTAGGACAGATGTTTGATGAGTGAAAGGGTCGGGGTGACTGTTGCGGATGATTTCTAATCTCAGATGCAAGCACATGAGGTGGAGTCGGCTGTCTTAAAGGGTGAACCTTAAGTGCAAAAAGGTGTCAGAAAAGGTTTCAGGTTTTCTCAAAAAGAATGACGGGCTGCCTCCCATTGAGCGCTAAATTTGATGCCTTCAGCCGAGCGAGAAATGGGATGGAGAGGGGATGGTCAAATCAACAGAGTTTTGTAAGACAAGCACCTTGATTAAGAGCCTAGTTGGTCCAACCAGATGCTTGTTCAGATCAGTAGGCTGATGATGCAGCCCAAACCCAATCAATATGGTGAGTTGAAAAATGCTGATCAAGAGGTGTGGAACCCACCATATACTGTGAAGCTCGGTCGGATGTGGAAGTGTGAATGTGGGGTTTGGCTGAGTCTAATTTGCCTGCTCAGAGTAGGGATTCGTAAAATAATCAGTGAATGATGCGGAAACCCTACAGGGGTGATCAGAAGATGATGGAGCATGGTCTTTAGTCTGATCAATGTCCGATACCCGGTGTATGTGAGAAGTATCTGTAAACGGCTCAGTGGGAGGGGAATCAAAATAGGAATTGAGTCCGGTTGCAGGTCGGGGTTGAAGACAGATTGGTTCTGTATGTGTGGAAGGGGTATCTTCAATGAGAATTGGGAATGAGGACTCTTCTAGGGATGAATGGCTGGTGGTCTCTTGCAGAGAGTCCTTTGGGTAACTATCAAGTGCCTGAAGAGTGTCTATAGGATGAAGGAAATCTAAATTGAGAAAAAATTTGAATTCTGGGTTACAATCACTCTTGGCATTTTCTAGTTTTAGTTCCTGAGGATCGAAAAGGAATGGTTCCATGTTACTGGAGCCTGAACTTAAATCAGTGATCTCGGGAATCGGGACCTCAGAGTCAGAGTCAGAGAATGAGTCAAGTGAACTGAGGTCGTAGTTTGGTAGAGTCTCTCCGAAATCATAGTCAAATCCGAAGTTGTCGGAGAGTTTGCAAGAATAAGATTCAAGATCATGATTTCCATCACATGATGTAGAATCCGCAGCCTGACTGGGTTTTAGCCTAAAGGTGTTTCTTCTAGGTTCAAGTTCCACGTTGGTGGGATAGAGACAGTTGAAACCCCATTCGTCCAATTCCTCGATTTCTGTATCGTAAATTGGCATATCTTCTGGAAAGTTGATCTGATTTCCTGAGGAAATTAGAGAGGAATATTCATCAAATAGAGGCCTAAAATTATATTCTTTATTGAAAATTTGATCTTCATCATAAAGGGCCTCGTAATCTTCCCAATAGATTTCAGCTCCAGATTCTAGGCTTAGGATGTGGGTGGAATTACTAGAATCTAAGTCCGAATAACCTTCGAGGGTCACCTTATCAGAATAAGGGGCGGGATTTACACCCTCGGGAGGTTCTCTTCTAATCTCATTATTGCAGGAGTTTTAGAATTCTAAGCTTGGTGATTCATGGGCTAAGGGTGGCTTAACATTATGTTCTCCTGCAATTTCCCAACCTAATTCGATGTTGTCTTCTATCTGGGTTGGGAATCCACAACCACTCTGTGCCTCAATCCCCAGATCTGGGAAATCGGATTGATCCTCAATACTGTTCCAAGATGGTTCATCCTCTATTTGTGGTATGTACGGGTATTTCTGGTCGATAGTTTGTTCTAGTAATCTCATCATCTCTACCCGTTTTTCAAGAGCATCTTGGTGTTGTTTCCAAAGTACAGGATTTATCATGCATTGAAGGTATTCAAATTTGTGTAATTTTTCTATCTCAATATATCCTGCTAAGAGTATGTCTCAGGTTGATCCTTTTGTGGCTTCTGTCAATAGAAGTTGGGCACGATTTATGATCACAGCTGTGGTTGTTGGGGCATCCACCTGAATGTTTTCTATTAATGTTGAGGGTTTATAATTAATTTTATAGAACTTAAGGGCATCCTCAACCATCCTATCTCTCATGGATCTTTGTGATTCAGGTTTCTTGAAGGGTAATCCTAAGTAACTAGGTTGCATTTTTGGATCAGGTGGTGGAATCAAGATGTAGAATCAAAAGTTGGATGTATAGTCAAGTTGTGTCATGATGGAAGAAGAGAGAGAACTAGGTTCTGAATCAGAAGTGGAGGGGTTATAGCACAAACAAGGGAGCTGAGGCTTGGCCTCGAGGAGAGTAGATTGTTAGAGGAGGTTTCAAGGACCTCCTACCAAACATACACTGATGGAGAGGATGAGTTTAGCAGGTGCTGGACCCAATCAAGACACCCAGAATGTTGGGTGACTATAGAGGTTCGGGGCAGATGGACCCCTTGATCAAAAGATCGTCCACCTGAGAATTACCTAGGTAGCCAGAGAGGGTGAGTCCCGTGAAGACCCCTACACGGTAGAGCGCCCCCACGGGTTACAGGGTTTCCCCCACCCGACCTCTCTTGTCACTGAGATTCCAGGTAGACCAGAATGGGGACCTCGACCTCTTAAGTCTACCACTTTTAGTTAGGATCGAGGTGCTTAGGTTTTCACTTGAAATTTAGCCTTTTTAGTGCAAAGAGTGACCTAAGTTTAAGGTTGGTTGACCCAAGGGGTCAACTTCACCTGCTAGTTCCTTTGAGAGCTTATTAGGTCTTTGTCTTTTAGGGTTCAAGTGTTTTTAAGAGCCAAATTTCTTAGTGTTTCTCTAAATAGGTGCTTTCAAACAATGGCTTGGGCACACTTCTTTTGGGAATTCTCAATTCTTCCTTTGAAAGTGTGTCTCTAAAACCCTAATGTTGAATCTTATATTGGCTCTACTTGGTCCAGTTAGCTTCCTTTAGATTGGGTAATTAGGGCTCAAGCAAGAAGGTGTTAGCCCTAAATACCCTTAATGGATGTACAGAAATACTGTGTTGAAGTTTAAAACAGGCAGCTTTGATGATTTACTAAGTATGGAGGACAGGTTATGCCTAAATTGCTTTTTCTTCCTTTTTCTTCCTCTTTAGAATTTAGGGGTTAAAATGAGAGGATAGAAAATTACCTGTCCTAGGGGTGGTTGTTGTGCGGCTGCTTGTTGTCCTCTTGATTTCCTGTGCCTGCACAATAAAAGAGAAGAGATCAATAACAACTCAAAAATTGTGAATTAATAGCTTCTAGAATAGCCGTTGCTCCCCAGCAACGGTGCCAAAAACTTGTGGGAGCCTTCGTCTTTATGGTTATTATAATCGTTGTGGTATATGACAAAGTAGTTACCAGTTTAATACAATTCTTTACTCGGAATGACAAGTTTCCCAAGGTCGAACTCAGGGAGCAACTATAATTCTAGAAACATAAAGGTTCGCAATTCTGTTACAAAAAGAATAAGAGAGAGAGAGAGGGAGCAAAAGTTCTCTTTTGTTGGCTTCTTCTTCTTCTCTTTCAGCTGGTTCTTCTTCTTCAATCTGCCTTCTTCTCTCTTCTTTTTCTTTGCTACGGCTGTGGTGACCCTTTCTCTTTCTCCTTTCTTCCTCTCTGATTTTCTTCTCTTCTTCCTTGCGACTGCAGAGGCTTCTGCCTTCTCTTTCTTTCAACTGCTAAGTCTTCCTTTCTTCTTCCTTCTTTTCTTCTTCCACTTTTTCTTCTACTCTGGCCCTTCCTCTTCTTTCTTTCTTCTTCTTCTCCTTCTTCTTTCTTCTGCTCTGGCCGCTGACCTTCCATCGTCTGACTCGGTGCTCAAACAGCTTAACTGTGCATTTGCTACAGTGCGGCTCTTCTTCTTTTCCTTCAGCTCCTCTCCTTCCTTTCTTCTTCAACAGCTGCTCAGTGCGGCTAAGTCTTCAGCCACTCCTCCTTCTCTCTTCTTCTTCCTTCGCCTGCTTCTTCCTTCTTTTTCCTTCATCTCCTCTCCTTCCTTTCTTCTTTAGCAGCTGCTCAGTGCGGCTAAGTCTTCAGCCGCTCCTCCTCCTCTCTTCTTCTTCCTTCACTTGCTTCTTCCTTTTTTTTCCTTCTTCCCTGCATGCACACACAACTATCAGTACCCCTACCCCTTCCCTGCGTCTCTCTTTCTCTCTGAATCTCTCTTTGGGAAAGCTCTCCCAGAGCCAGGTAATCGGGTTCGGGTTGCGCGCCCGGGACCAGGCCCACCGGCGTGCGGTGGTGGGCATGGAGTGCATGGTCGGGTAGTCGGGTTCGGCCTAGACCCATGGGGCGTGAACGCAAGCGAGGGTGGGTACGAGCGCGTGGCACGCGGCGTGTGGGTGAGGGACCTGACCCCTATGTATCGAAGGCGAACAACTATATTCACTTTTTCAATTTAAGTGTGGGCACGAGGCCACACACTTACGAGGTGGGACTAAAGTCCCACCTCCAGTCTTTGTGCTCGCAGGAGAGAAGGCACTGCCAATTGGGGCAGCAGCAAAAGCTCGCGACCCCAATTGCGAACCTGGGCGCACTCATGGAATCAGCCTGCGTTGCCTGGAGCTCACGCCTGGGCTGGAGGAGTCCTGGAGCTGCTTGCGAAGGAGCTTTAGCAGCTCGTCAATGGCGGCGAGGAGGTGGAGACCTGAAATCACAAGGACAGCCTCACGGCCACATCAGACAACGCAGGGAGCCTCACCGGAGTGTGGCGAAGGCAGCACGAGGGTTGGCGAGGCGCGAGTGTGCCTATGGAGGTGCGCCTAGGGCAGACTGTGTGTGCGGAAATGGGTGTGTTCGGGGGGTGGTCGAGAGGTGAAGGGCGATGAATGGAATAAGGGAAATGTTTGAGTGGAGTGAGGGGGAGCTTCTGGGCTTGTTGACGAGGGGTGAGGTGGTTTGTGGAGGTGGAGCGACCTCGCCAGAGATGGCGACCGGAGATGGGGAAGATGGTAATGGACAGTGGCGGTCGGTGGGTTGAAATGGTAAATTAGGAAGGGGAAAATATAAGGGAGAGAGAGAGAGGAAGATTCCTACCTACTTAGTCGACGAAGAGGGAGAGGAAGGCGTCCAACTCGTGCCTGCCGAAGCTGGGGACGAAGGTGCCCTGGAGGGGGGTTATCGGCGACGAGGAGGAGATCTGATGATGCCAGCTGGTGCGGCCTGGCGTGGGAAGATGGGGCAGAGTAGGCTCTGCTGCAAGTATGGCAGCAGAGCAACGAGGAGGAGGGAGGATCGCCGGAAGCTTGGGCTACCTAACCGGAGAGGGGAGAAATGAAATCTAGGGTTTCTCTCAGCCAAAACTAGCTTGAAGGAGACGGCAGACCCTACCGCTCCTTATATAGGCATTAGCAAGGAGAGGGGACCAAGGAGGCGACGTACCGTGCTCGCCGGAGATGGCCGAAAATGGACACCCATGCCTTTCGTGCGTTCGCATGAGAGGCATGGCCAGTTGCAGAGGTCAGGGGAGGGTCCCTGCGACAGAGGACGACGCAGGGAACCCCCCGCTCGTTCCTAAGGACGGGCGCCTTGCCCTGCGCGGTGCCATCCTCCGCTCAAGGTCGCCGGAGGTATGGCACTACGCAGAAATGGCAGGGAGGACCGTTCTGCAAAGAATGATGAGAAAGTTAGGGGGTCATTTGCAATGCTTTCAAAAGATAAGGGTCAAAAAGTAATTTAAGAGGACCAATTTGTAAAGTCGATCAAGATGGTCTTTTCTTAGGCCCAAATTTTTATACCAGCCTAATTTGAACCTAAGGATTTTAATGGTGAAATTTTATTTTAGGTTGGACCATGTTTGACTGATCAATTTGCACAAAAACCCAAATTAAGTCATAAATTGGGCATGGTTCTCATTTTTTGTCAAAATAGGTTGCAAAGGCCAAATTGAAGGTTCTAAACCCTAGGGAATATTTTTCCATGAATTTTAGAGGGTTTAGTTAATTCTTATCCTACCTAAAACCTCGTGAATTAAAGTGGATTTGTTTTAGGGTTACAGAATGTCATTTAATTCCTAGAAGTTGCTATAACCCTTTTCATATCATATCATCCCACTTCCCTCCTTATTAATCTCGTTTGACCTGTGTTTGGACCCTTAATTACCCTGTTTGCACACTGCATTGGTGAAATTGCAATTTTACCCCTTATGATTTGTCTTGTTCTTTAACTCAGAATTCTCTGAATTAAGCCTCTCTTTAGGTTTTGTAGGAGCTTTTTCACACTTATTTGGATTAAATTGTGCTAGTTAGGATTCATGATGATGTTCTCATCAGATAGGCAAACTTCTTCCCTTAAGGTTATAAGATAATCTGTAAATTCAACCTCGGCTTTTGGCTTAGGTAGAAAATTTCTGAGTCAAGTAGATTTGTATTTGGTAGCTCACACTCATCTGGTGCTGCATATAGACTAATACTTTAGAACCTAGATTTCCAGACTATTAAATAATTTAACTCAACGAGAGGCGGGAAATTATTTTTTCTTTAGTTTCTTTGTACTCATTCTCTCTCTTTCTATCTCTTTCTTTTCCTTATCTTTTATTTTCTTTTCTTTCTTTTTGAGCTCACAATCTCACTAGATTTATCAATATATTTGGTGGTCTCTCTTGGCATTAACACTTTAATTAGGTTCTGATAACTCTATGACTAAGTCAGAATTCCTCAGCCTGTATTCAGGCAGCCAGAAATATAGAAAAGTAGTAAAGGCTGTATTTCGTGGATCATAAGGGTGGTAAGTGTTGTTGCCTCATTACACTTGAAATAAACTCTAACTCATAAACTCTTATATATATTCTTTTTCGTCTCTCTTTTTTTTCTATAAATATATATGTATATATATTTTTATTTTCTCTCATTCTTTTCTTTACTTTTTCTTTTTTTTTCGCATCCAAATATCAACTAACGCAAATCAGTATAGTATACAAACTTTTATTTACGAGACATTATTCAGGATTAGGGGTGTTTAAGAGGATATCAGGTGACTTATTTGGTGGAAGTGCCTATTCTTGACATCGGGAAAAGAATGAATAAGACCATGATGAGTGGTTACTCATCATGGCTAAAAAGTTGAGATTAAGCTAGACACTAAGTAAAACAATATCAAATTAACAGATAAAAAGGGTTAAGTGTGGGAATTAAAGAAAAAGACCTAAAACCTTTACTCAATGTTAAAATTTCATAATTAGGTCACAAAATGAGATATTCTGAATGCAAAACACAAATGATGATCCATGCGTCAATTGAACACATAAATAAGTTTGAAAGGCCAAATCAGAAGTATAATTAATGTCTTAAATGTTCAATTATGCACATATAAAAATTTGAAGGCAATTGGACATCATTTAGGTTATGAAATAGGTAGTTTACACTTAGGTCCTTCATGCATTACACTCTTACCCTTAAAAACTCCTCTTTGGACCTACTTATAAGCCACAAGGACCCTTTTGAAAGGCCGCAGGGCCCTTCCAGTTGTAGCTCTTCTCACTTATAGGCCTTCACGTCTACCCCTTCGTTCAAGGGTCTTCCTGCAAAATTTCCTTCATTTCAAAGAGAAGCCTACTGTTCTTCGCACGCACTGTAGCGCAAGAAGAACACGGCCAATCTCAGCCGTTCGTCGCTCTTTAGATCTTCATCTGCGGTTAGATTCGAATGGAACTTTTCCGCAATTCGGTGCGTGCATTCACCTCTCTCCCCAGATCTCATCTGACGGTCAGATCTTGTGCTTAGCTCACCGCACGCTCCGCCCCTCACATCCTCGCCGCCGGTTGCATTTTGAATATCTTCACCTGCGCGGCGATCTCAACCACTGAGCAGCTACTTAAACACCTCAGTGGTGTCGCGCGCAAGGGATCGCTCCCTCCTACACCTCTTAGAGATCAATTCGTCCACTCCAGTCTCTCCTCCCCATCCAGCCTTTGATTTCACAGCCACCGGCTGTGAAATCATCACCCTCTCTAGACACTCCTCGTCGCTAAGGACTTCGTAGCACCTGAGGATGACCCTGGAGCCTCACTAGCAGACTCTTCTCTCCGCTGGAGTCATCTTCCTCCTTTCTTCCTCCTTAGCCACTGGCTAAGGACCCATAGGTCCCATTCTTCCTGTTAGATTAGGTTTTTAATTCTGCATAATTAGTTTTAGCTATAGTTAAGTAGTTTAGAGTAGAATTAGCATAATTGTTAATGTTTAATTTTCGTTGTAGGTTAAAGTAGTTGTAGTAATAGAATTAGGCTTAAATTCCCTCCCCTCACCTCCTCTGATCAGTCCAGATCAGAGGGGAAGAATTCATCAAACCATGTTTCAAATTATCTCCCTCTCCATTTTCTTTCACAATCCAGTTCTGATTTTTTCACGATAGATTTTTCTCATCTTTCACCCACACACTCTGATCCAATTTCAGATCTGGTTGGTTTTCAACCTCAGATCTGAAATTGGCGTCACAAGCACCTAAGGGGCTTCTCACTCACCTCACCTTTGGTCACAAAAGCCCCTGATAATGGGTTGAATTTTTCAGTTTGTCAGATTTCTCCTGAATATGGATTTTAAGGATTTTTAGCTTTCTGGATTTACTGCCTAATCTGACAAATTGAAGTTGATTTGAATTCCCTGTTGGGAAGGATTCTGAGAGGATTTCTGGTGACAAAAATCATCTCAGAAGAGCCATACTTAAATCAATTTTGATAAGCCTTGAATGCATTGAATGCAAGTCAGATCTGAGGATAATTACTTTG
Source organism: Thalassia testudinum (assembly GCA_037157565.1). Taxonomy (NCBI): domain Eukaryota; kingdom Viridiplantae; phylum Streptophyta; class Magnoliopsida; order Alismatales; family Hydrocharitaceae; genus Thalassia; species Thalassia testudinum. The sequence continues at coordinate 29,900,334 of JAZHRO010000073.1, forward strand.
GTAATTTGAAGTCTGATCTTGCATTCATAAGTTTTTTTTTTATGGACGTCTGGTTTGTCGGATGATTTCCTAACCTAAGGAGTTCTCAATACTCCTTAAGGTTGCAAGAAACTGGGATTTGATCTTATGATTTTAATTGACTGAATTAATTCTTCCTTCATGCTGTCTATAGCATTAGGAAGAGTTAATTCAGTGATATTTGTGGGTTTTATCTGAAATTAGGTTTTTGATGAGGGTTTTTGGGCATCTGAATTGACATTTATTGATTTTCGTGAGAAATTGAACCCTTGTCAGATTTGGGATTTACTTATTTGCTTTTCAGTTGATTTTGATTGAGTTTAATCCCAGTAACATAGTAAATTGCTGCATCTTGCAGCTACATATTTCCTTCTTTCCAAACCCTTCCCTTCTCACCATTTGGATTCACCTTACTTCTCAAATGGACTAACTGCAGCAGCAGTTAGCCCATTTGATAGTGGCTTAAGCTGCTATAGAAAAGAGAAAACTAAACACCATTCCCCTTCTCATCTCTTGGACAGTAGCTTTGGCTACGGTTAGAAAAGAAAATTGAACATAATTAATCCTTCCTTTCTCACCTCCTACTGAAATCTAACTATAAGTATACTGAAATCTGATACTGTATATATACATATACAACTAACTATAACTATAATGTACATAATAACTATGTAAGTATATATACATATATACTGAAATGTATGTGTATATAATTAATCGCCTCTTGCACAGTATATATACATATGTAACTGTATAACTATGTAAGTATACTGTATACTGAAATCTGATTTAAAATACTATCTATATATATATATGGATATGGGCAGTAAGTATAGAAATAGTATATTACTCTATAAGTATACATGTAGCATATTGTATACTGTATAAAATTGTATATATCTATATATATGTAGATTATAAGTATATTAAATCCTGTACCTTAATTAAATCTTTTATACATAATAAATAATGAATTTATTAAGCCAACAGCTAAATTGTTAAATTAAATTAGATAAATTAGTAATTTAGGGTTATAATTAATTTAATTGAATATGTAGACTTAGGTTAATATATCTTAAGTAATTTAAGCTATTTAAAGTATATTTATACTTTTTTTCATACTGCTTTAACTTAGTTTATAAGTTAAACAGCCAAAACTGCTACTTAAATATAAATAAAATAGAAATTAATTCGAAAAAAATATAATAAAAATATGTATAAAAAACTTATGTATGTAATCTAACTCTGTATAAGGTCAATTAGACCATATGCTAACTAATTTATAAGTAATTAACCAAGAAAGCACCTAAATCAGCATGTAAAAATAGTCCACTTTAATGAATTTATTTATATAGTAAATCTATTTAAAATTCAAAATTAATTGAACAATTATATAGTATTATGTAAATACTTTATTTTCCATAATTTATTTTATTTTTTTTAATAAGTTATGGCCCTCGAATTGAGGGCCAAAATAGCTTCCAGCCGCAGCTGCGTGCAGGTTTCCAGCGCAGATGTGGCGCTAGAATAGCGCCACATCGTGCGCTGTAAATCGCACGCAGCAGTATAACATGAATTCGTGTTTCCGTATGTTCAGTCGTCACGGGCGCTGGGCGCCCGAAACAAGCTAACATTTCATGCATACCCAATCTGATTGAGCATTTTTTCTGAGCATATGTGGTGAGTATACGAACACTGTGTGGGGGCCGAGGCCCCAAGAAGCGTGTGTGGCGTGGGGCCGAGGTCCTGCGCTGAGTAAAGAAAAAAGTAATTAAGTAGTTTAATGAGAATTAGGGCGCGCTTAGTAGAGGTTTGGTCCCACCCTCTGGGTGCTATGTATCCCTTGAAAAGCACCCCCACAAATTAAACACATTTTTAACTGCTTAAAGAGAACTAATGACGGTTGATTAATCACCTTTACGTCGCTGTATCTGAAACTTGAAAATGCAAAAGTATAACAAAGGAAGAACATCTGAAGAAGATGTGTGTTAAGTAAGAGACAGAGACAGAAGATGTACATACGTAAATAAATACATATACAATAAAAATATAAATATATATATATATGTATACGTAGTATAGCCAATTATTTGTATAAATGAACCCATATATTTACTAACAGAATAAAATGTCACCCTAAGTGTCGCTACAGACCTTAGTTTTCCTCTTTAGGTTTGTATATAGTGTTTTCTGAGATCTAGCGACGCTTTTGTCTGTCACTAAAACTGCTGTATGTGTTACTGTAGATAACAGACTAGTAAGTTAAGTTAATATACTATAACATCTTAGTCTATTGTGTACTTCCATGTTAGTAGTAATACTATAACTTGTAAAGACATAATTTGTAGTATAGTAATAAATTGTTTGGTGCTTGTTTATAGTTAGTTAGTTCTTGCAAGCATTACAATTGATTCTTATTAAGTAGATAAACCATGTCCACATTCATTCATTCTTTAATAAGATGTAAAGCTTCTTTTTGGAATTAGAGGATAATTTTGAGATCAAAGAGCAATGTAATTCAATAAATTGCCTCCCAGTGAACGACCTGGAACAAAACCAGTAAAAATTAGATAAGTAAATAATAATAATGGTTGTAATGAGTGGTACTCCATACAACTCACCACAATGACACTCTTGATGTTTCAAACTACAACACATCATAATAACAAACACATTCCTAACCATCACTATAACCATTGCAACTTATTGTTATTATTAGACAACATATTTCTTACATTGACATTAATACCCTCCTTCAGTCGAAGATTCCATAAAGGATAGTCGTGACCATCCACCTCAGTCCTAGTTTTATCAGAACCTGCTCTCTGCGTATTTGCCTTATTTGGTGCCCTCAAGATATTCACACTAACAACTTGTATGTGGAAATTGAGAGCGAAAACTTATGCCTAACTCCGAGTGTGATTATCTAATTATCCATAAGTTAAGATTCCTCATACTAGCCTTAGAGTACCAGTAGACTTTCTACTCTCACCTCAAACTTGTTTGGTGGATCTGTTAGAAGATAGTTTGCCTTAATCCCTAATTACTGTCCAAGGGTTCAAGAGAAGAAGCACTGCTTCTTCTCGACAAACTAAAGATGTTTATCGGTCTTCACAGAGGATCCATTGCAAATTCTACGTGTAAGTGTGAAATTTACTGGATTCTAAACATAGGAATCAACTTAAGAATAAATCCCTAATAAAACATTAATAAAAATTATTTATTCCTAAATACATTTTTTTTTTTGACATAAAAATAAGGCATGCAATGTCCACCCCCCATGCCTATTCATTACAATATCCTCATTGAAATGTATGCATGAAAATCGAAATATAATAAGCAAGAGGAGGGGATATCGCCTGACTATGCTTGTTGATCCAGGTCAGAATGGATGCAAAGGATGCAGAGCTACCTGAAATGAATACTGGGTTGCCTCCTAGCTAGTGCTAAGTTTAACGTTATTTGCCAGGCCTAAACCCAAAAATGAATGATTAGATTAATGGGTTGAGTTAGGATTAAAATGAAGATATGATCATGCAGCATAAGGACCAGTGATCCACAAATGCGGATCACCTGATGGTGAATACCAAGCCCAAAAGTTTGGAAAAATAAAGTGAACGGGCTTGAAACTAATTGCAGCCAGATGCTACAAAAGAGAGAAACATTAGTGCTGGTGCCATAGTGGAAAGGAGATACTGGAAACCCTAAAAAGTGATGTATGAGGAAGGCAGATGAGGTGGATATAGAGTGGTTTGTGGGGTATAAATCATATGGGTCCCAAAAGTGATGGGAAATGAAAGGAGGAACCTGAGTGGTGTAGTCTGAAATGGTATGGGAAACCACTTCCAAGTCAAGTTAGGTATGGATGGGTATCAAGTAGGTGAGTGAAATAAGATCTAGTCATCCATCTCACTAGTTCCAGACTTATCAGAATCCTCAATCTTATCCCTGGGGTGATCAAAAATCTTATTTGAGTCACACAGATCATGATGCAGGTCTTCAATTGTAATGGACGAAAATTCATTATTCCTTAGAATCACATCCTCAGGGGGGTAAGATCAGAATTTAGATTAGTCAAGATCTCAAATTCTTTTAGTTCTTGGACTTCGAAATTTAATCCCAATTGTCTTTCTCATGAATTACATCTTCTAAGGGATTATTTTTCTATTCCTCATCAGTCAAATCAAACTCCTCAGGATTCCATGATTCAACTAAATTCTTTGCTTCTTTAGATAGATCCTCATAAGTCATCCCCAGTAATTCTGCAATTTCTTCAACATCTTTTTCATAAGGGGATTGTCTGTTCTATTCAATCTCGAGATGTTGAGGATAAGAGTCAGGGTTTTCCTCAAGACTCTAGTGGATGGGAAGAGAAGGGTAATCCTCAGACGAGATGACATCAAAGCCATCCAACCGTGCCTGGCTAAGAGTGTCACTATCCCCAATCTTTCTATCTTCTTGATCTTGCTTTGATCCTCCCAAATCATCCATGTAGTCTAATTGTGTCTTTAAACATAAAAGACTCATACTCCAGCTCACCATGGATTAGCTCCTCAAAATAGAATGGTTTCAGTTCAGGGCCTAAATCAAGATATAATTCCTCAAGTGAGCCTTCCTCCTCAAAGTTAGTTTTTGATATATCAAATAGGGTTTGTTCTGCATAATCACAGAGCTAGTGGGTGGGCTCGGTGTATATAGAGGTTGGGATTGGATAAGATGTCATGCTTACGATAGAATCCTCAACCTTGAGTGGCTCACCACCAACTTGTGGCATACTTGGACTAGGTTTATCACCTTGTGCTTTCCGGATTCTATTAAGCTATTTTGTCAGATTACCTATATTTCTTTTATTAGCTTCTCTCATCCTTGGACTACTTGGAGTAATTAGATGATCTCAGGATCGCCATCATGGTCAGGGATTTGAGCAAGCAGAGGATAATAATTTCTGGGATTTCTTTCCTCAGTTAAATTAGAATATCTATCATCTAAATACCTAGGGTAAGAATCATATCCTTGGTTGGTTGGTGTAGGGTTATCCCAATGAGAAGGTGAAGTTGTTTAGATGGAATTGGGATAATTTGCAAAGTGATTTCGAGGATAGGATTGATATTCTAGGTATTGGGATTCTGAGGCATATCCCTGATCTAGGGAGAGATGAGTTCAGCAGAAGCAATCCATATAGTTGGTCATGCCAATCAGGTGCTGGTCCTGCATGGAGAGTGTCTTTTGAGGTTGTAAAGATCCTTGATATCCAGAGTTTCTTGTGGGATTCGAGGTAGGCCTAGCTATACTCAGGGAATATGAGGTGTAGGCAAGAGAATCAAGTCCCGGGTGTTGAGGAGAGTTCTCCCATCCTAAAGAAGTTGAAGTAAGGGAAGGGTTCAAATAGGGAGAAAAGGAGGAATAGTGTGAGGCAAAAGAGTATGGGTCCATGGTTTCCTCCTCAATCAATTCTTCCTCATGGCAATTAGTAATTTGAATGTATTCAGAAAAATTAGGTCTTCTCCTTAGTTTACTCTCTACAGGTGGTATCAAATCAGGGTTAAGAGACCTTTTAGCATCCATGTACCAGAAGAAAGTTTGTAGATGAGAGGGAGAAGACAGATGAGAGAATACCCCACCCTTTTAATACAAGCAATCAACCTGGTTCCTCAAAACATGATTGGGTTAGGTCAACCCTTGAATTACTTGCCTGGCCAGAAGGGTGGGACCCCTTAAGACACCCCTCACAGTGGGACACCACTAGGGTTAACGCAGTTACCACACTGACCTTTCTTGTCACCAGTGGGTCCAAGTAGACAAGGCCTTGACCTTACCCCAATCTAGTTTTAAGTCCCCAAGACTATTAATTCTATGTATGGCACGTCTACTCAGTTTTAAGCTTGGATTTGATGTCTTTTGGAATATGATGGGCGTTAGGGGGTTGTTTTCCCTTAAGATTGATTTCACAGATGTGAAGTGCGCATGTAAAAGGGTTCACAAGCAATTTTTCTTGAAGTGAATTTTAATATTCAATTGCTTGTGTTAATGCATTTTAGGGTTCACTTGAGTTAATATTTTCAATCAAGGTTTTGATGAGTCACACAAGAATTTTGCAAATCCCAATTTTTTTGATAGATTCCATTTAAATATGGAAATGTAGGTGTACTCTACCCTTAATCTGAAACCCTATGCATAAATATTTCTATATGATTCTTTTAAGTTCAAATTCAGGGAAATGGTGCGACTCAAGTAATGCAATCAATTGGTTCTATTGCACCACTAACTAGGTACTCAAAAAAATATTTTTCAAGAATTTTTAATGCACGTTTTCTATTTTCTTCTGATTTAAAGTATATTGGGGGTTTTGTAGTCTATTTTGACCCCTAGTTCGTGATTGGATAATCTGTGCAATCAAACATGCAAGAAATATTTTTTTTAGATTTTTCATAAATTCTTGATTATCTCAGAAAGTTAGTGCCATGAATTTCAAGTTAATCAGAGTTGTATAAAAATTCTTATGATATTTTGAACTCTAAAAAATTAGGAACAATAACTGAATTGATAACGGATTAGTGCACAAATTTTTAAAATTTTTCTATATCTCAGGTTTGCACAAAATTTGGATATGTTGTTCTTGACTTCAAAACTCACATCCAGTAAAAATGAGAATTTTTGGACGTGTGGATCTTCGGGAATTGAATTTATAATTTAAGAGTTTCTTTAAGCTCGAAAATCACTAACAAGAGAGAAATATATATATATAAGCAAACAAATTCTAACTAATCCTAAGGTTCAAGAAAATCCTAATTTTTATAAATCTAACTAATTTAAAATATGGGTATTTACCTTAGATTCGAACCTGCAATTCCTGTTATCGTGTTTTGTTCTGATTTCCTTGCTTTCTTGCACACACGAAATCATTAGCAAGTTAGAAATCTCAAATACATACCAAAAAGCTTCAAAAATTTCCGTAGCCTCCCTGGTAACGGTGCCAACTTGTTCGGTGTGTAAATCACATTTTAAAAGATTATTTAGTTGTAGTATAGCGCGAAAACATGTCGACAAATAAATTTGTAAAAATCGATGAGTATTGGGTTGTTCGCAGAGAGGCAATCTCGATTTTAACAGAAGCTTTTCAATAAAACTAGTTCTAGCAGGTATTTATATATGTATATATGTATAAATAGGCATCAGATATCCATAAGATCAAATTTCATTGCATTAATAAAGAGTTTTTCACAGTAGAAATTGCTATGCAAAAAGTAGAGAAAGATAGAAAGAGAGAGAGAGAGAAAGATAGAAGGAGGCAGAGAGACAACGTCGCTTGTAGGATGCTTGTGCGAGATGCAACAGCACCTCAGATACAAAGCACCGGGACGAAGGTCAAAGCAGAGTTACAGTGGGAGAGCTTGGTCTAGAGGACGGAAGAGAGTTGTATCTAGTTCATAGCAGGAGTTGTCTTTTAACTGGGGGGCCCTCGGCCTTCTTTTATAGTTTTTATGGAGGGAAAAAAGGGTATTTTGGCACTCTATTTAATGTAACAACTCCTGGGCAATCAAATCCATCGATTGGGAGATCAACGGATCAGATATGGCCTCAAAATAGCCTCCAACGCACTTTCATCGCATGGATTGAACTTGGGCTCGACACGTGGTAGCTCTGCAACCCTTAATTCGTGATCTGACGGCCCCTCTCACCTGCTCTCAACCGCTTCTCTTCTTCATGCTGGCCGCTCACTCCAAATGAGGGCCTAATCCCCAATCGTTCAATCTCGTGATCGAACAGCTTAAAGATCATCTACACTTTCTTCACGTCGAAGAAAATGCGTAGGATCGTGTGTGGGATCTCGCGTTCTACCGCTGCGTGATCAGATCATGCCACATGGTCGCGTCTGCGTGTGCCGATGCAGATCCAACAGGCAATAGTGCTAGCTCGCCTCTTTCCTAATTTGAACGCCATGCAGCTAGAACTCACATGCTTCACTTCCAATGCAAGCGCGTAAGCCAACGCGCTGCACATGTTTTCTGTTAAGGTTTCTTGTTTGCGTCTAGTTATCCTTAGCCGTTGGATGGACGGCGTGGATGCATCGTGGACTATTGGATGGCCATCCAACAGTTGAGAGCAAGTGAGGGATGGTCTTCGAAGATGGGTCGATGGTGAGGGTGGCTGTGATGGTGCCATGTGACGCCATCATTGCCATCCATCTTCTCTTCTTTGTATCTGGTGATGTAGACCTCCGATCGGGTTGATTTTTGTGCCGTTGGACTGTGATCATTGATCTGGATCCATTCGTGCAGTTGGATTTTTCATCTAAGGCTTGGATCTTTGTCCTTTGGCTCCATGATCTCCGTTCTTCTATGGACTGCACACGATGCTCTGGTTGTTTGATCGAGACGATTTTGGAAGCATTGGACTCCCGTCATTGTTCTGATAAGATCTATCCGATCTAATTTGCAATCCACAGCTTCGAATCATCTACAGTTAAAATCATCTCTCAGTAGTACATAAAATGGCAATTTTATCTATGCAGCTAATCAAACTAATCATCATGTAAATTATGATGCCTATGAATGCATTATTCCTACGTTATGCTAAATCTAACTTAATTTAGGTGATTTAGGTTGCATGATTGCTATGCAATAACCTGACAATTTAGGAGGAATGTTTAGGAGACATTTTGAGAGAATTGGTTCCTGTTTACGAAACCTAAATTGTCCTGTTGGTTTAGGTCATAATGTGGAAATGGGGCAAGGTTTCCCTGTTTTGCATGAATTGGTTCCTGAACAATAGGAGGGGAAGAGTTAATCTGTGTGTCATTAGAGTTGGTTTCATTAATAGGCAGGGTATTGTGAGTGGTTTTCCTATTCCTCAAGGTAACTGCATTTGCAGTATGGTTATTTCTAGGATGAGGACGGGGGGCCTGGCTGTTATTGAAACCCGATGGATGCTGAGGTGCTGGCTGAATGGGTTGACTGGGATATCCACCTTGGAATTGATTCCTTTGATTATTTGGGTTGGGCATGGGTTGGGAAGGTAAATTCCTAATAGGTCGATGATCAGGAGTAACCTTAACTTGGTGTTGCAAGTTGGTAATCATGCGGGTTACTTCTGTCATTTGAGTCTGCATTCCTTGCAGACTTTTCGTGACCTGATTATTAATATCATCTTGGGATGGTCCAGGTTGATACATAGGTTGCCCATAATTCCCAAAATAGTTTTGTTTGGGAAAAGGAATCGGATTCGGATTTTTCCAGGAGTGATTCGGGTTAGTCCTCCAGTTTTGATTGGAAGTGTTGGAGGGGTTTCTAAATTGCTCCTGGAGAGCATAAATATTTTTCGAGGTGGGATCAAAAATATTTTGATCAAAATTCCCAGTCAAATCTTGCGGGAAATCAGCCGGAAATTGTTGGCTAGCAGATGTGGCATCATATTGTGTAGATTTTCTATTCGGAGAATGTGTGAGGGGTTAGTGTGTGGAGAGTGGACGTGTGGAGCTTGTTTATTTATGAGCTTTTCTTCCATTTTCTTTTGGTGAATTTGCATCTGGTCCAGTCGTTGAGCTAACATATATAGATCATCTTGCGTGACTGGAACAGAGGTGGATTTGGAGTCAATTTCATGGACTCCATGTCTGGGGTTTTTTGATCTGCCAAAAGTGTCCATTGAAGTCATGTTGAATGAATTTTCACTCATTTCTTCAAAGAGAAGATAGGCACTTTCAGCGTCTTTGTTAAGAAAATTGCCCCCACATGAGGCATCCACAAATCGTTTCAATTGATCTTCTGATCCAAGATAGAAGATCTGCACTAACTACCATTGTGGAATTTCATGGTGGGGACAACTTCTTAGAAGTTCCTGAAATCTTTCCCAGGCTTCATGGAGGGGTTCACCAATTTTCTATTGAAAGGTCGTTATGGATCTTCTTAATGCATTCGTTCGACCGATCGAAAAAATTTTTTTAAGAAAAGCACTTTTTAATTGGGGCCAGGTGGTAATAGGGCACCCAACCATTCTAAACCAATGAGATGCTTTGTCTTTAAGAGAGAGAGGAAAGAGTCTCATTAACCACACATCTTCTTGCACATTGCGGGAATGAGTGGTTTGAGCGAGGACAGTTAATTCCTAGAGATGACAAAATGGGTCCTCTCTTGGAAGACCATGAAAATGCTTGATAAGGTTTAGAATGACAGGTTTGATCTCGAAATCCCCTTGTGGTATGACCTCCCCTGGTCTTTCCTCATAATTGGAAGGATCATAGAAATCCTTAAGAGGAACGACAGGCTGTTGGCGGGGTGGTGGATTTTGTCCTTGATTAGCTAGGTTTGTGACAGTCCTAGCTAGATCTTCTTGATTTTGTTGCATTCGAGCCAAATGGTCGACCATTAATGCAAAGGGATTTGTATTTTGGGTTCTAATTAGAGGGCCACCTGGCCCTACTGGTATTTCTGGTTGCTCCAAGTTAGGGAGTTGAGGGAGGGTGAAGTCAGGTTGTGGGTCGGCTGACGAGTTAGAAGTGGAAACAGAATTTTTTTGACAGCTTCCTGGGTTCTCCATTTTTTTAGAAGAGGAGGGGGAAGAAAATAATGATTTTCTGCTGAGGGGGGCGAAATCAGATGGTCCCTCGAGGTGTGGTTTTTGGGACCATCGCCCGTGCATGCACTACTTGGGAAGAATTGGAGGGGAGGAGAAGAGAAAGAGATGAGAGAAAGTGTGCAATTCAAACAAAAAAAACTAGACCTAACTTAAATGCGACTCCCTAATAATAACCTAAGACTTGGTCTATGTAGGAAATAAGTAGTCAATAGTGAATGCCCGTTCTATCAACAAATCTAGCCAAGTTGCTTAAGGGGAGGTTTGGGCCCAAATGTTTCCCAGGGAAAACCCCAGGTGCTTGTACAAACCCGCGCCTGGTCGTTTGACACGGCCCCTCAGCCTGAACACTAGATATAGATGACATAATTGGTACTAACTAAAGAAAACTTAAGACCTAGATAGCAAGCCTAAGTTGATGAAGCCTTAGGGGTCAAGTTGTTACAAGTTTTAATTAGGTCTAGGATACTACAGTGCACACGGAATGTGGAGGGCGTTAATTGGGTTGTTGCCCTGTTATTTCAATTTTTTATTGTGTGTGCAGGAATTGGAGAGTGGCTCCAATGAAAATCAAGTTATCACATAATTTTTTTTTTAATTTATGTCTTTTAGGATTCAATTTAATTGAATGTGTTTTAGGGTTTCTCTAGTTAAATTTTCAAACAAGTTTGAAAATTCACAATCAAAGGAAAAATAAGTTGTATTGGTGATGGTTAATTTCCTTTAAAGTGAGTCTCTAAAAAGAAAGAAAGAAACCCCAAACCAATTATCCCTAAGATAGAAAATTACTACCAATGAATTAATTTTAGGCTTTCTGTATTAAGTAGTGGTCCAAACAAGTCAAACAACACCACTACCTTCAATAAAATCAAACAAGGATTCCAAAAAAGATTTTTGTAAGATTTTAAGAATTTGTTTGATAATTATTTTGAATTTTTAATTGTATTGGTGTCAAAGTTCAAAAATGATACCTATGGGTATTTTGGACTTTTCAGTATCACCACTGACCTCAGAAAATTTTTGTGATTTTATATGATGTGTAAAATTTCACAAAGATTCCAAAAAGCTAAATTTCACAAAAATTGGATGAGAATAAAAATTTTAAAAATTCACGAACAGTAGCAAAATAGGAAGATTGGAGGGTGTGACCCCTCTACAGTCCATGAATTTTTAAAAATTCAATATAAATCCAATTGATCTAAAATTTGGAATAGTTGTTCCTAACTTAGTTTGGAATAACCGTATGAAATGTTATGATTTTAGGAGGCCTTTGGTATTATGAATCAATTTTTCAAGTCCTGATAGAAATCTGGACCTGAAAAATAGAACACCAATACTTGCAATGGAGTGGTGTTAAAGAAGCATTCAAGCAAACAATTGATTTTAAAATGCACCACTCCACTTAATCAAGTTGTTTGGGATCCTGAAAGCCAAGTTTAGTGTATTTTGGTAGTTTTTTAGGTTAAGTGTGACAAGTGATGGGGAACCAACTTGAAATCCACGGGAAGAAAAGGAACTTTAGGCTTTTGCTTCCAAATTCCTACCTTCCCGCTGTAATTCCTGCACACACAAAAGGAAAAAAGAGAAGGGGATGAGATCCACTTCAAGCAAGAGAAAATTAACTAATGCAAAGCCATGCCTCCCCGGCAACGGTGCCAAAAAGTGATAGCGAAAATATGCAGTTTGTTAATTAGGTAATTTATTATCGTTGCAACGTGTAAATCCACTTTCGCTTTTAAATTTATATCCTAGATAGGGGAAGTATCTAGTGTCATCCAAGGAGGACAAATGTTTGCAAAATTAATCCTCTTGATTGCAAATAGAGCTCAACTTTCTTTTTGGTATTTTAAATATGTAATTTTTTTTGTTTTGAAAAGATGAGGGCAAAATGCAAATTGTAGCAAAAAGTACTAACACCTATAATTGCTTAACTAAAACTTAAAAGATAGATATATCTTCTTCCTAAGCTCACTCTAGGCAACTGGAGGCCTAGAGTAATTAGGAAGAAAAGGTGAAACAAGTGCTAGAACCAAAACAACAATTGCAATAAAAAGTAAAAGAAGGCAAATTGATTAACTAGAAATTGTGTTCTTTTTCCAAGACAAGCAGAGGAATGCTTCTACTAAAATAAAAAAAATCTAAAAGCAAGAAAAGAAACACAAATCCTCTTGCAAAAATGGTGAAGAAGGGAGTCTTCTTGCTCCAAGCCTATCTTTTCCTTGCCCTGAAAAGAGGGCCTCCTTCTTCTCCTTCCTTGAGAGCTCCTCCAAGGTGGAAGCTACCACCTTCAATGCTCTCCTCCAAGGGGTGGGCGTGCACCACCTTCAAAATCTCCTCCAAAGATCTTCCTTGCCTGGTTTCTCCTTTGGCTGGCATGACTCAAGAGAGAAGGGAAGAGGGGAAGGCACCAAGGGGACAGAATATCCCCTTAATCTTCTTCTTCTTCTCTCTTGGACGTGGGCTTCTAGGTTGAATATGAGAGTGAATTTGCTAGCGAAGGATGCTTTGAAAGGTGGTGGGTAGTAGTCTTTTTATAGGGTAGGATGGGGGGTTAAGGTGCCTCTTGAAATGGAGGGCTAAGATGGTATGATGGAGGTGGTTAGATGATCCTAGGGTTAAGGATGGTTGGCTCCACCTAAGGGGTGCTAGGGGGGTAGTTAGGGTTGGTCAAGAGGCACCTAAAAGTGGCACCAACCATGGAAAGGTGCCATGGGTTGGCGCCAACTTTAAGGCTTCTAGAAGGTGGGGTTATGTGGAGGGTGGAGATGGGTTTAAGGGGAGATGTGTGGTGGAGATGAAGGGGGTTTTTGGACGGAAAAGTGGCGCCATAAAGGGGGTGGTTAGGGTGGTTTTGGAGCCACTTTTAGGTGTCTTTTGGAGGTGGTGAGTAGGCTAGGTTGGTGCCAAGTAGGTGGAGTTTAGGTGGAGCTAGTAGGTGGAGTTGTTAGGTAGGGTTTTTGGGTGGTGCAAGCCAAGGAAGTTGGAGCATAACTAAGCTAAGCTAAGCCAATATAAGCTAAGCTAGCTTAGCTAAAGGAGGAGTAGAGAAAGAGGTGTTGGAGCTAGGGTTTGGAGGGAGGAGCTGAGGAGGAGAAGTCTGGAGCTGAAACTGGAGCTGGCTGCTGCTGAAGAGGCTGGCATGGAGCTACTCTAGCTGGCTTAGCTTGCTAGTTCTTTGCTAGCTCCTAAGCCAAGCTAAAGTGGGCTAGCTTCTACCATAATGAGATGAGGTGAGCTAGGTCTGGTGCTTATGGGGAGGATTAAGCTGGTTGAGGAAGCTAAGGTAACTTAGCTCAACTGAGTTGAGCTAAGTTGAGTCCCCGGGAGCTAGACTTGAGTTTCCTGAGTTGGGATGAGTTCTTCTTCAGCTGGCTGGAATTGAGTGGAGCTGGATGTAGTTGGATCTGAGCTGGGGTGAACTCCCGTCAACTCAGCTGAGCTAGCTAGAGCTCCCTGTGGACTAGTGGGAGCTGAGATGAGCTAGACTCAGCTAAGTTGAGCTGGATCTGAGCTAACTTGAGCTAGGGTTAGCTAAGATGAACTCTCTTGAGCTGCCATTCAGCTGCAATTAGCTAAATGGAGCTGGGATGAGCTAACCTTGGTTCAAGTGAGCTAGGTTCCAGCAGTGGTGAGCTGGATTAAGCTGAGTTCTAGCTAGTCTGAACTCCTTCACCAATTGCCTTCTTGAGTGCTAGGGTTTTAGGGATCTGTATATCTGTTCATCCCTAACACTCACAAAAACACATTAAAATAACAAAAGAAAATGCAATGCATGCCTAACTTAGTGAATGCCTAAATCCAGCCCAAAAATCCATTTGCGGAGTAAAATCCTAAGAGCTAGGTTTGTTTAATGCAAAAGAATAACGATAAACTGGCATTTATCACTGTGTTTAGAAGAGTCGTTATAGCTTGTGCTTGCAACGTCGATTTTAAAATGAAGAAATGGACGTGAGTCCGAGTGTCAATCTCAGGGAGGCATAAAAATCAGATTTTTCGTGTCACTTAATGTCATGGAAATAATGGGTTTTTGCTTGCGAAAAGTCGTGGGTGAAAAGTGAGCGAGAGAGAGAGAAAGAGAGAGAGAGAATAGGGTTAGAATTTCTTCATTCACACATGCAACTTTAACATAAAAGAGGGCAAGTAACTAAATAAAAAACAACTTCATTTAACATGCAACTTTAGTTCATAATTACAACACTAGATGAATGCTTGAACATAAGTAAAGTAAAGCTTAAGATAAAGAAGGAAAGAGAGAGAGAGAAGATGGCAAGGTAGCCATGGCGGTGGAGGGGAGGCTTTGTCGGCGGCTCGTCATCTCCGGCGACTACAAAGAGGGCTAATGGTGGCTAGGAGTGGGGTAGAACACTTGTAAGTGGAGTGAATGCCTTGAATGGGTGGTTGGATGGAGTTTATATAGGAAAAAGGGTTTTCTAATTCAAGTATGGGCTTTAGCGACGTCCAGGACATCGCTAAACCCATACTAAATCCATCAGTGTAGCCCCCTGCCCACTGGTCGCCAGCACGTACGTGTGCTTCTTTGGAGGCGATCCGCGCATGCGTGTTGTAAGCCATCTGATCGAAGATTGGATGGCTGACATCCCGCAAAGAGCACGCTCATGGATCGCTGCTGAGGCACGCACGTCTGCAGCGTTATTGCCAGCGTGGGCATCCGCGTGCATCCGTTGCGCTGCACGACTCCATCTATGCTGTTAGTTGCTGATCGGGCGGTTGAATTTGTGCGGTGAGCGCCTTCGCCTTCGCATTTCAGTGTAGCGTGATTCAAACCCGCGTCGGCTACACAGGTGTGAGGCATTCAACTGCTACGATGCACCCGTTGCCTTCTCGCGACGAGGGCAGGCGCACGGGCGGCTCTCAGTCGTTCGATAGAAGATCGATGGCTGAGATTCATTCTCCTGGTGAAGGTGGAAGTGGGCGACGGTCTGGATGCAGCGAGCGAGTGCCACGTGGCACACCGTGGGCCGTTGATCATCAGATCAACAGTCAGAACTTCTTGGGCCCATTGCAGGAGCTCCGGATGTCGGATTTGGCTGATTTTGAGTTCGTTGGACTCCATTCGTTGCTCTAAATCCATCCATGTGGTCCGATTGCTCATATAAGGCATGTTTTAACAAGTACTTATACAAATGGCCATTAATACTATTCTATAAGCAATCTTGATGTGTGATGCATGCAATGCTCCCATTCCTATTTATGATATGTTATTTGTGCATTTTGTTCTTAAGATAAACCCCAATTGACAGATTTATCACCTCAAGATGCAGTGTTATCATACCCCCATGCTTACTCCTTGCTAGTCCCTAGCAAGGTTTATTCTAGCCTTTGTTTCCTGTCAGAATTTAAGAAGTACTTACTTGGACACTTCGTCACTTGTCAATAGGAGGAAATATATTAAGATCTTAATCTACAAAGACTAAGCAG
This sequence comes from Thalassia testudinum, assembly GCA_037157565.1. Lineage (NCBI taxonomy): Eukaryota > Viridiplantae > Streptophyta > Magnoliopsida > Alismatales > Hydrocharitaceae > Thalassia > Thalassia testudinum. The sequence goes on from JAZHRO010000073.1 coordinate 29,916,363, forward strand.
CGCCTGGGTGTCTACCAAAATATGAATTGCCTGAATCCTTGCTTTAATGTATGTATATATATATTCCTTATTTTTAGATTTTTTGGGATTAAGAGTGTGTTGGTAACTTTCTACGGCTACCCAACCTACCCAGAACTTGAACAAAACTCTAAGTGCTAAGCATCTTGGTGTGAAGATCGTGATAGACTCACTCAACGGTAATTTAGACAGACTTCGGGTTTCTACGCCCCTAGGTGACCAGAAGAGGAAGTGTTTTGCCTGAAGGTGTATTTGTTCGATCGGTAGCTTTCTCCCTATATTTGTTTTAATTGGGGTCAACATAAGGATTTTTCCAGTGTATATCTCCCTGGCTTGCTCTACTTCCCCGCTTTTTCCTTAAGTGTTTTGGTTCTTTTTGTGCATTTACTGAGTTGGGCTCTGGACAACCGACCAATGAGCTGTTACCCACGATCACTTGCCAGCCATACTCGTGCGGTGAAGTGTGGTTTATTTTGTTCTCTTTTTTTTCTCCTCTTTTTTTTTTATTTAGTAGGTGGCTTCCCTAATCACAAATTTACCTAGAGGCAATGAAGAAGAGGTGGTCCGTGGCTGGGCTTTGGACAACCTGCCAATGGGCTGTTACCCACGACAACTTGCCAGTGATACCACCCTAGAGAGTTCATTAGCTACCCAATTTCTGTCAGAATCTCCGAAGAGTGAGTCTGTGCAAAAATGTGTGCAGATGCTTAGCCTAAAAGTCCTTCTGAGTTAGAGGGTGAGTTGATAAGTCGTATACTTATCATCTTATTTAGTTAGTGGATTAGAGTAGCTTAAGGTTGCAAGGATTTGAAGCTAAATCCATATTTTAATGGACACCAGGGCTGATTAAGCCTGAAGGCCTGAAAAGTCTAAGTGTTCAAGTTCTTTCCGTATTATTTCCCACTATTGACAAATTTCTAATGCCTAAATTTTTCTTCCTAAATTCATTTTTTTTTATTTTATTTTTTTAATTTTATTCTATTCAGACTGATTAAATGAGCTCAGAATCATGTAATTTACCACCCCCCCATGCTTAAGTTGGACAATGTCCTCATTGACAAATACATGGATGCAACAGGGGTTCGAAAAGATATTACCTGAGTGACGTAGAATACCAGATCAATCTGAATCTTCTGGGTTGCCTCCTAGGAAGCACTGAGTTTAACGCCTCCAGCTGGGCGATGCTTCATGTCATCCCTCAATGAGGGTGACACTCTCCTTTGGGGGAACCTGGGCTAGGAAGTGTTTCAATCTCTGGCCGTTGACTGTGAAAGTGTGCCCAGTGTTTGGATCAACAATTTCAACCACCCCATTGGAGTGGGGCTTGACTACCCTAAATGGTCATGTCCACTTGGACCTGAGCTTCCCTAGAAAGAGTTTTAGGCGGGCATCGAAAAGCCAGGCTTGCTGGTTAGGCTCAAAGGTCTTTCTATGGATGAGTCGGTCGTGGATGGCTTTCATTTTCTCCTTATACAGTTGACTATTCTCAAAGGCATCCCGACGAATTTCTTCGAGCTCAAAGAGTTGGAGCATCCTTTGTTAACTGGGAATCCATGTTACACTGCTTGACAGCCCAATAAGCCCAGTGTTCCAATTTGACAGGAAGGTGGTAGGCTTTTCCAAAGACCAGGCAATAAGGCGACATGCCTATCGGGATCTTAAAAGCGATCCTGTATGCCCACAAGGCATCATCTAGTCGTGTGGACCAGTCTTTCCTGTCAGGTCTCACAGTCTTCTGTAGAATGTTCTTGATTTGTCTATTTGAGACCTCAGTTTGCCCATTTGTTTACGGATGATATGGGGTAGAGATGCTGTGGTTAACCCCGTATTTTCTAAGTAGGGCACGGAATTGGGAGTGAATAAAATGACTTCCACCATCACTGATCATGGCCTTTGGTATTCTAAATCGGGAAAAGATATCCTACTTAACAAAGTCCATGACAGTCTTATGATCGCATCGGTGGGTGGCAACAGCTTCAATCCATTTAGAAACATAGTCTAACGAGACTAAGATGTACTCAAAGTCATTGGATGCTGGGAAGGGACCCATAAAATCAATACCCCAAATGTCAAAGATCTCGATAATCAAAATGGGCAGGAGGGGCATCATATCTTTTCTGGTCATGGTCCCTAGTGTTTGGCAATGAGAGCAAGTCTTGGCAAAGTTGTGTGCATCCTTAAATAGGGAAGGCAAGTAAAATCCAGACTGCAGAGAACCTTCGTAGCCGTTTTCTTTCCTAAGAAGTGGCCACCACAAGCTTGGTAATGACAAAAGGATAGCACACTCTGAACTTCGTCCTCAGGGATACACCTCCTGATGATCTGGTCGGCACAGAGGCGAAATAGCATGGGATCATCCCAGAAATAATGCTTGGCCTAAACTAAGAACTTGTCCCGTTGCTGTTTGGACCAGCTATGCGGCGTCTGTCCTACAACCAGATAGTTGACATAGTCAGCATACCAGGGCAATTTTTTGTCTTGCACAGCCAAAATGTGTTCATCGGGAAAGGTGTCAGATAAAGGCAGGGAGGGTCCAATGTGGTCTGGGTGAAGTCTGGACAAGTTGTCAGCCACCACATTCCTTGATCCGGCTTTGCCGCAGATTTCCAGGTCGAATTCCTGCAAGAGCAGGATCCATCTGATGAGCCTGGGCTTCATGTCCTTTTTAGCCAATAGGTGTCGGATGGCTAAATGGTCAGTATGGATGGTCATGTGGGATCCCAGCAGGTAAGGTCGGAATTTCTCAAGTCCGAAAACTACAGTGAGCAATTCTTTCTCTGACCGTATAATTTCGTTGGGCCTCATCCAACGTCTTGCTCACGTAGTAGATCACCATCGGTTTCTTGTCTTGTCTTTGTCCCAGGACAGTGCCTATGGAAAAATCTGATGCATCACACATAATCTCAAAGTCCTGGGACCAATCTGGGGGCTGAAGTACAGGTGCTGTAGAAACTAAGTCCCAGAGGGTGTGATAAGCCTGGATACAATCAGAGGTCATGTGAAATATGGCGTCATTGGCAAGAAGGTCGATTAAGGATTTGGAAAGCTTAGAGAAGTCTTTGATGAACCTTCGGTAGAAGCCAACATGTCCCAGGAATGAACGAATCTACTGGACTGAGCTAGACAGAGGAAGTTTGGAACTTTAGCCTGATGCACCTCAATGCCCCTATGCGATACGATGTGATCGAGGATGATCCTTCTTGAACCATGAAATGGCTCTTTTCCCAACTTAACACCAAATTAACCTCGATACATCGTTTCAGGATTTTCTCCAAGTTGCTCAAACAATGGTCGAATGAATTCCCAAATACAAAGAAATCATCCATAAAGACCTCCAAGTGTTCACCCACCATTTCTGAAAAAATGGCTAGCATGCAACACTGAAAGGCAGCGGGTGCATTGCATAGCTCGAACGACATACGACGGAATGCAAACGTGCTATACGGGCAAGTGAATGTGGTCTTCTCTTGATCTTCAAGAGCAATTGAGACTTGGTTATACCCTGAATATCCATCCAAGAAGCAAAAATACTTTTACCCTGCCAATATTTCAAGGACGTGGTCAATGAATGGCAAGGGGAAATGATCTTTCTTGGTTGCTTCATTGAGTTTTCTATAATCAATACACACCCGCCATGCGGTGGTGGTACGGGTGGGGATGGATTCACCATGCTCATTGGTAACAACGGTGAGCCCGACTTTCTTTGGAACCACTTGAGTAGGGCTCACCCAAGGGCTGTCAGAGATGAGATAGATGATGTCGGTGTCAAGCCACTTGATAATTTCTTTCTTAACGACCTCCCGCATATTTAGGTTTAACCGTCTCTGCATCTGGCGGGAGTATCGTGCCCCATCTTCTAGGTAAATCTTATGAGTGTAATAGGCGGGGCTAATTCCTCTTAAGTCTGAAATGGTCTATCCAATGGTGGCCTGATGTTCCGAAAGGGTCGTGGTCAACCTAAGTTCCTGATCCTTGGTTAGATGAGAGTTAATAATCACAGGGAAGGTCTGGTCAGGTCCCAGGAAGACATATTTGAGATTCTCAGGTAGTGGCTTTAGTTCAAGTGCTGATGGAACATCAGTCGAAGGGAAAGGGAAAGGCAGGAGTTGATCAACATTAATCTCCTCAAATGGTGTTGTTTGATGGTAATCAGCCCTATAGAGGTCCATGGGCAGCGATGGTTACGGGTCAGAACAGTCGTTACAGGATTGGTGGTCTAAGACAGAACTAAGGGTGAGGAATTCCTCGACCAAAGGTTCCACGGGATCATGTTCCTCAACACAATCGCAATCAAAAAACTTGGTCGCCGGGAAGTTATCCAACTGCATTTTCTTGTCTCCGAAGGCGATCTCCATACATTCCGTGTCACAATTGATGTTTGCCTTAGCCATAGCTAAGAAAGGTCTGCCTAAAATTATGGGTTCGTTTTGTAGTTTTTCAGGGACTTCCATGTCGAGAACCAAGAAGTTGACCGAAAAATAGAAGTCCTTGACCCGTACAATCACGTCCTCGACAACCCCCTTTGAGGTCTTCACAGATCTATCCGCCAACTAGATGGTGACAAGTGTGGGTGTTAACTCTCCGAAACCAAATTGGTGGTACAGGGTTGTTGGAATCAGATTGATGGAAGCACCTAAGTCCTGGAGCTCTCTATCAAATGTCATGTCCCCGATATTGCAGGATATCAGGGGTGCTTTTGGGTCAGTTCGCTTGAGTGGAAGGTTGCTTGATATTACGGAACTCGCTTGCTTGGAGAGCACAACCTTCCTAGGTGCTTGAGGTCTTGGCTTACGTTTGGGTGTACAAGCATCCTTTAAAAACTTGGCATAAGCCAGGATATGCTTGACGGCTTTGAGGAGCGGAATATTATTCTGAACCTACTTAAAGATCTCCAAAAGCTCCTCAGCTTCCACAACACCTTTCTTCTTCATGATTGTCTCCAAGGCCTCAGGGTAGGGTGTCTAAACATGGATAGGATCTATTTCTGGGTCCTTGGGTTTTTCCAGTACCTCTTCTGAGTCGGGTGTTTCAGCTGGTGAAGTCTCAGGAAGAGTTGGTCATTTGGGATCCTAGGTTTTGGTGCCACTTCTCAAGGTTACCACATTCGCAGAGGCATTGGGACCATGGGTTGGTCCTTGAGAAGATGAGGATGAAGAAGCACCAAACCCAGGGGGTGTTTGTGGGGTTGGCTGGACCATGTGAGCTTGCCTGGGATTGCCCTGGAACCCTTGCGAATTGGAGCCTCTGTTAATCACATTTCGTAGGTTCGGTTGTGGCTGGGAAGGTAGGGATCCTTGTTGTTTGCAGTCCAATAGTTGGCTTAACTATCCCTTAACTAAAGCTATTTCCTCCTGATGTTTCTGGTTCATTTCAACCATCATCTTTATCAGGGTGTCCATTTGGTTTTGTGGGGGAGGGGTCGCCCTATTCTGATTATATGGGGGTTTAACTGGTGGTCCTTACTAATAGGGGGCAAGTTTGGCTGCTGGTTCGGCCTGGGCTGGTTCTGGAATTGAGGTGGTTTCTAGTTTGTCCAACCAAAGTTGGGGTGATTATGCCAGCCAGTGTTGTAAGTGTTGGAGAAAGGTTAGGTTTAGCTTAACCTTGGACAGCCTGTACATCTTCAAGGATAGTAGATGTCGATGGGGAGGGAAGAGAGTAATCAAGGGTTGAGGAAGCAAAGGTCCCTTCGTGGAACGTGGTCAGGGGTTGTTCCAGGTTCAATTGGCTTAAGGGATGGACCAAGTCAACATTGTGAGCTCCCTTTGCTAGGAAGAAGGTCTGTAACGGGTTCCTAGTTTGGTTCAATAGCTCATCTATCTTTTTACCCACCAATTCTACTCGATCTAATTTCTTGTCAATGATATCCATGTCAACCATTCCAGAATTTGCTTATACCTCATAAATCCCACCACAAGGTTGACTGGATCGGTTAAACTGGATCATGGAGGCATTGTTGAGCGAATTTTCACTCATAGACTCGAAGAGCTCAAATGCACTCTCCTCATCTTTGTTCAGGAAGTTCCCCCCGCATGAGGCATTAACGAAGTTCCATAGGTTGCCGTCCAGACCGTGGTAGAAGATCTGGGCCAATTGCCACCTTGGTACTTCGTGGTGTGGGCATTTCCTCAAGAGTTCATTAAATCTTTCCCATGCCTCATGGAACTATTCCCCACCCTGGAGTGTAAAGGTAGTAATGGCTCTTCTGAGGGCATTGGTGTTTCCTATGGGGAAGAATTTCTTTAAGAATGAGTGCCTCAGTTCTTCCCAAGTGGTGATGGGTCTACCTAGGGTTCTAAGCCAGTGAGATGCCTTGTCTCTCAGTGAGAAGGGGAACATCTTAATCAAAACAATGTCAAGGCTAATGTTCCTAGGTTTCATAGTTCGGGCTATCCGGTCAAGATCCTCTAGGTGCAGGAAGGGGTCCTCATTTGAGCTTCCAAGGAAGTGGCTCTGAATTAGACTCAAGACATTTTGTTTTAGCTCAAAATCATCTCCCCCTTCGGGGATCCTAAGATGCGGCTAGACTCGAATAGCGGAAGGATTGTAGAAGTCACGGAGGGGCCTAAGTTGGTCCTGAAATGGTGGTAGATCAGGTGGCAGTTGCCCTTGTGGACCTTGGAAAGGTGGTGGTGGTTGCCCTTGTGGGTTCTGCAACTGTTGTATGGCTTGCATGATAGTGTGGATCTGTTGTTGCTGAAGCCGGTGGTTTACGTTAATCTGAGCTTGAATGATGGCCATTGTGTCTGGTGGGGGTTGGTCCTCAACCTCATCTATCCTAGGTTCAGCCATGTTTCTAGCAGAATCAAGTCGCCTGGATTCTCGTCCCAAAACAAACAACTCAGGATGCAGTGAGCCTCTCCCGTGCATACACTAGAGAAGAATAGGAGGGGATGCGGAGAGCGACAGATGAGAGAAGTGTGTGTACAACCAAGCAAACAAGCCTAGTCCTTATGATGTATTCCTTAGGGGACCTAGAAATCTCCAAAAGGGTGATCAAGTCCATAGGCACTGGACTCCCCTTCCCAAAGCTAATCTGGCCAGGTTGATTATGAGGGGATTGCAGGGAAGGTTCTTCCTTTCGCTTGCACCGCCGGTTCCATAGACCCCACAACCGCGATCGTTTGACGCTTCCCCGCATTCTAGTCACCAAATTCTACATGGGAATGAAAGCCAAGTGCCCAGCGAACAAAACCTCACCTCTCGAGACTTAACCCAGTCCTTCCTAGGGCACGTCTACTCTGTTTTAAAAGGCTAGGATAGTGCTTGTGCTAGGGTTATGTGATGAGGCATTGATTGGGGTAGTGCCTCTTAGTTTTCCACTTTCAGTGTGTGTGCTCCTATCAAAACATGGTTTTCAAGCAAGGATTTTTTTAAGATGTGGTGTCTTTTAATGTTTCATCCTTACTTTTGTGTTTTTTTAGGATTGACGTGTCTTAATGTTTTCAGACAAGTTTCAGTGGGCACGTCAAGTTTTGCACACAATTCTGTGAAAGTATGTTTCCTTTTGTTGTGTAGAGGCTCTAAAACCCTAATGTACTCATCCTAGTGATCATGAAGCTTCTATTAGATGAGTCAATTTTAGGGTTGAGTGGTGCGGCCTAAGTCAATTCAAGGTGGCTTCGCAAACACCACTCAAAAAGAAAAAAGAACACTCCAAGAATCTTAGATTATACAGAATGTTAGAGTGTATTTTTTTTTTGTTGGGTGATGTGTTAAGGATGTGGGTCAGGCAATCATGCACCACGCCAATTTTTTTCATTTTTACAATTTTTTTAGATTTTTAAGCAGGCAAACAACCATGTGTGAAGAAATAGTCACGACCGGTCCTTGTTACGCTTACTCCTCGTTACCGTCACGAGTTGCACTGCTTCACCATCCAAGCATCGAATTCCTGCAACCATTAAGTAGGAGACCAGGCCTTAGACGATGTAAGCATGGATGTAAAATGGAAGTGACAAAATAAATCCATTGCCTCCCCGGCAACGGCACCAAAAACTAACGTGTGCGTGACGCATGTGTGTTTAGAAGAGCCATTATAGCTTGCGCTCACAACATCGATTTTAAAATGAAGAAATGGACGTGAGTCCAAGTGTTGATCTCAGGGAGGCGTGAAAATCAGATTTTTCCTGTCACTTAATGTCACGGAAATAATGGGTTTTTGCTTGCGAAAAGTCGTGGGTGAAAAGCAAGTGAGAGAGAGAGAGAGTAAGGTTAGAATTTCTTCATTCACACATGCAACTTTAACATAAAAGAGGGTAAGTAACTAGATAGAAAACAACTTCATTTAACATGCAACTTTAGTTCATAATTACAACACTAGATGAATGCTTGAACATAAGTAAAGTAAAGCTTTAGATAAAGAAGGAAAGAGAGAGAGAGAAGATGGCGAGGCAGCCACGGCGGTGGGGGGGGGGCTCCGTCGGTGACTCGTCATCTCTGGCGACTACAAAAAGGGCTAATGGTGGCTAGGAGTGGGGTAGAGCACTTGCAAGTGGAGTGAATGCCTTGAATGGGTGGTTGGATGGAGTTTATATAGGCAAAATGGTTTTCTAATTCAAGTATGGGCTTTGGCGACATCCAGGACATCGCTAAACCCATACTAAATCTGTCGGTGTAGCCCCCTGCCCACCGGTCACCAGCGTGCACATGTGCTTCTTCGGAGGCGATCCTCGTGCGCGCGTTGTAAGCTGACCAATCGAAGATCAGACGGTTGAGATCTTGCAAAGAGCGCGCTCGCGGATCACTGCTGAGGCACGCGCGTCTGCTGCATTATCGTGCACGCATCTGCCGCGTTATCATGTGCATGGGCATCCGCGTGCATCCATTGCACCGCACAGCTCCATCTAGGCCATTCGTTGCTGATCGCGCAGTTGAATTTGCATGGTGCGCGCCTTCGCCTTCGCATTTCAGTGTAGTGCGATTAGAACCCATCCCGACTGCTTAGGCGTAAGGCGTTCGACCGCTGCGCTGCGCCTGCTACTTTGTCGCAGCGAGGGCAGGTGCGCGGGCGGCTCTCAGCCGTTAGGTCAAAGATCGACAGCTGAGATTCATCCTCCTGGTGAAGGTGGAAGCAAGCGGCGGTCTGGATGTAGCGAGCAGGTGCCACGTGGCACACCGTGGGCCATTGATCATCAGATCAATGGTCAGAACTTCTTAGGCCCACTATAGGAGCTCCAGATGTTGGACTTGGCCAATTTTAAGTCTGTTGGACTCCGTTCGTCGCTTTAAATCCATCTATGTGGTTTGATTGCTCATCTGAGGCTTGTTTTAACAAGTACTTTTACAAATGGCCATTAATACTATTCTATAAGCAATCTTGATGTGTGATGTATGCAATACTCCCATTCCTATTTATGATGTGTTATCTGTGCATTTTGTTCTTAAGATAAACCCCAATTGACAGATTATCACCCCAAGATGCAGTGTTATCAACAACCTCAGCATTTATGATCCATTCTTTGATTTTGATGCTGAGGCCAATGATCTGGACCTCAAAGAAGCCACACCCTCAGATACATATACAGAACCTTCTAAATCTGATCCCAACCCCGACCAGCCACCGGATCAACTTCTACTCGGATTCACCTCTCTCTGATCTAGTTGCATATGATTCGCCTCCATCTTTTGATCGGGTATCAGACATTGATTAGACTGTTAATCACTTCTTATCCTTCTCTAATCTTACCTGTAGGGTCCCTACATCCTTTTCAGATCCATTTTCTTTTAAGGACCCCTACTCTAATCAGGCTGAGCTGATTCAGCCAAACCCTGGGTTTTCATTTCTATATCTCTTTGAGCCTCAAAGTATTTGGTGGGCTCCACATCTACTGATTCATTTCCATCAACCCTCCAGACTAATTGGGTTTGGTTTGCATCATCAGCCTATTGATCTGAACAAGTACCTGGTTGGACCAACTAGGCTACTTATCAAGGTGCTTATTCTACAAAACTCCTTTGATTTGACCACCCCTTCTCCTTGACCACTTTCTGCTCAGCTGAAGGAATTGAATTTAATGCTTAAGAGGAGGCAACCCATCATTCCAAAAACTTGAGACCCTTTTGATCATCTTTTTGAGCTACACTCCTACTGCACTTTTGAGTTCACTTTAGAATAGTTGACTCCACCTTTGGTACTTGTATCAAAGCTTGAAATCGTCCACAACAGTCATCTTGTCCCGTTCACCCACCCTTTGATCCTATTCTAAACTTTGAACCAAACTGAATTTGTACCCTCCTAGTTTACAATGAGGATATTGCAAAACTTAGGCATGGGGGGGTGTTAAAGTGCAAACAAATGAAAAAAAGAAAAAATTGGAGGAAGGGGAGAAAATTTTGAGAACTGATTAAAAATCTTTCTTGAGGAGGAAAAGAGGAGAAAAATTCAAATGTCGAAAAGGAGCAAAATCAAGAAGAAAATGATAGTCATCAGCAATTGATTATGGAATTTACTTAAGCTCTAGACATAATCAAACGAAAAAAAATTAAGTCCTAAAATGAAAGAGACAAGGAGATTAGTATAAGTGCTGATCTTAGGCCTCTTGGGCTTATTTTAGTGCTTAAAGATTCACGTATTCGTTAAGATCTGGATTAGTCTTCAAGAGGTTGAGGAAAATGTGAGGTTGATGTAGTAGGTCTAAGGCTTAGGGATTATTCGACCCTGTTGCCTGCCCTTTGGTTTGCTGGACTTAGTAACCTAACCACCCAAAAATCACATACTAAGTTTGGTTCAGTGCGCTTAATAAAGAAAAATCATGCCAAAAGTGTTCTATTCTGAGAAGCCATCTTGAAGATCTAGCTTAGGAGCGACTCAACACAAGTTGTTTGGACGAGTTCCCAACATAGAGAGGTGGGAAATTCCCCTCAAAGATGCGTAATAACATATCGCCTCCTTGGTGCTTGTCTCCTAGGATATCTAAATATCCTATTGGGGGCATGTAAGCACCTTGTGCTGGTTCAAGTGCCATGGGTGGGATTATCTCGAAATGTCGATTGCCAAGGCCTGAATTTAGCTACAGAATGCCATGGGTAGCACAATCTCGAAGTGTCGAAAGCCAGGGTTCTGAAGGTTTCCATGGGTGGTGCTATCCTAAAGCATCGAGAGCCAAGGACCCTTCGAGGATTGATGGTGGGGACAAGGAATCCGATACAGACTGTGTTTAAAGCCAATTCGAGGCTGGATCTAGGGAAAGATAAGAAAGAAAAGAAAGAAAACTCTCTAAATGAAAAACTCTTCTATCTCTCTCTTATAAAAATGCACTGGCAAACTGAACCTTGATATGTTACGTCTATCTACGGGCACTTTAACCGCTGAGTTCAACGAACCTCTGGGTAGTTTTTGCAGGCCTTAGAAAACTTCACGGTAAACTCAAGCTGAAGCTAGTCAGGTTTGGATCTTGATTAATACTTGAGTACCTCTATGCCTATTGTTCGCATTCTAACATAATTTCTAGAGAGTAAAACAAATCAGGCATCTGAACTTCAATGCATGGTCTAGAGATCTAGTTCTTTCCATAAGATTTTTTTTGCTAAGGGACTAGCAAAAGTTAGGCATGGGGGTATAATGATAACATCATCATGAGCCATAACTAGCCTTAATTGGTTAGGATTAATAGACAAATGCTCCTACATAGTCGCCTAAGAGCCATAATTCCTTATATATCCTTTCTGAGAGAACACCAAAACAGGGTTAATTATGTAGTTTCAACATCACATATAAAAGCAGAGTAACCACGGGGTTTGACAGGAGTTAATCTAAGGTCTAATGAGCATTAAAGTCTAATAAGATGGTCCACACAGACAGAAAAGGGCTTCACACATTTCGAGAACCAATACAACACCCAAAATCCTAATTTCAGACTTGCTTAAATTACAGAGGTTTTAGTTATGACAAAATTCATATAAAAATATTCCTTGAGGCTTGGTACCCTTGATTTGACCTTTAGAACCTATTTTGACCTTAAATAGAATCACAGACACAGTTCTACCCTATTTTAGATTTTTACAAAAATTACCTAGTCAAACTTGGTCAAAACTAAAATTTGACTTCATCATCATATTTTTTGGGTCTAAATTAGGTTTGTATCAAAATTTGGGCCCAATCAGAGTCCATCTTGACCAAGTTTGCATTTTAGTCCATTCAAACTCTATTTCTCTCAGTCAAGCCCCTAGCTTTTGAATTCCTTACATTTAGCCCCCCAACCTTGTTATCTTATTTACAAGCCGGTCCCTACTGCCATTGGAGGTCAACCGACCTCCAAGGAGCCTTTGATAGCACCTAAACCTACTCAAATCATCATCAAATCTCACCAAATTTAGTGGGATTGATGTTCACACTATAAGGAATCCATTGACATAGATTTTGGGCTCTGATTTTACCCAGGAAGGTCATGTGAATGCACGAGATTCTTGGGTTATTCTTGACTCCTAATGAAGCTCAATCAAGCTTCTTTCCTATTTAGAGCTTGCCCCAAGCTCTATAAAAACTTCCCCTTTGCAAATCTATGCTCTGTATCTCAGTTTTGGCCACAATTCTTCATCAATTCTCCCTCTCCATCCACCTCCACCACAGCTCCAATGACTTCTCTCTCTCCGACCTCTTCAATTGCTACCACATACCATAGGCAGTAGGTTCTACTTCCTCACCTTCCTCCAGTCCTCACCAGCCATTGCAATAGTGTGTAGACCCCTTCGCTGTTGCCGCTCCTTCCACTGGAGGACTTCTCTTCTCTGGCACCAGCCAATCATAGCCAGCACCCTCCTAGCTCTTTTGTCCCTTAGTTTAGGTCACAACCTATTCCTCTCCCTCTCTTAAATCTTCCCATCCCATTCCCTTTCTGTTTCGACCATCAACACAACCTCATGCCCACCATCTTCCTCCTCTTTAGCAGAGCTCTGACAAGGTTGCCTGCATGCCACACTGCACCAAACATCCTCTCAACGCTCCCAAAAGCTCCGCTATCCCACACAGATCAAAACCCCTCAAGAAATTGAGGGGATTGACCATCCAAACGTTCCACCGAGCATGCCCTCCACCGCACAGCTTCCTCGAGGTTGCCAAGCCTCCACACACACTTCCACACAACAAGGACTCTGGCATCGCCTTCACCGTCCTCAGGCTAACCTCCTGAACTATTTTGACGCAGTCGTAAGGCCTTATTCTTTGTTTTAGGTGCTTGCCATCGCTCCGTCGTCGTCCTCGCCTTCGCCGACTTGGCACACAGTACTCCAACCACCATTCCGCTTCAGAACACCTACATTCAACATAGAACCATCTGTAGTGCTCCCTCATAGTAGCAATTGAGACTTGAAGACCACTGGCAGATGCAATCGAGCGATGCTCCCTCAGCTGATGCACATTAAGAAAGAGGCAAGGACATAGTCCCACCTAGTTAGTTGAAAGACCCCCGCAGACATATAAGTGGATTTTATGAATCCACCCAATTGCCAAAGAACACCGAGGGTCGAGTCCCTACCCACCCGCTCACTCACACCTCGCTCACCCTTACACCCGGTGAGCCTGCTCCCCTGTCTGGATCCATTAACCTGCATACATGCCTGATTAACCCAAGTTTGAGAGAGAAGAAAGAGGAGAGAGGATCTGAGAGAGAGGGGGTGGGATTTGCTCTTAGGTTCCTTGCCCTTGTGCTGAAGAAAGAGAGGCTCTATATCATAGCCTCTGTGAGAAGAAAAGCCTGAAGGCTTGAAGAGGCCTTGTAAGTACAAAGACATGAAGAAGAGAAGGCCTTGAAGTTTATTTAAAAGCTTCGACGCCTATGTGTGCCTTTTGTGAGGCTCTGCTATGTTGTAAAGGTTAAGTCACCTGATACATATAGGCGACGTCTAACCTTTGATTCTAGGTACTGTTGAATTATTTAAGTATATAACTTAACATTGATTAATTGATTGAAGGTACTATTTGGTTATTTGAATAATTTGAGTATGAGATATATGCTTAACTAAGATGAATAATTGGTGATTCAAATCACCAATATTTTGTCTTTCTCTATTTTTTTGTCTTGTGATCATTGGATTACATTGAATATTAATCTAACAAATTGTATTCATTGCATATCTGTTATTATGCTCAATTTATTACACTTATTGATTTTGAATGAAGATTAATGTATGAGTTCCACATTTTCTCCCTACGAACGACCTTAGACTCCCTTTAAATCCTGAGTTTATAAATTTAAATAATTTGTTATGCGATTTAGGAGTGTACTACAACGAATGCATATTTTAAACCTCCTCTTTTGCCCCACAACAAGCAACTAGCTTGACTCCAAAATAATCAGTAACAATTGGCTGGGACTGTCACAAACCTAGCTAATCAAAGAGGGAATTTACCAACCATGAAGCCTATCATTCCTCTCAAGGACTTTATGATCTTCCAACTATGAAGAGAGACCTGGAGCGGTAATTCCAAAAGGGGATTTCGAGATCAAGCCAGCTATTCTGAACCTGATTAAGCATTTCCATGGCCTTCCAAGAGAGGATCCTTTTAGCCATTTTAAGGAACTAATCGTCCTCACTCAAACCACTTGTTTCTGCAATGTGTTGGAAGTCATATGGCTTATGAGACTTTTTCCTCCCAGCCTCAAGGACAAGGCTACCTATTGGTTCAGAACAATTGGCCAACCTATTACAACTTGGCAGCAACTAAAGAGTGCCTTTCTAAAAAGATCCTTCCATATCGATCGTACTAATACATTGAGAAGATCCATTACGACCTTTCAACAATAACATGGTGAATCTCTCCACAAGTCTTGGGAGAGGTTTCAAGAATTATTAAGGAGTTGTCCACATCATGAGATTCCACTTTGGCAGCTGATGAGACACTCATCATGATCTCTAATTAGCCCTAATTAACTAGTCTTCCTAGTTAATTAGCTAAGGTTATGAACATATAAGAGTTAATTATAGAATAAGGGATATTTAGTAAAGGACCTTAAAATAAGTTTAAAATGGCATTTTATCATTCAATTAACATTATTAATAATCTAGTTAATAATTGGACTCGAAATTCTATTAATCATTTCCTTAATTAATAAGTTAAGTGACTTAAATATAATGTATACCTAAGTATATAATAACTTAAGTAATTTTACTTAATCTAATAAATTAATATAAAAAGGTCAAAAATGTAAATTCAAGGTGTAAACATAATATTTACCTTATTTACTAACATATATAAAAAGTTGAAAAAGATCTAAGTTAAAATAAATCATCAAAACCTGAGTTTACATTTTGGTCCTTAAAATTCATTACAATCGGGTCCTTATTTCTCACACAGGTCCTTAAGATTCAATACATTTAAGTCCCTTTTCCATCTTCTTCTTCAGCTGAATGAATGGCTGGCGACGGAGAGTCACGCCACCGCATGATCACCGCCCTGCCGACATCACTTTTCTTTGTCCAAGCTCTTGCAGCTTGCGCTCACCACCTCCTCTTCATCCACCGGTCTGGATTAACTGGAAATCCTAATTTCTTGTGGGAGATAACCTCACCGTCGTCAGAGACGACGCCGGAGGTTAAGCTCCTCAAGCTCCTTCGGCCAGACCCTGCCAATCTCTTCGCCGCTAACTACTATAAATACCCCCTTACCCCTCTAATTTCACTCAAGTTGGCTCCCTTCCCTCTTCTAACACTGAGCCAACCCAATAGGCTATTTGTCTGCAACTCTGGTGACTTTCCATCTCACTTCCGACTTCCTCCATCCATTCTGATCAGTCGAGGAGATCCACTGTAGTCTGCCGCGTCTCTGACACAGGCACCGACCAAAGGAATCCTCTACTTCACCTTAAATCTGCCCACCGGAGATTCTTCTTTTCACCCTCTGATTTCGTCATCCGCTATGAACCTTCGGCGAAACCCTATTGACCCTTTCGTCTAGGTAATAGTAGATTAGGAGTAGGAGTAGGAGTAGGTTAGCTTAGTTAGTTAGATAGTTAGTTAGATTAGATGTAATTTTAGAATTTCAGTATCATCTTCTCTAACTCTGGCGAACTCCTTGAGCTTGCCAGAGCCTTAATTTCATCTTTTGAAATCACTGTCCACCTTTCTTTACCTCCTTCGATCATTTATAATCCACTTAATTGCTTAATTAATCACCTAATCGCCTAAATCAACTTCACCTCCACCGACTGTTGTCACTATCCATGGCGACAGTAGTTAAGCTAATTCCACCTCCACTGGGTTCTCCATCATCTGTCCATCACTTAGGGACCCTAATTGACACTATAATGCATATAGATATCACATATAACCTAAACACCCAAATCTAACTAAGCTCCTAAGCTTGCTGTCAATGGTGGCTCAGGAGTTCAAATCCTAAATTAAATATATATTTATGAATATAAACACTTGTTGACTTGTTTTAACCATTCAATTGAGTAGTAAAACAGGTCCTGAGCTTTAACCACTCAGATCCTTTAAGAAATGAATTTTACTGTCAAATCATAACTCTAATGAAATAATGAAGAATTAAATGTGATTATGAGGTTCCTTGTAACCTCAGGAACCTTTTTAGATTAAATATGGCAAGTTTAAACAATCTGTACACAATTTTTCCTTTTTCTAGACTCACCGGAGCGCCAGCAAGCTCCGGTGAGTCAAATCTGTGCTTCAGCCTATAGGATTTAGTGAAAAGCTCCAGATCAATTATTTAACTATCACTGATTAATTTGCAGATGTTTAATTGAGGATTTAGCCACTGGAGCTATAGATAGGTCTTCATCTTCTCCAACTCTGGCAAAGTTGGAGATGAATGACAGATAGGTTCTAGTCCTGTTAAAGAAGTATGGAAGTAGCATTGTTGATCCCTGGGTTCATTTCTGTGATTCAATCACTGTCACAACTCTTAGATTGCTCTGACGAACACACACCTTTTCAAGCTTAGGCGGCAAGCTTCAAACCCTAGGAAAATTAGTTAGAACACCTATCTGAGAGGCTGAGCAAATTTCTGATGTTGAAAGAACTTGATTTGAGGCTTTAATTGCTTGCGGAGAGGCTTTGAATAGAAAGTCAAATTTTTTTGCCTTCACAGTCAAACTGAGTTTGATTATGGAGTTCTGAGCTCAATCTGAGGAATTGATGTGATTAAAATGTTTCTGGGATCTTGATGAATGATATTAGAATGAATTAAGTGAGCTCAGACTTGATATTTAGTAAAAATTTGAATTATGTCAGTTTGGGTTGTTTTCGAACCCAAACTGATGGCAATGTCATTTGGATGAGATTTGAACTTGAATCATTCCCAGATCAGTTAGATTTAACCCTTAGAACTTGTTTAAATTAATCAGTAGTGTTCGTCTATGTTTGTCTATCTATTTTAAGTCTGAAAATTTTGAACTCTAAAGCTTTCAGAGAAGCTTTGAGCTTCTCTGTTGTTCATGAAGGTCTTGAGAGCTTAAGACTCACTCTAGCAGATGCGGAATAACCTGTAGACACTATCAGACCTTTAAATGAGAGAGAAAAGTCCATCTGAGGACTCTGTAGACATAAAAAACCATTTCCAGGCAATAAATAACCCGTAGGAACCCCTTGATTTCACTCTTCAAATTGAAGAGGAGAACATCCTCTAAACTTTAAATTGACCCTGCAATCCTATAGAGTAACCTTAGAGCTTTTTAGCAAGCCTTGAATCACTTGATTTGGAGCTCTGAGTAGGAAGTTCTGATTGGTTGAAGTTGGGTCTGGAAGGGGTTAAGATAGTCCCACATCGTTAATTCACGAGCGCACGCATGGGAACAAAAGTGATTTGTTGCATAGGCCATTCAGTCATCAGCGCTCGATGCACCGGTTACCGATCTGAGCATTGTGAACGTATCTGAGCATGTGTATGTGTGTGTGCGGGCATGTGCGCCTGCGGGTGTGTGCCCAAGTGGGCATGAGTGAGTGTGGCCCTGGGAGGGCGAGGCCTAGGAGGCCGGCTGAGTCGGATTGGCTCGAAACTATGGATCGAAAAATAAATCAAAATCGAACCTAACTGAAATCAAATGAGGACCGAGTAGGGTCCGGTCCCACCCTGGTCTCAGGGTACTGCGTATCCTCAAAAGGACCTCGCCGCAAATAAAATAATTTTTGGTTAAAAAGTAAAATAAACCTAGTTCAGTCGGCTTAAAGATGAGCTGAAGGCTAAGTCTAAGGGAATTGAAAGAGAAGTCGATGGCTAAGTGCTGAAGGTTAAGGCTAAGTCTGATGGCTAAGGAAAGAAAGAGGAGAACAGGTGCTAAGGAGTGTTAAAGAAGAACAGGCAAAAGAAGAAAACTAACGGAAGAGAAGGAGAAGGCAGGAACAGAACAGAAGAAGAGAGGTAAGAAAAGAGCTCAAGAGAGAATAAAAATAAAGGAAAAGAAGAGAAAGAAAGGAGAAGAAGAAAAGAAGAAATAAATGAAGATTTATTTTTCTTACATCATTTTCATTTCTTTTTGTTCTTAAATGTTGTAATAAGGCATGTTTTAATAGAACCACTCATATTTGCTTTAATTTTTTTGAAATAAAATTGGAAAACTAACATGTTTACTTGTTAATAAAGTAGATCATTTTGAGTAAATATGTTCTCTTATGGGATTTTGCATATTACTTCATTTTAGTTAATATTTTAGCAAAATTCATGTTCTTAAAATCAACTTAATTATACCTCCTAAACTTATAAAGAAAATAAAAGATAATTGGTGAATTTAGAAAAAATTATACCTCTGAGTGAACGACCTGGACTCAACCAGTAAAAATTTCTAAAATGTTAGGTTAATTCGACCCTATACCACACAACCGATACAGTTTTGATTAACCTAAGTGACTTTTTCTACTCTTAATTAAGTAAAATTAACTTAATTACTAAGTTGAGTGAAAGCCACGTGATCATAGTGTAGATTTTCTATCATGGATTAGAAGATCAATTGAGACGGTCTGGAAGCCTGATGGTAACACCATCATGGGTCCAAACTAGCCACAATTAGTCAAGTTTAAATGGTAATGCTCCTACCTAATCATCTGAGGGTCACAACTTCGTAATATTCTAATTTGAAAAGAAAATAAGGAAACAAGGTTAATTCTACAATTTTAATAGCACATCACAAAAGCAAATTAACTATGGATCCCTCAAGGGTCAATTAAAATTGAATTGAGCTTAAAAGTCTAAAAAGTGGGTTTACATCGATTGAATCAGGGTTCACACATTTTGAGGGCAAAAATAGTATCGAAAATCCTAATTATTAACCCCACTTAAATTGAAGAGGTTCTAGCCAGGATAAAGTTAATCTAAACCTTCTAAAATTCATATAATAATATTCTAAGAGGTTTGGTACCTTTTGTTTGACCATCTGAACCCATGTTGATCTAAAACAGAGTTTCAGATTAGAATTTGCCTTAATTTAGGCTTTTGTGCAATTTACCCATTCAAACATGGTTAAAACTCAAATCCAAGTTTACCATCAGATATCTTTGGTACACCAGAATTTGAGCCTAATTAGAGTCCATCTTGACCTAGTTTGTAATTTAGTTCCTAAAATCTTTATTTCTTACACTCAAGCCCTTAGGTTTCAAGTTTCTTGCATTTAAGTCCTTATCCTTGTCGTCGTTACTGCAAAGAGGTCCCTTCTTTCATGGGTGTGTGAACACACCTGCAACTGAGATTCGAGAGAGAAGATCTCTCTCCAATCAGATTCAAATCCCTTCAAAATTGGAGGGATTGATCTTGAGAAGATACTTGATCATTTAAACCTCCTCAGGAACCCTAAATCAATTCCTAGAGCTCAGGAGAGCTCGAGGAATTTGCGAAACTTTTTCCCCTGAAATCGCAGCTCGATCAGGCTTAGTCCTTGATTTAGAGCTCGAATTTGAGCTCTATAAATAGGACCCAAGATCCCAACGTCTTCCGGAGCCAAGAAACGATCAAATTTCTTCTCTCTGCCTTCTGGCTTTGACAAGACCTCTCTAACATCGTCCTCCACCCGGCCAACAGTTAAATTGACCAGTCCATCCTCTTCATCTCTTCTTCGCAACCAAGACGAACCAAACTCTGGCCGCTCTGAGCCTCTCCTTCCTCGTCGTCGTCTCATCGTTCCTTTCATCTTCTTCACATCCGGCCGGCCAACACTAGATGCCTCCGCGCTCCTCTCACTGCCTAAGTCCCCTCACTTTCTTCCTTTCCTCCTTTAAGTCACTTTTATCTCCTTAGAACCTAGGATCATCCGCTGACCACCACACTCCCCCACCATCTTCCCCATCAACAGCACGAGCTTCAGTGAGCTCACGTCAGCACCACACTCCACCAAACGCCTCACCAACACTCCCACAAGCTCCCACCCACCTCTACCTTCAAAAACCCTCAACTAATTTTGCCTCATCACCACCCAATCTTTCAACCAAACACTACACCCTTCGCACACCCTCTACGACTTCGATAGACCACTACATCACACCAAACATCATGAAACCACCTCCACAAGACTCGCCATCCTCTGACAACCCTACTGAGCCTTCTAATTAAGGCGATAAGCCCGTATTCTTGCATTTCAGGTTCGATTGGAGCTCCATTGCTGCCGTCATCTTCCTCGAAGCTGTTCACCCTTCTCAGGCTACCAACAACGCTGCTGCCACCCTCATTTGACATGGCCTCGCATCAGGAAGCCAGCAAAGCCCTCAATTGAATGAGAATGAGGTAGCTGAAGACATAATCAACGAAGACACCTACTGCAGCTTCATGCAAAGAAAGGGGCGTCATTTAGTCCCACATTGTGGGCACTTAAAATGAAAATTGATTCATAAGGTTTTTCCTTCGTAGGCTTACCGCCTCGAACACACGGGGGTGAGGTCCCCTCACGCACATGCCTACGCACCCTTGCCCGTGGTTCATGCACGTGACCCTAGATCCTCTGATTGTTTACCCAGTTACTGTTCACCCGAGGTCGAAATTGAGAGAGAGAGACCTGAGGAGGGAGGGGGGGTTTTGCTCCTCAAGATTCGTGCCCCCTCACTCAACACTTAACTGCTACTGAGGCTTTATGCTTGACATCTAGCCCATGTGCTTGACTTTGGTCCTAATCACTGTGGATTTATTAGCTAACGTGGATATTTCTAATTAGTGATTGAGGAGTACTATTCAAAAATTTGATTAGCATTTGTGCCTAAATTCTAGGATTAAATTGGTGGTTTCAACCACCATTTTTAGTTCTTTCTTTTACATTTTTATTCCTAACATTTGAGATACATCATTGCTTCATTATTGAATATCATTTTGCTTGTTTGATTCACTTGCATTGCATTTTACTGAATATTATGATTAATGAACTAATTTGTTACTTTCTCCCTGATGATAGCATCATCATGAGCCATAACTAGCTTTAATTAGTTATAATCAATAGATAAATGCTCCTACATAGTCGTTGGAGAGCCATAATTCACTACATATCCATTCTGAGAGACATACATTAATTAGGGGTAAATCTACAGTTTTAACAGCATATCATAAATGTAGAGTAACCATGGATTTTCACAGGGGTTAATGGAAGGTCATATGAGCATTAATGATTAATAAGAGGGTCTGTGTGGACAGAAACAGGTTTTCGTGCACTTCGAGAGTCAAAACAACACCTAAAACTCTAATTTCAGACTCGCTTAAATTAAAGAGGTTCTGGTCAAGATAAATTCCATATAAATCTTCTAAAAATCATAGAAAAATATTCCATAAGGTTTGGTATCCTTGGTTTGATCATTTGAACCTATTTTGACCTAAAATAGAGTCTCAGACAGGAAGTTACCCTAATTTAGGTTTCTACATAAATTACCCAGTCAAACTTGCCAAAAACCAAAATTCGACTCCACAATTAGATTCCTTGGGTCCAAATTAGCTTTGTACCAAAATTTGGGCCCAATCAAATATCATCTTGACCTAGTTTGTATTTTAATCAAGTCTGACTCTCTTTCTGTTTCAATCAGCCCTCCAACTTTCGAATTAATTACAAGGACCCCCTAACTTCGTCATCACCTTCACCAAGAGGCCCATGCCATCATTTCCATGTGAATACACCTACAGCCAACCTTCCACCTGGGATTTCTCCCTGATTTTACGCTCAAACTCCTGAAGAGATTCCCCTCAATCTGAACCCAACCTTGAGGTCTGGATCATGCTTTAGAGTTCATGCGAACGCTTAGAAATCGGCAAGTCCTCCTCCCCTAATTTTTGAGCTTTCAAGCTTGTTGCAAGCTTGGAAGCTCATCTAATGCCCTATAAAATGACCCTTATTGCAAACCTCACCTTCTTAGCTTGGTTTTGGCAGCATTTCTTCATCAAACACCCTTTCCCTCCGACCTCCTCCACCAGCTCCAGTGAGCCCTCTGATCTGCCATCTTTGCTGGCCGCCACAAACCATAGTCGGCCAATTCTTCTTCCTCAACTTCTTCTGTGCCTTGCAATATCAGTAGGCACCTTATTCCTCCATTTTCCTTGCCGTTCTCTCCCACCGGAGGTATTCCCTTCTCCTATGCCGGCCATACCATAACCAGCACCATCCAACCCCTTTCGACCATTAGTTTAGGTTAGTTAGGTTCCTTCGTCCGTCTACTTCCTTTTCCTCCCTTTAATCTCTCAATTCAACCAACAAATCACCCTCGACCACACCTTCGCCTTCCGCTCCGGCTAAGCTCCGACAAGGCTTCCCCGACGCCACAAGCCACCAAATGACTTGTGACCACCTTCACAAGCTCCGCCTCACCCTCGAAAAATTGTGGGAATTATCCATCCACACGACCCACCGAACACCACCACTGCCACGCTTTATTTCTTTCGCCCGACCTCATCACGCACGAAACACCCCACAGACGTTGCCATCACCTTCCATGCCCTACGGCGATCCTCCTAAGCATTTTAATGAGGGCATATAGCCCATATTTCATGTTTTAGGTCCCCTACCGGAGCCCTACCACTTCCGCCATCATCTCCAACAACGCCCACAGTCCTCTGGCCACAATAGCGCTCGATTTCATCTCCAGGTCATGCACAACTCCTCCAAGCGCCACTCCCGACCCTCAATTGAAGACCACATCTACAGCAACACCCCAATTCAATGAAGTCTCCTCTACTGCTACTGTGTGAAGGAGGGGGACTAAGATAGTCCCACCTCATGGATTGAAGAACACCCACACACACATATATTATTTTTGTGATTAGGCCTATTCACCCAAGCACAGGTGGTCGGCTCCCCATACACCCATTCACTGGCTAACCCGCCTATAGCACACCTCGGTCATCACCCACGCCGGTGACCTTGGTCCATGATCTCCACCCAAATACCCAGATTCTAATATGCACTAGTTTCTAAGAAGAGAAGAAAGAGGAGTGAATTTGTGAGGGAGCGGGGGAGGGTTTTGCTCTCTTATGCTCTGTGTAACACTTAGTTGCTGAAAACCTTGGCTCTCTTGTGCTTGTGAGGGTGAAGGTCTGAAGAAGGAAAAGGAGAAGGCTCAAGAAGACAGAAGAAAACAAGGAAAGTTGAAGAGAAGAAGAAGAGAGAAAGGCTTTGAAGGACCCTGTGCCTGATGAACACTTAAGTCGTCTGATTGATAGAGTTGTCGTCTGAGGCACTATAGCATTTAAGCTGCTATTCATTTATTTGATATAATTGAGATATGATATGCATCAAATACCCTCTCCCTTCGCATTTGTCATCTTCGCTTGCCACCACAGACCATAGTTGGCTGGTACTTCTTCCTCACCTTCTTTCGTGCCTTGCGATACTAGCAGGAGCTCTATTCCTCCATCTTCCTTGTCATTCTCTCCCACCGGAGGTATTTCCTTCTCCGGTGCTAGCCATACCATAACCAGCACCATCATGC
Source organism: Thalassia testudinum (assembly GCA_037157565.1). Lineage (NCBI taxonomy): Eukaryota > Viridiplantae > Streptophyta > Magnoliopsida > Alismatales > Hydrocharitaceae > Thalassia > Thalassia testudinum. Next base: position 29,940,219 of record JAZHRO010000073.1, read on the forward strand.
CCCTTTCGATCATTAGTTTAAGTTAGTTAGGTTCCTTCCTCCCTGAATGCATAGCAATCATGCAACCTAAATCACCTGAATTAAGTTAGAACCTGGCATAACTTAGGATTAATGCATTCATAGGCATCGTAATTTGCACAATAGCTAGTTTATTAGTCATATAGATAATATGGTCATTTTATGACCTAAAAGAGAGTTGATTTTAATCGCAGATGATTTGAAGTAGCAGATAACAGATCAAACCAGACAAATTGGATCAAAACGACGATGGGAGTCCAACACTTTTGAAATCGTCTCTATCAAACAACCAGGGCACCTTGTGCAGTCCATAAAAGAATGGAGATCATAAACCCAAAGGACAAAGATCTAAGCCTCAAATGAAGAATCTAACCGCACAGATGAATCTGAATCGACGATCGCAATCCAACGATGCAAAAATCAACTTGATTGGAGGTCTACATCACCAAATACAAGGAAAAGAAGATGGACGGCCATGATGGCGTGATGTGGTGCCATCACAGTCGCTCCCTCAACACCGCCCCATCTAGGAAAGCTGCACTGTAAGCTGTGGGCCATTGGATGAAGATCCAATGGCCATGAGCGTGCCACGTTAGCCGTCTAGCTGGATAAGTACAGCTAGAAACAAATAGGTATGTATATTAGAACGTTCATGTAGCACATTGGCTCACGTGCGCGTGTGGAAGCGCGTGATGCCTGTTCGAGTTGGGCTTTCCACGAAATTGAAGCGACGCTAGGTGCGAGTGCAGGAGTAGGAGCAATTGCGCGATCGGAGGGCGAAGGTGCGACCACGTGGCGCGATTAGAGCTCTTCACGAGAGGACACATGATCCCACGCATTTTGCGAGATCAGGAAGGTGAGGCAAGCACGCTCAAGCCGTTCGATCTCATGATCAAACAGCTAAGGATCAAGCACTGGAAAGGGCCTTGCAAGTGCATGCGTGGAGAGAGGTTGTTGCAGCAAGCACGTGAGGAGGAAGTTGGGTTGTGAGATCGCGATCAAAGGGCGCAACGGGCGCCACATGTCAACCAGGGATTAAATCTATGCGATGGAGGTGAATTTCAAGGTTTTTTGAGCTAGATCTGATGAAACATGAGTTGTTACACGAGATTAAGGGCTAAAATACCCTTTTCGCCCTCCACAAAAGCTATAAAAGAAGGCCCAGGAACCCCCAGTGGAGGCATCTCTCTCTCTTCCATCAACTCCAGATGTCTTCCACCTTCTCTGCAACTCTCCGTCCCTTTGCAACTCCGCTCCGACCTTCGTTCTGGCACTCTGGATCTGAGGTGCTGCCACATCTCATGAAAGTATCCCATAAGCGACGTCATTTCTCTGCCACTTTCTTCTCTCTCTCTCTCCATCTCTCTTTCTTTCTGTCTATCCGTTTCTATTTAGCATAGCAATTTCTACTGTGAAAAACTCTTTATTAATGCAATGAAATTTGATCTTATGAATATCTGATGTCTCTTTATACAGATATACATATATAAATACCTGTTAGAACTAGTTTTATTGAAAAGCTTCTATTAAAATCGAGATTGCCTCTCTGCAAATGACCCGATACTCACCGGAGTTTTATAAATTTATTTGTCGATGTATTTTCATGCTATACTACAACTAATTAACTTTTAAAACATGAATTACATGCTGAACAAGTTGGTGCCATTGCCGGGGAGGCAATAGATATTTTTGAAGCATTTCTTCATAGTGCTTATTTGAGATTTCTAATCTATTCTATTTGTGTGTGCAGGAAGCACAAAATCTAAGGGAAAGATGCAACAAACGGAGAAATCATAGGTTCAAATCTCAAGTAAGTACTTTTAGGTTAGACTAGTTATATTTAAAGAAAAAAATTAGGTGTTTACTTGAACCTTAGGATTAGTTAGAATTTGGTTAATTATTATATAAAAAAAATTCTCTTGATTTTCTTACTGAAATAAAGTTTTATCTTAAAATTTCAATTTCTAGAGATCCGTATGTCCAAAAATTCTTAAATTTTTACTTGACGTAGATTTCAAAGTCATAAACAACATATCCAAATTTTACACAAATTAGAGTTATAAAAAAATTTTAAAAATTCTCAAACTGATCTATTATCAATACGATTATTATTCCTGATTTTTCAGAGTTCAAAATATCATAAGAATTTTTATACAACTCCGATTGACTTGAAATTTGAGGCACTGAATTTTTGAGATAATCAAGAATTTCAAAAAATCTAAAAAAATTATTTCTTGCATGTTTGGTTACACGAATTATCCAATCACCTACTGAGGGTCAAAATAGACTACAAAACCCCCAATACACTTTAAATCAGAAAAAAAATAGAAAACGTGCAGTAAAAATTCTTGAAAAATATTTTCTGAGTGCCTAGTTAGTGGTGCAATAGGATCAATTGATTGCATTGCTTGGGTCGCACCATTCATCTGATTTTGAACTTAAAAGAAACATCTAGAATTATCTACGTTTAGGATTTCACACTAAGGATAGAGCACACTTGCATTTCCATACTTAAAGGAAATCTATCAAACAAATTGGGATTTGTAAAACTCTTGTGTGCCTCATCAAAACCTTAATTGAAAATACTAACTCAAGTGAACCTTAAAATGCATTAACACAAGCATTCGAATCTTAAAATTCACTTGATCATAAGAAATTGCCTGTGAACCCTATTTGCCTGAGCACTTCACATATTTCAAAATCAATTTTAAGGGCAGACACCCCCTTAATGTCCATCATATTCTCAAAGCACATCAAACCCACGCCTAAAACTGAGTAGACGTGCCCTAAGCAAGATTAATAGACTTTGGGAGTTGAAACTAGATTGGGCTAAGGTCAAGGCCTTGTCTACTTGGACCCACTGGTGACAAGAAAGGTTGGTGCGGTAACCACGTTAACCTTTAGTGGTGTCCCACCGTGCAGGGTGCCCTAAGGAGTCCCACCCTTTTGACCAACCAAGTAATTCAAGGGTTGATCTAACCTAGTCGTGTTTTGGGGAGCTAGGATCAGGTCTAATTAGGGTTGACACTCTAAGGACCAGTTTGATTGATTGCATTGAGTGGGTGAGGATTTCTCTCATCTGTCTTCTCTCTCATCTACAGACATTCTTCTAGTGCATGCAAGGTAGAAGATCTCAAAATCCTAATTTGCTACCACCATTAGAAAGAAATCCTAGGAGAAGACATATTTATCCAGGATCTGAATCTAAACCCTCTGCAATGGCTAGTCATCACGAGGAAGAAGAGATCGATGAATAAAATCTGGATCCTATACTCTCTCACAAAGGCAGATCACTAAGCAGGGCCAGCATCATGACCAACAGATTGAAGTCATAGTGCGGGACACCACTCGACTCCAAAATAGAAGGGCAGACCGGCCAATCCGTGAGTTTTATAATCCTCCTAATGCCCAACCTGAACCCTTTGTTAGGGTACCTTAGGATGGGGAAGATTTTGAACTAAAACCTCAAATCATTAACTTAATTCCCCACTTCCATAGCCGTGAGTCAGATGACCCCTTCCACCACCTTGAAGAGCTCCTACACATAGGAAGAACCTTTGGCCCTAGGAACATGAATGAAGGTACCCTGATGATGAAAATGTTTCCATTCTCCTTGAAAGATAGAGCTGCACATTGGTTGAGGACAATTGGTAGACCAATCCTAACTTGGGAAGACTTGAGAAAAACTAATGCCCTTAGATGTGCCATAACAACCTTTAAGCAGAACCACGAGGAACAACCACATGAGGCTTGGGAGAGGTTCAATGATTTAGCTAGGAAATGCCCTCATCATGGGATTCTGAAGTGGCACTTGGCCCATATTTTCTATTATGGGTTGAGCGATAATTTGAAGAATTTTGTTGATGCGGCATGTGGGGGCAATTTCCTAAGTCGAGATGCTGAGGGAGCCTTTCAATTGCTTGAAAATATGAGTGAAAATTCCCTTAACAATGCCTCAATGTCTGCCTTTAACAGAGACAATCAACCAAGGAGCAGAGTTTATGAAGTTAACAATAATTCAAACTTGGTTGATGTAGAGCTAATTACACAATGATTAGATAAGGTGGAACTCGTGGGAAAGAATGTGAAGAATGTGGATAAGAAACTGGATAACCTTCTAAAGGGTGGGAATTCCTTAGGTACACAGTCTAGATTAAATCCTATGCCTACCCAAGGCATGCCTATATTAAACCACAACCAATTCCCCAACCCTCTAGGTCAGGAATCAGTGCACAACATTAATGACCTAACCATGGCTCCACCTATGAGCCAACTGTACTTGGACTCATCTCTTTCTGGGTACCAAGGAGGGACCTTCATGCCCTCGAATTCTGAACTAAGCAGCCCGATGCCTACTTATCCCGAGTATGTGAATGCACTCCAGGGTTACACTAGAAATAAGCCTTATTCAAACACTTACAACCCTAGGTGGCACAACCATCCTAACTTTGCTTGGTCAAGTCAAAAACCTGCCCAGGGTCCTAACTTGATTAAACCACAAGCACTTATGGGCAACCTAGTAGGTACACACAGCCATGCACGTACCGAACACAACCTACTCAGGAAAACCAGCCCACTGATCTGAGCCTGGTCCTCAAAGAAATGAGAGAGATGAATCTAAGACATACGGAAGAAATGAATAAATTGAGGAGAGAATTGATGGGACGACTGGACCAGCTATTAGATGCTAGGCAACACGGGAAGCTGCCATCCCAACCCATCCCAAACCCAAGAAACTTCAATAGGGTTAATCAGCACAACACACAGGAGCAACAAGCACATCTAATTCAGCCTGGTCCCCAGCACCCACCAGGTTTTGTTAACCCTAACCCAACCTAGGCTCAACCCATTTTGCAAAACCCACCTTATCCTTCTAACCCTAATGCACATGCCTGTGCTGTCACTTTGAGAAGTAGGAAACAAATCCAAGATCCTTCTACATAAAAATCTTATCAAGATCTTGAGGAGACCTAATCTGACCTGGGAGACCAAGCTAATTTAGAAAACAAGACTCAGGATTGAAATACACATGATTTTTCTAAAGCACCTTTTCCTAAAGCCTTGATCAAACTCAGGGAAAAGAAAATTGATTAATCTAAGGGGTGGCTTGAGATTCTAAAGCAAGTCCAGGTGAACATACCACTCCTTGTGGCTATTGAGAACATCCCGACCTGTGTGAAATTTCTAAAGGAATTATGCACACCAAAACACCAGGCCAAATCATCAAAAAGGGTTGTGATTTCAGAACAAGCCAGTGCCATCATCCAAAATAAACTCCCTCCTAAAAAGAGAGATCCAGGGACCCCCTTAATCTCATGTGAAATAGATGGATTCATCCTGAATCGAGCGTTATTGGACCTTGGTGCCTCCATCACTTTAATCCCCATAGAATTATATGAAGAACTAGATTTAGGCCCCTTGCAACATACTAATGTGACCCTTCAGCTTGCTGATAGGTCAACCAAAATTTCGAAGGGCTTTCTGCAGAATGTGCTTATAAAAGTGAGGGATTTTGAGTACCCTGTGGACTTCCTTGTTCTAGATATGGAGGCATTAGAAAACCTGAACCATACCCCAATAATCTTAGGGAGACCTTTCTTGGCCACGGCCAGGGCTCTAATCAACTGTGGGACGGGGATTATGCATATCTCCTCTAGAAGGAAAAATTGTCAACTCAATATCTTTAAAACTTCCCAAAAGAATAAGGTGAATTGTTGTTCCATTGAAGCTGTAGGAATGATTGAACAAGTGTTGGAAATTCATACTAAAGATGATCCAAGTCCTACCAAAGCTCAAGATCAGCATGAACGGAAACAAGGGGATGTACTTGAGGATAATTCTGATCTACCATCTCCCATGGAAAACCAAATTGAACAGGACATTTGTGAGATTGAGAAACTCCTGGGATTAACTAATGATTAATTAGATGATAATATAAAGAATCCTCAATACATCCACCCTGAAATTCAAGAACTTTTGAATTCTAAGGGAGTTCAAGAAAATGAACAATCTAAGAACATGAACTAGGAAGTAACCTCAGAAGAAGAAGTTCAACACATAATGAACTGGGGAAGAACTTATAAGCCAACTAGTTCAAATGGATGGCTTGACTCAGAAGAAGTGACTTTGGATGAGGAAGAGGAAATTTCTGATGAGAATTTTGATGAATTCCACACAACTCTACCTTTTCCCTCATATGACCGAGAGCCTGGAGAACTCATGATTTTTTATATCAACTTCCGATATAAGGATACTTATGATTCTAATTTGGAACCAGATCTATATCTCAATCATGATCTCGATCTAGACCCTATACCACCTCTTCTTAATCTATGGAACTGGATTAACGAACAGGCTCTGCATCTTCAACCTCATCCACTTGACCCTATTTCATATTCCAAATCAAAAAGACTCTTTAGAATAGGTCTGCATCATCAGCTGGTCTGCATTTATGGATCACTGATTCTAGGACCAAATGATCATATCTTTCTACTAATCTTAAATTCCCCTACAACTGTTATTACTTCTTCTCATAACCCATAGTATTAAACTACATATTTTTGGGTTTAAGTCAGACAAATGATGTTAAGCTTAGCACTGGCTGGGAGGCAACCTAGTACTCTATACAGGTAACTCTGCATCCTCAACATCCATACTAACCAAGATTAACAAGCATAGTCAGGTGATATCCCCTCCTCTTGCTTATTATATTTTGATTTTCATGCTTACATTTCAATGAGGACATTGTAATGAATTGGCATGGAGGGGTGGACATTGCATGTCTAATTTTTATGTTTGGAAAAAACAAATACATTTAGGCATAAAGAATTTTTATTAAGGTTTTATTAGGGATTTATTCTTAAGTTGATTCCTGAGTTTAGAATCCAGTATAATTTCACACTTACACAAAGAATTTGCAATGGAACCTCTGTGAAGACCGATAAACATCTTTAGTTTGTCGAGAAGAAGCACTGCTTCTTCTCGACAAACTAAAGTGCTTCTTCTCCTAAACCCTTGGACAGTAATTAGGTAGTCAGGCAAACTATCTTCTAACAGATCCACCAAACACTTGTGAGGTGAGAGTAGAAAGTCTACTGGTGCTCTAAGGCTAGTATAAGGAATCTTAAACTCTAGATAATGAGATAATGATACTCGGAGTTAAGCATAGTTTTTGCTTTCGATTTTTGCGTACAAGTTCTTAGTGCGAATCTCTTGAGAGCCACCAAATAAGGCAAATATGCAGAGAGCGAGTTCTAATAAAACTAGGACTGAGGTGGATGGTCACGACCGTCTTTCACAGAATACTCGGCTAAAGGAGGTTATTAATGTCAAGGTCAGAAATACATTATCCTATCCATTCCCTTCTTGGTGCCGAGAATAGGCACTTTTACCAAATAAGCCACTCGATATCCTCCTAAACACCCATAATCCTGAATAATGCCTCGTAAATAAATGTTCGTATACTATACTGTTTGCATTAGTAGATATTTGGATGCAGAAAAAAGAAATAGAAAGAGAGAAAAGAAAAATATGTACATATATATACATTTATAAAAAAAATAGAGGAATAAGAAAAGAAAAGACAAAATCTATACATAGAAAAAGTTTAGAAAGAAAGAAAAAGTAGAGTTTATAAGTGTTTTTAGAATTTATTCCAAGTGTAATGAGGCAACAACACCTACCACCCTCACGATCCACCAAATAGAGCCTTGACCTACTTTTCTGTATTTCTGGCCGCCTGAATACGGGCTGAGGAATTACGACTTAGTCTTAAAGTTATTAGAAACGTAATCAAAGTGTTAATGCTAGGAGAGACCACCAAATATACTGATAAATCGGGTGAGATTGTGAGCTCAAAAAGAAAGAAAATAAAAGATAAGATAAGATAAGAAAAAGAAAGAGAAAGAGAAAGAGAAAGAAAGAGAGAATGAGTACAAAGAAACTAAAGAGAGCACAGTTTCTCATCTCTCTCTCTCTCTGAGTTGAATTATTTCATAATCTGGAAATCTAGGTTCTAAAGTACTAGCCGATATGTAGCACCAGATGAGTGTGAGCTACCAAATACAAATCTACTTGACTAAGAAATCTTCTACCTAAGCCAAAAGCTAGGGTTGAATACACAAATTACTTTATAACCCCGAGGGAAGAAGTTTGCCTATCCCAATAGATTTTTACTAAGGGTCAAGTACGAGCTTTAGGTGAGGATTGGCTTTCACTTGGATCCGTTGCATAGGCTACAACAAAACACAATCACGATTATCTGGATTGCTAAAGCTTCGGATGAAAATTAAAGACATAAACCTCTAGTCAAACTCTTGATAAAGTTACTCATGTAGGAAAACTTTGCATTTAGTCATGCATTTGCTAGGGACTCGCAAGATTTAGGCATGGGGTGTGATTGCATAGCAATCATGTAACCTAAATCACCTGAATTAAGCTAGAAATTAGCATAACTTAGGATTAATGCATTCATAGGCATCGTAATTTGCACAATATCTAGTTTATTATTAATATAGATAATATCATCATTTTATGACCTAAAAGTGAGATGATTTTAATCGCAGATGATTTGAAGCCGTGGATGACAGATATGATATGTTAAACCCTTAGATAGTAATTAGGGAGTCAGGCAAACTATCTTCTAACAGATCCACCAAACAAGTGTGAGGTGAGAATAGAAAGTCTATTGGTGCTCTAAGGCTAATATAAGGAATCTTAAACTCTGGATAATGAGATAATAATATTCGAAGTTAGGTATAGTTTTCACTCTCAGTTTCTGCGTACAAGTTCTTAGTGCAAATCTCTTAAGAGCCACCAAATAAGGCAAATACGCAGAAAGCGAGTTTTGATAAAAACAGGATTGAGGAGGATGGTCATGATCGTCTTTCATGGAATCCTCGATTGAAGGAGGGTATTAATGTCAAGGTTAGAAATACATTGTCCTATCCATTCCCTTCCCAGTGCTGAGAACTTCCACCAAATAAGCCACCCGATATCCTCTTGAACACCCATAATCTCGAATAATGCCTCATAAATAAATGTTCGTATACTATACTGCATTGCGTTAGTAGATATTTTGATGAGGGAAAAAAAATAGAGAGAAAGAAAAGAAAAATATATACATATATATACATTTATAGAAAGAATAGAGGAATAAGAAAAGAAAAGACAAAATATATACATAGAAAAATTTAGAAAGAAAGAAAAAGCAGAGTTTATAAGTGTTTTTAGAATTTATTCCAAGTGTAATGAGGCAACAACACCTACCACCCTCACGATCCACCAAATAGAGCCTTGACCAACTTTTCTATATTTCTGGCCACCTGAATACGGGCTGAGGAATTCTGACTTAGTCTTAGAGTTATCAGAACCTAATCAAAGTGTTAATGCCAGGAGAGACCACCAAATATATTGATAAATCGGGTGAGATTGTGAGCTCAAAAAGAAAGAAAAGAAAAGAAAAGATTAGAAAAAGAAAGAGAAAGAGAAAGAGAAAGAAAGAGAGAGAATGAGTACAAAGGAACTAAAGAGGGCACAGTTTCTCATCTCTCTCTGAGTTGAATTATTTTATAATTTGAAAATCTAGGTTCTAAAGTACTAGCCTATATGTAGCACCAGATGAGTGTAAGCCACCAAATACAAATCTTCTTGACTCAAAATCTTCTACCTAAGCCAAAAGCTAGGGATGAATACACAGAGTACTTTATAACCTCGAGGGAAGAAGTTTGCCTATACCAATAGATTTTTACTAATGGTCAAGTACGAGCTTTAGATGAGGATTGACTTTCACTTGGATCCGTTGCATAGGCTACAACAAAACACAAACATGACTATTTGGATTACTAAAGCTTCAGATGAAAATAAAAGACATAAACCTTTAGTCAAACTCTTGATAAAAATTACTCATGTAAGACCACTTTGCATTTAGTCATGCATTTGCTAGGGACTAGCAAGATTTAGGCATGGGGGTCTGATTACACAGCAATCATGTAACCTAAATCACCTGAATTAAGCTAAAACCTAGCATAACTTAGGATTAATGCATTCATAGGCATCGTAATTTGCACAACAGCTAGTTTATTAGCCATATAGATAATATCGTTATTTTATGACTTAAAAGAGAGATGATTTTAATTGCAGATGATTTGAAGCTGTAGATGATAGTTCAAACTGGACAGATTTGATCAAAATGACGATGGGAGTCCAACGCTTCCAAAATCGTCTCGATCAGACAACTAGGGCACCTTGTGTAATCCATAAAAGAAAGGAGATCATAAAGCCAAAGGACAAAGATCCGAGCCTCAGATGAAGAATCTAACTACACGGATGAACCCGGATCGACAATCGTAGTACAACAGTGCAAAAATCAACTCGATTGGAGGTCTACATCATCGGATACAAGAAAAAGAAGATGGACGACCATGATGGCACCATGTGGCACCATCACAACTACTCCCTACCATCGCCCCATCTAGGATGGCTGCACCGCACGCTATGGGCCCTTGGATCTTCATCCAACAGTCACAAGCGCTCCATGTCGCCCATCCGGCTAGATAAGTATAACTAGAAACAAACATGTATGTATATTAGCATGTTTGCGCAGCGCCAATTCCTTTTCCTCCCTTTAATCTCTTAATTCAACCAACAAATTGCCTTCACCCTCACCTTCATCTTTCGCATCGGTTGAGTTCTGACGAGGCTTCCCCTGTTATGGATTATTATTTATGATTTTATCATCATCAAAAAGGGGGAGATTGTTGGTGCAAGGGCACCACGATGGTTTATTTTGATGATAACAAAACACTTATCATTTAACATTTGCTTTAGAGTCCAAGATTTCAGGTTAATTGCAAACGGATACAAGTGTGAAGAGCTTGCATCCATGGCAGATTGGAAAAGCTTGACAAAGAAGGAGCCTTCTTCACTTGGAGCGAAAGCTTGAAGAAGGAAGGAGATGAAGAATAGGATAGATAGATTTCTTTTTCATGTATTTCTTTTGTTGTTTCTTTTGCTCTTTATTTCTGTCGTAGCATATTTGTTAAAGAGCCTCAAAGTTACCTAACAGTAGTCCTAGGAACACTTGCACAACTCTAGGATACTTAGGTTTCTCATAGAGGTTTTAGAAAACTAGAATAGGCTTCAGACAGCCTTCTCAGACATCCAATCTGAAAAATGGACGTTTGATATTGAACTTTAAGACGTCTGAATGTTGAATCAGACGTCCAAACACTTAGGTTGGAGTTAGTAGCGTCTGTTTGTTGAATTTAGATGTCCAGCCCTTAGTCTAGACGTCTTACTAGACATCCAATTAGTGGAACATTGGCTTATCAAATTTGATCATTGAGAAGTGACCTTTACTCTTCTATCAGACGTCCATAGAGGACCTCAGATGTCTGATAAGTGAACGTTAGCCTCAATTGAGCCAAAATCACTTATCTTCTATTATCTAGCTATTTGTGCCTTAGGAAATCCATTCCTGTAGTTAATTAGGTTTCTAGACGTCTAGATATAGTGCCAGACATCCAACCTATCGTCTGACCAACTTACACTAGAACCCTATTTAGGTTTGACTAAATCAGTAAGGGAACCCATCTTGTATTAGACGTCTAATTTGAGTATCAGACGTCTTATACTTGACTTCATGATGTCTGATACTTTTCCCAGACATCTGATAACTCTGTTAGAATCACTAATGATTCTGATTGCAGCCTGTTTTGCCTTGGGATAATTCCCAACGGCTACCTAAGGCTTCCATAGCCTTCCTAAGCCTTCCTCGGCCATCTATAAATAGAGGGGAAGCCCTCCCTTGTTAAGAAACACCAAGACACATCTTGAGAAATATTTCTACATCATACTGTGTCCTTTTGATCATTAGAAGTGATCCTACTCTCCAAGCTTTAGTGCTACATCTTGAGAGCACCACATTCGTTGCGCACCTGCTCTCCCGCCGTCGATTACGAGAACAACATAGTGTCGTTGTGTAGTTCACGCACTCGCATCATCAAACTGATGCAGTTCCAACAAAGGGAAGTATCCTTTACCTATAGTAGCTAGGTTTCAATATTTGTGGCTCTATAGGTTGTGTTGTAATATCTCTTTGTTGTTTGGTTGGGTATTCGCTTTGCGAATTCTCGTCTCCCTCGCGAGACAAAATACTCCTCATGAAGAGGAGGGGTTTGAGGAACGCTACCCTCGTACATAGTAGCGTGGTCGTAAGAGGATCAATCACCCTCATTTAAGTGACTGGGTTAGTGGATTTGATGGACTAGGTCAATCAAGAAATCCTAAGTCAAGAGGCTTAAGTGGTGGTTTTTACCCTCATTTGGGTTTCCACCTAAAATTCCTTGTGCATTTGTGTGATTGTCTATTTGTGTGAGATTGATACTATTTACTTTCACACTTAATCTATATCTCACATATCTCACACCCTCCCATAGGGATTTACATTTGGTATCAGAGTAGGATTTTTGCTTTTAGGAGTAACATCCGCGGAAGATTAAATCATGAAGGGAAGCATCACCAAAGGGCAGTCCACTAGCCATCCTCCCTACTTCGACAGGAGTGAGTTTGGATATTGGAATTTGAGGATGAAGACGTGGCTTCAAGCCACGGAGTTTGAGTTATGGGATTGTTGCAAGACCCCGTCCACCATCTCAAAGAAACCAAAAGGAGGTTATACGGTGCAGCAAGTACGTGAACTCAACCTCAATGCAAAAGCCATGAACTCTCTCTATTGCTCTCTCAACATGGAGGAGTTCAACCGTATCTCAAGGTGTGTCATTGCCTTTGAGATTTGGAGAGTGCTAGAAATAGCTCATGGAGATTCAAGCTAGGAAGAAGAGGAACAGAAGGACGAAACTGCTTGCATGGGTTACATGGCCATCGTAAGCGATAGCGACTCCGAAAAAGAAGAGGTAAACTCTTTTAATGAATTACAAGAAGCTTTTAATGAATTGTATGAGCTTAGTAAATCACTGAAAATAGAAAACAAAAGCTTCAAAAAGAATCTTAGTTTCCTTAAATCAAAAAATGAAAGATTAGAGATAAAACTTAAGGACCTAGAAAGTAGTTCTAGTTCTAATAATGATAATTTGTTGTTAGAAAATAATGACCTAATCAACGAAAATAGAAAATTGATTGAGGAAAATACAAGTCTCAAATTGAAAATTTCTAGCCTAAAAACTAAGATGCATATTATAGAAGAAGAAATTACATGTCTTAGAGAAAATTCTAACAAATTAATCAACAAAGTAGATGACTTGTATAGCCCTAAGGTTGAGGTAGGATCTCTTTCAAGGAGACCAACTAACAAATCCGAATTCAAGCTAACTTGGATACCAAAAGATCAATTAGACTCTTGTTTTGTAGGTTTCAAAGGAGGTTACAACATTAGAGATTAGACCTACAAAATGAAGAATGGTCAACTCGAATTGAGAGGACCAAGGAGTAGACCAAGGAAGGAGAAAAGAAGACCGACGAGACGATGAACAAATACCAAGCCTTCTCACACTGACCACCCAATTAGAGATTGACATCGATGCCCGGACCTCCAAGCTTCTGATGGGAGTCCCATTCGGTTTGGCATCAACCTCCATTTGGGTCATTCTATTGGCCATGGTAGGTGAGGTACACCCTTGACCTTTTTCTTAATAGCATTTAGATAGGGGGAGTAAAAATTGATAAGCAATTTGTCCATCATTAAGGGGGAGAACTTGTTTGTTAGCTATATTTCATTTAGAAATGGGGAGATGATTATATAGCTATCTTGTTGTTACAAAAAGGGGGAGCATATTTTTAACCCAAAACTAGAAGAGCATGTTTTAAGGGGGAGTTTAGGAAAATTAAATTGATGAAACTTTTTTGATAATGTCAAAAAGGGGGAGATTGTTATGAATTACTATTTATGGTTTTGCCATCATCAAAAAGGGGGAGACTGTTGGCGCAAGGGCACCACGATCATTTATTTTGATGATAACAAAACACTTGTCATTTAACATTTGCTTTTGAGTCTAAGATTTCTGGTCAATTGCAAATGGATACAAGTGTGAAGAGCTTGCATCCATGGTGGATTGGAGGAGATTGACGAAGAAAAAGGAGCCTTCGCTTGGAGAGAAAGCTTGAAGAAGGAAGGAGATGAATAATAGGATAGATAGATTCCTTTTTCATGTATTTCTTTTCTTGTTTCTTTTGCTCTTTATTTCTGTCTTAGAATATTTGTTAAAGAGCCTCAAAGTTACCTAACTATAGTCCTAGGAACACTTGCATAACTCTAGGATACTTAGGTTTCTCGTAGAGTCTTAGAAAAGCAAAATAGGCTTCAGACAGCCTTATCTAACATCCAATCTAAAAATCAGATGCCTGATATTGAATTTTAAGACATCTGAATGTTGAATCAGACATCCAAACACTTAAGCTGGAGTTAGTAGCCTCTGTTTGTTGAATTTAGACATCCAGCCCTTAGTCCAGACATCTTAGCAGAAGTCTGGTGTCTTTTCCAGACGTCCAATTAGTGGAACATTGGCTTATCAAATTTAATCATTGAGAAATGACCTTTACTCTTCTATCAGATGTCGATAGAGGACCTCAGATGTCTGATAAGTGAATGTTAGCCTCGATTGAGCCAAAATCACTTATCCTTTGCTATCTAGCTGTTTGTACCTTGGGAAATCCATTCCCACAATTAATTAGGTTTCCAGATGTCTTGCCATAGTGCCAAACATCCAATCTCTCGTCTGACCAACTTACACTAGAACACTATTTCGATTTTACTAAATCAATAAGGGAACCCATCTTGTATTAGACGTCTTATACTTGACTTCTAGACATTTGATACTTTTTCCAGACGTCTAATAACCCTATCAGAATCATTAATGATGATTGTGGCCTATTTTGCATTGGGATAATTCCCAATGGCTACCTAAGGCTTCCACAGCCTTCCTAAGCCTTCCTCGGCCATCTATAAATAGAGGGGAAGCCCTCCCTTGTTAAGAAGCACCAAGACACACCTTAAGAAAGATTTCTACATCATATTGTGTCCTTTTGATCATTAGAAGTGATCCTGCTCTCCAAGCTTTTGTTCTACATCTTGAGAGCACCACATTCGTTGCACACCTACTCTTCCACTATTGATTACGAGAGCGATGTAGTGTCGTTGCGTGGTTCACGCACCTGCATCATAAAGCCAACGCAGTTCCAGCAAAGGAAAGTATCCTTTACCTATAGTAGCTAGGATTCAATATTTGTGGCTCTATAGTTTGTGTTGTAATATTTCTTTGTTGCTTGGTTGGGTATTCGCTTTGCGAATTCTCGTCTCTCTTGCAAGACAAAATACTCCTCGTTAAGAGGAGGGGTTTGAGGAATGCTAGCCTCGTACATAGTAGTGTGGCTGTAAGGGGTTCAGTCACCCTCGTTTAAGTGATCGGGTTAGTGGATTTGACGGACTAGGTCGATCAGGAAATCTTAAGTCGAGAGGCTTAGGTGGTGGTTTTTACCCAGGTTTGGGTTTCCACCTAAAATTACTTGTGCATTTGTGTGATTGTCTATTTGTGTGAGATTGATACTATTTACTTCTGCACTTTATCTATATCCTACATATCTCACCCCCTCCCATAGGGATTTACATCCCCGACACCACAAGCCACCAAATGACTTGCGACCACCTCCACAAGCTCCACCTCACCCTCGCGAACAAAACCCCTCAAGAAATTGAGGGGATTATCCATCCACATGACACACTGAACACCACCTTCACCATGCTTCATTTCCAACTTCACCTGACCTCATCCATGCACGAAACACCCCACGGACATCGCCATCACCTTCCAAGCCCTACAGCAATCCTCTTGAGCATTTTAACAAGGGCTTATAGCCCATATTTCATGCTTCAAGTCCCTTGCTAGAGCCCTACCGCCGCCACCATCATCTCCAACGACGAACACAGTTCTTCACCCATAATAGTGCTCAATTTCATTTGCAGGTCACATGCAACTCCTCCAGGTGGCACTCCATACACACAATTGAAGACCACATCCACAATAACACCCCAATTCGACAAAGCCTCCGCTGCTGCTGTGAGAAGGAGGGGGACTAAGATAGTCCCATCTCGGGGAGTGAAGAACGCCCACGCACACATATATTATTTTTGTGATTAGGCCTATTCACCAAAGCATAGGGGGTCGGGTCTCCATACACCCATTCACCCGCTAACCTGCCTATAGCACACCTCGGCTATCACCCACGCCGGTGACCCTAGTCCAAGCTCTCGACCCGAATACCTGGATCTGAATATGCACTGGTTTCTGAGAAGAAAAGAAAGAGGAGGGAATTTGTGAGGGAGCAGGGGAGGGTTTTACTCTCTTATGCTCTATGGAAACTTAGTCACTAAAAACCTTGGCTCTTTTGTGCTTGTGAAGGTGAAGGTCTGAAGAAGGAAAGAAGGCTTGGAGAAAGACTTAAGGAAAAGGAGAAGGCTCAAGAAGAGAGAAGAAAAGAAGGAAAGCTGAAGAGAAGAAGAATAGAGAAAGGATTGAAGGGCCTTGTGCCTGATGAACACTTAAGTCATCTGATTGATAGATCTGTCATCTGAGGTACTGTAGCATTCAAGTTACTTTTCATTTATTTGATATAATTGAGATCTGTTGTGTTTGATTTGATTAGGGCTAATAATTGGTGATTCAAATCAGCATTATTTTGTCTTAACTTCTTTTTATCATTGTGAACTATTGAGATACTCATGAATATGATTGAATATCAATTTGAGTAGATTATTATTCATTGAATATCTATTTGAATGCTCAATTAATTGTGCTCATTGATTCTGAATGCGATTAATGTTGTGAATTCCACATTTGCTCCCTGTATTCGACCTCAGACTCCATTGTAGATTCTAAGTTATAAATTTTATCTGTTTTCAAGCAATTTTGACTTTCTACAATGATTACATCTTTTAAAACATGATCTTGTGTGATTAACACTCCCTGTGAATGACCTCTGACTCACATTTATTTTTTGAGTATTATAAATTTAAATGTTGCATTGATTTTCATTACTACATTGCAACGTGATCTTTTTACGATGATTTTCAACGCAACATTTTGGCATCGTTGTGGGGAGCAACGTGCATTTCATTCATTGATCACAATTTTTGATCTAATTCTAAATTGCTTTATCTGATTTGTTGTGTTGTTACAGGTGAATCTGAAGATCGACTGCACGGGCAACACACCAAGGGTAGGTAATCTCATCCCCTTCTTTTTTAAACCCCTCATCTCTTGAAAAATTTGAAAAGGAAATCAATCAAGACCAACTCGCTTTATTTCATAGTAATCATCATTCGACTTGCCTGATTAGATTTGATTTGAGATACCCATACTTGCACCCATTAGGATCTTGAGGTGCCTTGGGCTATTCACCTTCTTGATTAAGCCCAAGGTAGCAACTCTCGAAAAAAATTGGACTTGGAAATAGAACCAAACTTGGGTTTCCACATTAGGGTTTTAGGAATACACACTTTCCTAATTTAAAGAAAATATATTTCCCGCATCATATGTTACCCAAGCCTTGGTTGAATTGATCTAATCAAGTGAACCCCAAAATCAAAGCTCTAACAATCACTTAAAACATTAACATTTGGGAACTAATAACCTGTTTGCAAACCACTTCAGGGTGATTTGGGTTCTTGACCCAACCCATTCTCAACCTTAGGGCAGGTTAGGTGAAGTTGGTCCACTTTGTGGGTCAACCAACCTCCAAATTAGGTCACAAATCAAATCAACTTTAAAGTTCAAGTGAAATTCAAGGCAAACACTCAGGATTAAAATTGGTAGACTTAGGAGTCATTCTCGTACATTTTGGTTTACTTGGAATCCCAGTGACAAGGAAGGTCGAGTGGGGGAAACCCTGTAACCTGTGGGGATGCTCTACCATGTAGGGGTCTTTGTCGGACTCTCCCTTCCTGGCTACCTAAGTAATTCTCAGGTGAGTGAGTTTCTGATCTAGAGGTATCATCCGCCTCGAACCTCTTTAGTCATCCAAAATTTTTGGGTGCCTCGATTTGGTCCAATACACATTCTGTCCCTCATCTGGTTCCCTAGTGCATGCTCAAGAGGAGGTCCTTAAGACCAAACTTGAGGGATCCATTAGTAGTTCACTTTCATTGGGGTAAAGTCCCAACCCAATTGTTTGTGCTCCCACTTGATCAGATTGAGATCTCTTTTGACACTGCCACATCTGAGCCTAGCTCTCCATCATCTTCATCCATGGAGAACCACAAAGAAGAGCCCAATGTTCAAAATCAATTGCAGCACCTCACCAATCTATTTTACGCATTCATGATCCACCGCAGCACCCACAAATGTGAGATCACTACAATCCCGCTATGGTGGCAATTGAACTCAGGGTGCAAATCCTGAATTAAAGTCAAATCTGATTAATGCAATCCCCAAATTCCACCGCTTGAACTCTGAAGATCCCTTCTAGCACATCAACCAGCTAAAACATCTGGCCCAGAGCTTTGGATCACTTGTTCAAAATTGGGACTTCCTACTCATGAAGATGTTTTCCTTCTCTCTCATAGAGAAGGCTACCCATTGGTATCAGACTTTGACTCATCCAATCAACAAATGGGAGCAACTCCAATTTGAATTTCTGAAGAAATTCTTCCCAATTGGTCGCACCAACGGCTTGAGGCACTAGATCACACATTTCATGTAAAATGCGGGAGAACCACTTAATGAAGAATGGGACCGCTTTTTGGATGTCATGCGAAAATGCCCCCATCACGGAGTTCCTAAATGGGAATAAATCTAGTCTTTTTACCAGGGCCTCCACGAGTATATCAGGTTATTTGTCAATGGGACATATGGTGGCAACTTCTTGGGTCAGCATGAAGATATCGTTTGGGTGATTCTCGAGAACATATACAAGAACTCCATCAACAATGAATCTTTGGGTGTGTTCGATTGGACGACCACCCACGAATTGACAAACATGAGAGGGGCACATGAGACTTGAGACATGTCTGCATCCATCGATCTGGAGTTGGTGGCCAGTCGCCTAGATAAGGTCTCTATCATTGAGAAAAAGGTGGACAAATTGACTCGACATTTACAGAGAGCCACTGCTGCACAGCAAAGCACGATACTTAATCGCCCTTTGGTAAGGAGGCCGTGCATAACATTCACCACCACTCTTATCAAGGGATGGACCCATATCCACCCCCATCTGATCCTAGTTTCAGAGGAAACTCCGAGCCATCCTACTCTAGTTGGGGGAACTCTGAACCCTCATACTCTAATTACTCTAGAGTTCCTCAAACCTGTGAGGATCTCCACGCCATCCAGAATGACCCATTCTCAAACACGTATAACCTTGGATGGTGCAATCATCCCAACTTCACATGGTTGAGAAATAATCAGAACTCGAGATCACAATTCCAACCCCAACCACAAGCTACGTGACTTGATCAGCCCACTCAGCCTAGGCCCAATCCAAATTATCAACTTGAGCCTTCAAGGGAAGATATGATGAACTTGATTTTGTAAACCTTGGCTGATATCCAAAAGACCAATGTGGCTATGCAGAAACAACACAAAGAAGAGATCACAGAGGTTTGAAATCAACTCGCATAGATGGCTGGGTCTCGCTAGCCTAATGCACTCCCTTCCCAACCTCTATCGAATCTAAATAACGTGTTGAACCAGAGGCGCATTATGAACCCAAATAAGGGCCAAACTCACTACATTTATCATGCCTTTTCTGCTCCATCACCCAACGAGATGGATTCTTCCACATGATATTCGGGATATTAGCAGCAACCACCACTTATGCCGACTCTGAACCAAAACCAGGCTAGCCTAAATGCTATTACTACATGTAGTGGTAAATCGACTTAGGATCCACCATATCCTAGCCACTCTAGCCCTAGTAGTTCAGAGCCTAACCCTAGGATGGTCATCCAGAACACAAGTATCCTAGACCTAGAGCCTGAACCAATCATAGAGGAACCTATAGAGGTTCCATTTCCTGAGGCCATGACAAAAGGAAAGAGGAAACCCAAACCTATGGCGATTGAGGAAGACTTGGTCAAGCTCTTCGAGCAAGTCCAAATAAACAATCCCTTGATGGATGCAATCCTCTACGTACCGACTTACACACAATTTCTGAAGGACATACATACACCGAAGCATAACCCGCGAAACAAGGACGAGAGTCCAGTCATATTGTCCGAGAAAGCCAACTCTATCATTTTGAGCAAACTCCCACAAAAAGTGAAAGATCCTGGCACCCCTCTAATCTCTTGTAAAATCGGCAACCTAGAATTTGATTAAGCTTTATTGGATTTAGGAGCCTCCATAAACCTAATCCCTACATCCTTACTAGATCATTTCAAGGAAACTGAGCTCATATTGACTGAGATGACCTTACAGCTGGCTAACAGATCAATTAAGTCACCAAGAGGAGTTCTCAAGGATGTTTTACTTAGGATACAAGATTTCTACTTCTCGGTGGACTTCATTGTATTAGACATTGATACTCCTAAACATCTAAGAGATACACTGATCATGTTAGGAAGACTGTTCCTAGCCATAGCTAGGGCGAATATCAATTGCGAAGAGGGTCAGATTGAGTTGAAATTCGGGAAGAAGACAATAAGGATTGACATCTTTAAGGCCTAGAAAGGAATAAACTGTGGGCCAATCGAAGAATTGTCTGACATCAGTTCTTTGGTTGAGGAACTGATTACAAAGGAAATCCCGATTCTCCTAGAGCCTCAACCACAAGAATATCTTGACCCACAAATAGAGAAGCCTGAAGCTGATCCAAACCTACCCATATCTCCCACCCTATCGTCTGAGGCCCATCCCGACCACCACCCACTGCTAATAACCCAATACTTGAATTGAAGCCCCTCCCAGATCATCTAAAGTACATATTCTTGTGTTCCAATCAAACGCTTCTTGTGATTATCAACTCCCAGCTCTCTCCTGATTATGAAACAAGGCTGATTTCTATTCTTCGGCAGCATCAAAGAGCCATCGGATGGACTCTTGATGACTCGACTGGGATAAGTCGCTCGTATTGCACAAATCATATCTACACTAAAGAGGACTCATGACCATCTCAAGAAATAAAAAGATGACTAAATCCGAATCTTCAAGAGATCATGAAAAAGGAGATCATCAAGTGGCTCGACGTTGGAATCATGTATCCGATCTCTGACAGCTGCTGGGTGAGCCCCATCCAAGTTGTGACTAAGAAGGCATGGCTCACTATGATTACAACCAAATCTGGAGAGACCATCCTGACTCGTATTACAAATTTATGGAGAGTCTACATAGACTATAGGAAACTAAATGCCTCCACGAAGAATGATCATTTCTTACACTTGTTCGTTGATCAGATTCTTGAGAAACTGGCAAGAAATCAGGTGGCAATCCATCCCAAAGACCAAGAAAAGACCACCTTTACCTACCCCTATGGTACATACGCATTTTGCAGGATGTCATTTGGGCTTTGCAATGCACCCACCACCTTTCAGCGGTGCATGCTAGCCATATTCTTCGATATGGTAAGTAAATACCTCGAAGTCTTCATGGAAGTCTTCTCAATTTTTGGTGAATCTTTCGATGATTGCCTCTTGCACTTAGTCCAGATCCTTCAAAGATGCATTGAAGTTAACTTAATTCTCTCCTAGGAAAGGAGCCACTTCATGGTTCGAGCATCGTGCTTGGACACCTTATTTCTGAGAGAGGTATCCAAGTTGACCAAGCTAAGGTAAATCCGATTTCCAAATTACCTATGCCTGCCTCAGTTAAAGACATCAGATTATTTTTAGGGCATGTCTAATTTTATCTCCAATTCATATTTGATTTTTCCAAGATCACGTGCCCCTTAACGAATCTTCTCTCAAATAACACACCTTTTGAGATGACAAGTGAGTGCATTCATGCATTTGAAATCCTACGTGACTGACTACCCAAGCACCAATCTTATAATCTCCTGACTGGTCTCAACCCTTCGAGATCATGTGCGATGCGTCTGACTACCTAGTAGGAGTGATACTGGGTCAAAAAATCGATGAGAAATAGGTGGTTATATATTACACCAGCAAGACATTGGCCGAGGCTCAGCGTAATTGTACGATTACGAAGAAAGAGCTGTTAACTGTAGTATTTGGTTTGGAGAAATTCATATCATACCTCCTAGGATCCCATGTCATCATCTACTTGGATCATACTACGATGAGGAGCTTGCTTACGAAGAAGGATATGAAACCTAGATTAATCCGATGGTGAAGAATTTGATCTCGAAATTCATGACAAGTTGGGGAAGCAGAATATGGTAGCTAACCATTTGTCTCACCTTCCTTCTTAAATCATTGATCCGTTCAAACCTATTACTGAGCATTTTCTGAATGAACATCTCTTCGCCATTAATGGACTTCCCTGGTTTGCTGATATCATGAATTACTTGGTTACTGGGAAAATTCCACCTAATTGGGCAACCTCTTGATGGGACAAGCTGATTTCTGACGCCAAGTACTATGTTTGGGAAGATCCTTACCTATTTTACATTGGTAATGACCAAGTAATTCGAAGATGCATTCCCGATGACGAGGTCAATGATGTCATCTCTTTCTGTCATGACCAGGCCTACGGTGGCCATTACTCTGGGTGTAAAATCTCATCAAAGATCATCTAATGTGGGTTCTTAGCCCACTATGTTCAAAGATGCACAATCTTACTGTAGGGCATGTGCCCTTTGTCAGACCCTCGGCGACATGGGCCTGCACGATATGATGCCCTTGAATCGGATTATCGTGTGTGAGATCTTTGACATATAGGGAATTGATTTTATGGGACCCATTCCCAAATCTAATGACTTCGAGTATATCTTGCTATTGACTACGTCTCAAAATGGATCGAAGTTGTACCCACAAGAACGATGATCATAAAGTTATTCTCTGGTTCATTCAGAAGACCACCTTTTCCACATTTAGGGTTCCTAAAGTCATCATCGATGATGGCAGGTCTCATTTCATGAATGTTCACTTCTAGTCCCTGATGAAAAGATATGGGGTCTTTCTTCGTATCTCGACTCCTTATCACCCCTAGACGAATGATTGGTTGAACTATCCAATTGGGAGGTCAAGAAAATCCTTCAGGTCACTATTTGGTCTGATAGAAAGGATTAGTACACTATTGGTAATGCCATCATTCTTCATAACTAAATTCAATTAGTCAGAATCAAATGATAAATGCTCCTAAATGATCGTCCGAGGATCATAATTCCTTACTAATCTGATTTGAGAAAAAGATAAGAAAATGAGGTTAATTCTGCTATTTTACCATTCCATCATTAATGCATATTAATCAAGGGGTGAATTTAAGGTCAAATGAACTTAAAAGACTAAGAAGTGGGCTCACACTGACTAAATCAGGGTTTTACACATTTCAAGAGTGAAAATAATATTGAAAACCCTAATTATCAACCCCACTTAAATTAAAAGTGTTTTGGTTGAGATAAATCAATCTAAACCTAATAAAAATCCTTGAAAAATATTCTAAGAGGCTTGGTACCTTTGGTTTGATCATCTGGACCCATTTTGACCAAGAACAGAGATGTAGATAGGAATTTGCCCTAATTTGGGCTCCTATACAATTTACCCAGTCAAACATGGTCAAAATTCAAATCCAATTTCACCATTAGATTCCTTGGGTCCAAATTAGGTTAACAACAAAATTTAGGCCAAATCAGAGTCCATATTAACCTAGTTTGCAATTCAGTCCCCAAATCTTTGTTCATTTCAAATTAACCCTCACATTTCAACTTTTCTTACATAAATGCCACTAACTTTATCATCTTCTTCACACATAGGTCCTTGCCACCCGATTCTTTAGAGATTCCTAAATAGGGTCAACGACCCAAAATCACCACCTTTGACTTGATGAAATCATCATCAAATCTCCACCAAATCCCACCAAACTTGGTAGGATTGGTATTCACATTACGGCCAACCTATTGCACCAGGTTTCAAGCACAAAATTAGGACCAATCACCACTAGCGAAGCTTTGAGTTTCCAATTTTTATTCCAACTAAATCCCAATCCAATCGCATGAATTCTTCCAAATAGAGCTCAAATTTGAGCTCTATATAAGCTTTATGAAGTTCCCACATGTTTTCTAGCCAAGTCTACGACCAAAACACCTCTTCTTTTCCTTCTCCAACCACCTCCGACCTTGGCTCCGGTGAGCCACTTCAACCTCCTTCCTTTGGCCACTCACCAGACAAATCAAACAATCCTCCATCTTCCTCAGCTTCCTCCGCTCCTCGCCAGCCACAGTAGGAGTCTCCTAGCCCCTTCTTCCTCGTTGTCAACCTCATCAGAGGCTTCATCTTCCTCGCATCTGGCAAGGTACGTCGGAATGAGTTCTGTCCCCTTTCATCCAATTAATTAGGTTCTCCTCCTCCCTCTTACTCCCTAGATTAGGGCTAGGACTTTAGGACTTAGATTCGATCGCCATACTCCCTTTTATCCCTCCTTCTCTACCTCTGGAATGAGCTCCGGCAAGCTCGCGCCGATGCTACACGACATGAAACCACATGCCATCACCACCAACACCTTTGCATCACCTCTTCAACCAAAGGCCCTCAACTTATTGAGGGATTTAGTCCACACAACATCCAGCCGGGCAACCCACTTCACGGTCACCTCTGTTGTCACCATTCGACCACCACAAGCCTCTATTCACCAAGCCGCACTCTCACGCCATGACGATCCTAAAGAACCTTCTAATTGGGCCTTAAAGCCCATGCTTGCTGTTTCAGGTAATCGTTGCCGCCTTCATCCACTCTGACGACATTTGCCACCATCCATCCACCGCTCGCCTCGCCACCACCTGCCACAGGTGTGGAATACAACCACAAAGCCTTCTGGGCCTTCAATTGAGTGAGAAAACAACAATAGTAGCTTCGATTTGGACAAAGCCACATGCAGCTACCGCATGAAGAACTGAAGCTCCATTAGTCCCACATCATTAAGATTTAAATTGGAAATTGATATTTAATGACTTTCGTGTCTGGGCTTCTCGCCTCATAACACGGGGTAAGGTCCCTCTCACCTATCCTATACACTCCTCGCCTGCCACACACACTGGCGAGTCTGGTCCTGAATCCGTTTACCCGACCCAATTAGGAAAGAGAGAGAGGAGGGGATTTTCTAAGGGAAGGAAGGAGGTTTTGCACTATTCATCCTTGGGATTCATGCCTACACTTAGGCACATTCTTGAGGTGATTTGGGGTTTGACACTTAAGGCATTTGATGCCTTGGCCCCCCCGATGCCTGATTCTGGAATTGAGTTACTAATATTGGCTACTATTGGTTGAGATGTGACTTGGGATTTATGCCTAATTGAGGGGCTTAATTGGTGGTTTCAATCACCATTTTCAGGTTTCTCTTCATATTTTTGTCCTTAACTCTTGAGATACATTTTAATTGAATATTTTTTAGTAGATTGATTCATTACGTACTACATTTGTGATTGATTATTGTGTTCATCATTTATATTTAATTGGTGGATTGAATTACTATACTTGTTCCCTGCGAACGACCTTGGAACTCACGATTTTTCAAGCAATTACAATTTTAAATGTCGTTACACTTTTATCGTCTATGCTATGACGTATTTGCTTTCTAAAACATGGTAGAAGTGCTACAACATCCACCCGACTTCCGGAAGCCTTGTGTTCCTATAGGACCTCCCATAAGATGCGGTTAGGAATGTCTCCATTTAGACTCGTGTATGAGAAGGCATGTCACCTCCCTATAAGGATGGAGCATAAGGCCTACTAGGCAATACAGAAGTGCAATCTAGATCTCATGAAGGCTGGAATCGACTACCAATTGCAAATGAGTGAGATCGAGGAGCTACGCAATGATGCATATGAGAACTCGCGTATCTACAAAGAGTGAGTTAAAGCCTTCCATGACAAGCACATATCACGAAAAGCATTCCATCTTGGTCAGAAAGTGCTCCTCTTTGATGCCAAGCTCAAGCACTTCCTAGGAAAGCTAAGATCGAAATGGATCGTACCCTTTCTCGTCTGAAGAATCTTCGGAAATGGAGCTGTTGAAATTAGTGGACTCAGCCATGACTCAGTACCATTTGTTGTGAACAGTCAGAGACTAAAACTGTTCCTTGAACTCACTGATTCGAATCTGGCTGCAGTATCTTTTGATCTCCATTCTCCCAGAGCCACATTATGCCCAGTTGATGGCAATAAACTTAAAGCTTAACAGAAGGTAACCTTTCATTTTGAAAAAATTCAAAACCCCCTAAGCTGAAGTCATATTGTACTTTAGGGTTCGTCCATTAGAACAGTCAACTCCACCTCCAATATTCGTATTAGAGCTTGAAATCATTCACAACAGAAATCCTGACCCATTCGCCACCTACCCAAACCTGTTCTAATGTTCTAATGTACAATCTAAGCTAGACTCGAACCTACCTAATTTACAATGAGGACATTGCAAATCTTAGGCATGGGGGGTTTTAAAATGCAAAACTCTATAAAATTTGATTCATGGAGGGGTTTCAATCATAAAAAAGGTGAAAAAGGGGAGGATAATTTTTTAAACTGAATGAAAAATCTTTCTTAAGGAGGAAAAAAAGAGGTAAAACAAAGAAAAGGAGCAAATAACAGAAAAAATGGTGATAGTCCCTGTAATTGAGTATGGAACTTACCTAAGTTTTAAGCTGGATCAGATGATGAATTAAGACCTGAGAGGCTCAATCTTAGGAGATAAGTAACAGATACCGACTTTAGGCCTCTTGGGCCTATTCTAGGGCTTAAACACTCATATATTTGTTATGATCCAGATTAATCCTCAAGAGGTTGAGGAAAGTGCGAGGCTGATGTATTAAGTCCAAGGCTTAGGGATTATTCGACCACGTTGCCTACACTTTGGTTGTGGGACTTAGTAACCTAGGCACCCAAAAATCACACACTAGTCTGGTTCAGTACACTTAATGAAATATAATGCCAAAAGTGTTCTGTTCTAAAAATGTTTTCCCTAAAGATCTGGCTTAGGAGTGGCTCAAAGACACAAGTTGATTGAACGAGTTCTCGACGTAGAGAGTCGGAATGAAAAATATTCCCCTCGAAGAAGCGTTATAACATATCATCTCCTCAATGCTTGTCTCCTAGGATATCTAAATATCCTACCGAGGGCATATAGGCACCTTGTGCTGGTTCAGGTGCCATGAGCGGGAATATCTCAAAATGTCGATTGCTAGGGCCTGAATTTAGCTACAGAATGCCATGGGTGACACTATCCTGAAGCATCGAAAGCCAGGGTTTTGGGGTTGCATGGGCGGTGCTATCCCAAAGCATCAAAAGCTAGGGACCCTTCTTGGATTAATGGTAGGGATAAGGAATCCGACATAGATCGTGTTTAAAGCTAATCCGATGTTGGATTTAAGGGAATGTAAAAAGAAAAGAG
The DNA here is from genome assembly GCA_037157565.1 of Thalassia testudinum. Taxonomy (NCBI): domain Eukaryota; kingdom Viridiplantae; phylum Streptophyta; class Magnoliopsida; order Alismatales; family Hydrocharitaceae; genus Thalassia; species Thalassia testudinum. The sequence goes on from JAZHRO010000073.1 coordinate 29,967,740, forward strand.
AGAAGACCCTCAAAATAATTATCCCTCTCTGTCTCTCTTATTAAAAATGCACTAGCAAACTAAACCTGGACTTGCTACGTATATGCACAGATGCTTTAACCATTGGGTCAACGAACCTTTAGGTAATTTTTGCGGGCCTTAGAAACCTTCGCGGTGGAGCCAAGGCTGAGGCTAGCCAGGTCTAGATCTTGGCAGGTATTTGATTACCTCTAGGCCTATTATTGGTATTTTGATCAAATTTTTAGAGATAGGGCTCAGTAAGGCATCCTGACAGTTAAAATCTTGCTTAGAGATTTGGTTTAGTCCATAGGATTTTGCTAGGGACTAGCAAAAGCTTGGCATGGGGTTATGATGGTAATACCATCATTCGTCATAACTAACTTAATTTAGTCAGAATCAAGTGATAAATGCTCCTAAATGATCGTCTGAGGATCGTAATTTCATCTGAATTGAATGTGAGAAGATAAGAAAACAAGGTTCATTCTACCATTTTAACATCCAATTATAAATGCAAATTGACCAAGGGGTTGATCATGGGTTAATTTAAGGTCAAATGAACTTAAAAGACCAAGAAGTGGGCTTACACTAACTGAATCAAGGTTTCATGCATTTCATTGAAAACCCTAATTATAAGGCCCACTTAAATTGAAAGGGTTTTGGTCAATATAAATTCAATCTAAACCTCCTAGAAATCATTGAAAAATATTCTAAGAGGTTTAGTACCGTCACTTTTACCATATGAACCCATGTTGACCAAGAATAGAGATTCAGAAGGGAATTTGTCCTAATTTGGGCTCATGTGCAATTTACCCAATCAAACGTGGTCGAAACTCAAATCCAAGTTCACCATTAGATTTCTTAGGTCAAAATTAGGTTAACACCAATATTTGGGCTCAATCAGAGTCCATCTTGACCTAGTTTGCATTTTTACCCTTAGAATCCCTATTTCCCACATCCAGACCCCTAAGTTTCAAGTTTCCTTACAAATACGCACATAATTTCTCGTCATCTTTGTAGAAAGCTCCCTACCACCATTATGGTTTGAACAACATCTTCAAACCCACTACCTGCAGATTTCCTTTGTGGATTTCTCCTTCAATTCCTACTCAAATCCATCCAAACTTGAAGGGATTAGCCACAAGGAGAATCCCTATCGTTTGAACACAATTTCATGTGCTAATGGGGAATCTACAACTCCGGAGACCTTGAAAAATTTAGGATTTTCAAGTCTCTAAATTCACATGAAAACTCGCAAATTTTAGGAACTTGAAGGCAAAATCATACTCTATATAAGGTTAACTATATCTCAATGTGCTCCTCAGCCAAGAATTGGTCAGAATTTCCTCTCTTCCTCCTCTAGCCACCTTCATCTTCGGCTCCAATGAGATCCTCCGCCTCCCTCTTCCAGCCAACCAACCACCAACTTGGAAGGCCCAACCTCTTCCTCTCTTCTTCACGCATCTTGCCAACCAAATGCCTCCTGCCCCTTCTTCCTCAGCAATACCTCTGCCAGACTTCATGATCTTCCTCAAGTCCGGCCAGTCAACACCGGATGCATCTCGCCTTCTTATGCTCCTCCAAGTGCCCTAACTTCTTCCTCTCCCTCTTTAGCATCATTCCACGCCCTTAGTTCCTAGGTTAATCCACTATAAACATCGCTCCACCTCATCTACCCCAACGCCGGCACGAGCTCCGACAAGCCTGCGCTAGCACCACTCACCACAAACCACAACTCCATCGCCACCAAAATCTTGCCTCACCTCCACGAGTAAAACCCCCAAAGAAATTTGGAGCTTTGACCATTCATTCACCCCATCGAACACACCCACCATCATCAACCATCTCCGTCACTGTACGCACTTCACACACCTCGAAACACCTTACAACTACCATCATCACATTCCTTGCATTCCGGTAATCCTTTTGGGCTTTTTAATTGAGATAATTAGCCTATATTTTGAATTTCAAGTCGTCGCCATCACCGTTATTATTACTATCGTGCTCCTCTGCCATCCGACCACCATCGACTTCATCTCCACCTCCCATCGCTGCGAAACTACCCCACGACTTCAATTGCAACTTCAATTTAAGAAAGAAGCCCCACAATAGCTCCAATCGACAAGAGATCCTCTGCTACCAGCATGAGAAAGAAGCTAAGATAGTCCCACATCGTGGGCATTTTTTTTGAAATTAATACATAAGGATTTTAGTTCCTTAACTGCTTACCTCAACACACGAGATGTGGTCCCTCTCACTCCTCACGCATTCCTCACTCGACGCTCACACTCGAGCTAGCCTGGTCCCCGGATCCAATTACCCGATTACCATTTAACTGATTTTGAAGTGAGAAAGAAATGATTTTCTGAGAAGATTTGGGACAATTTACCTCGGGAAACGTGCCTAAACACTTAGGCAAATTTTGAGTACTTTGAGCTAGTAACTTTAAGGTGTCTGAGGTAAATTGAATACAACTGATTTGACTGAGTTTGAAGAATCTAACTACTATTAGCTTTGAGATCTGATTGGGAATTAAGCCTAACTATTGAGGGTAATTGATGGTTTCAACCACCACTCTTTGGGATTTATTATCTTTTTGTTGTTTGACTCTGGAGATACACTTTGGATTCTTATTGAATATATTTTTAGTGGATTAATTATTCATTGCATATTATACTTGAGATTGATTATTATGCTCATTTTTACTATTCGATTAGTGGATTGAATTCCAAATTTGCTCCCTACGAATGACCTTGGAACTCAAACATTTTTCGAGCACTTATAAATTTAAATGTCGATTTGGTATTCGTCGCTATACTACAACATACTCCCCTAAACTACAACGAATATCGACATCAACAGTAAGGCTACAAACTCAAAACATTAAGTATCAATTTTGATTTTAGCTTTTTTTGATGTGGGACAAAATGTCCAGGCCTTCATCACGTGCTGCTGCAGATGTGGTCTCCTCCAATTGCTTAGGTTGCTGCTACTTCTTCTTGAATTGGAAGCCTAGGAGGCTTCTTGGAAGTGGTTCGTGTCACGTAGAGGTGGTTTGGTGGTGGAGGATGACCGAAGCTCATCGGACGGAATCAGAGAATGAGAACTCACCGGAGAGAACCTGAAACATGTAATACAGGCCTTAAGCCCTAATTAAAAGGTCCATGAACGTCACCGGAGCACGACGAGTGTAGTGGTCGTGTTTGCATGGTGATTGGTGCACTGTGGAGGTCGGACGGAGTTGAGGTTGCAAATGAGCAACGAGTATGGTTGGTGGAGTGAATAATTTTCCAAAAGTCCAAATTTTGTTAGGGCTTTTGGTCTGTGGGTTGTCGAGAAGGTTGTGGTGGTGGTGACGAGTTGTTTGGTGGACTATGAAATCGGTGCGAGCTCACTGGAGCTCGTGTCAGAGGTGGAGACAAGGGAGAAGCGGCTTGTGTAGTAAGTGGTCCTAGGAGCTAAAGGCGTAGAAAGGAGTTGGGGAGTGTGAGGAAGAGAAGGAGGAGCTTATTTGGATGATAGGATGAGGGAGTCACCTTGGCGTCACATGCCAAAGTCTGAGAAGTCAAAGACCTCTGATGATGAGAAGCGGCGACAACGAAGTAGGAAAGAGCTCCTGTTGTGGCTGGCGAGGAGTGGAAGAGAGAGAGAAAGATAGTGGACTGTCTAATATGGTTGTTGGATAGTCGGAAAAGGGAAATCGAGTGGAGTCACTAGAGCCAAGGTTGGAGGTGGCTGAAGAAGGAAGAGAAGAGGTATGTTTGGCCTAAACCTGCCTGGGAAACACGTTGAGATCTAAGGAAGCTTATATAGAGCTCAAATTTGAGCTCAAATGGGAAGAATTCACGTGTAGGATTCGCGAATTTAGAAAATAGGCATCTCAAATTTTCTAAACTAATTGGAGCTCTATGAAACGAATCAGGACTCAAGATCATGTTCAAATGATGGGGAATCCTCTTGTGATTTCTCCCTTCAATTTTGGAAGTGTTTGGTTGTAGATTAAGAGGGGAAACTCTAATTGAAGTTCGGTCAAGGGTTTGGGATTATTGTTGGGTTGCATTTTAGAAACCTTGAGTTAAGTGGTGGCACGGACCTGACTATGAAGAAGATGAAAACTTAGGGGCATTTTAGTGAGAAAAACCCAAAGTTAAGGGTTGAGTTGAAATGAATAGAGATTTGAGAACTGAATTGCAAACTTGGTCAAGATGGACTCTGATTGGGCTCAAGTTTTGGTGTTAACATAATTTGGATCCAAGAAATCTCATGGTGAACTTGGATTTAGATTTTGACCATGTTTGATTGGGTAAATTGCATATAAGCCCAAATTAGGGTAAATTCCCTTTTGAAACTTTATTTTTGGTCAAAATGATTTCAGATAGTCAAAGTGAAGGTACCAAACCTATTAGAATATTTTTCAATGATTTTTAGGAGGTTTAAATTAAATTTATCTCTACCATAACCCTTTCAATTTAAGTAAGGTTAAGAATTAGGGTTTTTAGTAATATTTTAATCCCCGAAATGTGTAAAACCTTGATTCAATTATTCTGAGCCCACTTCTTGATCTTTTAAGTTCATTTAACCTTTAAATAACCCCTTATCAACCCCTTGGTTAATCTACATTAATGATGGGATGGTAAAATAGTAGAATTAACCTTGTTTTCTTGTCTTCTTCATAAATCAGTTTGATACGAGAGTACGATCCTCAGACGATCATTTAGGAGCATTTATCACTTGATTCTGACTCATTCAAGCTAGTTATGAGGAATGATGGCCTTACCATCAGGGGATTGCGAATGGTGATTCGATCCTTCATCCTTTGGTTGAGGGATGTGGTTCCCTACCACTGAGCTGAGGTTATCGAGGGTGAGCGTGGACCGTTGGATTGAAATCCAATGATCACAATTGCCTAATGAGCTGCCTCTTTGAGATTATGAGGCGCACAGAGAGGGGGTGATGTGGTGCAACCACGGTCATTGGATGGTGATCCAACAACCCTGATCGAGCATGGGGATTGCTTTGGAAAACATGCGATGGCCTTGGGGTGGCTTTGGGCGGCTGGGATGGTGCCACGTGGTGCCATCCTGGTCGTCCATCTTCTTTTCTCTATAGGAGGCACCACGGATGTCCAATTGAGTTGATCTTCATGTTGATAGACTGCAATCATAGACCCAAATCTATCGGTGCAATCGAATCTGTCATTTAGGGTCCCTATCATGTCACCTTGTCCCCTAGTTGTTGATCTTCTTCGGACTGCGTATGATTTACGAAGGTCCAATCAAGGTGATTTCAGAGTCGTTGAACTCCGTTTGTCTCCCTGATCAAATCCATACAATTGAATCTTCAATTCAAGGCCCATGAATGTGTCGCCCTCTCTCCCCTAGCCATTACAATTTATAGAATTACCCTAAATGCATGATGAAGCCTATTTTGAAATATTTACACTATTGAATGCATATATGAGTCTAGGAACATGCATAAAGAGGCATTTTATCACTAATAATTATGTATCTATCACACCCCCATTCCTATGTTTTACTAGTCCTTAGAAAAATTAAACTACATGCTATTTATAAAATAGAATTAGGAGCTAATCACTTAAGCAACAATTATTTATTAACAATAGGAAATTTTAACTAACGATTGATGGACCTCAGATGACCATCAAAAGATTTATACATGGAGGGAACGTCTCATAGCCATGATGCACCCATGGTTGGGGAAGATACTGTCGAGCCTCCTTCGTAATGGGAGGGCTCATCCCTACAAATCTCAAATAATCACAAGGGAGGCACAAGATATTTGGTGTCCTAGTTCCACCGCAAGGGGCATACATCTAAGGGAAGGATGATACTCCCAACTATGCACTAGAACTTTAGAGGTTATAGGATTTCTCTCCCTTTCAAGACCTCTCTCTCTATTTATAACATGGAAAGACCTCTATCCTAGGGTCCTCTAGTACCCTTCCTGTCAGATGACATGCTTACTGTGTGGATATAGGTGGTCACTTAAATCTTATTGCATCTTTGGTATTGACTGCACCTAATGTTTTCGTAGATTGGGCAGATCTTGGTTTGGGTCCATCTTGTCGCAAGTAAGGTGGGTGATACCAGCCCTACCTACTCACCTTGTAATCGGGTAGCTGGATCCTCTGCTCGGTCGTATGTGGAGATTTCGGTCCAAGGGCAGTTTCTACCCTGATCATATGCCCCCACTCTCTAGCTAATGTGAGTTGCTAATATAGTAGTGAGAATGCCCAAAACTCCTCGATGGATGATACTTCCAGATGTTCTACCAGCTGAGATGAAGTGGGGAGAACATTTCTGATGGAGGAGTTGGGTGATCCTTCCCTGTTTCCTACTCTTGCAAGAGGCCCATGGTAAGGGTGTGTGAGCCTGCATTAGTGCCGACCTTAAAAGGTGGCTATTCAGCACGTAATTCACATTTTAAAAGTTAATTCAGTTGTAAAATAGCATGAAAAACACGTCGACAAATAAATTTATGAAAATCGGTGAGTACCAGGTCGTTCACAGGGAAGCAATCACAATTTATGCAGAAGCTTTTCAATAAAACTTGCTCTAAATAGATATTTATATATGTATATATGTATGGGAATCAGATATATAATCAGAATTATATTGCATTCAGAAACAATTGTTCAAAGTAGAAAGTGTTATGCTAAATATAACTAGAGATAGCAAATAGATAGAGAGAAAGAGAGAGAGAGAAAGATAGAAAGTGGTAGAGAGACAACGTCACTTGTAGGATGCTTGTGCGAGGTGCGACAGCACCTCAAATCCAGAGTGTCGGGATGAAGGTCGAAGTAGAGTTGCAGAGGGACGGAGAGTTCCAAAGAAGGTGGAAGATATCTGGAGTTGATGGAAGAGAGATGCTTCAACTAGAGGGCTTTGGCCTTCTTTTATAGATTTTATGGAGGGCAAAAAGAGCATTTTAGCCCTTAATCTCTTGTAACAACTCTTAGGCAATCAGATTCGTCGATCGGGAGATCAACAGATCAGATCTGGCCTCAAAATAATCTCCCACGTGCCCTCTACACATGGATTCAATCTGGGCTCGACATGTGGCATGCTCTCATGCGATGGATCAGGATCGGACGTTCCCGCTTTCTCCTCTCATGCACCCAACAGTTCCTATCTTTTCCTCGTGCACCTGCTCACCTCTTCTTCACGCCTAATCGTCAGCCATCCGATCTCATGATCGGATGGCTCACGCACGCACGCAATTTCCCGATTTTGCAAAACTCATTGGATTACGCATCCGGCCACAGTGTGCTCTGATCGTGCCATGTGGTCGCTCTTCCGCCCTTCGATCGCCATCTGACGGCGCAATTGCACCCACGTGAGCACTCCTTCAATTTCGCGCAGCGTTGCTCGAATGCACATCCCGCTCTTCCGTGAAAGTGTGTGAGCCAACAAGCTATGCAAGAGTTCTATTATAGTTTCCTATTTGTATCTATTTGTCCTTATCCAACTGGACAGGTGATGTGGCACACTCGTGACCTTTGGATGAAGATCCAACGGCCCACACTGTGCGGGGTGGCCTTCCTGGATGGCACGGTAATGAGGGGGCGGCGGTGATGGTGGCACATGATGCCATCATGGCCATCCATCTTCTTTTCCTTGTATCTGGTGCTGTAGACCTCCGATCAGGTTGATTTTTCTACCATTGGACTACGATTGTCGATCTAGATTTATTCGTATGGTTGGATTCTTCATCTGAGGCTCAAATCTTTGTCTTTTGGCTTTATGATCTCTATTCCTTTATGGACTGCACAAGATGCCTTGGTTGTCCGATCGAGATGATTTTGAAAGCGTTGGACTTCCATCGTCATTCTGATCAGATCTGTATGGTCTGATCTGTCATCCGTGGCTTCGAATCATCTGTGATTAGAATCATCTCTTTCTTAGGTCATAAAATGACAATATTATCTATATGCCTAACAAACTAGCTATTGTGCAAATTATGATGCCTATGAATGCATTAATCCTATGTTATGCTAGGATCTAACTTAATTCAAGTGATTTAGGTTGCATGATTACTTTGCAATCACACCCCCATGCCTAAATCTTGCTAGTCCCTAGCAAATGCAAGACTAAATGCAAAGTGGTCCTACATGAGTAATTTTTAAGAGTTTGACTAGAGGTTTATGTCTTTTGTTTTCATCCGAAGCTTTAGTAATCCAGATAATCATGAATGTGTTTTGTTGTAATCTATGCAGTGGATCCAAGTGAAAAGTCAATCCACATCTAAAGCTCATACTTGACCCTCAGTAAAAATCTATTAGGATAGGCAAACTTCTTCCCTCAGGGTTATCTGTAAATTCAACCCCAATTTTTGGCTTAGGTAGAAGATTTCTAAGTCAAGTAGATTCATATTTGGTGGCTCACACTCATTTGATGCTACATATAGACTAGTACTTTAGAATCTAGATTTCCAGATTATTAAATACTTCAAGTCAAAGAGTAACGGAGAAACTGTGCTCTCTTTAGTTCCCTTGTACTCATTCTCTCTTTTTCTTTCTCTTTCTCTTTCTCTTTCTTTTTCTTTTTCTTATCTTATCTTTTCTTTCCTTTCCTTTCGAGCTCACAATCTCACTATATTTATTAGTATATTTGGTGGTCTCTCCTGGCATTAACACTTTGATTAGGTTCAGATAACTCTAAGACTAAGTCAGAATTCCTCAGCCCGTATTCAGGCAGCCAAAAATACAGAAAAGTAGGTCAAGGCTTATTTGGTGGATCATGAGGGTGGTAGGTGTTGTTGCCTCATTACATTTGAAATAAATTCTAAAAACACTTATAAAGTATTTTTTTCTTTTCTGCATTTTCTTTCTTCCTAAAATTTTTTCTATATATATTTTTTTTCTTTATATATATATATATTCTTTTCTCTCTTTTTTCTTTTTCTTCTTTTTCGCATGCAAATATCTACTAATGCAACGTAGTATAGTAAATGAACTTTTATTTATGAGGCATTATTCGGGATTAGGGGTGTTCAAGAGGATATCAGGTGACTTATTTAGTGGAAGTGCCTACTCTCGGCACCGGGAAGGGAATGGATAGGACAATATATTTCTAACCTTGACATTAATATCCTCCTTCAGCCAAGGATTCTGTAAAATACGGTCATGACCATCCACCTTAGTCCTCATTTTATCAGAACCTACACTCTGCGTATTTGCCTTATTTGGTGGCTCTCAAGAGATTCGCACTAAGAACTTGTACGTAGAAACCGAGAGAGAAAACCTTGCCTAACTCCGAGTATCATTATCTCATTATCCAGAGTTTAAGATTCTTCAAACTAGCCTTAGAGTACTAGTAGACTTTCTACTCTCACCTCACACTTATTTGGTGGATCTGTTAGAAGATAGTTTACCTGACTCCCTAATTACTGTCTAAGGGTTTAGGAGAAGAAGCATTGCTTCTTCTCGACAAACTGAAGATGTTTATTGGTCTTCACAAAGGATCCATTGCAAATTCTATGTGTAAGTGTGAAATTATATTGGATTCTAAACTCAGGAATCAACTTAAGAATAAATCACAAATAAAACCTTAATAAAAATTCTTGATGCCTAAATGCATTTTTGACATAAAAATAAGGCATGCAAAGTCCACTCCCCCATCCCTATTCATTACAATGTCCTTATTGAAATGTATGCATGAAAATCAAAATATAATAAGCAAGAGGAGGGGATATCACCTGACTATGCTTGTTAATCTGGTCAACATGAATACAAAGGATGCACAGCTATCTGTACAGAGTATTGGGTTGCCTTCCAGCCAACGCTAAGTTTAACATCATTTGTCTGACTTAAAGCCAAAAATATGTAGTTAATATTGTGGGTTAAGAGAAGAAATAATAATTGTTGCAGAGGAATTTAAGATTAGTAGAAAGATATGATCATTTGGTCCTAGAATTAGTGATCCACAAATGCAGATTAGCTGATGATGCAGTTCAACCCCAAAAATTCTTTCTGATTTGAAATATGGAATAGGGTTAGGTGGATGAGGTTCAAAATGCAAAGCCTGTTCGTTAATCCAGTTCCAAAGATCAAGAAGAGGTGGTAAAGGGTCTGGATCAAGGTCATGATTGAGATTTAGATCTAGTTCCGAATCTGAATCATAAGGATCCTCATATCAGTAGTTGATATCAAAAATCATGAGTTCTCCAGGCTCTAGGTCATTTGAGGCCAAAGGTAGAGTTGTGTGGAATTCATCAAAATCTTCATCAGAAATTTCCTCTTCCTCATCCGAAGTCACTTCTTTTGAGTCAAGCCATCCATTTGAACCAGTTGACTTAAAAGTTCTTCCCCAATCCATTATGTGTTGAACTTCTTTTTTTGAGGTTACTTCATGGTTCATGTCCTTAGATTGTTCATTTCTGGAATTCCCTTAGAATTCAAAAGTTCTTGAATTTCAGGTGGATGTATTGAGGATTCTTTATATTATCATCTAATTCATCATAAGTTACTAATGTCCTATTCAATTTGGTTTTCCATGGGAGCTAGTAGATCAGAATTATCCTCAAGTACATCCCCTTCTTTCCCTTCGTGCTGGGCTCGAGCTTTGGCAGGACTTGGATCATCTTCAGTGTGAATTGCCAAAACTTGTTTAATTGTTCCTACAACCTCAATGGAACCATAATTCACCTTATTCTTTTGGGAAGCTTTAAAGATATTGAGTTGGCAATTTTTCCTTCCTAAGGTGATGTGCATAATCCTTGTCTCACAGTTGATTAGAGCCTTGGAAATGGCCAAGAAAGGTCTCCCTAAGATTATCAGGGTATGGTTCAGGTTTTCTGATGCCTCCATATCTAGAACAAGGAAGTCCATAGTGTACTCAAAATCCCTCACTTTTATAATCACATTCTATAGAAGGCCCTTTGGAATTTTGGTTGATTTATCAGCAAGCTGAAGAGTCACTTCAGTGTGTTGCAAGGGGCCTAAATTCAACTCTTCATATAATTCTATGGGGATTAAGTTGATGGAGGCACCAAGGTCCAGTAAGGCTCAATCCAGGATGAATCCAACTATTTCACATGAAATTAAGGGGATCCCTGGATCTTTCTTTTTAGGAGGGAGCTTATTTAGGATGATGGCACTGACTTGTTCAGAAATCACTGCCCTTTTTGATGATTTGGCTTGGCATTTAGGTGTGCATAATTCCTTCAGAAATTTTGCACAGGTCGGGATGTTCTCAATAGCCTCAAGGAGTGGTATGTTCACCTAGACTTGCTTTAGAATCTCAAGCCACTCCTTAGATCCCTGGGTTTGATCAAGGCTTCAGGAAAAGGTACTTGAGAAAAATCATAAGTATTCAAATCTTGAGTCATATTTTCTAGATTAGTTTGGTCTCCCAGGTCAGATTTAGGCTCCTCAAGAACTTGGTAAGATTTTAATGTAAAATGATCTTAGGTTTATTTCCCACTTCTCAAAGTAACAACACAGGCATGTGCATTAGGGTTAAAAGGGTAAGGTGGGTTCTGCAAAATGGGTTGAGCTTGGGTTGGGTTAGGGTTAACAAAGCCTGGTGGGTGCTGGGGAGCATGCTGAATTAGGTGTGCTTGTTACTCCTATGTGTTGTGCTAGGTAACTCTATTGAAATTTCTTGGGTTTGGGATGGGTTGGGATGGAAGCATCTCGTGTTGTCTAGCATCTACTAGCTGGCCCAGTTGTCCTATAATTCTGTCGTCAATTGATTCATTTCTTCTTTATGTCTCATATTCATCTCTCTCATTTCTTTGAGGACTAGACATAGATGAGAGGGCTGGTTTTCCTATGTAGGTTGTGGTTGATATGTGTGTGGTTGTGTGTACCTACTAGGTTGCCAATAAGTGTTTGGTTTAGTCAAGTTAGGACCCTGGGCAGGTTTTTGACTTGACCAAGCAAAGTTAGGATGGTTGCACCATCCAGGGTTGTAAGTATTTGAATAAGGCTCATTTCTAGTGTAACCCTGGAGTGCATTCACATTGTCAGGATAACTAGGCATTGGGTTGCCTAGTTCAGAATTCGAGGGCATCAAGGTCTCTCCTTGGTACCTAGAAAGAGATGGGTCCAAGTACAGTTGGCTCATAGGTGGAGCCATGGTTAGGTCATTGATGTTGTGCACTAATTCCTGACCTAGAGGGTTAAGGAATTGGTTGTGGGTTAATATAGGCACTCCTTGGGTAGGCATAGGATTTAATCTGGATTGTGTACCTAAGGAATTCCCACCCTTTAGAAGGTTATCCAGCTTCTTATCCAAATTCTCCACATTCTTTCCCATGAGTTCCACCTTATCTAATCATTGTGAAATTAATTCTAAATCAACCAAGTTTGAATTATTGTTAACTTCATAAACCCCGCTCCTTGGTTGATTAGCGCTGTTAAAGGAGGACATTGAGGCATTGTTGAGGGAATTTTCATTCATATTCTCGAACAATTGAAAGGCTCCCTTAGCATCTCAACTCAGGAAATTGCCCCCACATGCCGCATCAACAAAATTCTTCATATTATCACTCAACCTCTAATAGAAAATATGGGCCAAGTGCCAATTTGGAATCCCGTGATGGGGGCATTTCTTAGCTAAATCATTGAACCTCTCCCAAGCCTCATGTAGTTGTTCCCCGGGGTTCTGCTTAAAGTTTGTTATGGCACATCTAAGGGCATTAGTTTTTCCTACGGGAAAGAATTTCTTTAGGAATGTGCTTCTCAGGTCTTCCCAAGTTAGGATTGGTCTACCAATTGTCCTCAGCCAATGTGCAACTCTATCTTTCAAGGAGAATGGGAACATTTTCATCGTCAGGGTACCCTCATTCATGTTCATAGGGCCAAAGGTTCTTCCTTTGTGTAGGAGCTCTTCAAGGTGGTGTAAGGGATCATCTGACTCATGGCCATGAAAGTGGGGAATGAAGTTAATGATATGAGGTTTGAGTTCAAAATCTTCCCCATCCTGAGGTACCATAACAAAGGGTTTAGGTTGGGCATTAGGAGGGTTGTAAAAGTCACGAAGGGGTTTGTCTACCCTTCCGTTTTGGAGTCGAGTGATGGCCTGCACTATGGCTTCTATCTGTCGGCCATGATGCTGGCCTTGCTTAGTGATCAGCCTTTGTAAGAGAGTGATAGGATCCAAATTTTGTTCATTAATCTCTTCTTCCTCGTGATGACTAGCCATTGAAGAGGTTTTAGATTCAGATCATGGATACATAGGTCTTCTCCTAGGATTACTTTCTAATGGTGGTAGTAAATCAGGACTTTAAAATCTTCTACCTTGAGTGCACCAGAAGAATGTCTGTAGACAAGAGAGAAGACAAATGAGAGAAACCCCACCCATTCAATGCAAGCAATCAAATTGGTCCTTAGAGTGTCAACCTTAATTAGACCTGATCCTGCCTCCCCAAAACATGACTGGGTTAGATCAACCCTTGAATTACTTGGCGGGCTAGAAGGGTGGGACACCTTAGGACACCCCACACGGTGGGACACCACTAAAGGTTAATGCGATTACCGCACCGACCTTTCTTGTCACTAGTGTGTCCAAGTAGACAAGGCCTTAACCTTAGCCCAATCTAGTTTCAAGTCCCCAAGTCTATTAGTCCTGCTTAGGGCACGTCTACTCAATTTTAGGTGTGGGTTTGAAGTACTTTTGGAATATGATGGGCATTAGGGGGTGCTTACCCTTAAAATTGATTTTGAAATGTGTGAAGTGCTCAGGTAAATAGGGTTCACAAGCAATTTCTTATGATGAAGTGAATTTTAAGATTCGAATGCTTGTATTAATAAGTTTTAAGGTTCACTTGAATTACTATTTTCAATCAAGGTTTTGATAAGGCACACAAGATTTTTGCAAATCCCAATTTGTCTGATAGATTTTCTTTAAGTATGGAAATGCAAGTGTGCTTTATCCATAGCGTGAAATCCTAAACACAGATAGTTCTAGATGTTCTTTTAAGTCAAATACAGAGAAGCAGTGTGACCCAAGTAATGCAATCAATTGAACATATTGCACCACTAACTAGTCACTCAGCAAATATTTTTCAAGAATTTTTAATGCACATTTTCTATTTTTTTCTAATTTAAAGTGTACTGGGGTTTTGTAATTTGTTTTGACCCTTAGTTGGTGATTGGATAATCCGTGCAATCAAACAAGCAAGAAATAATTTTTTCATATATTTCATAAATTATTGATTATCTTAGAAATTCAATGCCACAAATTTCAAGTCAATCGGAGTTGTATAAAAATTATTATGATGTTTTGAACTCTTAAAAATCAGGAACAATAACCAAATTGATAATAGATCAGTATACGAATTTTTAAAATTTTTTTATAAATCTGATTAGTGTAAAATTTGGTTTCATTGTTTCAGACTTTGAAACCCACATCTAGTAAAAATTTTAGAATTTTTAGAAGTACGGATATTTATAAGTTGAATTTTTAAGATAAAACTTTGTTTCAGCTTGAAAATCAAGAGAGATTTGTGTAAAATTTGGTTTTGTTGTTTCAGACTTTGAAACCCACATCCAGTAAAAATTTTAGAATTTTTAGAAGTACTGTTCTTTATAAATTGAATTTTTAAGATAAAACTTTATTTCAGCCTGAAAATCAAGAGAGATTTTTTTTTTATATATAAGCAAACAAATTCTAATTAATCCTAGGGTTCAAGCAAATCCTAGATCTAACTAATCTAGGCTATGGGTACTTACCTGAGGTTCGAACCCGTAATTTCTGTCGTCGTGTTTCGTTCTGATTTCCTTGCTTTCCTATATGCACGAATTCAACGAAAATAACAAGTTAGAATCTCAAATTCACACCAAAGAAAGCTTCAAAAATTTCCATTGCCTCCCCGGCAATGGCGCCAACTTGTTCGGTGCATAATTCACATTTTAAAAGTTAATTCAGTTGTAGTATAGAGAGAAAACACGTCGACAAATGAATTTATAAAAACCAATGAGTTTCGGGTCATTTGCAGGGAGATAATCACAATTTATGAAAAAGCTTTTCAATAGAACTTGCTCTAAATAGATATTTATATATGTATATGTATGGGAATCAGATATATATAATCAAAATTGTATTGCATTCAGAAACAGTTTTTCAAAGTAGAAAGTGCTATGTTAAATAGAAAGAAAGAAAGCAAATAGATAGAGAGAAAGAGAGAGAGAGATAGAAAGTGGCAGGGAGATGACATCAGTTGTAGGATGCTTGTGCAAGGTGCGGTAGAACCTCAGATCTAGAGCATCGGGTTGAAGGTCAGAGCACAGTTGCAGAGAAGGTGGAAGATATCTGGAGTTGATGGAAGAGAGATGCTTCAACTAGGGTGCTTTGGCCTTCTTTTATAGCTTTTATGGAGGGCAAAAAGGACATTTTAGCCCTTAATCTCGTGTAACAACTCGTGGGCAATCAAATCCATTGATCAAGAGATCAACGGATCAGATCTAGCCTCAAAATAACCTCCCATGCACCCACTATGCATGGATTCAATCTGGGCTCGACACGTGGTGCGCTCTCGTGCGTCAGATCAGGAACAGACGTTCCCGCTTTCTCCTCGTGCACGCCTAACAGTTCCTCTCTTTTCCTCGTGCGCCTGCTTGCCTCTTTTTCACGCCTAATCATCAACCGTCTAATCGTGATCGGACGGCTCACGAGCACGCGCAACTTCCCAATTTCTCAAAACGCATGGGATCATGCGTCCGACCGTGACACGCTTTGATCATGACACATGGTCGTGCCTCTACCCTTTGATCGCCATCCGATAGTGCAATCGTGCCTACGTGAGTGCTCCTTCAATTTCGTGCAGCACCACTCGAATGTGCGTCCCGCGCTTCCACACAAGCGCGTGAGCCAATGTGCTACGCAAGAGTTCTGTTATTGTTTCCTGTTTGTATCTATTTGCCCTTACCCGGCTAAATGGGTCACGTGGCACGCTTGTGGCCATTGGATGAAGATCCAACAGCCCATAGCATGCGAGGGTGACCTTTTTAGATGGTGCGGTAATGAGGGGGCGACAATGATGGCACCATGTGGCGCCATCGTGGCCGTCCATCTTCTTTCCTTGTATCTGGTGCTGTAGACCTCCGATCGGGTTGATTTTTCTGTCGTTGGACTGCGATTGTCTATCCAGATTCATCCATGTGATTGGATTCTTCATCTGAGGCACGGATCTTTTTCTTTTGGCTTTATTATCTCTATTCTTTTATGGGCTGCACAAGATGCCCTGGCTGTCTAATCGAGACAATTTCAGAAGCGTTGGACTCCCATCGTCGTTCTGATTAAATTTGTACAGTCTGATCTATCATCCATGGCTTCAAATCATTTGTGATTAGAATCATCTCTCCTTTAGGTCATAAAATGATAATATTATCTATATGACTAATAAACTACCTATTGTGCAAATTACAATGCCTATGAATGCATTAATCCTAAGTTATACTAGGATCTAGCTTAATTCAAGTGATTTAGGTTGCATGATTACTATGAAATCAGTGGCACTTTACCGATTTTAAACGTTGAGCATATAAGCCCAAGTTCATGTCTACCTTGAGAGGCAGCACTTCACTAAATTTGAACATCAAGCGTATAAGCCCAAGTTTGTGTTGGCCTTAGGAGGTGGCATTCATTGAGCGTAGGGCGAATGAGCCCTAGCTCATGCTAGCCTTAGAAGGCAGCGTACATTGAGCCTGGGGGGAATGAGCCCTAGATCACGCCAGCCTTAGAAGGCGGTGTTCGTTGAGCCTGGGTGAATGAAGCCTAGCTCGTGCGAGCTTTAGGAGGCCGCACTTCGCCGAGCTTGAGGCAAATGAGCCCTAGCTCACGCTGGCCTTAGGAGGCAACATTCATTGAGCCTAGGGCGAATTGCCCTAGCTCGTGCCAACCTTAGGAGGTGGCACTTTGCCAAGCCTGGAGCGAATGAGTCTAGCTCATGCCGACCTTAGGAGGTGGCATTTGTTGAGCCTGGGGCAAATGAGACCTATCTCATGCCAGCATTAGGAGGTGGCATTCGCTGAGCCTAGGGCGAATGAGTCCTAGCTCGTGTCGGCCTTAGGAGGTGGCACTTCCCCTTAGGGCGAATGAGCCCAAGCTCGTGCTGGCCTTAGGAGACGGCACTTCCCCAAGCCTAGGGCGAATGAGCCCTAGCTCGCGCCAACCTTAAGAGGAGGCATTCGTTGAGCCTAGGGCTAATGAACCTTAGCTTACGTCGGCCTTAGGAGATGGCATTCACTGAGCTTGGGGAGTCTGAGCCTGAGCTCCTACCAACCTTAGGAGGCAGCACTTCGCCAAGGTAGGAATCTGTTTTTATTCCTATAGGAGGTCATGGTCTCGAACATCATGCTCGCTCAAAAAGGCGACTGATGCTTTCTCAACATCGATCCGAGTGTCTAGTGTGTTATAACATGTGGAGTCCTTAACCAACGATTTTGTTAGAGTAGTCAAGCTGCCATGTAATCTGCATCGAATCTTGGGGGATTTTGTTCCACGGGAACTCAGAACCTGTTAGGCTGGGGAGGTGAAATGACGTCATCACCCTCGAAAAGCCATGGCTAGGCGATTATAAATAGAGGCCTGTGGTTGGGTCTTATTTCATGGCCTTTCACCCCCTTTTGTCGTGCTTGAGGGACTTCTTAGTTGTATGGAGGAATGTCTATGTTTCGTTCACTCCTTTGTTAAAGCTTCGTTGTTGAACTTCTACGTGTTCAGTAGATCGGCCAAGGGGCGATCATGTGTGGCTCTTCGGTTGGGGGTAGGCCCTTCTTGGTGCCCCGACTCTACGCATGGGTTGAGGTGAGGGCACCCAACCCTTTTTTTGTAGTTTTCACATGCCTTTTGTGATGTTGATGGGATGGAGGCACTGTCCTCCCTTCTTGTGTGGTTATTTTATTTTTGTTTCTTGTCGTAGGTTCTTGGGGGTTCCTTCCACCAGGCAATTTTGGGTGCCACGGCGGCCCCTCCTGGAACGGGATCCATCTTATGTAAGGAAGGCCTATGTGCCGAGGCGAAAGAGCAGGTCCTCTTATTTTCGAGGAGTTTAAGAGGAAGTGGGCAAGAAGCAAGGGAGGGTTGGAGTAGGCTCCCTCAAGGCGTCTTTGGGGGGAACTCAATGGGGCATTCATTGAGAGGGTGTCAGCTACGTCTGCCCTTGTAAACCTAGGCGGGGACGAAGCGAGGGTTGTTCCACTGGCGGTCTGTCCCATTTGGCTTTACTTGGAGAACCTGCCAGATGTTGGGTCATGGAGGCACCACTTGGCGCCTGGGTAAAGGTTTCTCCTTTGCGGAGGTTTGATGCTTCTACTGCTCTATACAACTCCCTTGGTGACTCCACGAGAGTGGATTGGGAGCTGCTGCTACTGGTAGCTCCTTTTGTGGGAGTGTATTTGCTTGGGCAGATGGCGCTTGCAATGCTCGCTTTTATGGTTGAGTCCATCTGGGGATTCTTGTGGAAGGGCCGGCTGAAGGCCTGATGGTATTGACTGGGTGGGGTACCTCACTGATAGATTAAGGGGTACTCCACACCTTTCAAAGGATCCGACTGCCTCAAGCGATCATTATAGTCTGTCAATACTTGCCAGTCTAGTAGTGGGTGATAAATGCTAATTTATCATCATTCTTATGCCCAAAAATAAATCTATCTCTTAGGTTTTTAACTCCGCAAATGGATTTTCAGGTTGCATTTAGGCATAACCTAGGTTAGGCATGCATTGCATTCTTTTTGAATTTTTAACATGTTTACTTGAGTGTTAAGGATAAACAGAACTATGCCTAACTCCGAGTATCATTATCTCATTATCCAGATTTTAAGATTCCTCATACTAGCCTTAGAGTACCAGTAGACTTTCTACTCTCACCTCACACTTGTTTGGTGGATCTGTTAGAAGATAGTTTTCCTGACTACCTAATTACTATCCAAGGGTTTAGGAGAAGAAGCACTTCTTCTTGACAAACTAAAGATATTTATCGGTCTTCACAGAGGATCCATTGTAAATTCTATGTGTAAGTGTGAAATTATACTAGATTCTAAACTCAGGAATCAACTTAAGAATAAATCCCTAAAAAAACTTTAATAAAAATTCTTTATGCCTAAATGTAAATTTTTTTTTCCAGACATAAAAATTAGACATGCAATGTCCACCCCCCATGCCTATTCCTTACAATGACCTCATTGAAATGTAAGCATGAAAATCAAAATATAATAAGAAAGATGAGGGGATATCACCTGACTATGCTTGTTAATCCAGGTCAGTATGGATGCAGAGGATGCAGAGTTACCTATACTGAGTACTAGGTTGCCTCCCAACCAACGCTAAGTTTAACATCATTTGTCAGACTTAAACCCAAAAATATGTAGTTCAATACTATGGGTTAAGAGAAGAAGTAATAACAGTTGCAGGGGAATTTAAGATTAGCAGAACATATGATCATTTGGTCCCAGAATCAATGATCAACAAATGCAAACCAGCTAATGATGCAAACCTATTCCAAAGAGTCTTTCTGATTTAGAATATGAAATAGGGTTAGGTGGATGAGGTTGAAGATGTTGGTGCTAGAGCACCACGATCATTTGTTTTGATGATAACAAAGCACGTGTTATTTAACATTTGCAATTTGAGTCCTAGATTTTAGGTCAATTGCAAATGTAGACGTGCTTAAACGAAGTTCGAACTCGCATCCAGGACGGATTGGAGGAGCTTGACGGAAAATAGAGGAGGTTCGCGTGGAGCGACAGATTGAAGATAGAAGACAAGAAGAATAGGATAGATTCTTTTTAATCCTTTCTTGTATCTCTTGTCTTTATTTTCTTGCTCTTTTTATTTTCCTTAGAATATTATGTTAAAGAGCCTCAAAGTACCCTAACAGTAGTCCTAGGAACACCAGCACAACCCTAGGATACTTAGGTTTTCTGTAGAATACTTAG
Organism: Thalassia testudinum; assembly: GCA_037157565.1. Lineage (NCBI taxonomy): Eukaryota > Viridiplantae > Streptophyta > Magnoliopsida > Alismatales > Hydrocharitaceae > Thalassia > Thalassia testudinum. The sequence continues at coordinate 29,987,639 of JAZHRO010000073.1, forward strand.
AAAACCAATATAGGGTTCAAACAACATTTCCAAACGTCTAATTCACAAATCAGACGTCTGATAAAGTATTTTAAGACGTCTGACTGTTGTTTCAGACGTCTGATAACTGTTAGGCTGGACATAGTTAGTTCTGTCTGATGAAATCAGACGTCCATACCTTATACCAGACGTCTTAGGAGACGTCTGATGGACTTGCCAGACGTCCAGATAGTGGACCGTTGGCTGCTTAGCAGGCACTGCAGATTATGACCGTGAGAGCCTTATCAGACGTCCATAGGACTTACCAGACGTCTGATAATTGACCGTTTTGCCTCGGCTGACCCAAAATCTCTTCTCAGAGATTTTCTAGCCGTTGCAACGTTTGGAAATCAATTTCCACAGTAAAAGTAGGTTTCCAGACGTCCAGACATAGTGCCAGACGTCCTGTATGTCGTCTGATGGACTTGCACAAAAACCCTGTTTAGATCTGATTCAAGTCAGGAAGAGACCCGCCCAAAATCAGACGTCTGACCTTGAAATCAGACGTCTTAAAGTGAAGTTCCAGACGTCTGATGCCAGAATTAGACGTCTGATAAGCCTGTCAGAACAATGATTGTTCCTGATTTCGGGCTGATTCTCTTGGGCTTTGTTCCCAACGGCTATAGAACCTTTCCTAAGCCTTCCAAAGTCTTCCTAAGGCCTCTATAAATAGAAGGGAGCCTTTACACACCTAGAAATACAAGAGATACACTAAGAGAAACACAAGACACACTTAAGCAACATAGTTCCACTCTCTTGTGTCCTAGCTAGCTCTTGCTCTCTAAGCTCAAGTTCCATTCTCTTGAGAGCATCAAGCCTTCGCGCACCCGCTCTCCCGCCGTTGTTCACGAGAGCGACATTGCGCCGTTGCGTGGCTCACGCACCCACGTCATCATCGACGCACTCCTTGCAAAGGGGAGTTTCCTAATTCCTATAGAAGCTAGGTTCATAATTACTTTGTTGGCTCTATAGGACTTGTTGGTTATTTTATCTTTGTTATTTAGTTGGGTATTCGCTTTGCGAATTCCCGTCTCCTTCGTGGGACAAAATCCTTCTCGTGGAGAGAAGGGGTTGAGGAACGCTACCCTCGTACTTGTAACATGGTTGTAATTGAGGTTGAATCACCCTCGTTTAAAGTGATTCGATTAGTGGATTTGATCAACTAGGTTGATCGGAAAATCCTAACTCGAGAGGGTTAGGTGGTGGTTTTCACCCGGTTTGGGTTTCCACCTTAAAACAATTGTGTACATTGTGTGATTGGTTTTCTTTGGTGAGATTGCTTTATATTTTATTTCCGCAATTATTACATCACCCCCTCCTGGTAGGGCCGGAAACTACAGAAGATGCAGAGCATGTTTATTAATCCAGTTTCATAGATTAAGAAGAGGTGGTATAGGGTCCAGATCGAGATCATGATTGAGATTTAGATCTGGTTCCAAATCAGAATCATAAGGATCCTCATATCGGTAGTTCATATCAAAAATCATGAGTTCTCCAGGCTCTCGGTCGTATGAGGGAAAAGGTAGAGTTGTGTGGGATTCATCAAAATTCTCATCAGAAATTTCCTCTTCCTCAACCAGAGTCACTTCTTCTAAGTCAAGCCATCCATTTGAACCAGTTGGCTTATAAGTTCTTCCCTAATTCATTATGTGTTGAACTTCTTCTTCTGAGGTTACTTCCTGGTTCATGTTCTTAGATTGTTTATTTTCTTGTATTCCCTTATAATTTAAAAGTTCTTGAATTTCAGGGTGGATGTATTGAGGATTCTTTATATTACCATTTAATTCATCATTAGTTACTCCCAGGAGTTTCTCAATCTCACTAATGTCCTGTTCAATTTAGTTTTCCATGGGAGATGGTAGATTAGAATTATCCTCAAGTACATCACCTTCTTTCTCTTCGTACTGGTCTTGTGCTTTGGCAGGACTTGGATCATCTTTAGTATGAATTGCCAACACTTGATGTCCACAGGGTATGGTTTAGGTTTTCTGATGCCTCCATATCTAGAACAAGGAAGTCCACAGGGTACTCAAAATCCCTCATTTTTATAATCACATTCTGCAGAAGGCCCTTCGGAATTTTGGTTGACCTATTAGCGAGCTGAAGGGTCACATCAGTATGTTGCAAGGGGCCTAAATCTAACTCTTCATATAATTCTGTGGGGATTAAGTTGATGGAGGCACCAAGGTCCAATAAGGCTCGATCCAGAATGAATCCATCTATTTCACGTGAGATTAAGGGGGTCCCTGGATCTTTCCTTTTAGGAGGGAGCTTATTTAATGAACAGGCTCTGCATCTTCAACCTCATCCACCTGACCCTATTTCATATTCCAAATTAGAAAGACTTTGGAATAGGGCTACATCATCAGCTGGTCCACATTTGTGGATCACTGATTCTGGGACCAAAGGATCATATCTTCCTACTAATCTTAAATTCCCCTGCAACTGTTATTACTTCTTCTCTTAACCCATAGTATTGAATTACATATTTTTGGGTTTAAGTCCGGCAAATGACGTTAAACTTATCGCTAGCTAGGAGGCAACCCAGTATTCATTATAGGTAACTCTGCATCCTTTCACCCATGCTGACCTGGATTAACAAAAATAGTCAGGTGATATCGCCTCCTCTTGCTTATTATATTTTGATTTTCATGCATACATTTCAATGAGGACGTTGTAATGAATAGGCATGGAGGGGTGGACATTGCATGCCTTATCTTTATGTTTGAAAAAAAAATACATTTAGGCATAAAGAATTTTTATTAAGGTTTTATTAGAGATTTATTCTTAAGTTGATTCCTGAGTTTAGAATCCAGTATAATTTCACACTTACACGTAGAATTTGCAATTGATCCTCTGTGAAAATCGATAAACATCTTTAGTTTGTCTAGAAGAAGCAGTGCTTCTTCTCCTAAACCCTTGGATAGTAATTAGGGAGTCAGGCAAACTATCTTCTAACAGATCAACCAAACAAGTGTGAGGTGAGAGTAGAAAGTCTACTAGTACTCTAAGGCTAGTATGAAGAATCTTAAATTCTGGATAATGAGATAATGACACTCGAAGTTAGGCATAGTTTTCGCTCTCGATTTCTGCGTATAAGTTTTTAGTGCGAATCTCTTAAGAACCACCAAATAAGGAAAATACGCACAGAGCAGATTCTGATAAAACTAGGAATGAAGTGGATAGTCATGACCATATTTTACGGAATCTTGGGCTGAAAAATGGCATTAATGTCAAGGTCAGAAATACAGTGTCCTATCCATTCCTTTCCCAGTGCCGAGAATAGGCACTTCCACCAAATAAGCCACCCGATATCCTCTTGAACATCCCCCAATCCCAAATAATGCCTCATGAATAAAAGTTGTATGTGTTACTGTGTTGCGTTAGTAGATGTCTGGATGCAAAAGAGGTATATATGTCTATGCACATAGAAAAAATATATATATACAAAAAAAAAGAGGAGTAGAAAAGAAAGAAAGAACAATCAAAAAAAAAAAGAAGAGTTCATAAGTGTTTTTAGAGTTTATTTCAAGTGTATTGAGGCAACAACACCCATCACTCGCACGATCCACCAAATACAGCTTTGACCTACTTTTCTATATTTCTGGCCACCTAAATACGGGCTGTGAAATTCTGACTTAGTCGTAGAGTTATCAGAACCTAATCAAAGAGTTAGTGCCAGGAGAGACCACCAAATATACTGATAAATCTGGTGAGATTGTAGGCTCAAAAAGAAAGAAATGAAAAAGAAAAAGAAAAAGGAAGAGAAAGAACGAGAGAAAACGAGTACAAAAGAAACTAAAGAGAGCATAGTTTCTCGCCTCTCTCTGAGTTGAATTATTTAATAATCTTGAAATCTTGGTTCTAAAGTAATAGTCTATATGTAGCACCAGATGAGTGTGAGCCACCAAAAATAAATCCACTTGACTCAAAATTCTTCTACCTAACCCAAAAGCCGAGGTTGAATATACAGGTTACCTTATAACCCCGAGGGGAGAAGTTTGCCTATCCCAATAGATTTTTACTAAGAGCCAAGTATGAGCTTTAGATGTGGATTGACATTTCACATGGATCCATTACATAGACTACAACAAAACACATTCATGATTATCTGGATTACTAAAGTTTTGGATGAAAATAAAAGACATAAAAATCTGGTAAAACTCTTAATAAAAATTAGTCATATAGGATCATTTTGAATTCAGTCATGCATTTGCTAGGGACTAGCAAGATTTAGGTATGGGGGTGTGATTGCACAACAATCATGCAACCTAAATCATCTAAAATAAGCTAGAACCTAGCATAACTTAGGATTAATGCATTCGTAGGTATTATAATTTGCACAATAGCTAGTTTATTAGTCATATAGATAATATTGTCATTTTATGACCTAAAAGAGGGATGATTTTAATCACAGATAATTCGAAGCCACGGATGTCAGATCAGACCAGACATATCTGATCAGAACAACGACAGGAGTCCAATAGTTCTGAAATCATCTCGATCAGACAACCAGAGCATCATGTGCAGTCCATAGTACGGATATAATGGAGCCAAAGGACAAAGATCCGAGCCTCAAATGAAGAATCCAACCATACGAATGAAGCTGGATCGACGATCGCAATGTAACGGTGCAAAAATGAACTCGATTGGAGGTCTACATTACCAGATACAAGGAAAAGAAGATAAACGACCATGATGGCACCATGTGGCGCCATCACAGCCGCTCCCTCGCCACCACTCCAACTAGGAAGGCCGTATCGTACGCTGTGGGGCGTTGGATCTCCATCCAATAGTCACGAGTGTGCCACATTGCCTGCCCAGATTGGATAAGCATAAATAGAAACAAACAAGTATATATAACAAAATGTTCACATAGCACAGTGGGTCACGCATGCATGCACGAGATCTGGAGAAGCCCGTTCGAGCCGCAATCCACATGAGGGAGAGCACGAAATAAATCAGGCTGTCAGATGGGGAGTGCAATGCAGCAATCGAGTCCACATGGTGAAACGAGGGTGCACTGCGATCGAACACAAGATCAGATGCGCGTTTAATGAGTGATCCCACACGCTTTTCAAACAAACGCAGCAAGGCTCGAGTGAGTAAGTCGTCCGATCGTAAGATCGGACAGCTGACGTTGAGGTGGGATCTGAAGGCGAGTGGTGAGCGAAGAAGATAAGTACACGCGTGAGGAGGAATTAGAGCTACGCGATCGAAGATTGATGACGCAGCGGCTGCCACATGTCGCCACCAGAGTGAATCTGAGCATTTTAGGTGCAAATGAACGTATTTTGATGCCAAATCAGAGCCGTTGATCTCCCGATCAATGGATCTGATCAAATAAGAGTTGTTACATGAGATTAAGGCCTCAAATACCCTTTTTGCCCTCCATCAAAACTATAAAAGAAGACCCAAGGCCCCCTAGTTGAAGCATCTCTCTCTCCAATCAACTCAAGATCTCTTCTACCGTCTTCTCTTCAATTCTCCGTCTCCTCTGCAACTCCGTCCCGATGCTCGGGATCTGAGGTGCTGTCACATCTCATGCAAGCATCCCACAAGCGGCATCGCTTCTCTGCCACTTTCTTCTCTCTCTCTCTCTTTCTATCTATCTATCTGTCTCTAGTAGCATTTTCTACTGTGAAAAACTTTACCTAATTGCAATAAAATTCTTATTATCTGGATATCTGCTTTATACAAATATACATATATATATCTAGTTAGAATTAGTTTTATTGAAATGCTTTTGCATAAATTGAGATTGCCTCCCTACGAACGACCCGATACTCACTGAAGTTTTATAAATTTATTTATCGAAGTGTTTTTGCGCTACACTACAACTAAATAACTTTTAAAATGCTAATTACGTGTCGAATAGGCACGCATGGTGTGCACGAAGGTTGTGCGCGCGAAGATGTGTGCAAGCAAGGGTGCAGCAAGGAGAGCACACACGCTGGAGGTGGCTGCTACTGCTGCTGTGCAGAGAGGCGTTGCTGGCCTCACGTAGGAGCAAGTTGTTGGCTGCACGTGGACAAGTGGTGCCTACGCATGCTAGGGAAGCTGTGGAGGTTGGGTGGGCATCCCTGTTGGTGTGCGCAGACAAGGAGAAGGCCCTACATGGAGTGCTGTAGGTGGTGGAGGTTGCTAATGGTGGCGCAGCAGGTGGTTGGGTTCTCTTGAGGTGGAAGCAAAACAAAGGAGAAGGTGGTGGGGGATGTGGTGTTGGTGGTCAGGCGGTGGCACGGTGAGTTTGTAGTCCAGAGCTCTACGATGGCAGTGCGGGCTGTCACCCCGCACACCCACGATGATGAAGCTCTACTGCAGTTGAGTGATAAGTCCACTTTAGTGGACCATTATTTAGCCTAAGTACTCTTTCATTATCTATCCTTAGTTTCTAATTAATTGTGAGTTAATTGATAATTCACCATAGTCTATGCATAATTTTGTGCACCAATTTTATAATATACGGTTATGATAATCTATATGGTTGATGCAAGATAAGTGCAAGAAACTAGAAGGCATCATTCAGACATCCGAAGTCATTACATAAGACATCTTGAGGACAACTGGACAACATCGCCTTCCTCCTTGCAACAACTCCCTCTGAGTCTATCGACACCGCCACCGCTTCACCACTGCTGCCAATTTGTTGGAAGAGCCGAGTCCTTGGGGATAGGAAACAGATTGGGAGAGAAAGCCGTAATAGAGGAGGTTTTAAAAAGAAAAGGCTGGGCTTCCAGAGGGGAGGATCACTCCCCCTGGCGGGGACTTCTTCTCCACCTTCTTCACCGTGAAGGAGACGAGCACTGTCGAGATCCGCGTGCACCGTGACATGTAGAGAACCCACACCACGCACCTTCCCACGGCCATGCACCCGCAAGCCATGCACCAGCAGGTAGCCACGCACCCGCAGGCAGCCACACCCACAGGTAGCCATACCCTTGTGCGCGTGCAACATCCTCACCACAGCCACCACTGTTGAGTCTCCGCCAACCACCAAAGCTCGACGCCGAGCACCGCCAAGCACCAAAGCCATGAGTAGCCACACGCGGCCCGCGCACGTAGCCACAGCAGCTTGCGGGGGCTTCACCGTCGCCGGTGATTCCCTCCTCCGTCCGGTTGCTGCGTCACCACCATCGCAACGGCCATCCTCCGGCGTGCCTCCATCGCTCACAGGCCGATAGAAGATCCCTCCTCGCGCACGCACGAAGGAGAGAGAAGGAATGCTCTATTTTCCTTCCCATTAATATTTACTAACCTTGCCATTGCAGAAGAACACTATTTCCTTATTTAATGAATTAAGTTATTGAGGTGAATTTGCATAGCCATCCTTCCACTTAATCAAAATTGCTTGTAGATGAATATCTCTCATGAATGATTTAATGCATGTCATATATATTATGGTGAACAAGCTATATTCTAGAAATTAGTATTTACGGTGTTTACTAGTATCAAGATCATTATTTTACATGATATTATATAGTGGTGATTTTTCATATGCACACCTGTATTCTTGATTAATTATTTGAAGCAAGAAATTATGTTGAAAACACGTGCACCGGTTAGTATGCATACACATTGAGATTCCCAAATAAACGAAGCACAACGCACTAGTTTAAATAGGCTAATTCCTCCCTATGGAGACGACCTAACTCTTCGTCGTTAGTTTTGAGAATTAAAATGTTTTGAAAAATGATTTTCTACCATGCGATTACATACAACGACACATCATTTTATGTTAAAGTTTTCAACGAAAACGAAGATCGCTCTTTCAAATGGCGTCGTTGTCAGGGAGGAAACACGCCTATTAATTTTTTCGAGAATTTTATATTACTTTTATCCTATTTTAAAAGCTTTTCTGAATTATTGACATTGGTTCTCTTTGTGTGCACTAATTGAACGACGAACACGGCGAGCGCGCACGGCGGAGATGATCTTTTTGGTGGACCTTGACGCCACCTGAAGGCCAGCAACAGGAGCACATGGGCCTTGATCCCACACGTATGGAAGGAGGATTGGCGACTGGAGATCTGTTTATACTTAGATTAGGCTAGATAGACCTTAGACATTTAGTTTTTGTCTTGTGGACCCGTGTTGGGTATTTTCGGGAGTGTGTTCCCATTTTATTTAGATTATAGGATTATTCGAATTGTTTGAACTGCATGTTGGTTAGTTAGTTAGATTAGGTTTTCTTGCTTATTATTATTAAAATATATATATATATATTCAAACTGCCTGCTAGAAGCTGCATATCTATAGGGCGACTATCTAGGATTGAATGAGCAGCATCTAGCTTTTCCTTTTGCATTGTAAACATCCTGCATTGAAGAGAGCTGGAGTAAGGTACGTCTTTTTCTTGTGCATTAGTTATCTGCACACGCATTGCATTTGGACATAATTAAAGAAGACCATTTAAGCTAATTTGAAAATATTAATCAAGTGGTCACATTATTTCTTGAAAAGAAAGAAAAATATACAGGAAGTGTTTGAATAATGTGACTGTGATTTTCAAAAGGAAAAATCACTTTTCACGATGTGATGCACACTTCCTGCACTGAGCACGCACTATAAGCACTGCACTAGGACTTGGACCCTTAAGGCTATAGGCACCGATCTCTTTATCGGTGCAAACCCTACTATCATGCTTTGTGGTGGTGGTACTATCTTTTGACCAAGTGTTTTGATACTTCACGGAGGGGGACACCCCTTAAAGGAACAAAAGGGTAGTTAAGGGGCACCGCATACACATCGCCTCAAAAGAAGGGTTCGCCCTAGTTGCATCCCTTTGTTCGTTGTTAGAGTAACTTCTCACTTGATCACTTGGGAGTATCATCTAAGCAAAGTATAGGTCCTAGGGCACTCGAAGGTCAATTTAGGGTGCATAATTGCTTGACAACTTGATTGATCACCCAAAAAGGACTAAAAGTAACCTCAACCTTCTTAATAATCATTGACCAGAAATTTCAAGTGCCTCATTTCTCTTATACCACTTACGTGGGAACGGAGAAACACTGCCTAGATTATATTTGGCCAAGCTGAAGAGATTGGAAGAGGATTTAAAGAACTTTAAATCAACAAAAGACCTCTTACCTTGTGTTTGCTTGGTGTGTGCATGATAGAGCTCTCTAGGAAGTTTTCTGTTTTAATCTATCTAAGTCCTAAGAGAGTTAAAACATTTAATTAAAAGAAATGGACTATCCTTACTCTGATCATTTTAACCAAGATCCCATGCCCCGAGCGTATCCATCCTTTGATGGGTACAGTGACAATTCATGGGATCATTCTTATTCTTATTCTGGGAGCACTGGCCCGATAGCTCCCACTTTTGAGCAGAGCCTAGGAGCGGGATTTTCCAACCCTGGAATCCCTACTACTATGCAAACACCCAACCCTCACACTCTTCATGATTTTTCGTATCGAGGTTGGATCGATACCCCTAAGCAACTAGAGCATGAGATTGACTATCCTCCCCAATCTAATAGTAGTAGCCTCTCCTCTTTTATGATAGAAATGCAAAAAAAAAAGGAAATATGGAATCTATGGGAGAGATGTTGAGGAATAGTCAACAATTAAACAAAGAAATAAGACAACTTAGCTACGCACTTCCCAGTAATTCTGATCCCTACCCATATGACCTTGATAATGAAAATAATTCTAAGTAAACCAATGACAATAGGGATCCAGTTTTATGTAGATATCACTTAGACTCTCCTAATGAGACACAACCACTAGAGGAGAATGATCCTAGTGATTATCCACCCGAGCTATATTGGAGTCAAAAGAAAGGGAAGATGGTACCTCTTGAGGACCTTGACCCCAATGATAGTATTTTCCTTACCCCTACTAACTTGGGTCAAGGTCATATTGTTCATATCACTTCCCCTATTAATTATCTGGTGGAATCCCATTCTACCCTTAGTGAGCCTAATCTTGACCCAACACTTGGGGAATCAACACCTACCATTCAACATCCTGAGGATTTAAATGCACCCAATGAAGGTGACCCTAAGGGATCTTGCTGTTGCAGGAATTTGACCTCGAGATTCGCGACAAGGCGGGAAAGCACAATGTGGTAGCTGATCACTTGTCCCGCCTTCCTTCTGAAATTATTGATCCTTCCGGACCTATTACAGAACATTTCCCTGATGAGCACCTCCTGACTATCAGTACAAGTCTTCCATGGTTCGCCGATATAGTTAATTACCTGGCATCACATCAGATTCCGCCCGATTGGTCGAAGGCCAAAAAGGACAAATTGCGTTCCGATGCCAAGTATTACCTATGGGAAGACCCGTATCTTTTCCGCATTGGTGCTGATCAGATAATCCGACGGTGCGTTACGGAAGTGGAAATCAAAGACATACTCTTATTCTGCCATGACCAGGCATGCGGTGGACATTTTTCTGGACATAAAACCGCATCGAAAGTCCTCCAGTGTGGCTTCTACTGGCCCACAATTTTCAAGGATGCATACGAACACTGTAAGGCATGTTCCCGTTGCCAGACTCTGGGCAACATGAGCTATAGAGACATGATGCCTCTACAGCCGATCTTAATATGCGAAATTTTTGATATTTGGGGGATTGATTTCATGGGACCCTTTCCGACCTCGGATGGCTTCGAATACATCTTACTCGCAGTTGACTATGTGTCCAAGTGGATAGAAGCCATTCCGACCCGAACCAACAATCATAAAGTCGTTATAAAATTCCTCCATCAAAACATTTTCTCAAGGTTCTGGATTCCGCGTGCTATAATTTCCGACGGAGGGACCCATTTTACGAACGCTCAGTTCAGGTCACTGATGACCAAATACGGGGTGTCACACCGAATCTCTACTCCTTACCACCCCCAAACTAATGGTCTAGCTGAGCTATCTAACCGAGAGATCAAGAAGATCCTTCAGGTTACTGTTCGACCTGATAGAAAAGATTGGTCTTCTCGGCTTCCGGAAGCATTGTGGGCCTATAGGACCGCCCACAAGACCCAATTAGGAATGTCTCCCTTCAGACTAGTGTACAGGAAGGCATGTCACCTCCCCGTCGAATTGGAGCATAAAGCCTATTGGGCAGTACGGACCTGTAATCTCGACCTTTCTAAGGCTGGAACCCACAGAAGATTTCAAATGAGCGAGATCGATGAATTACGCCACGACGCATATGAGAACTCGCGAATTTACAAAGAACGGGTTAAAGCTTTTCACGACAAACACATTTCTAGAAAGGTCTTTCATCCTGGTCAAAAAGTTTTACTCTTTGATGCTCGACTCAAATTATTCCCAGGAAAGCTAAGATCCAAGTGGGTCGGACCCTACCTAGTCCGACAAATCTTCGGAAATGGAGCTATTGAAATCAGCCCACTCAGCCACGATTCTGAACCCTTTGTCGTGAACAGGCAGAGACTCAAGCCGTTCATTGACATGACCGATATAGATTTGACTGAGTCATCCTTTACCCTCCATTCCTCTTGAGCTCATTGCGCCCAGCCGATGGCGTAAAACTCAGCGCTTAACGGGAGGCAACCCGTCATTCTTTGAAAAACCTGAAACCGTTTCTGACATCTCTATGCGGAACTCATATTGCACTTTAGGGTTCATCCATTAGAACAATCGACTTCACCTCAGGTATACCTACCCGAGATTAGAAATCGTTCGCAACAAGTCGCTTCGACCCATTCACTCACCACACACCTGTCCTAATACATGAACTAAGCTGAATTCGAACCCACCTAATTTACAATGGGGACATTGCAAATCTTAGGCATGGGGGGGTATGAAAGTGCAGAATGTCAGAAAATTCATATCAAAAAAGGGTTTCACATAAAAAAATAAAAAAAAGAGACTTGATAGAGGGGAGGAACAATTCAGGGTCATACAAATGAGAGGAGGAAAAGAATAAAAAATGACAAAAAGGAGCACAAAACGAAAATGAAAAGAAATAGTCATTAGTAAAAGATTAAGGGGTTAACGGAAGTTCTAGACCGAATCAAGAAAAAGAAAAGAAAAGTGCTACGGAGATATAACAAGCGATTAGCGGGAACGCTGGTCTTAGGCTTTTTGGGCTAGTACCTTTAGCTTAAAAATTCACGTATCCGTTAAAATCTGGATAATCCTCAAGAGGTTGAGGAAAATGTGAAGCTTGAGTATTAGGTCTAAGGCTTAGGAAGTATTCGACCTCGTTAATTGACCTCCGGTTTGCGGGATTCGGTAACCTAAGCACCCAAATTCACACACAGTCTGGTTCAGTGCGCATAAACATCCAAATCACGCGAAAAGCGTTTAATGTTCTGAAAAAGTCACCTAGATTAGGAGCGGTCAATCAACACAATTGATTTGGACGAGTTCCCAGCGCGGAGAGGCGGGAAATTCCCCTTGAAGATGCGTAACAACATATCGTCTCCTCGGTGCTTGTCTCTTGGGATATTTAAATATCCTACCGGGGGCATGTAAGCACTCTGCTGGTTCAGATACCATGGGCGGCATTATCACGAAATGTCGATCGCCAGGGTCTGAATTCGGCCACGGAACGCCATGGGCGGGATTATCTCGAAATCTCGAAAGCCAGGGTTCCGGGGGTTGCCATGGGTGGGATTATCTCGAAATCTCGAAAGCCAGGGACCTTTGAGGATTGATGATGGGGACGAGGAATCCGATACAGACCGTGTTGAGAAGCTAATCCGAAGCTAGAAATAAAAAGAAAAGAGAGAGAAAAGCTCTCCGAACAAATAAATCTTCTCTCTCTCTCTTACAAAAAACGCACTGCAAACTGAACTTAGGCTAAAAATGTCTCAAGCACGGGTGCTTTAACCGCGGAGTCCAACAAACCCTAGGTTAGTTTCTGTGGGCCGTAGAAACCTTTGCAGAAGACTGAGGCTAAAGCGGAATAGGTCCAGATTTTGGTTGGTACTTGAGTACCTCTAGGCCTATTGTCGGCATTCCCACCTAATCACAAAAGAAAAGGAGAAGCACTTATCATTGTTGACAGACACTCAGGGTCTAGAACGGAAGTTAAAACTTTGAAATTTTGCTAAGGGACTAGCAAAAGCTAGGCATGGGGGTATGATGAGAGCCTCATCATGAGCCATAACTAGCTCATTTTGACCCAATAAAGAAGATAAAAGCTCCTACATAACCTAGAAGAAGGCCTAACTGAAGGAACAAGTGCCCTGAGAAGAAAACATGAAATAAAGGTTAAAACTGTAATTTTACCATTGCAGTACGTAAACAGGATTTCTCAGAGGCAAAACATAGGTCAAATGGTCTAAATGAGATAAAAAGTGGGTTGAGTCAATCAGAAATGGGTTCATGTGCAATCTAAGAACTAAATGACACTTGGTAACCCTAAAACAGACCCGCTTAAATTAACAAGGTTCCGATCAGAACAAAAAGCAAGTAAACCATCTAAAAATCATGGAAAAACATCCTCTAGGGTTTGGAACACTTAATTTGGCCTTTGGAACCTAGTTTGACCTAGATTAGGGTCCTAGCTCTTCAATTAACCTAATTTGGGTTTTTACGCAAAATGTCTAGTCAAACAAGGTCAAACCTAAAATCCAACTTCACCATTGGATTCCTTAGGTCCAAATTAGGTTTGTACCAAAATTTGGACCTAAGGAGAGGTCATCTTGACCTACTTTGCAATTTAGTACACCCAAATCACAAATTGGTCCCTATCTTTTGAATACCGTTGCAGAGAACCCCCTAGGTTCTTCGCCTCCTTTGCAAACCGGTCCTGTCGCCATTGCTAGGGCAGAACCGAGCTCCGACGAGGTTCGGAGAGGGATTACTCTCTAATCCCTCAGAGATTCCCTCCCAGAAATGGAAGAAGGATTCTCTGAGGAATTCCCTTCCTTATAAAGTCAATTACAATCGCTGGTGTGAACTAAATCTCTCGTGCGAACGCACGAGAGATTTGGGTATCCTAACTCCTTTCCATCTCCGGTGACCAACCTCAGGCGATTACGTGCCCTTCACGCCCTGCACACCCAGTCCAGCGCCTATATAAGAACCCACAACTCCGGCCGAAGAGGCTAAGCTTGATTTTGACGGAGATCCCTTCCAAATTCCTCCCTCTCCCATCTCCGGCCAAACGACCCACAAGCTCCGGCGACCTCCTCCCCTCCTTCTCGTCGCTCTGCTGCCATACCAACAGCAGAGTCCTCTCCGTCGCTTCCTCCCGCGTCGCGCTGTACCCCGCGCGCGTGCTTCTGACCTCGTCTTCATCGCCGCTTCCTCCCTCAAGGTCTTTCTTCCCCGACGACGGCAGTTACGAGCCATCCTCTCCACCGCCTCCCTTCCCTCCAGACAACCCTAGATACGTTCTCCATCCTCTCCTCTCTCTTTTCCCCCAACTGTTTTACTTGATTACCCCTCGTCAGTACCTAACCGCCTCCATCTTCCTCGCCTCCGACCGCACTCCGGCGAGCCGCCCACACCAATCCGCCACTCCACACGGCTCGCCAACCACCTCGTGAGCTTCGCCTCACCACCAGGAACCCATTCCACCCCATCACTGCCACTCCAGACCTTTACAAGCACCCCCCGACCAACCCACCATCTCCGGCCACAGGTTGACCTAGGCGCGCATGCCTAGGCCGACCGACAACCTGCAGTATCACCCACTGCCTTCGCCGTGCTACGGCGAAGGTTTCCAGCTATTCTGATTGGGCCAATAGGCCGTTCTGTGGAATCTCAGGTGAACGCCCCGGCCGCCATTAACAGTCGAAGCAGCAGGAAGCTTGGAGCAGCAGCAGGCGGCAGGTGTAGCAGACTCTCGCAAGTATCGCGAGGTGACTGAGTTCAGCGAGGAGCACCAGCAGGGCCGTCAGCGTGGGCAATTGCACACGAGAGTCTGCGGGCGCGCGCAAAGGAAGGGCGGAACGTTTAGTCCCACATCGTGGAATCTCAAGGCACAGGTATGGTATAAAGAGTTTTTGTGATATAGGTTTACTGCCTCGAAAGCACAGGGGTGAGGTCCCTCACTGACCCCACACCCGCCACGTCCGCGACCTCACCACGCGGACTTGGCGGATCCGACCCGACCTAAGCCTACGCACTCCTCGCGCATCACACCACCTTTCGGTGCGCCTAGTCCTGGGTACGATCCGACCCGATTATGGCTGTGGCTCTGGGAGAGCGTCCGTGAGTGAATTGCTTGAGAGAGAGAGAGACGCGTGGGTAGAGGGAGAAGGGTTAGGTTTTGCTCCTGTGCAGGCCAGGCTGAACGCAGGAGAAGGACTTGGCCGCTACAGAAGAAGAAGGAAAGGCAAGGCGAAGAGGAGAAGAAAGAAGGAGCAAGACAGAGAAGAAGAAGAAAGCAGCCTTAGCAAGAGAAGAAGGAAAGCAGAACGATTAGAAGTCTTCGCAGAGAAGAAGAAGAAGGACAAGGAAGATTGCAAAGAAATCAGAAAGACAAAGCAGAAGAAGGAAAAATACAGAAGCAGAAAGGAGAAGAAGGAAGAGAGAAAGATCACATTTAAGACGTATGATACATAAATCAGACATCTAATTCTACTTTTTTTTAAAACTCCGTGAATCAATTATATTTGCATTTAACAGTTGTATTCTTGGGTTTTACAAAGTACTGAGATTGCTCCCTGTGTTCGACCTCGGATACTCCGGTTTTCGAGTAATAAAAATCTTTATTTGTTTTGAACGCTTTCGCGGCTATACTACAA
Organism: Thalassia testudinum; assembly: GCA_037157565.1. Taxonomy (NCBI): domain Eukaryota; kingdom Viridiplantae; phylum Streptophyta; class Magnoliopsida; order Alismatales; family Hydrocharitaceae; genus Thalassia; species Thalassia testudinum. The sequence goes on from JAZHRO010000073.1 coordinate 30,003,332, forward strand.
TGCGATATTATCTTTTAACAAACCGCACAAAAGCGCGACGAACAATGAATTAGATCAATTTTGGTCTCAGGGATATAAAGAGTATTTCAGAGAACGAGGACGACCCAATGGAGGAACCCAGACTGAAAATCTGGAGTGAATCACAATGGGATTATGTGTTATTTGAGGACTTACCCCTGGAGGATATACATAATCTGGTGAAATCTGGATTCCTCCCTTCTTTTGAGAGTCATCCTCCATCAAACCAAGAGTTGATATTAGAGAAGCCTAAGGGAGACTCTCGGGGACAAAACATGTCAATTGAGGATTTATGCCCCAAGAAGAACAAAGAATTGCGTGATATAGGCTTACTCCAAAACATTACGATGGATCTTTCATCAGAAATAATTGATGATACTGAAGCAACTCCTTTCTTTATTAATGAATCACATATAAACCCCGATAAAAATTTGAGTGAACCAAGAGAATTAGAGGATGAGATTAATGATAATGATTCTATTGCTTTGACCCTGCCAACAAAGGAATTTAATTTTGAGTCCACCATTGATTCACATATACTGGAAGGTGAAAATATGACTCCGATCATTAATGTTAGGCAGGGTGACATGAAATTTTCTCCAATTGTTAGGGAGAATACACAATCTAAATCGTTGTTGAAATTGGACCTGACACCGACTAAGCCCTCATTGGACTTAATCATTACCTTCCAACACCACAAACAATCCTTACACTCCCTAACCGATCCTTATCTCAGGTCTCTACTCACTTACATTCTTTCTAGGGAGAATATCAGGCAAGTACATCCTCGGGTAGAATGGCGAGTGTGGATTTGTGCTTGTACTTTTAGTCTCACCATTCAAGGGTGTGAAATAATAATGTTTATATCTTTTAAAACCCTTCCAGCTTTGGAGGACCCTAGTTATCCTCCACTTATTCCATTTCATGAGGTCCCCTTTAATATTCCTTTTGTTATCCCGAAACCTCCCTAGGTAGCCTACGAGGATCTCTATTTTCATATCTTCTGGCTAGCATTTGGAATCACGCTGCATCATCAGCTTGCCAACATCCGTTGCTACCTATTTTCTAGGCCCGTGCTGTTACGCGTATTTTTAGGGCCTAGCTTTTTTTGTCTGGAACCAGACTTACAGGTTCCCTATAAGTCTGGCTGCTGATAGAAAATGCATCGCTTGTTGGGAGGCAACCCAGCATCCAGAATAACACCATATTCAGGTGATTTCCTTTCTTTCTCCCCCTGTTTTCATTTTACAATGATGACATTGTAGGATTTAAGCATGGGGGGGTGCATTTTGCATTTTAGCCAGTATTTATGCATTTAGGTTAGGTGCATTAATATATATATAATTCTTTTCTTGAGCTGAATGGGTTAGTCCCTAGCAAAACATCTTTTTCATGGAGGTGTCTGATGAGAACCTCACCATGAGCCCTAACTAGCTTATTTTGACCTAAGAAAGAGAATAAAAGCTCCTACCTAACCTGAAGAAGGGCCTAATTTAAGGAAGAACTGTTCTGAGAAGAAAACATGAAATAAAGGGTAAAACTTCAATTTTACCATTGTAGTACATCAACAGGATTTCTCAGAGGCTAAACATAGGTCAAATGGTCTGAAGAAGATAAAAAGTGAGTTGGTTCAGTCAGAAATGGGTTCATGTGCAATCTAAGAATAAAATGACATCTTGTAACCCTAAAACAAACTCACATAATTCAACAAGGCTATGGTCAGGATAAAAATCAACTAAACCCTTTAAAATTCATGGAAAAATATCCCATAGGGTTTAGAACCTTCAAATTGGCCTTTGGAACCTATTTTGACCTAGATTGGGGTCCTAGCTCATTATTTGACCTAATTTGGATTTTTGTGTAAAATGACCAGTCAAACATGGTCAAACCTAAAATCCAACTTCACCATTGGATTTCTTAGGTCCAAATTAGGCTTTTACCAAAATTTGGACCTAAGGGGAGGTCATCTTGACCTACTTTGCAAAATAGTCCACCCAATTATATTTTGACCCCTAGCTTTTGAAATTCATTGCGCAGATCCCACTAACTTCCTCGCCACTCTTGCAATTAGGTCCCTCCACCATTAAAGCGGAGGAATCCTACTCCGACGAGGATCCAAGGAGGATTGCTCCATGATTCCTCAGAGATCTCCCAGATTTAGAAGGGAGATTCTCTGAGGAATTCCCTTCCATTTGAGCGCAATTCCATGATTTGATTTGCACCCAATCTCTCATGCGAAAGCTTGAGAGATTTGGGTATCCCACTGTTCCCTTCTCCGGCGAGGACTCTTGCACTTGGAAGCTTGTCTTCCAAACACAAGAGCCCCTGCCAGTGCCTATAAAAGGACCACCACCTCCGGCCGATCCCATTCAGCTTGACTTGGACGAAGAACCACCTCCAATTCTTCCCTTCTCCTCTGGCCAGGTGCCCAGCAGGCTCCGACAACCCCTTCTCCTCCTTCTCCTTGCTCTTCCACAATACCAATGGTAGAGCCATCTTCGTCTCCTTCCTCTGTGTTGCGCAATACCCGCGCGCGTGCCTCCAGCCCCATCGTCGTCATCGTTCTCCCTCCTCTGGGCACTTCTTCTCCAGCGGTGGCAGGTATGGCCAGCCTTCCTTCTACCCCCCTTCATCCATTAATTTAGGTCAAAACTCTTCCCCTCTCTCCCCTCTTTATTTCCCCTATTTCTATTTCTACTTTTATCCCCTCGACGCCACAGACCACCACCACCTTCTCCATCTCCTGTCGACCACCAGCGAAGGCGCACCCATCACTCCGCACTTCCACACGCCTCGCCAGACCCCTCATCACCTCCTCCATCATCCACTAATCGTCATCTGGCCCTTCACTGACCGCCATCACTTCCCTAAATACCCCCCAACCTAAGCCACTTCCACGGCCACAAAGTGACCTAGGCACACAAGCCTAGGCCGCCCCATTGCCAGCCACCCACCTAGGCACCTTCACCGTGCCACGGCGAAGCTACCTATATGTTCTAATGGGGCCGTGAGGCCATCTTGTTGAGTTGTAGGTTCATCCCCCTTTCCGCCATTGACGGACAAGCACGGAGCTTGCAAGCTTCGCTCCAGGTCACGTGCTCCAGGAAGAAGAGTCCCAGAAGGCGCGAGTTGGACTTGCGCACGCATTCAATAGGCAATTGGCATTGAAAGAGATCCCAACTGAGGCAATTGGGCGAAACTCTCCTGCGGGTGCACAAGTGAAGTGGGTGGGACTTTTAATCCCACCTCGGAAACTCAGGCGCGCGGTGAGACACTTAAATTGAATTTGTGTTCTCTGTTGTTTGCCTCAAGTAACACAGGGTGAGGTCCCTGGCCCATGCACACGCCTCGTCCGCGACCTATGCCCCGTGGACCTGGCTAACCGACCCGATTAACCCTCGCACTCCTCACACACCACACCCATGCCAATGCGCCTAGACCCAAGCACGCGAAACCCGACCTGATATCTGACCTAGCTCTGGGAGAGTGAACCTAAGAGAGAAATAGAGAGACAGTGTACGGGGGGGAGGGTAGGGGTAGGTTTTGCTTCGCTGTGTGTAGAGGAAAGAAGAAAGGAAGAGGAAGGTGCAGCTGCAGGGAAAGAAGGAGAAGGAAGGGGAAGCTGCAGAAGAAGCTAAGGGCAGAGGTTGGAGAAAGGACTTGGAGGTAGAAGAGAGACTTGAAGGTGCAGCCAAGGTAAGTAGGGAAGGAAGCTAAAGGCAGGAGCGGCTAAGGAAAGCATAGGGCTGAAGGAAGAAGGACTTGGAAGTAGAAGTTGAGGAAGACAAGGAAGGAAAGAGAAAGCACTGTATCCGCAGAGAAAGAGCTAAGGAAGAAGCTGAAGAAGAGAAGCATGGCTAAGGTAGAGAGAAGGCAAGGCAAGAAGAAAGAAGAAAGAATAGAAGAAGAAGACAAGAAAAGGAAAAGCTAAGGCAAAGACATGCAGAGGAAAGGAAGAAAGCTAAGGAAAGAGGAAAGTCAGAGAAAGAAAGAAGGAAAAAGAAGAGAAGCCAATAAGTAGAGAAGAACCAAAGAAGAAGAAGAAAAGAGAGAAGAAAGAAAAGCTAAAGAAGAGAGCCACGAAAAGAATCAACCTCTTTATTCTATTCCTCTCAATTTCTCTTCTATTTTGCTACATTTTAATTCATAAACTCTTGCATTATCCTCTGAGTTAGATTTTGAGTAGATTTAAGTGTTCAAATTACATTATTGAGATTAGTGTATAGATTCCATTTGCTCCCTGTGTTCGACCTTGGATACTTAGGTTTTCGAGTAAAAAAAATTCTTATCTGTTTTCAACGCTTGATCCCCTATACTATGATGCAACATCCTTTATACTTAAAAACCCCGATCGAGTGCTGTCAACATTTTGGTGTTGTTGCTGGGGACAAATTCGTTCAAGCGTCTGTATAACAGTGTCATCAAAGATTTTCCTTCTTAAATTGTTTCTTAAGTTTAGAATCCAGTACATTTTCTTCACTTGCACGTAGACTGGGTAATGGATCTTTGAAGAGAACCAATAAGCATTTTTAGTCTACTAAACCCTTGGACAGTTAATAGGGAGTCATGCATACTATCTTTTATTAGATCCACCTCATATTTGTGAGAAGAAAGTAGAGAGATTACTGGTGCGCTAGGTCTAGTGCAAGGACTCTTAAGTTTTGGACAATTAGATGTTGATACTTTAGAGTTAGGCATAGTTTTCGCTCTCTGTTCCTGTGGGCGTACTTTGTATGAATTCCTGAGAGTCACCAAATAAGGAAGATACATAGAGATTGAGTCTTAATAAAGCTATGACTATGGTGGATGGTTACGACCGTCTTTCATAGAGTCCTCGGCTGAAGGAGGGTAATAGTGTCAAAGGTCAGAAATACGCTTGTCCTATCCATTCTTTCCCGATGCCGAGAGTAGGCACTTCCACCAAATAAGCCACACAATATCCTCTTGACCATCATCATCCCTAATAATGCCTCATAAATAAAAGTCTACGTCTTGTTATGTTGATTTATGAAGAAGAAAAAGAAGGAAAAAAAAAAGATAGGAAAGAGAGAGAGAAAAGAAAAAGAAAAGAGTCCAAGTTTATAATTTTATCTTCATAATGTTGTTTCTGAGGCATCAAAAACACCAATCGCAATCCACCAAATATGACCCATACCTACCTTTCAGTGTTTCTGATCGCCCAAATATTGGCTAAGGACTCTAACTTAGTTGTAGGGTTATTAGGACTTTAATTGAAGTGTGAATGCCATGTGAGGCCACCAAACAACAAGTACACTTAATCTGGCGAGATTTGTGATCTCAGAAAGAAAAGAAGGAAAAGAGTGAGCACTAAGGAACATCAAGAGAGTACAGTTGTTTAACCTCTTTTTGAGTTGACTTGTTTGATAGTCTAAAGATCTAGAGTCTGTAGTACTAGATTACATATAGCACCAGATGAGTGTGTGCCACCAAATACGTATCCATTAAACTCAGCATCTCCTACCTAAGCTAAAAAGCCAGGGTCAAATTTCATATTATATTCTACTTTATCCCCGAGTGAAGTAGTTGCCTATCCTAATAAAATGTTTACCAAGGGATAAGTATGAACTGTAAATGTAAGTTGGCTTTTCACTTGGATCCGTTACCTAGGCTACTATCACTTCACATTTGTCTGGATCTCTAAATTTTTGGAATAGAAAAAGAACAAATCTTTTTGGTGACTTCTATTGTTTTTCACTTTTTACTAGGGACTAGCAAAACTTAGGCATGGGGGTATTTGATAAGTCCACTTTAGTGGACCATTATTCCTATCCTTAGTTTCTAATTAATTGGGAGTTAATTGATAAATTACCATAGTCTGCGTATAATTTTGTGCACCAATTTTATAATATATGGTTATGATAATCTATATGGTTGATGTAGGATAACTATAAGAAAATAGAAGGCATCATTTAGACATCTGAAGTCATTACATAAGACGTCTTTAGGATAGTTGGACAACACTGCCTTCCTCCTCGCAACAACTCCCTCCGAGTCTATCGACACCGCCACTGCTTCACCACTGCTGCCAATTTGTTGGAAGAGCTGAGTCCTTAGGGATAGGAAATAGATTGGGAGAGAAAGCCGCAATAGAGGAGGTTTTAAAAAGAAAAGGCTAGGCTTCTAGAGGGGAGGATCGCTCCCCCTGGCGAGGACTTCTCCACCTTCTCCACCGTGAAGGAGACGAGCACTTTCGAGATCCGCGTGCACCGTGTCCTGTAGAGAACCCACACCACGCACCTTCGCGTGGCCATGCACCGCAGGCAGCCATACCCTTGTGCGCGTGCAACATCCTCACCGCAGCCACCACCGTTGAGCCTCCGCCAACCGCCAAAGCTCAATGCTGAGCACTGCCAAGCACCAAAGCCACACATAGCCACGTGTGGCCCGTGCACGCAGCCACAGCAGCTCGCGGGGGCTTCATCGCCGCCGGCGATTCCCTCCTCTGTTCGGCCGCCGTCGGCCACCTCCGACTACCACGTCACCACCATCGCAACAGCCGTCATCCAGCGTGCCTCTATCGCTCACAGGCCGACAGAAGATCCCTCCTCGTGCACGCATAAAGGAGAGAGAAGGAATGCTCTGTTTTCCTTCCCATTAATATTTACCAACCTTGCCATTACGGGAGAACACTATTCCCTTATTTAATGAATTAAATTATTGGGGTGAATTTGCATAGCCATCCTTCCACTTAATCAAAATTGCTTGTAGATGAATATCTCTCATGAATGATTTAATGCATGTCGTATATATTATGGTGAACAAGCTATATTCTAGAAATTAGTATTTACGATGTTTACCACTATCAAGATCTTTATTTTACATGATATTATATAATGGTGATTTTGCATATGCACACTTGTATTCTTGATTAATTATTTGAAGCAAGAAATCATGTTGAGAACACGTGCACTTGTTAGTATGCATACACATTGAGATTCCCAAATAAATGAAGCACAACGCACTAGTTTAAATAGGCTAATTCCTCCTTGTGGAGACGACCTAGCTCTTCGTGGTTACTTTTGAGAATTAAAATGTTTTGAAAAGCGATTTTCTACTATACGATTACATACAACGACACATCATTTTATGTTAAAGGTTTCAACGAAAATGAAGATTTCTCTTGAGGCCAGTGGTAGTGGACAAGATGAGAAACTAGGTTTTCTGCACAGTGAGGAAAGGGGTGGTGGCCTGCCAAACACAGTCATCTCCTCCCCCTCTTGTAGCTACAGCCAATACATTTGAAATCACAAGAGGCGAGAGCAGATCATCATGAATGCTGGCAGTTGTAAGGAATGAATGGGCACAGGAGGAGGAAGCGAAGCGGTTACCTACGGAAGAAGAAGAATAATAATAATAAAATAATTAGGATTACTTATATATAATTCCTTAACTTCTATGTTAATTAAAATAATGTATGTAATGCACCTAATTGGTTAACTAATCAAATGCATGCAATTCTAAGTTAGTTCTAAATGCATTTAGATATGAATGCCACACATAAATTATGCAATTAGGCTAAAAATATGAATTAATTTATTTATATCCTACTGTATGCTATCTAAATGTTAAAATTAACTTAATGTATAGGCACTTAAATAATTAAATAGCGCACAAATATGGGCTAATCATCTAGCATGTATGTTAATTTTGTCCCACAATCAGAAAGTATATTTTTTTAATTTTCTTTTATGCGAGGATGAAGTGGGTGAAGGTGACAAACAAGACAAGAAATTCCTATCCTAGGGTTCGTGAAAACATAAGTAGATTAGGTATTGATTATTAAGGTGGCGAAATGATCTAATGGGTGGGGAAGTGGGGCGAAACACTTACAAACCACTTCACCCGCACTTTACTCTGGTCTACCACACTTGGATCTCCTTTCTAGGATACCTGCAAGATAGCAAATTAGAGTCAAGAGGGGTTAGTCAATAAGTAAATGTAAAGAAAAATGGAAAAAGAAAGCAAATTCCGTTGCCTCCCTGGCAACGGCGCCAAAATGATGAGTGGGATTTCGCGAAGAAAAGTTAGGGTTTTGGAAAACCTCATATTCGTAGTCAAAAAACTCGCTATCAAATATAATTTATAATCGAAACTCGAAAGGGAGTCCCAAGTCTAACATGGGGAGGCAACGTTTATTTCTTGAAATCTGCATTTCAACTTGTTTCTTTTTGGTGTTTTTAGGTTTTGTTATTTTTTTGGTATTTTAAGAGAATGGTAAAATCACTTGCAATAAAAAGAATAGAGAGATGAACCACAATTTGATTGCTTGATGAGAAATAATGCTTATTATGATAACAATAAATTAAACAAACTAAAAGAGATGAGGGTGAGAAGAAATCTCCCAAAGCGGATGTTTGGCGAGACAATGGTGCTTGGTGGCAACTTGGACGAAGGCAGAGAGATGCTGAACATCAGGGATGAGGCACAAGATGAACTCGGGTAGAGGAAAGCTTCACCAAACTGGGAATGGGGATGAGGAGGTGGAGGTGATCGTCTACCTGAATGGAGGTGAGGAGATGGCTCTAGGGTTCCCTATGAAGGTAGTGAGAGGATGGTTGAGTATTTGGTGGAGGGATAGGACTCTACACTAGTAGGGAGCCTTTGGAGCTTGAGAGTAGAGATCTTAGGAGCTTTGTAGGCTTCTTGGAGCTTTAGAGTAGGTGGAAGTAGCATGGTAGAGATGAAGAGAAATGGGAGAGGTGTAGGGCTTTATATAGTGGTGGAGAGGGGTGTATTTGCATGCATGGGTCAGCAGCGACATTTAAAACGTTGCTAAAGAACCACCTTGGATGTCGCTGAAGGTCGCTCACACCACCGCTGGCTCTCATTTGCTAAGGCGTGGTCGATGATCAACCGTTGCATCGTAATCTCACGGCTGAGGATCCTGCCTCTTGCTGGCATCAGATGCCGCGTGAGATTATGCATCCAATCACACGTAATCTCACATCGTGCCATCCGTGTAGCCACGTAGCGCCATTGGCACCGCTTGGTCACCATTGAACGGCGCTAGTTGCACACACTACTTGCCTTGCCACTGTGAAGCAGTCGGTGGAGGGCGACATGGCTCGATCAGGCGAGTCGACCTGAGATCGCACGGCCTAATTTATTTCACGGTTTAGTTTAGTGAGTGCGGATTGAGTTTCGATCGCAGGTCACTGCTTTGGGAGTGCCTTTGCACCCCGTTGCACCAAAGAGGACTGAATGTTGCATTTTTAATTTTCCAGCAGTCGAGGGTCGTGTGATCTTAGCCATTAGATTTTCATCCAACGACTAGGATCTCACGTGGAAGGCATCCTTAGGGAAGAGGGGTGGCTACATTGGGTGACCTGGATGGTGCCATGTGGCACCATCTGGACCGTCCACCTTTCTTTGCTTATAGAGGATGCCACGGTGCTTGAATCGAGTTGATATTTGCGTTGTCGGACTGTGATTGTCTCTCCAGATCCATTCGTACAATCAGATTTTTCATTTAAAGCTTCAAAATGTCACACCCTACTTCCTAGCCACAACAAAGCATGAATTACTGTACAATTTATACATATCACATTACATGCAATATGATGAATGTTATGCAGTAATTATGTTATGGAATGCAATGCTAAGCTTAGGAATTATCATAAGTAGGCACTTTAACCTAAATAGATGTGTCTACATCAAAATCCCTCTTGCTTGTGAGTTCTTCAACTCGTTTATAAAAAATAATTTTTATTTTAAGAAGCATTCCTCTACCAATTGTTCATTTAGCTTGTGCTATTTTGTTGTGTGTTGTTCCTTCACTACACCAAGCCTCCCGTGCTTGAAGTGAGTTAGAGAAATAAGGAACTTATTGCCATATTTCTAGTAACTTCAAATCCCATTCTCTCTACGTTTGATTTTGCCCTTATTTAAAACCCTAAAAAAATATATTTTTCAAAACACAAAAAAGAAAGTTTCTTGCCAAAATTCAAGCAAGAGTTTTCAAATTGCATTCCTACCTCCCTTGGGATGACTCAAATACTTTCCAAGTACTTGATATTTCGAAATTTTAAAAGTGATCATAACTGTGTGTTACAACAATAAAAACCCTAATTTACAAATCATGCTTTTTCACGATCAGTGGGCTCCTCGTTCAACCATTATACCCCTGCAGAAGGAGGTACATGTCCTGGAAGTGGGACAATCATCTGCTGCAGAGGGGTAAAGGGATAGGGAGCCCACCCCTTGCTGGGGACATGGGTAGGTGGCCCTTGATGGGGACAAACCAGTTCTTTGACAAGGAGTCATTCAAGGTGAATCTTCCAAAAGCTATAGGGGTCATTGGTCTTGATGCTACATTATCACCCTTTGTTGCTGAGGGTGGGCAACCTCAAAGACCGAGGGTGAAACCATCGAGTCCTAATGAATGGTGCCGCCGTTATCCTTGTACTAGTTTCTCTTTTTAGCTATAATTTAGTCGAAGACAATAATCTCGGGGAATGTAACAGGTGATATTTCTTATAAAAGGAAGAGGTTTTCTGTCCCTTCTGCTCTTCTCTTTCCTTTTTGTGCTTGTTGTGATAATTTGCTCGTATGCCAAGTATGAGGAACTGGTTTACTGCCTAGGGTTTATTACTCGTAAGGGTTATGTGGATCGCTTTTACGACTTTTTGCTTGATCCCTACTATGGGGCATCCCAATTACTCACTTAAATGACTTGGCATAGATTCTCGTCCTGTTACGCCATCCCAACTGTTTTTTGGTGGGGTTGGATGGAATGCCGGTGGAGAGGGATGTCCAAGGTGGCGACCAGGTGCCTATGTTCTACACTTGGGTAGACATGGTCATGTGATCCATAGGGATCCTCTGGCACACTCCATAGTCCAATCGTTCGCCTGGTGCCTCGCACACCCATTTTCACCTAACACATATTTTTACTGTGTCGGCCGTGGGGGGTTGACGAGAGAATGCTAGGACTGGCGCTAATTCCCTAGGTGGAAGGTGGTGTCGGGGCTACTCAGTACTTAGTGCTCTTACGCATGCTTAGCAGTTTCTCCGCGTGGCTCGATTTGAGAAGCTCTCCTGGTAAGGTAGCAAAAGGAGGGGGCGGAAGGGCACTGCATGGCCTACTGGATTTTAAGCGAAATGCCCCAATCCGCGACGCATTCCTCAAAGCCGATTGTCGCCGGTGGGCCACCGATGTATGATTCATTAGGGCAGAGTGAGGATGGTACTCAACTCCGCTGGTGCCGCCCGAGCCCTTTTTCTTAGTACTTGATGGCTTAAAAAGGCTATGGTCGCCTGGATTGTGTCGAAATCTGCCTTCCTCCTTGTTGGAGACTAAGGGAATTCGAAGCCTCTTGCATGAAATTTGGGCATGCCCCATTGTATGGGAACTGTTTGGCCGAATTTCGTAGGAAATTTGTTAGTTGGGACAGGGTTGATTCTGGTAGCACTCGTTGTAGGTCCCGCGTGGGGGTTGGGCAAAATTGCCTGGTGCAAGGGTTCCTCAGTGCCTATCCTTGATAAGTGTTGTTTAGAGCAAGTGTCATTATTTAAAGTATGTATCGCATTGTAGTATAGCGACGAAAATTGCTACAACATTTAAATTTATAAAGTGCTCGAAAACAAGGAATGAGTCTGAGGTCATTCGCAGGGAGCAAATGTTGAATTCACAACACTAATCGCAATTTATAATCACTAAGCACAATCAATTAAGTATAAATAGATATTCAATGAATAATTCACTTCAACAATATATTCAAAGATAAACCAATTTGTATCTCAGAGAATACTGGGATAAAAAGAATATAAAAACCCAAAAATGGTGCTATAGATCACCAAGGATATCCCTCAAGTTAAGCACATATTAAAACAATCAATTTCTCAAATTTTCCAAAAGTAGTTGTGAACCACGTATTCCAATATCCATGTCAGCATATATATCAAATAACTCCATAGTATCTGAACAAATTCCACAACTAGACATCGGAGAGACCATCAGATGCCTTAAACCACCAGGGCCTTAGCACAAGGCAGAGAGCCACTGCAAGTCAGAAATGCCCAAGTGTTGGCATGCATGGGAACAATTCCTAAGGCAAAACCTACCCCTACCATCCTTAGAAATTCATCTCTATTTCTCTAATCAGGTGTGCAATCGGGTAATCGGATCTAGGTAAGGGGTCCAGGCTCACCAGGCATGTGAGGTGAGCGAGGAGTGTAAGGCGGACTGAGGCAGGGACCTCACCCCCAGTGTTTGAGGCATTAAGGTATGTGCACGATTTCCTTATATGTGCTAAAGAGATTTTGTCACGGACAATGTGGAACTAAACGTCCCACCTTTCTCCTTCACGCGAAGCAGTGTTGCTTCCCTCGATCAATCAATATTCTGCCTTGCTGTGTGCATCCAATTGAAGCTCTCGAAAGCTTCACTACTGCAATCCACAACTGCTGGAAGTGGGTGAGAGGGCGATTAGTAGCTAGAGATAGGTGGATGACGGTTGAGAAGTTGACGGCAATGGGAGAACACCAGTGAACACCTGCAATCAAGAATATGGACTAATCCCCCCAATTAAAATGCTCATAAGTTTCGTCTTGAGGTGTGATGTAGACACATCCATTTAGGTTAAAATGCCTATTTATGCATGTTCCTAGGCTTAGATATGCATTCCATAGTATAAATATCGCATAGCATTCATCATTCTGCATTTAGAATAGTTTGTATAAAGTTTAGGTTAATTTGTGTCCTTTTTTGGCTAGGAGAGAAGGAGATCTATTTCAGGGTCTCGAATTGATGATCCGACCGTACAGATTTGATCAGGATGATGAATGGCATACAACGCCTCCAAAATCATCTTGATCAAAGTCTCATAGCACATTATGCAATCCAAGGAAGATCAATGGCCAGGGGGCAATGCGACATCTTTATAGGCTTCAGATGAAAAAATCCGACTGTATAGATGGATTCGGAGCGACGATTGCAGTCCGCCAATGTGAAAATCATCTTAATCCGAGCACAGTGGCATCCTCTGTAAGCAAAAGAAGATGGACGGTCTAGATGGCACCACATGGCATCATCCAGACCCTCCAAGTTAGCTAGCAGCATGCACAACACCTCCTCATCCGCACTATCAAATCCCAGCCATCGGATCTCAATCCAACGGCCGTAATCACGCCACATCGCCCTCTTCATCTAAAGAGCTTACCAACTTTGAATCTCCATCGAATGTCGAGAGCTCGTGCCAACTGATCTCTCCACTTGACCATCCAGCGCAACAGCACAGCGGTCTCAAAGAGAGCTCAAAAGCCACCAACACGAGTTCGAAACCCACCGAGCTCTCTCAATTCGCAAGCGCACGCTAGAGCCAAATTCAACTACTGAATCTTCATCAAGCGGTGAACAGAGAACCGATGTGGCATGATGAGTGCTGCGTGATCTGCACGCATGTGACCACGCCCTATCCAACGCCTTATCTAGCATGCTATCTAAGCGCGTGATCATTGCACGATCGTGGCTGCTCATCTTGGATCCAACGGTGGAGATTCATCTACGCACGATGACAGCTGTGAGCATGCTGCACGAGAGTGAGCTAGGTTCTATAGCAACATTTGTGGCAGAGCTACAACAACGTCTTTGATGTCACTATGGACCCTTGAACAACTAAACCCTTTCTCCACTATAAAAGGACCCCTACCCCTAACATTCTTCTTCATCTCTTCCTTTCTCTCCCTCTTCACCTCCAAGGCTCTAGAGAGAGCTTGTCCCAAGCCCAGGATGCTCCTCTAGGCTGGAAAATCAAAATATTTTCCCACCTCTCACCCCCATTCGTGGAGCATCCCTTAGCCATCCACTCACCACTTTGGGAAGAAGATCCTCACCACGATGCCGTCCCGTCTCGCCCTTCGTCCTATGACACCGTTCTCCTTCATCCAGCTTCTCACCACCTTTGTCTAGGCACCGTCAGAGTGAGTCACCCTCCAAGCAGCCGTCGAGGGGGACTCTTCTCACCCTCTCTCTATCTTTACCGCTTTCTAGTTTAGTCGTTTATCTGTAACAAACTCTAATTAGCAATATATTGATGTTTCTCTCTCTCTCTCTTATTCTGCTAGAGTAGCTTAGAATAGATAACAAATATTTTGCTTGATATTCTATCTTTTAAAATACCAAAAAAAAATACAAAAGATAAAAACAAGAAAAACAAATAAAATCGAAATGTGGATTTCACAAACCAAACGTTCGCCTTCCTATGTTCAACTCGGGACTCACTTTGAGTTTCGATATAAATTTTATCTAGTAGCGATTTTTGTGACTTCAACGATGGGTTCTCCTGAAACCCTAACTTTTCACTCACAAAAACACACTCACCAAGGTGAGGAAAAGAAAGGTGGTGTCGATTTGGTGGTTGGAGGTCTATGGTGGTCGAAGGGTGAAGGGATGATCAGTGGATCGGTGGGTTCTTCGACCGAGGGTTTGTGTGAGCGAAACCCTTAACCTTGAGGGCTTTCGCTTACACAGTCGTGGGCGAGCTTGTGGACCTGATGGGGTGAGATTTGGAGGCATAGGTTGTCGACACGAGCTCGTTGAAGCTCTCGCTGGACTTGGGGAAGATGGTGTGCGAGAGAGGTAAACACTGGCTGAATTTGGGAGATAAGGGGTGGAATCTAACCTAAAGAAGGAGAGGAAGAAAAAAGGCCTAGCTAAGGGACGAAGGGGAGGAATGGAGCTGGCTATGATTGGCTAGCACCAGAGATGGTGAATTCTCCGGTGGGAGAGATGGCGAGGAGGAAGGGGGTAGGCAGTGCTAGCTAATGTGCACTAAACGTGGATGAAGTTGGGGAAGATGTTCCCTCTACCTATTATACATGGCAAAGGGAAATGATGGAGATTTGAGGAGCTCACCAGAGTCGTAGTAGAGGTGGCCGGAGAGAGAGAAGGGCAAAGAATTTTGCCCTAGACCGAACTAACTTTGACGTTGGGAGCACAAGGAGCTTTTATAAAGCTCAAACCTAAGCTCTAAATAAGGAAAGAGACGCAATTGGCCACAGTATCAAAGGAAAGAATTCCTCAATTTCCTTGAGCTTGCCTGACTCTAAGAATGGTTTTTGATGAGTCCATTAAAATGGACTAATATTAAGCCTAAGTATATTTAATCATATAGTTTAGGTGTATTAATAATGGCAATTAAGTTATAGAATATTTGTACGACTTATAATTTGAGCTATAACATTCTATAACTTAATGATTTTATTGTTTTTATGTGCAGGTAATAAAATGCACAAAGAGCAAGGGTGGGGGGATAAATTTCCCCAAACAGCCGCAACTCTTTCCCCCCCTCCCCCACCGGACATTGGGGTAATCTTCTCTTCCGCCACCTTTCTCAACAACTGTGACCGGGGATTTGGGAAAATCCCTAAACTCACGCGCAAGGGAGGAGTTAAAGAGAGGAGGCGAGGAGAGAGGAAGATCATCTTTCCCCCCTTGCAGGGAACTGCTTCACCGTGGAAAGGGCGAACCCTGTGACCCACCGCGCTCACTGTGCGCCAAGCATCCATCCTCCAACACCCCCTGCTGCAGGAGTTCACGCCACATCTGCCTGCAACCATTCAGAACCAGCGCCCTCTCCGCAGATGCTCGCCCCCCCTTTCCGCGTGCCTACCTTCCAGCCACTGCCCGCCTTCACCCCACAGCCGCACAGCCACCAGCGCCCGCAGGCGCCAGCACGCCCTTCAGCCTGCACCGCGCCCGCACGCCTCCCCGCAGCCAACATCTCCAGCTCTCCCTGCAGTCCGCGCCACCCGCACCCACAGACGCCACACCAAGCCTGCAGCCACCTCAGGCGCTACTCCCACACAGCGCCCGCCTTCAGCCCTGCAGGCATCCTTCTCCAGCGCCTGCAGGCGCTCGTTGCCACCAGGTTCGCGCCTCATTTGCCTCACGTCCACATCCGCCTTGAGCGCCCCAACTGCAGGCGCACCTCCATCGCCCCAGCAGTACCTTCTCCCGCCTGCAGAAGCTCCCACAGCAGGCGCTCGTCGGCACGCGCCTCACTGCCAAGCACGCACCCTGCTGCAAGCGCTCATGCTCTCCCTGCCCGCGATCAGCGCGCGTGCGTGCACGCTTGCACAGCTGAAATAGCACCTCCACCTTCTTGCTCCACAGGCCGGAGCTTCGGCCACCGCCGCCGGCTGCCTCCGGCCACCTCCGTCGCCGCCGTTGCCACCGTCAGAAAGCTCTCGACCTCGCCATCCTCTTGAGCCTCATATCGACCCCCGCGGTTCTCTCTCTCTCGCGAGGAGGAGAGAGAGGAGGAAAGCTTTGTTTTTATCTTAATTAGAAATTACATTCAATGCCATTGCCACCAATTTGATTTTTTTATTATTATTATATTGTGACAGAATTGCATTCAAACACTCATAGTTCTTCCTAATTGCATGGTATTGATATTAACTAGTTTAAAGGTTGCTTTTGGGCTTAGCTTAAGTACTAATTATTTTTAGTACACATCACGTGAAAAATACATGAATTCATCTTAAATTTATTGAGGATTTCTGTGAGGGAAAACTGCACTTACACCCTTAACTTTTTAGGTTAATGCAAATCTACTTTCCTTCACATTTTAAGTCCGATTTGAAAAGGGACTTCGCACTATCCGAAATAACATTAAATAATTAAGTATTGATTGCATCATTGCCTCCCTGTGGACACGATCCGCTCTTCTGCGAGTGGTTATTTTCATTGTTTTTGATTAGTTGATTTTTCCACCACTTAAATACTATAATGCTAAGCGAGAAGTCGACCGTCAAAATTGGCACCGTTGCCGGGGAGGCAACAGACGCAATAGATTTAATTTATTATTTTTGAATCTTTTGAGTTGCGAAATTATCTAATCATTTTTATTATTGTGCAAGGAACCTGACACAGCGACGAGGCACAGCAAAGCGACGACTTTGAACGTGAACAACGCGCACGGCGGAGACGATCTTTTTGGTGGACCTTGACGCCACCTGGAGGACGACAACAGAAACACGTGGGCCTTGATCCCACGCATTTAGGCTTACAGAGAAGCCTATTTCTGATTTAGGCAGTAGGTCTTAGTTAGATTTAGTTAGATAGACATTAGAATTTAAATTACTGTCTTTTGGGCCCTTGTTTGGTATTTTTGGGAATGTGTTCCCATTTATTTAGATTATAGGATTATTTGAACTATTTTAAACTGCGTTTCAGTTAGTTAGTTAGATTAGGTCTGTTTGTTATTATTAATTAATTAAAAAAAAATCTAACTGCCTACTAGAAGCTGCATATCTATAGGACGATCATCTAGGACTGAATGAGCAGCATCTAGTTTATTTTTTATTGCACTGCATTCATCACTGCACGAAGAAAGCTGGAGTAAGGTACGTCTTTTCTTGAGCATTAATTACTTGTCATGCATATGCATTGAACCTAAATCTAAGACCACAAAAGGGCATGAATCAAATTAATTCAGTGGACACTGATGTAAACACATTTACACTACTTAAAATGTTTATTTTTGCATGTTCTTAAGAATAGGAATGCATTTCATGATATAAATATTGCATAACATGCATCATCTTGCATTTAGAGTAGTTTGAATAAAATGGAGGTTAATTGTCTCCTTTTATGTGCTTGGATAGGGCAAATATTTTATCGGGGCCTCGGATCAAAGATCCAACCATATGGATGTGATCAGGGCAACGATTGGAGTTCAACGACTCCAAGATCGCCCTAATCAGGCATCCGTAGCATCAGATAGTGACTGGGGAACCCTAGAAGATCAAGGGCCATGATGGTGAAAATTCGCACTTCAGATGACAAATTCGACCGCCCGGATGAATTCGGATCGACGATCGTAGCCCAACGATGCAAAAATCGAGTCAATCCGACATCCGTGGCATCATCTACAACTTCCAGAAGATGGACGGCCAAGATGGCGCCACGTGGCGTCATCTCGACCGCCCAAACGGCCGCCTACATTCCATGAAGACCGCGCACCTGCCCCTCTCCGCCGTTGGATCTCGATCCAACGGCTGTGGATGCGTCGCTTTAAAATCATCCTCGCGACCATTTCGACCGCGTAGCACAGCGGAGACGAAGCTGCGGGCGAAGCAGAGGTCGCGAGATCGAGTCCCGCGAGCCTTAAATCAGGCGCAAGCGAGCAGGCGCGTGGAGCGTTGGATCTTGATCGGACGGCCGCGTGCACCCGATAAAGCTCACGCGCGATTGAATGCGTGGCGTCACGTGTGATCGCACGCGGGCGGGCGCGCAGCGTAGTGGGTGAAGGGGCGTCTTAAGCCGTCCGATCTCCCGATCGGACGTCTGAGAATCAAAGTGTGTGCGCATGCGTTTCGCGCACGGGCAGCTGAGGTGGCACGCGTGGGCGCGGAAGGTACGCCCACATTGGGGGCTTTAGTGACGGATTTATCCGTCACTAAAGACCCCTCATTTATTATTTTGAAGTTGTAATGTCCATTCTTCCCCCACTCCTTGCAACTATAAAAGGAGACCCCCTCCATATGGAATTCTCATCCCTTCCTTCTCTTCTCTACCCTTCCAAAGCTCAAGAGAAGCTTGTCCCACACCCGGGATGCTCCTCGCGAGATAAAGTCCAAATTTTCGTCCCCCTTCGGAAGTGGATCCCGCGACGACGACGGTGTGCTGCTTCGTTCCCGTTCTTCTGCTTCGTCCTCCTTCGTCCTGCTTCGTTCTCCTTTGTCCAGGCGTCGTCCCGTCCGGCTTGTCCTCCAAGCAATCGTCGAGCAGGATAACTTCTCTCTCCCATTCTTATTTACAGCTTTTCTAGTGTAGAATTTTCCTGTTTTATAGTGTAATTGATTTTCCTCTTTCTAGTGTAACTTTTATTTAGTTTGATTATATAAATAGTTGAAATATTGAATGCATGTTCTCTCTCTCTCTCTCTCTTTCTTTTAGTCTGATAGCTCCATTATAATTATATCGCCTTGCTTATCAAAAATCCTAAGAAAATATAATTGTGAATATAGATCAACGTAGCCTCCCTGTGTTCAACCCGGAATTCTTTTCGGTATAAATTTTATTTGTTGAACACGAATTCTTCGCTTTCAAGCTACAACGACAGGTTTTCCAAAACCAAACACGTTAGCGTAGCGATTCGTAAACGTTCAACATTTTGGCTCCGTTGCCGGGGACATTTCATACGTTCAACATTTTGGCGCCATTGCCGGGGAAGCGACGATCTTTGATTTCTCTTCGCATTTTGTAACTTACAAATCATTTACCTCACTTTTCTCCTTTCTTATTGTAATTGCAGGTACTCTTTTGAGGCGAGCAAAAGCGATAGATTGGAGTAAAGTGCTGTGGAAGGTTTTGTAAGTTATCTCCCATTCTTTCCCCCTCCATAGATTTCATTCGCCACATTGAATCCAAATTCCAATTAACCTAGGTGTTTGCATAAATCCTAGGAATAGTTTGGTTGTTTGGATTTCCACTCACATTCATTCCACCCTCATTCATAAAAAAAATATATATAGCAAAAAGATAATTTTGTGGGGCAATTTTCAACAAACACACAACGTACACCCACATTTAAAGGCACTTAACCGAATTGATTTGTTTCTACTCAACCGGGTTCTGATCTCTGGAACTGGTACACATAAAGCGACTCATAAAAGAGTAGAAATCATTCTAAGTTAACCATCTTTGTGTACCTAACTTAGTGGTGCATTTGTGGCCAGTTGTCTGAGTTGTTTGGGCCGCACCACCTCAAATAAAATCAACTCATCAAGTAGCTGCCATTTAGGTTCAACTCTTAGGGATTTACCAGGCACTCCACATTCTTTTTGATCTTTAAAGGAAAACATCATCACCTGTGCTTGCAAAACCTGGTGTGCCAACGAAACTTGTTTGAAAACACCTAAAGTTGAATCCTAAAAGCTACTAAGCAAGATTTGAACCTTAAAATTCACCACATCAAAAATAATCTTGTTTGAAAACCACTGGTTGTGCATGCACACACAAATCAATCAATCATTAAGGGCACAACCCATTTAAAGGGCCCATCACATTCCAAAGCACATTCAAACCTAGCCCTAATTAAAATAGAGTAGACGTTGGCCTTAAGGATTGAACTCGCTCTTCAGAACTCAGAATGAGATTATTTTCGATTAGTCTGTTTCTACTGTTCAATCTGATGTCTAGCTAGGGGAGCAGAGTCAAACGATCGCGGCTGGGGGGTACACTAGGAACCGGAGGTGCAAGCCGAAGGAAGAACCTTCTCCCAGTCCCTTCTTCTAACTGGTTGGATTGAACAGATAGTAGATCAAATTGTTCCTTTATCTCAAGACGGGTTTTGGGAGTCTGTAGGTCTGTAGGCTAACCCATTTAAGGATAGGTTTGATTATTTGTATTGCAGGGCGCCTTTCTTCCTCCCGTGTCTCATGAATCCTTCCACATATTTCACGCACTCCCACTCTTTCCCTCCTGTTGTGAATTATCCTCAGCATGACGATTATCCCAACTCGTATTGTAATCAACCATCAGTCATTTGGGATAATTCGGATTGGGGATACAATTCCGAACCCCCGTGTTTAGGGTCTAACCCTGAACACTTTGATTCTAATTTCTATCCTTCTCAGAGCTACATCGATTATAGATCGTCTTCCTTTCATGCACAACCTAATACGATCTACAATCAAGAAGGATACACCGATCCTTACCCATCCTCTGATTTCACTGCCTTTAGGTCATCACCATCTTTTCAACAATCTGAAATGACCTATTATCAGGAAGGGTATAACGAATCTCAATTCGTTAATTCCCCTGCATTGAGCCCAAACTCGCCCAACCCTGAACCAACTCATTTGGTTCAAGTTAACCAGGTTCAAGATAAGGTTCTGGCTAACTTGAGGAATATCATTCAATCTTTAGAAGTCCAGCCAATACCTTGCATTGAGAGATTGGAGCCCCTGATTGAAATGATTGATGATTTAAATAAGTCTTTGTTGGATTGGCTCCAAGATGTTAAGGATAAGAACCCAGGTGAGTTTCTACTTGGGAAATTAGCGAAATTGAGGATGAGATTCATGGTTGCTTTGATTCAATCTTAGAATAATTCCCAGGATGAACCCTCTTCAGGAAAAACAATGACAGAACCCCTCAGGCACCTGTTGGGGGGGACACGTGTTACGAGGCTGACCAGATTGAATTAAAGCGACCAATTAAGGAAGATCTAATTTCTTCACCTGAGATCCCTGAGCCGGGTTACGAGAAAACGTATATCTCCTTGGAATAGAAAGTGACAAATGATTTTGGGATATACATTGATACGGATCCTGATTTCTTTGATGGTGAAGATTCAAGTTACGAAGTCCCACGTGAGTTTTCTGAACACGATTTCTGTGATACGATTGGGCCTGAGGAATCTGATAGATCATTTGATAGCCCAATAATTGAGGAAACTAATCTTAGGGCAACATTACAGATCTACGATTACATTTTCTGGAGGAATCAATTCAATGCCCTGATTATCAGTTACACCTTATTGAGCTTATTGATGATTCTAATTCTGAGATAATTAGACCCAAGTCAATTTTGATTCTGCCACATCATTTAGACTTGGAGATTCCAGACGGGGTGATGAATATACAAGAGGTCTTGGAATTTGAAACACTTAATGAGGAGGATAGGAGCGGGGAAGTTCTGATTTAGGAAGTTAATTTTGGAGGAAATGGAAGATTGAGTCGAAGGGTTCCTTTTAAGCTGAAACCATCAAATCAGAACCTTTATGACATTTGTTTCGAGGATGTTCAACTCAAGCACACATTCAACGATTATCCTTTTGAGCTTCAATTTTCTGTAACTCGACTTTTTGGTCTTGGGTTGCATCCTCAGAAATCGCAGGCCCGATCCCGCTTCCATTCTGATTTTAGGTTTTGGGTAATTTTTATCCAGAACCTAAGATATTCTCGATTATGGGGTGTGGGTCTGCACCACAATCTGGTCCACATCTGTGGACCTCTGCTGATAGGTCAGAGGATTCTTCTGTTCATTCTAATTCTGACCTGCACATGTGAATTCTTCATTTCTTTTCTTTGTATAGTGTGCCTAGCTGAAGGCACTAAACTCAGCACTTATACAGTTCTTTTTCATTTTCATCTCGGAGCGGACATGACATTCAGGCAATTCAGGTGCTTTCTACGCTTTTCCACTCTGTTTTATGTCTTTTTAATACAATGAGGACATTGCATTAGATAGGCATGGGGGGGTGGATATTTATCTCTGAATTCATTCGTCAGCTCCGTAGATTTGTTTTATTTTCTTTTATTAAAAAAAAAATCAAAATTAGGAAAGAGAATTTGGGTTTAAGAAAATTTTCAATCTTAAGAAATACTACATTAAGATCTGAACACAAAGACCCTTCAGGTCTTTGGACTTAATTAGCCTGTGTATCCACTAAAATGTGGATTTGTCTTTGAGTCCTCACCATCTTAATTCTATTATAATTGGAATAAATAAGTTTGGGTGATAAGTACACGACTTATCAACCCGCCCTCTAATTTGAGGGAATTTTGAGTCTTAAGCATCTACACACTTTCTTTGCACTGACTCATTGTTCGACGATTTTAACGGAAATTGGGCAGCTAATGAACCTTCTAGGGTGATATGGCTAGCAAGTTATCGTGGGTAACAACCCATAGGTAGGTTGCCTAGAGCCCAGTCACTGGACCTTTCTCTTTTTGCTGCCTTTAGGTAAATGTTGGACCAGGGAAGCCACCTACTTAAAAAACAAAAAAAAAGAAAAGAAAAGAAAAATCAAAGGAGAAAAGAAAGAAAAAAAAAGAAATAAGCCACACTTCGCCGCACGAGTATGGCTGGCAAGTTGTCGGTGGTAACAGCTCATCGACCAGTTGTCCAGAACCCAGCTCAGTAAATGCACTAAAATTTCCCCAAACACTTAGGAAGAAGCGAAGAAGTAGAATAAACTGGGGAGATATACACTGGATTCACCCTTGTGTTGACCCCATAAAAAATAAAAGTAGGGAGAAAGCTACCGGTTGTAAAGATACACCTTTAGGCAGAAGTCTTTTTTGAGGTCACCTAGAGGCGTAGAAATCCGAAGTCTATTTTAATTACCGGTCAACGAGTCTATCACAATCACAATAAGATACTTAAAACTTAGGGTTCTCATCAAATCTTGGGTGAGTTGAATGGCCGTAGAAAGTCACTCTTAAACCCTAAAATTTGAAAATCCAAAAAAATTAGAAAAGAGTAAAAAGAGAAAAAGAAATTTTTCTTTGAATAAGGCGAGGGCTTGAGGCGGTCTGCATTTTGGCTGATACCCAGGCGCTGTTGTGTCTTTGAAAGTTCAGTTCCTAAGTAGACAATTTCTTAATGATTGAAAATAACTCAGGTCCAAATAATCCAACCTAATTCTTTTATAAATAGCATATAGTTTTTGCTAGGGACTAGCAAAAGATAGGCATGGGGATATGATGTAAACACATTTACACTACTTAAAATGCCTATTTTTGCATGTTCTTAAGCATAGGATTGCATTTGATGATATAAATATTGCATAACATGCATCATCTTGCATTTAGAATAGTTTGAATAAAATGGAGGTTAATTATCTCCTTTTATGTTCTTGGACAGGGCAAACATTTTATCAGGGCCTCGGATCAAAGATCCAATCGTATGGATGTGATTAGGGTGGCGATTGGAGTTCAACGACTCCAAGATCGCCCTAATCAGGCATCCGTAGCATTAGATAGTGACTGGGGAACCCTAGAAGATCAAGGGCCAGGATGGTGAAAATCTGCACTTCAGATGACAAATCCGACTGTACGAATGAATTTGGATCGACGATCGCAGCCCAACGATGGAAAAATCGAGTCAATCCGACATCCGTGGCACCATCTCCAACTTCCAGAAGATGGACGGCCAAGATGGTGCCACGTGGCACCATCTCGACCGCCCAAACGGTCGCCTACATTCTATGAAGACCGCGCACCCGCCCCCTCTCCGCCGTTGGATCTCGATCCAACGGCTATGGACGCGGTGCTTTAAAATCATCCTCGCGTTCGTTTTGACCGCGTAGCGCAGCGAAGATGAAGTTGCGGGCGAAGCAGAGGTCGCGGGATCGAGTCCCACGAGCCTCAAATCAGGTGCAAGCGAGCAGGCGCATGGAGCGTTGGATCTTGATCGGACGACCGCATGCACCTGATAGCGCTCACGCGTGATTGAACGCGTGGCGTCATGCGCAATCGCACGCGAGCTAGCACATAGCGCAGCGGGTGAAGGGGTGTCTTAAGCCATCCGATCTCGCGATCGGATGGCTGAGAATCAAAGTGCATGCGCATGCGTTTCGCGCACGGGCAGCTGAGGCGGCATGCGTTGGCGCGGAAGCTACGCCCACGTTGGGGGCTTTAGTGACGGATTTATCCGTCACTAAAGACCCCTCATTTATTATTTTGAAGTTGTAATGTCCATTTTGCCCCCACTCCTTGCAACTATAAAAGGAGACCCCCTCCATAGGAAATTCTCATCCCTTCCTTCTCTTCTCTACCCCTCCAAAGCTCAAGATAAGCTTGTCCCACACCCGGGATGCTCCTCACGAGATAAAGTCCAAATTTTCGTCCCCCTTCGGAAGTGGATCCCGCGATGACGACGGCATGCTGCTTCGTTCCCGTTCTTCTGCTTCGTCATCCTTCGTCCTGCTTCGTTCTCCTTCATCCAGGCGTCATCCCGTCTGACTCGTCCTCCAAGCAATCGTCGAGGAGGATAACTTCTCTCTCCCATTCTTATTTACAGTTTTTCTAGTGTAGAATTTTCCTGCTTTATAGTGTAATTAATTTTCCGCTTTCTAGTGTAACTTTTATTTAGTTTGATTATATAAATAGTTGAAATATTGAATGCATGTTCTCTTTCTCTCTCTCTCTTTCTCTCTCTCTCTCTCTCTTTCTTTTAGTCTGATAGCTCCATTGTAATTATATCGCCTTGCTTATCAAAAATCCTAAAAAAATATAATTGCGAATATAGATCAACGTAGCCTCCCTGTGTTCGACCCGGAATTCTATTTGGAATAAATTTTATTTGTTGAACACGAATTCTTTTCTTTCAAGCTACAACGACAGGTTTTCCAAAACCAAACACGTTAGCGTAGCGATTCGTAAACGTTCAACAGTCACTTTAAACAAATTGGGACTGTTAAGAGGTTGGACTTTAAAATCTGTGACTGAAAATTGTGTGCAAAAGGATCCTGTTTGCGGAATTTCAAAAAATCAAAACACGATCGTATGCTTGTACACTTGAGACACTATGCACCTCACATAAGGTCACTAGATAAATTTCTACCTCTCCTCTTTTGCACCACAAGGGAAGTTAGTCGGAAATCAACAAGCCTATCCACCAAGTTACTTCAGTTCCTCGTGTGTGGGCTCGATTTGAGACTTCCATCCCTTGCGAGTAGGTTATAGGCACCAGCGAAGGTTGTCCTAGGAAGCGTAATTTTTGCAAAACTTGTTTGGCCACCAACTAAACATATAACTCTAAGACCTACAATCTACTAAAAATAGATCCCGTTGAATTTGCATTTGCTTTGACATTAGAACTCTCTAGGAAGTTTTCTGCTGAATTTTGCTAAATCCTAAGAGAGTTAAAATTGTTTTGCTTAAAGAAATGGATTACTCTTAATCCTATCACTCAAATTATCAGAGTCAATACTTCCCATCTTTTAATCAAGATCCCCTGCTCCGAGCGTATCCATCCTTTGATGGGTACATTGATAATTCATGGGATCATTCTCATTCTTACCCTGGGAGTACTGGCTTGATAACTCCCACTTTTGAGCAGAGCCTAGGAGCAAAATTTTCCAATCCTGAAATCCCTACTTCCATGCAAACACCCAACCCTCCCACCCTTCATGATTTTCCATATCGAGGTTGGACCGATACCCCTAGGCAACTAGAGCTTGAAATTGACTATCCTCCCCAGCCTGATAATAGCCTCTCATCTTTTATGATAGAAATGCAAAAACAGCAAAAGGAAATAATGGAATCAATGGGAAAGATGTTGAGGAATAGTCAACACATAAATGAAGAAATAAGACAACTTAGCTACATGTTTCCCAATAATCCTGATCCCTACCCAATAAACCATGATCATGAAAATAATTCTGAGGAACCTAATGACAATAGGGATCCAATTTTAGGTAGCCATCACTTAGACTCTTCCAATGAGACACGGCCACTAGAGGATAATGATCATAGTGATTATCCACCTGAATTATATTGCAGTCAAAAGCAAGGGAAGAAGGTATCTCCTGACGACCTTGACCCCAATGATGGTATTCTCCTTACCCCTACCAACCCGGGTCAAGGTTATATTGTTCCTATCACTTACCCTCTTGATTATTTGGTGGAATCCCATTCTACTCTTAGTGAGCCTACTCCTGACCCTCCACTTAGGGAATCAACGCCTACCCTTCAATATTCTGAGGATTCAAATGCACCTAATGAAGGTGACCCTAAGGGAATAGAGGATGATCAATTCTGGTCTCAGGGATATGATGAGTCTAATTCTGAAGATGAGGATACCCTAATAAAGGAACCTGAACTGAAAATCTGGAGTGATTCACAGGAGAATTATTTATCATTTGAGGATTTACCTCCAGAGGGTAGAAATAATATGATTAAATCCAGATTCCTCCTTTCTTTTAGGAGTCATCCTCCATCAAAACAGGAGTTGATATTAGAGGAGGACGAACAAAATAATGAGAAGTCTATGGGAGACTCTCCGAGACAAAACACATCAATTAAGGATTTATACCCCGAGAAGAATGACAAATTCAATGATATAGGCTTCCTCCAAAATATTAAGATTGATCCTCCTTTAGAAATAATTGAGAATACTGATCCAACTCCTAATGAATCACATATACAACCCGACAAATATTTCAGTGAACCAAACGAATCTGGGGATGAGCTGAATGATAATGATTCTTACATTTTGACCCTGCCATCAAAAAGTTATAATTTGGAGTCTACCCTTGATTCAAATATGACTCCGATCATTAATGCTAGGCAGGATAAGTTGAAGTTGTCTACTACTGTTAGGGAGTGTACACAATCTGAATCATTGTTGGAATTGGACCTAACATCAACTACACCTTCATTGGACTTAACCATTACCTTCCAACACTACAAACAACCCTTATACTCCCTAACTGATCCTTGGCTCAGATCTCTACTCATGTACATTCTTTCTGGAGAATATATCAGGCCAGTACATCCTAGGGTAGAATGGCGAGTATGGATTGATGCTTGTAATTTTACTCCTGCCATTCAAGGGTTTGAACTAAGTATGTGTATATCTTTTAAAACCCGTCCTGCTTTGGAGGATCCTTGTTATCCTCCATTTATTCCGTTTCAGGAGGCCTCTTTTCATATTCCGTCTCTTATTCCTAGACCTCCCCAGGTAGCCAACGAGATTCTCTGTTTTCATTTCTTTTGGCGAGCATTTGGAATTACATTGCATCATCAGCTCGCCAACATCCGTGGTTACTTGTTTTCTAGGCCTGCACTGTTACGAATATTCTTAGGGCTTAACCTTTTCTATTTGGAACCTGACTTACAGTTTCCTTCTAAGTCTGGCTGCTGATAGAAAATGCAGCGCTTGTTGGGAGGTAACCCAGCAAACTGTGTCAAGTGATTTCTTTCCTTTCTCCTCCTATTTTAATTTTACAATGGGGACATTGTAGGATTTAGGCATGGGGGAGTGCATTTGCATTTTAGGTGCATTCATGCATTTAGGTTAGCATATAAAAAAAAATTCTCTTTTCTTGAGCTGATTGGGTTAGTTAGTCCCTAGCAAAATACCTTTGTCATTGGAGGTTTTTCTTCTTGAATTATTTCTTAAGTTTAGAATCCAGTACATTTATTTCACATGCACGTAAACTTAGTAATGGATCCTTGAGGAAAACTAATGAGCATTTGTAGTCTACTGAACCCTTAGACAGTTCATAGAGAGTCAGGCATACTATCTTCTAGTAAATCCACCTCATATTTGTGAGAAGAAGTAGAGAGATTACTGGTGCGCTAAGTCTAGTGCAAGGACTCTTAGGTTCTGGATAATTAGATGATGATACTTCAGAGTTAGGTGTAGTTTTCACTCTCTGTTCCTGGGTGCGTACTTTGAGTGAATTCTTGAGAGTCACCAAATAAGGCAGATACACAGAGATTGAGTCTTAATAAAGCTATAACTATGGTGGATGGTTACGACCGTCCTTCATAGAGTCCTCAGCTGAAGGAAGGTAATAGTGTCAAAGGTCAGAAATACCCCTATCCTATCCATTCTTTCCCGGTGCCGAGAATAGGCACTTCCACCAAATAAGCCACACAACTTCCTCTTGACCGTCATCATCCCTAATAATGACTCATAAATAAAAGTCTGTATCGTGTTGTGCTGATTGAAAAAGAAACAAAAATAAGAAGAAATAAAATAAAATAAAAAAAAGAGAGAGAAAAGAAGAAGAAAAAGAAGAAATAGAAAGAAGAAAAAGAAAAAAATAGTTATATTACAAAAAAAAAGGGGTCCAAGTGTATGATGTAACACTATTTTTGAGGCAGCAAACACCTATCGCATTCCACCAAATATGACCCATACCTACCTTCTAGTATTTCTGATCGCCTGAATACTGGTTGAGGACTCTAACTTAGTTGTAGAGTTATTAGGACTTTAATTGAAGTGTAGATGCCATGTGAGGCCACCAAATAGTGAGTACATTTTCTAAATCTGGCAAGATTTGTGATCTCAGAAAGAAGAAGAGGGAGTGCCCAGGAACATCAAGAGAGTATAGTCGTGTAGCCTCTCTTTGAGTTGACTTGTCTAATAGTCTAGAGATCTAGAGTCTGTAGTACTAGACTATATGTAGCACCAGTTGAGTGTGTGCCACCAAATACAAATCCATTCAACTTGATATCTCCTACCTAAGCCAAACGCTGAGGTCAAATTACAGATTATCATCTGCTTTATCCCCGAGGGAAGTAGTTGCCTATCTCAACAGAAATTTTTGCCAAGGGTGATGTATGAACTCCCAATGCGAATCGGCTCTTTCACTTGGATCTGTTACCAGGTTATCAGCACTTCACATTTGTCTGGATTTCTAAAGTTTTGAAATAAGAAAAGAAGAAGTCTTCTGATTACTTCTATTATTCTTTTTTGCTAGGGACTAGCAAATCTTATGCATGGGGGTATTTGATGAGTCCATTAAAATAGACTAATATTAAGCTTAAGTATATTTAATCGTATAGCTTAGGTATATTAATAATGGCAATTAAGTTATAGAATATTTGTACGCCATAATTTGAGTTATAACATTCTATAACTTAATGATTTTATTATTTTTATGTGCAAGTAATAAAATGCACAAAGAGCAAGGGTGGGGGGATAAATTTCCCCAAACAGCTGCAACTCTTTCCTCCCCTCCCCTGCCGGACATTGGGGTAATCTTCTCTTCCGCCGCCTTTCTCAACAGTTGTGACCGGGGATTTGGGAAAATCCCTGAACTCACGCACAAGGGAGGAGTTAAAGAGAGGAGGCGAGGAGAGAGGAAGATCATCTTTCCCCCCTTGCAGGGAACTGCTTCACCGTGGAAAGGGCGAACCCTGTGACCCACCGCGCGAACTATGTGCCAAGCATCCATCCTCCAGCGCCCCCTGCTGCAGGCGTTCACGCCACATCTGCCTGCAACCGTTCAGAACCAGCGCCCTCTCCGCAGATGTGCACCCCCCCGTTCCGCGCACCTACCTTCCATCCACCGCCCGCCTTCACCCCACAGTCGCATAGCCACCCGCGCCTGCAGGCGCCCGCATGCCCTTCAGCCTGCACCGCGCCCGCACGCCTCCCCGCAGCCAACATCTCCAGCTCTCCCTACAGTCTGCGCCACCCGCTGACGCCGCACCAAGCTTGCAGCCACCTCAGGCACTACTCCCGCACAATGCCCACCTTCAGCCCTGCAGGCGTCCTTCTCCAACGCCCGCAGGCGCTCGCTGCCACCAGGTCCACGCCTCATTTGCCTCACGTCCACATCCTCCTTGCGCACCCCCACTGTAGGCGCACCTCCATCGCCCAGCATTACCTTCTCTCGCCTACAGAAGCTCCCACAGCAGGCGCTCATCGGCACGTGCCTCACTGCCAAGCACGAGCCCTGCTGCAGGCGCTCATGCTCTCCCTGCCTGCGCACCAGCACACGCGCGTGCACGCTCACACAGCTGCAGCAGCACCTCCGCCTTCTTGCTCCATAGGTCGAAGCTCCGGCCACCGCCTCCGGCCACCTCCGTCTCCGCCGCTGCCACCGTCGGAAAGCTCTCGACCTCGCCATCCTCTTGAGCCTCATATCGACCCCCGTGGTTCTCTCTCGCGAGGAGGAGAGAGAGGAGGAAAGCTCTGGTTTTATCTTAATTAGAAATTACATTCAATGCCATTGCCACCAATTTGATTTTTTTATTATTATTATATTGTGGCAGAATTGCATTCAAACACTCATAGTTCTTCCTAATTGTGTGGTATTGATATTAACTAGTTTAAAGGTTGATTCTAGGCTTAGCTTAAGTACTAATTATTTTTAGTACACATCACGTGAAAACTGCGTGAATTCATCTTAAATTTATTGAGGATTTCTGTGAGGAAAAATTGCACTTACACCCTTAACTTTTTAGGTTATTGCAAATCTACTTTCCTTCACATTTTAAATCTGATTTGAAAAGGGATTTCGCACTATCCGAAATAACATTAAATAATTAAGTATTGATTGCATCATTGCCTCCCTATGGACACGACCCGCTCTTCTGCGAGTGGTTATTTTCATTATTTTTTATTAGTCGATTTTTCCACCACTTAAATACTATAATGCTAAGAGAAAAGTCGACTGTCAGTTTTGGAAGCCCTAAGGTGGTTCAAATGATCGGGTAGGATCTCTAAATCAATCCCTCCAAATTTGGAGGGATCTAGATCTGATCTAAGGGAGAAATCTTTGATTGAAGATCAGAGGGTTTGGGTCTACACCTTTAATGGTGGTAGGGACCTATTTAAAGAAAATGATGATAAGTTAGGGACCTAAATGTAATAAATCCGAAAGTTAGGGGTTTGGATGTAAAGAATGGAGAGTTTAGGGACTAAATTGTAAACTAGGTCAAGATGGACTCTGATTAGGTTCAAATTTTGGTACTAATCTAATTTGGACCCAAGGAATCTAATGGTGAAGTTTTATTTGAGTTTTCATCATGCTTGTCTGGGAAAATTACACATAAGCCCAAATTAGGGTAAAATCCTGTCTGAAATGTATTCTAGGTCAAAATAGGTTCAGATGGTCAAACCAAGGGTACCAAACATTCAGAATATTTTTTTATGAATTTTAGAAGGCTTAGATAAATTTTATCCTGATCAGAATCTCTACAATTTAAGCAAGTCTAAAATTAGGGTTTTGTGTGCTGTTTTGGTTCTTGGAATTCATGAAACCTTGTTTCTATCAGTGCAGACCAACTTCTTATTCTTTAATGCTCAATTGACCTTCAATTAACTCCTGGGTGATCTTGTGGTTACTCTGCATTTATGATGTGATGCTAAAACCATAGAATTTACCCTATTTTAATATTTTCTCCTCAAAATAGATCTACATGGAATTACTATCCTCAGGTGAACATTTCAGAGCTTTTATCTCTTGATTTCAACTAATTCAAGATAGTTATGGAAATGATGGTGTTACCATCAATAAGGGAGCCTTGGGGTAGGCTCTGCCGGTGAGGCCTATGTGCACGCCTCGTTTAGGGCTACCGCCCCCCTTTCGAGAGTCGTACTAGATGTGGGGGTTTGATAGAATTATCTTCAAGGAGCTCCCTTGCCTCAACCTTGTCCTTTATCAGAGTAGAATTGAGTATCCACGGCTGAAGAGCCTGGCTGAATCCCCGGAGGAGTAGCTTAGATCCGATTGTTCAATTGTGATCCATTTCCCAGCTTTTTGCAAAGATAAGGGTTTGGATGCCAGTCCGACCATTTTGGGTAGGGCTATTTTATTGTCAGGTTCATCCTTATTATGCATAGATACGGGATGACTTTGTCAATGTAGCTACA
Organism: Thalassia testudinum; assembly: GCA_037157565.1. NCBI lineage: Eukaryota > Viridiplantae > Streptophyta > Magnoliopsida > Alismatales > Hydrocharitaceae > Thalassia > Thalassia testudinum. The sequence continues at coordinate 30,035,448 of JAZHRO010000073.1, forward strand.
GGGTGTAATCCGCCTTGTGTTAACCCACTTGGATGCACCCCAAGACAGGGAAAGCGCAAGAGAACATTTGCTGGGACCGACCTTTGAATGTGACCACAAATGAGAGCCTACCTTAGGAGGTGGTGATAAAGGGAGGCCGACCTTTGGAGGTGGCAATGACAGCCAAGTGCCAGTGCTTGAATTCTCTTTGCCAGAAGTTCGAGTGGGTGCTAGGTGAAACTTAGGGCATAGGAGCCTAAGCTAGCATCATTATTGTAATGCGACGTTGTTTCGTTTAGAACATACGGCACTAGGGCCCTAGTTCCTACCAACCTTAGTGTTGGTATAATAACATTGGGTGAGATGGCCTAGATTCTCACCATCTATTATGGTTATCAGATGATACTAAGAGTGAAGTGGCTAAAATTATGCTAGTTGGCAATATCAGTGTGTGCGAAACTTTAGGGTGCATATGCTTGAGTTCCTATTGGCCTGGGGAGTTGGCATTATATTAGGTGGAACATGGGGCGTGGGAGCCCTTGTTCCCACCGTTCTTGAGAAGCGACAATATATTTATCGATAATAGGGGCATGAGCACCTTTGTTTGAATTCATGCCAACTTTAAGGGGCGACTTGCTAGCTTCAAGGAATGACACTACAAGGGAATGCCGGGTAAGCCCGCCCAAATGCTAGTCAGTGTTAAAAAGTGGCTTGTCGATCTTTAAGAAGCGGTAATATAAGGGAATATCAGGTGCGTCTGCCAAAGTTCCAACTGACCTTAAGAGGTGGCCCGCTAGCCTTAAGAGGCAATAATATAGGGGAACGTCAAGCGCATCCGCTGGAGTTCCAGCCGACCCTAAGAGGTGGCCTAGCAGCCTTAAGTGGCGACAATATAGGGGAACGTCAGGCACATCCACCGAAGTTCCGACCGACCTTAAGAGGTGGCCTGTCAACCTTAAGAGGTAGAAATATAAGGGAACATCAAGAGCATTTGTCGGAGTTCCAACCGACTTTAAAAGGTAGTCTACTGGCCTTAAGAGGCAACAATATAGGGGAACGTTAAGCATGTCCACCAGAGCTCTAGCTGACCTTAAGAGGTGGCTTATAGAAGGGACAAAGGCAGGTCAATGCCTAGCCCCTGTAGTCCTCAAGTAGTGGCTTGCCGGGTGAGGGTGCAATGTAGGCATCTCCTTCTATAAGTGATAGCTGGCCATTGTGGGAAATAAGTCTTTCTCTGTGCTAGGACAAGACTGGCCATCAGTTGCTGTTCAGACATCGAGGCTGGCATCGATGGGATTGCCCTTTCTACAATAGGGAATACACACGTAGGAGGGACGCAACACTTGCCACCTCTAAGGGGTGGGTCTACAGTTATATGGATGCAAGGGGATGCCCAAGTCCCTGCCAGCCTTAAGAGGTAGCTTTTGGGTGCATTGGCCCCTTCTAAGGGGGTTCACCCCTGGACCTCAGAGGGACTAAGGTTCCTCCTGACCTTGACTAGCTTGGTAGCATCATGAGGGAAAAAAGAAGAAAGAAAAAGAGGGAATTGTCCCTTTTTGAAGAGTTTGGCTATGTTTCCGAAATCACTTAGCAGGTTAGCCGAGTTTGCCCCTCGCTGGATTGCACAGACTCGATTCCCTTCCCCTTTTTTGTATGGGCCTCCTAGGTCACCTCGATTTAGCCCTGAGGGGTTTGTGCTGGGTCGCCATGCTCCTGTGTGTTGTTTTCACCCATTAGGGAGGCTAGGCACATATCAAGAGGATCTAGCGGTAGGCATATATTGGGGGTCAACCGGCTAGGCTACCCAGCGCTACCGTCAACCTAGCCACCTTGAATGTGGCCACCTGATTGAGGTGCCTGTCCTCACTAAAGTTGGATGAAGGAGGGCTGCTCTCTCCCTTTGGCCTCTCCTCTTGATTGCCAAAGGTCCATGATCGGAATGGCCGATAGGGGGAGAGCAAAGCATTATCACCGGAGTGGGGAAGGTGCTATGGGCAAGCCATCCTAGAAGGGGTGGCCTGTTTGCTCCAAAGGTTAGCCTGACCTTTGTACCTAGAGGGAGCATCTCGAAGGTAGGCATTGCCGTTGGAGAGTAATTATGCAGGTTGTTGACCTATTTGGGGTGACATCGCTCCTAGAGGTTGCCTTAGCCTCTGTGCTGATGCGCACAGGCAGCTAGAGAAGTGGACCTTGGGTAACACGAGTGTCATGGCCATGACTCCTGCCTAGTCCATGGCAAGGACAGTGTACTCTCCAAAGGGTTTGGGTTGGAGTTGCCTGATTGGGAGAGCTTTGTCGAAGCAAGCCCAAGTGCTTAGACAGATTAGGTGAGGAGGCTATTAACTAGAACACCACTTACTTGATTGTACCCTTCTTGCCTTACCGAAGATTGAGGGTAGGTACTTGGGAGAGCCAATTTAGAATGAGTGGCTCTTTTGCCTGGGGTGATGTTGATCCCAAGGTTACCTTAACCTCTACGCTAATGCACTCAGGCAGCAGGAGGAGAGGACCTCAAGTAACACCAGCCTCGCTGCCAGGATTTGGTGGCGGTGCCCACCGAATGATGTGTCAAGGTGACACCACCTACCTACTTGGGTGGGGCACCAATTAGCCTGGCCCTCAATCTGTAAGGAAGACCGTGCCAGCTACCTACTATCACCGGAGCTCCTTCTCAAGGTGGCCTCCCAGGCCCTGTATGGGCCTTCTATCCTTTCACTTGGTGGGTCTTGGGGGTAGCGACTCCTTACTCATGGATCGGCTCCCTTCAAACATGTCCACCTGATTCACAACCAGGGGAGTGCATTTTCCAAGGGACTTCCACCTTACTTAGCGGGGTCTGTAACAGCGACCTTCAATGGGTTGGTTCCCCTCAAGCACATCCTCTTGGTTCATGGCCAAGGTAGTACGTTTCTCGAGGAACTCCTTTGTTCGGCGAGGCCCGTAATAGCGACCCTCAGTGGGTCAGCTACTATCTTGGGGAAGGTGGCCTTTCGCTTGTGGAAGGAGCCGCTCCCACAGACAAGTACCGGGGCATGCCTACCTAGCGGTCCTCTTGCCCTATACGAGGCAGGCATTGCCACCGCGTCTCTTGGCCAATCTACTGTAGGAATGAGAGGAGTTGCCTTGCTCTGTGATCCTTATGGCTTTGCTCATAGCCTCACTGGGTGCTTTGGCGCATGCTCAATGTCATCGTGCTCATGCTCATGAGCCAAAAGGTTTGACTCGAAGTGCCAGGGAATCGTCACCTCACAGGGCCTTCTTGCTCTGTAGTGTTGAGCCTCGAATTGATTTGGGTAGGACCGAAAGGGCTTAGTCTTCCATCACTCGACTTTCGACAACCTCTCGGGGTTGTCTTTGGCCCTTCGACACTTGGCGAAGTACTCTTAGGACCAGCCTGCCACACCATGGGGAGCCAACAACCTATTCGACCAACTGGTCAATGGACCGCAGACAAGCCTGTACAAGGCAGGCGTAATCAAAAGCACCTAGCAGAATCTCCTATCAGGGAGGTCATGTGCCAACCTCATCCAGGGATGGCTCCCAAGGGCACGGTTGGGGTCCACCGTCTCTCTACGTCAGGCCTTGATTAACTCCTTGAAGTCTTCTATTGAGAGGCTACCATTACCCCCTTTCCAAGTGGGCAGGCGATAAGCATAGGGCATACCCCCAAGGCCGTGGCCTCAGCTTCATATCTTCCTTCCCTACCCTACGCTACAAGGAAGGGGGTTCTCTTCGAGACCTCAAGCTGTTGGTCGGGGCATACATGCTTCCCTTTACTAGGATTGGCGTACTAAGAGTGTCATCGAGGCATAGAGACATCGAATCCCGACCGGGAACCTCTTGGGACGGAGGATTGCAAGAGGGGCGGCAAGTGGTTAAGACCATCGTGGAAGTTCTTGCTTAGGGAGGTCGAGGTGGGTGCCAGAGGGGTGCTCCTCCTAGCCATTGATGCTCAAAAGAGCGATAGCATTTTTATTGACACTTCGCACAATGGTGCCATTTGATGGGTGTTCGTACGCTTTTGTGCAGGTTTTAAAGAGAATATCACGTTATAGTATAACCGACAAAGCGTTCAAACAAATATAGAGACTCGAAAAAATGGAGTCTCCGAGGTCGAACACAGGGAGCAATCTCAGTACTTTCAAAACCAAAGAATACAACTTCTAAATGAAAATAATTGATTCAACGAGAGAGTTATAAAAAGAATTTGTAAAAGAAAATAGAATTGGACGTCTAATTTCTATATCAGACGTCTTAAATGTAATCTTCTTTCTCTTCTGTCTTCTTCTTCTTCATTGCACTTCTTTCTCTTTTCTTCTCTTTTCCTACGAAGACTTCTTCTTCCTACCTTTGTTTCTCTCCTGTCTTCCTTTTCTTTTTGTCTTTTCTGCAGTCCTTCCTTCTCTCTGATCTCTGCCTTGCTCAGCTTCTTTTCTTCAGAGTTCCTTGTGCTTTCCTTCGAAGTTTTCTCCTTCCTTGGTCTTCTTCCTTGTCCTTGTTTCTCTACGAAAGCTTCTCCTTCTTTCTCTGCTACACAGCCTCTTCTTCCTTCTTCTCTTCCCTTGCTGCAGCGGCTAAATGTTCGCTTCTTCCTCTGCTTTTCCTGTGCAAACCACAGCCAATGCAAAACCTACCCCCGTCCCTCTACCCAAACATCTCTCTCTTTCTCTGCAAATCACTCAAGGATGCTCTCCCAGAGCCACACGAGTAATCGGGTTGGATTCGCACCCGGGACCAGGCGCACCAGCAGGTGGTGATGCGCGAGGAGTGCTCAGGTTAGGGTCGGGTCGGATCTCGCCAAATCCACGTGGTCAAGCCGTGGACGAGGCGAGTGGGTCAGGTGAGGGACCTCACCCCTGTGCTTTCGGAGGAAGTAAGCATAAAGCACAAAAACAATTTATACTATACCTGTGTTTTGCGATTCCACGATGTGGGACTATCTGATCTGTCCCAATTTCGCGCGCAGCCGTAGAGCTCTCTTCGTGCTATGGCCAAGGCTGGGAGCTTCGCAATGCAACTTACTGGCCCCGAGGGCTTCGCAACACTCGTGTGAACCTGCTGTGCCTGGAACCTGGGAGATCTGACACCTGGAGCTGCTGCGAAGCTGCTTACTGCTTCAACCGTCAATGGCGGTAGGAGCTGCAACCTGTCATACACAAGCACGGCCTATTGGCCCAATCAGACTAGCTAGGCACCTTCGCCGTGGCACGGCGAAGATGATGCGTGGTGCTGTAGGCCACAGGATGGCTTGGGCATGCGTGCCTAGGTCAACCTGTGGCCGAAAGTGTGGGGTTGTTCGGGGGACTGTGGTGGAGGTGTAGAAGGGTGATGGATGGGCGGAAGTTGCTCCTGGTGGTGAGGCGGAGCTTACGAGAGGGTTGGCGAGCCGTGTGGAGGGGCGGAGTGGTGGGAGCGACTCGCTGGAGGTTGGTCGGAGGCGAGGAAGATGGAGGTGTTCCGGCACTGTCGGGGGGTAATTAGATAAAATAGCAGGGGGCAAGAGAGAGGAGAGGATGGAGAGGGTATTTGGAGTGATCTGGAAGGAAGGGAGGCAGCGGAGTGGACGGCGCGTAACTGCCGTCGTTGGGAAAGAAGAACCTTGAGGGAGGGAGCGGCGACGAGGATGAGGTTAGGGGCACGCGCGCTTGGTACGGCGCCACGCGGGAGGAAGTGGTGAAGTTGACTCTGCTGCTGGTATGGCAGCAGAGCAACAAGGAGGGGAGGAGGTCGACGGAGCTTGTGGGTCTCTTGGCCGGAGATGGGAGAGAGGGAAATTTGGGGGAATCTCCGTCAAAATCAAGCTGAGGATCTGCGGCCGGGTCTGGGGAGCCTTTTATAGGTGTTGGCCGAACCTTCTAGTGCGTGGAGATCGCGCAATCAATCTCTGCTGGCTCGTCGAAGATGGAAAGAGGGTGGATACCCAAATCTCTCGTGCGTTCGCACGAGAGATTGGGTTCACACCAGAGATTGTAATTGGCTTTGGAAGGAAGGGAATTCCTCAGAGAATCTCCCTTCCATTTCTGGGAGGGAATCTCTGAGGGATTGGGGAGGAATCCCTCTCTAAACCTCGCTGGAGATCGGTTCTGCCCTAACAATGGCGGCAAGACCTGATTGCAAAGGTGGCGAGGAACTTAGGGGGCTTTTTGCAAAGATATTCAAAAGATAGGGACCAAATTATGATTTGGGTGTACTAAATTGCAAAGTAGGTCAAGATGACCTCTCCTTGGGTCCAAATTTTCGTATAAACCTAATTTGGACCTAAGGAATCCAATGGTGAAGTTGGATTTTAGGTTTGACCTCATCTGACTAGACATTTTGCGTAAAAACCCAAATTAGGTCAATTAATGTGCTAGGACGCTAATCTAGGTCAAACTGGGTTCCAAAGGCCAAATTGAGTGTTCTAAACCCTAGAGGATATTTTTCCATGATTTTTAGAGGGTTTACTTGATTTTTATCCTGACCGAAACCTTGTTAATTTAAGTGGGTCTGTTTTAGGGTTATCAAGTGTCATTTAATTCCTAGATTGCACATAAACCCATTTCTGATTGACTCAACCCACTTTTTATCTTATTTAGCCCATTTGACCTATGTTTTGCCTCTGAGAAATCCCGTTTATGTACTGCAATGGTAAAATTACAGTTTTAACCTTTATTTCATGTTTTCTTCTTAGAGCACTTATTCCTTCAGTTAAGCCTTCTTCTAGGTTATGTAGGAGCTTTTATCTTCTTTATTGGGTCAAAATGAGCTAGTTATGGCTCATGATGAGGTTCTCATCATACCCCCATGCCTAGATTTTGCTAGTCCCTTAGCAAAATTTCAAAGTTTTAACTTTCGTTCTAGACCCTGAGTGTCTGTCAACAATCATGATAAGTGCTTCTCCTTTTCTTTTGTGATTAGGTAGGAATGCCAACAATAGACCTAGAGGTACTCATGTACCAACCAAAATCTGGACCTGACCCGCTTTAGCCTCAGTCCTCCGTAAAGGTTTCTACAGCCCACAGAAACTAACCTAGGGTTTGTTGGACTCCGCGGTTAAAGCACTCGTGCTTGAGACATTTTTTTAGCCTAGGTTCAATTTTGCAGTGTGTTTTTTGTAAGAGAGAGATAGAAGATTATTTGTTTGGAGAGCTTTTCTCTCTCTTTTCTTTTTATTTCTAGCTTCGGATTAGCTTCTCAACACGGTCTGTATCGGATTCCTCGTCCCCATCATCAATCCTCAAAGGTCCCTGGCTTTCGAGATTTCGAGATAATCCCGCCCATGGCAACCCCCAGAACCCTGGCTTTCGAGATTTCGAGATCATCCCGCCCATGACTTTCCATGGCCGAATTCAGACCCTGGCGATCGACATTTCGTGATAATGCCACCCATGGTATCTGAACCAGCAGAGTGCTTACATGCCCCCAGTAGGATATTTAAATATCCTAAGAGACAAGCACCGAGGAGACGATATGTTGTTACGCATCTTCGAGGGGAATTTCCCGCCTCTCCGCGCTGGGAACTCGTCCAAATCAATTTGTGTTGATTGGCCGCTCCTAATCTAGGGACTTTTTCAGAACATTAAATGCTTTTCACGTGATTTGGATGTTTATGCACACTGAACCAAACTGTGTGTGGATTTGGGGTGCTTAGATTACCGAATCCCGCAAATCGGAAGTCAGTTAATGAGGCCGAATACTTCCTAAGCCTTAGACCTAATATTCAAGCTTCGCATTTTCCTCAACCTCTTGAGGATTATCCAAATTTTAACGGATACGTGAATTTTTAAGCTAAAGATAGCCCAAGAGGCCTAAGACCAGCATTCCCGCTAATCTCTTGTTATGTCTCCGTAGCACTTTTCTTTTTTCTTGATTTGGTCTAGAACTTCAGTTAACCCCTTAATCTTTTACTAATGACTATTTCTTTCCATTTTCATTTTGTGCTCCTTTTTGTCATTTTTCTTTCTTTTCCTCCTCTCATTTGTATGACCCCGAATTGTTCCTCCCCTCTATCAAGTCTTCTTTTTTTTTTTATGAAACCCTTTCTTGATATGAATTTTCTGACATTTTGCACTTTCATACACCCCCATGCCTAAGATTTGCAATGTCCCCATTGTAAATTAGGTGGGTTCGAATTCAGCTTAGTTCATGCATTAGGACAGGTGTGTGGTGAGTGAATGGGTCGAAGTGACTTGTTGCGAACGATTTCTAATCTCGGGTAGGTATACCTGAGGTGAAGTTGGCTGTTCTAATGGATGAACCCTAAAGTGCAATATGAGTTCCGCATAGAGATGTCAGAAAAGGTTTCGGGTTTTTCAAAGAATGACGGGTTGCCTCCTGTTAAGTGCTGAGTTTTACGCCATCGGCTGGGCGCAATGAGCTCAAGAGGAATGGAGGGTAAAGGATGACTCAGGAAATCTATATTGGTCATGTTAATGAACGGCTTGAGTCTCTGACCATTCACGACAAAGGGTTCAGAATCGTGGCTGAGTGGGCTGATTTCAATGGCTCCATTTCTGAAGATTTGTCGGACTAGGTAGGGTCCGACCCACTTAGATCTTAGCTTTCCTGGGAATAATTTGAGTCGGGCATCAAAGAGTAAAACCTTTTGACCAGGATGAAAGACCTTTCTAGAAATGTGTTTGTCGTGAAAAGCTTTAACCCGTTCCTTGTAAATTCGCGAGTTCTCATATGCATCATGGCGTAATTCATCGATCTCGCTCATTTGAAGTCTTCTGTGGGTTCCAGCCTTAGAAAGGTCTAGATTACAAGTCCGTACTGCCCAATAGGCTTTATGCTCCAACTCGACGGGGAGGTGACATGCCTTCCCGTACACTAGTCTGAAGGGAGACATTCCTAGTTGGGTCTTGTGGGCGGTCCTATAGGCCCACAATGCTTCCGGAAGCCGAGAAGGCCAATCTTTTCTATCAGGTCAAATAGTAACCTGAAGGATCTTCTTGATCTCTCAGTTAGATAGCTCAGCTAGACCATTAGTTTGGGGGTGGTAAGGAGTAGAGATTCGGTGTGACACCCCGTATTTGGTCATCAGTGACCTGAACTGAGCGTTTGTAAAATGGGTCCCTCCGTCGGAAATTATTGCCCGTGGAATCCCGAACCTTGAGAAAATGTTTTGATGAAGGAATTTTATAACAACTTTATGATTGTTGGTTCGGGTCGAAATGGCTTCTATCCACTTGGAAACATAGTCAACTGCGAGTAAGATGTATTCGAAGCCATCCGAGATCGGGAAGGGTCCCATGAAATCAATCCCCCAAATATCAAAAATTTCGCATACCAAGATCGGCTGTAGAGGCATCATGTCTCTATGGCTCATGTTGCCCAGAGTCTGGCAACGGGAGCATGCCTTACAGTGATCGTATGCATCCTTGAAAATTGTGGGCCAATAAAAGCCACACTGGAGGACTTTTGATGCAGTTTTATGTCCTGAAAAATGTCCACCTCATTCCTGGTCATGGCAGAATGAGAGTATGTCTTTGATTTCCACTTCCGCGACGCACCGTCGCATTATCTGATCAGCACCAATGCGGAATAGATACGGGTCTTCCCATAAGTAATACTTGGCATCGGAACGCAATTTGTCCTTTTTGGCCTTCGGCCAATCGGGCGGAATCTGATATGATGCCAGGTAATTAACTATATCAGCGAACCATGGAAGACTTGTACTGATAGTCAAGAGGTGCTCATCAGGGAAATGTTCTGTAATAGGTCCTGAAGGGTCGATTATTTCAGAAGGAAGGCGGGACAACTGATCAGCTACCATATTCTGCTTTCCCGCCTTGTCGCGAATCTCGAGGTCAAATTCTTGCAACAACAAGATACATCAGATTAATCGAGGTTTCACGTCCTTCTTTGCAAGGAGATGCCTCACAGATATGTGATCCGAGTATATGATAACACGGGAACCCAGAAGGTATGATCTGAATTTTTTCAGGGCAAATACTACGGCCAGCAACTCTTTCTCAGTAACCGTATAGTTACGCTGAGCCTCATCCAGTGTTTTGTTGGCGTAGTAAATGACCACAGGTTTCCCGTCAATTTTCTACCCCAGAACCTCTCCTACAGCGAAGTCAGATGCATCATACATGATCTCAAAGGGTTGAGACCAATCAGGGGACTGTAGGATCGGGGCTTGGGTGACTCGGTCACGTAGGATCTCAAATGCTTGAGTGCATTCCTTGGAAATTTCGAAAGGCACATCCTTGGAGAGAAGATTGATCAGGGGGCGCACGATTTTGGAGAAATCAGGGATAAATCGACGGTAAAAACTGACGTGACCCAAAAAAGATCGGATGTCCTTAATCGAGCTAGGCATAGGGAACTTGGAAATCAGGTTAACCTTAGCTCGATCCACTTGGATGCCTTTCTCCGAGATTAAATGTCCCAAGACAATTCCCTCAGGCACCATGAAATGGCTCTTTCCCCAGGAAAGAACCAAATTCACCTCAATGCACCGCCTGAGTATTTGGACCAAGTGTTAGAGGCAATCATCAAATGATTGTCCAAAAATTGAAAAGTCATCCATGAAGACTTCCAGATAATCACCTACCATATCTGATAATATGGCAAGCATGCACCGCTGAAAAGTTGCGGGTGCATTGCAGAGACCGAATGACATCCTTCGAAACGCGTACGTCCCGAAGGGGCAGGTGAATGTGGTCTTTTCTTGGTCCTCTAGATGGATTGCCACCTGATTGTAACCTGAGTACCCATCAAGAAAGCAGAAGAACCTATTTCCCGCTAGTTTTTCGAGGATCTGATCAATGAACGGTAGTGGGAAATGATCCTTCTTCGTGGAGGAATTGAGTCTTCTGTAATCAATGCAGACTCTCCACGAGTTAGCTATTCAGGTTGGAATGACTTCTCCAGTTTCAGTCATGATGATGGTAAGTCCTGCCTTTTTAGGCACCACTTGTATTGGACTCACCCAACGACTATAGGAGATCAGGTAGATGATCCCTGCATCTAACCACTTTATGATCTCCTTTTTCACGACCTCTTGTAGATTAGGGTTTAGGCATCTTTGCATTTCTCTTGAAGGTCGTGCGCCTTCTTCTATGTAGATTCGATGTGTGCAGTATGAAGGGCTTATACCAGTCAAATCATCGAGAGTCCATCCAATTGCTCTACGATGTTGCTGAAGAACAGAAATCAAACGGAGTTCCTGGTCAGGTGTGAGTCGAGAATTGATAATCACAGGAAACGTCTGATTTGAATCCAAAAAGACGTACTTCAGATGTTCGAGAAGGGGTTTGAGTTCCATGACAGGGTTGTCAGCAGCAGCGGGTGGTTCGGGGTTTGTATCAGGAGCAATGGTAGGAGTCATAGGTGTGTCTAGATGATGTTTGCACTCCTCTGCTAGCGGGTTTTGATTCTCCAGTGGTTGATCAGGGGTAATCAGGTTGTCCTCTATATGCAATTCATCAACCACGGCTCTGACATCACATATTTCCTCTATAACCCCGCAATTAATCCCTTGTTGGGCCTTGAAAATGTCAATCTTCATGTTTTGATTCCCAAATTTTAATTCTATCTGGCCCTCTTCGTAGTTTATGTTGGCCCTAGCAGTGGCCAAGAAGGGTCTCCCTAATATGATTGGTGTATCCCTTGGGTTCTTAGGTGCATCCATGTCCAGTACTATGAAGTCCACTGGAAAATAAAAATCTCGTACCCTAATAATGACATCCTCGAGTATTCCTTTGGGTGACTTGATGGATTGATCGGCTAACTGCAATGTCACCTCAGTGGGTTTAAGTTCAGATTCTTCAAGGTGGTCAAGGAGGGATGTAGGTATTAAATTTATGGAGGCACCTAGGTCTAGTAGGGCTCTATCAAATTGGGTTTCACCAATTTTACAAGAAATCAAGGGAGTTCCTGGGTCTTTAGCCTTGGGTGGGAGTTTGCTCAAGATGACAGAGCTGGCTTGCTCTGACAGTACGATTGGATTCCCATCCTTGGTTCGCGGCTTACGTTTAGGTGTACATATGTCTTTCAAGAATCTTGCGTAAGCCGGTATGTGGCGAATTGCATCCATCAACAGGATGTTTATCTGGACCTGTTCAAAGAGCTTGACCAGATCCTCCTCGGGAGCCACGGGTTTGGTTATTCTTTTTCCTTTGGTCAAGGCCTCAGGAAATGGGATCCTAGTTGGTTCCTCTAAGATAGGTCCAGGTTTTTGATCTGGGACAGTAGTATCTTGGATAACTATCCTAGGGTCTTGGCTATTATCAGGCTTGGAGTGGTTCAGATAATGTGGGTCTTGGGTTATTCTACCACTACGTGTTGTTACAAAGTTCAATCTGGCCTGATTTAGGTTAGGTAGGAGGGGTGGCTACTGCTGAAATCCCGCATACGATGTTGAAGCTTCCGTCTCGTCTGGCGATGGAGCAGTAGGGGCCTGATAAATCACATGTGTTTGGCCTGCATTTGGATTCATAACGCGCTTCTGGGTTAGCACGTTATTGGGGTTGGGCAGAGGTTGCGAGGGAAGGGTACCAGGTTGGCGGGAATTTGCATCTGGGCCAGTTGGTTGCGAACCTCTGCGATCTCGTCCTTGTGCTATTTTTGCATTGCCGCATTCATCTTTTGAATGTCAGCCAGTGCTTGAAGGATAAGAGTCATTTGATCCTGGTTTTGCCCGGATTGGTAGGTGGGATTGGGCCGAAGCTGAGGCGGCTGAAATGGACGAGAGGCTTGTGGACGGGGTTGATATGGTGGCCTTTGAGAATTTCCCGCCCACTGAAAGTTAGGATGATTTCGCCATCCAGGGTTGTAGGTATTGGAGAATGGGTCATTCTGGATGGCGTTGAGGTCCTTGCAGTTCTGAGGAACCTCGGGAAAGTCAGCATACGAGGGTTCAGAGTTCCCCTAACTCGAGTAGAATGGATCGGAGGTCACTCCAGTCCGAGAGGCAGACGGGGGTGGATATGGGTCCATCCCCTTGGCAGATTGGTGATATATGTTTTGCACAGTTTCCTTTGCCAGAGGAGGTCGTGCAAAAGAGTTTTGCGCAGAGGTGGCTTGCTGCAAATGTCGAGTTAGCTCGTCCACCTTCTTTTCTATGATAGAAACCTTGTCCAATTGACTGGCCATCAGTTCCAAGTCGACGGAAGTGGACAGGTCCTGCATCTCGTGTGTCCCTCTTAGATTCGTCGATGCGCGGGCATTCGTCCTGTCGAATAAGCCCATGGAGTCATTATTTATGGAGTTCTTGCACATGTTTTCGAGAATCTCCCACATCGTGTCCTCGTGTTGACCCATGATGTTTCCTTCGCACGTTGTATTGACGAATAAGCGAATATCTTCACGGAGTCCCTGGTAAAAAGACTGGACTTGTTCCCACTTAGGAACTCCGTGATGGGGGCACTTTTGCATGAGATCTAGGAATCGATCCCAAGCTTCGTGAAGAGGTTCTCCCAGTTGTTGAGTGAAATGAGTGATCTGGTGGCGCAAGGCAATCGTCCGGCCAACGGGGAAGAATTTTTTCAAAAATTCGGACTGCAATTCCTCCCATGTGTTGATCGGACGGGTCTGAGTCTGATACCAATGTGCGGCCTTGTCCAAGAGGGAGAACGAAAACATTTTCATGAGTAGGATATCCCGATTTTGTACATCTGACCCGAAGGTCTGGGCTAGATGCTTGAGTTGTTTGATGTGTTGGAATGGATCCTCAGAGTTAAGCCCATGGAACTTCGGTATGGCATGAATCATATTGGGCTTCAGTTCAGAATTAGGTCCTCCAATTGGGATTTGTACTCAGGGTTCGATTGCCACCGCAGCGGGATTATAGTGATCTCGCATCATAGGTCGCTGCGGTGGGTTTACAAAGTTCTAAAAGAGATCGTTCAGGCGTTGAAGTTGGTGTTCAAGGTTGTTCTCCTCTTCAATGGGTTGTGCCATGATGGGAGAAGAAGGAGAATCAGGATCTGAATCAGATGAAAGATTTATGTGGTGGGGTTGCTGCACAAACAAGGGCGTCGAGGCTTGGCCTCGACGAGAGTGAATTTCTAAAGGAGGTCTTAAGGGTGGCCTTAAGGACCTCCTACTGAACATGCACCGAAGGATGTGATGAGATTTAGAAGGTGCTGGACCCAATCAAGACACCCAAAAATTGTTGGGTGACTATAGAGGTTCGGGGCAGATGGACCCCTGGATCAGAAGATCGTCCACCTGAGAAATACCTGGGCAGCCAGAGAGGGAGAGTCCCGCAAAGACCCCTACACAATAGAGCGTCCCCACGAGTTACAGGGTTTCCCCCACCCGACCTCTCTTGTCACTGCGGTTCCAGGTAGACCAGAATGGGGACCTTGACCTCTTAAGTCTACCTTTTTTTTCATTTATTTTAAGATCAAGGTACTTAATGTTCCACTTGAACTTTTAAGTATTTTGAGTGCAAAAGTGACCTAATTTTAAGGTTGGTTGACCCAAGGGATCAACTTCACCTCTTGTTCCTTTGAGAGTTTTTAGGTCCTTTTCTTTTATGGTTCAAATGGATTAACAGCCTGATTTGCTTAGGGTTCCTCTTGTATAGATCTTTTCAAACACGGTTTAGGCACACCTCTTTTTGGAAAATTTGTTTCTTTGTTTCAGAGAAGATGTGTCTCTAAAAACCCTAGCTTTGCGATCCCTAACTAGGCTCTAGTGGGTCCAATTTAGTTGCCTCAGAAACTAGCACCTAGGGCTCAATCACGAAAGTTTTAGCCCTAGTTGCCTTAGTTGGATGAACAGACAAAAATGTGTTGAAATGAAAATCAGGCAACTTGATGAGTTACTAAATATGAAACAGGTAGCCCTAAGTTGATTTTTCTTTTCTTTCCTTTTCAGATTTTGAGAGAGAGTTAAGATTGAGGGCTTGTGGAAATTACCCGTTCCTGGGAGAGTCTGTTGTGCAGTTATTGTTTTTTCCTTTTTGTTTTGCTTTCCCTGCTTGAAAACAACAAAAGAGAGAAGTTAGGTCAAATATTGGATAGAAAAGTTGTAATCAAAAGCTTTAAAAGTGCCCGTTGCTCCCCGACAACGGCGCCAAAATGTTCGTACGCTTTTGTGCGGGCTTTAAAGAGAATATCACGTTGTAGTATAACCGACAAAACATTCAGACAAATATAGAGAATTTTATTACTCGAAAAACTGGAGTCTCCGAGGTCGAACACAGGGAGCAATCTCAGTACTTTCAAAACCAAAGAATACAACTTGTAAATGAAAATAATTGATTCAACGAGAGAGTTATAAAAAGAATTTGTAAAAGAAAACAGAATTGGACGTCTGATTTCTATATCAGACGTCTTAAATGTAATCTTCTTTCTCTTCTGTCTTCTTCTTCTTCGTTGCACTTCTTTCTC
The DNA here is from genome assembly GCA_037157565.1 of Thalassia testudinum. NCBI lineage: Eukaryota > Viridiplantae > Streptophyta > Magnoliopsida > Alismatales > Hydrocharitaceae > Thalassia > Thalassia testudinum. Next base: position 30,050,759 of record JAZHRO010000073.1, read on the forward strand.
TTTTCTTCTCTTTTCCTGCGAAGACTTCTTCTTCCTGCCTTTGTTTCTCTCCTGTCTTCCTTTTCTTTTTGTCTTTTCTACAGTCCTTCCTTCTCTCTGATCTCTGCCTTGCTCAGCTTCTTTTCTTCAGAGTTCCTTGTGCTTTCCTTCGAAGTTTTCTCCTTCCATGGTCTTCTTCCTTGTCCTTGTTTCTCTACGAAAGCTTCTCCTTCTTTCTCTGCTACACAGCCTCTTCTTCCCTCTTCTCTTCCCTTGCTGCAGCGGCTAAATGTTCGCTTCTTCCTCTGCTTTTCCTGCGCAAACCACAGCCAATGCAAAACCTACCCCCGTCCCTCTACCCAAACGTCTCTCTCTTTCTCTGCAAATCACTCAAGGACGCTCTCCTAGAGCCACACGGGTAATCGGGTCGAATTCGCACCCAGGACCAGGCGCACCAGCAGGTGGTGATGCACGAGGAGTGCTCAGGTTAGGGTCGGGTCGGATCCCGCCAGATCCGCGTGATCAAGCCACGGACGAGGCGAGTGGGTCAGGTGAGGGACCTCACCCCTATGCTTTCGGAGGTAGTAAGCATAAAGCACAAAAACAATTTATACTATACCTGTGTTTTGCGATTCCACGATGTGGGACTATCTTATCTGTCCCAATTTCGCGTGCGCTCGCAGAGCTCTCTTCGTGCTATGGCCAAGGCTGGGAGCTTCGCAGCGTGACTTGCTGGCCCCGAGGGCTTCGCAACACTCGCATAAACCTGCTGCGCCTGGAACCTGGGACATCTGACACCTGGAGCTGCTGCGAAGCTGCTTGCTGCTTCAACCGTCAATGGCGGTAGGAGCTGCAACCTGTCATACACAAGCACGGCCTATTGGCACAATCAGACTAGCTGGCCACCTTCGCCGTGGCACGGCGAAGATGATGCGCGGTGCTGCAGGCCGCAGGATGGCCTAGGCGTGCATGCCTAGGTCAACCTGTGGCCGGAAGTGTGGGGTTGTTCGGGGGACCGTGGTGGAGGTGTAGAAGGATGATGGATGGGAGAAAGTTGCTCCTGGTGGTGAGGCGGAGCTTACGAGAGGGTTGGCGAGCCGTGTGGAGGGGCGGACTGGTGGGAGCGGCTCGCCGGAGGTCGGTCGGAGGCGAGGAAGATGGAGGTGTTCAGCCACTGTCGGGGGGTAATTAGATAAATAGCAGGGGGCAAGAGAGAGGAGAGGATGGAGAGGGTATCTGGAGTGATCTGGAAGGAAGGGAGGCAGCGGAGTGGACGGCGCGTAACTGCCGTCGTCGGGGAAGAAGAACCTTGAGGGAGGGAGCGGCGACGAGGATGAGGTCAGGGGCATGCGCGCTTGGTACGGCGCCACGCGGGAGGAAGTGGCGAAGTTGACTCTACTGCTGGTATGGCAGCAAAGCGACGAGAAGGAGGGGAGGAGGTCGCCGGAGCTTGTGGGTCTCTTGGCCGGAGATGGGAGAGAGGGAAATTTAGGGGAATCTCCGTCAAAATCAAGCTGAGGATCTGCGGCCGGGTCTGGGGAGCCTTTTATAGGTGTTGGCCGAACCTTCTAGTGCGTGGAGATCGCGCAATCAATCTCTGCCGGCTCGTCGAAGATGGAAAGAGGGTGGATACCCAAATCTCTCGTGCGTTCGCACGAGAGATTGGGTTCACATCAGAGATTGTAATTGGCTTTAGAAGGAAGGGAATTCCTCAGAGAATCTCCCTTCCATTTCTGGGAGGGAATCTCTGAGGGATTGGGGAGGAATCCCTCTCTAAACCTCGCCGGAGATCGGTTTTGCCCTAACAATGGCGGCAAGACCTGATTGCAAAGGTGGCGAGGAACTTAGGAGGCTTTTTGCAAAGATATTCAAAAGATAGGGACCAAATTGTGATTTGGGTGTACTAAATTGCAAAGTAGGTCAAGATGACCTCCCCTTGGGTCCAAATTTTCGTATAAACCTAATTTGGACCTAAGGAATCCAATGGTGAAGTTGGATTTTAGGTTTGACCTCATCTGACTAGACATTTTGCGTAAAAACCCAAATTAGGTCAATTAATGTGCTAGGACCCTAATCTAGGTCAAACTGGGTTCCAAAGGCCAAATTGAGTGTTCTAAACCCTAGAGGATATTTTTTCATGATTTTTAGAGGGTTTACTTGATTTTTATTCTGACCAGAATCTTGTTAATTTAAGTGGGTCTGTTTTAGGGTTATCAAGTGTCATTTAATTCCTAGATTGCACATAAACCCATTTCTGATTGACTCAACCCACTTTTTATCTCATTTAGCCCATTTGACCTATGTTTTGCCTCTGAGAAATCCCGTTTATGTACTGCAATGGTAAAATTACAATTTTAACCTTTATTTCATGTTTTCTTCTTAGAGCACTTATTCCTTCAGTTAAGCCTTCTTCTAGGTTATGTAGGAGTTTTACCTTCTTTATTGGGTCAAAATGAGCTAGTTATGGCTCATGATGAGGTTCTCATCAATGGGCCTTGGATGACCGTCAAAATACCTATACATGAAGGGAACATTGCATAGCCATGATGCACCTGTGGTTGGGGAAGATACGGCCAAGCCTCCTTCGTAATGGAAGGGCTCGTCCCAACAAATCTCAAACAATCGCAAGGGAGGCACCAGATTTTATGACCCAATTCCACCACAAGGGGTGTACATCTGGGGGAGAACGATACTCCCAACTATGCACTAGAACTTCAAAGGTTACAGGATCTCTCCCTTTCGGGGCCTCTCTCTCTTTATTTAGAACATGGAAAGACCTCTAGCTTAGGGGCCTCTAGTACCCTTCTTGTCAGACAGCACGCTTGCTGTTAGGATATAAGTGGTCACTTCCATCTTATCGTATCTGCGGTTTGACTACGTTGAATCTTTTGGCAGATTAGGTGGATCCTGGTTTGGGTCTGCCTTGTCGCAGGAGGGGCAAGTGATATCGGCCTCGTCTGCTCATCCTTTAATTGGGTAGCTGGATCCTCTGCTAGGTTGCATGCGGAGTTTTGGGTTCGATGGTGATTTTTGCCCCTCATCAAGGTTCTAAACTATGAAGACTCAATGGTGTAAGGGTGTTTGCCAAAATGAAACCGCAAGGTCCTCGCCTTATTCTGTACAAAAGAGAAGAAATATTTTTTTCTTTTTGTTCTTTTCTAATTTTTTTGGACTTTTGAGGCAGCTTTCCACGAGTACCCAACCCACCCAAGACTCGACAGAACTCTAAGTTCTAAGCATTTTATTGTGAAAATGTGATAAACTCACTAAATGGCAATCAGAATGGACATTAGCTTTCTATAACTCTAGGTGACCCTTAATGAAAAATTCTTCCTAAAGGTGTATCTATTTGACCAGTAGCTTTCTCCCTAGTTTTATTTGTATGGGGTCAACACAAGGACGAACCTAGTGTATATCTCCTTGGGCATTCTACTCCCTTGCTTCTTCCTAAGTGTTAGGAGTTATTTGTGCATTTTTGTGGGTTGGGCTTTGGACAACCGATGTTGCATCGCTTTCATCGAGTTTTAAGAAAATGCATTGTAGTATAGAGAACAAAAGTGATATAGTGCTTAAATTTATAAACATGAAAACACAAGTGAGTCTGAGGTCGGTCATAGGGAGCAAATGTGAAATTCATGTAGTAATCAAAATAAGCGAGCATGATGATTAATAAGTTCTCAAGCAACGATGGGACAAAAAGAATAGAAAACCCTAAAAGTTGAATCACCTAATATCCCACACTTAAGCACATGAAATCAACCAATTCAATTTTGCTACAGTGGTTTTGAATCACTAATTCAAATATCCGCATAAGCCAAATGTCAACCAATTCCACAGTATCAGAGCCAAAGGCTTCAAGCACTAGGCCAAGCTCAAACAATAGTAACACAAGAGACATCCAACCCTATGGTTAGATTACTTAAGCCGTCAAGCCTTAACACAAGCACAAAAGCCTTAGGCATAGCACATGCAACCAACCTCTCGAAACAGCTAAGTATTGAGTGTATTGGCAAGCATCTCGAGGTAATAGGACACGAATCCCAATGCAAAACCAACACCCAGGCTTTCACTCACATGTGCAAGTGAGCGAGCATGTGTGTGCTTGTGTAAGGGCTATAGGGGACTCGACCCCCTATGTTCATGGGCGATAAACCATGAACACAAAACCAAAATATATGCATTTTCAACTTTGTAGCCCACGATGTGGGACAAAATGAGCTACCTTCTTCTTCGCATTCTTCTCAATAGCTTCAATGTGGAGGAGCTCACTTGATTAGACCACGCCCATCGTTGGATCTTCAATCCAATGGTCCTGATGGATTCTACACACCAAACTATAGCTATTGAGTGATCTCTCGAGGTCTTGTGCTTGTCGAATGATGGTCGTCAACGCTGGAGAAGATGAAAGCCACGGCGAGTGCCTAAAACACAAAGTATGGGCTTTTGGCCACAATTAAAGAGCTTAAAAGCTCCACCGTGAGGTGGCAAAGTTGGTGGTGTTGTCGACTTGATGATTGGTGGCTCGGGGTGGCCGAATGGGGAAAGGGTGGATGATGGAATAGTGGGTTCTCCAGCCAAGTGTCTCGTAGATCAAAATCCTCAATTTCTTGAGGGCTTTTGGTCTACAAGTTGTGAGGGGTGTTTTGGTGGTGGTTTTGTGGAGTTCGGTGGCGAGGTGTGGTCACGTTAGCTCATCAGAACTCTAGCCGGCCACGAGGAAGAAAGGTGAGAGCGGTGGGAGTTACGTCTTAAATTCCTAAATCTAAGGGCCTAAACTATACTAAGGGAGAAGGAGAAGAAGAATATCTATCTAAGTGGGATGATAGGGGAGGAATCACGATCGGCTTGCCTCGCTGGACGTGAGGAAGGAGACTACTTCGGTGGTGTAGGACGACGATGACGAAGGGCTCTACAAGGTGTGGCTTTGGTTGGCCAGCATTGAAAGAAGATGAGAAAGAAGATCATGGTGTTCGTTGGCTTGATGCATGCACAGAAGAGGAGGTCGAAGAAGGTCTCCAGAGTCGTGGAGCTTATGGACAACGATGAGGAATTAGGAGGATTTTTTGGGCAATTTCGACTAAGGAACATGCTGGGAGATGCTAGAGCTTAAATAGAGGTGGGATTGACCTTCAATTGCAAGGAAATCATGACATTTCCTCATAAAATTGGTAACCCAAAATCACACAATCCGTAATCTCACTAGCAGTGTTGAATCATTCTTGGCTCTCGTGAATGGGCTCATTCAGACGAACTCCTTAGGCATAATCTCATCAAGTTTGGAGAGATTTGCTTGTGAAATGAGCGTGAAATCCATGATCAAAGATTGCGGGTTTAGGTTGAGGTTCCATTCACACTATTCATGGCAACAGGGACCTCTTTGTGAAGATGAGAAGAAAACTAGGGCCCTATTTGCAAGGAATTTTGATTGCTAGGGTTTTGAGCGTAGGAAATAGAGGTTTTAGGGACTAAAGTGCAAACTAGGTCAAGATGGACTCTGATTGGGCCTAAATTTTGGTGCTAACCTAATTTGGACCCAAGGAATCTAATGCTGAACTTTTATTTGAGTTTTGACCATATTTGACTGGGCAATTTGCACAGAATCCCAAATTAGGGCAAAATCCTGTCTGAAACTCTATTCTATGTCAAACTAGGTTTAGATGGTCAAACAAAGGGTACCAAACCTCTTAGAATATTTTTCTATGAATTTTATGAGGTTTAGATGAGTTTTATTCTGACCAGAACCTTTCCAATGCAAGTAGGGCTGAGAATTAGGGTTTTATGTACTATTTCGGTTCTCAAAATGCGTGAAATCCTGTTTTTATCTGTGTTAACTCACTTTTTAGTCTTTAATGCTCAATTAACCTTTAATTGACCCCTAGGTGACCTTGTGGTTATTTTGAATTTGTGATGTGATGTTAAAACTTCATATTTAGCCCTATTTGAGTATTTTCTTCTCAAAATAGATCTGAGTGGAATTATGGTCCTCAGGAAATCATTCATGAGCATTTATCTCTTGATTTCAACTAATTCAAGCTAGTTTTGGTGAATGATGGTGTTACCATCAACCGGCAATGGGGCGTCACCTACGACAACTTACCAGCCATACTCGTGCGATGAAGTGTGGCTTTTTTTTTCCTTTTTATTTTTTTGTTCATTTTTTTCTTATCTTTTTGGGTATTTTCTATTTTTTTCTTTCTTTTTCGTTTAGGCAAGTGACTTCCCTAATATAGGATTTTCCTAAAGGTAATGATCAAAGAGACTAGATTGTGTGACTACTCTCAAGACACATAACTATGAAGGGTGACTCACAGCAACATGCCAGCCATACCACCCTAGTATGTTTATTAGATACCTAATTTCCATTAAGATTGCCTGAGTAGTGAGTTAGTGCAAGATGTATGTAGATACTTTAAACTATAAGTCCCCTCAAATCAGAGGGCAAGTTAATAAGTCATATACTTATCACCCCAACTTATTAACTAAATTAAAATAAACTTAAAGTGGTGAGAACTCGATAAACATGTACAAATTTTAGTGGACACCCAGGCTAACTAAGCTTGAAGACCTGAAGAGTCTAAGTGTTCAAGTCCTACGGTATTATTTCCTAAAGTTGAAAAACTCCATAACACCTAAGTTCTCTTTTCCTAATTCTCAATTTTTATTTTCGTAAATAAAGAGAAAATAAATAAAAGTAATTTACGGAACTGAAAAAATAATTCAGATATGAATACCCACCCCCCATCATAGATGATGCAATGCCCTCATTGTAAACATAAAGGCATGAAGAGGACTAGAGTAGACAAGAAACCACTTGAATTCTGTAATGATTTGATCAGTTCTTAGATAAAAGCAAACCATACAAGTGTTGAGTTTAGTACCTTCAGCTAGGCATAGGATACAACTGGAGAAGAAATTAAGAATTAAGATTGGCGGGTACAAATTAGAATAAAAACATTGATCCTTTGATCCACTAGCAGAAGATGTCCACAGATGTGGACAAGAGTGTGAAGCAGGCCCATCCCCCAAGGTTGGGTGGTTCTAAGGCTCTGAATGATAAATACCCAAAATCGAAGACTTTTCTACTTGTGGGGTCGGGCCTTCAATTTATGAGAATGCAACCCAAATCCAAAATGTCAGACAATAGGGAAGGCTGAATCAATAGAAGTGTTTGTCCTCTTAGAGTTGAGAGCAAAAAGACAATCAATTACTGTTCGTAACGCTTTTGTGCGGGTTTTAAAGAGAATATGACGTTGTAGTATAGCCGACAAAACGTTCAAACAAATAGAGAATTTTATTACTCGAAAACCAGAGTATCCGAGGTCGAACACAGGGAGCAAATGTAATTTACTACTAATCAAAATGTAATTGAACACTCTAATTTACTCAAAACTGGAATTCAGAGGTATCTAAAAAAATAATTCAGACAAGAGTCAAATTGGACGTCTGATCTTGGGATCAGACATCTTAAAAGTGTTTTCCCTTTTCCTTTTGATTATTCTTCTTCTTATGATCTTGCTTTATTTCTTCTTTTGCAGACTCTTTTTCTTCTTCGTCTTCTGTCTTGGCTTCTCTTCTTCTTTCTCTTCTCTCTTTCTGCTTTGCTTCTTCCTTCTCGCGGCAAGTCTTTCTTCCTCAACGTTTAGCCTGTGCCTACACAGAGCAAAACCTACCCCTTTCCCTCTACTCGTGCATCTCTCTCTCAGCAATTCACTCAAACACGCTCTCCCAGAGCCACACGGGTAATCGGGTCAAATTCGCACCCGAGACCAGGCGCACCGGCAGGTGGTGATGCGCGAGGAGTGCGTGGGTTTGGGTCGGGTCGGATCCCGCCAGATCCGCGAGATGAAACCACGGACGAGGCGGGCGTGAGGGCAAGTGAGGGACCTCACCCCTGTGCTTTCGGAGGCGGTAAGCATAAAACACAAATTCAACTTATAGCATACCCGCCCCTCGCGATTCCACGATGTGGGACTAAAGGTTCTGCCCTAATTTCACGCACGCCCGCAGACCTGCGTGCAATCGCCACAGCTGCTAGCTTCGCAGCGCCCCTGGCTGGACTCGAGGCACTTTACGACGCTTGCCCGAATACGCAGCACCTGAAGACTGGAGCTGCTGACACCTCGAGCTGCTGTGAAGCTGCTTCAACCTTCGTCAATGGCGGCAGTAGCTGAAATCTTGTCAGACACAAAGCGAGCCTCTCTGCTCAATTAGACTAGCTAGGGACCTTTGCCGTAGCACGGCAAAGGTGGTGAGCCATGCTGCAGGCTACAGGATGGCCTAGGCGTGCGTGCCTAGGTCAACCTGTGGCCGGATGTGTGGGGTTGTTCGGGGGGCTACTTTGGAGGTGCAGAGTGGCAGTGGAGGGGTGGAATGTGTTCCTGGTGCTGAGGCGGAGCTTACGAGATGGTTGGCGAGCCGTGTGGAGGGGCGGAACGGTGGGAACGGCTCGCCGGAGGTCGGTCGGTGATGTGGAAGATGAGGGTGGTCAGTGTCTGTCGAGGGTCGATTAGATGAGATAACAGGGGGAAAAGAGAGAGGGGACTACGGGGAATAGTTCTAACCTAATTGTAGGGACGAAGGAGGATGGAGGGCGGACAGCTGTATCTGCTGTCGCCAAAGAAGACGCTGCCCAGTGGGGGAGAACGACGGCGACGACGGGGCTGAGGCGACATGCGCAGGTACTGTGCGACGCGGAGGAGAGTCAGGAAGATAACTTTGCCACTCGTTTTGTGGCAGAGCGAAGAGGGAGGGGAGGGGGGCTCGTCAGAGCTTGTTGGGAACTTTGGCCGGGAAGGAGGAGATGAATTGGAGGTGGAAACTCAGCCAAATCAAGCTGAAGATCTGCGGCCGGGCTTAGAGGTTATTTTATAGGCACTGGGCCGTGCTATCAAAGCGTGGAGGGCGCGCAATCGCCTGAGGTCGGTCACCGGAGATGGAAAGAGGTTAAGATACCCAAATCTCTCGTGCGTTCACACGAGAGATTGGGTTCACACCAGAGATTGTGATTGGCCGTAGATGGAAGGGAATTCCTCAGAGAATCTCCCTTCCATTTCTGGGAGAGAATCTCTGAGGAATCAGAGAGTAATCCCTCTCTAAACCTCGCCAGAGCTTGGTTCTTCCCCTAACAATGGCGACAGGACCTGATTGCAAAGGTGGCGAGGAACTTAGGGGGCTCTCTGCAAAGATATTCACAAGATAGGGACCAAATTATGATTTGGGTGTACTAAATTGCAAAGTAGGCCAAGATGACCTCCCCTTAGGTCCAAATTTTGGTACAGACCTAATTTGGACCTAAGGAATCCAATGGTGAAGTTGGATTTTAGGTTTGTCCTCGTTTGACTAGATATTTTGCGTAAAAACCCAAATTATGTTACTTGAAGAGCTAGGACCCTAATCTAGGTCAAACTGGGTTCCAAGGGCCAAATTAAGTGTTCCAATCCATAGAGGATGTTTTTCCATGATTTTTAGAGGGTTTACTTGATTTTTATCCTGATCGAAACCTTGTTAATTTAGGCAGGTTTGTTTTAGGGTTACCAAGTGTCATTTAATTCCTAGATTGCACATAAACCCATTTCTAATTGACTCAACCCACTTTTTATCCCATTTAGACCATTTGACCTATGTTTTGCCTCTGAGAAATCCAGTTTATGTATTGAAATGGTAAAATTACAGTTTTAACCTTTATTTCATGTTTTCTTCTCAGAGCACTTGTTCCTTTAGTTAAGCCTTCTTCTAGGTTATGTAGGAGCTTTTACCTTCTTTATTGGGTCAAAATGAGCTAGTTATCGCTCATGATGAGGCTCTCATCAATTACTCTACACTTAGGTTGCACATCCTCAAAATCAAAGATATCCTAAGGGTCCTGGTCAAAGGTTGGTTGTTTGAGGCAAATAGGAATCCTCATATTCAAATTTTTGTTTCCCCCAGAATTAGCTTCCCATAATTTCACTTCTAGATTTCTATCCTCCAAAATTAAAGTGTCCAGGACCCTTAGATTGATACAAACCCCATCTAAATTATTCAAGTCTAAAATTATGGTTGAATCATAATTGACTTGGGTACAATGATTTCAAAAATGAAATCATTATACTCTTCGAGGTGTGGGTGAGGACTGGGGCTACTAATTAAATCATCCATTAAATCTGGATTTGAATCCTCCATATTAGCCCCAACTGGATCAAATTCATTAATTAAAGGGCCTTCAAATAATTCATCGAGTTCCTCAGGCCTGTATGTCTCACTAAAATCATTCTCCTTAACTCCAAGTGAGACGTCACTTAGAAATTCTTCACCCTCATAATCAAAGAATTTTGGATCCTGATTAATATATGTCTCGTAGTCATTTGTTGTTCCTCCATTAACAGAGATATATTTTTCCTCGTATCCCAACTCAGGAATCTCAACTGAGAGAATTGGTACACTCTCGATTGGCTGCTCAGATTAAACCTTATCATCCCAAGTCTCATAAAATGTGTCCCCCCATAAGTGCCTGAGGGGATTCTGACATTGGCTCTTCTAAAAGGGGTTCATCCTGAGAATCATCCCAAGATTGGATTAAAGCAACTACGAATTTCATCCTCAATCTTGACAATTTCCCAAGTAATAACTCACTCGGGTCCTTATCCTCAACATCTTGGAGGCAATCCAATAAAGACTTGTTAAGCTCATCAATCATTTTGATTAGAGGCTGCAAAGCTTCAGTAAAAGGTGTTAGCTGAGCTTCTAAAGATCGTATAAAATTCCTCAAGTGAGCCAGCACCCTATCTAAGACTTGGTTTACCTAAACCGAATGGTTTGCTTCAAGGTTGGATTCAATCCATGAGGGTTAAGAATTGAGGTTTTTGGGGCTCTCCTTGATAATAAGTCATCTCAGGTTGTTTATTAAGGGGTGGTGACCTATATGTAGTGTAGTCCTAGAGAGGATAAGGGTTGTAATCCTCATATCCTTCTTGAGTGTAGATCGCATTAGCTTTTTGATAAACATGATTGAATTCATGATAAAATGCTTATTTTTTATAGTTCCTAGCCCTAGCATTGCATATCATAGTATAAATATTGGATAACATTCATTGCATTGCATTTAGGATAGTTGTATATTATGTACATTAATTCCAACATTTTATATGGGTAGGAGGTAGTGTGACATCTTTACGAGCTTCAAATGAAGAATCCAATCGTACGAATGGATCCGAAGCGACAATCGCAGTCTGTCAGTGCAAAAATCACCCCGATCAGAGCTTCGTAGCATCCTCTATAAGAAGAAGAGGATGGACGGCCCAGATGACGCCACGTGGTACCATCCAGGCCGCCCTACACAAGCCACAGCCTCCCCAACTTCATGCAAGGAGAGATCCCAGCCATTGAATCTCAATCCAACGGTAAAGAAATGCATTACATCGGTCGGTTTCTCCAAAGCGTAGCAAGGAAGGTTTCTTCTCAACAGTTGGATCTTCATCCTACGGTTGAGGCACACGGCTACACCGCATCTCCATGCAACCAAGCAGCTCATTGGCCAAATGGTAGTGCACTCACTCCTTAAATGAGAGGTATGGATTCGAGCCTCAATTCCGTGCCCACTCCAACGTCGGTGAAATTGGACCGCTCGATCGTGATTGAGCGGTCAAGATTACTCACGCGCCATCTGACTCCACCCAACGACGCGAGGAGGCACCCAGATTGCATGCGCGCAATCAGAGGAGCTTATTTAAGACGACCAGATGCACTCTAGGTCGTCGGATCTTCTCAAAGGCACGATCCGTGCACGTTCAAACCAGCAAAGGCACGATCCGTTGGCACCTCCCAGCCGTGCAATGAAGAATCAACAGCTACCAGTGAGTGCGAAATTCAAATGCCATCAAGTCCACGCTTCCTCCTCATGATCTCAGCCACCTATGCCTGATCCAATGGCTGAAGCTCTTCATGCATTGTGCCAGCTGCAATCATGCCTCCTCATGCCAGTAGAGGCACTTGAATGTTTAGCAACACCCCCGGTGGGTCTTTAGCGACATTTTAAATGTCACTGAAGACCTATGAGTGCAAAACACCTCCATTCCTCCACTATATAAACCCCATGACCCCTTCCCTTCCAAAGCATCTCTACCTACTCTACTCCCACCTACTCCTAAGCTCTAGAAGCCTATCAAAGCTCCCTTAAAGCTCATTCCCAAGCTCCAAAGGCCTCCTATTAGTGTAATGCTCCTATACCCCATCAAATATTCTTCCTCCATCTCACCATCTTCATAAGAAGCCTTGGAGCCGTCCTCCCACCTCCATTCCGGTAGAAGATCACCTCCACCTCCTCATCCCCATTCCAAAGCCTTGGTGAAGCATTCCTCTACCTCGCATCCTCCTGCATCTCACCCCCATCGTCCAACATCTCACCTCCTTCATCCAAGCTACCGCCAAGCATCGTCGTCTTGCCAAATAGCCGATTTTGGGAGATTTCTTCTCACCCCTATCTCTTTTATATTTTCACATATTATAATTGATGACTGAATGACATTGTGATATATCCATTTGTTCCCTCCACTTTGTGAAATTATCTTACTTGCCTTTTTATTACAAAAACACCAAAAAATCACAAAACCCTAAAACACCAAAAAGAAACAACACGAAGCACGAATTTCAACGAAAGTAAATGTCGCCTCCCTGTGTTCGACCTGAGACTCCCTAGGAGTTTTGGTTAAAAATTATATTTGATAACGTGTTTTACGACTACAACGACGGGTTTATCCTAACCCCAACTTTCCTTCGTGAAAACCCGTTCATCAGTTGTTCATCAAAGCATATTGTGAAATACATCGAAGAAAATACAATTGTAACGAAAGGTAAGTCCCGTTCAAACTTAGAGGTAGAAAATGGTTCTGATTTCAAAACTGATTTAGATCTATTAACTAAATACTAATCATAATATATATAAAGTGTAGCAAGCAATTGATAGATCATGAGTTTGCAACTTGAATTAAATAGCTAGAACATGTAATCCTGGAATTAAAATAACTATCTAAACTATCACAATAAGGGCACCACAGGTGGTCCATGGTGGCCTTTTAGAGAGGTTGGGGAGAGCAACAGCAGTGCACCAAGGTGGCTTAGTGGGTTCCTTAGAGGGAGAGAGCCAAAGAAGATCTAGAGAGTTGGAGAGGGTTTGGAGAGAGTTGTTCTTCAGCTGGGAGCCCTAAGGCTCTTTTTATAACTTCATAGAGGGGCAAGATGGGCATTTAAGCCCTCCAACTCATGCAACAACCTCAGATTGATCAAATCCGTTGATTGGGAGATCAACGGATTAGATTGTGCTTCAAAAGGCCTTCCAAGACGCCTCCAACACTCGCACCCCTCAGGATGTTGACATGTAGTGCACGTCGAGCCTTTCGATCATGATCGCGTGATTGTCGCTAGCTTCATGCCCGCACCACCTTCTCATTCTACAACCACATGCGCCTTAAATCATGCTCAATCCTCAGTCGTCCGATCTTGTGATCGGACGGCTTAAGTGCCTCACCTGCACTGCCTTTGAATTTCAAATGCACGCATGCGTGTTTGGTTGCGCATAATCGCGTTCATCTCCATCCAACACATAGTAGCGCACCGCGCGTTTGCGTCCCCAGCGCTTGATGCAGATCCGACGCATGAGATTCATCCGTGCGTGTTGCCACCTTGATTTTCCGTGGATTGCACTTCGGACACATGTCGCGGCCTTCTACTCCAGTGAGCTAACCAACGTGCTAAGGGCACGGTTGGTCGCGCTTTCTATTTTGCACTTGGCTGCCCTCAACTGTTGGATGGAGATCCAACAACTAAGGATCTTCCTTCCTTGATGAGGCATGTTGGTGTGGTTGACGTGGGTGTGTTGTGGTCATTGGATGATGATCCAATGGCCCACAATGCACGAAGAGGTGCCTTTAGAGGTTGGACGGCATTGTTGGGTGGCTGTGATGGCACCACATGCTGCTATCGTGGTCATCCATCTTCTCTTCTTTGTAGACAATGCTGCAGGTCTCCAATCGAAATGATTTTTGCACCGTTCGACTGCAATCATTGATCCATACGATTGGATTTGACATCTGAGGTCCGAATTTCCACCTATTTGCTTCTTCATCCTTGCTCTTCTATGGACTCTATAGATGCTACGGTAGTCTGATTGAGACGATCTTGGAGGTATTGGACTCTTGCCGTCATTCTGAGCAGATCCATATGGTTGGATCAGTCATGGGCAGCTCCAAATTACCTGCAATTATTAATACCTCTCAATTAGAACATAATATGATATTATTATTTACAAAACTAATAAATCAACTATGATGCAAAGTATGATGCGTATGTATGCAGTATGCCTAAGTTAAGCTAGGATCTAACTTAATTCCGGTATATTAGGACCTATAATTACTACGTAATCATACCCCCATTCCTAAATCTTGCTAGTCCCTAGCAACTGAAGACTAAATGCATTCTACCAAGAGTTTGACTAGCGATTTATTTCTTTTTGTCTTCATCCAGAAATTTAGAATCCAGATAATCGTGAAAGTGTAGTTTGTAGCCTATGTAATGGATCCAGGAAAAAATTCGATACACATCTAAAGCTTGTGCCTGACCCTTTGTAAAATTTTGTTGGGATAGGCAATCTCTTCTCTTTAGGACATAGAATAAGCACTAGTTTTAACCCCAACTTTTTGTCTTAGGTAGAAGATGTCTAAGTTAAATAGATTTATATTTGGTAGCTCACTCTCCTCTGGTGCTACATAGATACTAGTGTTTCAGAATATTTGGTAGCTCACTCTCCTCTCATCTCACAATTATTTGGTGGATCTATTAGAACATGGTTTGCCTAACTCCCTGATTACTGTCCAAAGGTTCAAGAGAAGAAGCAATTCTTCTTCTTGACAAACTAGAGATGTCTATCGATCTTCACAGTGGATCCATTGCAAATTCTACAGGCAAATGTAAATGTGTACTGGATTCTAAGTTCAAGAATCAACTAAAGAATAAATCCTTAATAAAACCTCTTGATAAAAAGATCTATTTCCTAAGGTGTTGGTAGAAAGCTTTTTAGTTTATATGTACTACCCCCCCGATGCCTAAGTTCTTTGATGTCCTCATGCATGAATAAGAGAAAATGAAATAAGACAGGGTGTAAGTGGGCAGAAATCACCTGGAGCTACTCCTAATTTGTCATTCAGCTCATGCCAATACTACAATGGTAATCACAATATGATAATATGCCAGAATGAAATATGCTATGTATAAAGGATATGTATATATGTATAAATGCTGAGTTTAATGTCTCCAGCTGGGCGAAATGTCAGTCACACGTCCTCGAGAAGATGTATCATTTCATCAGCAGGAGGAGGTTCCTGGGCTAAAAAGGGCTTCAGGCGTTGTCCATTTACTGTAAAAACCTTCCCAGTTTTCAGGTCCATAATTTGGACCGTGCTGTTAGAATATGGGTGGATCACCAGATATGGTCCAGTCCACTTGGACTTGAGCTTTCTCGCAAAGAATTTGAGCAAAGAATCAAATAACCAAACCTACTGGTTAAGCGTGAATTCCATCCTCCGGATGTGTCGGTGGTGGAAAGCCTTAGTCTTATCTTTGTATATCTTTGCATTCTCATAGGCTTCCCACCGAATCTCTTCTAACTCGTTGAGCTGGAGCTTCCTTTCATAACCTCCATCAAGGTTAAAATTACACTTCTATACTGCCTAAAAGTCACGGTGCTCCAGCTCTACAGGAAGGCGACAGGCCTTTCCATACACCATGCAATATGGTGATATTCCGAGTAGGACCTTGTACGCAGTCCGATATGCCCAAAGTTCGTCAAACAATCGATCAAAACAATCCTTCCTATCAGGTCTAACAGTCTTTTGAAGGATAAGATTGATTTGATGGTAAGACACTTCAGCTTGCCCATTAGTCTATGGGTGATATGGGGTAGCAATGCGGTGATGTACCCCGTATTTCTTTAACAGAGATCTAAAATGAGCATGGATGAAGTGGCTACCCCCATCACTAATCAAAGCACGGTGGACTCCGAATCTCGCGAAAATAAATTCCCGGATGAAGGATATAACAGTCTTATGATCAGCCCATCTTGCCAGGATAGCTTCAGCCCACGTTGAGATGGTCGACTGCGAGAAGCATGTACTTGAAGTCGAGCGAGTTCGGGAAAGGGCCCATAAAGTCGATGCCTTAGACATAGAACACTTCTACGACCAAAATAGGTTGGAGAGGCATCATGTCTCTCCGAGTCATAGAACCAACCAACTGACATTGCTTACAGCATTTGGCAAACTTGTGTGTGCCTCTGAAAATGGTTGGCCAGAAGAATCCAAACTATAAAATCTTTGCAGCAGTTTTTCGACCTGATAAATGACCCCCATAGGCATCGCTGTGGCAAAAGTATAACACACTTGAGATTTTGAGTCAAGGATGCATCTTCTAATGATCTGATCGACCCCAATGCGAAAGAGCAGTGGGTCATCCCAGAAATAAAACTTAACCTCTAAAATAAACCTGAGTTTTTTATCCTTGGATAACCCTTCAGGCAGGTTGCCGCAAAGAGATTGTTTGCAATATCAGCATACCAAGGAAACTCAACAAAGTTTACAGCTAACAAAGACTCATCCGGGAATTGATCAGAGATAGGCAGGGAGTATGGAACGTATTCTGGGTCTAGCTAGGACAAGTGATCTACCACAACATTATGAGCTCTAGCTTTGTTGCGGATCTCGACATCAAACTCCTACAAAAGAAGGATCCATTTGATAAGTCGAGGTTTGGCATCCTTCCTTGCCAACAAATGCCGAGGGGCGGAATGGTCAGTGAAAATAATCACTTTTGACTCGAGTAGGTGATCGCGAAAATACGTGGTTTGTTAATTAGGTAATTTAGTGTTTGTTGCAACGCGTAAATCCGCTTTTGCTTTTAAATTTATATCCTAGATAGTGTAGATTCTTCCCTACCAGGAGAGGGTGACGTAATAATTGTGGAAATAAAATATAAACAATCACACAAAGTACACAAAGATTTATAGGTGGAAACCCAAATCTGGTGAAAAACACCACCTAACCCTCTCAAGTTAGGATTTTCCGATCAACCAAGTTGATCAAAATCCACTAAACGAATCACTTTAAACGAGGGTGATTCAACCTCAATTACAACCACGCTACAAGTACGAGGGTAGGTTCCTCAACCCCTTCTCTCCACGAGAAGGATTTTGTCCCACGAAGGAGACGAGAATTCGCAAAGCGAATACCCAACCAAATAACAAAGATTAAAATAAACAACAAACCTATAGAGCCAACAAAGTAATTTTAAACCTAAGCTTCTATAGGAATTAAGAAACTCCCCTTTGCAAGGAGTGCGTCGAGTCGATGACGCGGGTGCGTGAGCCATGCGATGGTGCAACGTTGCTCTCGTGAACTATGGCGGGAGAGTGGGTGCGCAAAACAGTTTGATGCTCTCTAGATGAAGAATTAGAGCTTGGAGAGCAAGAGAGACACAAAATGGTTTGAAAGTGTATTGCAAGGTATGTCTTGTGTTTCTTGGGTGTTTGTTGGTGTGCAAGAGGTTCCCCTCTATTTATAGAGGTCTTAGGAAGGCTTTGGATGGCTTAGGAAAGGCTCCATAGCCGTTGGGTGCAAAGCCCAAGTGAATCAACCCGAAATCAGGAACAATCATTGCACTGACAGGGTTATCAGACGTCTGATTCTGGCATCAGACATCTGGAAGACCACTTTAAGACGTCTGAAAATAAGGTCAGACGTCTGATTTTGGGCAGGTCTCTTCCTGACTTGAATCAGATCTAAACAGGGTTCTAGCGCAAGTCCATCAGACGACATACAGGACGTCTGGCACTATGTCTGGACGTCTGGAAACCTACTTTTTCTGTGGGAATGGATTTCCAAACGTTGCAACGGCTAGAAAATCTCTGAGAAGAGATTTTGGGTCAGCCGAGGCAAAACAGTCAATTATCAGACGTCTGGAAAGGCCTATGGACGTCTGATAAGGCTCTAATGGTCATATTCTTGAGTGTTCGCTAAGCCAGCCAACGGTCCACTAATTGAACATCTGGCAAATTCATCAGACGTCTCCTAAGACGTCTGGTCTAAGGTCTGGACGTCTGATTTCATCAGATAGAACTACCAGGTCCAGCCTAAATGTTTATCAGATGTCTGAATCAACAGTCAGACGTCTTAAAACACATTATCAGACGTCTGATCTTGGAATTAGACGTCTAGAAATGCTGTTTGAACCCTATATTGGCTTTCTAAGTTTTCTACAGAAAACCTAAGTATCCTAGGGTTGTGCCAGTGTTCCTAGGACTACTATTAGGGTACTTTGAGGCTCTTTAACATGAATCTAAGTAAAAAAATAAAGAGCAACAAAAGAAACGAAAAATACAACGAGTATAAGAGAAGGAAATCTATCCTATTCTTCATCTCCTTCCTTCTTCAATATATCGCTCGCAAATCTCTTCTGTTCTCCATCAAGCTCCTCCAATTCGTCCTAGATGCGAGCTCGAACTTCGTCTAATCACACGTCTCCATTTGCAACTGTCCTGAAATCTAAGACTCCAAGTGCAAATGTTAAATGACACGTGTTTTGTTATCATCAAAATAAATGATCGTGGTGCTCTAGCACCAACAGATAGTGGGGTATCTAGGGTCATCCAAGGAGGCCAAATGTTTGCAAAATTGATTCTCTTGCTTAGAAAATAGATCTCAACTTTCTTTTTGGTCTTTTTCAATATATCATTTTTATGTTTTTGAAATTAAGGCAACATGCAAATTTGTGGCGGGAAAGTGACTTACACTTCAACTCAATATACTACTTCTAAAGTGGCAAGTAGAGCCTCTCCCTAAGCTCACTCTAGGCAAGTGGAGGCCTAGAATAATTAGGGAGAGGGAGTGAAGAATGCTAAAAACAAAGCAATTAGAAATGCAAATAAAGAAATTGCAAAGAAGGCAACTAGATTAATGAAAAAGTGTTTTACAAAAAAGCCTAGTAGAGGAATGCTTCTACTACTAGAAAAATTGTAATAAATAAAAGCAAACACAAATCCTCTAGATAGATGGTGAAGAAGAGGGCTTCTTGCTCCAAGCTTGGTAGCTCCCAAGCTTGAAAAGAGTCCTCCAACTCCTTCCTTGCTATGCTCCACCAAGGTGATGTCCTCCAAGGCAAGCCCTAAAGGGGCGTGCCCTAAGCTTCTCTCCAAGGGTGAACGTCCACCCTAGGTCCTTCTCCTTTTCCTGGCCGTCCTCCTTGAAGTAGAAAAGTCCTCCTCCTTGGCGTGGCCCAATTTGAAGAGAGTGGGGAGAAGGCACCAAAAGGGCTGGTGATATGCCCCTTTAATCTTCTTCTCTACTCCTTCTTCTTGGCCGTAGGTGTAGGTGGTATAGGTAGCAAAATACACTAATGGAAGATGCTCTCAAATGGTGGTAGGCGATGGGTTTTTATAGAATAGGAAGGGGGCTAAGGTGACTCTTGGAATGGAGGGCTAAGATGGAGAGATGGAGGTGGTTGGGGATCCTATGGCTAAGGTCAATTGGCGCCAACCAAAGGGACACCTAGGGGGTGGTTATGGGTGGTGGCACCCCTTGATGTTGGCGCCAAAATGGCTTCTAGAAGGGGGTCTTAGGTGGTGCCAAGAAGGGTTCTAGAAGGAGGGGTAGGTGGGTGGCTAGGATGGGTTGTAGGGTTAGGTGTATGGTGGATGTGGGGGTGGATGTTGGCACCAAAAAGAGGGGTAGTTAGGGTTAGGTTTTGGAGCCAAAATAGGTACCTTTTGGTGGTGATAATGGGGTGAAGAGGTGGCTAGGAGATGGCACCAACTTGAGTAGGATAGCTAGCTTAGGTAGGGCTTAAGTTGGTGGAGCTAGCTAGGGTTGAATTTGAAGGTGGTGGATGGCCAAGGAGCTGGTTACTAGCTAAGCTAGCTTAGCTAGCTATGGAGTAGAGGAGGAGGTATTGGAGCTAAGGTTTGAAGAGAGGAGCTGAGGAGGAGAAGTCTGGACCTGGAACAGGAGCTGGCAGCTGCTGAAGAGGCTGGCATGGAGCTACTCTAGCTGGCTTAGCTTGCTAGTTCTTTGCTAGCTGCTAAGCCAAGCTAAAGTGAACTGGATTCTACCATAATGAGCTGAGGTGAGCTAGGTCTGGTGCTCCCGGGGAGGATCAAGCTGGTTGAGCCAGTTAAGGTGGCTTAGCTCAACTGAGTTGAGCTAAGCTGAATTCCCGAGAGCTGGACTTGAGCTTCCTGAGCTGAGATGAGTTCTTCTTCATCTGGCTGGAGTTGAATGGAGCTGGATGTAGTTGGGTCTGAGCTGGGGTGAACTCTTGTCAACTCAGCCGAGCTAGCTAGAGCTCCTTGTGGACTAGTGGGAGCTGAGATGAGCTAGACTCAGCTAAGTTGAGCTGGATCTGAGCTGACTTGAGCTAGGGTGAGCTAAGATGAACTCTCTTGAGCTCCCATTCAGCTGAGATTAGCTAAATGGAGCTGGGATGAGCTAACCCTAGTTCAAGTGAGATAGGTTTCAGCTGTGGTGAGCTGGATCAAGCTGAGTTCCAGCTAGTCTGAGCTTCTCCTTCACCATTTGCCTTCTTGAGTGCTAAGGTTTTAGGGATCTGTATATCTGTTCATCCCTAACACTCACAAAAACATATCAAAAAGACAATAAAAAATACAATGCATGCCTAACCTAATTTATGGCTAAATGCAGCCCAAAAACCCATTTGCGGAGTAAAATCCTAAGAGCTAGGTTTATTTTAATGCATAAGAATGTTGATAAACTGGCGTTTATCAGTAGGTATGATCTAAACTTCTCCAACCTGAATACTACGGCTAGCAATTCTTTCTCAATAACCGTATAGCTACGCTGAGCCTCGTTCAGCACCTTGCTAGCGTAGTATATTACAAATGGATGGTGCTCCCGACGTTGGCCTAGAACAGCTCCGACAGTAAAGTTTGAGGCATCACACATCATCTCAAAGTCGAGAGACCAGTCGGGTGGTTGGAGAATAGGTGCATTCAAAAGAGTGCTTCATAAGGTTTCAAAAGCACTGAGATGAGGAATCGAAGTTAAAGTGGATGTCGGCTACCAAAAGATTTGTCAACGGATGGGAAATTTTCGAGAAGTCTCGAATGAATCTCCGGTAGAATCCAACATGCCCTAAGAATGATCTGATTTGTTTTACCAAGCTAGGCGGAGGTAATCTAGAAATGATTTCGGACTTAGCTCGGTTGACCTCGACTACATTAAAGGAGATCCTGTGACCTAGTACAATGCCATCCCTCACCATAAAATGGCTTTTCTCCCATGAAAGTAGTAGGTTAATGTCTATGCACCTCCTCAGGATCTTGGTGAGTTTATCAAGACAAGACGTGAAGTCGTCTCCAAAAATGGAGAAGTCATCCATAAATACTTCTACATAGTCCCTGATCATATCAGAGAAGATGGCCATCATGCAATGCTAAAATGTTGCTGGTGCATTACAGAGGCCGAAGGGCATCCACTTAAAAGCGAATGTTTCGAAGGGACACATAAAAGTTGTCCTATCTTGTTCTTCCAGTTTGATCACGACTTGGTTATACCCGGATTATCCATCTAGAAAGCAGAAGAAACTGCGCCTAGCTAACCATTCTAAGATCTGATCAATAAAAGGTAAAGGAAAATGACCCTTTTTGGTAGCCGTGTTTAGTTTCCTACAATCAATGCAAACCCACCATGAAGTAGTGGTGAGGGCTAGGATGGATTCACCTATTTCATTCTTGATTACAATGAGTCCAGCTTTCTTGGGCACAATCTGAATAGGACTCACCCACTAGCTGTCAGAAATCGGATAGATAATGTCTGCATCCAACCATTTAATGATCTCCTTGTTGGCAACCTCCAGCATATTTGGGTTTAGGCACCTCTGAGGTTGTGTCGTCGGTTTCACCCCTTCATCCGTGTAGATACGATGAGTGCAATATGAGGGGCGAATCCCACGGAGATCAGTAATGCTCCACCCGATAGTAGCCCAATGCACTTGCAGTACAGAGATCAATTGATGTTCTTGCTCTGGGGTCAAGTGATCATTGATGATCACTGAGTATGTCTCACTTTCACCTAGAAACACATATTTGAGTGAATCAGGTGGGTGGGGAGCAGGTTCGTGTGGGAGGAGAGGAATCAATAGCAGAAATCTGATGATCCTGACTGACAGGAAATCCGCTTGCAGAGGTCATAAAATCCTATCTTAACGGAGCAGATCAGTGCTTGGTAGGACAAGATAATTAGGATCAAGGGTGTTGTGATTAGATGAACACCCTGGACAATCAGATCCGCAAGATGAAATGTGCACGTCATTAACCTCAGTCCTATGTGGATCCAGATCTATGAACCCTGGTAGTGAAGATGAATGTGCCATTGGGTCATTGCAGAGGAGCTCAATGCTCCCACAGAAATCTGAATCTTCATCTTCACCGTCCTCCTCGATTAGATCACAGTCGAAGTTCCTTGATACCCTAAAAATGTCTAGTTTAGGCTTTACACTTCCTAGGGCTATCTCCATACACCCATATGCACAGTCGATGTTTGCATGGGCTGTCGCCAAAAATGGGTGACCCCAGATGTTCGGTGCATCACGGAGATTAGGAAGAACCTCCATATCAAGAATGAAAAAGTTCACTGGGAAGCAAAATCCTTCGACTTTTACGATCAGATTTTCAACCACCCCCCTCGGTGTTTTCACTGATCGGTCAGCCAACTGTATGGTAACCGAGGTGGGTTTCAACTCCCCAAATTGGAATCAAGTAAATACTGCAGTGGGAGTTAGATTGATGGACGACCCCAAATCAAGAAGGGTCCGATCAAATGGAGAATCTTGCAAGAAGCAGGAAATAAGTGGTGTGCCCGGGTTGTTCTTTTTGGGTAGTAAGTCAGCTAAAATAACAACACTAGCTTCTTTTGACAATACTGCTTGTCATCTGATTTTCTGCTATCACTTCGAAGTACAGTAGTCCTTGAAGAACCTAGCGATAGTAGGGATGTGATCTATTGCCTCGAGGAGAGGGACCTGAATGTGAACTTCTTTGAACATGGATTTCAGGTCCTCAAAATTCCATGTATCCATTTTCCAGGCTGAATCTCACATTAAGGCCTTGGGAAAGGGGATGGGAATCTCAGGGTCAGCTAGCTTCTTTCCTTTTTCTACCGACGGTGGCTCCTGAGAGGAAGAGGGTGATGAGCCATCCTGAAGTAGAGAGCATGAGAAATCATGACCCGCTTGCCTAGTTAGTGGGTCCTGGGTAGTCTTTCCACTCCTCAAAATGACAACCTTTGCATTGGCATGCTATCCATGAGGTGGCAAAGGAGTGGTAGGGGCAGAATATGCGGGGTTTCGTAGTAAAGGTGGTTGACCTTGCCCATAACCAGGTGGTGCAGGAGGCACTTGTAAAACAGCATGTGCCTGTCCCTATGCTTCCTAGAATCTAAGCGAGGCGCCCTGATTCTACACGTATCTTGGGTTTGAGACAGGTTGGGTAGGCAAGGCTCCCTTAATATATGCTCCTGCAGGATATGATTTTGCGTGCTCTGTATGCTCTGTATCTGATCAGCCATTGCTTTCATAATTTGCAGATTATCATGAGTCAATTTTCGAATTGATTCCTGCAATTCCTCCAGTGACTCCAAAGGGTCGACCCTCTTCGAAGGGTAATTGGCAACTTGGTGCAACAGCTGATAAACAGAATGTGTTTCCTCCTGAGATGGGAATGGCTGCTGCCTTTGGTAGCCTCTGGTGTGTGTTTTGTGCATTCCCGTATTGTCTGGTCTGGAAGTGTAGATTTTGATTTGGTCTTTGTGGGTTACCAAACCATGAGAAGTTAGGATGCTAGCACCAACCAGGATTATACGTCTTAGAATACGAGTTATTACGCCCATAACCTTGGATAGCACTGACATCTTCGTAGGCCGAGGATGTCTCAGACGCAAATTCATCAAAAGAATATGCATTCGAATTGTCATGTGGTGCCTAACCCTGATTGTACGATGCTAGATCTAGATTATTCACGGGTTCCTGATACGTAGGATCCTGCGGAGATGGAGAAGAAACATCCCGAGTCAAAAGATGTACTCGAGCAAGAGGGTCTCGGGATGCAAGAGAGGAGTGTGATGCAGCCGTGCTGCCAGGAAACCCAGACTTTGCTAGATTAATTCATCGAGCTTCTTATCGAGTAGATATACCTTGTCCAGCTTCTTGGTGATAATGCCCATATCAGCTCGGGCAAATTCGGCATGAGCTTCGTGAACACTAACTCATTGCTGTCCAAGTCACTGGAATTGGTTCATAGAGGTGGCATTCATCTAGTTTTCTACTAAGGATTCAAACAATTCGTATGCATTGTTCTCGTCCTTCATGGGGAAATTCTCGCCGCTACATGCATTGGCCAAGTACTGATGTGTGTCATCTAGCCCATGGTAAAAGACTTATGCAAGGTGCCATCTAGGTACAGCATGGTGTAGGAATTTCCTAATAAGATCGTGGAATCTGTCCCAAGCATCATACAGTTTCTCTCCTGGGCCTTGAGAGAAAGTCGTGATTGCATGCCTCATTGCATTTATTTGACCAATCGGGAAGAACTTTTAGAGGAATTCATGACATAATTCTGCCCAAGTTCCAATTGGCCTCCCGATGGTCTTGTAAGAATAGGAAGCTTTATCCTTGAGATAAAATGGAAAAAGCTTCATGAGAACAATTCCAATGTCTACAATTCTGGGTCAAACTAACTCTGTAAGTCGACTCAGATCTTTGATGTGCTCAAAAGGATACTCATTTGAGTTTCCATGGAAGTGAGTCTAAATTAGACTTATGATGTTCAAGTTTAACTCGAATGCATCTCTACCTGTGGGAATCTGGACCTAAGGTGTTATAAACATCGCCGCCAGATCGTAGAAGTCCCACAATTGTTCTCCGCGAGGTGGATGCTGGATCCTGTCTAGCATCGTGAGGATCCTGTTAATGCTCTATTCAGACTCCTTGACCCTGGCTTCCAGACGAGCCATTGGGTCTTGATTCTCAGGGCCCTAACCAGCTCCAGGGTTAGGATCAGCCATCCCAGCTAATTGAGAGGAAGAGGGTTGGGAAGAAGGCTCAGGCGAGAGTTGCCCTCGCTGCCTTGGGTTTGGGTCCCAAGGTCCAACAAGTTTAGGGCCTAATGACCTTCCTCCTTGCATACATCAACACAAAGGGTTGGTGTAGTCAAGCCAAACAAGGCTAAGGCCTTGTTAATCAGATTGGTCCTTAAAATTATATGACCAAGGTTTTCGCTCAAGTTCGAATTATTGAAGAAATTTGTTGAGAAATCGACTTAAGATAATCCCTACCTCTTAAGCTAACTCGACTAGTCTAGTTACAAGGGGACTAAGAGGAAGGTTCTTCCTTTGACTTTTGCCTTCAGTTCCTTTGTACTCCTTAGCCGTGATCCTTTGACGCTACCCCACAGGCTTAATCACCAGGTTTAGCAGAAGAGGTTGAAATTACCTAGTAGTTTCAAGACAAATGCAGGTTATTAGATATGTTCTTGTGATTTTTAACAATTTTCTTCAATTCAATAGGTGGTGAGAGGTCCAAAAGGTGGCTCAACTCACTGACTAATCATTGGCCTCGATTGAATCCAGGCTAGTCTAATGTGGTCTTAAGGGCTCAAGCACTTCTATGTTTTTGCAAACAGTAGACCACTAGTTAAACATGTATTCTCAGGTGAAGTTGGAATGCAAAATATTTGAAAATTGGTAGGAAGATTCCTTTTTCAAAAATCTTATCAGAGAGTATTTTTTCAAAATTTTTACTATTTCCAATAAATAGTTATGAATTTTTAACTAATAGGGGGTTAGATTTGAGATTTTGACCCTATGTTGGTTTCTCTTTTGGAAATAGTATCAAATGTGATCCAAAATTTGGGAAAAATATGAGAATCAAAACTAATTTGATTATCTTTCAAACACCACCGTTCTTGAGTCAATTAGATTTGTGCGTTGGTCAAAATCGATTTTTAAAGTTCATAAAAATTCAATTTTCAGTCTATTTGACCCCTGTGTACTCCATGAATTTTTAAAACTTCCACAAATTGAATTTATTTTTAGGAATGGTGGCGTTGGACAGATAATTTGAAAATCTAGTTCTTGCTCAAATTTCAAGATTTTTAGACCATTAGAAAAATGAAACTTGAATTTTTGAAGTCGTGTTCATTTCTAGCCAAGTTTCTAAAAATAGCAGAGAATTTTTTTTTTAACTAAGGCAAAGAAAATCCTAAACTACCTAACAAATCCTAATGCTAGAAACTCCTATCCTAATCTAATCTAAAATTCTACCAAGATGAATGTGTGCACCTGATAATCTTCACCTGGCTCGATGTGTACGTAGATCCTCACTTCATTCTTGCACACAGAAGAAATACACTAAATCAGATATGAAATCAAAAATCACCATGCTTCTCCGGCAACAACGCCAATTTGTTCATCTCGTAGATCGCGTTAAAAGAATGAATATGCCATAACATAGCATGAAATACGCCGAAACAAATACAATTTTAATGAGAGGTAAGTCGTGGTCGAACTTACGGAGGCAAAAAATGCTTTTGATTTCAAAACTGATTTAAATCTACTAACTGAATACTAATCATAACATATATAGAGTGAAGTAAGCAATTGATAGATCATGAGTTTGGAACAAGAATTAAATAGCTAGAACATGTAATACTGAAATTAAAATAACTATCTAAACTATCAGAATAAGGGCACCAGGGGTGGTCCGTGGTGGACTTTTAGAGAGGTTGGGGAGAGTAGTAGCAGTGCACCAAGGTGGTTTAGTGGGTGCTTCAGAGGGAGAGAGCCGGAGAAGAAGATTTGGAGAGTTGGAGAGGGTCTGGAGAGAGTTGTTCATCAACTGGGGGCCCTAGGGCTCTTTTTAAAGCTTCATAGCAAGGCAAGATGGGCATTTAAGTCCTCCAACTCGTGCAAAAACCTCAAATTGATCAAATCTGTTGATCGAGAGATCAACAGATTAGATCATGCTTCAAAAGGCCTTCCAAAATGACTCCAATGCTCGCACCACTCAAGATGTTGACATGTGGTGCACGTTGAGCCTTTAGATCATGTTCGTGTTGTCGTCACTCACTTCGCACCCGCACCGCCTACGTGCTCTTCACCCGCACACGCCTTAAATCATGTTCAATCCTTAGCCGTCCGATCTCGCGATTAGATGGCTTAAGCGCCTCACTCGCACCGCCTTTGAATTTCAAATGCACACGCACGCGTTCGGTTGCGCGTAATCTTGCGTGTCTCCATCCAACGCACAGTAGTGCACTGCACATTCGCGTCCCTACCACTTGATGTTGATCCAACGCTTAAGATTCATCCACGCACATTACCACCTTTATTTTTCATGGATTGTGCTTCGAACACATGTCGCGGCCTTCTACTCTAGCACACTAACCAATGCGCTAAGGGTGCGGTTGGTCTCACTTTCTATTTTGCACACGGCTACCCTCAGTCGTTGGATAGAGATCCAACGACTTAGGATCTTCCTTCCTTGATGAGGTGCGTTGGTACGGTTGACGTGGGTGTGTTATGGCCGTTGGATGATGATCCAACTACCCACAATGCATGAGGAGGTGCCTTCAGAGGTTGGGCGGTTGTGATGATGCCACGTGGAGCCATCCTGGCTGTCCATCTCTTCTTTGTAGACAGTGCTGTAGGTGTTCGATCGAAATGATTTTTATGCCGTTGAACTGCGATCATTGATCTGGATCCATCAGTGTAGTTGGATTTGACATATGAGGTTCAGATTTCTACCTATTTGCCTCTTGGCCCTTGGTCTTCTGCAGACTCCATAGGATGCTACGGGAGTTTGATTGAGACGATCTTGTAAGTATTGGACTCCCATCGTCATTCTGAGCAGATCCATACAGTTGAATTCATCATCCACAGCCCCAAATTACCTACGATTATTATTACCTCTCAATTAGAACATAATATGACATTATTATTTACAAAACTAATAAATAAAGTATGATGCAAGGTATGATGCATGTGTATGTAGTATGCCTAAGTTAAGCTAGGATCTAACTTAATTCAGGTATATTAGGACCGATGATTGTTGTACAATCATGGAGATCTATATTCAGTGTAGTTGTGAGAAGGATAGTAGTCATAGTCTTGGTGTCCAAGGTTAGGCCCTGAACATCGAGGTCCAGAATCATATCCCCAATCAGAATTATCCCAACTAGTGGATGGGTCATCATAGGTCGAGTCAGGATAATAATCATCCTGAGATAAGTGGTGGTAGGAGGGTAGGATTGGAAGTGAGTGTAAGAGGTGGAAGGATACATGCAAAGCAGGAGGGAAAATAGAGGAAAGAAAGGAGCCTTGCAGTATAAGCAATTGAAAACTGTCCTTAGGTAGGTAGCCTAAAGATCTACAAACTCCCAAAACCCATCTTAAGATTACTGACGATTTGATCTACTTCTATCCAATCAATCCAACCAGTTAGATGGAGCAATTGGGGAGAAGATTCTACCTTTGGCATGTGCCTCAGGTTCCTTTAATGCCCCCCAACTACTATTGTTTGACGGTACTCCCCTAGCTATACATCAGATGGATCGATAGAAGTAGATTAATCAAAAATAATCTCAGTCTGGCCCCCAAAGAGTGAGTCAATCCTTAAGGCCAATGCCTACCTGATTTTAATTAGGCCTAGGTTTGAATGTGCTCGAGAATGTGATGGGCCCTTTATTTGTATTGTGCCCTTAAAGATCAATTAATTCGTGTGTATGTGCACAACCAGGGTTTACAAATAAGCTTATTAGATGATTTGTCTTTTAGTGTTAAACCTTGTTGGTCCCGCGTGTTTAGAAATCGAGGTTACAAGTAACCTGTCATTGTAGTTGCAAAACACGTTGACCAGATAAAATTTATACCGAAACTCCAAAGGAGTCCCAGGTCAAACATAGGGAGGAGACATTTACTTTAGTTGAAAATCATGCTTCGATTCATTTCTTTTTGGTATTTTTAGGTTTTGATATTTTTTTGTATTTTTGGAATAAAGGAAATCAAGCAAACATATCACAAGATAGAGATCTGGAAAAAATCTAATATAAATTACTTCTAATGTCAATTACAATGAACTACAAAAGCATAAAAAGAGAGGGAGGTGAGAGGAAATCTCCCGAATCGGCTGTTCGGTGAGACGACGGTGCCTAGCGGAAGCTCGGACGAAGGAGGTGAGGAGCGAGACGATGGAGGAGAGATGCTGGAGGACGTCGGGTTGAGGAAAGCTTCAACGTAGCTCCGGAATGGAGGTGAGAGGACGGCTCCAAGGTGACCTATGAAGGGAGATGGGAAGTTGGAGGAGTATCTGGTGGGGCAAAGTTTCGCTACACTAATAAGCACCTTGGGAGATTTAGAACAAGCTCTAATGGAGCGTTGGTAGGCTTGCTAGAGCTTGGGAGTAGGTGGGAGCAGAGTAGGTAGAGATGGCTTGGAAGGGAGGGGGTGTAGGTCCTTTTATAGTGGTGGAGAAGAGGCCAAAATCGTATCTGGGTCTTTACTAACGTCCCCAAACGTCGCTGTAGCTGTCGCTAAAGATCCGGCCTTCAATTGTTCTTGCTGGCGCGCACGGGCCTTTAGTGACGCCCATAAACGTCGCTGCAGCTGTCGCTGAAGATCTGCCTATCAAATCCTCTTGCTGGCATGCGCAGACCATTAGTGACAGCTGTAAACGTCACTAAAGGTGCATCGCTAAAGATCTGCGTGCCTCCCTGCTGGCGTGTGCTCCGCTGGTGCTGCGCGCTTCGCGCACCCGTGTCGCGCGCACGCTGCCGTGCACTGGCATGCGCATACGCTGCGCTGCTGCTACTGCACGCTACGCAGCTGCTGCTGAGTGACCGACGAAATTGGAAATTGGGGGGGCTGCGGGGATTCGAACCCGTGCCCCTCCTTTGCAAGCCAATGCTACCACCATTGCGACAACTTCTCCCTTGTGTCATGTGGAGCGGCTTGGTGCATCTGCTTCCCAGGCGTTGGATCTTGATCCAACAGCTAGGATTGAAGGGTGCGGATGAAGAAGGAGTTGGGCGGTGCTGCTGGCCGGTGTTGGGCAGTCTGGATGGTGCCACGTGGCACCATCTGGGCCGTCCATCTTATTCTTGTAGAGGGTGCTACGGTGCTTAGATCAAGATGATTCCCATGATGTCGAACTGCGATCGTCGCTCCGAATCCATCCGAACAGTCGGATTTTCCATCTGAAACCCGTGTGGATGTCACATTGCCCCCTGGCTGTTGATCTTCCTCAGGCTTAATGTGATGCTATGGGACTCCGATCTAGACGATTTTAGAGGCGTTAGTCTCCGATCGTCGTCCCGATCAGATCTGTATGGTCTGATTGTCCATCCGAGGCCCTGAAATAAATCCTCTTTTCTCCTGACCATAAAAAGGACCTAATTAACCTAAAATATAAACAACTACTCTAAACGCAGAATGATGCATGTTATGCGATATTTATATCATGATATGCAAAGCTAAGCCTAGGAACTATCACAAATAAGCATTTTATGATGAATTTATACATGTTTATCACTTGTTTAGTAGCTTTTAGGATTCAATCATTAGGTTCGTTCAATTAGGGTTTTGTGAGGCACACTAGATTTTGAAATCATAGGCTTAAATATATTCCTTGAAAACTCAAGAAGAATATGGAGTACCTAGTTCAACACTAAAAATTAAATCCTATAGGGTAGCTACTTGTTGAATCAATTTTAAATGAAGTGGTGTGGCTCAGACAGCTCAAATAATTGGCCTATTGCACCACTTATCAAGGCACACAAATTGTTTCGACTTATTCAGATATCTATTCACTTATCTGCATGTTAAATTTGAGAGTACCGGGTCAATGAGTCAGAATCCCGATTAAGTGATTAAATCAAAGAAGGTGCGCCTTAAGTCGAGAAATTTATGGGTATGTGAGGTGTATAAATTTCAGTTATATCCCACAATCATATCAAAAATATTTTTTTTGTATTTTTAATTTATAAGTGGGTGGGTAAGGTGAGTGGAGTGATAAACAAACAGCCAATTCTAACCTAGGGTTTATGCAATCTCTTAGGTTGATTTGGGTTTGATTTATTTATGTGGTGGAATGAACTAGTGGGCGGGGAAGTGGGGGTAAACTTATAGATTTTTGCAAACCCGCACTTTACTTTGATCTACCACCTTTGACCTCCTTGATTAGGTTCCTGTAAGACAACAAATCACAGAAAAGAGAGGTTAGAAAAATGCGTAAGGTGGGAAACGCAAAAGAATCAAAATTCGTTGCCTCCCCACAATGGTGCTAAAATGATGAGTCAAAAATTTGTGAATAAAAGTTAGAGTTTCAAAAATTCATCATCGTAGTTGCGAAAAATCCAGCTACCAGATAATATTTATAACCGAAACTCAAGGTGAGTCCTAGGTCAAATACGGAGAGGCGAACGTTTTATTTAGAGAAATCTATTTTTATTTATTTTTGGTCTTATTGTGCTTTTATATTTCTTTGGTATTTTAACTAACGTAGAAATCAGATTAGAAGATTATCTAGACCACTCTACTCTATTCTACTTGCAAAATAAAAGAAAGGAGAGAGAAAGAGAGATAGAGAGATAGAGTGAGAGAGAGAGAAATAGATATTATCTATATAATTCAAATGTTCATTACATCTATATGCAGAAATTAAACTCTACTCTAGAAAATGGTAAAAAGAAGAGAAAGAAGAAATATCCTCCTCGACGATTGCTTGGACGACAAGTCGTGTTGACAAAGTGCCTGGAAGATGGTGGTGAGATGCTAGACGAAGGAGGATGAACCCAGAGGAAGGAGGATGAAACAGAGCGGTGTCGCAATGGGATCTACTTCCCGAATGGGGGTGAGAAGAGGAAAATATAATTATTTTCTAGCACTAGTGGAGCATCCCAGGCTTAAGACAAGCTCGTAGAGCTTTGGACGAGGTGTAAAGAGAGTTGGAAGAGATGATGATGAAGGTGGTAGGGTGTAGGGGTATATATAGGGTCGTAGGCGAATGATTGGGTACAAAAGCAATGAATGCGCATGCAGGAGACATGGGTGCTCGCAGAATGGCTGCACATGCACTAGCATCCCATGTGATGCAGTTTTTGTGGGTGAGAGCTCCCCTCAACCGTTAATCTTCGATCGTGGGGCATCGATCGTGCGCTCCTCTTACTGAGATCGCGTGCTCCTTCTCTTACTAAGATCATGCCCCATCGAGATTATGCACATCTATAGCACCACATGGCCGCTCCAGCTCTGCACGATCGTGATCTAGCAATTTAGATAGTGTGTGCATCACGTGTTGAGGCCGAGTGGAATGCTTTTGGTGCAATGTGGCCCATCTGAGGCAGCACAATCTAGATCGTGCTGTCTAATTTCTTTCCTCTTGTGGTGGAGGGGGATTGTGAATGGGGATTCGATCCTGCATCCTTTGGTTGAGGGGCGTGGTTCTCTACTGCTGAGCTAAGGTTGTTGAGGGTGAGCATGGACCATTTGATTGAAATCCAACGGTCACAATTGCTTGATGAGTGTTACTACGCTTTCGTTGGGTTTAAGAAATACGCGTTGTAGTATAGTCAACGAAAATGGATCAACATTTAAATTTATAGTGCTCGAAATGTGAGTTTTGAGGTTGTCTCGAGCAAAATTGTGCAATTCAACCACTAATCAATGATATAAAAATGAGCACAATAATATGATTCAAGATGGAATATAATATGTAATGAATCCAACTCTCAAAATAGATAAAAATTTAGATTCACAAGAGTCAACAATAAGTGAATGTAAGGCTACAAAAAATGGTTTTTCAACTTAGCACATGTTGAACGTGTACGAACCTACGCTAACGTGTTCGGTTTTGGAAAACCTGTCATTGTAGTTCAAAAGCGAAGAATTCGTGTTCAACAAATAAAATTTATACCGAAATTAAAATTCCGGGTCGAACACAGGGAGGCAGACGTTTGATTTAAAAACTACACGTTTCTTTTTATTTGTTACAGAATAATTAAATTTAGAATCATCTAATTATTTACAATAAATAGAAGAGAGAGAGAGAGTAAGAGAGAAAGAGAATATTACACAGAGAAATCAAAATGAGATGTAGAATAAACAAGGAATTTTTGTATTGAAGAGATTGTTCATTACAACTAGAAAGCATAAAACAATTACTCTAGAAAGCGATAAATTTACTCTAGAAAGCATTAAAAGAATGGAGAGAGAAATGTCCTCCTCGACGATTGCTTGGAGGACGAGTAGCTTAATCTAGAAAGCAGTAAATCTATACTACAAAGAGGTAAAAAGAATAGGGAGAGAGAAATCCTCCTCGACGGTTGCTTGGAGGACGAGCCGGACGGGACGACGCCTGGACGAAGGAGAACGAAGAGGGACGAAGGAGGACGAAGCAGAAGAACGGGAACGAAGCAGCACGCCGTCGTCGTCGCGGGATCCACTTCCGAAGGGGAACGAAAATTGGACTTTATCTCGCGAGAAGCATCCTGGGTGTGGGACAAGCTTCTCTTGAGCTTTGGAGGGGTAGAGAGGAGAGAGAAGGGATGAAAATTTCGTATGGAGGGGGTCTCCTTTTATAGTTGCAAGGAGTGGGGGAAAAATAGACATTACATCTTCAAAATAATAAATAAGGGGTCGTTAGTGACCGATAAATCCGTCACTAAAGCCCCGACGTGGCCGTCGCCGCCGCGCCCACGCGCGCCCGCTCGGCTACCCGCGTGCGTAATGCCTACGCACGTCCGCGAAGTCTCAGCCGTCCGATCGCGAGATCGGACGGCTTAAAACGCGTCCGCGCCTGCTGCAACCCACCCGCCTGCGCGTGCGATCGCGCGTTACGCGGGGTGTCCAATCGCGCGTCTGCGCTATCGGGCGCCCGCGACCGCACGATCTCCATCCGATGCTCCACGTGCCTCAATTACTCGCTCCTCCAATACCCTCGCCGCGGCTCGAACCCGCGCCCCGCGCTCGCGTAAGCGCGCTCGACCGCTGCGCTGCGGGGCGCAGATGGTCGAGCGCATGTTTCAAGCGCCGGGCGGCCACAGCTGTTGGATCTCCATCTGACGGCGGAGAGCGATCGGGCGGGGGCCTTCACAAAATGCCAGCGGCCGTTTGGGCGGCTGAGATGGCGCCACGTGGTGCCATCTTGGCCGTCCATCTTCTGGAAGTTGTAGATGGTGCCACGGATGTCGGATTGACTCGATTTTTGTGTCATTGGGCTGCGATCGTCGATCCGAATTCATCCGTGCGGTCGGATTTGTCATCTGAAGTGCGGATTTACACCATCCTGGCCCTTGATCTTCTAGGGTTCCCCGATCTCTATCTGATGCTACGGATGCCTGATTAGGGCGATCTTGGAGTCGTTGAACTCCAATCGTCGCCCTGATCACATCCATACCGTTGGATCTTTGATCCGAGGCCCCGATAAAATTTTTGCCCTGTCCAAGCACATAAAAGGAGACAATTAACCTCCATTTTATTCAAACTACTCTAAATGCGAGATGATGCATGTTATGCAATATTTATATCATGAAATGCAATCCTATGCTTAAGAACATGCATAAATAGACATTTTAAGTAGTGTAAATGTGTTTACATCATACCCCCATGCCTATCTTTTGCTAGTCCCTAGCAAAAACTATATGCTATTTATAAAAGAATTAGGTTAGATTATTTGGACCTGAGTTATTTTCAATCATTAAGAAATTGTCTACTTAAGAACTGAACTTTCAAAGACACAACAGTGCCCGGGTATCAGCCAAAATGGAGACCGCCTCAAGCCCTCGCCTTATTCAAAGAAAAATTTCTTTTTCTCTTTTTACTCTTTTCTAATTTTTTTTTTTTCACATTTTAGGGTTCAAGAGTGGCTTTCTACGACCATTCAACTCACCCAAGATTTTATGAGAATCCTAAATTTTAAGCATCTTATTGTGATTGTGATAGACTCGTTGACCGGCAATTAGAACGGACTTCGGATTTCTACGCCTCTAGGTGACCTCAAAAAGAATTCTGCCTAAAGGTGTATCTTTACAACCGGTAGCTTTCTCCCTACTTTTATTTTTTAACGGGGTCAACACAAGGGTGAATCCAGTGTATATCTCCCCGGTTTATTCTACTTCTTCGCTTCTTCCTAAGTGTTTTGGAATTTTTAGTGCATTTTCTGAGCTGGGTTCTGGACAACCGGTCGATGAGCTGTTACCACCGACAACTTGCCAGTCATACTCGTGCAGCAAAGTGTGGCTTATTTCTTTTTGTTCTTTTCTCCTTTTTGATTTTTTTTTTTTTTTAAGTAGGTGGCTTCCCTGATCTAAGATTTACCTAAAGGCAGCAAAAAGAGAAAGGTCCAGTGACTGTGCTCTGGACAACCTACCTATGGGTTGTTACCCACGATAACTTGCCAGCCATATCACCCTAGAAGGTTCATTAGCTACCCAATTTCCGTTAGAATCGCCGAATAATGAGTCAGTGCAAAGAAAGTGTGTAGATGCTTAAAACTCAAAATTCCCTCAAATCGGAGGGCGGGTTAATAAGTCGTGTACTTATCACCCAAACTTATTTATTCCAATTATAATAGAATTAAGATGGCGAGGACTCAAAGACAAATCCACACTTTAGTTGATACACAGGCTAATTAAGTCCAAAGACCTGACGGGTCTCTGTGTTCAGATCCTAATGTAGTATTTCCTAACATTGCAAATTTTCTTAAACCCAAATTCTCTTTCCTAATTCCGAATTTTTTTTTTATAAAAGAAAATAAACAAATCTACGGAGCTGACGAATGAATTCAGAGATAAATATCCACCCCCCCATGCCTATCTAATGCAATGTCCTCATTGTATTAAAAAGACATAAAACAGAGTGGAAAAGCGTAGAAAGCACCTGAATTGCCTGAATGTCATGTCCGCTCCGAGATGAAAATGAAAAAGAACTGTATAAGTGCTGAGTTTAGTGCCTTCAGCTAGGCACACTATACAAAGAAAAGAAATGAAGAATTCACATGTGCAGGTCAGAATTAGAATGAACAGAAGAATCCTCTGACCTATCAGCAGAGGTCCACAGATGTGGACCAGATTGTGGTGCAGACCCACACCCCATAATCGAGAATATCTTAGGTTCTGGATAAAAATTACCCAAAACCTAAAATCAGAATGTAAGCGGGATCGGGCCTGCGATTTCTGAGGATGCAACCCAAGACCAAAAAGTCGAGTTACAGAAAATTGAAGCTCAAAAGGATAATCGTTGAATGTGTGCTTGAGTTGAACATCCTCGAAACAAATGTCATAAAGGTTCTGATTTGATGGTTTCAGCTTAAAAGGAACCCTTCGACTCAATCTTCCATTTCCTCCAAAATTAACTTCCTAAATCAGAACTTCCCCGCTCCTATCCTCCTCATTAAGTGTTTCAAATTCCAAGACCTCTTGTATATTCATCACCCCGTCTGGAATCTCCAAGTCTAAATGATGTGGCAGAATCAAAATTGACTTGGGTCTAATTATCTCAGAATTAGAATCATCAATAAGCTCAATAAGGTGTAACTGATAATCAGGGCATTGAATTGATTCCTCCAGAAAATGCGATTCTGGATCCGTATCGTGTGCCCTAATAAGATCAGTTTCCTCAGTTATTGGGCTATCAAATGATCTATCAGATTCCTTAGGCCCAATCGTCTCACAAAAATTGTGATCTGAAAACTCGCGTGAGACTTCGCAACTTGAATCTTCACCATCAGGATTCGTATCAATGTATGTCCCAAAATCATGTGTCACTTTGCGTTCCAAGGAGACATACGTTTCCTCGTAACCCGACTCAGGGATTTCAGGTGAAGAAATCAGATCATCCTTAATTGGTTGTTTTAATTCAATATGGTCAGCTTCGTAACACGTGTCCCCCCCAACAGGTGCCTGAGCGGGTTCTGTCGTTGGCTTTCCTGAAGAGAGTTCATCCTGGGAATTATTCCAAGATTGAATCAAAGCAACCATGAATCTCATCCTCAATTTCGCTAATTTCCCAAGTAGAAACTCACCCGGGTTCTTATCCTTAACATCCTGGAGCCAATCCAACAAAGACTTGTTTAAATCATCAATCATTTCAATCAGGGGCTCCAATCTCTCAATGCAAGGTATTGGCTGAACTTCTAAAGATTGAATGATATTCCTCAAGTTAGCCAGAACCTTATCTTGAACCTGATTAACCTGAACCAAATGAGTTGGTTCAGGGTTGGGCGGGTTTGACATCAATGTAGAGGAATTAACGAATTGAGATTCGTTATACCCATCCTGATAATAGGTCATTTCAGATTGTTCAAAAGATGGTGATGACCTAAAGGCAGTGAAATCAGAGGATGGGTAAGGATCAGTGTATCCTTCTTGGTTGTAGATCGTATTAGGTTGTTCATGAAAGGAGGACGATCTATAATTGATGTAACTCTGAGAAGGATAGAAATCAGAATCAAAGTGTTCAAGGTTAGACCCTAAACACGGGGGTCCGGAATTGTATCCCCAATCCGAATTATCCCAACTAACTATTGGTTGATTACAATACGAGTTGGGATAATCGTTATGTTGAGGATAATTTACAACAGGAGGGAAAGAGCGGGAATGCGTGAAATATGTGGAAGGATTCATGATACACGGGAGGAAGAAAGGTGCCCTGCAATACAAACAATCAAACCTGTCCTTAAATAGGTTAGCCTAAAGACCTACAGACTCTCAAAACCCATCTTGAGATAAAGGAACGATTTGATCTACTTCCGTCTGTTCAATCCAACCAGTTAGAAGGAGGGACTGGGGAGAAGGTTCTTCCTTCGGCTTGCGCCTCCGGTTCCTAGTGTACCCCCCAGCCGCGATCGTTTGACTCTGCTCCCCTAGCTAGACATCAGATTGAACAGTAGAAACAGACTAATCGAAAATAAACTTGTTCTGGGTTCTGAAGAGCGAGTCCAATCCTTAAGGCCAACGTCTACTCTATTTTATTTAGGGCTAGGTTTGAATGTGCTTTGGAATGTGATGGGCCCTTTAAATGGGTTGTGCCCTTAATGATTGATTGATTTGTATGTGAGTGCACAACCAGTGGGTTTCAAGCAAGATTATTTTTGATGTGGTGAATTTTAAGATTCAAATCTTGCTTAGTAGCTTTTAGGATTCAACTTTAGGTGTTTTCAATCAAGTTTCGTTGGCACACCAAGTTTTACAAGCACAGGTGAAGATGTTTTCCTTTAAAGTTTAAAAAGAATGTGGAGTGCCTGGTAAATCCCTAACAGTTGAACCTAATTGGCAGCTACTTGATGAGTTGATTTTATTTAAAGTGGTGCGGCCCAATCAACTCAAACAATTGGCCTGTTGCACCACTTAATTAGGCACACAAATGATTACCTAATCTGATTTCTACTCAATTATGTGTTTGGATGTGTGTACTGGCTCCTAAGATTGGATTACCGGTTGAGTTTGAAAATCAGATGAGGTTGTGTACCTCTGTGAGATTTTTTTTTTTTTTTTAATGTGGGGGTTGGGGTGAGTATGGGTGTCAAACAACAAACAATCTAACCTTAGAGTTTATAAAAACACCTAGGTTGATTGATGTTTGAGTTATTATGTGATGAAATGAAATCTATGGGTGGGAGGTGGGGGATAACTTACAAAATCTTCCACAGCACTTTACTCCGATCTACCGCTTTTGCCTGTCTCGAAAGAGTACCTGCAATTACAATAAGAAAGGAGAAAAGTGAGGTAAATGATTTATAAGTTACAAAACGCGAAGAGAAATCAAAGAGCGTTGCCTCCCCGGCAACGGCGCCAAAATGTTGAACGTGTACAAACCTACGCTAACGTGTTCGGTTTTGGAAAACCTGTCGTTGTAGTTCGAAAGCGAAGAATTCGTGTTCAACAAATAAAATTTATACCGAAATTAAAATTCCGAGTCGAACACAGGGAGGCAGACGTTTGATTTAAAAGCTACGCGTTTCTTTTTATTTGTTACAGAATAATTAAATTTAGAATCATCTAATTATTTACAATAAATAGAAGAGAGAGAGAGAGTAAGAGAGAAAGAGAATATTACACAGAGAAATCAAAATGAGATGTAGAATAAACAAGGAATTTTTGTATTGAAGAGATTGTTCATTACAACTAGAAAGCATAAAACAATTACTCTAGAAAGCGATAAATTTACTCTAGAAAGCATTAAAAGAATGGAGAGAGAAATGTCCTCCTCGACGATTGCTTGGAGGACGAGTAGCTTAATATAGAAAGCAGTAAATCTATACTACAAAGCGGTAAAAAGAATAGGGAGAGAGAAATCCTCCTCGACGGTTGCTTGGAGGACGAGCCGGACGGGACGACGCCTGGACGAAGGAGAACGAAGAGGGACGAAGGAGGACGAAGCAGAAGAACGGGAACGAAGCAGCACGCCGTCGTCGTCGCGGGATCCACTTCCGAAGGGGAACGAAAATTGGACTTTATCTCGCGAGAAGCATCCCAGGTGTGGGACAAGCTTCTCTTGAGCTTTGGAGGGGTAGAGAGGAGAGAGAAGGGATGAAAATTTCGTATGGAGGGGGTCTCCTTTTATAGTTGCAAGGAGTGGGGGAAAAATAGACATTACATCTTCAAAATAATAAATAAGGGGTCGTTAGTGACCGATAAATCCGTCACTAAAGCCCCGACGTGGCCGTCGCCGCCGCGCCCACGTGCGCCCGCTCGGCTACCCGCGTGCGTAACGCCTACGCACGTCCGCGAAGTCTCAGCCGTCCGATCGCGAGATCGGACGGCTTAAAACGCGTCCGCGCCTGCTGCAACCCACCCGCCTGCGCGTGCGATCGCGCGTTACGCGGGGTGTCCAATCGCGCGTCTGCGCTATCGGGCGCCCGCGACCGCACGATCTCCATCCGATGCTCCACGTGCCTCAATTACTCGCGCCTCCAATACCCTCGCCGCGGCTCGAACCCGCGCCCCGCGCTCGCGTAAGCGCGCTCGACCGCTGCGCTGCGGGGCGCGGATGGTCGAGCGCATGTTTCAAGTGCCGGGCGGCCACAGCTGTTGGATCTCCATCTGACGGCGGAGAGCGATCGGGCGGGGGCCTTCACAAAATGCCAGCGGCCGTTTGGGCGGCTGAGATGGCGCCACGTGGCGCCATCTTGGCCGTCCATCTTCTGGAAGTTGTAGATGGTGCCACGGATGTCGGATTGACTCGATTTTTGTGTCATTGGGCTGCGATCGTCGATCCGAATTCATCCGTGCGGTCGGATTTGTCATCTGAAGTGCGGATTTACACCATCCTGGCCCTTGATCTTCTAGGGTTCCCCGATCTCTATCTGATACTACAGATGCCTGATTAGGGCGATCTTGGAGTCGTTGAACTCCAATCGTCGCCCTGATCACATCCATACCGTTGGATCTTTGATCTGAGGCCCCGATAAAATTTTTGCCCTATCCAAGCACATAAAAGGAGACAATTAACCTCCATTTTATTCAAACTACTCTAAATGCGAGATGATGCATGTTATGCAATATTTATATCATGAAATGCAATCCTATGCTTAAGAACATGCATAAATAGACATTTTAAGTAGTGTAAATGTGTTTACATCAGCACACCTAGCCTTAATACTTAGGCTTTACTTAAGCTAATTCAGATGTCTCATAAGAGCCACCAGACGGCTTAACTTCTCAAAACCAAAGCCTTCACAAGTTCAAGCCAAAATTCCCCCCATGTCCAGGCACAATTCCTGATAAATGCCAATTTATCATCATTCTTATGCCTTAAAATAAATTTAGGGCGACGGAGACCATGGTGACGGGAGGGTGGCGATGGGAGGGAGAGACCATGGTGATAGGGTAGGAGATGTGTGGTGGTCGACTTGGAGATCTAGGGCTTGGCGAAGGGGAGAGTAGAGTGGGTTTTCTCAGACGAGAAGGAGAGCTGAGCACATGGGGCTTGAGAGGAAGGAGGTTTGGAAAAGGGTTAATGATGGGAACACCATCATGATCCCTAACTAGCTCATTTTGACCCAATGAAGCCAATAAATGCCCCAACATAACCAGCTGAAGGTCATAATTCATTACATAACCTTTCTGAAAGAAACATAAGAAACTAGGGTTAAAACGGTAATTTTACCAATGCAGTACAACCATGGGTTTTCTCACGGGCTGAATAAAGGTCAAATGATCTTAATGGGATAATAAGTGGGTTAAATCAGACAGAAAAGGGTTTGTGTGTATTCTGAGAATTAAATGACTTTTGAAACCCTAAAAATAGACCCACTTAATTAACCAAGGTTCTGGTCAGGATAAAATTCACCTAAACACTCTAAAAATCATATAAAAATATTCACTAGGGTTTGGTACTTTTAATTTGGCCATCAGAACCCATCTTGACCTAAAATGGAGTCTCAGACAAATATTTACCCTAATTTGGGATTTTACATAAATTACCCAGTCAAACATGGTCAAAACTAAAATCCAACTTCACCATTGGATTCCTTAGGTCCAAATTAGGTTTGTACCAAAATTTGGACCCAAGATAAGTTTGCCTTGACCCAGTTTGCAAAAGGGTTTTGTCTGATTACATTTCTTCTCCTAACTTTCAAAAACCCTTGCATTCAACCCCTAGCTTCTTCATCAACTTCACAAGTAGGTCCCTCCACCATTATCATGGGGGAATCCTACTCTGACGACCTTTCAAAGGAGATTTCTCCTTGATTGCTTGGAGAATCTCCTCCAAAATTGGAAGGGAGATTCTCTGAGAAATTCCCTCCAATATGAACCTGGTTAGATACCCTGAATCTTTCCCAATCTCTCATGTGAACGCATGAGAGATTTGGGTCGCTTGAAGTTTCCATCTCCAACGAGCATTCCTTGCTTGGAAGCTTGGCTTCCAAGCACAAAACCCTCTCAGATCCCAATTTAAAGACTCCCCAGGGTCCAACCGTTCTCCTCAACTTGAAATTGGGCCAGAATTCCCCCTATTCCTCTTTCCCCTCCGGCCGCAACTCTCCGCAAGCTCCGACGGTCTCTCCCTAGCTTCTTCATCGTCCGGCCACAATACCAGTGGTGGATTCACCTTCACCACCACCCTCCGCATCAAGCAATACCAGCCGTCGCCATTCCTTCCCTATCTTCGTCGCTGCCTCTCCTATGAAGGTTCATCTTCCCCACGTCCGGCCACCACACCGGCGTGGGATCTCTGTCCCTTTTTAAGCTCTCTCTCTCTCCTTTACTTTCTTCCCCTCTCTCTATTTCCCAAAATCGACCACCAACGCTACTGAACACCGTCACCTCCTCCATCTCCGGCGACTCCTCCAACGAAGTGTTCCCACCGCTACGCACCTCCATCCACCTCGCCGACCACTCTACGACCTCCACCACACATCCCTGATCATTTCCCATCACTCCACTCGCACCATCATCCACCCACACACCTCCTCGGACAGACCCACTCTCATTGACCGTTCCTGTCACCGTCCAGCCACCCTCGCTCCATGCCACGGCCACCATTACATTCGCCATGCCATGGCGATCCTGCTGAGCATTTTGACGTGGCCATAAGGCCTCTTTTCTTGATTTCAGGTAGCAGGTCAGAAATGCTATTGTTGCCGAGCCTCGACGAAGCTTCAAGCTGCTCCAGGCCTTGCTACGCTCCAAGAGGTACCTCCAGGCTATGCGCAATCGAAGCCTAAAGAAGTCCAAGTCCTCAAGCAAGGGCTTCAGCAGCTGCAACCTTGCCAATTTAGCCAGGCACTCTGCTACTGTGTTGCACGGAAGATAGCTGGGACATTTAGTCCCACCTCGGAAATGTAAAGGCACCCGCACCCACATAAATTGCAAAAGTGCACATAGTTGTTCGCCTCCAAACACTGAGGATCAGGTCTCCCTCCCCCTTTCACTCGGACTCATCTGCGACATTGCCCCCGCGGACTTGGCCGACCTGACTACCCACCTGACCTACACTCCTCGCTCACCACCACACGCCGGTGAGCCTAGACCTAGGTATGCACTAGGTCTGATTACCCGATCATCTGTGGCTTTGGGAGAGCAAGACTGAAATAGAAAGAGAGAAAGAGAGAGGAGAGTTGTGCGGGGGAAGGGGTTTTTGCTCTTAGAAGATTGGCTAGAACACTTAGCCGAATTTTGAGTGAAGAGAGCCAGAGAAGGAAGAAGAGAAGAGGAGGACCGTAGGGCTTAAGGCAAAAGAAAGAAGAAGAAAGCAAAGAAAGCCCAGAGAAGAAGAAAGCCTAAAGAAGAAGAAGAAGAAGAAGAGAGGAAGAGAAAGCAGAGAAAGGAAGAATCAGAGAAAGAAAAGAAGGAAGAAGCACGCAGACACAAGAAGAAAGGAGGATTGTAGCTAAAGTCATTTATGATGTCTGATTGCAAAATCAGATGTCTGAATTCATATTCTCTTCTTAAGTACATTTGAGTAATTATTCTATAATTGGAGATTCAATCACCATTATTTTGTCTAAAATTCTTTTTACTCTTCATATACTCATATGCTCTACATTCCAAATTAGTTTTTGAGTAATATTTTACGTTCAATTTACATTAATTGTCGATATTAGTGTGTGAATTCCATTTGCTTCCTGTGTTCGACCTTGAAATCTTTTCGAGTAATAAAATTGTATTTGTTTTCAAAGCGATTTCGACTATACTGCAACACAATTATTTTAAACATCGATCTCACTGCAATAACATTTTGGCACCGTTGTCGGGAAGCAACACGCAATTCACCACTATTCTTTACATTTTTTGATTATATTTGAGCACTGACTTGCCCTATTTGCTTTATTGTGACTTTGCGAGGTACTTCACGAGATCTTCCATGCAAATCAACCACTCCAGGGCAGGTAACTTCTCTATTCTTCCCTAATCAACCTCCTAATCTTGGGAAGACAAAAAGGAAACAATCAATTAGGAATCACCTGCCTTATTTTTCATAGTGATTATCATTTAAAAGGCAAGTTTCTTGATTTGCGAAATTTTTTTCAAATCTCATTGAAGTTGAAGCGATTCTATTTTGAGATCCTACCCGAAATTTCTTGTGCCTATTAGGGACTACACTTAATTTCTAATCTTTTTGGATTACACACTTCTTGTTTAAAGTCCAAGGAGAACATTTTTGAAGATCAAAGTCGACTAGGAAATAAAGCCAATTAGGGTTTTGGAGTGCTAGTTCACATTTTCCTGTATAAAAGATAACAGACCCACCCGCATCTGTGTGCTACCCAAGCCCTTGATTGAAAAGATCCAATCAAGAAAAACCCTAACATCAGGCTCTAAATTCACTTGAACCCTAAAATCCTTGGACCTAATAACCTGGGAGTCAAATCAGGGTGATTTCTAGGTCTTGACCTAGAATTCATTCTGCCATCTTTAGGGTATGTCAAGTAAAGTTGGTTTACATTGTAGGCCAACCAACCTCCAAATTAGGTCACAAGTCAAATCAACTGCTAATTCAAGTGAAAACTAAGGCACAAATTATGATATAAAACTGGTAGACTTAAGAGGTCAAGTTATTCATTCTGGTCTACCTGGATCCTCAGTGACAAGGAAGGTCGAGTGGGGGAAACCCTATAACCCGTGGGGGCACTCTACCATGTAGGGGTCTTTACGGGACTCTCCCTTCCTGGCTGCCCAGGTAATTCTCAGGTGGGTGACTTTCTGATCTGGGGGTATCATCCGCCCCGAACCTCTATAGTCATCCAAAAATCTTTGGGTGCCTTGATTGGGTCAATATCACAATCCAGTCCCTCATCCCTTCTATTTAGAGCACACACACAGATTTTCTTGGCAATCTTTTTCAGATCTAATCAACTTCGATGTAAACTTGAATTTTGATTCTACATCTTGATTCCACCATCTAATTCAAAAATGCAACCTGGGTACTTAGGAAAATTATTCAAGAAAGATAGAATGGTTGAGGT
This sequence comes from Thalassia testudinum, assembly GCA_037157565.1. Lineage (NCBI taxonomy): Eukaryota > Viridiplantae > Streptophyta > Magnoliopsida > Alismatales > Hydrocharitaceae > Thalassia > Thalassia testudinum. Next base: position 30,095,726 of record JAZHRO010000073.1, read on the forward strand.
TGCCCATAGATTTTATGAGATTGATTACAAAATCTCAAAGCCAATTGAAGACATTTAGGTTAATGTATCAACAACAACAACCTTCCTCATAAACTGTGCCCAATTATTATTAACAGAAGCAACAAATAGATCAACCCAAGATATTCTCATAACAGGATACATCGAGATAGAAAAATTGCATAACTTTGAATATCTCCAATGCATGACAAATTCTGTACATAGGGAAAAACACCAAGATGATCTTAAAAAATGGGAAGAAATGATGAAATTGCTGAAACAAGTTATCGAAAAAAACACTCGTACATGCCCCCAAACAGTTAATGAAACATCTTGGAATAATATTGAGGATCAACATGATTTCCCAAAACCTGGGTTTGAGACACAAGGCTGTTGTGGATTCCCAACCCAGATGGAATATGATAAGCCTGATCTTGAAATAGGTTGGGAGGTCCCAATTGCAGAAGAACACGATTTTAAGCCAACCCTAGAAAACCAAAACCTTGGCATAGAATTCCTAGACTCCTGTAATAATAAGATTGAATCAAAACCTCTTGAGGGTGTAAATCCCGCTCCTTACTCTAATAAGGTGACCCTTGAAGGCAATTCTGACCTAGATTCTAGTAATTCAACCCACATCCTTAACCTAGAATCTAGATCTGAATCTTCTTGGGACAATTACAAGGCCCTGTATGACGGAAAGCAAAGCTTGAATTTGGATTATGATTCTGGGCCTTTATTTGATGAATGTACCTCTCCAACATCCTCAGAAATACAGATTGATTTTTGGAAGTCACGCCAATCTACGATACAGAAACCGAGGAGTTGGAAGAGTGGGGTTTTGATTGTGTCTTCCCTACAAGCCAAAAACCCGAGCCCAAACCCAATAGGGACACCTTTTTAAGCTTGGAATCTACGAATAGGCCAGACCCAAGTTAGGTTGTTGAGTCTACATCTTTTGGTGGAACCTCTGATCTCAAATCAAATTCAGAATTTGATTCTCGCAATTTCTTCGACGAATTCAAATCTTACTATGATTACGGAGAACCATTATTTCCTGACAGCTACAAGCCAATCTACGACCTCAGAACACATGATCCAGTCTTTGACTCTGACTTTGAGGCCCCAAATCCTGAGATCACTGATTCAAAATCAAGTTCCATTAAGATGGAATCATTTCTTTTGATCCTCAGGAATCAGAAACAAAAAGTGACAAGAGTGACTACAACCCAGAATTCGAATCTTTTCTTGACTGAGATTTACTTCATCCTATAAACACTCTTCAGCCATTTATCTTTGAGTTTGACGGCTACTATAAGGACTCTCTAAATGAATCCACCTTTGAACCCTTACTAGAAGAGCCCTCATACACAATTCTTATTGATGCCACCTCCTCTACATATACAGAACCTATTCAAACCCGTTTTCAACCTTGACCTGCAACCGAACTCAATTTCTATTCTGATTCCCCTCTTAATGAGCCGGTTGTAGATGATTCTCCTCCACATCTTTATCGAGTTTTGGACATCGATCAGACTACAAATCACACCCTATCCTTCTCTGATCACTCCTGTAGGGTTCCTACATCCTCCACTGATTCTTTTTCATTTAAAGATCCCTACTCTGGTCAGGCTGATTCGACTCAGCCAAACCCTAGCATATACTTCCATACCCTTTCAAGTTCCAAAGTATATGGTGGGTTCCACATCTCTTGATCTACATCTATCAACCCACCAGATTGATTGTGTTTAGGCTGCATCATCAGCCTGCTGATCTGAACAAGCACCTAGTTAGACCAACCAGGCTTTTGATCAAGGTGCTTGTTCTGCAAAACTCATCTAATTTACCCACTCCTCCATACCATTTCCCGCTCGACTGAAGGCATTGAATTTAGTGCTTAACGGGAGGCAACCTGTCATTCCAAAAAATTGAGATCCTTCTGATTATCCTTCTGTACTTCACGTCCATTGCACCCTGAGTTCGATTTTAGAAGAGTCGACCCCACCTCTGGTACACATGCCAGAGCTTGAAATCATCCGCAACAGTCATTCTCGACCCATTCGCCCACCCGATAATCCTATTCTAATTCCTGAACCCAAAATTATTTCACACCCTCCGTTTACAATGACATTGCAAAACTTAGGCATGGGAGGGTGGTAAAGTGTAAGCATACAAAAATCAAAGTTCGGAAGGGTTCTCACAAAAAAGCACATATTCCAAAATGCCAAAAAAATAAAAAAAATTCTTCAAAAGAACAAAAAAATGAGAGGAGAGGAAATTTTGAAGGAATATAAAATTTTGAGGAGAAAAAGGGGAGAAGTTAAAAATGTCAAAAAGAAGCACAAGTTGAAAAGAACAGAAAAAAGGTAGTCATTAGTAAAAGATTAAGGAATTGACTTAGTTCTAGACCATATCAAAAGAAAAAAGAAAGGAAAAAAGTGCTAATAAGATAGAAAAGAGATTAGTAAGAACGATGATTTTAGGCCTCTTGGACTATAATCCCAGGCTTAAAAATTCAAGTACCCGCTAAGATCTGGATAATCCTTAAGAGGTTGGAGAAAATTCGAAGCTTAAGTATTAGGTCTAAGGCTTAGGGAGTATTCAGCCTCATTAACTGACCTCTGGTTTGCAGGACTTGGTAACCTAAGCACCCCAATCCACACACAGTTTGGTTCAGTGTGCTTAAGTATCAAAATCACGTAAATGTGTTTAAAGTGTTATGAAAAAGTCACCTAGATTAGGAGTGGCTGATTAACACAAGTTGATTTGGATGGGTTCCCGATGCGAAGAGGTGGGAAATTCCACTCGAAGATGCGTAATAACATATCGTCTCCTCGGTGCTTATCTCCTAGGATATCTACATATCCTACCGGGGGCATGTAAGCACCCTGTACTGGTTCAGATGCCATGGGCAGCATTATCCCGAAATGTCGATTGCCAGGGTCTAGATTTAGCTATAGAACACCATGGGTGAGATTATCTCGAAATCTCAAAAGCTAGGGTTCTGGGGGTTGCCATGGGCAATGCTATCTCGAAGCATCGATTGCTAAGGACCCTTCTAGGATTGATGATGGTGACTAGGAATCCGATATAGACCGTGTTGTGAAGCTAATTTGAAGCTAGAAATAAAAAGAAAAGAGAGAGAAAACTCTCCAAAAATAAAGAAAAATTCCTCTCTCTCTCTGACAAAAATGCACTGCAAACTGAACCAAGGCTAAAATATGTTACAAGCATGTGTGCTTTAATCGCGGAGTTCAACGAACCTTAGGATAGTTCCTGTGGGCCTTAGAAACCTTCGTGGCAGATTAAGGCTAGAGGTGGTCAGGTCCAGATATTGGTTGGTACTTGAGTACCTCTAGGCCTACTATCAGCATTCTAACCTAATCTACAAAAGGAAGCACGCATCAAACTTTTAAGCATCAAAGGATTTCATGGTCTAGAATCAAAGTTAATACCTTGAAATTTTGCTAAGGGACTAGCAAAAACTAGGCATGGGGTATGATGGGAACACTATCATGAGCCCTAACTAGCTCATTTTTACCTAATGAAGCCAATAAATGCTCCTACATAACCAATTGAAGGTCATAATTCATTGCATAACCTTTCTAAGAAAAACACAAGAAACTAGGGTTAAAACTGCAATTTTACCAATGTAATACAACCATGGGTTTTCTTAAGGGCTGAATAAAGTTCAAATGGTCTTAATAGGATAATAAGTGGGTTAGATCAGACAAAAAAGGGTTTGTGTATATTCTGAGAATTAAATGACTTTTGAAATCCTAAAAGCAGACCCACTTAATTAACCAAGGTTTTGGTCAGGATAAAATTCACCTAAACCCTCTAAAAATAATACAAAAATACTCTCTAGGATTTGGTACATTCAATTTGGCCATCAGAACCCATCTTGACCTAAAATGGAGTCTTAGATAGATATTTGCCCTAATTTGGGTTTTTGCATAAATTACCCAATCAAACGTTTTCAAAACCAAAATACAACTTCACCATTGGATTTCTTAGGTTTAGATTTGGTTTGTACCAAAATTTGGACCCAAGATGAGTTTGCCTTGACCCAGTTTGCAAAAAGGTCCTGTCTGATTACATTTCTGCCCCTAACTTTCAAAAGCCCTTGCATTCAGCCCCCTAGCTTCTTCATCATCTTCACAAGTAGGTCCCACCTCCATTATCGTAGGGGAATCCTGCCTACTCCGACAACCTTTAAAAGGAGATTTCTCCTTGATTGCTTGGAGAATCTCCTTCAAAATTGGAAGGGAGATTCTCTGAGAAATTCCCTCCAATATGAACCTGGTTAGATACCCTGAATCTTTCCTAATCTCTCATGCAAATGCATGAGAGATTTGGGTCTCTTGAAGTTTCCATCTCCGACGAGTCCCTATTTAAAGACTCCCCAGGGTCCAATCGTTCTCAGCTTGAAATTGGGCCAGAATTCCCCCTATTCCTCTTTCCCCTCCAACCGCAACTCTTCGCAAACTCCGACGGTCTCTCCCTAGCTTCTTCGTCGTTCGGCCACAATACTAGTGGCGGGTTCACCTTCACCACCGTCCTTCGCATCGAGCAATACCAGCAGTCACCATTCCTTCCCGTCGCCTCTCCTACGGAGGTTCATCTTCCCCATATCCAGCCACCACACCGGCGTGGGATCTCTGTCCCTTTTCGTCCTTAGAAGTAGGTTTTTAAGTTCTCTCTCTCTTACTTTCTTCCCCTCTCTCTATTTTCCAAAATCGACCACCAACGCTACTGAACACGGTCACCTCCTCCATCTCTGGTGACTCCTTCGGCGAGGTGTTCCCACTACTACGCACCTCCATCCACCTTGCCGACCACTCTACAACCTCCACCACACATCCCTGATCATTTCCCCTTACTCAACTCACTCCATCATCCACCCAAACACCTCCCCGAACAGACCCACTCTCACTAACCATTCCCATCACCATCCAGCCACCCCAGCCACCCTCGCTCCATGCCACAGCCACCGTTACATTCGCTGTGCCATGGTAATCCTGTTGAGCATTCTGACACGGCCATAAGGCCTCTGTTCTTGATTTCAGGTAGCAGGTCAGAGCCACCATTGTTGCTGAGCTTCGACGAAGCTTCAAGATGCTCCAGGCCTTGCTACACTCCAAGAGGTACCTCCAGGCTGTGCGCAATCGAAGCTTGCAGAAGTCCAAGTCCTCAAGCAAGGGCTTCAACAGCCGTAGCCTCGCTAATTTAGCCAAGCACCCTGCTGCTGTGTTGCGCGGAAGACAAGTGGGACATTTAGTCCCACCTAGGAAATGAAAAGGCACCCGCACCCACATAAATTACAAAAGTGCACATAGTTGTTCGCCTCCAAACACTGAGGGTGAGGTCCTCCTCCCCATTTCACTTGGACTCGTCTGCGACATTGCCCCTGCAGACTTGGCCGACCTGACTACCCACCTGACCTACACTCCTCACTCACCACCACACGCCGGTGAACCTGGACCCGGGTATGTGCTAGGTCTAATTACCCGACCGGTTGTTGCTTTGGGAGAGCAAGACTGAAATAGAAAGAGAGAAAGAGAGGAGAGTTGCATGGGGGAAGGGGGGTTTTTGCTCTAAGAAGATTGGCTCCAACACTTAGCCAGATTCTGAGAGAAGAGAGCCAAAGAAGGAAGAAGAGAAGAAGAGGACCGCAGGGCTTAAGGCGAAAGAAAGAAGAAGAAGAAGAAGCAAAGAAAGGCCAGAGAAGAAGAAAGCCTAAAGAAGAAGAAGAACAAGAAGAGAGGAAGAGAAAGCAGAGAAAGGAAGAATCAAAGAAAGAAAAGAAGGAAGAAGCACGTAGACACAAGAAGAGAGGAGGACTATAGCTAAAGTCATTTAAGATGTCTGATTGCAAAATCAGACATCTGAATTCATATTCCCTTCATTAGTACATTTGAGTAATTATTCTTTAATTGGTGATTCAAATCACCATTATTTTGTCTAAAATTCTTTTCACTCTTCATATACTCATATGCTCTACATTCCAAATTAGTTTTTGAGTGATATTTTGTGTTCAATTTGCATTAATTGTCGAGATTAGTGTGTGAATTCCATTTTCTCCCTGTGTTCGACCTTGTAATCTTTTCGAGTAATAAAATTGTATTTGTTTTCAAAGCGATTTCGATTATATTGTAACGCGATTATTTTAAACATCGATCTCGCTTGCGCAAACAGTTAACAGGGAGATTTTGTGTTTCCTCTATCGAAGACGTGGACGTATGGCGGTGGTATATCGATCTCCTCTCGTTTGTCTGGCATGTGGAGGACATGGTCACAAGCGAAATTCTTGTGCGATGATTAGAGGGTAGCATGGAGAGAGGACTTTCACGTGCACTAGGAGGATGAATACTGAAGGCCCGCCACCACCTCCACCACTGTCGCCCATCTATTTGGGTCATACCGTTGATGTAGAGGTTCCTGTGTCTAGGGACATTAGGGTTGCCGAATTAGTGCTAAGAGGTGCTTTGATCGGAGAGGTGATGACCAACAATCCCTCTTTGGAAAATCTTCATTTACTGGTAAGATCCCTATCTTTATCGGCTAAAGGTTGGAAGATTGCCACACTATCCCCTACACGATTCTTGGTTTTTGGATTGGGGATGATAGATGTTGAACGTCTTCGTTTTCGATCGAGCGTTTTTGAGAATGTGACGGTGTTTTGGAGACTTGTACCTCCTTTTGATGGTGCCTTGTCGGAGTGGCCGCCTCAAAGAGCAGGCTCTAGATTGGGAAGGCTGGAAATTAAGGGCTTGCCACTCCATCTAAGGTCGAGGGAGGTGGTTGCATCCATGATATCAGGGTTTGCAAAGTTGGCAGAAGATGCAGAGGTTGGCCTATGGGAAGGGGATGGTCGTATAATGGGTGTGAAGGTGGATGTCATTAAGGGGGGATCAGTTCCAGAGAGAATTATCCTTCGATGTGGAGTTAGTTCATGGCTCTTGCGACTGAGGTTTGGGTGTGTGGACACAATCCATCAGGAATAGGAAGAGAAGATGACCTTTGCTGAAGCTGTGAGAGAGGATGCAGGTCAAGTGCAGATGGGTCGTGATACACCAAATGAGGCACCTGAGCCAAAGAAGCAAAAGGATCATCATCATCTGGGGGTGGATGAGGATGAGATGGATGATATGAAAACTGATCAACTTATAGTTGAGGAGGTAGCTATGGGGGTGCTTTAGGAGGTTCCTATCAATTATATGGAGCTCTACTCCTCTTTTCAAGCTACTGAAGGGCTGAAGTTTCAGGTAGGTTCATCATCTAAATCTGGGATTGGAAGGTCCCCACACAAGCTTAGGCAGAGAAGATGTGTGAACTCTAAGAAGATGGACAGAAATGCTATTGCACCTACTCTTAAAGTTGGAAGGATACATAAATCTAATGAGGGGGAATCTCAAGAAGGGAGATGAGAGTTCTCTCATGGAATGTGCGTGGGTTATGCGACAGAGTTCGACGAGCCTCCTTATCGAGATATTAAAGGGAATGGGAAATTGATTGTGTGCTCATACAGGAAATGCATATTTAGGAGGAAAATAGTAAGGTGTGGAATGAGTTTATGAAGTTAGGAAGAGCTGATTGTGTGGTGCTTAGCTTACAGGGGAGGTCTGGTGGTATAGCATTCTAGTGGAGAAAGGCATGTCTACAAGTGATGGAGATCTATAAATCAATGCATATGATAACTTGTAAATGCAAGATGGTATAAGGGGAGGTGGAATGTCTCATTACAGGAGTCTATGGGCCTTGTGTAGCAAATGTTCAAAATGAGATGTGGGAAGATCTCTCAGAAGTGGTAATTCATGAACAGGGGATTCCATGGCTAGTGGGCAGCGATTTTAATTGTGTTTTGATGGGGATGGATAGATCAAGTGGCTTGGTGGACAGTGCATCACTTGGTTTTCAATTGACGATACAAAATCTGGGTTTGAATGAATTTCCCTCTTCTGGAGCAGAGTATACCTGGAGAAATGGAAATGTTCTGATGTCTAAATTAGATAGATACTTTGGAAATGCAAACCTCTTGGACAAGTTTCAGCTGTCATCTGTGGTTGGTTTAGAGTGACCCTTCTCAAACCATACGCCTTTGGTTTGGGATAGTGATGAGCATGCACACGTAGGTTCCTACTTCAAGTTTAGAAGGTCATGGCTGAGAGAACCGGGCTTTCATGAAATGATTGAAGCATGGTGGAGGGCTAAATAGGTGGAAGGTACTACTACAATCAAACTGGCTTCAAAGCTTGCCTCTATGCATACTATGATAAAGGAATATGGGACAGTGGTAGCAATATTGAGAGAGCAAAGACGTCATGAAGCTTTAGTAGAGGTGCAATGCTTAGAGGCAAAGGAATCTATCTCCCCTCTGTCAGACCAAGAACTGGAAGCAAGGAAAGGCTAGCAGGAGGTGATAGCAGAGTAGGATCTGAAGCATGAAATGGATTGGTGTGAACATTCAAGGCAATTCTAGCTTAAAGAGGGTGATGCCAACACAAAGTATTTCCACCTTGCAGCCAGTTCGCACAGAAGACATAACATGATATCATCTATTATTAAAGGTGATCAGAGAACTTCTTTACAGGAGATCTGGTCTGAAGCCATCAAATATTTCAAGGAAACTTCATGAGCAGCAGGTAGGGGAGAATGGAGAATGGCAATAGGTATATTTCCTCGAATTTCTGAAGATCGGGGTGGCAGATTGATTGAAGTTATTTCTAAAAAAGAAGTTGTGGATGCTATAAAAGATTTGAACAATGAAGGCTCACCGAGCCCGAATGGTGTTCAAGTCTTTTTCTATAAAGAACTGTGGAATTTGCTATGTGAGGAGGTGATGAAGGTTATTATGGAGTTTAAGAGGGGCAATTATGGTTTTGATAAGATAAACCAATCTTATCTATTTCTTCTACCGAAGAAACAAGGGGCGAATAGATTCTCGGACTTTAGGCCTATCACACTCTCGAACTCTATCTATTTGGTGGTGAGCAAAGTCCTGGCAAATAGACTTCGAACTATTTTACAAGATCAGATTCTTTCTATTCAATTAGCCTTTCTTCCAAACAGATCTCTACAAGAATCTTTCATCATGGCTCAAGAAATGGTGATGGGTGGCATAGGAGAAAATGTAAGGCTTTTCTCTGGAAAGTGGATTTCCAAAAAGCTTAGTACTCTGTGTCATGGCCCTACCTGTGGGAGGTGTTCAAAAGAAGAGGGTTTCCACCTTTATGGCTTCGATGGATGAAGATGTGAATCACCACGGCATCCTTCACCCCTTTGATTAATGGCAGTCCCTGTGGATACAACTGCAACGTGGGGTTAGACAAGGGTGCCCACTTGCTCCCACTACTAGAAAAATGGGTTATGCCATCAGTTACTTACCGTCAATTATTTAAACCGACAGCAAAGATCTTTTTGCCGTCACTTTTACAAACAAGCGATGGCAAAGGTCAGTACTCAACCTACCATCAACTGACGAAAAGCGATTGGATGTGTGGCGGTCATTAATATTTACCATAGGTTGATTAAGTGACGAAAAATATATTTTTACCATCGGTTATTTGAAAAACCGACGGTGAAAAGCTGGTTAAAATTTGTTCCTTAATAGCAAGAGGGATTTGTAACTTTGGCTGTCAATTATTGGAATAAATGATGGCAAAAGTGAGTAAAAATTATAGGCCAAAATTTTAGGCGTGCTGATGTGTACCTTTTGTCGTCGGTTTGGGGAATAAGCGACGGTAAAAAAAAGTATAAAATTTGTACCTAAAATTTGGGCAGGATTAGTGACTTATACCGTTGGTTATTAGATTAAACGATGGTAAAAGTCAGGTTAAAATTAGAGGCAAAATTTTGGGTGCAATGGAGAAGGAAACAACAATATCATTTGCATCGATTTTTGAGAGAACCGACAGCATAGGTTCCTAAATCTATTAAGGCGCTGTGGCCTACTATACATCTTCCTCCTCCAAACCCTCGCACAGGTCCTCGTGCCAAGCACCTCCACATGGTCCTCCTCCTAGCATCTTCCCCCTCCTCCTTAGGTGAATCCCCATCTTTGTCATCGTCGTCCCCCTCCTCCTTCTCCTCCTTCTTCTCCTCCGGTAGCTCGCCCTGCTCCTCCTCATCCTTCGCTAGTCCTCGCTCTCCTCTTCCTCCGCTGCTCCTCCCCCTCATCCTCCTCCGCCAGCGCCATAGTCCTCCTCCTCTTCCTCAGTTCCGACCCATCCTCCTCCTCCACCTACACCCCCACCTCCTCCTCTGCCTACACCCCCTTCTTCCCTGGTTCCTCCCCTTCCTCCTCCGCAGCTCCTCACCTTCCTCCTCTGCCAGCGGCCTCCTCATCCTCTTCCCTGGCCCACTAGCACCACCCTCCTTGTCCTCCTCCTCCTTGGTTTCTCCCCTCCTCCTCCTCCTTGGTTCCTCGCCCTCCCCCTCTTCCTCCTCCTCCTCCTGCCAACCCCATCCCCGTCCTCCTACTCCACCCCATCCTATTGCCCTGCTCCACCTCCTTCTCCTACTACCGGTCTCCTTCTCCTACTACCGGCCTCCTCCTCATCCTACTACCTCCTCTTCATCCTCCTTCTCCTATCCCTGCCACTGCACAATGACCTCCTCTTCCTCTTCCCCCACTACCACCTTCCTCCTCCTCCTTCTGCTATTGCTACCTATGTGGCCGGCCTTTCTCCCACTCTTCCTCTTGTCCTCCTCCTCATCCCCCTCCTATCACCCTCCTCCTCCTCCTCCTATTATCACCGCTGCCGTTGCCTCTATTTTATAAGCTGTAAATTTTTTAATAATATGTTAATATGTTATTTAATTAATTATGTTTATGAAATTACAGGTTATCGGTAACGATCATTCTCAGAAGCTATAGTCGTTGGAGGTATAATTTTAATATTTTTTATTTATTATAATAATATTTTAGGCTTTTACTAGATGGTGTGTGATTGCACAGCAATCATAGGCCTTAATTTGCCTGAATTAAGCAAGAACTTAGCTTAACATGAACATTTTGCATGCATATGCATCGTATTCTGCATCGTAGTTGATATATGTGTTTTATACATAAAATTATGCTATTTGAGAGGTATCACTCATTGCTGGTAATTTGGGGCTGCGGATGACTGATCCAACCACATGGATCTATTCAGAACTTCGACAGGAGTCCAACATTTCCAAGATCGCATTAATCAGACTCCCGTAGCACCCTAGGGTATCGGTAGAAGATCAAGAGCCAAGGGGAAAATTAAAGATCTAAACCTTAGATGAAAAATCCAACCATACAGATGGATCCAGATTGATGTTCGCAACCCAACGGCGTAAAAATCAATTCAATCGAAGGCCTACATCACCAGATACAAGGAAAAGAAGATGAACGACCATGATGGCACCACATGGCGCCATCACAGCTGCTCCCTCAGCACCGCCCCATCCAGGAAGGATGCACCACATGCTGTGGACCGTTGGATCTTCATCCAATAGCCACAAGCACGGCACGTCGCCTGCCCAGATCGGATAAAGATAAATAGAAACAAACAAGTACATATAATAAAAGGATTACGCAGCGCATTGGCTCACGCATGCGCACATAAGCGTGGGATGCAGGTTCGAGCCGTGCACTATGCAAAATTGATGTGGCATTGGCTGTGCGTGCGCGTGCAGGTGCAATTGCGTGATCAGAGGGCAGAGGCGTGACGACCACATGGCTCGAATAGAGCGCACTGCGGATGGACGTGAGATCGCACACGTTTTGCGAGATTTGGAAGGTGAAGCAAGTGCGTGTAAGCGGTCTAATTGTAAGATCGGACAGCTGAGGTTGAAGCACTCAGAAGAGGCGAGCAGCGAAGGGCAAAACACGAAGGGTGCGTGCGGGCGATCTGCGATCGTGCGATGGAGGATCGACTCTCCATGGAACACCAAGTGGCAACATCAGAGCGAACCAAGGGGAAAAGAAGGATTTGGAAGGCTTTTGCATGAGATTAAGGGGGCCAAATGCCCTTTTTACCCCCTGCCAATGCTTTAAAAAGAGCCCAAAAGGGTCCCCTTTGAAGGCATTCCCTTCATTCTCTTCTTCCTCCTTCTTCAACCTTTCTTTCTTCTTCTTCTTCCTATCTTCTCTGCATCTAGCTCTGCATCTCTATCTGAAGTGTCCATTGGGCCACCCCGATGGATTGTCGCTACTCCTCCCAACCTCTCCAAAAGGCCACCATGAACCACCCGTGATGCCCTTGTTCAGTTACAACAGTAGTTTGTTTATTTTATGTTTTATTCAAATACATGTATCCAATTTATGTTCAGTCTCTTCTTGTGATATAAATATTATGATTGATTATTTCTTTTATTTAGCTTTTATATTTGAAATAAACACATGAAATCAAAAGTGCTTTCTGCCTCCCTGTGATCAACCGGGACTCACCAGTTCCGTTAATTATTTGCTTAAGAGGTATTTCACACTATACTACAATGCATTCATCTTTTATGCGATCTACACCTCGAACAAATTGGCACTGTTGCCGGGGAGGCAAGGCAACTTTTGATTTTATCTCTAATACAATATTTTTTTGTGCAGGAACAACGACACGAAGCAGCGAACGATGAAAAGCGAGCACTGCGAAAATTAGGTGCACACATTCCTATTAGAAATTCAGCCAGAAAGTAATTGTCATCTTTAAAATTCAATAGTCGTGTTTCTAATGCTCCAAAAATCTTGAAATTTGGACTGAAACTAGACTTCAAATTATCTTTCTAACTCCACCTTTCTCAAAATAAAATTCCTTCTATGGAATTTTTAAAAATTCGTGGAGTACATACTTGTCAGATTACTTAAAAACAACACTTTTGTGAACTTTAAAAATTAATTTTGATTAACATACAAATTAGATTGACTCAAAATTTGTGGGTTGTGAAAGATAATCAAATTATCTTTCAATATCATATTTTTACAAAATTTTTGGTGCATATTTGTTATAGTTTCCAACAGAAAACCCAACACAGGATCTAAATCCTAGATATGACCTCTGGTTAGCTAAAAATTCATAACTAATTGTTGGAAATAGAAAAAATTTTAGAAAAATACTCTCTAAAAAGCTTATTGCGAAAGAAATCTTTCTACAAAGTTTCAAATCATTTGGCTTGCATTTCACCTTAGAGTATACTTTGGAATTGTGGTCTACAATTTGAAAATGAACTTAGAAGTGCATGAGCCAATAAGACCACATTGACTAGCCTCGACTCCAATGAGCCCAAAAGTTAGTTGGTGAGATGAGCCACCTTGTGGATTGCCCACCATCTACTACATTGAAGAAACAAGTTAAGAATTCATGAAAATACATCAAATAACATGCATTTGGCTTGAAACTACTGGGTAGTCCCAACCTCTCCTGCAAAACCTGGTGACTAAGGCTGCGGAGTTGTGTCAAACGACCGCAGCTGCAGGATAATGGAACCGGAGGCAAAAGCCAAAGGAAGAACCTTCCTCGTAATCCCCTCGCAACAAGACTAGCCGGGTTAACCTAAGAGGTGGGAATTCCTTACAGTTGGTCTCTAGCCAAATTTTCAATAACACAAACTTAAACGAAAAATCAGGTCATCTGACCTAAAGGGCCACTCTGATTAACAAGTCCTTAGCCTTGTTCTGCTTGACTACACCAACCCTTTGAGTTGGTGTATGCAAGGAAGAAGGTCACTAAGACCTGAACTTGCGGGACCTTGGGAGCCAAACCCAAGGTGGCGAAGGTGATTTTCGCTCAACCTCTCTTCTCAACCTTCTTCCATCCGATTAGTTGCAATGGCTAATCCCAGTCCTCGAATTCGTCAGGACCGTGAGAATCAAGACCCAATGGATCATTTGGAAGCCAGGGTCGAGGAAACGGAACAAAAATATGAGCAGAGCATCGATCGGATTCTCACGACACTTGACAGGATGCAGCATCCACCACGTAGAGAACAACTACAAGACTTCTATGATTTGGCAAAACAACCATAGCACCTCAAGTCTGGATTCCCACAGGCGGAGATGCATTCAAGTTAAATCCAAATATCATAAGTCTAATTCAGACTCATTTCCATGGAAACTCGAATGAGGATCCCTTCCAGCACCTCGAAGACCTGAGTCGGATTACAAAGTCAGTTCGACCCAGGAATATAGATATTGGAATTGTTCTCATGAAACCTTTTCCTTTTTCTCTCAAGGATGAAGCTGCTTATTGGTTCAAGACCATCAAGAGGCCAATTGGAACCTGGGAGGAATTATGTCGTGAATTCCTCTAAAAGTTCTTCCCGATCGGTCAAACAAATGCCATGAGGCCCGCAATCACAACCTTTACTCAAGGCCCTGGAGAGAAGCTACATGACGCCTAAGATAGATTCCATGATCTTATCAGGAAGTACCCACATCATGGTGTATCCAAATGGCACCTTGCACAAGTATTTTACCATGGGCTGGATGACACATCGATACCTGGTCGATGCATCTAGCGGTGGGAATTTTCTCGTGAAGGACGAGAACAATGCATTTGAACTATTCGAGTCCTTAGCAGAGAACTCGATGAACACCGCCTCAATGAACCAGTTCCAGCAACCTGGACAGCAACGAGTTAATGTCCACGAAGCTCAAGCCGAGTCTGCCCGAGCCGACATGGACATTATCACCAAAAAGCCGGATAAGGTGGATTTGCTCGATAAGAAGCTCGATGAATTAATGTGAGCGAGATCCGGATCTGCTGGCAGCCCTACTCCATCTTACTCCTCTCAAGCATCCCGAGCCCCCTCTGCTCGTACATATCCGATTACTCGGGATGTTTTCTCTCCATCTTCACGGGATCCTGCATACCAAGAACCCGTGAACAATATGGATCTGGCACCATACAATCAGGGTTACTCACCACATGATGATGCAAGTGCGTATTCTTTTGATGAATTTACATCTGAGACGTCTTCGGCTTATGAAGATGTCAATGCCATTCAAGGATATGTGCATAACAACCCGTATTCAGAAACATATAACCCTGGTTGGCGCCAGCATCCCAATTTCTCCTGGTCTAGTAATCCACAGAGACCAAGTAAAGTTCCACACTACCAGACCAGACAATACGGGAATGCACAGAACATGTATCCAAGGCAGTAGCCATTCCCTTCTCAGTAGCAACAGACACGCTCTATCTATCAGCCACTGCACCAAGCTACCAACTACCCTCCAAAGCGGGCCAACCCTTTGGAGTCGCCGAAGGAGGAATTGTAGGCATCAATTCGGAAATCTACTCATGACAACCTCCAAATAATGAAGGCAATGGCTGACCAAATACAAAGCATATAGAACACGTAAAACCAGATGATGCAAGAGCATAGATCACAGGGAGCTTTGCCCTCCCAACCTGTCTCAAACCAGAGATATGTGCAGAATCAAGGCACCCTCCCTAGATTCCAAGCACCACAGGGGTAGGCACACGTTGTTATGCAAGCACCTCCCGTACCTCTTGGTTATGGGCTTGGTTAGCCACCTCTGATGCCAAACCCTGCATATCTAGACCAACCCACTCCTCTGCCCTTGCATAGACATCACGCCGATGCAAAAGCTATCACCTTAAGTAGTGGAAAGACAACATAGGACCTGCTACCTAGGCAAGTGGGTAGCGATTTTCCCTACGCTATAATACGAGATGATTCACAGTCCTCTTCCTCTCACAAGCCATCTTTATTAGATAAGGGAAAGAGGCCCCTAGACCCTGAAATTCCCATCCCTTTTCCCATAGCCCTAACAGGAGATTCAATATGGAAAAAGGACACACGGAATTTCGAGGACCTGAAATCCATGCTCAAGGAAGTTCACATTCAGGTCCCTCTCCTCGAAGTGATAGATCACATCCCAGCTATTGTTAGGTTCTTTAAGGACTATTGTACTCCAAAGCAGCAGCAGAGGATCAGACGACAAGTGGTATTATCTGAGGAAGCCAGTGCAGTTATTTTAGCTGACTTACCACCCAAGAAGAAGGTGTAGTCTCCCTACTAGGAGGGGGTGACGTAATAATTGCGGAAATAAATATAAACAATCTCACAAATTAGACAAACACACAAGTACACAAGTATTTTTTAGATGGAAACCCAAACCGGGTGAAAACCACCACCTAACCCTCTCGAGTTAGGATTTTCCGATCAACCAAGTTGATCAAAATCCACTAAACGAATCACTTTAAACCGAGGGTGATTCAACCTCAATTACAACCACGCTACTTAGACGAGGGTAGCGTACCTCAACCCCTTCTCTCCACGAGAAGGATTTTGTCTCGCGAAGGAGACGGGAATTCGCAAAGCGAATACCCAACCAAATAACAAAGATAAAACAAGTAATCCTATAGAGCCAACAAAATAATTTTGAACCTAAGCTTCTATAGGAAATAGGATGCTTCCCTTTGAAAGGAGTGCGTCGACGACGCGGATGCGTGTGCCACGCGACGGCGCAACATCGCTCTCGTGAACAACAGTGGGAGAGAGGGTGTGCAACAGCTTGATGCTCTCAAGATGAAGAATTAGAGCGTAGAGAGCAAGAGAGACACAAAATGGTTTGGGAGTGTATTGCAAGGTGTGTCTTGTGTTTCTTTTGGTGTGTATTAGTGTGTCAAAGGCTCCCCTCTATTTATAGAGGCCTTAGGAAGGCCTTGGAAGGCTTAGAAAAGCTTCCATAGCCGTTGGGTGCAAAGCCCAAGTGAATCAGCCCAAAATCAGGAACAATCATTATTCTGACAGGCTTATCAGACGTCTAATTATGGCATCAGACGTCTGGAAGTTCACTTTAAGATGTCTGATTTCAAGGTCAGACGTCTGATTTTGGGCGGGTTCCTTCCTGACTTGAATCAGATCTAAACAGGGTTCTTGTGCAAGTCCATCAGACGACATATAAGACGTCTGGCACTATGTCTGGACGTCTGGAAACCTACTTTTTCTATGGGAATGGATTTCCAAACATTGCAACGGCTAGAAAATCTCTGAGAAGAGATTTTGGGTCAGCCGAGGCAAAACGGTCATTTATCAGACGTCTGGAAAGGCCTAAGGATGCCTGATAAGGCCCTAACGGTCATATCCTTGAGTGTTCGCTAAGCTAGCCAACGGTCCACTAATTGGACGTCTGGCAAAGTCATCAGATGTCTCCTAAGACGTCTGGTTTAAGGTCTGGACGTCTGATTTCATCAGACAGAATTAACTATGTCCAGCCTAAATGTTATCAGACATCTGAATCAACAGTCAGACGTCTTAAAACACTTTATCAGACGTCTGATTTGGGAATTAGACGTCTAGAAATGCTGTTTAAATCCTATATTGGTTTTCTAAGTTCTCTACAGAAAATCTAAGTATCCTAGGGTTGTGCGGGTGTTCCTAGGACTACTGTTAGGATACTTTGAGGCTCTTTAACATGAATCTAAGTAACAAAAATAAAGAGCAACAAAAGAAACGAAAAATACAATGAGTACAAGAGAAGGAAATCTATCCTATTCTTCATCTCCTTCCTTCTTCAATATATCGCTCCTCGCGAATCTCTTATGTTCTCCATCAGGCTCCTCCAATCCGTCCTGGATGCGAGCTCGAATTTCGTCTAATCACGTATCCATTTGCAATTGGCCTGAAATCTAAGACTCCAAGTGCAAATGTTAAATAACACGTGTTTTGTTATCATCAAAATAAATGATCGTGGTGCTCTAGCACCAACAATCTCCCCCTTTTTGATGATGACAAAACCATAAATAATAGTGCAGGAAATCCTCCCCCTTTTTGACATTATCAAAAAGGTTTAATTGATTTTACATTTCCTATAACTCCCCCTTAAAACATGCTCTTCTATAAATTTCTTTTGACAAAGGTAATGTCTTCCCCCTTTTTTATAACACCAAGATAGCTATTATTTTTCCCCCCTTTCTAAAAGAAATTTAGCTACCTTATATCTCCCCCTTAAAAATTGACAATTAGCCTATAATTTTTTGCTCCCCCTATCTAAATGCTTATGATAAAAAAGATAGGGTAAATGATTTTTACCTCACCTACCATGGCCAATAAAATGGCCCAAATGGTGGTGGTGGATGCCACATCGGATGGGGCTCCCATCCGTAGCTTGGAGGCCCGGGCATTGGCGCCGGTCTCCAGTCTGGTGGTCGACGTGCGGCGGGTCCGTCGTTTGTTCGCCGTCTCGTCGGTCTTCTTGTTCTCCTCCTTGGTCTACTCCTTGGTTTACCCAACTCGAGTTGACCAGCCTTGAGCTTGTAGGTCCAGTCCTTTGTGTCGTAATTATCCCTGAACCCTACAAAACAAGATTCTAATTTTTTCTTCGGTATCCAAGTGAGCTTGGATCCGAATCGGTTAACGGGTCTCCTTGACGAAGATCCTTTCTCAACCTTAGGGCTATAAAAATTATATACTTTGTTGATTAATTTGTTAGAATTTTCCCTAAGACATGCGATTTCTTTTTCTATAGTTTGCATCTTAGTCTTTAAATCATAGATTTCTAACTTTAGACTATCATTTTCCTCAATCAATTTATTATTTTCATTGATGAGGTTATGATTCTCTAATAATAGGTTATCATCTTTAGGACTAGCTTCTATGTCCTTAAGTTATTTTTCTAACCTATCATTTTCATTTTTAAGAAAACTAAGGTTCTTTTTAATGCTATTATTTTCTCTTTTTAGTGATTTACTAACTTCAAAAAGTTCATTAAAAGCTTCTTGTAGATCGAGATTTACCTCGTTGTCTGAGTCGCTTCCTCTGGCCATGAAACCGAAGCAAGCGATTTCTTCTTCTATGGACTTTCCTTCTTCTTCTTCCTCCGAGCTAGAATCGTCCCAAGTGGCTTGGAATGCCTTCTTCTTAGATTTATTTTCCTTTTCCTTCTTCTTTTCCTTTTTGAGAAGAGGGCACTCGGGTCGTAGGTGCCCTTTCTCGTTGCAGTGGTAGCAACGTCTCGGGCTTTCCTTCTTCTCCTTTTTCTCTTTCTTTAATTCCCTACAAAACTTGTAAAATTTTTTAAGTAAAATTCTAAAGTCCTCGTCGTCGGAACTTACCTCGCTATTCGACGCGGCTCTGAAGGCGAGAGTCTTCTTCGATTTAGGCTCTGGTGTATCCTTCTTCTTCTGCTTCAACTTAGTCTCGTAGGCCATTAGATTGCCTAGGAGATCTTCCATGTTGAGCTCCTCCACTTCGTTCGCCTCCTCGATGGCGGTGACTTTCTGTTCCCATTCCGGTCCAAGGGAACGAAGAAGCTTCCCTTGAAGCTCCCCCTTGATGAAAGTCTTCCCTAAAGCTTTCAAGTTATTTACAATGAGAGTGAACCTAGTGTTCATCTCACTTAAAGACTCGTTAGGTTTCATAGAAAAGCATTCAAATTCTTGAGAAAGTAAATTTATTTTAGAAGTTTTTACCTTAGAGGTACCTTCATGAGTTACCTCGAGTGTGTGCCAGATCTCGTATGCAGTGGCGCATTGCGAGATTCTATTGAACTCCTCCGAGCTAAGTGCGTAGTAGAGGGCGTTCATGGTCTTCGCGTTCAAAGAGAGTTCGTGAATTTATTGTTGCGAGTAGCCTCCCGCGGGTTTTTCTGGGATCACAAATGGCATCTCGCACCTGGCCCAAACCGTGAAATCGGTGGCTTGAAGCCATGTCTTCATCCGCAGCTTCCAGTAAGGGTAGTTGCTCCCGTCGAAGAATGGCGGACGAGTCGTAGACTGGCCCTCGGAAATCCTACCCGCGGAACTGCTCCCCTCCATAGATCTTCTTACTGGGTTGTTACGCCGAAACAGCAAGACCTGCTCCGATACCAACTGTAGTTTCCCTACTAGGAGCAGGTGGCGTAATATTGCGGAAATAAATATAAACAATCTCACAAATTAGACAAACACACAAGTACACAAGTATTTTTTAGATGGAAACCCAAACCGGGTGAAAACCACCACCTAACCCTCTCGAGTTAGGATTTTCCAATCAACCAAGTTGATCAAAATCCACTAAACGAATCACTTTAAACAGAGGGTGATTCAACCTCAATTACAACCACGCTACTTAGACGAGGGTAGCGTACCTCAACCCCTTCTCTCCACTAAAAGGATTTTGTCTCGCGAAGGAGACGGGAATTCGCAAAGCGAATACCCAACCAAATAACAAAGATAAAACAAGTAATCCTATAGAGCCAACAAAATAATTTTGAACCTAAGCTTCTATAGGAAATAGGATGCTTCCCTTTGAAAGGAGTGCGTCGACGACGCGGATGCGTGTGCCATGCGACGGCGCAACGTCGCTCTCGTGAACAACAGTGGGAGAGAGGGCGTGCAACAGCTTGATGCTCTCAAGATGAAGAATTAGAGCGTAGAGAGCAAGAGAGACACAAAATGGTTTGGGAGTGTATTGCAAGGTGTGTCTTGTGTTTCTTTTGGTGTGTATTAGTGTGTCAAAGGCTCCCCTCTATTTATAGAGGCCTTAGGAAGGCTTTGGAAGGCTTAGAAAAGCTTCCATAGCCGTTGGGTGCAAAGCCCAAGTGAATCGGCCCGAAATCAGGAACAATCATTGTTCTGACAGGCTTATCAAACGTCTAATTATGGCATCAGAGTTCTGGAAGTTCACTTTAAGACGTCTGATTTCAAGGTCAGACGTCAGATTTTGGGCGGGTTCCTTCCTGACTTGAATCAGATCTAAACAGGGTTCTTGTGCAAGTCCATCAGACGACATATAGGACGTCTGGCACTATGTCTGGATGTCTGGAAACCTACTTTTTCTGTGGGAATGGATTTCCAAACGTTGCAACGGCTAGAAAATCTCTGAGAAGAGATTTTGGGTCAGCCGAGGCAAAACGGTCATTTATCAAACGTCTGGAAAGGCCTAAGGACATCTGATAAGGCTCTAACGGTCATATCCTTGAGTGTTCGCTAAGCCAGCCAACGGTCCACTAATTGGACATCTGGCAAAGTCATCAGACGTCTCCTAAGACATCTGGTTTAAGGTCTGGACGTCTGATTTCATCAGACAGAACTAACTATGTCCAGCCTAAATGTTATCAGACGTCTGAATCAATAGTCAGACGTCTTAAAACACTTTATCAGACGTCTGATTTGGGAATTAAACGTCTGGAAATGCTGTTTAAACCCTATATTGGTTTTCTAAGTTCTCTACAGAAAACCTAAGTATCCTAGGGTTGTGCGGGTGTTCCTAGGACTACTGTTAGGATACTTTGAGGCTCTTTAACATGAATCTAAGTAACAAAAATAAAGAGCAACAAAAGAAACGAAAAATACAATGAGTACAAGAGAAGGAAATCTATCCTATTCTTCATCTCCTTCCTTCTTCAATATATCGCTCCTCGCGAATCTCTTCTGTTCTCCATCAGGCTCCTCCAATCCGTCCTGGATGCGAGCTCGAATTTCGTCTAATCACGTATCCATTTGCAATTGGCCTGAAATCTAAGACTCCAAGTGCAAATGTTAAATAACACGTGTTTTGTTATCATCAAAATAAATGATCGTGGTGCTCTAGCACCAAAAGAAGGACCCTGGCACACCATTAATTTCCTACTTGTTGCAAGATTCCCCTTTTGATAGGGCCATTCTTGACTTGGGGTCATCCATCAACCTAACTCCCACCGTAGTATTTGATCAATTTTGATTTGGGGAGTTAAAACCCACCTCGGTTACCATACAGTTGGTTGACCGATTGTAAAAACACCGAGGGGGGTGGTTGAAAATGTAATCGTAAAAGTCCAAGGATTCTGCTTTCCAGCGGACATTTTTGTTCTTGATATGGAGGTTCCTCCTAATCTCTGTGATGCACTGATTGTTCTAGGTCACCCATTTCTGGCAACCACCTGCGCAAACATCGACTGTGCATCAAGGTGCATGGAGATTGCCCTGGGATACGAAAAGCTTAGACTGGACACTTTTAGGGCATCAAATAACTTTGATTGTGATTTGATTGAGGAGGATAGTGAAGATGAAGATTCAACTTTCTGTGGGAACATTGGGCTCCTTTGCAATGACCCAATGGCACATTCATCCTCACTATCACAAGTCTTTGATCATGATCACAACGGGACAAAGACTAATGATATACACAATTCGTCCCATGGATCTGGTTGTCATGGGTGTTCATCTACTCTTAACACCCCTGATCCTGACTATCCTGTCCTATCCAACATGGATATCTTAAGATAGGATTACATGACCACTATAGGCGGATTCTTCATTAGTCAGGATCAGCAAATTTTTGCAATTATTTCCTCACCCTCCCCACCCTCCACTACTAGAGTTGCAACCCTTACCTGATTCGCTAAAATACGTGTTTCTGGGAGAAAGTGAAACATATCCAATGATTATCGATGGTCACTTGATTCCGGATCAGGAACACCAGTTGATCTCTGTTCTGCAAGCACATAGGGCTGCTATTGGGTGGGGCATTGCTGATCTCCACGGAATTCGCCCCTCATATTGCACTCACCATATCTACATTGATGCAGGGGTGAGACTGTCGAGACAACCTCAGAGACACCTAAATCCAAATATGTTGGAGGTTGTCAAGAAGGAGATCATTAAATGGTTGGATGCGGACATTATCTATCCAATTTTCGACAACCAATGGGTAAATCCCATTCAGATAGTACCCAAAAAGGTGGGACTCACTGTAATAAAAAATGAATTGGGTGAATCCATCCCAACCGCACCACGACTTCTTGGCGGGTCTGCATTGACTACAGGAAGCTAAACTCGATTACCAAAAAGGATCATTTTCTTTTGCCCTTTATTGATTAGATTCTAGAATGACTAGCCGGGTGTAGTTTCTTCTGCTTTCTGGATGGATACTCCGAGTACAATCAAGTTGCAATCAACCTAGAAGACCAAGACAAGACGACTTTTACGTGTCCCTTTGAAACATTCGCTTTTAAGTGGATGCCTTCCGGCCTCTACAATGCACCATCTACCTTTCAGCGATGCATGATGGCCATCTTTTCAGACAAGATTGGGGACTACATAGAAGTGTTCATGGATGACTTCTCTGTGTTTGGAGATGATTTCTCATCTTGTCTCAATAACCTCACAAAAATTCTGAGATGTATAGAGGTTAACCTAGTACTTTGATGGGAGAAAAGCCATTTTATGGTGAGGGATGGCATCGTGCTAGGTCACAAGATCTCCTCTGATGGACTCGAGGTCGACCAAGCTAAGAATGAAATCATTTCGCGATTACCTCCACCTAGCTCAGTTAGGCAAATCAAATCATTCTTAGGGCATGTCAGATTTTATCAAAGATTCATTCGAGATTTCTCACAAATTGCTCATCCATTAATGAATCTTCTGGTGATCGACATGCCCTTTGAGTTCAATTCCTCGTGTCTCAGCACCTTCGAGACCTTGCGAAGTGCTGTCTCCAGTGCACCTATTCTCCAACCCCCGACTGGTCACTCAACTTTGAGATGATGTGTGACGCTTCCGACTTCGCTATCGGAGTCGTTCTTGGCAAGTGTCTGGAGCACCATCCATTTGTAATATATTACGCTAGCAAAACACTAAATGAGGCCCAGCATAACTATACAGTCACTGAGAAAGAATTGCTAGCCGTAGTATTCAGGTTGGAGAAATTTAGGTCATACTTACTCGGGTCCAAAGCTATCATCTATACTGACCATTCCACCCTCTGGCATTTGTTGGCAAAGAAGGATGCCAAACCCCGCCTTATCAGATGGATCCTTCTTTTGCAAGATTTTAATGTCGAAATCTGTGACAAAGCCAGAGCACATAATGTTTTAGTAGACCACTTGTCTCGGCTTGACCCAGACTACATTCCGTACTCCCCACTGATATCAGACCAATTTCCTGATGAGTCTCTGCTATCTATCAACTCTGTTGAGTTTCCTTGGTATGCTGATATAGCAAACTATCTTATCGTAGGTAGGCTACCTACAGCATTATCCAAGGATCAAAAGCTCAAATTTATATCAAAGGCTAAATTCTATTTTTGGGATGACCCATTGCTCTTTCGCATTGGGGTTAATCAGATCATCCATAGATGCATTCCTGATTCGAAAATCTCAAGTGTGCTATCCTTCTACCATAGTGATGCTTGTGGGGGTCACTTCTCAGGCCGAAAAATCGCTGCAAAGATTTTGCAGTTAGGATTTTTCTGGCCAACCATTTTCAGAGATACACACAAGTTTGCCAAATGCTGTAAGCGATGCCAGGCAGTCAGTTCTATGACCCGAAGAGATATGATGCCTCTCGAATCCATTCTGGTCGTAGAAGTGTTCGACGTCTGGGGCATCGACTTTATGGGCCCCTTCCTGAACTCGCATGGCTTTGAGTACATACTCCTTGCAGCAGACTATGTCTCAAAGCGGGTAGAAGCTATCCCGACAAGACAAGCTGATCATAAGACTGTTATATCCTTTGTTCAAGAATTTATTTTTGCAAGATTCTTAGTTCCCTGCGCCCTAATAAATGATGGGGGAAGCCACTTCATCTATGCCATTTCAAGTCATTATTGAAAAAATACGAGGTGCAGCAATGCATTGCTACCCCATATCACCCACAGACCAATGGGCAGGCTGAAGTATCAAGTCGTCAAATCAAGCTTCTCCTTCAAAAGACGGTTAGACCTGATAAGAAGGATTGGTCCGATCGATTGATTGATGCACTATGGGCATATCGGACCGCGTACAAGGCCCCACTTGGAATGTCACCATACCACATGGTGTATGGAAAGACCTGTCACCTTCTTATGGAGCTGGAGCACCGTGCCTTTTGGGTGGTGCAGAAGTGTAATTTTAACCTCGAGGCTAGAGGTTATGAAAGAAAGCTCCAGCTCAGTGAGTTAGAGGAGATTAGGCAGGAAGCTTACGAGAATGCAAAAATATACAAAGACAAGACAAAAGCTTTCCATGATTGACACATCCGAAGGAAAGAGTTCGCACCTAACCAGCAGGTTTGGTTGTTTGACTCCCAACTCAAATTCTTTGTGGGAAAGCTCAAGTCCAAATGGACTAGGCCATTCCTGGTGGTCCACCTGTATCCTAATGGGGCGGTCCAAATTAGAGACCCAAAATCTGGGCAAATTTTTACGGTTAATGGCCAGTGCCTCAAACCATTCTTTGCTCAGAAACCTCCTCCTACTGACGAAAAGATACATCTTCTTGAGGACGTATGACTAATGAGTTGCCCAGCTGCAGGCATTAAACTCAGCACATATACATATATACATACCATATATGCATAGCATATTTCATTTACGCATAATGTTTTGCATATTGTTTTGCATATTGTGTATGGCATTGCAGTAATGACATGAGCTCAATGACAACTCAGAAGCAGTTACAGGTGATTTCTATCCATATACACCCGACCTTATTTCTTTTATTCATGCATGAGGACATGTAAACACTTAGGCATGGGGGGTAGTCCATAAAAATTGAAAATTTTCTGTCAACAATTGGCGGATTAGATCTCTTTATCAAGAGGTTTTATTAGAGAATTATTCTTTAGTAGATTCTTAGACTTAGAATCCGGTATAATTTCATACTTGCATGTAGAATTTGTAATGGATCCATTGTGAAAACTGATAGACATCTCTAGTTTGTCGAGAAGAAGCATTGCTTCTTCTCCTAAACCCTTGGACAGCAATCAGGGAGTAAGGTGAACCATCTTTTAGTAGGTCCACCAAAACATACGTGAGATGAGAGTAGAGAGTCTACTTGTGCTCTAAGGCAAGTGTAAGAAATCTTTAATCTTTAATAATTGAATAATGATACTCGGAGATGGGCATAGTTTCTACTCTTAGTTCTTGCGTACTACATCTGTGAGAAATTCCATACGAGAGCCACCAAATAAGGCAAAAACACAAAGAGTGGGTTCTGATAAAACTAGGACTGAGGTGGATGGTCACGACTGTCCCCTATGGAATCCTCGGCTGAAGGAGGGTATTAATGTCAAGGTCAAAAATACATCGTCCTCTTATTCAAATACATGTATCCAGTTTATGTTCAATCTCTTCTTGTGATATAAATATTGTAATTGATTGTTCCTTTTACTTAACCTTTATATTTGAAATAAATGCATGAAATCAAAAGTGCTTTCTGCCTCCATGTGATTGATCGGGACTCACCAATTCCATTAATTATTTTCTCGAGATGTATTTCGCATTATACTACAATGCATTCATCTTTTACATGATCTATGCCTCAAACAGTGTGGCTTGTATGATTTATTGTGAATGTAAGGTGTGCCCACTTTTATGATGAGTATTATTTTGCTATGCAGGTTTATAGAAAACTGAAAATATAAAGGGAAACTCTGTCAATTTTTTTTTTAAATTGTTTCAATGTGAGAGGAGGGAGAGGAGGAGGGCGAGTAGGCAAAGGATGAGATGGTGTGGAGTACGTCCCTAGTTCATGTCAACCCCTCAGCGGTGGGCTCAAGTTTTGGTAAGAAATCATATACCTTTAAGAAGTAAATTACTTATATGTTTTAAAGTTTATTATAACTTCAAAAATATATAATGAATATGATTAACGTTTACGTAGGTAAACAAGCAAGAGGACAGGGGAAGACAAAAAATCTAGACCTCCAGCGTATCCTCGAGTGTGTGACAATAACAATCAGGTTTAGAACCACAGGAGAGGAGGAGAATTACTCGAGCTTTATCAGTCAGGTGGGCACAATTGTTAAGTTCATTGTGCCCATTTGCTACTTTGACTGGAGGAAGGTGCCTGCAGAGCTGAAAAGGTAGTTCCTCCGTCAGTTTGAGGTAATTTCATTTATAAAAGTTATTTCTTTGATAACTTTATCTTAAAATTATTATAAAGTAAGATTGACATATATTTTTTAAAATTAATGCAAGCAAATTATGATTGGAGTAACGACCCCAATGCCTCCCGATATACCCGTAAGCACACTGCCAAAATCCACAGGGATTGGATGACGGAGACCAAAAGAAATGTAAGAATTTTTAAACATTTACATTTTTATTATATACATAATTTCTTATATTATTTCTAATAATTTATATTTGGTATTTAGTTTTTCTTGAAGAAGAGTTCACCCGAGAAGGCAATGGGTCATACTCCTGATGTCATGCTTGACGATTGGAACAAGGCATGCGAGCATTGGCTGAATCCAAAGATGGAGGTTAGTAAACAATTACAAATTATTCTATTAATTTTAAATATCTTAAATTCATAAAATATATTATTATGTATATGTACAAGAGCAAACAAGAAAAAATAAGGCCAATAGGGCTCAAGCTCCACCACAGACCCATTGTTTGGGTCAAATGAGTATCGAGACGGTTAGAAACCGTTAAGTAAGTGTTGGAACTACTTTTCAGTTGAATATTAGCTAATTTTATGCTATCTTAATATAATTATATCATTTTTATATTTGCAGTCTGCTACTCATGATGGAATGGAAATGAGTAGGATGGATATATATAAGGTCACCCACAGTAAGGTTGCAGTTGAAGGTGCTCGTAAGTGGATTCATGAGTCACACCAGGAGAAACACATAAGTTTCTTAAACTCAAAAATATTTATAACATTCTATATATATATTATAATAATATTTTTTAATATATGTAGGAGCAAATGGTACAGTTAGTACATCCCCCCACTGACGAGATGTCCAACAGCGTTCACCATCCTTTGTAGTCAGAGGACGCATTGAGAAGAGTGAAGCCACTGGACCATGGTGGTTTTGTTCATAGTGCAGGGAGGGCACATACATTATCTGTTGGTGCTAGAGCACCACGATCATTGGTTTTGATGATAACAAAACATGTGTCATTTAACATTTGCACTTGGAGTCTTAGATTTCAGGTCAAATTGCAAATGGAGACGTGATTAGACGGAATTCGAGCTCGCATCCAAGATAGATTGGAGGAGCTTGATGGAGAACAGAGGAGATTCGCAAGGAGCGATAGATTAAAGATGGAAGGACAAGAAGAATAGGATAGAATTCTGTTTATTTCTTTCATGTACTTTTGTCTTTATTTCCTTGCTCTTTTTGTTCCTTAGAACATCTTGTTAAAGACCCTCAAAGTACCCTAATAGTAGTCCTAGGAACACCTGCACAACCCTAGGACACTTAGGTTTTCTGTGGAAAACTTAGAAAGCCAATATAGGGTTCAAACAGCTTTTTTAGACGTCTAATTCCAAAATCAGACGTCTGATAATATGTTTTAAGACGTCTGACTGTTGATTCAGACGTCTGATAACATTTAGGATGGACTTGTTAACTCTATCTGATGAAATCAGACGTCCAGACATTAGTACAGATGTCTTAGAAGACGTCTGATGACTTTGCCAGACGTCCAATTAGTGAACCGTTGGCTAGCTTACCAAACACTGGAGGATATGACCGTTAAAGCCTTATCAGACGTCCTTAAGCCTTTCCAGATGTCTGATAAATGACCGTTTTGCCTCGGCTGACCCAAAATATCTTTTCAGAGATCTCATAGCCGTTGCAATCTCTTGGAAATCCATTCTTGCAGAAAAAGTAGGTTTCCAGATGTCCAAATATAGTACCAGACGTCCTGTATGTCATCTAATGGACTTGCAGTAGAACCCTATTTAGATCTGATTCAAGTCAGGAAGAAACCCGCCTAAAATCAGACGTCTGACCTTGTTTTCAGACGTCTTAAACTGGTTTCCTAGACGTCTGATGCCAGGATCAAACGTCTGATAACCCTGTCAGTGCAATCATTGTTCCTGATTTCGGCCTGATTCTCTTGGGCTTTGCACCCAACGGCTATGGAAGCTTTCCTAAGCCTTCCAAAGCCTTCCTAAGGCCTCTATAAATAGAGGGGAGCCTTTGCCACTCAAAAGACACCTAGACACACCAAGAACAAGCATTTCCACTCTTTTGTGTCCAAAAAGAATCTCTTGCTCTCCAAGCTCAAGTTCTACATCTTGAGAGCATCAAGCCTTTGCGTACCTGCTCTCCCGCTGTAGTTCACGAGAGAGATGTTGCACCGTCGTGTAGTTCATGCACCCGCGTCATCGATTCGACGCACTCCTTGCATAGGGAAGCATCTTAATTCCTATAGAAGCTTAGGTTAAAAATTACTTTGTTGGCTCTATAGGACTGTTGTTATTTTATCTTTGTTCTTTGGTTGAGTATTCACTTTGCGAATTCCCGTCTCCTTCGTGAGACAAAATCCTTCTCATGAAGAGAAGGGGTTTGAGGTACACTACCCTCATATAAAGTAGCGTGGTTGTAATTGAGGTTGAATCACCCTCGTTTAAGTGATTCGTTTAGTGGATTTGATCAACTTGGTTGATCGGAAAATCCTAACTAGAGAGGGTTAGGTGGTGGTTTTCACCTGGTTTAGGTTTCCACCTAAAAATAATTGTGTACCATGTGTGATTGAATTTTGTAAGATTATTTTATATTATATTTCCGCAATTTATTACATCACCCCCTCCTAGTAGGGATTCTACAATTGATATCAGAGCAGGTTCTTGCTAATCGAAGTAACACTCGACAAGAAGATCATGGAGGGGAGCAGTTCCGCAATCCGAATCTCCGAGTGGCAGTCCACATCCCATCCGCCATTCTTTGATGAGAGCAACTACCCCTACTAGAAGCTGCGGATGAAGACTTGGCTTCAAGCCAATGACTTCACGATTTGCGCCAGGTGCGAGACGCCATTTGAGATCCCAGAGAAACCTGCAAGAGGCTACTCGCAACAACAAATTCGTGAGCTCTCTTTGAACGCGAAGACCATGAACGCCCTTTACTGTGAGCTCAGCTCAGAGGAGTTCAACAGAATCTCACAATGCGCCACCGCATACGAGATTTAGCACACACTTGAGGTAACTCACGAAGGTACCTCTAAGGTAAAAACTTCTAAAATAAATTTACTTTCTCAAGAATTTGAATCTTTTTCTATGAAGCCTAACGAATCTTTAAGTGAGATGAACACTAGGTTCACTCTCATTGTAAATAATTTGAAAGCTTTAGGGAAGACTTTCATCAAGGGGGAGCTTCAAGGGAAGCTTCTTCGTTCCCTTGGACCGGAGTGGGAATAGAAAGTCACTGCCATCGAGGAGGCGAACAAAGTGGAGGAGCTCAACATAGAAGATCTCCTAGGCAATCTAATGGCCTACGAGACAAAGTTGAAGCAGAAGAAGCAGGATACACCAGAGCCAAAATCGAAGAAAACTCTCGCCTTCAAAGCCGCGTCGGATAGCGAGGTAAGTTCCGACGACGAAGACTTTCAAATTTTACTTAAGAAATTTTCCAAGTTTTATAGGGAATCAAAGAAGAAGGAGAAGAAGGAGAGCCCGAGATGTTGCTACCACTGCAACGAGAAAGGACATCTGCAACCAGAATGCCCTCTTCTCAAAAAGGAGAAGAAGAAGGAAAAGGAGAAGAAATCTAAGAAGAAGGCGTTCCAAGCCACTTGGGACGATTCGAGCTTGGAGGAAGAAGAAGAAGAAAAGTCTATAGAGGAAGAACCGCTTGCTTTGGTTTCATGGCTAAAGGAAGTGATAGCAACAGCGAAAGCGGAAGCGACTCAGACAACAAGGTAAATTTCGATCTACAAGAAGCTTTTAATGAACTATTTGATGTTAGTAAATCATTAAGAATAGAAAACAAAAGCATTAAAAAGAACCTTAGCTTTCTTAAATCTGAAAATGATAGGTTAGAAATAAAACTTAAGGACCTAGAAAGTAGCTCTAGTCCTAAGGATAATGACCTATTATTGGAAAATAAAAGTTTAATCAATGAAAATACTAAATTGATTGAAGAAAATGCCAGTTTAAAATTAGAAATTTCTGATTTAAAGACTAAGATGCATATTATAGAAAAAGAAATTGCATGTCTTAGGGAAAACTCTAACAAATTAATCAACAAAGTAGATAATTTTTATAGCCCTAAGGATGAGAAAGGATCTCAATCAAGGAGACCCGCTAACAGATCCGGATCCAAACTCACTTGGATACCAAAGAAAGAATTGGAATCTTGTTTTGTAGGTTTCAGGGATAACTACAACACGAAGGACTGGACCTACAAGCTCAAGGCTGGTCAACTCAAGTTGGGAGAACCAAGGAGTAGACCAAGGAGGAGAACAAGAAGATCGATGAGACAGCAAACAAATGATGGACCCGCCGCACGTCGACCACCAGACTGGAGACCGACGCCGATGCCTAGGCCTCCAAGCTACAGATGGGAGCCCCATCCGATGTGCCATCCACCACCACCATTTGGGCCATTTTATTGGCCATGGTAGGTGAGGTAAAAATTCTTGACCCTATCTTTGTTTATCATTAGCATTTAGATAGGGGGAGTTAAAAAAAAATTATGAGCTAATTGTCAATTTTTAAGGGGGAAATGTAAGTTAGCTAAATTTCCTTTAGTAAGGGGGAGAAGAAAAATAGCTATCTTGTTGTTACAAAAAGGGGGAGGACATTACTTTTGTTAAAAGAAATTCATAGAAGAGCATGTTTTAAGGGAGAGTTACAGGAAATTTAAAATCATTCAAACCTTTTTGATAATGTCAAAAAGGGGGAGGATTTTTTTTTTGCATTATTTATGGTTTTGTCATCATCAAAAAGGGGAATATTGTTGGTGCTAGAGCACCACGATCATTCATTTTGATGATAACAAAACACGTGTCATTTAACATTTGCACTTGGAGTCTTAGATTTCAGGTCAAATTGCAAATGCAGACGTGATTAGACAGAATTTGAGCTCACATCCAGGATGGATTGGAGGATCTTGATGGAGAACAGAGGAGATTCGCGAGGAGCGATAGATTGAAGATGGAAGGACAAGAAGAATAGGATAAAATTCTATTTATTTCTTTCATGTACTTTTATCTTTATTTCCTTGCTCTTTTTGTTCCTTAGAACATCATGTTAAAGACCCTCAAAGTACCATAATAGTAGTCCTAGGAACACCTGCACAACCCTAGGACACTTAGGTTTTCTGTGAACTTAGAAAGCCAATATAGGGTTCAAACAGCTTTTTTAGACGTCTAATTCCAAAATCAGACGTCTGATAATATGTTTTAAGACGTCTGACTATTGATTCAGACGTCTGATAACATTTAGGATGGACTTGTTAACTCTATCTGATGAAATCAGACATCCATACATTAGTACAGATGTCTTAGAAGACGTCTGATGACTTTGCCAGACGTCCAATTAGTGAACCGTTGGCTAGCTTACCAAACACTGGAGGATATGACCGTTAAAGCCTTATCAGACGTCCTTAAGCCTTTCCAGATGTCTGATAAATGACCGTTTTGCCTTGGCTGACCCAAAATATCTTTTCAGAGATCTCATAGCCGTTGCAATCTCTTGGAAATCCATTCTTGCAGAAAAAGTAGGTTTCCAGATGTCCAAATATAGTACCAGACGTCCTGTATGTCGTCTAATGGACTTGCAGTAGAACCCTATTTAGATCTAATTCAAGTCAGGAAGAAACCCGCCTAAAATCAGACGTCTGACCTTGTTTTCAGACGTCTTAAACTGGTTTCCCAGACGTCTGATGCCAAGATCAGACGTCTGATAACCCTGTTAGTGCAATCATTATTCCTGATTTCGGCCTGATTCTCTTGGGCTTTGCACCCAACGGCTATGGAAGCTTTCCTAAGCCTTCCTAAGGCCTCTATGAATAGAGGGGAGCCTTTGCCACTCAAAAGACACCTAGACACACCAAGAACAAGCATTTCCACTCTTTTGTGTCCAAAAAGAATCTCTTGCTCTCCAAGCTCAAGTTCTACATCTTGAGAGCATCAAGCCTTTGCGCACCTGCCCCCCCCGCCGTAGTTCACGAGAGCGACGTTGCGCCGTCGTGTAGTTCACACACCCGCGTCATCGATTCGACGCACTCCTTGCAAAGGGAAGCATCTTAATTCCTATAGAAGCTTAGGTTAAAAATTACTTTGTTGGCTCTATAGGACTGTTGTTATTTTATCTTTGTTCTTTGGTTGGGTATTCGCTTTGCAAATTCCGGTCTCCTTCGTGGGACAAAATCCTTCTCGTGAAGAGAAGGGGTTTGAGGTATGCTACCCTCGTATAAAGTAGCATGGTTGTAATTGAGGTTGAATCACCCTCGTTTAAGTGATTCGTTTAGTAGATTTGATCAACTTGGTTGATCGGAAAATCCTAACTCGAGAGGGTTAGGTGGTAGTTTTCACCCGATTTGGGTTTCCACCTAAAAATAATTGTGTACCTTATGTGATTGAATTTTGTGAGACTGTTTTATATTATATTTCTGCAATTTATTACGTCACCCCCTCCTAGTAGGGATTCTACATTATCTACTTGGTATGGGAGAAAAGCTGCTGTCTCATTTAGTGTCATCGATCAGTTGCATCAAAAAATCAACACACTACAGAGACGAGAGGAAGAGAGGGAGAAAAGAAAGACATCTATGAACAGTAAGATGGATGCCATGCAATCACAGATGAAAAAGACGGATAGTAAGATTGAGAAGCTTCTAACCCTGCTTCTAAAGAAGGGTCAGTCAGAGCATCCGTCTTCATCAAATCCTAACATCCACTGACGAGACGACGATGACACGGGTGGAGCTGGTGGCATTGGGGCAACTGCATAGTGATATTTATACATTTTCTTTTCTTATGTTTTTCATGTAAATATTTTATTTTCATTTTATGTAAATTTTTCATTTTTCAAACTTTTTATGTATTAGACTTTTTATATTTATACACTATAAACTTCTCTTCATTAGCAAGTTTTTTAAGTATATTTAATTAACTGAAGGAGAAAATATTCTTCTCGTCACATATTTTCCGTCACTTATAAGGAAACTGATGGAAAAAATATTTTTGCCGTCACATATATGCCATCGGTTATAATGAAAAGTGACGGCACAAATATTTTTGCCGTCACTTATATAACCGATGGTAAATGTATATAACCGACGGGGAAACTTCATAAAAGGGCACGTAAAGGTAGGAAAAAATGACAGATGAATGTTGTCGCTTGACAAATAAGCGATGGTAAATACACTTACCATCAATTTTGAAACGACGGCGAAACATCCAAATCGACCTTGGGTGAACACTTTTTTGCCGTCGATTATAAATAAATCGACAACAATTGTATTTTAAGTCGATTTTTAACCGATGTCGAAATGGCCAATCCGTCATGTGGTCAAACACTATTTTGACGTTGGATGTGCCTGCAAACTGATGGTAAAACGAAATAGCTACGATCATAATGGTGTCGCTTAATAGCGTCGGTTAATATGGTTTTGCCATCGATTTCTAACCGATGGCAAAAGTGGACTATGTTGTAGTGTCCACTAGTTTTTAACCTTGCAGTTGACACTTTAGCAAGATATGCATGTAGATTATCAGAGGTTGGTACAATCAGAGGCTATTCCATCTCTAATAGGAGTGCCATGGCTCTAGTTCTCCAATATGTCGACGACATTTCTTTTTTGTTGAAGGGAAAGAACAAGAAGCGCAAGCTTTATTGCATATGGTTAAGATCCTCAGGGATATATCAAGTCTAAAATTGAATGGGGAGAAATCCTCCTTGGTCTGCTTTGGATTGAATGATCGAGAGCAAGTGGCGCTATCTTCTTTATTGGGCACACCATTGGTTACACTTCCAATTAGATACTTGGGACTACCATTGAAATGTACCAAGTTGAAGAAGAGTGACTGGAATGTCCTATTTGATAAAATTTCAATCAAGTTAGAAAGCTGGAGCAGCAGTTATCTTTCCAAGGGAGGATGACTTATTCTATTGAACTCTGTTATTACATCTATTTCGGTTTTCTTCTTCTCCATGTTCAAAGCTCCTAAGTCTATTTCGAAGTGCATTGATGTGATGCAAAAGTGATTTTTTTGGAAGGGAGTGCGTCATGAAGGAAGATTTATGCAACCATTCAAGTGGGAACCCTTATGTGCACCTAAGGACTACAATGGAATGGGAATAAAATCTTTAAAAGAATTTAATGAGGCACTGCTAATTAAGTGGGCAATCAAACTATTTAATGGTGAAAATAAGGCATGGACTAATCTCATTAGAGATAACTACGGCAAATCTCACAGCTATCTGAATAGGATAAACCATCTCCTTTTTGGACATCTATGGTTCAAGCATTGAAGAATAATTGGCAGGTGCTACAGCCTACTTTAGGTGATGGCAATTCTTTCAAGTTATGGCAGGAGGAGTGGTCTTCACTGGGTTTGCTGAAGGAAGTTGATAAACATGCATGAATTCATGATAAAATTCTTATTTATGATAGTTCATAGGAATAGCATTACGTATCATAGTATAAATATTGCATAACATTCATTGCATTGCACTTAAAATAGTTGTACATTATGTACACTAATTCCAACACTTTATATGGCTAGGAGGCAGTGAGACATCTTTATAAGGTTTATATGAGAAATCTGATCGTACAGATGGATCCGGAGTGACGATCGCAGTCCGTCAACGCAAAAATCACATCGATCAGAGCTTCGAGGCATCCTCTACAAGAAGAAGAAGGTGGATGGCTAAGATGACCCCACATGGCACCATCGCAGCCCTCCAACCTAGTAGCAACCCTCCTCCCAAGCAGCACCTGCGAAGTCTCGACCATTGGATTCAAATCCAACGGTCATCAAAGCACCACGTCGCCTGCTTCAAGGCAAGAAGAGAGAGCGCTTTGCGTAATCGCAACCATTGGATCAAGTGTTGAATGTGCGAGTTGCTACGCTAACATGTTCGGTTTTGAAAACCTGTTGTTGTAATATGAAAGCCAAGAACTCGTGTTCAACAAATAAAATTTATACCAGAATGGAAATCCCGAGTCGAACACAGGAAGGCGGACGTTTGATTTAAAAACACGCATTTGTTTTATTTGTCACGAAGTAATTTAATTGATTAGAACCATCTAACTATTTACAATAAATAGAAGAGAGAGTGAGTAAGAAAGAGAGAGAATATTACAAACAAAAATCAAAAAGAGATGTAGAATGAACAAGGAATTCATTCTCAGAAGGATTATTCATTACACTAAACTTTATGACTAGAAAGCGGGAAAATGATTACACTAGAAAGTAGTAAATCTATTCTAGAAAGCAGTAAAAAGAATGGGGAGAGAGATATCCTCCTCGACGGTCGCTTGGAGGATGAGCCCAACGGGACGATGCCTGGACGAAAGAGGACAAAGCAGGACGAAGCAGAAAGAACAAGAATGGGGCAGCACGTCGTCGTCGTCACGGGATCCGCTTCCGAAAGGGGGACAAAAAACAGGCTTTATCTCGCAAGAAGCATCCCGGGTGTGGGACAAGCTTCTCTTGAGCTTTGGAGAGGGAGAGAAGAGAAGGAAGGGATGAGAATTTCGTGTGGAGGGGGTCTCCTTTTATAGTTGCAAGGAGTGAGGGCAATTTGGTCATTTTAATTTGAAAATCATTAAATCAGGGGTCTTTAGTGATGGATAAAATCATCGCTAAAGCCCCATCGTGGGCGTAGTGGGGCACCACCCGTGCGCGGCCACTCGCCTCCTTGCGCATAATGCACGCTCCACGTTCAGCTGATCTCAGTCGTCCGATCGTGAGATCGGACGGCTTAAGTCGCACCTCCGCCCGCTTCTCAGTGCGTGCCCGCCCGCATGCGATCATGCTTGAGGCGCGGCGTGCAATAGGGCGTGGGCGCTATCGAGCACCCGCAGAGCCTGCTCGCCCGCGCCCTTTCTCCTACGCATGCGGATTCGAACCCGCGCCAATGCCTCACGTAAGCGCACTCGACCAACGCGCTACAAGCACGTTTGTGTCGTGCTTTGAGTTTTGTGTGTGCGCACTGACAGCCGTTGGATGTGCATCCAACAGCGGTGAATTGTCAATGAAGAGAGGGCGCAGCGGGTGTAGCGGCCAATTGGGCAGCTGAGATGGCACCACGTGGCGCCATCTTGGCCGTCCATCTTCTAGATGATGTAGATGGTGCCACAGTTGTCAGATTGAGTCGATTTTCGTGCCGTTAGGCTGCGATTGTCGATCCGAATCCATCGGTGTGGTTGGATTTGTCGTTTGAAGTGTAGTTTCACACCATCTTGGCCCTTAATCTTCTAGGGTTCCCCGATCTCTATCTGATGCTACAGATGTCTGATTAGGGCGATCTTAGAGTCATTGAACTCCAATCGTCGCCCTGATCACATCTGTATGGTTGGATCCTTGATCCGAGGCCCCGATAAAAAGTTTTCCCTATCCATGAACATAAAAGGAGACAATTAACCTCCATTTTATTCAAACTAATCTAAATGCAAGATGATGCAAGTTATGCAATATTTATAGTATGCAATGCAATCCTATGCTTAAGAACATGCATAAATAGATATCTTAATTAGTGTAAACATGTTTACATCATACCCCCATGCCTATCTTTTGCTAGTTCCTAGCAAAACCTATATGCTATTTATAAAAGAATCAGGCTGGATTATTTGATCATGAGTTATTTTCAATCACTAAGAAAATGTCTACTTAAGATCTGAACTTTCAAAGACACAACAGTGTCCAAGTATCTACCAAAATGCAGACCGCCTCAAGCCCTCACCTTATTCAAAGAAAATTTTCTTTTTCTCTTTTTTCCTCTTTTCTAATTTTTTTGGATTTTCAAGTTTTAGGGTTTAAGAGTAGCTTTCTACGGCCATTCAACTCACCCAAGATTTAATGAGAACCCTAAGTTCTAAGCATCTTATTGTGAATGTAATAGACTCGTTGACCGACAGTTAAAATGGACTTCAAATTTCTACGCCTCTAGGTGACCTGAAAAAGAGAATCCTGCCTAAAGGTGTTTCTTTACAAACGGTAGCTTTCTCCTTACTTTTATTTTTTTACGGGGTCAACACAAGGGTGAATCCAGTGTATATCTCCCCACTTTATTCTACTTCACTTCTTCCTAAGTGTTTTGGGAATTTTCAGTGAATTTATTGAGCTGGGTTCTGGACAATCGATCGATGAGCAATTACCACCGACAACTTGGTAGCCATACTCGTGCGGTGAAGTGTGGCTTTTTTTTTATTTTCTTTTTCTCTTTTTAAGTAGGTGGCTTCCCTGGTCTAAGATTTACCTAAAGGCAGTAAAAAGAGAAAGGTCCAGTGACTAGACTCTGGACAACCTACCTATGGGCTGTTACCCACGATAACTTGCCAGCCATATCACCCTAGAAGGTTCATTAGCTACCCAATTTCAGTTAGAATTGTCGAACAATGAGTCAGTGACAAGATAGTGTATAGATGCTTAAAACTCAAAATTCCCTCAAATCAGAGGGCAGGTTGATAAGTCGCATACTTATCACCCAAATTTATTTAATCCAATTAAAATAGAATTCAGGTTGGTAAGGACTCGAAAAATAAATCCACATTTTAATGGATACACGAGCTGATTAAGTCCAAAGACCTTAAGGGTCTTCGTGTTTAGATCATAATGTAATATTTCCTAAGATTGAAAATTTTCTTAAACCCAAGTTCTAATATTTCCTAAGATTGAAAATTTTCTTAAACACAAGTTCTCTTTCCTAATTCCATAATTTTTTTTTAATAAAAGAAAATAAAACAAATCTACGAAGATGACGAATAAATTCAAAGATGAATATCCACCCCCCCATGCCTATCCAATGCGATGTCCTCATTGTATTAAAAAGACATAAAACAGAGTGGAATAGCGTAGAAAGCACCAGAATTGTGTGAATGTCAGGTTCGCTCAGAGATGAAAACTAAAAAGAATTGTATACATGCTGAATTTAGTGCCTTCAGCTAGGCACACTATACAAAGAAGAGAATTAAAGAATTCACAGGTGTAGGTCAGAATCAGAAAAAACATAAGAAACCTCTGACCTATCAGCAGATGTCCACAAATGTGGACCAGATTGTGATGCAGACCCATACCCCATAATCGAGAATATCTCAGGTTCTGGATAAAAATTACCCAAAACCTAAAATCAGTATGCAAGCGGGGTCGAGCCTGCGATTTATGAGGATGCAACCCAAGACTAAAAAGTCAGGTTATAGAGAATTCAAGCTCAAAAGGATAATCATTGAATGTATGCTTAGGTTGGACATCCTCAAAATAGATGTCGTAAGGGTCCTGATTTGATGGTTTCAGATGAATTGGAACCCTTAAGACTTAATCTTCTATTTCCTCCAAAGTTAGCTTCCCAAATCAGAACTTCCCAGCTTCTATCCTCCTCATTCAGAAGGTTAAATTCTGGGACCTCTTGCATATTAATCACCCCATCTGAAATTTCCAAGTCTAAAAGATGTGGCTGAATCAGAATTGACTTGGATCTAATTATCTCAGAAACAGAATCATCGATAAGCTCAATGGGGTGTAACTGACAATCAGGGCATTTGATTGAATCCTCCAGAAAATGAGATTCTGGATCCGTAATGTGAGCCCCAATAAGATCAGTTTCCTCAATTATTGGGCTATCAAATGATCTATCATATTCCTCAGGCCCAATCGTCTCACAAAAATCATATTATGTAAACTCATGTGAGACTTCGCAACTTGAATCTTCACCATCAGAATCAAAGAAATTAAGATCCATATTAATGTATGCTCCCAAATCATCTGTCACTTTCTGATCCATGGAGACATACATTTCCTTGTACCTCGACTCAGGGATCTCAAGTGAATAAATCAGATCATCCTTAATTGGTTGCTCTAATTCAAACTGGTCAACCTCGAAACACGTGTCCCCCCCAACAGGTGCCTGAGCAGGTTCTGACATTGGCTCTCCTGAAGGGAATTCATCCTAGGAATCATCCCACGACTGAACTAAAACAACCACAAATCTCATCCTCAATCTCGCTAACTTCCCAAGTAGAAACTCACCCGGGTTCTCCTTAACATCCTGGAGCCAATCCAACAAATACTTGTTCAAATCATCAATCATTTCAATCAAAGGCTCCAATCTCTCAATGCAAGGTATCGGCTGAACTTCTAAAGATTGTATGATATTCCTTAAGTTAGCCAGAACCTTATCTTGAACCTGGTTACCCTGAATCAAATGAGTTGGTTCAGGGTTGGGAGGGTTTGGGGTCAATGCAGGGGAATTAACGAATTGAGATTCGTTATACCCTTCCAGATAATAGGTCATTTTAGATTGTTCAAAAGGTGGTGATGACCTAAAGGCAGTGTAATCAGAGGATGGGTAAGAATCAGTGTATCCTTCTTGATTGTAGATCGTATTAGGTCGTTCATGAAAGGGTGACGATCTATAATCGATGTGGCTCTGAGAAAGATAAAAATCACAATCATAGTGTTCAGGGTTAGACCCTAAACATGGAGGTCCTGAACTGTATCCCCAATCTGAGTTACCCCAACTAACTGCTGGTTGATTACAATACGAGTTCGGATAATCGTCATGTTGAGGATAATTCAAAACAGGAGGGAAAGAGTGGGAATGCGTGTAATATGTGGAAGGATTCATGAGAGACGAGAGAAAGAAAGGTGTCCTGCAATGCAAGCAATCAAACCTATCCATAAGTGGGCTAGCCTAAAGACCTACAGACTCCCAAAACCCGTCTTAAGATAAAGGAATGATTTGATCTACTTCTGTCTGTTCAATCCAACCAGTTAGGAGGGACTAGGGAGAAGGTTCTTCCTTCAGCTTGCACCTCTGATTCCTAGTGTACCCCCCAGCCACGATCGTTTGATTCTGCTCCCCAAACTAGACATCAGATTGAATAGTAGAAACAAACTAATCGAAAATAATCTCATTCTGGGCTCTGAAGAGCGAGTCGAATCCTTAAGGCCAATGTCTACTCTGTTTTATTTAGGACTAGGTTTGAATGTGTTTTGGAATGTGATGGGCCCTTTATCTGGGTTGAGCCCTTAATGATTGATTGATGTGTGTGTGCGTGCACAACCAGTGGTTTTCAAGCAAGATTTTTTTTGATGTGGTGAATTTTAGAGTTCAATTTAGGATTCAACTTTAGGTATTTTCAAACAAACTTTTGTTGGCACACCAGGTTTTGAAAGCACAGGTGAAGATGTTTTCCTTTAAAACTTAAAAGAATGTGGAGTGCCTCGTAAATCCCTAATAGTTGAACCTAAGTGGCAGCTACTTAATGAGTTGATTTTAATTAAAGTGGTGCGGCCCAATCAACTCAAACAATTAACCTGTTGCACCACTTAATTAGGCACACAAGTGATTACCTAATCTGATTTCTACTCAATTATGTGTTTGGATGTGTGTACTGACTCTAAAGATCAGTTTACTAGTTGAGTTTGAAAATCAGATGAGGTTGTGTACCTCTACGAGATTTTTTTTATTTTTTATTTTTCTTTTTAAATGTGCAGGTTGGGGTGGGTGTAGGTGTCAAATAACAAGCAATCTAACCTTAGAGTTCATAAGAACACCTAGGTTGATTGATGTTTATGTTATTATGTGGTGGAATGAAAACTAATGAGTGGGAGGTGGGGGATAACTTACAGAACCTTCCACAGCACTTTTCTCCAATCTACCGCGTTTGCTCGTCTCGAAAGAGTACCTGCAATTACAATAAGAAAGGAGAGAAGTGAGGTAAATGATTTGTAAGTTGTAAAAATGCAAAGAAAAATCGAAGAGCGTCACCTCCCCGGCAACGGCGCCAAAATGTTGAACGTGCAAGTTGCTACGCTAACGTGTTCGGTTTTGAAAACCTGTCATTGTAGTTTGAAAGCAAAAAACTCGTGTTCAACAAATAAAATTTATACCGGAATGGAAATCCCGAGTCGAACACAGGGAGGTGGACATTTAATTTAAAAACACGCATTTGTTTTATTTGTCACAAAGTAATTTAATTGATTAGAACTATCTAACTATTTACAATAAATAGAAGAGAGAGAGAGAAAGAAAGAGAGAGAATATTACAAACAAAAACCAAAAAGAGATGTAGAATGAACAAGGAATTCATTATCAGAAGGATTGTTCATTACACTAAACTTTACAACAAAAAACGGGAAAATGATTACACTAGAAAGCAGTAAATCTATTCTAGAAAGCAGTAAATCTATTCTAGAAAGCAGTAAAAAGAATGGGGAGAGAGATATCCTCCTCGACGGTCGCTTGGAGGACGAGCCGGACGGGACTACGCCTAGACGAAGGAGGACGAAGCAAGATGAAGGAGGGCGAAGCGGGAAGAACGGGAATGGGGCAGCACGTCGTCGTCGTCATCGCGGGATCCGCTTCCGAAAGGGGGATGAAAAATTGACTTTATCTCACGAGAAGCATCCCAGGTATGGGACAAGCTTCTCTTGAGCTTTGGAGAGGGAGAGAAGAGAAGGAAGGGATGAGAATTTCATGTGGAGGGGGCCTCCTTTTATAGTTGCAAGGAGTGAAGGCAATTTGGCCATTTTAATTTGAAAATCATTAAATCAGGGGTCTTTAGTGACGGATAAAATCGTTGCTAAAGCCCCATCATGGGCGTAGTGTGGCGTCGCCCGCGCGCAACCACTCGCCTCCTCATGCGTAACGCGCGCTCCACATCCAACTGATCTCACGATCAGACGGCTTAAGTCGCACCTCCGCCCGCTTCTCAGCGCGCGCCCGCCCGCGTGCGATCCCACGTGAGGTGCGGCGTGCAAAGCGCGTGGGCGCTATCGAGCAGTCGCGGAGCGCGCTCGCCTGCGCCCTTTCACCTGCACATGCGGATTCGAACATGCGCCAACGCCTCGCGTAAGCGCGCTCGACCAACGCGCTACAAGCGTGTTTGTGTCGTGCTTTGAGTTTTGTGTGCGCGCGCTGACAGCCGTTGGATGTGCATCCAACGGCAGAGAATCGTCGAAGAAGAGAGGGCGCGGAGAGTGTAGCGGCTGATTGGGCGCTAAGATGGCACCATGTGGCGCCATCTTGGCCGTCCATCTTCCGGATGCTGTAGATGGTGCCACGGTTGCCGGATTGAGTCAATTTTCACGTTGTTAGGCTACGATCATCGATCTGAATCCATCAGTGCGGTTGAATTTGCCGTTTGAAGTGCAGTTTCACACCATCTTGGCCCTTAATCTTCTAGGGTTCCCCGATCTCTATCTGATGCTACAGATGTCTGATTAGGGCATTCTCGGAGTCGTTGAACTCCAATCGTCGCCCTAATAACATCTGTACGGTTGGATCCTCGATCCGAGGCCCCGACAAAAA
This sequence comes from Thalassia testudinum, assembly GCA_037157565.1. NCBI lineage: Eukaryota > Viridiplantae > Streptophyta > Magnoliopsida > Alismatales > Hydrocharitaceae > Thalassia > Thalassia testudinum. The sequence continues at coordinate 30,138,828 of JAZHRO010000073.1, forward strand.
GTTTGCCCTGTCCATGAACATAAAAGGAGACAATTAACCTCCATTTTATTCAAACTAATCTAAATGCAAGATGATGCATGTTATGCAATATTTATAGTATGCAATGCAATCCTATGCTTAAGAATATGCATAAATAGACATCTTAAGTAGTGTAAACATGTTTACATCATCAAGATTCAACGGTCGCAGCACGTTGAGCCTTAATTCCTAAGTGAGGCACAAAGTTGGATCGCAGCACACTGAGCCATAATTCCTAAGTGAGGCACAAAACCAACCTCAACGCAGCAGTTAGTGCTTTGTCTCACAACGCACGACCACACGATTGAAGCCCCGCGAGCAGATTTTATCCGCTGAGCGGTGAAAGTAAGAAATTGAGCCATCAATGGATGATCGGGCGACGAGGGAAGCAGCTACGTGGCATCACTGATGCACAAGACCCATGCACATGAGATCCAATGCGCTAGCGAACCCGCAATCGTATGCTCACCGGAGGTGCAATTCAGAGCGTTCTCTCCCATGTGCTCAGAACCCTTCATCCGCCATCCAAGGGCGGGGATCTACTTCACTCAGATCAGCATGCACCAGTGGATGCCAGTGGATGCTCGATGGACGCTCACGATGGAAGCTGGCGACACGAGATGGACGGCTAGCGAAGCTCGAGCATGATCAATGCACGAGATGGAGGGCCAATGTAGCGCACGTGTGAGCGAGCTCGAGCTGGCTACAACACTAGAGCTGGACCTACAGCGACATCCTGGAGGTTGCTATTTGTCTTATGCCTATTTTAGCCTCCTCTCATCCACTACATAAAGGCCTATACCCCTTCCCTTCCAAGGCATCTCTACCTACTCTACTCTCACCTACTCCTAAGCTCTAATAGCCTACCGAAGCTCCATTAGAGCTTACTCTTAAGCTCCAAAGGCCTCCTATTAGTGTAGCATTCCTTTATCCTAGTAAATATTCATCCCTCATCCCATCACCTTCATAGGTTGCCATGGAGCTGTCCTCCCACCTCCATTCCAATAGCAGATCACCCCCACCTCCTCACCTCCATTCCATAGCCTCGGTGAAGCATTCCTCTACCGGGCAATCTCCTGCATCTCACCTCCATCATCCCACTCCTCAACTCCTTCGTCTAAGCTTCCGCCAGGCGCCGTCGTCTCGCCGAACAGCCAATTCGGGAGATTCCTTATCACCTCTCTCTCTTCTATGCTTTCATAAATTATTATAATAGACATTTGTGCAATATATCATATTTGATCCCATCTATATTGTGATCAATCTTCTTTGCATCCTTTATAAAAACAAAAAATATATATAACAAAACACCAAAAAGAAAGAAAATGAGCGCGATTTTCAAACAAAATGAAGCGTAGTTTTGTGACTACGACAACGGGTTCCTCCAAACCCCGATTTCTACCACGTGAAACACGTTCATCATTTTGGCACCTTTGCCGGGGAGGCAACGGAATTTACTTTCTTGTTTTCTATGCTTCTTTGCATTTACATATTACTAACCCCACTTATCTCTGATCTATTGTCTTGCAGGTACCCTAGCATGGAGATCCAAGTGCGGTAAACCGGAGTAAAGTGCAGGTAGAGTACTTTGTAAGTGTCCCCCACATCCCCCCTACTAGTTTCATTTCGCCACACTCATAACCAAGATTAAATCTACTTAGGTGCTTGCATAAACCCTAAGATAGACTTTGGTTGACATGTTTGCCACCTCCACTCATCTCACCCATGCATTTTATAAAAAGAAAAACAAAACGATACTTTCTATGGGACGAATCAATATACACACTTTATACACCCACATTTGAGGCACATACCTGACTTGATTTTCATCTACTCAACCAGGATTCCGACCTATGGAACCGATACACCAATTCAACACATAAAGGAGTAGAAATCATATTAGGTTAATCACTTTTCTGTGTGCCTTAATCGGTGGTGCATTTGGGCCGATTGATTGAATTGTTTAGGCCGCACCACCTAATTTAAAAGAGATTCATTTTGTAGCTGCCCCATAAGATTCAATATTTAGGTCAAGCTAGGCACTCCATATTTTCTTGATTTATAAAGGAAAAACACTTAAACTCGTGCTTTCAAAACTTGATTTGCCTCACAAAACTTTGTTGAATATACCTAATATTTGAATCCTAAAAGCTACTAAGCAAGATTCAAATCCTAAAATTCACCTCATCCTCAATAATCCTGGTTGAAAATATTTTGGTTGTGCACATACACACATTCTCAAACAAATCATTAAGGGCCCATCACATTCCAGAAGCACCAATATAGCAAGACTAACTAAAATTGATTAGACATTGGCCCTAAGGACTGGTTCACTTGTCGGGATCCAGATTGAGATTATTCATGATTAACCCACTTTACTAGTCAATCGGATTTCTAGCTAGGGGAGTAGCATCAAACGACCACGGCTAGGGGGTACACTAGGAACCGGAGGCACAAGCCAAAGGAAGAACCTTCTCCCCAATCCCTCCTAACTGGTTGGATTGCCTGGATATAAGTAGAATAAGTCGTCCATAATCTTTCGACGGATTCTGAGAGTCTGTAGACCTTTAGGCTACCCAACCTAACGACAGGCTTGTATTTTTTTTGCTGCAGGGCTCCTTCTCTTCCCTGTCCTTCCAACTTCCTTTCAGTATATGCTTAGAAGGAGGTCATTGAACCCTAGATTGGAAGGACCTTTAGATCATTCCCGAAGGCAGAGGTTGAGCTATAGCCAAGCAGATCCCATGGCTGATCAACAACCACCTCCCCCACCCCCGAGCCAGCAGGAGCTAATTCAGAGGTAGTTTGAAAATTTGCAGCAGATGCAGCAATGGTTCCAACGAATGAATGTTCAAGGCACTTGGCCCTTGAAGAATTTCTATGACCCTTCAAACTATGGGAAATGTCCCGGCATCATGATTCCCGCTGAAGACATAGAAATCAAGCCCCAAGTCTTAAGTTTGATTAAGCATTTCCATGGGCTTGGCTTGGAGGACCCATTCCAGCACATGGAGGATTTGACCACTTTGGTTCAAACCACCAAAGCAAGGAATGTGAACAAAGAGCAAATGATCATGAGGCTCTTTACCTACTCTCTCAGGGATAAGGCCGCACATTGGTACCGGACTATCGGAAGGTCGATAGAAACATGGGCTGCTCTTAAGTCGACCTCCTGAAGAAATTCTTCCCAATCGGACGGACCAATGCCTTACGACAGGCGATTACCACTTTCGCCTAGCAGCCAGGGGAACCATTTCATGGTGCCTAGGAGTGATTCCAGGAACTTTTGAGGAAGTGTCCACACCACGAGGTGCTGAAATGGAAACTCGTGCAGATTTTCTATCACAAGTTGGTTGAACAACTTCGTAGTCACGTGAGCGCCTCCTGCAGAGATAATTTCCTCAACAAGGATGCAAATAGCGCATACAACCTGTTTGAGGAAATGAGCGAGAACTCAATTAGTCATGCCTCCATGGATGCATTCAACCAGTCCCAACAACCCTGGTCAAATGCTAATGAGATCCAGGATTCTCATTCATTTGACATGGAATTGATTTGTAATAAGATTGATAAGATGGACTTGGTTGCTAAAAGAATGGAAGAATGGATGTCTGGGAATTCAAGAAACACATCTACACCCACTCAATCCCAAAATTTAGGATTTCATTCCTCACGAGCTCCCACAGGGCGGGAGTTCGTGAACCAACTTAAATTGACTCAACCTATGAGCCAAGATTTCTCGAAACCTTATGGGTTCCAAACTAGGGCATTTGATCCTAGTTTTTCTAATCCTTCTCTCCATCCTCGTCCTATGAGGATGCGTATGCAATGCAAGAGAATGCTAGGTCCAACCCATATTCCAATACTTATAACGTGGGTTGGAGGAACCACCCTAACTTCTCCTGGAAAAGTCAGGGAATACAGACCCAAACATGACCTAGCAACTATGCATCTCAAAGACCTATGGGTTAGAGTCAGGTATACACCCAGTTGCCCCTGAGACCAGTTTATCAGCCATATTGGAATGCCCAACAATCTACAGGGCAGGCTGATTTAAATCGGCAGATGGTGGAAATGCAAGGGTCCATGCTTTAGCTTATGTTGCAAATGAAGACATCATTGGATAACTTGCAATCCGGGTTAATTGCTAACACCCTACAACCCGGATCTCTACCAACCCAACCCTTACCCAACCTGCGCAATGTGCAAAATTAGGGTAATAGAGCCCAATGGTATGGGAATTAAAGGGACCCACACGCACATGCTCAAGTGGTTGAGCAGGGTCCCTCCTCTTCTTCTTCTGGCTACATGACCAATCAAGGCCCTCCAATCTTCACTAACCCACCTCAAGACCCAAACCCATATGCCTCTGCAAACTCCGTCACCTTGAGAAGTGAAAAGTAGACCCAAAACCCTGAATTACCTTCTAGAAGCCAAAACCTTGGGGAGGTTGAGAGAGAGAAGGAGGAGATTGAAGAAGACAATAAGGCCCAGGGAGCAGAAATTGAAAATACCACCCACATCCTGTTCCCTGAAGCCCTATTGAGAACCAAGAAGAAGAAAACCTTAGATAGCAACGAGGAGCTCCTGAATTTATTCAAGAGCGTAGAGATCAATATTCCGCTCCTCGATGCTATTAAGCACATCCTGGCTTATGCTAAATTTCTGAAAGAACTTTGTACTCAAAAGCATAAGCCAAGAGAACCCACTTCGAGGAAGGTGATTCTCTGTGAGCAGGCAAGTTCTGTCATCCCGCATCACCTTCCTCAAAAGAAGAAAGATCTCGGTGCTCCCTTGATTTCATGCATTATTGGGGAATACACTTTTGATAGGGCACTGTTGGATCTAGGTGCATCCATCAGCCTAATCCTGACTTCTCTTTACAAGAGGATTGGGTCAGGCGAACTTAGGCCAACCTTAGTAATGCTACAATTAGCAGACCGCTTGGTCACCACACCAAAGGGCATTATTGAGGATGTAATCTTCAAGGTCAAGGATTTCTATTTTCCTGTAGATTTCTTGATCCTTGACATGGATGTACCTAACGATTTGAGGAACATGCCCATCATTCTGGGGAGCCCATTCCTAGCTACCGCCAAGGCCAACATAAACTATGAGAGCAGTAGTATGGAGATCACCTTTGGGGATAAGAAGCTAACTCTTGATATTTTTAAGGTGATAAGAGGATTTGAGGATTGTGGATTCATTGAAGAGCTCGAGGATCATGATTTTAAGAGTTGTATGACGATCAGTGCACTCGAGGACTCCACCAACTTTAGCGAACCCAAGCCACAACCCTCTGTGGTAGACCTACCACATTTTAAAGAGGCTGTTAATTTTGTTCATTCCTAGCCTCTTTCACTAGATTGTCCTAATGAATCTTCATCAGCATCCTCCCTACCTTCTATACTAAACCCACCTCAGCTTGAATTGAAACCATTGCCTAAAAATTTGAAATATGAGTTCTTAGGACCTGAGAACACGCTCCCTGTGATTATTAGTGCTGATTTGACTAAGGAGCAAGAATCGAGGTTGATTAAGGTCCTTAAGAACAATAAGGAGGCAATTGGTTGGACCATCCACGACCTTAGGGGGATCGAGCCATCTTATTGTAATCATCATATTTTCATGGAAGATGGATCTCGCCCTTCTCGCGAAATGCAAAGGAGATTAAACCCGAATATGCGAGAAGTGGTCAAGAAGGAGATAATCAGGTGGCTTGATGCTAGAATTATATACCCAATCTCGAATAGTCCGCGGGTTAGCCACCCAAGAAGGTAGGAATAACCATTACGACTAACGAGAAAGGGGAAACCTTCACCACCTGTTCAGCTTCCACTTGGAGAGTCTGTATTGACTATAGGAAGCTGAACATAACCACCAAAAAGGATCACTTTCCCTTGCCATTCATCGATCAAATCCTAGAAAGGTTAGCTGGGCAGAAATATTTTTGCTTCCTGGATGATTATTCGGGATATAACCAAGTCCCTATCCATCCCGAAGACTAAGAAAAGATAACTTTCACCTATCCCTACGGAACCTTTGCATTCTGTAGAATTCCATTCTGGCTTTGCAATGCACCCGTGACTTTTCAAAGGTGCATGCTGGCCATCTTTTCTGACTTGGTGGGAGATTGTCTTCAGGTGTTCATGGATGATTTCTCCATTTTTGGAGATTCTTTTAAGTCCTGCCTAGCTAACTTGGAATTGATCCTCCAGAGATGCATCAAGACACGGCTGGTCCTTAGCTGGGAAAAGAGACATTTAATGACTCGGGAAGGCATTGTCCTGGGTCATGTGGTTTCTAATCGGGGTATTGAGGTTGATAAGGCTAAGGTGGATGCTATCTCTAGACTTCCTCCACCCACATCCGTGAAACAGGTCCGCTCTTTCCTTGGGCATGTGGGTTTTTATAGAAGATTCATCAAGGACTTCTCGAAGGTTGCTCGACCCTTGAGTGACCTTCTAGCCAAAGACACACCATTTGAGTTTGATGAATCATGCCATAAGGCATTTGATTTATTAAAACGGAAGTCACCTGTGCCCCGATGTTGCAACCACCGGTCTGGACAGCCCCATTTGAGATTATGGTTGATGCATTTGATTATGCCGTCGGGCTGTCTTGGGTCAGAAGATTGAGAAAAAACCCTCTGTGATTTACTACCCTAGCAAGACTCTGAACGAGGCCCAGAGGAACTACACCATTACTGAAAAGAATTGCTAGCTATAGTTTTAGCTTTAGAAAAATTCAAGGCTTATCTTTTAGGTTCTCATGTAATCATTTATACCGACCACTCGGCCTTGAAACATCTCTTGGCCAAAAAGGATGCCAAGCCCCAGCTTATTTGCTGGATTCTGTTACTTCAAGAATTTGATCTTGAAATCAGGGATAAAGCTAAGACATAAAATGTAGTGGCAGATCACCTCTCAAGAATACTAATTGATTCTCCTCATCCAGATATCCCTATTTCAGACACTTTCGGATGAGACTATCCTTACAGTCTCAAGTATTCGAACCCCCTGGTTTGCGGATATTACCAATTATTTGGCCATTGGTCAAATCCCCTAGGATTGTACCAAACAACAACAGGACAGACTTGTGTCTGAGGCCAAATATTATTTTTGGGATGATCTCGAGCAATATTGCATCGGCACAGACCAGATTATTCGTCGATGCATCCCGGAAATTTAGTTCCATAGTATACTTGAGTTCCACCATACATCTGCTGCGGTGGACACTTTTCCAGGAAAAAGACGGTAGCTAAAATCTTGCAATCTGGATTCTATTGGCCATCATTATTTAAGGATGCCCAAGAATTCTCAAAGTCGTGCATGATGCCAGACACTCGAAAAGATGGCTAAGAGAGATATGATGCCCTTAAACCCAATACTTTCCATCGAAATTTTTGACATTTGGGGCATCGACTTCATGGGACCTTTTCCTCCTTCATTTGGACACCAGTATATTCTGGTCGTTGTTGATTACGTGTCCAAATGGATTGAGGCAATCCCCACCCAGACCAATGACCACAAGGTGGTCATTGATTTTGTGAAGAAGAATATCTTCAGTCAGTTTGGGATTCCTCGGGCGATTATCAGTGATGGTGGCACACATTTCACTCATGCCCAATTTCAAAATTTATTGGGGAAATACAAGGTCAATCATCGGATTTCCACATCCTACCACCCTCAGACGAATGGACAGGCCGAGATCTCCAATCGAGAGATCAAAAATATTTTCCAAAAAATCGTAAGGGCTAATAGGAAGGATTGGACCCAAAAGCTAGATGATGCTCTTTGGGCCTACCGTACGGTGTACAAAACGCCTATCAATATGTCTCTGTTTCATCTAGTGTTTGGTAAGGCATGTCACTTACCCATAGAGTTAGAACATCGGGTATTTTGGGCCATCAGAAAATGTAATTTTGACCTAGAGTTGGTCGGAAAGACCAGGAAACTCCAACTATCTAAGTTGGAGGAGCTTAGAAATGATGCCTATGAAAATGCCAGAATCTATAAGGCAAGGACCAAAGCTCTCCATGACCAGATGATTTCACGTAAGAGCTTTGAGCCGAACCAAAAGGTTTGGCTTTTCGATTCTCGACTAAAGCTCTTCCCCGGTAAGCTTAGGTCTAAGTGGGACAGCTCGTTCGTTATTGAGTGGATTTTCCCTAACGTGGTCGTCGAAATCTCTGACCCAAAGATGGGTAATTTCTTCAAGGTCAACGGATAGCGTCTCAGACCCTTTGTTGACCATGTGTTCCCTAAACCCATCTCGGACAAGGTTGCTCTTACGTTGCCCTAACCACCACGGGTCGATCATCACCTAGCTGAGGGCATTAAACTTAGAACGTGTAAAGACTGTTCCGAGCTGACCAGAATCTCACGGAAACCAAGTGCTTTTCTTCCACTTCTACTCTCCTGCATGCTTTCATTTTTAACAATGAGGACATTGCATTAGCTAAGCATGGGGGGGTAGATATTTCTTATGAATCTTTTTGTTAACCGTAATAGTAATTTTTCTGTTTTTCATCTAAAAAAAAAAAAAAAGAATTAGTAGACGAGAACTTAGGTATTAAGAGTTGCAAACTTTAGGAATTGATACTTTGGGACCTGAATACTTAGACTCTTCAGGCCTTCGGGCCTAATTAGCCCAAGTGTTCACTTGAATGTGGACTTACTCCCGAGTCATCGCCAAGTAATTCTATTTTAAACTAGTCAATAAATTGGGTGATAAGTATACGACTTATCAACCCGCCCTCTGATTTGAGGAGACTTTAAGCCTAAGCATCTACACACTTTTTGCACCGACTCACTTTTCAACGATTTCTTCAGAATTGTGTAGTTAATGAGCCGTCTAGGGTGGTATGCCTGGCAAGTTGTCGGTGGTAACAGCTCATCGGTCGGTTGTCTAGAGCCCAGCCACAAGACCATTTTATTTGTACTACCTTTAAGTAAACCTTAGATCAGGGAAGCCACCAACTAAAAAAATAAGAAAATAAAAAAAATAAAACCACACTTCACCGCATGAGAATGGCTAGCAAGTTGCCGTGGGTAACAACCCATTGGCAGGTTGTCCAGAGCCAAGCCCATAAAAATGCACAATAACTCCCAAAACACTTAGGCAAGAAGCAGGGAAGTAGAATAAACCAGGGAGATATACACTAGGTTCACCCTTGTGTTGACCCCATAAATAAAAGGAGTAGGGAGAAAGCTACCGTTCGAAAAGATAAACCTCTAAGCAAGGTCACCTAGGGTCGTAGAAACCCAAAGTCCATTTTAACGGTCTCCTAGTGAGTCTTTCACTCTTTTCATTAGATACTTAGCACTTAGAGTCCTTTTCGAGGCTTGGGCGAGTTGCATAGCCGTAAAAAGTTATCCCGAAACTCTCAAACTCCAAAAGTACAAAAAAATTAGAAAAGAAGAAAAACAAAAAAAAAATTGTGTATCTTTTCTTTTTAAATAAGGCGAGGGCTTGGGCGGAATGCATTCTGGTAGACACCCGGGCACTGTTGAGTTTTTGTAATTAGGTCTTGGGGTTGAGATTTTCTAAAACAATCTAGAAAATTTTGCCTAAGTAATCAAATCCTGATTCTACTTTTATGCATAGCATTTAGGTTAATTTTGCTAGGAACTAGCAAAATGTAAGCATCGGGGTATGATAAACACGCATGAATTAATGATAAAATGCTTATTAATGATAGTTCCTAGGCCTAGCATTACGTATCATAGTATAAATATTACATAACCTTCATTGCATTGCATTTAGGATAGTTGTACATTATATACATTAATTCCAACACTTTATATGGCTAGGAGGTAGTGCAACATCTTTACGAGTTTCAAATGAGAAATCTAACCGTACGGATGGATCCGGAGATACGATCGCAATCCGTCAGTGCGAAAATCACACCGATCAGAGCTCTGAAGCACCCTCTACAATAAGAAGGTGGACGGCCATGATGGCACCACGTGGCACCATCGCAACCCTCCAGCCCAGCCGCAGCCCCTCCTCCCAAGCAGCACCTATGAAGTCTCGACCGTTGGATTCAAATCCAACAATCGTCAAAGTGCCACATTGACTGCTTCAAGCCAATAAGAGAGAGGGCTTCGTGCAATTGCAACCATTGGATTAAGATCCATCAGTCGTAGCATGTTGAGCCTTAATTCCTAAGCAAGGCACAAAACCAACCTCAGCGCAGCGGTCGGTGCTTCGACTCACAACACACGGCCACACAATCAAAGCCCCACGAACAGATTTTATCCACTGAGCGCGCGCGGGTAAGAAATTGAGCCATCGATGGATGACTAGGCGGCAGGGAAAACGTGGCATCACTGATGCGCGAGACCCATGCACGCGAGATCCGACGCAGGGGTGGACGCACAATCATACGCTCACTGGAGGCGCGATCCAGAGCATGCTCTCCCGTGCGCTCAGAGCCCTTCATCCGCCATCCAAGGGCGAGGATCTACTTCACTTGGATCAACACGCACCAGCGGACGCCAATGGATGCTTGATGGACGTTCGCGATGGCAGCTGGCGACGCAAGATGGATAGCCAGCGAGGCTCGAGCGCGATCAACACACGAGATGGAGGGCCAACGCAACGCACATGTGAGCGGGTGTGAGCTAGCTACAACAACACATGAGTTGGACCTACAGCGACATCCTGGAGGTCGCTATTTGTCTTATGCCTATTTTAGCCTCCTCTCATCCACTATATAAAGACCTACACCCCTTCCCTTACAAGGCATCTCTACCTACTCTACTCCCACCTACTCCTAAGCTCTAGTAGCCTACCAATGCTCCATTAGAGCTTACTCTCAAGCTCCAAAGGCCTCTTATTAGTGTAGCATTCCTTTATCCCACCAAATATTTGTCCCTCATCCCATCACCTTCATAGGTTGCCTTGGAGCCGTCCTCCCACCTCCATTCCGGTAGCAGATCGCCTCCGCCTCCTCACCTCCATTCCAGAGCCATGGTGAAGCATTCCTCTACCCGACATCCTCCTGCATCTCACCTCTGTCATCTCGTTCCTCAGCTTCTTCGTCCAAGCTTCCGCCAGGAACCGTCGTCTCGCCGAACAGCCGATTCGAGAGATTCCTTCTTACCTCTCTCTCTTTTATGCTTTTGTAGATTATTGTAATAGACCTTTGTGCAATATATCATATTTGATTCCATCTATATTGTGATCCATCTTGTTTGTGTCCTTTATAAAAACAAAAAAAAATCTAACAAAACACCAAAAAGAAACAAAACGAAGCACAGTTTTCAAACAAAGTAAACATCGCCTCCCTGTGTTCGACCTGGGACTCCCTTTAAGTTTCGATAAAATTGTATTTGATAACGAGTTTTGTGACTGCGACAATGGGTTCCTCCAAACCCCGATTTCTACCACGTGAAATACGTTCATCAGAAGTCTATCCAAGAGTGTATGCAGCTACTACAAATAAAGATGACTCTGTCTGCAGGTGCTGGTTTGAACAAGAGGAGAGCTGGCAGATCAGTGGGGCTGAGTTATGTAGAGAAGGCACACGTTCATGGGAGGATAAAATGTGGCTGCTATCAGATTTACAGGCATTCAGACCGAAGACTGGAATAGAAGATCATTATCTATGGGATGGTGTTTTCATGTCAGGCAGTTCATATGAAAAGATTATGTCGATGTCCAGATTTGAGGAGGTTGATCTGCTAGGAAGGAAGTTGTGGCTGCTGAAAATTCCACTCAAAGTCCAAATATTTCTATGGTTGTGCTGGAGGGATGGATTGATTACAGGGGATTTGAGGCATAGGAGGATGGGCATTGCACTGCATGTTTGTTATCTTTGTGGGTTACACACTGATAGCCTAGGTCACATTTTTTCCTCATGTGTGGTGACCAATGTAGCTTGGAGAAGGGTATGTAGAGAACCACCTTCTATGTGGGATTCTCTTTGGCAAAATTTTTTATTACGAGATAAACCACATGTGCATATGGCAGCGATTATGTGGAGTATTTGGAGGGCAAGGAATGAGTGTTTGTTTCAGGAGAGACCAGTGAATTTAGAACAAATTGTAAATGAATGCTGGTCCCTCATACGTATGTGGGAATCTATTTTTTAATGATCCTTTCTTAATTTTATAATAAATAAAAGTCCTCCCGGATTGCTATTGTAGTACGATATCTTTCCTTTCAGTTTCAAAAAAAAATAAATCTAGCTCTTAGGGTTTCAACTCTGGAAACAGGATTTCGGGTTGCATTTAAGCATTCACCTAGGTTAGGCATGCATTGCATTTTACTTGTATTTTTGATGTGTTTACTTGAGTGTCAAGGATAAATAGAAACTCAGATCCTGCATACCTTGGCACTCAGGAAGGTAGAAGATGAAGAAGAAGCTCTTATCAGCTGGATTCCAGCTAGATCTAACTCATACCAATTGGATCCCAACTCATTTTAGTTGGATCAACTCATCTTTAGCTCCATTCAGCTCATCTCAGCTGAATGGTAGCTTAAGCTAGTTCACCTCAGCTCCATTTAGCTCACCTCAGTTGGATGGCAGCTCAAACTAGTTCAAGATAATTGATCCCAGCTCCATTCCAGCTCCTCCAACTCGGAACAGTTCACTGGAAGTTTAACCAGACTAGGACTAGCTGTTACCATCAACTAGGTAGACCTAGTCAGCTGATGATGATCTCAACCTGCTCAGGCCAGCTCAAGTCCAGCTCCTGGAGACTCAACTCAGCTCAACTAAGTTGAGCTGAGCTACTTGACCAAAGCTAGCTATCTCAGCTAGTTGGGTACTCTTTGGGAAGACCAAACCCAGCTCACCTCAACTCATATCAGCAGAAGCCAGCTCATCTTAGCTTGGCTTAGTAACTAACAAAGAACTAGCAAGCTAAGCCAGCTAAGGTAGCTCCTTGCAGTTCTCTTCAGCAACCACCAACTCCAGTGCAACTCAAGGTAGCTCCTTCCAACTCCTCACCTTCAAAAACCTAGCTCCCTCTACCTCTCTACCCTACCCTCTACTACCTAAGCTAGAAAAGCTAGCTTAGCTTAACTAGTCACCTCCTTGGCCACCAAAACCTAACCCTAAAACCCACCTAACTAGCTCCACCAACTAACCTTACCTAAGTCACTCCACCTCAATCTTGGCACCAACCCTACACTTCCCTTCACCCCTCTCTACCACTAAAAGACACCACCAAATTCCCTCCAAAACAACCTAGAAATGGTGAAAATTGTTTCCCTCCAAAACCCTTGAAATCCAACTCTACACCTACCCCTTCAACCCATCTCCACCCTCCATTTTTTTCCTCCAAAATCAACACCTTCTAGAAGGTATTTTTGGAGGGAAAACCAAGTCACCTCTTCATTTCCCACCCATTTTTCCCTCCAAAAATACCGAAGCACCCCTTCATTTTCCTCCAAAAAATACCATAACCACCCCCCTTCCCATCCTATAAATACCCTACCCGACCACCACATAATTTCCACCTTCTCCATTAGTTTTTGGTTCCACTTATAGCCATCTACATCCCATGCCAAGGAAGAAGAAGAAGAGAAGAAGATCAAGAGGGCAACCTACCCACCCCCTTGGTGGCTTCTTCCTCTCCCATGTGCCACGCCAAGGAGTTCTTCAACTTAGACGGTACAACCAGGCAGAGGAGGAACCTTAAGGTGGTTGATGCCCTCCTTGAGGAGAGAGCTTGTAGGAGGACTACATCAAGAAGAACCTAAGGAAACCCTTTCCAAGTGTGGCGCAACCACACTTGGAGGAATGGCTCTCCAGAACTTCTACAAAGGATTCCCCTTCTATTTTTATTTTATCTTGTATTAACTAGTGTGTTTTCTCTTTTTCTTGTGGAAGCATTTAGCTACTTGTAATCAACTTTTCTAGTAATACAAGTTTCCTTTGCCTTCCAAGTTCATGTTTCAATCTTAGTATGTTTTCTTATTCTTATAAGTGTAGTGCACACCACACTCTCCTCTTCTAATTACCCTAGGCGCACTTGCTTAGGGTGAGCTTAGAAGAGAGGGTTTCATTCGTGTCACTTAGGGTTAGTTGATAGGCGTAATCATAATCTCGTATTCCATTTGCCCGATTATTTTGAAAACTATAAAAACAACAAAATCAAAATCACAAAAAGAAAAATGTGGATTTGAGAGGTGAGAGAGAGAATCAATTCCTATGATTAACAATTTGGCCTCCTTGGGAAACCCTAGATATTCACCCTATCTAGGTTATAAATTTAAGAGTTGATCAATTTTACGCGTCTCAACGACAAAAAGCCACTTTTAACAAATCGCATAAAATTGTTTTCACTTTTTGGTGCAGTTGCCGAGGAGGTACGACTTAATCACATCATTTATCTCTCTCTTTCTTGCTTGATCTTCACGAAATTTTTTTGTTTTGTTTTTAGGTGCGAATCAAAAGCGGGAGCGGGATTTGAAGCACTTGGAGCGGAAGCTTCAAGTTTCTTTTCTTCCCACATACTTCAGGTTAGTACCTTAGCCCTTTTTCTTATCAAAAACAAAAAACAAGAATATCAAAAAAATATTTAAATTTTAAAAAATAAAAAATAAAAAAAAATTAAGGGTGGTGGAACCCTAAAAGTCATTTTGTTGCTTGTTTGCTCCATTTTCCCACCACCTTCACCTTATTGGTGTTTGATTTTTTATAATCTAGACTTTTATCGTGATTTTCAAAAATCAAGTTCGGGCACTTAGGAGCTTCCTAAAGTCACCAAATGTCACCCAAGGAAGCCCCTTTGAATTAGGAACCTTGAGTCCAGCTTTCAAGAAATTTTGTTGAATAGAAAAAATTAAAAAATTCACAGATTGAATAGGGTCTAACTTGTTTTCTTACTATTTTTTTACCATCCGTGAATTTTATAAAATTTTGTACTCATCAGATTTCAACAAACTTTATATTACTAGAAACCTTGAGAAATTATCTACATCATATAAAATTCTAAAAAATCTTTGAGGTCATTTAAGGTTTCTACATAATCAATCCCCTTAATCTATCAATTCTGATTCTTGACATCAGTAAGAATAAAAAATCCAAAAAAATATCAAAAAATTTCATAGAATTTCAAAAAAATTATTTTTAAATTCCTTATTTGATTTTCTATCAAGTGGTGGTGTTGTTTATCATGTTTGGACCACCACCTAAAAGTATTTCAAAAGGAGATTCATTTTTAGGAGTTGCATAACTAGGAATTCCAACTTTAGGGTTTTTTATTTTCTCTCTTAGTTACATCAATTTTAAAGGAATTGACTTCCACCAACAACTTGTTTGTTATTATTCTGTGGAACATCAAAATCTTGTTTGAATCATTAATAAGAGAGATTCTTAAACGACATTAAATCTTAATCAAAACCCTAAAACATTTCAACCAAAAAATTCCTTGTTTGGAAACCCTATTGATTTGACTTGGGTACCACTTCCCGCCCAATTCGCACACACACCAAAAAAAGAAATAATTAGGCATTATCCCAATGAATGCGCATCACATTCCTTGTGCACTTAAGTTCTTAAGCCTAAATTAAAGTTGGTAGTCATTTGACCACTAAGGACTTCATTTCATCTTAGGCTTGATATCTAAATTTAAGTTACCTCTAATTATCCCAATCCCCTTAATTAAACGTGGTGTCAAACTAAGAGGGTAGTCAAATGATGGATACAGGTTTACACAAGCCCCTGGTGATTTTCCCAAGACACGCTTGGGCTCAAGCCACCGCTCTAGCCTAACCAGGCTAATTTTGGGAAGGGGGTTCAATTAGTGGTTTCTTACTTTTCCTAATTCCCAAGTCTTAGGTTTTAAGGAGTCAACCTTAAGACTAGGCTTAGAATTTTGTTGCTTGATTACACACTTCTTCTCATCTTTCCCTTCTCTCCTCCTCGTTTCTTCCATTGTATGCATGAGCGGCGGTCCTAAACTCCACACTTAAAGCAACCACTTGATTTTGCCCCCACAAAAAGACCTCTTTTTCCACATTCTTCCTCACACTTGCATTCTAAAAAATTGGAAAAACAAAATAGGTCATCTAACCCACAATCTAACCTGCATGCTGAGTTTTCCATCCCCCATCTACCCATCTTGGAGCTACCTAATCAAGCCCCCCTACCTAATCTCTACTCCATGATAGTTGAGCAGGTGGGTCAGCTACAAGCTAATCAACAACAGTTGACTACGGCTATAACAAACCTAACCAAGAGAGACTTGATACACCTACCCAAGTTCCACAGGCTCCGCATCTAACTCCACCTAACATCCTCAAGAGAGAAAATCTACATAAATTAAATACTTCCCTTGTTGAGTATAATCAATATTCTGAGGCTTTTTATGGTTCGTCGGGGAATTACACATACCCAAGTCATAGCTCCACTAAAAATATCTCCACCCTCCACAAGTAATTTAAAAATTCCTCTGCTTGAAGGAATTACCTGACTCACTCCTGGACCAATCTAGTTCCTCACCAACGACAGAAGCAGTTTGGAGGGTATGATTCAAATTAGACTTTCTATCAACCTTGGCCATCCCAACAAGACACTAATGTTCGGATGATGAAAACCCTGCAGTGAATGCAAAGCAAGATGACAAAAGTAACCGGTGTAATTAGCAATCTCCATAATCAAGTTGTGGTTACTCCGACCCAGAGACCTGCAGGACATTTACCATCCCAGCCCATACCCAACCCTGTCAATCAAAGGAACCAATATCCAGGTAGAAGTCAAAATCAAAACCACACTAATTAGCCTTTAATTAACCCGATACCTCAGCACCAACCAGGTTTCTATCAACAACAGCCCCCCCACCTCCTCCCAGGCATAACCAAACTACACATGTAGTCACATTGTGGAGTGGGAAAACCACCACTGATTCAGGGCCTTCACATCAAACTGATGAAACCTACTCTCAACCTATGCAAATTGACTCTCCTAATCCCAATCAGGAAGAAGAAAAAGAAACACCAAAAACACAAGATTCAAATCCTATTCCTTACCCTCAAGCACTGCAATCCAATCCTTCTAAGAGAAAGAAATTAGAGCCCTCTCACCAAGATCTTTTGAACTTATTTGGGCAAGTTGAGATGAACATCCCCCTCCTAGATGCCACCCCTGCCAATGCTAAATTTTTGAAAGAAAGGTGTACTCCAAAGCAGCAAGCCCAGAATGTAGGATGGGTGGTCCTTTCTGAGACAATGAGCTCAGTTGTACAAAGCAAGCTACCTCTCACAAAAAAGGACCTGGGCACACCACTCGTTTCGGTTGTTATAAATGATACCACCTTTTATCATGCCCCTCTCGACTTAGGTGCCTCTATTAATCTCATTCCCCCAATCTTATTCGAGGAATTTTGATTCGATGAAATTAAACCCTATTAAGGGTCAATTTCAATTGGCAGACCGATCCACCATTCAACCACAGGGAGTTGTCAAGGATATTATTGTTAAGGTTCATAATTATCTATTTTCGGTTGACTTTCTGGTCCTTAACATAGAGGTACTTGAGGCTCTCACAAATGCCCCTGTCATCCTTGGAAGACCTTTTCTGATTACTGCAAAAGCTAATATCAATTGCCATTCCGCAAAAATGGATATAAGTTGTAGTAACCAAACTATCTCATTAGATATTTTCCAAGCTTCCAGGAGGTCCATTGATCATGAATTTTTTGAGGACGCTGATAATAAAATGGAAGTAGTAATTGAGAAATCTATGTTGACCACCATTGGTCCAGATTTTGATTATGATAATGGGGTCCAAGACATTTCAAATTAATTAGGGTTTGACTTTTCCTCTTCTAATTTTCCTGATTTATCACCAAAAACATCCGCACTAACTTCACCTACCCTTCATCACACTGACTTCTCTCCCACTCCCTTTCCATTGGACCTACCACCCGACCCACCCGAGTTTGGCTTTCATCATGAACTCAAACCATGGTCAGACTCGGGTCATTCTTCCCTTTTTCCATTTCATTTTGATCCCTATATTTTTACCAATCATCTTTCAGGGGATCCTGAGGAAGACATACTTCTTGTGGACATTCAAGTGTCCAATTATTAACATGACTATCCGTCTTCTGTGCATTGCTTCATGCCCAGCTGAATGGTGTAAAAGATAGCACTGGATGGGAGGTAACCCATCATTTTTCCTGCTTTCCTTTTTCTTTTCTTTTCCCAGGTTTTAACCATCCTAAAATCGATCGGCTCTCACTAAGGTGATCTCTTTTCCTTCTTAATGCATGAGGACATTGCATATCATAAGCATGGGGGAGTGTTTTTAAATTTTGACGATCAATTCAGGATTTTCAAAACCTAAAAATATTCAATTTTTCTTTCATAGGCATCTCATTATAGAAAAATCATCAAACTCTTTGAGGAAAATTTTGAAAATCAGAACTAAGGTTGAAGGATTCATTTCAAGGTACAATGGGTTTAATCTTTAACAAACTATGAACTAGGATGCAAATCTAATTGTTGGAATTTCTAGGTCTATTTTTAGACAAGATCAAATATCTTTCTCTAAATTCCACCTGAACTCATGATAATTCAGGTGACTTGATCTCTTTTTGTGACCTGGAAATTACTTGGCTTAGTTTCCAACCTAAAAAACTTCTGTCTCTTGAAAATTTCTTATGTCAAAATTCACACACACAGCCAACAACTAAAAATAAATTAGGAAAATTAGAAAATCTCTTTGTTTAGTCATAGTGAAATCCAAAGCAGATGATTGGTTTGAGTTCCCACCGCCAAGAAGGAGGAAAATAGCCCCTTTCAGGATGCGATGTCAACATGTTACGGCCTCAATGCTACTCTGTATCTATATTTCATATCTTTAGACAGAGCATTAAGTCACATTTTGCAACTCAAGTATCTTGGATGGTGCTCTACCCATAGCGTCGAAGCAAGAGCTTGAGTTCGCTTGGAGCGCCCCTTTACATCGCATTGTGTTTTGGGGTTGTGAGCTCTTGGGTGCTATCTCGGATAGTACTATCTCGAAGTGCTGGTGCCAGATCCCTCTCAAGGATTGGTAACAGGAATGATCATCCCAACACATCTGTTGTAGGATTAAGCTAGAAGCATGGGGGAGACAAAAAAAAAAGAGTTTCAAAGACATGACATTATAAATATCTAATAAACGTTGGCATTCACAAAGCATCGACACAAGGTTTTAAAAGATTATGCAAGTTGCGAATCAGATTCAAGAGCTAAGGAAATCCTAATGATGTGCATACATCTAATTGACTTAAAATGCCTATATATGCATGTTTCTAGTGTCATAGGAGCATTCATCATTATAAATATTGCATACGTGTATCATCATGTATTTAGGATGGATTGTATAAATTTTAGGTTAATTTTCTCTTCTTGTGGTCAAGGAACAAGGAAATATTTATTGAGGCCTCGAACTGAAGATCCAACCGTATGAATCTGATCAGGGTGACGATCGGAGTTCAACAACTCTAAGATCGCCCTGATCAAACCTCCATAATATCAGATACAGTCCGAGAAAGATCAGAGGTCAAGGGACTAGGTGGTGTTAAATCAGGACCTCAGATGACAAATCCAACCACACGGATGGGTTTGAATTAACGATCGCAGCCCAACAATGTGAAAATCGGTCTAATCCAACATCTGTGGTACCATCTACAAGTTAGAGGAGATGGACGGCCAGGATGGTGCCACGCGGTGCCATCCTAGCCGCCCAACATGGCCCCAAGCTTCCACTCCACATCTGAAGGCACAATCAAGATGCGGTCTCAATCGTTGGACCAAGATCCAATGGCTGAGGGCACGTCTGCATTAAACACAAAATGCGACACAAGGTAAGGTGTGGCGCATTGGTTGAGCTCCCCTTCACGAAGGGGAGAGCACCAGTTTGAGCCCCACTACGCCTCAAATCGAATAGGTGAGCACGGTACGCTCAATTCAACCGTTGGATCGAAGATGGACAACCACGATGTGGCCGTGTGGTGCTTCCTCACACACCAGATGATGTGCACGCTGCATGGGTGCGATTACGCACGATCAAATGCGTGATCCCACACAAGCACACTTAACAATCGAAGAAGAGACGCTAAGCACATTTAACCCGTCCGATCTCTCGATCGAATGGCTGAGGATGCATACATGCGAAGGGGCGTCTCAACGGTTAAAGGCAGAGAGGCGGGGATGTGTATGTGCTTTAGCGATGTGGGGTGTTTAATGATGTTTATATCCGTCACTAAAGATCTTTGCAATTAATGTGTTAAGATCTAAAATGACCTTTATGCCCCCATTCCTACAACTATATAAAGACCCTATGCCCTCCACATTTTCATCATCTCTTCCTCTCTTCTCTCACCTCCTCCAAATCTCTCAAAGCTTGTCCCAAACCCGAGATGCTACATTAGAGTTAAAAATATAATTTTTCCACCTTCTCACCATCGTTCGGGAAGCAAATCCCGCTGCGATGTCACCCTACTCCATCCACCTTCCTTTATCTTTGTTCTCCCTCATCCATCATCTCACCACCCTCGTCCGGGCGCTCTGTCAATGTGGCTCGTCCTCAAAGTAGCCGTCAAGGAGGATAACTTCTCTCTCCCTTCTTTTTTTACCGCTTCTAGATTAGATTTTCCGCTTTCTAGTGTAGCGAGTAGTTGTATAGATGTAACGAACACGATTATGTGGTTATGAAACATTTGTCTATTCTCTCTTTATTTGTATTATTCTTTCTCTATCTTCTATTGTTTATTCTTTAAGTAAAATAGCTAGGGTAGATTTAATTCGACTAACTAATCTACTTCTTGACAACAAATATTAACACGATTTTTGATCAAACATTCGCCTCCACGTGTTAGACCCAGGACTCACTAGAGTTTCGATTAAATTATCTGTTTGACGGATTTTTATGCGACTACAACGACAGGGTTTTCAAAACTCAAATTTTCAGCATACAAATCGCGATCAACATTTTGGCGTCATTCCAGGGAGGCGACGCTCTTTGATTACTAGCGTTTCTCGCCTTACTTATCTTTTACCTCACTTGTCTCCATTCTTATTGCGATTGCAGGTATTCTCTCAAGGTGAGAAAAAGCGGTAAATTGGAGTAAAGTGTTGTTGAATAATTTGTAAGTATAACCCACCTCCCACCCACTAGTTTTCATTCCATCACCTAATAACACAAACCCTAATTAACCTAGGAGCTCTCATAAACCCTAGGCTTAGTTTGGTTATTTGTTTGCCACCTCCACCCACCTCACCCTCCGCTTATAAAAAAAAATTCTAAAAAATCTCACAGAAGTACACAACCTCTTCTGATTCTTAATACTCAACCGGTAACCCAATCTTTGAAATCGGTACACCCAACAACACATAATTGAGTAGAAATCAGATTAGGTAATCACTTGTGTTCCTAATTCAGTGGTGTATCAGGCCAATTTTTTGAGTTGTTTGGGCCGCACCACTTCATTTAATAACAACTCATTGAGTAGCTGCCTCTTAGGGTTCAACTTTTAGGAATTAACTAGGCACTCCATATTCTTTTAAGTTTTAAAGGAAGACATCTTTACCCATGCTTTCAAAATCTGGTGTGCCAACTAAACTTTAATTAAGTATACCTAAAGTTGAACCCTAAAAGCTACTAAACAAGGTTGAACCCTAAATGACAAATCATCAATAAACCTTGTTTGAAAATCATTGGTTGTGCACGCACACACATTGACATTGATCTTTAAGGGCACAACCCAGATAAAGGGTCCATCACATTCCAAAGCACATTCAAACCTAACATTAATTAAAATAGAGTAGACATTGGCCTTATGGATTGGACTCGCTCTTCGGGGCCCAGATAGAGATTATTTTCGATTAATCTAATTCTACCATTCAATCTGATGTCTACCTAGGGTAGAAGAGTCAAACAACCACGGTTAAAGGGTATCAAAAGAACCTGAGGTGAAAGCCAAGGGAAGAACCTTCTCCCCAGCCCCTCCCTCTAACTAGTTGGATTGATTGGAAAGAACTAGATATTCATCTCAAGACAAGTTCTGGGAGTATGTAGATCTTTAGGCTACCCTACCTAAGGACAGGTTTGATTGTTTGTCCTGCAGGGCACCTTTCTTCCTCCCGCTTTGCCATGGATGCTTCCACATCCTACTCGCATTTCCACTCTTACCCTCCTAATGCATCTTATTCCCAAGATGATTATTATCCCAACCAGACTTATTCTCACCCATCAACTAGTTGGGATAATCCTGATTAGGAATATAGTTCCAAACCTCCGTGTTCAGGGTCTAACCCTGGACACCATGATCTTGATTTTTATCCTTCTCCGAGCTACATCGATTATAGATCGCCGCCTTCCCATGGACAACCTAATACGATCTACAATCAAGAAGGATATGCTGATCCTTACCCTCCCTCAGATTACACTGCATATGGGTCACCACCCCTCTAGGAACAAATTGAAACGACCTATTATCAAGGAGGATACCAAAAACCTCAATTTGTTGACTCCCTAGATTGAACCCAAACCCACCCAGCCCTAAACCAAACCATTTGGTTTAGGTGAACCAGGTCCAAGATCAGGTGTTAGCTAACTTAAGGAATACCATTCAATATTTAAAAGCTTAGCCAATACCCTACACTGAGGAATTGGAGCCTCTAATTCAAATAATTGATGATTTTAACAAATATTTGTTGGATTGGCTCTAAGATGTTAAGGATAAGGACCTGGGTGAATTTTTACTTGGGAAGTTATCGAAATTGGGATGAAATTTGTGGTTGCTTTAGTTAAATCTTGGCATGATTCCCAGGATGAACCCCCTTTAGGAGAGCCAATGTCAAAATCCGCTCAGGCACTTGTAGGGGGGACATGTTTTACGAAATTGGGGATGACCAAGTTGTTCTAGAGCAACCAAGTGTGAATGAATTGGTTCCTTTACCCGAGATCCATGAGCCAGAGTACGAGGAAAAGTATGTCTCCATGCACTAAGAAATGATCAATGATTTTGAGACATATATAAATGTGAATTTAGAATTCTTTGATTCTAAAGGTGAAGAATCGTTGTGTGAAGTCTCACTTGAACTTGAGGAAGATAATTTTAGTGAGATAAACGAGCCCACGGAGTATGATCAATCTTTTGATGGTCCTATAATTAAGGAATTTGATCCTATTGGGACTAGCATGATGGATTCAGATCCTGATTTCATGAAAGATTCAATTCATAGCCCCATTCCTCAATCACACTCCATTGAGCATACTGACAATTTTGATTTTGAGATCACTAGACCCAAGTCAATTCTGATTCAGCCACAGATCTTGGACTTAGAAATTTTATATGGGGTGATTAACATGCAGGAGGTCCCAAAATCTAAAATCCTGATTGTGGAGGATAGGAATTTGGAAATGAAGATATGGGAAGCCAATTACGGGGGAAGTAGAAATTTGAGTCCAAGGGTTTCTATAGACCTGAAACTACCAATCTTCTACCAGGACCCTTACGACATTTTTTATTCTGAGGATGTACAACTCAAGCACAAATTCACTGATTATCTTTTTGATCTTGATTGTCCTATTATTCAACTTTTTGGACTTGGGTTGCATCCTCACAAATCGCAAGCCCAACCACGCTTGCATACTTATCTTAGGTTCTGGGTAATTTTTATCCAGAACCTTAGATACACTCGACCATGGGGCATGGATCTGGGCCACAACCTCATCCACATCTATGGACATCTTCTCCTGGCAGGTCCAAAAATAGATTTTCTTATCTTGATCTTGACCTGCATCTATGAATTCTTTATTTCCTCTTTGTTTGTATAGTGTGCCTAGCTTATGGCACTAAATTCAGTCCATATACAGTCTATTCTCATCTCGAAGCTGACCGTAATCATGAAGTTCAGGTGTTTTCTACTCTACTCCACTATGTTTAATGCCTTGTTAATATAATGAGGACATTACATTAGATAGGCATGGAGGGGTGGATATCATTATCTGAATCATCTTGTTAGCTCTGTAGTTTCTTTTTATTTTCTCTTTATTTTTGAAAAAAAAAAATTGAATTAGGAAAAGAAAGCTTGGGCATTAGAGTTTTTCAACCTTAAGAAATAATACAATAGGACCTAAACACTTAGACCCTTTAGGTCTTAGAGCTTAATCAGCCCAAGTGTCCACTAAAATGTAGATTTGTTTATCGAGTTCTTGCCATTCTTAATTCAATTTTTAATTGGTTAATAGTTGTGGTGATAAGTACACAACTTATCAACCCGCCCTTTGATTTGAGGGGACTTTAAGCCTAAACATCTACACACTCTTTGCACTAACTCACATTTCGACGATTTAACGAAAATTGGGTAGCTAATGAACCTTCTAGGGTGGTATGGCTGGCAAGCTGTCGGTGGTATCAACTCATCGGCCGGTTGTCCAGAGCTCAGCCACACAACCATTCTCTTCCTGCTACCTTTAGGTAAATCTTAGATCAGGAAAGCCACCTACTTAGAAAAAAAGAAAAAAATAGAAAAATATCCAAAAAGAAAAGAAAAAAAAATAGGAAAGAAGAAAAGAAAAAAATGAAATAAACCACACTTCACCGCATGAGTATGGCTAGCAAGTTGTCGATGGTAGCAACTCATCGGCTGGTTGTCCAAATCCTAGCTTGAAAATACACGTTTAATTCCAAACACTTAGGAAGAAGCGGAGAAGTAAAATAAGCCAGGGAGATATATACTGGGTTCGCCCTTGTGTTGACCTCATAAAAATAAAAAGTAGAGAGAAAGCTACCGGTCATAGATACACCTTTAGGCAGAATTCCTTTCAAGGTCACCTAGGGGCGTAGAAACCCGAAGTCTATTCAGACTACCAATCAGTGAGTCTATCACTTCACATAAAAAGATGCTTAGGACTTAGAGTTCTTTTCCAGTCTTGGGTGGCTTGGGTAGCTGTAGAAAGCTGCCTCGAAACCTTAAAACTCAAAAATCCAAAAAAATTAGAAAAGAAAAAAAAGAAAAAGATCCTTTTCCTTTTGAATAAGGTGAGGGCTTCAGTGGTATGCATTTTGGCAGACACCCGAGCATTGTTGTGTCTCTGTAGTTTAGGTCTTAGTACAAATTTTCTAGTATAGAAAAATAACTTCTGCCTAAAAAATGTAATCCTAATTCTTTTATAAATAGCATATAGTTTTGCTAGAGACTAGTAAAAGATAGGCATGGGGTTGTGATGTGCATACATCTACTTGACTTAAAATGCCTATTTATGCATGTTTCTAGTGTCATAGGAGCATTCATCATTATAAATATTGCATCATCATGCATTTAGGATAGATTGCATAAATTTTAGGTTAATTTTTTCTTTTTGTGGTCAGGGAACAGGGAAATATTTATTGAGGCCTTGGATTGAAGATCTAACCGTACGGATCTGATTAGGGCAACAATCGGAGTTCAACGACTCCAAGATAGCCCCGATCGGACCACCGTAATATCAGATACACTCCGAGAAATATCAGAGGTCAAGGGGCCAGATGGTGTTATATCGGCACCTCAGATGACAAATCTAACCACATGGATGAGTTTGGATTGATGATCGCAGCCCAACGGTGCAAAAATTGGTCCAATCTGACATCCATGGCACCATCCACAAGTTAGAGAAGATGGACGGTCAAGATGGCACCACGTGGTGCCATCCCAGCCACCCAACACCATCCTAAGCCTTCCGCTCCACCTCTGAAGGCACGATCAAGATGCGATCTTAGCCGTTGGATCAAGATCCAATGGCTAAGGACACGTGTGTGTTAAACACAAAATGCAGCACAACGCGAGGTATAGCGTGTTGGTTGCGCGCCCCTTCGCGAAAAGGAGACCGTCAGTTTGAGCCCGTTGTGCCTCAAATCGAAGAGGCGAGTGCGCTGTGCTTAATTCAACCGCTGGATCGAAGATGGACGGGCGCGGTGCGGCTGCGTGGTGCTTCCTCGCACATCGGATGAAGTGCACGCTGCATGCGCGATCGCACGTGGGTGCACTTAACAGTCGAAGAAGTGACGCTGAGCGCGTTTAAGCCATCTGATCTATCGATCGGACAGCTGAGGATGCATGCGTGAGGAGGGGCTTCTCAACGACTGAAAGGACAGAGGTGGGGGTGCATGCATGCTTTAGAGACATAGGGTCTTTAGTGACATTCATATCCGTCACTAAAGACCCTAGCAATTAATGTGTTAAGATCTAAAATGACCTTTATGCTCCCATTCCTACAACTATATAAAGACCTTACGCCCTCCACATTTTCATCATCTCTTCCTCTCTTCTCTTACCCACTCCAAAGCTTTGAGAGCTTGTCCCAAATCAGGGATGCTCCATTAGAGTTAAAAATACAATTTTTCCACCTTCTCACCTTCTTCGTGGAGCATCCCGTGGTTGTCCTCTCACTGTCGTTCAGGAAGCAGATCCCACTACAACATTGCCCTGCTCCATCCTCCTTCCTCCATCTTCATTCTCCCTCATCCATCATCTCACCACCCTCGTCCGGGCGCTCCGTCAACACGGCTCATCCTCTAAGTAGCCATCGAGGAGGATAACTTCTCTCCCCCTTCTCTTTTTATCGCTTTCTAGATTAGATTTCCCGCTTTCTAGTGTAGCGAGTAGTTGTATAGATGTAATGAACATGATTATGTGGTTATGAAACATTTGTCTATTCTCTCTCTATTTTCTCTTTATTTATTGTATTCTTTATCTGTCTTCTATTGTTTATTCTTTAAGTAGAATAGCTAGGGTAGATTTAATTCCACTAACTACTCTACTTCGTGACAACAAATATTAATACGATTGTTGATCAAACGTTCACCTCCCCATGTTAGACCCGGGACTACCAAAGTTTCAGTTAAATTATCTGTTTAATAGATTTTTACGCAACTACAACGACAGGGTTTTCAAAACTCAATTTTTTAGCGTACAAATCGCGTTCAACACCAAACTACAAAATAGTTTCGCATCATTTGAATTAACAGGGGGTTAACTTGTGAATTTTTGAAGGATACATTGATGCTGATTCTTCTAACTCTTGAATCCAAAGACAAATCCTGAAGTTTTATCTTTAACAAATCCCATACCTTTCATGTTTTCAATCAACCAAGGACCTATAATCTTTTTCTCAAAAGTAAAAAAAAAAAGTATTTCCCAAAATCCATTTTATGAATTTAGTTTTTGCTAAGAGACTAGCAGAAGATAAGCATGGGGTGTGATAAATGCCAGTTTATCATCACTCTTATACCTTAAAATAGATCTAGCTCTTAGGGTTTTAACTCCATAAACAAGTTTTCGGGCAATAATTAGGCATTCACCTAGGTTAGGCATGCATTGCATTTTAGTTGTATTTTTGATGTGTTTACTTGAGTGTTAGGGATAAATAGAAAGTCAGATCCCGCATACCTTGGCACTCAAGAAGGAAGAAGATGAAGGAGAAGCTCCTATCAGCTCGATTCCAGCTAGATCTAGATCATCTTAGCTGGATCCCAGCTCATTTTAGCTGGATCAACTCATCTTTAGCTCCATTCAGCTCATCTCAGCTGAATGGTAGGTTAAGCTAGTTCACCTCAACTCTATTTAGCTCACCTCAGCTCTATTTAGCTCACCTCAACTAGATGGCAACTCAAACTAGCTCAAGATAGTTGATCCTAGCTCCATTCCAGCTCCTCTAGCTTAGAATAGTTCACTGGAAGTTCAACCAAATTAGGACTAGCTATTGCCATCAACTAACTAGACCTAGTTAGCTGAAGATGACCTCAACCAGCTTAGGCCAACTCAGGTCTAGCTCCTGGAGACTCAACTCAGCTCAACTTAGTTGAGCTGAGCTATTTGACCTAAACTAGCTATCTCAGCTAGCTGGGTAGTCTTCAGGAAGACAAAACCCAGCTCACCACAGCTCATATCAACAGAAGCTAGCTCATCTTAACTTGGCTTAGCAACTAGCAAAGAACTAGCAAACTAAGCTAGCTAAGGTAGCTCCTTGCAGTTCTCTTCAGCAACCACCAGCTCCAGTGCAGCTCAAGGCAGCTCCTTCCAGCTCCTCACCTTCAAAACCCTAGCTCCCTCTACGTCTCTACCCAACTCACTGCTAACTAAGCTAGCTATGCTAGCTTATCTTAGCTAGTCAACTCCTTGGCCACCAAAACCTAACCATAAAACCCACCTAACTAGCTCCCCCAACTAACCTTACCTATGTCCACCTAAGCTACCACCACTCCACCTCAATCTTGGTGCCAACCTGACTCATCCCTTCATCCCTCTCTACCACCAAAAGACACCACCAAATTCCCTCCAAAACCACCTAGAAATGGCACCAACTTTTTCCCTCCCATGCCTTTGAAATCCAACCCTACACCTACCCCTTCAACCCATCTCCACCCTCCATTTTTTCCCTCCAAATTCAACACCTTCTAGAAGGTATTTTGGTAGTGAAAACCAAGGCACCTTTTCATTTCCCTCCCATTTTTTCCTCCAAAAATACCCAGGCACCCCTTCATTTCCCTCCAAAAAATACCATAACCACCCCCCTTCCCATCCTATAAATACCCTACCCTACCACCACATAATTCCCATCTTCTTCATTAGTTTTAGGTTCCACCTACAGCCATCTACATCCCACGCCAAGGAAGAAGAAGAGAAGAAGATCAAGGGGGCAACCTCCCGCCCCCTTGGTGGCTTCTTCCTCTCCTTCCTCTCCCTTGTGCCACGCGAAGGAGGAGATCTTCAACTTAGAGGGTACAGCTAGGCAGAGGAAAAACCTTAGGGTGGTTGACTCCCACCTTGAGGAGAGAGCTTGAAGGAGGACTACATCAAGAAGAAGTTAAGGAAACACTTTTCAAGTGTGGGGTAACCACACTTGGAGGAAGGGCTCTCCATAACTTCTACGAAGGATTCCCCTTCTTCTATCTTTATTTTATCTTCTATTAGCTAGTGTGTTTTCTCTTTTTCTTGTAGAAGCATTTAGCTACTTGTAATCAACTTTGCTAGTAATACAAGTTTCCTTTGCCTTCCAAGTTCATGTTTCAGTCTTAGTGTGTTTTCTTGTTCTAATAAGTGTAGTGCACACCACACTCTCCTCTTCTAATTACCCTAGGCACACTTGCTTAGGGTGAGCTTAGAAGAGAGAGTTTCATTCCTGTCACTTAGGGTTAGTTGATAGGCGTAGCATAATCATAATCTTGTATTTTGTTTGCCCAATTATTTTGAAAACTATAAGAACAACAAAAATCAAAATCACAAAAAAAAAGTGTGGATTTGAGAGGCGAGAGAGAGAATCAATTCTTCTGATTAACAATTTGGCCTCCTTGGATGACCCTAGATATTCACTCTATCTAGGTTATAAATTTAAGAGTTGATTGATTTTACGTGTCTCAACGACAAAATCCCACTTTTAACGAACCGTGTAAAATCGGTGTCTATTCCCGAGGAACAAAAACCCACCTACATGCCCATGTGTGCACTCGCACATGTGGCATGCGTGTGTGTGTGTGTGAGGATATGGGGACCTGACCCACTGGAACTAAGGCAACTCCCTAAGCTGCAAAAATCAATATATGCCGAAAATAATTTCAAAATCCCACATCGTGGGATTTTGTGAGTAACTTCATGCGTTCTTTCAACATCTTCGATGTGTACAACTGCTTCTTGATGGTGATGATTGAAGCTCAATCTACCGTTGGATCTTCAATCAATGGCATGGATAGCTTCCTAGAGTGAAACTGCATGAGATGAGGTCCTTCCCTTGAATCTTGATGGCCAGATGAAGGTACTCATCGTCAACGATGGAAGCTCAACTGGCAAGAACCTAAAACCAAGAACATGAGCTTTTGGCCCCAATTAGATAGTTTGAAAGCTTCGTCGGAGCATGACGAAGGTGATGGTGGTGGTGATTCTGTGTGAGAGTGTGCGAGGGGGCCGGGCAGAGGCGTGGTGGTTGGCAAAATGATGGGTTCTCCGGCGTGTGGATCCATAGATAAAAACTCCCAATTTCTTGAGGGCTTTTGATCTACGGATCGTGAGGATGGTTGTGGTGTACATGGATGGGAGGATGGTGGTATGTGGCGGCTATTCAAAGCTCACTGAAGCTTCGTCGACCACGTAGAAGGAGAATGGCGAGGATAAGAGGTCTAAACTAAGAGGATCTAGGCCTACTCTAGAAGAACAGAGGAAGAAAACCCAACTATTTCGATGAAAAGTGGAAGAAACATGTCTGGCTTGCTTCGCAAAATGTGGAGAAGATGAACTCGACTGGTAAGGGAGGCAGCAACAAGGAACGGGGGAGGAGAACCTAGCTATGGTTGGCTAGCATTTGGAGGACTTAGGGAAGAGTTTGGCGCATCCAATTTGTCCGTTGGACACGTGAACGAAGGTGGTCGAGGAAGGTCACCGGAGTTTGTGAGGACATGGCCAAAGGTTGAGAAGACGATTTAGTGGCCAATTCATGACTAAGAAGCACTTGGAATCCACCTAGAGCTTAAATAGAGGGTGTTGCGACCCTCAATTACATGGAATCATCGCGAACTCCTCCCAATTTGGCAAGGGAGGCTCACAGATTTTTGCGAGCTTGCCAGGGATTTGTGCTTCAAATTAGGATCCAATATCTTTTTCAAACGATACGAAATCATCTGGTGATCAATTCCCCCTAGATTGGAGGGATTTGGATGAGATTCGAGGGAGAAATCCTCAGATGAAGGATCTCGGATTTGGGTTTCCTTAAGTGCTATGTTTCCTAATCTTGATGCAAGGAAGAAGATGGTTGAAGGATCTCTTTGGAAGAAAGACCAAAAGGTAGGCGTGTGTAAGGAAACATTAGATTTAGGGGTTTTTATGTGAAAAACAAAAGCAACTGGGCTAAAATGCAAATCAGGTCAAGAGGGACTCTAATTGGCCTCAAATTTTGGGGTTAACCTAATTTGGATCCAAGGAATCTAGTGGTGACCACATATTTGGGTTTTCAAGTAGTTTGACTGAAAAATTTACACAGAAGCCTAAATTAGAATAAATTAGTGCCTAAGTCTCTATTTTTGGTCAAAGTGAAAGTTCCAAACCTCATAGAATATTTTTCAATAATTTTCAGGAGGTTTGATTGAATTTATTTCCAGAAAAAAGTGTTTCATTTAAGTAAGGCTGAAATTAAGATTTTTCTGCAATAAATTAATCCTCAAAACATAGAAAACCCTAATTTAGTAGCTTAGGCTCACTTCTTGGGAAATTATGCTAATTTTCCCTTAGATTAAGCTCCGATTAACCCCTTAGTTAATCTGCATTTGTGATTGGATGTTAAAATAGCAAAATTAACTTATTTTCTTGCCTTCTCAAATTCAATTCAGAATGGAATTACGACCCTCAGATGATTATTAAGAACCATTTATCACTTGATTTTGGCTAATTTAAGCTAGTTATGACAGATGATGGTGTTACCATCAATGACCTGCCACTTTGAGATTATGAGTCTCCTAGAAAGGGGGCGACATGGCGTAACCACGTCCGTTGTATGGTGATCCAACGACCTTAATCGAACATGGGGACTGCTTTGGAAAACATGTGATGGCTATGGGGTAGATGGGATGGCGCTACATGGTGTCATCCTGACCATCCATCTTCTTTTCTTTGTAGGAGACGCCACAGATGTTTGATTGAGTCGATCTTTATGTTGACAAACTACGATCGTCGACCTAAATCCATCCATGCGGCCAGATCTATCATTTGGGGTCCCGATCGTGTCACCTTGTCCCCTAGCTGTTGATCTTCTTTGGACTGCATATGATGCTATAGAGGTCCAATCAGGGCAATTTCAGAGGCGTTGAACTCCAATATCGCCCTCATCAAATCTATACGGTTGGATCTTCAATCTGAGGCCCATGAATGTGTCGCCCTCTCTCCCTTACCCATTAAAAGAAGTAAATTAATATACAATTTACAAAAGTTACCCTAGATGTATGATGATGCATGTTATGCACTATTTACAGTATTGAATGCATTTGAGTCTAGGAACATACATAAATAGGCATTTTATCACAAATAATTGTGTATCTATCAGAGACCAATGGGTCCAACTGGGAAGATATACACCTAATGTGTTGACCTCAGGATAGAAAAGTGGTGAGAAGAAAGTTGCCAAATCTTAGTATGGCCTAACCGAAAATGGGATTGTCTCAAAGCGAGTATGGAAATATTTTAAGTTTTATTGAATGCTAGGAATCAACTTACTTACCCATCTGACAAGTCACATAATAATCACACACAAGATGCTGGTTTCTCACATTCGATTCAAACTTTGGGTGGGTCGACTTAGTTAGAGAAAGTTGCTTTGGTGACCCAAGTCTAAAGGTTAATAGGACTTCTGATTTGATTTGAAAGGTTTGGATTTGAGTCGGTACTCTAGAGCTTTTGAAGTCTTTGTCGTTATGGATTTGTCCGTAATTTCTTTTCATTGGTGAAAAATCGTATTGAGATTTTTTATTCAAACTCGCTAGATTCCTTAACAACCCATTTTGCAATAAAAGCATAAATAGATATATATACATATCAAAAAAAGAGTTTGTTCTACTTTGTTTCCGAAAATAAATCCACACATTTGATTTTCGTATCTTTTTTCGTGAGATTTTCATATATTAGTTTTGTTAGGGCTAATAAAATTTAGGTATACGGGTATGATTGCACAGCAATCATAGGACTTAATTAACCTAAATTATGTTAGAATCTAGTTTAACTTGTAAATAGGGCATTCATAAATTGCATATCATGCATTGCATTTCTTTATTTAGCTACATATGTTATAATACCATTTTTTCCATGCTAATTAGAGTTTACTCTTATTTGTGGGTCATTAGTAGATTTGAAGCTATTCTGGATGGAATAAAGCTGGATAGGAGAAAAAGTTGTAGCAAAGCTAGAGCTAGATCATGAGAGTAAAGAATAAAGACACAAGCTAGAGAGAAGAAAGAAGGAACAAAGGACTATTTGTCTATAACAAGAATAGAGGAAAAAAAAGAGAAGATTTAGGATAATCCTATCGTCAAAACCCTAAGACAACCGGTGAATACCCAAAGTAGAGCAGAGGATGGGTCAATGGGGCTCTATCGATAGGAGGGAGAACGAGGGTTGGGAGGGTATGGAGATCAAAGAGATGGAGGTGCAAGGATGATCAGGGAGGAAGGGGGCCGTTGGGAGAACTAGGCACTGGGTAAACATAGGGGAGGTTTTGTGCTTCAGATGTAGGGGAAGAGGGCACATGGTGGTGGTATGCAGGGGGCCTCTTATTTGTGTGGCATGTGGTGGAGAAGGCCATAAACCTGATGCATGTACAAGGGGAGGGATGCAATAGGACGGAGGAAAGGTTCTGCACCCTCACTCCGTTTAGGGCAGAGAGGACCGACGGCTCTGCCACCTCCCCCTCCCATGCTGGCCAGACGCTTTCTTGATGTGGAAGCCCCATATTCTAAAGGCATTCATGTGACAAAGATGGTATTAAGAGGTGCCCTGATTAGGGAGGTGATGACAGGGGTGCCATCCATGGATCGGCATCGTCAATTGGTAAGATCCTTAGCCCTAAAGTTGTTGAATTGGAAGATTACAACCTTGGGCCCTTCTCGATTTTTGCTTTATGGTCTAGGCATGATTGATGTCAAGTCCCTTCGGTTCCAAACGAGTATGTTCGAGAACATCATAGTGATGTGGAGACTTATCTCATCGTTTAATGGGGCATTGGTGGAGCATCCCCCACAAAAGGTGGCCTCTAAACAGGGAAGGTTGGAGATTACCGGTCTACCACTCCATTTGAGAACCAATGAGGTACTGGCGAACATGATTGAGAGCTTTGCGGAGATGAAGGTATGGAGATTGTGCTTGGGGAAGGGTATGGGAGGGTGATATGGGTGAATGTAAATTTTGCTCGCAACGGTTCGTTACTTGAGAAGATCATTCTCCATTGTGGGGGAGGTTCGTGGTTGATTCAACTCCGAATTTGTTTAGACAAGGTGGTGATGTGCAAGCAACAAATGGGAAAAACTTTTGTAGAAGGGGTCAAGAACAGGCTGGACCAAATGCAAGTAGGTAGAGGTCCAACGGAGGAGACGCCAGTGATAAAGAAGAGAAAAGACCACCATCCTGAGGAGTATGGAGGGGGCCTGATGAACGAATCAAGGAAGTTGGTCCAGAGTGAGGAGAGGATATATGAGATGGGGTCTCAAATGATTATACCAGTGGAGGAGGTTGCTGGGAGTGGGGTTAAGAAGGTGATGGTGGATACCCCATTCTCCTTTGACGTACCTGAAGATTTTAGGTATGATGTTGGAGCCAAAAACAAAGGGAAAGGAGTGCTTATCAGGTCTCCATACAAGCTGCGAAAACGAAGAGGTTGTGACAAGGTGGGGATGGAACTAAGTACGGTTGCAAAAGCAATTTATGTGGTGAAAACTGATGGTGGGTCGAGAAGGGGAAAGTCTGAAACAAGATGAGGGTCTTGACATGGAACGTGCAAGGGTTGCGTGATGGGGTTCGAAGAGCCTCCTTTGCTAGATATATGCGTGAATGGGATGTTGATTGTCCGTTATTGCAAGAAACTCACATCGAAGAGGACAGGTATAGAGTGTGGAAGCCGTTGCTACAAAATGGAAACATAGATATCACTACTGTAGGGGCACAAGGTAGGTCAGGAGGCATGGCAGTATGGTGGAAGGTTGAGAAGCTGCAACTGACAGAGGTAACGAAGGTTGAGTTCAGTATGACATGTAGATTCCAGTCAGTTCACACAGGAACTTTTTGGTTTATTACATGCATATATGGGCTGTGCAATGCGAACAGGAGTGTTTTGTGGTCTGAATTAGCAGAGATAACAGAGGGGATTGGAGATAGTCCATGGTTAATTGGTGGCGATTTCAACCACACACTCTCAAGCCAACATAGAGCGAGAGGGCACGTGGATCAATCTACACTTGTCTTTCAACTAGCGATTCAGAATATGGGGCTCAGTGAGTACCCTTCATCTGGAGTGGAATACACTTGGAGCAATGGCAGTGGACAAGTGTCTAAACTCAATCGTTTCTTCGAGAACTCGAGCCTTTTGGAAAGATTTCACCTTTTTGCTGTGGCTTGGCAAGAGAGACCCTTCTTTGACCACACCCTGCTAATATGGGACTTTGGTGAAGGTAACTCAGTGGCCTCATACTTCAAGTTTAGAAGGTCTTGGTTGAGGGAGCCAGGTTGTAAAGATATGACTGCGAATTGGTGGGAAATGAAGCAATTGTTTGGTCAGCAACAACAAGGTTTGCTATGAAGTTGGTCGATCTCAAAAATATGATGAAAGAGTTTGGACAGACAATGGGGGTACTGCATGAACAAAGGAGAGTGGAGGCACTTGCTATGTTGCGTAGGCTGGATGAGAAGGAAGCTACGGGTCCTTTGGCTAAATTTGAACTACAGCAACAAAAACAAATGCAAGATGTGGTGCTAGAAGAGGATTTGAAGAGGGAAATGGATTGGCAAGAGAAATCGCAACTTGGTTGCATGAGGGTGATGCCAATACCAAATGTTTCCACATGGCCGCTAGTTCGAGGAGACATACCAATCTAATCTCATCCATTCTCTTAGGAGATCAGAGACTTACCTCCACGGTAGATATTCAAGCTATAGCAGTGGCTTATTTTCGTGGTCTCTCTGTTGCCCCAATCAGAAGTGCATGGAGAATGGTGGCAATGGAATATCCTAGGGTGGATGATGTGCAGGCTGACAGGTTGGTGACCCCATTTCCAAAGTAAGAAGTGGTAGATGCTATCAACGACCTCAACTTGGAAGGATTCCTAGGACCTAATAGGCTCCAAGTAGTCTTTTACAAGGAATTTTGGCGGGTGGTGAGGGGGGAAGTGATGGAGGTGCTCTACAAATTCCAAGAGGGGAATAGTGGCTTTGATAAGCTGAATAGGTCATATTTATTTCTGCTTCCTGAGAAGCCTGGGGCTGAGAGATTCAGTGAGTTCAGACCGATAGAACTATCAAATTCTATCTACCTAATAATTAGCAAAGTCTTAGCAAACCGACTAAGAGTGGTGCTCCAAGGCATGATTTCTCCTGTTCAATCGGCTTTCCTACCAAATAGATCTTTGCATGAATCCTTTATTATGGCTCAGGAAATGGTGGTA
Source organism: Thalassia testudinum (assembly GCA_037157565.1). Taxonomy (NCBI): domain Eukaryota; kingdom Viridiplantae; phylum Streptophyta; class Magnoliopsida; order Alismatales; family Hydrocharitaceae; genus Thalassia; species Thalassia testudinum. Next base: position 30,174,965 of record JAZHRO010000073.1, read on the forward strand.
GGATGGAGTAGGAGAAAGGCCAAGGTCTTCATGTGGAAGGTCGACTTCAGTAAAGCCTACGACTCAATCTTTTGGCTTTACCTGTGGGAGGTACTCAGACGTAGTGGTTTTCCAACCATTTGGATTAGATGGATGAAAAGATGCATTACTACTTCTGCCTTGTCCCCATTAATCAATGGTAGACCATGTGGTGTTTAGATTCAACCCAGATGTGGGGTCAGACATGGGTGTCCATTGGCACCATTAATATTCAACTTGGCAGTGGATACCATAGCTCGCTTCACTTTCAAGCTTTTTGAAACGGGGATGATCAACGGGTATGCTCTCTCAAACAAACAGGCCTTGGCCCCGGTGCTCCAGTATGCGGATGATACAGTATTTTTTTTGTAGAGGGTGGTGTGCGAGAGGCACGTATCCTTCACCATATGGTGACTATTTTTGGGGAGATATCAGGTCTAAAATATAATGGGGAAAAATCCTCTCTTGTATGTTTTGGATCGAACAGAGATGTGTGCCATCAATTATCAAAGACATTGCACACACCAATCATCTCCCTGCCTATTACCTACCTCGGTCTACCATTGAAGAGTGAGAAGATGAAGAAGAGTGACTGGAGCTACCTATTTGAGAAATCTCAGCAAAGTTGGAGTGCTGGAGTAGTAAATATCTATCAAAAGGGGGAAGGTTGATCCTTTTAAATTCTATTATCACAACGATGCCGATTTTTATTTTTTCTGTGTTCAGAGCTCCAAAAGCAATTTGGAAGCGGCTGGATATAATGAGGAAACGTTTCTTTTGGAAAGGTGCAAAATATAAGGGACAATTCTTCCAACCAATACAATGGGACAATTTGTGTATCCCAAAGGAGCAGGGGGGTTGGGAATTAGGTCCCTGAAGGAGTTTAATGATTCGTTATTGTTGAAGTGGGTAATAAAAACTTTTCAAGGGGAGAATAAACTATGGGTGGAGGTGATCAGAGGGATTTATGCTGAATCACATTCTGTGTTGGATAGACTTTTTCCCACAAAGGTGTCACCTTTCTGGAGTTCGATGGTGGTGGCTATGAAGGAGAATTGGAATCAGTTCCAACTGGTATGTGGGGATGGACGATCCTTTATGTTCTGGTCGAAAAATTGGTCATTGTTGGGACTGCTGCACCAAAAGTACCCACGTGTCTATGATCTTGTTGTTGACAGAGAGGCTAAAGTTGCAGACTTCTAGGATAAAGATGAGAATAGATGGGAGATATTGGAGATGGGTTGTAGAGAGGGGGTCGCTCATGGGGGGAGAGATCACGCCTGTTGCAGGATCTACATGCTTTCAGGATGGGAGGTACTGATACATATAGATGAATGGGAGATTTTTCATCTGCCAAGGCCTATGAACAAATGGTAACAAGGATACAAAATGAAGAAGCTGACGCCATATGTGCAAGGTTATGGAAGCTTAAAATTCCGTTGAAGGTACAAATATTTTTGTGGCTTCATAGGAGGGATGGTCTCATTACTGACGACTTGAGACATCGAAGAATGGGTGTTACTACTCAAACATGTCACCTATGTGGTTTTCAGATAGATAGTGGGTGACACATTTTCTCCTCGTGTGTGGTTACTGACTATGTGTGCAATAGGGTCTGTGGCGGTGGGCTATCTATTTGGGAGAACATGTGGGGTGATTTTATTAGGAGTGGGAGACCGCATTGTTCCATGGCGGCTATTTTATGGTGTATGTGGTGTGCAAGAAATGATTGTCTTTTTCAGGAGAGACATGTTAATATGGTATGAATTGTACATGAGTGTCAAGATGTCATACAACATTGGAGGAACTGATGTATGTTGGTTTTTCTTTATTTCATTGATAAAATCTTCGAATGGTTATCAATTTAGATAGCTTTCCTTCTTCAAAAAAAAAAAACCCTAAGACAACCCAATCCCAATACTTATCCCTAGACTAGCTCAGAACCAGGATATCTAAGATCAAAAGCCAAAAGCATGGATAACATCATCCACATCCTTATCCAACCTATCCCTAGCACTATATCCTACTATCCATAACCCTAGTCTACCTATCCTATACCTAATCCCCAACTTAGATACCTATTTAGGTCCACACCATAGATAATTGAGTCAGTCTGAGTCAATTTGCAATCAATTGGGTCCATGGGACCTAATTGAACTAAACCTATTTCACCTAGCCACATCCAATTAGGTGCAGTATAACTTAATTGGATACAACCATCTCTGATTAGGTTCAGTTGGAACCTAATTAGACTCAGTAAGTCTAATTGGACCTAACCCAAATCCAATTGGGTGTACCTACACCTAATTGTGTTTACACCTATCTAGATTAGGTCACCATAGATCCAATTAGCTACACATCTACCACACATAGTTTAATTAAACCCGATCATATTAGAACCTAACCCAACCTAGGTTGAACCAACCCAAACCCATTTAGACCCACAACCTAGGCCTACAAAACCCACGCACACACACCCATACACATGTTCATGCACACACATACACAAACACACCCATGCACACTTTTCTTTGCTTAGGCCTTAAGGAAGAGGATGATCCTCTTGTTGCCACACATAAGAAAGATCTTATCTCTTTGATCTTTCTTATGGAAAGATCAAAAGAGATAAAATCTATTGTTACCAAAGACCACCTTAGAATCTTATCCTAAGGTAGCTAGCCATAGCCATCGTCCTCTCTATAAAACCACATGGCCGACGGCCATGTATCCCTCCCCCCTCCTCCTCTCTTCTTCCTCCATAGCTTCCTTGCTCCATAGCCGTCCACCTTCAACCTTGGTGGTTGGCCATCCTTTGCCTCCTACCACCCTCCAAGGCCACCAAGGGATACTCCTTGGTGTCCTGTTTCTAGTAGCGTAGCCTTAGATTATAATATTTTCATTCACTTCCTTTATTGCAATTCTAGTAGCTCTTCTAGTAGTTCTTTTATTTGTTCTAGTTGTTTCTCTAATAGCAAGTTGTTTTTCCAATCTTTCATCTACTCACAGTTTGTTATCTCCTTACTTGATGAATGAAGAATTGATTATGTTTTCTCATTGCAATCTCTATTAGTAGTTCTAATTTGAGTTTACGTTCAAAAATCAAAATAAAAAAAAATCTGGAAAAGAAAATCGAATATATATATATGTATATATAGACACGAATGGTTGTTCCTGCCTGTATTAATGAACCGATCCTTGACCAAAACTCTCTTGATATTACGCATATAATCCGTAAGCTTCAATACAAGCGCTATTCTTATATGTGCTATATCTATTTGCACTACACTATGATTGTGCATTTTGAAAGAGCGACAGGCGAAATTACTATTCAAGAAATCCGCCATCATCTTTAAATTTAGTTAGTTTTGCAAGCACGACAAAAAATCATAAATCATTTTCGCATCACATCACCTCCCAGAGATAGATCGGGACTCACCTGGAGTTTCGTTATAAATGTTTTGTTTAGGTTGATTTTGCATCTATACAACAACTCTTAACTCATCAATATCGCAAAAATTGACCTCAACAGTATGTGATTGGATGCATGGGATGTGATCTCAAACATGATATATAAGACAATATTAGAATTTGATTCAGGATTAAATTGGATTTTTTCTCAAATCAAGACCCACTCAAAGTCCCTATAGGACTAGTTCCCTCATTTTTCAAATGCATTAATAGATTAGTCATGGTGATGATGATTTATGGTCCTCACCAAGGCAAGGGAACTGTAACCATGGGGTTGTGCTAATGAGTTTTCTTTCCAAAAGGAGGGCATTAGCATAGCATGCACATGAAGTTTGCTCATTTCCGGAAATGGATGGACCATACATTTGTTCTCTTGGATGTAGTTCCTAGCCCAAAGGCTAGGTGCATCTAAGGAGCTCTTATATGTAGTCACACACATGCTCAGCAGCAATTGAGACGCAAGGTGTAGGGTACCTCAAAGAATCGAATCATACGAATACACAAGTTGGACTTATGAGAAAGGAGTTCTCACTTTTCTCATTGAGATTGTGTATACAACCAAAGTTGCTACACTTTCTCAATGGAGAAGAGAATCCAATCCCACTTAAGGCATTAGGGTCAGCATGCCTCTTGGTTTAAGTGTTAAAGCGGAAATAACAATCCAATTGATTTAAAGTGTGATCTTGTATTTTCAAAACCTTGAAAGAACCAACTAACAAACTCCAATTTGGTTTATTTTCATGCATCAGTTTGGTTTTAATCAAAATTAAATCTTTTTCATATGACAAACCTCAAACCCCAAAGAAAGCTACTGGAAAAGAACCAATTAACAAGCCCCAATTATATGGACTGGCTCTATAATCTTGAGCTAGTTCTTGTTACTAATTGCATAAAATATGTGATTAAGGAGAATAAATACGAAAACCCCAGACATGCTCAAGAGAGGGAGTTCAATGTGAATTAGGATAAAGATAGTAGTCTTTCCTGGTGTTACATCCTACGTTCACTCTCCAATGTGCTTCGAAGCAACATGAGATGAAAAATGCCTCTGAGATCCTGATGAGCCTGAAGGAAATCCTCACAGATGTGAAACACACTCAGCAATACAATATACTAAGGGAGTTGCTTTTATGCGAGATGAAGGTAGGGAGTCATGTGAGGGAGCATGTTCTGAAGATGTATGTACATATTTCAAAACTCTGAAGGTTGGGGATGAAGATTAATGATGAGATTCTCATGGATATCATCTTGCAATCTCTTCAAGTCTCTTTCACCAACTTCCTCGTCTCATTTCACATGGAAAAGATGATGACCACTATTGTTGAGCTAATCTCCTTGCTTAAGTCTGCAGAGGACATCATTAAGAAGGAGAGGCCACCTGAGGCAATGGCTACTAACAACAATGGGAGGTTCAAGTAGAAGAAGCAGGGCAAAAGAAAAGGTTCCCAAAAGAAGAACCCTTCAACTCTTTTGTACATCTCACTTCTTCCAAGAAGTAGAAGGACAAGGCAATAGATGCATGCCACTTCTACAACAATCTAGGCCACAGGAAATGAAACTATCTGAAGTGCCTCAAAAAAGGGCAAGGCTACTACAAGCATAACATCTCTTCTCACCACAAAAAATAACTTGCTGGATGGATAGGCAGGAAGCTAGGTTGTTGATTTTGGTGCATGTATTCACATTTGCAATATGTTGCATGTATTTTAGGTGACTAGAAAGCTTAAAGAAGAAGTGTAGTTCATGATGGGATTCAATACAATGGTTGCAGCAGAAGCTATTGGGATTTACAAGCTTAAGTTGCCCAAGAAGTAGATCTTTATTCTTAGAGATTGTCCTCATGTACCTTCCATCAAAAGGAACCTTTTAGCTGTTTCTAAGTTAGATATAGATTTTTTTTTTTTAGCAGTTACTTAAATCATTATGGCAATGTTATCATTTTTTGTTCCCTTACTCTAGTGGATTGTATGAATTGGATAAATGTTAGTCTATTATGAATGCTTATGATGTTGTGATTGAGAACAAAACACTCTCTAAGCATAAAAGGGATGATGTAGAAAGATCCATGGAAATCTGGTATCAAAAACGCGAACATGTATCTATTGATAGGATCAATAGATTTGTCAAAGATCAATTGTTAGATTTTTTAAAGGTCCAACCTTTGCCTACTTGCGAACATTATATTTGTGGGAAGATGACTAGACCTACCTTTCTAGGAAGGGGGTTTAGATGTGAGGACCTACACGATTTTGTAAATGCAGGTTTTAATCGTTATAACGCGTAAAATCCGATTGACTTTTAAATTTATATACCTAGATAGGATGAGTATCTAGGGTCATCCAAGGAGGCAGTTTTAATTAATAAATTATTTCTCTCTCTTACTCTCTCAAATCTTCAATCTTTTTTTTATTTTGGTTTTGTAGTTTTTAGGATTTTGAAAATAATCAACGTAACAATATGAAGTAAAACTATGCCTAAGTGCAATAAAGAAATCTACACCTCTAAGCTCACCTTAGGAAGGTGTACCTAGGGTAATTAGAGGGTAAAAGTGGGTGCAACAAAAATCTAACTATCGTGAAAAGCACATGAAATGACAAAGTGAATAAGAAAGGCACTTGAAATTAAAAGAGACTAATGTTTACACTTCTACTTGGAGAGCTCACTTGTGTGGAGGAATTCCACACAAGTAATCCCCAAGTAGAGGAATGCTTGTGCTATAAATCAAAATAAGAAAACACAAAAATGTAAACTAGTCTCCTGATATGAAGAAGATGATCATGCTCCAACAGCAGCAGCTTCCACTCTTGAAAAGATGGCTCCTCCTCCTTGAGATGATGCTCTTCTCCTCCTCTTCTCTCCTCCTCCAAGGTAGAAGTGTACCACCGTGAACTCTCCTCCTCTGCCCGGTTGTTCCCCTTGATGAAGAGTTCCTTGGCTTGTTCCAAGGTAGAAGGAAGAAGAAGAAGACACCAAGGAAGCATGGAATGGCTTCCTTAATCTTCTTCTCTCCACTCCTCCTTTGGATGATTGTAATGATGGATATGTAGGAATTATAATGTAGCCAAGGATGTCTTAAAAATTGTGGTTACATGGGATATATATAGAGTGGAAAGGAGGGTAGTTGGTGTGGGTTAATGGAGGGCTAGGATGGCCTTTTGTGTGGTGGTTGTAGGATGGAGGGCTTGGAGATGTTTGCACCACATGAAAGGTGGTATGGGTGGTGGTTATGATGATGTTGGCCACCCTTGGTGGACATCCACCATGAAGGGGCACCACTAAATTGGCGCCAACTTTACGACTTCTAGAAGGAGGATTTTGAAGGGAAAAGATGGAGGGTGGAGATGGGTTGTGGAGATGGATGGATGGTGGAGATGGAGGGGAATTTTGGAGGGAAAAGTGGTGCCACTTTTGTGGTGTCTTTTGGTGGTGGTTGAGGGGTGGAGGGATGTGTCTAAGGTGGTGCCAAAATGAGGTGGGTGGTGCTAGCTTAGGTGGATTTAAGGTAGGGTTAAGGTGGAGGCTTATGTAGGTGGTGATGGAGTAGTGGTTTTAGGGTTAGGAGGACGTCCAAGTGAAGTGGTGATGAGCTAGGATAAGCTTAACTAGCTTAGCTAGTGGATAAGTAGAGGAGGAGATAGGGTTTAGCTGGAGAGGAGGAAGCTTGAGCTGCATATAGCTTTATAGAGCCGATGGTCTGCTGAAGAGAGCTGCATCTGAGCTCAATAGCTAGCTAGTTCTTTGCTAGCTGTTAATCCAAGATAATGTGAGCTGGCTTCTGCTATTGTGAGTTGAGGATAGCTAGATCTGGACATCCCAAGGCCTACCTAGCTAGCTAGCTTAGGTCAAGTAGCTAAGCTCAACCAAGTTGAGCTGAGTTGAGTCTTCGGGAGTTGGACTTCAGCTAGCCTGAGCTGGTCGAGGACTTCTTCAGCTGACTAGGCTTACTAGTTGAAAGTAGTAGCTAAGCCTGATTGTTGAACGTACGAATTACTACGCTAACATGTTTGGTTTTGAAAAACCTGTCGTTGTAGCTTGAAAGCGAAGAACTCGTGTTCAACAAATAAAATTTATACCGAAATGAAAATTCCGGGTCAAACACAGGGAGGCAGACGTTTGATTTAAAAACAATGCGTTTGTTTTTATTTGTCACAAAATAATTCAATTGATTAAAACTACTTAATTATTTACAATAAATAGAAGAGAGAGAGAGTAAGAGAGAGCGAATATTACAAATAGAAATTAAAACGAGATGTAGAATAAACAGGGAATTCATCATTAAGGAGAATGTTTGTTTCACTATTACAACTAGAAAGTAGAAAACAATTACACTAGAAAGCATTAAAAGAATAGAGAGAGAAATATCCTCCTCGACGGTCACTTGGAGGACGAGTCAAACTACTCTAGAAAGCAGTAAATCTATTCTAGAAAGCAGTAAAAAGAATGGGAAGAGAGATATCCTCCTCGACGGTCGCTTGGAGGACGAGCCGGACGAGACGATCCCCGGATGAAGGAGGACGAAGCAGGACGAAGGAGGACGAAGTAGAAGAATGGGAACAGGGTAGCACGTCGTCGTCGTCACGGGATCCACTTCCAAAGGGGGACGAAAATTTGGACTTTATCTCGCGAGAAGCATCCCGGGTGTGGGACAAGCTTCTCTTAAGCTTTGGAGAGGTAGAGAAGAGAAGGGATGAGAATTTCGTGTGGAGGGGGTCTCCTTTTATAGTTGCAAGGAGTGGGGGCAAATTAGTCATTACATCTTTAAAACATTAAATAAGGGGTCTTTAGTGACGGATAAAACTGTCGCTAAAGCCCCAACGTAGGCGTAGTGGGCGTTGGATGCACACGCCCGCTCGTCTGCTTGCGCCTAACGCTCACCGCACATTCAACCGTCCACAGCCGTCCGATCGCGAGATTGGACGGCCCAGATTGCACCTTTACCCGCTCACTGCGCACCTACCCCAACGCGTGCGATGCCGCGTGAGGCGCGAGCGTGCGATAGCACGTCAACGCTATTGAGCGCGGACGACCGCCCGATCAAGATCTGACGCACGCCCGCGCCCGCTCGCCCGCACCCTCCGACTGCTCGCTGCGGCTCGAACTCACGTCCGCTGCTCGCGATAACTCCCTCGCCCACAGCGTTGCGGAGCGCGAATGGTCGCGCAGTTGAATTTAGGGCGCCGCATCCACAGCCGTTGGATCTTGATCCAACGGCGGAGAAGTGACGCTTTGATTGAAGAAGAGAAGGTGCGGCGGTGCTGGGGGCCGGTTGGACGGCTGAGATGGCGACACGTGGCACCATCTTGGCCGTCCATCTTCTGGATGTTGTAGATGGTGCCACGGGTGTCGGATTGACTTGATTTTTACGTCGTTAGGCTGCGATCGTCGATCCGAATCTATCCGTGCGGTCGGATTTGTCATTTGAAGTGCGGATTTACACCATCTTGGCCCTTGATCTTCTAGGGTTCCCTGGTCACTATCTAATGCTACAGATGCCTGATTAGGGCGATCTTGGAGTCGTTGAACTCCAATCGTCGCCCTGATCATATCTGTATGGTTGGATCTTCGATCCGAGGATCTGATAAAAAGTTTGCCCTGTCCAAGCACATAAAATGAGATAATTAACCTCCATTTTATTCAAACTACTCTAAATGAAAGATGATGCATGTTATGCAATATTTATAGCATGCAATGCAATCTTATGCTTAAGAACATGCATAAATAGACATCTTAAGTAGTGTAAACGTATTTACATCATACCCCCATGCCTATCTTTTGTTAGTCCCTAACAAAAACTATATGCTATTTATAAAAGAATTAGGTCGGATTATTTGGGCCTGAGTTTATTTTCAATCATAAAGAAATTGTCTACTTAGGATCTGAACTTTCGAAGACACAATAGTTCCCGAGTATCTACCAAAATGCAGACCGCCTCAAGCCCTCGCCTTATTCAAAGAAATTTTTCTTTTTCACTTTTTCCTCTTTTCTAATTTTTTGGATTTTCAAACTTTAGGGTTTAAGAGTGGCTTTCTACAGTCATTCAACTCACCCAAGATTTGATGAGAACCCTAAGTTTTAAGCATCTTATTGTGAATGTGATAGACTCGTTAACCGGTAATTAAAATAGACTTCGGATTTCTACGCCTCTAGGTGACCTCAAAAAAGAATTCTGCCTAAAGGTGTATCTTTACAACCGGTAGCTTTCTCCCTACTTTTATTTTTTATGGGGTCAACACAAGGGTGAATACAGTGTATATCTCCCTGATTTATTCTACTTCTCTGCTTCTTCCTAAGTGTTTTGGAAATTTTTAGTGCATTTATTAAGCTGGGTTCTGGACAACCGGTCGATGAGCTATTACCACCGACAACTTGCCAGCCATACTCATGCGGGAAGTGTGGTTTATTTCTTTTTTTCTTTTCTCCTTTTCTTTTTGATTTTTTTTCTTTTTTTTTTCTTTTTTAAGTAGGTGGCTTCCCTGGTCTAAGATTACCTAAGGGCAGGAAAAAGAGAAAGGTCCAGTGACTGGGATCTGGACAACCTACCTATGGGATGTTACCCACGATAACTTGCCAGCTATATCACCCTAGAAGGTTCATTAGCTACCCAATTTTTATTAAAATCGTCGAACAATGAGTCAGTGACAAGATAGTGTGTAGATGCTAGAAACTCAAAATTCCCTCAATTCAGAGGGCGGGTAGATAAGTCGTGTACTTATCACCCAAACTTATTTACTCCAATTAAAATAAAATTCAGGTTGGCGAGAACTCGAAAAAGAAATCCACATTTTAGTGAATACACGGGCTAATTAAGTCCAAAGACCTGAAGGGTCTTTGTGTTCAAATCATAATGTAGTATTTCCTAAGATTGAAAATTTTCTTAAACCCAAGTTCTCTTTCCTAATTCAATTTTTTTTTTTTAATAAAAGAAAATAAAACAAATCTATGGAGCTAGCGAATGAATTCAGAGATGAATATCCACCCCCCCATGCCTATCTAATGCAATGTCCTCATTGTATTAAAAAGACATAAAACAGAGTGAAAAAGCATAGAAAGCACCTAAATTGTGTGAATGTCAAGTCCGCTCCGAGATGAAAACTAAAAAGAACTGTATATGTGCTGAGTTTAGTGCCTTCAGCTAAGCACACTATACAAAGAAGAGAAATAAAGAATTCACAAGTGCAGGTCAGAATCAGAATAAACATAAGAATCCTCTGACCTGTCAGTAGATGTCCACAGATGTGGACCAGATTGTGGTGCAGACACATCCCCCATAATCGAGAATATCTTAGGTTCTGGATAAAAATTACCCAAAACCTAAAATTAGAATGCAAGCAGGGTCGGGCCTGCGATTTATGAGGATGCAACCCAAGACCAAAAAGTCAGGTTACAGAGAAATTAAGCTCAAAAGGATAATCGTTGAATGTGTGCTTGGGTTTGACATCCTCAAAACAAATGTCGTAAGGGTCCTGGTTTGATGGTTTCAGCTTAATAGGCACCCTTCGACTCAATCTTCTATTTCCTCCAAAGTTAACTTCCCAAATCAAAACTTCCTAGCTCCTATCCTCCTCATTCAGCATGTCAAATTCCAGGACCTCTTGTATATTAATCACCCCATCTAAAATCTCCAAGTCTAAATGATGTGGCAGAATCAAAATTGACTTGGGTCTAATTATCTCAAAAATAAAATCATCAATAAGCTCAACAGGGTGTAACTGACAATTAGGGCATTGAATTGAATCCTTCAGAAAATGCGATTCTGGATCCGTAATGTGTGCCCTAATAAGATCAGTTTCCCTAATTATTGGGCTATCAAATGATCTATCAGATTCCTCAGGCCCAATCGTCTCACAAAAATCGTGTTCTGAAAACTCATGTGAGACTTTGCAACTTGAATCTTCGTCATCAAAGAAACCAGGATCCGTATCAATGTATGTCCCAAAATCATCTATCACTTTCTGATCCATGAAGACATACATTTCCTCGTACCCCAGCTCAGGGATCTTAGGTGAAGAAATCAGATCATCCTTAATTGGTTGCTCTAATTCAATCTGGTCAGCCTCGTAACACATGTCCCTCCCAACAGGTGCCTGAACGGGTTCTGTCATTGGCTTTCCTGAAGGGAGTTCATCCTGGGAATCATCCCATGATTGAATCAAAGCAACCACGAATCTCATCCTCAATTTCACTAATTTCCCAAGTAGAAACTCACCCGGGTTCTTATCCTTAACATCCTGGAGCCAATCCAACAAAGACTTGTTCAAATCATCAATCATTTCAATCAGGGGCTCCAATCTCTCAATGTAAGGTATCGGCTGAACTTCTAAAGATTGAATGATATTCCTCAAGTTAGCCAAAACCTTATCTTGAGCCTGGTTAACCTGAACCAAATGAGTTGGTTCAGGGTTGGGTGGGTTTAGGATCAATGCAGGGGAATTAATGAATTGAGATTCGTTATACCCTTCCTGATAATAGGTCATTTCAGATTGTTCAAAAGGTGGTGATGACCTAAAGGCAATGAAATCAGAGGATGGGTAAGGATCGGTGTATCCTTCTTGATTATAGATCGTATTAGGTTGTTCATAAAAGGATGACGATCTATAATCCATGTGTCTCTGAGAAGGATAGAAATCACAATCAAAGTGTTCAGGGTTAGACCCTAAACACGAAGGTCCGGAATTGTATCCCCAATCCGAATTATCCCAACTAACTGATGGTTGATTATAGTACGAGTTGGGACAATCGTCATGTTGAGGATAATTCAAAACGGGAGGGAAAGAGCAGGAATGCATGTAATATGTGGAAGGATTCATGAGAAATGGGAGGAAGAAAGGCACCCTGCAATACAAATAATCAAAACCTGTCCTTAATTGGGTTAACCTACAGACCTACAGACTCCCAAAACCCGTCTTGAGATAAAGGAATAATTTGATCTACTTCTGCCTGTTCAATCCAACCAGTTAGAAGAAGGGACTAGGGAGAAGGTTCTTCCTTCGGCTTGCGCCTCCAGTTCCTAGTGTACCCCCCAGCCGCGATCGTTTGATTCTGCTCCCCTAGCTAGACATTAGATTGAACAGTAGAAACAGACTAATCGAAAATAATCTCATTCTGGGCTCTGAAGAGCGAGTCGAATCCTTAAGGTCAACGTCTACTCTGTTTTATTCAGGGCTAGGTTTGAATGTGCTTTGAAAGGTGATGGACCCTTTAAATGGGTTGTGCCCTTAATGATTGATTGATTTGTGTGTGCGTGCACAACCAGTGGTTTTCAAGTAAGATTATTTTTTATGCGGTGAATTTTAAGGTTCAAATCTTGCTTAGTAGCTTTTAGGATTCAACTTTAGGTATTTTCAAACAAGTTTTGTTGGCACACCAGGTTTTTGAAAGCACAGGTGAAAATATTTTCCTTTGAAGCTTAAAAAGAATGTGGAGTGCTTGGTAAATACCTAATAGTTCAACCTAAGTAGCAGCTACTTAATGAATTGATTTTAATTGAAGTGGTGAGGCCCAATCAACTCAAACAATTGGCCTGTTGCACCACTTAATTAGGCACACAAGTGATCACCTAATCTGATTTCTACTCAATTATGTGTTTGAATGTGTGTACCGACTCCAAAGATCGGTTTACCGGTTGAGTTTGAAAATCAGATGAGGTTGTGTACCTCTGTGAAATTTTTTATTTTTCTTTTAATGTTTTGGTTGGGGTGAGTATGGATGTCAAACAACAAATAATCTAACCGTAGAGTTTATAAAAACACCTAGGTCGATTGATGTTTGTGTTATTATGTGGTGAAATGAAATCTAATGGGTGGGAGGTGAGGGATAACTTACAAAACCTTTCACAGCCCTTTACTCCAATCTACCACGTTTGCTCATCTCGAAAGAGTATCTGCAATCACAATAAGAAAGGAGAGAAGTGAGGTAAATGATTTGTAAGTTAGAAAATGCGAAGAGAAATCAAAGAGTGTTGCCTCCCCGGCAACGGCACCAAAATGTTGAACATACGAATTGCTATGCTAACGTGTTTGGTTTTGGAAAACCTGTCGTTGTAGTTTGAAAGCGAAGAACTCGTGTTCCACAAATAAAATTTATACCGAAATGAAAATTCCAGGTCGAACACAGGGAGGTGGACGTTTGATTTAAAAATAACATGTTTGTTTTTATTTGTCACGAAATAATTCAGTTGATTAAAACTACTTAATTATTTACAATAAATAGAAGAGAGAGAGAGTAAGAGAGAGAGAGAATATTACAAACAGAAATCAAAATGAGATGTAGAATAAATAGGGAATTCATCATTAAGGAGAATGTTTGTTTTACTATTACAACTAGAAAGCAGAAAATAATTACACTAAAAAGCAGTAAATTTACTCTAGAAAGCATTAAAAGAATAGAGAGAAAAATATCCCCCTCGACGGTCGCTTGAAGGACGAGTCGAATTACTCTAGAAAGCAGTAAATCTATTCTAGAAAGCAGTAAAAAGAATGGGAAGAGAGATATCCTCCTCGACGATCGCTTGGAGGACGAGCCGGATGGGATGACACCTGGACGAAGGAGGACGAAGCATGACGAAGGAGGACGAAGCAGAAGAATAGGAATGGGGCAGCACGCCGTCATCGTCACGGGATCCACTTCCGAAGGGGGACAAAAATTTGGACTTTATCTCACGAGAAGCATCCCGGGTATGGGACAAGCTTCTCTTGAGCTTTGGAGAGGTAGAGAAGAGAAGGGATGAGAATTTCGTGTGGAGGGGGTCTCCTTTTATAGTTGCAAGGAGTGGAGGCAAATTAGTCATTACATCTTTAAAACATTAAATAAGGGGTCTTTAGTGACGGATAAAACCGTCGCTAAAGCCCCAACGTGGGCGTAGTGGGTGTTGGACGTGCACGCCCGCTCGTCTGCTTGCGCCTAACGCTCACCGCACATTCAGCCGTCCACAGTCGTCCGATCATGAGATCGGACGACCCAGATCGTTCCTTCGCCCGCCCCACTGCGCGCCCTCCCCAACGTGTGCGATGCCACGTGAGGCGCGGGCGTGCAATAGCGCATCGGCGCTATTGAGCGAGGACGGCTGCCAAATCAAGATCTAACGCATGCCCGCGCCCACTCACCCGTGCCCTTCGCCTGCTCGCTGTGGCTCGAACTCGCGTCCGCTGCTCGCGATAACTCCCTCGCCCGCTACGCTGCAGAGCGCGGATGGTCGCGCGGTTGAATTCAAGGCGCCACATCAACAGCCGTTGGATCTTGATCCAACTACAGGGAAGCAGCGCTCTAATTGAAGAAGAGAAGGTGCGGCGGTGCTGGGGGCCAGTGGATGGCTGAGATGGCGCCACGTGGCTCCATCTTGGCCGTCCATCTTCTGGATATTGTAGATGGTGCCACGGGTGTCGGATTGACTTGATTTTTACGTCGTTAGGCTGCGATCGTCGATTTGAATCTATCTGTGCGGTCGGATTTGTCATTTGAAGTGCGGATTTACATCATCTTGGCCCTTGATCTTCTAGGGTTCCCCGGTCACTATCTAATGCTACAGATGCCTGATTAGGACGATCTTGGAATCGTTGAACTCCAGTCGTCACCCTGATCACATCTATACGGTTGGATCTTCGATCCGAGACCCCAATAAAAAGCTTACCTTGTCCAAGCACATAAAAGGAGACAACTAACCTCCATTTTATTCAAAATACTCTAAATGAAAAATGATGCATGTTATGCAATATTTATAGCATGCAATGCAATCCTATGCTTAAGAACATGCATAAATAGACATCTTAAGTCATGTAAATGTGTTTACATCACTGATCAAGTGGAGCTTCCATGAGCCGGATGGAGGTAGGAGGAGCTAAAATGGAGTCAGGATCAGCTGAGTTGAGTTGGCCTAAGTTACCATCTAGCTGACGGGAGTTGAATGGAGCTGAGATGAGCTAGCCTGAGGTACTATCCAGCTGAGGTAAGCTGAATGGAGTTGAAATAAGCTAATCCCAACTAGGTTGAGTTGGAATCCAGTTGAGGTGAGCAGGATTTAGCTGGGATCCAGCTAAATTGGGTTTCTCCTTCATCTTCTGCCTTTCTTGGTGCTAGATTTATGGGATCTGATTGTCTATTCATCCCTGACACTAAAGTAAAGATGTCAAAATAACAAAAAGAATGCAATGCATGCCTAACCTAAGGGAATGCCTAAATGCAACCCAAAACCTTAATGCAATGTGCAAAACCTAAGAGCTAGATGTGTTTTAGAGAATAAGAATGATGATCAACTAGCATTTATCACATACATACTAATGTATGTGGACCATTTAGTACTATGAATAAAAGTAGTCACTAGTATTTTGTGACATTTACTAATGGCTACATGCTTGTGGATTTGTTTACCTAATGCATTATAAATATGAGACTTTTGATAAGTTCAACGAATATCACGCATTGGTTGGAAACCAAATCGATAAATGAATTAAAGTAATTCAGTCAGATCGAGGAGGTGAGTACCTCTTAGAGGAATTCAAGGAATACCTCAAGGAGAAGGAAATCACCTCTAAACACACACCACTTGATACACTACAATAAAATGACATGTATGAGAGATGCAACTGAACCTTATTGGATATCGTTCAGTCTATGATGAGCAAAGTGGATTTTCCACTTTACTTCTAGGGGTATGCACTAGAGACAGCTGCATACACACTTAAAAGGATTCCAATCAAATCTATCCCTAAAACTCAATAGGGGAAGATGTCATTGGGAAGGAAGCCAAGGGTAGGACACCTATGCATTTGAGGTTGTTGGGCTCATGTTAAGACCATGAATCCAAACAAGTTGGAATCTTGCACTTTTAAGTGCTATTTCATTGAGTATTCGAAGGATAACAAAGGTTATTAGTTCTATGACCTTGAGACCCAAAGGATATTCATATGTAGGAATGCTAGATTCCTAGAAGAAGAATTCTTGGAAGGTCAAGATAAGAATGAAGTAAGAGAACTTATTGAGTTTAATGAGGCTAATGATGTTCTTGACCCAAAAGAAAGAGATGAACCAAAATGGAGTTATCTTTCCATACCACTTACACGGAGTTCTAAAGCCGTGCATCCGCTTGAGAGATATGGATTCCACATCTTAAAGGAGTTCGAGGCTAATTCAGCCACATATGATGAGGCAATAAAGGATCATGATATGGATAGGTAGAGGTTAGCAATGCAGTCTCAGATAGACTTCATGCATAAGAATGATGTATGGACCCTGGTGGATCCTTCTAGTGGGATAAAACCCATTGGGTTTAAATGGATCTTCAACTGAAAAAGGGGACCATATGGTAAGGTGGAGACCTTCAAAGCACGACTTGTAGCCAAAGGCTACAACCAGAAGGAAGGGGTTGACTACGAGGAAATTTTTTTCCTATCACCATGCTTAATCCATTCAAATATTGCTAACCATTGCTGCATACCATGACTATGATATCTATTAGATGGATGTCAAGACAACTTTCCTCAATGGATTCCTTGAGGAGGACATCTATATGGAACAACCTGAAAGTTTCTATGTAGATGGTAGGGAAGGAAAGGTATGTAAGATAAAAAGATCCATTTATGGACTCAAGCAGGCTTCTCGTAGTTGGAACATCTAATTTGATGAGATCATAGAGGGTTATGGATTTCCTTAGAACTTGGATGGACCTTATGTCTACAAGAAAGTCAATGGAAGTGCTGCCACCTTTTTGGTACCATATGTCAACGACATCCTACTCATTGGGAATGATGTAGGGATGTTATCCAATGTCAAGCTCCGGTTATTCGTGAACTTCGAGATGAAGGATTTTAGAGAAGCCTCTTATATCTTAGGTCTGAAGATGTTCAAAAATGGAGAAAAGAAGGTATTGGGACTATTACAGCAATGATACATCACCAAGATTGTGGATAAATTCCTCAAGGATAACTCAAAGAAGGGCTTTCTCTCATTCAAACATGGAATTTTTTTATTGAAGGAAACGTTTCCCCAAATAGTTGAGGAGAAGAAAACCATGAGTGGATGTCCATGTGCATTAGCAATAGGCAATCTGATTTATGCCATGTTGTGTGATAGACTAGACAACTATCACATAGTAGTAGTGGTAAGCCATTACCAATCCAACCTAGGATAGAGACATTGGGCTGCTGTCAAAAACATTTTCAAATACTTCAGAAGGATAAAAGTATATTGTATAGTCTTTGGAGATGGAGATCACTAGGTATTGGGGTACACTGACTCTAACTTCCAGTTGGATATTGACGATAGAAAGTTTACATCAGGGTTCATTTTCTTGTTGAAGAGTAGTGCTGGGAGCTGGAGAAGTAAGACGCAGGACACCACAATTGATTCAACAATAGAAGCCAAGTACATTACTACATCCGATGCAAAGGAGGCGATGTGGATATGTAAGTTCATTGAAGAGCTTGTCATTGTTCCTTTGATATAATCGCTAATCCTATTGTTGTGCGACAATACGGGTGCCATTACACAAGCGAAGGAGACTCGCTCTCACTAGAAGAGCAAGCATATTGAGAAGTACCACATCATCAGAGAGATTGCCAAGCATGGCGATGCAATCATCATGACGGTTTCCTCCATGAATAACATGGCTAATTTACTAACCAAAGCACTGACTAGAGAGTCATTTGATTGACACATGAATTGTATAGGGTTGAAAGAGGTTTCAAAAGTGCTTTGAGGGGAAGTAATATTTCCATATTTATATATGTTTATTAATGCCTAAATAATGTTAGTCTAAGGGCAATTTGGGTTAGATTACGTTTAGTTAAGTTAGATTAGGCATTTTAGGTCATTCTATAAATAATGCACACTTGTGAGATTTTTATGCAATTTTTCCTGCAATTATATCTAGTACCTTGATGTTTTTATTTTTATATGTGCAGGTACATAATTTCAGGTTGTTTAGAGCAAGGTTGAATAGACTTTCTGAGTTGAGCTCACTTAGAAGAGGACTGAGTCTAATTGGTGAATCTATTTGGAAATCCAATTAACCAAGACCCTAACCCAATTTAGAAACCTAATTACTTATCCTAGAAACCCCTTTAGGACAAACCAAAACCTTTTCCTAAAACCTATAGTGGTCAACCTCTAGAAAACCTAATCCTATCCACCTAAAATCCCAACAAAAAACCTAGAAACCTAAGTTCTTATCCTAACCCAACAAACCTTATTTGGTCGTCCCTTTTATCCTCCAATGAATACTATTTTGGATGGTCAAAATACACCATAATTTATCCACCACTAGATCTAAATCCTAAGGTCCTAAATTTCCTACCTAAATCCCTATCTTAAAACCTTAAACCAAATCCTATTCATAATCATAAACTTAATCTCGAAATTCGTAACAGCATGACACATATTTTGGCTATAACATTTTCATTTCAAATCCAAATGGAGTAATTCAAGTTGCATTGGAAAGCTGATTTTGAGTGCAAAAACGTTACTTTCATGTGAAACTTGAAATTCAGAATAGATAGAAGCTAAAAATTTCAGATAATCATAGCCCTTCATCATCCACTCAAAGCCATTGTAGCCCTCCATCAATGCCAACAACACCTAACCTATTCTATCCACCTATACCTTCATCCTACCCCTTGATTCCTAGACTTATAATCCTAGCCTTTTATTCTGGTGATCCAACGCAACTTGGATAACCAATCACAAGACTTCTTGACCTCTATATAAGCATCCTAGCTTCTCCCCTTAGGATCATTCCTTTCCACTTCCAAATGAGTGCCACTAACCAGAACTAGTTCTTCTTCTTCTTCTTCTTCTTCTTCCCTTGGAGATCTTGGGTGCACCTTCGCATCTACTTTTACGCCATCACTCCAAACTTTGCCTTCGAAGCCCCTACTTTCCATCAATTTCATTCTAATTTTAGTTCTAGTTAGAATCATTCTTTTAGTTGTAATACTTTTTCTACTTGGATGAAGCTCTTATTATTGCAATAAAAGTTCTAGTAGTTCCTTTCCAACTTGCTTTCAAGTTGTATGCTTTCTATTAGAACTTATAATAGTTGCATGCAATATATTTTGTGGATTGCGTGGGGAGTGTGAACTAACATGCTTTTTAATGAGGGGTGTGGGTGGTCTAAAGTTATTTGTAATGGGGCATCAGTGTTAGCCCATCAGTGGCTCTCTACCATGTAAGTGTTTCCTTATGAATAAATTGATGGATTGCTACTGTCAACGGTAGCAATCATTTCTCCTTTCAAAAAAAAAAAAAAATAGTTGCATGCTATTAGTTCTAATCAAATTCTAGTAGTAGTAATCTCATATTCGAATCTACTTATATGTTTCTTAGCATTAGGAAAGTGAATTATTCTGACTGCCTCCTTGCGAACGACTCGAACTCCATTCTTGAACTACAATTTCCACATTTATAAGTTTGATCTGAATATAAATTTAAGAGCTTCTAACGTGATTATACTACGATGAAAGTAAATTTTCGCAATCATATCAATGTTTAGAACATTTTTTGGCACTATTGCTGGGGAGGCACGGTGATTATTTTGATTTCAATAATTGCATTTAGATTTGCATTCGTGAGGTCTAACTTGCTCCTATCTTTTTGTCATTTTATGTACAGGGATCGTGCATTCGCACGAGAATGGATTACAAAGCGATAAGAAGGAAAGTGTAGGTGAAGATATCTAGGTTAGTTGTCTACATCTTAGGTTGAGGAAAATTTTTTTGAACCCTAGAAATATTTGCATTTAGTTAGTTGAAAAAAAAAAAATCCCTTATCCTATTCTTTTGTGCTTCAAAGATCATATCCCATCTTAACTAAGTTCAAATTTGTTTTTTTTGCTAATTTAAAAGTTTTATTCCAAACTTTTAGTGCGACCAAAAATTCAAAAATTTTTGCTGCTTTATCCCCTTGAACTCAGAAACCAAACGATCAATTCTTATGGAAAAATTCATTTCGTGCTATCCTAGAAAAAGCATTTACTATCGGTGGGTTACTCTAAAATTTGTCTATTAAAGATCTAGATTCCCCAAATTCTCCTTAAGTTTATATAACTCCAAATTAGATGAAATTTTTTTAATTGGAATGATTATCAAATCTAATTTCTTGAAAAAAATTAGAGAAATTTTCTGACGGTCTCACCTTGACTATTTCTGGAAATCACTCATTAGCTGTTAGTTTGGACTATTTTGTCATCTTTGATTTACAAATTCTTGAAAAAATGTTTACACCACTAAAAATTATGAAAAAAAAAATTGTTGTGTACTTGATCAAGTGGTGTTTACGAAGCCATAGTTACATTTTTTAGCCGCATCACTTAAAATAAAATTGATTCATCTAAAAGTTGCCTATTCTAAAAGAAACTGATCAAGGTCACATGCTTACAAAAAGCTATCTATCCACTCAAACTTGTTTGAAAAGAACTTGAAAAATAGAACTCTAAAATTGGTGAATTGTTTACTTGAACCTTAAAATCTACATCACCAATTAACATTATTTAAGGACACTTATTTGGAATGCACACACAATTTAATTGATTTAGTTGGGCAACCACCTCCCTCACTCCCATCATTTAATCCTATGCACTCTAAATCCCAAGTCCTAATTAATCTTATAGACGTGCCAACTAGGTTGGATTTCATTTTCAAACTTGAGCTATACTTAGTTGAGTGAATATGAGGCCTTGTCTATTTGGACCAACTGGTGACAGGAAACTTCGATGCAATAACTGTTTATCTTGGTTGGGTATGGAAACTTCAATAGCGAATCCATACTTGGATATGGATTGATGCTTTCTATGGTCAATCCATTACCCTAGGGGTATATCTTTGCACTATTCCTTCCCCATTCCTTTTGGAGGATCCTTGTCATCCTCTCCCTACCCCTGTGGAGGTTGTTATTCTTGACTATCATTTAGAACCTCTGCCAGTGACCTGGGAAGATTTCATTCCCATCTTGGTTGGGCGAGTATTTGCCATTGGTATCCAACATCAACTCGCCAACATCCTAGGTTACCTCTTTTCTACGTCAGTATTATTACGCTCGTTTTTAGGATTTATTTCTTTGGTTTTGGAACCAGACTTGCAGGTTCTTTAGCTATTTGGTTGCCAACAAAATAACTGTAGCCCAACTCTGACCCAGGTAATACCCTTCTATACAATGGGAACATTGCAAATTTTAGGCATGGGGGGTGTACTTAGGGGATATACATAATATTTATACGTAGTGCATTCATGCATTTAGTTAAAAAATTCTACATTACATACATTTGCATTTATTAAAAAAAAATTGCATTTAGGTTCACGATAGAATTGAGCTTAACTGGTTGGGCCCTGTATTCTTAGGCATAAGACCAGGACTTTAGGATAGATTAAGTTGACTCTAGGTATCTGACCGTAGAAGCTAAGTTGAGCTACTAGCTTTAGACCCTTAGGATCCTTTGTGGACTTAAAAACTTAAGTAGGAGTTAAGTTATGGATCATTCCTCAAGAGGTTGAGGAAGGAAAGCTAGGGATTGAGTTAAAGGCTGGGTAGTACCTGGTGTCTTTTTCTATCTTTTAGTTTACGGGTCCTCATAACATAAGCATCCACATTTCACAAACACTTGGTCTTATGTAAATAGTGATCGCCTTAATTCCTTCCTTGAAGAAAATTTGCTTCTCTCGATTCTGACTTAAGAGAAGCTTGAAACACAATTTGATTGGACGAGTTCCTGCTGCATGAGAGGTAAAGTATATATTCACCTTGATAATGCGATGATAACATGTCACCTCCTCGACGTTTGCCTCTTAGGATATCCATCCTACTGGGGGCATGTAAGCACATTGTGTGGTTTAGGTACCATGGGCAACCCTATCTCGAAGTACCAATTGCCACAGGCTTGAATTCGCTTAAGAAATCCATGGGCGATACTATCTCGAAGTATCGATTGCCAGTTCTTGGGGTCGCCATGGGCGGTGCTATCTCAAAGCATCGAAAGCCTGGCATCCTTCGAGGTTGGTGATGGAGACAATGAATTCGACACAGACCATGTTGATAGCTGATCCAAGGTTAGATTTAGATGAATCAAACAAAATATATATATATATACTAAAAGAAAAGAAAAAACCTTTCTTACTCTCTTTTTAGGTTGGCAATCATACCAATCTCAAATAAATAAGACCATTGCACATGAACGGATGCTTTAATCTCTAAGACCAATAAACCCTAGGGTAGAGCTACAAATCAAGAAAACCTGTGCCTGGAACTTGTCCTTAGCCAACCTAGTCTGCAAACTAGCAACTACTTGGGTACCTTAGGTCTAAAGGCTGTAATTTAACATGTTTTTAAGGGAAGACCGATTGGGTTGGCTAGTCTACTTGGAGAGCTAGGTTATTGCTTGAATTTGCTAGGGACTAGCAAAAGGTAGGCATGGGGACATTTGATGAGCCCATATTTGTGAGCTATTTACGTATTTGAATGCCTAGGCATTAGATTAATATTAACATATACATAGCATACATTAAGATATAAATAAGTTATTTTATATATATTTGCTTGTATGCAATACATTCATATATAAATTATTTAGCATGCATTAGAATTTAAGTAGGTTAGTTATTATTTAGTCTGCATGCATACATTCCATGCATTGTTTAAAATTTAGATATTCTATAAGATTTTATAGATAAATAAACCAACCATTTAATTATTCATTTTTTCTTCTCTGCAGGAAATCCGTGGCCTTCTTCGCAACTGCCGTCTGCAGGTGCAACTGGCGTCGCAACTGGCCTTCTTCGCTACGTGGCCATTGAACACCTACATTTAAGGACGAGCAGATGAGGTGGATCTGGTCTCCTCAACTGCGGTAAGAAGAAACTGGAGTCTGCCAAGCTCAGGGAGGCCACCACCGACTCCATCACCGTGCTCCGCTCCCATCGTAGTTCTTCTGGTCGAGCGTCGCCACACCGTGGGCCAGTGAGGTGACAGACCGCCGCACCAATCCGGCAAGCTCGGCCATCACTGTGCACATGTGTCTCCGACGACCACGCAACTATCTCTTGCCTCACATTTTTCTTATACTCCATCTTCTTCCTCTGTTCGCTACTCCACCCCCAATATCACCACTTCCACCACCAACAACACCATCTCCTCCATCTTCATCTCCTTCCCCACAAACCCAACAAATCTGCCACCACCACCTACACCCTCTCCTCGCCATCTTCACACACGCCAACACACCCTTCACCACCTCGCCATGCTATCCATGCGTGTCCACAGTTATGCTCACACACACACCAGCAGCTCACCACACGCACCACCTGCCCGAGCAGCTCGCCGCACACATCGCTCTCCCTATGCCTTCCCGCATACACGCACAGCCTGCGCAACTAGCGCACCTCCCGTGCACACGCACCAGCAGGACCCTCTTCTCCGTGTGCGCACCTCCAACTTGCCCATGCACGTCCCCTCACGCCGCCTGCAGCCACTACCAACTGCTGCTCCAGCAACATACAGAGCAACCCCACTAGCCACCCACCACCTTCAACTCCACCGTTCAACGAGCTCCGGCCAACCTGCAACTCGCTGTGACCGCCATAGCAAAGCCCTCGGTGCCAACTACCTCCGACGAGCTTCACATCTCCAGCCATCCTCTCCTCGTTGCACATGGTCAAGGGAAACAACTTCCCCTGTTTCGAACTAAATTTGTTTTTACATTGATGTGCCATTGTGGATTTCATGGATTTAGGTTATTATTATTACAATGTTGGCCATTTTATAAAGAGAGCCGTCCTCCTTGCTTTAATTACTTTATCAGCATATGTGAGCCTTATAAGCCTCATTTCAAAGTGGTTTTGATATCGATTTTTCGTGATTTTAATTTTAAACTTTTGTGGAAAACTTTAGCAAGTTTTGATAGACCAGTATCTCCTTGTGAACACGACCCGCTCTTATTTCGAGTGGTTTAATTTTAATTCAATACTTTGATTAGTCGATTTTCCACTACTTAGAAATATAAATGACAAATCATTTTAATTATCATCTTGTTAAGTGAAAATTGTCTTTTCACTTAGTTGATAATTTGGACTACACTATTTTCAACCTTTGATCGATTAAAACTTTCAAATTGATCGACTAAACTGTTTGATCAATCAACATTCCTTGATTGATCGACCAAAATTTTTGGTGGAAATTTTCCCTCAAAAAATTTGAAGTTTGATCGATCAACTTTGTTATTTGATTGACCAGTCCGGTTGGACAGGAATTTTCCCTCCAAACCTTTGAACCCTGATCGACCAACTAGCTAAATTGATTGATCAGTTGCTCTTTTGATCGACCAAAACGGGTGGATTTGCTTTTCGCATTTGCGATCCCAATCGCCTCTAATCTCACCCCTAATTACCTAAATCGAACCTAATCTACCTGATTACCTACCCTAAATGTATTTACCTTATTTGTTAACCCAACTTTATATAAAACACCATCATTTTTTCCACTTAAAACTTTTTTTTTTAACACCTATACCCCACATTTGGTCCCCACATCTCCTCTCCACCATCGACCAAAACACAAACCTTACCCCACACCTCTCCTTCGGTCACTGTGGTTGATCAACCACCACTGGCACCACCGACCATCAACACTCGTCGCAAGACCAAGCCGTGCCTCCCTCATCGACGTCGCCCTCGTCAACACTGTGCTCGACCTTGTCATCAACGTTGCCGACAACAACACCAACCGTCGACTGAGCTTGTCACATGTCCGCCGCACACTGTGCGTCCTCCTTAGTCGACCGATCTCACCATCGCCGACGACCACAACGACTCCCTTTAATCAACTTTTTGATCGATCATGGTAACGGTAGAAACTTATTTTAAATCCGTTCTTGAGTGGATTTTTCTTAAGTTTTGATGTTACATGTGATGATCTTGTTGATCTTGTGATTACTTGCATCATTTTGTAGTATTTGTGAGCAAATCAATTCGCGGATCTCTCATTTTTTTCACATCTGAACGTTTTTGGTCGACTAATTAACCTGATTGATCAACCAAAAGTCATTTTTCCATAACCAAGTCAAACCCTCATTTGATCAACCAAAAATCCTTGTTTAATCAATCAACATGATTTTTTGGAACTGATATCGCTCCAAAACATGCACGTGCCTCCTCTTCGGGTTCTCGTGGTGACACTTTTGATCGATTTTTCATTACTGAGGCCACCCATGAGCGTTTCTCCATACTTGCCAAGCTTTCCCCCCACATCGATCATCCTTTCGATTTCCCTTATTTTGTGTCTATCTTTCCCAGAATCCATGAGAAATTTGCATATCACTAGATTCTACATCCTTTTGAGCAGAATTTTTATGTGGGTTGCAAGAACATTGAGCCCATGGCTTGTCACCTATTTTATGCTAATATCAAGAATATAAGTGAGGGGTTCAACATTGAGCTTACCTCGAATGTCTACGGCATTGAGTTTAGGTGAGGGGTTTTGGTTAATGCGGATGTCATCTCTGAGATTCTTGGTTGTCCATCTGTTTGACCTACTTTTCTTAAGCTTCACCAGTAGACACAGACAGAGTCTATTCGGGAGACCTTGCTCACTCCCAATCATTTTGACTTGGGCCGTCCTGCCAAATCACCTTATTTTCGTCGTCTTCCATGTTTTCTTAAAAGAGTTTTTCTGTGGAATTTTATGTCTAAGTCTACCTCCTTTGAGAACTGCCCTGGTATCATGCTTATCACCCTCTACGCATTTCTTAAGAACAAGCAATTCAACTGGAACCACTTGATTCTTTATTTGATGAGCAAGCAACCCACTAGCTCCTTCCAGTTTAGGACACTCCTCTCTCACATCTTCCTACAATTTAGTGTTCTAATAGATATTAACCACAAATAGTTCATTACGAGAGTCTCCATTTTTTATAAGCTTATACCAAGATGGAGCAAGCTCAAGGAGCCCGTGGTGAGGAAGCAGACCAGTAGCATGTGCGAAGTGCGACAGCACTTCAGATCCAAGGCGCCAGGAAGAAGACCAGAGAGAGATGCTGCAGAAAGAGAGGAGCTAGAGATGTGTGCAGGTGGAATTGCCTCTCAAATGGGGGCTCTAGGGTCTTTTTATAGCTAAAATGAGGGGCAAAGCAGGTATTTTGGCCCCCAAAATCGTGCAAAATCCTTAGATCAATCAAATCCATCGATTGGGAGATCAACGGATTAGATCACACCTCAAAAGAACCTCCATCGTGCCTTCATCGCACGGACACACCAGAATGCACCACGTGCGCACGCATGGCCACCCTATATGCAGCCTCGCCACTCCTCACGTGTGCGCGTTTGATTTTAGTCGTTCGATCTTCCTATCAGACGGCATAAAACGCATGTCGCACCACCTCTCATCACTGCTTATATCAGCTCGTGTAAACCGCGCGTTATCACGCATGTCTGATGAGACCACAATTGTGGGCTAAGTAAATACTTAAATGCCTAATTACTAAATTAATGTGCATGTACATAGCATACTTTAATATATATATAGATTAGTTTATAAATAAGGGCTTACATGCATATTTATACATTCCATTATAGTGACATGCATTTCATGCATTATTTTAGATAAATTGTATAAATAACCTATTTTATTTCTTTTTCTCTTCCTACCTCCAGAATGCACAATGCCTTCCCATCTTTCTCGCACTGCCTCTCCACTGCCAAATCAAGTTGGCCAATCCTCACCGCATCCATCTCAACCGCTCGATATCTTCATCCAGTTGGAGATTTTAAGCAGTTGAAACAGACCGCAGGAACTTCTATAAGAAACAAGTCGCAGCTATGCTTTGGGGGGCATCTTCGATCGTTTTCTCCATCCTTCACCACCATAAAGAAAGCAAACACCGTGGCAGGAGAGTGCACTACGGATTGAAGCCAACTTCGTCGACGCCGTCTACCCCCGGGTGGTGCTCTGTGACAGAGAGCACCACCACCACCACAACCTTGCTTCCATCTCCACTCCTGCATGCAGTGACAGTGCGTGCATGTCACCACCCCTCACCGTGTGATCACCACTGCCTCCACTTCCTTATCTCTTCCCCTTCGTTTCCTTCTTCACCCAATCCCTTTCCTTGCTCACCATCTTCCCCATCGAGAACCCAACAACACCACCACCAGCCTCATATCAACTGACCACCACCAACACCAACGCCATCGCCGCTGACCCTTCCCTTGCCGTAGACCACCAACACCACCGTAGCAACCCCCCCCCCCCCCAAAACCCACGGCCAGTCATCCTCATCCATGCCTAAGCCTCTTCCTCTTCATCTTCTTTTCCCACCATCACTGTTCATCACCTTCACCGAAACCAACCCATCACCTTCACCACCACAGCCCCTCGCAGCCACCCCCGCCGAACGCCAAACTCACCGTCGACACTCCTTTGCACTCAACCATCCACGCTTTGCACGCCGCACCTCTCAACAACCACTTGACTCACCCGCACGACCACCACCCGCACCCACCGTCTCCAGCTCCCCCTCGTCATCGGTGAGAGCTCTAGCCACCGTTTGTCGAGCCACCATCGCCATTGGATTCCTCTCCGCATCCTCGACCACCTCCGAACACGGCAGGGCCAACCGTGGATCCTCCCTCGCACACGAGCAACAGCCAACAATCCTCTTGTTCTACCAAAATACTATTCCAGCATATCATGCCATTGATTGCTTAGTTGAAAGGGAATTTTAACTTGATTTTTTAGGGAAACAAATAGTTAACCTTGGATTTTCATGATAACGAGTTTTAATAGGCCATTACCTCCCTGTAGACACGACCTAACTATTTTCATGATTAGATTTTGAATAATTAAATATTTTGAAAAGTGATTTTTTACCACGCACGAACTATAACATGACATTTTATGTTAAGATTTTTATCAAAAACGAAGATCATTCTTTCAAATGGCACCATTGCCGAGGAGGCAATAGGCCTAGTAAACTCTCAAGTATTCTTTCTATCTGCATTAAGTTCTAATTGAGATTATATTCATTGATCTATCTTTTTTTTCTTTTCTGTGCGAGGTACATCAAAGGAGAAGACACGCAACGGACATACAATTTGGTGGACCTTGTCGCCACCTTAGAGATAATCACGAAAGCCTGTGGGCCTTGACCCTACAAGCATGGAGACGCACGGATGACCATCCTGGAGGATTCTTCCTCTTAGACTTTTGATTCAACATTTTAGAATAGACTTTTTAGGTTTAGTTTAGTTATTTGTTTTCTCACCCTTGTACTCTGGGACCAATTTTTGGGGGAGTGTCCCCGATTCTTTAGACTCTAGGTTTATTTTTAGTTAGTTCTTTTGATTACGCATTTATTATTAAAAAAAATATGAACTGCCTACTAGAAGCTGCATATTTTTAGGAAGACCATCTAGGATTGCTTGAGTAGCATCTAGATTTCTTACTGCATTACGTGCATTTCTGCATCAAAGAATGTTGGAGCAAGGTATGTACTTCCTATCTTTTTGCATCAATTATCTGCTCACGCATTGCATTTGGATATAATTAAAGAATACCACTTAAGCTGACTTGAAAAGATTAATCAAGTGGTCACATTGCTTCTCGAAAAGAAAGTAAAATATATAAGATGTGTTTGAATAACTTGATTACGATTTTCAAAAGAAAAATTACTTTTCGCAGTGTGATGCACACTTCCTGCACTAAGCATGTACTATAGGCACTACACTAAGACTTGGACCCTTAAGACTATAGGCATTGATATCTTTATCAGTGCAAACCCTCTTATCTCGCTTTGAAATAATGGTATTAACGTTTGCCCGAGTGATTTGATACTCTAAGAAGGGGGACACCCCTTAAAGAAATTTAAGGATAGTTAAGAGGCAGTGCTAACACATCACCTCAAAGGAAGGTTTCACCCTACTTGAATCCCTTGGTTCCATCCTTGGAGTACCTTTTTACTTGAGCATTTGATAATATCATTGCAGTAAAGTGTGTGTCTTTAGGGCACTCGAAGGTCTATTTAGGGTGCGTAATTGATTGATAACTTGATTGGTCACCAAAAAGAACTAAAAGTAACCTCAACCTCCTTAATAGCCTTTGACCAGGAATCTCAAGTGCCTCACTTCTCTTATACCACTTACGTGGGAGCGGAGAAATACTGCCTTGGCTCCATTTGGCCAAACTAAAAAGGTTGGAAGAGGGCTTAACGTGCTTTAACTTAGCGAAGACCTCTTGCCTTGTGTATGCTTGGTGTATGTTTAGTAGCCGCTCTCTTAGAAAGTCTTCTTTTCAACCTTGAGGCTAAGAGAATTATTAGGAAAGCCAACCAAGAAAGAAGAAAAATGGCTGAAGAATGACCTGAAGAAGAGATTAGGATTTGTGAAAATCAAAGAACCTTGAGAGACTACTTCCTCCATACAACCCACCAAGCCCTACCTATCAGTAGACCTGGAGTGGATAATCCTTATGAAATCAAGAGCAGCACCATATCTTTGCTTCCCTCTTTTTTTGGTATTGCTAAGGAGAATCCCTACAGGCATCTTGAAGAATTCACCGAGGTCAGTTCCATGGTGAAGCTCCATGGCTTTACTGATGAAGCGCTGATGAGAACTTTATTTCTATTCTCCCTTAAGAATAAAGCCAAGCACTGGTATCATACCCTCAATGCAAGGGTAAATGCTTAGGCCACCCTTAAGGGAGAATTCTCGAAAAAGTATTTTCCTATGAGTAAGACCAACCATTATAGAAGAGAGATTATGGATTTTACTCAATAAAAAGGGGAGCAATTTCACGAGACTTGGGAGCACTTTAATAAGCTTCTTAGGTTATGCCCCACCATCAAGTGCTAAGATGGCAATTGGTCGAAAAGTTCTATAACAGATTATCTGAAAGGAACAGGCAAACCATCGATGCAGCCTATGCAGGAACCTTCATGACCAAAATTGAGGATAAAGCATGGGCATCATTTGAAACATTAAGTGAAAATTCCATACATATGTCCTCTGCCTATCAAGAAAGAAAACCATCAATCTTGCAAAAGAAGATAGAGGCCCATGAAGTCGGGGCTACTCAGGATTTGGCTTATCAGATTTAGTTGTTGAACAAAAACTTTGATAGGCTTTTAGCAAACCCCAGCATGAACTCGCAAGTAGCCTCTATCTTTCAAGCTTCAAGTGAATGCTCCATTTGCCAAAGCACCACGCATGCCACTGCGGAGTGCCACCAGGCAAATCAATTCCTTGAGTTGATTCAGGTTGACCTGAATGTGGCCCAAGGTTTCCGCCCACCTCCTCGCAATAACCCATATTCTAATACCTATAATTCGGGGTGGCAGAACCATCCAAACTTCTCATGAAAGCAAGGTGATGCTTCCAACTCAGGGAATGTAAGACCCCTACCTCCCCAACTCATATACCAGCCATCCTATGCAAACCCTCCTCAGAATAAACCTTCTGAGATGGATGAACTTAAAGCCATGATGAAAGCAATATAAGAGCATCAGAATATGGTCATCCAATCTCATCATAAGATGATTACTGATATGCAATCCCAAATTGGTCATCTTACTAAGGCAGTTAGGCAGTGGGATCTGGGGAAGTTGCCTAACTCTTCTGAGGAGAACCCAAAGGGCAAGGGAGTCATATTCAGGGAGCACGCCCAAGTTGTGACCATGCTAAGGAGTGGAAAGAAAATCAACAAGCCTGATATCACTCCTACGATCACCTCTCAAGATTCCCCTCCTATATCAAACCCGACTTCCATCTCCACCGAGGAAGAGCCACATTGCTCTCCCTCACTAGAAATCACCCACCCTGAGGATGTCGTCATTCCACCACCCCTTTCCCGCCATGATAACCCCTCTACCCCAAAGCTGAGGGTACCCTATCCAGAGCGCCTATCTGCTCCTGGGGAATCTTCTGTTGGCTCGTCTAGAGCCAATGATAGGACAGATGAAATTATGGACACTTTCAGGCAAGTCCATATCAACTTGCCTTTCTTGAAAGCTATCAAACAGATCCCGTCCTATGCTAAGTTTCTAAAGGACTTGTGCACCCAGAAACGTCAACCTAGGAGATAGGTCCAAACCAAGGTCATCCTGCCTGACCATGTTAGCTCGATTCTCCAACATGGAACACCCCCAAAATGAAAGACCAGGGGCCCCATATATTTCAATGGTTATAGGAAATCAACACATTGACAAGGCTCTGCTCGATCTGGGCGCGGGGGTGAATATTTTACCGAGCTCTATCTACGACCTTTTGGGAGGAGGTGATTTAAAGCCTAGTCCAGTCATCCTCCAGGTCGCAGA
Source organism: Thalassia testudinum (assembly GCA_037157565.1). Lineage (NCBI taxonomy): Eukaryota > Viridiplantae > Streptophyta > Magnoliopsida > Alismatales > Hydrocharitaceae > Thalassia > Thalassia testudinum. Next base: position 30,206,727 of record JAZHRO010000073.1, read on the forward strand.
CAGATCGCTTAAGACACCACGACGATTACTGGAAGATGTCCTGGTGAGAGTGGAAGACTTCTTTTTCCCTATTGACTTTCTTGTGCTAGATACTGACTCATCTAATAAGCCCACCAAGCCGTCCATGTCTGGGTCGCCCCTTCTTAGCCATAGCCAACGCCTCTATCAATTGCAAATAAGGGGCACTTAAAATGGGCTTTGGGAACAAGAAGATCCGGTTGAATGTTTTTGATACCTACAGGCAATCAAAACTGGAAGATTGTTCCCATATTGAGGTAGTGGATAAAATCATTGAAGAGACTACTCCAGCACTCTTATGTAGAGATCCCCTTCAAAAGGTCATATCTAAGGACCATCCTCTGACTATTGAAGAAACTGAAGGGGATATACCTAAATTAGAAGAGTTACTGGGGGTACACACAGAGTCTTTGTCCCCTCCCTGGACCGTGAAGGTAGATCTACTACCTGAGGCGGGGCTATCTCAACTTAAACCCTCAATCCAAAAGGCTCCTGAGTTGGAGCTGAAACCCCTCCTGAGCACATTGAAGTATGCTTTCCTTGGCCCTAACGACACGCTCCCCATTATTATCTCATCTGCATTATTTGAATCGCATGAGGGAGCTCTACTTGAGTGTTTACAAAGGCACAAGGAGGAAATTGCTTAGTCGATAGCTGATATTAAAAGTGTTGATCCCTCCCTTTGCATGCATCATATATACACGGACGAGTCCATGAAACCCTTCCGAGACATGCAGAGAAGGCTCAACCCCAATATGCGGGATGTTGTTAAAAAGGAGATTCTGAAATGGCTGGATGCAGGAATTATCTATCCCATTTTAGATAGTAAATGGGTCGGTCCTATTCATGTGGTGCCCAAAAAGGCAGGAATCACTGTGGAAGAGAACGACCAAGGAGAGTTGGTAACCACTAGACCCTCAACTGGCTGGAGGGTCTGCATTAATTATCGCCGTTTGAACATGGCAACTCAGAAAAACCATTTCCCCTTACCATTTATTGATCAGATTTTGGAAGGACTGGCGGGAAACAAGTACCTCTGTTTCCTTAACGGGTACTCTGGGTATAATCAGATAGCCGTCTTCCCTGACGATCAGGAGCGTACCACCTTCACAAGTCCGTATGGCACTTTTGTGTTCCGCCGAATGCCATTCGAGTTATGTAGTGCTCCTACCGCTTTCTAATGTTGTATGATGGCTACCTTTTCTGATATGATCGACGAGTTTGTTGGGATTTTTATGGATGATTTCTCTATTTACGGCTCGTCATTTGACTTATGCCTTTCGCACCTTGATAAAGTCTTAACCTGTTGCGAAGAGGTAAAGCTGGTGCTTAGCTGGGAGAAAAGCCACTTTATGGTCCAGCAGGGCATTATGTTAGGGCATGTAGTTTCTAAGAGAGGATTAGAGGTGGATACAGCAAAAATTGATTCCATCTCTAATCTTCCATCGCCCATCAATGTTCGTCAGGTTAGATCTTTCCTTGGCCATGCTGGGTTCTATAGGCGTTTCATTAAAGATTTCAGCCAAATCTCTAAGCCACTCTGCAACCTATTAGCGAAGGATGTTTCCTTCGATTTTGATGAAAGATGTGGCGAGGCTTTCCAAGTCTTGAAGAAAGCCCTTATTACCGTGTCGATTCTCCAAGCACCAGATTAGACCCTCCCGTATGAGCTAATGTGTGATGCTTCTGATTTCGCAGTGGGAGCGGTCTTAGGTCAAAGGGTTGATGGCAAACCTCATGTGTTACATTATGCCAACAAGACCCTTACGGATCCTCAGCAAAACTACACGGTCACTAAAAACGAACTTCTTGCTGTAGTACTTGCTTTGGAAAAATTTTAATCTTATCTTTTGGGATCCAAGGTTGTGATGTTTACTGATCATTCTGCCTTAAAGCATCTTCTTGCTAAAAAGGACACCAAACCTCACTTAATTCGTTGGATTCTACTACTCTAGGAGTTTGACCTAGAAATTAAAGACAAGAAAGGAGTTGAGAATGTGGTAGCAGATCATTTATCTAGAATCCCTATTGAGGCATCAACCCCAACTGGCGTTATTCAAGAGACTTTTCCTGATGAGTCTCTGATGACCGTGGAGGCCAAAACACTTAATTCGCTGACATAGTGAACTATTTGGTCCGGACATTACCCCCAGTACTTGGGACAAGCAGAAGCGAGACAAGTTTCTTGCTGGCACTAAACTTTATCACTGGGAAGAACCTGAGCTATTTAGAATAGGCCCTGACCAGCTTTTCCGTCGTTGCATCCCTGACGAAGAACAAAGGAGTGTTCTGAGTTTCTACCATGACCTCCATTGTGGAAGGCAGTTTAGTGGAAGAAAGACTTCCCATAAGGTTCTTCAGTCTGGCTTTTGATGGCCCACATTATTCTGAGATGTACATACATATGTGGGTGCATGTCTACATTGCCAGCAGATGGGAACCATCGGAAAAAGGAATGAGATGCCTCAGCAACCTATTCTCCCCGTTGAGATCTTTGATATCTAAGGCATCGACTTCATGGGTCTCTTTCCTGTGTCCTTCGAATATGAGTACATCCTTGTGGCTGTGGACTATATATCGAAATGGATAGAAGACATACCCATGCGGACCAATGACCATTTCGTGGACTTGAATTTTGTTAAGGCTAATATCATTTCTTCGTACGGGTGCCCAAGGACGATCATAAGTTATAGAGGACCTCACTTCAAGAATGTACACTTCACAAGACTACTCTAAAATTTAGGAGTCAACCACATGATAGGCACACCTTACCATCCCGAAACAAGTAGACAAGTTGAAGTGTTTAATAGAGAGATTAAATGAATTTTAGAAAAAACTGTTAAGCCCGACCGTAAGTATTAGTCTAAAAACTAAATATGTTCATTAGGCCTACAGAACAGCGTATAAGACTCCCTTGGGCTTGTCTCCTTTCCGGCTTGTCTACGGAAAGGCATGCCATCTTCCCGTTGAAATCCAACACAAAGCCTATTGGGCTATTAAAAACGTTAACTTGAATATGGATAAAGCGGGAAAGGCACGTATACTGGAGTTAAGTGAGCTTGAGGAACTTCTTAATGAAGCCTATGAAACTTTTCAAGCTTACAAGAAACGTACAAAGGTCTTCCATGATAAGCACATCATTAGAAATACCTTTAAGCCCAACTAGTGGGTCTGACTTTTCAATTCCAGACTTAAAATTATTTCCAGGAAAGCTCAAGTTCCGCTGGGATGGGCCGTACGTTGTTATCAATACCTTCCCTCATGAAGTTGTAGAAATTCGGAACCCTACTTCTAGTGCGAGCTTCAAGGTAAATGGCCAACAACTTAAACCTTATGTTACTCTTTCAGATGGCCAAGTTTTGGATGCACTTCGGCTTGAGGAGCCTTAGCTCCTCCGACTCTCCTCCTCAGGTGATATTCTTCTATGTCTTAATTTTTTTCAATGACATTGTCAATCTTAAGCATGGGGGATATAACCTGAGGATGTTTATAGCATTTATAAATATTTGCATGCATTTAGGATAGGTGCATTAGTTAAAAAAAAAAATCTCTTTTATTTTCTTGAGCTGAATTAGTTAGTCCACAGCAGAAAATTTTTATTAAGGAGGTGCCATTGAAGATTTTCTTAAGTTTAGAATCCAGTACATTTACTTCACTTGCACGTAGACCACGTAATGGATCTTTAAAGAAAACCAATAGGTATTTTTGATCTGCTGAACCCTTGAACAGTTAATAGGGAGACAAGCATACTATCTTCTATTAGATCCACCTAATATTTGTGAGAAGAAAGTAGAGAGATTACTGGTGCACTAAGTTTAGTGCAAGGACTCTTAAGTTTTGGATAATTAGAGGATGATACCTCAGAGTTAAGCATAATTTTCGCTCTCTGTTCCTGGGTGCAAATAGTGTGAATTCCTGAGAGTCACCAAATAAGGCAGATACACAAAGATTGAGTCTTAATAAAACTATGACTATGGTGGATGGTCACGACCGTCCTTTAGAGAATCCTCGGTTGAAGGAGGGTAGTAGTGTCAAAGGTCAGAAATATGCTTGTCATATCCATCCTTTCCCCGGTGCCGAGAGTAGGCACTTCAACCATATAAGCCGCACAATATCCTCTTGATCATCATCATCTCTAATAATAAAATTCTACGTCGTGTTGTGTTGAGCTATAAAAATAAAACAGAGAAAAAAAAGGAGAAATATTTATATTTAGAAAAAAAAGTCCAAGTTTGAAGTTTTATCTTCATATCATTTTTTTTAGGTGTCGATGTTTTTGAGGCAACAACAATAACATCCATTACGATCCACCAAATATGACTCATACCTACTTTTCAATATTTCTAATCGCTTGAATACTGGCTGAGAACTTCTAACTTAGTTTTAGGGTTATTAGGACGTTACTCAAAGTGTGAAAGCTATGTGAGGCCACCAAACAGGGAATACATTTACAAAATCTGGTAAGATATGTGATCTCAGAAAAAGAAAAGAGAGAGTGAGTTAGCGCAAAGGAACGTAAAGAGAGAACAGTTTTAGCCTCTCTCTAGGTTGATTTGTTTAATAGTTTGGAGATCTAAAGTCTACAGTACTAGACTACATGTGACACCTGATGAGTGTGAGCCACCAAATATAAATCCATTTAACTCTGTATCTCCTATCTAGGCTAGAATGCTGGGGTCAAATTATAGATTATTTTCTACTTTATCTCCGAGAGAAATAGTTGCCTATCCCGATAGAACTTCATCAAGGGTTAAGGGCGAACTGCAAATGTAAATTAGCATTTCACTTGAATCCGTTACCTAGACTACTATCACTTCACACTTGTCTCGATCTCTAAATGTTTGGAATAAGAAACGAAGAAATCTTTCACTTCCATCACTTTTTACTTTTGCTAGGAACTAAAAACTAGGCATGGGGGCGTTTGATGAGACCACAATTATGGGCTAAGTAAATACTTAAATACCTAATTACTAGATTAATGTTTGCATGTACATAACATACTTTAATATATAAATAGATTAGTTTATAAATAAGGGCTTGCATGCATATTTATACATTCCATTATAGTGACATGCATTTCATGTATTATTTTAGATAAATATATAAATAACCCAATTTATTTCTTTTTCTCTTCCTTCCTGCAGAATGCCCTACGCCTTCCCATCTTTCTCGCACCGCCTCTCCACCGCCAAATCAAGTTGGCCGAGCCTCACCGCATCCATCTCAACCGCTCAGTATCTTTGTCCAGTTGTTGGAGGAGATTTTGAGCAGTTGAAACAAATCGCAGGAACTTCTATAAGAAACAGGCCACGACCGTGCTTTAGGGGGCATCTTCGATCGTCTCCTCCATCCTTCACCACCGAGAAGAAAGCAAACACCGTGGCAGGAGAGCGCACTGCAGATTGAAGCCAACTTCGTCGACGCTGCCTACCCCCAGGTGGTGCTCGGTGACAGAGAGCACCACCACCACGTCCTTGCCTCCATCTCTACTCCTGCATGCAATGACAGTGCATGCATGCCACCACCCCTCACTGTGTGATCACCACTGCCTCCACTTCCTCATCTCTTCCCCTTCGTTTCCTTCTTCTTCACCCAATCCCTTTCCTTGCTCACCATCTTCCCCATTGAGAACCCAACAACACCACCACCATCCTCATCAACCGACCAACACCAACGCCACCACCGACGACCCTTCCCTTGTCGTAGACCACCAACACCACCGTAGCAACCCCCCCCCCCAAAACTCACACAGCCAGTTGTCCTCATCCACGCCTAAGCCTCTTCCTCTTCATCTTCTTCGCCCACCATCACTGTTCATCGCCTTCACTGAAACCAACCCATCACCTTCACCACCGCAGCCCCTCGCAACCACCCCCCCCCCCCCCCGGACACCAAACTCGCCGTCGACCCTCCTCTGCACTCAACCATCCACACGCTGCACATCGCACCTCTCGACAGCCGCTCGACTCACCCGCACAACCGCCACCTGCACCCACCGCCGCTGGCTCCCCCTCGTCGCCGGCAAGAGCTCTGACTGCCGTTTGTCAAGCCACCACCGCCATTGGATTCCTCTCCACATCCTCGACCACCTCCGAACACAACAAGGCCAACCATGGATCCTCCCTCGCACACGAGCAGCCGCCAACAATCCTCTATTTTGGTTGACATTAAAAATTACATTCAATGTCATTGCCATGAGAAGTTTTTTGATTTGTTGAATATTTTATTATGACATATTTATGAGCATATCCCTCTTATTCTACCTAAATACTATTCCAGCGAATCATGCCATTGATTGGTTAGTTGAAAGGGAATTTTAACTTAATTTTTTAAGGAAACAAATAGTGAACCTTAGATTTTTATGATAATGAGTTTTAATAGGCCATTGCCTCCCTGTAGACACAACCTAACTATTTTCATGATTAGATTTTGAATAATTAAATATTTTGAAAAGCGATTTTCTACCACGCACGAACTATAATGACACGACATTTTATGTTAAGATTTTTATTGAAAACGAAGATCGCTCTTTCAACATCTACCACACCACCTAATCCAACGCTTATTCGCACACCACGCGGCCCACCGCTCAATCGCCATCGCATGGTGCAATTTCACACGCACGCACCACCTCTTTGAATTTGCGCTGATCGTGCCTCGAATGTGCGTGCTTCACTTTCACGTGAAGGTGGTGACCGTTGCGCTACGGTCGTGTTTGTGTTGCGGTCATGTTTTCTTGCACAGCCGCTCTCAGTCATTGGATGTCGATTCAACATCTGAGATTAATTCTCCCTTGATGAAGTGCAAAGAGGCAGGCGACATGGCTCAACAGTGGCCATTGGATGATGATCCAATGGCCCTGCTTCACTCTTCAATGATTAAGGGAGCAATAGGGGACCGTTGGGATGGCGTCATGTGGCACCATCCTGACTGTCTATCTTCCCACCTTTGTAGTTGGTACTACAGAGCTTCAATTGAGTTAATTTTTGCACCATTGGACTATGATCGTTAATCAAGATCCATCCGTACGGTTAGATTTAACATCTGAGGTTTGGATTTGCGCCATCTTACCCCTTGCCCTACGATCTTCCGCGAACTACATGTAATGCTACGGAACTCCGATCAAGATGATTTCGAAAGTGTTAAACTCCAATCGTCATCTTAATCATATCCGTACTGTCAGATTTATCATCAGTAGCCCCAAATCATCTGCAATTAATATCATCTCAATTAAAACATAAAATATCATTATTATTTACAAGGCTAACAAATCAACTATGAGGCAAAATACGTTACTCATGTATACATTATTCCTAAGTTAAGCTAATATCTAACATAATTCAGGTAGATTGCTGCTCAATCACACCCCATGCTTAAAAATTTTGCTTATCCATAGCAAATGTAAGACTAAATGCAAAGTGATCCTAAATGATTAATTTATCTCCAGAGTTTGACCAGAGATCTATTTCTTTTATTTTCATCCAAAAATTTAGAAATCCTAAAAATCGTGAAACTATAGTCACTACAACAAAAAAGATCAAAGGCGACAAATATTTTATAAAGATGACGAATAAATCGTCATTATATAATCTGTTAACGAATAATTTATTCGTTGCCATATTTATTACTATATGAGCCATTGTTAAATTTACAACGAATAATATACTCGTTGGTACATTCACACAACGAATAAAACCGTCATTAAAATCATCATATACTTAAATTTAGCAATGGATATTTTCGTTGCTTTTTACTTTCTTTTAACAACGATTTTTTTGTCGCCTTGTTAACAATACGCCGACGATTAATTTGTTGTAATGTATAAGGCATACAAAAATTTATTAATCATCCTTTAAAATAATCATAATATATCATACTTATACTTCATTTTGATTACTTATCAAATGAAAAATTATTTTACAATATCCATCAAAATATTTCTCAGAAAGTAAAGTTTTTCAAAGAAAACTTTATAGAAAATACACCTAAAAATTTGTGGATAAATTTGATTGCAACATATATTTGAAGGGACAAAAAATTTTACTTTATTTCCATAATAAAGGAATTAAAAATAATTCAATCTTAATTTGTCAAAAGTTCACTTTATTTTCACGTTAAGAAGCTTTGTTTTTAATAATATTTGAAACAAGTAACTAAAAATTTGATCAAATTTTCTCCCTAAAAGATAAACTACCCTATCATCTAAGTATCAGTAAATCCAGAAATTTTGTTGCTTATACATTCAACATAAACTTTCATATCACCACTAAGGGAAAGAATTCTAATCCAGCAGGCAGCACAAACTCCTTAAAATTTGCATGAGTTACAAACCTAACACGATGTCCATAATCCTGAAAATAAAATAAGTAAAAGTTGCATCACAAAACAATGCATTAACGTGAAATGCATAAATAGAATTGCAATATATTTTATCAACATCATAAAATCTCCTACTAATTAAAACCATTGTACACTAATAGAAGAACTATCTACCATTTATTACTTCTTTCGATGTATCTCATGGATTCTTTCTTTTTAAGTTTTCCATAAATATTGGACCTCCAATTGCAGAATCTAAATTTCTTCTTACAAGTAGACAACTTGACAAGAATATCCCTTCGAGTTGCAAGCATACATCATTCATCCAACTATTAATATAACTTGTGAGGTATTTATTGCAATATAATTTTCCATTCTTTTATTCAAGAACAGACCTTTAGTCAAGGTTTATGTGCAAATTTATGGTTAATCAAGTATTGAACTAATGGCATAGAATGAGATGACAAACACCCTATGTTACCTATTCTTTTGAAGCAAATTTGAGTTTGCAAGAAAATAGAACTAAGAAAAATAGGGATGCTAATATATGAAAAATAGAACTAAGAAAAAAATAGATGTGATGATGCACACTTCTGCTTAAGAATAAGTAAATTGAAGGGATGCCAGTGGCATACAAATAGGAAAAGAGATATCATTGGCAAATAAGCAAAAACTAAGCGAGGACAAGATCTATCATTGGCAAATAAGCAGAAACTAAGTGAGGACAAGATCTACAAACCTTATATAGATCTTGGCATATTCATTTACTTGGTTGGTTCATGTATCACAATCAACCATAATTATTTGTACTACAGTGGTTGTTATCTCCTAGATTCCTTCTATCCTAGATTTTATGTTTAGTCTTGACAATTGCATGCTTTTGTGTCCATTTGCACTGTTTACGTAAAGGATATACTGCAGAACTGAAAAGTACTCCATTTTATCCCTTGAAATTGTGAATGTAAATATGCAGGCTCCAGCTTGGGAAATAGTGTCTCAGATAGTAAAGCAAGCTTTGGATAAAAGAATGCTGGATAATCTAGGTTTCAACCATGTCAGGGACTGTAACCAAGGATGCCTTCAAAGAAAATAATAGTTAAAGACATCCCTTGCTAAACCCCTATTCTTCTATCGAAAAAAAAAAGTTAAAGATAAAGTTAACGAGTTATTTTTTGTTAAGTATTTGCCTCCATCAAAGTTTAAAGCAAGCAACTTTCAAGAAAATCACCTTCATCACGTACCTCTTTTTAGTTAAGTATTTGCCTCCATTACCCTCACCTCAGCTCCTTGGTCTCCTCCCTGACCCTCCTCATCTAGGGCCTGCACACAACACAATACTCACATTAAAAAATAAGGTAAATGCCTAATACTAACCCTAAATCAATCATGTGCCAAAAAACGTTAATCGTGTAGCCCTAACCCTTAATCGAGTTCATGAGGGACCAAGAGAGATTGACCAAGATCGAGAGAGAGTTGAAGTGAAAGATCTCAAGCATGGATCTAAGCTTAGATTTAATCTGCATATGTGATTGGAGAAAGAATCGAAGGATCGAGGAAGAGGGATCGAGGGACATAGATCTTACTAAGTATGTGATTGTAGGATTGAGTACCAAGATTGAGCAAAAAAGATATTATATTGAGTGAGAGGAATCGATCAAGTGATTGAGGATGAACATCTAATCAACTAATCAATATATATCAACTGAGACATATAACGATAAGTGTCCAACAAGAGCAAGGGAGAGAAGCGTGAGAGGTCTAACCTGATCAACAATAAGGGCATCTAAGAGTTCGATGGTGGAGTAATCTGGGTGAGGCTTTATATGTCGAGATGTGATCGACGACGTACACTCCCCTCTACTCCAGCTTCACCGCACACCTCCCCGTTGCCTCCAACTCCACGTCCTTCTCCCCCAGCCACCACTGCAATGGCCTCTCGAAGTTGCTGCCTACCTTACTCCTCCAGTGTTGCCCACAGGCCCTAGAAGTGGAAGTGAGCCAATGTGTCTTTTGTCCCCCCCTCGTCACAGAGGAGCGCCGAGGCATCGGCCAGCTCAATTGTGGCATGGAGGCTCGCAACCATCGCCTCGCTGCTCCTGGTCACATGGAGCCAGATCTGCCCCTTCGCAGCCAAGCTCATTGGTTTGTGTGGATTGGCAAGAAAATAGAGAACTTGAAACAAGTCCACTATAGCACCAAAAGATTTTACATAAGAAGTGGATTACATCAGCCCATTTGGTGGAACTACCTTTGGAGATGCACCTTCAACATTGATTGTAAGATCACCATCCATGTCAGTTGCATCTTCCTGAATGATAACACTGCTGAAATCCACTAAAATATTTATTTTGATTAACTATAAAATGAGCAATTCTTTTACAATATCCACTAAAATATTTCACACAAATTGAAATTTTCTAATGAAAACTTTACAAAAAAATGCACCTAAAAAATTATGAACAAGTTTCATTGTAGCATATATTTGAAGGGACTAAAAGTTTAATTTATTTTCATGATCATGAAAAAACTAAATACAATCCAACAATCTAAAATTGTCAAAAATTTGAAATAACTACCAACTTACTCTAAAATAGAGATACCACACAGTAGATACAATCTTCATAAAAAAGTCTACTACTTCAAAGTTTTACTTCATGAATAAAAGACAAATGAAGGCACACGTATAACATGCTTTGCGAAGCTAAGTTGCTTGTTAAATAAGAGATGAAAATTCCAACACTACATCCTCAAGAGACTACATAAGAAAAAAGCATTGCCCTGTAAAAAAAAAGAGAAAAATACTCACTATAATAATTCCCACTATACACAAAGCTATACAAATAATGATGGAATTCTATTATCATTATTAAAATCCCAAATCAACCTGCACTCTCTCAACACAACCCAACACCTGCCCAAAGGAGTGTGCCTCGCAGCCGAGAAATAGGCATCAAGTTGTGCATCAAGCTGAAAGTCACCTAGAATATCCATTATTTGAGTAAAATCCATTGTTCTTTGACCATAAAGTATAAATGATAGAGGATTGATAGGGATTTAAAAGGTTGCAATACCTTTCCACAAAACTCACAAAAGTACTTTGCATGATGGGAAACTTTCATTTTCTTAACCTGCATGCACAAACTAGCACCATATCTGATACCTGAATATCCGATAGAAATGCATGTTAATGTAAAAACACAACTATGTTAACAATCAATTACAAGTGCGAATAGACAGAACCTCTTAGTTTACTTCAGCCACAAATAAAAAAAAGGAGGAATTTACTCGATGTACGAGTAGGGTAAACATATAAAACAAAAGGGATTGAAACCTACTGAAAATTTGACAGAGTTTCTCCTATTTTATCATGTTTTCCCAAAATCCTGTACCTGCAATAGAACCATGCCTGCATACCAAGAATACTATGCTGGGCACACCCCATAATCAACAACAAACAGAGCAAAAATCAATAATATAATACAAGTGGGCACACCTCGCAACCACAAGACGATAAAAGTACAAAAGAAAAAAAAACAACCAAACAAACAACAACCAGTGATCACTATAAATCATTATTCTAACTTCAATTCTACATATCAAGATTCTTATCTTGAAGATTTAGGTCAAGTTTTAACCAAGTAGGAGTTTCCTCAACATCGTTTTTTATGTTAATGAATTCAAATTTTCTTGTCTTTCATTTTAGAAGGCGATTGGTGAAATCATCAACAATGAAATGGAAGAGCACAAGAAACCTGCACATATTACAAGGTGTTCCTATTGCTGTAAATCCATTAAAGCAAATTAAGTTTACAGGAAAGTACAAAAGGATATTATGTTAATGAAACATAAATATGATAAAGATGTCATATTTTAGATGAAGAATTTCTTCTGCTTTGAAATCGACTTTCAAAAGTTTACCGTGGATCACTTCCAAATAATGAAATGAGCACCTAACCAATATGTTTAGCTAGTTCCATAATCTTTATCTCATGTAACAAACATTTAACAATACTGTGGGGCAAAATCAATAAACATAGCTATATATAAAATGCAAGGAACATATATAAATCATAAAAAATGTTTGTTCCTTGGGTTTGAATGGAGGGCTTGCATTTTAGATAGATATGTGGGAAAGAGTATACCACATAACATTCTGAAATCTATATTTAATTTCAGAATTGCATAGAAGCATCTTTTGGATACTATTTGTTTGTCTAGTGGATTCAGCATCATCCTCTTTTGATTTACCAAAGCATATGATGATCATACTTGTGACTATAGTCAAATTCAAAAGGCTACAACATTCACAGAGGTTTCATGCTTTCCTTGTTTGCCAACTGACTTTGTGGTGATGGATTTTTTAGAGTTTTGTCAAAAATTGAATGAAAACCAACTAATCCTAAAGATTTTGGGAAACATCATAAAATCAAGTGCAACTCAACCACTAACTAGAAAATGAAACGAGAGTGAAAAGGAATTTTAGTCATCATCTATAAGTAGGCAGTAATTTCCATCCTTGTAGCTGGAATTTTGATTAAAATTCAAAATAGAGTTTGCTCTAAAAAATTATTGTTGAGGTGTGATGACATCAAAACAGAGTCACAAAGGATAAGTACACTTGTAGATTTCACTTTTTACTTTAGAAACATCAGAAAACACTTCCTTTACATTAGAAATAGAACAAACAGCTATAAAAGGGCACACATCCAAGACAAGAATGTTCACCATTAACAAGAACCACTCTGTTTTGGTCCCTCTATCTCTCTCCCTTTATTCAGTACATGGCCAGCAAAAGGCTTTAATGTCGGTTTGTCCAACAACCTGTTCAGTTCCTGCAGGGGATCACATGACCAAATGTGATTGCATGATTGGATAAGATGCAACATCAAACTTAACAAAATGTTGAACAGTAACTTGGAAAGGTTGATAGTTATGACTAAATTGGGAAGCTAAATAGTTTTAGTCCATTCTCTCTATTTTAATTTCGGTTAGAGTCTAAGAATGATTACTTTATGCTTGTTGTTCTCTCAGTTGGAGTCCAAGATTGATTTTTTATACCTATTGTTTTAATTTGCTTCCCATTGTTGTCTTTGTTTTATTTTCAGTTGGAACCTGAGATTGGTTTTGTGAGGTTGATTTGATACCTGTTAGGAGTTGGATGACTAGCAAAGGGGTAGTACGATGCAGCAGGCAAGTAGATGTTAGGAATTTGATGCCCTTTAGGTTGGGATTAAACTTGGCATGCCTTTTGTACCATTAGGAATCTTTCATGTGATGAGAAGGCACAATCACTTTGCTCCCATCTATTGCTGCACAACTTTTTTTTTGGTGCACAACAATAGCAAAAGCTATATATATATAATATCCAGACAGTTCTAGGACAAAAGAAACTCTGATTATCCAATTGCTTAGGAAAAAAAGGTTCACTAGAACTAAACAGAAAAGAAGTGCTTAGGCTTCTATCTTCTCAGGTTCTTCAGTGATCAACGCCTTGGTGGGCTTCACAAGATAATCAATGTGCTCCTAGAAAGGAGATTTGCTGAAGCAGGTTTCCCTCCAGAAGTCTAGAGTGAGGAATCCATAGGTCTACATGAGGCAATTGAATGTAGCCTGCAAGCGCGGTCAGTACCTACCTACCTTCCAGTAAAATAATTCTATGGAGCTACAGAACATTGCAAGATTTGATGGTAAGATTGGATTATAAATCAAGTTCCAAATAATTTCAGGAAGTACCTTGAAATTCCAAACAGAGTACTTTACTTAACCTGAATGGAGAAACACAAGCACATCAAAAACAATAACAAAGCACACCAAACAGGCCTCAACAAAGTTCATGGAAATATTTTGACAATCCTCATTCCTTTAGCAAACAGTTAGTTTTGAAATTATAGAATCATTAATGTAAAACCAGTAATAACTCAGATACATTCCATTTAAAAAGTATAAGCCTTGTACTATATTTCATGTGTTTTTCACCCTAAGCAATTGAAAATAAACTAGCTGAAAAGGTAAAATCAAAAAATTCACACATCTTATCACCTATGCACACTGATCATCAAATTCAAATAATCCATCATATTTTGGTCTAGTCATTTTCCTTGAAAGTATTTGCATTCCACAAAATTCCAAATTTTTAGCAAAGGGGACAAAAAAAACATAACAAAAGCATTGTTCCTTTTTTTCAAAAAGGAAGAACCAAGTTCCATTTTTACTCAATTCATCTCCACTAAAGTGCACTCAATTCCAAATCACTAGATATTGCAACATGGATAGAGTAGAAATGAAACGAAACATAATTATATTTAGATCAATTCCCTTGGTCAAAAATAAAATTCCAATCCATATCTAAAAATGTTGCAAGAAAAAAGAACATTTTGGATTAGATTAATCTTGAAAAAGAGTTCAAACTTTGATATGTTTGCATATAAGATGCAGACACAGCAAGGCCATAACATGAGGAAGGAATTGATCTAATGAAGGAGAGCAAAATTCTGAAAAATATCAAAGCACAAACAAATAGTAAACAAATTCCAACAAAATCTGATCAATTCCCTTAAAGGAGACCAATCCATATAATCTAGGAAGCAAAATGCAAAAGCACATTGCAAACCGAAACACATTTACTCTATGAACTTGAATAAATAAGCTTGAACTTGCAACAAACCTCCAAACACTTGGAAAGGAGAATCCAAAAACATGTTGCGAACAAACAAATCACACCTTGCTATCTCATTTCAAGTGAATTCTTTAATTTTTTCAGTTCCATATTCTACTCTATGTACAGATGCAACTGAATTCTATTTTCACATATAAGGCAAACAATATCAATTCCAATCACTTCCTTCTGTAACGACTTCATCATTTTCAACTCCTCTCATATCATCTTCCACCAAATTACCAATTACTAGTTTATTGAAACACTTAAGAAATCCAAGACACACCTTGATATGATCAACTTCCTTAACCAACGAACATCAAAACTTCACAATGCACACCTAATTATCTGATTCATTGGGGAATTTTAGCAAACAATTAGTGTACATATTCCAATTCCCAATCCTAACAGAATAAAACACATTCAGGCATTTCAGCAAGCATTTGATGTGCATAAGACAATAGCACTATCACATCTCGCACCCTGATCCCTACCTCGTCACCCCCAAAAACTCAAAGCCCTAAGATTGATATTTCGCAAAATCAATATAAAGGAAGCAAATTGACAATCAAAAGGTGTAGAGGCACAAATCCAGATCTAGAGGGCGGTGAGAACGATGAGAATCAGACGAAGAATGAGGTGGATAATCTAGTGGAGATGAGCTACACCCACTTCAGATCGTTGTTGGAGGAGGGGATGAGAGGAAGAGATATATATATACCCATTGGAAAGTTTGTGGGCGACTAGGTTAGTTGCCAGTGATGTACCTCAGCCAATGTCCCTTCATCGAGCACCGTCCATGTAGTCGTGCTGCCATTGGGGATGGTCTCCTCCTCCACCATTGCTATCGCCATCGCCATTGTCATCGCCATCGAGAGTGGGAGGAGGGAGGGGAGGAGAGGGAGAGTGGAGAAAGGTAAGAGGAGGAGGGCTGAGATGTAGCAAGGTGTTGGGTGGGAGGAGGAAGGCAAAGAGAGGGAGAGGACCGAGATGTTGCAAGGTGTTGGGATAGTGATTTAATCGGATAAATTTTAAATATTTTTTTCTTTTAAGATGAGATATAAGGGTCGGGACAACGATTATTGGTCGCTATTTAAAAATATTGGTAACGATTTTCTTCGTTGCTACGATAGATAGAGACGAATTTACATAATCAGTATTATTTACGGAAGTAATAGTAATAAATATTTAAAATTATTATTATATTTAAATGTAACATCGAATATCATAAATCGTCGTTATCTATTTATTACGTTAGGTACCTTTTGTTGTAGTGATTACTGTAGTCTATACAATGGATCCAAGTGAAAAGTCGATCCATATCTAAAGATTGTACTTGAACCTAAGTAAAACTCTATCGGGATAAGCAAATTTCTTCCCTTGGAGTTATAAAATAATATGTAATTTTAACTCCAGCATTTGGCTTAGATAGAAGATGTCTAAGTTAAGTGGGTTTGTATTTGGTAGCTCACACCATTCTGGTATACATGTAGCTTAGTACTACAGACTCTAAATCTCTAGAATATCAAACAAATCAACCCAGAGAGAGGTTCAAAACTGTGCTCTCTTTGATTCCTTTGTACTCACTTTCTTCTTTTCTCTTCTTTTTTTTTCTTTTTCTTTTTGAGCTCACAATCTCATCAGGTGTTGTAAATGTACTAAATATTTGGTGGCCTCAAATGGCATTAACACTTCAATTAAAGTTATGATAATCCTACAACTAAGTCAGAATTCCTCAGCCAGTATTCAGGTGATCAGAACTACTAAAAAAGTAAGTGTGGATCATATTTGATCGATCTCAATGGGAGTGGTATTGTTGACTCAATGTAATTGACTCAACGTGAAATTAACATATAAACATAACTATGAACTCAAATACTTTTGTTTTCTTTTTTTATTTCCTTTTTTGTACAAAATTTTTTTCTTCTTTTCTTTTTTCATTTTTGTTCCTTTTTTTTTCATTTCTAGAAACACAACACACATAGCATAATTTTTTATTGACGAGCCATTATTGGGGAATGATGATGTTCAAGAGGATAATGTGTCGCTTATTTGGTGGAAGTGCCTACTCTCAACATTAGGAAGGGATGGATAAGGCAGGCGTACTTTTGACCTTTGGCACTAATACCCTCCTTCAGCCGAGGATTCCAAAAAGGACGGTCGTAACTATCTACCTTAGTCATGGTTTTATTAAAACTTGATCTCTACGTATTTGCCTTATTTGGTGCTCTCAAGAATTCTCACAGAAAATTCGCACGTAGAAACCGAGAGTGAAAAACTATACCTAACTCTAAATATCATTATCCAATTATCCATAAACTAAGAGTCATTGCACTAAACTTAGAGCACCAGTAGATACTCTACTCTCACCTCACAATTGTTTGATGGATTTACTGAAAGATTGCTTGCTTGGCTCCCTAATTACTGTCCAAGGATCCAAGAAAAGAAGTAGTGCTTCTTCTCGACAAACTAAAGATGTCTATTGGTCTTCATAGTGGATCCATTGCAAATTCTATGTACAAGTGTAAAATTGTACTGGATTCTAAATTCAAGAATCAACTCAAGAATAAATACTTAATAAAACATTCTTAATAAAAATACTTTATGGATGAATGCAATATGTATAAATATTTTTTTTTAAGTTCTGACATAAAAATAAGACATGTAATGTCCACCCTCCCATATCTATTCATTACAATGTCCTCATTGCAATGTATGCAGGAAAATCAAAATATAATAAGCTAGAGGAGGGGATATCACCTGACTGAGCTTAGTAATTCAAGTCAACTTGGATAGAAAAATACCTATACAGAATACTGGGTTGCCTCCCATCCAACACTAAGTTTAATGTCATTTCTCGGACATAAACCCAAAAGAAATATACACTTCAATATTGTCGGTCAAGAGGAGTAATAACTATTGCTGAGAGGTTCAGGATTAATAGGAAGATATGATCGTGTAGTCCAAGAATTAACGATCCACAAATGGGGACCAACTGATAATGTAGCCCCACTCCAAAGGGTTGTTTTTGCTCTAAGATACAAATTGGAGAGAGAATGATGGAGATGGCAAAAACAAGGTTCATGGTGTTGGCCTTGCTCCTTGATCCAATTCCAAAGTTCAAGAGGAGGTTGTGTGGATCTGGATTGAAATCATGATTAAAATTTAAATATGGTTCTAAATTAGAATCATAAGGATCCTTGTAATAGTGATTGATGTCAAAAATCATGAATTCTCCAGGCTCCAGGTCATACAAGGGTAAAGGTAGAGTTGTATTGAATTCTTTAAAATCCTCATCAGAAATTACCTCTTCTTCATTAGAAATCATTTCTTCCTCAGAATCAAGTCATCCATTTGAACTAGTTGGATTATACTTTTTTCCCCAATCTATCATGATTTGAGCTTCTTTTTCTAAGGTTATATCTTCCTTTTCCTCGTATATTGAATCATGGTTCATGTCCTTTAGTTGTCCAATTTCTCGAACCTTCTTAAAATCTAACATTTCTTGAATTTCAAGGTGGATATACTGGGGATTCTTTATATCATCATGTAATTCATAATAAGATACTCCCAATAGTTCCTCGATCTCACAAATGTCTTTTTTATAGGAGGATATCTCAATTTGATTATCTATGGGAGGCGGCAGATCAGAATAATCCTCAAGTAATTTGTTCTCCACATCACATCCTTGCCTCTCGTATGGATCTTGAGACTTGGCAGAATTCAGATTATACTAGTGTAAATTGCCAAAACCTCCTCAATTGTTCATGCAACCTAAATAGAGCCACAATTCAATTTATTCTTTTGGGAAGCCTTAAAGATGTTAAGTTGACAATTTTTCCTTCCAGAAGTGATTTGCATATTCCCTATCTCACAGTTGATTAGAGCCTTGGCTATGGCCAAGAAAGGTCTTCCTAAGATTATCAGGGTGTGGTTCAAATTTTTTTATGCCTTTGATGCGAGATTTAGCGTGATTTGTAATTAGGGTTTTTAGAGTCATTGTAACACGTGAAATCGCATACGCTTTTAAAATTTATAACCTAAATAGGGGAGTATCTAGGGTTGTCCAAGGAGGCTAAATGTTTGCAAAATTACATCTCTTGCTTGGAAATCAAACTCAACTTTCTTTTTGGTGTTTTATATATATGATTTTTATAGGTTTTGAAATAACAGGAACAATATGGGTTTGTTGATAGCAAGAAAATCGTCTACACTAATCCACTACACTACTACTAAAGTGACAAGTAGAGCCTCTCCCTAAGCTCACTCTAGGCACGTGGAGGCCTAGAGTAATTAAGGAGAGGGAGTGAAAAAATGCTAGACAAAATTCTACAAAACTATGCAACAAAAAGATAAAATAAGGCAACTTGAAGTAATGAAAATCTATTTTACAAAAAGCACATGTAGAGGAATGCTTCTATTCTAACTTGAAACTACAAGAAAGTAAAACACAAATCCTCTTAAAAATTGGTGAAGAAGAGGAGCTTCTTGCTCCAAGCCTGGTAGCTCCCAGGCTTGAAAAGAAATCTTCCAACTCCTCTTTGAAAGCTCTGCCAAGACGATGTCCTCCAAGGCAATCCCTAAGGGGGCATGCCCTAAGCTTCTCCTCAAGGATGGACGTCCACCCTAGGTGCTTCTCCCTTGCCTAGCCATCCTCCTTGATGAAGAATTGCTCCTCCTCCTTGGCATGGCACAAGAAGAAGAGTGGGAAGGAAGAAGGCACCAAGGGGGCAGGTGATGTGCTCCCTTAATCTTCTTCCTCCCTTCTTCTCTTGGTCATAGGGTGTAGGTGGATTTATGGTAGACTTATACTAATGTGAGGATGAACTTTTTTTGTGGAATATGATAGGTATTTATAGAGGTGGAGAGGGGGGTAGTAGGCATGGGTTAGGTGGATGGCTAGGATGTGTTTAGGTGGTGGTTATGGGTAGTTAATTTGATCCTAGGGCTAGGGTTAGTTGGCACCAACCAAGGGGGTGCCATGGGAGGTAGTTATGGTGGTGGTGTCCCTTGAAATTGGCGCCAAAATAGGTCTTCTAGAAGGGGGTTAGGTGGCACCATGTATGGAAGGGTTGGGATGTATTTGGTGGATGGATGGATGGCCATGAAGGGGTCTTAAGTTGGTGCCAAAAGAGAGGCTTCTAGAAGGGAGGTTTGGCGCCAACTTTAGGTTTCTTTTGGAGGAGGTTGAGGGGTGAAGGGGTGGCTTGGGTTGGCG
The DNA here is from genome assembly GCA_037157565.1 of Thalassia testudinum. Classification (NCBI taxonomy): domain Eukaryota; kingdom Viridiplantae; phylum Streptophyta; class Magnoliopsida; order Alismatales; family Hydrocharitaceae; genus Thalassia; species Thalassia testudinum. The sequence goes on from JAZHRO010000073.1 coordinate 30,226,937, forward strand.
CCAAAACAAGGGTGGACTAGGTAGAGCTTAGGTGGACTAGGTGGGCTTAGTTGGTGGAACTAGTTAGGGTTAAGTTGTAGGTGGTGGATGGCAAGGGAGCTGGGACCTAGCTAAGCTAAGCTAAGCTAGCTTAGCTAGTAATGGAATAGAGGAGGAGGCAATGGGAGCTAGGGTTTGAGGGGAGGAGCTAGACAGAGGAAGTCTGGAGCTGAACCGGAGCTGGCAACTGCTGAAGAGGGTGGCATGGAGCTACTTTAGCTAGCTTAGCTTGCTAGTTCTTTGCTAGCTACTAAGCCAAGCTAAAGTAGGCTGGCTTCTACCAAAAGGAGCTGAGGTAAGCTAAGTCTGGTGCTCTTAGGGAGGATTGAGCTGGTTGAGGTAGCTAAGCTGAGTCCCCAGGAGCTAGGCTTGAGCTTCCTGAGCTGAAGTGAAGTCATCTTCAGCTGGATGGAGTTGAGTGGAGCTAGATCAAGATGGTCCTGAGTTGAGGTGAACTCCAATCAACTAGCTAGAGCTCCCTATGAACTAATGGGAGCTGAGATGAGCTAGACTCGGCTAAGTTAAGCTAGATCTGAGCTGACCTGAGTTAGGGTGAGCTAAGATGAGCTCTCTTGAGTTGCCATTCAACTGAGATGAGCTGAATGGAGCTAGAATGAGCTAACCCTAGTTCAGGTGAGCTGGATCTGGTGAGTTCCAGCTGGTTTGGCCTTCTCCTTCATTTATTTTCTTCCTAAGTGCTAGGGTTCTAGGGATCTGGCAATCTGCTCATCCCTAACACTCACAAAAATATATCAAAAAGACAACAAAAAAAGTAAAATGCATGCCTAACCTAATTGATGCCTAAATGCAGCCCAAAAACCCATTTGCGGAGCAAAATCCTAAGAGCTAGGTTTGTTTTAACGCATAATACTGATGATAAACTGCCGTTTATCAGCCTCCATATCTAAAACTAAAAAGTCCATAGGATACTCAAAATCCCTCACTTTTATAATCACATTTTGTAAGAGTCCCTTTGGAATCTTGGTTGACCTATCAGCAAGTTGAAGGGTAACATCAGTGTGTTGCAAGGGACCTAAATCCAACTCTTTATAATTCCATGGGGATTAAATTGATGGAGGCACCAAGGTCCAGTAAGGCTTGCTCCAAGATAAAACCATCTATCTCACATGAAATTAAGGGGGTCCCTGGATCTTTCCTTTTAGGATGGAGCTTATTTAAGATGATAGCACTAGCTTGCTCAAAAATTACAACCCTTTTATGATTTAGCCTGGCATTTCGACGTGTACATTTTCTTAAGAAATTTTGCACAGGCTAGGATGTTCTCAATAGCTTCAAGGAGTGGTATAGTCACTTAGACTTGCTTTAAAATATCAAGCCACATAGATTGATTGGTTTTCTTTTCCCTGGATTTGTTCAAGGCTTCAGGAAAGGGTGCTTGAGAGAAATCATGAGTGTTCAAGTCCTGAGCCTTGTCTTCTAGATTAGCTTGGTCTCCCAGGTTAGATTTAGGCTCCTCAAGATCTTGGTAAGATTTGGATGTATAAGAATAAGGATCTTGGATTTGTTTCCTACTTTTCAAGGTGACAACACAGGCAAAAGCATTAGGGTTAGAAGGATGACGTGGGTTTTACAAAATGGCTTAAGATTGGGTTGGGTTAGGGTTAACAAAGCCAGGTGGGTGCTGGGGAGAAGGTTGAATTATATGTGCCTGTTGCTCCCGTGTGTTGTTTGGGTTAACCCTATTAAAGTACCTTGGGTTGGGATAGGTTGGGATGGTAGCATCCCGTGTTGCCTAGCATCTACTAATTGGTCTAATCATCCCGTCAAATCAATCCTCAATTGATTCATTTCTTCTTTATGTCTCAAATTCATTTCTCGCATTTCCTTGAAGACTAAACTCAAATTAGATGGGTGGGTTTCCTAAGTAGGCTACTACTGATAGGTGCAAGGTTGTGTGTACCTACTAGGTTGCCCATAATTATCATACCTAGTCAAGTTAAGACCCTGGGTGGGTTTCTGACTTGTCCAAAAAAAATTAGGATGGTTACGCCATCCAGGGTTGAAGGTGTTTGAATATGGGTCATTTCTAGTGTATCCTTGAATTGCATTAGCATCCTCAAAATAATTAGGCATCGAGATGCCTAACTCAGAATTTGAGGGCATCAAGGTCCCTCCTTGGTACCTAGAAAGAGATGGGTCCAAGTAAAGCTGGCTCATGGGTGGATCCATGGTTAGGTCATTACTATTATGCACTACTTCCTAACCTAGAGGATTGGGGAGTTGAGTAGGAGTTAGCATAGAAATTCCTTGGGTAAGCATAGGGTTTACTTTGGAATTTGTACCTAAGGAATTCCCACCCTTCAGAAGGTTATCCAATTTCTTATCCAAATTCTCTACATTCTTTCCAACAAGTTCTACCTTATCCAATCGTTGTGCAATCAGTTCTAAATCAACCAAATTCTAATCATCCTTAATTTCATAGACTCCACTCCTTGGTTGATTTGATCAATTGAAGGCGGACATCGAGGCATTGTTGACGGAATTTTCACTCATATTCTCAAATAATTTAAAGGCTCCCTCAGCATCTTTTTTTAGGAAATTGCCCCCACATGCTGCATCAACAAACTTTTTCAAATTTTCACTCAACCCATAATAGAAAATATGGGCCAAGTGCCACTTGGGAATCCCATGATGAGGGCATTTCCTAGCTAAGCCATTAAATCTCTCCCAAGCCTCATGCAATTGTTCCCTAGGGTTCTAATGAGAATACCATCATGAGCCCTAACTAGCTCATTTTGACCCAATGAAGAGAATAAATGCTCCTACATAACCAACTGAAGGTCATAACTCATTGCATAACCTTTCTGAGAGAAATACAAGAAACAAGGGGTAAAACTACAATTTTACCAATTCAGTACAACCATGGGTTTTCTCAAGGGCTAAGCAAAGGTCAAATGGTCTTAATAAGATGACAAGTGGGTTGGATTTTACATAAAAGGGTTTGTGTGTGTTCTGTGAATTAAATGACTTCTTGAAATCCTAAAAATAAACCTACTTGATTAACTAAGGTTCTGGTCTAGATAAAATTCACTTAAATCCTCTAAAAATCAAATAAAAATATTCTCTAGGGTTTAGTACCTTCAATTTGGCCATTAAAACCCATCTTGACATAGAATGGAGTCTCAGACAGATATTTACCTTAAATTGGATTTTTGCATAAATTACCCATTCAAACGTTGTCAAACCCAAAATCCAACTTTACCATTGAATTCCTTAGGTCTAAATTAAGTTTGTACCAAAATTTGGACCCAAGATGAGTTTTTCTTGACCTAGTTTGCAAAAAGGTCCTGTCTGATTACATTTCTACCCCTAACTTTCAAAAACCCTTGCTAACAACCCCCTAGCTTTTTCGTCGTCTTCACAAGTAGGTCCCTCCACCATTATCGCAGAGGAAACCTACTACGACGACCTTTGACAGAGAAGATCTCCTTGATTGCTTGGAGGATCTCTTCCAAAATTAGAAGGAAGATCCTCTGAGAAATCCCCATTAGTATGAACCCATCTTTGAGCATTAATTCCCTCCCAATCTCTCATGCGAACGCATGAGAGATTTGGGTGTCCTAAAAATTCCCATCTCTGACGACCTTCTAAGCTTGGGAAGCTTACTTTCCAAGCCCAAACCGCCCTTTAGAGATCTATTTAAAGAAGCCCAGATCTCCCCGACTCCTGCACACTCGAATTCAGCGGTGAATACCCTCAATTCCTCTCTTCCCCTCACGGCTGTAGGCTCCTCGAAGTCCGGCAAGCTTCCCTGCTCCTCCTCATCGTCCGACCGCCATACCTGCGGTGGATTCCTCCTCCCAGCCTTCGTCCGCATCTTGTCGTACCAGCAGGCACCACCTTCTCCTTCATCCTCGCCGTTCCCACCTCACTGGAGCTGCCTTCGTCTCTGGCGTTGGCCATACTAGACTTGACGCCCTCGCTCACCCCCTTTGTCCCTTGACCTCCCAGCTAAGTTCCCTCTCACCTCTACTTTCTTTCCGCATTTATTCCACTTCAAATTGACCATTGCCGCCCCTCGCACCTTCATCTCCTTCATCTCCGAACACCAACTCCGATGAGGCCATCCCACCTCCACAGGCCACCAAAACCCTCACCGACAGGCCTACAACCTCCGCCACACCTCATTGAGCACTTCCCCTCACTTCACTCACCGCGCCACTCACCCAAACCACCTCTCGAACACACCCACGTATGCACACAGTGTGCCCTAGGCACGCACCCATAGGCACTGCCACGACACGCCACCACCCCTAGCACATCCGTCGTGCTCCGGCAATCCTCCCTGAGCGATTTGACATGGCCGAAAGGCTGTTCTCTTGTTTTCAGGTCCAGTCCCCATCCGCCATTGGCGAGCGAGCTTGAAGCTCGCTTGAGGTCGCTCCAGGTTCCGCCAAGCCCAGGCAGAAGCCCCAGGCTGCGCGGACTTACTTCGCGCATGCACACAGGCCCTCAATTGGAGTTAAAGGCCTTCACAGCAGCTGCAATTGGAAGCGCCATCCTTGCTACAGGAACGCGGGGAAAGGAGGCGCAGATAGTCCCACCTCAGAAACGAAGGGGCACCCGCACCTAAATAAATTGAAAAAGTGGTGTAGGCTTATCGCCTCAGTTACCACGAGGTGAGGTCCCACTCACCCGACCTGGTCTCGTCTGGGACACGCCCCCGTGGACCTAGCTGACCCGACCCGACCTGCACTCCTCGCCCACCACCGCATGCCGATGGGCCTAGTCCCGGGTACGCACCCGACCTGATTACCCGAATACTTGTATGGCTCTAAGAGAGTGGATCCTAAGAGAGAAAGAGAGGAGAGTCACGTGGGTAGGGGTAGGGTTTTGCTACAGGGATCTCTGGCCAACACTTAGCAGATTCTGAAGAAGAGGAGGCCAGAAGAAGAAGAAAGGGAGAGGATGAAAGGCTAAAGTCAGAGCAGAAGGAAGCCAAGGCAAAAGAAAAAGAAGAGAAGGAAGAAGAAGGAGAAGCAAAGGCAGAAGGGAGAAGAAGATAAGGGAAAAAGAAGAAAGAAAGAGAAGAAGCAAAGGCAGAAAGAAGAAGAAGAAGCCAGAAGCTAAAGAAGAGAAGGACCTCAGAGAAGGCAAAAGCAGAGACAGAGAACAAGAAAAGAAGAAGAAATCAGACACTTTAAGTCATCTGATTACTTCATCAAACAACAGATCATTACCTTCATTTCATTGCAAATACATTGAATTATTTGGTGATATTGTAGTATTTGGTGATCTAAATCACCATTTTACTCTCATATTTTTGCACTTTGATACTGATATTATTACATACTCTTTTAATTCTGAATTGTGATCTTGATTTCTAAATACCAATTTGCTCCCTGTGTTCTACCTTGGAAATCTTTTCGAATAATAAAATTGTATTTGTTTGAACGTTATTTCAACTATATTACAACGCGACACTTTTTAAACACCAACTTCGCACGACCAACATTTTGGCATCATTGCCGAAGAGCAACAGGAAATTTAGAATTCTTGATTGTAATTCCTGATACAGATTCTAACTTGCTATATCTCTTTTGTTGTGGTTGTTTCAAGGAGAAGAAACATTGAAGAAAGTCAATCACACATCAAACACACCAGGGGCAGGTAAAATTTGATTACTCTCTCTCTTAAGCCCCTCATTCTGAAAAGGTTAAAAAGGAAAAAATCAATTTCTTAGCTAATTCATCAAGTTCCCTGATTTGATTTCAACAACAAAAACTGATTTGTGTACCCACTTAAGGTAACTAGGGCTACCACATTTTTGTTTGAGCCCTAGATACCACATTTGGCAAACTAAATTAGACCAAAATTAGAGCCAATTAAGGATTCCAAGTTAGGGTTTTAGAGACACACTTGCATCAACAAGAATCAACCTTTCCAAAATGATGTGTACCTAAGCCTTGGTTGAATTGATCTATTCAAGCAAACCCTAAAAATTAGGCTCTTAATATCACTTAAATCCTAAAAGAGGGACCTAAAACTTCTCAAAGGACAAATAGGTGAAGTTGACCCACCTTGTTGAGTCAACCAATCTTGAAATTAGGTCACTTTTGCACTCAATACATCCTAAAAGTTCAAGTGAAATCCTAAGCACCCTTGCTCTTAAATAAAATTAGTAGACTTAAGAGGTCAAGTCCCCATCCTGGTCTACCTAGAACATTAGTGACAAGAGAGGTCTGGTGGGGGAAACACTATAACCCGTGGGGGCACTCTACCATGTAGGAGTCTTCGCAGGACTCTCCCTCTCTGGCTGCCTAGGTAATTCTTAGGTGAACGGCTTTTTGACTAAGGGATATCATCTGCTCCAAACCTCTATAGTCATCCAAAATTTTTGGGTGTCTTGATTGGGTCCATCACATTCTATTCTCATCCAGACCATCGGTGCATGTTTGGTAGGAAGTCCTTAAGACCATCCTTGAGACCTCCTTTAGTTATTCACTCCCGTCGAGGCTAGGCCTCAACTTCCATGTTTATGTAGCAACCCCATCACATAGACATCTCTTCTGATTCATTTGAGCCTAATTCTCCTTCTTCCATCATCATGGCACAACCTGCAGAAGAAGAGAATAACCTTGAGAATCAACTTCAGCGCCTTAATGATTTATTCCAAACCTTTGTGAATCCACCATGGCATCTTATAATGCGAGATCATTACAATCCCACTGTGGTGGCGATTGAACCTCGAGTCCAAATCCCGACTGGAGGTCCTGATACTGAACTCAAGCCCAACATGATTCATGTTATTCCAAAATTTCATGGGCTCAATTCCGAGGATCCTTTCCAGCACATCAAACAGCTCAAACATCTGGCCCAGACCTTCGGGTCAGACATCCAAAATCGAGATCCTTCTCATGAAAATGTTCTCCTTCTCTCTCATGGACAAAGCAACTCACTGGTATCATACTCAAATGCATCCAATCAACACATGGGTTGAACTACAATCCGAGTTTCTAAAAAAGTTCTTCCCAGTTGGTTGGACGAATGATTTAAGACACTAGATCACGCACTTCACACGACAGCCTAGAGAACCACTTCACAAAGCATGGGATCATTTCCTAGATCTCATGCGAAAGTGCCCCCATCACAGAGTTCCTAAATGGGAACAAGTCTAGTCTTTTTACCAGGGACTTCGTGAAGATATCCGATTATTCGTCAATGCAACTTGCGGGGGAAATATCATGGGTCAACACGAAGACACTATGTGAGAGATTCTCAAGAATATGTGCAAGAACTCCATCAATAATGACTCCATGGGCTTATTCGACCGAACGAATGCCCGTGCATTGACGAATCCAAGGGGAGCACATGAGATGCAGGGCCTGTCCTCATCTGTCGACTTGGAATTGATGGTCAGTCGTTTGGACAAGGTCTTTATCATTGAGAAGGTGGATGTGCTAACTCGACATTTGCAGCGAGCCACCTTTGCGCAAAACCCGTTCGCATAGCCACCCTCTGGGAGGGAAGTTGTGCATAACATCTACCACAGATCTTCTCAGGGGATGGACCTGTATCCACCCCCGTCTGATTCTAGGGTTGGAGAAAACTCCAATCCTACCTACTCTAGTTGGGGGAACTCTGAACCCTCGTATTCTGACTTTTCTGAGGTTCCTCAGACCTGCGAGGACCTCAACGCCATCCAGAATGATCCATTCTCTAATACCTATAACCCTGGATGGTAGAATCATCCTAATTTCCTATGGGCGGGAAACAATCAGAATCAGAGACCACCATATCAACCCCTTCCACAAGCTCCTTGTCCATATCAGCCGCCTCAGCCTCGGCCCAACCCCACCTATCAATCTAGGCCAACTCAGATAGATCAAATGACTCTTATCCTTCAGACTCTAGCTGACATTCAAAAGACGAATGCGGCTATGCAAAAATAACACAAAGACGATATCACAGAGGTTCGCAATCAACTCACCCAGATGGCGAATTCCCGCCAACCTAACACACTCCCTTCGCAACCTCTGCCGAATCCAAATAACTTGTCGAACCAGAGGCACGTTATGAACCCAAATCTGGGCCAAGCTCACATGATTTATCAGGCCCCTTCTGCTCCATTGCTCGATGGAATGGATGCTTTGACATCATACTCGGGATTTCAACAGTAGCCACCTATTTTACCTACACCAAACCTAAACCAGGCAAGACTGAATTTAGTGACAACCCGTAGGGGCAAAGCAACACAAGACCCACCTTACCCAAGCCACTTACAGACTGGTAGTAACCCAAACCCTAGGATAGTCATCCAGGATGCCCCTATCCCAGATCAAGAACTTGGACCTATTCTAGAGGAACCATCCAAGTTTCAATTTCCCAAGGCCTTGACCAATGGAAAGAAGACAACCAAACCTGTGGCACCTGAGGAGGAGCTGGTCAAGTTTTTTGAACAGCTCCATATAAACATCCCCTTGATGGATGAGATTTGCCACGTACTAGCTTACGCACAATTTCTGAAAGACGTATGTACACCTAAGCGTAAGCCACGAACCAAAAGTGGGAGCCCAATTGTATTATCAGAGCAAGCCAGCCCTGTTATTTTGAGCAAACTCCCACCTAAGGCAAAAGACCCAGGTACTCCTCTGATTTCCTGTACAATTGGTGATATCCAATTTGATAGAGATTTACTTGATCTAGGAGCTTCCATAAACCTAATACCTACATCCCTACTTGACCATCTTGAGGAATCTGAGCTCAAACCAACAAAGGTGGCATTACAGTTGGCAGATCAATCTATTAAGTCACCTAAAGGAGTTCTTGAGGATGTCATTGTTAGGGTTCGGGATTTTTATTTCCCGATGGACTTCGTAATCTTGGATATGGATGCTCCAAAAAACCAGAGGAATACACCAATTATACTAGGGAGACTCTTTCTAGCCACTGCTAGGGCCAACATAAATTGTGAGGAGGGCCAAATTGAACTGAAATTTGGGAACCAGACATTAAAGATTGACATCTTTAAGGCCCAACAAGGGATTAATTGTGGAGTTATAGAACAAATATGTGACATCGAGGTTGTGGTTGACGATCAGTATATCGAGGAAAACCTGACTACTTCTGATCAACCACAAGATGATCAAAACCCGCAATTAGAGGAGTCCAAACTCAACCTAGACACACCCATAACTCCTTTCCTTGCTCCTAGACACACCCATAACTCCTTTCCTTGCTCCTGACACACACCCTGAATCACCCGCTACTGCTGATAACCCTATTTTGGAACTAAAACCTCTTCCTGATCATCTAAAGTACGTCTTTTTGGGTTCCAATCAGACGTTTCCTGTAATTATCAACTCCAGACTCACACCTGATCAGGAATCCTGCCTGATTACTGTTCTCCAGCAACATCGAAGAGCTATTGGATGGACTCTCGGTGATTTGACTAGTATCAACCCATCTTACTACACACACTGCATCTATACTGAAGAGGGCACATGACCTTCCCGTGAAATGCAGAGACGTCTGAATCCTAATATGCAGGAAGTCATGAAAAAGGAGATCATCAAGTGGTTAGATGCTGGGATCATCTACCCGATCTCTGACAATCGGTGGGTGAGTCCAATCCAGGTTGTGCCTAAGAAGACAAGACCCACTGTGATCACGACTGAGATCGGAGAAATCATACAGACCCATGTGGCGAATTCATGGAGAGTCTGCATTGATTACAGAAGACTCAATACCTCCACAAAGAAGGATCATTTCCCACTACCATTTATTGATCAAATCCTCGAAAAACTAGTGGGAAATAGATTCTTCTACTTTTTGAACGGGAACTCCTGTTATAACCAGGTGGCAATCCATCCTGAGGACCAAGAGAAGACCACTTTCACCTGCCAATTCGGGACGTACGCATTTTGAAGGATGCCTTTCGATCTCTGCAATGCACCCACTACTTTTCAACGGTGCATGCTTGCCATATTCTCAGATATGGAAGGTGATTATCTGGAAGTCTTCATGGATGACTTCTCAGTTTTTGGTGAATCATTTGACGATTGCCTCCTGCACTTGGTCCAGATCCTCAAGCGGTGCATTGACGTGAATCTGGTTCTTTCTTGGGAAAAGAGCCACTTCATGGTGCCTGAAGGAATTGTCTTGGGACATCTCATCTCAGAAAAAAGGCATCTAAGTCGATCGAGCCAAGGTGAATCTGATTTCCAAACTCCCTATGCCTAGTTCGGTCAAGGACATCTGATCTTTCCTGGGGCACGTTGTTTTTTCTGTTGATTCATTCTTGATTTCTCGAAGATCGCATGCCCCCTGACTAATCTACTATCTAAGGATGTTCCCTTTGAAATCTCCAAGGAATGCACTCAAGCATTTGAAATCCTACGTGATCGAGTTACCCAAGCTTCGATCCTACAGTCCCCTGATTGGTCTCAACCCTTTGAGATCATGTGCGATGCATCTGATTTTGCTGTAGGAGCAGTACTTGGGTAGAAAATTGACGGGAAACCCATGGTCATCTACTACGCTAGCAAGACACTTGACGAGGCTCAACGTAACTACACAGTTACTGAGAAGAGCTGGTAGTTGTAGTATTTGCCCTAGAAAAGTTCAGATCATATCTTCTGGGTTTTCGTGTTATCATTTACTCTGATCACACAGCTATGAGGCATCTCCTTGCGAAGGATGTGTAACCTCGACTAATCCACTGGATCTTGCTATTGCAAGAGTTTGACCTCGAGATTCGCGACAAGGCAAGAAAATAGAACATGGTAGCTGATCACTTGTCCCACCTTCCTTCTGACATTATTGACCCTTCCGAACCCATTATGGAACATTTTCTTGATGAACACCTCCTGACTATCAGTACGGGGCTTCCATGGTTTGCTGATCTAGTAAACTACCTGGCATCACATCAGATCCCATTCGATTGGTCGAAGGCCAAGAAGGAAAAATTGTTTTCTGATACCAAGTACTACTTTTGGGAAGACCCGTATCTCTTCCACATCGGTGCTAATCAAATCATACAACGATGTGTCCCAGAAGCAGAAATTCAGGACATCTTGTCCTTCTGCCATGACCAGGCATGTGGTGGACATTTCTTTGGTCATAAAACCACAACGAAAGTCCTCCAGTGTGGCTTCTATTGGCCCACAATTTTCAATTACGCATACAATCACTATAAGGCATGCACTCGTTGCCAGACCTTAGGCAACATGAGCCACCGTGATATGATGCCCTTACAGCCGATTCTTGTATGCGAAATCTTCGACGCATGGGGGATTGATTTTATAGGACCCTTTCCTATTTCGAACAGCTTCAAGGACATTCTACTCGCTGTTGACTACATGTCCAAATGGATCGAAGCCATTCCAACCTGAACCAATGATCATAAGATGGTTATCAAATTCATTCATCAGAACATCTTTTCTCGGTTTGGGATTCCACGTGCTATAATCTCTGATGGAGGGACCCATTTCACTAATGCTCAGTTCAAGTCACTGATGACCAAATATGGGGTGTCACACCGAATCTCTACTCCTTATCACCCCCAAACCAACGGTCTAGCTGAGCTATCGAATTGGGAGATCAAGAAAATCCTCCAGGTTACTGTTCGACCTGACAGGAAAGACTGGTCATCCCGACTTCTGGAAGCTTTGTGGACTTATAGGACCTCCCACAAAATCCAATTAGGTATGTCTCCCTTCAGATTGGTGTACGGGAAGGCATGTCACCTCCCTGTCGAATTGGAGCACAAAGCCTATTGGGCAGTACTGAACTGCAAGCTCGATCTTTCTAAGGCAGGAACCCACAGAAAGCTTCAAACGAGCAAGATCGATGAATTCGCCACGACACATATGAGAACTTGCAAATTTACAAAGAGCGGGCTAAAGCCTTTCACGATAAGCACATATCCAGAAAGATCTTTTACCCTGGTCAAAAAGTCTTACTCTTTGATGCCAAACTCAAACTATTCACAGGAAAACTCAGATCAAAATGGATCGAACCTTACCTTGTCCGACGAATCTTTAGAAATGGAGTTGTCGAAATTAGTCAACTCAGCCACGATTTAGAACCTTTTGTCTTGAACGATCAGAGACTCAAACTGTTCATTAAACTCACCGATACAAATTTGGCTGAGACATCTTTTACCCCCCATTCTCCCTGAGCTCATTGCACCCGGCCAATGGCATTAAACTTAGTGCTTAATGGGAGGCAACCCATCATTTTGAAAAATCGGAAACCTTTCTTGACACATTCCTATGCTGAACTCATAGTGCACTTTAGGGTTCATCCATTAGAACAACCGACTCCACCTCTCGTATCCGTATTTGAGCTTGAAATTGTCCGCAACAGTCATCCTGACCCATTCACCAACCCAAAACCTGTTCTAATGAATGATCTAAGTTGAACTCGAACCCGCCTAATTTGCAATGAGGCATTGTAAATCGTAGGCATGGAGGGGTATGAAAGTGCAAAATGCCGTGAAAATCATCTCACAAGAAGGGTTTCATCAAAAAAAAATCACATATCCCAAAAATACCAAAAAAATGAAAAAAATCTTGAAAACGAACAAAAAAATGAGAGGAGAGAAAATTTTGAGGGCATATAAATTTTGAGGAGAAAAAGGGGAGAAGTTAAAAATGTCAAAAAGGAGCATAATTTGAAAAGAAAAGAGATAGTCATTAGTGAGAAATTAAGGAATTGACTTAGTTTTAGACCATATCAAAAGAAAGAAAATGAAAGGCAACAAAGTGCTAATGAAACACAAAAGAGATTAGTAGGAACGTTGATCTTAGGCCTCTTGGGCTATGGTTATAGGCTTAAAAATTCAAGTACCTGCTAAGATCTGGATAGTCCTCAAGAGGTTGGGGAAAATGCAAAGCTTAAGTATTAGGTCTAAGGCTTAGGGAGTATTCGGCCTCGTTAATTGACCTCTGGTTTGCGGGACTCAGTAACTTAAGCACCCCAATCCACACGCAGTCTGGTTCAGTGAGCTTAAGTATCAAAATCATGCAAATGCGTTTAAATCGTTCTGAAAAAGTTGCCTAGATTAGGAGCGGCTGATCAACACAAGTTGATTTGGACGAGTTCCTGACGCGGAGAGGCGGGAAATTCCCCTCGAAGATGTGCAATAGCATATCATCTCCTCAATGCTTGTCTCCTAGGATATCTACATATCCTATCGAGGGCATGTAAGCACCCTATGCTGGTTTAGATGCCATGGGTGGCATTATCTAAAATGTCGATTGCCAGGATCTGGATTTAGCTACAGAACACCATGGACGGGATTATCTCGAAATCTCGAAAGCCAGGGTTCTGGGGGTTGCCATGGCCGGTGCTATCTCGAAGCATCGATTGCCAGAGACCCTTCGAGAATTGATGATGGGGACTAGGAATCCGATACAGACCATGTTGTAAAGCTAATCCAAAGCTAGAAAAAAAAGAAAAGATAGAGAAAACTCTCCAAATAAAGAAAAATTCCTCTCTCTCTGACAAAAATGCACTGCAAACTGAGCCGAGGCTAAAACATGTTATAAGCACGGGTGCTTTAACCGCGAATGAGCCTTAGGATAGTTTCTGTGGGCCTTAAAAACCTTTGTGGAAGACTGAGGCTAGAGCTGGTCAGGTCCGAATCTTGGTTGGTACTTGAGTACCTTTAGGCCTACTATCGGCATTCTAACATAATCTACAGAAGAAAGCACACATCACAGTTTTTTTAGCATCAACAGATTTCATGGTTTAGAATCAAAGTTAAAACCTTAAAATTTTGCTAAGGGTTAGCAAAAGCTAGCCACTAGGGTATGATGGGAACACCATCATGAGCCCTAACTAGCTCATTTTGACCCAATGAAGAGAATAAATGCTCCTACATAACCAACTGAACGTCATAACTCATGGCATAACCTTTCTGAGAGAAACATAAGAAACAAGGGATAAAATTTTAATTTTACCAATGCAATACAACAACGAGTTTTCTTAAGGGCTAAACAAAGGTCAAATGATCTTAATAAGATGACAAGTGGGTTGGATTTGACAGAAAAGGGTTTATGCATGTTCTGTGAATTAAATGACTTCTTGAAACCCTAAAAACAAACCCACTTGATTAACCAAGGTTCTGGTCAGGATAAAATTCACTTAAACCCTCTAAAAATCAAAGAAAAATATTCTCTAGAGTTTAGTACTGATTAGCTCATATTCGTGGGCTATTTAAGTATTTAAATGTCTAGACATTAAATTAATTTTAACATTTAGATAGCATACATTAGGATGTAAATAAATTTATTCATATTTTTAGCTTAAGTACATAATTCATGCATTTAGAATTAACCTAGGGTTGCATACATTTAATTAGTTAATTAATTAGGTGCACTATTTTAATTAACATAGAAGTTAAGGAGTTATGTATAAATAATCCTAATTATTTTATTCTTTTTTTCTTTTTCTCCTTTGCACAGGTAACTCCTCTGGCTCTGCCTCCTCCTATGCATCACATTCATGCTACGGTGTTTTGAATTTCAAATCAATGTGGCCATGGCTACAAAAGGAGAAGGGAGAGCTGCCATTGAGGCCCACACTGCCAAAGAGTCTCTAAAACTCTTCACCTCAACTAGCAACTCACGCCAACCTCCAACTCACCCACCTTCAACGCACGCGCCATCTGCCCACCGCACCTTCACCTTTATCTAGCCCACCGTGCCCTCAACTCAGCCAGTGCACTTTCGCGCCTTCGCCTTCACTAGCAGCTCCAACCCACGCACCAGCACCTGCACGACCTCTCCCATACGCCAGCAGCCCACGCGCCTTCACCAGAACCTCCATGCGCCTTTACGCCCACGTGCATTCCTCAGCGCCTCCCACCCGCGCCAGCCTGCGTGCGCTTGCACTCTCACCCCCGCCACACGCAGCACACACGCAAGTGCCCTCCAGTACCTTCTGCGCCCACTGCTGTTGTGTGCGCACTCTGCCCGCAGCAACTGTTGCACAAGCGCCTGCGCACCCAAGTGGCCTGCAGAGCGCTCACATGCTCGCACGCACAACAGCAGCACCCGGCCTCACCACCAGCAGTGTACGCATAGCGTGCTTCACTCCAGCCAACTCATCCTTCTTCTTCTTCTCTGTTGACGAAGGTACCCAAAGCACCCACAAATGCAGCCATCAAATCCGACCTCGAAACTTCGCATCGAGAACTCCATCAGACTCGTCCCGACTCCCCGAGCACAACCACACTTCCGGCCGCACCAATCGACCACCTGACGGTCGGCCGGAGAGCCTCACCACCGGTGGCCTCTTCCACTCCGGCCGGTGACCACCGACAACCGTTCGGAGCGCCACCACCACCATCGGAAAGCTCTTATCGTGCTTATCCTTCTCCGAGCTTCCCGCGAGCCGCCATCGCCTCCTCTTCATGCATGCACAAAGGAACGAAATCCTCTGTTTTTGGGTTGATTAATATTTACATTTGAATGCCATTGCCATGAAAATGAATTTTGGTTTATGATTATTTTATTATGGTGAAATTGTGACTTCATACTCATGCTTCCTTATAATTGCGTGACTTTTGTTATTCACATGTTTTAACATTGGTTTTGGAGTAAAATGAGCATAAATTTCTCTAATGCATGTCAATTGGAAATTACATAGATTCATCACATATTTATTGAATATTTCAGTAAGGAAAAATTGCACATATACCATTACATTTTTGAGTTATTGTGTATCTTCTTTTCATTACATTTCAGTCAGATTTGACTCGAGATTTCGCACTTGATTGAACGAATATGAGAAAAATATTCGTGATTTTATTGCATTATTGCCTCCCTATGGACACGACCCGCTCTTCTGTGAGTGGTTTAATTTTGATTTTAATTATTTTGTTAAGCGATTTTCCACCACTTTGATCCTACAACGATAAATCATCTTAATACAGAAATAGTAAATGCACCGTTGCTGAGGAGGCAACGGATGCAATAATTTCACCTGATTTCATTTCTGATTATTTCTCATTGCACAGTGATCTGACCATTTACTATTTCTGTGCAAGGAATTTGTGCGAAGAATTTGAGAGAGGTGACAGGCACATCGGGGAGAAGACATCGACCTTGAGTGACGCTTACATGTGGGGAAGACGAAGGAGACCTGGATTCTGCCTCTATAGAGATCCTCCGGTTCATAAGCTTTATTTCTATTTTCTCGCCCTTGTAGTAATTGGGGCTGATTTTTGGGAGCTTGTTCCCTTTTCTTTAGGTTTAGGTTTTTAATTTATTTTTTGGATTGTTTACCCTTTAATTTGCTTGTGCATAAGTAGCTAAAAAAAAACAAAAACAAAAACACGAGCTACCTACTAGAAGCTACCTGCCCTTAGGTCGAATCATTTAGGATTGGATGAGGAACATCTAGATCTAATTTCCTGTCTTGCATATTGCATGAAGAATGCTGGAATCAGGTATGTATTTCTAACTTTACATTTCTACCTGTCATGCAAATGCATTTGAATTTGAATTAATTTTTAGACCACATAATCTATCTTGAAGCGATCTAACAAGAGGTCACATATATTCTTGAAAAAGGACTAATTAAAGGAGGGACATTTAAAAATCAAGGACTTGATTTTCAAACATGGTGTGCGATTCAAAATTCAAAATCTTTTTGCGGTGTATGCACACTTATATCTTTTGCACCACGGCACACATTTGACACTCCTAAGTCTTGGAACGACTAGGACAAGAGCCCTCCTACCGTTGGATTCTGAAGTGTTTGGAACTTGAGATCAAAGGTTTTGTAAATCCAAAGAGGGGGATACCCTATCACAGATTTTTGGGGGTAGTTGAGAAGCACCACGAAAGCACAGCTTCAAAGGAAGGCTTAAGCCTACTTGCATCCCTCGATCTTCCATCTTTGGATTTGCTCTACCATTTGAGATTTAGGGAAGAACACCTAAGCTCCAACTAGGTCTTTTTAGGCATTTCGAAGGTTGACAATAGGTGCGTAATTGATTGGGCAACTTGCTTTGTCACCTACAATTTAAACTAAAGTCAAAAGCCTAAATTTGTAAAGATCGAACAAGT
This sequence comes from Thalassia testudinum, assembly GCA_037157565.1. NCBI lineage: Eukaryota > Viridiplantae > Streptophyta > Magnoliopsida > Alismatales > Hydrocharitaceae > Thalassia > Thalassia testudinum. The sequence goes on from JAZHRO010000073.1 coordinate 30,244,018, forward strand.
CCCTTTTAATTGTGTTTGTAGTGCATGCTTGGTAGGCGTTCTCTTAGGAGACAACTTGTGTTTGATCCTGAACCTGAAAGAATCTTAAGAAGAAACCTTCCAAGGGTAGAAATGGACGGTCAAAGGAGACTTAAGGAATATTTCATTCCAACCAATCAAGCTGGCCCTGCACTACGTAGACCTGGAGGGGACAATCCTTATGAGATCAAAAGTAGTACCATATCCTTGCTGCCCTCCTTTTATGGTACTGCTAGGGAAGACCCTTACAGGCATATAAAGGAATTCACCGAGGTCTATTCCACGGTGAAGCTGCAGGGTGTTACTGATGATGCTCAAATGCGAACCCTCTTTCCCTTCTCCCTTAAGGACAAAGCCAAGTATTGGTATCACACCTTTGATGATATTAACACTTGGGATGCCCTGAAGAAGGAGTTTTTGAAGTACTTCCCCATGAGCAAAACCAATCACTTTAGGAGGGAAATTATGAGTTTTGTTCAAAAGGATGGGAAAGCTTTCCATGATGCGTGGGAATGCTTTAATGACTTGCTGAGACTTTGCCCACATCACTAGGTGCCTAAATGGCAACTGGTTGAAAGGTTCTACACCGGACTTAATGATTCGTATAGGCAAACTGTGGATGGTGCCTGAGCAGGAACCTTTCTATCTAAGACTGAGGATGAAGCTTAGAACCTTTTTGATACTTTCAGTGAGAATTCTATTCACTTGAATTCTGCCTAAATGGATAGAAAGCCCACTCTCATGCAAAGAAAGTTGGAGGCAAATGAGGCAAGGGACACCCAGAATTTAGCCTATCAGATTCAATTATTGAATCAAAACATGGAAAGGCTTATGTCGAACCCGAGTCCATTCGTATCTAACACCTGCACATCCCAAGCTTCCGAATGCTCAATTTGCCAAGGCAATACACACGCCACTGTGGATTGCCACTTGGCCTCCCAATTCCCTGAGCTTGTATAATCGAATCTGAATGCCGCTCAAGGGTTCCATCCTAGACCTCGTAATGACCCTTTTTCCAACACTTATAATGAGGGATGGAGGAACCACCCAAACTTTTCATGGAGACAAGGAAATGTCTCAAATTCAGGGAATTATAAACAACAATCCTTTCAAAACCATCAAATGAACCAACCTCAGACCTTTTCCCAACCTATGACCTCTAAGATGGATGAATTGAAGGCAATGTTGAAAACTATGCAAGAAAGTTTAAGCGCCATCATCCAATCTCATGACAAGGCTATACATGAGATGAAATCACAAATAGGACACCTTGTTGAGGCCGTTAGATAGAGGGAAACTGGGAAGCTCCCTAGTGCTGTTGAGGAGAATCCTAAAGGAAAAGGGATTGTCTTTAGGGAGCATGCTCAAGCGGTGACTATTCTGAGGAGTAGGAAAGAAATTTCCAAACCTGATGCTCCTATAGTCTCACCCCCTAAAAAACCATCCACCTCGACTCTCACCCCCACCTGAGAAGACTTGCCCAAATCTTCTCCGCTTGAAATCACCTCACCGGAAGAAGTTGCCCCTGTTCCACCCCTTACTCGACATGACAACCCTTCCACCCAGAGATTGAGAGTGCCCTTTCCAGAGTGCTTATCCACCTCTGGACAGACTTCTGCTGGCTCATCTGGAGCCAAAGATAAGACGGATGAGATCATGGAAACTTTCAAGCAAGTGCAGATTAACCTGCCTTTGCTTGAAGCTATCAGGCAGATTCCGTCTTATGCCCGCTTCTTAAAGGACCTGTGCATGAAAAAGCAGCAATCTAGGAAACAAGTCCAATCAAAAGTTGTCCTGCCTGATTCTGTTAGCTCAATTGTTCAACATGGCACACCCCCAAAACTTAAAGACCCAGGATCCCCATACATCTCAGTAGTTATTGGTGACTTACAGATTGATGAGGCTCTACTTGATCTGGGTGCAGGGGTGAACATCCTTTCGAGCTACGTGTATGAACAACTTGGGGGAGGCAATCTGAAGGCTAGCCCTGTAATCCTTCAAGTTGCAGATCGATCACTTAAGACACCATGGGGAATTTTGGAAGATGTCCTTGTAAGAGTGGAGGATTTCTTCTTTCCCATTGACTTCTTAGTTTTGGACACTAACCCTACCAACAAGCCAACCAAACCCTCCATCATTTTGGGCCGCCACTTCCTTGCAACTTCACATGCTTCAATCAATTGCAATACTGGGTATTGAAAATGGGCTTTAGGAACAGGAAAATCCGGCTTAATGTGTTTGATGCTTACAAACAAGCCGGACTTGAGGATTGTTCGCAAGTTGAGGTGATAGATGACCTGATTGAAGAGGCAACCCCCCTGCAATGTTATGTGATGACCCCCTTCAGCATGTCATGCTAAATGAGCATTCCCATCTCTTGGAGGAATGTGAAGGGGATATACTAGAACTTGAGGAATTGCTAGGTGTTTCTGCTGAGTCTCTTCCCCCATCATCTCTGCCTAAGGTAGATCTGCTACTTGAGATGGGGACATCTATTATGAAACCCTCAACCATACAAGCCCCCGACCTTGAGTTGAAACCCCTCCCTGACACTCTCAAGTATGTCTTCCTAGGTGCCAATGATACGCTCCCCGTTATCATTTCGGCTGTGCTATCTGAGGCACAGGAGGGAGCCCTGATTGAATGCTTGTCTAGGCACAAGGAAGCTATTGCTTGGAGCATTGCTGACATTAAGGGTATAGACTCTACACTCTGCATGTACCACATTTATACTGATGATTCCATCAAGCCATTTAGGGACATGCAGAGACGTTTAAACCCTAATATGAGGGAGGTGGTCAAAAAGGAAATCTTGAAGTGGTTGGATGCTGGGATCATATATCCCATTGCAGATAGTAAATGGGTAAGTCCTATTCATGTGGTGCCAAAGAAGGCAGGCTTTACTGTGGAATTCAATGACTAAGGTGAACAAGTTGTCACTAGACCCTCAACTGGATGGAGGGTCTGTATTGATTACCGCAAGCTGAACACCGCTACCCAGAAGGATCACTTTCCCTTACCTTTTATTGATCAAATTCTCGAGAAATTGGCAGGGAACAAGTACTATTGCTTTCTCGATGGATATTCTGGGTACAACCAGGTTGCAGTCTTCCCTGATAACCAGGAGAAGACGACATTCACGAGTACTTACGGTACTTTTGCATTCAGGCGTATGCCGTTTGGATTATGTAATGCCCCTGCAACCTTCCAGCAGAGTATGATGTCTATTTTTTCGGACATGATTGACGAGTGTGTTGAAGTGTTTATGGATGACTTCTCCATTTATGGCTCGTCTTTCAACCAGTGTCTCCTGCACCTAGAGAATGTGTTGAAGAGATGTAACAAGACTAGTTTAGTCCTCAGCTAGGAGAAAAGTCATTTCATGGTACAGAAAGGAATTATACTTGGGCATGTTGTATCCGAGCGAGGTTTGGAAGTAGATAAAGCCAAGATTGATTCTATTTCCAAACTCCCATTGCTCACGAATGTCAAACAGATTAGATCATTTCTGGGTCATGCCGGCTTTTATAGGCGCTTTATTAAAAATTTTAGTAAAATATCTAGGTCACTTTGTGACTTGTTTAAGGAATCTTCCTTCAATTTTGATTCAAAGTGTGCCGAGGCCTTTCAAACTGTGAAGGAGGCCTTGATCTCTACGCCTATTCTCTGAGCTCTTGATTGGACACTCCCATTTGAGCTAATGTGTGATGCTTTGGATTATGCAATGGGAGCAATCCTTGGACAAAGGGTTGAGGGAAGACCTCATGTGCTGCATTATGCCAGCAAGACTTTAACTGAACCTCAGCAAAACTACACTATCACTGAAAAAGAATTACTTGCTGTAGTTTTTGCTCTGGAGAAGTTTGGGTCTTATCTGCTTGGGTCTAAGGTGGTTAATTTTGTTGATCATGCGGCAGTGAAACAACTCATTGCTAAGAAAGATTCTAAGCCACGTCTGATTAGGTGGATCCTACTCCTTCAAGAATTTGATTTGCAGATACGTGAAAAGAAAGAAGTAGAAAATGTTGTGGCTGACCACCTATCTCGCCTTCCACTTAATGACTCTCTTTCTGGAGACATCCGCGAGACATTTCCCAATGAAACTTTGATGGTGGTAACACCAACTTTACCTTGTATGCAGATACCGTAAATTACTTGGTCACTGGACAAACTCCTAGCTCTTGGGATGAGCAGAAAAGAAAGAGATTCATTTCCCAAGCAAGATATTTTCATTGGGAAGAGCTTGAATTATTTAGAATTGGACAAGACCAACTATTGAGACGTTGTGTACCTGAAGAGGAGCAACAAAGTGTGCTGAGTTTTTGCCATGAACTTCATTGTGGAGGACACTTTAGTGCTAAGAAACTACTTTTAAGGTTCTCCAGTTTGGTTTTTGGTGGCCTTCCTTATTTAAGGATTCTCATAATTTTGTCAAGGCCTGTATTAGATGTCAACGGACTGGAACGATTGGGAAGAGGAATGAAATGCCTCGACACCCTATTCATTCTGTTGAAATTTTTGATGTGTGGGGAATTAACTTTATGGGCCCCTTCCCGTCATCCCATGGTTATGAATATATCTTGGTGGTAGTTGATTATGTCTCTAAATGGATAGAGGCCATTCCTACGTGTACAAATGACCACTCTATGGTTTTGAAATTTGTGAAGGCCAATATCATATCTCGTTTCAGCTACCCCAAGACCATTATAAGTGATGGGGACCTCATTTCCGAAACCACCACTTCAATCGGCTAATCAGGAGTCTGGGAGTGACTCACAAGGTCGCTACCCGTTACCATCCTCAGACGAGTGGCCAGGTTGAAGTGTCGAATAGGGAGATAAAATACATTTTGGAAAAGACCGTTAGACCTGATAGGAAAGACTGGTCCCAAAAGCTCGATGATACTTTGTAGGCATATCGAACAGCCTATAAGACCCCTTTGGGTACTTCTCCCTTTCGGATTGTATATGTGAAAGCGTGCCATTTACCTATTGAGTTGGAACATAAGGCACTTTGGGCTATTCGAAGTGTTAACATGGATTTAGAGAAGGCGGTAAGGCACGACTTCTGGAATTAAGTGAGCTTGAGGAGCTGAGGAATGATGCTTATGACACCTCTCAAGCTTATAAAGAAAGAACTAAGGTCTTGCATGATAAGTATATACTTCGAAAGACCTTTGAGCCCAACCAACAAGTCTAGCTTTTCAATTCCAGACTTAAGCTTTTTCCTGGGAAGTTAAAATCTTGTTGGGATGGGCCTTACATAATCACCAAAGTGTTTCCGCATGGAGCTGTGGAGATTAAAAGCCCTTCCGTTTCAGCAACTCCCTTTATCGTCAATGGTCAACGGTTAAAACCATACATTACTTTGGATGGCCATCTGGTTGATGAGGTCACTCTTGAGGAGCCTTATCTCCAACCATTCTCTGACTCAGGTAATATCTTCCTTTAACTATTTTTGTTTCCAATGAGGACATTGTTTGAACCAGGCATGGGGGAGAGGACTTGAGGCATTTTGTTTATATCATGTCTACATTTTGCATTCATTCATGCACATTGCATTTTAAAAAAAAAAAAAGTTTTGAGCTTAACTGGCTAGGTCCTACATTCTTAAGCAAATCAGAACTCTAGGTAAGACTAAGTTGGTTCTAGGGTCGAACTTTTGAAGCTAAGTGAGCTACTAGCTTTAGACCTTTAGGGTCCTTTGTAGACTTAAAAACTTCAGTAGGAGTTAAGTTGTGGACCATTCCTCGAGAGTTTGAGGAAGGAAAGCTAGGGATTGAGTTAAAAGGTGGGGTAGTACCTGGAGTCTTGTTCTACCTTTTGGTTTACGGGTCCTTGTAACCCAAGCATCCAAATTTCACACACTTGGTCTTGTGTAAGTAATCACCTTAATTCATTTCTTAAAAGAAATTTGGTTCTCTTAGTTTTGACTTAGGAGAGGCTTGAAAACACAATTTGATTGGAAGAGTTCCTGCCGCAAGAGAGGTGGAGTATATACTCACCTTGAGGATGTGATGAAAATATATTACCTCCTCGGCGCTTGTCTCTTAGGATATCCATCCTACTGGGGGCATGTAAGTGCATTGTGCGGTTCAAGTACCATGGGCGGCCCTATCTCGAAGTGTCAATTGCCACAGGCCTAAATTCGCTTAAGAAATCCATGGGCGATACTATCTTGAAGTGTCGATTGCCAAGAGTTCTTGGAATCGCTATGGGCGATGCTATCTGGAAGCATCGAAAGCCAGGCACCCTTCTAGGTACGGTGATGGGGACAATGAATCCGACACAGACCGTGTTGATAGCTGATCCAAGGTTAGACTTAGAGGAATAAAAATATATATATATATATATATTATTCAAAAAGAAAATCCTTTTTCCTTTAACTCAAATAACTTAGACCAACGCACATGCATGGATGCTTTAATCTCAGGGATCAATAAACCTTAGGGTAGAGTCAGAAATCAAGGAAACTTGTGCCTGCAACTCGTCTTTAGCTGACCTAGTCTGTAACTTAACAACTACTTGGGAATCTTAGGTCTAAAGTCTGAACTTAATATGTTTCTAAAGGAAGACCGATTGGGTTGGCTAGTCTACTTGGAGTGCTAGGTTTTGCTTGATTTTGCTAGGGACTAGCAACTACTAGGCATGGGGGTATTTGATTAGCCCATATTCGTGGGCTATTTAAGTATCTAAATGTCTAGACATTAAATTAATTTTAACATTTAGATAGCATACAATAAGATGTAAATAAATTTATTCATATTTTTAGCTTAAGTACATAATTTATGCATTTAGAATTAACCTAGGGTTGCATACATTTAATTAGTTAATTAATTAGGTGCACTATTTTAATTAACATAGAAGTTAAGGAGTTATGTATAAATAACCCTAATTATTTTATTCTTTTTTTCTTTTTCTCCTTTGCTCAGGTAACTCCTCCAACTCCACCTCCTCCTCCTACGCATCACTTCATGCTACGATATTTTGAATTTCAAATCAGTGTGGCCGTGGCTACAAAAGGAGAAGGGAGAGCTGCTGTTGAGGCCCACACTGCCAAAGAGTCTCTGCAACTCTTCACCTCAGCCAGCAACTCACGCCAACCTCCAGCACACCCACCTTCAGTGCACACGCCATCTGCCCACTGCGCCTTCACCTTCATCCAGCCCACCACGCCCTCAACTCAGCTAGCGTACGCCCGTGCCTTCGCCTTCACCAGCAGCTCCAACCCACGCACTAGCACCTGCACCACCTCGCTTGTACACCAACAGCCTGCGCGCGTTCCTCAGCACCTCCCGCCCGCGCCAGCCTGCGTGCGCGTGCATCTCACCCCCGCTGCATGTAGCACACACGCAAGCGCTCTCCAGCACCTTCCGCGCCCACTGCTATTGTGTGCGCACACCGCCCGCAGCAATTGTCGTGCAAGCGCCCACGCGCCCAAGTGGCCTGCAGAGCGCTCGTGCACCCACGCACCCAGTAGCAGCACCCGGCCTCGCCACCAGCAGCGCACGCATAGCGTGCTTCACTCCAGTTGGCTCCTCCTTCATCATCATCATCATCTTCTTCTTCTCTTTTGACGAAGGTACCCAAAGCACCGACAAATGCATCCATCAAATCCGACCTCGAAACTTCGTGTCGGGAACTCCATCGGACTCGCCCCGACTCCCCGATCACAACCATGCTTCCGGCCACACCAATCGACCACACAACGACCGGTCGGAGAGCCTCACTGCCGGCGGCCTCTTCCACTTCGGTCGGCAACCACCAACAACTGTTTGAAGTGCCACCACCACCATCGGAAAGCTCTCATCGTGCTTATCCTTCTTCGAGCTTCTCGCGAGCCGCCATCTTCTCCTCTTCGTGCACTCACAAAGGAACTAAATCCTCTATTTTTGGGTTGATTAATATTTACATTTGAATGCCATTTCCATGAAAATGAATTTTGGTTTATGATTATTTATTGTGGTGAAATTATGACTTCATACTCATGCTTCCTTATAATTGCATGGCTTTTATTATTCACATGTTTTAACATTGGTTTTGGAGTAAAATGAGCACAAATTTTCTCTAATGCATGTCAATTGGAAATTACATAGATTCATCACATATTTATTGAATATTTCAGTAAGGAAAAATTGCACATATACCCTTACATTTTTGAGTTATTGCGTATCTTCTGTTCATTGCATTTCATGTCAGATTTGACTCGGGATTTCTCACTTGATTAAACGAATATGAGAAAAATATTCGTGATATTATTGCATTATTGCCTCCCTGTGGACACGACCCGCTCTTCTGTGAGTGGTTTAATTTTGATTTTAATTATTTTGTTAAGCGATTTTCCACTACTTTGATCTTACAACGATAAATCATCTTAATACATTATTTGAAAGTGAAAATCATCTTATCAAGTACCTTCAATTTGGCCATTAGAACCCATCTTGACATATAATGGAGTCTCAAAAAAATATTTTCCCTAAATTGGATTTTTGCATATATTACCCAGTCAAACGTGGTCAAACCCAAAATCCAACTTCACCATTGGATTCCTTAGGTCCAAATTACGCTTATACCAAACTTTAGACCCAAGATGAGTTTTCCTTGACCTAGTTTGCAAAAAGGTCCTGTTTGATTACATTTCTACCCCTAACTTTCAAAAACCCTTGCTAACAGCCCCTTAGCTTTCTCGTCATCTTCATAGTAGGTCCCTCCACCATTATCGCGGAGGAAACCTACTCCGACGACCTTTGACAGAGAAGATCTCCTTGATTGCTTGGAGGATCTCTTCCAAAATTAGAAGGAAGATCCTCTGAGAAATCCCTATTAGTATGAACCCATCTTTGAGCATTAATTCCCTCCCAATCTCTCATGCGAACGCTTGAGAGATTTGGGTATCCTAAAAATTCCCATCTCCGACGACCTTCCAAGCTTGGGAAGCTTGCTTTCCAAGCCCTAACCGCCCTTTAGAGACCTATTTAAAGAAGCCCAGATCTCCCCGACTCCTACACGCTCGAATTCGACCGTGAATACCCTCAATTCCTCTCTTCCCCTCACGGTTGTAGGCTCCTCGACGTCCGGCAACCTTCCCTGCTCCTCCTCATCGTCCGATCGCCATACCTACGACGGATTCCTCCTCCCAGCCTTTGTCCCCATCTTACCGTACCAGCAAGTGCCACCTTCTCCTTCATCCTTGCTGTTCCCACCTCACTGGAGCTGCCTTCGTCTCCAGCGTCGGCCATACCAGACCCGACGCCCTCGCTCAGCCCCTTCGTCCCTTGACCTCCCAGCTAAGTTCCCTCTCACCTCTACTTTCTTTCCGCATTTATTCCACTTCAAATCAACCACTAAAGCCCCTCGCACCATCATCTCCTTTATCTTCGACCACCAACTCCGGCGAGGCCATCCCACCTCCACAAGCCACCAAAACCCTCGTCGACAGGCCCACAACCTCCACCACGCCTTACTGAGCACTTCCCCTCACTTCACTCACCGCGCCACTCACCCAAACCACCTCTCGAACACACCCATGTATACGCACACAATGTGCCCTAGGCACGCACTCACAGGCACTGCCATGACATGCCACCACCCCTAGCACATTCGCCGTGCTCCCTTGATCCTCCCTGAGCGATTTGACGTGGTCGAAAGGCTGTTCTCTTATTTTCAGGTCCAGGCCCCATCCGCCATTGGCGAGCGAGCTTGAAGCTCGCTTGAGGTCGCTCTAGGTTTCGCCAAGCCCAGGCTGCGCGGACTTACTTCACACACGCACACAGGCCCTCAATTGGAGTCAAAGGCCTTCGCAGCAGCTGCAATTGGAAGCATCATCCATGCTGTAGGCGCGTGAGGAAAGGAGGCACGGATAGTCCCACCTTGGAAACGAAGGGGCACCCACACCTGAATAAATTGAAAAAGTGGTGTAGGCTTATTGCCTCAGTTACCACGGGGTGAGGTCCCACTCACCCAACCCGATCTCGTCCGCAACATGCCTTCGCAGACCTGGCTGACCTGACCTGACCTACACTCCTCGCCACCACCGCATGCTGGTGGGCCTGGTCCCGGGTACGCACCTGACCTAATTACCCGAATACTTGTGTGGCTCTGGGAAAGTGTATCCTAAGAGAGAAAGAGAGGAGAGTCGCATAGGTAGTGGTAGGGTTTTGCTACAGGGATCTCTGGCCGACACTTAGCAGATTCTGAAGAAGAGGAGGCCAGAAGAAGAAAGGAAGAGGACGAAAGGCTAAAGTCAGAGCAGAAGGGAGCCAAGGCAAAAGAAAGAGAAGAGAAGGAAGAAGAAGGAGAAGCAAAGATAGAAGGTAGAAGAAGCTAAGGGAAAAAGAAGAAAGAAAGAGAAGATGCAAATGCAAAAAGAAGAAGAAGCCAGAAGTTGAAGAAGAGAAGGACCTCAGTGAAGGCAAAAGCAGAGACAAAGAAGAAGAAAAGAAGCAAAGAAGACGAAATCAGACACTTTAAGTCATCTGATTCCTTCATCAGATGACAGATCATTACCTTCATTTCATTGCAAATACATTGAATTATTTGGTGATATTGTAGGAGTATTTGGTGATCTAAATCACCATTTTACTCCCATATTTTTGCACTTTGATACTGATATTATTGCATACTCTTTTAATTCTGAATTGTGATCTTGATTTCTAAATACCAATTTGCTCCCTGTGTTCAACCTCGAAAATCTTTTCAAGTAATAAAATTGTATTTGTTTGAACGTTATTTCAACTATATTACAACGTGACACTTTTTAAACACTGACTTACTGCTACGAACAGGTTATGCTTGAAGGTTGTAATGGCACATCTAAGAGCATTTATTTTTCTATGGGAAAGAATTTCTTCAGAAAAGTGCTTCTTAAATCTTCGCAAGTTAGGATTAGCCTACTAATAGTCCTCAACCATTGAGCAACTTTCTCTTTTACGAAAAATGGGAACATTTTCATCATTAAGGTATCCTCATTCATGTTCCTAGGGCCAAATGTCCTTCCTATGTGTAGAAGTTCTTCAAGGTCATGGAAGGGGTCATCGAAGTTGTGGTAATGGAAGTGGGGAATCAGATTGATGATTTGTGGTTTAAGCTCAAAATCATCCCCATCCTAAGGTACCCTAACAAAAGGTTCAGGTTAGACATCAGGACGATTGTAAAAGTCTCTGAGAGGGTGATTTGCTCTCCCATTTTGGAGTTGGGTAATGGCCTGTACTATGACCTGCATCTATCTGCCATGATGCCGACCCTGCCTATCAATTTGCCTTTGTAAAAGAGCCATTGGATTTAGATTTTATACCTCCTCTTCAACATCTTCTTCCTCATGGTGACTAGCCATTGAAGAAGATTTAGATTTAAATCTAGGAAAATCAGGTCTTCTCCTAGGATTTCTCTCTAAAGGTGGTAGAGATCAGGGTTTAGAGATCTTCTACCTTGCATGCACTAGAAGAATGTCTATAGATGAGAGAGAGAAGACAGATGTGAGAATACCCACCCTTATAGTGCAAGCAGTCAAGCTAATCCTTAGAGTGTAAACCCTAATTAGACCTAATCTTGGCTCCCAAAAATATGACTAGGTTAGATCAACCCTTGAATTACTTAGCTGGCTAGAAGGGTGGGACCCCCTAGGACACCCCGCATGGTAGGACACCACTAAGGGTTAACGTGGTTACTGCACCAACCTTTCTTGTCACCAGTGGGTCCAAATAGATAAGGCCTTGACCTTAGCCCAATCTAATTTAAAGTTACCAAGCAAATTAGTCCTAACTAGGGCACGTCTACTAAATTTTAGGCTTAGGCTTAAAGTACTTTTGGAATATGACGAGCATTAGGGGGTGTTTCCCTTAAAATTGATTTCAAAAGTGAAGTGCACAAACAAGGGGTTCACAATACAAGCTTATTTGACGTGGTTACTTTTAAGGTTCAAGTGCTTTTATTAGTGAATTTTTAGGTGTTCACTTGGGTAAATATATTCAAACAATGGTTCTGATGAGGCACACAAGCAGTTTTGCAAGTCCTAATTATTTGATAAATTTCCATTAAGTATGGAGATACAAGTGTGCTCTACCTTAATGTGAAACCCTAAGAGTAGATAGTGCTAAATGATGGAATTTAAGTCCCAAACAAGTAAGGTAGTGCGACCCAATCAATGCAATCAATTGGCTCTATTGCACCACCAACTACGCACTCATAAAATATTTTTTCAATAATTTTAATGCATGTTTTCTATTTTTTTCATATTTAAAGTGTATTGGGGGTTCTGTAGTCTGTTTTGACCCCTAGTTAGTGATTGAGTATTCCGTGTAACCAAACGTGCACCAAATATTTGTTTCAAATTTTTAAGTGATTCTATATTATCATTGGAATCCAACGCAACAAATTTTAGATAAATTAGAGTTGTATACAAATTTTCGTGATTTTTTTAATTTCAAAAAATCAGGAGCAATAACAGACTTGATAGTAGTTCAGTTCATGAAATTTGGATATCTTGTTCCTGACTTCAATATCCACATCCAATAGAAATTTCAGAATTTTTGGACAGTATAATTTTAAGAATTGAATTTTGAAAATATAAGTTTGTTGCAGCCCAAAAATATAGTAGGTGTTTTATTGATTTTCAAAAGATATTACCCACCAACAAGAGTTCTTTTTTTTTGAAAAGCAAGCAAATGCTAACCTTAGAATCAAGCAAAGCACCAAATTTTTTTTCTTTCAATTTTTTTTTTGAAAGGAAATCTAACTTAATATAAGATACGAGTACTTACCTGAGATTAAAAACCTACAATTTTTCTGTTGTTGCATTTCTTCTCGAATTTCTGCACTCCCTGCACACACGAAATTAACGAAAATAAAGAAGGTTAGTGTTGAGGTCGTAAATCGCTGATTTGATTAAGAAAGGCATTATAGTATAGTGCGAATCACGACTCAAGAAAAAATAAATATAACGAGAAGGTAAGTCCCGATCGCTCTCAGGGAGGCGTTTAAGAACAAAGTTGATTTCTGATTTTTACGTTTTTTTCTTGCTTAAAATTGAATTCTAGTTTCTATGGTGTGAGTGAAAGATACGTTCGTCACATTGTTAACACAGAAAACATGTGTGTGCATCAAATATATCACAAAGGCGAATATGTGTGGTTGAGTTCTGATAAACGCTAGTTTATCATCATTCTTATGTATTAAAACAAACCTAGCTCTTAGGATTTTGCTCCGAAATGAGTTTTTGGGTTGCATTTAGGCATTAATTAGGTTATGCATGCATTGCATTTTTTATTGTGTTTTTGATATGTTTTTGTGAGTGTTAGGGATAAGCAGATTGCCAGATCCCTAAAACCCTAGCACTCAGGAAGGCAACTAATGAAGGAGAAGCTCACCATAGCTGGAATGCAGCTCACCTAAACTAGAGTTAGCTCATCCTAGCTCCATTCAGCTCATCTCAGCTAAATGGTAGCTCAAGAGAGCTCATCTTGTCTCACCCTATCCCAGGCCAACTCAGATCCAGCTTAACTTAGCTAAGTCTAGCTCATCTCAGCTCCCATTAGTTCACAGGGAGCTCTAGCTAGCTCAACTGAGTTGACTGGAGTTCACCTCAGCTCAAAACCAGCTTGATCCAGCTCCACTCAACTCCAGCTAGCTGAAGATGACTTCATTTTAGCTTAGGAAGCTCAAGTCTAGCTCCTGGGGACTCAGCTTAGCTCAACTTAGTTGAGCTAAGCTACCTTAGCTAACTCAACCGGCTCGATCCTCCCTGGGAACACTAGACTCAGCTCACCTCAGCTCCTTTTGGTAGAAGCCAGTCTACTTTAGCTTGGCTTAGCAACTAGCAAAGAATTAGCAAGCTAAGCCAACTAAAGTAGTTCCATGCCACCCTCTTCAACAACTGCCAACTCCAATACAGCTCCAGACATTTTCTGTCTTTCCAGCTCCTCTCCTCAAACCCTAGCTCCCATTGACTACTTCATTACTAGCTAAGCTAGCTTAGCTTACTTAGCTTAGCTAGACTCCAGCTCCCTTGGCCATTCACCATCCTAAAACCCTACCTAACTAGCTCCACCAACTAAGCCCTACCTAGCTCACCTTAGCTAGCTCCACCCTACTCCATTTGGCGCCACCACCTTCACCACCTTTCGCCCCTCAACCAACCAACAAAAGACACCAAAAGTTGGTGCCAAAACTAACCCTAACCACCTCCCTTTTGGTGCCAACTTTCAGCCCCTTTATCCACCCTACACCTACCCATATAAACCATCCTAGCCATCGACATACCCCCCTTCTAGAACCCTAAGATGGTGCCACCTAATAGCCTTCTAGAAGGTCCATTTTGGAGCCAACCCTAAGGGACACCAAAATCATAACTACCCCCCTTTGTTCCCCCTCATCTGGCACCATTTAACCGTAACCCTAGGATCAACCTAACCACCCATAACCACCACTAGAATCAATCCTAGCCCCCACCTATTCACGCCAACCCTAACCCCTTCCACCTCTATAAGAACCTATCACATTCCACCAAAAAAAATTATCCTCCATTAGTGTATATTCCACCTTAGACCCACCTACAACTCACGGTGAAGAAGGAGAAGAGAAGAAGATTAAGGGGACATCCTACCCACCCCCTTGGTGCCTTCTTTCCCTTCCCTCTTCTTCTTGTGCCATGCCAAGAAGGAGGAGCATTTCTTCATCAAGGAGGATGGACGAGCAAGGGAGAAGTACTTAGGGTGGATGTCCACCCTTGAGGAGAGGCTTAGGGCACGCCCCCTTTGGGCTTGCCTTAGAGGACATCATTTTAGCGGAGCTATAGAAGGAAGGAGTTGGAGATCTTTTCAAGCTTGGGAGCTACCAAGCTTGGAGCAAGAAGCCTCCATCTCTTTTTCACCAACATCATCAAAATTATTGTTTTTTTTATTTTTATTTTTGTTGCTAGTAGTAGAAGCATTCATCTACTAAGCTTTTATGTAAAACACTTTTGCATCAATCAAATTGCCTTCAATTCTATTCCATTTTGTTGCAATTTTTATAATCTAGTTTCTAGCACTTTTCACTCCCTCTCCTTAATTTCTCTAGGCCTCCACGTGGCTAGAGTGAGCTTAGGGAGAGGCTATACTTGTCACTTTAGTAGTAGTGTGGTGAGTTAGGTGTTAGTCATTTTTCGTTGCCAACAAAACTCGTGTTGCCGTTATTTCAAAACCCCAAAAGAAATATATATTAAAAAATACCAAAAAGAAAGTTGAGTTCCCTTTAAGGCAAGAGATTTGATTTAGCAAACAAATTGGCCTCCTTGGATGACCCTAGATACTCCACTATCTAGGTCTTACAAATTTTAAAAGCGTATGCGATTTCACATGTTACAACAACTCTAAAAACCCTAATTACAAATCATGCTAAATTTCACATCAAGTTCGCACAATTTTTACTATACAATTGCGACTAACAGAAAATGAATCTATCGCTAAATCTTTAATATCCTTTGGAACAGGCATTTTGTTGCAATATAGATAAATCAATCATTTCATCATAAATAAAGTCATTACAATGATTCTTGAGGAAAGCTTATACATGAAAGCTTGAAAACAACAATTCTAGCTAACAAAAAAGTCATGCATGCATGGATCTAAGGAAGATTATGAATGCAGTCATAGGAATGGAGGATACTATCACTAGCAGAAAATAATGCAAAAATTAAACTATGTAGAACTAGCTAACAGAAAATAGGCATTGGAAGTGGTCTCCAATGCTTATGTGGCCTAAGGTGGTGGGAGGGAAAAGAGGTGTAGGATCTAACGGAAGGGGGTGAGATTTGCATGATAAATAAATAATGCGGAAATAAATATGCAACAATCTCAAAAATAGCAATCACATAAGTACATAAGAATTTTACGTGGAAACCCAAACCCGAGTAAACACCACTACCAAGCCTCTTGACTTAGGATTTTCCGATCGACCTAGCCGATCAAATCCACTAACTGAGTCACTTAAATGCAGATGACTCAACCTTAATACAACCACACTACTATGTATGAGGCTAGCATTCCTCAAAACCCCTCCTTTTCACAAGGAGTATTTTGACTTGCGAAGGAGATGGGAATTCGCAAAGCGAATATCCAAACAAAGTTAATTACAAATATATCCTATAGAGACACAAAGTATGTAAGTAAAACTTTCTACTATAGGCAAAGAAAACTTTCCTTTAATGGAAGTGTGTTGGCTAGCAACACAGGTGCATGATCCATGCAAGGCACGACGATGTTCTCATATGCAATGGCAGGAGAGCCGATGCACAGTGAATATGGTGCTCTCTAGTGTCGGCTAGAAGATCTTGGAGAGCAACAGCACTTCTCTTCTTGATTATCTCTTCTTTAACACAATAATGGTGGAAGTAGTATTCTCTTAGTGTATCTAACATAGGAAGCATTCCCCTCTATTTATAGAGGACTTAAGAAGGGTTTAAAAGGCCTTAGAAGGCTTTTATAGCCATTGAGAAGAAATCCAAGGCAAAATAGGCTAAAATCAGGGTCATTAATGATTCTAACAGGGTTATCAAATGTCTGGTTCTAAAGTCAGACGTCTGGGCCATCGTCTGATCCAGAATGGTAGAAGATTTGGATTGAGTTAGATCAAGATGGACGTCTAAGATTCAATTGTAAGACATCCAGGCTAATAATCAGGCGTCTAATCCTAAGAAGTTTCTTCCTATTTTCACGAGATCGAAATAGGGTTCTAATGATAAGTTGCACAGACGACAGGTCAGACGTCTGGTACTAGGAATGGACGTCTAGTAACATAGATTACTGTAGGAATAGATTTCCCGAGGCTCAAACAGCTATAATCATCTGAAAATAATGATTTGGGTCAGATCTTAGCCTAATGTCTATTTATCAGATGTTTGGGATGTACTATGGATGTCGGAAAAAGATCTAAATTAGATTAAGGGTTGATCCTCAATGATTAAGCCTGGCAAGCCAACGGTCCTCTAGTTAGACGTCTGGCAAGGTCCTCAGATGTCTTCTAAGATGTCTAAACTAAGGGTAGGATGACTGAAATTGGAAAATAGAGAGTGGGTTTCCAGCCTAAGTGTTCTAGATGACTGATCAAGCAGTCATACGTCTTAAAGTCTAAAATCAGACATCTGATGTCCACATTAGACGTCTGATCAGGCTGTCTAATGCCTACTTTGATTTTCTAAGTTATCTAAGAGTTTTTGTAAGTATTATAGGGTTGTGCATGTGTTCCTAGGACTATCGTTTGTTACTTTAGGCTCTTTAACAAATAATCTAAGCAAAATAAAGAGCAAAGAATAATAAATACAAAGTACAAGAATAGAATAAACTTCTATCCTATTCTTCATCTCCATGCTTCTTCCAGCTCTCGCTCTAAGCGAAGCTCCTTCTCCTCCATCAAGCTCCTCCAATCTGCCATGGATGCAAACTTGAAATCCTTCACACTTGATTCCATTTGCATTTTCCTGAAACTCATAAACTCAAATGCAAATGTTAAATAACAAGTGTTTTGTTATTATCAAAATTAATGATTGTGGTGCCCATGCACCAACAAGAGGGATAGCAAACGTGGTTGGCCGGCCTCTTGAGAGGGTGGTGGAGGTGCTCTAGCCCTTGGACATGAAAGTGGTGATGATGGAAGTGATGGAGCTCGCCAATGGTGTGGAGAATGGAGGTGACATCCAAGAATTAGATGTTATGCATGGCCATCCAAGAGGGTCATTAAATAGACCAAGGGAGGTGGGTCATCTAGAGATCTATAGAATTCTCTAGGAAACCCCCAAAGTTTGCATCAACTTTGGTTGGGAGTGGTCATCTTAGATCCACAATTTGAGGATCTAAGAATAGACTAGTTATTTTCTATTTTTGTGTTTCAAGAGGTGGCATCGCTTGGGGAAGATTCTAGAGGACTCCAGAGTGGGCAGCCAAATGGTGGTGGTGGTGTGTGTGTGTGCATGAGTGTGTGGGTGTGGCTAGGTGGTTTAGGCTGAGTCCTATAGGTCTAGGCGATTGGGTTAGGTAGGTTCCTAGAAATAGGGTTATAAACCCTAATACTAAAGTGATAAGTGCAATTAAACTTATTATAAGTTTAATTGAGTGGATGTGTGTGCAATTGGGAGATGAAGTTCCCAATTAGGTTAGGTTTGAGTCAATTAGACTCATTAAGTTCAATTAGACTTGTGTTGGTTGAGGTTTGAGCTCAATAGGACTCTAAGAGTCCAATTGACTAGGTGAAGTGTAATTGACTTAGATCCAAGTCAATTGAGTTTAGTGAGAACCTAATTAGGTTCATAGGAGGGTCTTAGGGTAGTTAATTAGGCTTAGGGCACCTTAATTTAGGTTCCCTAGGGTGTAGAATTGGGTTTAGGGGCTTAGGAAATCAACATCTAGGCTTTGTTACGACCTGGATCCCGGATCCCTACAAGACCCGAGACCGGCTCGCCTCGACTAATCCCAAGACCTAGTCGTCCAACGAGAAATAACCAGAAGTAAGAAAATAAACCACATTCACACATGCAATATAACTAAGCAGAAGGAAATAATGAAGCAGTAAAGGAAAGTAGAACAAACTGTCTTAAAATAGTACATGCGACCACAACAACAACAGCGGAAAGGAAATAGAAAGGAATAGGAACAGTAATTTTAAAGTGCAATACTCGCAACTATAGTAGAAATAAAAGAGTTGGAATGAAAACTACTATGGCTGGGCTCGGCTGGGTGGTCGCGAAAATACGCGGTTTGTTAATTAGGTAATTTAGTGTCGTTGCAACGCGTAAATCCGCTTTCGCTTTTAAATTTATATCCTAGATAGGGGAGTATCTAGGGTCGTCCAAGGAGGCAAAAATTGCAATTCAATTCTCTTACTAAAGATACATCTCAACTTTCTTTTTGGTATTTTAAATATGTAAATTTTTTTGTGTTTTGAAATAATACGAGCAAAGTGCGAATTGTGACGAAAAAGTGCTAACACCTAAAATGCTAAGTTGAAACTTAAGAGAATAAAAATTCCACTACCTAAGCTCACTCTAGGCAAGTGGAGGCCTAGAGTAATCAGGGAGTGGAAGTAGAATAAGTGCTAGAACAACAGTAACAATTGCAACAGAAAATTAAAAAGAAGGCAATTTGATTAACTAGAATTTGTGTTCTTTTTCCAAGACAAGTAGAGGAATGCTTCTACTAGAAATGAAAAAATATAAAAGCAATAAAAGAAACACAAATTCTCTTGGAAAATTTGGTGAAGAAGGGAGTCTTCTTGCTCCAAGCCTAGCTGCTCCTTGGCTTGAAAAGAGGGCCTCCTTCTTCTCCTTCCTTGAGAGCTCCTCCAAGGTGGGTGCTACCACCTTCAATGCTCTCCTCCAAGGGGTGGGCGTGCACCACCCTCAAAAGCTCCTCCAAGGTGGCGTGGACCACCTTCAAGATCTCCTCCAAAGATCTTCCTTGCCTGGCTTCTCCTTTGGCTGGCGTGGGCACAAGAGAGAAGGGAAGAGGGGAAGGCACCAAGGGGACAGAATATCCCCTTAATCTTCTTCTTCTTCTTCTCTCTTGGGCGTGGGCTTCTAGGTAGAATATGAGAGTGAAATTGCTAGCCAAGGATGCTTTGAATGGTGGTGGGTAGTGGTCTTTTTATATGGTAGGATGGGGGGTTAAGGTGCCTCTTGAAATGGAGGGCTAAGATGGAAGGATAGAGGTGGTTGGGGATCCTATGGCTAAGGGCATTTGGCACCAACCCAAGGGACTCCTAGGGGGTGGTTATGGGTGGTGACACCCCTTGAAGTTGGCGCCAAAATAGCTTCTAGAAGGGGGTCTTAGGTGGCACCAAGAAAGGTTCTAGAAGGAGGGGTTATGTGGAGGGTGGAGATGGGTTTAAGGGGAGATGTGTGGTGGAGATGAAGGGGATTTTTGGAGGGAAAAGTGGCACCAACAACGGGGTAGTTAGGGTGGTTTTGGTGCCACTTTTAGGTGTCTTTTGGAGGTGGTGGGTAGGCTAGGTTGGTGCCAAGTAGGTTAGATTATGTGGAGCTTAGGTGGAGCTAGTTGGGTGGAGTTGTTAGGTGGGTTTCTAGGGTGGTACAAGCCAAGGAAGTTGGAGCATAGGTAAGATAAGCTAAGATAAGCTAGCTTAGCTAATGGAGGAGTAGAGGAGGAGGTGTTGGAGCTAGGGTTTGGAGGGAGGAGCTGATTCTAAAGAATCTGGAGCTGAAGTGGAGCAGGCAGTGCTGAAGAGGTCAACATGGGGCTACTCTAGCTGGCTTAGCTTGCTAGTTCTTTGCTAGCTACTAAGCCAAGCTAAAGTGAGCTGGCTTCTGTTGAATGGAGCTGAGGTGAGCTGGGTCTGGTGCTCCTAGGGAGGATTGAGCTGGTTGAGATAGCTAAGGTAGCTTAGCTCAATTAGCTTGAGCTAAGCTGGGTCCCCAGGAGCTGGACTTAAGCTTCCTGAGCTGGGATGAGTTCTTCTTCAGCTGGCTGGAGTTGAGTGGAGCTGGATGTAGATGGATTTGAGCTGGGGTGAACTCCTATCAACTCAGTTGAGCTAGCTAGAGCTCCCTGTGGACTAGTGGGAGCTGAGATGAGCTAGACTCAGCTAAGATGAGCTGGATCTGAGCTGACTTGAGCTAGGGTGAGCTAAGATGAACTCTCTTGAGCTGCCATTCAACTGAGATTAGTTGAATGGAGCTGGGATGAGCTAACCCTAGTTCAAGTGAGCTAGGTTCCAGCTATGGTGAGCTGGATCAAGCTGAGTTCCAGCTAGTCTGAACTCCTTCTTCACCAATTACCTTCTTGAGTGCTAGGGTTTTAGGGATCTGTATATCTATTCATCCCTAACACTCACAAAAATACATTAAAATAACAAAAGAAAATGCAATGCATGCCTAACCTAGTTAATGCCTAAATGCAGCCCAAAAATCCATTTGCGGAGTGAAATCCTAAGAGCTAGGTTTGTTTTAGTGCATAAGAATGATGATAAACTGGCGTTTATCACAGAGCCCAGCTCCCTCTGCAGTTGGAAACTCAGGTTGCTCAACTCCTGGTCCTGAACAGGGTTACGAAAAGGCAGAGTCAGCGAACGTTGAGTAAAGTGGTGTTTACATCATTTATGTGCAAGTAAAGTAAAAGCAAACAGGTAGATTTTATTCTCATTTCTTTTTATCTCATCTATGTATTTCTGGTTCATCTATTTCACAAAGTATCCAAGTAATTCTTGATCTTGCTTGTTCCTCATGGGAATAATCTTGATTGCAGTTTTTTCCATGGAGTAGATGGTACACGTGGTGCTCTCCTGGCCGGGAGGGTCCCCCGCAGTAGTCCTACACCCAATCAACCACCCCGAGGTCACTATCACGACGTAGCGGTGACTACGACACATGTGATAAGCACATGGGTAGCTACCGCACACTAGCACGCGGTTAGTCGTTTCCGCTAGCAGGTACGCCCAAAGTACAGTGCGAAACAGTATAGGATCTTGCCCTATCAAAACAGGGGTCTCACCCCTCAAAACCAAACAAGGTCTCGCCCCTCCACAGTTCACGTACCCTTATTTGACTGCCCCGATTTGCCCAGCGGGCCTAACAAAGTCGGTGTAGGGTGGGTAGCTTAACCCTAGGCCCCGTGGGGTGGCTAGCTTCGTCCCTACACTAGTAGCACGCCTCGATACCACATATGCGAGGGCCTACAGGAGTCGGTGTAGAGCGGCCAATCCTAACCTCGGGTCTCAACCCAAGGGTGGCTAGCTCTGCTCTACACTAAAAGAACCACGGTGCTCCTTGGTACCACGTATGCAAGGGCCAACTCACTTCTGTCTACACACGGAATTCTTTTCCATACCCAGGAGTTTTCCTCCTAATTTCCCCATAGGGTTCATGCTCATATTCATCTCATTTATCCATATTCAGATCTCATGTTTCATACTCGTTCCTCATCCATATACAGGAAGCTCATGTTTTTACAATCCAATTCTCAATCATATACATGCAACTTGTAGTTTCACAGTTCAATTTTTCATTCATGTACAGGCAGCTCGTATTTTAACATACATCTCAAGTAACAGAGTAGCTCAGCATCAGGCTCATACATCTCTACCCTAGGGTTCATTCCACATCTTAGAGTTTCAATCAATTTAATCTAAGAAAGCATATTCTTTATTCACATCTTAACAATTTAATTAAACCACTTTACCAGGTAGCATGAGAGAAATGGGGGCCTACACCGTAGATCTCATTATCTCCGCGGGCCCCAAACACGCCACTAGCTGGTAACCTGTACTAGCGACTAATTTATATTAGACGAGGTCAAAACAGTAGGTACTCAACACGAACACGTAGAGAAACTCGAGTGGAAAATAATGATACTTCTTTTGTAG
This sequence comes from Thalassia testudinum, assembly GCA_037157565.1. Lineage (NCBI taxonomy): Eukaryota > Viridiplantae > Streptophyta > Magnoliopsida > Alismatales > Hydrocharitaceae > Thalassia > Thalassia testudinum. The sequence goes on from JAZHRO010000073.1 coordinate 30,266,379, forward strand.
AAATCTGATTCCGTTTAGGCCCTAAACGGACCAAAAACATGATTACTGTCCAAAATCAGACGTCTTAAAACACATCAGATCTCACCTTTCACTTCTTATGGCTATTTCAGAGGTCTAAACTCCCTCTACGACCATCTAGGGGCAGCTCCAGATGTCGGACAAGGCCTCCGATCATCTGGAAGTACCTCCGGATGTCTGACGACGTGATCAGACGTCCAAAAGTACTTGGAAAAGTGCACCGCGTACCTTCCTAAAGCCCTCACTTGCATACGAAAATCTCAAGCACATCTTTAGCCCAACATCTCCTACGCCACAATCTGCATGGCGGAAAGTAGCGCAGGAAGATACGTAACTCACGCGATATGTGCTTTCAGATGTCCAACTTCAGCTCCGGATGTCCTGGTGCATTGCCAGCCGTCTGGACAATACTCCAGACATCTAATACTGGAAAACTTCCAGTACCAGAACTTCCTCTGCGATGCTCCTCTCCTCGCAACGTCGCCCGTAGCGCAACGTAGCAGCTTCAATAGCTGCAGAGGGTTGGGAGGCTGCCTCCCCGAGCCCCTCCTCCTCGTGTACGTGTCCGTTGTCGGCCGCGCGACCTCCACTGAGCTCCTGAAGGCCATCCGACCTTCACACTCTCTTCCTTCCTCTTGCTTCTTCTTTCCCTCTCATTCTCCCTCGCTCGCCCTCTCTCTCGTCCCTCTCGTTCCCCCTCGCCACAGCTGCACAGGGGGACGCTGGAGGTGGTGGTGGCTGGAGAGTGGTGTGAGGATGGCGAGAAGAAGAGAAGGGGGGTTTAAAAAGAGTGGGTTTATGGTTTAAGGGGTGAGGGGCGTGGAGGAGAGAGAAGCTCTGCACGTCGCCCGAGCGCAGAGCGTAAAGAAACGTACGAAAATTCCCACTTTCAGACTTCTAGGACTGTGTCCAGACATCTAGACAGACATCTAACCGAAAATCTAGATGTCTTATCCGACTAAAAAGGCAACGGGTCATTTCAACATAACAAATTTAAAGGAAGTTTCATCCCCGAAACTTGAGCTAGCTAGGGTACGGAAAAAGGAACGTAAAAACTCATAACAAACATAAAGAGGATCGAAGTAGGTCCAAAAAGGCATACCCTAAAAAAGCTCTGGGTACCACTCTCGCATTGTCGCCTCAGGCTCCCAGGTCGCCTCCTCGTACCGCTGGCTTTTCCATAGAACCTTTACCAAGGGTACCTGCTTCCATCTTAGACTCTGGACGGTTCTGTCTAGTATCTGTACTGACCTCTCAGGATAGATCAGGTCATCCCCCACCTCGATGCTCTCGTGGCTCGGAACGTGACTAGGATCGGCGACGTACTTCCTGAGGTTGGACACGTGGAACACGTTGTGCACTCTAGAAAGCTGGGGAGGAAGGGCAAGCCAGTAAGCAACCAGTCCTACCTGCTCCAGGACCTCAAAGGGCCCCACAAACCTCGACATAAGCTTCCCCTTCACCCCAAAATGCTGCAAGCCCTTCATGGGCGAAACACAGAGAAAGACGTGATCCCCAACCTCTAACTGCACCTCTCTGCGCTTCCGGTTAGCGTAGCTCTTCTGCCTGCTCCTGATAGTGCAGAGTCATCTGTGGATTTCTCTATCACCTCCTGACTCTGCCGGATCAGCCTAGGACCAACCTCCCACTTTGTCCCCACCTCGACCTAACTCAAGGGTACAGTACACCTTCGTTGGTACAGAGCCTCGTAAGGTGCCATGTCGATTCTCGAGTGGTAACTGTTATTGTATGCAAACTCTACCAGGGGTAAATGCTCCTCCCAGGAGCCTCTTCAGTCTAGTACACAGGCGCGCAGAAGGTCCTCAAGTGTCTATATGGTGCGCTCTGACTGCCTGTCTGTCTGGGGGTGGTAGGCGGTACTGAACCTCAAACGTGTCCCCAAGGCCTACTGAAACTTAACCCAGAACTGGAAAATAAAACAAGTATCCCTGTCGGATACGATCTCACGTGGGACTCCGTGCAGACGCACCACATTTCTGATGTATCACTCCGCTAGCTGTGCTGGCCCAAAAGTGACTCAGATCAGTAGAAACCATGCTGTCATCGTCAACCGGTCTACGATCACCCAAACTGCGTCGTGTCCCCGCTGGGTAACTGGTAGACCCACCGCTAAGTCCATGGTGATGCTCTCCCACTTCCACTCTGGTACAAGAAATGGCTGCAATGGTCCTGCAGGCCTCTGGTGCTCGGCCTTCGCCTACTGGCATACCAAACACTACTGAACAAACTCACCAACATCCTACTTCATCCCTCTCCACCAAAAGTCATGTCGCAAATCATGGTACATCTTTGTGTTCTTGGGATGTATGGTAAACCTGGACCCGTGCACCTTAGTCAGTAGCTCCTTGAAAGAGTGATCTTTGATTTCATTGAAAACTTTAACATAAAATGTTGCGTCATTGTAATATGTCGCGTGGTAGAAAATCGCTTTTCAAAAATATTTAATAATTCAAAACTAACCACGAAGAGTTAGGTCATCTCCACAGGAAGGAATCAGCCTAATAAAATCACAACTATGTAGAAATCGAGTTCGCAGAAGTATTCGTCAAATCAAACAATGCATATGCTGCTCTGAATGTAAACCCCAAATTTAAGGAGAATTCAAGGGCTATTGACGTAAATTTCACATAAGAAAATAGTTCATGTGCAGGGGTATATCGTTTACTTTTTACTTGCATGTAGACTAAAGTGTAAATCAGAATTCAAATGTGATGTATATTGAGATGGATTGTAAGGGCTGAACAAATATGTGGAAGAATAAGCATAGGGCTGCAATTTCACCTCAATTTAATTAACCAAAAAAATTAGAAAAATGAATCTTTGACAATGGCAATGTTCGTAAATTTTAATGGCATGTTTACTGTCCCAAAATAGAGCATTTGCTCTTCTTTGCATGCACGAGGAGGAGGGCCCACGACTGAAGGAGAGAAGCCCAGGAAAGGTTGGCCGCGACGAGAGGATCACGATGACGGTGGTGGCATTGATGATCATGGTGTGAAGTTGCTGGCCGACGAGGAGGAACTCGCCAATGGTGGGTTACTCCATGCGCGTGCGGGTCTTGGTGGGTACGTCTGAGGGTGTGGTCGCGCTCGCGAGGGGGAAGGGAGGACGGTGGTGGCGTTGGGTTGTGTTGGGGAAGGTGGTGAAGTGGGTTTGCTCTTTGGATGGAGATGGCCGGCGGGGGGGGGGGGAGGGTGGTGTGGTGATGTGGAAGGTGTTGAGGCCGCACGCTGTCACCATGCAACCAACGAGAAGGAGAAGGAGCAGAGGTGCAGTATGCCTAAGCCATGGTGTACGTCGAGTCCACGGTGCACGTAGGATCCATGGTGCTTGCCTCCTTCACGGTGGAGAGGATCGAGAGATAGTCCCTGCCTAGGGGAGAAGATATCTTGTATGGGTTGTTCTGTGGTTGGAGAAAAGAGCGGCGTGGAGTGGGCGGTACATTAGGATAAGGGATAGGAATTGCGAGGGGGAAGGCGGTGCGTGAGGGGGGGCGCACTGCTGTCTGCGTGCGTGCGAGAGAGGAGGTTTTGTTTATTCAAAATATAAAATAATTATTTATATACAATAAGTTATAAAATGCATTAGATATATGAAAACCTAAGTAATGATGCATGCAATTATTTTATAACCTAATGTAGTTATTAACGAATATAAAATACAAGAATAATTTTAACTTAGGCGTAACAATAGTCCATTAAAATGAATTCATTAAATACCCCCATGCCTAAGATTTGCTAGTCCCTAGTAAAAGTGAAAAATAATAAAAGTAATCATAGGATTTCTTCTTTCCATATTCCAAAAATTTAGAGACCCAGACTCATGTGAAGTGATAGTGGCCTAAGTAACGGATTCAAGTGAAAAGCCAACTTACATTTGAAGTTCGTACTTAACCCTTGATAAAATTCTATCAGGATAGGCAACTACTTCCCTCGGGGATAAAGTAGAAGATAACCTATAATTTGACCCTGGCTTTTTAGCTTAGGTAGGAGATATCGAGTTGAATGGATTTGTATTTGGTGGCACACACTCATCTGGTGCTACATGTAATCTAGTACTACAAACTCTAGATCTCTAGACTATTCAACAAGTCAACTCGGAGAGAGGCTAAATAACAGTGCTCTCTTGATATTCTTTTGTGCTCACTCTTTTCCTTCTTTTCTTTCTGCGATCACAAATCTCACCAGATTTAGTAAATGTACTCACTGTTTGGTGGCCTCACATAGCATTCACACTTCAACTAAAGCCCTAATAACTCTACAACTAAGTTAGAGTCCTCAGCCAGTATTCGGGCGATCAGAAATACTGAAAGGTAGGTATGGGTCATATTTGGTAGATCGCGATAGGTGTTTTTGTTGCCTCAGAAGCAACGTCATGAAGATAAAATTATAAACTTAGACTCTTTTCTTTTTCTTTTCTCTCTCTCTTTTCTTTTTTTTATTTTTTTTTCTAAATATAATTATTATTTTTTCTTCTTTTTCTTTCTTTATAAATCAACATAACATGATGCAGACTTTTATTTATGAGGCATTATTAGGGATGATGATGGTCAAGAGGATATTGTGTGGCTTATTTGATGGAAGTGCCTACTTTCGGCATTGGGAAGGAATGGATAGGATAAGTGTATTTCTGACCTTTGACACTATTGCCCTCCTTTAGTCAAGGACTCTATGAAGGACGGTCGTAACCATCCACTATAGTCATAGCTTTATTAAGACTCAATCTCTATGTATCTGCCTTATTTGGTGACTCTCAGGAATTCACACAATGTACGCACACAAGAACAGAGAGCGAAAACTATGCCTAACTCTGAGGTATCATCATCTAGTTATCCAAAACTTAAGAGTCCTTGCACTAGACTTAGTGCACCATTAATCCCTCTACTTTCTTCTCACAAATATGAGGTGAATCTACTAGAAGATAGTATGCCTGACTCCCTATTAACTGTCCAAGGGTTCAGTAGACTAAAAATGCTTATTGGTTTTCTTTAAAGATCCATTACCCAGTTTATGTGCAAGTGAAGTAAATGTACTGGATTCTAAACTTAAGAAACAATTTAAGAAGAAAAATCTTTAATGATACCTCCATGGCAAAGATGTTTTGCTATAGACTAACCAATTTAGCTCAAGAAAAGAATTTATATATATATATATATGCTAACCTAAATGCATGAATACTTCCTAAATGCAAAATGCACCCCCCCATGCCTAAATTCTACAATGTCCTCATTGTAAAATTAAAACAGGGGGAGAAAGGAAGGAAATCACCTGATGATGGTGTTATTCAGAATGCTGGGTTGCCTCCCAACAAGCGCTGCATTTTCTGTCAGCAACTAGACTTATAGGGAACCTGTAAGTCTGGTTACAGACAGAAAAAGCTAGGCCCTAAAAATATGTGTAACAACATGGGCCTAGAAAACAGGTAGCCACAGATGTTGGCGAGCTGATGATGCAACGTTATCCCAAATGCTTGCCAAAAGACATGAAAGCAAATAACCTCGTAGGCTACCTGGGGAGGTCTAGGAATAACAAAAGGAATATGAAAAGGGACCTCCCGAAATGGAATAAGTGGAGGATAACAAGGATCCCCCAAAGCAGGAAGGGTTTTAAAAGATATAAACATAATTATTTCAAACCCTTGAATGGCGAGACTAAACATACAAGTATCAATCCATACTCACCATTCTACTCGAGAATGTACTGGTCTGATATGCTCCTCAGAAAGAATGTAAGTGAGTAGAGACCTGAGCTAAGGATCGGTTAGGGAGTGGAAGGGTTGTTTGTGGTGTTGGGTGATAATAGTTAAGTCTAAGGAGGGCTTAATCGATGTCGAGTCCAATTCCAACAATGATTCAGATTGTGTATTCTCCCTAACAATTATTATAGAAAAATTCATGTCACCCTGCCTATCATTAATGATCGGAGTCATATTTTCACCTTCCAGTATATGTGAATCAATGGTAGACTCCAAATTAAATTCCTTTGATGCCAAAGTTGAAGCAACGGAATCATTATCATTAACCTCATCCTCGAATTCTTTTGGTTCACTCAAGTTTTTGTCAGGGTGTATATGTGATTCATTAGTAAAGAAAGGAGTTGCTTCAGTATCGTCAATTATTTCTGAAGGAGAATCAGTCTTAATGTTTTGGAGTAAGCCTATATCACTCAATTCTTTATTCTTCTCGGGGCATAAATCCTTAATTGATGTGTATTGTCCCTGAGAGTCTCCCTTAGGCTTCTCACTATTGTGTTTTTTCACCTCCAATATCAACTCCTGGTTTTGCGGAGGATGACTCTCAAAATCAAAATAAGGGAGGAATCTGGATTTCACTAGATTAGTTATATCCTCAAGGGATAAGTCCTCGAATAACACATAATCCCCCTGTGATTCACTCCATATTCTAAGGCCAGGTTCCTCCATCGGGTTATCATCCTCCTCTAAAATTGACTCTTTGTGCCCCTGAGGCCAAAATTGATCCAATTCATCCTCCATTCCCTTAGGGTCACCTTCATTGGATGCATTTAAATCCTCAGAATGTTGGATGGTAAGTGTTGATTCCCTAAGTGGCTACGTCTCATTGGGAGAGTCTAAGTGATAGCTACATAAAACTGGATCCCTATTGTCATTGGTTTCCTCAGAATTATTTTCATGATCACCGTTGTATGGGTTCAGATCAGAATTACTGGGAAGAGCGTAGCTAAGCTGTCTTATTTCTTTGTTTAATTGTTGACTATTCCTCAACATCTCTCCCATAGATTCCATCATTTCCTTTTGTTGTTTTTGCATTTCTATCATAAAAGAAGAAAGGCTACTACCATCAGGTTGGGGGGGATAGTCAATTTCAGGCTCTAGTTGCCTAGGGGTATCGGTCCAACCTCGATACGAAAAATCATGAAGGTTGGGAGGGTTGGGTGTTTGCATAGAAGTAGAGATTCCAGGGTTGGAAAATCCCGCTCCTAGGCTCTGCTAAAAAGTAGGAGTTATCGGGCCAATACTCCCAGGATAAGAATAAGAATGATCCCATGAATTGTCAATGTACCCATCAAAGGATGAATACGCTCGGGGCATGGGATCCTGATAGGAGTAAGGATAGTCCATTTCTTTCAATTAAACAGGTTAAACTCTCTTAGGATTTAAAAGAAATCAGAAACTTCCTAGAGGGTTCTACCATTGTCAAAACAAACGCAGTGGGATCTGTTTTTAGTAGATTCTAGGTTTAGGTGTTCAGTTGGTGGCCAAACAAGTTTTGCAAGAATTACGCTTCCTAGGCCGACCTTCGTTGGTGCCTACAACCTACTCGCAAGGGATGAAAGTCTCGAATCGAGCCCACACACAAGGAACCGAAGTAACTTGGTGGATAGGCTTGTTGATTTCTGACTAACTTCCCTTGTGGTGCAAAGAGGAGAGGTGGAAATTTATCTAGTGACCTTATGTGTGAGATGCACAGTGTCTCAGGTGTGCAATCATACGTTCTCATTTTGAGTTTTGAAATCTCTCAAACAAGATCCGTTTGCACACAATTTAAGTCACAGATTTTAAGGTCCAACCTCTTAGCAGTCCCAATTTTTAAAGTGACCACTGAATTAATTCGATTCAAGAACTTTAGTGGTCTTAGATTTAGGTTCAATGCAAATGCATGATAGGTAATTGATGCTCAAGAAAAAGACGTACCTTACTTTAGCTTTCTTCAATGCAGGGATGTTTGCAATGCAATTAATATAAACTAGATGCTACTCATTCAGTCCTAGATGATCGCCCTATTGATATGCAGCTTCTAGTCGGTAGTTTGATATATATATTTTTTAAATCATAATAAGCAAACAAACCTAATCTAACTAACCAACATGTAGTTCAAACAATTCGAATAATCCTATAATCTAAATAAAATGGGAACACGCTCCCGCATACAAAAGCGATAAGAAATAAAGAAACACTGGGAACACGATCCCAAAAATGCTCGACAAGGGTCCAAAAGACAAAAATTAAGTTCTAATGTCTAAACTAAATATAAACTAAGATCTAATGACTAAATCAGACAAAGGCTCCTCTGTACGCCTACGTGCATGGGATCAAGGCCCACAAGCACCCGTTGCTGGCCTCTAGGTGGCGTCAAGGTCCACCAAATATATCGCCTCCATCGTGCGCACCCCAGCATTCATTTATTATTTTTGCACAGAAAAAGATCCACAATCAGTAATTCAGAAAAGCTTTCAAAATAGCATAAAAATAATATAAAATTTTTGAAAAAATTAATAGGCGTATTTCATCCCCGGCAACGGCTCCATTTGAAAGAGCGATCTTCGTTTTCGTTTAAAACTTTAACATAAAATGTTGCGTCGTTGTAATATGTCATATGGTAGAAAATCACTTTTCAAAAATATTTAATAATTCAAAACTAACCACGAAGAGTTAGGTCGTCTCCACAAGGAGGAATCAACCTAATAAAATCACAACTATGTAGAAATCGAGTTCGCAGAAGTATTCGTCAAATCAAACAATGCATATGCTACTCTAAATGTAACCCTAAATTTAAGGAGAATTCAAGAGCTATTGACGTAAATTTCACATAAGAAAATAGTTTATGTGCAGGAGTATATCGTTTACTTTTTACTTGCATGAAGACTAAAGTGTAAATCAGAATTCAAATGTGATGTATATTGAGATGGATTGTAAGGGCTGAACAAATATGTGGAAGAATAAGCATAGGGCTGCAATTTCACCTCAATTTAATTAATCAAAAAATTAGAAAAATGAATTTTTGACAATGACAATGTTCGTAAATTTTACTAGCATGTTTACTATTCCAAAACAGAGCATTTGCTCTTCTTTGCACGCACAAGGAGGAGGGCCCACGGCTGAAGGAGAGAAGCCCAGGAGAGGTTGGCTGCGATGAGAGGATCACGATGATGGTGGTGGCATTGATGGTCGTGGCGTGAATTCGCTGGCCGACGAGGAGGAACTCACCGACGGTGGGTTACTCCACTCATGCGCTCAGGTCTTGGTGGGCACGTCTGAGGGTGTGGTCGCGCTCACGAGGTTGAGGGAGCTTAACAGAGGCAACGGCATGGAGAACGGCAGTCTATGGCAGTGGCTGCATGTGGAGATGGACGATCGGCGATGGGTTCTTTCGGGGAAGAAAGATGAATAGTGTGGCTATCCCGGTGCGTTGAGTTGAAGGAGGAGGAGCCGACTAGCCTCTGTGGTGGTTGCGTGCATGCGTGGGCTGGATGTGCGCTCACAAGGGTGCGCAACTTCTGGCCATGAGGGGAGTGCAAGTGCTGCTACGGGGTGGCTGCGTGGTGTTGGCGATCTGCTATGAGGAGGAAGGGAGGATGGTGGTGGCGTGGGTTGTGTTGGGGAAGGTGGTGAAGTGGGTTTGCTCTGTGGGTGGAGATGGCCGACGGGGGGGGGGGGGGGGGGGTGGTTTGGTGATGTGGAAGGTGTTGAGGCCGCATGCTGTCCCCATGCGACCGACGAGAAGGAGAAGGAGCAGAGGTGCAGTACGCCTAAGCCATGGTGTACGCCAAGTCCACGATGCACCCAGGATCCATGGTGCTCACCTCCTTCATGGTGGAGAGGATCGAGAGATAGTCCCCGCCTAGGGGAGAAGATATCTCGTATGGGTTGTTCTGCAGTTGGAGAAAAGAGCGGCGTGGAGTGGGCGATGCGTTAGGATAAGGGATGGGAATTGTTGTGAGGGCGAAGGCGGTGTGTGAGGAGGGGGCACGCTGCTGGCCGCGTGCGTGCATAAGAGGAGGTTTGGTTTATTCAAAATATAAAATAATTATTTATATACAATAAGTTATAAAATACATTAGATATATGCAAACCTAAGTAATGATGCATGCAATTATTTTATGACCTAATGTAGTTATTAACGAATATAAAATACAAGAATAAAGTTAACTTAGGCGTAACAATAGTCCATTAAAATGAGTCCCCTGTCAACACCCGTCTCACAGCGTCTGTAAGTACGAATTGGCCAACTGCCCTGCGATGATGCAGTCTATCAGCTCTGGTCGTGACTGTCGTGTCATTATCACTACCCCATAGTGCCCCCGTGACTCCCAGGGTTGCCAACTGCCCACCTCCTCCATGAGTCTCCAACTCTGTGCCTGTACGCTGGCCAATTGGGTGGGCGCCTTCTGGCTCAAGGCGTCAGCCACCACATTGGCCTTCCCTGGGTGGTAGGAGATGTTGCAGTGGTGGTCCTTCAAGAGCTCTAACCAACGTCTCTATCTCATGTTAAGCTCCTTCTGGTCAAATAAGTATCTAAGGCTCTTATGATCTGTGAAGATCTCGAAAGTCTCACCGTAAAGGTAGTGCCTCCATGTCTTCAGCGCGAAGACAACTGCTGCCATCTCTAAGTCATGGGTAGGGTAGCTATGCTCATGGGGCTTCAGTTTCCACAAAGCGTAAGCGACAACGTGACCCTGCTGCATGAGCACACTCCCTAACCCCTGCAAGAAAGCGTCGGTGTAAACCACGAAACTGCCACTGCTGTCTGGGATGGTAAGTACAGGAGCTAAAGTTAGTCTCTCCTTCAAATCCTGAAAACACACCTCACACTCATCTGTCCATGCAAAGGGCACGCCCTTCCGGGTCAGCTGGGTCATAGGACGTGCAATCTGAGAGAATCCTATGATAAATCGTCGGTAATAACTTTCCAGTCCTAAAAAGCTACATATCTCTATCACTGTGCGTGGCTTCTCCCACCTGAGTACGACCTCTACCTTGGCTGGATCCACAGCCAATCCATCTCTTGAAATCATGTGGCCCAAGAAAGTCACCTATCTTAACCAAAACTCACACTTGTACTTGGCATATAGCCTACGTTGCCTCAAGGTATCTAGGATCATGCGCAAATGCTATCCATGCTACGCCTGATCCCACGAGTAAATAAGTACGTCGTCAATGAACACCACCACAAACTGGTCTAAGTACAGCTGGAAAACACGGTTCATCAAATCCATAAAGGCAGCGGGGACATTGGTCAGCCCAAACGGGATGACCAAGAACTCATAGTGCCTGTACCTGGTACGGAAAACTGTCTTAGAGACGTCGGTCTCCCTGATCCTCAACTGGTGGTAACCTGACCTTAGATCTATCTTGGAGAACACTGTAGCATCTCGTAACTGGTCGAAGAGGTCGTCAATCCTCGACAGTGGATACTTGTTCTTGAAAGTGACCCTATTCAGTTGTCGGTAGTTGACACAAACTCGCAGGGTACTGTCCTTCTTCACAAACAGTACAGGGGCTCCCCACGGGGATGCACTGTGCCTCATAAAGCCCTTCCCCGATAGGTCCTGTAGTTGTGACTTAAGCTCTCGCAGCTCAAGCGGTGCCATCTAGTACGGTGTAGTAGAAATGGAGCTGGTCCCCGGTACCAGTGAGATCTCAAACTAGATCTCACGCACAGGCGATAGTCTTAGCAGCTCCTTTGGGAAAACGTCAAGGTACTCACAAACCACCGGGATACTCTGAAAGTCAGCCACGGGGCTAGGCTCTGCCACTACACAAGCCAAGAAGCCCTCACACCCCTGGCTCAAAAGCCTCACTGCCCGAAGTGCGAAGATGCATCTGAAACCTCCGTCGACTGGCTGACCGTGAAACTCAAAGGGAGGCAACTCCGGTATGGAGAAGACGATTTTCCTCCCAAAACAATCCATCAGGGCGTGATAGGCACACAGTCAGTCCATCCCTAAGATCACGCCAAAGTCCTCCATCTGGATCATAATCAGGTCAACAGGGAGGCTGTGTCCCCCTATACTGACCTCGCAATCCGTGTAGACCTCGACTACAAACAACTGGCCACCTAGGCCTCTGATCACAAATGGATCCTCTAACAGTACACTACCCTTCCTCAAACTGACGGCAAAACCCATAGCGACAAAGGAGTAGGTGGCTCTAGAATCAAAAAGTACGTACACTAAACTGCCAGAACACAGTAACCATGCCTGCCACCACAGAACCCGAAGCCCTGGCATCTCTATGTGTTAGGGCGTTGATATGCCCCTCAACTCTCGGTGTAGACGAAGCAGCTACACTCTGGGTCGGGCGAGCAGCAGCTGGCCGATACCCTCCTCGTGACTGCTGTCCTCCCCCATGCGCCTAGTGATGACGACCGCCAACACGGTCTCCAACGCTTGGTGCGGGGAGCATCTGCTGTGCTCCAGCCCTAGATGGGCAGCCCCTCTTGATGTGGAGCAGAGGGGTACACGACCTCCTCCCTCAATAGGTCCCTAGTAGCTGCTGGGCGGGGGTCCAGAGCTGGCAATTGGCCCTTATCTGGGGCCCCCAAAGGCCACTCGTGGCCCCGCAGAACGAGACAGCTCTCCCGCGGGCATCGTGTGCCTCCTCTTCCGACGGCTCTGAGAGTACTCTGGCTAGTAGGGCCTCTTCCGTCAGGTGTTAGTGTCTCGCACGGCTGGGTTGGTCTCCTCGTAAGTCATGGCTGCCCCGACCACACGAGAGAAAGTGGGCAGCTTCAGGGGTTTGACATACCCCCGAATCGCAGGTCGGAGCCCCTCAATAAACCTCCACAGGCGCTCCTCCTCAGTAGACACAGCGGTCGGGGTGAAACGTGACAGCTCCAGGAAATGCGTGTGGTACGCGCTAACCATCATCATCCCCTGGCAGAGAGTGTGGAACTCTCGCCTCCTCTGGTCCTGCCAGGTCTGTGGAAAGTACTGCTCGCAGAAGAGTGCCACGAACTGATCCCACATCGGCTCTCTCCCTTCCTGGCCCCTGACTGCCCTCCACCACCTATGTGATGCGCTCTCTAGCTGGTACATGGAAAAGGCCACGCAGCACTCCGCAGGAGGGTGAAGGGTGTCGAACACCTTCTCTATCTGCTCTAGCCAATCCTCTGCCTCAGACGAGTCCTCATCCCCCTTGAATGAGGGGGGCTTCAGCTTCCGGAACTATCCGAAAAGCTCGTGGTGCAGTTACAGTGGGGGAACGGGCACGCCTCCAGGCAAGGAGGGCTCGTGCTCGGAAGTGTCAGAGTGTAGTGGGGGTGGTGGAGGATGACCCCCTACCCCTCCTGCTCGTCCGACACTATGACGGTCTCTCTATCCCACTGAGGACTCCCCCGCGACGTCCTTAGGAAGAGGTGCCCAAGGAGGCTGCTAGAGCTCCTCTCACATGATGTCTCTGATCAGCTGGGTGAGACCCTGGGCCTGTACGCCCAGGAGGAGAGGTTGGTCGACTGGTGCCTCAGGTCTGGCACGTCCGTGGCGAAACGGTGGCAGCAACTAGCTTTTCTTAAGTCGTTGTAGTACAAATAGTTATTGCCATCATTTGCTAATATTTGTTACTCGGAAAATACAGTTCTCCCGAGGTCGAACTCAGGGAGCAAGTCGTATTCTAGAGATATACATGTTCTATTACAAAAATAAAGAGAGAGAGAGAGAGATGAAAGTTTGGCTTCTTCTTCTCTTCTTTCTTCCTCTTTGTCTTCTCTCCTCGTTGGCTTTTGTTCTTCGTGTTCTTCCTCTATTTCTTGGTTGGACGATCCTGTCTTTTTCTTCTTTTTATTTTCTTTGTTTCTTCTTTTCTTGCTTCAGATCTTCCTCCCGTGCTCTTCTTCTTCTGCTTTATGTTTCTTCACTTGGCTGCTCTGTGTTCCTCTCTTTCCTCTGCCTCGCCTTCCTTCTTCTTCTTTGCTTTCTCCTGCCTTCAGGACGTCGTCTGATTTCTCAATCAGACGACTTAAACTGCTTGTTGCTACAGTGTCTCCCTTAGCTTCCTTCTTCTTCACCTGTGCCTGCACGCTCAAGAGTTCAGAGTCAGAGGGCAAAAACCTACTCTACCCCCCTCCCCCGCGCGTCTCTTTCTCTCTGAGTTCGCTCTTAGGATAGCTCTCCCAGAGCAACCGGGTAATCGGGTACGAGTCGCGCCTGGGTCTAGGCCCACCGGCGTGCGGTGGTGGGCGAGGAGTGCAGGTCGGGTTAATCAGGTCGGGCCAGGTCCGCGGAGCGTGATCACGGACGAGGCCGGGTCGGGTGAGAGGGACCTCACCCCGTGGTCAGGAGGCAAACAGCATAAGGCACTTTTTGCCTTTATGCGCCCGCGCGCCTCTGAAAAGTTCCGAGGTGGGACTAAATGTCCCACCCCAATTGAGCGCCCGCAGCGGAGGGAGCAGCGGGCGATCGTGGCTTCACGCGAGGCCTTCGCCCCAACTGCGAGCCTGGGACGCTTCGCGGAGACGCCCCGCGCAACCTGGGAGTCGAACCTGGACGAAGGTGTGCCTGCACCTGCAGGTGAAGGAGCTCTTCCTGCTCAGTAATGGCGACGGCGGGCGAGTCACCTGGTCACAGAAGAACGGCCTCTCGGCCAAATCAGACAGGCGGGGGACCTTCGCCGTGGCACGGCGAAGGTGGTCAGAGGGTCTGCAGGGGGCGTGGTGGAGCAAACAGGTCGCCCTAGGTCAAACTGCGAGCGAAGAAGTGGGTGTGTTCGGTGGGTCTGCAGAGGGCGTTTGGTGGGCAGTGGAAGGGCGGAGGAGGATCAGGGTGAGGAGGCGGAGGTTATGCACAGGTCGGCGAGCCGTGTGGGGTGCTGGAGCGATGGGAGTGGTTCGCCGGAGTTTGGCCGGAGGTGGAGAAGGTGAGGGTGATCGGTGGGAAATAGGTGGCGACAGTAAGGGTTTTCAGTATAGAAAAGAAAGAGGGGAGGAAGAGGAGAAGTTCTACCTGCTAAGCTGGACGAGGAGGGGTTGACGCAGGCGACAGTCGTATCGAGGAGAAATTGCCCAGAGGAAGGGGCGGCGGCGAGGAGAGGGCCGGAGAGGCGTCAGCTGGGTGCGGCGTGACGCGGAAAGATCGAGGGAAGGTAACCTTGCTGCTGGTAGTGCGGCAGGGCGACGAGGAGGAGGAGGAGAGGCCGCCGGAGCACGGGGGCGTCTGTCGGAGTGGGAAGGGAGGAATTTAGGGGGGTGTCTCCGTCAGATCCGAGCTATCGAAAGCGGCAGACGGTGGTGGCTTTTATAGAGGCGAAATCAGAGAGGAGGGCGGAGGGAGACGACGTGCCTCCCTCGCTGGAGGATGGCCAGATCGCGACCCATACCTTCCGCGCGTTCGCACGGAAGGTGTGCGCGATGGCAGAGATCGTGGAGGTGTCCCTGCGACAGCGGACGTCGTAGGGAACACCCCGTTGTCTTGGCAGGGGGTCGCCCTCACCCTGCGCGGCGCCATGCCTCGCCGGAGTATGGCGCTGCTCAGGGTTTTGCAGGGAGGACCCAAATGCAAAAAATGATGAAGAATTAGGGGCCAAAATGCGAGGGTTTCAAAAGTTGAGGGTCAAAAAGTAATGGATGAGGACCAAAATGAAAAGTTGGTCAAGAAGGTTTCTTCTTAGGCCCAAGTTTTTATACATGACTAATTAGGACCTATGGATTCTGATGGTGAATTTTATTTCTAGATTAAACCTTATTTGACCGGTTAATTTATGCAAAAACCTAAATTAAGTTGTTAATTGGGTATGGTTCTCAATGTAGGTCAAAATGGGTTCCTAAGGCCAAATTGAAAGTCCTAACCCTAGAGATTATTTTTATATGAATTTTAGAGGGCTTAGTTGATTTTTACCTTGCCTCGAACCACGTGAATTGAAGTGGGTTTATTTTTAGGGTTACAGGCTGTCATTTAATTCCTTAGAGTTGCTGTAGCCCTTATTGAGTCATTTCATCCCACTTTTCTTCTTATTAGGTTGTTTTGACCTATGTTTGGACCCTGAGTTACCCTATTTTCAGATCGGATTGGTGAAATTACATTTTTACCCCTCAGTTTATGTTTTCTTTGCAAACTCAGAATCTCTCTGAGCCAAGCCTTTCTACGGTTATGTAGGAGCTTTTATTCTCTGTATTAGGTCAAAATGAGCTAGTTATGGCTCATGATGAGGTTCTCATCAGTCCGCCCCTCCAACCTCATCCATGGCCATGACCATGGCCTGCCTCGGAACTCCCCGACGAGGCATCTCCTACAAGGAGATGCAAGAGATAGAATAAGAGTTGTCAACGATACCGGGTTACATCGAGAAGAAGACTCAGAAACGGATGTTAAAGCGATACGTTGTGGTGGCCATCCTAGTTATATGCACGTGAGTGGTTATTCTCCGACTAATTGGTTCATTTCTCGGGATGACCTTGCTCTGATACCATCTTGTTATGACCCGGGTCCTGGATCCCTACAAGACCCGAGACCGACGTGCCTCAACTAATCCCAAGACCTAGTCGTCCAACGAGAAATAACTAGAAGCAGGAAAATAAACCACATTCACACATGCAATATAACTAAGTAGAAGGAAAGAACGAAGTAGTAAAGGAAAGTAGAACAAACTATCTCAAAATAGTACATGCCACCATAACAACGAGGAAAGGAAACAGAAAGTAATAGGAATAGTAATTTTAAAGTCCATTACTCACAACTACAGCAAAAACAAAAGAGCTGGAAAGAAAGCTACTACGGTTGGGCTCAGCTGGGCCCAACTCCCACTGCAGTCGGAAACTTGGGCTGCTCAACTCCTGATCCTAAACAGGGTTACGAAAACGCAGAGTCAGCGAACACTGAGTAGAGTGGTGTTTACATCATTTATGTGCAAGCAAAGTAAAAATAAACAGGCATATTTTATTCTCATTTCTTTTTATCTCATCTATGTATTTCTGGTTCATCTATTTCACAAAGTATCCAAGTAATTCTTGACCTTTCTTGTTCCTCGTGGGAACGATCTTGATTGCAGTCTTTTCCATGGAGTAGAAGGTACACGTGGTGCTCTCCTGGCCAAGAGAGTCCCCTGTGGTAGTCCTACACCCAATCAGCCACCCTGAGGTCATTGTCACGACGTAGCGGTGACTACGGCATGCGTGATAAGCACACGGTCAGTCATTTCCGCTAGCGGGTATGCCCAAAGTACAGCATGGAACAGTATAGGGCCTTGCCCTCTTAGAAGAGGGGTCTCGCCCCTCAAAACCAAACAGGGGTCTCGCCCCTCCACAGTCCGCGTACCCTCTTCCGACTACGCCATTTTGCCTAGCGGGTCTAACAAAGTCAGTGTTAGGTGGCTAGCTTAACTCCGGGTCCCGTGGGGTGGCTAGCTCCCTCCCTACACTAGTATCACGCCTCGATACCACGTACGCGAGGGCTTACAGGAGTCGGAGTAGAGTGGCCAATCCTAACCCCGTGTCTCAACCCAAGGGCGGCTAGCTCTGCTCTACACTAAAAGAACAACGGTGCTCCTTGGTACCACGTATGCAAGGGCTAACTCACTTTTGTCTACACATGGAATTCTTTTCCATACCCAGTAGTTTTCCTCCTAATTTCCCCGTAGAGTTCATGCTCATATTCATCTCATTTATCCATATTCAGAACTCATGTTTCATAACTCGTTCCTCATCCATATACAGGTAGCTTGTGTTTTCACAATCCAATTCTCAATCATATACATGCAGCTTGTAGTTTCACAGTTCAATTTCTCATTCATGTACAGGCAGTTTGTATTTTAACATACATCTCAAGTAACAGAGTAGCTCAACATCAGGCTCATACATCTCTACCCTAGGGTTCATTCCACATCTTAGAGTTTCAATCAATTTAATCTAAGAAAGCATATTCTTTATTCACATCTTATCAATTTAATTAAACCACTCTATCGTGTAGCACTGGAGGAACAGCGGCCTGCACCGCAGATCTCATCGTCTCCACAAGCCCTGAATACGCCACCGACTGGTAACCTGTACCAGTGACTAATTTACATTTGACAAGGTCAAAATAGTAGGTACTCAAAATGAACATGTAGAGAAACTCGAGTAGAAAATAGCGGTACTTCGTTTGCGGAAATCCGATTCCGTTTGGGCCCTAAATGGGCCAAAAAACACAGTTACTGTCCAAAATTAGACGTCTGGGACTAGTCCCAAACGTCTTAAAAGATGTCAGATCTCACCTTGCACTTCCTGTAGCTATTTCAGATGTCTAGACTCCCTCCACAACCGTCTAGGGGTAGGTCCAAACGTCAGACAAGGCCTCTAGTCGTCTGGAAGTACCTTCGAACGTCTGGCGACGTGATCAGACATCCAAAAGTACTTGGAAAAGTACACCGTGCGCCTTCCCAAAGCCCTCACCTGCGTATGAAAATCGCAGGCACATCTTTAGCCCAACATCTCTTGTGTTATAATCTGTCTGGTGGAAAGTAGCGCAGGAAGATACATACCTCCCGCGATATGTGCTTTTAGACGTCCAGCTTCAGCTCCGGACGTCGTGGTGCCTCGCCAGCCGTCTCGACAATACTCCAGATGTCTGATACTGGAAAACTTCCAGTACCAGAACTTCAACAGCTGCAACAGCTGCAGAGGGCCAGGAGGCTGCCTCCCCAAGCCCTTCCTCCTCATGCGCGTGCTCGCCGCTGCCCGCACGAGCTCCACCGAGCTCCCGAAGGCCCTCCAACCTTCATGCTCTCTTCCTTCCTCTCTCTTCTCTCTCCCTTTCATTCTCCCTCTCTCTCCCTCTCTCTTGTCCCTCTCATGCTCCCTTGCCACAGTTGCACAGGGGGATGCTGGAGGTGGTGGTGGCTGGAGAGTGGTGTGAGAGTGGCGAGAAGAAGAGAAAGGGGGCTTAAATAGAGTGGGTTTAGGGTTTAAAGGGTGAGGGGCATGGAGGAGAGAGAAGCTCTGCTCGCCGCTTGTGTGCAGAGTACAAAGGAACGTACGAAAATTCCCACTTTCAGACGTTTGGGCTTGTGTCTAGACGTCTGACCAAAACTCCAGACGTCTTATCTGACTAAAAAGGCAACGGGTCATTTCAGGCTTGATTTCAAAAACAGTAACTAGAGAGGGGTTCTTAACATTTGATTTATTAATCATACGACTTATACTTCAAAATCAGAAGTCCAAGTCTTCAGTTTGGATGTCCGAAGTTGAGTCAGGGTGAATTTGAGGTTCTGTCTTGGAATTCTGCAGAAATTGGACGTTTGACACCTTGTCTAAACGTTCAATGTTCCAACAAAATTGGGTTCTAGCCCTGCAGGTGGTGTCTAAGGGTCCTGGACGTCCAACAACCTACCTGGACATCCAGATATGGGCTGGAATAAGGGTTTTGAGGTATTCTAGGCTATGGTGATGTAATCTAAGGGTGGCTAGGGTTTAGGAAGGTCTCTAGGGCTATCCTAAGGCTAGGAAAGGTCCTATGTTCATAATTTAACTCCTGCATTAAAATTCTACTAGTAAGGTAGTATACCTCATCCCTACATTATGTCTTCATCTTTATTCCAGGGCTTCTACTATAGCTCTAGCTTCCTTCCTAAGATTCAGCTCCAAGCCACCTTTTGAGCTTCTTATTGCCTACAATCTAGATAATGCACTAATTAGTACATTATAACATTATTTCATCAATATCAAAGTAAAGCGAAAAAGATGCAATGTATGCTATTTATGCATGAATTATACTACAATTATGCTAAGTTCTAACTTAATCTAGGTCATTTATGTCCTATGATTGCTGTGCAATCAAACTCCCATGCCTAAATCTTGCTAGTTCTTAGCAATTACGAAACTAAGTTATCTACAAGAAGGTCCCTAGAGGATAGATTTTTTTTATCTAGCGTACAACTAGAGATTCTTTTCTGTTTCATTTTCATCCTAAAATCTAGAAATCTAGACAATTGTTAATGTGTAGCTATGTAGCTTATGTAACGGATTCAAGTGAAGAGTCAATTTGGCTTTAAAGCCTGTACTTGACCCCTAGTAAAATTCTAGCAAGATAGGAAAACTTCTTCCCTCAAGGTATAATAAGATATTTTATAATTTCCACCCTGGCTTTTAGCTTAGGTAGAGAATGTCTGAGTCAAGTAGGTTTGTATTTGGTTGCTCACTATCATTTGGTACTACATATAGATTAGTACTATAGAATCTAGATTCCCAAATTATTAAGTAAATCAACTCAGAGAAAAGAGAGGAAAACTATGCTCTCTCCGGTTCCTTTGTATTCACTCTCTTTTTCTTTTCTTTTCTTTTCTTTTCTTTTTTCTTTCGAGATCACAGTCTCATCAGATTTACACATATAATCCATATTTGATGGTCTCACATGACATTAACACTTTATTAAAGTTCTAATAACCCTTACACTAAGTTGGAATTCCTCAGCCAGTATTTGGGCGATCAGAAATACAAAAAGGTAGGGTAAGGCCGTATTTGGTGGATCGCAAATGTGGTGGGTGATACTACCTCAATGTAATTGAAATAAACACTAAAAACTCTTTCTGCTTTTTCTTTTTCTAAAATAATTTTTTTCTCTTTTTTTCTATATTTTTCTCTCTCTTTCTATATAAATATGTTTTTCTCTTTTTCTTTATATATCATATCAACACGACGCAATATAGCACATGACCTATGGGACTTTTATTCTAGAGTCATTATTAGGGATTGGTGGTGTTCAAGAGAATACCAGGTGCCTTTTTTGGTGGAAGTGCCTGCTCTCAGTATCGGGAAAGATATGGATAGGACAATGTATTTCTGACCTTGATATTAGTACCCTCCTTTAGCCGTGGATTCTGTAAAGAATGGTCGTAAGCATCCACCTTAGTCCTAGTTTTATTAGATCTCGATCTCCACGTATTTGCCTTATTTGTTGGCCCTCAAAAATTCACACAAAATTTATACGCTGGAAACAAGAACTAAACTATGCCTTACTCTAAGTATCATTAGCTAATTATCCAGAATTCTAGATCCCTTGCACTAATCTTAAAGCACCAGTAGCACTCTACTCTCATCTCACACTATTTGGTGGATTTTGTAAAGGAAGGTTTGCTTGACTCCCTAATCACTGTCCAGGGGTTTAGGAAAAGAAGCGCTGCTTCTTCTCAACAAACTAAAGATGTTTATCAGTCTTCACAGTGAATCCATTGCAAAATCTTCGTGTGAGTGTGAAAATTGTATTGGATTCCAAATTACAAGAATCAACTAGAGGATAAAATCCCTAATGCAACTTCTTGATAAAAATCTTATTCATGGATGCAATATATATATGCTATTACAATTAATCTCTTATGATTGTACTTCAATATTGTTCCCTTATTAGGTTACATTCAGCTTAGTCCTGATTCAAAATAATAAGTGAGCGAATGAGTCAGAGGTGGCTATTGCGAACGATTTCTAGCTCCAATGCAAGCATTGGAGGTGAATTTGATTGTTCTTAAATTATGGACCCTAAAGTACATTTAACATGCTACTTAGAGGTCTTCTATGTGTTGGCATAAAACTTTTCAGCTTTGATGTATCTAACCCCCCATGCTTAAGTTCTGGCATGTCCTCATACATGAATATAATAGAAATAAATTACGACATGGAGTAAGTGGGTAGAAATCACCTGGAATCGCTCCTGAATTTTCATTCAATATAGGCCAACTTGATGATATGTAATATGCAGAGAAATATGCTAAAAGAAAAATGCTATGTACAAAAAGTATGTATAAGTTGCTGAGTTTAACGCCTCCAGCTAGGTGAAAACTCAATTGTACGTCCTCAATGAAATGAATGACTTTGTCAGCAAGAGGAGGTTCCTGGGCCATAAATCGCTTGAGGTGCTGGCCATTTACCGTAGAAACATGCCCAAATTTCAGGTCCATGATTTGGACCGCCCCATTAGAATAGGCGTGAATCATAATGTATGGATCAATCCACTTGGACTTAAGGTTTCCCACAAAGAATTTCAGTCATGAATCGAATAACTAGACTCACTAGTTGGGTGTGAATTCCTTCCTCCAGATGTGGCGGTTGTGAAAGGCCTTCGTCTTGTCTTTGTAAATTTTTGCATTCTTGTAGGCCTCCCACTGAATCTCTTCTAATTCACTGAGCTGGAGCTTCCTTTCATAACCTCCCACATCGAGGTTAAAATTACACTTTCGCACCGCCCAACAGGCACGGTGCTCCAGCTTGACAAGACCTCTCCATATACCATACGATATGGCAACATTCTGAGTGGGGCCTTGTATGCTGTCCGATATGCCCAAAGTGCATCGATTAATCTATTAGACCAATCCTTCCTATATGGTTTAACCATCTTCTAGAGAATCAGGTTGATTTTACGGTTAGACACTTCAGCCTATCCATTGGTCTGTGGATGGTACGGGGTGGCTATATGGTGATGTGCACATACTTCTCTAGTAATGACCTGAAGTGGGCATGGATGAAGTGACTTCCCCCTGTTGCTAATCAGAGTGCGGGGTGCATCGAATATCACAAAAATACATTCCCGTATGAAAGAAATGATGGTCTTATGATCTACCTGTCTTGCTGGGATGGCTTCGACCTATTTCAAGACATAATCAACAGTGAGAAGTATGTACTCGTGGCCATGCAAATTTGGAAAATGGCCCATGAAATCGATGCCCCATACATTGAACACTTTTACGACCAAGATGGGTTGGAGAGGCATTATGTCTCTCGAGATCATAGAATCGACTGACTGGCATCATTTGCAGCGCTTGGCAAAGTTGTGTGTATCTCTGAACATGGTTGGTCAGAAAAATCCTGACTGCAAAATTTTTGAAGCGATTTTTCAGCCCGAGAAATGACCACCATAGGCTTTGCTGTGGCAAAAAGATAACACACTTGAGATTTCAGAGTCTGGGATGCACCTCTTGATGATTTGATTGGCTCCAATGTGAAAGAGCAAGGGTTTGTCCTAGAAATAGAATTTAGCCTTAGAAATAAGTTTGAGTTTCTAGTCCTTGGATAAATTCATGGGAATCTTGCCTACGATAAGATAATTCGAGATATCTACATACTAGGGAAACTCGACAAAATGGACTGCCAAAAGAGATTCATCCGGGAATTGGTTCGAAATGGGCAGGGAATAAGGGATGTGGGCTGGGTCTAATATAGATAAGTGATCCGCCACAACATTTTGTGCTTCGGCTTTGTCGTGTATTTCAACATCAATTCTTGCAAGAAAAGGATCCATCTAATGAGACGGGGTTTGGCATCCTTCTTTGCCAACAAATGCCGAAGGGTGGAGTGGTCTGTGAAAATTATCACTTTGGACCCAAGCAAGTATGATCGAAATTTCTCCAACCTGAATACTACCGCTAGTAGTTCTTTATCAATGATAGTATAATTATGCTGAGCCTCATTCAATGTCTCGCTAGCATAGTATATTACAAAAGGCTGTCGCTACTGATGTTGGCCTAAAATAGCTTTGATGGCGAAATTGGAGGCGTCGCACATCTCAAAATCGAGAGAACAATCAAGTGGTTGGAGAATCGGGGAATTAGAAACTACACTTCGCAAGGTCTCGAAGTTGCTGAGACACGAGGTATTAAAATCAAATGGGACATCGGCTACTAGAAGATTTGTCAATGGGCGTGCGATTTTCGAGAAATCACATATAAATCTCCGGTAAAATCTGACGTGACCTAAGAATGATCTGATTTGCTTAACCGAGATAGGTGGAGGTACTCAGAATATAATTTCTGATTTTGCTCGGCCGACCTCGAGTCCATTGGATGAGATCCTGTGACCTAGTACAATGCCATCCCTCACCATGAAATGGCTTTTCTCAGATGAGAGTGCTAGGTTTACTTCAATACATCATTTCAGGATCTTGGTGAGGTTATCAAGAAAAGATGAAAAGTCATCTCTGAAAATGGAGAAATTGTCCATAAACACTTCCAGATAATCCCTAATCATGTCAGAGAAAATGGCCATCATACAACGCTGAAATATCACTGGTGCATTGCAGAGGCCGAAGGGCATTCGCTTGAAGGCAAATGTTCCAAAAGGACATGTGAAAGTGGTCTTCTCTTGATCTTTTAGGCTAATAGCTAACTGATTATACCCGGAGCATCCATCCAAAAAGCAAAAGAAACTACGCTCGGCTAACCGCTCTAAAATCTGATCAATGAACTGTAAAGGAAAATGATCCTTCTAGGTAGCCGTATTTAGTTTCCTATAGTCTATGCAAAACTGCCATGAAGTCACGATGCAGGTTGGGATGGATTCACCCTTATCATTCTTTATAACGGTGAGTCATACTTTCTTGGGCACAATCTAGATAGGACTCACCTACTGGCTGTTAGAAATCAAGTATACAATGCCCGCATCTAGCCATTTGATCATGTCCTTCTTAATAACCTCTAGCATATTCGAGTTCAGTTGTCTTTGAGGTTGTCTCGACGATTTCACCCCCTCATTCTTGTAAATGTGATGAGTACAATAGAGAGGCGAATCCAATGGAAATCAGGAATACTCCACCTGATAGCAGCCCTATTGTCTTGCAAAACAGAAATTAATTGATGCTCCTATTCCTGGGTCAAGTAAGCACTAATAATGGCCAGTTATGTCTCACTTTCACCCGAAAACACGTATTTAAGTGAGTCAAGTAAGGGCTTCAGTTCAATTAGGATGGGTCAGAATCAAAAGTGGGAGTAGGAGGAGTAGAATCAGTAGCGAGAATTTTATGATCCTGATATATAGGAATTCTTACTTATTTGCCACCTGCAAAATAGTTAGTTGTGACTGCATTAGCGGAAAACTCGTTTGTTATAGTCACGCCTTCCTGTGTTAGCAAGGGTGATTCAGTAATTTGTGGATCAAGATAGTCAGAATCAGGGGTGTCGTGGTCAGATGAACACCCCAGATAATCGGATTTGTGGGAAAAAATGCACATTGTGGTGGTTGATGTGCACACATCTAATTGACCTAAAATGTCTATTTATGCATGTTTCTAATGTTATAGAAGCATTCATCATTATAAATATTGCATAACATGGATCAACATGCATTTAGGTTAGATTGTATAAATTATAGGTTAATTTTCCCTTTTTGTGGTCAGGGAATAGGGCAACATTTATCGAGGCCTCGGATTGAAGATCCAACCGTATGGATTTTATCAGGGCGATGATTAGAGTCTAATTCCTCCAAGATCGCCCTGATCGAACCTCCGTAGCAACAGATGCAGTTCGAGGATGACCATAGGTCAAGGGGCAAGGTGGTGTAAAATCTGGCTTCAGATGACAAATCCAACCACATAGATGGGTTCGGATCGACGATTGCATCCCGACGATGTGACAATTGGTCCAATCCGACATCCGTAGCACCATCTATGAGCAATAGAAGATGGATGACTCAGATGGTGCCACGTGGCGCCATCCAAGCTGCCCATAGTCACCGCAACTCTTCTTCATCAAATGATCAACGCATCTCAGCCATTGGATCATCGATCCAATGGCTGAGATTTCATCAAGGCACACGCTCCTCTCAGCTGAAGCTCAAGATCCCTCATCCTCAGCCATTGGATCCTCATCTAACGGCCGAGGATGAGGGAGCACTAAAACATACTTGAGACACATGTGGAGGCATAGAGTAGCGGTCACGCGTTCCTCTCAGCAACGTGAGGTGCATGTTCGAGGCGCACTTCGCAGCCAAATCCGTGAAGAAGAAAGGGCAAATGCAATTGAGCCGCTCGATCAAAGTTGAATGGCTGTGGGGGCAAGACGTGGTAGCACTGGATGCGTGCGTGAGCATACACATGCGATGATGCAGGCGTCCACGGGCAATCACACATGTGCGTGCGCAGAACACATGAAGAGGAAGAGGCGCTTGTGGTTTTTAAGCTATTCGATCTCTTGATCAGACGGTTGAGATGCACTGATCATGGGGCATGCACTCAATGGTTAAAGAAGCGGAGTGGCCTCCACCAATGCTCAGCCTTTAGTGATGTCTATATCCATCACTAAAGACCCCAGCAATTAATGTGTTAAGATCTAAAATGACCTTTATGCCCCCATGCCTATAACTATTAAAGGCCCTACACCCTCCGCATTTTCATCATCTCTTCCTCTCTTCTCTCACCCCCTCCAAAGCTCTAAGAGCTTGTCCCAAACCTAGGATGTTCCATTAGAGTTAAAAATACAATTTTTCCACCTTCTCACCCCCTTCGTGGAGCATCCCTCAATTGTCTTCTTACCGCCATTCGGGAAGCAGTTCCCGCTGCGACGTCGCCCTTCTTTGTCCTCCTTCCTCTGTCTTCGTTCTGCCTCATCCCACATCTCACCACCTTCATCCGAGTGCTCCGTCAACGCGACTCGTCCTCCAAGTAGCCGTCAAGGAGGATAACTTCTCTCCCTCTTCTCATTATCGCTTTCTAGTGTAGCGAGCAGTTGTAATAAACATGATTATGTGGCTATGAAATATTTGTCTATTCTCTCTCTATTTTCTCTTTATTTGTATTATTCTTTCCATGTCTTCTATTGTTTATTCTTTAAGTAGAATAGCTAGGGAAGATTTAAATTGACTAGCTAATCTACTTCGTGACAACAAATATAAATGCAGTTTTTGATCAAACGTATGCTTCGCCGTGTTCGCCTTGGGACCCACCATAGTTTCGGTTAAATTATCTGTTTGACGGATTTTTACGAGACTACAACAACAGGGTTTCAAAACTCAAATTTTCAGCTTACAAATCCCGTTTAACATTTTGGCACCGTTGCTGGGGAGGCGATGCCCTTTGATTTCTTGTGTTTTTTGCCTTACCTAACTTTTATCTCACTTTTTCTCCTATCTTGCTGTGATTACAAGTACTCTTCTGAGATGAGCTAGAGCGGTTAGATTGAAGAAAAGTGCAGATGAAGGTTTTGTAAGTATACCCCACCTCCCACCCACTAGTTTTCATTCCATCACCTAATAACATAAACCCTAATTAACCTAGGAGCTCTTATAAGCCCTAGGCTTAGTTTGGTTGTTTATTTGCCACCTCCACCCACCTCACCCTCCGCTTATAAAAAAAAATTCTAAAAAAATTTCACAGAGGTACACGACCTCTTCTGATTCTTCATACTCAACTGATAACCCGATCTTTGGAATCAGAACACCCATAAACACGTAATTGAGTAGAAATCAGATTAGGTAATCACTTGTGTACCTAATTCAGTGGTGCATCAGGCCAATTTTTTGAGTTATTTGGGCCACACCACTTCTAAAAACAACTCATTGAGTAGCTGCCTCATAGGGTTCAATTTTTAGGAATTAACCAGGCACTCCACATTCTTTTAAGTTTTAAAGAAAGGCATCTTTACCCGTACTTTCAAAACTTGGTGTACCAACTAAACCTTGATTGAATATACCTAAAGTTGAACCCTAAAAGCTATTAAACAATGTTGAACCCTAAAAGACAAATCACCAATAAACCTTGTTTGAAAATCATTGGTTGTGGACGCACACACATTGAAATTAATCTTTAAGGGCACAACCCAGATAAAGGGCCCATCACATTCAAAAGCACATTCAAACCTAACCCTAATTAAAACAGAGTAGACATTGGCCTTAAGGATTAGACTCGCTCTTCGGGGCCCAGATCGAGATTATTTTTTATTAATCAGATTTTATCGTTCAATCTGATGTGTAGCTAAGGGAGTAGAGTTAAACGACCACGGTTGGGAGGTATCAAAGGAACCTGAGGCGAAAGTAAATGGAAGAACCTTCTCCCCAGCCCCTCCCTCTAACTAGTTGGACTAACAGGAAAGAATTAGATCAAATCGTTCTTTTCCTCTGAAGATGGGTTATGGGAGTCTGTAGATCTTTAGGCTACCCCACTTAAGGATAGGTTTGATTATTTGTATTGCAAGGTACCTTTCTTCCTTTTGCTTTGCCATGGATGCTTCCACATATTGCTCGCATTTCCACTCTTATCCTCCTTCCATTACTTATTTCCAAGATGATTATTATCCTAACCATACTTATTCTCACCCATCTACTAGTTGGGATAATCCTGATTGGGAATATAGTTCCAGACTTCTCTGTTCAGGGTCTAACCCTAGACACCATGATCTTGATGTGTATCCTTCCCTGAGCTACATTGATTATAGATCACTACCATCCTATGGACAACCTAATATGATCTACAATCAATAAGGATATGCTGATCCTTATCCTCCCTCAGATTACACTGCATATGGGTCATCACCCCTCTATGGACAACTCGAAATAACCTATTATCAAGGAGGGTACCAAGAACCGCAATTTGTTAACTCCCCTAGATTGAACCCAAACCCACCCAACCTTGAACCAAACCATTTGGTTTAGGTAAACCATGTCCAAGATAGGGTATTGGCTAACTTAAGGAATACCATTCAATCTTTAGAAGCTCAACCAACACCCTACACCGAAGAATTGGAGCCTTTGATTCAAATGATTGACAATCTTAATGATAACTCTACATTTTGTGGCGATAAGTCTATCAATTAGGGTTTATCTTAAGGGTAACATGCGCAAATAACACATCATAAATGGGCATGGGAGCATTAAATGCATTGCACATTGAGATTGCTTATAAATCAATGTTAAAGGCCATTTGTACAAGTTTATGTCAAAACAGGCCTCAGATGAGCAATCAAACTGCATGGATGGACTCAAATCGACGAATCAGGTCCAACAGACTCGAAATCACTCAAATCCGACATCCGGAGCTCCCTTAACTAGCCTAAGAAATTCTAGCCGTTGATCTGATGATCAACAGCCCACAGACGACCACGTGGCAGCATCTGATGTGCTCACACCCACGGCGCACCTCGTCATCACGCTCAGCAATTTTAAGCCATCCGATTGCATTCCTCACTACGCACCTTTGCAGCCTCAGCATCAAATCCTAATCGTTGGATTTTCATCCAACGGTTAACGTGCCCTGTGCCAGACCTTGTCTCCGCAACCAACTGTAGGTGCAGTGCAGCAGTCCATTCCTCGCCCTAATGTAGAGAGGCAAGGGTTCGAATCGCGCTGCGCCTCACTTTACGACCCAGCACACATTGCTGCTAAATCAAGCCGCCCGATCAGCAGTGAACGATGTGGATGGAGGCCACGCGGTGCAGTCGATGCACATGGATACTCATGCGCACGATAAAGCGCGAGGCATGCGCTGCACAAGTGCGATCCTTAGTGCACGCACACGTGAAGTCTCAACCGTCCAATCTTCGATCAGATGGTGCACAGCGAACACACACGGATCGCGCGGGAGGAAGAACAGGCGTGCTCTGAAGACTGGCGGGCAAGGGCCTTCACTGACATTTTTGAGGTAGTTTTAGCGACATCCTTGATGTCGCTAAAGCCCCTACTTAATTTAGAAACCCCTTCTTCCTATATAAACCCCCTCCAACTACCCATGTAAAGGCATTGAATAGACTTGCAATTCTTCTACCCCACTCCTAGCTTCCCTTAGCACACTTTGTACTCGCCGGAGTTGACAAGCCACCGACGGAGCCCTCCTCCACTACCATGGCTGCCTCGCCTTCTCCCCCCTCTCTTTCTCCCTTTACTCTAGCTTTACTTTACTTTTGTTTAAGCATTTAGCTATTGTTGTATCCGTAAAACTCAAGTTGCATGTTAAATGATGTCGTTTCTTATATAGCTATTTTCTCTCTCTTTTTACCAGTTTTTCTTATCTTGATTTGCATGAATGGTATAATCAAAAGACTCTAACCTTACTCTCTCTCTCTTTCTCTCTTACTCTCTTTTCTCTCCCACGTTTTCTCGTGTACAAGCAAAACCCACCATTTCCGTGACAACTAAGTGACAGAAAAAGTCGATTTCACGCCTCCCTGTGTTCAACACTCGAACTCACATCCGTTTCTACATTTAAAATTGACGTTGCGAACGCAAGCTACAGCGACCTATTTAGACAGACACGTTCGGCTCATGTTAGTTTTTGGCACCGTTGCCGGGGAGGCAATGGATTTATTTTGTCGCTTTCATTTTGCATCCATACTCACATCGTCTAACTCATTTTCTCCCTCTACTTGATTGGTTGCAGGAACTCGACACCTAGGCGGCGAAGGAGCATGACTTGTGACGGTGGAGATGGAGTGAACGCACCAAAGACCAATTGTGAGTATTGCTCTACCCGTGGTTGTTTACTTGCCTAAGAAAATCTAAAAAAAAATTAAAATTAGAGAAAAAATCGGCATGGTGAATGATTGCTTGATCCACATCCTAAACTCATCACCAAACAAAAAAAATACACTAACATTCTTAAAGACATAATCTCTTTGGAGTGTTCTTTTTCTTTTTGAGTGATGTTTACAAAGCCACCATGACTTGACTTGGGTCACATCACTCACCTTAAAATCGAGTCACCTAGTAGATTGCATGAACAATAGGATGAGAACATTAGGGTTGTTTTCTAGGGCCTCCTCACTCTAAAGGAAATTCACTTTCACCCATTGTGTGTAAAACTTGGCGTGCCCACTTGAAACTTATTTGAAAACACTAAGGCACTTCAACCTTAAAAGACATTAAAGTAAAGGCAAATGTTAAAAGACACTACATTTTAAATCCTTGCTTGAAAAGCATGTCTTGTTAGGTGCACACACATTTGAATCAGATAACTAAGAGGCACCACCCCAATCAACGCCTCATCACATGTCTTGAGCACAAGCACTAACCTAAGCCCTCATTAAAGCAGAGTAGACATGCCCTAAGCAAGACTAGTTTAAGTCTCAAAAGGCGTGATTTCGGTTGCTAGGTACTTGGCCTTCATTCCCTTCGTAAAATCTGGTGACTAGGCTGTGGGGAAGTGTCAAACGACAGTGGTTGTGGGGTCTATGGAACCAGCGGCGTAAGTCAAAGGAAGAACCTTCCCCAAAATCCCCTCGTAATCAACCTGGCTAGATTAGCCTTGGGAAGGGCTTTTACATGCCTATAGACTCGATCGTTCCTTTTGAGATTTTTAGGTTCCCTAAGGAATACACTCTAAGGACTAGTCTTGTCTGCTTGTTTGAGCACACACGCTTCTCACATTTGTTTCTCTCCGCATCCCTCCTCGTTCTCTAGTGTATGCACGGGAGACGATCACTTCATCTCAAGTTGTTTATTTTGGGACGGGAAACCTGGGGGAGACTTGATCTTGCTAGAGATATGGCCGAACCTATAGTAGATGAGGTTGAGGACCAACCTCCACCAAATACAACGGCCATCATCTAGGCCCAGATTAATGCAAACCACCAGCTTCAGCAGCAACAGATCCACACTATCATGCAAGCCATACATCGATTGCAGAACTCGCAGGGGCAACCACCACCTGATCCACCACAATTCCAGAACCAACCTAGGCCCCTCCGTGACTTTTACGACTATCTGCTATTCGGATTGAACCACATCTTAGGGTCCCTGAAGGGGGAGATGATTTTGAGCTAAGACCTAATGTCCTGAGCCTGATTCAAAGCCACTTCCATGGGAGCTCAAATGAGGACCCCTTCCAACACCTAGAGGACCTTGACCAGATCGCCTAGACTGTCAAGCCTAGGAACATCAGCTTAGACATTATTTTGATTAAGATGTTCCCCTTCTCATTGAGAGACAAAGCATCTCATTGGCTTAGAACTTTAGGAAGACCTATCTCCACCTGGGAAGAACTGAGGCATGCATTCTTAAAGAAATTCTTCCCCATAGGAAAGACCAGTGCCCTCAGAAGAGCCATTACCACCTTTACACTCCAAGGCGGGGAACAATTCCATGAGGCGTGGGAGAGATTTAACGAATTATTGAGGAAATGCCCACACCATGAGGTTCCAAGTTGGCAATTGGCCCAGATCTTCTACCATGGTCTGGACAACAACCTTTAGAACTTTGTCGATGCCTCATGCAAAGGAAACTTTTTGAACAAAGACGAGGAAAGAGCGTTTGAGCTTTTTGAGTCTATGAACGAAAATTCGCTCAACAATGCCTCCATGACCCAGTTCAGTCGATCCAGTCAACCTCGTAGTGGGATCTATGAGGTACAAGCAAATTCTAGAATGGTTGACATGGATATTATTGCCAAGAAGTTGGATCGAGTGAAATTGGTCGATAAGAAGATAGATGAACTATTGAACCAGACCAGGAACCCACTAGAGACTCTCTCCCTAGCAAAGGGAGCTCACAATGTCGACCTAGTTCAACCACTAAGCTAGATGCACCTGGAACAACCCTTGACCATGTTCCTGGGAGGGACCTTTGCTCCCTCAACCCTTGATTATTCTCTTCCCTCCCCTTCGGCACCTTCTATCTTTGAAGATGTCCAAGCTATCCAAGATTATTCCAAACCTGACTCTTTCTCCAACAACTATAACGCCGGATGGCGTAATCACCCAAGCTTTGCTTGGACGAACCAGAAATCGAATCAATTTCAGAACCAGCCCAGGCCAAACCATCAGCCAAACCCAACCTCCTATCAGCAAGCTCCACCGGTTAGACCCCCTATAATCCGAATAGGGCAGCCCCTCCCCCATAAAACCAAATGGACACCTTGATGAAAATGATGGCTGACATGAATTAGAAACACCAGGAGGAAATGGCATTAGTGAAGGGACAATTGAGCCAGCTGTTGTATTGTAAACAATAGAGATCCCTTCCTTCTTGGCCATAGCCGAACCGGCGAAACGTGATTAACAGAGGCCCCAATTCGTAAGGGTTCCAAGGCAATCCCGAGCAGACCCACATGGTCTAACCTGCCCCATAAACGGCCCTTGGGTTTGGTGCTTCTTCTTCCTCTTCTTCTCAAGGATCAACCCATGGTCCCAATGCCTCTGCAAATGTAGTGACCTTGAGAAGCGGGACTAAAACCCAGGATCCCAAGTGGTCAACTCCTCCCGTGACCTTACTCCCTGAGATACCCCACTCTGAAGACGAGCAGGAAACACCCAAGGACCTAGAGGTTAACCCAATTCAAATCCAGACACTGTACCCCGAGGCCTTGGAGAAGATGAAGAGAAAGAAAGTGATTGTGGAAAATGAGGAGCTTTTGGAAATTATCTAGCAGGTTCAGATTAATATCCCGCTCCTTGAGGTAGTCAAGCACATTTCGGCTTATGCTAAGTTCCTAAAGGACGCCTGTACGTCGAAGCGTAAGCCACAACCCCAAGCACCTAGGAAGGTTGTGCTCTCAGAGCAAGCGAGTTCCGTGATATCGAGCAACCTTCCGCTAAAACGAACAGACCTAGGAGCACCCCTGATATCTTGTAATATCAGGGACATGACATTTGATAGAGCGCTCCTGGACTTAGGTGCTTCGATCAATCTGATCCCAACAACCCTGTATCGCCAATTTGGATTTGGAGAATTGACGCCCACACCTGTGACCATCCAATTAGCTGATCGATCTATGAAGACCCCGAAGGGGGTTGTCGAGGACGTAATTGTTCTGGTCAAGGACTTCTACTTCCCAGTCGAATTCTTGGTGCTCGACATGGAAGTCCCCGAACAGCTACAAAACACACCCATCATTTTGGGTAGACCTGTCTTACCTACGGCTAAGGCGAACATCAATTATGACACGGGATGCATGGAAATCGCCTTCGGAGATAGGAAGATGCAGTTGGATATCTTCAAGGCGACTAAGTCTTTCGATTATGACTGGATTGAGGAGCACGATCCCATGGAGCCTCTAGTTGAGGAATGCCTCACCCTTAGTTTTGTATTAGACCATCAGACCCAACCCTGTGATGGTTGTTCTGGCCCATCCCCGTTTGTGCACGCTGATCTCTGTAGAGCTGATTACCATCAGCAACCACCGTTCAAGGAGATTGATGTTGATCAACTCCCGCCTTTCCCCTACTCATCGAGTGTTGTTCCACCCACACTCGAGCTGAAGCTGCTACCCGAAAATCTAAAGTACATCTTCCTTGGACCTGACCAGACCTTCCTGGTGATTATCAAAGCCCATCTAACCAAGGATCAGGAACTTAGGTTGACCGCAACCCTATCAGAACATCGGGCAGCCATTGGATGGACCATCTCAGATTTGCGAGGAATTAGCCCCACCTATTGCACCCACAAGATCTATCTGGAAGACGGGGTTCGACCTTCCTGTCAAATGCAGAGACAATTAAACCCGAATATGCGAGAGGTCGTTAAAAAGGAAATCAAGTGGCTTGACGCTGACATCATCTACCCAATCTCCGATAGCCCCTGGGTGAGCCCCACTTAAGTGGTCCCCAAGAAAGTTGGGCTCACCG
Organism: Thalassia testudinum; assembly: GCA_037157565.1. NCBI lineage: Eukaryota > Viridiplantae > Streptophyta > Magnoliopsida > Alismatales > Hydrocharitaceae > Thalassia > Thalassia testudinum. The sequence goes on from JAZHRO010000073.1 coordinate 30,300,384, forward strand.
TTGTCACCAATGAGCATGGCGAATCCATCCCCACCAGCACCACCACTGCATGGTAGGTGTGCATTGATTATAGGAAGCTCAATGAGGCGACCAAGAAAGATCATTTCCCTCTACCATTCAATAACTATATTCTTGAACAATTAGCAAGGCAAAAATATTTTTGCTTCCTGGATGGATGCTCAGGATACAACCAAGTCGCGATTGCTCCCGAAGATCAAGAGAAGACCACATTCACTTGCCCGTATGGCACATTCGCATTCCGTCATATGCCATTCAGGTTATGCAATGCACCCACTACCTTTGAACATTGCATGCTAACCATCTTTTCAGAGATGGTGGGTGAATACCTGGAGGTCTTTATGGATGATTTCTTAGTGTTTGTGAACTCATTCGACCATTGTTTGAGCAACTTGGAGAAAATCCTAAAGCGATGTATCGAGGTTAACTTGGTTTTGAGATGGGAAAAAGCCATTTCATGGTTTAAGAAGGGATTGTCCTCGGGCACATCGTATCGCATAGGGGCATTGAGGTGGATCGAGCTAAGGTTGATTTGATTTCCAAACTTTCACCACCTAGCTTGGTCCGGCAAATTCGATCTTTCCTAGGGCATGTTGGTTTCTATCAAAGGTTCATTAAAGACTTCTCCAAACTCTCTAAACCCTTGATCGACCTTCTGGCCAACGATGCCATGTTTCACATGACACCTGATTGCATCCAGGCTTACACCACCCTCAGGGAATCAGTCTCCACCACACCTATGTTATAGCCCCCAGACTGGTCCTAGGATTTTGAAATTATGTGTGATGCATTAGACTTTGCCATCGGTGCAGTCCTGGGATAGAGACAAGAAAAGAAACCCGTGGTGATCTACTACACGAGCAAGACGTTGGATGAGGCCCAACGGAACTATACAGTCACAGAGAAAGAGCTGCTCACCATAGTTTTTGGACTTGAAACGTTCTAATCTTACCTCCTAAGATCCCACGTGACCATTTATACAGACCACTCGGTCATCTAGCATTTGTTGGCCAAAAAGGATGCTAAACCCAGGCTCATCAGATGAATCCTACTCTTGCAGGAATTTGACCTGGAAATTCGCTACAAAGCTGGGTCCAAGAATGTTGTGGTCGATCACCTGTCCAGACTCCACCCGGACCACATTGGGCCCTCCTTGCCTTTGACTGATACCTTTCCTGATGAATAACTTCTGGCTGTGCATGAAAGGAAACTACCCTGGTATGCTGACTTCGTCAACTATCTGGTAGTAGGACAGACCCCGCACAGCTGGTCCAGATAGCAACGGGATAAGTTCTTGGCTAAAGCCAAGCATTATTTCTGGGATGATCCCATGCTGTTTTGCCTCTGTGCCAACCAGATTATCAGGAGGTGTATTCTGGAGGAAGAAGTTCAAAGTGTGTTATCCTTTTGTCATGACCAAGCATGTGGTGGCCACTTTTCAGGGAAGAAGACAGCTGTAACGATTTTGCAGTCCGAATTTTACTAGCCTTCCTTATTCAAGGACGCACACAGCTTTGCAAAAACTTGCTCTCGCTGTCGGACTTTAGGGACCATGACCAGAAAAGACATGATGCCCCTCCAGCCCATTTTGATTGTCAAGATCTTCGACATTTGGGGCATCGATCTCATGGGCCCCTTCCCACCATCCAACGGCTTTGAGTACATCTTAGTCTCGGTAGACTATGTCTCAAAATGGATTGAAGCCATCATCACTTGCAGATGTGACCATAATGCTATCATGGATTTCGTTAAGCAAAACATCTTTTCTCATTTTGGAATACTGAAGGCCATGATCAGTGATGGTGGAAGTCACTTTATCCACGCCCAGTATCGTGCCCTACTCAAAAAATATGGGGTTACTCATCGCATTGCCACCCCATATCATCCGTAAACCAATGAGCAAACTGAGGTCTCCAATAGGCAGATTAAGAATATTCTGCAAAAGACTATGAGACCTGACAGGAAGGATTGGTCCACACAACTGGATGATGCCCTATGGGCATACAGGACCACTTTTTAGACCCCAATAGGCATGTCGCCGTATTGCCTGGTCTTTGGCAAAGCTTGCCACCTTCCAGTCGAATTGGAACACTGGACTTATTGGGTTGTTAAGCAATGTAACATGGACTCTCAATTAGCTAGTGCACAGAGGACACTCCAACTCTCCAAGCTCGAGGAAATTCGTCAGGATGCATTTGAGAATAGTCGACTTTACAAGGAAAAGATGAAAGCCATCCACGACCGACTCTTCCATAGAAAGACCTTCGAGCCTAACCAGCAAGTTTGGCTTTTTGATGCCGGACTTAAACCTTTTCCCGGGAAGCTCAGATCTAAGTGGACAGGACCATATCGGGTGGTCAAACCTTTTTCTAATGGGGCGGTTGAAATTTCAAATTCGAACACTGGGCACACCTTCACGGTAAACAGTTAGAGATTAAAGCATTTCCATGCCTAGGTTCCCCCAAAGGAGGTTGTTACCCTCATTGAGGGTTGACACGAAGCATCGCCTAGCTGGAGGCATTAAACTCAACGCTTCCTAGGAGGCAACCCAGAAGATTCAGACTGATCAGGTACATGGCATCACTCAGGTGACTTCTTTCTGAACCCCCTTTGCATCCATTTATTTGTCAATGAGGACATTGTCCAACTTAAGAATGGGAAGGGGGGGTGGTAATTTACATGTTTTGAGTTCATTTTATCAGTCTGAATAGAATAAATTAAAAAAAATGATGAATTTAGGAAGAAAAACTTAGGCATTAGGAATTTGTCAACAATGGGAAATAATGCGAAAACCTGAACACTTAGACTTTTCAGGCCTTCAGGCTTAATCAGCCCTGGTGTCCACTAAAATATGGATTTAGCCTTGAATCCTCGCAACCTTACTTTACTATAATTCACCAATAAAGTAGGGTGATAAGTATACGACTTATCAACCCGCCCTCTGACTCAGAGGGACTTTTAGTCTAAGCATCTGCACACATTTTCACACTGACTCACTTCTCTGAGATTCTAACAGAAATTGGGTAGCTAATGAACCTTCTAGGTTGGTATGGCTGGCAAGTTACCGTGGGTAACAACCCATTGGTCGGTTATCCAAAGCCCAGCCACAGGACCACTTTCTTTTTATTGCCTCTAGGTAAATTTGAGATCAGGGAAGCCACCTACTAAACAACAAAAGAAAGAAAAAGGGAGAAATAGAAAATAATAGAAAAAGAAGAAAAAGAAAAAAATAAATAATCCACACTTCACCACACGAGTATGGCTGGCAAGTGGTCGTGGGTAACAGTTTATTGGCTGGTTGTCCAGAACCCAGCTCACTAAATGCACAAAAAGTCCAAAACACCTAAGGAAGAAGTGGGGATGTAGAGAAATCCGAGGAGATATACACTGGAAATACCCTTGTGTTGACCCCAAATAGAATAAAAGTAGGGAGAAAGCTACCAATCAGACAGATACACCTTTAGGCATGTACTTCCTTTTCTAGTCACCTAGAGGCGTAGAAACCCGAAGTCTATTCTAATTACCATTGAGTGAGTCTATCACAATATTTACATCAAGATGCTTAGCACTAAGAGTCTTTTTCAAGTTATGGGTGGGTTGGGTAGCCGTAAAAAGTTACCGACATACTCTCAACTCCAAAAAAAAAAATTCAAAAAAATGAGAAAAGATGAAATAGATATATGTATATATGCTTTAAAGCGAGGATTTGGGCGGTTCACGTTTTGGCAGACACTTGGGAGCTGTTTAATCTCTGTAGATCAGGCTCTTAGTATATTTCCTCCTGTTGACATGTAACAAATTGTCTAAGTAATCAATTCTGACTGAGAATAATGGCTGGGATAAACCTTGCTAGGGACTAGCAAGGAATGAGCATGGGGGTATGATAACTCTCCATTTTGTGGCGATAATTCTATCAATCGGGGTTTATCTTAAGGGTAACATGCGCAAATAACACATCATAAATGGGCATGGGAGCATTACATGCATTGCACATTGAGATTGCTTATAAATCAATGTTAATGGCCATTTGTACAAGTTCATGTCAAAATAGGCCTCAGATGAGAAATCGAATCGCACAGATGGACTTAGATCGACGAATCGGGTCCAATGGACTTGAAATCACTCAAATCCGACATTCAAAGCTCCCTCACCTGGCCCAAGAATTTTTGGTCGTTGATCTGATGATCAACGGCCCACAAGCAGCCACGTGGCAGCATCTGATGCTCTCACACTCGCGGCGCACCTCATCATCGCGCTCAGCAATTTTAAGCCGTCTGATCCTTCGATCGAATGGCTGAGAACACGTAACCCTTGCCAGCACACATTCCTCACTGCGCGCCTTCACAGCCTTAGCACCAGATCCTGACCATTGGATTTTCATCCAACTGTCGATACGCCCTGCACCCGACCTCGTCTTCACAACCAACCGCAGGTGCAGCGCAGCGATCCACGCCTCGCCCTCACGTTGAGAGAAGAGGGTTCGAATCGCACCGTGACTCACTTTACGACCCAGCGTGCACCGCAGCTAAATCAAGCAGCCCGATCAGCAGCGAACAGTGTGGATGGAGGCTACGCGGTGCAGTGGATGAGCATGGATGCTCACGTGCACGATGACGCGCGAGGCACGCACTGCACAAGCGTGATCCTCAGCGCACGCTCATGTGAAGTCTAAACCTCTGATCTTCGATCGGACGGTGCACAACGAATGCACACGGATCACGAGGGAGCAAGAACAGGCGTGCGCGGAAGATCGGTAGGCAGGGGCCTTCACCGACATTTCTGGGGTTGTTTTAGCGACATCCTAGACATCCTAAAGCCCGTACTTAATTTAGAAATCCCTTCTTCCTATATAAACCCCCTCCAACTACCCATGTAAAGGCATTGAATACACTTGCAATTCTTCTACCCCACTCCTAGCTTCCCATAGCACACTTTGTACTCGTCGAGGTTGACGAGCCACCGATAGAGCCCTCCTCCACCACCGTGGCCGCCTCGCCTTCTCCCCCCTCTTTCTCTCTCCCTTTACTCTAGCTTTACTTTACTTTTGTTTAAGCATTTAGCTATTGTTGTATCTGTAAAACTCAAGTTGCATGTTAAATGATTTTGTTTCTTATATAGCTATTGTCTCTCTCTTTTTATCAGGTTTTTCTTATCTTGATTTGCATGAATGTTGTGACCAAAAGACTCTAACCCTACTCTCTCTCTCTCTTTCTCTCTTTCTCTCTTACTCTCTTTTCTCTTCCGCAATTTCTCGTGCATAAGCAAAACCCACCATTTCCATGACAACTAAGTGACAGAAAAAGCTGATTTCATGCCTCCTTATGTTCGACACTCGGACTCACATCCGTTTCTACATTTAAAACTAACGTTGCGAACGTGAGCTACAATGACCTATTTAGACAAACACGTCCGGCTCATGTCACTTAACAAGTATTTGTTGGATTGGTTCCAAGATGTTAAGGATAATGACCCGGGTGAGTTTTTACTTGGGAAATTATCGAAATTGAGGATGAAATTTGTTGTTGCTTTAGTTCAATCTTGGGATGATTCCCAGAATAAACCCCCTTCAGGAGAGCCAATGTCAGAATCCACTCAAGCAACTATAGGAGGGGACACATTTTACGAAACTAGGGATGACCAAGTTGTTCTAGAGCAACCAATTGTAGAGGAATTGATTACTTCACCCGAGATCCATGAGCCAGGGTATGAAGAAAAGTATGTCTCCATGCACTAGGAAATGATCAATGATTTTGAGACATATATAAATGTGGATTTAGAATTCTTTGATTCTGAATGTGAAGAATAGTTGTGTGAAGTCTCACCTGAATTTGAGGAAGATAATTTTAGTGAGACAAATGGGCCTGCAGAGTATGATCAATCGTTTGATGGCCCTATAATTAAGGAATTTGATCTTGTTGGGGATAGCATGATAGATTCAGATCCTATTTTCATGGATGATTCAATTTATAGCCCCATTCCTCAATCACACCCCATTGAGCATACTGACGATTTTGATTTTGAGATCACTAGACCAAAGTCAATTCTGATTCAGCCACAAATCTTGGACTTGGAAATTTTAGATGGGGTGATTAACATGCAGGAGGTCCCGAAATTTGAAATCTTGATTGTGGAGGATAGGAATTTGGAAATGAAGAGATGGGAAGCCAATTCCAGAGGAAGTAGAAATTTGAGTCTAAGGGTTCCTATAGACCTAAAATCACCAACCTTTTACCCCTTATGACATTTTCAACTCCAAGGATGTCCAACCCAAGCACAAATTCATTGAATATCTTTTCGAACTTGATTTTCCTATTATATGACTTATTGGACTTGGGCTGCATCCTCACAAATCGTAGGCCCCACCCCGCTTGCATACTGATATTAGGTTCTGGGTAATTTTTATCTAGAACCTTAAATACACTCAACCATGGGGCATGGGTTTGCACCACAACCTCATCCACATCTGTGGACACCATCTCTTGGCAGGTCCAAAAATAGATTTTCTTATCTTGATTCTGACATGCACCTATGAATTCTCTATTTCTTCTTTATTTGTATAGTGTGCCTAACTGAAGGTAGTAAATTCAGCACGTATACAGTCTGTTTTCTTCTCGAAGCTGATCGAGTAATCATGAAATTTAGGTGCTTTCTACTTTACTCCACTCCCTTTCATGTCTTTTTAATACAATGAGGACATTGCATTAGATAGGAATGCGGGGTGGATAACATTATTTGAATCATCTTGTTAGCTCCATAGATTCTTTTTATTTTCTCTTTATTTTTGAAAAAAAAATTGAATTAGGAAAAGAGAACTTGGGCTTTAGAAATTTGTCAACCATAGGAACAATACGATATGACCTGAACACTTAGATTCTTTAGGTCGTCGGGCTTAATCAGCCCGGGTGTTCACTAAAATGTGGATTTGTTTCTTGAGTCCGTGCCATTCTAAATTCATTTCTAATCGGTTAATAAGTTGGAGTGATAAGTACATGACTTATCAACCTGCCTCTGATTTGAAGGGATTTTAAGCCTAAGCATCTACACACTCTTTGTACTAACTTGCTTTTTGGTGATTTTAACGGAAATTGGGGAGCTAATGAACCTTCTAGGGTGGTATGGCTAGCAAGTTGGTGGTAACAACTCATCAGCCCGTTGTCCAGAGCCTAGCCACACGACCATTTTCTTTCTGCTGCCTTTAGGTCAATCTTAGATCAAGGAGGCCTACATAGAAAAAAAATAGAAACATATCCAAAAAGAAAAGAAAAAGAAACAGAAAAGAGGAAAAGAAGAAAAGTAAACCACACTTCACTGCATGAGTATGGACGGCAAGTTGGTAATGACAGCTCATCGGCCGGTTGTCCATAACCCAACTCACAAAAATTCACGTTTAATTCTAAACACTTAGAAAGAAGCAGGGAAGTAGAATAAGCTAGCGAGATATACACTAGGTTCGCCCTTGTGTTGACCCCATAAAAATAAAAAGTAGGGAGAAAGCTACTGATTGTATAGATACACCTTTAGGCAGAATTCCTTTTCAAGGTCACCTAGGGGCGTAGAACTCGAAGTCCGTTTTAATTGCCGATCAATGAGTCTATCATAGTTCACACAAAAAGATGCTTAGTACTTGGAGTTCTCTTCGAGTCTTGGGTGGGTTGGGTAGCCGTAGAAAGCTGCCTCGAAACCCTAAACTTAAAAATCCAAAAAAATTAAAAAAGAATAAAAAGAAAAAAAAATGCTTCTGCTTTTGAATAAGGCGAGGGCTTGGGCAGTTTGCATTTTGGTAGACACTTGGGCGTTATTGTGTCTCTGTAGTTCAAGTCTTAGTAGAAATTTTCTAGGTTGAAAAATAACTTTTGCCCAAGAAATTTGATCCTAATTCTTTTATAAATAGCATGTAGTTTTATTAGGGACCAGCAAAAGATAGGCATGAGGGTGTGATGTGCATACATCTAATTGACCTAAAATGTCTATTTATGCATGTTTCTAGTGTTATAGAAGCACTCATCATTATATATATTGCATTACATGCATCATCATGCATTTAGGTTAGATTGTATAAATTAGAGGTTAATTTCCCTTTTTGTGGTCAGTGAATAGGGCAACATTTATCGGAGCCTTAGATTGAAGATTCAACCATATAGATCTGATCAAGGCAACAATTGAAGTCTAACGCCTCCAAGATCGTCCTGATCGAACCTCCGTAGCATCAGATGCAGTCCGAGGAAGACCATAAGTCAAGGGGCAAGGTGGTGTAAAATCTGAACTTTAGATGACAAATCCAACCGCATGGATGGGTTTGGATCGACGATCACAGCCCAACGGCACGAAAATTGGTTCAATCCAACATCCGTGGCACCACCTATGAGCAATAGAAGATGGACAGCTCAGATGGTGCCATGTGGCGCCATCCAAGCCACGCATGGTCACCGTAACTCTTCTTCATCAGAAGATCAATGCATCTCAACCATTGGATCATCAATCGAACGGCTGAGATTTCATTATGGCACATGCTCCTCTCAGCTTAAGCTCAAGATCCCTCATCCTCAGCCATTGGATCCTCATCCAACAGTTGAGGATGAGGGAGCACTAAAACATACTTGAGACACATGTGGAGGCATAGCACAGTGGTCACATGCCCCTCTCAGCAATGTGAGGTGTGTGTTCGAGGCATGCTCCGCAACTGATCAGTGTGTTTTCACAAAGAAAAGTTAGGGTTTTAAGAAACTCGTCGTCATAGTCACAAAACTCACTATCAAATAAATTTACTAAAGCTCGAAAGGGAGTCTTGGGTCAAACACGGGGAGGCGAACATTTCGTTTGTGAAATTTGCGCTTCGATTTTATTTGTTTTTGTTTTTGTCTTTTACAATTTTTTTGGTATTTTTACAAAGCAAGAGATCAAATCGACAAATGTTTATCTAACTAATCTACTTACAAAATAAGAGAGAGAAAGAGAGTGAGAGAGAGAGAACATCAATATATTTATTTAAACAAATGTTTGCTACAGGTAAAAAGTAGAAAACTACACTACAAAAGCGATAAAGATAGAGAGAGATGAGAAGAGTCCCCCTAGATGATCGCTTGGAGGATGACTTGCTTTGATGGTGCCCGGATGAAGGTGGTGAGGAGCGGAATCAAGGAGAATGGAATTGGAGGATGGAGGGTGGGACGAGATGGCCTCACGGCGAGGATCTACTTCTCGAAGATGGTGAGAGGATGGCCACGGGATGCTCCACGAAAGGGGATGAGAGGTGGGAAAATGTTTGGTTTTCTACTCTAGAGGAGCATCTCGAGCTTGGGACAAGCTCTCTCTAGAGCCTTGGAGGTGGTGAGGGAAAGAAAGGAAGAGATGATGGTGGATGGAGGGGCACGGGTCCTTTTATAGTGGAGGATGAAGGGCTTGGTCGCACATGGGTAATTAGTGATGTCCGTAAATGTCGCTAAAGCTTCACCCATCTGTCATTGAAGATCCGCACCAACTCACGCTCGCTTGCAGCTGTGCTTGCATGCCCATCACGTGGCTGTGTCGCGCGCATGAAAGCGCTAGCGCTTGCACTGCATGTACGCTGTGATGCGGGTGCGCGGGCTGGTGCGCGTGCGTCTGCATGCATGCACTGGCTGGTGCGTGCACATCTACGCTGCATGCGTCTAATTGGGGGATTGGGGGGCTTTGCGGGTTTCAAACCCACACCCCTCCTTTGGGAATGCACCTCAAGATCAATGCACCAAGCCCACAAGTTTATCCTGAGGGGGATCCAAGGGCATGCAATGGAGACAGCTTCAGAATCGTTGGATCAAGATCCAACGGCTAGGAATGGATGATGCAGATGAAGAGGAAGCATTGGGTAGTCTACTGGCCAGTGTTGGGCAGCCTATATGGAGCCACGTGGTGCCATCTGGACCGTCCATCCTCTTTTGCTTACAGAGGATGCCAAGGTGCTCGGATCGAGTTGATTTCTACATTGTTGGACTGCGATCGTCGCTATGGATTCATCCGTATGGTTGGATTTTTCATTCGAAGCCTGTAAAGATGTCGCATTGCTCCCTGGCCATTGATCTTCTTTGGACTGCATACAGTGCTACGGGATTTCGATCTAGACGATTTTGGAGGCGTTGGACTTCGATCGTGGTCCTAATCAGATCCGTATGAACAGATCGTTAATTCAAGGCCCTGAATTAAATCTCCTTTCCTGGAAATAAAAGGATGCAATTAACCTAACATATACACAAAGTACTCTAAATGCAAAATGATGCATGCTATGCAATATTTATAACATGGAATGCATATCTAAGCCTATGAACATACATAAATAGGCATTTTAGCCTAAATGAATGTGTCTACATCAGTGGCCAAATCCGCGAAGAAGAAAGCGCAAATACAATTGAGCCGCCAGATCGAAGATGAATGGCTGTGGAGGCGGGACGTGGCAGCACTGGATGTGCGTGCGAGCTTACACACGCGATGACACGGGTGTCCACGAGCAATTGCACGCACGTGCACGCGGAACGCATGAAGAGGAAGAGGCACTCGTGGTTTTTAAGCCATTCGATCTCTTGATCAGACGGCTGAGATGCACTGATCGTAGGGTATGCGCTCAATGGTTGAAGGAGAAGCAGTATGGCCTTCACCAACGCTCAGCCTTTAGTGACATTTATATACATCACTAAAGCCCCAACATTTAATGTGTTAAGATTTAAAATAACTGTTATGCCCCGATTCCTACAACTATATAATGACCCTACACCCTCCACATTTTCATCATCTCTTCCTCTCTTCTCTCACCCCCTCCAAAGCTCTAAGAGCTTGTCCCAAACTCAAGATGCTCCATTAGAGTTAAAAATATAATTTTTCCACCTTCTCACCACCTTTGTGGAGCATCCCGCGGTTGTCTTCTCATAGCAATTCGGGAAGCAGTTCCCGCTGTGACGTCGCCTTGCTCCATCCTCCTTCTTCCGTCTTCGTTCTCCCCCATCCCACATCTCACCACCTTCATCTGAGCGCTCCATCTATGTGGCTCATCCTCCAAGTAGTCGTCGAGGAGGATAACTTCTCTCCCTCTTCTCTTTATCGCTTTCTAAATTATATTTCCTACTTTCTAATGTAGTGAGAAGTTGTAATGACCATGATTATGTGGCTATGAAATATTTGTCTATTCTCTCTCTATGTTTCTCTTTATTTTTATTATTCTTTCTCTATCTTCTATTATTTGTTCTTTAAGTAGAATAGCTAGGGCAGATTTAATTCGACTAGCTAATCTATTTTGTGAAAAAAATATAAACTTGGTTTTTGATCAAACGTCCACCTCCCCGTATTCAACCTAGGACTCACCAGAGTTTCGATTAAATTATCTATTTGACGGATTTGTACACGACTACAATGACAGGGTTTCAAAACTGAAATTTTCAGCTTACAAATATCGTTTAACAATGGTCTCAGTCCCGTGTGGATTGAGGTCTAGAAACCTCGACAATGAAGACAAATGAGACATTGGGTCTTCACAAAGGATCCTAATGTTACCACAGAGAGCCGATTCCTCGTCTTCACCATCCTCCTCGATGTGATCACAATCAAAGTTCCTTGATGCCTTAAATATATCTAGTCTTAGTCTTTCACTACCTAGGAAAATCTCCATACACCCGGATGTACAGTCAATGTTTTCTTGGGCCATCACCAAAAATGGGTGACCTAAAATGATCGATGCATCATGGAGATTAGAAGGAACCTCCATATTGAGAACGAAAAAGTTTGCGGGAAAGCAGAATCCACGGGCTTTAATGATCACGTTCTCAACCACTCCCCTGAGCATTTTCACTGGTCAATCAGCCAGCTAAATAGTAACTGAGGTGGGTTTTAACTCCCTGAATCGAAAATGATTATATACGGCAGTAGGAGTTAGGTTAATGGATAAACCCAGATCAAGAAGGGCTTGATCAAATGAGAATCTTGCAAAAAGTAGGAAATGAGTGGGGTGTTAGTCTCTTTCCTTTTAGGTGGTAGGTTAGCTAGCATCACGGCGCTAGCTTCCTTTGACAATGCTGCCTGTCAGTCGTACTTTTGCTGTCGCTTTAGGTTACAGTAGTCCTTAAAGAACCTAGCAGCAGCGGGAATGTGATCTATAGCCTCAAGGAGAGGGACCTGAATATGAACTTCCTTGAACATCAATTTTAGGTCCTCGAAATTCGCTATATCTCGTGTCAAATCCTAAGTAAATGGGACGAGAATCTCGAGGTCAATTGGCCTCTTGCCCTTATCTACCATAGGTGGTTCCTGAGATGAGGAAGGAGTCAAACCATCCTGCTATGAAGGGTGCGAAAAATCAGGACCCGCCTACCTAAATGGTGGGTCGTATGTTTTCTTCCTACTCCTTAACGTAATAGCTTTTGCATTGGCATGTTGTCCGTGAGGTGGTGAAGCGGAAGGGGTAGAGTATGCAGGGTTCTGCAGCAAAAGCAACTGGCCTTTAGCATAACCGAGTGGTGCAGGAGGCACCTGTAATATAGCATGCGCCTGTCCTTACGGTGCCTGAAACCTAGGCGGGGCACCTTGGTTCTACACATATCATTGATTAGCGACAGGTTCGGAGGGCAAGGCTCTCTAAGTCCTATGCTCCTACAACAGCTGGTTTTGTGTGTTTTGAATACTCTGTATCTGGTCAGGCATTGCCTTCATTATTTGCAAGCTATCTTGCATGGATTTTCACATTGATTCTTGCAGTTCCTCCTTTAGTGTCTCCAAAGGGTTAGCTCGCTTTGGAGGGTGGCCGGCAGCTTGATGCAGCACCTGATATATGGAACAGGATTGCTGCTACTAAGACGGGAATGGCTATTTCCTTAGATACATGTTTTGCACATTCCTATATTGCCTGTTCTGGTAGTGTGGATCTTGATGTGGTCTCTGTGAGTTACTAGACCAGGAGAAGTTTGAATGCTGGTGCCAACCAGGGTTATATGTCTCCGAGTATGGGTTGTTACACCCATATCCCTGAAAAGCATTAACGTCTTCGTAGGCTGCCGATGTTTGAGACGTATATTCGTCAAGGGAATACACATTAAACTCATCATGTGGTGCATAACCATGATTATGCAGTGCCAAATCGAGATTATTCGTGGGATCTTGATTTGCAGGATCCCGTGAATATGGAGAAGATGCATCCCGAGTAAGTAAATTAACTCGAGCAAGAGGGGCTCGGGGTGCATAAGAGGATCTAGATACAACAAAATTTCCGGTGAATTCAGGTCAATCTTAAATAAGTTCGTCGAGCTTCTTATCTAGTAGATCCACCTTATCCATCTTCTTAGTGATGATGTCCACATCGGCTCGAGCAGACTCGACGTGAGCCTCGTGGACACTTACTCCTTGCTGTCCAGGTCATTGGAATTGGTTCATTGATGCAACATTCATTGAATTCTTCGTCAAACATTCAAACAACTCAAATGCATTATTCTCGTCTTTTGCGAGGAGATTCCCACCACTAGATGCCTCGGCCGAATATCGATGTGTGTCATCTAGCCCATGGTAAAGGATCTGAGCCAGGTGCCATCTGGGCACACCATGGTGATGGCATTTCCTAAGAAGATCGTTAAATTGATCTCAGGCATCACACAACTTCTCCCCTGGTCCTTTGGAGAATGACGTAATTGCGTGCCTCATCGCATTTGTAGGATTGATGGAGAAGAACTTTTACAGGAATTCATGTCGTAATTCCACCCAGGTTCTAATTGGCCTCCCGATGGTCTTGAACCAATATGAAGCTTTATCCATGAGAGAAAAGGGAAAAAGCTTCATGAGAACAATTCCCAGATTGACATTCCTGGGTTGAACCATTTCCACGATTCAACTCAGGTCCTCTATATGCTGGAAAGGATCCTTATTTGAGTTCCCATAAAAATAATTCTGGATTAGGCTGATCACATTGGGCTTCAGCTCAAACGTGTCTATGCTTGTGGGAATTTGGACTTGAGGTGCGAGAATCGGTGTCGTCGAATCGTAGAAATCCCTTAGCTATTCTCTTTGGGGTGGATGCTGCATTCTGTCCAATGTTGTCAAAATTCTATTGACATTCTACTGATATTGTTCCTATGATTCAACGACCCAGTCTCCTTGGAGAGCCATCGGGTCCAGATTCGCTGGATCCTGACCAGGTCTAGGTCCAGGGATAGCCATATCGACTAACTGAGTGGAAGAAGGGTGAGAAGAAGGTCCAAGCGATGCGACAGATCACTTTCAAATCCTTGGGATTGGTTCCCAAGGTCCAACCAGTTGAGGTCTAAGTGACCTCCTCCCTTGCATACATCAACCAACCCGAGGTTGGTGCAGCCAAGCCAAACAAAGCTAAGGCCTTGTCAATCAAGTGGTCCTTATGATCGGGTGACCAGATTTTCTATTAAGGTTCTAATTTATGAAGAAAAATTTATTATAAAATCAACTGAAATTAATCCCAACCCCCCAAGCTAACCCAGCCAATCTATACGAGGGGACTAAGGGGAAGGTTCTTCCTTTGGCTTTCACCTCCGGCTCTTTTGCACCCCTTAGACGCGATCGTTTGATATTGCCCCGTAGATTTGGCTATGGGTTTGACTAGGGCGGTTGTGATGACCCAGTAGTTTGACAACAAATGTAGGTTAATTAACGTATTTTATGCAATTTTTACTTAACCTTTTTCTTCAAATTGGGGGCTTTTAGTGAGTGGCCCACAAGGTAACCAAGATCACCGGCTAACCACTAGACTTGATTAAGTCCAGGCTAGCTAAGTGTGGTCTCTAAATTATAACCCAAAAAGTTGAGTCCTAGGATTTATGCAATGGCTAAGTGTTCAACAAACCACAATTCAAATCCAAACTATTCTCTAAGGCACAATTTGAATCCAAATGCTTTCAAATTTTACAGGTAGATTCCTTTTTCAATTATCTTTTTAGAGAATATTTTTTTGGAATTTTTACTATTTCAAATGAATTAATATGAATTTTTAACTATCAGGGGGTGAGATTTGGAATTTTAACCCTTGCCGATTTTCTTTTTTGAAACAGTATCAATTTAATTCCAAAAATTTAAGAAAAATATGGAAATGAAAGCTAGTTTGAACTCCTTCACACTTAATTCCAATCCGCCATGGAATCCACCATGGATGAAAGCTTAAATTCCTTCACACTTGATTCCATTTGCATTTTCCTGAAATGCATAAACTCAAATGCAAATGTTAAATAACAAGTGTTCTGTTATCATCAAAATTAACGACCATAGTGCCCTTGCACCAACAAGAGGGGTGGCCAAGGTGGGTGGTGGAGGTGTTCTAGCCCTTGGATGTGAAGGTGGTGATAATGGAAGTGATGGAGATCACCAATGGTGTGGAGAATGGAGGTGACATCCAAGAACTAGATGGTGTGCATGGTCGTCCAAGAGGGTCTTTAAATAGACCAAGGGAGGTGGGTCTTCTAGAGAACTATAGAATTCTCTAAAAACCCCCAAAGTTGGCATCAACTTTGGTTGGGAGTGGTCTTCTTAGATCCACAATTTGTGGATCTAAGAATGGACTAGTTAATTTTCTATTTTTGGGTTTCAAGAGGTGGTGCCACTTGGTGAAGATTCTAAAGGACTCTAGAGTGGGTGTTCAAGTGGTGGTGTGTGTGTGTGTGTGTGTGAATGTGTGGGTGTGGCTAGGTGGTTTAGGTCGAGTCCTATAGGTCTAGGTGATTGGGTTTAGGTAGGTTCTTAGAAATAGGGTTATAAACCCTAATGCTAAAGTGATAAGTGCGATTAAACTTATCCTAAGTTTAATTCAATGGATGTGTGTGCAATTGGGAGAGGAAGTTCCCAATTAGGTTAGGCTTGAGTCAATTGGACTCTCATTGAGTCCAATTAGACTTGTGTCAGTTGAGGCTTGAGCTCAATTGGACTCTATGAGTCCAATGACTAGGTGAAGTGTAATTGACTTATACTAAGTCAATTGGGTTTAGTGAGAACCTAATTAGGTTCCTAGGAGGGTCTTAGGGTAGTGTATTAGGCTTATGGCACCTTAATTTAGGTTCCCTAGGGTGTAGAATTAGCTTTAGGGGCTTTGGAAATCAACGTCTAGGCTTGATTTCAAAAATAGTAATTGGAGAGGGGTTCCAGACGTCTGATTTATTAATCAGACGACTTATACTTCAAAATCAGAAGTCTAAGTCTCTGGTCTGGACATCCAAAGTTAAGTCAGGGTGAATTTGAGGTTCTGTCTTGGAATTCTACAGAAATTAGACATTTGACACCTTGTCTGGACATACAATATTCTAGCAGAATTGGGTCTGGCTCTACAGGTGGTGTCTAAGGGTCCTGGTTATCCAGCAACCTACTTGGACATCCAGATATGGGCTGGAATAAGGGTTTTAAGGTATTCTAGGCTAAGGTGACCTAATCTAAGGGTTTAGTGTTTTGGAAGGTCTCTAGGGATATCCTAAGGCTAGGAAAGATCCTATGTTCTTCATAATTTAACTCATGCATTAAAATTCTACTAGTAAGGTAGTATACCTCATCCCTACATTGTCTTCATCTTTATTCCAGAGCTTCTGCTCTAGCTCTGCTGTAGCTCTAGCTTCCTTCCTCAGATTCAACTCCAGGCCATCTTCTGAGCTTCTTATTGCCTACAATCCAGATAATGCACTAATCAGTACATTATAACATTATTTCATGAATATCTAAGTAAAACAGAAAAGATGCAATATATGCTATTTATACATGAATTACACTACAATTATGCTAAGTTCTAACTTAATTTAGGTCATTTAAGTACTATAATTGCTGTGCAATCAGTTAAAAATCTCAAATAAGCACCAAGGAGAAAAGCTTCAAGAATAATTCTGTTGCCTTCCTACCAATGATCCCAATTTGTTTGTTGCTTTTCGCATAAAAAGATTTTTGTTTCACTGTAGTTGAGAATCACTTCGAAACAAATAAATTTATAAATCAGAAACGGTAAGTCCTGAGTCATTCGCAGGGAGGCAAAATGAGATTCTTAAAGCCATTCGTACTAACTAATCTAACCTAATGAAAGCATATAAAGAGAGACAAGTTATTCATTGAATCAATTTTTTATTGCTACTTGCAAAATATTCTAAACTATGAATCAAAGCAAATATACTAAAGAGTAGAGAGAGAGAGAGAGAGATATATGAAGAGTGGACCTGCTTGTGCGAAGTGCGGTAGCACTTTAGATCCAAGGCATCAGGAAGAAGGCTAGAGAGAGATGCTATAGAGAGAGAGGAGCCAGAGATGTGTGCAAGTGGAATTGCC
Organism: Thalassia testudinum; assembly: GCA_037157565.1. NCBI lineage: Eukaryota > Viridiplantae > Streptophyta > Magnoliopsida > Alismatales > Hydrocharitaceae > Thalassia > Thalassia testudinum. The sequence goes on from JAZHRO010000073.1 coordinate 30,317,667, forward strand.
TCTCAAATGGGGGCTCTGGGCTCTTTTTATAACTAAAATGAGGGGCAAAGCAGGTATTTTGGCCCCCAAAATCATGCAACACCATTGGATCAATCAAATCCATTGATTGGAAGATCAATGGATTAGATTGCACCTCAAAATGACCATCATGCCTTCAACGCACGACGCACTAGAACTCACCATGTGGCGCACGCATGGCCACCCGATCCATCGACTTGCTGCTCCTTGCTCACATGAGCACGAGCTTGATTTTAGCCATCCTAAAACGCGCACCACACCACCTCTTATTGTTGTGTATCTCGGCGTGAGTACCATGCATTATCATGTGCATCTACCGCATCACCTAATCAAGCGCTTATTCGCGCACCACGTGGCCCACCTCTCACCACTCGATCACCATCGCATGACGTAATTTCACGCACATGCACCGCCTCTTCGATTTTGCACTTATCGTGCCTTAAACGCAAGCACTTCACTTTTGCGTGAAGGTGGTGACCGCTGCGTTGCAGTCGCATTTGTGTCGTGGTCTTGTTTGCTCACATGGCCGCTCTCAGCCGTTGGATGCTGATCAAACGACCAAGAATAATTCTCCATTGATGAAGTGCGGAGAGGCAGGTGACATGGCTCAACGGTGGCCGTTGGATGATGATCCAGCGACCCTACTTTACTCTTCAGTGGCTGAGGGTGCGGTAGGGGACCGTTGAGATGGTGCCACATGGCACCATCCTGATCGTCCATCTTCTCGCCTTTGTAGTTGGTGCTATAGGGCTTCGATTGAGTTGATTTTTGCATCGTTGGACTACGATCATTGATCCGCATCCATCCATGCAGTCAAATTTATCATCTAAGGTTTGGATTTGCACCATCTTGCCCCTTGGCCTTCGATCATCTGCAGACTACATGTGACGCTATGGAAGTCTGATCAGGACGATTTCAGAAGCATTGGACTCCAAACATCATCTTGATCAAATCTATATAGTCGGATTTATCATCTGCAGCCCCAAATCATCTGTAATTATTATTGCCTCTCAATTAGAAGATAAAATATCATTATTATTTACAAGGCTAACAAATCAACTATGATGCAAAATATGCTGCTAATGCATGCATTATTCCTAAGTTAAGCTAGGATCTAACTTAATTTAGGTAGATTAGGTCCTATTATTACTGCGCAATCAACAGGCAGGGACTACACCAATATGCAGGATGTTATTGATCGTATTTCTTTGATGATGCACCGACAACGTGACACAGAGTTGGTGATGATGAGACATGGGCATCAGGTATCCGAATACTTGAATGCTCAAGGCCAGTTTTTGGATAGACTTGGAGAGTCTATTCACGGGATTCAGCAGTAGCTTCATAGGCCTCCTCATCCTTGCTGATCTACTACAGTGCCTGCCTCATCAGCAGCACCTCCTCCTACGACAGTAGGCACAAACCAGCAGGTGACACCTCCTCACTAGACATCTAGGTAGCAAACATCCAGATCATCAACTCAAAGATGCCTTTGTCTTGGCTGCCCTACTTCGTCAGAGAGATCTAACCCAATGGACCTTGAGTTAGATACAGACCTCCAGAGCACGATGGATGCCTTTATGGCCTCTTTAGAGTAGTTACATTATTTCTTCTGCTCAATTACTATATTTCTATTACTAGTTTTCATTTCTAGCACTTTGGTCTATAGTACTATTTATATCATGTGGATTGTTTTATCTTGCTTTTCATCTCTATATATATATCAGATGGATGGTTATCTTTTCTTATATAAATCGCATGTTTATTTCCATTTCAAAATTAGGTTGCATGTTAACTACTTTAATTACATGTTTAAGGGGGAGATAATTAAAGTTCATAGCTGCATGTTTTACTTTTTGCTAAAATAAAAAGTGGGAGATATTATGCATAACTTTTATATTTCCATCTCTCTACATAATTATAATTTTATTGTCATCAAAAAGGGGAAGAATGTAAGTACCTCTGTTTTGATGCACCAAAATTATGCTATCTGCGAAACTAATCTTTCAGGACTCTCTCATGGATTAAAGTAGAAGACTGTTGACTTTGTCTCAATGTCTTTTTATCTTTATTGAGTCTAGATTATTTTGTAATGAACCTCAAAATAAGTTTTAAATGGATTTTCTCATTTCACATAAAAAATAAGTTTTTAGGGTTATTGATCGACGAAATAATTAAATTGATAAGCCAAATGGTTTGATCAACCAACCAGCTTAATTAATCAATCAAATTAACCCATTTTAGGAAGTTGATAAATACGCTTTAGATCAACCATTTAGGTTAATTAATCAACCAATCATTGATCAATCAAATAACTAGTTTAACTGACCAAAAGTCATTTTGATCGACCAAACTACCTTAATTGATTGACCAATTTGATTTCCTTTTCTGATTGATTTGCTAGTATAAATAGAGGACGTACGCAGTCTTTTTCAAACACACTCTCAAGAAGAAATCCATCTAAAAGAAAGAGCTTTCTGTGCCTCCCTCTAAGTCCTTTTGTACTTCTATTTTCATGACTTTCAAAGCACGACGATTCAAAACTCTGCTGAAATCTGGTTTGACTTTCCTTGAGGTTCCATAGGTTTATACTATTTTTATATTACTTGTTGTTTTTGATTACGGATCCCAAGCTGTTGGGAGGAATATGTTGTTATTGTGCTTCTCTTTAGGTTGTTAAGAGAAGAGATCATTGTAAGAGGTTGTGCCACCCTCATTTAAAGTGGTGCATTAGTGGATTGACTAGCCTCGACTTGTCGGGAAAATCCTAAGCTGAGAGGCTTAGGCAGTGGTTTTCACCTGGGAAAGGTTTCCACTATAAATCCAGGTGTTTTCTATGCATGAATTTTTGTGGTTTGATTTGCCTTTGCAATTACGATATTTAACTTTATAAAAGATGATACTATTCACCTGTCCCCTCCACTATCCATTAAGATCCATAGGAACCCTCATCCATAACCTAATCATATGGATCCTCCAACTCAAATCCAAAACCTCCAACTCCAACTGAACCAATTTCAACAGAATCACCAAACGTAGATGCAGGAGGTGCTTGAGATTTTAGAAATCCAACATCCACAGGGAATACCCTTAAGGGAATTCTATAACCCCTCCCAGTACCAACATGAATCATATGTTAGGGTCCCACCTATAGAGTCTCACTTTGAAATCAAGTACTCCCTTATACAGCTCCCACCTCACTTTAAGGGCAACAATGATGAGGATCCCTTTCAATTCTTAGAAGAGTTCACAGCCACTAGTGAGACAATTAGAATTCCTAACCTAAATGATGATGTGCTAAAAATGAAACTATTTCTTTTTTCCCTAAAAGAGAAAGTTAGCAATTGATTTAAGTCTATAAGAAGGCCTGTTAACTCATGGGGGGAGCTAAGAAGAACCCTCCTAAAGAAATTTTTCCCAATCAAAAAAACCAATCCACTAAGAAGAGCTATCACCACCTTCTCCCAACAATTGAGAGAACCATTACATGAGGCTTGGGAGAGGTTAATGGATTTGATTAGAAAATGCCTGCATCATGAGGTTCCTAGGTGGCAATTAGTGCAGATTTTTTATCATGGGCTTAATGAGCATACTAGAAGCCTTGTGGATGCAACCTGTGGAGGTAATTTTATGAGCAAGGATGAGAATGGTGCTTTTGAATTATTTGAGAATATGTGCAAAAATTCCCTGAATAATGCCTCCATGGAGACTTATGGAAGATCCATGCAACCTAGAAGTGGGATTTATGAGGTGTAAGAGAGCTCCAGTAATGTGGACATGAATTTAATCTGTGAGAAACTAGACAAATTTGAGATAGTATCAAAAACTAGATGAATTGATGGACCAAAATAGGAACGAAGCAACCCTCACATCACCCACTATCCAAGCTCCTTCAAGGAAGGAGTTTGTGAACAAGCTGAACATGGCTCAAGATTCGAGCCAACTGACCCATGGTCCTTCTAATGGGACCCAAGCAGGGACCTTTGATCGCTACTATCCTGATTCCACACAACTATCCTTATCATCACTTGGATATTAGGAATAGTAGAAACAGTGCTTTCTCCAACACTTCTAATTCTGGTTGGAGAACCACTTGAATTTCTCTTAGAAAATCCAAGGGCAAAGAAACCAATAGATTACATGACCTAAACCCTATCAAATGAACCCTAGCTTACCTAATACCTATAACCAGGGTTGGACCTATCAAACCTTGCCCCCTAACTAGCCTAGCCAAACTGAGTTGGCTATCCCGAATCAGAGCTAGCAACTAATGGACACAAACACTTTCATATTGCAAGCTATGCGACAATTAACCATGTCCATCAAGGATTTGAAGAACCAAATAGGGCCTAAACTTAATGATAGACAAACTGGTGCCCTCCCATCTCAACCCATTATGAACCCTAGAAACATGCATAATTAGGAACATGATCCTCAAGGGTTTCATCAAAACAGAGTGTATCAAGCTCATATGATTCAGCAAGCTCCTTTGACTCCCCCTAGTTTTTATTCATCTCATGTTGCACATCGTTCTGCACCTATCCTTCCTACTCTTTCCCAAGATCCAAATCAGTACCCACCTGCCAGTGCTAATTCCATACCTTGAGAAGTGGCAAGACCACTTAGAACCTTGTGCACTGAAATTAAACAAACCATCGGTATCTTGATAAATCAACTTTAATTAATACACCCAAGGTGGACGACGAGATCCAAGCTCATGATTTTGAGGACCCAAAGATCTAGATACCTTTTCTTGAGGTCCTAAACAAGCCTAAAAAAAAGAAGCCTAAGCCTAAGAATGAGGCCTGGATGGATGTGTTCGAATAAGTACAGATTAATATCCCACTTTTGGAAGCTATTAAATACATCCCAACTTGTGCCAAGTTTTTAAAGGAATTATCCACAACCAAGCACAAGCTAAAATCAAGTAATCATGAGAAGGTGATCCTTTCTGAACAAGCTAGCTCTATTCTCTTAAAGGATTTACCTACCAAGAAGAGAGACCCTGGAACCCCCTTGATTTCCTGCAAAATTAATGATCTATCCTTTGATAAGATTTGATTGATTTGGGGGCTTCCATCAACCTAATGCCCACCAAGATCTATGAGATGATTGGATTCAAGGACCTTGAACCTACTGAAATTCAAATCCAATTGGCCGACTGATGAGTTGTGACTCATCATAGCTAAAAAGCTTAAGTTAAGCTAGAAACTAGGTTAAACAATGTCAAATTAACATATAAAAAAGGTTAAGTGTGGGAATCAAAGAAAAATACTTAGGACATTAATTCTGTGTTAAAATTGCATAATTAGGTCATAAAATGAGATATTCTTGAGAAAAAGGTCAAATGGTGATCCAAGTGTAAATTGAATACACAAACAAGTTTAAAAGTTCAAATCAAAAGTATAATTAACTTCTTAAATGTTCAATTAAGCTTATATAAAAACTTGAAGGCATTTGGACATCATTAAGGCCTTGATATCAAAGATTTACATTTAGGTCCTTCATGCATCACATTTCCTTCATTAGAAAACTTCCTAGGACCTATTTGCAAAGTACAGGGACCTCTTTGTAAGCCCTTAAGGACCACTCCGTAACCATTCTTTGTCACTTATGGGTTTGTCTGCAATTGTTCTACCCCCTCGCTGAGGGGGTGTGCCCTACAATTACACCAACACAAGCTTGCAGCTCGTGTGCACTGTTCACGCGATGAACTAAGACCATCGTGGCCGTCCATTCCCTTGATCGCTTGATCTGTGGCTCGATTTGAATCGAACCTTCATGCAATTCGATGCGTATGGTCACCTTTTCACGCAGATCTCATCCTACAGTCAGATGTTGACTTGACAGCCCGCGCACTCTCTCCTCTCATCCTTGCTACTGATACCCTTGTCACCTAACCTCCTTCGCACAGTGCCTTGATTCACTTTGCTAGCTACTTAAACACCTCAGTTGTCACGTGTGCAAAGGATCGCTCCCTCCTACATTCTTAGCAATCGTTCTTCCACTCCATCCACCCCTCTCCACCAATCCCCAGATTTCAAAGTCATCGGCTGTGAATTCTTCAACTTCTCTCCGACTCTCCTCATCGCTAAGGATGACGTATGCCTGAGGACGACCCAGAAGCTTCACTAGAAGGCTTTTCCCTCCGCTGAAGTCCCTTCCTCCTCCATTCTTCCTCCTTAGCCGTCGGCTAAGGACCCACAGGTCCCATTCTTCCTGTTAGAATAGTTTTCATGCTTTGTAGTTTAGCTGTAGTAGTAGTTAGGTAGATTAGCAATAGAATTAGAGTTAGAAGTAGTGTTTATCTGCTACGTGTGTTAGATTAGCATTAGAAGTAGATTTAGATTAACTTCACCCCTCCTCACCTCCTCTGATCATTTCAGATCAGAGGGGATGGTTTCACATAATCACTGATTACTATTTTCTCCCTCTACACATTTTCGTACCATTTCTAATTCCCTCGATGTTTATTTCGCAATTCATCAATTCATTAGATCTAATTTCAGATCTTCATGGTTTTCAACTCCAGATCTGAAATTACCATCAACAACCATCTTAGGGGCTTCTCATTCATCCCACTTTTGTCACAAAAGCCCATGATCTGGGTTTTAAATAGAATCAGTTTGCTAGATTTTCTTAGATTTCAAATTGCAAGGGTTTTTAGTCATTTGGGCTGTGAACGCTTTGATCGAGCAAATTGAGACATTTTTGATGTGATTCAATGTTTGGCTGGGAATCTAAGGTGATTCTGAAGATAGACTTCACCTCAAATGAGCCATAATCTGATCTGATATTTTCAAGAATTTCAATGCCTTGATTGCATGATAGAGCTAAGGAAAATCACTTTGGTGATTTGAGGCTCTACCTTGTGTTCATGTGTTGTTTGTAAAGTGCAAGTTTTGATTCTTAACCTAAGGAGTTCTCAATATTCCTTAAGGTTACAGAGCTCTGGGATTTGAGTTTGTGTATTAAATTGACTGATTTAACTCTTTCTACATGCTGTCTATAGCACTAGAAAGAGTTAGATCAGCTCTTCTTCTAATCTACTTTGATGAAATGTTACTGATAAGGGATTTTGATTTGTATTTCCAAGTGGTTCTTTATGTGAATTTCAACCCTTGTCAGATTTATTCTTTAAGTGACGTCTATTCTGTGTTCATAAATCCCAGAATTATAGCAAATTGCTGTAGTTGCAGCTACATTCCCACTAAATCTAGTTAAGTATCCCCTTAACTAGTTCACTTATATCCTTGATAAGGTTCTCTTGAATCTGATCTGGGATATAAGTGACTAAATTAGGAATTACTTAGCTGGATTTAGGTTTTGTTCTTCCCTGCTACAGATCTGAATCTCTAAAAGATGTCTTAACTGCAACAGCAGTTAAGACGTCTGATTTTCTTTTAAAAGAACTAAAATAAACCACAACAGCAGCAGATCCTATAGCTGCTATTTCAGTAGCTGTAGGACTTTATTTTGCTGTAGCTGATGAGGTTTGAAAATCAGTGGACAGTAGGTGTAGATTAAGTGTTTACATTAGTTGACATGTTGTTAATGCTGTATCTTATGTATACAAGCCTTATGTACTTGTACTTGAGTTAAATTTAACTTGGAATGGCTTGTTTCATGATTAATTCTTTCTTTGTCAGCTAATTGATGTGCTATCTATCCAAACTGAAAAATCAAAGTGAAATTTACTAAAAAGCATGATTATATGAGTGCATATCCTTTTGTATAGTGTCTAGGGCTTAACTGAGGTGGTTCACTATCTATTCTCCTCATAGATTAGAATTTAGGATCTTAGGTTCCTTTTAAAACACTAAGAAGACCCTAAAATGTGCCAACTTTGTAATTAAATAAAAATACTTTAAAAAATCAGAAAAAAATAAATAAAGATGTAGTGAGTAGGATTAACTATTTCTCTACACATATGTCAAGTTTCAAGGAATTCTGAATCCTCGGCTTAGTAGAACATATCAGCTGACGGTTAAGTCTACCTTAAAATTTAATAAAAGACACTAACCTATAAAAATACCAAAAATACATTCTATCTCTCATCTTTTTCTTTCTCTATCATTCCCTACCTCTATAAAATATATAAAACCCATAAAAAACTGAAAAAACTCAAAAATACCTAAAATTCCTTTGTATACTATGTATATAATTGTAAATATAAGGTATATAGGAAGCTTATTTATCTATAGAGTAAATTATATATATATAAAATAAATAACTTATGTATATATTATAGTACGTAAATTAAGTATTTAAGTTAGATTATACTATATATATCTTAGTTATAGAACTATTTATTGATTAAACTAATTTATATGTACTAATAAGTTATATAAATTAATAAACTCTAAAAAATAAGCTTATTTAGTTATGATACTGTAAATACATATTTATATATATATATATATATATATTATAAACATATTTAACCTTGTATCATAATTTAATTATATATGTAGAATAAATAAGTAATTTATTAAGTTACTAGTTAAGTTATTAAGTTAAATTAAAATAAATTAATAATTTAAGTTAAAATTAAGTTAACTTATATTGTATATTTAAACTAATATATTTTAAGTGATTTAAGCTAATTTAAGTATACTCATATTGTATTCTATTATTTAAACTTTATTTATATGTAAAATAGTCCAAAATCTGCTATTTAAATGTAAATAAAATAGAAATAAAACTTGTAAAATATAATAAAAATCTGTATTAAATACTTTGATATATATACTAACTCTGTATAAGGTCAATTAGACCATATATTAACTAATTTATATGTAATTAAGGAATAAAACTTAAAATTTACTTTATCGAATTAATTTATATAGTAAATATAATTAAATTTCTAAATTAACTGTACAATTGTATAGTATTATGTAAATACTTTATTATTATATAATTTAATTTAATTTTATAATAAAATATGGCCCTCAAATTGAGGGCAAAAATTCCAAAATCAGCACTGAGCACTGGATTTCCAACGCAACAGTGGCACTAATATAATGCCACATCGTGTGACACGAAGTGCGATGAGGTGCTTATATTGAATTTGTGTATCCCCCTCTTCAGTCGTCAGGCGCCGGGTGGTCGGGCCTGGATAGGTTGTGTTAATATGGTGATTTTATCGTTAAAATGAGTACAGTGGTTAACCTAAATTGAGCCTAACCATCTCTTTTACAAAATTTTTTTACCTAGACTACTTGATTTTATCTTGGTCACTTTTAGGCCCAGGGTCGAACTTAGGGAAGTGGGATTAGAAGAAGTTTCTACGCTTTTCCTACAACGAATCTCTTCCGTTCGTTTATTATGTTTTTGGTGTTTTTCTATTTAAGATTTTTTTCTGATAATTTTTGTCCTTGAGATACACCCTCAAAATCAGGTTCTTGGCTTTGAGCCAAATTAGGATTCCCAAAACTGGTCTTGCTATTCGCAAGACTGAGTGCCTGCAAGTCAAGGATTATCTTCTCTTTTGTATTTTTTTTTTATCTTTTTACTGGCAGGAAAGAGAAGCAAAAATAAAGTAAATATAGTATATATATATGTATATATTATATATGTATAAAGGGGTGGGGGTGGAGGTGGGGATGGTGTGTAGCACGGTGTCAAGTCGGTCGTCATCTAGGAAGACGCAACCAACAGGACGAAGTGCCGCGTAGAGTGTAGGATGGATGGGTGGAAGATGTGTGCGAAAAACGGTTTCTGTACGTGTATCGGGGAATATCAGGAACTAGTGCAGATATTTCCATGATACAACGTATGGTAGGTGATATGAAAATATATATATGCATGTATATATGTAAATATATATATCTATATGTATATATATATATGGTTATAATTATATAGGTGTATATGTATTTATATATGTATATATATAGATATATATGTATATATATATAGAGATATAAATATATGTATAGATAGATATATGTATAGATATATATATATATGTATATGTGTGTATATATAACTATATAGATGTATATATATATGTGTATATATATATAGTAATATATGTATATAGATATATGTAGATAGATATGTGTATCTATATATATATATATATATATATATAGTTACAGATATATATGTATATATGTATGTATATTTGTATATTTGTATATATGTATAAATATATGTGTATATATATATGTATATATACTTATACTTAGTTGTATGAGTAATAATTTATGTATAGATATATATATATATATATATTTATACATATATAAATATATGTATATATGTAAATATATATGTGTATATATATATATAAGTATATATATATATATGTATGTATGTATACTAATACTTAGTTATATAAGTACTACTATATGTATAGATATAAGTATATATATATCTATATATGTATATAAATATATATATGTACGTATAAATATATGTATGTATATAGTAGTGTATAAGTGAGTGGGTGTGTGTACGAGAGTGTGTGTATGTGTGTGTATGTGTCTGCTGAGGGAGTGAGAGAGTGCTGTGAGAGAGAGAGAGAGAGAGAGAGAGAGCGAGAGACTATTGGAGTGAAGAAGCGCGGTGTTAAGCCGTTTGGAGCCCAGTGGCCGACGTCTTATGTCCACGCGCACGCGCAGGCGCGTAGGCGCGGAAAGAGGCACGCGCACGCAGGAGGGAGCGGGCGCGAGGGGAAGGACCACAGTGCACTGTGCTGCGCGGTGAGGCGGGTGCGGGAGTGAAGAAGCGTGCGAAGATGCAAGCGTAGAGAGAGACGCGGGCGTAGGCGCTGGAGCGGGCACGGGGAGAGACACGGGTGCGGGCATGCACGAACAGGCTGGCGCCGGTAGCGGCGCGGAGAGAGAGCGCCGGGTGACTGGATAAGTGAGAAACTTACCGGTCACCGCACTGTAGCCACAGTGTCGCGCTCTCTAGCGTGAACAGTGGCTACAATGCGCGCTCGGCTCGCGCGACCGCCTGCGCTCGGTTCAGCATGTGTGGGCAGTGTGGAACGGCTGGCGCGCACGCGGAAGAGGCTGCGCCGGCTGCTGGCTTGCGCGGAAAGAGGCGATGGCGGCCTGCTGGCTTGCGCGGAGAGAGGCGAGGGTGGCCTGCTGGCTCCTGCAGAGGCCGCGGAATAGGCGCTTGAGGCGCGTGGAGGCCTGCGCTGCTGCTGGCTGCCACTGCTTCTGCTTGAGCTTCCAAGCTTGAAGCTCCTGTCAAAGGCGGCGATGGGCTGGAATGACAAAACAGAGGAGAGAAGCACCACGCCCACCGGCTCTTTGATGAGCTGGGGACTCACAGTGGTGGTTGTGCACCACTGTGAGCGGCTCCTGCCCGCAGAGTAGCTCCTCAGAAGGAGGAGAGGCTGCGTATGGAGGGGAGAGGGGAGGAGATAGCCTGGAAGGGAAGCTACTGTGTTGGGTTTTTTTGTGTGGACCAGGCTCTCCTCCAAAGAAGATAGTCGTGCCTTTTTAAAGAGGAAGAAGGCAAGCACAGCCATGCTTTGGCTGTGCATGGCTAGCAGGGAATGGCTGTGCAGAGCATGGTGCGAAGAAGCTCAAGCCATGCTTTGCAGCCGCGGAGAAGAAATACAACGTCAAATAAAAAAACAAAAATAAAGATGGTGAATTTGCAAGGCAACACTTGAGGAAAACGTAAATTTCAAGGTCATTTTATTCACTCTCCTCCCCTCTCAAATAAATGCATGCAGGCTTGTATTTTCACAATTGCGACTGTGATTACCTAATATGCACTGGCAATGCTAGGAAATAGCACAAGATGGCACAATTGTTGGTGTATTTTTGCTCTGCAATCATACCCCCATGCCTATCTTTTGCTAATCCCTAGCAAAACATTTTGTATTGTATTTAGAAATGATGTTAGGCTGAAGATTTTTTTTCTGAGGCAAGTGTGTTTATTGTTGGATATTGTGAGAACCAATTGTAGAGAAGACTACCAGTACTTTAAGTCTCGCATGACATAGACCATCTCTCAACTAACCAGGACTCTTGATATTTAAACCTTAAGTACGATTTCCAAGATCTAGGAGGTTTTTGCTGTACTCAAGAGCTCAAGAGATTATGGCTTGTGCTTAGTAAAGGATCAAGACTGACCATATGAACATTAAGACTCAAGCCCAAAGTTTCACGAATTTTTAAGTATAGGTTGGTCCCAGTTTCAGCTCGTGTCTTCGGATTGACCCTTAAAAAGATGACAGAAAACTCAACTCCCATTTTCTGACATTTGTGGCTCAAAGAAAATAGGGTATTTGCCCTGAAGAACTTTTTTGTTGGAAGATTTTACAGACATTTGTGAGATATACTGACTTATTTGTATCTTTTTTTTTTTTGAAACATGTGTCAGTATATCTCTTACAACATTATTTGGAGGAGCACACTTTTCTTTTTGGTGGGAGAGTTCCTTCTTGGTGGAAAGAGTCTTTCCTAAACATAAGACTAAAGCCTGGGATAAAAAGTCTACCTGCGCGTACAGGTAAGAACTCCACCTTCCCTAATGAACACTAGGGTTGGATCTTACGTTCACCTGGTCTTTATTGATATGTGTAGTGTGAACCAAGATTACTTAGGCTCTCGAGTAGAAGCAAACCAACGGATCCTGTACTGGTGTCTCAGGTACAAGAACACGTCCTTAGTTAAGAGAGATTCCGATCTATCTTGTTAATGCTCAAGTGAATTAAGCCGAGCTTGAGCGAATCAAGCTTCTGTGGCCTGGAAAGTCTTCAAAACAATGGTTGAATATCCATAAACACTTATTGTATTTTTGTTTCAGCCTTCAGATCATTACCAAACACCATTTTTTTTTATGTATATAGATAGATGAAAACTGCATGATACCATAAAATACCCAGATCCTATGGATGCCTATCCACTCCCCCATGCCAAACGATGCTATGTCCTCATATGCATGTAGGGTAGGGTAGCGGAAGGACAAAAGATCGGGTAACGAGAACTGAGGTGTAAGGTATACAGCAGGGTGGTAGGGTGGGTGGGTGGTGAAGTGAAAAGTGAAGTGAACGTGACAGCGGTGAAGTGTTGTTGGGGTGCCTCCCAACGAGCGCTGAATTTAACGTCCCCAGCTGGACTCAGGATAAGGCACAACATTAGTTACCCTCCAGCAGGGCAACAGTTTCTCCAACGGGGGCAGGTTCATGAGTAAGATAAGGTTTCAAACACTGCCCATTGACAGTAAATTTATGCCCAGATTTGGGATCTTCAATCTCAACAGCCCCGTTGGGAAATGGTCTCGAGACCAGGAAAGGACCAGTCCATTTGGACTTCAGTTTCCCAGGAAAGAATTTGAGCTGGGCATTGTAGAGCCAAACTTGCTGAGATGGCTCAAATTCTTTCTGCCGAATACGGCTGTCGTGAAAAGCCTTAGTGCGTTGCTTGAAAGTTAAGGCAAAATCATAGGCTTCACGACGGAGCTCTTCCAGCTCCTGGAGTTGGAGTTTCCTTTCTCAACCATACAGGTCTGGGTCGAGGTTACATTGGCGAACCGCCCAATAAGCGTGATGTTCCAACTCCACGGGCAAATGACAAGGCTTCCCGTAAACGATTCTATAAGGAGACATACCAAGGGGAGCCTTGAAGGCGATCCGATACGCCCAAAGTGCGTCAATCAGCTTGTCGGACCAATCCTTACGGTCAAGCCGAACCGCTTTCTGGAGAATTTGCTTGATTTGCCGGTTCGACACTTCTGCCTGGCCGTTCGTCTGAGGATGATACGGGGATGCGATACGATGGTGGACTCCATATTTCGTCAAAAGTTCCAGAAAAGACGCATGGGTAAAGTGGCTTCCTTCATCTGAGATAATGGCTCGAGGGATCCCAAAGCGCGCAAAAATGTGGTCTTTGAGAAATTGAGTGGATATAATATGGTCAGCACAGCGCACGGGAATAGCCTCGATCCATTTCAAAACATAATCAACAGCCACGAGAATGAATTCGAAGCCGTTGGAAGGAGGAAAGGGACCCATGAAATCAATTCCCCAAATGTCAAAGATTTCCGTAGCTAGGATGGGTTGCAAGGGCATCATGTCACGACGTGACATTGACCCTAACGACTGGCACCTAGTGCAATGTTTGACATAATTGTGTGCATCCTGGTGAAGGGAGGGCCAAAAGAAATCGCATTGCAACACCTTGGCTGCAGTTTTCCTCCCAGAGAAATGGCCTCCGCAGGCCTGATCGTGGCAGAAGGATAGCACATTGGGGAATTCACTGTCAGGAATACAGCGACGGATGATTTGACAGCACCTATGAGAAAAAGAAGTGGATTATCCCAGAAATAATCTTTGCTTCTACCATGAGACGCTCGCGCTGGTTTTTAGGCCAGCCACGTGGAAGGGATCCAAAAATAAGGTAATTGGCAATGTCGGCATACCAAGGTCCACTTGCCACATTAATTGTCAATAGGTGCTCATCAGGAAAGATCTCATTGATCGGCAGAGTAAGTCCAATATGGTCAGGGTCCAATCTGGAAAGATGATCAGCCACAACATTCTGGGCTCCAGCCTTATCACGAATCTCAATGTCAAATTCTTAGAGCAGAAGGATCCAACGAATCAGTCTAGGCTTGGCATCCTTCTTATGCATGAGATGGCGAATGGCCGTGTGATCAGTGAAAACAATAACGTGTGAGTCCAGAAGGTAAGAGAGGAATTTCTCCAGCCCAAAGACGACCGCCAGTAGTTCTTTTTTAGTGGTAGTATAATTACACTGGGCCTCATCCAACGTCTTACTGGTGTAGTACACCACGAAGGGGTGTCTATCGCGTCTTTGTCCCAGGATGGCTCCGACTGCAAGGTCGGAAGTGTCACACATGAGTTCAAAGTCGAGGGACCAATCAGGTGGCTGGAGAACAAGGGCCTTGGTGACAACATTACGCAGCTGCGTGAATGCTCGTATGCAGTCGGGGCCCATATCGAAGGGTATGTCGGTTGATAGGAGATGAGTTAAAGGTCGAGAAATCTTGGAGAAATCTTTGATAATTCTCCTATAGAAACCGACGTGTCCCAGGAAGGAGCAGGTTTGTTTGACAGAGCCAGGCATAGGTAAATCAGCAATTACATCAAGCTTAGCTCTATCAACCTCAATACCCCTATCGGAGATGACATGTTCAAGAACAATTCCCTCATGTACCATAAAAAGACTTTTTTCCCAGGAAAGCACGAGGTTTACATCAATACATCTCCTAAAGATACGGGTTAGGTTGGCAAGACATTCATCGAAAGATGGTCCAAAGACCGAGAAGTCATCCATGAAGACCTCGAGAAAGTCACCCACCATGTCATGGAATATCGCCAGCATACATCTCTGGAAAGTTGCTGGCGCGTTACAAAGTCCAAACGGCATCCTTCTAAATGCAAAGGTACCGAAGGGGTAGGTAAAAGTGGTTTTCTCTTGGTCTCGGGGGTCAATTGCCACCTGGTTATATCCTGAGAATCCATCCAGGAAACAGAAAAATTTATTTCCCGCTAACCGCTCCAGGATTTGGTCAATGAAAGGTAGCAAAAAGTGATCTTTCTTAGTTGCAGCATTGAGTTTCCTATAATCTACACACACTCTCCAAGATGTAGGAGTGTGTGTAAAGATGGATTCGCCCCTGTCATTGACACGGATGGTGAGTCCCGCCTTTTTGGGCACGACGTGAATCGGACTCACCAAGGGACTATCGCTGATCGGGTAGATTATACCCGCATCCAGCCACTTAATAATTTCCTTCTTAACGACCTCCCACATGTTAGGGTTGAGATGTCGCTGCATCTCGCGGGAAGGTCGAGCCTCCTCCTCCGTATATATATAGTGAGTGTAGTAGGAGGGGCTAATGCCAGATAAGTCTGATAAAGACCATCCAATGGCTGCCTTGTGTTCCATAAGGACCTCAGTCAGTTTGCACTCTTGCTCCCTGGTCAATTTTGAACTGATGATTACAGGGAGTGTTTCATTTGGTCCCAAGAAAACATACTTAAGTGTACTAGGAAACTCTTTCAGCTCAGGAGTGGATGGTGAAAGGTCTGGCATTTCTTGGGACGAGAGTGTCCTAGGTGGAAGAAATTGGCCCTCAGATTGGCCAAGAAGAGGGGCTTCTTGGATAGATGGATCCAAAAAGGAATAGCCCCAAGGAGTAGTATGTGGGCTCAAGGTCCCAATGTGGAATTGCAACTCCGCCTGATTTGGCAGGAAAGAAAGGGCAATCTGGTCTTCAAGAGTGTGGACCGATGGTGAGTAGCCCAGATATGACTCAGACCATGAGGTATGGGAAGCTGAGAAAACCTCGTCAGAAGTCTGGTCAGGAGAAAGTATGGGACAAGGGATGGATGGGGGAATGTCACAATATGTGTCGGGTAGGCAATCATCAGTGTTTAAAGGCAGTCCACAGCAGTCAGAATAGGTCCCAATTAGTCCGATACATGCGCTGACGGCCATGTCCTCGTCAGATGTGTCATCCTCGATGCAATCGCAATTAAAGTTCTTGGCTGCCTTGAAGATGTTAAGCTTGAGCTTTTCAGATCCAACGGCAATCTCAATACAGCCCGACTCGCAGTCAATATGGGTGCAGGCTGTGGCCAAGAAAGGTCGACCAAGGATGATCGGACAATCAGAAAGTGAGCTAGGAACTTCCATATCTAAAACAAGAAAGTCAACAGGAAAACAGAGACTGTTGACCCTAACCACCACGTCATCCACCACACCCTTTGGAATTTTGACAGAACGATCTGCCAACTGTAACGTGATAGGGGTGGGTTTCAGATTTCCCAAGGAAAATTTTTCGAGCATGATGGTTGGTATAAGATTGACGGAAGATCCTAGATCAAGCAGGGCATGGTTAAAATTGCAGCCTTGGATGCTACAGGAAATAAGCGGTGTGCCCGGATCTTTCTGCTTCGGTGGTAGATTTGACAGTATAGCACAACTCGCATGAGGCGAGAGAACCACCGGATTCTTAGTTTTCTTTGACTGTCGCCTGGGTGTTGTGTAGTCTTTGAAAAATCGAGCAACAGTAGGTATGTGGTTGATAGCCTCTAGCAGGGGTACCTTGATTTCAACATCCCTGAACAAATTACGCAGGTTATCAAAGGCCTGCGTATCCTTCTTGTTTCCTTTTGGCTTCTTCAGTAGAGCCTCAGGGAATGGGACTGATTCTGGCTCCAATTTGGGTGTATCGTCCTCTCACAAATGCGGTGCGCATCCCAAATGAGAGGGCGATGAAGAAGACAGGCCAAGATCAGGTTGAGGTGGATCGACAGTCTACTTACTGCTCCTCGTAGTGATCGCATTGGACGATGCGGGTCCAGTGGGATCATACGGCGGAGGAGGGTTCGCAATAGGGACATAAGAGTGAGGTGCTGCAGCGGGATTAGCCTGAAATCCCAGTGGAATGCTCGGAGCCTGCAAAATCTGATGAACCTGCCCCTGAGAAGGTCGTACCTGTGGTTGGGGACCACGGGGTACGAAATTTCGTGGGTTGGGAACAGGTTGGGATGGGAGAGTGCCTTGAGATCGAGTTGCCATGCGTAGTTGACTGATCTCAGCATTCTACTGCGCCAATTATTGCTGAAGAGAGGTCATGTTCTCTTCATGGCGCTTTGACATTTTCGTCATCATTCGCATCAATTTGTCAAGAGGACTTAATGCGTGTTCAGTTTGCAGTACACAAGGGCCCGATGGCAGATTCGCCATAGGATTAGACTGGGCCCTTGGGATGACGGATGCGGACGGTCGCATTGGTCCACCCGTGGGGTTTTCGCGCTACGAGTTGTTGGACCATGCGAAGTTCGGATGATTTCGCCACCCTAGGTTATAAGTGGTAGAGAACAGGTTGTTCCCCAGGGCATAAGCGTCTTCTATGCCAGAAGATGCGTCCGCATGTAAATATGCGTCCGAGCACACGGAGATTTGGTCCTCTGTGTCAAAATACTGGCTTGCAGAAGCCAGATCCACATGACTTATCGAGTCGCTCGACGCGACACTCGGTAAGGATTGTCATACGGGGTTTCTCCGGATAAGCCTGGTGTTGGAAGAATTGGGATTGTGATGAAGTGGTGAGGTGGGGGTGTTTGCCATAGAACGGGTGGGGCTGGCCAGAAGCTCGTCCAGCTTCTTGTACACGACGGAGACTTCATCCAATTTCTGTGCAATAAGGCTAAGATTAGTGGATGAATGGGAGGGTCCCGTGTCAATTTCATGAACGTTGCGGGGCAGGCTGGTACAATTAAAGGTGATAATGGAAGCATTGTTCATTGAGTTTTCGCTCATATTTTCAAATAATTCGAATGCTCTATTCTCGTCTTTATTCATGAAGTTCCCTCCGCAGGAAGCGTCTGCAATCTGCTTCAAAGTCTCATTTAGCCCATAGTAGAAAATCTGGGCTATATGCCACTTAGGCAGACCGTGGTGCGGACACTTCCTAAGGTCATTATATCTCTCCCATGCCTCATGAAACTGTTTGCCATTTTGTTGCGTAAATGAAGTGATAGCACGGCGAAGCGCATTAGTTCGCTCGATTGGGAAGAACTTCTTGAGAAACGCTGTTCGCATCTCTTCCCAAGAGTGGATGGTTCTCCCAAGGGTGCGTAACCACTGCAACGCTTTATCCCGCAATGAAAATGGGAACATTTTCATGAGGACTATTGGTAACCCGATATTTCTAGGTTTAACTGTTTCAGCCAATCGGGTTAGGTCTTCCAAGTGGAGAAAAGGATCTTCACTTGCAAGATCATGGAAGTGAAAATTTATCAGGCCAATTATGTTAGGTTTCAATTCAAAGTCGTCCCCACCCATGGGGACCCGAATTTCTCCTATGGTCTCTGTAGCAGCGGGATTCTGATAGGAGTTAAGAGACCTAGGCTCCTCCCGTTTGGGAGGGCTCTGCACTTCCTCCAATGTTTCCCTAATGGCCTCAATTTGTTCATTATACATTTTCGTTTGGGCTTGGAGGCAGGTTATGGGATCCAAGGCTCCACCACCTGGTGGGTTTTGAGGGTGGTTTCCTCCCTCGGGATTTGGGGGTGGGCGTGCAGCCATGTTTGTGGAGGAGGAGGATGATTTGGCTTCTTTTCTAAAATTATCAGGCAATTCACACAGTTCAGGGTTTTGTGACCTCCTCCCAAACATGCACTACCGCAGGAAGAATTGGGGGGATACAAAGGGAAAAGAGATGAGAGAAATGATGTCGCAAAGGTACACTTGAGACAAATCAATACAATCAAATTCCTAACCTCTACAGTGTGCCCTTAGACCAAAAGATCTAAGTTACTTACTATCACGAACTACGAAACCAAATGCGAGCACAGCGGAACCACCGGGCCAGATTGAAAGGCCGTTTGCCCCAGCCTTAGACACCCGATAGCACGCGGGAACCCTCACCAGCACGTAGGCACTACACGCAGGTAGTTAGACCTCCAATCCTTAATAAGGGTCAAGTTGCTACCAATTTTAGTTAGAGGCTTAGGATCAAGTGCTTCTGGAATGTGAAGGGCGTTATTTACGGGTAATGCCCAAGTGATTGATTTTACAAAGTGTGTAAACCAAGCAGGCAACGGGGAAATCTCCCCAAATTGAAGTTTTAATTGGTGAATGGTTTTTAGAATTCAGCCTTAAGTAGTATGGATTTTAAGATTTCGCTGAAATACCAATTCAACCAATCTCTAGGTTTTAAGAGAATACAAGTTTTCTTCTAAGCCCAACAAACCCTCCTTCAATGTCAGTTGGTTAATGCATGCTAAAATGCAATGGGCTTCCCTAGATGGAGATTTCTATGTGTGGATGCACGAATCAATTTTAGATTAGTGTGAAAGGGAGCCAAAGCACTTCAATTCAAGTGCTCCCAATCACCAAAATGATTTCCACACACAAGGCTCAACCATAAGATAAAGAAAATCAGATTGTTGGGGTTGAAGTATTCGGGATCGAATCTTAGGCACGTGAAAGGTCGTGGTGGGGTTGGAATCAACTCAATTCCAAGTCTCCCCACCAAAAAGGTGATCCCGAATTGCAGATAAATGAGGCAAAGAGGGATGGCAATCAATCTATTTATCTTTGCCTCCAAGAATACTTCACACGGTGAAAGATTCAAGAATCAAGATTCTTGGATCTTCGCTATGCAAAGTTTGGCGAGAAATCCCGGGGCGGTGGGAGCGATTACAAACAATCAAACAAGTGATTTTTAATCCACTTGCCCCAAGAGATCCCAAGAACTTTTTCTAGTTTTTTTTTTTATTTTATTTTTTTTATTTTTTTTATTAAGGTGACAAGTTAACCTAAGTTGCTAAGAAAGAAAGACCTACTTGTTCAGCAACGTGTGCGAAGCTCCAGTGCGGTGCCAGCGTCTTCACGCTCTCGTTCCCGCCTTGGATCTACCTACGTCTCCGACTTCGTCTGCCTGTCTTCTCCTTTCAACAGGTTCATCTGCACAGCAACAAACAAAAACACCCGTGAAGAGAAGGGTGTGAGAAGAGAAAAGTCAAAGGAATGGAGTAGAAACTTACTTGAATGCGCACTTCCCCGGCAACGGCGCCAGAAAAGAGGTTATGGTCGGGCCCGGATAGGTTGTGTTAATATGGTGATTTTATCGTTGAAATGAGTATAGTGGTTAACCTAAATCGAGCCTAACCATCTCTTTTACAAAATTTTTTTACCTGGCCTACTTGATTTTATCTTGGTCACTTTTAGGCCCAGGGTTGAACTCAGGGAAGTGGGATTAGAAGTTTCTACACCTTTCCTACAACGAATCTCTTCCATTCGTTTATTATGTTTTTGGTGTTTTTCTATATAAGATTTTTTTCTGATAATTTTTGTCCTTGAGGTACACCCTCAAAATCAGGTTCTTGGCTTTGAGCCAAATTAGGGTTCCCAAAACTGGTCTTGCTATTCGCAAGACTGAGTACCTACAAGTCAAGGATTATCTTTTCTCTTTTGTATATTTTTTTTATCTTTTTACTAGCAGGAAAGAGAAACATAAATAAAGTAAATATAGTATATATATATGTATATATTATATATGTATAAAGGGGTGGGGGTGGAGGTGGAGATGGCGTGTAGCACGGTGTCAAGTCGGTCGTCGTCTAGGAAAACACAACCAACAGGACGAAGTGCCACGTGGAGTGTAGGATGGATGGGTGGAAGATGTGTGCGAAAAATGCTTTCTATACGCGTGTATCAGGGAATATCAGCAACTGATGCAAATATTCCCGTGATACAACGTATGGTAGGTGATATGAAAATATATATATATGTATGTATATATGTAAATATATATATCTATATGTATATATATATATGGTTATAATTATATAGGTGTCTATGTATTTATATATGTATATATATAGATATATATGTATATATAAATAGAGATATAAATATATGTATAGATAGATATATGTATAGATATATATATATGTATATGTATGTATATATAACTATATAGATGTGTATATATATATGTATATATAGTTATAGATAGATATGTGTATATATACATATATATGTATATATACTTATACTTAGTTGTAATAGTAATAATATATGTGTGTGTATATATATATATAAGTATATAGATATATATATATGTATGTACATATGTATACTAATACTTAGTTATATAAGTGCTACTATATGTATAGATATAAGTATATATATATATATATCTATATATGTATATAAATATATATATGTACGTATATATATATATATATATATATATATGTATATAGTAGTGTATAAGTGAGTGGGTGTGTGTACGAGAGTGTGTGTGTGTCTACTGAGGGAGTGAGAGAGTGCTGTGAGAGAGAGAGAGAGTGAGAGACTGCTGGAGTGAAGAAGCGCGGTGTTAAGTCGTCTAGAGCCCAGTGGCCGACGTCTGATGTCCACGCGCACGCGCAGGCGCGTAGGCACGCGAAGAGGCGTGCGCATGCAGGAGGGAGTGGGTGCGAGGGGAAGGACCGCAGCGCACTGCGCTGCACAGTGAGGCGGGTGCGGGAGCGAAGAGGCGGCCAAAGACGCGGGTGCAGAGAGAGATGCGAGCGCAGGCACTGGAGCGGGTGCGGGCGTGCACGGATGGGCTGGCGCCGGTAGCGACGCGGAGAGAGAGCGCCAGGTGACCGGATAAGTGAGAAACTTACCGGTCACCACACTGTAGCCACAGTGTTGCGCTCTCTAGTGTGAACAGTGGCTACAGTGCGCGCTCGGCTCGCGCGACCGCCTGCGCCCGGTTCAACGTGTGTGGGCGGTGTGGAACGGCTGGCGCGCGCGCGGAAGAGGCTACGCCGGCTGCCGGCTTGCGCGGAGAGAGGCGATGGCGGCCTGTTGGATTGCGCGGAGAGAGGCGAGGGTGGCCTGCTAGCGCGCACAGAGGCCGCGGAACAGGCGCCTGAGGCGTGTGGAGGCCTGCGCTGCTGCTGGCTGCCGCTGCTTCTGCTTGAGCTTCCGAGCTTGAAGCTCCTGTCAATGGCAGCGATGTGCTGGAACGACGAAACAGAGGAGAGAACCACCACGCCCATCGACTCTTTGATGAGCTAGGGACTCACAATGGTGGTTGTGCACCACTATGAGCAGCTCCTGCCCGCAGAGTAGCTCCTCAGAAGGAGGAGAGGCTGCGTATGGAGGGGAGAGGGGAGGAGACGGCCTGGAAGGGAAGCTGCTGTGTTGGGTTTTTTTGTGTGGACCAGGCTCTCCTCCAAAGAAGATAGCCATGCCTTTTTAAAGAGGAAGAAGGCAAGCACAGCCATGCCCTGGCTGTGCATGGCTGGCAGGGAATGGCTGTGCAAAGCATGGCGCGAAGAAGTTCAAGCCATGCTTTGTAGCCGCGGAGATGAAATACAAAGTCAAATAAAAAAATAAAAATAAAGATGGTGAATTTGCAAGGCAGCACTTGAGGAAAACATAAATTTCAAGGCCATTTTATTCACTCTCCTCCCCTCTCAAATAAATGCATGCAGGCGTGCATTTTCACAATTGCGACTATGACTACCTAATATGCACTGGCAATGCTAGGAAATAGCACAAGATGGCACAATTGTTGGTGTATTTTTGCTGTGCAATCACCGGGTGCCCTTATAACCCTTCCCCCCCATCTGATACGAGCATGTGACTATGGCCTTGGTTTGTGATGAAAATGGTGTGAGGTGTGTGGCTGGGAGCCATGCACTATGCGAAGGGCTTGATTAAGCCCAAATGTAAGCTTAAGACGTGATTAATTGGCCTAATTAAGAACCTGGGTGGTACTTAGTAGAGGTCTGGTCCCACCCAGTCCTCGGGTATTGTGTATCCCTCGAATGGTGCTGCCCACCGATTAAACACTAATTTTTGGATTAGTGAAGGTCGTAATGAGTTAAGAAAGAAAGGAGATGAGAGAACAAGGAAGAACACAAGAGAATGAAGAGGTTATGTGTTAGCCGTAAAAGAGAGAGTGAAGTTAAGAACAGCTAAGAAGAGAGAACAAAAGAAGAAGAGAAACTACCTGTATATATGTATATAATGTATATATATATGTATACTGTAAATAATAAGTATATATATATTAAGTATACGTAGTATAGATATTGTTTGAGATATATATGTATATAAATAACCTTATAGCTTTACTGATAGAATAAACTATCACTATAAGTAAAATAAGTGTCGCTCTAGACCCTAGTTTCTACTTTAAAGTCTGTACACAGTTTTTCTGGGGTTTAGTGACGTTTGTTTCTGTCGCTGTAGCTCTTCTATATGTTACTATATATGTTAGTATGTTAAGTAAGTATAGTATGTATTGATACTTATTATCGTATATATATGTAAGTATTAGTATTATAAGTTATAAATAGATAGTATAGAGTATATATGTATAGTGTTTGATGCTTGTTTGTATATACCTGTTTGCAAGCATTTTAGTTTATTTTATTATACATAATTGAGTTATTATGTCATTCATTGATCATTTATTCATTCAAAATTGTACATAAATTGATCTTTTTGGGATTAAAGAATAATGTTGGATTTAGAGAGTGATGTATATCAATAACTGCCTCCCAGTAAACGACCTGGAATAAATCAGTAAAAATTATGTAAATAAATAAAATTGACGCGATAACGATTTGTATTTATGACATATACTACAACAACAATGATTTTTTTTTTTTACAAACTATGGTCGACAGTCACCACCGACCAATCTATATGACATCCATGTGGGATTGTGAGGGATGTAATTGTTTGAATTAATAATTTCTACTAACACATGAATTTCGTTATCTTGGACCTTGACATTCCTGAGGTTTTGAGATGGGCCCCGATTATTCTTGGAAGACCATTTTTAGTAACTACAGAAGCCCTGATTGATTGCTGGATCCCTCAAGCATCAAGTAGATCATCATGATGATAATGAATCGTTGGCCTCCGCTGAGGCAAGGAAGATGTAATCACAGGGTTGTGCTAGTGAGTAGGCTCCTACCCTGAGAGGGCGTTGGCAACAACATGCACTTGGAACGAACATCTCATTTTTCGGAAGAGATGTGCCATATGCAAACCAGCTCATCTGTAGTTTCTAGCCCCCCAGTTAGGTGTATTTGCGAGTTCACGTACATAGCCACACACACATTTAGCAGTGGTTGGATACACGTGGTGTGGTGACACCAGAGGGTTAAAATGCAAATGCACAAGTTGGGCTTGTGAGGTAGAAAGTGTTCCCACTTCTCTTATTGAGATTGTGTATGTAGGCCCTCCACAACTACACCGTCTCAATGGAGAGGAGAGTTCATTCTCACTTACGACTTTAGGATCGATGAGTCTCTTAATTTGAGAGTTGTAGAGGTAATAACACTTTAATTAGACATAGTAAGAGACATTTGTTTTGAAATTTGCAAAAAAAATTATTTTTTCATATCTAACTACATTTGTGATGTTCACAGAAAATGGTGATTTTCAAAACTTCCTTCAACCAAAATAAGTGGATGAAACTTATTCACGAGGAATGGCTCACAATTGTTTCGAATAGACTTGAGGAAGATAACTTAAGCTCTGTGCTATGCACTATCCGATTCAAGAACCCAAGAAATTAGGCCATGGAGAAATATAATGAGGCTTAGCATGATAATAACGTGTTTACAAAACATTGCATCAACAGACATCTAACAATTGGATTAGTGGACCATATTAGCAAGTGCAAATATGCAAGCAGCATTATATTTAGGCTTAATGCCTTCATCACTCGAAAAATAGTTTTCTCTACACTTCAAAATTCCAAAATAAGTTTGGAAACTTCTTTGGAAGAACACCTAGTCCAAATGCAAGAATTGTTTCTGGAATGCGAAGTATATCGAGAGGTCTTATTTAAAGATGAGAAGCTTAATATGATCATGGAATCTCTTCCCAACCTTTATGGTTGAGCCCTTAACAGAGAGAACATCAAAGGGACGATCCATGAGTTGGTAGATTGTCTACCAGGCATCTTGGATCGTCTAGATGGAGTGCACAGTGTTTCTAAGAAGTTGAAACATTCCTTGACTATAAAAGATCAAAGGACAACTAACACGTGGACTCCAGGATCTCACATAAGAAGCTAATCTATCCATAGATATCTGCAGACCTTACTAAAAGGTCAAAGGAAAGTGTCCTCCAAGTACTACGTGACTTCATCATCCATTTATTCATATGATGAATAAAGATTCTGATGCACTTGACATATTTGTAATTATTGCTCATTATCAAAATGAAGCTGAAGATGAAGAAGCTTTGTAGATGGAATGCAAGGCAAGTTGTTGAAGTGGGAGCCATTAGGAGACACAAAGCTTATATCTAAAATTTGTATTCAGAAACACAAAGATTGCCTATGAAATCATGCATCAATAGAAATTGTTTCCATTTTTCCAAAAAGTTTGGAACTGGCATATTCATGTGATGAATGAGTTATTGTGAGTTTTTTCATTGGAAGCTTGAATGATTGGGAATATATTTCCAGATTACTCAGATTTCTTTGATGATGTAATCATTAATAAGAATTCTAATCATGTACAAAGAGGGTACTCTGCCTCTATGATATGCTCATGTCTAGACATGACCGTCTATGAGTGAGATTAAAAGGATAAGTTGAAAATAGTCTCTTCTAACCTAATAATCAAGAACTCTAAGACCATTAGTATCCAATCCTTTTACAAAAAGGAAGTATCATAGAGTTATATCCCAGGGGTGACACATAGCGATGTGTTGACTATGGAAAGGATTTTTAATGAGTGGCGACATTCACTAGAGATCATTCCAAATATGATTGTGTTAAAATGTGGAAAGGTCAAAGAACTTTTTGAAAGTTTTATGGCATCCACAAAAAGGTTATAGAGTTTGAAAATTCCATCAACCATGAACACATCATATGAGAGTCAATTTGACTTAGATAGTAGTTCTCAGTTAGATGAATCAAAAGAAGTATCTTGATCTTTAAGAAATAGTAACTAACTCTTTCCTCTTGTACACCTCAACTTAGTCTTCCCTTCTTGATACAAGATTTACTTAGAGAAGTTCAATTGATGATAAATGTTGGATTCCCTAAATGAAATCTGTGTTCGCATTAGAGAATGCATTTCTCTTATGGATTCAAATCAAGATTACTTATTCACATGTGATGTGGATAAAGATCTAGATATTCAAAATTGGTATTAATTGCTGATGTGTAAGTCCAAATTGGTTGGACTCTAGAACAATCCTTGGATATCAAAAATGTAATAATGGTTATCGACGCTGTGATACAGATTAGTCTAGCATTCCAGATTTGTAGAATACTAGATTTCTAAAGAATGAATGCTTAATCAAATCAAAGGATTGTTTCTTGGAGGGTTACTTGAACTTGACAAGATAAGGCCATCGAAATTGAATTTACGTGGCTAATATCCTATCCAAGTGAGTTGTAATTTTGGATAAATTGCAATATTGAAGGAATTCACACATGACAATAGTTGTCAATAGTGTGATGTGAATTCCAAAAGGTTATTTTTGTCATATGGAAAGTTAGATTTCATAATGATGAATCACCTACTGGGAATCAATCCAAGAATAATGCATAACAGGAGGGTTGCAAAACTCATCCTAATTAATCCATGTAGATCAATGGTTGGGCTTGCAATATATCCAAACTAGTTAGATATAAAGGCAATTATAAGTTTCAATGGTTAGAAGGATATGGAAATGTTCCTATTCCTTAGTGGAAATTCTCGAAGCTTTTGTCTTGTGGAATATTAAATTTTATGAAGATCACTATTTGAAATGAGAATTAGACCATAAAGAAACAAGAAATGTTATAAGCTTACTGAAACTTGTTCAATATCCTAATCAAATCTGAAGGGAATCAATATACTACTTGGAAAACTTTCAAGATAGTAAAGCCCAATCATGATCCAATCAGGCAATCAAAATTGAATAATTCATATAGCATTACAGACATTTTTAATGATTCCTAGACTCATGAGAAATAGTGGGAGCATAGTATCATATGCAGACAAGTGTTGTGCTCATATGATGAGACAACAATGTCCAAAATATGAAATTTGAAACTTTAATCAAAAAAATTTTTTCCAACATCAACTTAAAGATTTCTAGAACATGAAATGTTTAGCTAATTTTCATATACTGGAAGGCAATGCACGTATTTTTTAATGTCTTTTTGTGAAGAAAATGTCAACTTAAAGGGTTAAAAGAGAGAAAACACGATACATGTATCAATACACACAAACCAAGCACAGTTCCAAATAGAGAAGTCAGAGATAGTGGGAGAATAAATTGTTATCAACTCACAAGACACTTTGGATAACTTATGGAGTTGTCCTTAGCATTCCTTGGAAAAGGAATGCAATAATGAAAAGGTGATCTTAAAGAGATGAAAGACACCGATTTAGTCAATCTTAATGAGTTAAGATGTGCCATCCGCGATTTGATGTTGATACTCCACATATGATCCACATGAATGGTACAATATTTGCTCCAGAAGCATATATGCCACCATACGAATGCCGAAGTAAATGTAGCTTATGAAGATACAACATGGATGATGTGGATACGTAAGCTCTTTGGAAGGACTTGACATAGTTTCCTCTTCTGAAAATCCTATTGTTGTGATGACAACAACATCTCTCTTGATAAAAAATGAATTTTCCAAACAAAAGTGTGTTTACAGAGAAAATCCCCATCATAAAATTGATACAACACATGCCAAAGTAGTTATCATATGCAGTGATTTAGCTTATGGCTTGACACTTTGGTTGATCAAGGCCTTATGGCAAAGCTCTTAAGTGTCAAGTTGGTATCATAGGACAAATGGTAGTTCAGGTTTGGCTTTTATGAAAATTAAGAGTCTGTTGGAGTTATGTGCACTAAGCGAACTAACTGATTGCACATCAATCATAGGTCTTAATCAACCTAAATAATGTTAGAAACTGTAAATATTGCATTCATATCATGCATATCATGCATTGCATCATTTTATACTGTTGTAAATAGAATAATGTGAGATATTTTGCTATTTAATGCTTTTATTGTTATTTGCAAGTAATAAAGTAATCTAGGATGTGAAATAAAGTGGAATAAAGCAAGGAAGAGAGGAATAAGAAAGAAGGTGGATCAAGACAATGGAGAGAGGAGGATGTCCTTATCCATAGCCTTAGAAACTCTAGGAAACTAGTGTCGAAAACCTATTTAGGAAACCCAAGTACTTAAGAACCTAAACCTACCCTAGAAAACCCTAAATTCACTTTCCGACACACTTTTGGATGTCCAGACAGTGTGTCTGGACATCTAATTCCTACAGAAACTCTAGCCAGAATCCAATTCCAATACTGTGACCATATTGGATATCTAACCTATTCTTTAGATGTCCAATTTTGAAGTTTAAGTTGTCTGACTAACCCTTTGGACATCTGGAGGTCCTCTCTAGTTCCTATTTTTGGAATAAAAAATCCTATCTTGCTCCTTTAACCTAGAAATCCCACCATACACCTTAGGAAACCTATTTAGAGACCTCCTAAGCCTAGTCCACTACCATTAATCCTAATCCAAGAGCCTAATTAGGAATTCCCTATCCCAATCACACACACAACAATTCAATTAAACTTGTGTTAAGTTTGATCGAACTTACTACCTTAGTCAATAGGAACCTACTCTAAACCTATTACCTAGACCTATTAGACTCAACTTAAGACCCATTAGCTACCCACTCAAAAAGACACTAGAGTGCTCTACACCTCCCCCAACCAAGTCCACGCCACCACCCTCCTCTCCACTAAAGGTGGCGACCACAACCACTTCAAGGTGGCTCCACCACTAAACCCTAAACCTGTCCCACCTAGTCCATGCACACTACCCAACCGCCCCCCAAAATTAGAATCTAGGAAGACCACTTTCCCATCCTAAAGATGGCGACTAAGGCCCCCCTTCCAGAGCCTTCCAACGTCAACCCTAAGGGCCCTCATCACCTTATAAAACACCATACCTTAGTAGTCGCCCATGATCATCGTCCTCCTCCCTCAGTCCACCATTAAAGCTCCACCCCCATAGCCCTGTCCTCCTCCCTTCCTAAAGATCATCCCCCATGGTCCCTCTCCAAGGGTCCTCCTCCTCCATGGATGGCTAATAAGGAGAGAAACTCCTCTCCAAGGGCTTAGGCATGCTCCTCCTTCTCCTCCCTCTAATGCCACTTCAAGGCCACCGTAGCACTCCTCACCGAAGCACCATCGGCACCCCCTTTTCTGATCATCCCTAGATTCTATTCTCTATTATTCTTTCTGCATTTTATATTTATCATCAAGCTTGTCTCTATGATTAGTTTTGTAATTACTTTTGTGAATTTGTTAATAAAATAAATGCTTTTATTATCAAATAAATTATGGCGATTCCTCCAAATATCAACGATTATATGTTTCGCCATAATGATCCTGATAGCATATACATATCGAAAGAATATCGCAACAAAAGATTCATGTATACATACTATTGCTACTTACTTGTATCGTGATCCTTTGTTTCAAATTCTCCACCGGTGAATATTTGGTGTGAGAAATCTTCCATGTTAGTAATTAGGATTAGGCTTTAGATTAGTTAGTTTAGTTGGTAAATTAAGTTGGGAATTCATTTTGAAATTCACAATCACACCTCCCTTAGTTCGATCAGAATTTACCATCTCGTTATCTTTTATTTGTCGACGTGTTTTTGCACTATACTGCGAATCCAAAAATAAGTAAAATGCAAAATTATGTCGAACACTAACTTGAGATGAAACACTGAATTTGTGATTCAGATCTGAGTGTCTAATCATGTGGATGCATTAATACGGTTAGATGGGTCGCTCCATACAATTAGGATAACATGTTATGCCATGTTGGATATTCCAACATGTATCTAAGAATCCGAATGATTGTATCAAGGATTTCGATAAGTCATCAAGAAATATCACAATATCCAACTATTGTCTCCAGTCTAAGAAGAGTGACATTCTCTATAAATTATTGCCTAACTAATGCCCTTGATGCACATCCTTTGCATGGGAATAGAGATTCAGGGCTGTCACACAAGTTTAGCCAAGGGTTTGACTCGACAAGATGGAGATGTGAAAGTCTCTCTTATCACAATCATGAAAGAGGCATATCTTTTGACCTGAGGCAAATATATATCTCTATATCTGAGTATGTACATTTGGTGGACTGATAGTTAATGATGATAACATCATCATCAGTCATATCTAGCTTTATTTAGTCATAATCAATTGATAAATTCTCCTACATAACAGCCAAAGAGCCATAATTCACTACATATCCATTCTGAGAGATAAACAGTAAAATAGGGGTAAATCTACAGTTTTAATAGAATATCCTAAATGCAGAATAATCATGGGGTTTCTCAGGGGTTAAATGAAGGTCAAATATTCATAAATGTCTAATAAATGGGTCCATGCAGAACAAAACGAGTTTTCACACGTTTCAAGAATTAAATGACATCTAAAATCCTAAAAGCAGACCTGCTTAATTAACTGAGGTTTCGGTCAGGATAAAATTCATCTAAACCTTCTAAAATCATAGAAAAATATTCTATAAGGTTTAGTATGCTTGATTTGACCATCTGAACCCATTTTGACCTAAATAGAGTTTTAGGCAAATAATTACCCTAATTTAGACTTTTACATAAATTGCCCAGTTAAAATTGGTCAAAACAAAAATCAGACTTTATCATCAGATTCCTTGGTTCCAAATTAGGTTTGTACCAAATTTGGGCCCAATTAGAGATCATATTGACTAAGTTTGCACTTTAGTCCAATCTGACTCTTTTCTCTCACATACATGCCCCTAACTTTTGAATTCTTTGCAAGGACCCCCCCAACTTCTTCATATTCTTCGTGAAAAGGTCCCTATTGCCATGGTCGTGTGAACCCACCAAGAGATGATCTTCAATAAGGAAGATCTCCCTGATTTCACGGAGGAACCCTTCTAAAATTGAAAGGGAGACTCCTGAGGAGATCCCCTTCCATCTGAGCTCTTCCACGACCTTCCTAATTCATCCAAGAGTTCATGTGAACTCTTGGAAATCCTAAACCTATTTCCTGATTTGTGAAGCTCTCGAGCTTGGTTTCCAAGCTTGAAGCTTGACCCAATAGCCTATAAAAAACCCCCGTGCATAACCCTACATCCTTAACTTGGTTTAGAGGTTGGTTCCCTTTTCTTCCCTTCTCCCTGACCTCCACCTCCACCAACTCCGGTGAGCCCCTTCGTCTACCTTCCTCGTCTGATCTCACAGACCATAGCGAGCGGATTCCTTCTTCCCACAATCTTTCGTGTCTCACAATATCAGCGAACGCTTCCTACCTCCTTTCCTCGCTGCTCCTATCACTGGAGGCTTCTCCCTCCATGGCATCGGCCAGCCAAAGTCAGTGCCATCCTCCCCTTTTGTCCACTTAGAGTAGGTAGATTAAGTTCCCTTACTTCTTTAGGTTCTATTTATCCCTTAAAAGCACAAAATATCCCCTCGACCGAACAGACGTCGTCATCTTCTCCACCTCCGGCCACTTCTCCGGCGAGGTCATCTACTCGCTACACCCATCCATCCACCTTGCCAACAACTCCACAACCTCCACCTCATCCACCTGCACGAAACCTCTCTCCTATTCAATCATTTCAACCACCCAAACCCTCCATCGACCAACCTACCTTTGCACGACCTTGCTAACTTCGTCCGACCATCATGAACCTTCACACACCACGAGACCACAGCCAATGCACTCCAAGCCCTACAATGAAGGTCCTGAGCTATTTTAATTGGGTCGTGAGGCTGTATTAATGACTTCAAGTCTTCCACCGGAGCTCCGTCGCCACAACGATTTCATCGACTATGTTCATCGAGTCATGGTCCTATTCTTCGCCAAGAGCTACGCCTAGGTGGTGCGGAATCAACACCTCTAGGTTCCCAGGTCCTTGATTGGGGATGCCAACCGCAACTGCACTTGCAATTGGGAGAAGCTTCATCTCTGCAGTAGTGTGAGAGAAAAGGGGACTCAATAGTCCCACATCATTCATGGAAAGCCACACCGCTACGCATATATTGAATTTGTCACTATGGCTTATCGCCTCCAAACAGGGGTGAGGTCCCTTCACATCGGCTCACCCGACCCACTTAACTTAAGCCTTCACTCGACTGCGACCCAACGCTCGCATTCTTGGACCCAGGTACATGATCGGATTACCCGATTAAATCGGATATCAGAGAAAGAGGAGAAAAGGAAGGAAAGAGAAAGAAAGCGGGGGAAAGGGAGGTTTTTCTCTTCAGAGCTCTCAACACTTAGCCATTGAGAAGGGTTTGCCCCCCTTGTGCATAAGAAAGAAAGAAAGAAGAACTAAAGAAGAAAAGGAGAAGGCTTGAGAAGAAAGAAGAAAGAGAAGGTTGCTGTGAAGAAGAAAAGAGGGAAGGTAGAAGAGGAAGGAGAGAAGAAGAAGCCAAAGAGAAGAAGAGAAAGAAATAGTTTAAGTTGTCTGATTCTCAAATCAGATGTCTGAATACTATTCATTTATTTGACATTATTGAATATTTGATATACATGTGCTTAGGCTAATAATTTGTGATCTAAATCAGCATTATTTTATTTTAGGTATCTTTTTATCCTCTTTAACTCTTGAAATACTTATATTATTCATTGAATATCTAATGTGACAGATTAATATTTCATTGAATATCATTATTGGCTTATTTTTGTGCTTATTTATATAAAGATTAGTGTGTGAATTCCTATTTGCTCCCTGTGTTTGTCCTCGGTCTTCATTTAGATATTCGAGTTACAATTTTATTTGTTGATTGAGGGATTTAAGGGGTACTACAACGAATACATATTTTATCTCCTCGAAAGCTCAACAACAATTAATCCACCCATCTTAGAGCTAAGACTAGAAAGCTGGTGTGCATCTAAGAGCATAGAAGACACATGATCTCTTGAAAGGATCACATAGATCCACTGTGGTAGGTCTATGCAACAAATAAGTAGACTTGACCTCAGTCCACATATATTAGGAAGTACAAAATTCCATGCATGGCCATATGAGTGCTGATCAGACTCATACATGAAAAGAAAAAGACAGTCCTTTGGAAAAGGATCTAGTCTTTGTTTTCATTCCTAATAATACAAGAAGAACGTGCTATGATGGGATGAAAAATGGATTTGAGATTTAATCTTAAGGGTTACATATGTCTTCTAGCGTAAATGATTCATAAGTATTTGGAGTACCTAAGGGAGGCATAGTGTCAAAATTTCACTAAGCTTGAACTCTTCATTATTGATGTGATCAAGTCAATAATGATTTTGGTGGATTCTTATTTGATTGGATTGATTGATCATATTTAAGGAGTTAAATTGTATTTAATTTGGTGATTAATTGTACTTAATTTGATTAGATACAAAATTAAAATGTTGAATTGTAATTAATTAACGTTTAAATACTAGATCTAAACATCCCATAGGTTGTTGTGGTCATGGTTTTAGGTGAAATTGTGATAAAAAGATTAAGGAGATTTGTTTTGCGTTTGGGCTTTGAGTCACGATTTTAGAAAGTGTGACTGAAACGCTTTAGTCATGGTTCTGAGTGAGACCGTGATCATAGCCTTTCATCACAATTTGGAAACCGTGACGAAAAGCTATTCAAAAAACTGCACAATATCCCCCCACCCACCGTCATCCCCAAGTTCCCCTCACCTTCCCCCTCCCTCGACTTGCATCATCCATGGCAGTAGCGCCTCCCCCTAACCATCCCCTTCCCTCCCCTGACGACGGCAGTGCCTCCCCTCGGCAACCCCCTGCCCTAACATTGGTAGCACTTCACCCTAATAGCAGTAGCATCATCCTTCGATGATATCCTCCCCCCTTTCCATCCCTTGACGGCTGCGGTGACCCTCCTTGATGATGGTAGCGGCACCTCTCCCCCACTCATGACCTCCACCTCCCTTCCCCCTTTTCCCTCCACTACACACCTTCGTCGAGTTCCCCCTGCCCCCTACTTCCCAGCGTGGAGTAGGAGCAAACATTGGCAAGGGAGGGGAAGGAGGAAGCTGAGGCAGAGGTAGAGGTTGCACGTGGATCGATGACCTCTTTAAGCTCATCCTTGAAACCCTAGACCTTAACTTCAATGGGTTTTCGGCAGAATCCATCCCCTTTGATTAGGTTCTCCACTCTCGATCAATGCCAACGATGGGCTTTCCACTACAAGGGTAATGACATGAGGAGAGTGCTGATGGCTATGCCTCTAAGGGGTTCCTCCAGGAGCGTGGCCTGGAGGCCCTCGCCGCCTATGTCATCAAGCTCTCCTTCGAGAAGTAGCATAGGGAGCTCTCCATGGAGGAGTGCCTTCTCCACGTGGTTGGCTACTGGTGGGCCATGAGGTATCCACTTGTTATGTGATGTTTTCAATTTGGAAATATACACAATAAAGTTCGGCATTTCGTGCTTTGTCTTAACTACAAAAATTTATGTTATTGAGTGCTCTAATTATTAGTCCATAATTGGATGTTCCCCCACCTCTAAGGAGGATAATTGCTATTATTAATGCTTCGATGGTTGGGAGTTAATCATCAAATTAACATGACTTGAGAGTTATGGCAATTACTAGAAGACAATTGGTTGGAGTTATAGTTGCATGTGCTATAGGTGGGTTGAGAACCTCCTTTTATATGGCAACCCTTTCCTTTTTTTTTTTGGTCATATGGTTTGTCCTCAAGTAGAGATATATGCTTTGTAGGCTTATTTTGTAAGCCTTATTCCACAAACCATACGTCCCCTTAATAGTTATGACTCGATGTTTGCAAAGTCAACCAATCACTACCAATTGTTTAGGGAGCCAACTTGAAGGCTCGGTACTTTCCATTGCCTTTGTGATCATGTTTTCCAATAGTTGTGCATGTTGATTAGTCATATTATGCATTAGCTTACTCTTAGGTAGTGCTAAAGTCATTCATTCTTGCTATGCTTGATATAAAAGAAATGCTTAACTATAAACCTTAACCTTTTTTTTGCTAAATTATAATTGCAGCTTACCATGAGAAGGTACAGCCCTCCATATCGTAGTCCTCCTAGGAGGGGATATGGAGGTAGGGGAATGAGCCCACCTCCAAGGAGCCCCCCAAAGAGGATACGATGGATATGGTGGCCGTAGTGAACAGAATAATGGTAGTCTCATGGTCCAAAATATTCCACTGGACTGCATGTATCAACTTGGTTGTAAAGGTGCAATGGTTATGTCTTTTCAATTTGGGTTACATAGATACTATTATGCATGTTCTTTTATACTATTGTCATAAAGAAATCATAAGTTTTTTACTTTTTTATTTTTGGGTTCTCAAAATGTTCTCTTGGACCATGCGTCCCTATTTTTTTAGGCCGAAGGAGCTTAGAGTTCTGTTTGAGAGTTTTGGTCATGTGAGAGATGTTTATTTGCCCAAGGATTATTACACTGGGTGAGTATAAATATACAAGTTATTCTCCAATATCTTTCTTCTCTTATATGTTGTCTAGTTACCCATGGTGCATGACCACGTAGGATTGGTGCTTCCATATGAGTTGGAAATGAGCAAGCCAGTTTTCTTTCTAGTCAAGCCATTTTTCTTTTTCTTTTTCCTTTTTCAATTAGGATTTCTATCCAAAGACTTTTCAAGCCTTATATGACTACCTCATCGACTTTTTCTTTGCATCCAATGTCTCCACATCTTTATTGTTGATGTGGTTTTTGTTTTCTTCCAAAAAATGGTTTCAGACAGGAATAATTCTTGTATTCTATGTTGCATTATATCTACTTTGTTATAGTGAATAGTGTTTTGACTTATTCTCAAGGTTGTTTTTCTTTCAAGTAAGTTGAAACCAGTTGGTGGAGGCATCAAGTAGTGTTGCCATTTGTTTAGTGGGTTGTGTATTTTCAAGGGCATTTATCATGAACAAAATGGAGGGTTCCTGTATGAAGATATTTGATTCAGCATATGATAAATTAAGTGAAGAATATTGAAGACTGATTGGTGGAAGTTGTTTTCCATGTCATGAAAAACCTAACTTGAAGCTCTCCTTTTAATAACAATTGAAGCTCGTGAAGACCAAGGGATGTGAGAGACTCATGCTTTTCTTTGAATTTTTCCAAGGTAGTAGCTATAAGTAGAAAGCACACTTCTTAGTGCCTTGTAAAGTGCCTATAGGAGGACATAGATTTTTAGGATTTTTAGTTTCGTTACAAGTTGGCCACTGTGCATGGTTGATGGAATTGGTTATTTAGTTAAGAAAGAGCCCTTCAATTTCAATTCTGATGAAGCTACTATTAGTTACTGAATTTCACTTTGTCAAGAGTCAAGGAGACAAGTTCATTCAAGTGACATGCGTCAAAGTGACTTTTTCACCTTAGGTTTTTACTGCATGTACTTAAATTGAAGACAAGCTTTACACAATGCTCACTTCGAATGCTTCTTTTCTCCACAATCACGTGAAGAACTTGGAGTTGCATGGCATTAATTTCAAGTTTCATGATAAAGGTCAACCATGAATCATATGTAAATGTTGGCTTTTTTATTCTTCAAAGTTGAGGGGAGCTGTGGGGTTGATAACTTTAGGTATCAAGTGAGTAAAGTTGAGAATACTTATTTGCAATAACTATATCATCTTTCTTTTTCTGTCTTCTTTCTCTATATGTCATATCTGAGATTTACAAACTCTAGCAAGGAACCTTGTGGCTTTGGCTTCGTACAATTTGTCGATCCATATGATGCATTTGAGGCCCAATATCACATGAATGGACAAGTTTTTGGTGGACAAGAGTTAACCATGGTTGTTGCTGCTAAATCTAGGAAAAGGCTAGGGGAAATGTGAAATAGGGATAGGCTACGCTGTGTAAAATATACTTTCAATGGTATTTGGTTTTGAATGGAATAAGTATACTATGGTAAATAACTTAAATGCCTTATTTGTATTGCGTGATGGGTGAGATTTTACGCAGGAAAAATCAGAGTTTGGAAAACCCGGTCGTCGTAGTCGCGAAAATCCGCTTACAAATAAAAATAACTGAAACTCAAGTAAGTCCTAGGTCAAATACAGGGAGGTGAATGTTTGATTTGGAAATCCATGTTTGTTTTTATTTCTTTTTGGAGATTTTCTACTTTTATATTTTTTGGTATTTTTGATAAGACAGAAATCAAGTTGGGAAATTATATCTAACTACTCTAATCTACTTACAGAATATCAGAGAGAGAGAGAGAGAGGAAATAGCTATTTTATAAGAGCAGAGCAATGCTTATTACAACTAATTGCATAATATAAATCTACACTAGGAAAGCTGTAAAATGATAGGGAAGAGAGAAATCCTCCTTGATGACTGCTTGGAGGACGAGCCGCTCCGACGACACCCCAGATGAAGATGGTGAGAGACGGGAGGAAGAAGAATGGAGTCGGACGAAGGGGAACAAGGTAAGATGGCGTCGCAATGAGATCCGCTTCCGGAACAGAGGTGAAAGGATGTCCACGTGCACTCCACGAATGGGGTGAGAAGAGGGAAGTAAAAATTATTTTCTAGCTCTAGTGGAGCATCCCAAGCTTAAGACAAGCTCGTAGAGCTTTAGAGGGGGTGAGGAGAGACTAGGAAGGGATGGATTGGAAGGAGTGGGTGTAGGGAGGTATTTATTGGATGGTAGGAAGCCATGCCAAATGATTTGGCACGAGAGAGGATCAATGGTTATGCAGGGGACACATGCTACGGGCGCACCTTATGCATAGCTGTGCACAGTGCATGCACAGTGAACGCGGGTGCACTGGCGAGCCACTAGCATGGCGAGGGCGAAGGAGGGCCACTATATGCTTGATGAATGGCCATGATTACATGAAGATTGCTCTCAAGATCACATCATATCGCATTGGATCACACTTGCCTTGTGCTAATGCTTATCCGTGAGGTCATGTAGTCGCCTCGCATCCACTCGATTATGATCCAGTGGTAGTCATTGCGCACCCCTTCTTCGCTGCAGCTCGAAGGCATTAGCATGGGTCAATCACAGCCGTTCGTGCGAGAGCAGATGATCGAGATTGAAATTGTCACAGTAGCAATCGAGGGGTGCAGCGAGATTTGATAGCGCGCCACTCAGATGAGAACGTGACCCCACTATCGTTGCACTATGCATCGTGAGGAGAATTCTCCACCTTCTGATCACGATCTGACAGTGGAGATCTCCCCCTTATAGAATGTGAGGCGTGAGCTGCTGAGGGCACATGAGGCGAGATCTTGACCGTTGGATCTTGTTATAGGATTTGTCATTGGAGGTCAGATTTGCGTCACCTTGTCCCTTGGCCCTTAATCTTCTTTGGCTTGTATAGGATGCTACGGATGTCTAATCTGGGTGATTCGGAGGTATTGGGCTCCGATCATCACATCCCCATGCTTATCTTCTGCTAGTCCCTAGCAAAACTGAACTAAATGGTATGTATAAATAGAATTAAAATCCGATTACTTAGGCACTTTTTATTTATTAACAATAAGAAAATTCGACTAAAGACCTAAACTACGAAAACTCAATAGGACCTAGGTTTCTACCAAAATGTAGACTGCCCAAGTCCTTACCTTATTCTGAATAAGAAAGAGATTTTTTTTTGTCTTTTTCTTCTTTTGTAATTTTTTTTTGAGTTCTTGAGTTTAGGGTTTCAGGCCAGCTTTCTACAACTACCCAACCCACCCAAGACTCAAGAAGACTCTCTAAGCATCTCATTGTAAAAACGTGATTGACTCATTAAATGACAATCAGAACGGACCTTAAGTTTCTACAAATCCTAGGTGATCCACCATAATTATTTATGCATTTTGTGAGTTAGGCTCTAGACAAATGACAATGAAGGGTTATCCACCGTAACTTGCCAGCCATACCCATATAGTGAAGTGTGACTTATTTATTTTTTTATTCTTTTCTATTTTTTTCATTCTTTTTCTTTTTTTGGTATGTTTTTCTTCTTTTTCTTAAGCAGGTGGCTTCCCTAAACTAATATTTACCTAAAGGCAATGGTCAAAGAGATTAGGTCATGTGATCGGGATCCGATCACCCAGCTATGAGGGGTTACTCACAGCCACGTGCCAACCATACCACCTTAGAATGTTTATTAGTAACCTAATTTCCATTAAGATCGCCTGAGTAGTGAGTCAGTGCGAGATGTGTGTAGATGCTTTAGACTATAAGTCCCCTTAAATCAGAGGGCAGGTTGATAAGTCGTATACATGTCACCTAAATTTATTTAACCAACTTAAAATAAACTTAAAGTGGTGAGAACTCAAGAAACAAGTCTAAAATTTAGAGAACACTCAGGCTAATTAAGCCTAAAGACCTGAAGAGTCTAAGTGTTCAGGACCTATTGTATTGTTTCTTAAAGTTGAAACACTCCTAATGCTTAAGTTATCTTTTCCTAATTCTTAAGTTTTTTTGTATTATTTTTTTTTGTAAATAAAGAGAAAATAGATAAAAGTAATCTACAAAACTGACAAAATGATTTAGATATGAATATCCACCCTCATGCCTAGATGATGCAATGTCTTCATTGTAAAAATAAAGACATGAAAAGAAGCGGAGTAGACAAGAAACCACCTGAATTCTATTATAATTCGGTCAATTCCAAGACAAAAATAGACTATAGAAGTGCTGAGTTTATTACCTTCATCTAGGCATAGTATACAAACAGAGAGAAGAAATTAAGAATTGAGATCGGCAGGTCAAGATTAGAATAAAAAGATAGATCCTCCAACCCGCTAGCAGAAGATGTCAACAGATGTGGACGAGAGTGTAATGCAGGCCCATCCCCTAGGGTCGGGTGGTTCTAAGGCTCTAAATGATAAATACCCAAAACCAAAGACTTTTATGCTTGTGGGGTCGGGCTTGCGATTTATGAGAATGCAACCCAAATCCAAAATGTCAGACAATAGGGAAGTTTGAATCAATAGAAGTGTTTGTCCTCTTAGAGTTCAACTCAAAAAGATAATCAATTACACTACACTTGGGTTGCACATCCTCAAAATCAAACATATCATAAGGGTCTTGTTAAAAGGTTGGTGGTTTGAGGCAACTAGGAACCCTCATATCCAAATTTATGTTTCCCCCAGAATTAGCTTCCCATAATTTCACTTCTAGATTTCTATTGTCCAAAATTAAAGTTTCCTAGACCTCCAGGTTGTTAAACACCCCATCTAAATTATCCAAGTCTAAAAATTGTTGTTGAATCAAAACTACCTTGGGTATGGTGATTTCAAAAATAAAATCATTATACTCTTCGGGGTGTGGGTGAGGATTGGGGCTACTGATTAAATCATCCATTAAATTCGAATTTGAATCCTCCATGTTAGCCCCAACTGGATTAAATTCCTCAATTAAAGGGACCTCAAATAATTCAATGGGTTCCTCAGGCCCGTATGGCTCACTAAAATCATTCTCCTTAACTCCAAGTGAGACTTCACTTAGAAATTCTTCACCCTCAAAATCAAAGAATTCTGGATCCTCATTAATATTTATCTCGTAATCATTTGTTATTCCTCGATCACCAAAGACATATTTTTCCACGTACCTCGGCTCGGGAATCCCAGGTGAGAGAATCGGTACATCCTAGATTGGTTGATCAGGTTCAACCTTGTCATCCTAGGTCTCGTAAAATGTGTCCCCCCTACAAGTGCCTGAGCGGATTCTGACATTAGCTCTCCTAAAAGGGGTTCATCATGGGAATCATGCCAAGATTAGACTAGAGCAACTACGAATTTCATCCTCAATCTTGACAATTTCCCAAGTAATAACTCACCCAGGTCCTTATCCTCAACATCTTGAAGCCAATCCAATAAAGACTTGCAAAGTTCATCAATCATTTTGATTAAAGGCTCCAATGCTTCAGTATAGGGAACTGGCTAAGCTTCTAAAGATCATATGGTATTCCTCAAGTTAGCGAACACCTTATCTTGTACTTGGTTTACCTGAACTGAATGGTTTGGTTCAGGGTTGGGTGGGTTGGCGTTCAATCCATAAGGATCAACAAAATGAGGTTCTTGGGGCCCTCCCTGATAATAGGTTGTCTCAGGTTGTTCATTAAGGGGTGGTGACTTATATGCAATGTAGTCCTGGGGAGGGTAAGGGTTGTAATCCTTATATCCTTCTTGAGTGTAGATCATATCAAGTTGTTCATCAAAGGGTGGAGATCTATATATAGTCAAGTTGTGAGAAGGATAGTAATCATAGTCTTGGTGTCCAGGGTTAGGCCCTGAACATTAAGGTCCGAAATCATATCCCCAATCAAAATTATCCCAACTAGTGGATGGGTGGTCATAGGTTGAGTCGAGATAATAATCATCTTGGGGATAAGTGGTGGTAGAAGGGTAGGAGTGGAAATGTGTGTAGGAGGTGGAAGGATACATGGCAAAGCGAGAGGGAAAGCAGAGAAAAGAAAGGAACCCTATAGTACAAGCAATTCAAACCTATCCGTAGGTGGGTAGCCTAAAGATCTACAAACTCCCAGAACCCATCGTAAGATTACTGACAATTTGACCTACTTCCCTTCGGTCAATCCAATCAGTTAGAGGGAGCAATTAGGAAGAAGGTTCTTCCTTTGGCTTGTGCCTCAGGTTTCTTTGATACCTCTAACTACTGTCGTTTGATAGTACTCCTCTAGCTAGACATCAAATGGATTGGTAGAAGTAGATTAATAAAAAATAATCTCGGTCTCAGCTCCAAAGAGCAAGTCAATCCTTAAGGCCAGCGTCTACCCAATTTTAATTAGGCTTACGTTTGAATGTGCT
Source organism: Thalassia testudinum (assembly GCA_037157565.1). NCBI lineage: Eukaryota > Viridiplantae > Streptophyta > Magnoliopsida > Alismatales > Hydrocharitaceae > Thalassia > Thalassia testudinum. The sequence goes on from JAZHRO010000073.1 coordinate 30,359,959, forward strand.
CGAGAATGTGATGGGCCTTTTATCTGGGTTGTGCTCTTAAATACTAGTCAATTAGTGTGTGCATGCACAACCAAGGTTTTTAAACAAGGTTATTCGATGATTTGTCTTTTAGGGTTCAACCTTGTTTAGTAGCTTTTACGATTCAATCGTTAGGTTCATTCAATCAGGGTTTAATGAGGCACACCAGATTTTGAAATCATTGGCTTAAATATATTCATCTAAAACTCAAGAAGAATATGGAGTGCCTGGTTCAACCCTAAAAATTGAATCCTACAAGGCAACTACTTGATGAATCAATTTTAAATGAAGTGGTGAGGCCTAGACAACTCAAAAAATTGGCCTGTTGCACCACTTATTAAGGCACACAAATTTTTTCGACCTATTCAGATATCTAATTGCTTATATGTGTATTAAATTTGAGTGCATCGAGTCCATGGGTCAAAATATTGGCTAAGTGATTAAATCAGAGAAGGTGCACCTTAAGTTGAGAAATTTGTGGGTGTTTGAGGTGTGTAAATTTCAGTTATATCCCACAATCAAATCAAAAATATTTTTTTGTAGTTTTAATTTATAGGTGGGTGGGTAAGGTGAGTGGAGTTATAAACAAGTAACCAATTCTAACCTAGGGTTTATGCAAGCTCCTGGGTTGATTTGGATTTGATTTATTTATGTGGTGGAATGCACGGTGGGTAGGGAAGTTGGGGTAAACTTATAGATTTTTGCAAACCCGCACTTTACTCCAATATACCACCTTTGGCCTCCTTGATCGAGTTCCTGTAAGACAGCAAATCATAGAAAAGCGAGGTTAGAAAAATGTGTAAGGTGGGAAACACAGATGAATCAAAATCCATTGCCTCCTTGGCAATGGCGCTAAAATAATAGGCAAGATTTTGCATGGGAAAAATCAGAGTTTGGAAAACCCGATCGTCGCAGTTGCGAAAATCCACTTATCAAATAAAAATAATCAAAACTAAGGTGAGTCTCAAGTCAAACACAGACAGGTGAACGTTTGATTTGGAAATCTGCGTTTGTTTTAATTTCTTTTTAGATATTTTCTACTTTTATATTTTTTGGTATTTTGGATAAGATAGAAATCAAGTCGGGAAATTATATCTAACTACTCTAATCTACATGTAGAATATCAGAGAGAGAGAGAGGAAACAACTATTTTATAAGAGTAGAGCGATGTTTATTACAACTAATTGCATAAAATAAATCTACGTTAGGAAAGCTATAAAAAGATAGGGAAGAGAGAAATCCTCCTCGATGGCTGCTTGGAGGACGAGCAACTTTGACGACACCCTAGACGAAGATGGTGAGAGATGGGAGGAAGAAGAACAGAGCTAGACAAAGAGGAATAGGGTAGGACGTCGTCGCAACGAGATCCGCTTCCAGAACAAAGGTGAGAAGATGGCCACGGGCGCTCCATGAATGGGGGTGAGAAGCAAGAAGTAAAAATTATTTTCTAGCTCTAGTGGATCATCCTGGGCTTAGGACAAGCTTGTAGAGCTTTGGAGGGGGTGTAGGGGGTATTTATAGGGTGGAAGGAAGACATGCCAAATAATTTGGAACAAGAGAGGGTTAATGGCTGTGCAAGGGAAACGCATTACGTGTGTACCGTGCACACAGCTGCACACAGTGAGCACAGGTTAATTAGTGAGCCACTGGCATGGCGAGGGTGAAGGAGGGCTGCTTGATGCTTGATGAACGGCCATGATTGCATTTAGATCGTTCTCAAGATCATGCCCTATCCTATTGGATCATGCGTGCATCGCGCTAATGCTCATTCATGTGGCCACGTAGTCACCTCACATCCGCTTGATGATGATCTAATGACGGTCATCGTGCGCCTCTTCTTCGCTGCAGCTCTGAGGCTATGGCATGGGTCAATCACAGTCGTTCATGCAAGAGCGGACGATCGAGATTGAAATTGGCACAATAGCAATCGAGGAGTGCAGCGCAATTCGATCACACACCCCTCAGATGAGAACACGACCCCACTACCGCTGCGCTGTGCATCGTAAGGAGCGTTCTCCACTGTCAAGTCATGATCCGACAATGGAGATCTTGCAAGATCTCCCCTTTATAGAATGTAAGGTGTGAACTGCTGAGGGCACGTGAGGCGAGATCATGACTGTTGGATCTTGATCCAATGGTCAAGATCAGATGTGGCTTGCCTCTCCTTTGGGTTGTGGAGAGGCAGGCGGGAGCTTATCTCAGCTGTTGGATGAAGATCCAACAGCTAAGATTCAATGGCTTGGATGAGGAGGGAGGCAACAGTGGATGTTGGGAGGCTTTGGGTGGCTTGGATGGCGCCACGTGGCACCATCTGGGCCTTCCATCTTCTTTCCTTCATAGGTGATGCTACGGATGTCGAATGGAGTCAATTTTTACGTCATTCGGCTGCGATTGTTGACCTGAACCCATCTATGCGATCAAATTTGTCGTTGAAGGTCGGATTTACGTCACCTTGTCCCTTGGCCCTCAATCATCCATGGCTTATATAGGATGCTACGTTTGTCTGATCGGTGTGATTTCATAGGCATTGGACTCTAATCATCACCCTAACCACATCCGTATGGTCAGATTCTCCATCTGAAGCCCAGAAATATGTCGCCCTATCCCCTTGCCATTAAAATAAGAAATTGATGTACAATTTATACAATCTATTCTAAATACATGATAATGCATGTTATGTAATATTTATAGTGTCAAATGCCTCTAGATAGCTTAGAAAGACGTATAAATATGTATTTTACCCTAAATAAATATGTATTCATCATTGCACATACCTTATACTCTGATCAGAGGACCTCCTGGTAACCAGTGCCACTCTTATTATGGTGGTAATTATGATATGTCCATTACTTCTTTTAATGCCTTATGCCTTCATTGGTTATGCATTTGATTCCCTAATCAGCTGTATGGGTTAAAAAGTCTCATTCATTTTTATTTTGGACTTGTTATTCAAGTCTTTTTTGGTGATCAACATGAGGCAGTTAAGTGCCCTCCATTTTTTTTTACATAAATTTGCATTGGTCTTGTGATGTAGTTGTTGCTTGATAAAACCATCTATATATATGTAACCGGCAAAAGGGCTAGGTCTACATTGCTGTCTCTAATTTTTACTTCTTTTAATGCCTTATGCCTTCATTGGTTATGCATTTGATTCCCTAATCAGCTGTATGGGTTAAAAAGTCTCACTCATTTTTATTTTGGACTTGTTATTCAAGTCTTTTTTGGTGATCAACATGAGGCAGATAAGTGTCCTCCATTTTTTTTTACATAAATTTGCATTGGTCTTGTGATGTAGTTGTTGCTTGATAAAACCATCTATATATATGTAACCGACAAAAGGGCTAGGTCTACATTGCTGTCTCTAATTTTGTCCACAATGTTAACAGGTCATTCTCGTTTCCCATCTAGATCTCGTTCTCCTCACCATACAAGTCCTTCAACTTGAAGGTACTCGACGTACTATTTTATGGGTGACTGAGGGTAATCTTACTTTGGATTTTGCTTATTATGAAGTTATTTTTTCATATTGTATTCTCCTGGCAGAGGTTACTCACCTTCACCTCAAAGAAAAGAGCTTGGCCGTTCTATAACAAGATCTAGATCTCCCAGGGATCACTATGATGACCATAGATCATATTCTCAAGAGTGTAAATTTGATAACCATCTCAAGAATGCTGCCGATGCCTATGATGAGTAAGCTTCTTCTCTAAGCTATGTATTTATGGTGTGGTATATATATTTTGTGGATATACCTCTAAGTGGAGGATTAAATACATTTTTGCTTTTGGCCTCTCCCCAATTGTTGATTCCAATGATATATGAAATTTGAAAGGATGTGTTTGCCCACTTGTCTTCTCATGTTCCATGGAATTTCTGAGTATCGTAGTAGATTCATGATTCTGTTACCAGACAAGGACCCATTTCATTAAAAAATTATTAACTTGCTGCACCCGTTACAAAAGTTACTCTAAACGTTCTAATCTAGTTGTATTGTAGCAATTTTTCATTTTGACTGAAATTCTAATCGAGGCGTTTTCACTTCAAAAAATGATAATCGATGAAATTAAGTCGCGTAGTATAAATCATGGTGGAAAAACGCTCCAATCAACAGATGATCAAATAATTAGATGTGCATTAAACTAATCATGCATCTCATTCATCAACATAAAAATCAAATAATGAATAAACCATGGAAATATAATGTTGTCTCCATAGGGAGGCAATAATATGCAAATAGGTTCAATAGAACATGCCAATAATATGTAATATTCCCAAATAAAACTACTGTAATCGAAACAAACTCAGTAGGTCGCGGTGAGAACACACAATTGCCGTAAAGATACGTGATTGTAGGCGTGGTGTGGAGATAGGGATGAACATGTTGTCACCACTCTCGCCTAAATGGAGGCGATGAAGACGAAGTCAGTGCTGTCACCAACGACCGTAGTAGTTTAAGGTCACGAAAGTGGGAGGTTGTCATAGTAAAGGAGCTCATGGTTATGGATGCTGATGTGTACACATCCATTTAGGTCAAAATGCCTATTTATGCATGTTCCTAACCTTATAAATGCATTCCATATTATAAATATTACATAGCATGCATTATTCTGCATTTAGAATAGTTTGTATAAATTATAGGCTAATTCGCGTCCTTTTGTGGCCAGGAGATAAGGAGATTTATTTTGGGGGCTCAGATTGATGATCCAACCATACAAATCTAATCAGGACGATGATCAAAGTCCACCACCTCCAAAATCATCTTCATCGGATTCCATAGTACATTATGTAATCCAAGGAAGATCAATAGCCAAAGGATTAGGTTACACCATTGAAGCTTCAAACGACAAATCCAATCACACAGATGGATCCAAATCGAGAATTGCAGCTCAACAGCGTGAAAATCGACCCAATCCGACATTCGTGGTGCCACCTACAAGCATCTGAAGTTGGACTACCCAGATGGCGCCACGTGGCAGCATCGACCGTTGCAGATTTACCCAGGAGGGAGATGCACGATCGCACACACTTGAGGCTTGATCTAAGTGCGTGTGAGGTGTGATTGTGGTCGCTCATCTTGGATCCGATCGTGGAGAGTAGCCTTGCATAGTGGCAGCTGCGAGCATGTGCGAGCATGAACTGGACCTTCAGCGACACTTGTTAGTGATGTTTTTAAATATTGTTGTGGACCCATACATGTTATTTTGCCTCCTCTCCTCCACTATAAAAGGACCACTACCCCTCCCATTCTTCTTCATCTCTTCCTCTTCTTGCCTCACCTCCTCCAAAGCTCTAAGGAGCTGGTCCCAAGCCCGGGATGCTCCTCTAGAGTAGAAATTAAATATTTTTTCCCACTTCTCAACCCCGTTTGTGGAGCATCCCGTGGCCATCCTCTCACCACCTTCCAGAAGTAAATCCTCGCCGCAACGCCGTCCTGCCCCATCCTCCTTCCCATGACGCCGTTTTCCTTCCTCCAACTCCTCACCACCTTCATCCAAGCACCGTCAGAGCGAGTCATCCTCCAAGCTGCCATCAAGGGGGATTCTTCTCAATTCATTCTATCTTTTATTGGTTTCTAGTGTAGTCTTATACTTTGACATTAATTGTAATAGACTCTGGTTATACATTGATATTTTCTCTTTCCCTCTCTCTCTAATTAGTTGTAGAGTAGATTAGTTAGATAAATCCCTGCCTACTATTCTATTTATCTAAAAAATACCAAAAAAATAACAAAGCCCCAAAACACCAAAAACAAATAAAATCGAAGTGTGGATTTTCAAAACCAAGCATTCGCCTCCCCGTGTTCAACCCGGGGCTCACCTCAAGCTTTGGTTATAAATTTTATCTGGTAGCGAATTTTTTATGCACTACGACGATGGGTTTTCAACTCAAATCTTTTCACGTATGAAATCTCCCTCACCAGATGTTGATGACGAACACACAATCACGATGCGGAATCGCTGTGGCGAGATTGCAGGGGTCGATGATGCAGAAACAAACGCAATGTAGATGCAGTATAAGCTAGTCACAATCGAAGCGTTGATGGTGTAGTGGAGAACGGAACATGGTGAAGCTGTTGCTGTGACCTGAGGTTGAGAGGTTGGAGGACATTCTCAGCCTCCTGTCATGTTTGGGGAGAAGTCAGAGCTCAAAGGTTGCAGTCTGCTATGCATGGAGCAAGAGATGGAGGTGGTGGCCAGCAGTCGTGGTGCTTGCTATCGAAGAGGATGGAGACAATTGTTGCAGTCGTAGAGGAAGGCAGCAGTAGAGGAGGCGCGGTGGCAGCTTGTAGCAGAGGAGGATGGGCGCGGTCTATTGAGAAGGACCATGTAGTGGTGGGATCTGGTCTGTGGATGGGTAGCGAGACTTGAGTAGACAGAGAGATTGAAGAGGGAGAAGGCGATGATCTAGTCTCTACGTTCGGTGCATAGGTGAAGGGCAGATGGTGGTGGCACCCTCTACTATGAGGGAGAATGAAGGTGGAGGAGACTATTTTTTAGAGAAAAAATGAGAAGGAAAGTCATTCGCTCGTTCTGTGTGTCTCCCCTTTTAGATGAAGAATGAAGGGCCCTTTTTGGCAAGCCCCTCAACAGCCAAATAAGGGGCTTAAAAATCTCCTTCCATTCTTTCTCTTCTAAAAGTCAAGCCCCTTAAGATGGCATTCCAAATTGGTGTATGACATAAAATCATCAAGATTGTCCTTACCAGAATGATCCTACATCCAAAGTAAGTAATTAATCAACTTATATAAAAATTAATGAAATTAATGCACAAAATGATAGTTCTGAAGATTAAATAATTTTATCAATGTAATGCATGCTTTCTTCCTAATAATAATGTGCTTAGGCTTAATTATAGTCCACTAAAGTGGACCTGTGAAATATCCCCATGCTTAAGTTTTTCTAGTCCCAAGCAAAATCATATGGAGAAGAACTAAATCTCTAGACTGAAATTTATCATCAGGATGCCTTATAGTGCCTCGCCTCTAGAGACTAGTTTGAAATACCATCCTTAGGCCTTAAGGTACTCAAGTACCAGCCAAGATATAGACCTGATCAGCTTTAGCCTTGGTTTTTTGATAAAGGTTTCTGATGCCCTAAAGCCTACCCAAGGGTTTGTTCACCCCAGAGATTAAAGCACCTGTGTGTTAGTGCAAAAGGACCAAGTTCAACTTGCCAGCACATTCTTTAAAACAGATATGGAAAAATTTTTGAGATTTTTCTTCTTTTGTAATTTCTGTGAATCCTCTAAATCTAACCTCAAATTAGCTTTCAACACAGTCAGTGTCAGATTCCTTGTCCCCATCATCGATCCTCCAAGGGTTCCTGGCATTCGATGCTTCGGGATAGCACCGCCCATGGCAACCCTAGAACCCTAGCAATCAACACTTTGTGATAGTGCCGCCCATGGCATTCTTTAGCTAATCCAGGTCCTAGCAATCGATATTTTGGGATAATGCTGCCTATGGCACCTGAACAGCACAATGTGCTTACATGCACCTAGTAGGATATTTAAATATCCTAAGAGACAACCGTCAAGGAGATGACATGTTATAATGTGTCCTTAAGGGGAATATTACACTCTCATGTGACGACAACTCTTTTAATCAACTTGTGTTTTTGAGCCTCTCCTAAGTCATATTTTCAAGAAAACTACTTTTTTTTTCAGACGGAGGAATTTTTGAAGTTATTCTTCATTAAGCATATTGAACTAGACAAGTGTGTGAGATGTGGGTGCTTGTTGAAATGCAACTAGGATTATTTAATTAGGTGATATTAGCATCGAAAAGTATATAGTGGGAGTGATTACTTGTAAGCGATTCTACACCAATTTATCGAAATTTATTAACTTGGACTAAATCAAATTTTAAACGTGTTAGTTTTAGGCCTAAGGTCTAACTCAGGGAGGCGATTTTGGGATTAATCAGTTTTTACACGATTCCAAGAAACGCATCAATTCCTTTCACTTATTACATTTTTTTATTTTTCTTAATTTAAGTTTTTTTTGATAATCTTGTCCTTGAGGTACACCCTCAAAAATGGTCCTTGGCTACATGCCAAAATAGTCAAAAATGGTCTCGTCACATGCGAGACTATGTACCTATAGGTCAAGAGTTATCTTTTCCGTTTTATACTTTTTTGGCCTTTTCTTAATCAATAAAATAAAAGAGAATGATAAAATAAAGAAAAGAAAATGCGGAATTGAAATGTGAAAAGGAAAAGAATGGAAATACTTAGCTTATTTATAGATATGTATATATGTATATATAGATATATATGTGTATATATATACTATATAATCTGTAATAGGGGGATTGAATCGGAGATTCAATGGAATGTAGCGTGGATTAGTGTGGCCACCGACTAAGGAGACGGGATCAACACTAACAAAGCGCTGCATGCAGGTGTGGAGCTGATGTGCAGGTGTGTATGTGGAATGGCTTGATGTGCGCATAAATTGCATGTGCGTAAGTAACTAGTGCGCACCCACTCACAACAAAATGCGTGGAAATGGAAATGTGTGTGGTATTGTGAATGGAATATGTGTGTGAATATCTATATATGTATATATGTATAAGTGTATATAAATATGTAGCTATATATATGTATGTGCATATATATATATGTGAATGTGTGTGTGTGTATATGTGTGACTGTGTGCATATGTGTGTGTGTGTATATATATATATACATATGCATATGTCTGTGTAGGTGTGTGTCTATGAGCAGGTGGGTGTGTACGTATGTGTATGTATGTGCGAGGGAGTGAAAGGCCAAGGTGAGGGAATGCCATGTGAGATGAACCGGTGAGGTGAGGGAAGGCGATGTGAGCAACGCGTGTGAGAGGGATGAGGCGCAGGCACCTAATGGAGCCTGTCGTAAGTGTGGAGAGAGAGGGTGGGCAACCGACAAAATGAGGAGTTGCTGGTTACAATCGTGCGCATTGGGGGAGAGAAGCGGGCAATCGATTGGCGTGAGAATCATCGGCTAAGTTCCTCACTTAGTCGGTGATTCGGGTGGATGCGTGAGGAGGGTGACCGGCGAGGCGTGGATGAAGCTGAGTGGAACCCGTTGAAGCTAAGCGCGTGGGTGAGCTTGTCACCGGCAAAATGAGGAACACCCGGTGATAGAACTCAAAGCTGAATCATGATAGAGCAGCTACAGTGAAAATAGAGGAAATGAAGAACATAGCTTCTTAGCTACGTCAATGGCGATGAAAATTCGATAAAACAAAAGCAAAAATAAAAAAGAAGAGAACTACCATGCCCACTGACATCGCAAAACGCGTTTAAATAAGTTGTTTGTTGTAGCGTGCATTTACGACATCGATTTTAAAGAGAATAATCAAAAGTGAGAACGAGTGTCGAACACAGGGAGGCAAGAAATCGGATCAATTAGTCACTTCAATGTCACAAAATACGTCGTTTGGTTCACTTGTGAAAGAGAGGGAGAGGGAGAGAGAGAGAGAGAGAAAGAGAGAGAAATTTGTGATAATAATATGGTGATTGATAACTATGGGTAAAACCAAACAGATGATAATATATTGCAAAAGATAGAATTGTTTTACAACTATAATGCTAAATGAAAACTTAAAATAGCATAAACATTAAGCTAATAAACTAGCGACAATATGGAATGTCGAGGTAGCCACAGCGGTGGAGGGGCATTCGTCTACGACTCAGCGTCATCAAAACCTTGCTTGGGAGCTCTATGGAGTGGTAGTGTTCCTAGGTAGAAGGTGCCCAAGAGTATAGGAGGATAGGTCCTTCAATATTGGAGGAAAAGGGCTAAATCCGTTCTTGGGTCAACAGCAACATTAAAGACATCGCTAAAACTTCGCCTCAAACGTCGCTAATGCCCAGCTTATGCCCGCCTGTCGTGCACGCGCTCCACTACGCTGGCGCCCATTCCATGTGCCCGTGTTGCATGCGATGTGTTGGCTCCGCGCTGCCCACGCGCATGCGCTCCCCTACGCACATGCTAGTTCACTGCACGCTCCCCGCGCATGTGCTCCACTGCACTATTGTTGGTGTTGCACTACGCACACACACCGTGCGCGCGCTATGCATGCTACTGTTGCCGCTTTAATTGAAGAATTGGGGGGTGGCGGGGCTCGAACCCGCATCTCTCCTTTGAGAGCAACCTTTAAGACCATCACGCGAAGGTGTCCACTTTGTTAATTGGATGAACTAGCTGCTGAGGTGACATGGAGCTCAAAATCCAATGGCCTAAAGCTCTTGGCCAACTAGAGAAGGGGGCAGCGATGGCTCTTAGGCAGCCTGGATGATGCCACATGGCATTATCTAGGTCGTCCATCTTCAAATGCTTCTTAAAAGCGCTACGGATATCAGATTGGACCATTTTTCACGCCGTTGGGCTACAATCGTCTATCTGGATCCATCCATACGGTTAAATTCTTCATTTTAAGCTCTGAAATATATTGCCCTATCTCTTAGCCATAATAATATACAAAATACTATGCAATTTATACAAATTATCCTAAATTCAATATGATGAATGTTTATGCATTATTCACAATGCTAAATGCATTGTTAAGGTTAGGAATTAACATAAGTAGGCATTTTATCATGAATAAATGCATATTTATCATATCCCCATGCCTATTTTTGGTAGTCCCTAGTAAAATTAACCTAAATGCTATTTAGAACTAAAACTAGGAATCGATCGCTTGGGCATAAGTTATTTGTCAACAAGAGGAGATTTCTACCAAGAACCTAACCTGTAGAGACTCAACAGTGCCCGAGTTGCATGCCAAAATATTGACCACCCGAGTCCTCATCTTATTCTATATAAAGGCAAATATATTTTTTTTCTTTTTCATTTTTTGTAATATTTTTTTGGATTTTTTAAAGTCGAGGATTTCGAGGTTACTTTTTACGGCTACCCAACCCACCCAAGACTCGAAAAAGACTCTAAGTGCTAAGCATCTTATCGTGAAAATTGTGATAAACTCACCCAATAGTAATTAAAATGGACTTCAGGTTTTTACACCCCAAGGTGACCTTAAAAGAAATTCTACTTAAAGGTGTATCTATCTGACCGGTAGCTTTCTCCCTACTTACCAGCCATACTCGTGCGATGAAGTGTGGCATATTTCCTTTTTTTAAAAAAAATTTAAGTAGATGAATTTCCTGATCTAAGATTTACCTAAAGATAGTAGTGAAAGAGAATGGTCCTGTGGCTGAGCTCTACTCAACCAGCCAACGAGTTGTTACCACTGAACACTTGCAAGCCATACCACCCTAGAAGGTTCATTAGCTACCCAATTTCTGTTAGAACCGCTAATGAGTGAGTCAATGCAAAACGTGTGTAGATGCTTAGACTATAAGTCCCCCCAAATCAGAGGGTGGGCTGATAAGTCGTATACTTATCACCCTACATTATTCACCAAATTAATATAAATTATGGTGGCGAGGACTCAAGACCAAGGCCACATTTTAGTGGACACCCAGACTGATTAAGTCTGAAGACCTAAAGAGTCTAAACGTTCAAGTCCCTAACATATCCCTAACATATCATTTCCTAAAGTTGATAAGCTCCTAATACTTAAGTTTTCTTTTCTTAATTTTTCTTTCTTTTCTTGAATAAAAAGAAATAGAAATTAGTTCAAGTTGATAATTTTGTACTTAGATCATGATTATTACCACCCCCCATGCCTATCTTTGACAATGTCCTCATTGGAAAATAAATTTATGCAAGGGAGTAAGGAAAGAAATCACCTGAGTTGTCAATGTGTATCCGGTTAGCTTGAAACCTCTGGGTTGCCTCCTAGGAAGCATTGAGTTTATTGCCTTCAACTAGGCATAGTACACAGCCAACCAAGGATCAATCAGTTAAGTGGTCTAGGTCAGAAAGGAGAAGACATAATCAGCTAGACCTAGAGTTAGAAGTCCATAGCTGCGGACTAGATTATGGTGAAGTCCCATCCCTAAGAGACAGGAACTCAGAAAGTCTTTGGTCATGCATGCCTTATTCTATTCGTCTCTTTTCCTTTGGGCCTACAGACCAGAAGTTTGCTTGGATGGATGTAACCCTAATCTATAATGTCGAACATTTAGATTGTCAGAATAAGCAACTCTTGTCCTTATAAAATTAGGTTCAAGGCGAAAATGAAGCATAGGATTTTTATTCCTCCCTGGATCTAAGTCATAAAGGTCATCGGGGTCCTGATAAGAGGTTGGTGGCTTGATCAACACAAGACCCTTGCAGTCAACATTTCCTTCTTTGATTTCATTGTTCTCAGGGGAGGTCATTTCTATATCCATCCAAAAACTTGATTTCAATTCTTCCTCTAGAAGTTTGGAATCCAAAGGTTTAGCTAACTCCACATTAGTTGCATTAACATCTTTGAGACTTGAGTTAGCTACGAAGGAATGTGTCTGATCAATCATGATTTATTTGGTTGGGTCCAAGGGAAAATCCTCCCAATCCTCAATCATGATTTCTCTGTCTAATTCCTCATAACCATTGGAGCCTGAAATCTTATTCATTTCTTCCAAATCATAGTCAACCATCAGGGAAGAACTTGTGGTGGAGCTAATTTCATCATTCATTTCATGCTCCAGTTCTTTCTGTTGCCTTTCCTTTGAATCCATGATAGGGTCCTTAAGTATTTCACAATCCAAGTGTTCAGAGTTAGATTCCCCATCCCCAAATCTTGATGTCCCTATTACTAAATTATTATCATTAAATTCAGGGACATTGACCCCAATCTTATCCATCAAATTTTTAGATTCACCCTCATTTTCTACCTATTTGTGTTCCAAAGAATCCTCAATGCTTTCCAATGTTGGGGGAGTGTTGATAGTGGACTGCACCAATTTTGGGCAACTAGGTGTGGTCCAATCAATTATCACAAGGCCTTATTCAATTATCTCTAAGAAATAAGTTTCTTTCATCACTTTTTGTTAACCCTCTTCATCCAATTGTTGGAACATGTTAACCATTCTTTGTTTCATCTCAACCAATCTTTGGTTCTGGTTATATAGATCCAACTGAATATCACAAAGAGTTGGATGAGTGTCATTGGGTTTCCCTTGGATTTCCTTCATATTGTACTCAGGGTTAAGGGGGGTATGGTTGAGGATGTATATCAGAGTCCATACTGGGGTTTAAGTTTTCGGGTGGGTCCTCTATTCTGTCATTTTCAGGGTCTAATTCCTTAAGAGGCACCATTTTCTATTTAGTTCTGCTCCAGAATAATTGAGGTTCTAAGTCCTCCTCCCAGTCAGATTCTTCATCACGGGTCCACAATGGGTGTTGATCATACTTGGTTTGCCTAGGTTTATGATCATCATCATTTGATTTTCATTTTTCTAACATCCCTTCCAATCCATAGGTCAAGTAGGAGAGATCCTTGAATTCGGATGACCTATCATGGTTATTGTCTTGGGAAGGGTAGGGGTCTTGGTGTTCTCCTAAAATGTAGGTCCTATCAGATTGATTAGTGGGTGGGTGGGACAAAAGAGGAGTCATCATGAGGAGAATTAAGATAAGGATCCCCAAGGTTTGGATCATACCCCTGAGTGGGTGGGTTGGATGTATCCAAATAGGAGGTTGATGCGGTTTGGGTAAAATTGGGATAGTTAGGATAAGAGGGGTATTCGGGGTACTCAAGTCTTGGGTTATATTCCCAACTAGGTGGCTGGTTATCTCAAGTAAACTGTGGATACAATCTACTTGGGTTAGAATACAAATCATGTTGGGGATAGTTTGGGAAGGAAGGATAGGCATTGAAATCCATGGTTTAGAAGAAGTAGAGGGATGAGGGAAGAACAGATGAGAGAATTAAGTGTGCACAATCAAGCAAGCAAAACTAAGCCCTATAGTGTAAACCTAGGTGACCTATGCTTCAGAAATAAACTCCAACCACATGACTAATTTAGTGCTGTCCTTACTCCCGAGAACCACTAATTATGCCAAACCCTTGCTTACTTAAGTCATTTGACAATCGGGCCTCCCAACTTAGCACCTTTTGAAGCAAGCAGACGTCACTAATTCGCAATGCATTCAGGAAAATACCCTGAAACAAACTCAATGAATCCTAGGGCCAACGTCTACTCAATTTTAATTTGGGCTAGGTCAGTGCTTGATGATAACATCATCATGAGCCATAACTAGCTTTAATTAGACCGGATTAATTGACAAATGCTCCTACATAATCGTCGGAGAGTCGTAATTCACTACATATCCATTCTGAGAAGAATACGTTAAATCAGGGTTAATTCTGCAGTTTTAATAGCATATTATGAATGAAGAATAATCACGGGGTTTCCCAGGATTTAATCTAAGGTCTTATGAGCATTAAAGACTAATAAGAGGGTCCATGGAAACAGAATGGGCTTTCACGCATTTCAAGAATGGATACATAACCCAAAACCCTAATTTTAGACCTGCTTAAATAACAGAGGTTCTAGTTAGAATAAAATTCATCTAAACCTTTTAAAATTCATAAAAAAATATTTCATGAGGTTTGGTATCTTTCATTTGACCATCTGAACCTATTTTGACCTTAAATAGAGTCTAAGACAGAAAGTTACCATAATTTGGGTTTTTACGTAAATTATCTAGTCAAACTTGGTCAAAACTAAAATCCAACCTCACCATCAGATTGCTTGGGTCCAAATTAAGTTTATACCAAAATTTGAACCCAATCAGAGATCATCTCTACCTAGTTTGCATTTTGGTGCAGTCTGACTCTTTTTCTCTCATACACGCCCCTAATTTTTGAAATCATTGCAATTCACCCCCCAACTTTGTCATCTCCTTCACAAATAACCTCCTACCGTCATTGAGGTCAAACCTGACCTCCACTCAGGCTTTGACCTCCACGAATCCTATTCAAATCATCATCAAATCCCACCAAAATTGGTGGGATTCATGTTCACACCTAGGAGAATCATTTAGGACCAGTTTTCGATCCCAATCCGCATCTCATTGGCCGTGCGAACCCACGAGATCAGTGGGTTCCTTTTGAATCCTAAGCAAGCTAATTAAGCTTGTTTCTTGTTCTAGAGCTCACCCTGAAGCTCTATAAAGCTCCCTCATGCACGACCGCTCTTCCTTAGCTTGGTTTGGCCGCACTTCTTTGCCAAAAACCTCGCCCTCCGACCTCCTTCGACTAGCTCCGGCGACACCTTCTCCCTCGACTTCCTCGCCCGCTACCACTTACCCTAGGCAGTGGGATTACCTTCCTCATCATCCTCCACTTCTCGCGACACCGGCAAAAGCCCCCAAAACCCTCTTCTTCCTCGCCATTCCATCACCGGAGGTATTCTCTTCCATGGTGTCAGTCAATCACAGTCAACTTCCTCCTACCCCTTTCGACCATTAACCTTAGGTTCCCCTCCCTCCTCTCCATCTCTACTTCATTTATCCCTCTTTAGCTTTTAGTTTCGACCCATGACACACCCGTGCCACCTCTGTCTTCCCCACGATCGGCGTACCTCTGGCATGACCAACCACCATCCACACCGCACCAAACATGCCCTCTCCACCTCCAGACGCTCTACCTCATCCATCCGTACAAAATCCTCACTCAAAACCATCAAAAACCCACTCCAATGCTCCACCGAACACACCCCTCACCGTTCACCCCTTTCGCCTCCATTCGGCCACCACACACACGCTCACGCCACACAAACACGACCACCACCTTCACCATCACTTGGCAATCCTTTGGAGTGCATTTGATGTGGCCGCAAGGCTGTTCTTTGTGTTTCAGGTCCTTACCAGAGTTTGCTGCTACCGCCATCACCTCCACACCTATTCGCAGTACTCTGACGAACTCAAGGCTTAACTCCACTCTCCAGGTGCTGCGATTTAGCTTCAGGGCCTCTCCTAGGTCTTCAATTGGAGACCACATCCGCAACTTCACCCTCAATTAGTGGCCTTTCCTCCTGTAGCTGACGCATGAAGGAGCCACGAGCTATAGTCCCACATCGTGGGAATACAAAGCATTTGCAATGCATATATTGTTTTTGTGATCAGAGCTCTTTGCATAGTTAGAAGGGGTCGAGTCCCTCATCACCCTCACACTCACTTACCCAACCTGTGTGCACTCCTTGCCTACGATACACACCTGCAGGCAGGGTCCATGTTCTCGACCCGATAACCTGTATCCGGATCCAATTTTACCTGGGTCTTGAGAGAAAGGAGAAGGAATTGTGAGAGAGAGGGGGAGGGTTTTTCTCTTTGAAGACTTGGCCTTGTGCGACATTTAGCTGCTGGAAGAAGAGAGGCTGTGCCCTTGTGCTGTGAAGAGGGAAAACCTTTGAAGAAGAGGCTTTGAACAAGAAGAAGGAAGGATAGGCTTAAAGGAAGAAAGAAGAAGAAGAAGGCTTTTTGAGAGCCTTGTGCTTGTGCTGTTAAGTCATCTGAAAAGAGAGATTCGAAGTCTGGTTTGGATGATTGATTAGAGTTATTATTGAATAATTTAAGTACTATAGTTTACCATTGAATTCTGATTGGAATAATTAAGTAATTGAATGCATGATTAATTAAAGAGGATAAGTGGTGATTCAAATCATCATTGTTTTTATTCTCTTTCCTTTTTGCTTCATCATACATTGGTTCTTATGGAATATATTTCTGAGTGTTTGATTAATTGAATATCTCTATTGTGCTCCATTTATTGTGCTCATTCATTTCAATTCAAGATTAATGTTATGAATTCCATTATTTGCTCCCCTATGTTCAACCTTAGACTCTTTTGTGATTCTGAGTTATAAATTTAAATGATTTGAGCGATTTTGTCATATACTACGACACATTCCTTGAACAACGAGGATTTTGCCTCAAACATTTTGGCGCTTTTGCCGAGGAGTAATGCGTAATTCACACATTAGTCTTATCTTTATATTTATTTTGAGTACTAACTTTCTCTATTTGCTTTGCTTGTGATTTTACGAGGTACATCATGAAGATATCTTCTGTGCAAATCAACCACTCCTGGGGCAGGTAAATCTCTCTTCTTTCCTAATTAACCTCCTAGTTTTTGGAAGAGAGAAAAGGAAACAAATCAGTTAGGGTTCACCTACCTTAGTTTCGTAGCAATCATCATTTCTAAAGGATAGTGATGGGAACAACATCATGAGCCATAACTAGCTCAATTTGATCTGATAAAGTTGATAAAAGCAACTACATAGCCATCAGAGGGTATATATGCATAATATTATATTTTGAGAAGAAGATAAGAATATAGGGTTATTTCTGCAAAATTAACATTCCATAAATATAGAATAACCATGGGATATTTTAGGGGTTTATTAAAGGATAAATGGTCATTAATGCCTAATAAGTGGGGTCATGCAGAATAAAACATGTTTTCATGCATCTCAAGAATTATTGGATATCAGAAACCCTAAAAATACCCACTTAATTAACTGAGGTTTTAGTCAATATAAATTTCATCTAAACCTTCTAAAAGTTATGTAAAAATATTCTTTGAGGTTTGGTATGCTTGCTTTGACCATTGGAATCCAATTTAACCTAAAATAGTCTCGGACAGGCAGTTGCCCTAATTTAGGTTTCTATGCAATTTACCTAGTCAAACTTGATCAAAACCAAAATCTAACTTCACCATTAGATTCCTTGGGTCCAAATTAGGTTTGTACCAAAATTTGGACCCAATCAGAGTCTATCTCAACCTAATTTGCATTTTTATCCTCTCAAACTTATTTTCTCTCTCATAGCCCCTCAGGTTTTGAAAACATTGAGAAATGCCCCCTAGGTTTATCTTTGTTCTTTGCATTTGGGTCCCTACTGCCATGGCAGGTGTGAACCCAAAGCGGCAGAGCTTCAATCAAGGATTTCTCCCTGATTTCTTGGTCAATCTCTTCAAAATTTGGAAGGGAGACTCTTGAGGAGATCCTCTTCATTTTGGACCGCATCTCGACCTCTGATTCTTATCCAAAAGCTCGTGCGAATGCTTGGAAATCCCTAAACCTATACCAAGAAATCCAAGCTCTCCAAGCTTGTTTTCAAGCTTGGAGACTCGCCCAATGGCCTATAAAAGACCCTCATGGACAACCTCACCTCCTTAACGAGAATTTGAGCCAAAAGCATCTCTTCTTCCTCACCAACCGGCTCACTCTGGAGACTCTCCACCTTTGACCTCTTCGTCGGCCGCCACGTACAATAAGCGGCTGGTTCTTTTTCCCATGTCTTTCCACACCTCGCAATATCAGTGAGGTGTCCTCTACCCCTCCGTCGTCGCTGATATCTCTCACCGGAGCACCCTTCGTATCCGGCGTTAGCCATACCGCAACCGGTGCCATCTCCACTCTCCTTCGTTCGTTATCTAGTTCGTTCGACTCTTTAGCATCTACTCTTCATCACCCTACCGCTACAACTCGATTTCGACCACTACTACACCTGAGCCACCTCTGTCTTCTATCTCGCCAGCGTACCTTCGGCGAAGCATTCCCGCTGCCACAGACCATCTCTTCGCCCGCCACCGCGTTCGCGAGCATCGCCTCACCTCACTGAGTAAAAGCCCTAAAGAAATTTGGGGCTTAGCTTTCTCTAACCCCTCACCTGACTTACGCATCTCCATCCGCCTTCCTTGAGGTCATCAGGCCTCTCCGACTACATCCACAGCACGCCACCGCCACCACCATATTCGCCACACTCGCACGAAGCCTCTGAACTAGTTTGACGTGGTTGCAAGGTCATGTTTTATGTTTCAGGTACGAAGACTCCACCGCCATTGACGCAGCAGCTTCAAGCAACCTTGAAGCATCATTCTTGCCCTATTCCTCAGCCAATCCAGCTCCAGGTGATGTGGAATACTCCCATGCATCCTCCCAGGTGGTCAACAGAAGGTCATAGCCTCTGCAGTTGCAGCAATTGAAGCTTCATCATAGCAAACACACGTGAAGGGAGTGGGACATTTAGTCACACATCGGGCGTGGAAAGTCACACCACTACACATGTATTGAATTTGTCACACCGGCTGTTTGCCTCAGTACACTGGGGGTGAGGTCCCCTCACACTGACACATACCCGACCCGCCTATTAGTCCCACTCGGCTGCAACCCCACGCCCACAGCCCTGGACCCAGGTATGCGATCCGATTACCCAATTAAACCGAATTTTAGAGAAAGAGGAGAGGAAGGAAGAAAAGAGAAAGAGAGCGGGGTAGGGGGGGTTTTGCTCTTCAAAGAGGAAACCCAGCACTTAGCCGCTATGAGGATTAGGAAGCCCCTTGTGCGTGAAGAAGAGAATGAAGAGAAGAGCCGAAGAGAAAAAGAAGGGCTAAAGAAGAAGAGAAGAAGAAGAAAGATCAATGCGAAAGCACTATAGTAGGCATTGTTTAAGACATCTGCCTTTGAGCATCCGACATCTGATATCTCCAATAGAGCGCACTGTGCACTTATTGCTCACTTACATCTGCGTGGAATTACTTGGTTGATACTGTACATTTATTTGATATAATTGTAAAGGGGTAGTCGGTGATTTAAATCACCATTTTACCCCATTTTTTTTGCACCTTGACATTGATTCTCATATATATATCATTCTTGCATGGAATTTTCATTATAACTTGCTCATATTTGTGGTGATATTGTGGTCTTTGAGATTAATTGCAACACTTGCTCCTTGCATTCGATCTCAGACTTTCCTGATGATCCTTCGAGTTATAAATTATATTTGTTTTTGCACTATTTCGACTTGCTATGACTATTACATCTTTTAAAACCCGATTTCGCATTGCCGAGGACAACGCACAATTTGATGTGGTTGTGATTTGTGCAGGGATTCAGTTAAGGATAAAGATCAACCTCACGAAAACCACTCCAGGGACAGGTAATCTCGTTTTCCATCTTCATTAAGCCCCTAATTCTGAAAAAGCCAAAAAAGAAAAAAATTAATTAGGACCAGCTTACATTCTATATTTAGATTCAATCATCACAAGTTGCCTGATATGGTTTCATTTCTAGAAACATCCCGAACCTGATTTTTGCACCTATTTTGGGATTTAAGACACCTAGGGGTACGCACCTTCTTGATTGAGCCCTAGGTGCCAGATTTGGAAGAAGTTAATTCAACCAAGTAGAGCCACATTAGGGTTTTAGAGACACACTTGCTTAAAAAAGAATCAACCTTCTCAAATTGTATCCATCCTAAACCTTGATTGAACTTACCTAAAATAAGCAAACCCTAAAATCAAGCTCTAAACATCACTTGAATCCTAAAAAGCGGGACCTAATAATCAAGGACAAATTAGGTGAAGTTGACCCACCTTTTGGGGTTAACCGATCTTCAAATTAGGTCACCACTCACAAAAACATCTTAAAGTTCAAGTGAAATCATAAGCACCCTCTCTCTAAAGTTAAAATTGGTAGACTTAAGAGGTCAAGTTATCCATTCTAGTCTACCTGGATCCACAGTGACAAGGAAGGTCGGGTGGGGGAAACCCTATAACCCGTAGGGACGCTCTACCGTGCAAAGGTCTTTGCGGGACTCTCCCTTCCTGGCTACCCAGGTATTTCTCAGGTGAACGACTTCGTGATCTAGAGGTATCATCCACCTCGAACCTCTATAGTCATCCAAAGATATTTGGGTGTCTTGATTGGGTCCATCACACCTTCTGTCCCTCATCTACTCCATCGGTGTATGTTTGGAAGGAGGTCCTTAATACCCCTTGAGGCCTCCATTAGTTTTTCACTCTTGTCGAGGCCAAGCCTCAACATCCTTGTTTGTGCAACTACCCAATCACATTGACATCTCTTCCAACTCCTCCACTTCTGAACTTGAATCTCCAGCCACAATCATGGATCATCAAAGAGAACAACCCAACCTTGAACCTCAACAATTCTTTGATTTCAGAGATCGGATCAATGCCTACATCAACCCACTACCGCGTCCCCAAATGCGAGATCACTACAATCCCGTTGCGGTGGAGATCGAACCCCGAATCAACATTCCTGTGGGAGGACCCAAGGTGGAGATCAAGCCTAGTATGCTTCACATGACCTGAAATTTTCATGTCTTAAACTTCGAGGATCCTTTCCAACACATCAAAAATCTAAAGCATCTGGCCCACACATTTGGAGCAGATTTGCATAATAGAGACAGTCTACTCTTGAAAATCTTCTCCTTTTCTCTAGCTGACAAAGCTGCCAATTGGTTTCAGACATACCCTCACCAGATCAACACATGGGAAGAACTTCAGACTGCTTTTCTACAAAAGTTCTACCCCATTGGCCGAACTAATGCAATGCAGCACCAAATCACGCACTTCTCACAAGGAGCGAGAGAATCTCTACACGAGGCATGGACCATTTTCTGGATCTCATGCGCAAATGCCCCATTACAGAGTCCCAAAATGGGAACAGGTCCAATCCTTTTACCACAGGCTCCATGATGACATCAAGCTTTCTGTCAATGCAACTTGTGGTGGTAGCATCATGGGTCAACATGAATGGAGGTGAGAAGACGGAGATGATCTCCTACCGGAATGGAGGTGAGAGGATGGCTCCAAGGCGACCTATGAAGGGGGATGGGAAGTTGGAGGAGTATTTGGTGGGGCAGAGGTTTGCTATACTTCTCTAATGGAGCATTGGTAGGCTTGCTAGAGCTTGGGAGTAGGTGGGAGTAAAGTAGGTAGAGATGGCTTGAAAGGGAGGGGGTGTAGGTCCTTTTATAGTGGCGGAGAAGAGGCTAAAAATGGGTAAAGGACCTTTAGCGACTTCCAGACCGTCGCTGGAAACATTCATATAGACAGCTCACATCCGCTCACGCCCTTAGCTGGCTTTGTTGGCTTGCAATGAAGTAGCGACGGCTGTAAGCATCGCTGTACGTCAACCCAACTGTCACTGAAAGCTAGCACCAACCACGCCCGCGCTGTGCTGCCGCCCATCACATGCGTTGATCATGCGGCGGCCTACTGGTGTGCGCGCACGCGTGCATGCGTGCTACATTACCGCTGCTGCCCGGCTGATTTGAGGATTAGGGGGGCTGCGGGGATTCGAACCCGTGCCCCTCCCTTGAGAACTGCCGCTCCCACCATTGCGTTAGGTCGACCTTTGTGTCGCGAGGAGGAGCTCAGTGCAGACACTTCCCAAGAGTTGGATCTTGATCCAACAGCTAGGATTCAAGGGCAAGGATGATGAAGGGAGTGGGCGGTGGCTACTGGCTAGTGTTGGGCAGTCTGGATGGCGTTACGTGGTCCCATCTGGGTCGTCCGTCTTCTTCTTGTAGAGGGTGCCATGGTGCTCATATCAAGATGATTTCTACGATGCCGTACTGCAATCGTCGCTCCGGATCCATTGTACGATTAGATTTTCCATCCGAAACCTGTATGGATGTCGCATTACCCCCTAGCCATATAAAATGAAGGAATTAATATACAAAACATACAACTATCCTAAATGCCATGCAATGAATGTTATGCAATATTTATAATATGAAATGTAATGCTAAGCCTAGGAACTATCATAAATAAGCAATTTATCATAAATTTATGTGTGTTCATCATACCCCCATGCTTACTTTTTGCTAGTCCCTAGCAAAATTAGCCTAAATGCTATGTATAAAAGTAGAATCAGGGTTCGAGTATTTAGGCAAAATTCATTGATTGCTTTAGAAAATCTCAACCCCAAGACCTAATTACAAAAACTCAATAGTACCCGGGTGCCTGCTAAAATGCAAACCGTCCAAGCCCTCGCCTTATTTGAGAAGAGAAGATAAAAAAAAATTTTCTTATTTTTCTTTTCTTTTTTTTTTGTACTTTTGGAGTTTGAAAGTTCCGGAATAACTTTTTACGGCTACCTGACCTGCCCAAGACTCGAAAAGGACTCTAAGTGCTAAGCATCTTGTGAAAATAGTGAAAGACTCACTAAACGGCCATTAAAACGGACTTCGGGTTTCTACGGCCCTAGGTGACCTTGCCTAGAGGTTTATCTTTTCGATCGGTAGCTCTCCCTACTTTTTTAATGGGGTCAACACAAGGGCGAACCCAGTGTATATCTCCCCGATTTATTCTACTTCCCCGCTTCTTCCCTAAGTGTTTTGGAAATTATTGTGCATGTTTTTTTGTGAGCTGGGTTCTGGACAACCGCCCGATGAGCTATTACCACCGACAACTTGCCTGCCATACTCGTGCGGTGAAGTGTGGTTTTATTTATTTATTTTTTATTTTCTCCTTTTTTTATATTTTTTTCTATATATGTATATATATTTTTAAGTAGGTGGCTTTCCTGATCTAAGATTTACCTAAAGGCAGTACAATGAAAATGGTCTTGTAGATGGGCTCTCGACAACCAGCTGATAAGTTGTTACCACCGAAACCTTACCAGCCATACCACCCAAGTCAGTCTATTAGCTACCCAATTTCCATAAAAATCGCTGGAAAGTGAGTCAGTGTGAATAGTGTGTAGATGCTTAGCCTTAAAATCCCCCCAAATCAGAGGGTGGGTTGATAAGTCGCATACTTATCATCCCAAATTATTTACCAAATTAAAATAAATTTTAATTGATGAGGACTCAAGACTAAGTCCACATTCAAGTGAGCACCCGGGCTAATTAAGCTCGAAGACCTGAAGAGTCTAAGTATTCAGGTCTCAAAGTATCAATTCCTAAAGTTTACAACTCCTAATGCCTAAGTTCTTGTCTCTTAATTCTAAATTTTTTTTTTATCTTTTTCAAATTTTCATTTTTTTTAACAAGAATCAAATATCATGAAATTACTATTACAGTTGACAAAAAAGTTATAAAATATGTCCACCCCCCCATGCTTAGCTATTGCAATGTCCTCATTGTGAAAAAAAAATGAAAACATGCAGGAGAGTAGAAGTGGAAGAATAGCACCTGGTTTCCGTGAGACTCTGGTCAACTTGGAATAATCTTTACATGTGCTGAGTTTAGTGCCTTCAGCTGGGCGATGATCAGCCCACGGTGATTACGACAAGGTAAGAGCAACCTTGTCCGAGATGGGTTCAGGGAGCACCTGGTCAACAAAGGGTTTGAGATGCTTGAAAAACGGCGAACTGCGGTGCTGCTTTGTGTTTATTATAGTACAGTCGTTATAGTAGAAGACAAGACAGCTACGGTTGCCATTACAATAGATTTTTTTTTAACTTGGAAATAGTTTTCCCGAGGTCGAACTCAGGGAGCTATTGGAATTCTAGAAGTACAAAGTTTCTCTATTGGATTACAAAAATAAGAGAGAGAGAGAGGGGGAGAGAGAGAGAGAGAATTTTTTTGTCTTGGCTTCTTCTTCTTCTCTTCTTCTCTCATGTCTGTGCCTTCTTCTTTCTTCTTTTTGTGCTTTCTGTCTTCTTCCCTCTTCTTTCTTCTTCTTCTTCTTCCTGCCTGTTCGTCTTCTTCTTCTGCTCGTCCTGTCTTCTTCTCTTCTCTTCAACTACAGAGTCTTCTTCTTTTCTTCTTCCTTCTTCTCTGCTTTATCTCCTTTGGCCGCTGCTCAACCGTCATCTGATGTAGTTGTCAGACGACTTAACTGCAGGTCTACTACAGTGCTTCTCTTCTTCTCCTTCCTTTCTTCCTTCGCCACTTCTTCTTCTTCTGCTCCTGCACACTCACACAACTGTTCAGAGCAAAACCTACCCCTACCCTTCCCCACGTCTCTCTCTTTCTCAAATTTCTCTCATAGGATCGCTCTCCCAGAGCCGGGTATTCAGGTACGAGTATCGTGCCCAGGACCAGGCCCACCGGCGTGCGGTGGTGGGCGAGGTGTGCGCAGTGTCGGGTATTCGGATCCTGCCCAGACCCGCGGGGCGTGAGTGCGGACGAGGGCGAGCGCATGGCGCGCACGTGCGTGAGGGACCTGACCCCTGTGTTCGAAGGACAATAGCCTTGAACACTTTTACAATTTATGTGCGGGCACTGAGCCACGCACTTCCGACTGGCGTCCGCAAGCGAGGAGGCTGCAGGCAATTGCAGCAACTCGCGAGGGGTTTGCCTCAGCTGCAGACCTGGGAGTCTTCGCAGAGACACTCCGCGCGACCTGGGACCAGTGCCTAGGCGAGATCGAAGCTGCAGCTGCAGGTGAAGGAGATTCACCTGCCCAGCAATGGCGGCGAAGTGGGCGTGGCCTGAAAGCAGGAATACGGCCTCTCGGCCCAGTCAGAAGATGCAGGGAGCTTCGCCGGAGTGCGGAGAAGCCAGTGCGGGTGGTGGCGAGGCGTAAGGCGGTGTATGGCGGCAGCCCTAGGTCGGACTGTAGTCAGAAAAATGGGTTTGTTAGGGGGTCGTTGTGGAGGTGTGGAATGGCAGTGGAGGGGCGGAGGGTGTTTCATCAGGTGAGGCGGAGCTTTTGGTGCTGTTGGCGAGTCGTATGGGGTTGTGGGATGACGGGAACGGCTCGTCGGAGAGTGGCCGGAGGTGGGGAAGATGAAGGTGGTCAGGCGTGGGCGTAGGGCGATCAAGCAAAACAAGTTGGGGAAAAGAAAGAGGGGAGGAAGGGAAATAACTGTTACTTACCTACAGGGACGAAGGGGGGCCGGAGCGGCAGGCAGCCGTACCGACTATCGCCGGAGAAGAAATACCCAGAGGGAGAGAGCGACGGCGAGGAAGAGGGCAGGGAAGTGCGCGCTTGGTGCGGCGCGACGCGGGGAGATCAGGCGAAGGTGGCTCTACTGCTGGTATTGCAGCAGAGCGACGAGGAGGAGGAGCCGCCGGAGCTGGTGGGTTCCTGTCGGAGTGGAGAGAGAGGAAGGGTTGAGGGATTCTCCGTCAAGACTGAGCTGGGAGAAACTGCTGGCGATGTTGGTCTTTATAAAGGTTGTGGCGGAGGGGCGGACGCACGCTGGCAACGTGCGTCCCTCGCCGGAGTATGGTCGGAGACGAGACCCATACCTTCTGCGCGTTTGTATGGAAGGTGTGGGCGTCGTCAGGTGGCATGGCCGAGTCCCTGCGATAGCAGACATCACAGGGAACTCCACGTTCTCTTGGCAGGACGCCCCCCTCACCCTGCGCGGCGCCATGCTCCGCGCAAAGTCGCCGGAGTATGGCGTTGCGCAGAGACTTGTAGGAGGGACCAAAATGCAAAGAATGACGAGGAAATTAGGGCCAAAATGCAAGGGTTTTGAAAGTTGAGGGTCAAAAAGTAAATGATGAGGACCAAATTGCAAAGTCAGTCAAGGAGGTCTCTTATTAGGCTCAAGTTTTTATGTATGAATAAATTGGACCTAAGGATTTTAATGGTGAATTTTGTTTCTAGGTCAGACCATGTTTGACTGGCCAATTTACGTAAAAACCCAAATTAAATCATTAATTGGGCATGGTTCTCAATGTAGGTCAAAATGGATTTCTAAGGTCAAATTGAAGGTTCTAAGCCCTACAGATTATTTTTCTATGAATTTTAGAGGGTTTAGTTGATTTTTACCCTGCCTCGAACCACTTGAATTGAAGTGGATTTATTTTAGGGTTACAGAATGTCATTTAATTCCCTGGAGTTGCTGTAGCCCTTGTTGGATCAAATCATCCCACTTTCCTTCTTATTAGGTTAGTTTGACCTATGTTTGGACCCTGAGTTACCCTATTTGCAGATTGTGTTGGTGAAATTGCATTTTTACCCCTTATGACTTATTTTCTTCTTAAACTCAGAATTCTCTGAGTTAAGCCTTTCTTTGAGTTATGTAGGAGCTTTTTCTTGCATACCTAGGTTAGATTGTGCTAGTTAGGGTTCATGATGAGGTTCTCATCATACCCCCATGCCTAGCTTTTGCTAGTCCCTTAGCAAAAACTTAAGGTTTCAACCTTTGTTCTAGACCATGAAGTTCTTAATGGTTTCAGATAAGTGCTTTTGTCATTTGAACCTAGATTAGGTCAGAATGCTGACCATAGGCCTAAAAGGTACTCTAGTACCAACCAAGATCCAGATCTGTCTAGCCTCAGCCTCAGTCCTTAGCAAAGGCTTTTAAGGCCCACAAGAACTAACCTAAGGTTTATTGGACTTTGTGGTTAAAGCACCCGTGCTTGAAATGATTTTAGCCCTGGCTCAGTTCGCAGTGCGTTTTGTAAGAGAGAGAGATAGAAGATTTTTCTGTTTGGAGAGTTTTCTCTCTCTTTTTCTTTTTAATTCTAGCTTAGGATTGGCTTTTCAACACGGTCTGTATCAGATTCCTTGTTCCCATCATCAATCCTCAAGGGTTCCTGGCAATTGATGCTTTGAGATAGCACCGCCCATGGCAACCCCCGGAACCCTGGCTATTGAGATTTCGAGATAATCCCATCCATGGTGTTCCGTGGCCGAATCCAGACCCTGGCAATTGACACTTCGTGATAATGCCATCCATGGAATCTGAACCAGCAGAGTGCTTACATGCCCCCAGTAGGATATGTAAATATCCTAAGAGACAAGCATCGCGGAGATGATATTTTGTTACGCATCTTCGAGGGGAATTTCCCACCTCTCCACGCTGGGAACTCATCCAAATCAACTTGTGTTGATCAGCCACTCCTACTCTAGGTGTTCTTTTCAAAATTTTGTGACGCTTCTACGTGATTTTGATTTTTACGCTTACTAAACCAGGCTGTGTGTGAGGTTAGGGTGCTTAGGTTACTGAGTCCCGTAAATCAAAAGTTAGTTAATGAGGCCAAATACTCCCTAAGCCTTGGACCTAATACTTAAGCTTTTCATTTTCCTCAACCTCTTGAGGAGTGTCCAGATCTTAATAGGTACTAAGAGTCTATCCAAGAATGCCTAAGGTTTGCGTTCTTACTAATCTCACCATGCACTTTTCATTTCTTTTCTTGAATGAGGTCTAGAACTTAGGTCAATTCCTTAGTTTCTTACTAATGACTATTACTCTTTTCTCATATTTTTGTGCTCCTTTTTCATTTTGTTTCTTTTCCTTCTCTCACAAAATTTCCTTTCTCCTCTTATTCTCTTATTTTTTTTCGAAAATTTTTTTTAATTTTTATGGTGTTTTTGGCATATGTGAATTTTTTTGTTTAAAACCTTTTCTTACAAGTTTTGCACTTTCATACCCCCCCATGCCTAAGGTTTGCAATGTCCTCATTGTGACTTAGGGGGGTTTTTATTCATCTTAGTTCATTCCTTAGGATAGGTATTTTGGTGAGTGAATGGGTTGAGGTGATTGTTGCGAATGATTTCTAATCCCAGATGCAAGCATCTGAGGTGGAGTCGGCTATCTTAAAGGGTGAACCTTAAGTGCACAAAGGTGTCAAAAAGGTTTTAG
Organism: Thalassia testudinum; assembly: GCA_037157565.1. Classification (NCBI taxonomy): domain Eukaryota; kingdom Viridiplantae; phylum Streptophyta; class Magnoliopsida; order Alismatales; family Hydrocharitaceae; genus Thalassia; species Thalassia testudinum. The sequence goes on from JAZHRO010000073.1 coordinate 30,388,163, forward strand.
GTTTTCAAGGAAAAATGACGGGCTGCCTCCCATTAAGCACTGAGTTTTACGCCATCGGCTGGGCGCAATAAGCTCAAGGGGAATGGAGGATACAGGATGATTCAGCCAAATCAATAGAAGTTGCATCAATGAACCGCTTGAGTCTCTGGCCGTTCACGATGAAAGGTTCGGAATCGTGGCTGAGCGGATTGATTTCGATGGCTCCATTTCCAAAAACCTGTCGGACCAAGTATGGTCCGACCCACTTGGATCACAACTTTCCAGGGAAAAGTTTGAGTCGGGCATCAAAGAGTAGGACCTTCTGACCAGGATGAAAAATCTTTCTCAAGATATGCCTGTCATGGAAGGCTTTAACCCGCTCCTTGTAGATTCGCGAGTTCTCATACGCATCCAGGCGTAATTCATTGATCTCACTGATTTGAAGCTTTTTGTGGGTTCCAGCCTTCGAAAGATCAAGATTACAGTTCCGTACTGCCCAATAGGCTTTATGCTCCAGTTCGACGGGAAGGTAACACGCCTTCCCAAATACCAGTCTAAAGGGAGACATGCCTAATTGGGTTTTGTGGGCGGTCATATAGGCCCACAAGGCTTCCGGAAGTCGGGACGACCAATCCTTCCTGTCAGGTCGAACAGTGACTTGCAGGATTTTCTTGATCTCTCGATTTGATAGCTCAGCTAGACCATTAGTCTAGGGGTGATAGGGAGTAGAGATTCGGTGGGACAACCCGTACTTGGTCATCAGTGGCCTAAGCTGAGCATTTGTGAAATGGGTCCCCCCATCTGAGATTATAGCACGAGGAATCCCGAACCTTGAGAAAATATTTTGATGAATGAATTTGAGAACGATTTTGTGATCACAGGTTCAGGTCGGTATGGCTTCGATCCATTTGGACACGTAGTCCACAGCTAGCAGAATGTATTCGAAACCATCCGAAACAGGAAAGGGGCCCATAAAATCAATCCCCCAAACATCAAAGATTTCGCATACGAGAATCGGCTGCAAAGGCATCATGTCGCGATGGCTCATGTTGTCCAAAGTTTGGCAACGACTGCATGCCTTGCAGTGACTGTATGCGTCTTTGAACAGTGTGGGCCAGTAAAAGCTGCACTAGAGGACTTTTGATGCGGTTTTATGTCCAGAGAAATTGCCACCGCATGCCTGGTCATGGCAGAAAGAGAGGATATTGTTGACTTCCTCTTTCGGAACACATTTCCGGATGATTTGATCAGCACCTATGCGGAAGAGGTACGGGTCTTCCAAATGTAATATTTGGCATCAGAGCGCAATTTGTCTTTCTTGGCCTTCGGCCAATCAGACGGGATCTAATGAGATGCCAAGTAGTTTACTATATCAGCAAACCATGGAAGGCTAATGCCAATAGTCAGCAGGTGCTCATCAGGAAAATGTTCCGTAATGGGTCCGGAAGGGTTAATAATCTCAGAAGGAAGACGGGACAAATGGTCGGCTACCACATTCTGCCTTCCCGCCTTGTCGCGAATCTCGAGATCGAATTCTTACAACAGCAAGATCCATCGGATTAGTCGAGGCTTCGCGTCCTTCTTGGCAAGGAGATGCCTCACAGCTGTGTGATCCGAGTAGATGATGACGTGGGAACCCAGGAGATACGATCGGAATTTTTCAAGGGCAAATACTACGGCTAGCAGCTCTTTCTCCGTAACCGTGTAGTTACGCTGATATTCGTCAAGTGTCTTGCTAGCGTAGTAGATGACCACGGGTTTCCCGTCAGCTTTCTGCCCCAGGACACTCCTACAGCGAAATCAAACACATCGCACATGATCTCAAAGGGTTGAGACCAGTCAGGAGATTGTAGGATAGGTGCCTGGGTGACTCAGTCACGAAGGTTTTCAAAGGCTAGTGTGCATTCCTTAGAGATTTCAAAGGGTACATCCTTAGAGAGAAGAGTAGTCAAGGGGCACGCGATTTTCGAGAAATCAGGAATGAAACGACGGTAAAAACCGACGTGCCCCAGAAAAGAACGGATGTCCCTGATCGAGCTAGGCATAGGAAGGCGAGAGATTAGATCAACCTTAGCTCGATCCACTTGGATGCCTTTCTCCGAGATTAAGTGTCCCAGGACAATTCCCTCAGGCACCATGAAATGGCTCTTTTCCCAGGAAAGAATCAAATTCACATCGATGCACCGCCTGAGTATTTGGACCAAGTGTTGGAGGCAATCGTCAAATGATGCTCCAAAAACTGAAAAGTCATCCATGAAGACTTCCAGATAGTCACCTACCATATCTGAGAATATGGCAAGCATGCACCGCTGAAAAGTCACGGGTGCATTGCAAAGGACGAAAGGCATCCTTCGGAATGCATACGTTCCGAAGGGGCAGGTGAACGTGGTCTTCTCTTGGTCCTCAGGATGGATTGCCACCTGGTTGTAACCGGAGTACCCGTCAAGAAAGCAGAAGAATCGATTTCCCGCTAATTTCTCGAGAATCTGATCAATGAAAGGTAGTGGGAAATGATCTTTTTTCGTGGAGGAATTGAGTCGTCGGTAATCTACACAGACTCTCCACGAGTTGGCTAATCAGGTAGGAATGACTTCTCCGGTTTCAGTCGTTATGGTGGTGAGCCCTGCCTTTTTAGGCACAACCTGAATTGGGCTCACCCAACGACTATCGGAGATCGGGTAGATGATCCCGGCATCTAACCACTTGATGATCTCCTTTTTCATGACCTCCTGCAGATTGGGGTTCAAGCGTCTGCATTTCACGAGAAGGTCGTGCGCCCTCTTCTGAATAGATATGATGAGTACAATAAGAGGACTTATTCCAGTCAGATCATCGAGAGTCCATCTGATGGCTCTGCGATGTTGCTGGAGGACAGCAATCAGACGGGATTCCTGTTCGGGATTACGCTTGGAATTGATAATCACAGGAAGGGTTTGATTAGAACCCAGAAAGATGTATTTCAAGTGATCAGGAAGGGGCTTTAGTTCACGGATGGGGTTATCAGCAGCAGCGGGTGGTTCAGAATAGATGTGAGGTTCAAGGGTAGGAGTTATTGGTTTGTCTAACTCTGGATTCGACTCCTCTGTTTGCGGGTCAAGATCCTTCTGCGGTTGATGAGGTATAACCAGGTCATTCTGAAAGTGTGTTTCATCAACCAAAGCCCTAATGTCACAAATTTGTTCGATGACACCGCAATTGATTCCTTGTTGGGCCTTAAATATATCAATTTTCAGGATTTGATTTTCAAATTTGAGCTCTATTTGGCCCTCCTCACAGCTGATGTTGGCTCTAGCAGTAGCCAAGAAAGGTCTCCCTAGAACGATTGGTGAATCCCTAGGGTTTTCAGGTGCGTCCATGTCTAAGACTATAAAGTCTACAGGAAAGTAGAAATCCCGCACTCTTACAATAACATCCTCGAGAATCCCTTTTGGTGACTTTATAGATCGATCTGCTAATTGTAATGTCACCTCAGTTGGTTTTAGCTCAGATTCTTCTAGATGGTTAAGTATGTGGGTATCAGATTTATGGAAGCACCCAAGTCTAGCAATGCTCTATCAAATTGGGTATCACCTATCTTGCAAGAAATCAGGGGAGTACCAGGATCTTTAGCCTTGGGTGGGAGTCTGCTTAGGATTACAGAGCTGGCTTGCTCTGACAGTACAATTGGACTCCCACTTTTAGTTCGCGGCTTACGCTGGGGTGTACACACATTCTTTAAGAATCGTGCGTAAGCCGGTACGTGGCGGATTGCATCCATCAAGGGGATGTTTATGTGGACCTGCTCAAAGAGCTTGACCAGGTCCTCCTCAGGTGCCACGGGCTTGATAGTCTTCTTTCCCTTGGTCAAGGCCTCAGGAAACAGAACCTTTGTTGGTTCTTCTAGGATAGGTCCAGGTCTTTGATCTGGGACAGGGGTAGGAACGTCCTGGATTACTGTCCTAGGCTTGGGATCACTACTAGGCTTGGAGTGGTTTGGATAAGGTGGATCTTGGGTTTCCTTACCACTATGGGTTGTCACGGAATTAAGTCCTGCCTGGTTTTGGTTGGAATTGGGTAAGATGGGTTGCTGCTGATAGCCCGCAAAAGAAGTGGAAGCCTCCATCCCGTCGGGTGAAGGAACAGAGGGGGGCCTGGTAAATCATGTGGGCTTGGCCCGGGTTTGGGTTCATAACGCGCCGCTGAGTTGGCACGTTATTCAGGTTAGGAAGAGGTTGGGAAGGAAGTGTGCCTGGCTGACGAGAATTTGCCAACTGGGCCAGTTGATTTCGGACCTCTGTAAGTTCGTCCTTGTGTTGTTTTTGGATAGCCGCATTCGTTCTTTGAATGTCAGCCAGAGTCTGAAGGATAAGGGACATTTGATCCTGATTTGGCCCTGATGGATAAGTAGGGTTGGGCCGAGGCTGAGGTGGCTGGTAAGGATGAGGGGGCTGTGGGCAGTACTGAAAGGGTGGTCTTTGGGTTTGGGAATTTCCCACCCACTGAAAATTGGGATGGTTTCACCATCCAGGGTTGTAGGTGTTGGAGAATGGGTCGTTCTGGATGGCATTGAGGTCCTCGCAAGTCTGAGGAACCTCCAGAGAATCAGAGAAAGGGGGAATGGAATTCCCCGGGCTGGTATAGAAAGGATCAGATGACCCTCCGATCCGAGAATCAGATGGGGATGGATATGGATCCATCCCAGGGGAAGATCGGTGGAGAATGTTTTGCACAGTCTCCTGTGTGGAAGGAGGCTGTGCAAAGGAGTTACGCACAGAGGTGGCTCGCTGCAAGTACTGAGTCAGCTCATCCACCTTCTTCTCAATGATTGAGACCTTGTCCAATCGACTGGCCATTAATTCCAGGTCGACTGATGCGGACATGCCCTGCATCTCATGTGCTCCCCTGAGGTTCGTCGATGCTCGGGAATTCGTCCTGTCGAATAATCCCATGGAGTCATTGTTGGAGTTCTCGCACATGTTTTCGAGAATCTCCCACACTGTGTCCTCATGTTAACACATGATATTTCCTCCACAGGTTGCATTGACGAAAAGACGGATGTCTTCATGGAGTCCCTGGTAAAAAGACTGGACTTGTTCCCATTTAGGAACTCCGTGATGGGGGCACTTTCTCATGAGATCCTGAAAGCGATCCCATGCCTCATGCAGAGGTTCCCCTGTTTGCTGAGTGAAGTGAGTAATCTGATGGTGCAAGGCATTGGTCTGACCAACGGGAAAGAACTTCTTCAAAAATTCGGACTGAAGTTTCTCCCAAGTGTTGATCGGCTGGGTCTGAGTTTGATACCAATGAGCGGCCTTGTCCATAAGAGAAAAGGAGAACATCTTTATGAGGAGCATGTCCTGATTTTGTGCATCTGACCCAAAAGTTTGGGCCAGATGCTTCAGCTGTTTGATGTGCTAGAAGGGATCTTTGAAATTAAGTCCATGGAATTTAGGTATAGCATGAATCATATTGGGCTTTAATTCAGAATCAGGTCCTCCAGCCGGGATTCTGACTCGAGGCTCAATGGCCACCGCAGCAGGATTATAATGGTCCCGCATCATAGGACGCTGCGGTGGATGCACAAAGTTTTGGAAGAGGTCATTGAGTCGCTGGAGCTGGTGCTCCAGATTGTTTTCTTCCTCAACTGGCTGAGCCATGATGGGGGAAGAAGAAGAGCTTGGTTCTGAATCAGATGAGAGAATAATGTGGTAGGGTTGCTGCACAAACACGGGCGTCGAGGCTTGGCCTTGACGAGAGTGAAATTCTAAAGGAGGTCTTAAGGGTGGTCTTAAGGACCTCCTACTGTACATGCACTGTTGGAATAGATGAGTTTAGAAGGTGCTGGACCAAATCGAGACACCCAAAAATTGTTGGGTGACTATAGAGGTGAGGGGCAGATGGACCCCTTGATCAAAAAGATCGTCCACCTGAGAATTACCTGGGTAGCCAGAGAGGGTGAGTCCCGCGAAGACCCCTACACGGTGGAGCATCCCCACGGGTTACAGGGTTTCCCCCACCCGACCTCTCTTGTCACTGCGGTTCCAGGTAGACCAGAGTGGGGACCTTGACCTCTTAAGTTTACCTCTTTTACTTTAAGATCAAGGTGTTTAAGGTTCCACTTGAACTTTTAAGTATTTTGAGTGAAAAAGTGACCTAATTTTAAGGTTGGTTGACCCAAGGGGTCAACTTCACCTCTTATTCCTTTTGAGAGCTTTTGGGTCCTTTCTTTTAAGGTTCAAATGGATTTAAGAGCCTGATTTGCTTAGGGTTCCTCTTGTATAGATCTTTTCAAACAAGGTTTAGGCACACCTCTTTTTGGGAAGATCTTTTCTTTGTTAATAGAAGGTGTGTCTCTAAAAACCCTAGCTTTTCAATCCTTGAGTTGGCTCTAGTTGGTCCATTTTAGTTGCCTCAAAATTTAGTAACTAGGGCTCAATCAAGAAGGTTTTAGCCCTAGTTACCTTAATTGGATGGACTGTTGAAATGAAAAATTAGGCAACTTTGATGAGTTACTAAGTATAACACAGGTAGCCCTAAGTTGATTCTTCTTTTCGTTTCTTTTTAGATTTCAAGGGAGTTTAGTAGAGGGCTGATGAAGATTACCTGTTTGTTGGAGTGTTTGTTGTGCGGCTGCTCTTCCAATTCTTTTCCTTTACCTGCACACAAGAGAGAAAAAGATTAGCAATTTTTAAATAAAGAGTTCAAAACTTCTAGAATAGCCGTTGCTCCCCGGCAATGGCGCCAAGTGAAAAATGGCGAACCGCGATGCTGCTTTGTGTTTATTATAGTACAGTCGTTATAGTATAAGACAAGACAGCTACGGTTGCCATTACAATAGATTTTTTTTTAACTCGGAAATAGTTTTCCTGAGGTCAAACTCAGGGAGCCACTGGAATTCTAGAAGTACAAAGTTTCTCTATTGGATTACAAAAATAAGAGAGAGAGAGAGAATTTTTTTGTCTTGGTTTCTTCTTCTTCTCTTCTTCTCTCACGGCTGTGCCTTCTTCTTTCTTCTTTTTGTGCTTTCTGTCTTCTTCTCTCTTCTTTCTTCTTCTTCTTCTTCCTGGCTGTTCGTCTTCTTCTTCTGCTCGTCTTGTCTTCTTCTCTTCTCTTCAGCTGCAGAGTCTTCTTTTCTTCTTCCTTCTTCTTTGCTTTATCTCCTCTGGCCGCTGCTCAACCGTCGTCTAATGTAGTGGTCAGACGACTTAACTGCAGGTCTGCTACAGTGCTTCTCTTCTTCTCCTTCCTTTCTTCCTTCGCCACTTCTTCTCCTTCTGCTCCTGCACACTCACACAACTGCTCAGAGCAAAACCTACCCCTACCCTTCCCCACGTCTCTCTCTTTCTCAGATTTCTCTCATAGGATCGCTCTCCCAGAGCCGGGTATTCGGGTACGGGTATCGTGCTCGGGACCAGGCCCACTGGCGTGCGGTGGTGGGCGAGGTGTGCGTAGTGTCGGGTATTCGAATCCTGCCCAGACCTGCGGGGCGTGAACGCGGGCGAGGGCAAGCGCGTGGTGCACACGTGCGTGAGGGACCTGACCCCTGTGTTCGAAGGCGAATAGCCTCGAACACTTTTACAATTTATGTGCGGGCACTGAGCCACGCACTTCCGACTGGCATCCGCAGGCGAGGAGGCTGCAGGCAATTGCAGCAACTCGCGAGGGGTTTGCCTCAGCTGCAGACCTGGGAGTCTTCGCAGAGACACTCCGCAAGACCTGGGACCAGCGCCTGTGCGAGATTGAAGCTGCAGCTGCAGGTGAAGGAGCTTCACCTGCCCAACAATGGCGGTGAAGGGGGCGTGACCTGAAAGCAGGAATATGGCCTCTCGGCCCAGTCAGAAGATGCAGGGAGCTTCGCCGTAGTGCGGAGAAGCCAGTGCCGGTGGTGGCGAGGCATGAGGCGGTGTATGGCGGCAGCCCTAGGTCGGACTGTAGTCGGAAAAATGGGTTTGTTCGGGGGGTCGTTGTGGAGGTGTGGAATGGCAGTGGAGGGGCGGAGGGTGTTTCGTGAGGTGAGGCGGAGCTTTTGGTGTAGTTGGCGAGTCGTATGGGGTTGTGGGATGAGGGGAACGACTCGTCGGAGAGTGGCCAGAGGTGGGGAAGATGAAGGTGGTCAGGCATGGGCGTAGGGCGATCAAGCAAAACAAGTTGGGGAAAAGAAAGAGGGGAGGAAGGGAAATAACTGTTACTTACCTACAGGGACGAAGGGGGGCCGGAGCGGCAGGCAGCCGTACCGACTATTGCCGGAGAAGAAATACCCAGAGGGAGAGAGCGGCAGCAAGGAAGAGGGCAGGGAAGCGCGCGCTTGGTGCGGCGCGACGCGGGGAGATCAGGCAAAGGTGGCTCTGCTGTTGGTATTGCAGCAGAGCAATGAGAAGGAGGAGGAGGAGCTACCGGAGCTGGTGGGTTCCTGTCGGAGTGGAGATAGAGGAAGGGTTGAGGGATTCTCCGTCAAGACCGAGCTGGGAGAAACGGCTGGCGACGCTGGTCTTTATAAAGGCGGTGGCGGAGGGGCGGACGCACGCTGGCGACGTGCGTCCCTCGCCGGAGTATGGTCGGAGACGAGACCCATACCTTTCGCGCGTTCGCACGGAAGGTGTGTGCACCGTCAGGTGGAATGGCCGAGTCCCTGCAATAGCAGACATCGCAAGGAACTCCGCGTTTCTTGGCAGGACGCCCCCCTCACCCTGCGCGGCGCCATGCTCCGCGCAAAGTCGCCGGAGTATGGCGCTGCGCAAAGACTTCCAGGAGGGACCAAAATGCAAAGAACGACGAGGAAATTAGGGGCCAAAATGCAAGAGTTTCAAAAGTTGAGGGTCAAAAGGTAAATGATGAGGACCAAATTGCAAAGTCGGTCAAGGAGGTCTCTTCTTAGGCTCAAGTTTTTATGTATGACTAAATTGGACCTAAGGATTTTAATGGAGAATTTTGTTTCTAGGTCGGACCATGTTTGACTGGCCAATTTACGTAAAAACCTAAATTAAATCATTAATTGGGCATGGTTCTCAATGTAGGTCAAAATGGGTTTCTAAGGCCAAATTGAAGGTTCTAAACCTTAGAGATTATTTTTCTATGAATTTTAGAGGGCTTAGTTGATTTTTACCCTGCCTCGAACCATGTGAATTGAAGTGGGTTTGTTTTAGGGTTACAGAATGTCATTTAATTCCTTGGAGTTGCTGTAGCCCTTGTTGGATCAGATCATCCCACTTTCCTTCTTATTAGGTTAGTTTGACCTGTGTTTGGACCCTGAGTTACCCTGTTTGCAGATTGTGTTGGTGAAATTGCATTTTTACCCCTTATGACTTGTTTTCTTCTTAAACTCAGAATTCTCTGAGTTAAGCCTTTCTTTGAGTTATGTAGGAGCTTTTTCTTCCATACCTAGGTTAGATTGTGCTAGTTAGGATTCAAGATAAGGTTCTCATCAATGCTATCCGTTGATCTCGAAAATATTACCCGTCTTTGAGTCGGAGATTTCAATGGCTTCGTTAGGGAAAATCTGCTCAATAACGAACGGGCCGTCCCACTTAGACTTGAGTTTTCCAAGGAAAAGCTTCAATTGAGAATCGAAAAGCCAAACCTTCTGGTTCGGCTCAAAGCTCTTACGTGAAATCATCTGGTCATGGAGAGCTTTGGTCCTTACCTTATAGATTCTGGTGTTTTCATAAGCATCATTTCAAAGCTCCTCCAACTCAGAGAGTTCGAGTTTCCTGGTTTTCCCGACCAACTCAAGGTCCACATTACATTTCTTGATGGCCCAAAATGCCTAGTGTTCAAGTTCTCCTAGTAAGTGACATGCCTTACCAAACACCAGACGGAACGGAGACATACCGATAGGCGTTTTGTATGCCATACGATAAGCCCAAAGAGCATCATCTAGCTTTTGGGTCTAATCCTTCCTATCAAGCCTAACGGTTTTCTGCAAAATGTTCTTGATCTCTCGATTGGAGACATCGGCCTATTCATTTGTTTGAGGGTGGTAAGGTGTTGAAATCCGATGATTCACCCCGTATTTTCCCAGTAAATTCTGAAACTGGGCATGAGTGAAATGTGTGCCACCATCACTGATAATTGCCCTAGGAACCCCGAACCGATTGAAGATATTTCTCTTCACAAAATCAATCACCACCTTGTGGTCATTGGTTCGGGTGGGAATTGCCTCAATCCACTTGGACACGTAATCAATAGCAACCAGAATATACTAGTGTCCAAATGAAGGAGGGAAGGGTCCCATAAAGTCGATGCCCCAGATGTCAAAAATTTCGACGGAAAGAATTGGGTTCAAGGGGATCATATCTCTCTTAGCCATGTTCTCGAGTGTCTTGCATCGAGTGCATGACTTAGAGAATTCCTAGGCATCCTTAAATAATGATGGCCAATAGAATCTGGATTGCAAAATTTTTGTGGCTGTCTTTTTTCCGGAAAAGTGTCCACCACACGCAGATGTGTGACAGAACTTAAGTATGCTATGGAACTCAATTTTCAGGATGCATTGATGAATAATCTGGTTTGTGCCGATGCAGGACAGCTGGGGATCATCCCAAAAATAATATTTGGCCTCAAACACAAGTCTATCCCATTGTTGTTTGGTCCAATCATGGGGAAATTTGACCAACGGATAAATAATTGACAATATCCGCAAACCAGGAGGTTTGGATACCCGAGACTGCGAGGATAGTCTCATCTAGAAAAGTATCAGAAATCGGGACATCCGGATGAGGAGAATCAATTAGGATTCTCGAGAGGTGATCTGCCACTACATTTTGCGCCCCGGCTTTATCCCTGATTTCAAGATCGAACTCTTGAAGCAGTAGAATCCAGTGAATAAGCCGGGGTTTGGCATCCTTTTTGGCCAAGAGATGTTTCAAGGCTGAGTGGTCAGTATAGATGATGGCACGAGAGCCTAACAGATAAGCCCTGAATTTTTCTAAAACGAAAACTACGGCTAGCAATTCTTTTTCAGTAACGGTGTAGTTCCTCTGGGCCTCATCTAGAATCTTGCTAGCATAGTAAATCACATAGGGCTTTTTCTCAATCTTTTGACCCAAGACAGCCCTGACGGCATAATCAGATGCATAGCCATAATCTCAAATGGGGCTGTCCAAACCGATGGTTGCAATATCGAGGCGCAGGTGACTGTCATTTTCAATAAATCAAATGCCTTATGACATGATTCATCAAACTCGAACGACATGTCTTTGTCCAGAAGGTTACTTAAGGGCCGAGCAACCTTCGAGAAATCCTTAATGAATCTTCTATAAAAACCCACTGCCCAAGGAAAGAGCGGATCTATTTTACGGATGTGGGTGGAGGAAGTCTAGAGATAGCATCCACCTTAGCTCTATCAACTTCAATTCCCCGACTAGAGACCACATGACCCAGGACGATGCCTTCCTGAGTCATAAAGTGGCTCTTTTCCCAGCTAAGGACCAGCTGTGTTTTAATGCATCTCTAAAGGACCAATTCCATGTTAGCTAAGCAAGACTCAAAAGAATATCCGAAAATGGAGAAATCATCCATGAACACCTCAAGACAATCTCCCACCATGTCAGAAAAGATGGCCAGTATGCACCTTTGAAAAGTCGCAGGCACATTGCGAAGCTCGAATGGCATTGTACGGAAAGCAAAGGTTCCATAGGGACATGTGAAAGTTGTCTTTTCCTTGTCTTCAGGATGGATAGGGACTTGGTTATGTCCCGAATAACCATCCAGGAAACAAAAATATTTTTGCCCAGCTAACCTTTAGAGGATTTGGTCGATGAATGGCAAGGGAAAGTGATCCTTTTTAGTGGTTGTGTTCAACTTCCTATAGTCAATACAGACTCTCCAAGCAGAAGCTGAACGAGTGGCGAAGGTTTCCCCTTTCTCATTAGTCGTAATGGTTATTCCCACCTTCTTGGGTACAATCTGAACGAGGCTAACCCACGGACTATCCGAGATTGGGTAAATAATCCTAGCATCGAGCCACTTGATTATCTCCTTCTTGACCACTTCTTGCATATTCGAGTTTAGTCTCCTTTGCATTTTGCGAGAAGGGCGGGATCCATCTTCCATGAAAATATGATGATTACAATAAGATGGCTCGATCCCCCTAAGGTCATGGATGGTCCTACCAATTGCCTCCTTGTTGTTCTTAAAGACCTTAATTAACCTCAATTCTTGCTCCTTAGTCAAATCAGCACTAATAATCACAGGGAGAGTATTTTCAGGTCCTAAGAACTCATATTTCAAATTTTTGGGCAATGGTTTTAATTCCAGCTAGGGTGGGTTTAGAATAGAAGGGAGGATACTGATAAAGATTCATTAGAACGATCCAGTGGAAGAGGCTAGGAATGAACAAAATCAACAGCCTCTTCAGGATGTGGCAGGTCTACCATGGAGGTGGGTTGTGGGTTGGGTTCACTAAAGCTAATGGAGTCCTCGAGTGCACTGATTGTCATACATGTCTCAAGATCCTGATCCTCAAGTTCCTCAATGAATCCACAATCCTCAAATCCTCTTATCGCCTTAAAAATATCCAGAGTTAATTTCTTATCCCCAAAGGCGATCTCCATATTATCGCTTTCACAGTTTATGTTGGCCTTGGCGGTAGCTAGGAACGGATGTCCCAGAATGATGGGCGTGTTCCTTAAATCATTAGGTACATCCATGTCAAGGATGAGAAAATCTACAGGAAAATAGAAATCCTTGACCTTGACAATTACATCCTCAATAATGCCTCTCGGTGTGGTGACCAATCGGTCCGCTAATTGTAGTGTTACTGAGGTTGGCCTGAGTTCACCTAACCCAAACCTCTCATAAATAGAAGTTGGGATTAGGTTGATGGATGCACCTAGGTCCAATAGTGCCCTATCAAAAGTATTCCCTAATAATGCATGATATTAAGGGAGCACTTGGATCTTTCTTCTTTTGAGGAAGGTGATGCAGGATAACAGAACTTGCCTGCTCAGAGAGAATCACCTTCCTCGGAGTGGGCTCTCTAGGCTTACACTTTTGGGTACACAGTTCTTTCAAGAATTTAGTGTAAGTCGGGATATGCTTAATAGCATCGAGGAGTGGAATATTGATCTCTATGCTCTTGAATAAATCCAGAAGCTCCTCACTGTTGTCTAGGGTTTTCTTCTTGATTTTCAATAGGGCCTCAGGGAATGGAATATGGGTAGAATTTTCAATTTTCGATCCCTGGGCCTTATTGTCTTTTTCAATCTCCTCCTTTTCACTCTTAAGCTCCCCAGGGTTTTGGCATCTAGAGGGCAATTTAGGGTCCCGGGTTTGCATTCCACTTCTCAAGGTGACAGAGTTTGCAGAGGCATATGGGTTTGGGTCTTGAGGTGGGATAATGAAGATTGGAGGTCCTTGGTTAGTCATGTAACTAGAGGAAGAAGAAGATGAGGGACCCTGCTCAACCACCTGAGCATGTGCGTGTGAGTCCCTTTGATTCTCGTACCCTTGGGCACTATTGCCCAATTTTTGCACATTGCGTGGGTTGGGTACAGGTTGAGATGGTAGAAATTTGGGTTGTCGGGTGTTAGCAATTAACCCGGATTGCAAGTTATCCAAGGATGTCTTCATTTGTTACATAAGCTAAAGCATGGAACCTTGCATTTCCACCATCTGTCGGTTTAAATCAGCCTGCCCTACAGATTGTTGGGTATTCCAAGATGGCTGATTAACCGATCTCGGGGGCAACTGGGTGTATACTTGACCCTGACCCATAGGTTTTTGAGATGCATAGTTGCTGGGTCGAGATTAGGTCTGTTGCCCCTAATTTTTCTAGGAGAAGTTAGTGTGGTTCCTCCACCTCGAGTTATAAGTGTTGGAATATGGGTTGGACCTAACATTCTCCTACATTGCATATGCATCCTCATAAAATGAGGATGGAGAGAAGGAAGGATCAGAGAAACTGGGATCAAAGGCCCTAGTTTGGAACCCATATGGTTTCGAGAAATCCTGGCTCACAGGTTGAGCCGAATCGAGTTGGTTCACGAATTCCCGCCACGTGGGAGCTCGTAAGGAATGGAATTCCGAATTCTGGGATTAAGTGGGTAAAGAAGTATTTTCTGAATTTCCAGACATCCATTCTTCCATTTTCTTAGCAACTAAGTCCATTTTATCCAGTTTATTACAAATTAATTCCATGTCAAATGAATGAGAATCCTAGATCTCATTAGCACTTGACCTAGGTTGTTGAGACCGATTGAATGCATCCATGGAGGCATGATTAATTGAGTTCTCGCTCATTTCCTCAAACAGGTCGTATGCGCTATCTGCATCCCTGTTGAGGAAATTGCCTTCGCAAGAAGCGTTCACGTGATTACAGAGTTGCTCAACCAATCTGTGATAGAAAATTTGCACGAGTTGCCATTTCGGCACCTCATGGTGTGGACACTTCCTCAAAAGTTCCTGGAATCGCTCCCAGGCACCATGAAATAGTTCCCCCGACCGCTGGGCGAAAGTGGTAATCTCCCGTCACAAGGCATTGGTCCTTCCGATAGGGAAGAATTTCTTTAAGAAAGCCAATTTAAGAGCAGCCCAAGTTTCAATCGGCCTTCCTATAGTCTGGTACCAATGTGCGGCCTTATCCCTGAGAGAGTGGGGGAAAAGCCTCATGATCATTTGCTCTTCGTTCACATTCCTTACTCTGGTGGTTTGAACCAAAGTGGTCAAATCCTCTAGGTGCTGGAATGGGTCCTCCGAGCCAAGCCCATGGAAATAATTAATCAAACTTAAGACTTAGTGCTTGATTTCTATGTCTTCGATGGGAATCATGCCGCCGGGATGTTCCCCATAGTTTGAAGGATCGTAAAAATCCTTGAAGGGTCGAGCGCCCTGACCATGCATACGTTGGAACCATTGCTGCATCTACTGTAATTCTTTCAATTGCCTCTGAATTAGCTCCTGCCGGTTCGGAGGCGGGGGAGGTAGTTGTTAATCAACCATGGGATCTACTTGGCTATAGATCAACCTCTGCCTCCTAGAATGATCTAAAGGTCCTTCCAATCTAGGGTTCAATGACCTCCTCCCAAGCATACACTGGAAGGAAGTCGGAAGGACGGGGAAAAGAGGGAATCCTGTAGCACAAGAATACAAGCCTGTCCTTAGATGGGGTAGCCTAAGGTCTACTGACTCTCAGAATCCATCCTAAGATTATGGACAATTTACTCTACTTATGTCCAGGCAATTCAACCAGTTAAAAGGAGGGACTAGGGAGAAGGTTCTTCCTTTGGCTTGCGCCTTCGGTTCCTTGTGTACCCCCAGCCGCGGTCATTTGACGCTACTCCCCTAGCTAGACATTAGATTGACTAGTATAAGCAGGTTAATCATAAATAATCTCAATCTGGATCCCGACGAGTGAATGAATCCTTAGGGCCAACGACTAGTTGATTTTAGTTAGGCTTGGGAAATTGGTGCTCTGGAATGTGATGGGCTCTTAATGGGTTGTGCCCTCAATAATTTGTTTAATAACGTGTGAATGTGCACAACCAAGAGGTTTTCAAGCAAGATTATTAATGATGAGGTGAGTTTTAGGGTTCGAATCTTGCTTAATAGCTTTTAGGATTCAAATAGTAGGTGTTTTCAACCAAGTTTTGTGAGGCAAACCAAGTTTGTTTTTGAAAGCACATGTTCAAGTATTTTCCTTTAGAAATCAAGAAAAATATGGAGTACCTGGCTTGACCTAGTTATTGAATCCTATGGGGCAGCTAAAAATTGAACCTCTTTTAGATTAGGTGGTGCGGCCCAAACAATTCAATCAATCGGCTCAAATGTACCACCGATTAAGGCACACAAAAAGGTGGTTAACCTAATATGATTTCTACTCTTTTATGTGTTGAATTCGTGTACCGAGTCCATAGGTCGGAAGCCCGGTTGAGTAGATGAAAATCAAGTCCGATTATGTGCCTCAAATGTGGGCGTATAGAGTGTGTATATTGATTCCTCCCTCAGAAAGTATCTCATTTTTTTTTTAAATGCGGGGGTGAGGTGGATGAAGGTGGCAAACAAGACAAACAATTCTATCCTAGGGTTTATGCAAACACCTAAGTAGATTAGGTCTTGGTTATGAGTGTGGCAAAATGAACTAGTGGGGGGGAAATGTGGGGGACACTTACAGAGTACTCTACCCGCACTTTACTCCAGTCTACCACACTTGGAACTTCATGCTAAGGTACTTGCAAGACAGTAGATCAAAGACAAGTAGGATTAGTGCTATGTAAATGCAAAAAATACAATAAACAATAAAGTAAATTCCATTGCCTCCCCGGCAACGGTGCCAAAATGGTCGGGCGTGCGTGCGCGGCAAGGCGGGAGAGCGTAGTGCCAGCTATGTGTGAGCTGGACCTACAGTGACGCATGAGCTGGACTTACAGTGACGCTTATAGCCGTCACTAATTTTTCATGCGCCAGCAAAGCCATCTTTGGGTATGAGTGGGCATGAGCTGCCTACAGCAACACTTCCAACGACGACCTGGATGTCACTAATGGTCTCATACCTATTTTTTGCCTCTTCTCTTCCACTATAAAAGGACCTACACCCCCTTCCTTCCAAGCCATCTCTACCTACTCTACTCCCACCTACTCCCAAGCTCTAGCAAGCCTACCAACGCTCCATTAGAGCTTGTTCTCAAGCTCCCAAGGCACCTATTAGTGTAGCGAACCTCTACCCCACCAAATATTTCTCCAACTTCCCATCGCCATTCATAGGTCGCCTTGGAGCTGTCCTCCCACCTCCATTCCGGTAGTAGATCACCTCCATCTTCTCACCTCCATTCCGAAGCTACACCAAAGCTTTCCTCAACCCGACGTCCTCCTGCATCTCACCTCAGTCGTCCTACTCCTCACCTCCTTCGTCCAAGCTTCCGCCAAGTGCCGCCGTCTCACCGAACAGCCGATTCAGGAGATTTCCTCTCACCTCTCTCTCTTTTTATGCTTTTATAGTTCATTGTAATCGACATTGGATTGATATATATATCATATTTGTTCCATTTCTATCTTGTGATTCATTCTGCTTGTCTTTTATTTAAAAAACATAAAAAAAAAATCAAAAATCCTAAAATACCAAAAAGAAACAAAACGAAGTGCGATTTTCACATAAAGTAAACGTCGCCACCATGTGTTCGACTCGGGACTCCCTTGGAGTTTCGGTATAAATTTTATCTGATCGACGTGTTTTGCAACTATGACGACGGGTTACTTGTAACCTCGATTTCTAACACGCGAAACATGACCAACCACCAATCTTCAAATTAGGTCACTTTTTTACAAAAACATATTAAAAGTTCAAGTGAAATCTTAAGCACCCTTGCTCTTAATTAAAACTGGTAGACTTAAGAGGTCAAGTCTCCATTCTGGTCTACCTGGAACATCAGTGACAAGAGAGGTCGGGTGGGGGCGCTCTACCGTGTAGGGGCCTTTGCGGGACTCTCCCTCTCTGGCTGCCCAGGTAATTCTCAAGTGGACGGCTTTCTAACTAAGGGGTATCATCTGCCTCGAACCTCTGTAGTCATCCAAAATTTTTGGGTGTCTTGATTGGGTCCATCACATTCTACCTCTCATCTACTCCATTGATGCATGTTTGGGAGGAGGTCTCTAAGACCATCCTTGAGGCCTCCTTTAGCTACTCATTCATGTCGAGGCCAAGCCTTGACCTCCTTGTTTGTGCGACAACCCAATCCTATTGATATCTCTTCCGATTCATCTGAACCTGATTCTCCTTCATCCATCATCATGGCACAATTCGCAGAAGAAAATAATCTTGAAAATCAACTTCATCGCCTTAATGATCTATTCCAAGCCTTTGTGAACCCACCGCAGCATCCAATGGTGCAAGATCACTTCAATCCCGCTGCGGTGGCAATCGAACCTCGAGTACAAATCCCCGTTGGAGGTCCTGACATTGAACTCAAGCCCAACATGATTCATGCCATTCCCAAATTCCATGGGCGTAATTCCAAAGATCCTTTCCAGCATATCAAACAACTCAAGCATCTGGCCCAGACCTTCGGGTCAGAAGCTCAAAATCGAGATCTACTCGTGAAAATGTTCTTCTCTCTCATGGATAAAGCTACTCACTAGTACCAAACCCAAACGCGTCCAATCAACACCTGGGCGGAACTTCAATCCGAGTTTATAAGAAAGTTCTTCCCTATTGGTCGGACAAATGCTTTACGGCACCAAATCACACATTTTACACGATAAGCAGGAGAACCACTTCACAAAGCATGAGATCATTTTTTGGATCTCATGCGAAAGTGCCCCCATCACGGAGTTCCTAAATGGAAACAAGTCTAGTCTTTTTACCAGGGACTCCATGAGGATATTTGATTATTCGTCAATGCGATCTGCGGAGGAAACATCATGGGTCAACATGAAGACACCATGTGAGAGATTCTCGAGAATATGTGTGAGAACTCCATCAATAATGAATCCATGGGCATGTTCGACTGGACGAATGCCCGTGCATTGACTAATCCAAAGGGAGCACATGAGACGTAGGGCCTGTCCTCTTCCGTCGACTTGGAACTGATGACCAATCATCTGGACAAGGTCTCTATTATTGAGAAGAAGGTGGATGAGCTAACACGAAATTTGCAGCGAACCACCTCTATGCAAAACCCGTTCACGCAACCACCCTCTAGCAAGGAGGTTGTGCACAACCTCTATCACCGACCTTCTCCGGGAATGGATCCGTATCCACCCCCGTCTGATTCTGGTTTCGGAGGAAACTTTGGACCCACCTGCTCTAGTTGGGGGAACTCTGAACCCTCGTATTCTGATTTTCCTGAGCTACCTCAGACCTACGAGGACCTCAACACCATTTAGAATGATCCATTCTCAAACACATACAACCCTGGATGGCGTAATCATCCCAATTTCACATGGTCAGGCAATAATCAAAATCAGAGACCTTAATATCAGCCTCGACCACAAGCTCCTCGTCCATATCAGCTGCCTCAGCCTCGGCCTAACCCAACTTATCAATCTTGGCTGACTCGTACAAATCAAATGACTCTTATCCTTCAGACTCTAGCTGACATTCAGAAGACAAATGCAGCTATGCAAAACAACACAGAGATAAGATCACAAAGGTTCGCAATCAACTTGCCTAGATGGCAAATCCTTGCCAACCTGGTGCGCTTCCTTCACAACCTTTGCCTAATCCAAATAATGTGCCGAACTAGAGGTGCATTATGAACCCAAATCTGGGCCAAGCTCACTTTATTTATCAGGCCCCTTCTACTCCATCATCCAACGGGATGGAGGCTTCGACATCATATACGGGTTACCAGCAACAAGCACCTCTTTTACCCACACCAAACCAGAACTAGGCGAGATTGAATTCTGTTACTACCCGCACTGGCAAAACAACACAGGACCCACCTTATCCAAGCCACTCCCAACCTAGTAATACAAACCCTAACCCTAGGATAGTCATCCAGGACACCTTTATCCCAGATCAAGAACCTAGACCCATTCTAGAGGAACCATCTAAGGTTCCATTTCCTGAGGCCTTGACCAAAGGAAAAAGGATAACCAAAATCGTGTCACCTGAGGAGGATCTGGTTAAGCTCTTTGAGCAGGTCCATATAAACATGCCCTTGATTGATGTGATACGCCACGTATCGGCTTACGCATGATTTCTAAAAGACATATGTACACCTAAGCGTAAGCTGCGAACCAAAGACGGGAATCTGATCGTACTGTCAGAGCAAGCCAGCTCTATCATTTTGAGCAAACTCCCACCTAAGGCAAAAGACCCAGGCACCCCTTTGATCTCCTGTGAAATCAGTGATATACGATTTGACCGAGCCTTATTAGACTTAGGAGTCTCCATTAATTTGATACCCACATCCCTACTAGACTACTTCGAGGAATTTAAGCTTAAACTGACAGAAATGACTTTACAACTAGTTGACCGATCAATTAAGTCACCAAAAGAAATTCTCGGGGATGTCATAGTTAGGGTACATGATTTCTATTTTCCAATAGATTTTACTGTCTTAGACATAGATGCTCTTGAGAATGTGAAGAATACACTGATCATACTAGGGAGACCATTTCTGGCCACTACAAGGGCCAATATCAATTGTGAGGAGGGCCAAATTAAACTAAAATTTGGGAGCAAGACACTAAAGATCGACATCTTTAAGGCCCAACAAGGAATTAATTGCTGAGTCATAGAACAGATTTGCGATATCGAAGCTGTGGTTGACGACTTTATCGAGGAAAAATCAACTATTTCTGATCTACCACTAGAGGATCAAAACTCGCAATTAGAGGAGCCCAAACTCAACCTAGACACGCCCATAGTTCTTTTGCTCCTGACACCCATGCTAAACCACCCGCTGCTGCTAACAACCCAGTTTTGGAAATTAAACCTCTTCCCGATCATCTCAAGTAAGTCTTTTTAGGTTCCAATCAGACGTTTCCTGTGATTATCAACTCCCGACTAACACTTGATCAGGAAACACACCTGATTTCTATTCTCCAGCAACATCGAAGAGCCATTGGATGGACTCTCGATGATCTCCCTGGTATCAGCCCCTCATACTGTATACATCACATCTACACTAAAGAGGGCTCACGACCATCCCATGAAATGCAAAGACGCCTGAATCCAAATCTGCAGGATGTCGTGAAAAAGGACATTATCAAGTGGTTAGATGCAGGGATCATCTATCTGATCTCCGACAGTCGGTGGGTGAGCCCAATCCAAGTTGTGCCTGAAAAGGCAGGGCTCACCGTCATCACGACTGAAACCGGAGAAACCATACTGACCCATATAGCAAACTCGTGGAGAGTCTGCATTGATTACAAAAGACTCAGTTCCTCCACGAAGAAGGATCATTTCCCACTACCATTCATTGATCAAATTCCGAGAAACTAGCGGGAAATCAATGCTTCTGCTTTTTGGACGGGTACTCCGATTACAATCAGGTCGCAATCCATCCCAAGGACCAAGAGAAGACCACCTTCACCTGCCTCTTCGGAGCATATGCATTCTGAAGGATGCCGTTCGATCTCTGCAATGCACCCGCTACTTTTCAGCGGTGCATGCTTGCCATATTCTCAGATATGGTAGGTGAGTACCTTGAAGTCTTCATGGATGACTTCTTGGTATTTGGTGAACATTTGACGATTGCCTCTTGCACCTCCCTGTTATGTAGGAGCATTTATTCCTTGATTATGACTAATTAAAGCTAGATATGGCTGATGATGACGTCATCATCAGCGGCTTAGTAGGGCATCCTGACGGTTACATCCGACGTAGATAACCAGTTTGATCCATAAGGTTTTGCTAAGGGACTAGTAAAAGCTAGGCATGGGGGTATGATGGGAACACCATCATGAGCCATAACTAGCTCAATTTGATTTGTTAAAGTTGATAAAAGATCCTACATAACCATCAGAGGGTCATATATGCATAATATTCTATTTTGAAAAGATAAGAATACAAGGTTATTTCTGCAAAATTAATAGCATTCAATAAATACAGAATAACCATGAGGTATTTCAGGGTTTATTAAAGGACAAATGATCATTAATGCCTAATAAGTGGGTTTATGAAGAATAAAACGGGTTTTCACGCTTCTCAAGAATTATTAGACATTTGAAATCCTAAAAATAGACCTGTTTAATTAATTGAGGTTATGGTCAGGATAAAATTCATCTATATCTTCTAAAAATCATATAAAAATATTCTCTGAGGTTTGGTATGCTTGCTTTGATCATTGAAACCAAATTTGACCTAAAATAGTCTCAAAACAGATAGTTGCCCAAATTTGGGTTTCTGCATAATTTACCCAATCAAAATTGGTCAAAACCAAAATCTGACTTCAACATTAGATTCCTTGAGTCCAAATTAGATTTTTACCAAAATTTGGGCCCAATCAAAGTCTATCTCGACCTAGTTTGCATTTTAGTCCTCTAAGACCTATTTTCTCTCTCAAAGCCCCTCAGGTTTTGAAAACTTTGCAAAATTCCCCCTAGGTTTATCTTCATTCTTTGCAGTTGGGTTTCTGCTACCATGGCAGGTGTGAACCCAAAGTGGCAGAGCTTCAATCAAGGATTCCTCCCCGATTTCTTGGTCAATCTCTTCCAAATTTGGAAGGGAGACTCTTGAGGAGATCCTCTTCATTTTGGTCCACATCTCAACCTCTGATTCTTGTCCAAAAGCTCGTGTGAATGCTTGGAAATCCCTAAACCTATACTGAGGAATTCAAGCTCTTCAAGCTTGTTTCCAAGCTTGGAGACTCGCCTAATGGCCTATAAAAGACCCTTATGGACAACCTCACCTCCTTAGTGAGAATTTAAGCCAAAAAATCTCTTCTTCCTCAACCACCGGCTCGCTCCAAGCTCGCTCCGGCGACTCTCCACCTCCGAACTCTACACCGGCCACCACGTACAATAGGTGGTTGGTTATTCTTCCCCACGTCTTTCCGCACCTCGCAATACCGGCGAGGTGTCCTCTACCCCTCCTCCGTCGCCGATATCTCTCACCGAAGCACCCTTCGTCTCTGGCATCGGCCATACCGCAACCGGCGCCATCTCCGCTCTCCTTCATCCGTTATCTAGTTTGTTCGACTCCCTAGCATCTACTCTTCATCATTGTACCGTTACAACTCAATTTCGACAGCTACCGCACCCGAGGCACCTCTTTCTTCCATATCGCCGGTGTACCTTCGACGAGGCATTCTCGCTGCCACATACCATCTCCTTGCCCACCACCACATCCCCGAGCATCGCCTCGCCTCACTGAGTAAAAGCCCCAAAGAAATTTGGGGCTTAGCTCTCTCTAACCCCTCACCCGACTCACGCATCTCTGTCCAGCTTCCTCGAGGTGGTCAGGCCTCTCCGACAACATCCACAGCACGCCACCGCCACCACCATATTTGCCGCACTAGCACGAAGCCTCTGAACTGGTTTGACATGGCCGCAAGGTCGTGTTTTATGTTTCAGGTATGCAGCCTCCACCTCCATTGACGCAGCAGCTTCAAGCAACCTTGAAGCATCGTTCTTGTCCTATTCGTCATCCAATCCAGCTCCAGGTGACGTGGAATACTCCCAGGCATCCTTCTAGGTGGTCAACAGAAGGTCACACCCTCTACAGTTGTAACAATTGGAGAAGCTTCATCACAGCAGACACACGTGAAGGGAGTGGGACGTTTAGTCCCACATCGGGCGTGGAAAGTCGCACCACTATGCTTATATTGAATTTATCACACCGGTTGTTTGCCTCAGTACACCGGGGGTGAGGTCCCCTCACACCTGCACATACTCGAACTGTCTATTAGTCCCACTCCTCGGCTGCGACCCCACACCCACTACCCTGGACCCAAGTATGCAATCCGATTACCCGATTAAACTAGATTTCAGAGAAAGAGGAGAGGAAGGAAGAAAAGAGAAAGAGAGTGAGGTAGGGGTGGGTTTTGCTCTACAAAGAGGAAACCCAACATTTAGCTGCTGTGAGGATTGGGAAGCCCCTTGTGCGTGAAGAAGAGAAAGAAGAGAAGAGCTGAAGAGAAAAAGAAGGGTTGAAGAAGAGAAGAAGAAAGATTAGTGCGGAAGCACTGTAGCAGGCATTGTTTAAGACGTTTGCCCTTGAGCATTCGACATCTGATATCTCCAATAGAGCGCACTGTGCACTTATTGCTTACTTACATCTGCGTGGAATTACTTGGTTGATACATTGCATTTATTTGGTATAATTGTAAAGGGGTAATTGGTGATTTAAATCAGTATTTTACCCCATTCATTTTACACCTTGGCATTGATTCTCAAATATATATATCATTCTTGCATGGAATTTTCATTATAACTTGCTCATATTTGTGGTGATATTGTGGTCTTTGAGATTAATTGCAACACTTGCTCCTTGCATTTGACCTCGGACTTTCTTGACGATCTTTTGAGTTATAAATTATATTTATTTTCGTGCTATTTCGACTTGCTACGATGATTACATCTTTTAAAACCCGATTTCGCATGATAAACAACTAGTTTCATGATTTGCAATTTTAATTCAATATCTGATTGAAGATTGAGATGATTTTGTTTAGAGATCCCTACCCAAATTGCCTGTACCTACTAGGGATTTACGCTTAATTTTAAACATCTTGAACTACTCACCTTATTTGAGGTCCAAGGTGTATGTCTTGGATTAAATTGGACTTGAAATAGAACCAATTAGGGCTCCTACTCTAAGGTTTTGAAGTGTTAGCTCACACCTGCTTGAATTAAAGGAAAGCAACTCTCTCGCATCTGTGTGCTACCCAAACCCTTGCTTAAAATAAATCTAATAAGAAGAACCTTAAAATCTGGCTCTAAATTCACTTGAACCCTAAAACTTTGGACCTAATAACCTGAGAGTCAATTCAAGGTTATCTTTGAGTCTTGACCCAGATTTCATTCTCCA
Organism: Thalassia testudinum; assembly: GCA_037157565.1. NCBI lineage: Eukaryota > Viridiplantae > Streptophyta > Magnoliopsida > Alismatales > Hydrocharitaceae > Thalassia > Thalassia testudinum. The sequence goes on from JAZHRO010000073.1 coordinate 30,412,530, forward strand.
TCTTTTAGGGCAGGTCAGATGAAGTTGGTCTACCTTGTGGGCCAACCAACCTCCAAATTAGGTCACAAATTGAATTAACTTCTAATTAAGCAAATCCAAGGCACAAATTAGGAATAAAATTGGTAGACTTAAGGTCTCAATTCATACATTCCGGTCTACTTTGAACCACAATGACAAGGAAGGTCGGGTGGCGGAAATCCTATAACCCGTAGGGACGCTCTACCGTGTAGGGGTCTTTGCAGGGCTCTCCCTTCCTAGCTACTCAGGTACTTCTCGGGTGTGTCGACCTTTGAATCAGAGGTATCATCCACTTCGAAACAAGCCTTACTCATTCAAAAATCTTTAGGTGCCTTGATTGGGTCCAATTCACATCGAATCCCTTATCTATTCTCTAGAGCACATACACAGGAAAGGTCCCTAGGTTTTTAACCTATAATCCTTCATTAGAATTGATCTTCTTGAGGATTTCTGATCTGATCCAATCACTTCAATCTGAACCTGAATTTGATTCTACATCTTCATTCGCCCACCTGATTTGAAAAATGCAACCTGACAAGTTAGGAAGAATTTGTAGGAAACCTGAATCTCAAATGACCATAAAAGATAAGATGATCGAGGCTGCTTCTAAATATCATGATGAATATTACAAAACCTCTAATCCATCTAGGCACATTCAGGATAATGTGACAGAGACAACAACCCTCATTATGAACATTGCTAGAATGATATTTGAATAAATGATATATGGTTCAACCCAGAATGATCTCTTGTCAAAATACAATGAATTGTGGAGACTACACAATATTGGATATATACAATGTCTGTCAAATCCACAACTTTGGGAGAAACACCAGGGCCTCATGGAGAAACATAGGTGTATGCTAAATATGTTACACTAAGCCATTGATCAAAATTACCCATCTCAACATTCAGAGATTGATGAGACACCTCGGAACAACATTGAGGATCAAAATGATTTCCCAGAGCCTCGGTTTGAGAATAGAGGTTGTTGTGGACCCCTAACCCAAACGAAATCAAATTCAAACTTCATAACGATTGATATGCATGATCTTGATGAGGGTTGGGAGGATCCAACTACAGGTGTTCCCGATTCTAAACTAGCCTTAGAGAGCCTTGAAGCTAGTCCATCATACCTTGATTTTCCAAACACCTATAGTAAACTTGAATCAGAACCTCTCGAGGTTGTAATTCCCGAACCTTATCCTGTTAAGGTAATTCTCGAGAATGATTCTGACATCCCAATAGAACCTAGTCTAGATTCTAGTGACCCGATACCTACCTTTGACCTAGAATCCAGATTCGACCCTATTTGGGATGATCAAGAGGCCTAATGTGATAAAAATCAGATTTTGGATCTACACTATGATCATGGGCCTGTGTTTGATGATTACACCTCTCCAACCTCCTCAGAGATACAGATTGATTTTTCGGAAGTCAAACTGATTTATGATACAAAAATCGAGGAGTTGGAAGAGCTGGGATTCGATTGGGTCAATCTTAGGAACCAAGAACCTGAGCCTATGCCTAATAAGGACACCTTTTTAAGCTCAGAATATGAAATTAGGTTAGATCCAAGTTAGGTTGTTGATTTTACACATCTTGATTCATTCTATGGTGGAAATCCCAATCTGGAATCAGGTTCAGAAACTAATCTTCGCAAATTCTCCAATGATTTATAATCATACTCTGACTTCGGAGAACCTTTGTTTCCTGACAATTACGAACCAGTTTACGACCTTAGCATCCATGATTCGTTCTTTGATTCTAATGCTGAGGCTAATGATTTAGATCTTAAAAAAGCCACATCTTCTGATCCACACACAGAGCCTTGCAAAACCCGTTCCCAACCCCAACCTGCCACCAGAATCAACTTCTGCTCTGATTCACCTCTCTGATCTAGTTTTATATGATTCTCCTCCATCTTTTGATTGGGTTTCAGACATTGATCAAATCGATAATCACTTCCTATCCTTCTTTCATCTCACTAGTAAGGTTCCTACATCCTCTACAGCTCTGTTTTCTTTTGAGGATCCCTACTTTGATCAGGCTAAATCGACTCAGCCAAATCCCTGATTCTCATGTCCATATCTGTTTGAGCAACAAAGTATCTGGTGGGCTTTGCATCTATTGATTCACATCCATCAACCCACTAGACTGATTGGGTTTGGTCTGCATCATTAGCCTGTTGATCTGAACAAGCACCTAGTTAGACCAACCAAGCTATTGATCAAGGTGCTTGTTATACAAAAGTTATTTGATTTGACCACCCCTTCTCCTTGACCCCTTTTTACTCGACTGAAGGTAATAAATTTAGCTCTTAACGGGAGGCAACCCGTCATTCCAAAACCCGAGACCCTTCTGATCATCTTTTGAGCTACACTCCTGCTGCACTCCTAAGTTCAATTTTAGAACAGCCGACTCCACCTCTGGTACTTGTATCAAAGCTTGAAATCGTTCACAAGAGTCATCCCGACCCATTCACCAACCCTTTGATCCTATTCTAATGCTTGAACTAAACTGTATTTTTACCCTCCCGATTTACAATGAGTACATTGCAACACTTAGGCATGGGTTCACTACAACAAAATATAGATTTAGCAACATTTCACCTTGCAACAAATAAAACATGTGTCGCTAATAGTATCCTTTAGCGACATATCAAAATAATTTGTCATTAACAAAAAAATGTTAGCTAACAATTTTTTTTAGTGACAAATTTATATGTTTGTAAAGTTATGCATTAGTGACATAACTATATTATTTGCCGCTACATAAATACATTGACTAACAAATGACTTTAGCGTCAAATTTTATTCATTGGCATTTTTATTAGTTACGGACATGTTCATTTATTTGCCACTACATTGTGAATATAAATGTTGGTATTATTGTAATTTAGGAAGATATGTATTTATCTATGTTAGTAAGGAAAGTTACTATTAATTAATGCATAAATTTTTACATAAATCCCTTTATAAATAACATATTGGATTTAGTGATCATTTTCATCAAGAAAGTTACTATTATATTATTTAATTTTTACATAAATGCCTAAAAATATAACATTATTTTCTATCTTAATTGAGCAAGTATCACCACAAAAAAAAAATAATACTTTTGAAATGATTATATGTAATGGTAAAATGTAATGTCACAAAATTATTCATATTTATTTCTTGTGAAAATAATAATATGATAATGAAAATCATATTATAATAATTTTTAAGATAATAAAAAATGATTCCAGATATAATAAATTAACAATAATAAAATTAAAATTAACTATTTAAGGCATATTATTTCAACGCGTCCATCTCCTCAACTCATCCTACGAATCCATTGCAAAATCCTGCGCCTCCAATGCAAATCTCGTGCCTTCCCCAAAACCCCGCTTCCCCCCCCCTTCACAACCCGCCTCCAAATCTCCCGACCACGCAAAACCCAATCGAGAGAAACCCAAAAAGACCCCCCACCCGCGCGACCTTCCCCGACCTTCCCCCCACCCACGCGGCCTTCCCCCACCCGTGAGGCCTTCCCCGACCTTCGCCCCACCCTCGTGACCTTCCCCCTAAGCCCCTCGTCGCAGTCCGACAGATCTGCATCGCCCTCCCCACTACAGCATATCGGCCTCGTCGTAGTTTACCCCTCGACAGATCTCCATCGCCCTCTCCACCGCAGCATATCGCGTGCGCATAGTCCAGCCATCCTATGCAGCAAATCGCAGCCATCCCCCTCAGCCATCGCACGTCGTCCCCACCTGCTGCAGATCGTCTAGCCATCGCGTGTCGTCCCCACCCGTGGCAGATCATCCAGCCCTCCCCCTCAACCATCCCCTATGTCAGATTGCAGCATATCTCGTGCCTCGCTTGCCGTCCCCCTCTCAATCGCCGGCGCCTCTCAATCACCGGCAAAAGCCCCTTTCGATCGCGTGCACAGCCAACACCTGTAGCCCATCGATCGTCCCCACCATTGCTCTCCCTCTTAGTTGCAGCACTGTTCTCTCTGATCGACGCCGACTCCCTTGGCCTACTCCGCCTCCTCCGCCAACCACAGGTCTACTTTGATGCATTGCTGGATGTGTTTTTTTTTTGTATATCTGTTACATGTCTTGATGGATTATTTGAGTTTGCATTCAGATTGCATTCTTGATGAGTTTGGTCCAATAAAAAACGTGGGATGTGGGATGTGTGTTGTATATGTGACCATCTGTTTCTTGCATGATAAATGATAAATGTGCAGTATGTTTTAAGCTTGGTTTAAACTTAGGAGTTGAACGTAATTTTTTTTCTGTTCAAGTATGCGTTTTCTGGCTAAGTTTAGCAGAACTTGGAGAAATTTACAAATAAAGGCAAAATAGAGTCCATGTTCTGTCAGTGTCAATGTGTTATAGATGAGATGTAAATCTAAAACCACATATAAATTAGCAAACCATGATACTATCCATCTCATTATAACTTCGAATATCGTATTTGCCTTATATATCTATTTGTTTGTTCAAATATGGTGACTATTTGTCTCACTTTTCTAAATGAGTAGTTCACCTTAGCAACTATTTTCTATCTCAAATGGAATAAGATTTTGGAATGAATGAGTCGGTAAAAATATTTGGCCTATCTGCATGGTAAAAATCCATAACTACGAAATATTGAAATTCTTGAAACTAATAATCATATGGATAGCCTGGAGTTATCATTCTAAAGGGTATGTATTGAAGTCTCTGATCAACTGGGTAGACATTCACAGGCAACAGGATAGAATTGGTTCTCACAGGTATTCCATTGACTCTTGTGCACATTCTAAAGGTCAAGATAAAAGGTTGGCCACATATAGAAGTCTTACTAGTAAATAGGGTGGTTATAGCAATCATTTAGAGGTGTCATGTCCTTCATAATAGAGCTTATTTGTTCAATGGCAATTGCACCTAGATATATTTTATTTTCATCCTTATGCTTAGCCAACTCTTCAACAACATTTACATTGTCATGGGATTTGTATGAAATGGACTATATAATGTTATAATTCATATGGATATGTGTTAATGCAATTTAAAGATCAATTAGTAAGGGAAAATCTACCCTTATCATGAGAGAAATGCTTTTGATGTGATATATTTCTTATTGCTTAAAACAAATGGGTGATCATAATGGAGTGTGAATCCTATCCACAAAATTGATTAGTAGGACAATGGCATTTAGGATAAACAGGGAAATTTTCATATGTGATATGGGTAACAATTGAAAGCATAAGAGTGGTTGTAGGCATTCTAGTTGTGGTTTGAGATGATTTCAGCTTTCCAATTGTGCCTTGTATTGGTCTTGCTTGCCTATTGAGATTTGCAATGTATTCATTTTTTCCTTGGTTATTATTGTCAAGTATAAGTTGTTATTTGATGCAAGTTAGTAATTGGGATTGCTTAGATATAGTTTTCATGTTTTAATCAGTTCAACTGGAAAATAATTAAGATACTATCGAAAACTAGTTATGATATCTACTTTATTTGGACTAGTGAAAAATATTAATATTGCTGAAAGCATCGTTTGCAATTACTTTTTTAAAGAGATTAGAAATTGTAGATACTGTATTTATGATAATCTGCATTGAACATGAAGTGTGGTTTGTTGGTATACCAATTGTGGTTTGAGATGATTATGCTTTTTAGTTGCGCCTTGTGTTTTTCTTGCATGCCTCTTGAGATTTGCAAAGTATTTGGTTTTTCCTTCCTTATTACCATCAAGTACAAGTGTTATTTGATGCATGAGAGTTTGTAATTGGGATTTTTTACATATGGTTTGCAATATTCAATTAGTTTAGCTGCATCTAGAAACCATGTTATTGAGTAGTTTACATCCATTTTTATCTCCATGCCAATCTATTGCCCAATTTCCATGTCTGAAAGAGTGGATGGACGCTGGCTAGTAATTGAACTCAATTTTGGGAGTAAGGATCATGGATCAGTTAACTATTAACTGAAATGTGAATTGAAATTTGAGGAGGGATCAAAATTGTGAACTAAAATGTCAGATTCCGTTTTATTTTTTGCTTTTGTAATGGTGACAAAAATTTCCACCTTCCCCTTTTATCCCTTGCAACATGATAGGATATTCTTACATATACAAAATATGCACCACATCTAATTAAAGCCAGCCTCATTCACATTTCTAGCTTCAATGAGGAAAAATCTTAGATACTTTCGTGGCATTAGAATTCCCTCAAGACAACTTTAAAAAATCTTGGACACTTTCCCTATGAGAACATGGTTAGGGAAGGTTTGACACTTGATGATGTAACATATTATGCAATGTTTGTTGTACTATGCAATTGTAATGTTGTAGATGTTGGGGTTAAATTCTTAGAGTGGATGGTTTTTAGAGGAATGGTCTCTAATCAATTGTCACTAGACATTCTTTTAACCAAGTTAAGTAAAAATATTTAGATTAGGAATGCCTTCAAGATAGTGACATGCATGAGTAAGATAGCATGAGAATATTAAATCACCCCTCAGATCTGTGAACTGATTCATATTTAGTAAAAAATCTAGATAGATACCATGGAGGGTAAAATAGAATTCAGTGGGATACAAGGATCTAATAATATCTGGGTTTAGGGTTTACACTAATGAAATTAATTAGCATTGTAAAAGTTTCAGTAGTAACTGCATTTAAAATGCCAGCGATTGAACCACCTAAATGATCCAATTGTTTAGTAGATGCCTTCCAAACCTAAATTAAGCTACATGTCTTATTCTTTGCAGAGAAAAAAATCATGAATTACATGCATTTTTGGTGAATAATTTGTAGCATTTCTGGTGAATAACTTGTAAATGTTGGAGTTGAAGGTAGGAAGATTTTGTTCACTTCTTGAGTTGTAAAATGCAACTACCTTTTTCATTGGATTTTAACTAGTAGTTTCTGATATGTAGTTCTAGTAGATTAACTTAATATGTGGTTACTTGATTATGTTGGATGCATTCACAAGTTATAGCAAAACTGATACAACATCAGCTTATTTTTTTAAAAAAGGTAACTGATGGTTATTGGATATTGATAGCCATCTGCTTCATTTCCTGAAAAAATAGGAATTGCATCACATTTCACTGCAAACTACCTAATGACAAATCCTCCCACACAACATTATTCACATGCACTGGAGTGCCCCCAAACACCACCCTATTTTTTTCAAGCCAAAGAGTGAAGAAATCGGCTCAAAACTTAACCCACAAATTTATATCATTTTGAGATCCACTGCTAATACACTTCCAAAATCTCATAAAAGACTTTAGTTTCATAGGTAGTGACTGAAGTTGCAGCCATGCCTCTCTTGCAAAATTGCATCTAAGGAATAAGTGTGCTAAATCTTCTTCATAAGCGTCAACAAAAGAACAAGCTGCCTGATTAGATAGGGATGTTTGATTAGATGGAGACAAGAACATGCCATAATAGGTGAACGGATAAGGAATATTTAGTGAATTGGTGGAAGGATCTTTAAAACTATGAAGGAGTGTCTGTTGACCATCATTCAGTTAATTTTCTTTTTTGCTCCAAAGCTTACCAAAAGATGCTGCCCATTTGTTTCCTATCTCAGAACCCCACCCTCTCCACCAGCTTTTGCCACAACGTAGAGATTGACAACCACTTGATGCTCCTTCAATCTCAACTACACTCCTAGCTATTTCTCTCACCCTGGCCACCTCTTATCAATCTATCATCAACAATAAATGCTCTCTATCAACAATAAACGTAAAACCATGCTGTAACATTGCAACTTTATAAGAGTTCTTTTGTTGATTTTACATAACTAAATTGATTTTAAAATAAAGATGCTTTTGTATGAAGGAGTTGTAGGGTAGGGAGCTCAAGGTTCGGGACATCAGACTTCCCCAAGGTCTGTCTAATACAACATTTGCTGATTTTTAGCATTTAATTCAGATGTTGGCAGATTTTCCTCCAACATCTGTAGAATTGGACTGCTATATTTGGAAACATGGGAAATTTACTATCAGAAATACTTATAAATTACATGAAGCAAATGAGATGCAACGATTTGCAGTTGACAGTGATTCAAAGCTATTGTGGAGGATCAAAGCTCCCCTCAAAATTAAATTATTCCTGTGGTTGTTTAGAAGGAAGCGGCTGGTCACCAAGTCGTATAGATCAAAATGGTGCACGGATGGTGATGTTAGTTTAGTAGTGGTGCACACATGATCCCGAAACAGGATCAATGGGATTTGACTTTGCATATGCATCAATATTGCTGCTTGTTTACTTTTCATGAACGATAGAACTATACTTTTGTTTTTCATAATCAGGAGTATTGTTGCGTTTTTGCTTCTACACTATAGCAACAAGATTTTGGAAATAGGTTTGTTCTCCAATTGTTTTGCTTGAACAACTAAATCTGCACTTGTTCTAGTGATGAATCTTCATCTAAGTCTTATTCATCCACCTTTGGGGCATTGGATTTGCGAGCAAAAATGCTATTCCTCTGCCCTTTTCTACCCTTTTTGTAATAGTTTGCAGGGCATTTATCAAAATGACTCTGAGAATCCATTTCCAATTCTTTTATCATTGTAACAGTCTTCATACTCAGTTGTATAGTAGCGTTGTTCATCCCATTGGTTTATTTTGAGAATGACTTGATACCAATATATCATCATTACATTCAATCCCTAGCAAATTCAAGAAGTCATGGTCCTAATATTGGACTGGACTAGAACCACCACCAGACTACAAAAATTTAGAAGGTTAATGATGAGAAGGACTAGCGTTGATGTTTGCTTGAATTTTGCCTACTTTCTACAAGCTTGTGTTACTTTCTAGTTTCAATGGGAGATTGAAAGAAGGATAAAAAACACCTTGATCATGAGGGTTTTCTCGAAATCTCTGCATTACTGCTAATGGCAGATGAAGATGTCAAAAGATTGGTTAGTCGCTGATTGCAAATGATCCAACCCTTGTAAGCTTCCAAGCTTCTAGAATTGTCTATTGGCAGGTAACCGCCAGAGACAGTGGTTCCTGCATCTAATTACTCTTATAAAATTTTTCCTAAGAAAGAGGTTCAATACAACTATTATTGTTAGGAACATTTGCAAGATCATGCAGGGGAACACTAGAAGGTATCTCTTCATGCTAAAAACCACCAACCATGTGGAAGCCTTAAGAATGTGGGGACTTAGGAAGGGCTTGATGTCCCATTAAAGGAACATTTCTTAGAGGTGGCAAATAAATAGGATCCTCAGAATATGTCCTAGACAAGTAAACAAAAATGATTTAGTGAGTTTACACTTAAATATCATCAAGCATAACCAGCCTCCCAATGACAAAAGCACCTTGATCTTTTGGAACTAACTCCATTGCTTTTGTGGAAAGAGAAACTAACTACAAATTTTCATTTCAAGAATGAAACCAACTCGAAAATTAGCTGTTGGTTTGACAATGTACACCAAAAAGATACTACAGATATATAATTTTTGTATCCAAGAATCAAGATCCTCGATAGTTGTAAGAAAAATCAATAGATTTGTAGAAGGAAGTGAGATACATCATTACAAAACCCTTACCTCTCTTTTATAGAGATTGGTTAAAGGTTGTTTATTTATTGTAAAGTAGGTGAAGGAAAATTACATAGAACTACCAAAAGCTATAAGGAATTGTTTCCTTTAGGAAGGTAAGAGGAGCAACTATTAGAAATTATAAAAGCAACAAATAAAGACTCCAATAAAGACTCCAGAACTAAACAAGAACAAATAAATTTTATAATATATGCAAGGAGAAATACAAAGGTCCTAATAACAAGCTGCTTTCAAGCAAAAATAAGCATCAAAAGAGTAATTAGGTATTGAGGGATTCATTAGCTATAAGATATTCTTACATATACAAGATGGGTATGCCTATACTTGTAAATGCTTTTTTTTGTTTCTTGTGGTTTGTGAACGTGATTGTGAGGTGTACCCACCTTATTATTATATATTCTTGCATAGGTCACTTCTTTACAAGTATAGATTTTTGGAAAAAACGTAATAAAATAGGGAAAATTGTCAGATTTTGGGTAGAATTTAGCCTTTATTACAATTAGTAGTTATAGCTTTCACTTTTGAATGGCCTCTAACCCCCTTGCTTGGGAGGAGAAAAGGAGGTGAGGCATAGGAGGAGAAGGTGATCCCCCCTCCTCTGCCCCCCTTTACGATGCGATTGCATATCGTCAACTTAACATGTCCTCTAAATCCATGACCCAAATGTGTGCCTAGAGTTGGGGAAATATCAGTTATGTTCGCTTTTCTTTTTGTGAAAGTTATGAAAAAATGGGGTTAGCATACTTTAGAATAGGACTTCACCTTGAACATGTAGCATGTTTTTTATCTAATGACTTTTTGGTTTAGGCCCTTAGTTTTTGTATAACACTATAAAATGTAATGTAATAATTTGTTTGGAGGGACCTTTATTTTGTAACAAATAGTATGTGGGTAGGTGTGACTGTACTTGTAAATGCTTTTTTTTATGTTTCTCGTGGTTTGTGAATGTGATTGTGTACCCACCTTGTTATTTTATATTCTTTCATAAATCACTTCTTTACAGGTATAGGTTTTTGGGAAAAACACAATAAAACAGGGGAAGCTTTGTCAAATTTTTGGTAGAATTTAACCCTTTAGTTATTTAGATTCTCCAAACTTGCATTGTCAATTATAGATCCAACCTGAGAATTGCTTGAAAATAAGATGTCCACCACTACATTTTCCCCCAAGAAAATCTATTTATTTATTTTTCATTCTTATGCACTTCATCTACATGTTAATTGGTTTTGATTTTCATTTTTCTAGGTGTTAGTGCTTTACACACTAAACTTTTCCTTTGATTTTCACTTAAATGTATCATTAATAATAAATATCCTTTTCAGGATATCATATTCTTCTTCCAAATAAAGTCAATGGATAAAAGTTAGATATATGAAGATAGGTCAAGTAGTAAATATCTGATGGGCATTGCAAATTTCGTTGAGTTTGCGTTTAATAAATTGGCCAAGGAAGGAACCATTACTTGCTCTTGTTGAGATTATGCTAACGCTATTCGAGTTAATTGACAAATAGTTGTTGAACATTTATTATGGAAAGGGTTTTCCAAAGGTTACACTAAGTGGGTTTTACATGGTGAAGAGCTTGAAAACATCCAAGAAGAAGAAGTCAGTGACAATCAAGAAGTTGGGGATGATGTGCATGATTTGCTAGATGAAGCTTTTGGGTTTCAAGATATGGACAAAGATGCATCTTACATGTAATGCAATTTGCCAAATAATTTTAATAAAGATGCAAATATGTTTTTTGAATTATTGGAGGATGCCAAGCAAAGCTATATCTAGGATGCAAGAAGTTTAGTAAGATATCTTTTTGGTTCAACTTTATCACATGAAGTGCCTTAGTGGATGGACAAACAAATCTTTTACCATGTTGCTTGAGCTTCTTAAAGATGCATTGCCAGAGGGAGAAACCCTTCCTAATTCTTTCTATCAAACCAAGAAAATTATAGCTAAACTTGGCCTTGCTTATGAAAAAATTGACATATGTCCAGAGAAATGTATGCTATACTAGAAAGAGCATGCAAATGATAATTCATGCCATATATGTGGTACTTCAAGATGGAGACCAAGAACATCACAATACTTGGAAGGTAGTTGAAAGGTATGCTACATGGGTCATCATCGTTTTCTTCCAATGAATCATAGATTTAGAAGGCAATCAACACCCTTCAATGGAAAGCAAGATTTGAGGTGTATACCAAAAAGATTATCAAACATGTTGATAATGACACAATTAGAAAAACTTCCTAGTGTTATTGGCGCAGATCCCAAAAAAAGGTGTAAGTATTGGCCTAACTAGACAAAATTAAGTATATTTTTTCAGTTGCAATATTGGAGAGAGAATGCTATATGTTATAATCGTGATGTCATGCATATTTAGAAAAATGTATGTGACAGTATAATAGGAACTTTATTACAATTGGAAAAGAAAAACAAAGATGGTATAAAGAGTCGTATTGACTTGCAAAAGTTGAACATTAGGCACGCACTTCATCCCAAAGAGGTTGGAAATAAGACTATCTTGCCTCTAGTATGTTATAACTTAGACAAGAATGAGAAGTTAAATCTGTGAGACCTTTAAAAGGGTCAAGGCTCCAGATGGTTATGCATCTAATATATCAAGATGTGTAGATCTACGTGATCACAAGATTTTAGGCTTGAAAAGTCATGATTGTCATATACTAATGCATCAACTACTTCCTATATCATTACAAGTTGCTATATCAAATGATACTGTTCGATCAATATTGATAGATTTCTGGAGCTTTTTTCGAGATATATGTTCAAAAGAGCTTGATCTAGAATATCTTGAATAGTTAGAGTAGAAGATTATCATATTGATTTGTCAATTGGAGAAAATATTCCCATCATCATTTTTTAATATTATGGTACATTGAGGAATACATTTGGCCAAGAAGCAGAGATAGCTGGATCAGTTCAATATTGATAGATGTATCCCATAGAAGGGTATACTCCTACAGTATTTTTAAAAAGTCAATATATATGCTTTTTTAACATATTCTTTAACTCTTATATGGTTACTTAATAGGTATCTTCTTAAACTAAAAAGGTATGTTTGTAATAAGAATCATCTAGAAGGTTCTATTGTGGAAGGGTATATCGCAGATGAATGCTTGATATTTGGTTTAAGATATTTATTAGGAGTGGAAATAAGGTTTACATCAAGAAACTTTTCGGATGAATTCCATGATGTGGATCAAGGATTTTCTATATTTTCACAATCTGGTCATGCAATGGGAAAGACGACTGCCAAGAAATTAAATTTGATTACAATAAAATAGGTACATGGATATATCTTATCCAATTGTGATGCTATCCTTCCATTTAAAGAGTAAGCACTTGAAACCAGTGATTTAAATGCTGCCGGCATATTGTCGGCAAGGCTATTTTGGGGAGGGGACCATGCCGAGATGATTATAGTATCGGTTTACAGGTGTGCCGACGATTTTGAGGGCATGCCGAGGCATGCCGATGGTGGTGCCGAGTTTGATGCTGCTAGGCGAATGTGCTGCTGCCACAGGCCGATTTCTGGAATCCTAAGGGCATAGAAGGTCGATATTGAGGAATGTAAAGGTCTAAGGACACACACAGTCATTATCAAATATCTTTATTGTTATACAATTATTGTTTTTTGAAAATGATATCATTTTGATTATTTATGCAATTTTTTGTCGGCATGTTGTCGGCATGCCCTCGGCATTCCCATCGGCATGGCCATCAAACAATAGGCATTTCCATGGCATGCCCTCTGCATGCCCACAAATGCATACTTAGAATTTTATCGGCACGACGTCGAAATCACCATTTCGAACCTTGCTTGAAACTCATATCCTTTGAATTATTCATGTTACATGTTCTATCATAACATTTTAATAATTATTGTAAATTTGCAGAGAACATTGTCATATACTTAGGAACACATGTCGTTGATTATAATAGAAGGAACTCAGTAACAAACATAATGACACTTTTAGCAAGTGGTTTAAGAGATATGTATGTTTCATAAATATCCACCAATCTAGTAGTTTTGATATCTTGAGACATTTATTGTTACTTTTTGTGATTCAGATTGAAGAAAAAGGTAAAAAGGGAATTTGTATCAGAAGATCTTTGAGTGCTTGCTCGAGGCCCTCATGAAGTAGTGATGTATTATAGTGGCTATATTGTTAATGGCTTTAGATTTCATACGAAAAACAGAAAGAAGAATCGACAAACACAAAATAGTGGTGTTGTTAATGCCCAAACTAAGTTTTTCCAAAGCATCAGATAAAAATCCTTCAGTTGGTGAAGTTGATTATTATGGAGTGATCATAGTCATAATTGAGTTGAATTATTATGAAAAGTTTAAAATAGTATTATTCAAATGCCAGTAGATAAATACTAAGTCCAAAAATGTAACTGGGAAAGCAAATGGATTAGCATCAATGAATTTATCTTGTTTAGGACATGAAAATGATCTATTTGTATTAGCAACTCAAGTACAACAAGTGTTTTATGTCCAACATCCAATATGCAAGGATTGGCATTTCATTGTCAGAACAAGACCTAGAGATTTATTTACTATGGAAGAAAACATCGATGACTTAGATAATGACGATACGGTAGATGGTTACTTCTATGATTTGTATGAAAGTGAGATGAATACAAATGATAATGATGATGACAATGATGTTGTATGTACAGACATTGATGGTGTTTCTTTTTCTAGAGAGAACTGGGAACAACATATTAATGATATTAGTAGAGCAGATTGTTGGAACCTTATTCCACATCTTATTTTGGTGTTAACAAAATTATTATGGATTAATATTTGCAATTGAGTTCCTTCTAGATTTAGGTGAAGATCAAGGCAAACAATAAATGATGGAGGCTTGATGAAAAGGAGATCATGATAAGGAGGCAAGATGACAAGGAAGAATCGAGGAGGAGAAGATCATCTTCGACCTTTTGTGTTTCTAGTTTAGATTTTACATTTATAGATTGTATATGCATCTTAACAAAAGAATTATAACTTAGATCGTAAAATCAATTAGAGATAAATTAGGATTTATATTGCGAACTTTTCCAAAGTACGTAATGGATTAAAACACTTAAAATAGGTACTTGTAAGCAAGTACCGATACTGTTCATCAATACTGGTACTTGCATGGCACATGTTTGAGAATTCGTTTCAAACTGCGAGCAACAAGTATCGGTACCAACTGAGTACCGGTACATGTTGGCCACAGGTTGAAGCCTTAATTATGGCCTGAACCTTACAAGTATCGGTACTCATGGTAAGTACCGGCACAGGTTGGTTACTGTGCCCAAAGAATTCCAAACCTGGGAGTCACAAGTACCGGTACCCATGATGAGTACCGGTACCCATGATGAGTACCGGTACCAGGACTCATATACAGGTGGCAGTGAACTGCTAGTACCGGTACCTACTAGCCGTTGGCTCAAAACAGAATGGTTAGAAAATTTATTTCGTCAATGTGAACGTTGCGAATTAAATCCTAACGTCTAGTAGAATTTATGAGATCCTAAACTCTATAAAATGATCTTAGGACTCTTTGTTTATAGACTAGAGATCTTAGAAATACAAGGAAAATTCCTAGAGCTATATTTCACAATTTCCACCACATGTTGAAAAGAAAGAATAGTTTGCTGCTCTCAATCTCTCTACGGATTTGCAAGCACATCGACGTGATTTCTTCACACATTGTCAATGCATTCATGTTCATTCTAGGCTCTCAAATTGGTATTAGTTTTATATTATCGTTGAGAGGCTTAGGTTCTTATTGTAAGATTTATTTTTCTTACATTAGAGTTTATTTGTGTTTGAGCATTTGCTCATTGGGTTGTAACAAACCCATTTTTATACTTGGGTTGAGGTAACCTGTTAATTACCTCGGTTTAGTAAATTGATTTCCTCGGGGTCGAGGGAATCGGGTTAAAAACCCTAAGCTGGGAGGCTTAGGTTGTGGAGTATCCAAGGGAGGGGAACCATTATACATATTGTGCCCATTTCCGTGGTTTGATTGATTGTGCAAAGTTTCTTGTTATTACTGATTTTGTGCTTGAGTTTTTGTGCGCGTACCCATATCCTCCATTTTAGATCCTATCAAGTGGTATCAGAGCGAGGTTGTGAGAAGACGTAACAAATCAACTCGCAATGGCATCTACATCAAGGCACATCGAAGGACAGTCTTCTACTCGTCCTCCCTATTTCGATGGGACGGACTACCGGTATTCGAAGAGGAGGATGCAAGTTTTCCTCAAAGCAATGGATAAGGAGGCTTGGACCTTTATTCAAGAAAAATACTCAGATCCGGAGCTGCAAGAAGGAGTAGCGTGGACAGCGGATAAGAAGAAAAACATCGTGAGCAACGTGAGGGGGATGAATGCGCTGTATTGTGCGTTATCGAAGGAGGAATTCAACTGCATCTCAGTGTGTGAGTCAGCATTTGAGATATGGAACATTCTCGAGGTCACCTACGAAGTTACAAACGAGGTAAAGGAAACTCGTATCTCTATTTTAACAGAAAGTTATGAGTGTTTCAGGATGGAGAAAGGTGAAACGATCAAGGATATGTATGCGAGGTTTGGGGAAATTGTTAACCCCGTGAAGAACCTAGGAGTCAACCTAAAAGAGGAGCAGCTTGTAAAGAAGATCTTGAGATCTCTTACAAGCGATTGGTCTCCAAAGACCACAGCGATCCAAGAGGTAAAGGATCTATTCACTCTCCCCTTTGATGATCTGATTGGAAGCTTCACTGCATATGACGTTCAATTGGAGATCATAAAGAACGAGGAGAAGGCAACAAGCAGGAAGAAAATATTGCTTTTAGAGCAATCACAGAGGACTCGGACTCAACAACATCGGAATCCGAAGACGAGGAGATGGAAATGCTCACTAGGAAATTCTAGAAATTCCTCAAGAAATAAGGTAAGCAAGTCAACAAAATTTTAACTAATGTTATTTGCTATGAGTGCAAGAAAAAGGGCCACTCGCGAAAGGATTGCCTTGTAAACAAGGACAATGGGAAAGAAACAAAGGGGCTTAAGATGAAGAAGAAGAAGAAAGCATTCAAAGCGACATGGGATGATAGAGACTCTGACATGGACACTGACTCCAGTGAATCGGATGAAGATGAGGTCACACACCTTTGTCTTGCTGCAACTTCAGAACACACAGAGGAAGAGGTAAACCCTGATTTTTCTTAGGAAAAATTATTAGAAGCTTATTAAGAACTATATCATAAAGCTAGGTTTTTTAAAAAGGGAAATAATGTTTTGAAAAATAATTATCAAACATTAGAAATAGATAAATCATGTTTTAAAATGGAATTAGAAATTTTAAAAGAGACAAACAATCAATTGCATGCAAAGATGGTAGAATTAGAAGATATTTATGAGCACTTTGAAGGTACTTTAAATAATCTCAAAAGAACAACTATGTTAAATATTGAATTTTGTGAAGTTATAAAATCAAAATTTCATAATAAACAGAATACACATACTAAATCACAAGCACATAGGCATGCATGGATGTACCAAAAGGTCAAAAATCCCAAGAGTTATAGATCTAATACAAAAGAGATATATAAATCTTAAGGTTTGAAAGGTACTAACTTGAAAGGACCCATAAGAAAATGGGTACCGAGGAAAGATATTTTACATTATTTCCCAGGAATAGATCAAAGAGATCAATGAGTGATCGAGGCACACAACAGAACATTTCAACCTTTCTATAGGTTGAATGAAGACCAAGAACGATGGCCTAACAGAGTTTGGTACCCTCATTCATCATTTTACTATTGGTAAATATTATGGTATGATACTCTATTTACCCCTTCATTTTTTTGTTATTGACAAAAATGGGGAGAAAAATAAAGAGTAAATTGTAAAATTTTTATGGGGAGGATTTAATTAAAAGTTTTTCCTTCATATAACATTGCTAAAAATTATTTTATCTATTTGCAAGATAGTTTTGTCAACACCAAAAAGGGGGATTGTTGGAACCTTGTTCCACATCTTATTTTGATGTTAACAAAATGTTTATGAATTAATGTTTGCAGTTGAGTTTTTTTCATATTTAGGTGAAGATCAAGGCAAATAGAAAATGATGGATGCTTGATGAAAAGGAGAAGATCATGATAAGGGGGAAATATGACAAGGAAGAATCGAGGAGGAGAAGATCATTTTCGACCTTTTGTGTTTCTTGTTTAGATTTTATATTTATAGATTGTATATGCCTCTTAACAAAAGAATCATAACTTAGATCGTAAAATCAATTAGAGATAAATTAGGATTTATATTGCGAACTTTTTGAAAGTACGTAATGGATTAAAACATTTAAAATAGGTACTTGTACTTAAGTATCGGTATTGTTCATCAGTATTGATATTTGCAAGGCACAGGTTTGAGAATTCGTCTCAAACTGTGAACAACAAGTACTGGTACCAACTATGAGTACCGTACATGTTGGCCACAAGTTGAAGCCTTAATTATGGCCTGAACCTTACAAGTACTGGTACTCATGGTAAGTATTGGCACAGGTAGGTTATGTAAATCCCTACTTGGAGGGGGTGAGATCAGCGTGACATAATATAAAATGCGGAAATAAAATATAAACAATCTCACAAAATAACAATCACACAAAGTACACAATGATTTTTAGGTGAAAACCCAAATCGGGTGAAAACCACCACCTAACCCTCTTGAGTTAGGATTTTCTGATCAACCAAGTTGATCAAATCCACTAACGTACTACTTAAACGAGGGTAGTACAACCTCAATTACAATCATGCTACTTTATACGAGGGTAGCGTACCTCAAGCCCTTTCTCTTAACGAGAAGGATTTTGTCTCACGAAGGAGACGGGAATTCGCAAAGCGAATACCCAACCAAATAACAAAGTCAATTACAAATGTAGTCCTATAGAACCAACAAAGATTTAAACTTAGCTTCTATAGGAATTAGGAAACTTTCCTTTGCAAGAAGTGCATTGGCTTGACGCGGATGTGTGAACCACGCGACGGCGCAACGGTGCTCTCGTGAACTATGGCGGGAGAGCAGGTGTGTAACAGGATGAAGTTCTCTAGATGTAGAACTTGAGCTTGGAGAGCAAGAGCTTTTCTTGGACACAAAAGAGTGAAAAGTATGTTGCTATGTGTGTCTTGGTGTTTCTAGGTGTGTGTTTGAGTGGCAAAGGCTCATCTCTATTTATAAAGGTCATAGGAAGGCTTTGGAAGGCCTTGGAAGGCTTCCATAGCCATTGGGTGCAAGCTCCAAGAAAATCAGGCCGAAATCAGGGTTAATCAATATACTAACAGGGTTATCAGACGTCTGATCCTGGCATCGGACGTCTGGAAAAATAGTTTACGACGTCTGGGAACAAAGTTAGACGTCTGATTTTAGGCGGGTTTTCTTCCTGACTTGAATCAGATCTAAACAAGGTTCTAGTGCATTGTCATCAGACGACATACAGGACGTCTGGAACTAAGTTTGAACGTCTGGAAACCTACTTTTCCGCGGGAATGGATTTCCAAGAGAGTGCAATTGCTAGAAAATCTCTGAGAAGAGATTTTGGGTCAACCGAGGCAAAACAGTCATGCATCAGACGTCTGGGGTCCTCTACGGACGTCTGATACCGGCTAACGGTCATATCCTTCAGTGTTTGCTAAGCCAGCCTACGGTCCACTAATTAGACGTCTGGTGAAGTCATCAGACGTCTTCTAAGATGTCTGGTCTAAGGTCTAGACATCTGATTTCATCAAACAAAACTAACTAAGTCCAGCCTAAACATAATCGGACGTCTGAGTCAACATTCAGACGTCTTAAAAGTATTTATCAGACGTCTGATTTTCAGATTAGACGTCTAAAAAGGCTGTTTGAACCATATTTTGGTTTTTTAAGTTCTCTATAGAAAACCTAAGTATCCTAAGGATGTGCAGGTGTTCCTAAGACTATTGTTAGGGTACTTTGAATCTCTTTAACATGAATCTAAGTAACAAAATGAAGAACAACAAAAGAAACAAAATAACAACGATTACAAAGAAAGGAAATATATCATATTCTTCATCTCCTTCTTCAAGCCATCGCTCCTCGCGAATCTCCTCTATTCTTCATCAAGTTCCTCCAATCCGTCCTGGATGCGAGCTCGAACTCCGTCTAATCACGTCTTCATTTGCAATTGACCTGAAATCTAAGACTTCAAGTGCAAATGTTAAATGACACATGTTTTGTTATCATCAAAATAAACGATCGCGGTATTCTAGCACCAACAGGTTACTGTGCCTAAGGAATTCCAAACCTGGGAGTCACAAGTACCGGTACCCATGATGAGTACCGGTACCAGGACTCATGTATTGGTGGCAATGAGCTACTAGTACCGGTATAGGTCCTTTAGTACCGATACCTACTGTAGTTTTCCTACTAGGAGGGGGTGACATAATAAATTATGGAATAGAATACAAACAATCTCACAAAAAATTCAATCTTACAATGTACACAATTATTTTTAGGTGGAAAGCCAAACCGGGTGAAAACTACCACCTAACCCTCTCGAGTTAGGATTTTTTGATCAATCAAGTTGATCAAATCCACTAAACGAATCACTTAAACGAGGGTGATTCAACCTCAATTACAACCACGCTACTTTATACGAGGGTAACGTACCTCAAACCCCTTCTCTTCACGAGAAGGATTGTCTCACGAAGGAGACGGGAATTCGCAAAGCGAATACCCAATCAAAAAATAAAGATAAATAACAACAATCCTATAGAGCCAACAAAGTAATTTTTAACCTAAGCTTATATAGGAATTAAGATGCTTCCCTTTGTAAGGAGTGCGTCGAATTGATGACGTGGGTGCGTGAGCTACACGACGGCGCAATGTCGTTCTCGTGAACTACGGTGGGAGAGCGGGTGCGCAAAGGCTTGATGCTCTCAAGATGAAGAACTTGAGCTTGGAGAGCAAGAACTTTTCTTCTAAGGATCAAGAGACACAAAATATTGTGAAAGTGTATTACTAGATGTATGCTGAGTGGCAAAGGCTCCCCTCTATTTATAGAGGCCTTAGGAAGGCTTTGGAAGGCTTAGGAAAGCTCCCATAGCCGTTGGGTGCAAAGCCCAAGAGAATCAGGTCGAAATCAGGAATAATCATTGCACTGACAGGGTAATCAGACGTCTGATCCTGGCATCGGATGTCTGGAAAATCAGTTTAAGACGTCTGGGAACAAAGTCAGACGTCTGATTTTAGGCGGGTTTCTTTCTGGCTTGAATCAGATCTAAACAGGGTTCTAGTAGAAGTCCATCAGATGACATACAGGACGTCTGACACTATGTTTGGACGTTTGGAAACCTACTTTTTTGCGGGAATGGATTTCCAAGAGAGTGCAACGGCTAGAAAATCTCTGAGGAGATTTTCGGGTCAGCCGAGGCAAAACGGTCATTTATCAGACGTCTGGAAAGGCTTAAGGACGTCTGATAAGGCTCTAACGGTCATATCCTCAGTGTTTGGTAAACCAGCCAACGGTCCACTAATTAGACGTCTGGCAAAGACATCAGACGTCTGGTCTAAGGTCGGGACGTCTGATATCATCAGATAAAACTAACTAAGTCCAGCCTAAATGTTATTAGACGTCTGAATCAATAGTCAGACGTCTTAAAACATATTATCAAACGTCTGATTTTTGAATTAGACGTCTGAAAAAGCTGTTTGAACTCTATATTGGTTTTCTAAGTTCTCTACAGAAAACCTAAGTATCCTAGGGTTGTGCAGGTGATCTTAGGACTGTTGTTAGGGTACTTTGAGGCTCTTTAACATGATTTTTTAAGTAATAAAAAGAGCAAGGAAATAAAGACAAAAGTATATGAAAGAAATAAACGGAATTCTATCCTATTCTTTTTGTCCTTCCATCTTCAATCTATCGCTCCTCACGAATCTCCTCTGTTTTCCATCAAGCTCCTCCAATCCATCCTGGATGCGAGCTCGAACTTCGTCTAAACACGTCTCCATTTGTAATTTGCCTGAAATCTAAGACTTCAAGTGCAAATGTTAAATGACACGTGTTTTGTTTTTATCAAAACAAATGATTGTGATGGTCTTGCACCAACACCTACTAGCTGTCGGCTCAAAACAGAACGACTGGAAAATTTATTTGGTAAATGTGAACATAGGAATTAAATCCCAACGTCTAGTAGACGAATTTCTGAGATCCTAAACTCTATAAAATAACTCTAGAACTCTTTGTTTATAGACTAGAGATGTTAGAAATACAAGAAAAATTCCTAGAGCTATATTTCACATTTTTCCACCACATATTAAAAAAGAGGAATAGTTTGCTGCTCTTAATCTCTCTATGGAATTGCAAGCACATCAACGTGATTTCTTCACACATTGTCAAGGCATTCGCGTTCATTCTATGCTCTCAAATTGGTATTAATTTTATATTATTGTTGAGAGGCTTAGGTTCTTGTTGTAAGATTTATTTTTCTTACATCAGTGTTTATTTGTGTTTGAGCATTTGCTCATTGGGTTGTAACAAACTCATTTTTGTACTTGGATTGAGGTAACCCGTTAATTACCTCGGTTTAGTAAATTGATTTCCTCGGGGTCGAGGGAATCGGGTTAAAAAGCCTAAGTTGGGAGGCTTAGGTAGTGGAGTACTCAAGGGAGGGGAACCACTATACATATTGTGCCTATTTCTGTGATTTGATTGATTGTGCAAATTTTCTTGTTATTACTATTTTGTGCTTGAGTTTTTGTGTGCGTACCCATATCTTATATTTTAGATCCTATCAAGTGGTATCAGAGCGAGGTTGCGAGAAGATGTAACAAATCAACTCGTAATGGCATCTACATCAAGGTACACCAAAGGATAGTCTTCTACACGTCCTCCCTATTTCGATGGGACGGACTACGGGTATTGGAAGAGGAGGATGCAAGTATTCCTTAAAGCAATGGATAAGCAGGCTTGGACCCTCATTCAAGAAAAATACTCAGATCTGGAGCTGCAAGGAGTAGCGTGGACAACGGATCAGAAGAAAAACATCATGAGCAACGCGAGGGCGATGAATGCATTGTATTGTGTGTTATCGAAGGAGGAATTCAATCGCATCTCAGTGTGTGAGTCAGCATTTGTTAAGACCGAGACATCAAACGCACTTTAAGACGTCTGAGAGTTGGTTCAGACGTCTGGTTAGATGTCTGGATGCCTTCCCAGACGTTTGGAAATAAATTTTGGCGTGCGTACGATCGCGAGTCTGCACGTGTGCCGCACGCAGGCTGCAACCCGCCGCCTCTTCTTTCTCTCTCTTCCCTCATCGACCTACAGACACCTCCCCCACGCCTTCAAATACCCCTTCCCTCTCCCTCGTTCTCCACCCCATCGTATCCTTCTTCCTCCAGCGTGAGAGAGAGAGAGAGAGAGCGAGGGTAGCAGCTGCTGCTGGGTGCATCGCGGAGAGGAAGAGGTGCAGCGTGAGGGAAGAAGAGGGAGAGTGCACGAGGAAGAGAGAGAGAGAGCCCGCCGGAGCAGCTCGAGGCCGGCCGGCTTGCGCGCGGAGGGGTGTTGTGCGGGGGAGATCTCCCCTGGTGCTGCTTCAGCTCGAGTAGCGAACGAGCGGCTGCGTGGCGAGCTCGCGCGCAGCGGGAAGAAGGCGAGGAGGTTTTGATTCTGTAAATTTTTCCCAGAATCAGACATCTGGACCTACGTCCAGACGACGCGGGCGACGTCTGGAGGGAGCTCCAGACGACTGAGAGGTATGAAATTTCTCCTCTACCTCCTTTTTGCGGATACAGCCATGCAGGCCGTTCTGCTGAAGTTTTGAGACGTGTCGTGTTGAGGAGGATTTCGTCACGCGTGCAGGTTTCATTTTGGGAAGGCACGGGGACACGTCCTCCCACGCAGATAAGACGTCTGCGCACAGCACCAGATGGCGGAGAGCGTCTCCAGACGTCCGGAGAGGTGGTCGGACGTCTGGAACTGGGTCCAGACGATTCAGCAGGATCTCTGGACATCTGAGGAGCAGCGCAGAGTGAGGTATGACCTGGACCACTTTTTAAAACGTCTGAAAGGTGTTCGGACGTCTGATTTGAGTCAGAATTGTCGTTTTTGACCTGTTTAGGGTCCGTTAGAGGTCCAATTTCCCCATTTAAGATTCCATTCTTCTCATAATTAGTTCATCTACTTGTTTAAAATACTTGTATCCTATTCTAAGTGGTTCTTTGTGATTGATCCTTGTGTTAGGACCTTGTTCTGTTGCGGCTTTGGGGGTTGCGGAGGCACATGAACCTGTCGATCACGCCCCCATTACTCCTGGTTTTGCAGGTAGAGTGGCTCTCCTTAGTTATTTACCAACATTAATGCATCTCTGAGATGAATGATAGATCGTAGGGTATGGCATGAATCCTAGGACTTGAAAATTAGATTGAATGATAGATCCTAGGGTATGGCATGAATCCTAGGACTTGAAAACTAGATTGAATGATAGATCCTAGGGTGGCATGAATCCTAGGAACAGAAACACTGAAACGAATGTCTTAAATACTGGAATTGCAGTCTTGGATAAGTAGATAGAATAATGATAATTGCCTGTAATTGGATAACAGCTGCCTATGAAATGTAGAGTACTGTTGCTAGTAACTGCTACATGTAATTCCTGTTGTTGGAAACTAAAACTGAGTTGCTTGTATATAAATTGATATTGAATGTTGGAAACACGGGCTATATGCGAATGGAACTGAAATGATGGAACCTAGTATGGCTTGGTCGGAGAAATATGAGTATGAACCCTACAGGGAATTAGGAGTAGAGCTCCTGGAAAATAAATAGAATGGAACTGGGAAAGTGGATGGGGAAGTGAGCTGGCCCTTGAGTACGGAGTACCAAGGAGAGCGACTGTCTCCTTGTTTAGTGCAGAGCAGAGTTAGCTGCCCCAGGGACCCGGGGTTAGGTCTGGCCACTTTGTGCCAACTTTTGGCCCTCGCGTACACAGTACCGGGGTGAGCTACTAGTGTAGGGAGAGAGCTAGCCACCCCACAGGCCTTGGGGTTTAGCTAGCCGTCCTACACCAACTTGTTAGGCTCACTGGGCAAACTAGGGTAGTCAGGTGAGGGTGCATGGACTGTAGAGGGGCAATACCCCTGTTTGGTTACTGTGGAGGGGCTGGACCCCTGTTACTGAGAGGGCTTTGCTCTATACTGGTTCTGTGCTGTGCTTTGGGCGCACTCGTTAACGGAAACGACTGACCGCGTGCCAGTGTGAGGTAGCTACCCGTGCGTTTATCGTGCGTGCCGTAGTCACCGTTATGTCTGTTAGTGACCTTGGGGTGGTTGACTGAGGGTAGGACCACCACGGGGGACTCCTGGCCAGGAGAGCACCACGTGCTACTTCTACTTTTCGGAAAAGACTGCAATCAAGATCCTTCCCACAAGGAACATTCGAGATTAAGAGAAAGATCTGAGAAAAAAATTCAAGAAAGAGTAAATAGAGAAATAAAAAAAGAAATTAAAACAACAGCTACTTATTCACTTTTATTGTTTTCTTAGCTAGTTGGTTGCCACTCTACTCAGCGTTTCGCTGATGTGTCATATTTGTCACCTTTTTCAGGACTAGGTGTTGAGCAGCCAGAGCCGGCGGTTGTAGAGGGTGCTTGGCCTAGTAGAACCCAGGAGTTGTACTTTTGTTGTACCATTTTTCTGTAGTAGTGAGTATTTCTGTTTCACCTTGTACTCTTTTATTATAATCTTCATATTTCTGTATCTGTTTTTAATTCTCTGCTGTTGTGGTGGTATGTACTGTAGTAGTTCTTTTCTTTACTGTTGTACTTTTGTTACTATTAGTTACTTGCATATTGAATGTGGTTTATTTTACTATTTTTTGGTTACTTTCTCGTTTGACGGTTGGGTCTTGGGATCAGTCGAGTCGATCCGATTCTCGTATCCTGTAGGGATTCGGGAATCGGGTCATAACAACATTTGAGATATGGAACACTCGAGGTCACCTACGAAGGTACAAACAATGTAAAGGAAACTCGTATCTCTATTCTAATAGAAAATTATGAGTGTTTCAGGATGGAGAAAGGTGAAACGATCAAGGATATGTATACGAGGTTCTGGAAAATTGTTAACCCCATGAATAACCTAAGAGTGAAGCTGAAAGAGGAGCAGCTTGTAAGGAAGATCTTGAGATCTCTTACAAGCAATTGGTCTCCAAAGACCACAGCGACCCAAGAGGCAAAGGATCTATCCACTCTCTCATTGGATGATCTGATTGGAAGCCTCATGGCGTATGAAGTTCAATTGGAGAACATAAAAAAGAGCGAGGAGAAGGCAACAAGTAGAAAGAAAAGTATTATTTTTAGAGCAATCACAGAGGACTCGAACTCAACATCGGAATCCGAAGACGAGGAGATGGAAATGCTCACTAGGAAATTCTAGAAATTCCTCAAGAAATAAGGTAAGGAAGTCAACAAAATTTCAACTAATGTTATTTACTATGAGTGCAAGAAAAAGGGCCACTTGCGAAAGGATTGCCCTGTAAACAAGAAGAAGGACGACAATGGGAAATAAACAAATGAGGTTAATATGATGAAGAAGAAGAAAGCATTTAAAGCGACATGGGATGGTAGAGACTCTGACATGGACACCGACTCCAGTGAATCGGATGAAGACGAGGTCGCATACCTTTGTCTTGCTGCAACTTCAGAAGACACAGAGGAAGAGGTAAACCCTGATTTTTCTTTTGAAGAATTATTAGAAGCTTATGAAGAATTATATCATAAAGTTAGGTTATTTAAAATGGGAAATAAGATTTTAAAAAATAATTATTAAACATTAGAAATAGATAAATCATGTTTAAAAATGGAATTAGAAATGTCAAAAGAGACTAACAATCAATTGCATGCAAAGATAGTAGAATTAGAAGATATTTATGAGCACTTTGAAGGTACTTTAAATAATCTCAAAACAACAACTATGTCAAATACTAAATTTTGTGAAGCTATAAAATCAAAATTTCATAATAAAAAGAATACACATACTAAATCACATACTAAAAGGATCATGATAAGGAGGAAAGATGACAAGGAAGAATCGAGGAGGAGAAGATCATCTTCGACCTTTTGTATTTCTAGTTTAGATTTTATACTTATAGATTGTATATGCCTCTTAACAAAAGAATCATAAATTAGATCGTAAAATCAATTAGAGATAAATTAGGATTTATATTGAGAACTTTTTCAAAGTACGTAATGGATTAAAATACTTAAAATAGGTACTTGTAGGCAAGTACTGGTACTGTTCATCAGTATTGGTATTTGAGTGTCATAAGTTTGAGAATTCGTCTCAAACTGTGAACAACAAGTACTGGTACCAACCATGAGTATCGGTACATGTTGGCCACAGGTTGAAGCCTTAATTATGGCCTGAACCTTACAAGTACCAGTACTCATGGTAGGTATCGGTACAGGTAATTTACTGTGCCCAAGGAATTCCAAACCTGGGAGGCACAAGTACCGGTACCCATGATGAGTACTCGTATTAGGACTCATGTACTGGTGGTAGTGAGCTGCTCGTACCGATACAGGTACTTTAGTACCGGTACCTACTAGCCGTTGGCTTAAAACAGAATGGTTAGAAAATTTATTTTGTCAATGTGAACGTTAGGAATCAAATCCCAAAGTCTAGTAGACAAATTTCTGAGATCCTAAACTCTATAAAATGAGCCTAGAACTCTTTGTTTCCATACTCGAGATATTAGAAATACAAGAAAAAATTCCTAGAGCTATATTTCACATTTTCCAGCCACATTCAAACGAAGGAATAGTTTGCTGCTCTCAATCTCTCTATGGATTTGCAAGCACATCGACGTGATTTCTTCACACATCGTCAAGGCATTCACGTTCATTCTAGGCTCTCAAATTGGTATTAATTTTATATTACTGTTGAGAGGCTTAGGTTCTTGTTGTAAGATTTATTTTTCTTACATCAATGTTTATTTGTGTTTGAGCATTTGCTCATTGGGTTGTAACAAACCTGTTTTTGTACTTGGGTTGAGGTAACCCTTTAATTACCTCGATTTTGTGAATTGATTTCCTTGAGGTTGAGGAAATCGGGTTAAAAATCCTAAGCTGGGAGGCTTAGGTAGTGGAGTACCCAAGGGAGAGGAACCACTATACATATTGTGCCTATTTCTGTGGTTTGATTGATTGTGCAAATTTTCTTGTCATTACTGATTTTGTGTTTGAGTTTTTGTGCGCGTAGCTAGATCCTATATTTTAGATCCTATCACAGATAACAATGAAAGTGAGTCTGATGATGATAACTAGATTGATGTAAGTTATTTGTTGTTATTTGGTATGAAGATAATTTTTCACAAGTCATTTTTTTCATTATTATATGTTTTGACTTTATTTTTTTCCTTATTATGATTCATATAGGATGTCAAAGCGACCACGATTTGATTCTCGAGTTATTCCAATTCTAGGAGGATATCAGTCAAAGAAAATTTTGACAGCCCTAAACCAAGAAAATGTTGAGCCAACAGGTAATGATAATGGAACTAGATTTTCAACTTCTACATTGAAGAATAATCTGGCGTTGCTGAAGAAACAATCTAAGGAAAAACAAATTATGAGGAAAGATCATTCCACGCTTAGGAAAATAGAAAAGGCAAAGCATCCTGCGATTGAAACATTCGAAGAAGAACATCAAGGTAACCTAGCAAGTTGTACACATTCTACAGTTGGAGAAACTGATGAAATTGACCTTTAGGATATTGGTATGATATTTCATGTGAAAATTTATTTCAATAATACAGATTTTACTGCTTTCTTACAAGTTAGTTTAAGAGATTTATATATCATAAATAGATTAAATTTGAATTCATTTAATAGTATTCTTTTGCCTCTAAAAATCTAGATTCTAATTCAAAAGGAAAGGGTAAAAGATGACCTACTGTTTACCTGAAAGTATGGAACAATCAAGATGAAAAGAAGATATTTGTCGAGATGAATGATTCATACCAACCAATTGAAGATAATCAAAATCATTTGAAAAATTTTTGCGGAACTATTGCACACAATTCAGATTTGGCCCCATTGGATTTTGATGATTGGAGGAAGATGCCTATAGGATACAAGAATAAAATGATAGAATTTGTGGAGGTAAATTCTTAATCATAATAATTTTGTTAATTATATTTAAATTTTGATGATTTAACATTTTTTATGATGTAGTGCAAATTTCAATATCATGAGAAGATGCGACCATGGGTGCTTCTAACCATAGCTAAGAGATGGTGAGAATTTAAGTGTTACATTAAGGAGAAAAATTATCGACACAACTCTCCATGGAAGAAAGATTATAGTATTGTGATTCATAGGTAACTAAGGAACACTGGAAGTTGTTTAATGAGCATTGGGATTCAGAGAAGTCAAATGTAATTAAAATTGTATTTTTTCTTTACCTTAACTTAGAAAATAGTTCTAAAAAATTATGATTCTTGCAGTTACATTGTTCTAAAAATAAAGAAAATAGAGGAAAAGTAATGCTTCATCATACTATGGGGACAAAAAGCTATGCATGCATAAGGGATGAGGTACATTCTTTATTCTCAAAATTTTCACCTTTTAAGTTGATTTAAGTGTTATAATTTTTATTACTTTTAGGTGGAGAAACAAATGGGAAGAAAGGTCAACAAGATTGATATATTTGTAAATGCTTATAAAAAGAAGGATGGCAAATCAACGGATGAAAGATCAGCTTCTATGATTGTAAGTTAAATACATTATATAACTTATTCTTGATGTGCAATTTATCTTTTGATCTTTGTTTACATTTGTTTTCATTTATTGTATCAATCTTTTCATGCAATTAAGAGAATAAATACTAATTTTTTATACGTAAGATACTTGAAATATTAAATAGAGATAAAATTATAATGCTTTTAAATAAATGGTAATTTTGTTTACTTTAATGTATGCTTTTGATCAAGAATGCACTTTTTAATTTAACCACCTTTTATGTCATTTTAGTTGAGAGTTTTATTAACTTCAATTTCTTCATAACTATTTTAATAGTATAGACGATTATATGATGATAATTTTTTCTTATAGGAACAATTTAATAAGGCAACTGAGAAGATGGATGGTTCAAAAAACCCTTCATTGGTTGATGAAATTTATGCAAAAGTTATTGGAAAAGATAAACGTGATCGTACTAAGGGATATGGATTAATATTGCCGCAATCTGATTTGTGGAGGTAGAAAGAAATTGAGGAATGAGAACAAAGGAAAGAGTGAGAAAGACAAATTGAGATGCAATTTATGGAAGAGATAAAAGAAATGAAAGAAACCTAAGCAAACTTTCAAGAAATGCTACTCCAGTCTTTAGGAAGAGTAGATTTGCAGGTTTCCCCATCATCAAAGAGGTCACAGGTATTATGATTTTTAGTTAAATAATTGAATATATTTAAGTTAGGAAACTAATCATATCATCTACAATCAAGGTAGTCAAGATATGGTTATGCAACAAGGCAACATTTGTTTAAGTTTAAAGAAGACAAAGAATCATCATAAGGATGACACTCAATCTATGTTGGTTGAAGGCCAGGTAAACTTTTATGTAAAAGTACATTAAAATTTTAAATTCAATATGAAGCTTTTGATAAAAACTATAACTAAATTGGTCTTCATACTATCATTTTATTGCTATATTATTTCACATTTAGGATGTGTATCTACTAAGCATGTTAGATATGCAGAGGAAAGTTGCACTTGCACGAGTGAATACTATTGATCCTAGTGCAATTATTGGAGGAGCTGTCATTGGTTCCACTTGTGCAGGGGTTTATGTTGAAGTTTCCATTGACGAAGAAGAGATGTTGATCAGGCCATATGATAAATATGAAGTTTTAGGTGACATAATTGGAACTATCATTGCTTGGCCTAAGATGTTTGTTAGTTCACGATAGGTATTGTGATAAAATTATTTTGAACCATGGTATGTAAATGTAACTCTTCCTTTATTTAATGTATCTTAGAATTATTTTCTGACAAAATTGTTCTTTTTTCAAGATCTTTTCAAGTTGCTAATAGAAGATGTACTCGAGTTATCGGCGTAAATCTTTATACGTGCTTTTAATTTAGTCAAAATATTTTTTAAGACTTTTTTACTTTATCTTGGACATGTATCTCTTTTGGTTATATTACTCTATAACTTTGACGTGTTTATGAAATTTTTCCTTCTAATAAAATACTATTGGTTGATGAATGAATATTGTATATGATCAACATGTCATTTTAGATGTTTGCTCCTTCTTACTACCATTAAATTATAAAAACATGTAGTTCGAATAGACGTCTTACCACTTTTCCATTATTTAATTTTAAAATGAAAATATTTAATTTTCTCACAATAGATCTTTATAATATTGTTCCATTGTTTAAATATTTATTCATTTCAATTTAGGAGTCATATACTTCATAATTAAAGTTAATGTAAGATAAAATGTAATAATGCCCCTTATGATATAGCATTAGGTAGCAATCAAAGTTAGTTTATCAAGTATATAAAACAACGATGCTATTAGTGATAAAATTATGATGTTGAATAAAAGGTTTATTATTTAAAATTAGCAATAGATTTTACTATCCATAATATCTCCATTAATGACATCAAATTTTATCGTAACAAGAATTAAAAGAATTGTGAGATTAATTAGCGACAAAAAGTGATTGTTTCTAAAGCATCTTATATCGTCAATTTGTTACAACAATTATTTTTGTCGCTATTTTTTCTTTACAATAGCGTTAATTGTAGCAACAAAAAGATAGTCGTTAAAAGTAACATTTACCAACAAAAATATCGATAAAAGTAATTGTCGCTAAAGATTCAAAAAATACTGACAGTCTAAAATTGTCGGTAAATCTTTAGCGACATAACTAATATCGACAATGTCTATAGCAACATTAGTTATAACTAATCTTTAGCAATAACTAATGTTTAACGATAACTAATGCCAATATATCGATAACTAATCTTTAGCGACATTAGCTATAACTAATATCCAAAAGGTGTCGGAAAATGTCTATAGCGACAAATATTAATACTTTAGTGACATCTCTTTTGTTGGTAAAAACTATTTTTGTTGTAGTGGGTGGTGTTAAAGTGCAAACAGAAAGAAAATCAATTCTCTAAAGGATTTTCACAAAAAAAATGCATATTAAAAAATGATAAAAAATTAAAAAAGAATTGGAGAAATGAGAGGAAATTTTGTGAACTCAAATGCAAATCTCTCTTGAGGAAAAGAGGAGAAAATTAAAATGTCAAAAAGGAGCAAAAAGATCAAGAACAAAAGTGATAGCTATTAGCAATTGATTATGGAAATTACTTAAGTTCTAGACCTAATAAAAGAGAAAAGAAAAAATCAATTCCTGAGATAACAAAGAGATAAAGAGATTAGTATGAGTGTTGATCTTAGGCCTCTTTGGCTGGTTTTTAGGGCTTAAATACTCGAGTATCCGTTAAGATTTAGATTAATCCTCAAGAGGTGCTTGTCTCCTACGATATCTAAATATCCTACTAGGGGCATGTAAGTATCTTGTGCTGGTTTAGGTGCCATGGGCGAGATTATTCTGAAATGTCGATGGACAAGGCCTAAATTTAACTACAGAATGACATGGGCGACACTATCTCGAAGTGTTGAAAGCTAGGAGTTTTGGGGGTTGCCATGGGCGGTGCTATCATGAAGCATCGAAAGTTGGGGACCTTTCGAGGATTGATGGTGGGGACAAGGAATCCGATACAGATCGTTTCTAGGGCCAATTCAAGGCTAGATTTAGGAATCCGATACAGATCGTGTCTAGGGCCAATTCAAGGCTAGATTTAGGGAAATCTAAGAGGAAAAAGAGAGAAAACTCTCCAAATAAAAATCCTTCTTTCACTTACGAAAGTGCACTGGCAAACTGAACCTAGACATGTTACATTCTATGCACAGGTGCTTAGAAACCTTTGCAGCAGACTCATGCTGAAGCTGGTCAGGTTTGGATCTTAATTGATACTTGAGTACCTATAGGACTATTGTTGACATTCTGACCTAATTTCCTGAGAGTAGAACAAATCAGGACTCTGAACTTCAACGCATGGTTTAAAACTCTAATTCTTTCTTGAAGATTTTGCTAAGGGACTAGCAAGAGTTAGGCATGGGGGTATGATAATAACATCATCATGAGCCATAACTAGCTTTAATTAGATAGGACTAATTGAAAAATGCTCCTACATAATTGTCGAAGAGTCGTAATTCACTGCATACCCTTTTTTAGAAAAATACATTAAATCAGGGTTAATTTTGCAGTTTTAACAGCATATTATGAATGTAGAATAATCACGGGGTCTCTTAGGGGTTAATCTAAGGTTTAGTGAGCATTAAAGACTAATAAGAGGGTCCATGTAGATAGAAACGGATTTTCACGCATTTCGAGAACGGATACATAACCCAAAACCCTAATTTCAGACCTGCTTAAATAACAGAGGTTCTGATCAAGATAAAAATTCATCTAAACCTTCTAAAATTCATAGAAAAATATTCCATGAGGTTTGGTACTTTTGATTTGACCATCTGAACCTATTTTGACCTCAAACAGAGTCTCAGATAGAAAGTTACCATAATTTAGGTTTTTACGTAAATTTTCTAGTCAAACTTGATCAAAACTAAAATCTAATCTCACCATTAGATTCCTTAGGGCCAAATTATATTTTCACCAAAATTTGGGCTCAATCAAAGATCATCTCGACCTAGTTTGCAATTTGGTCTAATCTGATGCTTTTTCTCTCATACACGTCCTTAACTTTTGAAATCATTGCAATTGGCCCCCTTAACTTTGTCATCTCCTTCACAAATAGCTCCCTTTGGCCATTGAGGTCAAACCCGACCTCCACGCAAGCTTCGACCTCCATGAATCCTATTCAAATCATCATCAAATCCCACCAAAATTGGTAGGATTGATGTTCACACCTAGGAGAATCATTTGGGACCAGTTTTGGATCCCAAATTACATCTGATTGGCCGTACGAACCCACAAGATCAGTGGGTTCTTCTTGAATCCTAAGGAAGTCAATTAGACTTGTTTCCTATTCTAGAGTCGCCCTGAAGCTCTATAAAGCTCTCTCATCCACGACCGTTCTTCCTTAACTTGGTTTGACAACACTTCTTCGCCAAAAACCTCTCCCTCCAGCCTCCTCCGACCAGCTCCAGCGTCGCCTTCTCCCTTGACTTTCTCGCCCGCTACCACATACTATAGGCAGCGGGATCGCCTTCCTCACCATCCTCCGCTTCTCGCAACATCGGCAAAAGCCCCCTAAACCCTCTTCTTCCTCGCTGTTCCATCACCGGAGGTATACTCTTCCACGGTGCCAGCCAATCATAGTCAGCGTCCTCCTGCCCCTTTCGACCATTAACCTTAGGTTCCCTTCCCTCCTCTCCATCTCTACTTCACTTATCCCTCTTTAGATTTTAGTTTCGACCCACGACACACCTGTGCCACCTCCGTCTTCCCCATGACTGGAGTACCTTCGACGTGACCAACCACCGTCCACACCACACCAAACGCACCTGCTCCACCTCTAGAAGCTCCTCCTCATCCTTCTGCACAAACCCCTCACTTAAATCCACCAAAAACCCACTCTAATGCTCCACCGAATGCACCCCTCACTGTTCACCCCTTTCACCTCTATTCGGCCACCACACACACACTCACGCCACGCAAAAATGACCACCACCTTTGCTATCAGTTGGCGATCCTTTTGAGTGCATTTGACGTGGCCACAAGGTCATTCTTTGTGTTTCAGGTCCTCACCGGAGTTCACTGCAGCCGCCATCACCTCTGCCCCCGTTCGTAGTACTTCGATGAGCTCAAGGCTTAACTCCACGCTCTAGGTGCTGTAGTTTAGCTTCAGGGCCTCTCCCAAGACCTCAATTGGAGACCACATCCGCGACTTCACCCTCAATTGATGGCCTTTCCTCCTGCAACTAACATGCGAAGGAGTCGGGAGCTATAGTCTCACATTGTGGGAATACAAAGCATCTGCAACACATATATTATTTTTATGATCAGAGCTCTTTGCCCAGTCACGAGGGGTCGGGTCCCTCATCACCCTCACACCTACTTACCCAACCTATGCGCACTCCTCGCCTGCGATACACACCTGCAGGCCTAGTCCATGCCCTCGACCCGATAACACGTATTCGGATCCGATTTTACCTGGGTCTTGAAAGAAAGGAGGAATTGTGAGAGAGAGGGGGAGGGTTTTGCTCTCTAAAGACTTAGCCCTGTGTGACACTTATTAGCTGGAACAAGAGAGGCTGTGCCCTTGTGCTGTGAAAAGGGAAAGCCTTTGAAGAAGAGGCTTTGAACAAGAAGGAAGGATAGGATTAAAGGAAGAAAGAAGAAGGAAGAAGAAGGCTTTCTGAGAGCCTTGTGCTTGTGCTGTTAAGTCGTCTGAAAAGAGAGACTCGACGCTTGGTTTGATTGATTGATTAGAGTTCCTGTTGAATAATTTAAGTACTATAGTTTACAATTGAATTCTGATTGGAATAATTGAGTAATTGAATGCATGATTAATTAAAGAGGATAAGTGGTGATTCAAATCATCATTGATTTTATTTTCTTTCCTTTTTGCTTCATCATACATTGGTTCTTATTGAATATATTTCTGAGTGTTTGATTCGTTGAATATCTCTAGTATACTCTGTTTATTGTGCTCATTCATTTCAATTCAAGATTAATGTTGTGAATTCCATTATTTGCTCCCTGTGTTCGATCTCGGACTTTTTTGTGATTCTGACTTATGAATTTAAATGATTTGAGCGATTTTGTCCTATACTATGATGAATTCCTTGAACAACAATGATTTCGCCTTGAACAGTGCTTGTGCTCAGCGATTATGTGAAGGGCATTATGGGGGTCGGTGTCCTTAAAAATTCTAATTAATGTGTGTGCACAATTGGGTGTAAGGACCCAATACCAAAACAAGTGTTTTTTATCAAGCAAGATTGTGATGAACAGCTTTTAGAGTTTGAACCTTGCTTTATTGGATTTTAGGATTCCACTTGTTTACAAATTCCATCAAGGAACAAAGATGTAGTCACATGATTGGTGAAGATTGATTTTCTTTAAAGTCATTTGTGCGACTATGGAGTTAAAAGCAACCTTAATGTGGAGAATCTTAGGGCATGCAACTTCAAATCAATGAATCTTTTTAATTCAAACTTTATCAAGAAGGGTCCAAACAAAGCAAGAAATGACCCTATCCTAACCAGAATCAAGCAAGCTTTTTAACAAAATCAATTTCAAGATTTTTGAGAATGATAAACAACCCAAATTCACATTTTTACAAGAGGGGGTAAGTCTGCCCAGAACCACTAGAATAGTGCATGAGTTTAAATCTGAGTCAGAATAGGAAATTATTCTTTTCAAACGCAAAGGTGGTCTTCAGAAGAAGTGTAAAGCACTTCAAGAGATTTCCATAAATATAAATCTCACACAAATCAAAGCTACGTGGAGTTCAAAGCAATAGAAACAACCTACGGGTCTCAAGAAATCAGGACAATCATGTGTACTTCCAGTAGAGAATTTCTCACGGTGAAACCACAAAGAGTCTGGCCATAAAATTTTAAGCGAAGTTCGCCCACCAGAAGGAGCACCTTTAAAATTTTTTTAAGAGTTTTTATAGGTGTTAGGAGTCTTGTAATCGTGTGCTCAACCCGAATCCAGAAAATAACGTTGCAAAATTAGTGGGTTGAGAACCTAGTGGTGGTGTTTCCTTCTACAAACACAAGAGAGGGTTGTTCTTTTAGAACACCACCATTTAGATCTTTTCCTTAGTCCACAGATGAAGGGTTACCTTTGGATCTTGGGAAGACAAGATATCAAACCTTTGGGTTGATGGCGGTCTTCTCTTGCGCTTCCTTTGATCCAGTTTAGTCCACTCTCCTGTTGCTGATGCACGAGATTCTTGCAACCAATAAGATAGAAAGGAAAGTCAGATAACGTAAGTACGAGCAATGCCCAAGGAAATGAAAGCGAATAAAAGATCCTTTGCCTCATCGGCAACGGTGTCAAAAACTGACATCGCGAAATGCGTTTAAATAAGTTGTTCGTTGTAGCATGCGTTTACAACAACAATTTTAAAGAGAATAATCAAAAGTGAGTACAAGTGTCGAGCACAGAGAGGCAAGAAATTGGATCAATCAGTCGCTTCAATGTTGCAAAATGCGTCGTTTGGTTCGCTTGTGAAAAAGAGAGAGAGAGAGAGAAAGAAAGAGAGAGATAGGATTAGAAATTTGTGATAATAATATGGTGATTGATAACTATACATAAAACCAAATGGATGATAATATATTACAAAACACAGAATCATTTTACAACTATAATGCTAAATGAAAGCTTAAAACAACATAAACATTAAGCTAAGAAACCAGCGACTAAATGGAATGTCAAGGTGGCCACGGCGATAGAGGGGCTTCCGTCAGCGGCTCGACGTCTTCGAGACCCTACTTGGGTGCTCTATGGATTGGTAGTGTTCCTAGGTAGAAAGTGCCCAAGAGTGGAGGATAGGTCCTTTAATAATGGAGGAAAAGGGCCAAAATCCGTTCTTGGGTCAACAGTGACATCAAAGATGTTGCTAAAACTCTGCCTCAAACATCGCTGAAGCCCAGCTCATGCATGCCCGTCGCACACATGCTCCGTGCGTCCCACACGTGAGCCGTGCGCCCGTGTCACACGTGATGTGCTGGCTCCATGCTACCCATGTGCACACGCTTTGCTGCGCTACGCATTCTCCGCTGTGCCGCTACTGGTGTTGCGCTTGCCATGCACGCGCACCGCGTGCACGGCTGTGCATGCTGTTGCTGTCGCTTTAATTGAAGAATTGGGGGGTGGTGAGGCTCGAACCGGCATCCCTCCTTTGAGAGCAACCTTCATGACCATCACACCAAGGTGTCCACTTTGTCAAGTGGATGAACTAGCTGCTGAGGCGATGTGGAGCTCCTCTAGCCGTTGGATTTTCATCCAACGGCCTAGATCTCTTAGCCAACTAGGGAGGTGGGACAGCGGTGGCTCTTGGGCAGCTTGGATGAGGCCACGTGGTGTTATTTGAGTCGTCCATCTTCAAATGCTTCTTGAAAGTCCTACGGATATTGGATTGGATAGATTTTCACATCGTTGGGCTGCGATCGTTGATCTGAATCTATCTGTACGGTTGGATTCTTCATTTGAAGCTTCGAAATATACCGCCCTGCCTCCTAGCCATAATAATATATAAATTATTATGTAATTTATACAAATTATCCTAAATGTAATATGATGAATGCTTATACATTATTTACAATGTTAAATGCAATGTTAAGCTTAGGAATTAACAAAAGTAGGCATTTTATCGTGAATAAATGCATATTTATCACCCACCTGCTCATGAAAGAGTTAGGCAATGGAGTTCACCGTGGTGTTTAAGACCACGAGGAGCTTCTCCTGCACACAGCGTGCCTCTTCTCAACTGGTGAGACGAGGGGCTGCGTATGAAGGGGAAGAGAGGGAGAGAGGAGAGAAGAGGTGAATGGCAGGCTAGGTGGTTGTGTGTGTGTGTGCGCGCGATTGTGGAGGGGAGGAGAACTGGGACTGCTACTGGTGAAGGTGAAGTGGTGGTTGACCCTTTGCGCAGAGGAGGTGTGGGTGGTATATAGATGAGGGGGGAAAGAAAATGATAAGGGAATGTCATCAGAGAGGGATTTTTTTAGGATTTTTCTGGGTAGGCAATTAATGTAGGTGGTGTAGGGTGGTATTAGGTCGTGAAAATAAAATGGGAATGAAGTGGAAATAGGGGGGCTCAATCTCTCTCTATCTTCCTCTCCTAAAATGCATGCACATATTTATTAAATGCATGAATATCTACCCAATCTAAATGCGTCAAGCTAAGAAATAGCATAAAAGAGTATATTTAATGGTGTGAATTGCTGCGCAATCACACCCTCATGCCTATCTTTTGCTAGTCCCTAGAAAAACACTTATTTAATAGTAAGGTAGTAGTGTTTAGAAATGATCTTAAGGTGAAGATTTCTCTGAAAATATTAGTGTGTTTATCAGTTGGACATTGTGAGAATCAATTGCAAAGAAGACTACCAGAACTCAAGCCATATATAACATAGACTATCTCTCAACTAACAAGGACTCTTGATATTTAAACCTTAAGTACGATTTATATGACTCAGAGGGTTTTGCTAAGCTCAGAAGCCAAGAGGTTATGGTTGTGCTTAGTGAATGACCAAGACTATCCAGATGAACATTAAGACTCAAGCCCAAGGTTTCATATCTTTTTAAGTCCAAGTTGGTCTTAGCTTTAGCTTATATCTTCGGATTGACTCTCAAAAAATGAGTGAAGTCTCAACACAACTCTTATTACGTTGTGGCTCAAAGAATATTTGGTGGAAACAGGATATTTGTAATGCATCCTGAAAAGCTTTTTGGTGGAAGAATTTACAGGAACATGGAGAACATATCAACTTATTCAAAAGAATGTCTTTTTTTTTCTATTCTTTTTGACTTTTTCTATATTTTTTTTTCTTATTTTTTTTAAGCAAATGTCAGTATATCTCCTACAACTTTATTTGGTAGAGCATAATTATTTGGCGTCTGAGTGCTTTGGCGGAAAGAGTTTCTCCTAAACACAAGACTAAAGACTGGGATAAAAAGTCTACCTGCATGCACAAGTAAGGACTCCGCCTTCCTTAATGAACACTAGGGTTGGATCTTACATTCATTTGGTCTTTCATGATTCTGTGTGGTGTAAACCAAGGTTACTTAGACTTCCAAGCAGAAGCAAACTAACGAATCCTGTACTGGTAGCTCAGGTATAAGAATACGTCCTAAGTTAGGAGAGATCCTTGTCTATCTTATCAATGCTCAAGTGTATTAAGCTAAAGCCTGAGCGAATCAAACTTCAGTGGCCTGGAAAGTCTTCAAAGTAAAGGTTGAATGTCCATAAACACTTATTTTGTTTTTGCTTCAGCTTTCCTATCATAGCTAAACACTTTTGAAAACATTTTTAGTTTTTGAATTTTCAACTTTTATGGACTTTTTGTGTTCTGTAGTTTTCTTTTGGAACTTTTTGAGATTTTTCAATTTTTATGTACTTTTCAATAAGGCTATCTTTATATATTACAGATGGAAATGTATAATGGATAAGAATCTGCATAATACCCATATAATACCCAGATCTTATAGATGCCTAGCCACCACCCCATGCCAAATCATGCTATGACCTCATATGCATGCAAAAAGAGTTGGACAGGGTTAAAGGGTCATGGTGCAAGAGTGAGTATGGGGTATAAAGTAGGGTGGATGGGTGGGTGGACGGTGGGTGGTGAAGTGCGAAGTGAAGTGAAGTGGACTGAAATGAAATGTGGAGTGAGAGTGAAAGGGTGTTGGGGTGCCTCTCAACAAGCGTTGAATTTAGCGTCCCCAGCTGGACTCAGGACGAGGTAGGAGATAATTACCATCTAGCAAAGAAATTGTCTCACCAATAGGGGCAGGCTCATGAGTGAGATACAGTTTCAACTATTGCCCATTTATCGTAAATTAATGCCCAATTTTGGGATATTCAATTTCGACGGCACCGTTGGGAAAAGGTCTCGAGACCAAGAAGAGAGTCCATTTGGACTTCAGTTTACCAGGAAAAAATTTGAGTCGGGCATTATAAAGCCAAACTCGCTGTGATGCCTCAAACTCTTTTCGCCGAATACAACTGTCATGAAAGGCTTTGGTTCGTTGTTTAAAGGTCAAAGCAGAGTCATATGCCTCACGATGTTGCTCTTCTAATTCTTGGAGTTGGAGTTTCCTTTCTCGACCACACAGGTCAGGGTCGAGGTTACACTGGCGAACTACCCAATAAGTGGTGTGCTCCAACTCCACAGGCAAGTGACAAGGCTTCCCAAAAATAATCTGGTACAGAGACATACCCAGGGGAGCCTTGAAGGTGGTCTGATACGCCCATAAGGTGTCAATTAACTTGTCAGACCAATCCTTACGGTTAGGCCAAACCATTTTCTAGAGGATTTGCTTTATCTGCCGGTTCGACACCTTTGCCTGGCTGTTCTTTTGAGGATGATACGGAGAAGCAATATGATGGTGGACCTCATATTTCCTCAAAAGTGCCTGAAATGATGAGTGAGTGAAATGGCTTCCTCCATCCGAAATGATGGCTTGAGAGATCCCAAAGCGTGTAAAGATAAAGTCCTTAACGATTTTGGTGGTAACAACATGGTTAGCACGTCGCATAAGAATAGCCTTAAACAATTTCGAGATATAATCAACAGCAATGAGGATGTACTTGAAACCGTTGGATGGTGGAAAGGAGCCCATAAAATCAATTCCCCAAATATCAAAAATTTCTGCAGCTAGGATGCGTTGCAAGGCATCATGTCACGACATGACATTAACCCTAGCGACTAGCACCTAGTGCAATGCTTAGCGTAATTGTGTGCATCCTGATGAAGGGAGAGCCAAAAGAATCCACATTGCAACAACTTGGCTGCAGTTTTTCTCCCAAAAAAGTGGCCTCCACAGGCTTGATCACGGCAAAAGATAGCACACTAGGGAACTCGCTGTCAGGAACATAGCAACAAATATCTAATCAGCACCTACTCTAAAGATAAGTGGATTATCTCAGAAATAATACTTTGCTTCTACAATGAGACGCTCACACTGGTTTTTAGGCCAGCCTCGGGGAAGAGAGCCAGAAGCAAGGTAATTAGTGATATCGACATACCAAGGTCCACTTTCCACATCTATCGCTAAAAGGTGCTCATCAAGAAAAGATTCATTCAACGACAAGGTAAGTCCAATATGGTCTGGGTCGAGTCTCGAGAGATGGTCAGCGACCACATTTTAGGCTCAAGCATTATCATGTATCTCAAGATCAAACTCTTGAAGGAGAAGGATCCAATGAATTAATCGAGGCTTTGCATCCTTTTTATGCATGAGATGACGAATGGCTGCATGGTCTGTGAAGATGGTAACATGAGAGTCCAGAAGATACGAACGGAATTTCTCCAGCCCAAAGACGATGACCAGTAGCTCCTTTTCAGTGGAAGTGTAATTATCTGGGCCTCATCTAGCGTCTTACTGGCATAATACACCACGAAAGGGTATTTATCACGTCTTTGTTCTAAGATGGCTCCAACAACTAGGTCAAAGGCATCACACATCAGCTCAAAGTTGAGAGACCAATCAAGTGGCTAGAGAACAGCGACCTTAGTGACAGCATCACGTAGCTGCGTAAATGCACAAATACAAACGGGGCCCATGTCAAAGGGCACATCGGTCGATAGGAGAAGCATCAAAGGTCTGGAAATCTTGGAGAAATCCTTAATAAGTCTCCTATAGAAACTGACGTGATCCAAAAAGAAGCGAATTTGTTGGACACAGTTAGGTATCCGTAAATTAGTTATGACATCATGTTTAGCTCTATCCACCTCGATACCCCTTTCGAAGATGATATGTTCTAGAACAATACCTTCGTGCACCATAAAATGACTTTTCTCCCAAAAAAGCATAAGGTTAACATCAATACATCTCCAAAGGATGCGAGTCAGGTTGGCTAGACAGTCATCAAATGTTGGTCTGAAGACCGAAAAGTCATCCATAAAGACTTCAAGAAAATCCCTCACCATATTGTGAAATATCGCCAGCATGCATCGTTAGAAGGTACCTAACGCGTTACAAAGTCCGAATGGCATCCTTTGGAAGGCGAAGGTGCCAAAGGGGTAGGTTAACGTGGTCTTCTCTTGGTCACGGGGGTCTATAGCCACCTTGTTATAGCCAGAGAATCTATCCAGGAAACAAAAGGACTAATTTCCTGCTAACCACCCTAGGATTTGGTCGATAAAAGGTAGCAGAAAATGGTCATTCTTGGTAGCAATATTGAGCTTCCTATAGTCTACACACACTCTCCAAAACAAAGGAGTGTGTGTAGGGATGAATTCGCCCCTGTCATCGACACGGATGGTGAGACTCGCCTTCTTGGGAACAACATGAATCGGGCTCACCTAGGGGATGTCGTTGATCAGCTAAATGATGCCTGCATCAAGCCACTTAATAATCTTAGTCTTAATGACCTCCCGTATATTAGGATTTAGACATCATTGCTTCTCGTGGGAAGGTTGAGCCTCCTCCGTATATATATGGTGAATGCAGTAGGAGGGGTAATGCCAGTCAGATTAGATAGAGACCATCGGGTTGCCTTATGTTCAATTAAGACCTTCATTAGCTTGCACTCTTAGGCCTTGGACATTCTTGAACTGATGATTACAGGAAGTGTTTCATTTGGTCATAGGAAAGCATATTTTAGCATGTCAGGCAATGCTTTAAGCTCGGGAGTGGATGGAGAAAGATCTGGCAAATTTTGGGACAAGAGTGTCCCAAAACTATCTGAAGGAAGAATGAGGGGTGAAGGAAATTGGCCCTCAGGATGGCCAAGAAGTGGGTCATCTTGGATTGATGGATCCAAGAAAGGAGAGCCCCAGTGATCAGTATTTGGGAACAAAGTTTCAATGTGGAATGTCTCTTTCACCTGATTTGGTAGGAAAGAAAGGGCGCTCCAGTCTTCAAGGGGGTAGACTGGAGGTGAGTAGCTCAGATATGACTCAAGACATGAGGTGAAAGAAACGGAGTGGACTTCGTCAGGGGTCTGGTCAGGAAGAGGTAAGGGTAAGGGGAGGGGTGGGGAAATGTCACAGTAAAGGTCAGTCAAGTCGTGGTGATTCTCTAGGGGTATACCGCAGCAGTTTGAATAGGTCCCTGCCAACTCGATAGACGCACTGACGACCATGTCATCATCAGACATGTCATCCACGATAAGATCACAATCAAAATTTTTGGCGACCTTAAAAATGTTAAGTTTGAGCATTTCAAAGCCCATGACAATCTCAATGCAGCCTGATTTACAAATAATATGGTCATGAGCTATGGCCATGAATGGTCTTCTGAGGATGATCGAGTAATTAGAAAGTGAATCAGGAACTTTCATGTCTAATACAAGAAAGTCAATAAGGAAACAAAGACTATTGACCCTAGCCACTACGTCTTCCACCACACCCCACGGGATTTTGACAGAGCGATCTACTAGCTATAATGTAATAGGGGTGGGTTTCAGATTTCCTAATGCAAATTTTTGGAACATGATGGTCGGTATGAGGTTAATGGAAGATCCTAAATCCAGTAAGGCACAATAAAAATTACAACCTTTGATGCTGCATGAAATGAGAGGGGTGCCTTGGTCTTTTTGCATTGGTCGTAATTTTGACAGTATAGCACAACTCGCATGAGGCAAGAGAACCACTGGGTTCTTGGTTTTCTTTTGTTGTCGCCTAGGAGTAGTGTAGTCTTTAAAGAAATAGAAGATAGTCGGGATGTTGATGGGAATACCATCATGAGCC
The DNA here is from genome assembly GCA_037157565.1 of Thalassia testudinum. NCBI lineage: Eukaryota > Viridiplantae > Streptophyta > Magnoliopsida > Alismatales > Hydrocharitaceae > Thalassia > Thalassia testudinum. The sequence continues at coordinate 30,456,619 of JAZHRO010000073.1, forward strand.
CTAACTAGCTCATTTTGACCTAGAAAAGAGAACAAAAGTTCCTACATAACCAAATGAAGGTCCTAACTCAAGGACTAACCAGTCTGAGAGAAAAGCAAGAAACAAGGGGTAAAACTGTAATTTTACCATTGTAGTGCAACAACAGGATTTCTCATGGGCTAAACACTGGTCAAATGGTCTTAACAAGATAAACAGTGGGTTGATTCAAACAAAAAAGGGTTCATGTGAAATATGGGAATTAAATGACTTTTTGTAACCCTAAAACAGACCCACTTAATTTAACAAGGTTTTAGTTAGGACAAAATTCACCTAAACCCTCTAAAAATCATGGAAAAATATCCTCTAGGGTTTATAACCTTCAAATTAGCCCTTAGAACCTATTTTGACCTAAATGGGGTCTTAGTCAAATGTTTACCCTAAATTTGATTTTTGTGTAAATTACCTAGTCAAACGTGGTCAAACCTAAAGTCCAACTTCACCATTGGATTCCTTAGGTCCAAATTAGGTTTGTACCAAAATTTGGACCTAAGGAAAATTCACCTTGACTTACTTTGCAAACTAGTCCAGCCCAATTACATTTCTACCCCTAACTTTTGAAAACCTTTGCAGACACCCCCCTAACTTCCTCGTCGTTCTTTGCAATTAGGTCCCTCCACCATTACAGCAGAGGAAATCCTAATCCGGCAAGGATTCAAGGGAAAGAACTCCCTTATTCCTTAGAGAATCCCTTTCAAATTTGAAAGGGAGATTCTTTAAGAAATCCTCTCTTATGTGAACCTAATTTGGAGCTCTAATTTGTACCCAATCTCCCATGCGAACGCATGAGAGATTTGGGTCTTTTTGACCTTCCAACTCTGGCAAGGTTGCCGTGCTTGGAAGCTTGGCTTCTAAGCACAAGGCCCTCTGCCAGGGGCTATAAAAGGGTCCCCAGATCATTCCGCTCCTCCCAAGCTTGAATTGGCCTGAGATACCCACAATTTCTTCTCTTCCCCTCCAGCCAACCACCCAACAAGCTCCGGCGACTCCTATCTCCTCTCATCGCTCTGCCACAATACCAGTGGTAGAGTTACCTTTATCTCCTTCGCCCGCGTCGCGCCGCACCAGCCGATGCTCCTGCCACCTTCTCGTTGTCGCCGTCGGCAGGTACGAGCTGACCGCCTCCTCCGCATCCTCCTTCGTCTAACCACCCTTAGATAAGTCCTCTCTCTCTGCTCATCATTTTTCTCTCACTTATTTCTGCTATTACGCCTCGACGTTCGCAAACCACCTCTACCTTCTCCACCTCTTCGGTTAGACCACCGGCGAGGTGTTCCTGCCGCTCCACGCCTCCATCCACCTCCCCAACCACCTCACGAGCTCTGCCACACTGCACTGACCATAACCCCTCTTTCCATTCATCGCCACACGCCCCCAACATGCCCCCTAACATACCCATATTCGCATGCACAGGGTGACCTAGGCATGCACGCCCAGGCCACCCCGCGCCACACCGACAACTATCCCATCTTCGTTGTGTTCAGGCAAAGCTTCCTGCGTATTTTGACGAGGCCGCAAGGTCGTTTGCTTGTGAACAGGGATCAGGTCGTTGTCGCCATTGACGGAGCATGAAGTAAGCTCAAGAGCTTCATCTCAGGCTTCAGGCCCCAAGCTCCAGGTCCCAGGCTGTGCAGGTTTCCTTCACGCACATCTCCAGCCTAGCTATTGAAGTCGACGACAACGTAGCCTCTGCAATTGGACGCGAATGTTCGCTGCGGGCGCCTGCGAGGAAGGTGAGACATTTAGTCCTACCTCGGAAGATCAGGAGCAGGCGTAGCCGAATAAAAGGAAAATGTCACATAGGCTCGTTGCCTCATGACCACCGGGTGAGGTCCCTTTCACCCGACCGACTGGCCTCGTCCGCGACCACGCCCTGCGGACCTTGTCTTGACCCGACCCAACTAGCACACCTCACCCACCATCGCATGTCGGTGGGCCTAGTCCCGGGTGCGCATATCCGACCCGATAACCCGAGAAGGCTCTGGGAGAGCAGAACCAAAGAGAGAAAGGAGAGGAGAGTTTGCGCAGGTAGGGGGGTAGGTTTTGCTCTTGTAGGAAAAGGAGAAGAAGCTAAGGCTGAAGGAGAAATCAGAAGAGAGTTGAAGAGGAAAAGAGCCGCAGAAGCTAAGGTAGAGGAGGTCAGAGAAAGAAGGAAGAAGAAAGAAGCCAAAGAAGAAGGTAGAGGCTGAGGATCGTAAAGAAGAAAGAAGAAGGAAAGAAGAACAGAGAACAAAGAAGACAAAGAGAGAGAGGAGCCAAAGAAAGAAGAAGACAGAGAAGGTAAAGAAAAGAGAAGAAAGAATCAAAGCCAAAGAAAGGAAGAAGAGGAAAGATTGCAAGAAAAATCAGAGAAAGAAGAAAGCAATGTAGCATTTGATTTTAAGATGTCTAATTTTATAATTAGACGTCCAATTTCCATAAATCCTCATTGCATCTCTTGCTACATTTATTCCTATTATATATATACTCATGCTTTATAATTTTCATTAGATTTTTAAGTAATATTATGTGTTCAAATTGTATTCATTAAGTTTAGTCCATGAATTCCATTTGCTCCCTGTGTTCGACCTCAAACTTAAACTTCGAGTAATAAAATATATTTATTTTCAAAGCGATTTCAACTATACTACGATGCATTTATTTTAAAACCTGATTTCGCTTTGATAAACATTTTGGCGCTATTGCCGGGGAGCAACGCGCAATTCAGCACTAGTCTCTGCATTATTTTGATTATAATTGAGCACTAACTTGCCCTATTTGTCTTATTGTGATTTTGAGAGGTATTTCACGAGGAGATCTCCTGCGCAAATCAACTACTCCAGGGTAGGTAACTTCTCTCTTCTTCCCTAATCCATCTCCTAAACTTGGGAAGACAAAAAGGAAGCAATCAATTAGGAATCAACTGCCTTATTTTTTTTTGTAGTAATTATCATTTTAAAGGCAAAGTTTCCTAATTTGCGAAAGTTTTTTTTCAAATCTTATTAAAGATGAAGCGATTTCTTGAGATCCTACCCCAAAATTCCTGTGCCTATTAGGGAACACGCTTAATTTCTAAATCTCCGTGGACTACACACGTCCTGTTTGAAGTCCAAAGAGAACTTCTGTGAAAATCAAAGAGAACTGGAAATAGAGCCAAATTAGGGTTTCTACAGTAGGGTTTTGGAGTGCTAGTTCACATGTGCCTACATAAAAGAAAACAAACCCACCAGCATCTGTGTGCTACCCAAGCCCTTGATTGAAAGGATCTAATCAAGACAAACCCTAAAATCAGGCTCTAAAATCACTTGAACCTTAAAAACCTTGGACCTAATAACCTGGAAGTCAAATCAGGGTGATTTCTAGATCTTGACCTAGAATCATTCTGCCATCTTTAGGGTAGGTCAGGTGAAGTTAGACTACATTGTGGCCAACCAACCTCCAAATTAGGTCACAAGTCCAAAACAGCTGCTAATTCAAGTGAAATCAAAGGCACCAACTGGGACATAAAACTGATAGACTTAAGAGGTCAAGGTCCCCATTCTGGTCTACCTGGAATCTTAGTGACAAGAGAGGTCGGGTGGGGGAAACCCTGTAACCCGTGGGGACGCTCTACCGTGTAGGGGTCCTTGTGGGACTCTCCCTCTCTGGCTGCCTAGGTAATTCTCAAGTGGATGACTTTCCAATCCAGGGGTATCATCCACCCCGAACCTCCATAGTCATCCAAACACCTTTGGGTGCCTTGATTGGGTCAAACATCCAGCCCCTCATCCCTTCTCTTTAAGAGCACACATATAGATTTTCAGTGGGATTCTCTATTCAGAACTAATCACTTCAATCTAAGATCTGAATTCTGATTCTACATCTTGATTTCACCATTTGATCCAAGTATGCAGCCTGGTTACTTAGGCTTATAATTCAAGAAACCTGAGTCACAAAGATCCATGAGAGATAGGATGATTGATGATGCCATTGAATTTTATGAAATTGAATACAAAACCTCAAAACCAGTAGAAGACATTCAAGTTAGTGTACCAACAACAACTTTCATCATAAACTGTGCCCAAGGGTTATTGACAGAAGTCACAAAAGGATCAACCTGAGACATTCTCATAATAGGATACATTGAGATAGAAAAATTGCATAACTTTGAATACCTTCAATGCATGACAAATCCTGTACTATGGGAACAACACCAAGATGATCTTGAAAAACGGGAAGAGATGATGAGATTATTAAAACAAGTTATCGATCAGAAATACCCATACATGCCCCAAATAGATAATGAATCATCTTGGAATAGTATTGAGGATTAATCCGATTTCCCAAATCCTGGGTTTGACGCACAAGGATGTTGTGGATTCCCAACCCAGATGGAATACAACATGCCTGATCTTGAATTAGGTTGGGAAGTCCCAATTGCAGGAGAACATTATGTTGAGCCAACCCTAGATCCTGGGTCACGAAGCATAGAATTCCGAGACTCCTACAATGATGAGATTAGAACTGAACCTCTCGAGGGTGTAAATCCCGCCTCTTATTCTGATAAGGTGACCCTTGAAGGTAATTCTGACCTAGATTCTACTGATTCAATCCACACCCTCAGCCTAGAATCTGGATCTGAAGCTTATTGAGAAGATTACGAGGCCCCGTATGACGAAGATCAAAGTTTCAATAAAGAATATGATTTCAGGCCTTTATTTGATGAATATCCCTCTCCAACATCCTCAAAGATACAGATCGATTTTTTAGAAGTCATGCCAATCTATGATACAGAAACCAAGGAGTTGGAAGAGTGGGGTTTTGATTGGGTCATCCCTACAAGGCAAAAACCTGAGCGCAGAACTTATAAGGACACCTTTTTAAGCTCAAAATCTACATATAGGCTAGACCCAAATCAGGCTGCTAAGTCTACATCGTATGGTTTATTTTGTGGTGGAACCCCTGATCTTGAATCTCATTCAGAACTTGATTTTCGCAATATCCCCGACAATTTCGAATCTTACCATGATTTCGGAGAACCTCTGCTTCCTGACTTCGACGAGCCAATCTATGACCTCAGCTCACATGATTCATTCTCCGACTCCGACTCTGAGGTCCCTAATCCCGAGATCACTGATTTAAAATCAGGTTCCAGTGAGATGGAATCATTTCTTTTCGATCCTCAGGAATCAAAACCAGAAACTGCCGAGAGTGACTGCAACCCAGAATTTGAATCTTTTCTTGACTAAGATTTTCCTCATCCTATAAACACTCTTCAGGCATTCACTTTTGAATTTGATAGCTACTACGAGAACTCTCTAAATGAAATCACCTGTAACTATTTTCTAGAAGAGCCCTCATACACATTTCTTATTGAAGCTACCTCCTCCGCATATATAGAACATATCCAAACTCGTTTTCAACCCCGACCCGCAACCAGACTCAATTTCTATTCTGATTCCCCTCTTACTGAGCCAATTGCAGATGATTCGCCTCCACATCTTTATCGGGTTTCGGACATTGATCAGATCAGAAATCATGATCCATCATTCTTTGATCACTCCTGTAGGGTTTCCACATCATCCACTGATTACTTTACGGGTCCCTACTCTGACCAGGCTGATTCGACTCAGCCAAACCCAAAATTCACACTTCCACATCATTCCGAGCTCCATAGTATATGGTGGGTTCCACATCTCTTGATCTACATTTATCAACCCACTAGATTAATTGGGTTTGGGCTGCATCATCAACCTATTCATCTGAACAAGCACCTAGTTGGACCAACCAGGCTCTTGATCAAGGTGCTTATTCTACAAAACTCAGCTGATTTGACCACTCCCTCTCCATACCATTTCCCGCTCGGCTAAAGGCATTGAATGTAGCGCTTAACGGGAGGCAACCCGTCATGGCAAAAACCTAAGATCCTTCTGATTATCCGTTTGTACTTCACGTCTATTCCACCTTGTGTTCGATTTTCTTAGAACAGTCGATCCCACCTCTGGTACACGTGCCAAAGCTTGAAATTGTCTGCATCAGTCATTCCCGACCCATTCACCCACCCGATAAATCCTATTCTAAGTCCCTGAACCCAACACTGTTTCACACCCTTCGTTTAAAATGAGGACATTTCAAAACTTAGGAATGAGGGGGTGGTAAAGTGCAAACATACAGAAATCAAGAAAATTTAGAAGGGTTCTCACAAAAAATCACATATGCCAAAAATACAAAAAAAAAATAGAAATTTGAGAAAAAGAACAAAAATTTGGAGGGGAGAAAATTTTGAGGCCATACAAAAATTGGAGAAGGAAAAGTGAAAAATATCAAAAAGGAGCACAAAATGAAAAAGAATCAAGAGATAATCATTAGTAAGAAATTAAGGGATTAATCGAAGTTTTAGACCACATCAAGAAAAAGAAAAGAGAAGGAAAAAGTGCTAATGAGATACAAAAGAGATTCGTATGAACGTTGATCTTAGGCCTCTTGGGCTAGACTCTTAGGCTTAAAAATTCAAGTATTCGCTAAGATCTGGATAGTCCTCAAGAGGTTGGGGAAAATGCGAAGCTTAAGTATTAGGTCTAAGGTTTAGGGAGTATTCGGCTTCGTTAATTGACTTTTGGTTTGCGGGACTAGGTAACCAAAGCACCCCAATCCACACACAATCTGGTTTAGTGCGCATAACTATCAAAATCATGCAAAAGCGTTTAAATGTTCTGAAAAAAGTCGCCTAGATTAGGAGCGGCTGATCAACACAAGTTGATTTGGACGTGTTCTTGGGGCGGAGAGGTGGGGAATTCCCCTCGAAGATGCGTAATAACATATCGTCTCCTTAGTGCTTGTCTCCTAGGATATTTACATATCCTAGCGGGGCATGTAAGCACCCTGCGTTGGTTCAAATGCCATGGATGGCATTATCACGAAATGTCGATTGCAAGGGTCTAGATTTAGTTACAGAATGCCATGGGCAGGATTATATCGAAATCTCGAAAGCTAGGGTTCTGGGGGTTGCCATGGGCGGTGCTATCACGAAGCATCGATTGCCAGGGACCCTTTAAGGATTGATGATGGGGACGAGGAATCTGATACAGACCATGTTGAGAAGCCAATCCGAAGCTAGAAATAAAAAGAAAAGAGAGAGAAAACTCTCCAAACAAATAAATCCTCTATCTCTCTCTTACAAGAAATGCACTGCAAATTGAACCGAGGCTAAAATATATTACAAGCACGGGTGCTTTAACCGCGGGGTCCAACGAACCTTAGGATAGTTCTTGTGGGCCATAAAAACCTTTGCGAAGGACCGAGGCTAGAGCTGGTTAGGTTCGGATCTTGGTTGGTACTTGAGTACCTCTAGGCCTATTGTCGGCATTCTAACCTAATCAAAAAGAAAAGGCACTCATCATAATTTGTGAACATCAAAAGAATTAATGGTCTGGAACAGAAGTTAGAACCTTAAAATTTTGCTAAGAGACTAGCAAAAGTTAGGCATGGGGGTATGATGCGAAAACCATCATGAGCCCTAACTAGCTCATTTTGACCTAGAAAAGAGAACAAAAGCTCCTACATAACCAAATGAAGGTCCTAACTCAAGGAATAACCAGTCTAAGAGAAAAGCAAGAAACAAAGGGTAAAACTGCAATTTTACCATTACAATGCAACAACGGGATTTCTCATGGGCTAAACACAGGTCAAATGGTCTTAACAAGATAAAAAGTGTGTTGGTTCAAACAAAAAAGGGTTCATGTGAAATCTGGGAATTAAATGACTTCTTGTAACCCTAAAACAGACCCACTTAATTTAACAAGGTTTTAGTCAGGACAAAATTCACCTAAACCCTCTAAAAATCATGGAAAAACATCCTCTAGGGTTTAGAACCTTCAAATTGGCTCTTAAAACCTATTTTGATCTAAATAGGGGTCTTAGTCACATGTTTGCCCTAAATTGGGTTTTTATGTAAATTACCTAGTTAAACGTGGTCAAACCTAAAATCCAACTTCACCATTTGATTCCTTAGGTCCAAATTAGGTTTGTACCAAAATTTGAACCTAAGGGGAATTCACCTTGACCTACTCTGCAAACCAGTCCAGCCCAATTACATTTCTACCCCTAACTTTTGAAAACCTTTGCAGACACCCCCTATCTTCCTCGTTGTTCCTTACAATTAGGTCCCTCCACCATTACAACGGAGGAAATCCTACTCCGACGAGGATTTAGGGGAAAGAACTCCCTGATTCCTCAGAGAATCCCTTTTAAATTTGAAAGGGAGATTATCTGAGAAATCCCCTCACATGTGAACCTAATTTGGAGCTCTAATTTGTACCCAATCTCTCATGCGAACGCATGCGAGATTTGGGTCTTTTTGACCTTCCAACTCCGAGGAGGTTGCCGTGCTTGAAAGCTTGGCTTCCAAGCACAAGGCCCTCTGCCAGGGGCTATAAAAGGGTCCCCAGATCATTCCGCTCCTCCCAAGCTTGAATTGGCCTGAGATACCCCCAATTTCCTCTCTTGCCCTCCGGCCAACCACCTAGCAAGCTCCGACGACTCCTATCTCCTTCTCTCATCGCTCTGCCACAATACCAGTGGCAGAGTTACCTTTATCTTCTTCGCCCGCATCGCGCCGCACCAGCCGACACTCCTGCCACCCTCTTGTCGTCGCGGTCCTCCTCTCACTGGGCTTTCGTCTCCGACGTCGGCAGGTACAAGCCCTCTGCCTCCTCCGCATCCCCCTTCGTCTAACCACCCTTAGATAAGTCCTCTCTCTCTGGTCATCATTTTTCTCACTTATTTCTGCTATTACGCCTCGACATGCGCAAACCACCTGCACCTTCTCTACCTCCAGTCAGACCACCAGCGAGGTGTTCCCACCGCTCCACGCCTCCATCCACCTCGCCAACCACCTCATGAGCTCTACCACGCCGCACTGACCATAGCCCCTCTTTCCATTCATTGCCACACGCCCCCAACACGCCCCCCAAACACATCCATATTCACACACACAGGGTGACCTAAGCACGCATGCCCAGGCACCCCGCGCCACACCGACCACTGTCCCATCTTTGTCGTGTTCAGGTGAAGCTTCCTGTGTATTTTGACGAGGTCGCAAGGCCGTTTGCTTGTGAACAGGGATTAGGTCGTCGCCGCCATTGACGAAGCACGAAGTAAGCTCAAGAGCTTCATCCCAGGCTTTAGGCCCCAGGCTCCAGGTCCCAGGCTATGTGGGTTTCCCTCACACACATCTCTAGCCCAGCTATTGGAGTTGACGACCACGCAGCCTCTGCAATTGGACGCGAACGTTCGCTGCGGGCGCCTACGAGGAAGGTGGCACATTTAGTCCCACCTCAGAAGATCAGGAGCAGGCGTAGCCGAATAAGAGGAAAAAGTCACATAGGCTCGTTGCCTCATGACCACGGGGTGAGGTCTCTCTCACTCGACCGATTGGCCTCGTCTGCGACCACGCCCCGCGGGCCTAGTCTTGACCTGACCCAACTAGGACACCTCACCCACCATCGCACGTCGGTGGGCTTGGTCCCAGGCACGCATATCCGACCCGATAACCTAAGAAGGCTCTGGGAGAGCAGAACCAAAGAGAGAAAGGAGAGGAGAGTTCGCGTGGGTAGGGGGTAGGTTTTGCTCTTGTAGGAAAAGGAGAAGAAGAAGAAGCTAAGGGCTGAAGCAGAAATCCGAAGAGAGTTGAAGAGGAAAAGAGCTGCAGAAGCCAAGGTAGAGGAGGTCAGAGAAAGAAGGAAGGAAGAAGAAGGAAGAAGAAGAAAGAAGCCAAAGAAGAAGGTAGAGGTTGAGGATCACAAAGAAGAACAGAGAAAAGAGAAGAGAAGGAGAGAGAGGAGCCATAGAAAGAAGACAGAGAAGGTAAAGAAAAGAGAAGACAAAGACAAGAAAGAATCAAAGCCAGAGAAAGGAAGAAGAGGAAAGATTGCAAGAAAAATCAGAGAAAGAAGAAAGCAATGTAGCATTTGATTCTAAGATGCCTGATTTTATAAACAAACGTCCAATTTCCATAAATCTTCATTACATCTCTTGCTACATTTATTCCTATTATCTATATACTCATGCTTTATAATTTTCATTAGATTTTTTAGTAATATTATGTGTTCAAATTGTATTCATTAAGTTTAGTGCATGAATTTCATTTGCTTCCTGTGTTCGACCTCGGACTTAAACTTCGAGTAATAAAATCTATTTGTTTTCAAAGCGATTTCAACTATACTACAACACATTTATTTTAAAACCCGATTTTGCTTCGATAAACAGATGTGGTCGATCACCTTTAACAAGGGAACCTTGATCTCAACATCCTTGAATAAATTACGCAGATTATCAGAGGTCTACGTGTTATTTTTCTTGCCTTTTGGCTCCCTTAGCAGAGCCTCAAGGAATGGGAACGATTCTGGCACCAATTTTGGTATGTCATCCTCACGAGAGTGCAGTACGCAACCCAAATGAGAGGACAATCAACATGATGGGCCAAGATCAGGTTGATGCGGATCGACGGTTTGCTTTCCACTCCTCGTAGTAATCACATTGGACGACGCAAGTCCAGCTAGATCATATCTTAACAAATACTCTAATTTTTTAGCCAACCTGACCTTAGAGGTCTATAGTCAATATATCTCACTTATCTCCTAAGGTTTAGCACTTCAGGTCTTACTTCATCAATCGTTCCAGCCCATAACTTAGGTAAACTCTTCCATAATCACATGCTAGGACTAACACAGTTTTGTTCCTTTTCCTCCCTCTGTTTCTCTCTTCTTTTTTTCTTTTTTGTTTGCAATATATATAACTACTAATGCACTAACTACGTGCATGCAAAATATATAGAAATGCTATGTACAACCTTAGGTTATACCCCCCTATGGTTAGATCTGACAATGTCATTGGAAAGTTAAAAGCAAAGAAAGATATTACCTGAGGTAGAGAGTAATTGAAGCTAAGGCTCCTCCAACCTATAGGTGTCCAGAACCTAGCCATCAGAAAGAGTTACTGTTTTAAACGTTGGCCATTTACTTTGAAAGTCTCACTAGAGGGATTTTGAATCTCAACAACACCATGAGGGAACATGTGTGTGACAGTGTATGGCCTATCCCAACAGGACTTAAGTTTCCTAGGGAAAAGCTTCAGTCTGGAATTGAACAGCCTGACCCATTGGTTGGGCTCAATGGTTTTTCTGAGGATGTGCTTATCACGAAATATCTTAGTGCACTCTTTGTAAGCTTGAGCAATCTCATAGGCCTCATTCCTCAACTGTTCAAGCTCAATCAGTTCTAATAGGCACGCTTTGCCTGCTTTCTCAAGATCTATGTTGACATTTTTGATAGCCCAATAAGCCTTATGCTCAATCTCAACAGGTAAATGGCAAGTTTTGCCATACACTATATGAAAGGGAGACATACCCAAGGGGGTCTTAAACGCATTTCTGTAAACCCATAGTGCATTATCCAATTTCTTCAACTAATCTTTCCTGTTGGGTCTTATAGTTTTCTCAAGAATTCTTTTGATCTCCCTATTGGACATCTCAACCTATCCACTCATCTGCGGATGATACAGGGTTGCCACCTTGTAGGTGACACCAAGACTTTTGAGTAGACAGGTGAAGTGAGCATTCCTGAAATGAGGTTCCCCATCACTAATGATCGTCCTCTCTCAGACACTACATGCCTAAGAATAATGCCCTGCTGAACCATGAAATGGCTTTTCTCCCAACTAAGCACTAGTCCTATCTCTGCGTAGTGGCTAAGAACATTTTCTAAATGTGAGAGGCAGTGGTCAAACGACGAGCTGCAGTTGGAAAAGTCATCCACGAAAACCTCTACAAACTCATCAATCATGTTCGAAAAGATGGACATTGTATACCGCTGAAATATTCCCAGAGCATTACATAATCCAAATTGCATCCAACGAAAAGCAAATGTGCCACAAGGACTCGTAAAAGTAGTTCGGCCCTAGTCATCTGGAAAGACAGCAATTTGATTGTACCTAGAATATCCATCGAGTAAAAAGAAGTATTTATTCCTTGCCAATTTCTCCAATATCTGATCAGTAAACTTTAAATGGAAGTGATCTTTTTGGATTGCGGTATTTAGGCGACGGTAATCTATGCAAACCCTCTAGCCAGTTGTGGGCTTGGTGGTGACTTTCTCTCCTTTCTCATTTGTTTCTCAACAATGAATCCTACCTTTTTAGGCACCACATGTATAGGACTGATCCATTTACTATCAAAAATAGGATAAAGTATCCCAGCATCCAACCACTTCAAGATCTTCACCAATTCCTGCATGTTGGGGTTTAACCTTCTCTGCATATCTCGAAAGGGTTTCATGGAGTCATCCGTGTAAATGTAGTGCATGCAGAGAGTTGAGTTAACTCCTTTGATATTAGCTATAGTCCAAGAAATGGCTTCCTTATGCCATTTTAGGCATTTAGTCAAGGCTCCCTCCTACGTCTCAGATAAAGTAGTCAAGATGATGACAGGGAGCATATCATTAGGTCCAAGGAAAGCGTACTTGAGGGACTCTAGGAGTGATTTAAGCTCTAAGTTGGGAGCTTTCTGAATCGAGGGAATTAGGTTCGATGTCCCCGCCTCTAGTAGTGGATCTACCTTGATTGTCCATGGTGGGGAGAGGGACTCGGCCTTGACACCCAGTAGTTCTTCTAATTTCGGCATAACTCCCTCTCCTTCAAGAGTCGAGGTATGGTCATTAGAGATAACCATTTGGAGGGGATCATCACACAAAAGAGCTGGTGTTGTCTCCTCTACAATTTCATTGATCACCTCAATTTGGGAACAATCTTCCAATCCGGGTTGTTTATAGGCATCAAGCACATTCAGTCAGATTTTCTGGTTCCCAAAGCCCATCTTGAGTACCCTTGATTTGCAATTGATGGAGGCATTGGCAGTGGCCAAAAAGGGATGCCCTAAGATAATCAAAGGTCAAGTGGGCATGTTGGATGGCTCAGTGTCAAGTATCAGAAAATCAACGGGAAAGAAATCTACTCTCACCAAGACATCTTCTAAAAGCCTGTGTGGTTCTTTGAATGATCTATCAGCTACTTGGAGGATAATAGGGCTAGGCTTCAACTCACATCCTCCTAATAGCTCATAGATCAAGCTTGACAATATATTAACTCCTGCACCTAGACTGAGGAGACCCTCATCAATGCATTGGTGTCCAATGACCACAAAAATATATAGGGCTCCTAAGTCCATTTTGGGGGGTGTAACTTGTTATAGGATTGGGCTGGCTAGGTCAGGTAGGATGACCTTAGCCTGGACCTGTTTCTGTGCTTTTCTCTTCTACGTGCACAGGTTCTTTAGAAATCTAGCATAGGATGGAATCTGCTTGATAGCATCAAATAAAGGTAAGTTGATATGAACTTGCTTGAATGTCTCCATAATCTCTTCCATCCTTTCTTTGGCTATGGATGAGCTAGTAGAAGATGCCTCAGGGGCGGATAAGCGCTCAGGGAAGGGCACTCTCGGCCTCTGGGTGGAGGGTTTGTCATGGTGGGATAGAGGTGGAATAGTGACATCCTCTGAATGGGTTATTTCAAGCAAGGAGAAGCTAAGTGGCTCTTCCTTGGTGGATGTGTAAGTCAATGTTGAGTGGGTAGGAGGGGTGACTGTAGGAGTGATTTCAGGTTTGGAAATTTCTTTGTCACTCTTCAAAACGGTCACAGCCTTAGCATGCTCACTTATAAAGGGCCCTTTACCCCTAAGATTCTCCTTAAATGAGCTAAGTAATTTCCCAGGATCACGCTACCTAATAGCCTCAACAAGGTGGCCAATTTGAGATTGCATTTCTTGGATTACATTGCTTTGAGATTGAATGATCGTACTCTGGTTTTCTTGCATAGCCTTCATCATTGCTTTAAGGTCATCCAACTCAGAATTATTGGTCTAAGGAGGTTAGAATTGTTGTGCCTGAAAGGGTTGGGCGGGTTGGGCTCTTGAGTTTCCCGAATTGGAGGCATCACTTTGCTTCCATGAGAAATTGGGATGATTCCTCCATCTAGGATTGTAGGTGTTAGCAAAAGGGTTGTTCCTGGGAGGTGGACAAAACCCTTGGGCAGCATTCAGGTCTGCTTAAACTAACTCGGGGAATTGATTAACCAAATGAGAAAAAATAGTGGCGTGAAGAGTGCTTTGTTAAATGTAGCATTCAGAAATAGCCTAGACTAGGGAAGCTGACTACGGGAATGTGCCAAGTTTCGACATAAGCTTCTTAAAATTCTAGTTCAACAATTTGATTTGGAAGGCTAAATTCTAAGTAGCCCTGACTTCAATAGCTTCTACTTTCTTTTGGAAGATGGATGGTTTTCTATCGTGATAGGCTGAGGTCAAGTGGATAGAATTATCACTCAATGACTCAAATAATGTTCAGGCCTCATCCTCTGTTTTGGTGAGAAAGGTTCTAGCCAAAGTAGCGTCCACTATTTGGCTATGCCTATAAGATAGTCCAGTATAGAACCTTTCTACCAATTGCCATTTAGGCACTTGATGATGGGGACATAATTGAATCAGGTCATTGAAACACTCTCAAGTCTCATAGAATTACTCATCTAAATGAGTAAAACCCATGATTTCCCTCCTGAAGTGGTTGGTTTTGCTCATTGGAAAATATTTCTTCAAGAATTCTTCCTCAAGGCCATTCCAATCATTCACCCTAGCATCTAAGGTGTGATACCAATGTTTTGCCTTGCCCTTCGAGGATAATGGAAAGAGGGTTCTCATCAGAGCTTCATCAATAAAGTTTTGAAGTTTTATCGTAGAATAGACTCCGATGAACTCTAAATGCCGGTAGGGGTCCCTCCTAGTAATACCATAAAAGGGGGGGCAACAAGGTTATGGTACTACTCTTGATCTCATATGAATTGTCCCCTACCAGTCTCCTCAATGCTTAAGCAGGTTGGTTCGTCAGAATGAAATAGTCTCTCAAAGTTCTTTGTTGATTTGCTCCTTTATCAGCCATCTCTTCTCTCCTTTCCCTTTAGTGGGCTCTCGTAAGGATTCTCTTAAGATCAGGATCAAATACTAAACTACCCTTAAGAGAGAGTCTACCAAGCATACAATCGCCACCAAACACAATTCAAGTTCTTACCAATTTGAGTAGGCGTAACCCCCAAACCAACTTTGTAAATTAGTCAAATAGGGTCAAGGAAGTGTTCCTCCATTCCCACTTAAGTGGTATAAGAGGAATGGGGCTACTTGAGATCCTGACTAATTCTTTTTGAAGAAGGTTTAGGTCAAGTTATGTTAATATAGGTGACCAAACAAGTTATTCAATCCAGTTACGCAACTTAAGCCAACCTTCGAGTGCCCTAAGACCTACACCTTACTTAAATGATATTCTCAAGTGATCCAGTAAGAAGTTACTCCAAGGATGGAACTACGGGATGCAAGTAGGACGAACCCATCCATTGAAGCAATGCGTATGTGGTGCCTCTTAACTACTCTTTTGTTCCTTTAAGGGGTGTCCCCCTCCTTAGAGTATCAAAACACTTGATTACAGGATAATAGCACCATCAAAAAGTGAAGTAGGAGAGTCTACCCCGATAAAGAGATCGGTGCTTATAGCCTTAAGGAATTGAGACCTAGTGTGGTGCCTAAAGTGTGTGCTTAGTGCGAGAAGTGTGCATCACATTGCGAAAACCAATTTTGCTTTGTAAAGAATCGCATGCAAGTCCTTTGTCCAATCAAGTGTGAATTTGCTTTTAGGTCCCAATCTAATTAGCAATCCCAATTTCTAGAAGGCAACCACTTAACAGATTCGATCAATTTGGTGGTCTTGAAATTTAGCCCAGATGTAATGCGCGAACAGTTGGATGCAAAGATAAGAGAATATACCTGACTCCAGCAATCTCTGTGCAAGTAATGTACGCAATGCAGGTAAGTAGATCAAAGGTGCTGCTCAATCACCCCTAAAATGCACGCCTAAGGGTATGCAACTTTTAGTAGGTAGCTCGATAGTTTTTTTTTTTTTATAGCAAGCAAGCAAACGACTATATTAGATAATCCACACCACAGAGGAATAATCCTAATAGCTAAAGAAAGTGGGTGTAGACCCCAGAAAATCAGCCCTAATGCTGCAAGGGTGAGAAAACTGAAATATGAAGCTAGTAACTAAACTCTCTGACCTTCTAATCCAATCAGTGCTGAAGGAGCATCCTTTTGCTATGAGATCCAAGTCTCCTTCCATTTCCTCACGTCTTCTCGTGGGCATTGCTCAAGGTCTATGTCGAGGCTCGAATTCTGCCGTCATCTCAACCCGTCGATTCCTCGCATAGGAAAAATAGAGATGAGTCAAGACAAATTGTACCTCAGAATATATCAGAAATATAATCAAGTGAATCTATTGTGTCTGTTGCCTCCCAGCAACGACGCCATTTGATTGAGGCATTTTCACTTCAAAAAATGATAATCGATGAAATTAAGTCACATAGTATAAATCATGGAGAAAAATACTTAAATTAAAATGATCAAATAATCAGATGTGCATCAAATTAATCATACATCTCATTCGTCCACATAAAAATCAAATAACGAATAAACCACAAAAATATAATATTATCTCCATAGAGAGGTAATAATACGCAAACAGGTTCAGTAGAACATGCCAATAATATATAATATTTCCAAATAAAACAATTGTAATCGAAGTAAACTCAGCAGGTCGCGGTGAAAACATGCAGTTGCGATGAAGATACGCATTGCGGTGACGGGGACGAAAATGCTTTCGCCACGCTTGCCTAAACGGAGGCAATGAGGATAGAGTCAGTGTTGTCACCACCGACCGCAGTGGTGCAAGGTCACGGAACTGGTAAGACGCGGTAGCAAACGTGCTGATCGTGAGCGGAGCATCGAGGGCGCGGTGGAGAAGGGAAGCACGGTGGAGCTGCTGATGCGGCCTGAGGTCGAGAGGGTGGAGGCCGTTGTCGGACTCTTGTCGCGGTCGGGAATAAGTCAGAGCTCGGAGGTCGCGGTCTGTTGTTGTCGGAGAGGCCGAAGGCGACGGTCGCGGTCACGGAGGAAGGCAGCAGCAGAGAAGGCGCGGTGGTGGCTTGCAGCAGAGGAGGATGGGCGCGGTCAGCTGCGGAGGAGCACGTAGTGGTGGGATCCGGTCTATGGGCGGGCGGCGAGACTTAAGCGGAGAGAGAGATCGAAGAGGGAGAGGGCGGCAATCTAGTCTCTACGTTCGATGCAGAGGTGAAGGGCGAGTGATGGTGGCACTCTCTACTGCGAGGGAGATCGAAGGTGGAGCCTCTGTTTTTCAGAGAAAAAATGAGAGGGAGAGTCGTCTGCCCATTCTGTCTGTGCGTCTCCCCTTTTAGACGAAGAACGAAGGGCCCTTTTTGGCAAGCCCCTCAGCAGCCAAATAAGGGGCTTTAAAATCTCCTTCCATTCTTTTCTCTCGTAAAAATCAAGCCCCTCAGTGTGGCATTCCAAATTGGTGTATGATATAAAATTATCAAAATTATCCTTCTCCATCCAAAATAAGTAATTAATCTATTTATATAAAAATTAATGAAATTAATACACAGAATGGTAATTCTGAAACTTAAATAATTTTATCAATGTAATATATACTTTTAACTTAAATTCTCGGCCAAATAATAATGTGTTTAAATTTAACTATAGTTCACTAAAGTGGACCTATCAAAGTCAAACAAAAATTTGAGCCATATGTTATATTTGAATCTATCTTCTATTGCTTCATTTATTTAATACTCAATGTGTTACTTGCATTTAGCTAGATTAGAAAGAAATCAGTCAACCCATTCCAAATTTGTTAGTAAAACTTTTTAATACTGGTAGCATTAATTGTAGAAGTGATTCATATGAGGATGATGGACGACGTCCAGGTCGAAGGTCCCTTGGAAATGCCTCACTCTCTCCATCAAGTTCTCACTCAAGATCTTCTGATTCTTCCCCACGGAGAAGGTGAAGATATCTAGCACCTTTATGCGGTGCATGGTAGTGTTGGATCCTTTTGTACCCCATTATAGTTATGGTATTCACACCCTCTCAGAAGAATCAATTAGACGTTTCACAAAGGCTAGATTTTAGTTTGAAAATTTGATTTACCTTATAGGTTTTAAATAATAAATGTGGTTTCCCTTTTTTCCTTGTGTATTTTGCAAGATTGGGGTGTCCTAGAATAGAGACTAGGTAATCTGATAGTTGCTAGGAGGTTTGATGAAGTTTTGAAGGGTGGAGCAGTTGTTTTGGAGGTTCGAAATGCTCCAGAATGTTGAGATTCACTACAACAATCTAAACTTTTGTCGTTGGTTGGAAATTGACTGCAAAGGTGTTTAAACCAACCCTAAAAAGTGATAGTATTACTAGTATCCTTATTACATTTTGCCATCGGTTATAAAGAAAATTCGACGTCAAATTATCATTGCCCTAACGGATGGATTTGAGTTTTTGCTGTTGTTTTACAACCGATGGCATTTTTATTTCCAGTCACTTACAAAATAAGCAATGAAGATTATATAAAACATTTTCCTATGTTAACATATCACTTTTGGATTTTTGCCGTCGTTTAAATGTTAACGTAATTGATTCAAAAAGTGATGGCGTAAATATTTATGCCATCACTTCTTAGCTATGCGAGGTTAAATGGTAATTTTTTTAAAAAATAAAAACTTAAATGTCGTAGTGTATTTGTATTTACTATCGCTTATAGACTAAGAGATGGTAAATAGCCACCATTGTTTAAAAAAAATATTGTAATGTCATTAGTTATTTAAAAAATCGACGGTAAAAGTAAGAATTTTTTTTTTTTAAATTATGAAAATTAAGGTCCTTAGACATGCTTGTATATTAGTTATCCTAGAAAAAAACACATCCCAATAACCTAGGGTACCGTAAGCCTTGATAATCTAACCACATTCAAACCAACAAGAAATGAAACTCATTGATAAATCAATCATTCAGTGGCATTCTAAACGATGTGGCAGGCCTGTAAAATCAATCACAGATAGACGAACTACAATATTAATCCATCCCTAATTAAACAGCATACCACCATCTCCACCCAATGCTAAAGTGCCTGCTTCAATATCGAATAGAAAATTTCCTATCGAGTCAACCAAAAAGGCTCCACCTATATATGGAACAAAGAAGCACAATACACATAAAAAATAAGAAAATGGTTTGAGAGGGGATTTCAACTCGAAGAAATAGGTATGTTAGCATTTATGGTGATATTGCTTAAAAACTATTACTCCTTTTTTTTTCTAAAAGGCCTCAAAGCTATAATTGTTCAACAAAGAAAGTGTACATCGTAAATGCATATACCCTTTAAAAAAAAAGTATCACAAATGCATATGCAATTTCATATGTGCATATGAGTTGACGTATAAGCAAGTGTATCAATGTGCACAAGCACGTATGTTAATGTGAGTGCTTGATGAACCAAATAATCTGAATTTAATGAACAAATCTTACTCCACAAAACCAAACCTCCAGAGTAAATTCTCCTTCAAATTGTACATCTAGCCACCCAATCTTGAGCAATTCATCATCTCACTCCAAGCAACCAATCTCTGCAATAGAATCTCCTCATTTCCAAATTGTCCATCTAGCTACCAAAAATTGAGCACCTCGCTATCACATTGAATTATCCAGATGCACTCCTAACTCTAGCCTCAATTGTTCTTTCCACCATTTCCTAGAAGTGTTGGCACAAAAAGCCTTCCACACAATACCCTGAACAACGTAAGAAACTTGGTTTGTATGATTTACACACAATTTTGTTATTTCTACTAAATTTTGACAGACTTATTTAACCACATATAATATATTCACAGTGAAGAATAATTCGGAAGCATGTATTTGGGCAGACCTAGAACAAGAACCGAAGCTAGGGATAACTCATCAAAAATGAGAACATCAAGAAGATTATTGAACACCATAAACATCCCAATTGGATCATTGACAACTCCAGTTTCATATATATAGCACCCCCTTTAGAACGGTTTAGAGCTCTGAACCCAGATTATAATTTAAATTTGAAACTATAAGTAAAGCAATCATAAAATGAAGTGCAATCATGCAAACAATATAATGCCAAAATAAAAATTAGACACTTATTCTATCAACTACCTAAGCTACACATGAACATGGTCATCAAAGGTAAAGCAACTATATTTTTGGAAAACCAGGACTGCATGGACAAGTAATGTCTAATAAGCCAAGGTGGAGATAAATGTCAAAACTTTGATTTTTGGCTACAGGGGTTGATAAATCTGATATTATCCTATTTCTTCTCCTATGTTAAACTTATAGAATATAACTTATGAACATAGAGTGTCTCTATAATGTGTGTTTGTAAATAGTAAAAGTCCAATAAACAGAAACAAGCTACTTTGAACTTAGTATGGTGTACCTTTTAGGATAAAAAAATGGTAGGGTATCTCAATACTATGTAGACAATATGAGTAATGTGGATCTATTATCATAAAAGGAGAATGCACACTACCAATGGAAATGCCATGGTTGTAATGCATGCTAATTGCAGAGGGGAAAAAATCATAATATGATGCATGATGGAAACCACAAAAAGTTACCATCAATGCACCACAAGACCCACCCTGTATCAAGTTGTCCTGGTTGAGGAATATTTCTCTAACCCTGCTGAAAAATAAGAGAAAAGGGAGTAAATGAAACTTTTGTAGCAAATAAAGCTATTACAAACAATGTAATTATAGCTTTATAGTCTTTATTTACATATACTTGATCTAGGCCATCCCCCATTTTGAAATAATGCTAGTACAAGGAAAAAAAAGGATGTGTAAATATGACTTCAAAGTCTACAACCTAGGATTTTATATGTATAACATGGCATGGAGAAGAATACTTACATCTGTTGTTGCTCAGAGGTGAAAGCGAAAGGGGCTGGATCAGGTTTTGGTGTATTGGGGCTAGTAAGAACTTCTTTCTCCCAAGGAGGAACCTCTTCGCAGAATACATGGTGTTCTTACAATTGTAGGCAATCCTAAACAACCATATAAACCTCTGCCTCATCTGGTGTTGGAGTTTCTAGAGTGCATACAAGGAACATAGATCACATAAACAATCTTATTAGAAAAATTCTAATAAATATTGTTATGGACTCCATGACATAATGAGGTTTGTCTTGGTTACTGAAGAGTCGACTTTCGCTTTCGAAAATGATGATTAAGATGATTTGTCGTTGTATTTCCAAGTGGCGGAAAATCAACTAATCAAAATAATTAAAATAACCACTCAATTAGGAGCGAGTCGTGTCCACAGGGAGGGAATGGCTTATTTAAACTCGTAAGGGTAAAAAATCAATGTTCACTATTAATTTCGTCAAGAAACCGAGTCAAAATCGCTTTCAGATTAAGTAAACAATAAGTGCTAATGTTGAAATAGTAATTTTGCACATCTGAAGGATATATTTTGCAATGTAGCAAAATAAAATAGTAATAAAATTTTACAATGGCACTAAATGTAATAACTAATACCCTCTTCACTGTAGCAAAATAGGGGAAATTCTTCCCCGTGCTCGCGCGTGGAGGAGAGGCGAAGGCCGGAGGGGAGGAGCTCGCCGGAGGTAGCTGCTGTCGGGCCACTTCGTTTGGTGGTGGTGGCGAGGCACGGCGTGGCCGAAGGTAGCCAGTCGGAGGTGAGGAGCGGTGGTGGTGGTTGTCGCTGCTGCTGATGTGGCGCTCGCAAAGGCATGCATGCAAGGAGGTGCAGCATCACGCACGCGTGCTGGAGGGGTCGGTGAGGGCGTGCCCTGGCCGTGTGGGTGCATGCGTAGAAGCTGCTGGAGGAGCGCAGCTGCAGGTGCTGTTGCTGCGGATCGCAGGCGACGGAAGCAATGCTGCACGCTGCTGAAGGGGGCGCGGGAGTGTGCTGGGAATGGAGGTGAGGGGCACATGTTGAAGGGGGCGCATGCTGGAGGCGAGGGGGCACGCACTGCTGCGCGTGTTACTACAACTGCGGGCGGAGGCGGCTTGCTACTGCAGGTGGTGTGTACGGCAGGCGTTTGTGGCACGGTCTGGAGGTGCGCACGATCTAGAGTTGCTGGAGGAGCATAGTGGGTGGCGTGCAGAGGCTGTTGAGTTGTTGTGCGGAGGCACAGCGAGGGGTGTCAGACATCCGGGAAACTTCTCGGACGTCTTAACTGGCAGGGGAGATGAAGGTGCAGGGAGTGGAGTTGCAGTAGTTATTGATGTTGGTGATGGTGGCAACACACGCTGAGGTGCTCACGGTAATCTGCACAAGCCAACGGTGGTGCAACAGTCTGTCACCCTGCTTGCCTGCGGTGGTGTCGACTTGTGCTCGCGGTTGAGGCCGGTAGTGGCGGAATGGATGAGAGTTTGACTCTCTGCGTAGTAGTGGATCAGGGGTGATGGCCTTGCCGGTGATGGTGCGGCTAGAGTCTTCTTTTATGCTGTAGGAGGAGGCATGCAGGCGGATGTTGGTTGAAGAAGAGGTGAAACGACGAACATCATGGGGAACAAAGATCCACGATTGTCACTTGTGCATTATTGCTGGTGTAACTATCCTGCATGCATCCGTTGGAGATAAAATAAAGCAAAGAAATGAGGGGTTATTTATATGCAAACCCTTACTTTCTATGTTAAAATCAAATAATACATGTAATTCACTCACAAGTTATTCTAACTTAATTCTAAATGCATTTAATTATGAATGCAATTCATGAATTATGCAATTAAGTTAAAAGCATAAACTAATATATTTACATCCTAATACATGCTAAATAAATGTTAAAGATAACTTAATATCTAGGCATTGAAATACCTAAATAGCACACAAATATGGGCTCATCAAATGCCCCCCTACCTAGTTTTTGCTAGTCCCTAGTAAATCAAGCAATAACCTACCTCTTTGAGTGGACTAGCCAACCTAGTCGGTCTTCTTTTAGAAACATGTTAAGTTTAGACTTTAGACCTAGGGTTTCCAAGTAGTTGCTAAGTTACAAACTAGGTCGGCTAAGGATGAGTTGCGAGCGTAGGTTTCCTTGATTTCTAACTCTACCCTAAGGTCTATTGGTCCCAGAGATTAAAGCATCCATGCATGTGCAATGGTCTGATTTATTTGAGGTTGGTTTGATTGCCAACCTAAAACGAGGATTTTTTTTTCCCGCTCATATATATATTTTTGTTTGATTCTTCTAAGTCTAACCTTGGATCAGCTATCAACACAGTCTGTGTCAGATTCATTGTCCTCATCACCGAACCTCGAAGGGTGCCTGGCTTTCGATACTTCGAGATAGCTTCGCCCATAGTTACTCCAAGAACTCCTGGCAATCGACACTTCGAAATAATATTGCCCATGGATTTTTAAAGCGAATTCAAGCCTGTGGAATCAACACTTCAAGATAGGGCCGCCTGTGGTATCTGAATCGCACAATGCACTTACATGCCCCTAGTAGGATGGACATCCTAAGGGATAAGCGTCGAGGAGGTGACATGTTATCATCGCATCCTTAAGATGAGTATATACTCCACCTCTCCTACGGCAGGAACTCTTCCAATCAACATGTGTTTTCAAGCTTTTCCTAAGTCAGAACTAAGAGAACCAAATTTTTCTCCAAGAAAGGAATTAAGGTTATCATTATTTACGCAAGACCAAGTGTGTGTGAAATGTGGATGCTTAGATTACAAGGACCTGTAAACCAAAAGGTAGAAAAAGAAACCAAGTACTACCCAGCCTTTAACTCAATCCCTAGCTTTCCTTCCTCAACCTCTTAAGGAATGGTCCGCAACTTAACTCCTACTTGAGTGTTTTTTTTCTTTTTTTTAACTCCACAAAGCACCCTAAAGGTCTAAAGCTAGTAGCTCAACTTAGCTTCTAAAGTTAGACACCAAAAGTCAACTTATTCTAACCTAAAGTTCTGGTCTGTCTAAGAATGCAGGGCCTAGCCAGTTAAGCTCAATAATGCAATTTTTTTTTCTAAACAATGCAAATGTATGCAATATAGGATGTTTTAAGTAAATGCATGAATGCACTATGTATAAATGCTATGTACAAATGTGTCAGGTCCTATCCCCCCATGCCTGGTTCAAACAATGTCCTCATTGAAAGTAAAATGGCCAAGGGAAGATGTTACTTGAGGCAAGAAAGAAAGGAGCTAAGGCTCCTCGAGAGTGACTTCATCAACCAGATGGCCATCCAAAGTAACGTAAGGTTTTAATCGTTGGCCATTGACGATAAAGGGTGGTGCTAAAGAGGAAGCGCTCTTGATCTCCACAACCCCATGCGAAAACACTTTGGTGATAATGTAAGGCCCATCCCAACGTGATTTCAATTTCCATGGAAAAAGCTTAAGTCTGGAATTGAAAAGCCAAACTTGTTGGTTGGGCTCAAAGGTCTTTCTAAGGATATACTTATCATGTAAGACCTTAGTTCTCTCTTTATAAGCTTGGGAGGTGTCATAAACATTATTCCTCAACTCCTCAAGCTCAATCAACTCCAGTAAACGTGCTTTACCAACTTGCTCTAAATCCATGTTGACATTTCAAATAGCCTAAAGTGTCCTATGTTGAAGTTCAACAGGTAAGTGGCACACTTTCCCGTAGACTATCTGGAAGGGAGACATACCCAAAGGGGTTTTGTAGGCCACTTGATAAGCATATAAAGCATCATCGAGCTTTTGGGATCAGCCCTTCCTATCTGGCCTAATAGTCTTTTCTAAAATGTTCTTGATCTCCCTATTTGACACTTCAACCTGGCCACTTGTCTGAGGATGGTAAGGGGTAGCAATCTTGTGAGTTACTTCCAGACTCCTAAGTAGCCGATTGAAGTGGTGATTCCAGAAATGAGGTCCCCCATCACTTATAATCGTCTTGGGGCAGCCAAAGAGAGATATGATATTGGCCCTCACAAATTTCAAAACCACAGAGTGGTCATTTGTGTGCATAGGAATGACCTCTATCCACTTGGAGACGTAATCCACTACCAGCAAGATATACTCAAACCCATGGGACAAAGGGAAAGGACCCATGAAGTCTATCCCCCAAACATCAAAAATTTTCACAGGTTGGATAGGGTGTGAGGGCATCTCATTCGGCCTCCCAATCGTTCCAGTCTGTTGACATCTAAGACAGGCCTTAACAAAGTTATGAGAATCCTTAAATAAAACAGGCCACTAAAAATCGAACTGGAGAACCTTAAAAGCCATTTTCTTAGCACCAAAGTGTCCTCCACAATGAAGCTCATGGCAAAATCTCAACACACTCTGTTGCTCTTCCTCAGGCACACATCGTCTCCAAACATGGTCTTGTCCAATATTAAATAATTCTGGCTCTTCCCAATGAAAGAATCTTGCTTGGGAAATGAATCGCTTCCGTTTCTACTCATCCCAAGAGCCAGGAGTTTCTCCAGTGACCAAGTAATTAACTGTATCCACATACTAGGGTGAAGTCGGTGTTACCGCCATAAGGGTTTCATCGGGAAATGTCTCGCAGATGCCTCCAGATGAAGAGTCATCAAGGGGAAGGCGAGACAGGTGGTCAACTACTGCATTTTCCACTCCTTTCTTTTCACGAATTTCCAAGTCAAACTCTTGAAGGAGTAGAATCCACCTAATTAAACGTGGCTTAGAGTCCTTCTTGGCAATGAAATGTTTCACTGCCGCATGATCAGTAAAAATGACCACCTTGGATCCAAGAAGATAAGACCTAAACTTCTCCATAGCAAAAGCTACAGCAAGTAATTCTTTTCAGTGACTATGTAGTTTTGCTGTGGTTCAGTTAAAGTCTTGTTGGCATAGTGCAACACATGTGGTCTTCCCTCAACCTTTTGTCCAAGGACTACTCCCACTGCTTAATCTAAAGCATCACACATCAGCTCAAATGGGAGTATCCAATCTGGAGCTCAGAGAATAGGCGCAGAGTTCAAGGCCTCCTTCAACGTATGAAAAGCCTTGGCATGCTTTGAATCAAAATTGAAGGAAGAGTCCTTCGCCAATAAGTAGAAAATTGGCCTAGAAATTTTGCTGAAATTCTTAATGAATTGCCTATAAAAGCCTGCATGGTCCAGAAAGAATCTAATCTATTTAACATTCATGGGCAATGGGAGTTTGGAAATAGAATCAACCTTAGCCTTATCTACTTCCAAGCCCCTCTCAGACACAACATGCCCAAGTACAATGCCTTTCTGTACCATGAAGTGGCTTTTCTCCCAGCTGAGGACTAAACTAGTCTCCTTACATCTCTTCAGCACACTTTCTAAGTGCAGGAGACACTGGTTGAAAGACGAGCCGTAAATGGAGAAGTCATCCATAAAGACCTCGACGCACTTGTCAATCATGTTCGAGAAAATGGACATCATACACCGCTGGAAGGTTGCCGGTGCATTACATAATCTAAATGACATATGCCTGAACGCAAAAGTACCGTAGGGACTAGTAAAAGTGGTTTTATCTTGGTCATCGAGGAAGACTGCAACCTGGTTATACCCAGAATATCCATCTAAAAAGCAGAAATACTTGTTCCCTGCCAATCTCTCTAGGATCTGATCAATAAAGGGTAAGGGAAAGTGATCCTTCTGGGTAGCGATGTTCAGTTTGGAGTAGTCAATGCAGACCCTCCAGCCAGTTAAGGGTCTGGTCACCACTTGTTCACCCTGGTCATTTGTTTCTACCGTGAAGCCTGCCTTCTTTGGCACCATGTGGATTGGACTAACCCATTTGCTATTTGCGATGGGATAAATGATCCCAGCGTCCAACCACTTCAAAATCTCCTTTTTAACCACCTTCCTCATGTTAGGGTTAAGACATCTCTGCATGTCTCGAAATGGTTTGATGGAATCATTAGTATAAATGCGATGCATGTAGAGTGTAGAGCTTATACCCTTAATATCAGCAATCGTCCAAGTTATGGCTTCCTTGTGCCTTGATAAACAGTCTAGCAAGGCTCCCTCTTGCACTTCAGATAGTGCAGATGAAATGATTATAGGGAGTGTATTATTTGGCCCAAGGAATACATACTTGAGAGAGTCTGGGAGGGGTTTCAGTTCAAGGTCGGGGGCTTGTATGGTTGAAGGTTTCATAACAGAAGTCCCCATCTTAGGTAGTAGATTTACCTTAGGCAGATATGATGGGGAGAGAGACTCAGTAGAAACTCCAAGAAATTCCTCAAGTTCTAGTACATCCCCTTCACATTCCTCCAAGAGATAGGAATGCTCATTTAGCATGACATGCTGAAGGGGGTCATCACATAAAATTGCAGGAGTTGTCTCTTCAATTAGATCATCTACCACCTCAACTTGGGAACAATCCTCAAATCCAGCTTGTTTATAGCATCAAACACATTAAGCTGAATTTTCCTGTTCCCAAAGCCCATTTTTAACACCCTAGTGTGACAATTAATTGAAGCATTAGAAGTCATAAGAAAAGGGCAGCCCAAGATGATGAAGGGCTTAGTTGGTTTGTTGGTAGGGTTGTGTCCAGTACTAGAAAGTCAACGGGGAAGAAAAAATCCTCCACTCTCACGAGGACATCTTCCAGCAGGCCCCGTGGTGCCTTCAAAGAATGGTCTGCAACTTAGAGGATTACAGGGGAAGGCTTTAGATTGCCTCCTCCAAGTTGTTCATATACATAGCTCGGAGGGATGTTTACCCCCACACCCAGATCAAGTAGAGCCTCATCTATATGTAGGTTGCCAACGACCACCGAGATGTATGGGGCTCCTAGGTCCTTACATTTCGGGGGTGTCCCATGTATAATTGAGCTAACAGAATCAGGCAGGGGAACTTTTGATTGAACCTTTTTCCTCGATTGCTGCTTTTTCGTGTACAAGTCCTTTAGAAAGTAGGCATAGGACGAAATTTTCCTGATAGCCTCAAGCAAGGGCAGGTTAATCTGCACTTGTTTGAAAGTCTCCATGATTTCGTCCGTTCTACCTTTGGCTCCAGATAAGCTCGCAGAAGTCTGCCCAGAGTCAGATAAGCGCTCTAGAAAGGGCACTCTCGGTCTCTAGGTGGAAGGGTTGTCATGTTAAGAAAGTAGGGGAACGGAGACAACCTCTTCCGGTGAGGTGATTTCAAGCGGAGAAGAGTTGGGCGACTCTTCTCCAGTGGAGGCGAAAGTCAGAGTGGATGGGTTTTTAGAAGATCGTCGCCTGAGAATGTGCTGTGTGGCGCTATCTCGGCCACCCGCTGCTGATCGGGCGGCCCAATTTCGCCCGCACGCGGAGTCATCTTCTGATTTCAGCATCGTGTGGCTCGAACCCGCGTCGTGTGGGCGCGGGCGTATGCTTCAACCACTGTGCTACGCCCACTGCTTTGTCGCGGCGACTGCGGGCATGCGCGAGGTTCTCAGCCATCCGATCAGAGATTGACGGCTGAGATCTGATCTCCGGTTGAAGGTGGAAGCAGGTGCGCGGTGAGCGGGCGCCACGTGTCAGAACTTCTTGGGCCCATTGTGGGAGCTCCGAATGTCGGATTTGGCTGATTTTGAGTCCGTTGGACTCCGTTCGTCGTTCTGAATCCATCCGTGTGGTCCGATTGCTCATCTGAGGCTTGCTTTGACAAGTGCTTATACAAATGGCCATTAATATTATTTTATAAGCAATCTTGACATATGATGCATGCAATGCTCCTATTCTACTTATGTTGTGCCTTTTATTCTTAAGATGGGTCCTATTTAACAGAATTATCACCCCTAGATGCAGTGTTATCATACCCCCATGCTTACTTCTTGCTAGTCCTTAGCAAGGTTTATTCTAGTTTTTATTTTCTGTCAGAATTTAAGAAGTAATTGCTTAGACACTTCATCACTTGTCAATAGGAGGAAATATACTAAGATCTTAATCCACAAAGACTAAGCAGCGCCCAGGTGTCTGCCAAAATACGAATCTCCTGAATCATTGCTTTAATATATGTAAATATACATATGTATATATATTTATTTTTTAGAATTTTTTTTTTTGAATTCAGAGTGGGTTGGTAACTTTTTACGGCTACCCAACCTACCTAAAACTCAGTCAAAACCCTAAGTGTTAAGCATCTTGGTGTGAAGATTGTGATAGATTCACTCAACGGTAATTCAGACAGACTTCGGGTTTCTACGCCCCTAGGTGACCGGAAGAAGAAGTATTTTGCTTGAAGGTGTATTTGTTCGATTGGTAGCTTTCTCCCTACGTTTATTTTAATTGGGGTCAACACAAGGATTTTTCCAGTGTATATCTCCTCGACTTGTACTACTTTCCCGCTTCTTCCTTAAGTATTTTGGTTCTTTTTGTGCAATTATTGAGCTGGGCTCTGGACAACCGACCAATGAGCTGTTACCCACGATCACTTACCAGCCATACTCGTGCGGTGAAGTATGGTTTATTTTATTTTTTTTTCTTCTTTTTTTTTCTTTTGTAGGTGGCTTCCCTGATCTCAAATGTACCTAGAGGCAATGAAGAAGAAGTGGTCCCGTGGCTGGGCTCTAGACAACCTGCCAATGGGCTGTTACCCACGACAACTTGCCAGCAATACCACCCTAGAGAGTTCATTAGCTACCCAATTTCTGTCAAAATCTCTGAGGAGTGAGTCTGTGCAAGAATGTGTGCAGATGCTTAGACTCAAAGTTCTTCTGAGTTAGAGGGTGAGTTGATAAGTCGTATACTTATCATCTTATTTAGTAGGTGGATTAGAGTAGCTTAAGGTTGCAAGGATTCGAAACTAAATCCATATTTTAATGGACACTAGGGCTGATTAAGCCTGAAGGCCTGAAAAGTCTAAGTGTTCAAGTTCTTTTTGTATTATTTCCCACTATTGACAAGTTTCTAATGCCTAAGTTTCTTCCTAAATTCAATTATTTATTTATTTATTCAGACTGATTAAATGAGCTCAGGATCATGCCATTTACCACCCCCCATGCTTAAGTTGGACAATGTCCTCATTGGCAAATACATGGATGCAACAGGGGTTCAAAAAGATAGTATTGAGTGACGTAAAGTACCGGATCAGTCTGAATCCTCTGGGTTGCCTCCCAGGAAGCGCTGAGTTTAACGCCTCCAGCTGGGTGGTGCTTCGTGTCATCCCTCAATGAGGGTGACACTCTCCTTTGGGGGAACCTGGGCTAGGAAGTATTTTAATCTTTGACCATTAACTGTAAAAGTGTGCCCAGTATTTGGATTAGCGATTTCAACTGCCCAATTAGAGTAAAGCTTAATCACCCGAAATGGACCTATCCATTTGGACCTGAGTTTCCCCGGAAAGAGTTTTAGGCGGGCATCGAACACCCAGACTTGCTGGTTAGGCTCAAAGGTCTTTCTATGGATGAGTCGGTTATGGACGGCTTTCATTTTCTCCTTATACAGTCGACTATTCTCAAAGGCATCTCGACGAATTTTTTCGAGCTTAGATAATTGGAGCGTCCTCTGCGTACCGGCTAACTGGGAATCCATGTTACATTGCTTGATAGCCCAGTAAGCCTGGTGTTCCAATACGACAGGAAGATGGCAGGCTTTGCCAAAGATGAGGCGATAAGGCGACATGCCTATCGGGGTCTTGAAAGCGATCCTGTATGCCTACAGGGCATCATTTAGTCGTGTGGACCAGTCTTTCCTGTCAGGTCTCACAGTCTTTTGTAAAATGTTCTTGATTTGTCTATTGGAGACCTCGGTCTGCCCATTTATTTGCGGATGATACGGGGTAGCAATGCGGTGGTTAACCCCGAATTTTCTAAGTAGGGCACAGAATTGGGAGTGGATAAAATGACTTCCACCATCACTGATCATGACCTTTGGTATTCTAAATCGGGAAAAGATGTTCTACTTAATAAAGTCTATGACAGTCTTGTGATCGCATTGGCGGGTGGCAATGGCTTCAATCCATTTAGAAACATAGTCTACCGAGACTAGGATGTACTCGAAGCCATTGGATGGTGGAAAGGGGCCCATAAAATCGATACCCCAAACGTTGAAGATTTCGACAATCAAAATGGGCTGGAGGGGCATCATATCTTTCCTGGTCATGGTCCCCAGCGTTTGGCAGCGTGAGCAAGTCTTGGCGAAGTTGTGTGCATCTTTAAATAGGGAAGGCCAGTAGAATCCGGACTGCAGAACCTTTGCATCCGTTTTCTTTCCAGAGAAGTGGCCACCACAAGCTTGGCCATGACAGAAGGAAGGCACACTCTGAACTTCGTTCTCGGGGATACACCTCCTGATGATCTGGTCGGCACAGAGGCGAAACAACATGGGATCATCCCAGAAATAGTGCTTGGCCTCAGCCAACAACCTGTCCCGTTGCTGTCTAGACCAACTGTGCGGGGTTTGTCCTACAACTAGGTAGTTGACGTAGTCAGCATACTAAGGCAGTTTCTTGTCTTGCACAGCCAGAATGTGTTCTTCGGGGAAGGCGTCAGATAGAGGTAGGGAGGGTCCAATTTGGTCTGGATGAAGTCTAGACAAGTGGTTAGCCACCACATTCTTTGATCCGACCTTGTCGTGGATTTTTAGGTAAAATTCCTGCAAGAGCAGGATCCATCTGATGAGCCTGGGCTTTGCGTCCTTCTTGGCCAACAGGTGCCGGATGGCTGAATGGTCAGTATAGATGGTCACGTGGGATCCCAGCAAGTAAGGTCGGAGCTTCTCAAGTCCGAAGACTACAGCGAGCAATTCTTTCTCTATGACCGTATAATTTCGTTGGGCTTCGTCCAATGTTTTACTTACATAGTAGATCACCACGGGTTTCTTGTCTTGCCTTTGTCCCAGGATAGCGCCTATGACAAAATCTGATGCATCACACATAATCTCAAAGTCCTGGGATCAATCCGAGGGCTGAAGTACAGGTGCTGTGGAGACTAAGTTCCGGAGGGTGTGATAAGCTTGGATGCAATCAGAAGACATGTGGAATATGGTGTCGTTGGCTAGAAGGTCGGTTAAGGGTTTGGAAAGCTTAGAAAAGTCTTTAATGAACTTTCGGTAGAAGCCAACGTGTCCCAGAAATGAGCGAATCTGTCGGACCGAGCTAGGTGGAGGAAGTTTGGAAATCAAATCAACCTTAGCCCGATCTACCTCGATGCCCCTATGTGATACGATGTGACCGAGGATGATTCTTTCTTGAACCATAAAATGGCTCTTTTCCCAACTTAACACTAGATTAACCTCAATACATCGTTTCAGGATTTTCTCCAAGTTGCTCAGACAATGGTCGAATGAATTCTCAAATACAGAGAAATCATCCATAAAGACCTCTAGGTATTCACCCACCATTTCTGAAAAAATGGCTAGCATGCAACGCTGAAAGGTAGCAAGTGCATTGCATAACCCGAACGGCATTCGACGGAATGCAAACTTGCCGTACGGGCAAGTGAATGTGATCTTTTCTTGATCTTCTGGAGCAATTGCGACTTGGTTATATCCTGAATATCCATCCAGGAAGCAAAAATACTTTTGCCCTACCAATCTTTCAAAGATTTGGTCAATGAATGGCAAGGGGAAATGATCCTTCTTAGTAGCTTCATTGAGCTTCCTATAATCAATACACACCCACCATGCGGTGGTGGTGCAGGTGGGGATGGATTCGCCATGCTCGTTAGTGACAACGGTGAGCCCGGCTTTCTTTGGAACCACTTGAGAGGGGCTCACCCAGGGGCTATCAGAGATAGGATAGATGATGTCGGTGTCAAGCCACTTGATAATTTCTTTCTTAACGACTTCCCGCATCTTTGGGTTTAGACGTCTCTGCATCTGACGGGAGGGTTGTGCCCCATCTTCTAGGTAAATCTTATGGGTGCAATAGGCGGGGCTAATTCCTCTCAAGTCAGAAATGATCCAACCAATGGCGGCCCGATGTTCTGAAAGGGTTGTGGCCAACCTAAGTTCCTGATCCTTGGTTAGATGAGAATTAATAATCACAGGGAAGGTCTGGTCAGGTCCCAGGAAGACATACTTGAGATTCTCGAGTAGTGGCTTAAGTTTGGGTGCGGGTGGAACCATAGTTGATGGAAAGGGAAAAGGCGAGAGTTGATCAACATCGATCTCCTCAAATGGTGTTGTGTGATGGCAATCAGCTTTACAGAGGTCCACGGGTAGTGACAGTGACGGGTCAGAACAGTTATTACAGGTTTGGTGGTCTGAGACAGAACTAAGGGTGAGGCATTCCTCGACCAGAGTTTCTACGGGATCATGTTCCTCAACACAATCGCAATCAAAAGACTTTGTCGCCCGGAAGATATCCAATTGCATTTTCCTATCTCCAAAGGCGATTTCCATACATCCCGTGTCACAATCAATGTTTGCCTTAGCCGTAGCTAAGAAAGGTCTGCCTAAGATTATGGGTGCATTTTGTAATTTTTCAAGGACTTCCATGTTGAGCACCAAGAAGTCGACCGGGAAATAGAAGTCCTTGACCCGTACGATTACGTCCTTGACAACCCCCTTCGGGGTTTTCACTAATCTATCAGCTAACTGGATGGTGACAGGTGTGGGTGTCAACTCTCCGAAGCCAAATTGATGGTATAGGGTTATTGGAATCAAATTGATAGAAGCACCTAAGTCCAGGAGCGCTCTATCAAATGTCATGTCCCCGATATTGCAGGAAATCAGGGGTGCTCCTGTGTCAGTTCGCTTGAGTGGAAGGTTGCTTGATGTTACGGAACTTGCCTATTCGGAGAGCACAACCTTCCTTGGTGCTTGAGGTCTTGGCTTACGTTTGGGTGTACAGGCATCTTTTAAAAACTTGGCATAAGTCGGGATGTGCTTAACGGTTTCGAGGAGCGGAATATTAATCTATACCTGCTTAAAGATCTCCAAAAGCTCCTCAGTTTCCACAACATTCTTCTTTTTCTTGATTGTTTCCAAGGCCTCAGGGTAGGGTGTCTGAATGTGGATCGGATCTATTTCTGGGTCCTTGGGTTTTTCTGGTGCCTCTTTTGAGTCAGGTATTTCAGCGGGTGAAGTCTCGGGGAGAGTCGGCCATTTGGGATCGTGGGTTTTGGTGCCGCTTCTCAAGGTCACCGCATTCGTAGAGGCATTGGGACCATGGGTTGATCCTTGAGAAGATGAGGACGAAGAAGCACTAAACCCAGGGGGTGTTTGTGGGGCTGGCTAGATCATGTGAGCCTGCCCGGAATTGCTCTGGAACCCTTGCGAATTGGGGCCTCTGTTAATTATGTTTCGCAGGTTCGGTTGTGGCTGGGAACGTAGGGATCCTTGTTGTTTACAGTCCAAGAGTTGGCTTAACTATCCCTTTACCAAGGCCATTTCGTCCTGATGTTTCTGGTTCATGTTAGCCATCATCTTTATTAGGGTGTCCATTTGGTTTTGTGGGGGAGGGGCCGCCCTATTTTGATTATATGGGGGTCTAACTGGTGGTCCTTGCTGATAAGGGGGCAAGTTTGGCTGCTGATTTGGCCTGGGCTGGTTTTGAAATTGCGGTGGTTTCTGATTTGTCCAACCAAAGTTGGGGTGGTTACGCCAGCCAGTGTTGTAAGTGTTGGAGAAAGGGTCAGGTTTAGCATAACCTTGGACAGCTTGCACATCTTCAAGGATAGCCGATGTCGATGGAGAGGGAAGAGAGTAATCAAGGGTTGAGGGAGCAAAGGTCCCTCCCGGGAACGTGGTCAGGGGTTATTCCAGGTTCAGTTGGGTTAAGGGCTGGATCAAGTCAACATTATGTGCTCCCTTTGCTAGGGAGAAGGTCTGTAACGGGTTCCTGGTCTGGTTCAGTAGCTCATCAATCTTTTTGTCCACCAATTCCACTCGATCTAGTTTCTTAGCAATGATATCCATGTCAACTGTTCCAGAATTTGCTTGTACCTCATAAATCCCACCACGGGGTTGACTGAACCTGTTAAACTGGGTCATGGAGGCATTGTTGAGCGAATTTTCGCTCATGGACTCAAAGAGCCCAAATGCGCTCTCCTCGTCTTTGTTCAAGAAGTTCCCCCTGCATGAGGCATCGACGAAGTTCCGTAGGTTGCTGTCCAGATCGTGATAGAAAATCTGGGCCAATTGCCACCTTGGTACTTCGTGGTGTGGGTATTTCCTCAAAAGTTCATTAAATCTTTCCCACGCCTCATGGAATTGTTCCCCACCCTGGAGTGTAAAGGTAGTAATAGCTCTTCTAAGGGCATTGGTCTTTCCTATGGGGAAGAATTTCTTTAGAAATGCATGCCTCGGTTCTTCCCAGGTGGTGATGGGTCTACCTAGGGTTCTAAGCCAATGAGAAGCCTTGTCTCTTAATGAGAAGGGAAACATCTTAATTAGAACAATGTCAAGGCTAATGTTCCTAGGTTTCACAATTCGTGCTATGCTGTTGAGATCCTCGAGGTGCTGGAAGGGGTCCTCATTTGAGCTTCCATGGAAGTGGCTCTGGATCAGACTGAAGACATTTGGTTTTAGCTCAAAATCATCTCCCCCTTCAGGGATCCTAAGGTGTGGCTCGACTCTAATAGCGGAAGGATTATAGAAATCACGGAGGGGCCTCTGTTGATCCTGAAATGGTGGTACATCGAGTGGTGGTTGCCCTTGTGGGCCTTGGAAAGGTGGTGGTGGTTGCCCTTGTGGGTTCTGTAACCGGTGTATGGCTTGCATGATGGTGTGGATCTGTTGTTGCTGAAGCTGGAGGTTTGCATTAATTTGGGCTTGGATGATGGCCATTGTGTCTGGTGGGGGTTGATCCTCAGCCTCATCTACCCTAGGTTCAGCTATGTTTCTAACAGAATCACGTCGCCTAGATTCCTGTCCCAAAACAAATAACTCAGGATGCAGTGAGCGTCTCCCGTGCATACACTAGAGAAGAACAGGAGGGGATGCGGAGAGTGACAGATGCGAGAAATGTGTTCAATCAAGCAAACAAGCATAGTCCTTATGGTGTATTCCTCAGGAGAACTAAAAATCTCAAAAAGGGTGATTAAGTTCGTGAGCACTAGACTCTCCTTCCTAAGGCTAATCTGGCCAGGTTGATTACGAGGGGATTGCAGAGAAGGTTCTTCCTTTGGCTTGCACCGTCGGTTCCGTAGACCCCACAACCGCGGTCGTTTGACACTGCCCCGTAGCCTAGTCACCAGATTCTACCAAGGGAATGAAAGCCAAGTGCCCAGCGAACAAAACCTCGCCTTTCGAGACTTAACTCAGTCCTGCCTCGGGCACGTCTACTCAGTTTTAAAAGGGCTAGGATAGTGCTTGTGCTAGGGTTATGTGATGAGGTGTTGATTGGGGTTGTGCCTCTTAATTTTTCACTTTTAGCGTGTGTGCTTCTATCAAAGCATGGTTTTCAAGCAAGGATTTTTTCCGAGATGTGGAGTCTTTTAGTGTTTCATCCTTACTTTAGTGTCTTTTAGGGTTGACGTGTCTTAATGTTTTCAGACAAGTTTCAGTGGGCACGTCAAGTTTTGCACACAATTTGGTGAAAGTAGATTTCCTTTTATTCTGTAGAGGCTCTAAAACCCTAATGTACTCATCCTAATGATCGTACAGCTTCTATTAGATGAGTCATTTTTAGGGTTGAGTGGTGCGGCTCAAGTCAATCCACGGTGGCTTCGCAAACACCACTCAAAAAGAGAAAAGAACACTCCAAGAATTTATTCAAAATATTAGAGTGTACATTTTTTTTTGTTGGGTGATGTGTTAAGGATGTGGGTCAAGTAATCATACACCACGCCAATTTTTTTCAACTTTTACAATTTTTTTTTAGTTTTTCATGCAAGCAAACAGTCATGAGTGAAGAATTACTCACTACCGATCCTTGTTGCGCCTACTCCCTTATTACCGTTATGGGATGCGTCGCTTCGTCGTCCAAGCGCCGAATTCCTGCAACCATCAAGTAAAAAGGAGACAAGGCATTAGACGATGTGAGAATGGATGTGGAATGGAAGTGACAAAACAAATCCGTTGCCTTCCCGGCAACGACGCCAAAAACTGACGTGCTTCCGTGCGTGTGTGTTAAGAAGTGTCGTTATAGTTCGCACTTGCAATGTCGATTTTAAAGTAAAGAAACGGATGTGATTCCGAGTGTCGGTCTCAGGGAGGCGTGAAAATCAGATTTTTTCTTGTCACTTATTGTCATGAAAATCGCGGAGTTTTGCTTGCGAAAAGGTGCGGGTGAAAAGCGAGAGAGAGAGAGAGAGATTAGGGTTAGAATCATTCTATTCTTAGCATGCAACTTGAATAGGAAATAGAGTAGGCAACTGAATGGAAAACAACTTCATTAACCATGCAGCTTTAGTTCATACATTACAACATTAGATACATGCTTAAACATAAGTAAAGTAAAGCTTAAAAGAGAGGACGAAAGAGAGAGAGAGGGAGGGCGGCGAGGCAGCCACGGTGGTGGAGAAGGCTCCATCGGCGGCTTGTCATCTCCGGTGATTACAAAAGGACCTAAAGCAAGCTAAGAGAGGGGTAGAGTAGTTGCAAGTGGAGTGAATGCCTTGAATGAATGGTTGTAAGGGGTTTAAATAGAGAGAAGGGCTTTCCAAATGAAGAAGGGGTTTTAGTGACGTCCGGGACGTCGCTAAAACCCTTCCAAAAATGTCGGTGAAGCCCCCAGCCCGTCGGTCGCTCGCTCGTACCGCTCTTCCTCGCACTTGATCTGTGTGCGTGGCATGAGAGCCGTCCGATCAAAGATCGGACGGCTGAGGTCTTCACCCGGGCGTGCTCGGATCGCGCCTTGAGTGCGCGTGCGCGCGGGTGTTGTCGTCCGGCGTGTGCGCACGCGTGGCTGATCGTCGCCTGAGAATGCACCGTGTGGTGCTATCTCGACCGCCCGCTGCTGATCGGGCGGCCCAATTTCACCCGCGCACGGAATCGTCTTCTGATTTCAGCAACGTGCGGCTCAAACCCGCGTTGCGTGGGCGTACGCTTCAACCGCTACGCCCGCTGCTTTGTCACGGCGACAATGGGTGCGCGCGGTTCTCAGCCATTCGATCAGATATCGACGGCTGAGATCTGATCTCTGGTTGACGGTGGAAGCGGGTGAGCGGTGAGCGGGTGCCACGTGGCGCATCGAGGGCCGTTGATCATCAAATCAACGGTCAGAACTTCTTGGGCCCATTGTGGGAGCTCCGGATGTCGGATTTGGCCGATTTTGAGTCCGTTGGACTCTGTTTGTCGTTCTGAATCCATCTGTGCAGTCCGATTGCTCATCTGAGGTCTGCTTTGACAAGTGCTTATGCAAATGGCCATTAATATTATTTTATAAGCAATCTTGGCATATGATGCATGCAATGCTCCCATTCTACTTATGTTGTGCCTTTTATTCTTAAGATAGGCCCTATTTAACAGAATTATCACCCCCAGATGCAGTGTTATCAGTTAGAGACTCAAACCATTCTTCGAACTCACCGACTCAAATCTGGCTGCGGTATCTTTTGATCTCCATTCTCCCTGAGCTTCATTGTGCCCAGGTGATGGCGTTAAACTTAGTGCTTAATGGGAGGCAACCTGTCATTTTTTAAAAATCTGAAACCTTTCTGACATATCCTTTTGCTAAAATCATATTACACTTTAGGGTTCGTCCATTAAAACAACCAGCTCCACCTTTGATACTTGTATCAGAGCTAAAAAACATCCGCAATAGTCATTCCGACCCGTTCACCACCCACCTGTTCTAATGTATGAACTGAACAGAACTTGAACCCACCTAAAAATCTTAGGCATGGGGGTATTAAAGTGCAAAATGCTATGAAAATCAATGCATGGAAAATGTTTTATCTAAAAAAATAAAAGAGGAGAAAAGAGGAAAGGAGAGGTCAATTTGAACTGAATGAAAAACAATTGAGAAGAGAAGAAAAGAAAAGAAAAGAAAAGAGAAAAAAGGTGCAAACAAAAAGAAAAGAATGAGATAATCCCTTGAAATTGAGTATGGAACTCACCTAACTTCTAGGTTGCATCGGATAATGAATTAAGACTTGGAAGGCTGAAACTTAGGGGATTAGTGACGAGTATCGACCTTAGGCCTCTTGGGTTTGTTTTAAGGCTTAAACACTCACGTATTTTTTAAGATCCGAATTAATCCTCAAGAGGTTGAGGAAAGTGCGAGGCTGATGTAGTAGGTCTAAGGATTAGGGATTATTCGATCCCTTGCTTGCCCTTTGGTTTACAGGACTTAGAAACCTAAGCACCCAATATCCACACTAAGTCTGGTTTAGTACGCTTAATAAAGAAAATCATGCCAAAAGCGTTCTATTCTGAAAAATAATCTCGAAGATCTAGTTTAGGAGCAACTCAACAACATAAGTTGATTGGATGAGTTCCCGGTGTGGAAAGTTGGGAAATTTCCCTCGAAGATGCATAATAACCTAACATCTCCTCGGTGCTTGTCTCCTAAGATATCGAAATATCCTACCTGGGGCATGTAAGCACCTTGTGCTGGTTCAGGTGCCATGGGTGGCATTATCCCGAAATGTTGATTGCTAGAGCTTGAATTTAGCTACAGAATGCCATGGGCAGTGCTATCCCGAAGTGTCGAATGCCAGGGTTCTAGGGGTTGCCAGGGGCAGTGCTATCCCGAAGCATCGAAAGCTAATGACCCTTCGAGGATTGATGGTGGGGACAAAGAATCTGATACAGACCGTGTTTAGGGCCAATTTGAGGCTGGATCTAGGGAAATATAAGTGGAAAAGAGAGAACTCTCAAAATGAAAAATCCTTCTCTATCTTTCTCTTACAAAAATACATTGGCAAACTGAACCTAGACTGTTACATCTATGCACGGGTGCTTTAATTGCTGGAGTCAACGAACCTCTGGGCAGTTTTTGTGGGCCTTAGAAACTTTTACGACAAACTCAGGCTGAAGTTGGTCAGGTTTGGATCTTGGCTGGCACTTGAGTACCTCTAGGCCTATTGTTGGTATTTTGATTTGATTTCTAGAGAGTAGCTTAGTAAGGCATCTTGACCGTGACATCCGACCTAGAGACCTGGTTTGATCCATAGGGTTTTTGCTAAGGGACTAGCAAAAGCTAGGCATGTGGGTATGATGGGAACACCATCATAGCCCTGACTGGCCACTTTTAGTCAGGTTTGATGTATAAATGCTCCTACATAATCATGTAAGGGTCATAATTCATAATATTTTGATTTGAGACGAAAATAGGGAATCACGGTTAATTCTGCAATTTTAACATATCATGAACAAAGAATAATCAAGGGGTTTGTCAAGGGTAAATTGAAGGTCAAATAAGCGTTGAAGTCTAATAAGTGGGTCCATATAGACAGAAATGAGGTTTCACACATTTCGATAACCAAATCATAATACAAAACCTTAATTTCAGACCCGCTTAAATTAATAAGGCTTTGGTCAGGATAAAATTCATCTAAACCTCCTAAAATTCATAGAATATCTAAAATTCATAGAAAAATATTCTATGAGGATTGGTACCCTTTGTTTGACCATCTGAACCTATTTTGACCTTAAATAGTCGTAGACGGAAGTTTACCCTAATTTAGGTTTTTACGCAAATTACCTAGTCAAACTTGGTTAAAACTGAAATCCGACTTCACCATTAGATTCCTTAGGTCAATTAGATTTTTACCAAAATTTGGTCCCAATCTGAATCCATCTTGACCTAGTTTGCAATTTAGGCCTTCAAAACTCTATTCCGTACATTTAACCCCTTAGGTTTTGAAATCCTTACATTTAGCCCCCTACGTTCTTGTCATTTTCTTCAAAAAGGTCCCTATCACCATTAACAATGTGAACCTAAAGCTTGCGACCTTCAATCTGGGATTTCTACCTGATTTCTCGACCAGATCCCTCCAAAATTGGAGGGATTGATCCTGAGGACTTTCCTAATCAATTAAAGCACATCTAAGACCCTGATTTGGATCATAGAGCTCATGTGAACTCCACGATTTTAAGGATCTTCTTCCCCGAAAATCTAAGCTTTTCGAGCTTCTTCCCAAGCTTGGAAGCCGCCCTTGGACCTTTAAAAGGAGCCTCCTTGCAAGGCCTTGCTCCTTAGCAAGTTTTTGGCCTAGAAATCTTTTTCTTCTACCTCTGGCCTGCTCCAAGCTCACTCCGGTGACCTCCTCCCTCCGGCTTCCTCTCTCGCTGCCTATGGTGTCCCTCCGGCTTCCTCGCTTGCTGCTACATACCATAGGTAACTGGAAGAGCTTCACCTCTTCCTTCCACACCTCACCATACCTGTGAGGAGCTCTCCGACCCCTTCTTCGTCACCGTCCTCATCTTTGGAGCTTCTTCGTCTCTGGTGTCGGCCAATCATAGCCGGCATTGCCACCGCCCTCTCTTCATTTGCAGCTACCCCCCTTCAACTCCTTTTCTTCCCCTGACTCTATTCATGCCCTTAGACTTTAGGTTCGCACGTACTTACGCCTGCCCCATCGTCGCCTTCTCGTACTCTAGCAAGCACGCACGCCCTCAACAGACCACCAACTGCTCCAGCAAAACTGGCAAAACCTCCACCACTCCACGCTCACCAAAACCCCTCAAGAAATTGAGGTATCCATGCCCTCGACACATCCACTGAACATACCTTCGTCTGTTCACCATCACCCATTCCGTCAGCCCTCCACATGCCCCCTCACCACACGCAACACCCACCAGCACGTTCGCCT
The DNA here is from genome assembly GCA_037157565.1 of Thalassia testudinum. NCBI lineage: Eukaryota > Viridiplantae > Streptophyta > Magnoliopsida > Alismatales > Hydrocharitaceae > Thalassia > Thalassia testudinum. The sequence goes on from JAZHRO010000073.1 coordinate 30,498,138, forward strand.
CATCCAGGTGAAGCTTCTAAACTATTTTGACAAGGTCGAAAGGCCGTACTTTGTGTTTTAGGTCTTTACCGAAGCTCCATCGCCACCACCTCCATCTCCGGCTCCGTTCGCCATCTCCTAACCATGTTCTTCATCGCTACAACTCCCAGGCATTGCAGAACACCTCCAGGTTCCCTCCTAGGCCATCAATTGAGGCAACTAGATGCTCCTTCGACCTCAATTAAGCAGCTTCACCTGCAGGTGCCATGCGAAGAAGACGTGGGACATTAGTCCCACATTGTGGACTGAGGAGGCTTCAGCTACGTATATAAGTGATTTTTGTTCTCTGCTGTTTGCCCACGATCACGAGGGGTTGGGTCCCTCTCGCACAACCGCACACTCCTCGCCCGCCTACACGCTGGTGAGTCTAGACCCTTGACCATTTACTTGATAACCTGGTACTGTTCACCTGGGTTTGAGCTGAGGAGTGAGAAAGAGAATCAGAGAGAGAAGGGGGTGGGTTTTGCACTGCCTTGGGATCCGTGCATTTGGACGTCTGAGTCAACAGTCAGACGTGTTAAAAGTCACTATCAGACGTTTGATTTCCAGATTAAACGTTTGATTAGGCTGTCAGAACCCTGTTTTAGTTTTCTAAGTTCTCTACAGAAAACCTACGTATCCTAGGGTTGTGCAAGTATTCCTAAGACTACTTTAAGGGTTCTTTGAGGCTCTTTAACAAGTAATCTAAGAAAGATTAAGAGCAATAAAAGAAATAAAGAAAAGTTACAATGAATAAGAAGGGAAATCTATTCCATTCTTCATCTCCTTCCTTCTTCAAGCTTTCACTCCTCGCAAAGCTCCTCCATCAAGCTCCTCCAATCTGCCATGAATGCGAGCTCGAACTCTATCTAAACACATCTCCATTTGCAATTAACCTGAAATCTAAGACATCAAATGCAAATATTAAATAACACATATTTTGTTATCATCAAAATAAACGATCGTGATGCTCTAATACCAACAATCTCCCCTTTTTTGATGATAACAAAACTATAAATAATACATAAAATTCTCCCCCTCCCCCCCTTTTGACATTATCAAAAAGGTGTTATAATTTTTAATTTTCCTAAACTCCCCCTTAAAACATGCTCTTCTAGTTTCATCTTTTCATAAAAACAAGATAGCTATGTTATTACCTCCCCCTTTCTAAAGGCAATATAGCTATGTTATTTTTAAAACTCCCCCTTAAAGATGGACAATTAGCTTCATCAATTTTTGACTCCCCCTATCTAGATGCTATAAATTAAAAGATAGGGTAAAGAATTTACCTCACCTACCATGGCCAATAGAATGGCCCAAATGGAGGTGGATGCCAAACCAGATGGGGTTCCCATTCGTAACTTGGAGGTCTGGGCATTAGCACCCGTCTCCAATTGGGCGGTTGACGTGTGATGATTCGATCATTTGTTCGCCATCTCGTTGGTCTTCTCATCCTCCTCCTTGGTCTACTCCTTGGTCCTCCCAACTTGAGTTGACCGTTCTTCGTCTTGTAGGTCCAATCTTGAATGTTGAAATCTTTGTAACCTACAAAACAAGACTCCAAATCTTTCTTCGGTATCTAAGTAAGTTTGGATCTGGATCTGTTAGTGGGTCTCCTTGAAGGAGATCCTTTCTCAACCTTAGGGCTAGACAGATTATCTACTTTATTTATCAATTTGTTAGAATTTTTCCTAAGGCATGCAAGTTCATCTTCTAAAACATGCATTTTTGTTTTTAAGCTAGATATTTCAATTTGTAAGTTAGTATTTTCATCAATCAACTTACTATTCTCATTTATTAGGTCTCTATTTTCTAACAATAAGTTATTATTCTTAGGAGTAGAACTAGTTTCTAGATCCTTAAGTTATTTTTCTAATCTTTCATTTTCTGATTTAAGGAAACTAATATTCTTTTTCATGTTTTTGTTTTCTACCTTTGATGATTTACTAATTTCATAGAGTTCATCAAAGGCATTTTGGAGTTCAGAATTTACCTCATTGTCACTGTTGTCGCTGTCGCTTTCTGCTATTGCCATGAAACCCATGCAAGCGGTTTCATTCTTCTTCTCAGGATTTTCTTCTTCTTCCTTTGAGCTCGTGTCGTCCCAAGTTGCTTTAGAACGCCTTCTTCTTATACTTCTCCTTCTCCTTCTCCTTCTTAATAAGAGGGCACTCTGGTCGTAAATGCCCCTTTTCGTTGTAGTGGTGGCAACATCTTGGGCTACCTTGCTCCTTTTCTTTCTTTTCTCTCTTAGAATCCCTACAAAACTTGGAAAATTTTTTTAGTAAGAATTTAAAATCTTCGTCATCGAAACTTACCTCACTATCCAATGCAGTTCTGAATGCGAGGGTCTTCTTCGATTTTGGCTCCGGTGTATCCTTCTTCTGCTTCAACTTTGTCTCATAGGCCATTAGATTGCCTAGGAGATCCTCCATGTTGAGCTCCTCCACCTCATTCGCCTCCTCGATGGCGGTAACCTTCTGCTCCCATTTTAGTCCAAGGGAACGAAGCTTCCCTTGAAGCTCCCCCTTGACGAAGGTCTTTCCTAAAGCTTTCAAATTATTTACTATGAGAGTGAACCTAGTGTTCATCTTACTCAAGGTTTCGTTAGTCTTCATAGAAAATGATTCAAATTCTTGTGAAAGTAAATTAATTTTAGAAGACTTTACCTTAGAGGTACCCTCGTGAGTTACCTTAAGTGTGTAGCAGATCTCGTATGCGGTGGCGCATTGTGAGATTCTATTGAACTCCTCCAGGCTGAGCACGTAGTAGAGGGCATTCATGGTCTTTGCATTCAAAGACAGCTCCTGAATCTACTGCTACGAATATCCTGCGGCAGGTCTCTCTGGGGTGTCGAAGGGGGTCCGCATTGGGTCCAAATTGTGAAGTCGTTGGCTTGAAGCCACGTTTTCATCCGCAGCTTCCAGTATAGGTAGTTCCCATCAAAGAATGGCGATCTAGTGGTAGACTTCAATTCGCTCCAATCCGCCATGGATGCAAGCTCGAACTCTATCTAAACACGTCTCCATTTGCAATTAACCTGAAATCTAAGACTTCAAATATAAATGTTAAATAACACGTGTTTTGTTATCTGATAACACCACGCAAGGGGGTAGTAATTAGGTTGAATATGACCCATCTTTAGAATAAAAGGCACAACATAAAGTAGAATAGGAGCATTGCATGCATCAAGTACCAAGATTGCTTATAAACTGTATTAATGGCCATTTGTGTAAAGCATTTGTCAAAGCAGGCCTCAGATGAGCAATCGGACCGCACGGATGGATTCAGGACGACGAACGGAGTCTAACGGACTCAAGATCGGCCAAATCCGACATCCGGAGCTCCCACAATGGGCCCAAGAAATCCTGACCGTTGATCTGGAGATCAACGGCCTAGAACGCGCCACGTCGCCCCGCCCCCGCCGCTCGCACGCCCCCAAGCCAGCCAAGGACGCATCTCGGCCGTTGATCTTCGATCGAACGGCCGAGATCCGCGCGCTCGCCGCGACAAAGCGCGGGCGTGGCGCAACGGTTAGCGCGCACGCCCGCGTCGCGGCGACGCGCGTTCGAATCGCGCGGAGCGGAAATCACTTGCGGGCGAAGGGCGCGGCAAAATTGAGCCGCGCGATCAGAAGCGAGCGGCTAGGATTGTGCCACGCGGCGCGACGACAGCGCCCCACCTCCCACGTGCGCGCGCACGCCGGGCGGAAACGCGCGCGCGCACGCGCGCCCGAAGCGCGATCCTAGCGCAGGCGCGGGAGGATCTCAGTCGTCCGATCATCAATCGGACGGCTCTCGTTCGACATCCACGGATCGCGCCTGAAGAGAGAGAGGGGCGGGCGGCTGACCGACGGCAGAAGGCCTTCACCGACGTATCTGGAAGCGGTTTTAGCGACGTTCTGGATGTCGCTAAAGCACATTCTTCTTTTAGGAAGCCCTTAACTCTATTTAAACCCCCTTCTACCACTATTCAAGGCATCCTCTCCCACTTGCAACTACTCCACTCCTCTCCTAGCTAGTCTTAGGCACTCTTGTAATCGCCGGAGACGACGAGCCGCCGACGGAGCCTCCTCCACCGCCGTGGCTGCCTCGTCGCTCTCCACCCTCTCTCTACCTCTCTCTCTCTCTCTCTTTTAAGCTTTCATTTACTTTTGTTGAAGCATGTATTTAATATTGTAAACCATGAACTATGAATGCATGTTTAATGAAATTATTTTCCATTTAGTTGCCATTTTAATTTCTGTTTAAAGTGCATGATCAAAACCAAGAGCTTTCTAACCCTAAACTCTCTCTATCTCTTGCTTTTCAAAACCGTCTCTTTCGCAAGCAAAACTCCGCCTTTTTCGTGACAACAAGTGGTAAACAAAATCTGATTTCCACGCCTCCCTGAGATCGACACTCGGACTCACCTCCGTTTACTTCTTTTAAAACCGACGTATCAAGTGCAACTATAACGACACCTCTTAACACACACGCACGAAGGCACGTCATTATCATCAAAATAAATGATCGTGGTGCTCTAGCACCAAAAGATTCAAATCACTATTTTAACCAAATCTTTTTGCACTCTCATATTTGGTCTCATTGATATATTATTCTTATTTATTTTGAGCAAAGTTTTGAGCATATTTGCATATCTTTCTAAAGTAAATTGTGATTAATGAATTGAATTGCCATCATTGCTCCCTGTGAACGTCCTCGGACTCCAATTTGATTCTAAGCTTTATAAACTTAAATGTTTTGTGCAATTTTGTCAACTATACTATGACGCATTTCCTAAACAACAACGATTTCGCCCTAAATAGATCCACCATTTGATTTTTTTGGAAATTGGCTGTCAACATGTACTCCCCCACATGAGTATCTATCAGGGAAAGGACGTCCTCTCTCCACCACATGCACAAACCCTCAGCCCTACCATTAGAATGGATGCTTCGAACATCTAACCTTCCCTCTGCAACAAGTGGGCTCCACCACTGAGATCCATCCTAATCGATAAGTGTCTCTTGTATAAGACCACAATCAATCCTTCATTCCTGTAGATAATGAACAAGCGTTGCATGCCTACCCCCATCATGCAACCCACAAGCATTCCAGGATGGTACCCTCATGGTGGGGACGTTTGGACCCCCTTCTTCATTTGGGTTGTACGTTCAACCCTCAGTACCTAGGCCACTTGATCGATGACAATCTTCTAAGCTTTTGAGGGTCCACAGTTCCTCAAGTTGTGGTCTCCCTTGGAAGATGAGGAGGCCTTTGCCATAGACATAACCCCCATATCAAAGGACGTACCCGTCTTTGGGTTTCTGTGGAGAAAACAAAACCAGTCTCCTCATGGATAGAAGACTCTCCTGGTGTGCTAACAGGCACCATGTCCCTACTTGTAGACTCCTGTGGACACACCACCAAAGATTTGGAAATCTCCATATTGCCATGTTCATCACTACCGTCATTAAAGTTCGCCACTTCTTCCATAGGGTCTTCCCCATCCCCACGTGAGCCTTCTTCAACCTCTTTCCTCTTCTTTTGGTTCTTATCATGATGGACAACCTTCCATTGGGGTTTTGTTGAACCCACATCACCACCTTGATTATCACTGTCTGCATGTTGCATTGGCTATGACACGCACCAAAACATGAAGAAGCCACGAACTTCCTCCTTATCGGAGGATCACCATGTCAGGGAAAGGCCCACTGTGTGTGAGATCTACATCCACCAAGACCTCACATTTTTCACCTTCCTAAAGACCAACAACAGAACCACTCTACAAGGAAGAAAAACCAACCACCACCTATTACACGATGGCATTTGATCTGAGGTGCAATGGTAACCCCTGGATTTCAATAACACCCTATCTCTGGAAAACCCACTGAGGAGGACAATCAACAAGGGCCCCATCAATGGGCAAGACCAGCCTCCACATCACACACAAATTATTCAAAGTGGACGTATGGAATTTAAGTCTTTCGACGTCTTTCGTACACACACCATACACCAAAAACCTTGATGGGTTGAGAGTCATAATCTTCCACATACACGAGGTCAAAGATAAGCAACTCACCAGCCACCAAAAAGTGATGCGAGATTTACGCGATTTGTTAAATGCAGGTTTTTCTTGTTAAGGCACGTAAAATCGACTTCCTTTTAAATTTATATTCCTAGATAGTAGCGGTATCTAGGATCATCCAAGGAGACTAATTTTTAGTCATATAGATGATTCTCCCTCTTGCCTACTTAAATCCTCACTTTTTTTCGTAGTTTGGTTTTGTGGAATTTTAGGATTTTTTACTAATCCGGATACAAAAAATTGATTTGACTATGCCTAAGTGAATGAAATGAAATCTACCTTCCTTAGCTCACCCTAGGCAAGTGCGCCAAGGATAATTAGGAAGGTAAAGTGTGCGCACAAAAAGTGGCAAAAGTGCTACTTGAAATAGAAAGCACAAGAATGAAAATAGGTACTTTGCTAGTAAAGAAGAATAATTGTTTACAAAATACCTAGAGAACTCAATCAAGTAGAGGCTCTACGTAATTAATCCCTAGGTAGATGAAAGCTTCTACTATCAAAAATTAAATAGCACAAAGCTAGAAGAATGGAAAATCTTCCGAATAGCTAAAGTAGCTTTCACTCCAAGAATGGCAACTCCCAGACTTGAAGAATGATTCCTCCTAGCTCCTTGAACTTGCTCCTCTCTTAAGGTGGACGTCCTCCACCTTAGCTCCTCCCTGCCTGGCCATCCTCCTCAAGATGATAAGCTCCTTAGCATGGAACCAAGGAAGAGGATAAGAGAAAGTGAACACCAAAGGGACAAGGTAGGTGTTTTCTTTGATCACCTCTCTTTTCCTCCTCCTTGGATGTGAATATGAAATGGAAATATGGGAAGAATTTATGCTTTCCAAGGATGATTAGGAAGGTTGGATGGGGGTCTTTTTATAGGTTTGGAATGGGTGGTGGTTGAAGGGTAGAATGGGCCTTTTAGTTGGTTGGTTGAGGGGTGAAGAGGCACCTATGTGTGGTGCCAAAATGGGCTTCTAGAAGGTGGTGGTTTGGCGCCACAATGGAGGGATAGGGTGGCACTTTATCGTGGTTGAATGGTGGAATGGGAGGAGGTTTTTGAAGCCATGAATGAGAAGTTTCTAGAAGGCATGTGGACGGCCATGAAGGGTTGTGAGTGGGTCAACATGGTGCCATAATGGTGGTTGTAGGCCTTGGTGGATGGTCTTAAGATGGGTGCTAGGAAGCTTCCTTGGCGCCATGTGAAAGGGTGCCAAGGAGGGTGGTTTGGCACCATGGTGAAAGGGAGCCATGGAGGTCTTCTTGGTGCCAAAAATGAAGAGGTGCGAAGGTGTATTTTAGGTGCCAAGGTTGGTGGTTTTTGTGTAAGGTGGACAACCATAGTGGTGGAGAGGGAGTAGGGTAGGAGCTTAAGTAGTGGAGGAGCTAAGCTAGTTTAGCTAAGTGGAGGATGAGCTGGAATTAAGCTGGATCTAGTTGAGTTGAGCTGGGATCCAACTACTAGAGTCTCTGTCTTTTCACTTGTGCTTGTGCTTTCCACATTGCTAGAGTTTATGTGATCTCCAAAGTATTCATTCCTAACAATCAAATGGTAACTACATATGACAATGTAAAAGAAATGCTAATGCATGTTCTAAACCCTAAATGCAAATGCATGATAAATGCAATGAGATAATGCAATGCAATTGTTAACATCCTAGGAACTAGATGTAAATGTATATAAAGGATGATGATAAATTGGTGTTTATCACATCCCCATGCTTATCTTTTTGCAAGTCCTAGAACAAAAATTATGATTTAACCACATCATTTCTTAAGAAAACATCTTTTTGTGTTTTGAAGAATAAGCTCAAGATAGGACCTTGGTTGATTTTTGTTTAAAGTAGGTACGAGGTTTATTGAAGATAAAACATCAGGACTCAACTTTGGATTCAAGGATTAGACAAATTAGGACCATTGTATCCTTTGAGAATTCACTATTTAACTCATTTTAAATTCAAATATCCCAAAACCGTTTTTGCTGTTAGGATTTCCTTGGCTCGTGAACTCGATCACAACTCGCAAGTTTATGAAAATTTAGGTGTTAGTGCTTTGTGATATGCCATCACTATTGGGATTTATAAGGTCGCATTATTGAAGCTTTTTTTTTATTCCCCCATGCTTAGATTAGCTTAGTCCTACTACGGATGTGTCGGGATCATCATTCCCGTTACCAATCCTCAAGGAGGCTCTGGCATTGGTACTTTAAGATAGCACTATCCATGATACACCCCAAGAGCTCATAATCCCAAAACACAATGCAATGTAAAGGGGCACTCCAAGCGAACTTAGTCTCTTGCTTTGACACTATGGGTAAAGCACCGTCCAAGACACCTAAGCCGCAAAAATACACCTTAATGCTCCATTTAAAGATATGAAATATAGATATAAAGCAATGTCGATGCAGTAACATGTTGACATCGCATCCTCAAAGGAGGCATTTCTTCTTCTCGGTGGTGGGAACTCAAACCAATCATCTATCTCAATCTTCCACTAAGGTTTCACAGGAGGTTTTTAATTATTTAGATGTTTTTCGGAGGGTTTGTATTGGCTTGTGTGTGAAATGTTTGACACCTGGTTTTTTAAAAAAAAGCAAACTTCTGGATCGAGAACCAAGTCAGATACTATCTAGGTCACTAAACAAACTCGAGTTACTTGAATCATCAAGTGTTAGGATGGAATTCTTTGTAGGATACTGAATCTAGTCAAAGTTTCTAGACCCGAAACATCTAAAAATGAATCCATGGCTTTGATTGCAAAGCAATCATAGGCCTTAATTGACCTAAATTAGGCTAGAACTTAGCATAAGTTAGGGTAGTTCATGCATGCATAAGCATTATTTGCATCTTTACTGTTTTCTTTTAGCTGTGCATAAAATAATGCTATAGTGTACTGATTAGGTGCATTATGTCAATTGTAGGTAATAAGCTGATCAGAAGCTAGATCTGAAGCTAGATCTAAAGCTGGATCTGAAGAATAAAGAATAACTGGTGTTGCAGCAGAGCTGGAGCAGAAGACCTAGATTAGATGTAGTAGATAATAATGTAAGGGAGTTAAGGTATGTTATTCTATTAAGTAAGAATAAAGCAATAAATTGTGAAGAACTTAGGTCCATCTTACCCCTAGGATAGCCTAGAAGCCTCTCCAAGCCTTAGCCACCCTTAGATTAGGTCATCGCACCCTAGGAAACCTTAAAACCCTAATTCCAACCTCTATCTGGACGTCCGGACGAGTTATAGGACGTCCAGAACCCTTAGCTAACACCCACACACCTTAAACCCACTTCTGCAGTGTTATTGGACGTCTAGACACTTGGTCAAATGTCCAATTTCTATAGAATACCCAAGACAGAACCTAGAAACCCTCCTGACTCTGATTGGACATCCAAACAACAAGTCTAGACTTCTGATTTTTCACTATAAGACGTCTGACACTATTATTAGACGTCCAGAACTGCCCTCCAGACCCTATTTTGAGATTCAAGCCATGATCTTGGATCTCTAGATCCCTAAACCCAATTCCAACCCCATAGGAACATAAATTAAGGTGCCCTAAACCTAGTACATCACCTCTAGACCTCCCTAAGAACCTAATTAGGTCCTCACTCAACCTAATTGACTTGGATCTTAGTCAATTCCATCACCCTATTCAATTGGACTCATTGAGTCCAATTGAACCCTGATCTCAGCACACACTATCCAATTGGACTCAGTGAGAGTCCAATTGACCTAGGCTTAACTTAATTGAGTTGTTTTAGTCTCAATTAAGTTTCCACACACCTAATTAAACTTGTATTAAGTTTAATTGCACTTTACCTTAGTGAATTAGGATTTACAACCCTAATTTGAGACCTACCTTGACCTAAACCCACTAGAACCTAACCTAATCAACCTAGCCACCTAAGTTTTGACCCACACACACCCACACACACCATCCACACGAAAAATACCTAGCCTAGAGTTCTCTAGAACTCTCTACCATGTGTTGTTGCCTTGGTTGCTAAAATTAGCAACCAAGAGCCTTTCAATTTTTAGATCCACATTTGGTGAATCTAAAAACCACCATCCATCCTCTTTCTCTCACTCTCCCACGAGCTCCCACCATAGGCCTCTCTAGAGAATTCCATAATTCTCTAGAGAGCTTCCCTTGGCCATTTTCACCCATCCACTCTTAGTTCCATTTAACTTAGTTTCATTCCACATCCACTCCACCTCCATGCCCACAAGTAGCTTCACCATGGCAACCACCACCTCCACGCCAAGATGATGGATCACCTCTCCAACCTCTCTCCAAGGGTTGGCCTAAGCACCATTAGTCACCCCTCCTCCTCTCAACCAACTCAAAGGCCATCGGAGCCCACCTCCGAATGCCCTTATTTCTGCTAGATTAGTAGCTTAATTCTTCATAGTTTACATGCTTTATTTATTGCTTAGTAGTGTAGCTCTATATTCTCCCCCAATGATGCATGCATAATCCCCCTTTAGATTCATGTATGCGATCATTTTCTGTTAGCTAGATTTATGTTTTCAAGCTTTCCTCTATAAGCTTTCCACGAGTTCCATGTTGCAAACACCATGATGAATTAATGAAAGATCTTTTTCTATATATATATATCTATGTGTTGAGAATCACCACGAGCTTATTGCAATATATTTTGTATGATTAAAGTTACCTGCTTTTAATTTCTGATATTCTGGCAAATAAGCATGTCGTGCATAAATACGTAATAACCATAAATCGACATGCGATTTTAAGCAAGTAGAGCGAGCAAGATCGATCTCGAATCTGCATTTCCATAACGCCTCCCAGAGATGAACGACCGGGACTCAAGTCTCGTTATCTTTAGAAATATTTTTGTTGATCGTATTGCGCACTATACTACAATGCTTTTCCTTATCAAACACGTGCGCTACGATTCCCAACATGCTTCATCCTTAGTTTGTTAATGATTAAACCCCAGGTGTACTTAATTTGAATTAAAGCTCAACCATTGGTCCTTTCTTTTACTAACAATCCTCAAAATAAATATTTTTCTTGGATGGTTGTGCAAAAAGAATGCATATGCAAATGCAGACGATGTGATGCGAATGCCAAATATTTTGATGTTTTCAAGTTCTTCAAAATGATAAAATGTCTGACAAAATTGAAAGTATCCCCCCATGCTTAAAGTTTGCAAGTCCCCTTGCAAAAGAAAAAGAGTAGGAGAAGGTATCACCAGAGATTGAAGAAGTTAGGTTGGACGTGAATTTTTCCAGAATCTGAAAAAGAAAACGAAAGCCGAAAAGAAACTATTGTTGGTTTACCTCCCAACCAGTGTTGTCTTTACAAGGAGATTAGTAAAAAGTGCTGATCTTAGGCCTCTTAGACCTATTTCAGGGTTTAAACACTCACGTGTTCGTTAAGATCTTGATTAGTCCTCAAGAGGTTGGGAAAAGTACGAGGCTGATGTAGTAGGTCTAAGGCTTAGGGCTTATTCAGCCATGTTGCCTGCCCTTTGGTTTGTGGGACTTGGTAACCTAAACACCCAAAATCCACACACTAGTCTGGTTTAATGCGCTTAATGAAGAAATAATGCCAAAAGTGCTATATTCTGAAAAAGTAGTCTCGAAGACACAAGTTGATTGGACGAGTTCCCAATGCGGAGAGGTGGAAAATTCCCCTCGAAGATGCGTATTAACATATCATCTCCTTGGTGCTTGTCTCCCAGGATATCTAAATATCCTACCAGAGGCATGTAAGCACCTTGTGCTAGTTCAGGTGCCATGGGTGGGATTATCCCAAAATGTCGATTGCCAGGGCCTGAATTTAGGTACAGAACGCCATGCACGACACTATCCCGAAATTTCGAAAACTAGGAGTTCTGGAGGTTACCATGGGCGGTGCTATCCTGAAGCATCGAAAGCCAGGGACCCTTCAAGGATTAATGATGGGGACAAAGAATTCGATACAAACCGTGTTTAGGGACAATTCGAGGCTGGATCTAGGGAAATATAAAAGGAAAAGAGAGAAAACTCTCAAAATGAAATATCCTTCTCTATCTCTTTCTTAGTAAAATGCACTAGCAAACTGAACCTGGACACAATATGCCTACGCACGAGTGCTTTAACTGCTGGGGTCAACAAACACCTAGGTAATTTTTGCGGGCCTTAGAAACCTTCGCGGCAGACCCAAGCTGAAGCTGGTCAGGTCTGGATCTTGGATGGTACTTGAGTACCTTTAGACCTATTGTTGGCATTCCAATCTAATTTCTAAAGAGTGGCACAAATTAGGCATTTGAACATCAAAGCATGGTCTAGATATCTAGTTCTTTCTATAGGATTTTGCTAGAGACTAGCAAAAGTTAGGCATGAAGGTATAATGGTAACACCATCATTAGCCATAACTAACTTAAATTAGTGGAAATAAAGTGACAAATGCTCCTGAAATGTTCACCTGAGAACCATAATTTCACTCAAATCCATTCTGAGAGGAAAACATTAAAAAAGGGTTAAATATGTAGTTTTAACATCATATCACGAATATAGAATAACCATGGGGTCACCCAGGAGTTAATTAAAGGTCAACTGAGCATTAAAGTCCAAAGAGTGGGTCCACATAGACAAAAACAGGATTTCACGCATTTCGAGAACCAAACAGCACATCAAAACCCTATTTTCAGATCCACTTAAATTGAAGAGGTTATGGTCAAGATAAAATTCATCTAAACCTCCTAAAATTTATAGAAAATTATTCTAAGAGGTTTGGTACCCTTGGTTTGACCATCCGAACTCATGTGACCTTAAATAGAGTCTCAGATGGGATTTTGCCCTAATTTGGTTTTCTATGGAAATTTCCCATTTAAATATGGTCAAAAATGAAATGCAACTTCACCATTAGATTCCTTAGGTCCAAATTACGTTAAGGACAAAATTTGGACCCAATTAGAGTTCATCTTAACCTAGTTTGCATTTTAGTCCCTTAAACCTCTGTTTCCCACACTTAGACCCCTAACTTTCGAAATTCCTTTCAAACTGTCCCTAACTTCTTCACCTTCTTGCAAAAATGCCCTTGCCACCATTGAAGGTGTGAAAGCACCTTCAGCCGAGATTCAAGAGAATCTCTCTCGGATCAAATTCAATTCTCTCCAAAATTGGAGGGAATGATCCTCAAGAAATCCTCTATCGAATAAGCAAGGCCAAGAGGCCTGATCTAACCTTTACACCGCCAATGAACCCACGATTTTAGGGCAAGTTCCTTGCAATTTTCACGAGGAAATTACATTGATTTTGTACCTCTCAAGGTCCTAGATCCCACTATAAAGAGCCCTCTTGTCAAGACCGTCTTCTGGAGCTAGGTTGCAAACCAAAACAAGTCTTCTTCCTTCTCTTCCTCGACCAAATCCGACCTACGCTCTGGTGGCTCCCCCAATCTCCTTCCGCACCCCAACGGTCAAATTAGAAGCACAGCTCTCTTCCTCACCTTCTTCCTACGATGGTGACCAAAGCCTCATCACATCCGACCTCATCATCGCCGTTGCCCCCTCACCGAAGTATTCCCTTTCTCCAGCACCAATCAATCAAAGCTGATGCCAACTTCCTCTTTTTCATCCCTTAGACTAGGTCAATCTTGCTCTCTCCTTCTTTAGGTTAGAACCATGCCTTCCCCACTTCAAATCAACCTCTATACGCCACTCTCCCACTTTGTCTTCTTCCGCGATGGTAGCACCTTCGGTGAAGCTGCCACACCACCACTGACCACCAGAAGCTTCCCCATCCACCATAGACCAAAATCCCTCTCTTAATTAGAAGCTTACCCATTCATTCACCCCGCCAGACGACCCATCCTTCCGCCATTTCCTTCGACATCGTCTAGCCACGATCGACCTCCGTCCACCAAACGAACACCACCACCAAACTCCTCACACTCCGGTGACTCTCTTGAACGATCTAATTGGGGCTTAGAGCCCGTGTTGCTTGTTAGCTCCACCTCCGTTCTCCTCCAGCTACCATCCATCCTGATACTACGCCCACACAACATGACTTCACTTTACGAAGGCACCTGCACCTTCAACAAAGCAACTGCAGCAAGATTCAGCTCAGATTTGACGAAGAAAACCATAGCTGCGCAAGTGAAGGGAGACGCTTCATTAGTCCCACATCGAGCGTGGATGAGTCATTTGCAGCATGTACAGGGAAATCGTGAAAAGGCCTCATTACCTCAACAGACGAAGGGGTGAGGTCCCTCCCTCACATGCCTATCACTCCTCACCTGCGATACACTGCCCGTAGGTCTAGACCCTACCCGGATCCGATTACCTACTATAAACCCGATTACCCATAACCCGATTGAGAGAAGGGAAGAGGAGAAATTCTAAGGAGGGTTGGGGGGGTTTTGCATTGTTCCACCTTAGGAAACATTCCCATATGCTCTATACTTAGTCGTTTCTAAGGATGGTACTCTAAAGCCTTGTGCTAAGGCTACTTCTGAGTTGTTATATGGCCTTGTGCCTTGTTTTGAGCTCTGAATGATTAAGTCATCTGACCTTTGGGTCTGGCGACTGATTGAAGGTACTGTAAGATTATCTGAGGCCTGTGCTACTTGGCCTTATGCTTGAGACCCTTGGCTCCGGTACTGTGGATTTATTTGGCTGATATATGGTTTGGGGTTATTGTTGAGAAATTGAGACATTTGAAATATGCTTAAATGTGGTATTACTTGGTGATTTAAATCACCACTTTTTAGAGTTTCTTTTCATTCTTTTTATCCCACTAAATTCTTGAGATACATTCTTGGAGTATATTATTCATTGAATATTTTGATTTCAATTCACTATTGTGCTCATTATTTATAAATTACGATTAGTGTGTGAATTCCATATTCACTCCCTGCGAACAACCTCGGACGTAGTTCTTTGTTTTCAAGCACTCTTTATAAATTTAAATGCTGTAAAGCAGTTTTGTTGACTATACTATGATGCAAGCATCTCTTTCCTCATAACATCGACTCGAACACTAATAACAAAAAGAAAGTGGTGGAAGTAGGGGGACTGAAATGAGTTGGAAAAATGGAAGAAATTCCCGACTATGGATAGGGTTTTAGTTTAGGATGAAGGCCATACTCGTGGGGATCAGGTGGTAGGTCCAAGGGAAAGGGAGTGGGAGAAAAATTAATGAGATGAAGGGTGGGTGAAGTTAGGGTGGAAGGGTGAGGTGATGAGTCAAGAAGAGAGTTGGAATGCAGACAAGTCTCCAGGTCATTGATGTTGCCAACCACTAATTCAGAGTCAGAATCTTCGAAGAAATTGTGGTCGGGAAGAGAATCCACCAGCGTTGTTTCCTCCGCCAAATTTTTAATATCCATGTCCTCAAAGAAGTCATCATCATGGAATCTCCGGGAGGATTTGAAAATATCCAAAGTAATTGTTTGGCCTATGCAAGTGATATCCATTTTACCAGTATTGCAATTTATATTTGCTTTTGCGATGGCCAAAAAGGGTAGTCCAAGAAAGATAGGGGTGTTGATCGGAGTCTCAGGTACCTCAATGTTAAGGACCAAAAAGTCAATTGGGAAGACACAGTTCTGGACCTTAACAAGAACATCCTCCACAATCCCCTTAAGTTTGATTGATGATCGGTCTACTAACTGTAAAGTGACCTCAACAGGCTTAACATCACTGATCTTAAATTCCTTAAATAATATAGTTGGGATGATAATGATAGAGGCACCAAGATCAAAAAGGGCGTGGTTGAAAGTAGTATCATCAATAATAACTGAAATTAAAGGCATGCCCGGGTCATTCAACTTAGGAGGCAACTTGCTCTATATGACAGAGATTACTATCTCTGAAAGATGCACTCTTCCTAGATTTTTGGTCTGCCATTTTAGAGTACAAATATCCTTCAAAAACTTGGTATAGGTAGGTATATATTTGATTGCATCTAGGAGAGGAATGCTGATCAGAACCTACCCAAATAATTCCATGAGTTCCTCATTTGTGGGCTCAGATTTCTTTCTTTTGGGGTTGGTGGATTGTTGAGCTTGGGGAAAAGGGATTGGAGGTTTACCTGGGAGATCTTGGTCTTTTTCTTCTTGGGTGAAGGTGAGAGGAGAGTCAACTTGCATAGGTATAGGTTGGGTTTCATCAGTTTGGTGGGAAGGCCTAGGATCTGTAGTTGTTTTCCCACTCCTCAATTGTACTGCATTAGTAGTATGGTTGTTCTTGGGAGGAGGTTGGGGGGCCTGATGTTGAGGGAAACTCGGTGGGTGTTGTGGTGTTGGGATAATATGAGGCTGATGGTTGTGATTCGAATTCCTGCCTCAGTAATGGTTCATCTGATTGTTAGGGTTGGGGATGCGCTGGGAAGGCAGATGTCTTGTAGATCTCTGGGTCGGAGTAGCCTCAATTTGATTGTGGAGATTTGTAACAGCACAGGTTACCTTTGACATTTGACTTTGCATCCCTTGCATGGTTTTCATAACCTGGGCATTGACATCTTGGGGTAGCTCAGGTTAATAAAAAGTCTGGTTCAACCCATAGCCTCCAAATTAGCTTTGTTTCTGGAAGGGAACCTGATTGGTCCAGGAGTGAGTTGGGTGGTTCCTCCAATTTGAGTTGGAGGAATTTATAAAGTGCTCCTAGAGGGCAGAAATATTCTCCGTGGTTGGGTTGGGATTTAGATAATTGTAAGTCCTAGTAGAACCACATGAAGCCTTAGAAAAATAATTATACTCAGCAAGGACAACATTGACATTATGCAAGTTTTCAAAATGTTAGGCGGGGTTAGTTGTGGAGCCTAGTTGGGTGTGGTAAGTCTTTTCTCAATCTTCTTTTGGTTCAATTGCATCTGATCGAGTTGCTGGGCAATCATTTGAAGATCATCTTGGGTAATGGGAATGAATTGAGTGCCTATCTCATGAACACCGAACTGCGGGTTGGTAGTTTTGGCAAAGGTGTTCATGGAAGCGTGGTTAAATGAGTTTTCACTCATTTCTTCAAATAGTTCATAGGCACTCTCAACATCTTTGTTAAGGAAGTTGCCGCCACACAAGGCATCAACGAAATGTCAGAGTTGATTGATCTACTAATCCATGATAGAAGATCTGCATGAGCTGCCATAAAGGACCTTGTGGTGCAAAAAACTTCTTAAAAGATCCTGGAATCATTTCCAAGCATCATGTAAAGTCTCACCAAGTTTTTGTTGGAAGGTCGTAATAGATCTTCTCAAGGAACTAGTACGACCAATAGGGAAGAATTTTTTAAGGAAAGCACTTTTGAGCTGAGGCCAAGTGTTGATAGGTTTGTCGATGGTTCTGAACCAATAAATAGCCTTGTCTTTGAGAGAGAGCGGAAATAACCACATCAGCCATAAGTCCTCTAGCACATTGTAAGAATGGATCGACTGTGCGAGGAGTGTGAGTTCCTCAAGGTGGCTAAATGGGTCTTCCCTTGGAAGGCCATAGAAGTGCTTGATTAGTTTTAGAACAACTGGTTTGATCTCAAAGTCCCCTTCTGGTATGACCACCCCTGGTCTGTCCTTGTAATTGGAAGGATCATGGAAATCCTTAAGAGGAACGACAGGCTACTAAAGGGGTGGCGGGTTTTACCCTTGGTTGGTCAGGTTCACGACAATCCTAGCCAACTATTGTTGGTTAGCTTGAAGTTGAGCTTGTTGCTCAACCATCATGTCTAAAGGATTGGGCAAGGGACCTTGGTTTTGATCTTGAGGCATCTTAGGTAATTCCATACTTGGAAGCTTAGGGATAGGGATGTCAAAGAGTGGGTTAGATTGTGGATTTTGGGTGGAAGGGTTAGAGGTGGGATTAGAGGTGGTTTGTGGGTAAGAGGAGGAAGCAGTATTGGACCTGTTTTGGGGGTTTTCCATTTTTGTTGATGAATGCAAATGAGAGGTAGAGGGTCTTTTTATGTGGGGGGAAAAATCAAGAGATCCCTCCAAGTGTCGATTCTGGGACCGTCACACGTGTATGAAATGGAAGAATGAGGAGGAAAGGAAGGAAAGATGAGAAGAAGTGTGCAATCAAGCAAACAAAATTTCTCGACCTAACTTAAGGGTGACTCCCTAAATTTACCTAAGACTTGGTTACCTAAGAAATAAGAAATCGGTAGCTGATAGTCGTTCCCTCAACTAATATAGCTAGACTAATTAAGGGGAGTGTTGGGCCCAAGCATGTCCCAAGAAAATCACTAGGGGCTTATATAAACCTACGGCTAGTCGTTTGACACAACCCCTTAGTCAGGCACTAGATTTGGATGAAGGAATTGAAATCAACTAAAGATATCTGAAGACCTAGATATCAAGCCTAAGTTTGATAAAACCTTAGGGATCAAATTTCTATAAGTTTTAATTAGGTCTAGGAGGCTAGAGTGCACAGGGCATGTGATGGGCATTGATCAGGGTAATGCCCGATTATTTTATCTTTTTTTTTGTGTGCACGAAATTTGGGTCGGAAGTGATGCCCAAATCCAAAATAGTCAGGTTTTGTAGACAGGATTTTTATGAGAGGATTTTAGGGTTTTGATAAAATTTTTGTGATTTTTAAGATTTTCTCCTTTTATATTTTCAAACAAAGTTTTGAAGTTCCAGAAACAAGAAGGAAATTGGTTATGTTGGTGAAAATCGATTCCTTTAATTGAATGTGGGATTGAAAAAAGAAAATGAAACCTTAGAAATTAAAATCCTAAGCCTGGAACTCCTGGATGGATCTTTTTTTTATCAAAATCTTTAAAGGTAGTGGCCCAAACAAGCAAACAACACCACCACCTGATAGGAAATCAAACAAGGAATCCAAAAATGATTTTTTTGAGATTTTAGGAACTTGTTTGATAATTTTTGGAATTTTTCTTCTTACACATATCAAAAGGTAGAAATGATAGATTTAGAAAATCGACTTTGGAGTATCCTCAAACAATCTCTAATATTTTTGAAAATTTATATGATATAGAGAATTTCTCAAGGTTTCCAGAGATATAACAATTGTCTAAATATGATAAGTGAAAAAAATTATAAAATTCATGGATAGTAAGAAAATAATAAGGAAACAAGGTTTGACCCTTATTTAGTTCATGAATTTTTTAATTTTTTCTACTTAAAACCTTCTCAAATTTAGACTCTGGTTCTTGACTTTGGGTGAAATTTGGTGACTTTACGAAGCTCCTAAGTGCCCAAACTTGATTTTTAAAAATCAGGACAGAAGTCTGGATTTTTAAAAATCCAACACCAATAAGACTAAGGTGGTGGATAATGAAGGTAAACAAGCACACAATTAGTTTTTAGGTTTCCACCACCCCAAATTTTCTTATTTTTGTGATTTTTGATATTTTAAAGAATTTTTTTTGTGATTTTCGATTAGATTCCTAAGGGTGTTTTGGTGAGTACTTACCTAAAGATTGCAGGAAGAAAAGGCAACTTGAAACTTCCACTCCAAGTGAATCTAATTCCCGAACTCGCACCTATTTCGCACCCTAAATAAAAGAAAACAAAATTCATGAAGATCCAAATAAGCAAATGAGATATTAAATAAGACTAAGTCGTGCCTCCCTAGCAATAGAACCAAAAAGTGATGTGAGGTTTACGCGATTTGTTAAATGCTAGTTTTTGACATTGAGATGCGTAAAATCGACTAGCTTTAAATTTATATTCCTAGATAGTGGTGGTATCTAGGGTCATCCAAGGAGGCTAATTGTTAGTCAGAAAGATGATTCTCTCTCTCGCCTACTCAAATCCGCACTTCTTTTTGTATTTTGGTTTTGTGGATTTTTAGGGCTTTTCAATAATCTAGATACAGAAAACTAATTTGACTATGCCTAAGTGAATGAAATGAAATCTACCTTCCTAAGCTTACCCTAGGCAAGTGCACTTAGGATAATTAGGAAGGTAAAGTGTGTGCACAGAAAGTGGTAAAACTACTACTTGAAACAGAAAGCACAAGAATGAAGAAAGGCACTTTGCTATTAAAGGAGAATAATTGTTTACAAAATTCCTAGGGAGCTCAATCAAGTAGAGGTTCTACTTAATTAATCTCTAGGTAGATGAAAGCTTCTACTATCAAAAATTAAATAGTACAAAGGTAAAAGAATAGAAAATCTTTCGAATAGCTAAAGTAGCTTTCGCTCTAAGAATGGTAGCTCCCAAACTTGAAGAAAGCATCCTCCTAGCTCCTTGAACTTGCTCCTCTCTCAAGGTGGACATCCTTCACCTTAACTCCTCCCTACTTGGCCATCCTCCTCAACATGATAAGCTCCTTGGTGGTGGGCGTGTTTTCGTATGCGAAATGATTTGAGTTAGAAAACCCGTCGTCGTAATGTGTAGAAATCCACTACCAAATAAAATTTATAACCGAAACTCGAGGTGAGTCCCGGGTCGAACACGGGGAGGCAAACGTTTGATTTCAAAATACGTGCTTCGATTTTATTTATTTTTGTTATTTTTATCTTTTGTAATTTTTTGTAGTTTTATAAGGTAAGAGATCAGGTCGGAATAATTTCTATCTAATCTACTTGTAGAGAGAGAGAGACAATCACATATATATCAAAACAAGTGTTTGTTACAGATAAGGAAGTGGAAAACTACACTACAAAAGTGATAAAGATAGAGAAAGGTCTGAAGAGTCCCCCTCGATGGTCGCTTGGAGGATGGCTCGCTCTGACATCGCTTGGATGAAAGCGGTTCGAAGCTAGATGAATGATAACGACAGTGGAGGAAGGAGGATGAAGCAGGATGGCATCGCGGTGAGGATCTTCTTCTAGAAGGTGGTGAGAGGATGACCACGGGATGCTCCATGAATGAGGGTGAGAGGCTTGAACAAATGTTGGGTTTCTACTCTAGAGGAGCATTCTGAGCGTAGGACAAGCTCTCTTTAGAGCCTTGGAGGTGGTGGGGGAGAGAAAGGAAGAGATGAAGAAGAATCGGAGGGGTAGGGATCCTTTTATAGTATTGGAAAGGATCCATTTTGTACATATGACAATTAGTGACAGCCATAAACATTGCTGAAGATCCACCGCAAGCGTCACTAAAGCTCCAGCTCATGCACCACGTGCTCGTGTCACACACGCCCACTGGCGCTTCTGCCTTCGCACACCCATTGCTGCGCACTGCACTGTTGCGCGCTCCCCCTGATGCACATTGCATTGCTACGTGCGCCCATGCGCTGTGCACGTGTAGTGGTGCGTGCGTGCCCATGGGCGACTTGGATTATGCCACATGGCACGATCTGGGCTATCTATCTTCTTTCCTTCGTCAGGGCTGCTACGACCTAGATTGAGTCAATTTTTGTGCTGTTAGGCTGCGATCGTCTACCCGAATCCATCTGTGCAGTCGGATTTATTATTTGAACCTTCAAATTGTGTCACCTAGTCCTTAGGTCGTTGATCTTCCTTGGGCTGCATAAGGTGCTACAGGACTTCGATCAAGATAATTTCGGAGGTATTGGACTCAGATCATCGTTTTGATCAGATCCGTATGATCAGATCATCAATTCGAGGTTTCGAATTAAATCTCCTTCTCTCCTGGCCATAAAAGGATGCAATTAACTTAAAATTTATATAGACTACTCTAAATGCAGAATGATGTATGCTATGCTCTATT
Source organism: Thalassia testudinum (assembly GCA_037157565.1). Classification (NCBI taxonomy): domain Eukaryota; kingdom Viridiplantae; phylum Streptophyta; class Magnoliopsida; order Alismatales; family Hydrocharitaceae; genus Thalassia; species Thalassia testudinum. Next base: position 30,519,794 of record JAZHRO010000073.1, read on the forward strand.
TATAACATGAAATGCATATCTAAGCTTAGGAACATGCATAAATAGGCAATTTATCCTAATTAAATGTGTCTTCATCACTTGGCATGGAACTAATGAAGAGGATAGGAGAAAGTGAACACCAAAGGAACAAGGTAGGTGTTCCCTTTGATCATATCTCATTTCCTCCTCGGATGTGAATATGAAATGGAAATATGGAAAGAATTTATGTTTGCCAAGGATGGTTAGGAAGGTAGGATAGGGGGTCTTTTTATAAGCTTGGAATAGGTGGTGGTTGAAAGGTAGAATGGGCCTTTTAGGTGGTTGGTTTTGGGGTGATGAGGTACCTATGGGTGGCGCCAAAATGGGCTTCTAGAAGGTAGTAGTGTTGGCGCCACAATGGAGGGATAGGATGGCACTTTATGGTGGTTGAATGGTGGAGATGGGAGGAGGTTTTTGGCGCCATGAATGAGGGGTTTCTAGAAGGCATGTGGATGGCCATGAAGGGGTATCAGTGGGTCAACTTGGTACCATAATGGTAGCTATAGGCCATAGTGTACGGTCTTAAGATGGGGGTTAGGAAGCTTCCTTGGCGCCATGTGAAAGGGTGCCACGGAGGTCCCCTTGGCGCCAAAAATGAAGAGGCGCCAAGGTTGGATGTTTTTGTGCAGGTTGGATGGCTATAGAGGTGGAGAGGAAGTAGGGTAGGAGCTTGCGTAGTGGAGCTAAGCTAGCTTAGCTAAGTTGAGGGTAAGCTGGAAGGAGCTGGAGTTGAGCCGGAATTGAGCTAGATCCAACTAAGTTGAGCTGGGATCTAACAACTGGAGCTTCTGTCTTTTCACTGGTGCTTGTTCTTTCCACATTGCCAGAGTTTATGTGATCTCCAAAGTATTCATCCCTGGCAATCAAATGGTAACTACATAAGATAATGTAAAAGAAATGCTAATGCCTGCTCTAAACCCTAAATGCAAATGTATGCTAAATGTAATGAGATAATGCAATGCAATTGTCAACATCCTAGGAACTAGATGTAAATGTATATTAAGAATGATGATAAAAGTGGTGTTTATCAGAGGCCCTCCGCCATTACTCCTCTCTTGGCCACGACGGCGACAATAGAACCACATGTGCCTTAGATGCCCACACGCTAGACACACCACACTGTTCCTCAATGTGGTCGCCAGATGACCCCTCTCCCTGCAGCAATAGCAAATAGGATCTCTTTGCCTCCCTCCCGCTGTTGCACGTGCTGGTCCACCGTGTCTGCCATCCTCCCCTCTCCGGCAACCATCAAACCAGGCCCTCGACCAGCCATCAAAGCCTCTTCCACGAGAAGGCCATAGCCCTCTCCAACCCTCTCTCACCGTCGCCTGGCTAAATTCAAATCTCAATTATTTTCAAGTTATAACAATTATATGAGTATGCTTGCATTTATGGTAAATGTATACAGCAGATTGTATACATTTGTTGGTGAAATATAAAAGGAGGGCTATATTTTTTTTCATAAAAGGATTTTTCATCACGGTTCATGAACTATGACTAAAAGCCTTTAGTTACAGTTTAAAAATCATGACCAAAGGTCTTCTCTATTTGGTTACAACTCTTTGGTCATGGTTTATAAATCATGATCGAAGTCATCTCTCTTTGGTTGCAAACCTTTGGTCGTGGTTATAAACCATGACCAAAGCTCTCTCTTTGGTCACAATCACCATATTAGGATTTAGTTGTGACCCAATAAATATCTCCCAACCTTAAAGGGAAACCCTAATTTATTCTAATTAACAAAAGTCACTTTGTGTGCTTCTTCTCCTCAAGGAAAGTAGAAGAGCAATCAGCTCTTATTCTTCTTCTTCTCAACTCTAGGAGGTTGTTCGTAAGAGCATCAACTACTTTAGGAAAAGGAAGACAGCTAATCGAAGCCATAGTTGGCACCCTCCCCTTACTCCATATGCACAAGCTGGTCATCTTGAACTCTTCCTAAATGACTGGCCAGTGTTTGGGTTAGAGGAACACATTTCCTGGAAGATGTTCTTGGTGAGCTCCTCTTCCCTTAAGTATTGGGTGTTAGCCAGTGGACCATACAGGTTGACTAGCTTGCTCTCGGTCGTGAGGAATTAATCCTCAAGGCGAAGATTTTGGTTGCTTCAAGGTAAGGGTCCCCTCCTAGTCAGCGAAGGAGTTTGCGAAGGGCACAAAGGGTTCACACCGCACATGGAGGAATGAAGTCTTCTGAGTGTGAAGGGTCTCATGTGCCTGTTGAAATGAATGAAGTCCTTGTAGGTGGAATTTATTGTAGAAGGCACAACACATGGGGTGTTGTTCTATGCCGCCCACAAGTATAATCTCTAACTTGTGGGGATCTTGGAATGGGAAGATACTGATAAGGGACTCATCATGGCTTCTAATTCACCAAAATAAGCTAATTTAACTAGTTAATTAATTAGGAATAACATAAAATTAGGTTAATTATCAACTAAGCTAATAATACACAAGGAACTTAATTATATGATAAAATAGCTTAATTAATGTATAATAAGCATTCCTTTATATTTATTTAATAAAGAGGACTTAAACCTAAGCATTTAACTATTTATATTTAAGCTTATATGTATTATATAACATAAGTTAACATTAATATTAACTATTAATTTAAATAAATGTAATTTCAGGCCACAAATATATTATTTAATATATATATAACGTATAATAAAAAGTTGAAAAAGAATAAATTGAATTACATATCTAAATTGATAGTTTACATTTCAATTCCTAAGATTCAATGAAAATAAGTCCTTTTTATTAAGATTAGGTCCTTCAATATTTGCACCTAGGTCCTCCAAGCTTCTTTTCTTCTTCTTCCTTTTCAATAGCTGGCGATCACCGGTGATGTTTATCTCCGATGACCGACGATCCGACGTTAGAGTAGAGTTTCCGTGGCAATAAAGAAATCTCCTAACCCCCCATGTGCATCCGACGACTCAGATGAGCCGTTGACCGACTAACCTGATGTTGAAGCCCCTGCCATCATCGGAGACAACAATCATCACTCCGATGTATCTATCCACCTTTCTGCACAAGTTCATTCCCCCTAACCCTCGCCGCACCCTATAAACACCCATGACCACCTCTGATTTGACTTTAGCAACTCCCTTCCCTCTTCTACAACCTAGTTGCTCCTAGGCTATTCTCTCCTAACTCTGGCAGCCCTCTCTCTAGTTCTTGGAGTAGCTCCGACGGAGCTGCTTGCCTCTCTCATCTCCTCTTCCTCTACTTCACCTTAACAATGGCGGAGGGGCATCATCTCTTCACCACGATGCTTTTGATCTAATGTAAGAGGTTCTATCTCCCTCTTTGATTTCGTTCTTGGCTCCCATGCCAAAGTCGGAGTACTCTCTCATCCTTTCGTCCAGGTAAGTAGATCTAACTCTTACGCGTAGTTTCTAGGGTAATTCTAGGTGAGTAATTTGTAGTTTAGTGTAGTGTAAACCTCCAAGCTTCTCACCTCCTCTGACACTAGCAAGACCAATTCGACCTTGCTGGACTTTGATCCATCAAATCAACACTTCCTCCACCCTTCTCACCATCCCAAGACCATTTCCCACTCTTTCTCTTCCGATTAGCTAATGATCACAAAATGCCTAATTCAACTCCAACCTTAAACCTTCACTGTCCATGGCAAAGGTCAGAGGAGTTTATCCACCTAATTAAATCAATTCACAACCATCACTTCTCTTCATAGATTAATTTCCCTCAAATAATTGATTCAATTATTCATCTTAGTGTTCTAACGAACTTAGGATTCAATTCAAACTGAATTGAGTTTACTAGTCCTCTAAAAACCTTAATCGATCAAATTGACATGTTCTTGAGATTATTGATGATCTCAAGAAGGTTTTTGGCACATTCTTGAGTTGTTTCATTGTGCTTGGTGTTCTGATGGTTAATATCATGGATCACTATCAGAGCTCCGACATCCTCAATCTTGAGAAAAAGTCTACGGTTTGATTCCCGGTGATCCTCAATCATCTTAGAACCTTTAGAGAATCATTTTTGTACATTTTATTTGAATTTCATTGATCATCTCTCTCTAATCATCTCTTTTTTCCTCATCTCCGGCAGAGATGAGTAGACCTAATTTCTCATCCTTTAAGCTTAGTATTAGGTTTTGAAGCTTTAGTAGAGTGACCTGAGTTTAGATCAACTGATTTTTAGGTTGTTAGAGTCTGGTTTGTTCTGTCGAACAACCTCACAATTATGTTCAAGCAATGGATCTGGAACCAGTGTTAGATCAATTTCCCTAATTGATAACTCCATTAAGTTTTTGAGATGATTAGTATCAGTCTGGACCTTTTATTTGGTTTGCATCTCTCTTTGGAACTCAGAGTCAACTTTTAGCCTAATTTGGTAAACCTCCTATCGCCATTGGTGCTCAAAGTTCCTAAGCTTGGTTTTAGGAGTTGTTGAACACTCTCTAGGTTGTTACAAATCCATTAGAGTCAATTCTAGGAAGTTCTAAAGTTAGATTAAGTCTTATATCATTTCTACACATTTTGGGTTCATATGGACCATAGTAGAGAATCATTGAGTTTCAGATGAGATTTTAACATTTCCTATAGTCATTTAGATGCATTTCGACCTTCTCATGACACTTAGAATAGAACTTGAACCTCTGAAGTGTGATTTGAGTTGATTTAAACTCCTATTATCCTTTTTTGTTGTTTTGATTCTGGAAATGAACTTTCTAGATGTTCTACAAGGTTTGGAAGCTTCCCTCTAGACTTCTTTTGTTGTCCTGGAACGTACTAGGCACTGAGCAATTCAATTAGGTCGAGAGATGGATAGATTAGGCTGTTAGCAAGGTCTGCAGGTGTGTGTAGAGCTATTGTTGTCACTCAAATATGGCGAAGAGTCATTTTCATTGACTAATTTGGAGCTGAATCAAAGCGTCAACAATTGATTAATTCAATCAAGACTTTGGAGGATGCTAAGGAGATCTAGACATTCAATCATGGAAGAATCATCGTGAATTGGTGATGATTTCGTGAAGAAATTGGGCATTGAATCTATTGCGCAAGCGTTGAAGGAGAAGGGACTAATATAGTCCCACCTCAGAAGTCCACAACCACTTGGTGCAATATAAAAGCAAACGCATTCGAAGGCCTCCTGTGATCCTTCGGGCCGACGGAGGCATGCGCGCCTAATGAGCTTATTCTGAGCATGTTATCTTGTGGCCCATGAAGGGTAGCCTGCGGGCATGACGCATTGTGGTGGTGGCACATGCCCACTAATGTAATTGCAGTCCGATCCCAAAGGTTTGTTGATTCAATTTGGAGTGCGACACGTGTCCAAATCTTTTTAAAGTAAAAGGAAAATAAAAGTAAGTGTTGTGTACTTGTGATATGAAGAAAATACTAAGTGTTAAAAACACTTGGTTAAAATAATAAGAGTTGTATGCTTGTGTGATTGCTTAAATGAGAATAAAGAGCTTACATGATTGTTGTAAAACAACATTCTTTACAATGCAATGGAATTAATTCTTTTTATTTTTTTATTCATGTTATTCTTTAGAATTGATTAACATATTTCATTACAAAAAAATTTGACTTTAGCGACATTTAATATTTATCATTATAGGCATTATATTTGCCGCTATATGTAATTAACGACACTTAAAATAATTGCTGCCTTCGTCAGCGTCACGAAAAGGCTAACAGCAATTGTACAATCGCCGCTAAATCAATGGTATTAGCGACACTTTAATTGCCGTAAATATTGTCACTAATGACCTTCTTTAGTGGCAATTTATTTGTCAATATTTTACCACTATTGATTTATATTAGTGGCAATTTAATTGACGCTATTAGTGTCGCTATATACTTCATTTAATGGTTTTTTTTGTCACTAAATTGCCACTATTGATTTACTTTAGTGACATTGTATTTTGCCATTTAATTGCCTCTATTAATATTATTTAGTAGCAATTATTTGTGTCACTAAATCGCCACTATTGATTTGCTTTAATGACGCTTTCTTTTACCACTAAATCATCACTAATTATTTACTTTAATGGCACTTTCTTTTGCAATTTAATTGCCACTGTTGATTCACTTTAATGATGCCTATATGATTTAATTTTATTCTTTACTGTTGGAATTTAGCTCCACTTCTCTTTTATGTTTTAGTGTTAACAAAGCTGTTTTAAAACTAATGAGTTTATGAAGTGTCATTTTTAGGAATTCATAGGATTTAGGAAGTATGAAAGAAGTGGTGATGACATGAAAAATGAAGACTGATTTCATTTTATTTTTATATCTTGTAATCTAGATTTTTGTATGTCTCCTAACAAGAAAAATGATTTAAGAATTAAAATCAAAATACAGATAATTAAGAATCATACTCTCATTCTTTTATTCCTTTGAAAAACTAATATCGTTTCATTGTCATATTAATCGTATATTTACGTTCAAATTTCACTTAGATTGTTGAATAAATCTTATTCAAGGTACTTGTTGCAAGTACTGGTACTGTTCACCAGTACTAGTACCTGCTAGGCATAGGTTCAGGTCTTAGTCCCAAACTGTAAACAACAAGTACCGGTACTCATCATGAGTACCGGTACCAAGTGCTCATAGTTTGAAGAATTGGGAAGTGCCTGGACCTTACAAGTACCGGTACTAATCACTAGTACTGGTACATGAAGGTCACAATTTATATCTTGACCCGAATCTGTGAGTCACAAGTACCGGTACTCATCATGAGTACCGATACCTGGTGACTTAGTTGGTACTCAACTGTTAGCACTGAGCACCGGTACCCATGATGAGTACCGGTACCCAGGCTTTGTTGGGTTGACTACTGGCTAACTGTGAGTAGTCAGTATCGGTACCAACTAACCGTTGAGCCCAATCTGAACAGCTATTTTGCAATTAAACATATCTCTAATCTTCCCATTTTGCGCCTAATGACTAGTAATCATAGGGAAGGTGTTTAGTGGCTTATATAACACCTTGTGTGTGTCATTTGCACACAACACACGCAAAAAGTATGTCCTTGCTCAAAATTCCAATTTTCTCAATTCAAGCTGCAAGGATTGTTGATTTGTTGCATTCTTCTTCAAGGCGATACTCTTTGCAACAAACCTTTTCAGGCGATTTTTGTTTAATGCGTGAAATCGATGTTTAAAATCGTTGCATTGGAGCATAATCGAAATCGCTTGAAAACAAATAAAATTTATAATTCGAATTCAAAAGAGTATCTGAGGTTGAACACATGGAGCAACTAGGAATTCACACGCTAATCTTAATCAAAATAGAAATGAGCGCAATAATTAAACCAAGAATTATGATATTCAATGAATAACAATCTACTCAAATGATATATAATAATAAGCAAGAGTATTATAAGAATTTCGTGAGACAAAAAGAATGGAAATGATCCTAAAAGGTGGTGATTTAAATCACCTTTTAGATCCACATTTAAGCATGCATCTCAATTTATTCAAATAACCCAACAGTAGCTCGAACACTACAGTGATCAGACGACAAGCTTAGCAATCAGACATCTTAACAGAAGGCAAGCACAAGCATTCTCTTCTTCAGAACCTCTTCTCCTTCTTTAAGTTCTTTTCCTTCACAGCTCAAAGGAATCAATCTCTTCTGCGGCTAAGTGTCGCACAGGGACACTCTTCAGAGAACAAAACTCCCCTTCCCCTGCTCTCTCTTTCCTTTCCTCCTTTCTCTTTCCCTCAAACCAAGCTAATTGGGTATTTGGGTATGCACACCTAGGTCCAGGCTCATCGGTAGTGGGTGATGAGCGAGGAGTGAGGCTTAGGTTGGGTCGGATGTGTCGGGTGAGTGGGTACCTCACCCCTGGGTGTTTGAGGTGATAAAGCCTAAACAAAAATCAATTTATGTGGCTGCAGTGCTTCTCCCACCGATGTCGGACTATCCCCACTTCTCTTCCTCGCGTTTGCAGCAGAGATGAAGATGCGTCGAATTGGCATTGAAGTCATGTGCGAGGCCTTAAATTGATGACCTGGGAGAGTTCCTGGAGGTCACCCGCACCACCTGGGAGTGCGATAGGGGGCAATCGTGGTTAGAGCACCATGAACGGAGCCAGAGGGATGACGCGGCGGCGGAGGTCCAGCTAACTACCTGAAATAGATAATACAGCTTCTCGACCTTGTCAAAATAGTTCAAGTGGTTCACTGGAGCACGGCGAAGATGATGGCGGTGTCCCCTTGGTGTGGGAATGCGTGTGGTGGTCGATGGAAGTCAGGGGAGGAGGCCAATGATGGGTTTGTTCGGTGGCGTGTTTGGGTGGATGGAATGGTGAGATAAGAGAGGGATTTTGGTCGTAAGGTGATGCTGGAGCTTTCGGGAGATGTGGCAGTGTGGATGGTGGTCTATGGTGGTGGCGTGGGCTCGTCGGAGTCTTTGCCGGATTTGGAGAAGACGAAGACGGAGACCGTGAACTTGGGTCGAAATTAGAGTCTAAGGAGAAAGATTTGAGGTAGAGAGGAAGGAGCTAAAGGACCTAATTTAGCGGACAAAGGAGGCAGGGTGGTGTGGCTGTGGTTGGCCAGCGCCAAGGACGAAGCTTGGTCCGATGAGGTCAATGGCGGCGAGGAAAGGGAGAGAACGCCCTCGTTGTGGCTGGCAAGGCGCGAACAAATATGAGGAAGAGGTTGGATGGGCCAATTTGGCTGTTGGCCGTCCACAGGAAGATGGGGAAGGATGCCACTGGAGCCAAGGTGGAGCTTGGCCAAAGATGGAGTTTGAAGAGGGTTTTTAGGCCAAAACCTAGCTAAGGAGAACGGTTTGCCCTCATGGGTCCTTGTATAGGTCTCAAGAGAGCTTCCAAAGCTTGGAAACCAAGCTTGGATGCTTTGTGAAATAGGAGACCCGATCTTTCAAATGATTCGCATGAGGATTTGGGCAAGAATTAGTGCCCAAGATGTGGCTCAAATTGTAGGAAAATCTCTCAGGAGTCTTTGGAAGGGATCTGCCCATCAATCAGGGAGAAATCCCTAGTCGAAGGTCGCCGGAGTAGGAGTTCCTCCGCGATAATGGTGAAGGGACCTGATTGCAAAGAAGATGACAAACTTAATAAGCCATTTGTAGGGAATTCAAAAAGCTAGGGGTGCGTATGTGATAAAAAGAGTCAAACTAGACTGAAATACAAACTAGGTCAATATGATCTCTGATTGGGCCTAAATTTTGGTATAAGCCTAATTTAAACCCAAGGAATCTGATGGTGAAGCCGGATTTAGGTTTTTACCAAGTTTGATTGGGTAATTTATGAAAAAACCTAAATTAGGGCAATTGTCTGTCTAAGACTGTTTTAGGTCAAAATGGGCTCTAATGGTCAAATGAAGGATGTCAAACCCTAGAGAATATTTTTATATGATTTTTAGAGGGTTTAGGTGAATTTTATCCTGACCAAAACCTCAATTAATTAAGTGGATCTATTTTTAGGATTTCAAATTTCTTTTAATTCTCATAATGCGTGAAAACTCATTTCTGCCTGCACGAACCCTCTTGTTAGACTTTAATGCATATTTGACCTTTAATAAATCCTTGAGAAAACCCACGATTGTTCTGCATTCATGATATGATAGTAAAATTGCACTTTTAACCCTGGTTTTATGTTAAAATCTCAGAAAAAATGTGCAGTGAATTAAGGTCCTTTGGCGGTTATGTAGGAGCATTTATTAATGTATTTTGAAATATGGCAATTGATAACGTTATCATCATACCCCCATGCCTAACTTTTACTAGTCTCTTAGCAAAATCTTATGAAATGAACCTGAATTCTAGACCATGCCTGTGATGTTCAAAGTCCTGATCCTTTCTTCTTTTTAGAAATTAGGTCAGAATGCCAAAGTAGGCCTAGAGGTGCTCAAGTACCAATCAAGATCCGGACCTGACCAGCTTTAGCCTCAGTCTGCCGCGAAGGTTTCTAAGGCTCACAGAAACTAACCTAAGGTTAGTTGAACGCCACAGTTAAAGCACCCGTGCTTGTAACAAGGTTAATGCAGGTTCAATTTGCAGTGCATTTTTGTAAGAGAGAGGGATAGCAGAATTTTTGCATTTTTGGGGAGTTTTCTCTCTTCTTTATTTCTAGCTTTTGATTGGCTCAAAAACATGGTCTGTATTGGATTCCTTGCTCCCACCATCAATCCTTGCAAGGTCACTGGCAATTGATGCTTCGAGATAACACCTCCCATGGTAACCCCCAAAACCCTGGCTTTCGACACTTCGAGATAGTGTCGTCCGTGGCATTCTGTAGTTAAATTCAGACCTTGGCACTCGAGATTTCAAGATAATCCCACCCATGGTACCTAAATCAGCACAAGGTACTTACATGCCCCTGGTAGGATATTTAGATATCCTAGGAGACAAGCATCGAGGAGACGGTATGTTATTGCGTATCTTCGAGGGGAATTTCCCACCTCTCCACGCCGAAACTCATCCAAATCAACTTGAATTGATAAGTCGCTCATAATCTAGGTAGCTTTTTCAGAATAGAATAAGCGCTTTTGCGTGATTTTGATTATTAAGCGCACTGAACCAGACTTGTGCGTGGATTAGGGTGCTTAGGTTACCGAGTCCCGCAAACCAGAGGTCAGTTAACGAGGTCGAATAATCCCTAAGCCTTATACCTAATACATAAGCTTCACATTTTCCTCAACCTCTTGAGGACTATCCAGATCTTAACGAATACGTGAATTGTTAAGCCTAGAACAAGCCCAAGAGGCCTAAGATCAGTACTCATACTAATCTCTTTGTCTCTCTATCATTCTAGGACTTAATTTCTTTTCTTTAGATTTGGTCTAGAACTTTAAGTAGATTCCATAATCTTTTACTAATGAATATCACCTTTTTGTTTCAAATTGTAGCTCCCTTTTATCATTTAAAACACCTACCCTCTTCCTCAAGAATGATATGCAATTATCTCTCAAAATGTTTTCCCTTTTATCCATTATTTTGTTCTTTTTCAATTTTTATTTTTTATTTTTTATTTTTTTATTTATTGAATATGAGTAATTTTTTTGTGAGAACCCTTCAGAAACTTGAATTTTTATGTATTTACACTTTAACACCCCCCCATGCTTAAGTTTTGCAATGTCATTATAAATCAGAGGGTATGAGTTTAGCTTGGTTCATGGGTTAGAATAGGATCAAAGGGTGGGCGAACGGGTCGAGATAACTATTGTGGATGATTTCTCTCAAAATGTTTTCCCTTTTCTCTATTATTTTGTTCTTTTTCAATTTTTATTTTTATTTTTTATTTTTTTTATTTATTGAATATGAGTAATTTTTTTGTGAGAACCCTTTAGAAACTTTAATTTTTATGTATTTACACTTTAACATCTCCCCCCATGCCTAAGTTTTGCAATGTCCTCATTATAAATCAGAGGGTATGAATTTAGCTTGGTTCATGGGTTAGAATAGGATCAAAGGGTGGGCGAACGGGTCGAGATAACTATTGCGGATGATTTCAAGCTCTGGTATGAGTATCAAAGGTGGAGTTGGCTGTTCTAAAATTGAACTCAAAAGTGCAGTAGACATGAAGCTTAAAAGGATAATCAGAAGGATCTCGGGTTTTTGGAATGACGGATTGCCTCCTGTTAAGCATTAAATTCAATGCCTTCAACCAAACAGAAAGTGGTCATGGAGTAGTCAAATTAGAGGAATTTTGTAGAACAAGTACCTTAATCAAAAGTCCGGTTGGTCCAATCAAGTACTTATTCAGATCTATAGGCTGATGATGCAGCCCAAACCCAATCAGTCTGGTGGGTTGATGGATGTGGATCAAGAGATATGGTGCCCACCAGACACTCTGTGACTTAGAAGGACGTGGAAATGAAAATCGCAGGTTTGGCTTATTACAATTAGCCTGGTCAGAGTAGGGATCCTTAAATGGAAATGGATCTGTGGAGGAAGTGAGATCCCTACGAGAGTGATCAGAGAAGGATGGTATGTGCTTAGTAGTCTAATCAAAGTCCAAAACCCGATTAAAATGTGAAGAATCATGTTTAACTGGATCATCGAGAGGAGAATAGGAGTAGAACTTGATTTCGATTGCGGTCGGGGTTGGGTTCGGATTTGGGAAGGTTCTATTTGCAGAGCAAAAGAGGTGGCTTCAAGGAGAATTGCATGTGTTGAGGGCTCCTCTAGAAAAGGCTCAAAGATCGGTTTATTTAGAGAGTCCTCGTAATGGTTATCAAACTTAAAGGTCAATGCCTGAAGAATGCTTATAGGATCATGAAAATCTGAGTCAATAAGATATTTGAATTCTGGATTACAAACACTCTTGGCACTTACTACTTCTGAATCCTGCAGATCATAAAGGAATGAATCCATCTCAATGGAACCAGATTTTGAATCAATGATCTCGGGATCAGGGACCCTAGAGTCAGAGTTGAAAAGTGGGTCGTGGATGCTGAGGTCATAGATTGGTTCATAATCATTAGGAAACAAAGGTTCTCCGAAATCAGAGTAGGATTCGAAATCATCGGAGAATTTACGAAAATCATGTTCTAAACTGGATTCCATATCAGAGGTTCCACCACAGAAAGGATCAAGATATGTAGAATCAATAACCTGACTTGGATCTAACCTAGTTTTTGATTCTGAGCTTAAAAAGGTGTCCTGCTCAGGTTCTTGCCTCCTAGGATAGACCCAATCTAGTTCCACTCTTCCAACTCCTCAGTTTCTGTATCATAGATCGATGTGACTTTCGAGAAATCGATCTGACTTAGAGGAGGTTGGAGAGGTGTATTCATCAAATACAGGCCCGGAATTATATTCTAGATTTAAAATTTGATTCTCATCATATTGGGCCTCATAATCATCCTAAGTAGGCTTAGATCTAGATTCTAGGTCAAAGGTAGGCATTAGGTTACTAGGATCTAGGTTGGGTTCTTCAAGGATGTCAGAATTGCTCTGAAGAGTCACCTCAATAGGATAAGGCTCGGGATTTACACTCTCGAGAGGTTCTGTTTTAAGTTCATCATTACAGGTGTTTGGGAATTCAAGGCTTGGTGAACCAGGCTCTCGATTTTCTATGGCTGGCTCAAAATCGGGAATACCTGCAATTCGATCCTCCCAACCCATCTCAAGATCAGGAACGTCAATTTGCACATAATTTGAATCAGATTCTATTTAGGTTGGGGGTCCATAACAACCTTGATTCTCTTCCTCGGGCTCTGGGAAATTGTATTGATCCTCAATGTTGTTCCAAGGTGTCTCATCAATTTCTGAAGGAGTGTACAGGTAATTTTGATCAATGGTTTGCTGTAATGTGTTCGACATACGCCCACGTTTTTCCATGAGATCTTGGTACATCTCCCAAAGGTGTGGATGAGACAAATAATGTATATACTAGGTATTGTGTAGTCTTCATAATTCACTGTATTCAGTTAAAAGATCATCCCAGGTTGAACCGTGTATCATTTGTGTAAATAGCAATCCAGCACGGCTCATGATATGGGTTGTTGTTTCTGGGATAATAACCTAAATCCTGCTAATTGGATTTAAGGTCCTGAAATAATCATCAAGGTGTTTAAGAGCAACCTCAATCATCTTCTCTTTCATGCTCATTTGGGACTCAAGTTTCCTAAACAGTTTTCCTAAATTATTAAGTTGCATTTTTGAATTAGATGGTGGAATCAAGATGTAGAATCAAACTCAAGTTAGATTGAAGTTGATTAGATCTGAAAGAGATTCCCAAGAAGATCTAGTGAGGTCTCTTAGGTTAAAAACCTAATGACCTTCCTGTGTGTTTGCTCTAGAAGAAAAACAAAATGAGGAACTGGATGTTATTTGGACCCAATCAAGGCACCCAAAGATTTTTGGATGACTAAGGAAGTTTCAAGGTGGATGATACCTCTGAATTAGAAATCTACACACCTGATAAATATCTGGGCAGCCAGGAAGGGAGAGCCCCACAAAGACCCCTACATGGTAGAGCGTCCCCATAGGTTACAGGGTTTCCCCCACCCGACCTTGTTACTATGGTTCCAGGTAGATCGGAATGTACGAACTTAAGACCTTAAGTCTACAAATTTTAGTCCTAATTTGTGCCTTGAATTTCACTTGATTAGAAGTTGATTTCACTAGTGACCTAATTTCGAGGTTGGTTGTCCCACAAAGTAGACCAACTTCACCTGACCTGCCCCAAGGATGGCAGAATGAAATCTAGGTCAAGACCTAGAAATCACTCTGAATGACTTTCAGTTTATTAGGTCCAAGATTTTAGGGTGCAAGTGATTTTAGAGCCTAATTTTAGGATTTTTCTTGATTAGATCTTTTCAAACAAGGGCTTAGGTAGCACACAAATGCATGAGGGTTTATTCTCTTTATGCAGGAAAATGTGTTCTAACACTTCAAACCCTAATTGTTGAAACCCTAATTGGCTTTATTTCAAATCTAATTAAATCTCAAAATGTTCACCTTGGGCTTTAAGCAAGAACTGTGCTAGCTCAAGGTGATTTAGAAATCAAGCGTAGTCCCTAGTAGGTACAGGAAATCAGGATGGGGAATAGCTAATCATAATTGCCTCAAGCTTCAATCAGATATGAAGATTTTTTTGCCAATCAGGGAACTTGCCTTTTTAATGAAAATTACTATAAAAATAAGGTAGGTAGTTCCAAATTGATTGTTTCCTTTTTATCTCTTCCAAGGGTTAGGAGATTAGGGAAGAAGAGAGATTACCTGCCCTGGGAGTGGCTATTTTGTACGGAAGATTGCCTCGTGAAGTACCTTCCAAAATCATAAGATATCAAGCAGGGTAAATTAGTGCTCAAATATAATCAATTAAAACAAAGAATAGTGGTGAATTGCACGTTGTTTCCCGGCAACGGCACCAAAATGTTTAACGTGTGAATCGATGTTTAAAATCGTTGCGTTGCAGTATAATCGAAATCGCTCGAAAACAAATAAAATTTATAACTCGAATTTAAAAGAGTATCCGAGGTTGAACATAGGGAGCAAGTAGGAATTCACACGCTAATCTTAACCAAAATAGAAATGAGCACAATAATTAAACCAAGAATTATGATATTCAATGAATAACAATCAACTCAAATGATATTTAATAATAAGCAAGAGTATTACAAGAATTCCGTGAGACAAAAAGAATGGAAATGATCCTAAAAAGTGGTGAATTAAATCACCTTTTAGATCCACATTTAAGCTTGCATCTCAATTTATTCAAATAACCCAACAGTAGCTCAAACACTACAGTGATCAGACGACAGGCTTAGCAATCAGACGTCTTAACAGAAGGCAAGCACAAGCCTTCTCTTCTTCAGAACCTCTTCTCCTTCTTTAAGTTCTTTTCCTTCACAGCTCAAAGGAATCAATCTCTTCTACAGCTAAGTGTCGCACAGGGATACTCTTCAGAGAGCAAAACCCCCTTTCCCCTACTCTCTCTTTCCTTTCCTCCTTTCTCTTTCCCTCAAACCAAGGTAATCAAGTATTCGGATATGTGCACCCAGGTCTAGGCTCACTAGTAGTGGGTGGTGAGCAAGGAGTAAGGCTTAGGTCGGGTCGGATGTGTCGAGTGAGCGGGGACCTCACCCCTGGGTGTTTGAGGCGATAAAGCCTAGATAGAAATCAATTTATGTGGCTGCAACACTTCTTCTACCACTGATGTGGGACTATCCCCACTCCTCTTCCTCACGTCTGCAACAGAGATGAAGATGCGTCAAATTGTTGTTGAAGTCACAAGCGAAGCCTCTAATTGAGGACCTGGGAGAGTTCCTGGAGGTCACCTGCACCACCTGGGGGTGCAATCTGGGGCAATCATGGTTAGAGCATCATGAACAGAGCCGGAGGGATGACGCGGCGGCAGATGATAAGCACATATAAATTTATCATAAAATGCTTATTTATAATAGTTCCTAGACATAGCATTGCATATCATGTTACAAATATTGCATAGCATGCATCATTTTGCATATAGGGTAGTATATATTTTAGGTTAATTAGGTCCTTTTTATGGTCAGGAGAGAAGAGAATTTATTTTAGGGCCTCGGATGGACGATCGGATCATATGGATCTGATCAGGATGACGATCGAGTCTAACGCATCTGAAATCGTCCAGATCGAAGTCCCGTAGCATCACATGAAGCTTGAGGAAGATCAGCGGCCAAGGGGGAAATGCGACATCCATACGAGTTTCAGATGGAAAATCCGACCGTAAGGATGGATCTAGAGAGACGATCACAGTTTGGCATCGCGGGAATCATCTTGATTTGAGCACCGTGGCATCCTCTACAAGAAGAAGAAGATGGACAACCCAGATGGCACCACGTGGCACCATCCAGGCCGCCCAACACCGGCCAGCAGCCACTGCCCACTCCCTTCATTATCCGCGCCCACTAATCCTAGCTGTTGGATCAAGATCCAATGGCTGGGAAGCGTCTACACCGAGCTCCTCCTCGTGACACAAAGGACGACCTAGCGCATTGGTGGGAATAGCGGTTCGCAAGGAGGGGCGCGGGTTTGAATCCTCGCAGCCCCCCCATTCTTAATTTAGCCAGGCGCAAGCAGCGCAGCGTGTGCGTGACATGGTGCGAGGAGCACGGGCGCGTGATGCACGCAAAGCCAATGGAGTGGGCGCCAGCAAAGAGATGCGCGGGTCTTCAGCGACAATTACAAGGGCCTTTGGTGATGCCTGCAGCTATCACTAATGGCCCATGCACACCAGCAAAGGACTTGAAGGGCGCGAATCTTCAGCGATAGCTGCAGCGACGATTACATCCGTCACTAATTGCCCAGGGATGATTTTTGCCTCTTCTCCACTATAAAAAGACCTACACCCCCTCCCTTCTAAGTCATCTCTACCTACTCTACTCCCACTTACTCCCAAGCTCTAGCAAGCCCACCAACGCTCCACTAGAGCTTGTTCTCAAGCTCCCAAGGCTTCTATTAGTGTAGCAAACCTTTGCATCACCAAAATTCACCCATCTTCCCATCCCCATTCATAGGTCACCTTGGAGCTATCCTCCCACCTCCATTCCGGTAGTAGATCACCTCCATCTTCTCACCTCCATTCTGGAGCCACACCGAAGCTTTCCTCTACCCGACATCCTCCTGCATCTCACCTCTGTCGTCTCGCTCCTCACCTCCTTCATTCGAGCTTCCGCCAGGTGCCGTCGTCTCGCCGAACAGTCGATTCGGGAGATTTTCTCTCACCCCCCTCTCTTTTTATGCTTTCATAGTTGATTGTAATAGACATTGAAGTGATATCTATACCATTTTCGTTCCATCTCTATCTTGTGATTCGTTTACTTGTTTTCTTCTTACAAAAACACAAAAAATAACAAAACCCTAAAATACCAAAAACAAACAAAACGAAGCACGGTTTTCACTTAAAGTAAACATCGTCTCCTTGTGTTCGACCTGGGACTCCCTTAGAGTTTCGGTATAATATTTATCTGATCGACGTGTTTTGCAACTATGATGATGGGTTACTTGTAACCTCGATTTCTAACTCGCGAAACACGCGCGACCATTTTGGCGCCATTGCTAGGGAGGCAATGGAATTTACTTTATTGTTTATTGCGTTTCTTTGCATTTGCATAGCATTAACCCTACTTGTCTCTGATCTATTGTCTTGCAGGTACCCTAGCATGGAGATCCAAGTGCGATAGACCAAAGTAAAGTGAGGGTAGAGTACTTTGTAAGTGTTCCCCACATTCCCCCCCACAGTTCATTTCGCCACACTCATAACCAAGACCTAATCTACTTAGGTGTTTGCATAAACCCTAGGATAGAATTATTTGTCTTGTTTGCCACCTTCATCCACCTCACCCCCGCATTTGAAAAAAAAAGAGAAAGATACTTTCTGTGGGACGAATCAATATACACACATTATACACCCACATTTGAGGCACATAATCAGACTTGATTTTCATCTACTCAACCGGGCTTCCGACCTGTGGACCCGGTACGCGAATTCAACACATAAAAGAGTAGAAATTATATTACGTTAACCACCTTTTTGTGTGCCTTAATTGGTGGTGCATTTGAACCAATTGAGTGAATTGTTTGGGTCACACCACCTAATCTAAAAGAGGTTCATTTTCTAGCTACCTCATAGGATTCAATAATTAGGTCAAGCTAGGCACTCCATATTTTTCTTGATTTCTAAAGGAAAATACTTGAACACGTGCTTTCAACAACAAACTTGGTTTGCCTCACAAAACTTGGTTGAAAACACCTAATATTTGAATCCTAAAAGCTATTAATAAAGATTCAAATCCTAAAACTCACCTCATCATTACTAATCTTACTTAAACACCTCATGGTTATGCACATTCACACATTTTCAAACAAATTATTAAGGGCACAACCCATTAAGGGCCCATCACATTCCAAAGCACCAATTTCCCAAGCTTAAATAAAATCAATTAAACGTTGGCCCTAAGGATTCATTCTCTCATCGGGATCCAAATTAAGATTATTCACGATTAACCTGCATATACTAGTCAATCTGTTGTCTAGCTAGGGAAGTAGCGTCAAACAACCATGGCTGGGGGGTACATTAGGAACCAGAGGTGCAAGCCAAAGGAAGAACCTTCTCCCCAGTCCCTCCTTCTAATTGGTTAGATTGCCTGGACATAAGTAGAGTAAATCATCCATAATCTTAGGATGGATTCTGAGAGTCAGTAGACCTTAGGCTACCACATCTAAGGACAGACTTGTATTCTTGTACTGCAGGGTTCCCTCTTTTCTCTGTCCTTCCAACTTCCTTCCACTGTATGCTTGGGAGGAGGTCATTGAACCCTGGATTGGAAGGACCTTTAGACCATTCTAGGAGGCGGAGGTTGAGTTATAGCCAAGCAGATCCCATGGTTGATCAACAACCACCTCCCCTGCCTCCGAACCAGCAGGAGCTAATTCAGAGGCAGTTGGAAGAATTGAAGCAGATGCAGCAATGGTTCCAACGTATGCATGGTCAGGGCGCTTGGCCCTTAAAGGATTTATACAATCCTTCAAACTATGGGGAACATCCCGGTGTCATGATTCCCGCCGAAGACATAGAAATCAAGCCCCAAGTCTTAAGTTTGATTAAGCATTTCCATGGGCTTGGCTCGGAGGACCCATTCCAGCACCTGGAGGATCTGACCACTTTGGTTCAGACCACCAGAGCAAGGAATGTGAACGAAGAGCAAATGATCATGAGGCTTTTCCCCCACTCTCTCAGGTATAAGGCCGCACATTGGTACTGGACTATAGGAAGGCCGATTGAAACTTGGGTTGCTCTTAAGTTGACTTTCTTGAAGAAATTCTTCCCTATCGGAAGGACCAATGCCTTGCGACGGGCGATTACCACTTTCACCCAGCGGCCAGGGGAACCGTTTCATGATGCCTGGGAGCGATTCTAGGAACTTTTGAGGAAGTGTCCACACCACGAGGTGCCGAAATGGCAACTCGTGTAGATTTTCTATCACAGGTTGGTTGAGCAACTCCGTAATCACATGGACGCCTCCTGCAGAGGCAATTTCCTCAACAGGGATGCGGATAGCGCATACAACCTGTTTGAGGAAATGAGTGAGAACTCAATTAATCATGCCTCCATGGATGCATTCAACCGGTCCCAACAACCAAGGTCAAGTGCTACTGAGATCCAGGATTCTCATTCATTTGACATGGAATTAATTTGTAATAAACTGGATAAAATGGACTTGGTTGCTAAGAAAAGGGAAGAATGGATGTCTGGGAATTCAGGAAACACTTCTTTACCCACTCAATCAGAGAATTCGGAATTCCATCCCTCACGAGCTCCCACGGGGCGGGAATTCGTGAACCAACTCGATTCGGCTCAACCTGTGAGCCAGGATTTCTAGGAACCATATGGGTTCCAAACTGGGGCCTTTGATCCCAATTTCTCTGATCCTTCCTTCTCTCCATCCTCGTTTTATGAGGATGCATATGCAATGTAGGAGAATGTTAAGTCCAACCCATATTCCAACACTTATAACTCGGGGTGGAGGAACCACCCTAACTTCTCCTGGAAAAATCAAGGGCAACAGACCCAATCTCGACCCAGCAACTATGCATCTCAAAAACCTATGGGTCAAGGTCAAGTATACACCCAGTTGCCCCCGAGACCGGTTAATCAGCCATCTTGGAATGCCCAACAATTAGCAGGGCAGGCTGATTTAAACCGGCAGATGGTGGAAATGCAAGGGTCCATGCTTCAGCTTATGCAACAAATGAAGACATCCTCGGATAACTTGTAATCCGGGTTAATTGCTAACACCCGACAACCCGGATCTCTACCATCTCAACCTGTACCCAACCCACGCAATGTGCAAAATCAGGGCAATAGTGCCCAAGGGTACGATAATCAAAGGGACTCACACGCACATGCTCAGGTGGTTGAGCAGGGTCCCTCATTTTCTTCATCCTCTGGTTACATGACTAACCAAGGACCTCCAATCTTCACTAGCCCACCTCAAGACCCAAACCCGTATGCCTCTGCAAACTCTGTCACGTTGAGAAGTGGAAAGCAAACCCGGGACCCTAGATTGCCCTCTAAATGCCAAAACCCTGGGGAGCTTGAGAGAGAAAAGGAGGAGATTGAAGAAGACAATAAGGCCCATAGAATTTGCAATTTGGATCAAATCAAGGAGTCTTTATGTCGCGTTACCGAGGACCTCGTTTCAAACAAATACGACATCTGGGGGCTTTACCAGGACTCACTAGTAAAAGACCTAGACCTAGATCTAAAAGTGATCCAAAAAACCAACCCTAGAAACCAAAAATCATACTATCATCTTTGTCTAGAATAAAAACAAAAATAGTGTTTTCATTATGGTCTAACAGAGCGACAATTATTTAGATATGTGCATATCGCTAGAAAGACAAAAGGATCAACGGGGAGGAGATTGAAAAAGACAATAAGGCCCATTGATCGGAAATTGAAAATTCCACCCATATCCCATTCCTTGAGGCCCTATTGAAAACCAAGAAGAAGAAAACCCTAGACAGCAATGAGGAGCTTCTGGATTTATTCAAGAGCGTAGAGATCAATATTCCGCTCATCGATGCTATTAAGCACATCCCGGCTTACGTTAAATTTTTGAAAGAACTATGTACCCAAAAGCGTAAACCGAGAGAACCCACTCCGAGGAAGGTGATTCTCTCTGAGCAGGCAAGTTCTGTGATCCTGCATCACCTTCCTCAAAAGAAGAAAGATCCAGGTGCCCCCTTGTTCTCATGCATTATTGGAGAATACGCTTTTGATAGGGCACTATTTGATCTAGGTGCATCCATCAACTTAATCCCGACTTCTCTTTATGAGAGGTTTGGGTTAGGTGAACTAAGGACAACCTCAGTAACACTACAATTAGTGGACCGATCGGTCACCACACCGAGAGGCGTTATTGAGGATGTAATTGTCAAGGTCAAGGATTTCTATTTTCCTGTAGATTTCCTCGTCCTTGACATGGATGTACCTAATGATTTGAGGAACACGCCCATCATTCTAGGACGTCCGCCAAGGCCAACATAAACAGTGAAAGAGGTAGTACGGAGATCGCTTTTAGGGATAAGAAATCAACTCTAGATATTTTTAAGGTGATAAGAGGATTTGAGGATTGTGGATTCATTGAGGAACTCGAGGATCACGATTTTGAGACGTGTATGACAATCCATGCACTCGAGGACTCCATTAGCTTTAGCGAACCCAACCCACAACCCTCCTCCATGGTAGACCTGCCACATCTTGAAGAAGCTGTTGATTTTGTTCATTCCCAGCCTCTTCCACTGGATCATCCTGATGAATCTTCATCAGCATCCTCCCTACCTTCTATTCTAAACCCACCCTAGCTGGAATTAAAACCATTGCCCAAAAATTTGAAATATGAGTTCTTAGGACCTAAAAACACGCTCACGTAATTATTAGTGCTGATTTGACTAAGGAGCAAGAATCGAGGTTAATTAAGGTCCTTAAAGACAACAAGGAGGCAATTGGTTAGATCATCCATGACCTTAAGGGAATCGAGTCATCTTATTATAATCATCGTATTTTCATGGAAAATGGATCCTGCCCTTCTCGCGAAATGCAAAGGAGACTAAACCTGAATATGCGAGAAGTGGTCAAGAAAGAGATAATCAAGTGGCTCAATGCGAGGATTATTTACCCAATATCAGATAATCCGTGGGTTAGCCCCGTTCAGATTGTACCCAAGAAGGTGGGAATAACCGTTATAGTTAATGAGAAAGGGGAAACCTTCACCACTCGTTCAGCTTCTGATTGAAGAGTCTATATTGACTATAGGAAGCTGAACACAGCCACTAAAAAGGATCACTTTCCCTTGCCATTCATCGATAAATCTTTAAAAGGTTAGCTGGGCAAAAATATTTTTGCTTCCTGGACGGTTATTCGAGATATAGCCAAGTCCCTATCCATCTCGAAGACCAGGAAAAGAGAACTTTCACATGTCCCTACGGAACCTTTGCATTCTATAGAATGCCATTCGGGCTTTGCAATGCGTTGGCGACTTTTCAAATGTGCATGCTGGCCATCTTTTCTGATATGGTGGGAGATTGTCTTGAGGTGTTCATGGATGATTTTTCCATTTTCGGAGATTCTTTTGAGTCTTGCCTGGATAACTTGGAATTGATCCTCCAGAGATGCATCAAAACACGACTGGTCCTTTGCTGGGAAAAGAGCTACTTTATGACTCAGGAAGGCATTGTCCTGGGTCATGTGGTCTCTAGTCGGGACATTAAAATTGATAGAGCTAAGGTGGATCTATCTCTAGACTTCCTCCACCCACATCTGTAAAATAGATTCGCTCTTTCCTTGGGTATGTGGGTTTTTACAGAAGATTCATTAAGGATTTCTCGAAGGTTGCTCGGTCCTTGAGTAACCTTCTGGCCAAAGACACGCCGTTCGAGTTTGATGAATCATGTCATAAGTCATTTAATTTATTGAAAACGACAGTTACCTGTGCCCCGGTGCTGCTACCACCAGTCTGGACAACCCCATTTGAGATTATGGCTAACGCATCTGATTATGTCGCCGGGGCTGTCTTGGGTCAAAAGATTGAGAAAAAGCCCTCTGTGATTTACTACGCTAGGAAGACTCTGGACGAGGCCTAGAGGAATTACACCATTACTGAAAAAGAATTGCTAGTCGTAGTTTTCGCTTTAGAAAAATTCAGGGCTTATCTGTTAGGTTCTCGTGTCATCATCTATACCGACCACTCGGCCTTGAAACATCTCTTAGCCAAAAAGGATGCCAAACCCCGACTTATTTGCTGGATTCTGCTACTTCGAGAGTTCGATCTTGAAATCGGGGATAAAGCCGGGGCACAAAATGTAGTGGTGGATCACCTCTCGAGAATCCTAATTGATTCTCCTCATCCCGATGTCCCGATCTCTAATACTTTTCCAGATGAGACTATCCTCACAGTCTCAGGTATCTGAACCCCCTGGTTTGCGGATATTGTCAATTATTTGGCCATTGGTCAAATCCCCAGGATTGGACCAAACAACAATGAGATAGACTTGTGTCTGAGGCTAAATATTATTTTTGGGACGATCCTGAGCTGTACTGCATCGACGTAGACCAAATTATTCGCCGATGCATCCCGAAAGTTGAGTTCCATAGCATACTTGAGTTTTGCCACACATCTGTGTATGGTGGACACTTTTCTGGGAAAAAGACGACAGCAAAAATTTTGCAATCTGGATTCTATTGGCCATCATTATTTAAGGATGCTCGGGAATTCTCTAAGTCATGCACTCGATGCCAGACACTCGAGAACATGTCTAAGACAGATATGATGCCCCTGAACCTAATCTTTCCGTCGAAATTTTTGACATTTGGGGCATTGACTTTATGGGACCATTCCCTCCTTCATTTGGACACCAGTATCTTCTGGTCGCTGTTGATTGCGTGTCCAAGTGGATTGAGGCAATTCCTACCCGGACCAATGACCACAAGGTGGTTATCGATTTTGTGAAGAGAAATATCTTCAGTCAGTTCGAGGTTCCTAGGGCAATTATCAGTGATGGTGACACACATTTCACTCATGCCTAGTTTCGGAATTTACTGGGAAAATACGGGGTGAATCATCAGATTTTCACACCTTACCACCCTCAAACGAACGGACAGGCCGATGTCTCCAATCGGGAGGTCAAGAACATTTTATAGAAAACCGTTAGGCCTGATAGGAAGGATTGGACCCAAAAGCTAGACGATGTTCTTTAGGCTTACCGTACGGCGTACAAAACACCTATCGGTATGTCTCTATTCCGTCTGGCGTTTGGTAAGGCATGTCACTTACCTGAAGAACTTCAACACCGAGCATTTAGGGCCATCAAGAAATGTAATGTGGACCTTGAGTTGGCCGGGAAAACCAGGAAACTCCAACTATCTGAGTTGGAGGAGCTTCGAAATGATGCTTATGAAAACACCAGAATCTGTAAGGCAAGGACCAAAGCTCTCCATGACCAGATGATTTCACGTAATAGCTTTGAGCCGATCAAGAAGGTCTGGCTTTTTGGTTCTTGATTGAAGCTTTTCCCTGGTAAACTCAGGTCTAAGTGGGACGGCCCGTTTGTTATTGAGCGGATTTTCCTTAACGAGGCCATCAAAATCTCTGACCCAAAGACGGGTAATATTTTCAAGGTCACCGGACAGCGTCTCAAACCCTTTGTTGACCATGTGCTCCCTAAACTCGTCTCGCACAAGGTTGCTCTTACCTTGCCATAACCACCGCAGGCTGATCATCGTCCAGCTGAAGGCACTAAACTCAGCACATGTAAAGACTGTTCCAACCTGACCAGAGTCTCATGGAAACCAGGTGTTATTCTTCCACTTCTACACTCCTGCATGCTTTCGTTTTGAACAATGAGAACATTGAAATAGATAAGCATGGGAGGGTGGAAATATCTTATAATCATTTTGTCAGCTGTAATAGTAATTTCCTGCTTTCTTTTATTTCATTTAAAAAAAAAAAAAGAATTAGGAGACGAGAACTTAGGCATTAGGAGTTGCAAACTTTAGGAATTGATACTTTGAGACCTGAACACTTGGACTCTTCAGATCTTCGGGCTTAATTAGCCCGGGTGTCCACTCGAATGTGGACTTAATCTCGAATCATCGCCAATTCAAATTCATTTTTAATTTGGCTAATAAATTGGGATGACAAGTATGCGACTTATCAATTCGCCCTCTAATTTGGGGGAACTTTAAGCCTAAGCATCTACACATATTTTTTGCACTGACTCACTTTTCAGCGGTTTCTTCTGAAATTGGGCAGCTAATGAACTATCTATACTGGTATGGCTGGCAAGTTATCGGTGGTAACAGTTTATCGGCTTGTTGTCTAGAGCCCAATCACAAGACCATTTTCATTGTACTGCCTTTAGGTAAATCTTAGACCAGGAAAGCCATCTACTTAAAAAAAAAAAGAAAAGAAAAACGAAAGAAAAAAATATAGAAAAAAATAGAAAAGGAGAAAATAAAAAAATAAATAAAACCACACTTCATCACATGAGTATGGCTAGTAAGTTGTTGGTGGTAACAGCTTATCGGTCGGTTGTCCAGAACCTAGCTAATAAAAAATGCACAATAATTCTCAAAACACTTAGGAAAGAAGCAGGAAAGTAGAATAAACCGGGGAGATATATACTAGGTTCGCCCTTGTGTTGACCCCATAAATAAAAGTAGGGAGAAAGCTACCGATCGAAAATATAAACCTCTAGGCAAGGTTACCTAGGGCCGTAGAAACCCGAAGTCCGTTTTGACAGCCGTCTAGTGAGTTTTTCACTATTTTCATAAGATGCTTAGCACTTAGAGTCCTTTTCGAGTTTTGGGCGGGTCGGGTAGCCGTAAAAAGTTATCCCGGAACTCTCAAACTCCAAAAATATAAAAAAAAAATTAGAAAAGAAGAAAAATAAAAAAAATGTATTTTCCCTTTTCAAAATAAGGCGAGGGCTTGGACGGTTTGCATTCTAGTAGGCACTCGGGCACTGTTGAGTTTTTGTAATTAGGTCTTGGGGTTGAGTTTTCTAAAGCAATCAACGAATTTTGCCGAAATACTCGAATCCTTATTCTACTTTTATACATAGCATTTAGGTTCATTTTTGCTAGGGACCAGCAGAAAGTAAGCATGGGGATATGATACACATATAAATTCATCATAAAATGCTTATTTATAATAGTTCCTAGGCATAGCATTGCATATCATGTTATAAATATTACATAGCATGCATCATTCTGCATTTAGAGTAGTTGTATATATTTTAGGTTAATTAGGTCCTTTTATGGTCAGGAGAGAAGATTTATTTCAGGTCCTCGGATGGACGATCAGACCATACGGATCTGATCGGGACGACAATCGGAGTCTAACGCATTTGAAATCGTCCAGATCGAAGTCCCGTAGCATCACATGAAGCCCGAGGAAGATTAGCGGCCAGGGGGGCAATGCGACATCCATACAGGTCTCGAATGGAAAATCTGACTGTACGGATGGATTCTAAGCGACGATCGCGGTTTGGCATCGCGGGAATCATCTCGATCTGAGCACTGTGGCACCCTCTACAAGAAGAAGATGAATGGCCCAAATGGTGCCACGTGACGCCATCCAGGCCACCAAACATCGGCCAGCAACCACTTCCCACTCCATCATCCACACCCTTGAATCCTAGCCGTTGGATCAAGATCCAATGGTTGGGAAGCATCTGCATCGAGCTCCACCTCGCGACACAAAGGACGACCTAGCGCATTAGTGGGAACGACGGTTTGCAAGGAGGGGCGTGGGTTCGAATCCCCGCAGCCCCCCCCCCCCCCCATTCTTAATTCAGCCGGGCGCAAGCAGTAGTGCATGCAGCAGCAGCAGTAGTGTAGTGTGTGCGCACGCGCACACCAACACACGCGCGCACGACACGGTGCGAGGAGCACGGGTGCGTGATGCGTGCAGCGCCAGTGGAGCGGGCGCCAGCAGGAGATGCACGGGTCTTCAGCAACAATTACGAGGGCCTTTAGTGACGCCTACAACTGTTACTAATGGCCCGTGCGTGCCAGCAAAGGACTTGAAGGACGCGGATCTTCAGCGACAACTGCAGCGACGATTACAGTCATCACTAATTGCCCAGGGACAATTTTTGCCTCTTCTCCTCCACTATAAAAGGACCTACACCCCCTCCCTTCCAAGCTATCTCTACCTACTCTACTCTCACCTACTACCAAGCTCTAGCAAGCCTACCAACGCTCCATTAGAGCTTGTTCTCAAGCTCCCAAGGCTCCTATTAGTGTAGTAACCTCTGCCTCACCAAATATTCGTCCATCTTTCCATCCCCATTCATAGGTCACCTTGGAGCTGTCCTCCCACCCCCATTCCGGTAGCAGATCACCTCTGTCTTCTTACCTCCATTCCGAAGCTACGCTGAAGCTTTCCTCTAGCCGACGTCCTTCTGCATCTCACCTCTATCGTCCCGCTCCTCACCTCCTTCGTCCGAGCTTCCGCCAGGCGCGTCGTCTCGCCGAACAGTTGATTCGGGAGATTTCTTCTCACCCCCCCTCTTTTTATTCTTTCATAGTTGATTGTAATAGACATTGAAGTGATATCTATGCCATTTTCGTTCCATCTCTATCTTGTGATTCGTTTGCTTGTTTTCTTCTTATAAAAATACAAAAAAATAACAAAACCCTAAAATACCAAAAAGAAACAAATCAAAGTGCGATTTTCACTTAAAGTAAACTTCGCCTCCCTGTGTTCGACCCGGGACTCCCTTGGAGTTTCGGTATAAATTTTATCTAATCGACATGTTTTGCAACTACGATGACGGGTTATTTTTAACCCCGATTTCTAACACGCGAAATACCTTAAGTTCGATGACAACTTTATTACCGATACCAAGTAATCGTTGAGCCTAATCTAAACGGCTATTTTTAAATTAAACCTCTTTAATCTTACGATTTTGCCCCAACGGCTAATAATCGTAGGAAGGTGTTTAATGGCTTATATAAACACCTTGTGTGTGTCATTTGCACGCAACACAAGCAAAAAATATCTCCTTACTCATAATTCCATTTTTCTCAATTCAAGCTGCAAGGATTGTTGATTTGTTGCATTCTTCTTCAAAGCGATACTCTTTGCAACAAACCTATTCAGGCGATTTTGTTCTTCATCGTAAAATTTCTTTTGTGCTTTAGCATGTTTTCGCTAGTTTGGTATATAAATTTTCTATTAAGCAAATTTTTGTTGGATACTTAGGAACTTAGTTGTAAGCTATACTGTCTCTTCTTATACCTGTATCTTTTTGTTCTTATTTAATCTTGTAATTAGGTTAAGGTAATCCGTTAATTACTTCCGTTTATAGTAAATTGATTCCCTCCAGGTTGAGGAAATCGGGTTAAAAATCTTAAGTCGGGAGACTTAGGTAGTGGAGTACCCAAATGAAGGGAACCACTACACATTTGGTGTTATATTTTGTGATTTACTTTATTTGCATAATTTTTATTTACCACACTATTCATCCCCCCTTCTACTGTGCTTATGCCTTTTAGATCCTTCATTTACTAAGAAATAAATTTTTTTAACAAGCACAAAACATAAGGGCTTGAGCACAAAGTCACTTTTATTGACTTTCCATATCATTAAAGTACATATTCCCCTCTTAAGGGAAATACAAGAGAAAAGAAAAATATAGAAAAATTAAAAATACAATGAGTTCGCGCATGACATATTGTATCTTTGTAGATCTAATCCAACTTTCTAATTGCTAAATATCTTTCATAAGAAGCTCATCACTCTTGTTAGCCTCCTTCCCATTTCCCTTTTGTAGTCTACAATCTTCATTTGGTTGAATATGACCATGTAATTTGGCATTTGCAAGCCTGCTAGTTCCAGCTCTATAAGATCAGCTTAATCTAGAAGCCAATTGCCAAAAGAGGATCCTACATTTATGAAAAGAAGAGATAGCCATGATGAGATGCGAAACAATAAAATACATGGATGACTTCATTGAAGGAAAGGGATATACCAGATTAGAACCAACATGCCCTTGCATCTCTCGCTTCTAGTGTCCCTGAGAATCAAGCCCTCCATCCTGTGGTTCTAATTAAATTTTAATGAGATAAAGCAATATCTCGATACCTTGAAGAGCCATTGCTTGTGCTGCCTCAGAAAACCACCGGTCCCAACAAATAGCTTCGACAAAGTTTTAGACATGTTGATGTAGCCATGAAAATTTCCTTCCATGATCTCCGAATCAATAATTTAGAGTTAAAAAAATTTAGCTGGATATGCTTCCATGATTTTTTTTATATACACAAAATGATACTACTTGATTCTAAAACATTAATGTTGCATCCAATTAATGCAAAAATAGTTTAAAGTAATAAACACTTTTACTATTGCGAAGGTCATATTTAGCATATTTGGTAGGAACATTTTTTGAAGGGGATATCCAGTACGATTATAAGATGTTTTTCCAAAAAGTAAAGAATAACAGTGATGCAACCATGTGAATAAAAAATAACATAATGAAATCAAAATGACCCAATTACCCATGAAAGTAGCCAATTATGAAAGGAAAATACATAAATCATCTATTGTAAACAACACACATCATTAAGTACATGATAGACATTACCATTCTATGGCTATAAATTACATTGCCCATGAGTGTGAAACACACATTCAAAAAAATGCATAGCAACTCTCAAGCAATAGGTGAGAAATGGTAAGTTAGTCAAGAGAATTAAATTTAGTAAGATCTGAAACATAGCTGAGCTTACCTGGTGGGTACTAACTCTTTAGCATCAGGATCTATGTCATGGTTACTTCTTGCGCATAGGAATAAATCTACAAAGAGAACATTTTGAATCTCAAGCTAGTGTAGGCCATTAACGAATAGCAAAAAAGAAAGTAGCATGGAAATAAATCCATAAATGGGCCTAGCCAAGCCATTGATGTGGTAAATATTGAGCCAAAAAAATGACCATGTGTTGCACCAACACCACCAACTTCAAACAATCTTGAACAAGACTGTAGATGTAAAAAATGCCAATATAAATATCCAATTTATTTCAACAATTTGATGTTTGAAAGGTCTGGTATCATTCAAACCTCATTGTCCATAACATCAAGAATGAGTGCCCAAGTGGATGAAATGCTAACAAGATTAAGCATGGAAACCTTCAAAAGTCCTCAACGAATTACTCGATATTCCAAGGACAAACAATTTACTAATGCATAAAAGAGGTAAGTCATACCCATAGAAAGAAAGCTATCCTAACTAAAATATAAAACCACCCATGGTTATCCCATCCATCATGTACATTCTTCTCTCGACCAATAACATCCTCTCTGCCACCAAAACCTGAAAATTATGACAAAAGAAGATAACACAAATTCAATCAACTATAAACCAGATACTATTTTTCCTTCTATACCTTGGACATGGAAGGCAAATCCTGGGTGACAGAAACATACCAAAGAATGAAGAATGTACAAAGATATGCATCGAAAAATCTATGCACAAAGACCATGGCCTGAAATTTATGAGTGGCTGATTTCCATCAAGCGCAACATAATTCATTTAAATTTTAATTTGTCACAATCCCTTGGAATAGCCTTAGAATGCACCCAACGACATTGCATGGGTACTTACAAGGCATACATATAGGTATGGGAGTATCTTCAACAAAGAATGGAATGAAATATGCATTTCAAAAGCATGAAATTGGTGTTTTAATCTCCATATTTTGTAGTCAAAGCATAAAGCTGGTGCATTTCTTTGTAGGATGCCATTATAATCATCGTAGTCAAAGCACCTATATTGCATCGAGTTGTTTTAGCATTTTAACCCAAAAACAGTGCATAACAAGAAAATGATGACTACTCTGACATCAACATCATGTTCAATACAATACTAAATCATGTACCTTTCTTTTATTAGGTGTTGATAGGCTTGGAGTAGGCTTGAAGAAGGATTTCAACCTATAAAAGTAATTATAGACATCATGAGAATTTAGAACATAGAACAATATTCAAAAAAAAGTTTTTGATTTGGAAAATAAATGATATTACCCCTATGGTAAAAAAAGTCATGACATTCATTAAATTCTACAAGCACATGTACAAAACAACTAGAAAAAAGAAAAAGAAAATCATTTACCTCTTCATTAGGTGCAATCCACTTCATGTCAAGCATATAATCTAGAGATGAAACTACTAACCCCTTGAAGAGGTTCATATGAGATTTCTGTGAAAAGGTTAGCTTTGCATGAAGTGTATGCTTAGAGCCACCTACTATCTTTTTCAAGCTCCATTCCAATTTTTTGTTTCCTTCTTTGAAATCAATTGTCTGTCCCAGGCTCTAGCTCAAAACTAACTCTAGTGGAGTAATTAAGTTGATAGTGGAATATGTACTATAATAGAATTTAAGTGATACTTGAAGGGAAATCAACATGTATTTTCAATGTGAATTTAGTCCAGATCATACTTCTACTATTAATGCATTTATATGGAATGGAGGTTTTGAACTCTTGGATCAATCCTGTATCTCATCACAAAAAATTCTCCATCAGAGTCAGTATGATCAATCCTTTGTAAGAGCTCCAAAACAAGTGATGGTGATACATTAGATCTTGTTGCCACGAATAATAATCCAACAACCTTCACGTGCCTACAATTAACACCATCAACATTCTACAGTCAAACAAAAGATAGTAAGACATTGTATTCGGTGGAGAAATAACATTTTGTAATACACCTTGCAGTGTGTCAAGAAATCTCTACACTCAAAACTTTAACAACCAAAATAGCATATTCGGTTGGTTAATTGCCCTAGCACCCTTTACACAAAAAGGAGGAAATTTTAAACCTTGTCTCATGAAAATGTTAATTGACATACCTAGTATAGCCATAATTCTTGACAAGAAAAAAGGAAAAAATAGATTGTAGCCATAATTGAAAGTAACCTGCTGATCAAAGAGATCATCCAAAGTATCCTATTTCATAAAAAAGATCTAGCTAGAAATGATAGTAACTACATACCCCAGATAATAATGTCGAGTAAGCATCCAAAACTATAAATTAGGCCAACTGCCACTATCTAACCCAGACTTGCCATGACTCTAGCAAAGAAGCAACTAGCATTATAATCCATTACTAGTACAAACAACCTCAATACATGTTTGAAGCTACAAGCCCTTTGGACCAATAACACAGAAAAGAAAGGCTAGAAGCAACATATAACGAAGATCATGCTTTTCCAATGTTGAAGTCCCCTTTAAGAGACCTCAAATGAGTCTCCAACTCCACACCTACAACATGTTTCACACACACACACACACAGAAGGACTGGAAGTGGCATTCCTATGATTACACTTTTATAATGTTGAAGTCCCCTTTAAGAGACCTTAAGGCCCTGCTGCCCTCTTTGGTAGAGATTTAAAGCATATGATTAGGTAAAATTTAGAAAGTCATGAGGTTTAAGTGGTGGAATAAGTGGTGGGTTGGTGGGGTATAGATGTGATAGTTGAGTTGATATGTTATTTCTACTTACATTGGGAGTTGGGTTAGTGGGTGGAGATGTGATGGGTGGGAGTGAGATAGTAGAGGTAGATGT
This sequence comes from Thalassia testudinum, assembly GCA_037157565.1. Taxonomy (NCBI): domain Eukaryota; kingdom Viridiplantae; phylum Streptophyta; class Magnoliopsida; order Alismatales; family Hydrocharitaceae; genus Thalassia; species Thalassia testudinum. The sequence continues at coordinate 30,552,388 of JAZHRO010000073.1, forward strand.
GATTGGTAGGAGTAGCTGTGATGGGTGGGAGTGGATTAGTAGGGGTTAATGTGATAGATGGGAGATGTGATGGATGAAAGTGAGTTAGTAAGGATAGACTCTAACCTTTTTGCACTATTCATCTCCCATGGCACTCATCTCATCAATGCAGGAAAATCCTCCCACTTATTACCGCACCAAACAGGACCTAAATGAGTCTCCCAACATCAGCTACAACATGTTTCCAAGACATCTACCACCATATCCTATCTCCTCCACTTTGTCAACAATGGCTGATTCATTGGCTTGAGACCCAAAACTTCTAAATCCCCTTCAATGACCAGTCTACAAGCCTTATTCCGAGCCACAAAAACCAACCCTTCTTTTGTTGATCCTCCCCTACCTGAAAAAGCAGGAATCTAGGAGTGATCTCTCCACCTTCTTTGGCAACCAAAAAATATTGTGCGTGGAAGATCAGACTGGTCATGAGGATTGACTACAACAATAACAGCCTCCTCCCCCAACCAACCATGTTGTACACCTACAGTCACTTCTTCATTCTTTACACAACCAGCTCCCAATCAGCTAACCCTAAAGCTCCGGTTGACAAAAAGGATCCTCTGGATAAAGTAGAGGCAACCAACAATTTATTGTTTTAAGAATCCAAACCACACCTCCTCCTCAAACTCCATGTCACATGAAATAGAACCAAACTTCTCCCACAATCTTTAAATCTGAGAAGTACACAGAGATCAAGAAAAATGGACATACCTTCAGTAAGTCAAGATTTTCAAGAACGGCATATCATCAATAAAGTGCTAAAGCACTCAAAAAAAAAACACACAAAACAAAACAGACAAAAGAAAAGAACAAAAAAAGGAAAAGAGAAACACTGCAAGAGAAGGATGAAGTGGGGTCTCTTCCATCTGGCATAAAACCCAAGAGAAGATCCTGATTACAAGTTGTAAAGATAAGAGATGCCAACACATCCACTGACATACAACCAACAAACATACCAACGAACAACCCAGCCAAATTTTGGCTGCACACAGCCATCCTCAATCTATTTATTTGTGGGTTGCTTGAGAAGGGCATAAGTTCTACATAATAATTTAATAGGACAGTAGACCTGGGAATGCAACAGTGAAGCATCAAATAGTTACACCTATTTAACAAAATCATGTGCTGCTGGTATTGAATGGTATAAATATGTTGAAAAGGTTTAGATACCAGAAAAAAAGGTCTCATACTGGATTCCAATCCTGGAGCCATCCAGATAGCAAATTAGCTGTTAAAATATTTGAAGAAAAAAGTTAGCTGATAGCAGCAATTGATAAACTAAGATATCAATTAGTTAACTGAAGTTGTTTTGTCCAATTACTAAATGCTTGCCAAAAATCCAAGTGTCTCTCAATTAGGTATTTGTCCAATTCAGTAAATTTTGCCAAATGGTTTGTATGTAATGCTAATATGGTTAATCTGTGTATTTTCATTATGCAACTCAAACTGTGGCTCACCGTAAGATAAAAGGTATTCTCCTGAAGGGCAATGTTTCACAGTTCACTTAAAAGCTGATAAAAGAGGTAGCTTTAGTTCCAGATGATCATCTCCTCTTATGTGATCATCCTCTTCACTAAAAAACAAAAGAATCGATTTTAGTTATCCACACAGTAACTAACAAATATTTCTGAAGCAAAAACATATAAGCATCGTGGATAGAGGATGTATACATCCCAAGGAATAAAAGTATGTACATCCCAAGGAATAAAACTATGTAGTTTTTAGTACAGGATTATACATAATAATATTTTTAGCATTTTTCAGAAAGAGTTTAGCATTTAATATATATAAACCAAGCAAACATGGTAAAGAAAACATGATACAAGTACCATAAAAAATGTCTAAAAATAATAAGACAAAAGGCATGAAGTAAAAGACAAAAAATCATGAATGCATCCCAATAAACAAATCCATAAAAAGACTAAAGGGGAGGAAAAAAAAACACACTGACCTCATATACAAACTGTCGACCTGAAAAGACTTTCATATTTACCTATTACAATTAGCCAATTCCATAAGTATTCAATGTTAAGGCAAAAGAGGGTTAACGTGTTTTTTTCTTTTTTATCTAATGTGCTTCTAGTCCCACTATTTTCTTTTTTTTTAAGATAAACAAGGATGATCACATTGGCAGAGTGATCATCCATGGAGGAATAAAAATGGATGATTACATTGGCAAAGTTATTTCTTGAGAGATTAACAATTTAAATGGGAGAATAAAATGCAAGGGCGTAAGTATGGTAACATAGTGCTGCTTATTTCTAATTCTCATCCAATACTGATTGTTCTGCCACCTACTTTTTGTGAACCTCCATCAACTTTCGCAACATTATCATCAAATCAAAAATATGGTTTGACTTTAAATGTTGGACAGGACACCAATGCTACTTATAGATTAGTACAAGAGTTCTACAAACTGTAGCCATTGCCTCCTGGGCAAGCATCAAACTATGTTTTATTCAAACTTTGTTGTTAGGAAATATGCTTTAATACAACCCTATTATGTTTTAAATTCATGATATGAGATAAAAATCAACCAAATCACACCCTAAATAGGAACACTGTGGAAACTTACTATGGACTATGGCCAGTGATCAAGATTGAGGGATGAAAAAAATTTCATTTCTACCTTTTAAAACTGAATGAGTAAATTATAAACTCCATATGGATAACTCAACTGATCAAAACATTCTCCCAAAAATGATGAACAAGTCATGAAGACTATGAAGCTAACAACTTTAAGATAAATGGACATGAACTTAGATATAATGCATAACCTAGGAGGAGACGTTTGATTACTCTTTTATGGAGTTCCGCCTAGGATCCAATGATTGAACATAGTATTTTCTTGTTGATTGTAGATCCCCTTTGTAATATTTAAGATCTCCAATTTTGTTAAGAGAAACAAAAAGAGTGTGTATGACCTGCAGTAGGCAACAACAGTTAGAATTGAAGAGATGTTATACCATTCAAAGAGATTATCCTCAACCATGAAATTGTAGGAACACGAATAACTGAATAATAAGGGTTTTGGAAGTAACCTCTCGATCTTTTGTTGGTAATTTGTACAAAAACTCCATACTCTCTTCATAGTAAGAGGCTACATATTTAAAGTCACCAATAGCTCAACTGCAACGCAGAATACAAAAAGAAAAAAAACATTCCATGAGCCCACTTTCAAATGTAGAGGTTAATTAACAAAAATTCTTTTGTTACTTTAGAATGCTAGTGATAGTCATATCAACCAATGTTGTTTTTTTCTTTTTTGGAAACATAGTTGGTGCTTTGTATGTATGATCCATAAAATAGGGGAGAGAGTTGTCCTTTAGATCTTTTTACACTTATATGGTTCGTTCTCTTCGAGTCTTTTACCTAAATGTCAGTTCTGAAATAAGAAAGCTGCCACATAGATTTGAGAATAATTAAAAGAAAAAAAGATAATTTCCCTTGAACTTGGAAAACTACAAGATAGTGGTGATGAGAATGGAGGAGGACCTGTTTGAAGAGAACCATTCCCCTCCAAAAGGTGAAGAGGGCCTTGTGGGTGTTGGAGCTCCCCCTGGTGATGGTCCCATATGAAGGAAGAAGAAGGTAGGAGGGCCTATAGAGGTTGAGATCGAGACCAAAGAGCGCATCTCGGCACGAAGGAAGGAGCACTAATGGGAGGGTTGAGGGCATTTGTAGGAGAATGGGTGTGGCGAAAGGTGAGGAATAGGGGAGCAGTAATAGTGGTGCAAGGGGCAGTGACTGAGGGAGGGAAGAACGGTGGTGGGGGTTGTGGGCAGTGGTGGTGGCTGAGGGAGGGGAGGATGGCAGTAAGGGTCATCAGAGGGTGGGAGGGGGGGGAGGAAGCGGGATTACTAACCTTGATGGTAGCAGAAGTTGCTGGAGAGGGGAGACGACGAGGATGAGGATGGCAGGAGGGAAGTGGGGCAGACAAGGAGGGCATTGAGGATGAGGAGGGCGACGATTGCTTGGACGAGGCAGGCAAGATGACGAGGTGGAGGAAGGTAAGGAAGGAGACAATGTTAAGGAGAATTGTCGGGTGGGGTTTTGTTGGGGTGAGGAAGGGTTTTGGGTTTTGCAAAGGGGGAAAATCACGGGAAGGTTACGGATTTTCAAAATTGGAATTTGTTTTTTTTTTTGTGGCGTTTAAAGGATTGGTGATCTAACTATAATTTTTTTTGGGTACGTTAATAAATTAATGTGGTCATAGGCAGTAACATTAGCTGAAAATAAATGTCAGATTATATCTTTCTTGTTGCAGTGAGGGAGGGTTGTCAAGTGGGTTGGTGGAGGAGTGGTTGGGTCTGGTGGGAGGGAGGAGGAGATGAAGGCTTACCATTGCTAGAGGAGAGATGCATGTTCGGTGAAGGGGTAGTGTGGTCGATGCTAGAGAAGATATTCCACTAGTCATATTCGTTGGTCGGAGAAGGTGTCGATGCAAGAGAACGTTCGGCGACAATGAGGAAAAGACGTTCGAGGGTGAGGCGACTATGAAAGGAAGAGGGTTTTCATGGATTTAGGGCAAAAGGAAAAGAGAAAAGGGAAAGGGGGTGTTTCGGTGCATTGGCATGAGAATGCCTGCCTAATCTCTTTCTTTATTTTCGTGACATTATTTTAAGTCTCCAAAAATATTATGACTTAGTTTTGTGTAAGGTATGCATTACTGTCATAAAAAAGGAATTTTTTTGTGATGAAAAAATTTACCATTGCAATCAGCCATCGCAAAAGTATACTTTTCTTGAAGTAAAACTATCATTTTTGAGATGGTAATGTTTACCGAGACAAATATCTGTCCCAAAAGATATATTTTCTTATAGTGAGTTTCAATTTACCTTTTCCCTATTTATGTTATTGAAAAAATGTTGAAGATGAAATAGTGGACTCATTTCATGTACATCAATTTGTCGTTCAAAAAAATATTATAGCGGCATAAGTAAAAATTGCTATTAAATCAAATACTATAGTGGTAAATCTTTTTGCCACTAATGCTAATTGGCATTTTATAAAAATATTAAAGTGGCATAAGTAACAATTTCCACTAAATTAAAGACTATAGTGGCAAATATATTTGTCATTAATGCCAATTATTATTTGACAAAAATATTATAGTGGCATAAATAATAATTACTGCTAAATCAAAGTCAATAGCGGCAAATATAATTGCCACTAATATCAATTGTCACTTGACAAAATGTTATAGTAAAAAATACAAAAATTTTACCACTAAATCTACGAAATTAGTGGCAAATGCATTATATGTCACTATCTAATTCGCCACTAAAGGCCATTTTTTTTGTAGTGTTTAATACCTAATTCTTTGCAATTAAGTCATGTGGTTAACATATTCTAATTATATAACTAATTAGGTATTTAATATAAGTATATAACTTAAGTAATTAATTAGGATAAGAGTAATTAAACCTAAGTAAGTTAATTAAGTTAAGTAGTTATAACTTAATTAGAGTAGAGTAAGTTAATTAAATCATATGTTATAGTGAAGTAAGTTAAGTAATTAAGTAAATAGTAAGTTATAAGGTAACTTATAATTAGTTAAGTTAATAAGTTAAGTAACTAAGTTAAAATAGTATTTACTAAATTATTGGTAAGTAGTACTAAGTTAAGTATAGATGGTAAGTTAACTAAGAAATTAACTTTAAGTTATATATGTATTACAAGTATAAATTAAGTATTATTAAGTTTAAGTTATTAATTAATAGATCTTTAGTATTAACTTAATAAAAAAGAATAAAAGAATAAATTCAAGAATAAATGGTGAATATTTGCTAATTCAGCCTCCTAGCGAATGACTTAAACTCAAAACCAATATAAATTATAAAATATGTTGACTATCTTGCTCATTATACTACGACATAATAACAACACTTATTAATAATGCAAGGTAGTAACACATCAGATACTAGATATCCCCATGTGGTTCTAGTTATATAGGCTAATGCTGATGTCTCTTGACTTTTCGAGTTTTCGGGTGTCAACCCGAGTTTCAATTCAATGAAAATTTTAAACACCTATGTTTTTAAGCTTTCATGATGCCACAAGTTGTTTGATTCCCCACGCTTCCTCATTTGTCGAGAGGGTCTGAGATTGATTCCCAGTAGGAACACCCTATTCATTAAGTCCATCAAAGTTGCAGGAGTGTTTATCAATCCAAACATCATGATAAGGAACTCGTACTATTCGAAACAAGTGATATCTCAAAGCCAATCTCACGATTAGGAGGAAGTCTAGAAAGATCCTCAAGAAATGCATCGAAGTCCTACACCACAGGGATACAGCATAGCTCTAATTTCACTTATGCTATCACAATTGCGAAGGCTAGGTATCTTGATATTTCCATATTTATTTATGTTAATTAATGCCTAATTAATGTTAGTCTAAGGGTAATTTGTGTTAAATTGCATCTAGTAGGTCAGATTAGTCATTTTTGGACATTTTGTAAAAATTGCATATTTATGGGCCTTTATGCAATTTTTCATGCAATTGTATCTGCTACCTTGATGTGTTTATTTTTACATGTGCAGATACAAAATTTTAGGTTGATCAGAGCATGGCTGGTTGGATTTCTGGACTTGAGCTCATTTGGAGTTGACTAGCTTAGTTAGCAAACCTATTTGGAAACCCATTAGCCCAATATGTTAGCCTAGTTAGGAGCCTAAATTAATCTAGACCTACACTCTACTACCTAACCCAATTAGCTAGCACTATTGGCCGACCGTAAGCTCGGATTTTCAAACTATAATGGCCAGCCATATTAGATTTTATCCCTTAGGAAAACCTACACCAACCAAGATTTTATCCTAACCTAACCCTAGAAACCCTAGCTGCCACCTAGACCTAACCCTAGAAACCCTAGCCACCACCCAGAACCTCCTTATCCCTTCATAGGTGGCCGACCAAACACCAAGATCTTACCCTAAGTGATCGACAACATATATTTAGAAAACCACCAATAAAACATCTACCTATCCTAGCCCTCCATCCTAGTTCTAATGGACCATATCCAACCTATCCCATTGGAAGCCTCCCTATTTCCTATAAATACACCTCGCCACCCCCCCTTAGGATCATCTCTTACCTAGAATTCCCTACCTTCAAATAGTCTCTACTAGTAATGCTAGTCCACTCCACCTCTGGTGGTTCTGGTGGGTGCACCTTCGCATCTGCATCCACACCAACGCTCCAGACTTTGCCTTGGAAGCCCATAATTTATGCATTTCTCTAGTCTAGTTCTAGTTGTAGTATTCAAGTTCTAGTTGTAATTTTCCAAGCATTCTTCTAGTTGTAGTACTACTTCTATTGGTGTTAAACTTTTATATTATTCAATAAAAGTTCTAGTATTTATTTTTCAACTTGTCTTCAAGTTGTAAGCTTTCTAATAGTAATATATTATAGTTATGGTAGTTGCATGCCATTAAAGTTAGTTTTAGTTCCAATAGTTATCCTACTTGATATTCGCTTCTAGTTTTAATTAGGAAATCGATTTTGATCTATTTGCCTCTCTACAAATGACTCGGACTCCCATATTTCTATTCAAAAAAATCTTATGAGTT